>OX422208.1:294058901-296651002 GCA_949130495.1 Sambucus nigra
CTCTTTAACTTTCCAAACAAAACTAAAAGCATAAGTTATGAAAAATAATCCTATAAAGTGATGAAATATTTACCTTCATCTAATGAGTTGAAAGAGGATGTTAATGATTCATCTCCAAATGTTTCTCATGATACCTCTCCACCAATGATTTATGTTGATAATATTCCTCATAGTTACCTCCCGAACAAAACAAACACCTCTAAGCTTGATGCCATATTTATATTCCTCAAAGAGAGGAAGTCAATTTTAAAAAAATCATTCAAAGAGTTGAAAGTGGCATACATTAACAACAATGTGATTCAAGATATCATACCCCACATAGCCTCCAAAGAATTCATTTCTCACCATATTAAAATAATAAAGCATTGTGATATTATTGAAGAAGTCATAATAGTAGACCATATTAATTTGTTTCCAAGAGACACTAATTTGATACATTATGAAAATAATCAAAATTCAGTTATGATATATGCCTCTGATTGAGAAGCAAGACAAAAGATTAATGTTCCTATGCATGAAGAACATGAAATATTTTTTGTTATTCTTGATTTGAAGATAAAACATTGTAGAGAATAAAAAGAGAAAGACATTAAGAACAAGTCTCATCCTCTAGTGGCTAATTATATATCAGTGTTGGAAGGTGCTAAGAGTAATCTCACTGAACCCCTTTTCAAAGGGATTACTAGGTCTAGATCAAAGTCTATCTCAAACTTGCTTTGTCAAAAGTTTAAATGATTAATTTCATTTGACGGTATATAAGGGGGTGGTTAATAAGCCATCCAAAAAGAAGAGTTAAAAGATTCATGAAAAGTCACAAACTTCTTTAAATTGCATTTATTAAACCCAAAATGTCAATTGATAATTTTAATAATTTGAAGATGAGTTGGAATTATGATGGATGAATCCATAATATTTCCAATAAAATAGGTTTTTTTGGAAATTTGGTTTGAAAGTTGATGTTGTTCATGATTAAGATCAAATGTTGTGTTTCAAAATAAATTATCCACTCTTAAAGAAGGAAGTTATATTCTTTTTAGTGTATTCTAAATGAACTAAAGATGAAAGAATCCAATTATGGGATGAATTAGAGGATGTGTATATTGTGCATAGTAGTATTCATATTCTGATGATAAGAGATTTAAATGTTGTGACTAATCATGATGAAAAGATTAGGGTAATGAATTAGATTTTAATAATGTTTCGGACTTCAATGAAGCTTTGATCAATTGTGGGATGTTTGAGATAAATAAAGTGGTTCTATGTTTACAAGTTGAAATAATAGAGACACTCACGGGATTATATTCTCTAGACTTAGTAGAGGTCTTTCTAATAATGCTTGGAATAATGAACTTCCCTCATCTTCTATTACTCATTTAAATAGGAACTTTTCATATCATTATCCCCTTATTCTTTCTATAAAAATTTGCCAAGATAACTGTCCAAAACCTTTTAAATTTAAAAAAATGTGGTTCTCTTACCCATAAATAGAACAGGTTATCAAGAATAACTGAGATCTCCAGTTCATTCCTATCATATAAAGTTTTCCCCACTAAGCTGAAGAGACTTAAAGCCCGCCTTAAAAAAATAGAACAAAATTTCATTTAAATGTGTTTTCCAATCATTTAGAGAGATAGAATACGAGTTCCTGCCGAATAAATTCCTATTTGATCAATGCCCTAATATTGAGAATATAAATGAGTTATCTGAATGTAAAGAAAGGCGTAATACTGCTTGGAAAAATGAAAATACTTTATGGCAAAAAAAATCTAACATTAAATGGTTTACTGAGGCGGATTATAACACTAAATTCTTTCACTCTACTATCGAGGATAAGAGGAACAACCTGTACATCTTACAAATCAAGAACAAAGATGGAAATTTTTTAGATGATGAGAATATGATTCAAGAACCATTTATTAAACATTTTGTTCACAACTTCGAGTAGAGTCTATTATTCACTACTCATGGCTTATTGAAGTGATCCCCAACTCTGTCTTCATATCTCATAATGAAAAATTAACTTCTTTACCCGATGAAGATGATATTTTCAAAGCTATATATGATATAAATGCTAATAGTGTTACTATTCCAGATGGTTATGCAAACTTTTCTTACTCTATGTATTGGAAGATTATCAAATTGGATATGACTAGAGCCATTTAATATTTTTTTCTAGTGCATTCATTCCTATTAGTTGGCCTAGCACTACAATAGTGTTAATTCCAAAAATTTGTAAGTCTACACAATGCTCTCACTGCGGAATAATTAGTCTTTGCAATTTCTTATTTAAAATTCCTTCTAATATCATTTCTTCAAGAATATCCTCAATCCTTCCAAAAATTATTTCTCTAAATCATAGTGGTTTTACCAAAGGTAGGAGTATATTAGACAACATTCTATTGGCTCAAGAATTGATTAATGACTTGGGGAAAAAAAATGGTATTAATAATATTCTGAAGGTGGATATGGAAAAATATTATGATAGAGTGTCTTGGCTCTTTCTTATTGAAGTGTTAAGCTTACTAAAGCACTCATTAATATCTTATGGAGGATTCTTTCTAATTACTGGTTCTATATCTTGGTTTGTGGTAAAATTTCAAGCTTCTTTAAATACATTATGTGTCTTAAATTAGGTGAACCTATTTCTCAATGATTGTTTATAATTGTAGTTTAAGTTCTGAGTAGAGGCTTAGATAGGGTTACTATGTAGAACAAGGTGAAATCGTATTCTTATCATATTGGTAGTATGCCTATTTATCATCTTGCCTTTTATAATGATGTGATAATGTTACTTAATGAAGTGAAGAGAAGTATTAAAAACCTGTTGAATTTCTAAGAAGAGTATGGAGCGGGATCAAACCAATTAATTAATACATCCAAAATTTATTTAACTGTGGATTCTAAGATTCAGTTATCTAGAATAATTATGATAGCAAGCTTCTTCGGTTTATCATTTAAACCCCTCCCCATTAAATATCTTGGATGCCCAATCTTTTATGGGAGAAGGAAGAATTCATACTTTTATAATCTAATATCCAAATTTAGAGATAACCCTCAAAGATGCAACTCCAAATTTTTTTCTCAAGGTGGAAGATTAAATTTCATCAAACATATTATTTCCTCTATTCCCATTTTCATTTTAATTTATCTTAATAGTGTAAAACAAGAGGGGATTAGAATTGAGAGGTTATTTGCCATTTTTTTTAGGGGGGGGGGGGGGGGGGAGAGGACCTAACTTATGAGAGAAGAAGTATCAATGGATTAATTGGGATAGTACCTGATTTTCAACAATTGAGGGAGGTATTAATGTAGATCTCATACTGATATTATTTTAGCAGCCAATCTTAAACTTATGTGGAATTTAATCACCAAAGATAGCTTATGGTCTAAATTCATGAAACATAAGTAAACGGTGAATCTCAAATTAGGTTCCACATTATCAAACTTAGTTAAAAGAATCACGCGAGTTAGAGACTTTTGAGAGAGGGTAATCACCATTTAACAAGTCACAATTATCTAGAAACCTTTTATATATGGTGAATTCCCTTTCAAGTTTGCAATTTATGTTTGTAAAAGGCGTAATCCAACATCTATAAGATGGAAGTTCATTTAAAATAGGTTATGTCCATTGAAAATTAATATTTTTACATGGACTCTTCTTCATTATGTTATTCTAGTTGAGTCTAGCATTCAAAACACTGGCATAAGGTTATCTTCTAGATGTCAGTGTTTATTAAAATAATCAAACATACTTTTTTGTTTAGTCCTTGTGCTTTCAAATTATGGAGGCCTCATCCCTACGAGCTTCTTCTTGGGCTAATTCTATCTGCCTAATTTTTATAAAGGTCTTCTCTCTAAGAGAGGGGAAATCTTCAATGAGATTATAAAGGGGTCTGAGCATAAAGAAGATGACCCTACACTTAAGATTCTAAACCATAAACAAACAACTAGGCACAACTTAAGCTAAGGATCAAACTTGGTTTTTGAAAAATTTCAAACCAAGAACAGTCAAGAATAAGAGCCACCGAAAAACTCAAAGAACCACCGAAAAATTCAAACTATCGTCGGAAAAAGCAAGAAATAGAAAAACAAGGCTGAAAAATGGCAAAGGCAAGTTAAGAATAATACCTGGGGGAATGAAAAATGAAGAAGAAGGAAGACTGAGAGAAAGAAATCCATAAACAACCTCAGATTAAGTTCTTGATAAGAGAGGAAGAATGTAGAAGGCTCACGCAAGAAAAGTGAGAGAAATGAGGAAGAAAGAGAGGGAAAGGGTTTAAACCCTCAAAACTGATTGCAAGCTTCCCAAGGCCCATCATTGCCTTGGGAGACCAAAAGGCAATCATCATCATTATACACTGTCAGACACGCTTCCCACTTCAATAGTTGACACTTGTCAAAGAAATGCTCGCACCTGAGGAAATACGACCCCGGACATATATACCCCTTAGTCACCTACTTACATAGGTAACTAAGGGCTAGGGGGTGATTGATATGACCAAAGTGTACCTGCCAGTTCAGAGACATCAACCTCGACCTATATGACAACCGAGGTAGAAAGAGCTCGAGATTACCCATCAGCGATGTCGTCCTTCACTAGGTCGGCCACAGTCGACGTTGCAAGTACCACCATGATTGGCATCAACCGAGGTCTACATGACCCATATGGTAAGTTATCCATCAGGTCAGCCACAACTGACGTTACAAGTATCACCTCGGTGGGGGTGTCATCCGAGGTAAGTATAGACTTGGGTTATCCATCAGCATCAGCAACAACATCGTCCATAGCCGACGTAACTAGTTTCACCTACGATCAGCAAGGCCTTGCAGGCTCAACACCAAGTTACAAGATAACATCGGCCCTGGACGACATTCCAGATATCTAACCTCGGTTGGCATCCCAGCCAAGGTCATCATATAATCCCCAGCCAAGGTAGGGGTCATAACTCACCAACCTCGTACTCATCCAGGCCGAGGTTGGTACCAAGAAGAGACAACCGAGAATCTAGACGCACATGTATGGCTTGGAACACAAGAAAAAATCCGTTATAACTGAATCATTCACTCCACGTGAGGGAATATTGAGGTCATCATCACTTAGTTGAGATCAGCTAGGTATCATCCTTACACTGGTTAGATCTCCATTCACATGCACATTGCATGCTTGGGGGGGGGGGGGGGGAGGGGGAGTACATTACACCCCCTAAAAACTATATATTGAGGTCATCCTCAACATTGTAAAGGATTGAGAATTACAACCCTAGCTAAAACTCTGTCAATTTACACAGTAGAGAGAGAAAGCCTGAGAGATTGTATCCATGGCCGTTAGTGCCTTATTTCAGTGACCTTACACTCACTTTCACAGTGGACGTAGGCTAAATTGGCCTAACCACTTATATTCAAGTGTTCATCATCTTCTCCTCACCTCCTTCTACATATATACTTATATTCTCCTGTGATGCCATAGCTATCACTTGCTTGAGCTTGTCAACATCTTACGTGGTGGTGCTATTTCCAGCATCATCACTTTTGGTCTTCAAATGGGAATCTTTATCTATCACAAAACCATTTTATTTATGATCATGTCTTAGTGTTTGAAATCTCTAAAAAAATAGATTACTTGAGTTTCTTGTTCTCTAATATTCCCCTTATAGTCATTTAGGAATTATGGAAACCCAGAAATAAGAGTGTTTTTTAGGGGCATGCCACAAAAGTTGAGATAATTATTAATAATGTTAAGGATCTTATCATTAATCTGGCATCTTAAGTGTCATTCAAAGATAAAGGTAAAGAGAAATACTCATTTTTTATGTCACAATATCAATTATGATTAAAAAAGATTCACTATGAATTTAGAAATATTAGACGGATTTTCCTATTATTGGTCTTTCAAATTTAATGTAGATGGTTGTTCTAAAGGAAATCCTAGAAATAGTGGTGGGGGAGGTACTATTAGAGACTTTAAGGGAGACTTTGTTGAGCTTTCTCAATTTCTTTGGGACATCATGATAATTTGTATATTGAAAGTGTTATCATAGAATTTGATTTAAGTCTTTGCTCTAATTTAGGCCATAAAGGTATCCAAGTTGCATATCATTCTAAGGAATTTATAGATTTAATTTTTTGGAAAAGTAAACCTCCTTGGAAGATTGTTGATATAATTTCCAAATTTGACGCTAATGTGGACATATTGAAGATAATTTTATACATATGGGAGACAATAATATATTATGGTTGATGGTTTGGCTTTCTGTAATGCATCAACTAGTACCTCAACCTGTTTTTGGTCCTTATCTTTTCTTCCAAAGCTCAATAAAGGTCTTCTAAAGATTGATAAAGTTGGTCTTCCTTCTATTAGAATTTTATGTAATTAAGCATTGTAATGGGGCTAATTATAAAAGCCCAAAATTAAATGATTTATGCTTTGGATATTGTAATGGGGATATTTATAATTCCCCACATTTCTAGCTTTCAAAAGTCAACTTACTGGGCTCAATAGTTGGTTATTAAATTTTCTTTTTATCTTGTTTATGCCACATATGTTTTGCCCCTCTACACTAAAAATAAAAAATTAAAAATACACTTTCATGTTAAGATATGCTATTAAAAAGAATAGATAAAAGAAAGTCAACAATTTTTATTTTTTTTCCTATGGTTTTGGTGTAAGTATACAAGAATGATAAATTACCATGCACTGGTGAAAGTTGTGGTACTACGATAACAAGAAAAGTAGTCTTTAAATAGTGAATGTGCAAATATAGTTGATGATTTAAGCACGACTAATTGAATTTATACCTTACTATTACTTAATACATATGTGTTTTCAATAAATTTTTTGGATAAGAATGAAGTTGGATATATTGCTATCTTGACATTGAGTTGTTCGTTTCTTTCATGTAGAAGCCTATGACAATTTGAAGGTACATGAAACATCTTTACATTTGTTAGATGAATTGCTCTCCCTTTTGCAATGTTTTGTGAATTATTAGTCAAAATATATTATTTGACAAATAACTTTCTTACTATAAGTGTTAAAGGGAAAAAATATGTGTTTAATATATAGAGTACTCCATGCTCATTTTATTACTTTTGATCAACTATGTAACCTATGGATTTAACTTTGACTTATCCTCATTACTGTGAGATTCTTATACTTTTCTTAACACGTCTATTTATAATATTATTTTAAATTAATCTAGAGTTATAAATCACCCGCGCACCGTGAGGGGTTGAAAATTATTTGTATAGTAATTCAAGTTTAGGGTATGGGTGTTGGACATGTTATTAAATATTTTTTAAATATCACGGATCTTAAAAATCACCTCATGAAATCTCTCTAAATATTTTTTATTAAAAATTTCATCTTTGTTAATTAGAGTGTGCATTTTATTTTAAATAATAAAAGAAGAGTGTTTCAAAGAAAATGAAATAACTAATATCAAATTTCTTGTTAAATGAGTTGGCACCTTGTCTATATGAGCTTCACACGAGAATGCCACAACATGTTTTGTTAGATGATGAAAATACCTTGTGCAAACCTTGTGCGAATAAAGTATTTTACAGAATAGTTAAAGCCTCGTGCAAATGACCTTCTACAAAACCATTTAAAGTCAATATAATTGTTTTAAAATCGACAAAGTAGGCACTACAGATCATCTTCCTCCTCATTTCTAGTTGCGCTTAGAGAGGTTCTCTATGAGATAACCTTCTTCTCCAAATCTATATTAAAAGGTATACTTTCAATGGAGTCATCCCCAGGTGGCACTACGCCAAAAATTCGTAATGGTCACAGAAGATGGGTCATAGTTTTGGACCTTGACCAATAGGTCACGGTCCACACCCGTGACCCGCTAATTCTTTACCATAACTAAATAAGCGATCAGGTTTAGGGTGACCTTATTAAGAGTCTGGTCATGGTCTAGAGTCATGACTAACGGGGTCACGGTCATCAACCTTTACTCACCCATAACCTAGATTGTCCTGTGCTTGTGGTCACACTGGTGGTCACAGTCATGACCCATGACCCACCAATGACAACATACCGTGACCAAGGGTATTGTGGCACCATAATTCCCTCTATTTTACTCATGAAGGTGGTCATAGTCAGAAGCGTGATCCCCTGTGACAATTATCAGTGAACATTGGTCACGGTCCAAAATTAAGGCCCTTAGTAATATTTTAAAATGGTCACATTAGGATGGTCACGGTTAATAACTATGACCAGTTATAACTCATTAAGGGGTCACACAAAGGATCATGGGCTTGGACCATGATCTCGTTTAAGGTATAAATGAAATTAGAATCCTATATTTTATTTCACCCTTAGTAAAAATAAAATCTCTCTCTCTCTCTCTCTCTCTCTCTCTCTCGACGACTTCATTTTCTGGCGGCCTCTCTCTATCTCCTTTCATTTTTCAGTGACTTGTCACTCTCCACAAAGCACTCCTTTCATTTTCCCCAAAAAATATAGTATGTGTGTGTGTGTGTTCAGCATGTGTGTGTGTGTATGTTCTTTATATGTGTGTTTTATGTGTGGTTGTTGTTTTAATACTCAAAAAATTATATTAGTTGTTGAATTTACGTGAATTCGCATTCTTTACAAATCAACATATATTGGTTATTGTATTGATATTCAAAAAATGAAATTATATGAATTTATATGAGACCCTTGATGTATAATTGTACATGAAAACCAATGTTCTATAATTATGTTCTTGGAAATCAATTAAGTAGATAATTTATAATGAGTACAAGATAATCTTGTGTTGGATTGTTGGGTTGATGATTTTATATGGATGATTGACACTTAAAGCACTCACTCTATTAATTATTTATAATAAACCTTTAACTAATTATTTGTCTTAATGACGACCCTAATATAACAACTAAATGTTTAGAATATTGTCATTTAATGTGTCTTCACACCCTTCTGTATATATTTTCTCGAGAAAAATGAGTCACAGTAATAATTTTTATAAACAAGAGTATGAGAGGGTGCAATTTGACCGCACTAAAACATCTTTCATTAGTGAGAATCATATAGAGGGAACTCTGATTTGCAAGTATGGTAATAGGAGAATTGAACAATTCAATTACCTTACAAATAATGAAGTTCATCTCTCGCAAGACTACCTGTATGATCGTATTCTTTTTTCATTTTCGGAATGCTGGGATGAGGCAATAGAAAATATATTTGTCGTGCATAACCCCGATAGGGCACTAACATTGGTGACAAAGTTAGAAAAGGTTGAAAAAAATATTCATCCTTTGTGGATAAGAGAGCATTCATCCAGATTGCGATGTCTCGCGACACATGTATAGTAAAAATGATCTTTCGAATTAGTTGAAGAAGAAAGGATATTGAGTTCATGCCACTAACCTTTATACATAAATCATAGATACACATTTGCCTACTTGGCCACGTGCAAAATTTCATAGATTTTTAAAAACTCATCTTGATTGGATGGAAATCAGACTCATTGAGCATGTTTTAAAAGCTGTCAAAAAGGTATATATATATATATATATATATATATATATATATATATAGAGAGAGAGAGAGAGAGAGAGAGAGAGAGAGAGAGAGAGGGAGAGTCGTAAATCATATTTTCTTTATATGTTGCTAATTTTTTTAATGATAGGAAATATAGAAACAAAAATGACAACAAACAACAAAATAGAGAAACATTGCCAAATAAGCGCTTTCCTGCACCATAAGCTCAATTATCAACTCCTCTGTCATAACAATGCTCTACTCCATCGGAGATTCATTCTACTCCAAATTTGACACCCCCAAGTCAAGAAACCCCTGCTAATCTGGCACTCCCAAATTCTACTGGTGAGGGATCCCATGCCAACCCTAAGAAGCGCATTGATTTCTCCCCTGGTGGGGAATAATCCAATCGTTGAAAAGGTGATGTTCAACTTTTTAAAAGCCATTATTTGTCTCTAGGAAAGATGACTGTGGGCGTCGAGGGCGCAGATAACTGGATAAGGTTGATTATTCCTTAAAGGATGACATTTGTATTCAACAGAATTGAACATTTTTATTTTCAACTAGTTCAAAGTCGAAGGTTCTTTCCAAGGTAGTTGATGCTTTGAAAACCTATCGAAAGAACCTTAGGACTAATTTTTTCCCCAAGGAGGCAATGAGTTCCATTATTTTAGGGATGAAAGATAAAGTTTCCTAAAATATTGAGATGCCTATTCACTAATGGAACAACTTCTTGAAGATTGTGGCCATGGAGGGAAAACTGAATGAGAGGGTAAGAAATAAGATGAAAAGATAAAAAAAGGTTGAATCCCATAGACTCAGAACACAATCATCTGATGATATTAAAGGTGAATGGGTGGAACGGACCAAGGGGACTCCGAAAGAATTGAAAGAATCTAACCAGGTCAACTTGTACTTACATGCTTGATGGGAAAAAGGGAACAATAAATTTCCAGACAGATTGGCACCGACTTTAGTGAGTTTTAATTTATTTATCATATATACAGACGTTATAATATTTTTATTATTAAAATCGTAGTCCTAAATATAATATTATGTTACAAAAAATGATAGAGGGAATGCCCAGCAATCAGTCTGAGTGAAGTGCCAATGACATTCAATCAGATGCCCTAACCAAGGTGTTAGGGAGTGACCATAAGGGGAGGATAAGAGGTGTGGGCTCACGCCTGCCAAGTACCAGATTATATTACACTACACCTTTATTATTCAACATCTCTACAATGAAGGGTGAGGTGTCGAGGGGGCTGGAAGAAGGGGCCAAGAAAAATGGAGAAGTGTCAGAGCTTCCAAAGGACATGGCACTCCTAGCGAATGAAATCCACGGATTGGTCAAAATTTTAAGTCAATAATAAGGTTTCCCCCCTCATATGCCTTAAACATTCCCCTATCCTTACCCTGGAGCATTTCTCTCCCAAATGCATCCTCTTGGAACATTCCCCTCACAAAGGCCTACACCTGTAATATTCCATGTATCATCATCATCCACGTACCTTGGTGAGTTGGCTTATGTACGAAACTTGGTCAATACCAGGATTATTGGCATATGCACTCTAATTTCCCATTTCAAAACAAAAGTACACAATCGGACTTTGGTGATGGGTGAAGCTCAAATTTTGGTCGATAAAGTATACTCTAATTAGGGAGATGAGGTTGCGTACATTGACCACGGGGAAGGGCCGTTATTTTCAATTATGAAAATTAATTTAATACTTGGACAGTTAATTTGTTGGCCAAGGTTGTGCCTTGAAGAATGTTTTTTTAATGAAGAAATTTGTAATATTTTAATGAATTTGCTTGTAATATCTATTTTAATGAATTTTCTTGTAATATTTATTTTAGATTGAGTTTAATGAATTTGGTTGTAATATCTATTTGATTTGAATGAATTGGCTTGTAATATTTCTTTTTGATCGTGTTTAATGAATTTGCTTTGAATTTTTTGAATTTTAAAAACTCCAAAATGGCTTTCCCACTATACAAATAGTTGATGGGAGAGATTCACAAAGTATTTGATAATCATGTGAAGGGTTTTCAGGAATTTATTAAATATGCAGATAGAAATCTTAATCGTGATAAGATTCCGTGTCCATGCAACCGTTGTATAAATTGAAAATTTTAGTCTTTAGAAGACGTTGAATTGCAATTGCTAATGTGGGGTATGATGCAAGAGTATAAGATATGGATATTCCATGAGGAAAAGAATGCACCATATGTTTCGAAAGAATTACCAGTACATGACCGCATGAGGTAACCTCACCGGGTGGAAGTGGTGAATGAATCTCCATCACATTATCCTTTAACCGACCTAATTGATGATGCTTACAGACTCCACCACAATCAATACCACCATCATATGGATACGGATAATGTGTATTATGACCAATTCAATGAACAAGTTGATGCTGAATTACCCAAAGATTGGGAATACATACGGTTCAAAGCCCATGAAGCTAGACCTTTGTATAAAAATTGTGAAAATGGTCACTCGGTATTGTACACAATGATCGATTTCCTTAATTTGAAGAGTCAATTTGGTTTATCGGGTAACAGAGTAACTGTAATTCTTAAGTGTGTTAAAGACATTCTCCCAAAAAAGAACACGTTACCAGACAATTACCCTATCATGAAGAAGAGTTTGAAGAGTTTGAAGTAAAAATCTATTCATATATGCAATTATGATTGCATATTGTACCGCAATGAGCACAAAAAGAAGGGCGGGTGTCCTGTATACAGTCATCCTAGATATGTGACTTGTGAGAATCGAAAAGTAAAGTCTATAACATATAGCAAGTGCTCGCAAGTTCCATATAATATTTTGAAGTATTTTCCCCTCAGGCCACGGTTAAAAAAGTTTTTCATTGTATTGTAGATAGCGGAGGCCATGACATGGCAAGCTTGATGTGAGGTGGGTGGGAATCTGATATGCCATCTGGTTGATCCAATCATCTGGAAAATTTCAAACGCACGACGCCGTGAATTTTCAAAGGAACTGTGCAATGTACGTCTTGCATTATTAACCGATGGGTTTAACCCATTTTAGTAATTTAAATACTAATCAAAGTTATTGGTTGGTTCTTATTATACCTTTAAGTATCCCTTCTACATTGTGTATAAGAAAAGAGTTCCTATTGTTATCTTTATTGATACCCAAGCCGAAGGCTCTTGGCGATGATATTGATATATTCTTGGACCCATTAATCGAAAAACTTAAAGAGTTTTGGCATAAAGACGTGGCGATGTTTCACTCTCATAAGGGCGAAGAGTTAACACTTAAAGTAATTGTAATGTGAGTGATCCACGACCTTCATGCCTTGTTTAGTTGAAAGGTTTGTGGTTATTATGGATGTCACATATGTGGGGAGGAAACTTAAGCCAGTTGGCTAACTCATGGTGGTAATATGAGTTATGGGTCATCATAGATTTCTGTCTACTAGTCACCTTTTTACGAACAACAAGTCTAACTTCTTGCATGTCGGTCACATGTGTACACTACACCACAAATGCCAAATTGGCACCCTTCACTTGGCTAAGGTTGTCACGGTAAAAAATCGTGATTAAAAACACGCATTTTTTATCACGGTCTTTGACCATGACAAGTCCATGACAACTTCAAAAAAATAAAAACCTAGATGCTTATCCTTTTCCTTTCCCTTGCGTTATATTTTCCTTTCCCTAGTTATTCTCTCTCTCCTCCATGCTGCGATTCTCCCCCCCCTTCTCTCTCTCTCTCATCCCTACTGTGATTCTCCATCTCTCTCCTCCTTAATGCTACGATTTCACCTCACTCTCTCACTGGTATATTTTTCTCTCTCTATCTCTACGGTTTTTAGTGTGTGTGTGTGTTTTAGTTTATGTGTGTGTGTATGTTTCAGTGTATGTGTGTGTGTGTGTGTGTGTGTGTGTGAGTGCATATGTTAATGTGTGTGTGTTTGTGCATGTTTCAATTAGTGTATGTGTTTGTGTGTGTTTCAGTGTGTGTGTTTCACAATGTGTGTGTGTGTTAGTGTGTGTTTCAGTGTGTGTGTTTGTAAATTAAAATTTAAGTGGAAATTCAAATTGGTATTATTAATTAAAATTGAAATTGGTATTATAAATTGAAATTGAAATTGAAATTGGTATTATAAATTGAAATTTGTATTTGGTAATTGGTATTTGATATTGGGTTTCTCTCTCTAATTACAGGATCGGCAACCCCCTTTCCTCTTCCTTACATATTTTGGTGACCATATCTCTTTCTACACACATTTCGGTACATCTCTCTCTATATATACATCTCTCTCTTACTAGAGATACACACACATACACACACATAGAGAGAGATTGTTGAATTATTCAGTTGTTTGGGATTCTTGAATTGTTTTTGACTGGTGGATTTGAACACTTAGATGACCATTGAGTTGATTGGCCTTTATACCACACTATAAATTTAAAAAATTTCATTTAAACGATTATTAATGCGAAATACATTCATAACTATGTATAAATCACCACTATAAACAATATTATCGAATCAATGAAACATACTTACCATGGTAATTTATAACTACTTTACATTAAATATACTACGCATAGATACTAGCAGTCTAGTTCTTTTGTATACGCATTCAATAGCCCTTAGAACCATTCGAGAGTCTTTACTCCTGTAATGAGATCTCTCGAATTGTCCCATTTGGACAGTTTGGGGCGGCATAGTTTATGTATAATAATATTTTTAGTGGCATAAACTTGTTACTTTGGGAGGAAGTTCTTCTATCGTCTCTTAATCTTCTTTGGGTACATACTAGATGATGCGGTGTTAAGTGTTCTTTCAATCAAATTGAAATAACACTTACACTTGCAAATCTATGTTTTGTACTTGAAGAACTATAGGGATATGGTGACGAATTTTCCTCAAATTTGAACAATGTTCATGATCTGTTAAGTATATTACAGAAATGTGCGGTCTTAAATAGGATAGGGACACTCACCCTTTAGAGGAGATGGATGAAATATGCAGTCTTCAGTGTGTGTATTCTGAAATTAATATTTGTATATTGAAATTGGTATTGTGAATATTAAAATTTGTATATTGAAATTGTTAATTAATATAAATTGATATATTGTGGTAATTGGTATAAATTGATATATATTGGGGTAATTGGTATAAATTGATATATCTTGTGGTTTTTCCTTAAAACTCTCTCTTTCTCTAATCGCAGGAGCAACAATCCCCTTTCCTCTTCCTCACATATTCCAACGATCATCTATCTCTCTCTCTTACACGCATGCCGATACATCTTTCTCTCTCTCTCTCTCTACATATATATATATATATATATATATGCATCACCCTAAAGCAAGTGTTATATAACAAGTAACGAGGGTGAAAAGGTAATAAGTAATCGTACAGAAATTGATTTAGTGTAAATTTAAACATGCCTAGATTATAGTAACGAAAACTGCAATAGATTGTAATTGGCTCCTATTTCATGCACTAATTTTCCATTATAAACAAGATTATGGAAAATAGATGAGTGAAATAGGAGCTAATAGCTATCAGTAGCGGCTCTCATTACTATAATCTAGGCATGTTTAAATTTACACTAAATAAACTTGTATACAACTACTTATTAACTTTTCACCCTCGTTACTTATTATATAACACTTGCTTTGGGAGGTGAATGCATGCATGAATGTATTCTCATGTGAATACATGACATACTGATGTTGTAACATGATATAATGCTTTTTATATTCCCATGTTCACTTCATAAGTTGTTGATTGGTGGATTTGAACATTTAAATGGCCATTGAGTTGGTTGGCCCTAGGCATTTCTAATATTTTGCACTATTATTTGAAATGTTTTCGGGTTCTTGAATTATTGCTGGCTGGTGGATTTGAATATTTAGATGACCATTGAGTTCATTGGCCCTAGGCATTTCTAATATTTTGCATTATTATTTGAATTGTTGTTTGGGATTCTCGAATTGTTATTGACTGGTGGATTTGAACATTTAAATGGCCATTGAGTTGGTTGGCCCTAGGCTTTTTTAACATTTAGGGCTGTGGTTCTATCGAATATAAATAAGACAAATATGAAATATACTATAAACTTTAAAACTTGATGTTAAACAATTAAAAATGCAGAATGAAACATAACTATGTATAAATCATCACTATAAACATTACTACCGAATAAATGAATATATGGTTGTGTTTATACTAATCCATAAATATATGTTTCTTACCCATAATAGGTGAATGTTTGTAGTATCTATGATGAGATATTTAATATACAAATAATGGATGGGTAATACAAATAGATTAGGGGATTTATTTCGTAGAGGTGCTAATGAATTTATGAAATACGCAAAGAGATGTCGTAATGATGAAGAGTTACCGTGTCCGTGTACTATGTGTAGGAATGGTAAGGTGTTTGAGTGGAAAAAAATTTAACTACATTTTCTTAAGATGGGGTATCCAAGATAGTTATCAATTCTGGATTTTTCACGGGGAATCAAAAGTTCCTTTTGTTCCCGAGCAACCTTTATAACAACCTTCAATAATAAGGACAAATGTACAAGGAAAGGAGGACAATGTAGATCATAATATGCTAGAGGGTATAATTGATGACGCGAATGGAGTTCATGAACTGAAAGAAAATGAGGTCATTGACGATGTACAAGGTTCAGATGATCATGAAGATATCGAGATAAACCCTGACGATGATTACCAAAGTATAAAATTTAAGGTGACCCAGTCGTTGTACTCTAGCCGTGACAAAGATCAAATAACTTTACATGCCATAGTTGGTTTTCATAGTTTGAAGACCTAACATGGTTTGTCTGGCAATAGCATGATAAGAATTTTGAATTGGGTGAAGGGCTTGCTACCCAAGCAGAATACGCTTCCAAATAGATATCCTACTATGAAGAACAATTTGACAAGTTTGGGAATGAAGTATAAATCAATTCATGCTTGTGTGTATGATTGCATACTATACCAAAAGGAGTATGAAAATCTCGATTGGTGTCCGGTATGCGATGAACCTAGATATGTGCAATCTATTGGCAAGGAAGGCACCATCTCAAAAGTGCCTCAAAAAGTGTTGAAATATTTTCCTGTTAGGCTTAGATTAAAATGGTTTTTCATAGTTCCATAGATAGTGAGTCAATGACTTAGCATGTTAGAGAAGAACTAGGCGATAATTTCACATGTCATCCTATTGATTCTTTGGCTTGGAAGATGATGAATTATGACTATCCCAATTTTTCTCGAGAATAGCGTAGCATTCGTTTGGCAATATCAACAGATGGTTTGAATCCATTTGGAAATATAAGCACTAATCAGAATGTATGGTCAGTGATCCTGGCACCACTAAACCTCCCTCCTTCATAGTGTATGAGACATGAATTTCGATGATGTCTTTGTTGATACCTAGGCCAAAGGCACCAAATGAGGAAATGGATGTCTACTTGGATCCTTTGGTAGAAGAATTAAATGAGTTATGGGAAGACGGTGTGCTAGAATTTGACTCTTTTAAAAAAGAAGAGTTTATGCTGAAAGCTATGTAAATGTGGGAAATTCATTATTTTTCAGCTTATGGGACGTTATTCAGTTCTGTAGCACATGGTTATTTGGGGTGTCCTATTTATGGAGAGGAGATTGAATATCTGCGTCTCATCGATAGAGGAAAAAATATATACCATTTCCATAGGAGGTTTTTACCCCCCGATCATAGTTTTAGATTTGAGAAAGGTTCCAAATTTTTACCAGGTAGAGTTGAACATAGGCTACCTCCGAGAAAACTTTTAGGTTTAGAAATTGAATGTAAATTTTCTAATTGTGACCCTAATATGCCAGGTAAGAATCCTAAATTTAAGAATATCAAGCATAAGAAGACCCCAACTGGGAATGAAACTGCGATAAGAAAGGCATGGTCTAGGAGGTCAATTTTATTTAACTTGCATTATCTGAAGAATAACCTGGTGCACAATGTAGTGGATGTGATGCATGCAGAGAAGAACATCACTGAACATATTGTGGGCACATGCCTTGGGGGGAATCATTCTAAGGATGGATAAAATGCATGAAAATGCTTTAAATCGTTGAAACTTAAGCCACAACTATGGTTGAAAGAAGATAGTAGAGGAAGGACAATAATTTCCCCTGGTGCGTTTACTTTGACGAGTGAGGAAAGGAAGGTGCTTTTAGACAAAATATATAATTTGAAGTTCCATCTAATTTTTCATCCAACTTGCAAAGGATTGGAAATTATGCTACCCATGATTTACATAAGTGTAAGTCCCACGATTGGCATATGATTATGCAATTGGTTCCTCAATTGTTTAACCATTGTTTCTCCAAGCACGAGGATTTGTATAGGTCTATTATGCAAATTAGCATTTTCTTCACACTTTTATGTGAGAAGATAGTCAATCGAGATCACATAGTGGCAGCAAAAGTAACGGTAACCAAAGAGATATGTGTGTTGGATAAGTACTTTCCCCCATCTTTTTTTACACAAGTGTTCACTTGTTGGTATACCTATGCGACGAGGCACTCATTACAAGAAAAAAATGCTTTTTATGACGCTTTATAAAAATGACTTCACGAAAATTATTAAGAAAATGTCATTAAGAGTATAGTATTACTACTATTTTGACACATTTATAAAAAAAAGTCATTTATAGTTATTAATTTTATTTTATATGACACTTTTAAGACAACAATCATATTTTATTTTACCTATTATGACATTTTTTGGCCTTATTTAAGTATACTAATATTTTTATGACATTTTTTAAGTCACTCCAATTTTTTAGCCGCATTTTCTTTACTCCCACTGAAAATTTTCGCGACTTTTTTTTACGCTCCAATTCAAAAATCTCCCTCGTTAACCCCTTTCCCTCTCACCTTCTCACTTCTCTGATCCTAAACGAATATCCCTAACAAAATACAAATCAAAATGGGAATCCCAGCACACATCTTCTCATACAATCGCCATTCTTCTCCATTTTTCTTTTTGGGTCACCTAGTGTTTCACAATATGGAGATTTGAGATATGATATTCTCCTTTTTGTTTTTGTTAAAGCCCTATTTCATCATCTTTGGTTTAATCTATTGTCGGTGTCTTTTTATTGACGATACGTTCAATTGTTAGGATCGGAATAGTAGGGCTTTTCTACCTTTTTATCAATATAGTTTGGGGGATCTTCCTTCTTCAAAAAAAGATAGGATCGAAATCTTGTCCTTTTTTCTTGATGAACTTTGGAGTATATTTGAAATTGCCTCGGTTTGACATATTAAAATTGAAAATAAATTTTGAGCTTGATTTCCTCTAACACTACATACCCAATGTGCAAATCTCTTTAATGTCTTTTTCAAAGTCTAATTCCGAGTACATGAAAACTTTTCTTTCCATTTGTCCATGAATCTAATACACAGTAGTCAGGTTTCGAGAAGCAGTGAAAATTTAGAGTATTTACAGTATATGAAAACATTAAGTGCTGAAATGAACGGTACATTAATTTATCTCTGTAAAAATGCATTGAATTTGATTTTGATGTTCAATTTTTAATGCTTTTTTAGCTTTACAAATTGTGAAAACGTCGTGTGATATCGATTCGATTCGCAAATTAATAAGATGGCACACTTATTTAATTAGAGTCTATTAAAACAGCCCCTACACATGCATCTAACCAAGATAAATCATTCAAGCCATGCATGGTAAAATAAAGACGAGCAATTGAGGAAAAAACCCCTTCCGGGTAAAAACCTTTTATAACACTTTGAAAAGTTAACAAGACCTTTGACTTACATACAATCCTGATAATCGCCCACAAGACTATACTGCACGGTGCCTTCAGAAAACCTTCAAAGATACGAGAGACAGCGAAAGTACCCTCCAGGTGTCGGTTCGTCGTCTTCGGCTCGTCCACACGTAGAATGACTACGCTCGGTATCCACCGATCAAAGTATGGAGATACCTTCTCCACAGAGGCTAAACAAATACACAAGATGTGTTCTTGGGTTACCAAAAAGATTCACAAAGGTTTGGCAATTGTGTGAATCAAAACATGAGTCTTGGGACTCAAAAAATATGAAGACTAGAGGTATTTGGACTCTAAAAAACGTCTTATAAAGTCTTGCAAAACAACTCCCCCGAAGTTGGTATTTATAGGAAAAAATATGAAGAGTCCCGCTTTGTTAAAACTCTTAAAAACTTATCAGCGTACAGGTACACCGAACCCCATCTGGGGTACACCGAACCGGTTTGGTGGTACCATTCTGGTATGGGGTTAAAAAATAGCTTTCTTCAAGGAATTTTCTCCAACTTCAAAAGGTCATAACTTCTTCACCGTAGCTCGGATTGAGGTGTCGTTTCTTCCAGTATCTTCGTTGCGGCGAGCTCTTCAACTTTCCAGTTGACCAGACCTCCGAACTATGGATGTGAAATTACGAAAATGCCCTTGAACTTCCCTATCAAGCCTTGTTTCACTGTTTTGACTTCCCTTGCGTTCCACTTGCATTCTGTGCCTAAAATCAAGGAACGTGAAGTCCTTGAGGCATATATAGGACACATTAATGGAGATGTTGAATGCTTGATTCCTAGAATTAGGATAGAGGCCGTCATGTGAGATCGTGAGGTGACGTGCCAAATGTAGCGGCGTACGACATACACAAATGTAACATGTTGGACATGAGAAAAATGTCCTTACAAATCTCCCCCTATGTTTATGCCGGTACATACATAAAAAATCCGAATTATCAAGTATGAAATTGCCTATACAAATCTACCCTCCCATGAACCCAAAATTGGAAAAGGTACAAATGAATAGTCTTCATCGTTTGTTCTTCAAATCTTCAGGAATCTCAAATCTTTTCTCATTAGGGTGTGCAACTCAGAGATCATCAATGTAGTACCTACACACATGAGATAAAGAAAAAAATACCAAGTGATGTATCGAGTTTGAAATGAGATAAACATAGATACCAATATATGATAAGCATAAGTCAAATCTCAAAAACTCCCCCAAAATAAGATAATTCTTTCTCCCCCTTTTTATTATGTCCCCAAATAGACAAATGAGAAGAATGAATCAAATAAGCAAAATCGGGGTGTCACGGTATACAAAAAAAATACAAACTATTTTTGATTTTTCAAATTTTTCATACAAAGATAGGATACCAATATGAACAAATATGATACAAAAATCACACCATGGATTTAGACTCAAACAACCAAGTCATGGAAACGGAATGAATGAGTGTGAACACATTCGATAGGTAAATCAACTCAATCAATCATATGTGCACGATGCATACGTGTACTCCTAACGAATGAACATCAAAGGTATCCTTAGGTGTAAAAGTTTGTTGAATTTAGATGACATCGTCTTATGCAAATCAACAAATCAAAGTCAAATGATTTTCACACCAATAACGTCCAAAACTATGTAGCGCATTTTTAAGCATTTCAAGGGCGTGCAAACCCGTTTTAAATTCTCCAACCAAACTCCCTCGAATATATTATCTTTTAGAGGTAATCTAAATTCTCAAACTTTGGAGAATTGGTGCAAAAACCTAAATGGCCCATAATTGGCACGAATATCTTTTTATTGACTTTAAATTTTTTCGGGCTCTTTTAACCTCTTTGGACCTCGGATATTAAAATTCCTCAATTTTTTAGGTCCAATTTAACGGTGGCTTAGTATTCGCAAAGGTAAAATGAACCTTTCGCAGCCCTTCCCCGTTTCTAAAGAAAGCACACAAACTCACAAAACGGTTTTTAAATGCACAATTTCCTTATCAAAATTTATCGCGCTTGGTTCATTTTAAAGACAGGATTGAAGTGAAAACACCCAACCAACATGTGATAAGACAAGCAAAATAATCAAACAAATCCGTGCATGTGTGCATTAAAGGAAACATGAGTCAAACATGTAGGAAGTAACAATTAATTACATCTTAATGACTCCAAACATTATAAAGCACATGGATGAATTGACCTATTGCCTCAAAACACTATCAAATAGTCACATGAAAAAATGGAATGATGTTGTGACTCGGTCATCCAAAGTGTTCATCCATAACCGGTGCAAACAAAAAACAAAAATCTTTTTGGATTTTTCAAAATTTTTGTCAATATAAAATCTTTTTGTATTTTTTCAAAATATTTCAAAACAAAAAAATATACAAAAAGTACATGTCACAACGCTAGCAAACATAAAAATCATGAAACAAAAACTAGCGTATGACAAATATGCAAACACAATCATCTATATGATATGGCAAGTGAAGAATCATGTGCAAGCAACCGGGAATCAACTTGTCTAAAATCTAGTGCCTCTAAAAGTGATTTTCTAACCCAAATAGATTTGAAACATCGTGTGGGGCCTTTGGAAACCACGGGAACACTAAACATAAACTTCCTAGGACTTTTTCCAAGATCAAAACAAAAACGCCTAAGGTGACCATTCCTACCACAATATGAGCATGTGTAAACGGGTGGGATGACACCGAAAGTGTGATCTTTTCTAGCGTCCTTGGAATTAGTTGACCCTCTAAAACAAATAATGGTTTTGGCTTTAGCATTAGAAGCATGAGAACACGATGAGCCATTACCATCACTATCAAACCTACTTGAGTCTGTCAAATCATTTTTTAACTTCAAAATTTTTTACTCAAGCAAAGAATTAGACTCTTCCAAATTAAGGGACGCCTTCTTCAAATTATCAATTAAACTTAACAGTTTATCACGCTCCCCCTCAATTAAAACAAACTTATTCCTAAGAGTCTTCTCGTGTGCCGTAAAATCATCGATTAATTTTTTATCCTCGACGGCACAAACGGGAACCCTAGAATTTTTTAAGTCCTCCAATTCCTTCTAGAAAACTAGGACTCTCTCATCACTCTTTTTTTTGGCCATTTTTAAAGAATCAAAATCAGTACACAAATTACCAAAGTGCTCACGACAAATATCACTTTGAGTTTGAAACTCTTGCAAATATTCAATCTTATTTTTAAAGAGAGAATTTTCTTTTTCCAAAACTTTAATTCTTTTGCAAAGTTTCAAATTCAAACTTTTTAATTTTTCAGCACGGTCGTGAAATTTTTCAAAAATAGGCTCCTCATTAAATGGGCGTTCCATTGAAAAATTGCGATTTTTCATAAAACTCATTTTAAAAAAAATCAATATCACACAATTTTTGCGGAAAATAGGAATACGCGATAAATTTACGCAACCTGCTCTGATAACAATTTGACGACGTGAGAAGTCAAATTGTATCACAAAAAAAATCCTTGAAAATCAGGATCACGCGATAAATTAGCGTAACCCGCTCTGATACCAATTTGAAAACGTCGTGTGATATCGATTCGATTCGCAAATTAATAAGATGGCACACTTATTTAATTAGAGTCTATTAAAACAGCCCCTACACATGCATCTAACCAAGATAAATCATTCAAGCCATGCATGGTAAAATAAAGACGAGCAATTGAGGAAAAAACCCCTTCCGGGTAAAAACCTTTTATAACACTTTGAAAAGTTAACAAGACCTTTGACTTACATACAATCCTGATAATCGCCCACAAGACTATACTGCACGGTGCCTTCAGAAAACCTTCAAAGATACGAGAGACAGCGAAAGTACCCCCAGGTGTCGGTTCGTCGTCTTCGGCTCGTCCACACGTATAATGACTACGCTCGGTATCCACCGATCAAAGTATGGAGATACCTTCTCCACAGAGGCTAAACAAATACACAAGATGTGTTCTTGGGTTACCAAAAAGATTCACAAAGGTTTGGCAATTGTGTGAATCAAAACATGAGTCTTGGGACTCAAAAAATATGAAGACTAGAGGTATTTGGACTCTCAAAAACGTCTTCTAAAGTCTTGCAAAACAACTCCCCCGAAGTTGGTATTTATAGGAAAAAATATGAAGAGTCCCGCTTTGTTAAAACTCTTAAAAACTTATCAGCGTACAGGTACACCGAACCCCATCTGGGGTACACCGAACCGGTTTGGTGGTACCATTCTGGTATGGGGTTAAAAAATAGCATTCTTCAAGGAATTTTCTCCAACTTCAAAAGGTCATAACTTCTTCACCGTAGCTCGGATTGAGGTGCCGTTTCTTCCAGTATCTTCGTTGCGGCGAGATCTTCAACTTTCCAGTTGACCAGACCTCCGAACTATGGATGTGAAATTACGAAAATGCCCTTGAACTTCCCTATCAAGCCTTGTTTCACTGTTTTGACTTTCCTTGCGTTCCACTTGCATTCTGTGCCTAAAATCAAGGAACGTGAAGTCGTTGAGGCATATGTAGGACACATTAATGGAGATGTTGAATGTTTGATTCTCGGAATTTGGATAGAGGCCGTCATGTGAGATCGTGAGGTGACGTGCCAAATGTAGCGGCGTACGACATACACAAATGTAACATGTTGGACATGAGAAAAATGTCCTTACAAATTGAATGTATGGGTTCGTGTAATGTTTTGGTAATGTATAACTGAAGATGTGGAGGATCAAGCGACAAAGATACAAGTTGAAGGGAAGATGCAAATCACTAATATTCAAACTCTCCAACAATATCTTGATTTAGGTTTGTTCTTTTCTTCTTACTTTATTTACATTGCAATTATAATTTGTTATTTTTTTTAAAAAATTCTTTGTCTAAGTTATTGTCTATGTATCTATATAATATATTACTTTAGATTGTAGGGTGTTATTAGTCAAACTTTATATATATATATATATATATTCTTTAAAAGGTATTTTAGATATCAAGATGAAGAGTTTATATTTAAAAATATCTATCTACGATAGTTACATAAGTTCGATCTTGACCAATTATTACATGAAACTGCTATTTTCTCAAATTTCACTTTCAAACAGTAACTCTTAATGAAATCATGACACATTCTCTCTCTCTCTCTCTCTCTCTCTCTCTCTCTCTCTCTCTCTCTCTCTCTCTCACACACACACACACGCAAACATACACACACACAAACACATGTGCACACACGGACCCACACGCATAATATACATGATCATAGTTTATTAAGAAGATATATTCATCTCTGTTGAAAAGATGGAGATATGTATGGTCTGTAGATAAACTTCTTGGATGGCGCTAGTATAAACAGTTTAGTATATATTTAACAAAAATCTAATTTTACCACTTTTACACTACCATGATATATTGTACTTGGTCTCATGAGATAATATTTAGGGAACCAGCCCCAATAATGCAGTGGAGAGCACCACACGTGGTGATTTCTCAGAAAAAACAATGGTAGATGTTTTGCTTTACGTATTTCATGTTGTTTTGGTTCTCTAATTCAGTTGAAATTATTTTTTTCTTTTGATCATTATTTCTTTCTCCAATATTGTTTAAACTCATTAATGTTAGATTCCTATGACATGTTAATTTTGCACTAAAATCTGTTCTCATTAGCTATATTAAGTTTGACCAATTTTTGGATAAATTGACTTTATATTTAGAGACTAATTACTGTTACGTATATGTATCATTCTGTTGTACTCTTTTTTATAATTTATTATAATTCCTATTGGATATGGATTTAAATCTTCTAGTGTTTTTGTATTGGAAATATTTTGTCTATAAAAGAAACGAATTATGTAAAGATTTTCGTATTGTAAACCTTTTGTTTTTTTTATACAATTTTTTGGTGTATGATTAGACAAAATACCTAATAAGAAATTGTAACTACTTGCAATATATTTGCGTTGATTGATCGTCATTTGAAATTTAGTGATATGTGTAGTACTTACTCTTACTTATGCATCGAACAGATTACTACTAGTGGTAGTTAATTTTAAAGTAAAATAGTGGTCGGATCCCCCCAATGAATTGTTCTCCTTGTTGGTCGTTGATGCTTTTATAATGACCACTTACAAATTTAAAGAATGATCAGTGCCTACTTTTATGTTGCCTCTTTGAGGAATATTTGTTTGCTACATATAGTTTTGTTGAGTTCGTTGTCCGTAGGTTCGATGGTTGGTTGGTTATTATGCCGTGGGATGATAATTAAGTACAAATTGGTTTGTTTTGTAGTATAACTACTTTCTTTGGCTTTATGAAGATGTTTTGGGTTAATGTGGACCACTATTCGCTAGCTGGGAGGTAGTATATGAAAATTTTATGTTCTCAACGCTATATTATTCATTTTCTTATAGTGTCATATTGTGGTTTTAGTCTTAATGTGAATTATTCAGTGGTGTTGGGGTTATGCTACTGAAGAAGAGAGTTTTTACTATTAAGTATGAGAGTTGTCATTTGGGCTGCTGGTAAGTAATTTATTAAATGAGCTAACTCACTTTCTCAATCTTTTTTTTGTCATTAACTCATTCTCTCTTCCCCTCAATTATATAATGTTGCAAATAATTTTCTAGAGTAGTTCCTTAGAAGATTTATGTACTGTTGATAGTACTTGTAAGTAATAATTTTATTTTTCTAGTTTTCTTTTGCATTTTAAAATAACTAATAAGTTTATTAACTGTAGGAATACAATCTAGATCTTAAATCCAGCGACCGAATGTCATAGAGAGAGGCACGAACACCCCATGGGGTACAAAAGTATCCATTGGGTAGTGACCGCATTCTCATGGGGCTCCCAGTTGTGGAAATTAACTAGTATCAGCTCATTTTGGGGTTAAAATTGAGCATTAAGGGGAGGGGGAATTCAAAACAATGACCAAGTGGCTCCGGGAGTGGCACAGACACCCCATATGCCATAAAAGTAACATGCAGGAAGTGAGTGCATCCTCTTCAAGATCCTAACTGCTGAAATTAACTAGTATGGGATAGCTTCGTGGTTAAAAGTGGGCATTAAGGGGCGAAAACTAAAAACAATGATTGAATGGCCAGAGAGTGGAATGGAGACCCCATGGGGCATAAAAGTAGCATGTGGGAAGTGATCGTGTTATCACTGGGATCCTGATTGTTGAAATTAATGAGTATAGACTCGTTTTGCAATTAAAATTGGAATTAAGTGGCACAAATACACCATGGGGTATAAAATTAACCCATGGGAAGTGACCGCGTCCTCTCCGGGCGCTCGGTTGTCAAAATTTACTAGCATAAGTTCATTTTGGGGTTAAAAATTAGCATTAAGGGGGAATTCAAAATAGTAACCAAATGTCCTTGCACGGCACGAACACCCCATGATGCATAAAAGTAAGCTGTGGGAAGTGACCGCATCCTCTCTAGGCACTAGATTGTCGAAATCAACTAGTATAAGCTCGTTTTGGGGTTAAAAGTGAGCGTTAAAAGGAGAAAACTCAAAACAACAATCGAGTGGCCCAAAGAGACGCAGACACCCCATGGGGCGTAAACATAACCATGGGAAGTGATCGCATCCTCACGAGGTTCCCAACTGTCAAACTTTACTAGTATAGGTTCATTTTGGGGTTAAAAGTAAATGTAAGAGGAATTCAAAACAGCGACCAAGTGGACTAGGGAGAGGCACAGACAACCCTATAGGTCGTAAAAGTAACCCGTGGGGAAGTGATTTCATCCTCTCCAAGATCCATGTTGTCAAAATTAACTAGTATAGGATCATTTTTGGGTTAAAAGTGAGTGTTAAGAGGCAATAACTCAAAACAACGATCGAGTGGTCCAGAGAGAGGCATGAAAACCCCACGGGGCACAAAAGTTACCAGTAGGAAGTGACCTAATGCTCATCAAGCTCTCGGTTGTGGAAATTAACTAGTATAAGCTCATTTTGGAGTTAAAAGTGGGCGTTAAGGGGCGAAAACTCAAAACAAACTATAATTTTTATATTCTAAATAATTTGTTATAACCAAACTAGAACCTAAAGGTTATTATAGCCTCTTACTCTTAGTGAAATGCTAAGTATAAGTTCATGTGGTGTTCTATTGAGATTCCTCTTTGTTTACACTTTATGTTTAATGACTTTTTCGTATCTAAATATTTGATTGACGTGTATAACAATTTCTTTTATTTTTTAGTTTAGGACTTACGGTATATGCTTTGTATTTTTATGAAGTTATCTATTTGTGTAGTATACCAGACTTTCATTGGTGATGATGCTATGACGATCTCTCTCGTGCATCTCTTTTGAGTATCGCTTATACCAGCTACTCTATCTGTCTCCTAGTATTATGTAAATTAATTATGAGAATAAAGTAATTGAGGGGTGTTTAGTGTTATGGATCTTTTGAGTTGCTATAGATGTTCTTTACAAACATTCATTGTATATTTGTGGTTGTCATTTTTTACACTTTGGTAATTATTTGATGGCCAAATGTCAAACTGTTGCGTTCGATCACCAATTGATAATGGCGGTGGGGTTTGGGGTTGGTAGTAGAAGAAGGTAGTTGTATTAGTAATACTACATTGAGACTTTATCTACCTTCAATCACTTGGTTTGGGGGTTATATTTAGCTGAACTTTCTATTATGAGTCCATTATGCTATGTGAACTTTCTGGCCCGCAGGATCAGTTGAAAGCTCTTCAATTTAAATATTTTATGATGCGGGCCAAATTAAGACAGTTAGAGGTACTCGTCTTACTTTTAGTTTCAAATGGTATGTGAACATTAAAAGCATCTATAAAATTTATAAGCACATTGATATGAATCTTGGTTTTGACAAAAAATCATGGATTATTAGTCAAATAACTAGTATAACCTAGAAATATAAAGGAAACTTATTTGTAGAATTGTGTTGGTCTTTAATTAAAACTGGTCCACTTGCTTAGTTCTGATATGCAGAAGAGAAGAACATAGAAACCTCGTGTCTCATTATTGAAAATATCTAATATTCTTAGGGAATGTGTTCATATGTGTTTGTGTAAAGGTGGATGATACATTTCTATTCATCCATGTGGAGAGATCCAGACCATTTAAGAAGATTTACCATTTAAGAACTCCCCGGGATTCTGTTTGACAAATGGCACCATTGACGAATTTTTCAATTGCTAACTCTTCTCAATCTTGCCGACATGTCCACAGAGATGAAGGCGATGATTCACATGCAATGTCATAGCAAAGTTTTGAGAGTGAACTTTCACTAACAGAAAGGAGATTGCATGAATCTGCACTTGTTTCTTGTTATGGGTCTGATATAGGTGATGAATCGACGTGTAGTGACAAGGAGAACTTTGAGTGTGAGTTAGGGCTCGAGGCGGTAATATCTCATCTAAACAGCACGCTAAAGCCGTCGGGTTCAGGAAATGGCAAGAAAAAGTTGATTTCAGATAGAAAATCGTCAGGGTGGAAAAATGATTCAGTAAGCCGGTTGCGGGAAGTTCCAAGATCGTACTGTCCCCATTGGATTTACGGTATGTATGATTCCAATTATTTAGAACAAAGTCTAGAAGGTAGTTTGAGATTGCTTTCTTTTTCTCCTTATAACATTTTTGGGTCATTTTTTTGTTTAAGCTCACTTTGTGACCATTTTGAGTTAAACACCCAATTTTGAAATAATTTGTAATACATCCCCATTCAGGGTTTTAACGACACTGCGAGGACCTTTTGTGGCACTTTGTTAGGTTTTGTTACACTTTTAGGAGGCTATTGCATTTTTTTTTCAAATTTTGGGGGTCTAACTTAAAGGGATCATAAAAGCTGGGGTTAAAGGCATAATAACCATACTTCTCTTAATAATTTTTTATTTCATTTTGAAGTATAGTTATGAGTTTGATTTTTCAATGTTATCATAGTTATTCTGGACCTGTCATGAAAAATGTAGTATTTAGGACGATGTGTCCTCTACTACATTTACCTGGACAAGGGGTGCTGGCCCGTAGCATTAAATCACATCAAACCACAAAAGTTGTGAAAAAGGGAAATACATATAAGGATGAAAAGTAGGTCGACGAAAAATAAATCACGTACTCTCAGTGAACTCAGAAAATATCTTTTGAATAATGAATGCTTACAAAGAAGAAATTTATCAATATTTAGACCCAAGGGCTCTATGTGACATTTTTCCCTAAGAAAACTTATAAAAGGAAATTGATTATATCAAAGGAACTAATTGATAGGTACCTAAAACAAAATGAGACAACAAAAAACTAACTAGGAATAATATTTTCTTAAAATAATTACTTAAAGATACACAAAGATCTCTCTCTCTCCCCCATCCAGATGCCCTATGGGTCCCACCGCATGTGTCATTGAGCTTTTTACTGCCATTGTTTGGAATTATTTCTTCCAGGTCCATTTAATGGATCGCCCTGTTTAGAGTTTACCATCATGTGTGGGATGATTTGACCTGTAAATTCTCCCACATACTTATGTTTCATCCTCTATACCCCCTTCCCCTTCCCTCCCATTGCACCCCCCATTCTCTTATGTATGCATGATTATGGATAAAGATGTAAAGAATGTGAAACATGCTAGTTTATTTGCAAAGAAAATTATTCTACAAGGCTATTCATCTTTCTTTAGTGATATCAGTTATGAAGCTGTTTATGCAAAGATAAATACTGGTTTGATATTGGTGGGTGATAAGAAAATGTTTATATATCTATTTTAAAACATGTTTATTAATTATTTGCTTATCTATTTATTTATATAGCTTTTAAATGTAAGAAAATTGATAAGAACGCTGTATAACATGGATGTCTCATCACTGAAGGGAATTAAAAAGAAAGCAGTTGAGACAATATGGAAGTAGAAAAATGAAGAATAAAAAACTTGGCCTCGAAACGACGAAGGTGTGCTCGACTCAATTTTTAAATTGTATAATTGATGGAGAATCTTTGAACCTTGATTCAATGGAGAGTTATTATTTGCAGACTCCGAGAATTTTCCTCGTGATCTAATTCAATTTTGGTTCTTATGTAACTATTTTCATTATCTCTTTTATTACTTGCTGGATAAATAATAGGAAGGGGAGACAACTATAAGAACTAGTTTGTGTAGAATACAAGAATATTGTTGCTTCTTTTAGCAGCGTCTTTTTGTTAATTAGGTTTTAACTTACACATGACTCTGTTTTCAGCTGTCAGTGATGGTAATTGTTCTGAATTGAAACATCGCAGGTATGTGGAAAAATATAGTCGACGCGCCATTCATGGAAGGACTTGTGAAGAAACCTGATCTTCTATCATTTCATATTTCCATCAAAATTCTCGTGTCAAAATCTACGAGGCAGGAACTTTTAGAGATTGATGAAATTTTTTATTGATTGCGCCGGGAAATTGAGTTAATTGAGAGTTTTGATCATGTTCGATGTAAAAATTATCAGGTAGATTTTATCACTTTGCAACTATACAGCCAAATATTCAATTGAATTTTAGGTTAAAATGGAAAAAAAATCCTAAACGGTTGCTCCGATTGCAAATATCCCCCCTAACGTACGAAATAACCCCTAAACTATTAAAAAGTTGCAAATACTTCTTTATATTCTTCTAAAAACTTCAAGTAGAAACCTTTTTTGAATGACGCATATGGGGGAATTGCAAACAAATGAAATAGTTCAACGAGTTTTTTTGAGAAATTAAGGGCCTATTTGGTTATGTAGTTAGCACATATTGGAAATTCAGTTAAAGAATACAACTGGTACCCCGGTTATGATTTTTAACTTCTGTTTGTCTTTGAACTTCTTGTTAGACTATAAAATTATCAATCACAAATAAACAACTATTATAAAAGGGAGAATTACTACTCATAACATTGCTACTATGTTTTTTAGGCATATCAGGTACTATGTTTTTAGGCATATTTGATCTGGTACTATTGTACTAGTCCATATTAGGTACTATGTACCAGTTTAATAGAAGTTAAATAATTGATCGAGTAGTCCTATTCAATAGAAGTTAAACAATTGGTTGAGTTGGTAATGAGGCAAGAATTGAAAGCAAACCTTGAAGCTGAAGGTGATGATAAAAAAAGCTTTAGATCAAGTTAATTTAATTATGGGCTTGTTTGAGGCTGAAACTATTTCCAAACCAAGTGATCTAAGATGGGTTCTTGAGTATTTGGAGAGTCAAAGATGGAGTCAATGTAACAAATAAATCAAATTCCTCGATTTTGAATTGGGATTGGAACATTCAGCTACTGAGAAGAGAGATTTGGGTCTTCTCAGAGGGCTGTTAGCGTTTATGAGCTACTCTCGTTGTGTGTTATTTGATGATGTTGATAGTGTAAGCAATCAATAATATCAATGTAGTAGTTGTAATAGCGAGGTAATTAAATTCTTGAATCCCGAGGATTTTCTCTGTCTAATCTCACTAGAAGTGATGACCGATCCAGTTATTATAGTGACTGGTCACACATACGATCGATACTCAATCGTGAAATGGTTCAAGGCCGGTAATCACACATGTACCAAACATAGACAATAAGCTAACATGCACTGATTTAGTTCCCAATTTGGGTCTAAATCATCTTATTAAGCAATGTTGTTTGGAAAACGGAATTTTGATTGCTGAATCTTATTTGTGTAATCCAGACATGGCAAGGAAAGTTCTTGCAGGCAGTGTAGTAGACGAGGGGTCCATGAAGCTGGATTAATCCACTATTTGTTAATCTTTTGGAAAATTCTGAGGGCGAGATATCATAACCGATTCTTTAGCAGTTCTGGCAACTCTAGCGGAGAAACTAGATGGAGCTATGGCGATTTTAAGTGTTGATGCTCTGCATGTAATTATGGGGGTTTTGAGTTCTACTGATTCAAGATGGCTAAGGAGTACTATTGGTCTCTTTTGTTTGGCTTGTGCATAAATGGTGGGGAAGATGTGGTTCTATTTTTAGCAAAGAACCTATCTATCATGGGGCCGTTGTATTCCCTGCACACGGAGGGCAGCCCGCCAGCAAGCAAAAAGGCTAGTTCTCTTATCAGAATCCTACATGAGTTTAATGAAAAGATCTCATATGGATTGAGTATTCCCATTCTTAAGCGAGAACGGTTCATTCACGAGCGTTAACAGTAACACAAAGTCTGATTGATTATTATTTCAAGCATCTGTGATGTACATACACAAGAATGTGTATGAATGCTTTTTTTACTTAGTTCTCATGTTAATAACAAAAAGTTTGTGCTGCAATTATCTCTTACTTTTGACCAAAAAAATTCAGTTTGTAATTTTCATTAATGACGACCAAAAAAATGTCCCTCTTTCGATCAAGACACATATACTATTTGGTTTCTAGTCACCCATTCACATCATCAGTGGGCATATTAATGTCCATGGAACTTCGCTTCTATTAGCTGTTTAAAACATGAGTCACTAGGTATCTAATACCTTATTTATAACTTCATTAAATTTTTTAATCTTTGTATTAAATTCAGTTTGGGAGAGAAATATTCTCATCCTTTTACTTGAATTGGGCTTCTCTAAAAAGATGTATTCTCAGCGTAATAAAAGAGTTAAACAACGTGCTCGGTTGGTATGAGAGGGGTTTAATTATTTGATTGGGTAGAATCCAAACCACGATCATCAATAGCCATCTCCCTGATAGAATTATCGATCTAAAACTGTACTCATCACCGGAAGAATTAACATGCCCATAACCAATATTTTTCTTTTTTAAGCTCACAAAGAACTAATAGATGGCAATAACTTCAGATAACCTGATGTGTAATAGTTTCCCTTGAATGCTAGAACGCCTGAAACCAGAGCCCCCTAGCCATGGCTGGTTCTGAGATTGATAATACTATGTGTTTGTCATGATAGTACAATATGTTTTTGGAACTGTTATGTATTGGTTTTGATATTAAACGTTTATGTATTGGTTCTGTTATGCATTGGTTCTATTGCATTCTTTATATTAATCTGATGTTTAGTTTTATATTAGTGTGTTAATCAATGCATGTACATAGCCTCAAGTAGCGTGAAATAAAGAGTTCGTGGACCTACTAAAGGTCAAAGGTTGAAAAAAATGGTCAAATAAAATGGGAAGAAGATGCGGATAGAAATTTTTGAAGAGAAAGTAAGGTCTCTTGAGCATGAGTAGTCTGCCAAACTTTCCAGTGAGATAGGGATTATAACTCGAAATCTTATTCCGGTGCCAACTAAATGGAAAGCACTTAGTGAGCGTGATAAGAATGAATCCTTTGATAGAATTAGTGTAAGTATATATATTTTTAGTCTTGTGACTACTAGTATTATACATTTATGTTTAGCTTGATTAATTAATATTTTGCATTTATAGGAGAGATTTGAAATTGACTTGGATGAACATGGAAAGCGAATTTGCAAAAAGTTAATCAAAGGGAGGATTATGGCTCAAAGAAGTAAGCTTCATCAATATTATTTGAGCATTTGAGTCAAAGGAGGTGGCACGGGCAAATCCACATAGTAGCTGTACTGAGGCAAATTGGCACGAATTGTGTGATTTATTTGTTGATCCAAAATATGATGTACAAGATTATTGCAATTATTTTAATTATCTAATATGACAAATTTTATATCTGATTTAACGATTTATCATATATATATATATATATATATATATATATATATATATATATATATATATATATATATATATATATTATAGAAACGATGTGAGATAAACAAAAACAATAAGGGAAAGCAAATGTAAGGCACAACAAGGGATCCAAGGCATTTGTGGTTGTTCGTCAAAAATTGCTAATATTTTTTACCTTAGATTCAAATATTTTCTCCTTAAATATGTTTTATGATTATATACTTATTATATTTTGACAGAAAGTAAAAGCGGCTAGTGGTGTTGAGCCTAACAAGATCGAATTTTATAAAGAGACCCATTGTAAAAATGGGAATTGGACGTCTCCCAAAGCCGAAGAAATCTATGTAAGTAAAATTGCGATTTATTTTATTCCACGCTCTTATCGGGTTAAGTACATTTGTTTATTAGAGGCGGATGCTAAGTAGGTTGAGTTTTATTTGTTGATCTGGAGGCTGGGATTAAGTATGGTGGATTATTTTGCGTTGAAATTGATTTTTAAATGAATTGAACTGGTTGGTTTTAATTTAAAAACAAAGGAAACTCTACTAGTTTTCAAACATGGAGATGAATTTGATGAGGATGATAGGTCTCTAATGTTGATAACTGCCTGACAACCGAGGAATAGAGAATAACAAGATGATGCAACCAATGAAGTTGGTGAAAAAATTGTGAGTTTCTTTCAAAAGTTAAGAAAACATAATTTTTTAATATAATCTTTATAAATTTGGATACATACTACATATGAGGATTGAAAAGAATATAATTTAACAATACTCTTGATAATTTTCTTTATTATACGACTCTTTGAAGAAACAAGTCCATAATGGGAGCTTAGTAACTCAAGGGACTTTAGACATCTTATCCTTGAAACTTGGTACTCCAGAGTAACTCGATGGACTCACTACAACTTACTTTTACATCCCTGGACGGGGATCAAAACATGTTAAAGAATTATAGTCTATGCTTTATCAATAAGAGGAGTAGGCAAAGGAAAAGATCAAAAACTTCAGGAAGCAATGGCAAAATTGAGGATATATATGCGTGATTTTTGGATGTATATTTTTTTGGAGATAATTTTTTTGAATGATGTACATAGTAGATATATTTAGCCATGATACATGTGGTAGGTCATTATTTTTTGGGGATAATTAATGTAGATGGTGGGTATATCTATTTGTGTCCCACTATTTTTTTTATATGGACAAATGACTTGGTTTGGTGTATTTTAGGTGTACGTGACTTCAAATGAAAAAAATTTCAAAACTATTTTTACGTTATTGTAAATTTTGATTTCTGTTTAGATTTATTTGTCAACTATGACATTAATATTGGTTATTAATTTTTTTTATTATATGCTTAATTTCTGACCATTTATATTAAACCCTCGTATGATAAATTTTTTTATATGACATTTTTAAAATTTTGAAAACTGTTTATCATGACGCTTTTTAAATCAAATATGACATCTTATGGAGTATATTATGACCCTTTTTTGTAGTAGATATGATAGTTTTGAAAAAAAAGTCATATATAACCGTTATCTAATATGACACTTTTTATGCGTATCAATTATGACACCCAGGTAGGGCTTTTCTACCTGTATTTTAATAAATCTCAGGACCCTGTCCTTTTTTTAAAAAAAAAAATAAAAAATAAAAAATTATGACACCCAAACTTATGACGCTTTTTATTGAAAAATAAAATATCATAAAATGCGTTTTATTACACTTAAAAAAGTCATAAAAAGGCTCTTTTCTTGTAATGACTTCTTTGCGTCCTAATTAGATATCGGTAGATGTATCCAGTTGAAATAGTGATAATAGTTTTCAAAGATTACGTCAATAATACACGCTACATTTAAGGATCAACTATAGAGGAGCTGTGGAGTTATTAATCTACACTCGGGAATATATGCCTGACCCAAGAAGTGTGGATGACAATGATGAGTTCGTCGTTGAGGGTGGTCAGGTGATTGGCACAGGATGGTAAGTTTTTAATTTTCTTTAATTTTAGTTATATATTATTTTAATTTATCATTACTTGGCATTACTTACTAATTTTGCATTATTTTATTTTAGGAGACGAGGAGTGACCCTAGGTTTTGGCCACATTGGCACAATGCCTATGCGGTAATTTAGACGAAGAAGGGCAAGGATAAGGAGGTGTCCTCGAGCATGGTAGCCACGATTGTAAGTTATAAAAATATCTTACAATTGTTTTATTTTTTTAATTACGTTATAATTTTTTATAAACTTAACTAATCGTGTAATTTTTGTCGTTTCAGGCAAAGCTTAAGGAAGTTCAAAACTCCCAATCTAATGCCGACAAGGCATCTCTAGCTACGGATGCACTAAGTCAAGTGCTCGGGTGGATCACAAGGGGAGGACACGGGGGTTGAGCTCTCGGGCGGGGAAGTCGAGGCTCACCGGAATTTAGACGAGCAACACCAGGTTATCTCATAAGGTGGACACCCATGGCAATAAGTTAGAAAGGTTGGAGGCGACGTTCCTCAATATGTTTGAGTACATGAAGCATCAACTGGGGTCCACCTCTTCTAAGGGCAAGGGGAAGGCGATAGACGAGGACGCCACTGCTCCATCTCTCTCACCCCCATCAACGATACACACTAACTCGTCGCCTAATTATGATCCATTTCCACCTTGACCCCCGCCGAATGACCTATCTCAACAATGGGTTGGCCGAGTGTGATGTTTGGTGACATGCCTATAGCTAGGGGTTGAGGGACCTTGACACATACCAGAGTAGTGTGGTTCGTAGATGTGTGTTGTAAGATATTGAGTCAAAGGTTCGCATCATGGATATTGTGCCCGGAAGAGAAAATGCACCTTTGTAGTTAGAAGAGTGATAGAGAAAAAAATAGCCTCTAATGTATTTTTGTCATTGTTGTAACTTCTTTTTCCATCAAAATTCCTTTGAACCTACAAAAAAACTCAAAATATGCATAGGGGTAAGTTAGGGACTATCAATCCAACTCTAAGGATGAAACACAAAATAGGTGAAGACATGTGTAATTCATTTGCATATTATTATGATTTTTTTATTTTTACATTTTATATTTTTTTATGAATTTTTCAAGTGATTATTAATTAACTAACTATATATTAATTTTTAAAGTACTAACTAAGATGTAAAAGCTAATAAAAAAATGAGGTAAAAAAATTGTGGTAAAAAGTAAACTAACTAAATTGGACTCACGAGGGCTTCAAAATTCATCCCATGAATGGGAGATTAACCCTCAATAATCATCATCCAAAAGTAAAAATAAAAGTAAACAAATGAAAGCATGTGAGGATTAGAGTAATTAAAGAGGAATAGATCAAACCCATTTAAGCCTTGAATTGGAATGGAATCTTCAATTACATCAACAATATTTCAATTACAATCACTGACTAATATATTTATTGAATCTAAAATAAAAACTACAAAAATAAAAATAAAAATAAAGACAAACTAATTAAAAGATAATGGATGAATTCATAATGGCCACTTAAATAATAAAAGAGATTTGTTGAAAATGCAAATCCTAATATTATAAAATTGAACATTAGAACTCATCCAAGGAAATAAATTCTACATCATCACTTTATGTTGAGATACTTGCTAAAAATGCATATACTCAACATAACAGAATGTATTAGAATTTACCTCCCATAAGGGATGAATTCAACCACATCAATTGATTTTGAAATTTTTGCTAAAAATGCAAAATCCCACTATAAAGGGATAGAGTGGAATTCATCCTAGAGATAAATTTCACTACACGCCTTTATATTGAGATATGTGATTGTTGATGTAAAAAATTAGATTGCTTCTAATTATTTAATCACATATAAATATAAATGAGACAAAGAATTTTAAAGTGGTTCAGCCTTATAAGAATGGCCTACGTCCACTGTTTCTGTTATTGCCAAGTGTTTTAGAGTTCTCGATATGTAATTCTATCAATAAAATCCGGTCCCCTTGAATGAGGGTGATACAATGTATTTATAGCCCTTGGGCTGTACATGTGAAAGGGTAAACAATTAATGCCCTTTAAGAATATACGTCTGTATGATAAGCATTCAATGAATAGTTGAACTGTTGATTATCTGGCAATCAATGCTGTGGTCGAGATGCAGCTCGGACCGCCTTAGTTGCTCGTCGTTCAGGAGTTCCTCGGAGTGTTGGAGTTCCTCGGAGTACACTTGCTTCTCGGAGTGAGTATGATTTAGTCGGGGAAATAAACTTCCTCGTTGCTATTGTGCCACGTAAGTCGACACGTGTCTTCTTATTATTCGTCAATATCAGCATATTAATTTTGGTATCAATAAAAGCCCCCAATGTTTCATTTTTCGAACTTTGAGGAATATGGAACATTCTTTCTCGGTATATGGCAATATTAAATGACCTTCCTGGTTTTTAGGAGCATTTTCTCCGTGTTCGAATGTCTTCCAAATTCGCAGAATCCGCCTTTTTTGAATTTTTATAAGCGCTTCGATCTTCGCGCACTTTTTATCCTTTTAGCCGCCGGTAGCGTAATAGTTTTTTTTTGTAATCATTTCTTTCGCTGTTTCCCAAGGCAAAGTATTTAAGCTTCATTGGCAATCCCATCATCCTCTACCTTTTCCAATTTCTGCTTTCGAGTTTTCCATAGTCTTTCTCTCTCTTATGCGTTCATCCCTTTCTTCGTTTGTTGTCAACAGATCTCCTTTTTCCTGTAAGACCTTCTTCCTTCTTCTTCATTTCTTTTATTTACCATGGTTTATGTTATTGAATCTCTTGAGAAATTCTGTTCTGATTTTTCTATTCCATCTTGGGTAACTCTGGAGGATCTTTCTGAGCCTTTAGATTATTTTCGTTTGGCTGAGGGACACTAGTTCCCCAGCCTCTTTATTGCTGAATGTGGATTTTCTTTTCCACCAAACCCTTTGTGCTTAGAGTTTTGTCGTTATTTCGATGTTGTCCCCTCAAAAATAGCCCCCAACACATGGAGAATAGTTAATGGGGTGTATAGGTTAAATCAAACTCACGGAACCCGTATAGGAATTCCTGAGATTATGTATTGTTATAGATGGGCTGTTCTAGACAATATTTTTTATTTAAAAACTAGATTTTTGAATAGGGCCTTAGTAGTCAACCTCCCTGATGCCAATAGGAATTATTTTGAACATGGGGTAGTTATCAAAAACTGGCAACATGCCCCTTTGATTGGAGATGAAGTATATCAAGGTCCCAGATGTCCTCCATATGGCAATGGGATAGGTTATTTTCATTTTATTTTATTTTTGAAATTACGATTTCATTATCTTTGATAAAATGTGTGACTAATATTTTAATATGTATTTGTTTGCAGTTGATAGTAAGAGAAAAACTCCAAAAGAAGCTGACGTTAACATCAAACATTTGAAACTTATCTGGAGTTTGCATCAGAAAGTTGTAGACGAGCACATCAGATCTGCTTCATATTTGCTGCAGTATAGGAGTTATACAACCTCTTTCACTGCTCGTCCTGTGGTCAGCACTAGTGATCCAGTGTCAATTCCCGAGGACTCTTCTCCAGAATCTCATATTCCTCTGAGTCAGAAAATGGGCAAAAGAAGAGTTCCTGCTCTCTTTGAGGAGACTATCTCTGCTGGAGATGGGAAAAGAAACAAAACTGATGTCCAAAAGGGGACAAAGAAAATAGATGCTGCCCCTTCTGTTGCTCCTCAGAAGGCTGCCGAGAAGCCCCAGTGGCTCCGAGCAAGAAAGATGCACTTGTGGGAGTGGCCACCATCTCCCCAACCAAAAGCTCTTCTTTGGTTGAAACTGCTGAAATGCCACCGAGGAGACTTAGGAAATCCTCCTCGGTCAATTTGGCTGACACCATTCCCCAGCTCCAAGTTAGTGGAGCTGGTGTGCCAACTATTATTCCCCCGAGATCTGCGATGAGCTCAGTAAAGACTTGGATTATTCCTGAGGTCCAAGGAATTGAGGAGAATATGTCAAGGGATATGCTTACATCCTTGTCTACTCGTCACATTGCTTCAGTAAGTTTATCTCATTCTGAATTTTCTTTCCTTCCATCAATACGTATATCTCTGTGCTGACTTATCATTATCTCCTTTTTTCAGCTGGTGAGTTTCTTCAACACCATTATGAAGAAGGATGAAGCGATCAAGGCTTCTAGCTCCTCGTCCGGAGTGGAGGATGCTTTACTAGGTTTGGCCCAGTCTTTGAAGGAGTCCCGTCAAAAGTATGACGAGAATAAGGCTGATTGGGAGAAGAAATTGGCTGCAGTTGAGGCAGAGAAAGTGCAGTTGGAAAATAAAGTGAAAGATTTGGAGGGAGAGAAAAAGAAATATGATGAGAAGCTCAAGAACTTTGGGGAGCTTGAAGACAAGATGAGAATGGCAGAAGAAGAATTATCCCTTCTGCGAGAAGTGAACCACCAGAAGGAAGAGGTGGAAGCTAAGTTGAAGGCCACCAAGGATCTTCTATCCGAGAAGCTCTCCTCGGAGAAAATGAAAAGAAAACTGGTGGTGAAAAAATCTTTCTGCACCGGTTGGGACAAAGGATGGGACAGGGGGTAGCATCAATGATGACTCAGGTGAAGTATAGGAGTTTGAAATACTTTCGAGATGGTTGGGTTGCTGCCCTGCAAGAATTTAAAGTTAATGAGGACTCAGAACTGTTTCAACAACATCAACCTGGTCCTCCCCCAAACATCGAAGATGAAGAAGAGGACGAAGCTGCCTTCGAAGAATCTTCAATGGTTGTGGGTGATCCCATCCTTACCCAGCCTACTGACGAGGAGCTTTCATCTCTGCCTGCTCCTCCTGAACAAGTTCCAGCTCCAACCGACCAACTCATTGTTCCCACCGAGCAACCGAGCTCCTCATACCAGCCTCCCGAGAAAGTCTTGGGAGACAAGGAAAAGGTGTGAAGTTGTTCGGTATTTATTTTATTTTCTTTTTTGTCAAGTGTAACCAAGATCTTTGTAACTCTGCACTATGATCTAATAAAATTTGAGTTTTCCCTTCTATACGATTGTATCTTTTCTATCTGTACTCTGTCTTGATCTTCTTTTTAATGATTACTTTTTCTTTCTCTGCTAGTTTCTAGCCATGATGGATCTGCTATTTGCTAATGATACAAAGCTGATGCAGCAATGTCATGAATATTATAAGGCTGGTCACACAAAACTGAGTGCATCAGAAGTTGTCGACATCCTTTGTCATGATGCTTCAGAGCAGGCAGTCGAAGCTTATCAGTACTTGAAATGATTACTTGACCGAGCTGTGGCCAATAATGTGGCTTATTACGAAATGATTGAAGACTTGCAAGGTACTCTCGATGAACTTCAGCAGCAGTATAAAGAGTCTTCAGCTCTTTTGCACGAAGGGTATGAGAAGAAACTCAAACAACTTGGTGAAAAAGGCTACGACAAGATGCTTGATGGCTATGAAGTGAGAGAGAGAACATTGAAAGCAGATGTCGAAGGGCACAGGCAAATCGCTGAGCTATTGGAACAGGAAAACAACAATCTGCAAAAAGAACTAGCTCAGCTGAGGTCTGCTGCTTCATCTTCCACTGCCTTGGTACCGGTCACCGATGAAGGATTCTCATTTTTAGAAGTGGAAAATGCCAAGTTGCGAGAAGAGTTAGAGGCTTTGAGAAGAGCTGGGCCTTCTACTGCTACTCGGGGACGAGGAAGAGGTTCTCGTGGACGAGGAAGAGTTGCTCAGAATGTTGTCGAGGAACCAAGTTCTCGACCTGCTCGGGGAGGATCAAGAGTTCTTCATCGTACTGTTGAAGAAGCTCGTACTCAATCAGCGTTGGAAAACCAAGCATTCCAATTGATGGCAAAAAATTAAGCTTTGTCTGACATGTCAAAGAAAATTAGAGAACTGGAACAACAACTCTCTTCAAAGAAATCAGTGTTGGAGACTAATGAACTTTTCATCCAGAGTCTTCACGAGAAGCTTGAAAGGTTAACATTTCAATTTCACAAACAGCCCAGGGAGTTCTGGATGGCTGGATACAACGAAGCATTATTCCATTTGGATGATCGTATCCAGAATGCCAATAATGAGGGCTACAAGCAAGGTTGGCTGAATGCCTTGGGCGTGCTGAAGCTCGAACAAGGACACTACCTATGGGACTATTATGATCCTGGGGTACTTGACTTGCCTGTGCCACCGTATAATTTGGACATGGAATGGATCCCAGCTCGTGCCATTCCTCGGAGCTTAATTGCAAAATACCTCGGTGACTACAATCTTCATTCTCAGATCGAGGTATCTCGTCCCGAGCATCTACTGGACACACCTTCAATAATGAACGTCAGAATGCTTCGAGATATTAACTTCATTAATTCTCCCCTTTGCCTGGAAGATCCTCCCGCTGGCGAGGAGCCTATTTCAAAAGCAGAAGGGAAAAACCAGTAGAATAGGAAATTCTGATGTAATAATTAGTACACAATTTAATATCAATGTAATAAATTTTTGTAATTCATTTTGAATTTAATGAAAGAGTTTTATTTTTGTTTGCAAATTTGTATTGCTATTGTCTTGTATTTGTCAAACACTTTATATTTGTGCTTGCATAACAATATTGTGTGGTTCATCGACCAACTTAGTAATAAAAAATTTCAAGTATTAGTAATATTGCTCGATCACTTAATAACAAAGTAATGAGTATAAAAATGTTTAAAATTTTTCCAACCAACCAAGGTTGTTAAATCGTGCTTGTCGACCAATTATAGTTACTGGGTTTTTATCCCCGACCAGCTATACTTGGTACAATTTGGAATATTTTCTCCTCGTCGACCAACTACAGTTAGTGGGTTTTAATCCCCGACCAACTATGCTTGGTACAGTTTGGTATATTTTGTATTTTCTGGAATCTTACCTCCCGACCAACATAAGTTGGCATTTGAGAGCATATCTCGTTTCCTAACCAACCGAGATTGGCATTTTTAGGAGTATTTTGCTTCCTAGCCAAACACGTTGGCATTTTTAGGAATGTTGTTCTCGCCCTTTTACCAACCGGAGTTGGTATGAGTTCAAACTATCATGTCCACTTGCCCTTTTACCAAAATTGGTCTGAGCCAGTGTCATCCTCCTAACCAAAGGAGTATGGTTTCCTAACCAACCGGAGCTGGTATTTTTAGGAATGTCGTGTTCTCGCTCTTTTACCAATCGGAATTGGTCTGAGTTCGAACTATGATGTCCACTCGCCCTTTTACCAACCGGAGTTGGTCTGAGCTAGTGTACGCCTCCTAACCAAAGGAGTACGGTTTGTCCTCGCCCTTTTACTAACCGGAGTTAGTCTGAGCTTGAACTATCGTGTTCTCGCCTTTTTACCAACCGGAGTTGGTCTGAGCTTGAACTATCGTGTTCTTTTTACTGCCGAGCAGCGTAGTGTCACACACTAGTATTCCTCGAAAAACTTTCAATAAAAGGAGAGAAGATGGCGAAATATCATCGTTTTATTCATATTGATGGAACTGCTTTACATTTTACGTCACTGATAATACTTGCATAGGTGTTCAGCATTCCATGCATTCTTAAATTCCTCTCCTTCTAGAGTTGCTATTCGGTAGGTTCCTGGTCGAACAACTTCTGTAACTCGGTAAGGTCCATGCCAGTTTGCTTCCAACTTATTGTGCTTCTGAATGACCTTCTTTAGCACATAATATCCTTCTTTTAAGTCGCATTTTTTCACCCTCTTGTTGTAGAACAGGGTTGTTCGTTGTTGATAAGCAGCATTCCTAATGGCTGCCTCTTCTCTAACTTCCTCGAGCATGTCCAAATCTAATCTCCTCATCAAGTCGCTGATTGGGGAATTGAAATTCAGCACTCTGTGTATTGGAAGATCCAACTCGGCAGGTATTACGGCCTCACTTCCAAATTCCAGCATATATGGTGATTCTCCAGTTGCTACTCGGGGAGTTGTTCGATAAGCCCACAATACTGACTGTAGCTCATTAATCCAATTAGCTTTAGCCTCACTTAGCCTCTTCTTCAAACCAATTAGTAATGTTCTGTTCGTCACTTCAGTCTGTCCATTGCTTTGAGGATGGCCTGGTGCTGAATGAACCTTCAAAATGTTTGACTGATGACAATAGGCGGCAAACTCCTCGTTATCAAATTGTGTTCCATGGTCTGTGATGAAGGCATGAGGGAGACCATATCGGCAGATGATATTCTTTCAAACGAATTGGTACACCTTCTCGTATGTCATATCAATAAGTGGCTCAGCTTCTACCCACTTAGTAAAATAATCTACTGCGACGACGAGGTATTTGAATCTTCCTCAGAACGTTGGCAGTGGTCCAACCAAATCAATTCCCCACATGGAAAATGGACAAGGGGAAGTTATGGGTGTCAACAATGCTTGTGGAGTTCGTCGGATGGAGGAAAAACGTTGACATTTATCACATCTCTTAGCATAGGCTATACAATCAGCCCTCATCATTGGCCAGTAGTATCCCTGCATCATCACCCTTTGCAAAAGTGTCCGACTTGCTACATGGGCTCCACAGGACCCTTCATAGATCTCTCCAATCAATTCTTTCACCTCGGAGGGATGTACACATCTTTGCAAACCTTCCATAATTCCTCGTCTATACAAAACACCATTAATTAATACATACCGAGCAACTTTAAACTTCAATTCCTTGGCAGCGAGCTTATCCTCTGGTAATTCTCCCTCCTCAATATATACCCTGATAGGATCCATCCAAGATGGTCCTAAATCAAGGGTAATAATGTTCATCGTCAGGTCTTCATCTATGCTCCTACTTTCTAATACTTCAATTGGTTTCGTTATTCGCAGCTCGGTACGAGTAGTTGATGCTAGTCGGGCCAGTGCGTCTGCTTGTACATTCTCTATTCTTGGTATTCTGATCAACTGAATGGCATCGAATTCTACCAAAAACTCCATCACCTTTGCATGCTACTTGACCATTAATTCTCCTTTAACTGTATATGTACCCATCATCTGATTCACAATTAATTGAGAATCACTGAATACCATCACTTGTTGCGCTTCCATAGTCTTTGCTAAATTAAGACCTGCTATCATGGCCTCATACTCAGCCTCATTATTGGAAGCTTTGAATTGGAATCCTAGGGCGTATTCCATGTCGACCTCATCTGGAGTGCTCAGAACTATTCCCGCGCCACATCCTGCAGTGCAAGATGAGCCATCTACATATAGCCTCCATATAGGTAACTCGTCTTCAAATTTCTTATCTAACAAAGTTCCTCGGTGAAATATTTGTTGTTTCCTTTCATCCTCCCCTGATATTTTTCACTCCTCGTCGATCATCTCTTCTCACCCTTTTACCAACCGGAGTTGGTCTGAGCTCGAATTTGATGATCCTTCAATATCCACAAGCACTTTTACCAACCGAAGTTGGTCTGAGCTTGTGTTTGTTGATCCTGTAACATCCACAGGTTGATCATCGAGCAACTTTTATTCCTCGGGGGTATCAGGATAAGTAAACTCTGCTATAAAATCTGCTACAGCTTGCCCTTTTAATGATGATCTAGGTTCATACACAATATCATATTCATTGAGCTCTATTGCCCAGTACATCAGTCTCCCTGATTTTTCTGGCTTATGAAGGGCTAGTCTCAATGGCATGTCGGTATACACGACGATGGTATGGGCCTGGAAATATGGCCTCATTCTCCTACTTGCCTCAATTAATGCCAATCCCAATTTTTCCAGCTTTGGGTACCTGATCTCTGCACCTCGAAAAGCCTTACTTGTGTAATAAATTGGCTTCTGGACTCCATTCTCTATTCTGATCAATGCCGAGCTGACTGCATTCTCTGATACTTCCAGGTACAAGTATAAATTTTCTCCCATTACTGGCCTGGACAATAGTGGAGGTGCTCCCAAATATTTCTTCAAGTCTTGAAAGGCTTTTTCACACTCATCATTCCACTCGAAAGTTTTTTGAAGTGTTTTGAAGAATGGGAGGCATCTATCAGTTGCTCGGGATACAAATATGTTGAGCGCTGCAACTCGTCCTGTAAGAGTCTGCACCTCTTTCTTCGTCGTTGGAGATCGCAACCCTAAAAGAGATTTGATCTTTTCTGGATTCGCCTCAATGCCTCGCTGGTTGACGATGTATCCGAGGAACATTCCTTCTCGTACTCCAAATGTGCACTTCGTCGGGTTGAGCTTCATTTGGTATTTATCCAGTTGATCAAAGGTCTGACCTAAGTCAACTAGATGATCAACTGCTTTCTTGCTCTTTGTTAGCATATCATCGACATAGACTTCCATATTGCAACTGATTTGTTCGGCAAAAACCGTGTTCATCAGTCGCTGGTATGTCGCTCCTGCATTTTTCAAACCAAAAGGCATAACATTATAACAATAAGTTCCCCTAGGGGTGATAAAAGAAGTAATTTCCCTGTCTTCAGGTTTCATTTTCATCTGGTTGTAGCCAGAGTAAGCATTCATGAAGCTGAGCAGCTCGTGTCCCGAGGTAGCATCCACTAGTTGATCAATTCTGGGCAATGGAAAGTGATCCTTTGGGCATGCCTTGTTGAGATCGGTGAAATCGACACACATTCTCCATTTATTGTTTTTCTTCTTTACCATCACCACATTTGCTAACCAGTCTGGATATTTCACATCTTCAATGAATTGGGATTTCTGGAGCTTCTTGACCTCCTCTTGTATAGCTTGATTCTTCTCGGGACTAAATACTCTTCTTCTCTGCTTTACAAGCTTGATCTCCTTATTCGTATTGAGCTCATGACATAAGAAGTTTGGATCTATTCCTGGCATGTCTTCATGACTCCATGCAAAAGTTTTCTTTCTGTTTCTCAAGAAATTTATCAACTCCTGTTTTATTGAAGCATCCAACGTCGAACCTATCTGGGTTATTCGTTCAGGGTGCTCGTCGTCCAGAATAACATTTTCTGTAGATTCCACCACCTGTCCTTTTACAAGTTGGGATTCATCTCTGGGATCCAGTGTTTCAATTTCTGTACCTTCATCCACCTGGTAGGTAGTAGTCTTTTTCCTTGACTCTTCAATCTCCTCTTGCTCGGCAGATGAATAATAGCATTCCCGAGCTACTCTTTGATCACCTTTCACAACTCCTACTCCGAAATTTATTGGGAATTTTAAACACTGATGTACTGTAGATAAAACTTCTTCGAACTTCTTCAAACCAACTCTTCCCATGATGATGTTGTAAGCTGATTGCACATTCTTATCCATTATAAAGAAGCGTATTCTTTTTGTTTGACAAGCAGGCCAAGTTCCAATGAATATATCCAACTTGATCGTCCCAAGTGGAAAAACTTTCTCGCCAGCAAAACCCAGGAGAGGTCTATGATAAGGCTCCAATTGAGATAATTTTAAATTTAAACTGTCAAAGCATGAGTAGAACATGATGTCTGCCGAACTACCATTATCTACCAGAACCCTTGAAATCACTACTTCTTTCATCCTCATTTTGATCACCAGAGGGTCGTTATGAGGGTAAAGAACACCTGCAAGGTCGTTTTTTGAAAAACCAATGACTAGCTTCTCTTTGTTTATCTTCCTCGGGGGATCTTCCTCAGCCAAATTTATCTGTTGAATGTATGAGCAAGCCTGAGCCTCATCGAGGTAAGCTTTTCTTTCTGCAATAAGATCTCCTCCTCCTGCATCTCCGCCTGTAATAACATTACAATCAAATGTTCCAAAACGTATTGAAAATACCTCGCATTCTAGTTGCCTTGGCCTTTTGGGAAGATTGGGGTCATCCTCTATATCATCTTCATGATCCCTTTTCCTATTTTCTTCTGCCCGACGAGGAGATCTAGACCTCTCTCTTGCTCGGTTTTCATTTCCTCTTTCATTTCTACGACCAACATACTTTGACAACTTTCCTCGTCTAATGAGTGTTTCAATCTCATTCTGGAGGGCTATGCAATTTTTAGTAATATGACCATGATCCTTATGAAACTCGCAATATTTATCTTTATTTCTTTTGTCAGGGTCCGACCTCAGTTTCTTTGGCCACCTTACTTCTTCGTTATTCTTGATTTCTTCCAAGACATGATTAATACCCATTTTCAAAGGAGTATAATTATCGAATTTCTTCAGGACTTCCCATGACGACTTATTATTCTTGGAATGCTTGTCACCGCCATTACCCTTATGCTCATTCTTCTTAGATTTGTCGACTTCCACCTTGGTTTCTTTATCCATATTCTTCTTCGCAGCCATAGCCTCCTCGGCATTCATGATTTTGGCCGCTTTTGCCATCAACTCTGACATGGTTGTAGGTGGATCTTTGGCCAAAGTGTAAACAACTTGTTAGGCAACAACCCACTCATCAAGGCGGTGATTGTTGTCTTTTCTTCATAATCTATGACTTCCAGCTTCTCGTTATTGAAACGAGTTATGTAATCTCTAGTACTCTCACCAGATTTTTGTCTAACACTTAACAAGTGTGCTACTCGTTTTACTGGCTTTGCTCCAAAATAAAAATTGCCAATGAAAAACTCGGCTAACTGAAAGAAAGTTGAAATCTTACCCCGAGGAAGATTGTTGTACCATATCTGGGCAGATCCAGTAAGAGTTCCTGAGAATGCTCTGCATCTCATCTCGTCAGGGACGACATAGATGTCGGCAACAGCTTGATATTGCTCTATGTGCAGAACAGGATCTGTTTTTCCATCATATTTGGGGGTCACCACAGGTGCTTTAAACTTTGACGGGGTAGGAAAATCCACAATGGCCTGGACAAAAGGTGTCCCTTGAACAAAAGTTCGTTGTAGGGGATTCTTCGCCTTAGCCATTTCTCCCAATCTATCCTCCAACCGCTGAATGGAACCTTTCCACGCATCATTTCCTTCCTCGGGCTTCTTAGTTCGAGCAATTGATTGTTCTGACGTGGCCTCCTGAGATCTATCTTGACGAGCAACCGGTCGTGATTGTGCTGATCCTTCTCTTAGATCTGATGGTTGTCGAAAACTCCTCGACATGGTTTTAGGTGGACTCCTATTCCTCCTAGGGCCTAGTCGACTGAAATGAGACACCCTGCTCAGTCTTTCCAAAGCACTGGGTCTCTCTAGGGAGAGAGTGATACGTTGCTCAGTATCTGTAGCCCGTATTGATGAAGTTTGCCCAGGTTGATAAGAGAAATCATCAGATTCCTCATTACGATACGCATCTGTACGCCTGGATCGTGAAGAAAGTAAATAGGTTTGCCTCTGACCACTTCGCTTTCCCGAATGTGCAGGTGCACCGCCATGAAGGGTATGTATGAGTTGCCGCATTGTCTCTTGCATGGCGGTTTGTCCTTGAGCCAGATTCGTCATAATTCCAGCCAGATCTGGAGGTGCAGAGGGATTTGGAGGATTTCCAGCATTTCCAGCATGTCGATTGCTGGATTCCGCATTATCTTCCATTGATGATGAATGATTTTTGGTGAAAAACGATAACAACAGTCGTTCCCAGAGACGGCGCCAATATGTTGATGTAAAAAATTAGATTGCTTCTAATTATTTAATCACAGATAAATATAAATGAGACAGAGAATTTTAAAGTGGTTCAGCCTTATAAGAATGGCCTACGTCCACTGTTTCTGTTATTGCCAAGTGTTTTGGAGTTCTCGATATGTAATTCTATCAAGAAAATCCGGTCCCCTTGAATGAGGGTGATACAATGTATTTGTAGCCCTTGGTCTGTACATGTGAAAGGGTAAACAATTAATGCCCTTTAAGAATATACGTCTGTATGATAAGCATTCAATGAATAGTTGAACTGTTGATTATCTGGCAATCAATGCTGTGGCCGAGATGCAGCTCGGACCGCCTTAGTTGCTCGTCGTTCAGGAGTTCCTCGGAGTACACTTGCTGCTCGGAGTGAGTATGATTTAGTCGGGGAAATAAACTTCCTCGTTGCTATTGTTTCACGCAGGTCGACACGTGTCTTCTTATTATTCGTCTATATTGGCATATTAATTTTGGTATCAACAGTGATAAAAATGAAAATATTCTCTATCGAGGGGTGGAGAGAATTTTATCACACAAAGTTTAAAAACTAATTTGGAGATCTCTTAAAAATGGCCCCAAGTCTTCAATTTATATGGTGCACATGGAGGCTAGGTGTAAATTGAAGAGTTTATGTTTTTGTGTGTATGGAAATGGTGAGAGTAGCATTGGTGAGGATAATATCTAATTTGGTAAGAGGGTATAATAGGAAAAGGGGTTTAATAAGGTGTGAAGGGAATTTAGGTAAAAAGGAGGGCATGAGGCTTTAAACACATATTGGGTTATTTGTTTTTTGGTTGGTTTTGGGTTTTGAATTTGGCATCCATGAAAATCGTGTTTGACTTTGAAGATGTGGGTTTAAATGGGTTTACCAACTTTGGTATGGGGTATGGGTTTGATTGTTGGTTTGTAAATCGGTTGGGTCATAGAGATGGGAATCGGGTTGGAGTTGCCCGGAGTGAGGGTCAAAGGTTTCGAGTTGGTTTTGTTATGGGAAGAGGGATGTAGTGAGGTGTTTGTGGAGGGTTGGTTTAGAACAGGGTTCCCTGCCATGGTCAGAGCAGGTGGGTTGTTGGAATAGGGGTGGAGTCGCAGGATGAGGTTGTGGGTTGGTAAGGGCAACAAGGTTCGGGTCTTGGCAGATCCGGATATGAGCTCGCCGGCATTAGTATGGGGACTAGCCGGGTTCGATTGTGATGGAATTGGCCAGATTTTACAGGCGAGTTAGGGAATCGGGTTAAGGGGTATGGTTGAGGTCGCAGTTCAGCATCAATTTTGGTACGGGTTAATGGGTCACGACCGGAGCTAGGTCAAGGTCGCGATTGAGCTAGGATTGGGTTGCTCTGGTTTGGTTATTGATGGTTACGGGTTCGGGGTTGTTGGTCGATGGGTTTGTGGATTAATGGGTGGATAAGGAAGGTGGTGAGGTTGTTTTGTTGGTTATGGAGGGAGGAGAAAGAAATGGGTTGTTAGTGAAGAAGATGAGTGGGGGTTGTTTGTGTGTGATGAAGGTGTATGGTGTTAGGGTGTGTGTGAGAGGGTAGGATATTGTGTATGAGTGTGTTTGGTTGTACATGAGTGTAAGATAGTGTGGTGTGTGTGCTTAATTTGTACCTAATAGAATAAAAACTAAACTAAACTAAAAATAAAAATCAAATAAAAATAAAACTCACTAAAAAGCTAAAAAATTAAAAATAACATGACACACAATACAAAATCTAAAAACTAAACACAACTCAAATAAAAACTAAAATAAAATAAAACTAAAATAATAATAAACTAAATAAAAACTAAAAACTGACAAAAATAAAGGAAAACAAATACTCGATGCACTAAAATAAAACATAAAAGTAAATCCTCTTAAAATAAAACTCAAATAATAAAAATACAAAATACAAAAGAAGTAATAATAAAACCTAGAGTCCTTAAAACAAAAAAGCTAGCAAAACTAAAAATAAAGACTAAAATTAATAACTTATAAAAATAAAAAATAAAAAGAAATATAAAATAAATTTTAAAAAATTCTAAATAAATCCTAAAAATAAAAACGACTCAAACTAAAAATGTAAGAAAAATCTAAAAAGCACAAACTAAACACACACGGGCTCGGGTGAAGGTTTGGGCTAATTTTAGGCTCAGTTAAGGTTACGGGACTGAGGAATTAGCTCCATAAATCGTACATTTGCCTTGAAATAAGTGTTTGAACTTTGTAAACGACAATCAAGCCTGCGCATTAAATATTTACACATATAAGACCCAAATTGCTAAGATTTAGTAAGGAAAATACGCTTATTCGGGGTATGAAATGTACACTTTGGGGTGCTTATCAAAGAGCAATGTGGCGTTTGGAGAATTGACGAATGCATCAATTCATATGTAGTGTGGCCTACCTTCCTTCTCAAGCCTTGTCAAAACCCAAGCCCTTGACATTGTTTATATTTATTTGATTCGAATATTGAATATTGAATGTGGGATATTATTTGTATTTATTTTTTGAATATTGAATGTTGGTTGGTTTTGAATATTTATTGGTGAATTCGTATGTAGTTTTTATGAATTGTTGAATGTTGCTTGATATATATACTGTGAACAAGTTTAAATATGTTGTAACAGGTTAAAATACATTGATGGGCAATGAAAGTGTCCATAATGCCCAATAGTGTTTTTTTTAGTTCAACCTAGATTTGTCATGAAATTTGATAAGTTTTCCTTTGTCATGGACTTGGCAGGGTCAAAGTTCGTGAAAAACCAAAGTATTGTCATGGTCTTTGACCCTGACAAGTTCGTGACAATTTGCTTTGTCACCCCCAAACTTTTCATGATTTTTTATCGTGACAAGTTTGCCTTGTAACGGTTTTTAACCGTGACAAGTCGGCATTTTTGGTGCAGTGGTAGGATAGAACATGTTCGGCTTTTTGGTCAACAGATTGCAGAGAAGGCAAAGACTGCGACTGTGAGGAATAGGTACGTAAGAAAACACCCTCAGTTTGTAAACCTGAAGCATAAATCTAGGGGGATCCGAATGATCTATCGGTCACAAATGATTTTGACTTTATTGCATCCCCATTTGAGGAAATTATTTTAACGGAAAATAGCGGAATTTCAATTTATGCCTTGACTACCTGTGTCACTAGCAAAAGCGATAAAAATCTAAAAAATACGGTGCTAACATATTATGGGATTGTCCAAAAAATCTTAGAACTCATTTATTTAGATTTCAGAGAAATCCTATTCTATTATAATTGGGCGAAGGTGGTGGACATTACGAATGTTTGTAAAGTTGATCCTGACTCCAAATTTATTATGGTAGATTTATCAAAGATTAAGAGTAAAGATCTCATAGTCAACGAGCCTTTTATTTGTGACTTTCAAAACGTAAAGAAGGTATTCTACTCTAAGTGCATAAACGATGCCAATTGGTATATTGTTATGCATGCACCGAAAGGTATGACTACGAAAGTAGACATATTAAAGGTTCCGAAAGTATTCTAGTCTTGTCTTGATTACAAGCCTAATTTGAAGGATATGTCAGTTGATTTAGATGAAGATTCAGTATCAAAACTTTACTTTATCCCTGGTAATCCAATTTGTATCCTATTACTATATTAGCCCTTCATAGTCTGATTTGTATCCAAGTTGTATCCTATTAGTTTGATTTTTGAATTTTATTTTCATTTATGAATGTTTATTTTGATTTATGAACTTGATTAAAAATTGAAAATAGTTAGACTTAGGTTTGAAAACATGTCTTGGGGGTGAAAACACGAAACAACCTCCAAACACCCCCACAAGAGGCACATACAGCTCGTATGGGACCAACGTAACACGTAGAAACTGACCACGTAGTCATGGGATCCTCGGTTAGAGAACATTATCGAAAATTGTAAATAGTTAGATTTAAGCCTAAAAACATGTCGTTGAGGGGTGAAAATGCAATATAGGCCCCCAAATAGCCTCGTAAGGGGCATATACACCTCGCACGGGACCAAAGTAACACGTAGAAACTGACCACCTAGTTAAAGGATGCCCGATTAGAGAACATGACCAAAAATTGTAAACAGTTAGACTTAGGCTTGAAAACATGCCATTAAACGGTGAAAATGAAAAACTCCCCCAAACACCCCCACAAGAGGCAAGAACACCTCGCACGGGACCAACCTAACATGTAGCATCTGACCACGTAGTCACGGGACGCCCGATTAGAGAACATGACCAGAAATTGAAAATAGTTAGACTTAGGCTTGAAAACATGCCATTAGAGAGTGAAAATACAAACAACCCCACAAGAGGCACAAGCACCTCGCACGGGACTAACGTAGCATATAGCAACTGACCATGTAGTCATGGGAAACCCGGTTATAGAACATGATAAAAAATTACAAATATTTAACTTAGGCTTGAAAATATGTTGTTGAGGGGTAAAAATGAAAAATAGTCCCCCAAACGCCCCTACAAAAGGCACGAACACCTCGCACGGGACCAATGTAACACGTAGCAACTGACAACATAGTCAAGGGATGCTCGGTTAGATAACATGATAAAGAATTGTAAAGAGTTAGACTTAGGCTTGAAAACATGCGATTGCGGGGTGAAAATGCGAAACAACTCCCAAGCGCCCTCACTATGGGCACGTACACCTCGCACGGGACCCACATTATATGTAGCAACTGACTGCGTAGTCACGGGATGCCCGATTTGCGAATATAAACAAAACTTCTAAATAGTTAGACTTAGGCTTGAAAACATGTCATTGAAGGATGAAATGGCAAAACATATACTAAACGCCCCCACAAGAGGTACAGACTCCTCGCACAGGACCAACGTAACACGTAGCAACTTACCACGTAGTCATGGGATGCCTGATTCGAGAACATGACGAAAAATTATAAATAGTTAGACTTAGGCTTGAAAACATGTCGTTGAGAGGTGAAAACGTAAAATATTCCCAAAACTCCCCCACAAGAGTTATAAAACCTCGCATGGGACCAACGTAACACGTAGCAACTGACCTTGTAGTCAAGGGAGTCTCGGTTATAAAACATGACCAAAAATTACAAATAGTTAGACTTAGGCTTAAAAACATGTCATTTATGGGTGAAAATGCAAAACAACCCCCAAACGGCCTCACAAAAGGCACGAACACCTCACATGAGACCAATGTACACTTAGCAATTGATCACATAGTCACAGGATGCCCAGTTAGAGAATATGATCAAAAATTGCAAATAGTTAGACTTAGGTTTGAAAACATGTCATTGAAGGGTGAAGATGCAAAAAAGCCCCCAAATGCCCCTGCAAGAGGCACAAGCACCTCACACGGGACCAACGTCACACGTAGCAATTGACTGTGTAGTAACGGAACACCCAATTATAGAACATTACCAAAAATTATAAAACTTGAAAAATTGAAGGGAGAAAATGCAAAACAACCCAATTTAGAGTGTTCTCATAATTATGCATTAACATATATTTTTGTAAATAAAAAACCAAGAAGGGGGGGGGGGGGGGGGGGCTATACCATAATTTTTAATTTAGAGTGTTCTCACAATTCTGTACACTTTCAACACATTTGACATATATTTTCATAAATCAAACGAGACACCATAGATTCAAATTATGGGTTAGTCCCCAAAATTGTTCATCTTACGAACTACGTGGAATTTGATGCCATTTTTGGATACATAGGCATTCCAAAGTTATTTTTGGGATTCAAGTCCATTGTTACTTACTACTTGTGAAATTTTTGAAGTTTTGTTTGCAGCCCTCAATGGGGAAGAAACATTTTTAACATATTCACGCAAGCATTCGTCGTATTTTTATTTTAGTTGTACATATTCACGCAAAATGCATTGTGTTTTATTTTCCCTTGTACATATTCGTAAAAGGATACATTGTATTTTGTTACATATTCACGCAAGCATGCATCAGTTAACTTATGTTATATTATTACATGTTCACGCAAGCATGCGTTTGTTAAATTTTCTTACATATGGGTGAAAATTTTATTTTTGAAAATGTAAGTAGGTTTAAAAAATGTGCACATTTGGTTGGGATGCATAAAAAAGATATAGGGTCACGGTCCATAATTGTGACCATATATTTTTTTTAAAATTAAAACAAAGCGATTGGTCACTGTCCATAATCGTGACCACATATTTATTTTCAGTTAAAAATATATATAACCGTGACCAAAAGAATTAAAAAAATTAGGGTTCATGGTTCAAGATCGTGACCCCCCCGAGATATTAGGGTCACGAGTCCAAACTGTGACCCAAATTCCCCTTTGTGGGTCACGGGCATTGACCGTAACCAATAGTGACCCCCGTGATGTTGTGGTCATGGGTCAAAATCGTTATCCATATTCCCCCTTCTGGGTCATGGGCTTGGACCATGACCCACCATGGTGTCATAATCACGAGTGGTGACCGTAACCCAGGTTCTCCCCTGTGGGTCACGGGTACCGACCATGAGCCACAATTTTGCCATGTTTAGTATTATCACGGGTGAAGACCGTGATCCATATTGGTGTTCACAGGTCAAAACCGTGACCATTGGTAATATATGGTGCAGTGGGGAGCCAATTTCAATTCTAAGTCTCGCCCGGATGAGATAAATGCACATGTTGTGATATAATATGTCTATACCTCATTCGATTGAGTCAAGATATTTAGTAAGATATAGTTTAATTTTTGAGTCCTCTTTTCGCTAACTGAAGTTGATGGATAGACAAGCTCCTAAACTATAAAAGATATAAAGTTTATGGAGTACTAATAGATCTCCTATTAGTTCTACACCCAACTTAAAAATCCCTTTGCTTTATCTTAGTAAAGCTCTAACAACTAATGGATTATAAAAAAATCCAAAGAATTTTTTGCTCTCGATATAGATTTTTCATCAATTTTAAAATGTAATGAAAACATTTTAGGACAATATAAGACCATATACATCTTACATAATATACAACATATCACTCAATTCCATCATCTTATCCCCCTTTTTGTCTAGAATAAACGAATGGAAAAACAAACCATCTAAATATCAAAGAAGGAATAAGAGCACATAACATATATCAATAGAGTATCACTAATGACTTGATAACGAAATACAATAAAATCACCCGTTCCTCTCTCCCTCCATCTCTTATAAACATAAAAGTAGAAAAAAATATAATAAAATCCCTAAAACTTTATGTTGATAAAATGTGAAAGATTAGAAAAACAAAATGAAAAATTAACAATGTGAACATGGAGTATTTATGGGAACTATAATTGTACTAGTCTAAACTAGATAGGTTTTCTTGCAAAACTCTTACAAAAAAATCTTTTTAGGTCATGAATCACAATGCAATAAACTTTGTATGAAAAAGTGCATACATCAAAATAGGTTAATTTCAATATAAATCACATTTAATCCCAAATATTGGTGACTCACAAAATAATTTGGACAATAAAAATAAATATCAAGCATATTTATTTTGCAAATCCATTGGTCCTCAACTTATATCTCCCTACAAAATGAAAATATAGAGAAGTTAATACTACACGATAGTGTATTAAATTCAAATCATATGGAATTAATATAGACTTTAATAACTCCCATTAACACTTTGATTCATGATTTTGCTCATATTAGGTTGTACATGTATATGTGGCTGTAACTTAATCAAACTATTACTCTAATGGAGCTATGGAAACAATCCTGTTGATAGTTTTATTGTTTATAACATTAAATGTTTCCAATGTAAAATCTCAAATGAAATAGTTCTTACAAACACAACACAAATATAAGTTTTTGAACAAATGATGACCCTATTGATAGTTAAATACCTCACAAAATCCAAAATAAGTAAATTAAGATACAAACCACAATGATATTTGTGAATGGTTAAATTGAGGTGCAATAAGGTGCATGAAATCTTATTATACAAGTTCTTATGAATATCATATGATAAAGAAAGATCCTAAGAAGTTTGTAAACTAAATGTATAAGTCTTAGTTTTAAGAAAATGATGGAATTAAGGTTTTTGATTTTTTTAACTCAACCACATACTAAAAAATGTTAATATTTTTGTATTTGTTTCCTAAATAAAAAATTCCAAGTATTTTTTTATATATTATATATAAGAAAGACAAATATCAAAATTTTAAAAATATGATACGAACCTATTCAAGGATAAAACTCACAATTCATAAAGAACCAACCCTAGACTAGTAGTAAAGACCTATGATACAACTAGGGAAAAAACAACACTAGTTGGATCTAGCCTATAGGATGATGAAAAATACTCACCTGTTAGTAGAAAACTTTCTACTTACGAAAGTTTTAAGGCATTGAGAATCCAATGGAATGTGGGATGGTAAAATTTCCTTACCGATGGACTTCTCTTCCTTCTAGACTTATCCACCCATTTTGGTGTCTCTTCGGGTGGATGGGGATGTCATGGCTTCTTATTCCTCACGATCCTTTTATTCGTTGAATTAACTAGCTTAATAGTAAAGTCCTATTTAGTTCACTGATAAGGTAATGAAATGCTTGGAGTAGGTATTTAAGTTGTTCGGTAAGAGTGGATTTATGAATATGATAAGAATTGGAATCTTGTGAAATAGCTTTACTCAGTTGATAACACAACTCTCAAAGCTTCTTAGTTCTCTTCAATATGTGAAATGGTAGAGTTAGATCCTATCGACATTTTTCTTATTTTTGTTAAAACATTTTTTAGAAGGTGGATTAGGTTCCTTATAACATTGATGCATTAAATTTGTTGCAGTCTAGACTTATTTTGTTCTTATATTATTTGTTATACGTAATAAGCAACTTCCTAAGAATCTATAATTTATCTTTAAGGTGAAATTTCAATTTCTGAGACAATTATAACTCTTTACTCATCATTTAGATCTCATCATCACATTTCATCTTGATCTCAAAGGTATCATGGATTTCACTCTTTAGTATATTTAATGCATCACAAAGAGAGTTACTCTCCTTATCCATATAAAAAATCTCCTTAATAAGCTTATCATTTTCATTCCTATATCCCATCCTCTTGTGCCCATCACGACCCCTTTTCGACGGCGCATGCACGCTCTCTCTCGGTGACGGTGGTGCTCCCGCAATGAGATATGGGAAAAAGGATATAAATGGACATTGTCGGCGATGTGAGGTGTGTGGATGTATAATCATTACAGTCGCCAACATATTTTTATTGAAAATTGACAGAAGAAGGATCCGCCTCCATAGAGATAGCTAAAGACTACTAGTGAATGAGACATGGTATAAAAGACTACATTACGAAGTGGGAAGGTGGTAGGAACCCACTCCTCCCTTTCAGTCTCTTGTGGGCTATAAAAAATGTTCTCCTTCTCCTAAATGCATGAGTATGTGTATATATGGGAAATATGTTTTGGGTGAAAAGTGAATATAAATATGAATGCGCAATTGTGTGTGTGAGAGAGAGAGAGAGAGATAGGAACGAAGTCATCATTTCCACATCATGGGAAGGATGACAATGAATACCCTAAAGGACATAAACTAACTAAATAATAATGGTGAGCGAAATACATACAAAAAGGATAAAAATATTTGTGACACCTTGAAATTGAAATTTCACTATGCAAGAGTGAATATGCATATATAGAATTGCTAAGAGGATAATAAATTTAAGCGAACTAACCAAATGAGTAAAACATACTAGCTATATGAGTAAGATGGTAACATACGAAAATAGACTAAATGAAATAGGCAAGGAATTACTTAAATCCCAAATAGGTTTGGGATGCCTACGTAGCCCAAAATATGGCATAAAAGTCCCCTAGTTTGCAATATGAACAAAATTTGGGGTGTAACCCATAATCGAAATCTAGGGCATCTCTCTTAGTTTATGAAAAGTAGGTGAAATGTGGTGAAAGTGTAGGAAAATATGAGAACACTCTAAATTGGGAATAATGGTCTAAACCCCTTTTTTGGGTTTTTAAAAATATCTTTGAAGATATATATAATAATAAAGGGATAAAACTAGTGATAGAAATAAAATTTAACAACTATAAATGAAGTAAGAACACAAAAATATGCAAATTAGAATATATGATAATAGTAAAACATGAAGGGTTTTGGACCTTCAAGCACTTTTGAACTATGTTTTAAACACCTTTTTGGTTTAATTTTGATGCGTGAATGATGTTGGTGGACTAGTGGTTAAAGGGTGGAAGGTGATTTAAGGTAATGTATGAGAGAATGTAGTGAAAGTGACATATGCTAAATTCGAAATGGTTGTCTCATTGAAATCAAGGTCCTGTGCAAATGGGGTAAGGGGTTATATACTAAACCCGTAAAAGTGAAAAGGAAATTTTCACACTCCAGGAACTTGTCGGCCAATGAGGTCCCATAATTGACTATCGATAGATTGTCTTGACTTATTAATAAGTAAGTCCATTCTGCCTATAAGAAGGTAAGGTGTCCTTCCTAAAGGCAGGAAAATATGGCTTTGTCCAGAACTTATATGACCATGACCGTTAGAAAGAGGATTTAGAGCTCTATGATTTTGTGATGAGGTACTCCTAAGTTAGAGAGTTGACCAAAGTCAAATGGATTCAAAAAGATTATTATTATTTCTGATTAGGATTTTAAGGAGGACCGAAGGGTCCGTGATTGAAGGAACTTTTGTTTAGACTCTATGAAAGAATCTAAGGGTGATAAAATAGGTTATTTATAAATACCCTTGATGGTTGAGCTTATGATAAGACGAAATTTATCGAAAGATAAACACTCTATAGAGGTTAAGAGTTTTAAGTCCATATGTGTTGCAATTCTAATAAGGATTCATTTTTCTAGAGAGAGTTTGGTCTTTACAAAGAGGGGCCAATGTGAGTTATTATTGTCCTGAGAGTCGAAGACAAATTTTGACGATCGAGGAGCATTGCGATAGGGATTTATAACATGATTATAAGGTTCTAAAGGGTGTGCGAAGAGGATTATGACTTGATTTTGAGGGCTGGGAGTTAATGTTGATGATGAATGTGGCCTAATTTTAAAGGACGAGATATAATTCTAAGGAATTAAGTAGAATATGTGAGCGAAGTGGCCTAATTTTTAGGGCTAAGTGAGTGTGAGACAAGGCTTAGGGCCTGATTATAAGGGCCTAGGTGTGAAATGACCATACCGGGGGTTGTAGCCTAATTCTGAAGGCCAAAGCATATTCTAAGGACCTAAAGACTTTTTATTACCATTAAGGGAGCCATGGACTAGTTTGGAAGGCCACAACCTATTCCAAGGATCTAAGGAGTGTATGCAACCAATACATGTATTACGGCCTAATTTTGAGGGCCATAAGGTCTATTATGCGAACCTAAAGAGTCTATGCAACCAGTCTGGGGATCATGGACCAATTCTAAGGGACAAGGTCTATTTTGAGAACCTAAAGAGTGTATGTGACCAATATGGAGATCATAGCCTAATTTTGAAGGTAGGGTCTATTCTGAGTACCTAAAGAGTCTATACGACCAATAGGGGATCACGACCTAGTTCTGAGGGTTAGGATATATTCCGAGGATCTAAATGCATACAACCAATATGGGGATCATGGCTTAATTTTGAGGGACAATGTTTATTCTGAGAATCTAAAGAGTGTATGATGGCTTTACAAATGATGTGGAATTTTTGAAAAGTTTTTTATTTTTTCGAGAGGTTTGAATATTTTTATGATTTTTTAATACTTGCGTAATTTTTATTTTGGATTATTTTTTTGATAAATGTGCATTTTTGTGGATTTTGAGTTTTATGAATTTTTGAATTTATTGTGATTTTTTGAGAATTTTTTTATTTTTGTTTGGAGAATATTTAGGAATTTTTAACGAATTTTGTAATAAATTCCTAGAGGGGGTGCCTGCCAGCATTGGCACATAATTCGAGGGGTTACACAAATTTCCAAAGAGTACCTACTGACAAGAAAGCCCATGACACGACCCCTCTTCGGCGATGCACGCACACTTTCTCTCTAAGATAGTCACACTCCTACATGTGTGATGTGGGAAAAAGGATATAAATGGTCGGCGATGATGATATCAGGTGTGTGAATGTGTGGAGATCAGAGTCATCAACCTATTTTACTCAAAACATGAAAAAGAAGGAGCCACCTCCGAAGAAATAACTAAAACACAACTAGTGCATTCAAAACTAAGTGAGATACGATCTCAGACACTATGTTACGATGTGGGTAGGTGTTAGGAACCCATTTTGCCCTTTCGATCTCTCATGGACTATACAAAATATTCTCCTTCTCCTAAATGCATGAGTATGTGTATATGTCGAAAATGTGTTTACGCATCCAAAGTGAACAAAGTGGATATATACATGAATGTGCAGGTATGTGTGTGTATGAGAGAGGAGTGGAGTCATCATTTCCACATCATGGGAAGGATGGGAATGAAACGTAATTTCACTATAGAAGAGTGAATAATCATAAATGTATGGTATTATGAACCCCACGGACGGGAGGGAGGGGGAATGCGAGGTGTGTTTGTGAAACGGAGGTGTGTTGTGCCATCCCACGTGCGGATTTAGTGTGTTCCCCACAAAGATGTGAGAGTGCTTGTCTCTCGGTCTTTGTTTCCCCTTGAGGTCGATTTTATGTCATTGTTTCCCTGGAAGTTGTTTAAAACCATACCCACATTTCTTCCATTCCCCTATTTAGGCCTAAGCATGTTCCTTGTGCAAGGGGTTATCAGTTGTTTAGAGTCGCCAATTTATTTTATATAAAAGGGGAAAAAGGGGTTAGGTTGTCTTATGAATGATCTAGAGATTCTTAATGTGGGTTCGAGCACCAATTTACGAGTGTAAAAGTTATTATTCACTCCACTTGATCTTTATGATTCCTTATCTATATCTTCATATCGAATTTTACATTTAGGACTACTTTTATTTTGTTTTAGAACATGTTGAGAAATTTTAATTTGAAAATCCCTTAAAATGTATATATGCTTAGGTATAAAAATGGTATTAATGAGAGGTTTTAGGACTTCACTAAATCGGTATGGGTGAGTGCTTATGTGAGAATATATATTCGGGTAATAGGTGGTAGTTAGTATGTGTATGAACGAGTGTGAGAAATCTCGGCTTGTATAATGGGAGGTCGTTAAAATATGTGTTCATAATGGAAGACCATTGTGTGTTGAAGTGTTTGTATTGTATAGAATTTTGTGAGAAGTAGAGCTTGAGATCATTTCATTGATCTTTTATGAAAGGTGATGAAAGTGAGAGCTGGGAGATTAAGATGTACAAATGTGTTTCTTAGCTTATTCCGTGTTAAAATATTTTATTTTGCATATGGATGGGAAATTTTATTTTAGTTCGGGAACATATCCTTGAAATTTCTTGTGTATATAGATGTTTGAGTTCCATACATGCCTCTATTTGTGTCTAATACAAGTTGCATTACATCATTTCATCGACTCAAACACTCTGGTGGATTTTCTAATCTTTTTCTATATTGTATATGACCCATGATGAACTGTATGATGCCCCCACATAATTGTTCCCACATTTTACAAACTTGTTTTTATCATCAAAATGTCACATTTTTCAAACTAATGCAAAAGGAGTAATTCAGAATCATTTACTTTGAAAAATACTTCAAAATGACATTTTGGCAATTTTATGCTATCAAGCGCGTGCACGAGGAAAAATGGCATCGTGTGAACGGAAGCAAAATAATTGTGCGCATGGATTTGACTGATATGTTCATTCTCTGTCATTTTTATGACTGTACACAGAGTAAAAGGTCTCCGTGCACATGAACTTCGATGTAGCGGGAAACTTGAAATTATCATGATAAAAAAGGGTTTTGGCACCATATTTATATTTGAACTCTTACATCCTATTGAATTTTTTTTTAATCTAATAGTTTATCTTTCTCTCTCTAAAAACCCTGGTTGAAATTTAATTTTTCCTCACTTTGATGAAACATTTTATGAGATATTGTTTTAGTCATCCATAAAAACAACCTTAGAAAATCTTTCCTTCATCATTTACCGTTGAAGATCTTCAGTTGAGAGAACAACAAGAGGATGATCTGAGGAGTTGGAGTGGAATTATCCAAAGTGGAACCTTCTCTCTCTAGAATATTTGGAGGAGTTTGGTTGAGAGCCGCGAGATCGGGTGGAATTTAAAGGATTGGAGGAGTATAAGATCTTGTAAATAGTAACTCAAGCTAGGTAAATGTCTTCAGGATTCTAGTGGATTAATTGTAGTGTCCCGAGTTTATTTCCCCATAGGTGGGGTATTTCCTCGTATATCTTGATGTTGTGCTTATTATCGCATATTCTATTACTCACACCACATATTTTCACATAATTTTATTTAGGTTCCTAGATGTTTATATCTCACTTAATTACAATTGAATTGAACTAATTTGGCTGGATCTCACATAATCGTAAATTAACTTGAATTTGGATCTAATTAGATCCATATGTAGATTTCTCATCTTGTTTAGTTGCAATTGAATGAGAAGGCTTTTGAACTGGATTTGAATTAATCTCATAACATTTTACATGAACTTAAAAATTGAATCTAATAATTTTTAAGGTTAAGTGTTTGAAAAGTTTTAGAAGTGAGTGTGATTGTGAGTTTGAATTTCATTTTACAAATCAATTATTGTTCTTGCATTTTAAAAAAAATAATTGGAAATAAACTTCGAGTATGTCCTACTCACCCCCTTTAGGGAAGTAGCACACCGAATTTTTGCATTTTGAATTGTTTGTATTGTATAGAAGTGTGCGAGAAGTCACAACTTAAGATGGTTTGATACCTTATTTGTGAAGGTTGATTAAAGTGACAGATGGGAGAATATCTATCCATTCAATATATCGAGAGACATAATGAGGAGGCTTGTGCTCATGAGGGAAGCCACGGTATGGCACCTATGTACCTAGGGAGACCTGAGATCAAAGTCTACATAGTTTTTTTGTATGGGGAGCCGGACAGAAAGGTTCCAACATGATGTGTGTGCAAGTATGAGGACTTGGATTTAGAGGGGAATGGGTGTTTAGGAGATAGAAGGCGAACTCTAATATGCGTGAGGAATGGGAGTGGACCCAAAATTTTCAACAAGGACATTCATGTTCCTTATTGAATGAAAACTATCCCAAGGTGTTATAGGACCTCGAGTTGGTTTGCAAAAGTAAAGGATGTAAAATTTTAGACATCCCTAATTGTCTGCAGGCACATGTCTAGAGGTTGGGTTAAGGATTACATGTTCTAGAGTCATGAGGATGATTTTATCATGACACTCATAGAATAAGAGTGGACCAGAAATCGTTGATAGAGATATATGTATCATTATCGAACGGCTAAAACCGTATAAGCGTCCTAGGGCCTCAAGCTGCAGTCGTAATCAAATATGGGTGTTTTATTAAGTATTCCAGGAAAACACAGATTTATGGGTGCCGCCATTTAGGACGGGAATGCTTTCTCCGAGAAGTGAAGAGTATTCCACCTTTTGACTTTGGTTTTAGCAATGGGTTTGGATTAACTTAGTTCACTGACACTTTTTTGAATTTGGGTTTGAGTAGTGTGTTTTTAGGTCGTACTTAGTTTTACCGATTTTGATTAGTGTTTTTTAACACGTGAATATGTTATTCAGCTCAACAGACAAGAATGTTGGAGAAAAACTAGACTTTATAATATAAATGTATTAAACTAGATTTTTTAACACGAAGTCAATTATTTAAGAAGATATGTAAATTTCTATATCCCAATATTTATTTATGATATTAACCCGAGTTTTCTTTAGAATATTAACCCTTATAGCGTGAGCTAAGTTTCTCCCGAGGGAATGTCCCCTTTGAAAAAACACTCCCACGAAAATATGATTAACAAAGTTAACCAAACATGTTTTTATAAACTGCAAGTTAGTTGAGGAAACCTTATTCACGAAAAAACAAAATATCAAAGATAACACAAGATATTTATTTATCCTAAACTCTATAATATTTTAATTATAAAATATTTAGTCATGTTTTAAAGAAAACTTTGAAATGAACTAGCAAATGTAGGAACTAAGGCAGGTTAGCAAAATAAAAAGTGTCCACAACACTAGATGTAAAGTGGTAAACCACAGGGGCCTCTACGTCGCAAAAGAAAAGGAAATTCACTATAATAAAATAATATGTTTACAAATTCAACAAATATAAGAAATGGTAAAAAGGATTACCTAACTACGAATCCCCTCTCAAACGCAGGTACAAAGCCTCTGAATGTTTATGTAAATAGTTACAAGTTAATGTAAACACCCAAAGCCTCCAAATATCAACAAAAACATATTGGAATTGTTGTATTGTAGTGTTTTTGCATGTATGCAAGGATGAACTCACACACATTTAACATGTGTAGACCATTGTCAACAAATTACAGGATTTGTCTACGTGCAAAGCGAGATTTGCATTGGTTTAAAAAGGATCTAAGGATTATAGTGAAATATTTCAAATTTGTTCAAAACTAAAACGAATCACAGTTTTAAAACTTTGAAAAACAAAATGTTTTCACAAATAAACGAATATAACTGACAAAAAGCTTAAGTATCTAATAATATTAGTAATCTGATTTAAAAGGAAATGTATAAATGTTTTGGCAGAATTGCAAAACATTTTTCAACAAGTTTAAAAAAAATTATTTTAAAGGCCACTTTAAACTTCAAACGATTCAAACTAAACCTGGAACATATATGTGAAAACGTGTACTTTAGTTCTAGATTTAATACTCTAGTTCATGGAGATTGAACTGAGTCAAAACCATAAACTAAGTTCTCTATTTTTCTCTCACTAAACACGAGACCCTAAAATATAAACAAAACCTTAAAATTGTAAAGATATAAGGGCTTATATACTTGTCAACAAAAGAATCTGGATGCCCATTTGAACTGATTGAAACAAACAGATGAGATTGATTATTACCATTAAGTGTAAATCCAAGGGTCGCAAAAGAATCGTAAAAGGTAAGCTTAACTAGTCAAACAGATGAAAAGTAACACGACCAAATAATGATCCATGTGATCCAGCACCGCCTAATCTGAGCCAGTGATATGGTTGATCTAATAGTAGTGAATAAGTCTCCCGACACAAACACATAAGAAACACACTTATTTTCTTTTAAATGTATTTTTAAAAATTAACAAAATGATTTATTAAATCACAAAAATGTGAATTTAATCAATTAAAAAATTCCAGAATATTATTTTAAAGATATGAAAAATCATGGAAATTATTTTCACAAATTATCATACTAAAATAAAAAAAAAATCGCATTTTTAGCATTAGTAAGCATACAATTAATTTATCTAATTAGGTCCTATATAAATCCAATTTAAATCAATTAATGCCTAAAAACTGTTAAATGATTCTCTAAAGATTATATGAATGAATGTGTGTGAAATGTGAGTGAAGTTAGTGTGTGCATTCTAGTGTACTAAATTATGGTGTGTCTTCAACTTACTAACTAGGATCATGTTGTGAATATAGGGTTCTCTTGAATCTTCAATATTGAATGTAATTTGATAAAGGATCTCTAATAATAATAAAATGTTTTGCACAAACTATCCAACCCTGTTGAGCAACTTGATAGTTTAGACTCAAGAAAACCCAGGAGAGTCTCTATCAAATGGTGATTTAATCTCCCCCTTGGATATTTATGGTAAAACTCCTTCGAGTACATACATATCTTGTGGAATATTTCTATACTCTTAGGGGAGAAAATCCCAACCCGAAGAAAAAAAAATCTCTGATAGGATTTGAAATATGTAAAAAGATACCTTCAAATTAAGTGAGTAATATCAAGTAAAGAAGGTAATATGCAATATAGGAATATAATCTTCTCCCCTATTTTGACTCAGATACACAAGGGTGAAAAGTAATGAAATGACAAACGGGTCTTGTCAAGTGTTAACCCCACATTGACTAATATGGGAGGTTCATTTCACATTTGTCAAACATTCATTCCCCATAACCACATATAACATATCATAACCATGACAAAGACAAAGACAGGAATGTATGTTCATATATAAGAGATATACCAATCAAGCATAACCATACCTATTGCAGCGCTACCTCCCACTGGAAAAATTGGTTTATTCTTTGGTCATCGTGTCGCATAAGTTGAAACACTACTTTGGACCTCTCTCAAGTATAGTCATCACATCATTTCCCTTTAAAGCCATTTTTGGCAAGGTCGGCCTCTCTGGGAGGATGTACAAATATCCAACTGAACTTAAGATATTACATATACACTATCGACCAAAAACTATGATTAAGGGTCAAGTGTTACCTGATTTGATCACAAAATTTACAGGAGAAAATGGACCCAACAACCAACAGATTTTCGATCAGTTGAGGAGCCAAGATATTGAGTAGTCCCAAAAATGGACACTATGTGTGGATAACGCCTCCAACTTTAATGGGGAACGAGTAGGAATTGTGCTCATCACATCGGAGAATGCCATAATCGATCAAGAAATCAAACTTGGCTTTGAGGCATCCAATAATGAAGTTGAATATAAAGCCCTCATTATCGGACTACGCAAAGCTCACTCGCATGGGGTAATCCACCTTGATATATATTTTGATTCAAAGATGGTATCAAATAAAGTAACGAGAGATTTCAATGCTAAAGATGAACGGATGCCAGTATACCTGTAGGTGTCTCATGATTTGATCTCAAAATTTAAGAAAGTACAAATTCAACAGTTCCTCCTGGGGAATTATAATCATGTCAATAATTTATCTGCTTTAAGCTCAGCAGTGGAGTCTGATTTGAAAAGAGCTATCAAAGTGGAATTCCTCGCCAAGACTAGCATCATGAAGCCTATGGTCATCGAACTATTTCTCATCGTACAAAAAAGTCTTAGATGGATGGACTTAATAATCTCTTATCTGTAAAAAAACATCATGTCATCTGATAAAAATCAAGCTCACCAAGTCAGGGTTATGGCTAAATGATTTTATCTGGAACCTGAAGGAAAACTCTACCAAAGATCCTTCACTAGTCCTTACCTCAAATATGTGCATCCAAGTGATGTCGATAAAGTTCTGTACGAGCTACATGATGGAATATGTGAAAGCCACGCGTGAGTAAGATCCTTTTTCTTCGAGAAATCAATGAGGGGTATTGTAGCCATATATGCAGAGAGACGCAACCCCTTACATTCAGAAGTGAGAGAAATGCCAAACGTTCTCCCTCATGCTCCATCAGTCGACCAACGATTTGAAGTCACTCACTAGACCATGGTCATTTTCCCAATGGGGTTTGGCTATTGTAAGTTCACTCCCAATAATATTAGGAAATCACAAATGTCTCTTGGTCGGCACGGATTACTTCACCAAATGGATTGAAATAGAGCCACTAGCGAACATCAAAGATACTGTCATGATTAGATTCATCTGAAGAAACATCGTATCATGTTTTGATGTACCTAAAACGATTATCATAGATAATGGCATACAGTTTGAAAGTGTACCGTTCCAAGGTTTCTGCGATAGCCATGGCATCTAACGTCCCTTTAACTTTGTAGCCTACCCCTAGAGCAACAGGAAAGCACAGGCTTCCAACAAAATGATGTTTGATGGCATGAAAAAAAAATAGAATGATAAAAAGAAGATTGGGAGGATGAGATTCCTCACGTCCTATGGGCATATCGTACTACGCCCAAAAGACCTATCGGGAAAATTCTTTTCTCTCTAACGTATGGGATGGAAGTTATTATTCCTATGGAATATGGTTTGCTGACCATGATGACCATCATTCCTGAGTAAGGTTTGAAAAAAAAGCCACGAGGGCTGAACTTGACCTAGAAAAAGAGTGTAGGGATCATGCCATGATAAAGTTATCCTCCTACCAACAAAAATTAGCTAAGTAGTACAACAAGGGTCAATCCGAGAAAATTTTAGGTCAGCAATTATGTCCTTAGGAAAGTCCTCGACAGTGCCAAAAAATCTTCTGATGCAAAGACATGACCTAATTAGGTGGAACCGTTCAAGTTCATTAGAGACTATTTATAAGGAGCCTACCATTTGGAAACAATGGGGCGCAGGGAGATAGTAAGGGCATGGAATGCAACCAACCTCAAGAAGTTTTATTTTTAATTCATTCTTGCTTAGTTATTTCTAGCTTGGTTAGTTTTTGAAATTATTTATTCAAGAACTTATGAACTTATGATAATCGTAATTCGTTCGAGATTTTATAATAAAGTATAAGCCCAAGTTATTCATTTAGCTATTTAACATTGACCCAAAGTGGCAGGCTTACACTTTAATCACCACCTTAGTTTGATTATAATAAAAAGTTTCTTAAATACAATTAAACTTAAGGTCCCAAGGTCTTCATCATGAAAAAACACGAAAACCTCGTGAATTGCCCAGGAAAAACAAAAGACCTATGGGGGTATCCCTAGGCACTAAATTAACCTAATCTTGGTCGGATAAAAATCTTGAACGGGTGAATGACCCTAAAACTAGGTACATTTTTTCCAGGGTATTCTCCAGGCCTAAGGTAGTGTGGCGACACAACCTAAAAGGTAAGACAAGATATTACAATACAACGATGGCATAACAGAATGGAAAAAATGCAAAACATGGTATTATAAAAACAATTTATTGTTACATAAATATATAATACACAAAAAGTTCTGTTGATACCAAAATTAATATGCTGATGTGGACGAATAGTATGAAGACACGTGTCAATCTACGTGGCACAATAACAGCGAGGAAGATCATTTACTGAACAACCATGGTTGGTACCGAGCAACGAGAATACACCGAGGAGCTCTATTACACCGAGGAGCTCTATCATGCCGAGGAACTCCATCCGAGGAACTATATCATCCCGAGATACTCTAAGCACTCCGAGGAACTCTTGATCAACGAGCAACTAAGGCGGTCCGAACTGCACCTCGGCCGTGTCATCAATTATCAGACGGACAACTGTTCAACTATTCATTAGATTCTTGACGCACACGCTGCATTAAATGTATTACCCATTCATATGTATATCATTTAATGTATTGGACCTTTCATGTACAGCCTTGAGGCTATAAATACCTTGTATCAATCCCATTCAAAGGGATCGGAATTTCTTGAGAGAACTTGTAATCAAGAATTCCACAAACACTCAGCAATAACATAACAGTGGACGTAGGCTTTATTCCTAGCCGAACCACTTTAAAAATCTTTATCTTATTTATTTATCTGTGATTGAATAATTAGAGCAATCTAATTTTTTACATCAACAGATTGGCGCCGTCTGTGGGAAACGACTGTTGTTATCGTTTTTCATAAAAATCATTTATCACCCATGGCAGATAATCCAGAATCCAGTAATCGAAATGTTGGAAATACTGGAAATCTTCCAAATCCATCTGCATCTCCAGATCTGGCCGGAATTATGATGAATCTGGCTCAGGGACAAACCGCCATGCAAGAATCTATGAGGCAACTCCTTCAAACTCTTCAAGGCGGTGTACCTACTCATTCAGGGCAACGGACTGATCATGGGCAATCACGATCCAGACGTATTGGGTCATATCGCAATGGGGAATCTAATGATTCTTCTTATCAACCTGGGCGAACTTCATCAATACGGGCTACGGATACAGATCAACATATCTCTCTTTCTCCGGAGAGAACTAGCGCTTTAGAAAGATTAAGCAGGGTGTCTCCTTTCAGTCGGTTAGGACCAAGGAGGAACATGAGTCCACCTAGGGCTCCATCAGGAAGTTTTCGACCACCACCAGGTTCGAGAGAAAGATCTGCACAATCACGACCAATTACTCGTCGAGATAAATCTCAGGAAGCTACGTCAGAGCATTCAGTTGCTCGGACTAAGCGGCCCGAGGAAGGGAATGAAGCATGGAAAGGTTCCATTCAACGATTGGAGGATAGACTGGGAGAAATGGCTAAGGCGAGGAACCCCTTACAGAGAACTTTTGTTCAAGGGACACCTTTTGTGCAGGCCATTGTGGATTTCCCCACACCGTCGAAATTCAAAGCACCTGTAGTGACCCCCAAGTACGATGGAAAGACAGATCCCGTACTTCATATAGAGCAATACCAAGCTGCTGCAGATATCTACGCTGTCCCCGACGAGATGAGGTGTCGAGCATTCTCGGGAACTCTTACCGGATCTGCACAGATATGGTACAATAATCTTCCTCGGGGTAAGATTTCAACTTTTGTTCAGTTAGCCGAGCTGTTTATTGGTAATTTTTGTTTTGGAGCAAAACCAGTAAAGCGAGTAGCGCACTTACTAAGTGTTAGACAAAAATCAGGAGAAAGTACTAGAGATTACATAACTCGTTTCAATAACGAGAAGTTGGAAGTCATAGATTATGAAGAAAAGACAGCAATCACTGCTTTGATGAGTGGTTTGCTGCCTAACAAGCTATACTATACTCTGGCCAAAGATCCGCCTAAAAATATGTCGGAATTGATGGCAAAAGCGGCCAAAATCATGAATGCCGAGGAGGCTATGACTGCGAAGAAGAATATGGATAAAGAAGTTAAAGTGGAGGTCGACAACTCTAAAAAGAAAGACCAAAGGTATGAGAAATTTACTGAAGAAAGATGGCGAGCAGCTAGGGATGTCAGTGTATCCCTAGGAATCTTTTCATCAACCCCGAGAACCTCGGGTATAACTGAGCTCGTTGAGGAGCTCGGAAGAATGATTTTTGAAACATTACTACCACCAGCGGGTAGAGAAGATGCAGTTCCAGCAAGATTAACCGAAGACGATTTCCTCAATCTCTTCAAAGGAGGGTCAGCAGCATCAACCAAGGAAGAAGTCTTGGTCGGAGATATTGTAATTACATCAGCACTAGCACTTTTCTTGCTCGGGGCCACTGGGGGCTTCTCGACAAATTTGGAGGAACTGGCATCTACTTTTTTAGTCCCCTCTGGGACATCAATTTTACCTTTCTTTGCTTCAACAGCAGAAGAAATTTCACCAAATAGAGCAGGAGGAGCTCTTTTCTTGCCCATTCTCTGAGATAGGGGAATATGAGAATCTGAAGATGAACTTTCTGGTGTTGAGGCTGGTTCAACAGGGCGAGCAGTATAAGAGGTTGTGTAGCTCTTATACTGCAGCAAATATGATGCAGATCTAATATGCTCGTCTGCAATCGTCTTATGCAAATTCCAGATAAGTTTTAAATGCTTGATATTCACTTCCGACTCTTTTGGAGTTTTTCTTTTACTATCAACTGCAAATAAATACATAAATCTCAGTCATACATTTTGTCAAACATGATGAATACGCAATTTCATAAGTAAAATAAAAATGAAAAATAAACCTATCCCATTGCCGTATGGGGGGCATCTGGGACCGTTGTATACTTCATTCCCAGATAAAGGCGCGTGTTGCCAATTTTTTATGACCAACCCATGCTCAAAATAATCTCTATTTGAATCAGGGAGGTTAACTACAAGGGCTCTATTTAAAAACCTAGTTTTTAAATAATAAATATTATCTAAAGTGGCCCATTTATAGCAGTACATGATTTCTGGGATCCCTATACGAGTCCCATGAGTTAGATTTAACTTGTGCACCCCGTTAATTATTCTCCATGAATTGGGGGCTATTTTTGCAGGAACAAGATCAAAATATTGACAAAACTCAAGACATAATGATTTTGGGGGAAAAGAAAAACCACATTCAGCAATGAAAAGACTGGGGAACCAATGTCCCTCAGCCAATCGAAAGTAATCTAAAGGCTCAGAAAGAACCTCTAGAGTTACCCAAGAAGGAATGGAAAAGTCAGAACGAAATTTCTCAACAGATTCAACAATATAAACCATATTGAATAAAAGAGATGCAGAAGAAAAGAAGAAGATCTTACAGAAAGAAAGGAGATATGTTGACAACGAACGGAAACAATGATGAACACACAAGAGAGAGGAAAAATGGAAAGTGTAGACGACGGTATGGTTACCAAAGGAGTTTAAATACTTTGCATTGGGAAGCGGCGAAAGAAATGATTACTAAAAAGAAACTACTGAACTTCCGGCGGCTAAAAAGACAAAAGTTGCACGAAGATCGAAGCGCTTGTAAAAAAGGCGGAAACTGCGAAATGAGAAGGAAATTTGAATACAATGCTCCTAAAACCCAGGAAGGTCATTTAATATTACCATATACCGAGAAAGAATGTCCCATACTCCTCAAAGTTCGAAATATGAAACATTGGGGGCTTCTGTTGATACCAAAATTAATATGCTGATGTGGACGAATAGTATGAAGACACGTGTCAATCTACGTGGCACAATAACAACGAGGAAGATCATTTACTGAACAACCATGGTTGGTACCGAGCAACGAGAATACACCGAGGAGCTCTATTACACCGAGGAGCTCTATCATGCCGAGGAACTCCATCCGAGGAACTATATCATCCCGAGATACTCTAAGCACTCCGAGGAACTCTTGATCAACGAGCAACTAAGGCGGTCCGAACTGCACCTCGGCCGTGTCATCAATTATCAGACGGACAACTGTTCAACTATTCATTAGATTCTTGACGCACACGCTGCATTAAATGTATTACCCATTCATATGTATATCATTTAATGTATTGGACCTTTCATGTACAGCCTTGAGGCTATAAATACCTTGTATCAATCCCATTCAAAGGGATCGGAATTTCTTGAGAGAACTTGTAATCAAGAATTCCACAAACACTCAGCAATAACATAACAGTGGACGTAGGCTTTATTCCTAGCCGAACCACTTTAAAAATCTTTATCTTATTTATTTATCTGTGATTGAATAATTAGAGCAATCTAGTTTTTTACATCAACAAGTTCATTTACAACATGACAAAGAAAAATATAGTACAATTACTATTCTTGGCGAGCAAGCACCTCAGTAGTGGCCTCGCTTAAACCATAATCACGATTTGGTCAGAATTCATCATCACTCTCATGCAATGAAAAATAGTGTTTGGCTAGTTTAAGAGGAACGACACTCAAAGGAACCCAACTCTCTTCACTTCTAAATGGGGTGGTGATATGCCGGACAATCAACTTGGTACCAGTACCAAAGTTATGATTCTTTTGGGACTTTCAGGACCCTCAAGGCATTCAACAAACCATGTTTATAAGATAGATGATTTACCTCATCCAGTTTAACAGGTGCATCCAACCACCTCTCATCATAGCCAGTAGACCACGTCATTTGAGGACCCTTTCTGAAGAGATAACAAAGCTTGATTATGTCATGGATAAGTCCCATTTTCATAACTCCTTCCCTCTCTAGGTCTTCTTTTTACTCGACGAGATACTTCCTGAGAGAATCGTTTTCATCTTTAAAAGAACACCATCATCACCAATGTCTTTGGCCTCAGCGAGCTATCTTTACAGGGAATTCATCTCCTCCTGCATAAGGGTGGCCACGTCTCCAAGGTCCTTCACATCATCTTTTAATTTTTCCACTAAGGCAGATTGCTACTTATAAGCCTTAGTTATCCTCTAAAGAGTCTTCCGAGCATAAGTGAAAGCACGATGAGCTTATACGGTAGCTTCCCGACGAATAATGACATCTAAATTACCAGTAAAAGAAGGAATTTCTCCAGGAACATTATTATGCTATGGGAAGTAAGAAAAAAAAAGAGAAAAATTCAGTAATAATTGAAGACAAGATCGAACATTGGAAAAATCTTGCATTATGCCAAAAAATGGGCGAGGCCCTTATAAACGAGAACAAAGGAAATAACAAAGGCTCACAAGGTAAATATTATAACTAGCTTTGGGAATTATTTTCCTTCACCTGCTCTTTCGTCTCTAGACCTTTGTCCCGAGCAGTCTTAAAAGATTCCTAACTGACCTGAACATATTTATCTTCCCTTGGTGGGAACACGGATGGTGCTTGCCAAAATGGATGAATTCAATAGGGACATTGGCTCTCGTCTGAGCATCATCCTAGCCTTCATAAAGTTGGACCTTATGATAAAGCCCAACTAAATCTTGGTGTCAGGGTAGGCCTCACTGAATCCACTGTTATAACCTGCGTCCTTGGCAATAACCATAGACTATATCTAATCTTTCTTCAAATGATCGCGCTCGACCACCACCTGATCGTAATCAGTCTTCATCTTGTTAAATTTATCCTGAAGAAGAGTAAGTTCATCCTTCAAGTTATCCATTTCCAAGCTGGTGGATGAGTTCTCAGCCTTGTAGGCCTTCTGCGCAGCAGCCAAATCACATTGAGAGTTCTTCAAGGTGACATTGAGGTCGTCTAAATTGGGTTGCTCAGATCACTTCTCCAAAATGGTGACAACATTAGTAAGAAACTGGAAAGGAGATATCAAAGATTATGTCATGATTCTAAAAGGTTCAACAACCCATAAAAAGTAGAATAAGAATTTACTTTACCAGATATAACACCTGAACAACATAGGTGGAAATTTGATCGTGCATCAGCTGATTAACTTTCTCGCAATCAAGCGCAAGCACTACACCCATCAGCAGATCAAAATCCAAAGAGGTGTTCTTTTCCACTCACATCACTTAGTGAGGCCTCCTAGAATATGGGTGTCACCCTTCTTGGAAGGCACCATAGACATTAAAGATGAATGGTTTTTCTCCTTTCTACTTTTCTCTCAAACTGATGCTCGGCATAAATATAGGGGCAAAGACACCCTCAGGCGCAGTCCTCTTGGGAACCTTGACCTTGGTGGAAGTAGGGGCCATATCATCACCATCAACCAACAAAATTATCTTCCTAGGATCCATTATCTCTTCCTTGCAATAGGAATGGACTCAACGTTTAGGGGCTCAAAGGAGGAAGAAGTAAAATCCTCCTAACTAGTAGAAGGGAGAAGAACCTCAAGTATTCTTTCCACTAGACGATCCGTGAAGATGCTGGTGGAATTTTTGTACTCCAAAAGAAAATATGTCGACCTTGGGTGATCCCCACCAGCAACAAACGACCTTTTCAAATTCCAAACCTTAATCATCTCCTCCCTATTGAAGTAAGAAGAAGAAGACTTTTGATTCTTTGATCGAGATAAAAAAAATGAGAAGAAACAAAATGTGAACTTTTTGTGAAAGTTGACATTTATGCAAGTTTGAAGAAATAAAATTTGACTCGAGTCTTGAAAAGCATATTTTAGTAAATATTGTGAATTTTTTTTAATAAATCATGTGGTAAGCTCATTCTCTTGGATTTTTGAACTTAAGATCCCTCTTCCCATGTATAGAAACTTGTAGTATTTTGATGACAAGTATATAAACAAATTTAGTGAAGGTTTAAATGAGTTTTAATATGAAATAAGAAAAACAGAAATTTCAGCCCTTAAAGTGTGTTAACACTATAAGAAAAAACAATTCGCGCAACATACAAATTATGGTGCTAAAGTTAGAATTTTGTTGCTAAAATGTATCGACAACATATTTCACTATGTTGCGAGCTTGCTGCCCATTGTCTGTGTAGGAAACCCTTTGGCAGCACATAAAGATTGTGTTGCCAAAGGTATACTTTTGGCAACACGCAATTGTGTTGTCAAAAGGGTATTTTTGTCAAAAAAAAATAACTTGTGGTGCTAAATATTGTTGCTAATGGTGTAAATTCTTGTAGTGTAATAAGTGTGAAAAATGTGATAAGTGTATGTTTTCAAGACTATATGTGATGATAAGAGAAAATGGTACTTTCCTTGTAAAGTAGTATTAAAAATGCCAAATGATTTCTTTGATAAAGAAAGTAATGAAATAAAGAGATATCCAACTTGCGAAGTATGTTACTCCAAAGTGTTAAATAATTGTTAAGAAGTTACAACATTTAAAGAGTTAGTGTGCGTAACTTAAAAATATTTTTTGGGAATAGCACTCGTGAAAAATGGAGGAAACGACGAGTTTGGAAACAAATGAGTAAAATGGTAATTTTACGTAAGGCGAAACATTTTTATGAAATAAAAATATTTGAAAAGATGTTACACAAAATGGTCATAAATGAAAGTGAGTTTTAGATAAAATCAACGAATATATGTAAAGGACAAGAAATTGTGATTTTCAAAGTGTAACACAAGGTGGGGTAAGATCCCTGGGTTTTGGCTTCGGACGGTAAAATGGGAATAATGTGGACATTCGATAAATGTGAAAACGCTTTAATAGAGACTCAAATGAGACCAAAAAATAAATAAGAAGGGCTCGAGCTCTGGGATGAAAGACCCAAAAAACACTTATTCATAGCATATGGTAGCATAGTCGACGGTATGGAGCCCGTTAAAGTATGCGGTTATTTGGAGGATTCCGAGAAAAGAAAATGAAAAGTGGAACATATCAAGAAATGGGTTGTGTGGTGAACATACAAAATAACAACCTAACATAAATGAAATGAATACATATTCCGGTAGAAAGATAACAGGAAAAGTAATGTGAGAAATTGGTTAATGTCTATAAAATAAAAGGAATGGTATAGTGAAGTGATTAAGTGGGTAATTAATCAACCTAAAGAGGTTTAACCCATAATTATCACAATTTTGTGTTTATAAAAGGTTTTCAACAAAAAATAAGTATGTTCTAACACGTTGCTTGTATGTGTTGAAAGATGATTTTTAACAAAAATAATAAGGTAAATTTGGTGTAAGTAAATGGAAAAATGTCAATAAAAGAAGTGTCTCTTTCTAGGCAAATGGTATTTTGTTCAAAGTATTTAACCGGGTGCGTTAAATCGGAAAATAAATGTCAAGTCAAGTAAAAAGGGGGTTTTAAAAGATTAAGGTGAATTAATCGAAACAGGTAATGGTTTTGGAATGAAACAATTTCTTGCATTATTGTATATTTACGTATATATATGTATACGAAGTAATTGCATGTGCACGTAGGTAAATGTGTTAGAGTCTCTTTTTTGTCGTTCGATTCTATATTGCATTGTTATATTTTTTTAATAGTCATTCGGCTCATTCCATCATCTTGATTACGACAGGTTGTGTGCAATTCCGTATTTTGAGGGCATTACGCAGGTAAGTATCATTTTCATTTTATGTCAGTAGCTCTGTATGCTTAACTTACGGAGATGCTTCCCACGGATCCCTCACGTAGTTTGATTTGAATTGGAATAGTATGCTAAATAAGTGAAATGTTAATTAAAATAAAACTGGACTAGTAACATTATATAGGTTGCCTAATTTCACTTCACACATGATGCTTAGGTCGGATCGGGTTTACCACGGATAACCCATAAATTCGGGCTGAAGCGTTACAAGTCGAAACAATAGTTTTTGGCTACCGAAGCGACGACTGTGTCCCCCCAATATTAAGTGACGATGCTAGATTACGAGCATGCCCTGGGGCACTCAACGAACGAAGACCTTTTCATTCCTAGGGCATTTATAATTTTTTCCTCCGATCAATGTACAGAAATCTTAAGCAGTTGTCGACCTCCGACCAAGAGAAGAATCCTTTCATCCTTGACAAGCGAGAGGACCTATCAAACATCGTGGCTGACCAGGGCACCCAGCGACCTCAATGAGCTCCTGAACCTTGGGGAAATTTTTTGGGGCCAACCATTTTACTAGAACGTGAACGTGCTCGGCCACGTGCACCCATAATTGATGAAGTCTTTCGATCAAAGAAGAACTACTCAACTCAACCACATATAACGGTTGACTACGATCAAGGGATAAGCCCAAACTCTTAGGGATAGTAGTTAGTGGGGCTTAGGACTCTCCTAAGTTGCCTTACAAATGTAAACTCATCCCTTATGGGTGTGGTATTTAACACCGAGCAATACTATTACTCTGCCAACTTGTGTTCTCAATCAATAAAGAACAACTCCTAGCACTCCGTCGACGTAGGCAAGTTGTCGAACCACGTACATCTTGTGTTGTGTGTGATATCATTTTCTTTTGCAATAATTATTTTTCTTGGGCTTGTGTGCATTGAATCGAACAACTTGTAAGAATGCATCACCTACAGTTTACAATGTAACTTTAAATTTGAAGTGTAAATATACCAAAATGAGTGTATAATAAAGGTTGTAAAATTAATTTTTCAATGAAATTTACAATCTGTTAGTTAGCGATTGGCAACGGAGTACGAAGTTACTACGACAAGAAGTGGTGGGACAGTTGGACTATTAAAGTATAAGAAAATATGATAAAATATATGGTTAGTTAAGTTTTTGTCAGTCAAAAATAATTTTATTTATTGTTTAATCCACTTTATTTTGAAAATTAACAAAAAGTCAAATAATGACATTAACCATGCAATACATGCATTAATTGTGCTAACATCCCAATTGATGTGTTAGTGTCACATCAGAACCGACTACTATTTTAACAACAATGATGATGTGATAATGACACATCAACATTTTTTTATATCCATTTCAATGGAGTTAACAAAAATGTTGATGTAACACTACTAAATTAACATCAGTGCATATTTGACATTGTCACGTCAAGTGCACCATGTGTACAATTAATATCACAATTCTCTAAGCTAATGCCATGATATGGACTAAAAAATTGTATTGGACAATATATTACATAAACATTATTTTTATAGAAAATTAATGATTTTTTGTTAAATGTCCCTATATATATATTTTCATTTTGCAGTGTTACAACCAGAGCTCTTACAATTGGAACTCTGGCATTTGGAGCTTATGCGTTATAATGCAAATGATATTATCGAATATTCATTAAAAGATACAATTTGTCAAAAATAAAATTAAAAAATATGGACTAAAACTACAATTGGGAAGTATACAACATAATAAGACAAAACACAAATAAGTGATAAGAAAAAGTTCATTGTCCTCAGAGTTTAATCAAATTGCTTACAAGCAATAACATAATATTGGCAACGGTAAGACGATAAAATAAGAAGGAAAAAAAATGGCAACTGTATAAGATACCGCCAAAACTGTCAACAATTAAAAATGTAACATGGTTAACAAAATAGCCAAACTGTAGTCCTGGAATTCTGAGGCCCAAATTCTTTTTTTATTGCCTTTATTCCCTTCCGTATTTTGATATTATAAGAATCTCATCTTCCTAAGCTCTTGTATCCCCACACATGTTGGATGTTATTCTAGCTACTACCCAACCCCATGGAAAAATTTATCACATTAGACTGCGAGGATCAAACAACCTCCGCCTCTTCTTCTACTTCTTCAACCACCACCACCACATCCTCACAAAAAGTAACCAAGAGGGTTAGAGATGGTCATAATGGGAATGAGATCAACAAGAAGAGTGATGATGGAAAACACCCAATTTATCGTGGCGTGCGCATGAGAAGTTGGGGCAAATGGGTGTCCGAAATTCGCGAGCCCAAAAAAAAATCTAGGATATGGCTCGGGACTTTCGCGACACCCGAAATGGCAGCTCGAGCCCACGACGTAGCCGCGATTGCAATAAAAGGCCACTTGGCTATGCTCAACTTCCCCGAGCAGGCTCATGAGCTACCAAGACCGGCTTCCAAGTCTCCTAAAGACATCCAAACCGCTGCAACCAAAGCAGCAGCCCTAGCCGACACGCTAACAAGCTGTCAAGCCGAAGCCGAGCTCATAGTGACATCTGATGACAATAGAGACTCATCAGCTTCACCTCAGAGTAACATTGAAGATGATCCCTTTTACAATTTGCCGGATCTCTTGATTGACCTCAGCCGCGGAAGCAATGAGCTGGGCTACACATTTCCATGGCAGCTGGCTGGAGCGGAGGCTGTTAATGCTGAATTCTGGACTGCAGATCCTTTTTTATGGGGTTTATAACAAACTAAAGTATGCCACATTTGTTCACAAATATTGATACAATCTCGACCCTCAACCTAAACCAAGTCATTATAGTGGGTTCAATTCATATTTTGCTTTCTGTCTTTTTTTTTAAGGATTATTTTGAGTTTATCCTCCACTTTTATGATCACGTGTGTTATAACCCTCACTCTTTTATAAATTTGCAATAGACCTTGTTTCGTTATCTAGCCATTTGAGTTAACGGTAAACTTTATTAAGAAAATGTTATTTTGAGTATAAACCTCGTTTTTATGATTGATTTTGCCATACTCCCCCATTCTTAAAAAATTGCAATAAGCCCCTAGTTTATTAATTTTTCATCTAATCTTACAGTCACATAAAAAATGATTTGATCAACTATGAAATTAAATAAACACAATTTTAAACTCGAAATAACATATTTTAATACGCTTGGTCGTTAACTCAAATGTATAAATGAAGGAATGGGGATGGGGTTATCACAAAATTGGTCATACAAGTGGAGCAAACTCATTTTTTTTTTTTTTTTTGTTTTCCATGAAAAATATTTGCATATTTTTACTCATTCTTCATTCGCTCGTTTTGTATTTTTATCATTTTTAGTACAAGAAATTTTTATTTACCTGGAAATAATTGACTTTTATTAAAATAAATATGATAAAATATTTCATTAAGTTACTTGTTTCTTAGAGTATAACTATTAGTACTCTACTTTAATACTCTACAACTGTAAATTTTTTGTAACAATTTGTGAAAGTCTTTTTGTAACATAGGTGAGACTATTGATGATACTTATTGGAGTGTTATTTCATTTTTTTAATTTATAATTAAATGAACCCTTCAAAATGAAAAAAGGATTTAATCCAATGGTGACGTCTCCCATCCTAACCAGGTGTTTATTCATCTTCTTTTTTCTTTTTCCAGATCAATATTGATTTGGTGGTACTGAAAGATGAAGTTGGATGTGCATGGCTAAAAGTTGAGTGGAACTTCTCTGTTACTCCTTTAGTTAAAGATGCCTCCACCCCGTCAAGATTGAAGCTGTCTTTAATCTGTCTCTTAACTTTTCACATGTATAGCATGAGTGTGTGAAGGAAAAAAAAATCCAGGTTGGTTTGACCCTGGAAGTATGTGAATTTGTCTCCAAATTTAGAGAAGTTCCCAACATATAAATGGGTCATGTGCTGATGATTCAAATATCATCGTACAACCTTCGCTTCAACATGGTACTTGTTTAATTATTTTAATAATTTATTACCCAAAAGCTAATGGTCAATATAAAAGGTGCATGCATGTGGGTGGAAACTCTTCACGTTGCTAAGTAACGTTATTTAAATAAAAAAAATGAAGTATATTAGAAGAAAATGTTGATTATTTAAATTTTCTATACCTAGTGGTTTCACAAAGTCTTTCATCTCATGGCATGGTAGTTGAGTCACTTGGGATAGTTTTTAAATCCAACACCCCGTGGACTTGGGTCAACTCCCGAAATCATATACACATTTGTCATCAAATTCTGGCTCTAATTTAGTTTTATTATAATTTCATCCTCTGCACATTTACCAACTGGGCCACAAGAAATATGTACAAGTGGCAGACTTGCAGCAAGGGAATAAGATACTGTTACCAACATGCCTCCTATCAACATATCTATGAACATATCATTTTTTTCTGGAATAATAAAAAGATATATTTTTGACCGAACTCGGTATGTATGATCATCAAAGTGAGGAGATTATCTGCAAAAATAATTATCAAAAAATTCTATCAGAAAATGGATGAAATGAAAAGTGGGTATATATGAGCATTTTCAGCCATTCAAATTTTTGTCATCATCTCATCTACTTCCGGGTTAAATTTTTTGAAGATTTTTTTTGTAGATGATCTCCTTATTATATAGTTCCTATATACCGAGTTTGGTTAAAAAAATACATTTTTTTTACTATTTATAAAAAGTGGGGTTGTTCATATGTAAAGTGAGGTATGTTGGAGAGTTTGAATATATATATATATATATATATATATATATATATATATATATATATATATATAGAGAGAGAGAGAGAGAGAGAGAGAGAGAGAGAGAGAGAGAGAAGAGGAATCTCAGGTTCGGACTCAAACATGAGGTTCGTGCGGTAAAAGAAAAATTGGTCAATTTTTTTGTGTGATATTTAAACATTTAAGGAACTCCCGCTATTTTAAAAAAATTGGTCAATATTTGACAGTTTTTAAGGTATTTCAAAAACTGTAAAACATTGATCCACTTTTTAAAATAGCAAAAAAAATCTTTTTTGAGCTCTTTTTTCCTTAGGTTCCCTGAAATATTTAAAAATCACACAAAAAAATAACCCAAATTTACCTAAAATTAGCTTTGCATGGGAGAATCTCTCTCTCTCTCTCTCTACACACACATGCGCGCGCGCGCGCGCGCACACACACACACACACACACACACATATATATATATATATATATATATATATATATATATATATATATATATATATATATATATATATATATATATATATATATATATATATTCTTAGGGAACTATTTTGCTCGTGATAATAAGAAAAATGAAAACATAGTCCACTTCCACCCCTTATCCCCCCCCCCCCAAAAAAAAAAAATGTAAGTAGGAAATTGTATATAATTTTCTTAATTTTTGGTTAAACTTTTCGTACAAACTCGTGTAACTTTGAAGTTTGTCGATTACAACACTAACTATTTAATTAGCGATGATTTTTCCAACAAAAAAATAATTTTGTCACTAAACAAGTACTTTGGGTGATGAAATCTGCATTCCAGAATTGCTTCCTCAAAATAAATTGTCTCCAATTTTCTTTTATCGATGCTCAAGATTGGTGAATGACATGGTTTACATAATATGTGGAAATGAATTAGACAATAATACATTGGTGTAACTTTGAATTTCTTTTCCAAGCGCACTTAAAATATGGAAAATGAAAAAAAAAATTATCTCGGAAAATAAGGTTATAAAACATGTCAATAGTTTCATACGATGAGATTGATGAATGAAAATGGAAAAACTGTGAAGAGTGTTCCCCCCTAAACAAGCTAGCTAATCCACTAAAAGATCGTGTGATTCAGTATAGTCACTATATCCCTTTTGTTAAGGTGAAAACTGAGTTTACGCATAACACAATAAACTTATAATTGTGATGCTATCAAGTGAATGAGATGAGAGAAAAGGAGAAACAACAAATATATGTGGTTCGAATGGGCTTGACCTACCTCCACGGGGTGAAGGGGAGAGGTTTATCTTTTATTCCTCTGGAAAAGGATGAGCATAAAGAGTTATAGAGAATATGAGCTTAACGACATTCCACACTACTGAAGGATTTATATACTCAGTCTTTACAATGTCTCTCCTAACTCATAGAATGTATGTTGGAAGAGTTTGAATTTGAAGAAGACACGTGTTCATCTATATCTCCTCTATATATTTCCACATTTCCTGTTCAATCCGACCGTGTTAATAGGTAACGTGTTAGTCGTTTGAAGTAATGGAATGTTGACAAAATCTTAGAGGCTCAAGTGGATCAGATGTCGTTCATTCGATGAAGATGGATGTCCTACCGATCGAAGCAAGGTGTTCTTCTGATGAAATTGAGTCTTTAGCTAATATTGACAAGTCATTCGTCTCTGTAAAGTTTCCATATTCCCCATGTGGATGTTACGTGTTGATCATCCGATCTATCACTAAATCAGTTATTCCATTGCTTGTATGCTGGACACTACCCCATTTAGCCATCAATACGATTGTTAATGTGTCATTCTTTGATTTGTGAACCGCCTGGCCCCTACCTTTTTGGTGATCATGGCGTTTCTTGTTCGGTTATTCGTCCGTTCATCCCAATATTCATATAGTGACCGTCGTTGCACTCTTTCAATTATGATGTCATTCGTTTGGCCTCGGTCAGACTTAAAATGCCCCTTATTAGTTACCCCCAGACTATTTGTGTTCTCGAAGTGAGTCAAAGAGTCCTGTAGCAGAATGAATTCCATTCCATGTGTCACCATTCTTGTGGTGTTTACAATGAGTGTGACAGATGGCTTGCCCTTGATTCGTCATGATTCGTTTAGGATCTCTTGTTGGCGTAAATGTATGTGGTAAGATTTGTATTTGGCGTGAACTGTTATTAACGTAAGACATCAATCGAGTGAGGTGCCATAATTATTGCACGACTGATGATGTGTAACTTCTCGAGGTACGTGTGGACATATGAATCCACCCCATGTGCCCCGATCACACTTGTATTCTACCAAACTATCATGGATCGTCTGATTAATTTATATCCAATCGTTGAATTGTACATATTTTATCACTTTGTATAAAAGGCTCCCCAAGCCCACTTCTCAAAATTTCGTGTTCCATAATCACAAAACGAGAGCTCCCACCTTTACCTTTTTCTTCAAAAATTTCATTTTAGCCATTTTCCAGTCCTTCAAAACTCCTTGGAAAATCTCATTATCTCTTTTGGAAGCTTCGACATTTGCCTTTTCTTATGGGTGAATGTACTTCCATCATTGTCTTCCTCTCGATACAGGTACACCCTTTTCTTTTATTTATTCAACATTTTTCCTTAGAAAATATAGAATATTGTACTTTAGGCTTTGTATTTTATTTTATTAGGGCTAGAAACTTGATGTCCCAATTTCTAGTAGAAAACCCCCATATCCCTAGATTTGCCCCTTCCCACCTTCCTTTTCTTCAATACATTGAGTGGCTTCAACATTTTAATATGTCTCTCAGTTTGGCCCGACCAGAAGGACTTCAATGGAAATGAGCTTTTGCAAACATTGTGGAGATAGTTGAGTCCTTTGGGCCTAAACATAATGAGCATAGGGCCTCCAACCGATGGTCCTCTTTGTTGAACCCCTCCGAGCCTAGTTGTCCCCCTAGGACTTAAAATTCATCCAATCAGGATACCCCTAAGGGTTGGTCCATCGGATCCCCCACGAACCATTTCTTCAAGGGGAAATCCTTTAACACCTCACCAAGCTATCAATCATATGTCCACGGATGATTCTAACAAATGGTCCGAATGTATTTCCCTTCCCAGTTCCTTATCCATTCATATGCCTGATGAAACTAATCAGGATTCAATTATCCGTGAGGGAGAAGTATATTTTTATGAGCACTGTTTCCATACTGGATATAAAATTCGTCTCCCCGAAATGATCTAAGACTCGTTTTCCTTCATTAATCTGGCCCCTTCACAACTTATCCGAATGCGTGAAGAATTTTGGTTGGCTCTATGGTTCACTTTTATAGCTTGTTTGGCATTGACCACCCCTAACTATTGGAGAATAGTTGATCGTATATAAACCCATGGACTCACAAGGGGGTAGTACACTATGGCTTGTAGATGTAACAGTGAAGGCTTCGTCACCTCCCTTCCCTCCTGCAACCATGAATATAGACACCACTTTCTTTACATCCGAGGGGAAGGATGAGAGTAAGATGAGTAGAACGACCTCACGGGTCATCTGTTTAGAGATCTTTAATGAGCTACCCGATATTCCTATGAACTGAAAGGAGAGGGTTGAGAAGGCCATCAGAAAGTGTCTTTCATTCAAGGAGCTTTATAATTTGCAAAGGTTAAAATACCTTGGTTTTATTGCCCTAGGTGAGGAGGCTTAGGATATGATGCCCTTCGATTTCGAGCTGATACCGAACAGGCACGACTCCTACTCATCCAATTTTAACATGCATATTTTCCCCATTCGTTAGGTATACTCCTTTCACATTGAACAACTTTACTGATTTTATCTCTTGTACTAACTCTTTTTTTTTTGTCTTTACAGCATTCGATGCCATGGTTCACCTAGGATAGCGTACGATGCTACGCAGACTAACCAATGCATCAATAGCCCCTCATTCTACCATCCCTTAACCAAAACCACCACCGGCTTCTGAGAACCCCACAGTCCCGTAACTGGCATTGATGAGGTTTTTCTCCCCCTTAATGTTATTGAGGAAACATCTTATGTCTAACTGGTGGACGGAACTCCCCTTTAGAGGAGGAGGCGTGAAAAAAGTCTTTTGAAAATCGAGGTCGAAACTAAGACCACTCCCACCTCAGCTCAGTGTAAACTGTTCATTGAATAAGAAAAGGAGGATACCGATAAGTAAAGGGTACCCATATAGGAGGAGAGGTATAGACCCATTGCCTTTTTTATGACGATCATGATGAGAATTACTTAGCCTTCCAGGAGGCTTATTTTCCTAAGGACATTGATAATCTGAGCGAGGGTCCATCGCCAGCGCCAAATAGATGATCCAACTGGGGTTTAGATAAGTTATATGAGAACTTATATGTATTTTTAATTATGTATTCCTTATATAGATAAGTTATGAGAACTTATATGTCCTAGAAGCTACTTAAGAGGAAAGAAGAGTTGAGAAGGATTCACGGGCTATATACCGAGATGAATGATTTAAACAAGGACAATGTTGTATGTAAAAATGATACTCCCACTAGGACTAGTGATGAATGCCCACCTACCATCCAATGTGGCTGACCAGCCACCCTGATCGGCTCAGAGACCCTTAGTCGGTTGGAATGCCAACCAACTCCAAAAGTCCAACCAATAAGAATAGCAATAGTTACTCAGATAGGCATGCCAACCAGCAATGAATTCACAGAGGTTTACTTATTGTACACAGATGTAAATGCCTGAAAAAATAAAGGCGCCCCATCTCTAAGGTTTTCCATCCCTATAGAAAACAAAACTAATCCCTTAACTCAAGGGAGGACTCGAATCACTCGTATGCACACCGTATTAAGCTATTGTAAACCCTAATGAATGACAAAAATAATGGATGTAGGCTATTTTATAGCTGAATCACTCTAAAATATTTGTCTCTTGTGTGTGTGTGGTCTGAGTTATTTCTATTATTTTTATCTGTGATTATAAAATTAGAATTAGTCAATTTGTAGACGTCAACAGATTGGCTCCATCTATAGAAACGTTTATCTGTCATTATTCTCTACTATTTACTTTGTTTCTTTATCTCTGAAGAAATGAATGATACCGAAAATAGCACTCACAATGAAGGCAATACCATCATTCCATCTGCTCCCCCTAGTGCGACATATTTACAAGGCATTCTTCTTAACCTTGATAAAGGTCAAGAATCCATACAGGAGACTTCCAAGGAGTTGGCTTGCACCATGTAATCTAAGTCCTCTAATTCCAAAAGGGATATTCCACCACCGCCACCACCATTTAGGCATGAAATAAATTATCATTCTCATTCTTCTCACGATAGGTCATATCTTCCTGACGCAACTTCTTCATTCCGGTCAATTGATTATTATGGGGGTGGATGTTTTTCTAAAGAAAGACCAAGTGTCCTGAAAAGTATTATCAAGGATTCTACCTTTGATCGTCTAGGCCGTCAAGTAACCAGATGGCATCACAGGGAAAAGGGTCGTCATCGTGAATATAGAGATGGTTCCACACGATCTAGGCCCAGTATGAGGGGCTCTGTGTGTGCTGAGCAGACCTCTTAGGAGGAGAGCTCAACACATAAGCATAATAAAGCTGTCAAATCTACCTTAGCTAAGTCTAAACTAGAAGAGCATTCGTGAAAGGGATCCATGAAACGGTTGGAAGATAGGATAAGATAAATAGCCAAGATAAAGAATCCATTGCAAAGGAGTTTCATCAAAGGATAACCTTTCATTCAAGAAATTGTGGAATATCCAACACCTTTCAAACCGCTGTGACACCCCGCCTAATTAAATACCGAGTTATCTGTCCTTTATTAAATTAAATCAGAATATCTAGTTGGTTCAGAATATGCATCACTGTCGAAAACTTTTAATAAAATACTAACGAACTAATATTTAAAAAGGTTGATGTCCAAATTTTATCTTTTAATTAATATAAAACCAAATTAACGAATAATTAACATTCACCATCCAAACCAAACTCACATGAAAGGAAATGACTGAAATAATAAATGCAACTAGAGTAAACTCATCCAATTTAAGTATGAAGTACAATAATCCAATCGAAATAATCCAACCACTATATTGGGTAAATAAATAAATCCATAAACCTTTGACTGTTTAATAGAAAGGGGTAACATGCCCTAAAATAAGTAACGGAATGAAGAAATGGTAAATATGGAGGCGTCTACTATCGAGGTCCTGTAACTTTCACAACAGCTACATCACGTCAAATGAATGGAACTCATATGCTTGGTGTCCCTGTGGCTGGGCACCTAAAATAATTTGACAAAATAGAAGAGATTTGCAAGAGATGGGTCAGAGCCCGAGTGTAAAACGTTTTTAAAAAATTTAGCAAGTATTTAAATGATGCAGTAAAGAAAATAGTATGCGCATGTTAGATTTTCAAACACTCACTTGATATTCTCACCTCTCAACTAATGTGTACGCCTAACGCACTTCTAAACCTATTAATTATTCTATCCTCTAGATAGACTATAGAAAAAAATCCTTCTAATCACTACCCGCAAAACCAACCCGCATTTCCATACAACACTATATTAAATGTTTTCATGAATGTTATCTCAATTTAGGAAGTATTTATAAATCACGTTAAGTGCATCGCTTACTTAAGTTATTCAGATACTTTCATCATTATATATTTTATCCACATACTTTCACACATCAAGTATCACTACAGGTATATATATACACATCACTATATATTATATATACTAAAAAGTCACATCTAGACTCAACTTCTATGCCCTCATACTCTGCTATCAAGTCTCGGTACATGTCGCACTGAATAAGGACAATGGGTTCGGAATCTCCCATGAACCATAAATTTACAAATCACACATATTGGAGGCGAACATTATTCCAAGCCTATAGGCTACGCACATACCTGCGCACACATATGACCATCATCACTATCATTGTCAGATAGCCCATACCTAGGTTCCATGCTCTAAGGTACCAGTCAAATATCCCCCCGAAGGCTCTTCAAGATAGGACTGTCACCTTCCATAACCTTTCGTGATAGAAAGTATGGTAGGTATGTCATACACAGAATAAATATCATTATAGGTATTTACGCAACCTATCAAGTTCATTAGGTATACACACAACCCGAATCTTTAACTTATAAGTAGTATGTCTCTCATTACTACTCACATTACACATACTAGATTGTGAATACTCTCCCGCTCATAAGTTTCAGAGATATCTCGTCGCTCCAATTATCATAAAGAATCATACCTAATATATTACCCACTAATTCTGCCCCAACCTGAATCCCAATTATACTGTTGAACATCAGTTTAAATAAACATGCTACTCAGGTTTGAAACAAAAGAAATTTCCCAAGAACTGGAACTATCGTTCGAACAAGAAGATATATCGTTTGAATGAGATAGCATGTCGTTAGAACGACATATCGCACGACATTGGTTCTCGTTCGAGCCAGACTCAATCTCGTTTAAACGAGATTGAGCAGTTCCGCCCCCAACTTGCACCTGCTACGTTTTCACCCATAAACATCCCTAAAACCTCTATAAATCAGTCCCAAACTTCATCCATTCAATTCCAATTTACTTTTTCACATAAAATAATGATTTCTAACATTCTAAAATCATCAATTCATGATTAATTAACCCTTAAATCAAAAATCCCCAATTTGAGTTTCATAGAACCCTAATTCACAAAGTTTCAAATTAAACTTTCTAATCCCAAATTTAAATCATCAATTATCATCATAAATTCTTGGTTATTCATCTAATTACATGGACAATCCATCTCCATGTCAAATCAGCCCAAACATATCCTTTAATCATAAATTTTTCATCAATTTATATGTAATTCAAGGGGGTTTCATTACCTACACTAGCATCAACACATTTAATTCTAAAAGAGCAAGATTTAAACACTTGCCTTACAAAATATGATCTGATCCTTTGATGTTTTTGGTATAGTTATGACCCTCATTTTTTTATCCATGCGATGGTAGTCACTGTGGTGGAAAATGTGCACTTTGTGGTGGCTCTTCCTTGGATTTTTCTTCCTCTTTCTCTCTTTTTGGTCTTTCTCTGTGTCTAGCATTTTCCTCATAGTAGATAACCTAATCTAACCCACATAGGAGATATTTTATTTCTCTAATTTTTGTCCTTTAATTTACCCCAAAAATATAATTTACCAAAATACCCTTTTGGGTGCCGGTTCGGCCTAAAACTGCCCCGGAACCCAAACTAAGCCCCTGAGTAGATCTTTTTTACTACCTAGACCCTTTCGGACTCAAAGGTACACTCAAAACGACCATATGAGTGACTTATAAATAGTTTACTTTTTATTCCATTAATTTAGTCCCGACACGACTAACACGCGCGTCCCGACTAAATTTCCATAACTATCGTATTTTTCACTCACGAAAATTTTAATATTTACACAATCATATTTTACTTTACTCACTAAGTAATATTCATCATAATTATCACCAATAAATACTGACCCTCATCACACTAGTAATTATTTAATTAAATCCGGATTAATTATAAATAAATTTCTCCATTTAAATTAATTAATCTGAATCCCATAATTAAAATAAAATCTTTCACAAATATGGGGTATTAAATACTTCCCCCCTAATAACGAATTTCATCCTGAAATTCAGACACAACCGCTACTAAGACTGAGGATTTTATAACACCGTATCCTCCAGTATTAAAAATCAACTTCAAGATAAGGCTCGATCACTATAGTCCCACCTTCATAACAAGCTTGTTGAACTCTCTAGATACTGACATTGTTTATAAGTTACAAGTCATATCTCAATAACGGCACCTCACACTATGCTCCTACCCACAACATTTGAATAAGAGGAGCCTATACATCATTGGCCCTATTATCTCAATATTATTGAAAACCATATGAACATCTGACCACTCTTGTCAATCCTTTAAATATCGGTTCATGGATACGTAACTCTTACGACAGTCAAAAACCACCCAAGTCCGTTTGTGGTTATTCCATCATCGGACTCTAACTCTCGACCAAACCAAAATTTATGATTATCCTCTCACCTCTAAACAACTAGAGGGAAAATGGTTAAGTTTTTTTTTCCACACAAAACCGCAATAAGCACATTGTTCACAGCAAACAGGCACTAGTGTTTACACACAACTCTACCATTAGGTAACATTTTCTCCCTATTATCAAACTATACTTCACTTACCAGTTATATCAGTTGTGGGAATGAAATAATCATAGTGATTCCAAAATCACATTCATACCTTGACTAATTGTCAATCACCTTTCGTTTACTCCTCGGGCTATAGATGATACGACCTGCTCAAAACAAAACATCATCTCCATTGCTTCCTGAAATCCTATATTGGAGGTGGGGTTCAAGGATCTCATCCTAGTTCACAATAATACTGGGCAGGACCACGAATTGGCGCAATCCTTCTTTTCAAAGAAAGACTGGGGCACACTATCTGATAAAGTAACTCACCCCAAAGGAATAATAATTACTTCCTTTTTGGTCAACTTGTTCCACACATTCTAAGGAAATCGTGACCTTATCTTGAGGTTGGCAACCCATCAATGAAAATTACCATCTTGACTGCCCCCTTTCCATTACTGGAATCGTCGGCTTGATACAAAGTTTTCTTGTTGATTATCTTGCTCTAACTGATTTCTATCTATGAGTGGTGCATGCGGAGACTACTCACTAGGTCCCGCTCCACAATAACTTCCACTTATAGCATCTCACATTAAGCAATACTTAATACTCCCTCCTTCCCTCGGGGCATACAAAAAGTTTCGACCCATGCACTTTTTGCCACGATATATCCATGCTCACTTATCACACACTCACTTGTAGATAATTACACATCACTCACACATCACTTATCCATGCTTAGTATAGCTTTACTATTTCTACTTGTACTTTGCTCCCTATTTGGCATGATCAATAAAAAGATACTATCTCCTAAGATACTAATAAATGAATCATGCATAATTCACACGACATCACCAAAGAGCATTGTTATTGACCAAATTTTGTCCCGTAACTAGAGAGTCACTTCGTGATGGGAGATGGTCCGGCAGGGTGCAGTTAGCCTAAGAAATATGACTCTCACTTTCCATTGGCCAAGTACCTTCAATGTATATCGAACGGTTCCCCCGCATCGTACCACTTAACCGAAGTCATGACGGGAGGTATATCATAGGGAACTCGTTCACGTACGTCGATTATATCGAATTTGCTCTCACACATACCGTCCACAAGAGATATATGGTGAGGCAATTCATGTACACTCAGGTATATCAAATGGATTGTTCACAAGTACCGATTGCCTTCAAAAGAAAGACATATATCATGGAAGTCAGCCAAAGAGGGGAACCCTTTCCAATTCACCCAATCAATCTGCATACCCACATATAGGTGTCAAGCCTAGGACACACATATTAGATTGCCGGTTTCGACCCGAAACTCTGTCAAAATTCCAGGTCAGGCTGCCGCCCAAATTTTTGTGCAATTTTAAAATGGGACCCTGCTTGTGAGCTTGGTTACAAGTTTAACCACAACTTGACATATGTTGCAAACCCAATTTTTCCAGGCTCGGGTCCCATATGACATTTCATTTTACATTTAGGAGAACTTAATACAAGTGAGAACCTAATAAAAAAATAATCATGTTGAGACCCATCTCTAGTCTTTTCCTCTATCCTTTTCCAAAAAAAGCGTCCAAAAATATTTTTCCTCTTTTATCAAAAATACAAAAAACATTTTCGTTCTCATCTTTTCCAAAAAGTAAAAAATATTTTCCTCCTTTTTCAAAAATAACAAAATTCCCTTTTTCTCTTTCGAAAATAAATTTCAATTTTTCTCCTTCTCAGGTCGATTACATACCTTTGGCCTGGCTCCCTATTGGCTTCGATCTTCAGTTGAACCCACCCGAAGTTCTGTCAGTCCCCTTACTTCCTCCGAGTTCGAGACTCACACGCCCTCCATAGAAAACACAGATCAAGTGCCGAATGTACAGACGAATTTGTTGACGGTTTTGGCTCATCTCACTACCAAAATTGATAACCTTCAAACTGAGGTTCATGAGAGGCAAAGAAATCGGGTCCCTGTCCCCAAAGATACTAAGGTTATTTTCCCTTGCCCCATGGGTCACCCTGCACTCGAGACTTTCTGGGTTCTCAAAGAATACCATCATGCTCCACGTGCTCCTCCTACTAATGGGCCACTGCCATCCCAGCTTCCTATGCCAAACCTTGCTCAAATCGGGGCTAATTTACCCGTAACTGTTGATCCGAAAGAGGAAGAACTGAACAAGGTCAAGGAAGACCTCAAGATGCTAACCCAAAATTTTAACCAAGTCAGAATATCTGGGAACTACATGGACTATACCCACATGTCTCCTTATCCTAAATCTAGGTTACCAAAAAAATTCAAGATTCGTAATATCGAGAAGTTTGGAGGCAGAGGATCCTCGATTGTTCATCTCCATAGCTATCATCGAGCCATAACTCTCCTACGGGATTTTGACAAAATAATGGCTCAGATGTTCCAGCAGACTCTGAAAGATAGCGCCCTCCGTTGATTCCTATTCCTTAAAAAATTCATAATCCGTAGTTGGGAAGACGTTGCTCGTGAGTTCATATCACAATACAAGTATAACGAGGAGCTAGAGGTTACAGTTCATGACTTGGAGATACTCAAACAGAATCCTGGGGAATCAGTCAGCAACTTCATAGCAAGATCATCCCTCCGAAGAGGAACAAGTCAGCATTGTGAAAAAGAACTTCCTACCTCATATCTGAGCAACCATGGGAGGATAATATTAACCCCACTTTCGAGCCCTCCGAGAAAAAGGAGTAGAAATCTAAGAAGGTCTTGCCAAGATGGAAGTTGAACGAAAGAAAATCTTTGGACAGTTTGCTCTTAGAAAGTTTGAAAATCCTGCTAGTACTGCAGTTTCTACTATTAACAACATCTCTCAGCCTGCCGCTTTCTGGGCACTAAAAAGTCGCCAAAACCCAATCCATAAGGAATATACCGAGCTTCATGCTCCTCTCTCCAAAGTTTACCGAGCTCTCTTAAATTAAAACCTGATCAAACCCTTGGACCCTCGTCCATTACCAAATCCACTTTCGAAGAATTTCAAACTTGATGCCCATTGTGACTATCACCAAACTGCTGGCCATACCACCGATCAATGTTTCCATCATTAAAACACAATCCAAAGCCTGATTTATCGGGGTATCATCACCCCACCAGCTAATCCTAAACTAAACACTACCCATAATCCATTCTCAAATCATGCAAACGCCATCTTCTAAGAAGAAGACTCAAAACTCGACCCATCTACCCAAATCATGCTAAGAAAATCACCAGTCATACCCATATTCTCTCCTAAACCTCTCCAAACATGACCACATTTCCTCTTACACCCTATAATCCTTACCGATCAAACCTTATTGCTCCTCACCAGAGCCTGCATAGCTATCCGTACCCGTTCTGGAGGTAAAGATATGGAATTATCAGAAGTGTTGAACCAACTCCTAAAGTTCGGGCTGAAATTTCCCTCCCAGATGACCATCGACTGCCAAAAATTCAGTGGGATGTTCTTAGAATCTCAAAAAGGGGCTTGGGAGTCAAACAACTGGGTAGTTCCAGTCTACGAAGTCAGTCTACATGACCTAGTCCAGATCATGGAAGATTTATTTCGAAAGACTAATGATATTTGTAGCATATTCAAGCTGCTCAATACTTTGAAATTACAAGGGCACCCGATCCCTTTATTCATCCACTTCCCTACCAAATGGGAGGAATTATATAAAGAGGCCATAAAAGTTATATAGTGTATTGACTTTGCATGGAAAGACAATATTATTGCCACCATACGGGGGACGATTATGAGGATTTAGATGAAAGGCCAGATTCAGGAAAGAATAGTCTGATAACGAACCTATGCGAAGTGATATCATACGAAGAGCTGCTAGGAGAGGTCAACCAGGTAGCTGAGTAACCTAAAATTAATGAAGAAATAGGGTTTATGCTTTCCCCCTATTTCTTGAACCACATGACTAGGTCGGGGAGACATTACCAGAATCTAAAATTTTAACCATCAGCAAGCGATAAAGGGAAAGATGTTCAAAATCTCCCTATGCCAAAAATGACTCTTGAAGAAAGTAAGGTCCTTGATCAACTAAAGAAGGCCCAAGATAACATCATTCTATGGGGACTTTTCATGTCTTCCCAACTACATCGAAGCGCCCTAATCAAGCTAACAGTTCCTCCCTCAACCACGCCAGAAGAAGCAATGAACCTAGTTGGATCCATGACCTCTACTTGAACTCCCTCCTTTTCTGAAGAGGAAATCCCTAAGACTGGTCCCAAACACAATTATGCTCTCAATATCTCTGTTAAAGTTATGGGGAAAATAGTCCCCCTCTCACTCGTTGACAATAGATCATCTCTGAATGTTTTCTGTTAAGAAACCTCAATTACCTGGGATTGAAAGTGAGAGAGCTTGCTCCAACCTCTACTGCCGTACGTGCCTATGACAACACCCACCGAGAAGTAATGGGATATATTAAGCTTTCAATAGGGGTTAGACCTATAAATCTTGATGTTTAATTCTAAGTCATTGACATCCCCTCCTATTTCAATCTACTGCTCGAACGACCGTGGCTCCAGAGCATCAAAGGGGTGTCTTCTTCCCTTCATCAGAAATTGAAGTTTTTTGCCAATGGACAAGTTATCACCATATTAGGAGACAATGACAACATCGAGAATGAAAGCACCTGTAATCCAATACTTGAGATATAATACGGGGTAAACGATATGCTACTATCAGGCTTTCAAGTCAAACCACTCCTACTCCCAGTAGGGGACGACTTCAAAGACATGGTTTGTCTAGAATATGATCCTTATGGAAACGTCAACGTAATCCAAATGTTCAAGAATATGCACTTTATGCTTGGACTGGGACTAGGACAATTATAACAAGGGATAACTGAACCTATCGTGTTGAAGGAGGCCTTTAATCCCTGTGGCTTGAGCTATCGACCATCAAAATAAGAACTCAAATTGATCTTTTAGCCTCGATTGAAGAGAAAGTTATAATGCGCTAGAACTATCTCGAGAGATTCCCTAAATGGAAGATTCATCGGAAAGGGTGGATATTTCCCCTTATGCGGCTTCCCTAAACCTTGGTATGACCCTGTAAATAAGAAGATGAAACCAGGAATGGAGATATTTTTTCAAGACAGATACTCGGGGGTCGAGAGTTCCTAACACTATGTTCAACCACTCACTAAGGAGACCATAGCTGATATCAGGGATTCCGAGGACAGCGACTCCGAGGACTCTTTCAACCTACAGATACTGGGATAGCACTCTGCATGATCCAGTCAGGGACTACATCATCTGATCTATCCTACTTTATTAAAGATGTTGATACACCTCTTCTCAACTGGCATGCTGCACCTGTGCCACCTACTGATATTCAACTTAACCCAGATGTTTACCCTCTTTTCCCTTTAGTTATATCCTCTCACTCTGATGTAATCGAGACCTCATATGATGAGGTTCTCAATGATATTTTTCCTATCAATGAAATAAACAAAGATTTTGAATATCTTGTTGTGCCTTACATTAATTGTCTTGATCTAATAAAATTGTTGATGATGATGACTTTGCAAATGAATAATTATTAATTGATCTAAATAAGATTAATAATAAACAATATAACTGCATTCGAGTTAATGAATATGAAACTATTATTATCAATCTCGGTTCTAGTAGGAAAATGCACGAGATTAGGATAGGGTCCACCCTTGTTGAGCACGAGCGCACGCAACTTGAATAACTACTAAAGGAATTCATGGATGTCTTCGCATGGTCCTATGATGATATGCCCGATATTAACCATGAGATAGCACAACATGAGATTCCAACTCGGAATGTAAACCAGTCAAGCAGAAGCTACAAAAGCTCCGTACCGAATGGTCACTGAAAGTAAAAGAAGAAGAAGTCAAGCAATTGAGAGTGGAACTTATTCGAGTAATTGAATATCCTACATGGCTAGCTAATATTGTACTCGTGCCAAAATCAGGATAAAAGGTTTGCATGTGTGTCGACTACTGAGACTTGCACAAGGCCTCTTCGAAGGATGATTACCCACTACCCAACATCGATATGATTGTGGGAAACACAGCCAGTCACGCTATTAATTCATTCATTGAAGGGTTTTTCAGATATAACCAAATCAAGATGCACCCTGATCATCAAGAGAAAACCTCATTTATCACCCCCTGGGGAACCTTTTGCTACACTGTCATGTCATTTGGTCTAAAAAAGGCAAGGGTTACCTTTTAAAGGTCTACCACAACCATTCTGCATGATCTGATGCATAAGTAAGTTGAGGTCTATGTAGATGACATGATTATCAAGTCCAAGACTAGAGAAGGTCATGTTCACGCTCTTCAAAAATTCTTTGAACGACTGCGATAATACCAAATGCGGTTTAACCACATAAATATGTCTTCAGCGTTACCAAAGGGAAACTCTTGGGATCCATGGTCTGTGATAAAGGGATAGAATAAGATCCTGATAAGCTAAAATCCATACTTGAGATGCCACCTCCCCGAATAGAGCAAAAAGTTTGAGGATTCCTTGGGAAATTATCGTACATCAGTCGATTCATCAGCCAATTGACTTCCATTTGTGAGCATATCTTCAAACTCCTCCGAAAGGATTCAACCAAAGCCTGGAACGAGGCTTTCCAAGAAGCATTCGATCTAATTAAGAAATACCTAACTTTCCCTTCGGTGCTCATGCCACCGCAGCTTGGTCTTCCCTTACGATTATACCTAACTCTGACCGATACTATAGCTGGGGCTTTGCTAGATCAATACCTTGAAGAAACTCGCAAAGAGAAAGCCATCTACTATGACAGTTGAAAATTGGTTTGTTATGAGGTCAACTATACCACCTTGGAATAAGAACGTGTCTCTTTTGTCTGGGTTACCCAAAAGTTACGGCACTACATGCTCGCTTTCCCCATCAGACTCATATCCCGAATGGATCCCATCAAGTACTTACTCGAGAAGCCCGCCCTATCTAGTCAAATGGACCGATGGTTAATGCTTTTAGCCGAGTTTGATATCACCTATGTCGCACAGAAATCCATTAAAGAAAGAGTCATCTCTGACTACCTTATTGACCACCCTATAGAAGAAGCCGATGTCTAGATCTTCGAATTCCCAAATGAGAATATCCTTTGCGCCTCCCAAGAATATCTTTAATGGAAAATGTTCTTTGATGGCACTGCTAACAAAAAAGGACATGGCATTGGAATCCTCCTAATTTCCCCTGATGACTCCCACACTCCCATTGCCATCAAATTGGATTTCCCCTGCACCAACAACATAACTGAATATGAGGCGTGTACGGTAGGCCTCAAAGTTTCCCTGAAGAAAGGAATTTGATACCTTGATGTCTATGGGAATTTAGCCCTCATCATCGGTCAAGTACTCAGGAAATAGAAAATCATGGATGAGAAACTCTTACCCTTCCATGCCCACCTTAAAGAACTGGCTTCCCAATTCTAATAAATCACCTTCCACTACCTGCCCCGAGTAAAGAATAACCTAGCTGACGCCCTTTCCACCCTAGCCTCCATGATTAACATGATCGAAGAAATAACTATGGCCCCCTTTCTTGTCCAGAAAGAAGATAAACCAACCCACTGCTACCACATCGAGCTCTGCACGGAGGAAGAACCCTAAATAGCTGACTACTGGTACTATAATATCTAGAACCTCCTTAAACACGATAGGTATCCCCAAGCAACTGATAAGAAAGACCAAGAAACTCTCTGTAGACTGGTCGCCCAGTACATTGTCTGTGATAAAGCACTATTTAAGAGAAACTTCGATGGAACCCATTGACATTGCATCGCAGGGGCTAGCATTGAATAAGTGATGCAAAAAATCCACATCGGGGAATGCGAACCCCACATGAATGGCTATATGCTCGCTAAAAATATCATTCGATAAGGATACTACTAGACTACCATGGTTCAGGATTGTACAACCGATGTTCGAAGATGTCTCAAATGCCAACAGTTCTCCAACTTACAGCATCTGCCTCTGCGAGAATTGTACAATATGACTTCTCCCTGACCGTTTTCCACATGGGGCATCGACATCATAGGGAAACTTACACCGAAGGCATCTAATGTGCATGAGTTCATCCTAGTCGCTATTAACAACTTCACTAAATGGGTCAAAGCCGAGTCATATGCAGTTTTGAATGCTAAGAAAGTGGTTAAGTTCATCAAGAAAAACATCATCTGTCGATATGGGGTCCTACTCGAACTGGTATCAAATAAAGGGCTACATTTTGAGGCAAAGGTTATGAAAGTGGTCGACGAGTATGGATTCAAAGACATAAATCCTATCCATACCGACCTCAAACCAACGGACCAGTCAAATCAGCCATTTAAAATCTCAAAGCCATCATCAGCAAGACGATCGAGAGTTGTCGTGATTGGGCTGACAGGATCCCTTACTCCCTCTGGGGCTACCGCACTTCAGTTTGAACCTCTATTGGGGCTACCCTTTACTCTCTAGTCTATGGCATGGAAGCAGTCCTACCCATGGAGTTAGAAATACCCTCGTTGCACATTATGCTTAAAAGTAAGTCCAACGAAGAAGACTGGTACCAAAACCGTCTTGACGAGCTGTCCCTTTTGGAAGAGAGGAGGCTGAAGGCTCTATATCACATACAAGGGTCGCATCGCCATATAGCACGATCATTCAATAAGAAAGTGAAGTACCACGGTGTCCGAGAAGGGAACTTAGCCCTCAAAGAAATAATAGAGCCGACCCAGAAGGAAATTTAAGCCTAATTAAGAGGCCCCTACATTGTGAAGAAGATCATGTCGGACGGCGCTGCTGTGCTCACCTACCTCGATGGAGAAGAAATGTCACGTCCAGTTAACCTGGACCGTCTCAAGAAATTCTATCCCTAGTCTAAAATTTTGGTGCGCTACGACTCTTCTCATCTCCCTTCTATCCTAAAAAAAATTCTCTTCTTTTCCCCTACCCACAACTACGTGGGTCTGGTCATCTAAAATTTTTTTTCAAACAATGGATTTCAAAACCCTCAGAGGTACGTAGGCAGCTCATTCGCTTCACATGAGCGCGACCCCCTTCTTTTCACAAAATGCTATTCTTTTCTCATCCCCGAGAATGACAGTTCATTTTAACATATACATGAACAAAATAATTATGTATGCCTTAGCGATCCGTATAGATAATCCAAAATGCAAAAAGTCATCAAGAGGCACAACTAGATGATCAAAAACTTATTTATTTCATCATTTGAAATTTTTGTACGATTACATCGGCGTTAGGAGTCAAACAACTTCCCTGGACAAGAACCCAGATAATAACAAACCCCACTACTCCTAAAAATCACCTCAATTATTCCCACAAAACACAAAATAACACATATTATAAGAATTTTCATAAAACCCTACACACAGCTGCCATAGGATCCATCACCATCATCACCTGAATCCTCGGCTCCCCAAACCTCCCCCGCCTGAATGGAGTATCATAGATGCTCCATGGATCCAACCAGCTTGGGGTAGACCACAACGCCTCCCTCCTTGGCATCAGATATGACAAGCCACCTTTGATCAGTCTCCACAACCAATATTTTGTCCACTACCTTCTTCCACAACCACTTCATGTAGTCCCTAGAGACATACCAGACTCGCCCAGTAGACTGAGAAGGATTGGTCGATGGATAACGATTCTTCGACGGAGAAACAATCCATATGCGCATACACTCTGTCAGGTTCTCCATAGGAAAGAAATTCGGTGTTTGCGGGGCCATAATTTGCTCCCAACCATATTGGCGCAATAACCGCCAGGGAAAGTAGAAAAAGGTCTGCCTGAGGCCAACTAGTCTAACGTACTGGTACTCTCCAAGCTCCAGAATGGGCAGCAATGCCCCCCACTAACGCACAGACCAACATAGGCCTCGAGCGTCGTGCTCTACAAACTAATTCCCCTAACTCTCAATGTCCAGTCCTATGCTAATGAAGTAGTGCGAGAAGAAATTTAGAACCACCATTAAGGGATACTCTGGTGGGACCGCCATACGAAACCTCTCCGACAACCACATAAACAACATTACAGGACTACCCCTTCGAAAGGTAGAAGGACCCTCGTGCCAGGCATCCAGGCCATTCAGGGTCTCCGCAAATATCACCGCCACAGGATTACGATGGTACGACATCCAAGAAACGATGGCAGACAGTTAGGGATCCACCAGCGTCTCCCTAGTCACCAACATAACTTTTGAAATAATGCCTAGGATGATGGCCCCAGTATATCGATCATCACCCACGTTTTGAGAATGCATAGACTGCAGCACTATCGAAAGGGAAATTATTCCCCCTTTAACCAAGGGCCTGGCCGCCGAAGGAGAAATATGAAGAAGCCCAACCAATAATTTCCTGGGAGAATGGGAAAACTCCGGCAGTGCCACCGCAATGCTGGGATTTATTCCCAGCATGCTAGAAAATTCCTCATAGGTAAGACAAATCTCATCCAACCCAAATCTCAATACATGATCCTCGGGATACCAAAACTTGACAGTCACCATCAGTAGGTTCCACTCAATGGGCGGTTGCGCCACAAAGAGACTCACCGCATGTGAAAGGCGTCATAATCAACATGGTAAGAACACATTGCTTCCAAGGCTTAGAAGTAGTTGGGGAACTCAATGCTACCAGGGAGAGCCATCTTGCAAGACTAAGAGAACGTAAGCAAGTAAGAATATGGAAAAGAAAGAAAGTGAAAGTGTGAAGAGGAAAGACCCATCCACACAACCTTTTTATACTTGGAAACTCTCAAGACAAGACAAGGAACCCTGCAGAAATAGGAGTAAAACTTGCCCCACCAAGTAACAAGAAATTGAAGAAAGTGCAATCAAAGCCTTGGATTTATTGGACTGGACTGACATACCGATAGGCAAGATAGGGGTCATGCTGATCGACAACCCTTTATTTTAGGAAATTTTCCCTTTTCCTCTTTTGTCAAAATCAATAAAATAATTTTATCTTAAGGAAATTCCGAATTCACTTTATAGTTATGCTTTTACTAATCTCATTTTAATAAAACCATTCTCAAATCAATCTTCAAAATTCTTTTTACGGTATCAGCAGTAAAGTAAAAAGATCATGTGCATTAATCACTAAACAGAGAAAATTAACAAAAAAAATTCATCCTTCATTTTCATACATTTTGCATGAAAAGTAGAAAAAACAACAGGACTCAGCCCGAACTCTCTCTCTCTCTCTCTCTCTCTCTCTCTCTCTCTCTCTCTCTTTCTCTCTCTTCTCTTCTCTCTCTAGTACCCCTATCTATGCGGCACGTCCTCTTCCCCCTACGCCGAGATGAAAATCCCTTACTTCCAGAGCCAAACCCTTCCCCGAATGAGGCAGACGACACCAAGCAAGAAGGAACTGGAACCGCCTCACGAATATGAGCAGTCATCGAAGATATCCAGTCTCTTATTTCTTTCTGCCAAGTGGTCAAAACACTGATATGCTGCAAGGAAGAATAGAAAATATCAAATCAGTCAAGCATAAGGAAAGAGAAAGAAATCAAGGAAATAAAAAAAAAATATACTGCAGGCCGAAGGACCTCCTCCATCAGACCCAACTCCTTCGAGTCCATTTTATGAGGGTGATGCAGTAGGCGCACCGATCCCCCATCAGCTCGTCGAAGGTTGTAGCTAGGAGAATGCAGCCACAGAAAATAAGACCCTGAAGTCATCGTCTTCGCCTCTGATATAGCCGCACTGCCTGAGCTATAAGAAGACCCCACCTACCGGCTCGAGCCCGCTCTATGGAGAGGCATCACATCATAAATGATAAGGAGCATCAACCAACTCGTGATGAAGTCCAGATAGTCATACATCACCGCTAAGTTAATATACAAGGAGTATGGCTCTCCCATCATCGCAGCCACCCGGGCATCATCAGACATCTCCCGCACGTGCCTTATGAACATACGGGGATTCGCCGACGGCACCGCAAACTCATCCTCCACGATCTGTAGGACTACCATTTCCCCAAGATACCAGGAGTAGCCGAACTCATACTCCAACAAGCATAAAAATGATGTGATGAAACTTTTATATTTTAGAAACAGTGATACAATCCTAGGATGTTCTTCTCCAATCTATTGGTTCAAGACCCACAAAAACTTAAGGTCGTTGAGGTTGATTTGCCCTTACCTAGGGAACCTTTTCTTACTTTTCTTTACATAAAAAAGAAACAACAATGTTTGTCAGCAAATAACAAAATGCAAATCAAAAGAGGAGAAATCATTAATAAGGTACAACCTATGCCACGTCCTGATTGGGGACATCTGGGACCAGTATAAGCCGCTCCAGTTGGGAGAGGAGCACATTTCCAGTTCTTGACAATAACATCATACTACCAATAATCGTTATTAGGATCAGATAAATTTACTACTAAAGCCCTATTAGCTTTTCTGGCCATCAAATAATAGGTACTCTCTCCAATAGTTACCCACTTGTACAAAACATCAGCTCCAAAAACCCAATATGGGTCCCATAAATCTTGTTTAATCTCTGAACCCCTTTTACAATATTTACAAAATTAAAGAAAAAGAGGATTTGGTGGAAAGGTGATACCAGACTCTGCTATAAACAAATTTGGCATCCAATGACCCTCATAAATGGAATAAACGTCAATGGGACCCTTGGGTATCTCTAGGTTCACCCAAGAAGGGATTTTCCTTTTTTTCTCTAATTCATATAAAGAGTTCTCATTCACAATGTGAACTACGGAGAAATAAAAGAAAAGGTGATAAAATAGAGAAAATGGAAGGAAAGCTTATAGGAGTGTAAGGATTCAGCAAGAACTGAAGAAAAATGGCAGCAAACGATCGCACAGAGAAAAAGTTGAACGCAAAAAGAAAAAAAAATCAAAAAATTTGAGGTTGAAAAGAATGAGGGAAATTTCGTACCTATTTATAGGTCGGCTTGAGAAATGGAAAAGAGATAATTAACTGAACGAACCTTTTAGCTTCCGCCGACTGCACGCTTTTCAAAAAGTCAAAAGATGACTGTATACTTCGACGGTTCAAAAAAGTTTGAATTATTCACAAAAATTCCATCATCAAATAGTGACTACAAAATTTTTTACAAGTATGGGAGGTCGCCTACCGACCAAACACTAAAACACTACGCCGAGCAACTTCCTGGGCTAAATACTCCATACTTTCATGCAAGCATCAAGCATGGAGAATTGGGGGCTTTTGTTGTATGTAAAAATTATACTCGCATGAGGACCCATGATAAATGCCCACCTATCATCCAACATGGACGACCAACCATTTTGATCGTCCTCAGAGACCCTTAGTCAATCGAAATGCCGAAAAACTCTAGAAGGTCAACCAACAAGAATAGCAACAGTTACTCAAATGGGGATGCCAACCAACCCTGAATTCCAACAGGTTTACTTATTATACGTAGATGTCAATACTGAGCAATATAAAGGTTCTCCATCTCTAGGTCTTTGCACCCCCATAAAAAACAAACTAATCCCTTAACTCAAGGGAGGACACGAATCACTTATATGCACAACATATTGGGCTATTGTAAACCCTACTGAATGAGAACAACGGTGAAATTAGGCTATTTTATAGATAAATTACTCTAAAATCTTTGTCTCTTGTGTGTGTGGTATGAGTTATTTCTATTATTTTTATCCGCGATTATAAAATTAGAGTTAGTCCATTTTTAGACATCGGCAGCCAAGGCTGACACCAATGTGGATCTTAAGACCATTTGAGGGGATAAGGATACGAAGAGGAAGGATAAGGATACAGTGATACCCCACCTATTCTAATCTTGGGTGATCATTTCATTAGTAAATTAATCTGGGATCCTTAATGGTTTCATTCTTAGCATCACTGTCAAAAACAAGTTTATTTTACTAATACCCTAATGGCCCAATGTCAAAATTTTAGTCTCTTTATTAACAGGAAATAAATTAAACTAATAAATCACATTCACCATTCCAGTAAACATAGTAATAATGATAAAACCACGAGATAAATAAATGTGCCTGGAATAAATAATCCAAACTGAAATCCAAATCATAATATAAATCCCAAATCCAATATTGGAAACAAAATAAAAGTACAATGTCTCTGAAATAACCACTAACTAGAGATGGGAGACATGCCCAATTGATAAAACTAAATGATAGAAAGAAACTGATAAATGTGGAGGTGTCTACTACCAAGGTCCTACAATGTCCACAATAGCTGCAGCAGGTCAAATGTGAAAGAACTCCTAATCCTGGCATCCCTGTGGCTGGACCTCGAAAAGGTTATTACAAAAATAGATTTGAAATGGGTCAGAGCCCGAGTAAAACAGTTTGAAAATATTTCCAAGTATTTAAAATGCAGTAAGAGTACATATTATATACATGTTAGCTTCACGTGCCCTCACTTGAGATCCTCACCTCTCAACTATTATGCACGCCTAATGTATACTTCTAAACCAACTTAGTTAACTAGTCTTAATTAAGTATCGTATCGTCTCATAATTCATCGTTACCACTCGTATTGCTCATACAATATGTTAATAAATTTACAAGTCCTTTTGTCCATTAAAAGTTACCAATTAATAATTAGGTTCCCACATACTTAGATTACTTTAGATATCACTATCCATCTTATCTATTAGTACACATGTAGAAGAATAAATCACACGTATATATATAAACACCACACCCATAATATATACGAATACGGAATCCCTAAGTGGAGACTTGAGATGTGGGGATACTCTTCTATCAAGTCCTTCTATATCATGTACTAAGTAAAGGACATCGGGTTCGGAATCACTCTCGAACCATACATCATAATTCACACAATTTGGAGGCGAACATAGTTCAAAGCCTTTGGGATACGCCTAACGCACCCAAATGACTGGTCACACTCTCATTCACACAAGTAGCGTTCAATCCCTTAGTTCTATGTTCAGAGGTATAAGTCAAAATCCTCCCAATGGCTCATCAGGATAAGATTGTCCACGACGCGGAAGCTCCCTTGATAACAAGTAGCGTAAGTATGTTCATTACACATAATAAATCAAATAATCGGTATTCACACTACCTAGTTATATACATATTCAGTATAGGGACACATGTAACCTATAAAATATTCTGTATGTAGCATATAACTCTCAAATATCCTATGCTGTAATAATTTACCATTATTCCCCTTTATCGTATATTTCAGAGCATTACCCACTACTCTAAGGTTATCAAATACCCCTGAAGCTATTTCAGCAGTCATCCCACTCATATCTTACTGGTGCAAGTCATAGGTTCCCTTGATTTTGGTGATACGATATTATTTCTCAAATTTAGTTTCATTACTTAGTTAGGCTTAAATGACCTTAGCCCTAAATTATCCTCATGTGACTAAGTCTCAATATTAAGATTGGACCATTGGTAATTAAAATGTACCCCATTATATTTTAAAAATACTCCAAAAATTAACCCAATTGTTTCCCACCAGTTCTAAGCAAAAAGGGGGAAAATTGTCCAATTCTGGGAAATCGAATTGGTTCGACCTTTGTCCAAATCAATTCGCTTTCCGAATCGATTTGCATGTAATAAGTCTCGTCTTCTCCATTATAGAAGTTATGGGATTCACAATTTTTAACCCTTAAGCCTCCATGATTCAATCCCCATATCGCAACCAAGTTTACTAAACGTTACACCAACATATATACATGATTTCTAACGTAGTGGAATCATTAAATCATCAAAGAACACCTTTAAATCGAATTAATTCTACACCAAATCTTAATAACCCTAGTTTATCATTTTTATTCAAGAACTTCGATAAAACCCAGATTGCTTCACATGTTAATATCACTAATTCATCAAATTCGTTCTGCATGCATAAAGAGATTAAACCTATCACGATTTATACCCAAGAACATGAATTAAATCTTCCAAATTACCACTAATCTTTATATATTCATGAGTTTATTCATCCTACACTAACATGGATGGTAAATATTCTCAGAATTTAGAAAGATAAATACTGGACTCAATTAGTAGGTCTGAATTTCTGCAGAATGATGGTGGGATTGCTTTCCTCTCCTCCCGATCTACACAAGGTGGTGGTGGTGGTGCAAGAATGGTGTGGGATGGCCTTGAAACTCCCGCTCTTCCTCTTCTAATGTCGTTTACCTATTCTATAACTTCTAACACTAATAGCATCAACCTACTAGATATTATAAATGTCCAATTTTCGTAGGTCTCTTTTCCCCAAAAATTCAAAAGACCTAAATACGCCTCTGGGGTGTCAGTTTGGCCTAAAAATGTTCCGGGACCCATACCAAACACTCAAGTACACTTTTTTGACTATTTCGAACCTTTCAGATGCATTGGTGGACTTGAAATGACCATTTTGATGAACCATAATTGAATTACATTTCAAATCATAATTTTAAGTCCCGACATAACTGACACGTGCGTCCTGACTTAATCATCGTATCTACCGTATTTCTCACTCACGACAATTACAATACATTCTTATTAATTTATTACTCATTCACTAAGTAATATTCAATATAATAAATTTTAAGCAAGAATAATTTCCCATTTTTAATTTAATTAATCCCAATATAAAAATCATTAAAAATATAGGGTGTTACATACTTCCCCCTAATAATGGAATTTTGTCCCATAATTAAAAAATATATATATATATATATCTGTTATGAACAACTCTAGATATTTTTCACGCATCTCATCGTCACACTTCCAAGTAGACTCATCGACATTATGATGCCCTTACTGAACACATACTAATGGAACTACCTTCGACCTCAATCTCCGCTCACTATGGTCTAGGATAGCAACTGGCCTCTCCTCGTATGAAATATCGGGATGTAAATCAATCTCATCCAATGCAATCTGAGTGTGGGCTAACTCATCTCAGAGATATTACCTCAACGAAGAATGTGAAATACATCATGAATCAGATGTAAGTGCTCGAGCAACCTGAGTTTATATGAAACTGTCCCAATCCTCTCAATGATAGGGAATGACCCCACATACCATGGTGCTAACTTCCCTTTCTTCCCAAACCTCATTATCCCCTTCATAGGAGATACACATAATAACACCTGGTCCTTCACATTAAACTCCATGAAAAACCGTTTGGCATCGGCATAACTTTTTTGCCTATCCTGAGCTACCCGTATACGACTCCAAATCAACTTAATTTTGACCAAAGTATCCTGAATTAACTCTAGTCCGAGAAGCTTATTATCCCCGACCTTCAACCTACAAGAGTGCGAACGACAAGGTCTACCGTGCAACCCCTTGAATGGTGCCACGCTAATCGTAAACTAATAGGAGTTATTATACGCAAACTCCACTAGTGGAAGATACTTCTCCCAACCTCCCCTAAATCAATGATACACATCCATAGCATATCTTCCAACATCTTATTTGTCCTCTCCATCCGACCATTCATTTTTGGGTGATAGGTCGTACTCTATCACAAATTGGAACCCATAAACTCCTGAAAACTCTCCCAAAATGAGGCATGAAGATCTTGTTCCTATTGGACACAATATCAAGTGTCACCCTATGCAATATCACTATCTCAGCTATAAAATTTGGGCATATTATCCGTAGCATAATCCGTCCGGACTGGCAGAAAGTGGTCTACCTTAGTCAACTGATCCACTATCATCCAAAAATAATCGTGGCCCCTTTGCGATGTAGATAACCTAATGATAAAATCCATGGAAATTCTCTACCATTTCCACATCAGAAAGCTGACAAGTGATACGCCAACTCGGAAATGTCTTCTTTCATCCCACTCCACCAATACTATCATCTCATATCTTGGTACATCATATCCCCTCCATGATGTACCGCAAATTATGACCCGTGCGACTTTGTCATCACCTCGTGTTGCATGTCCTCCCCCTCCAGAATAATTAATCTCCTATTGAAGTGTAAGCCTCCCTTCAAACTCATACAGTACGACTCTGCTCCCCCGACTAAAAGTTGCCTGATCTAATCCTGACAAAACAAATTCTCTATCTAGTCATGTACCACCCTCGTGACAATCTGGGGGGGTGATGTTCATAATTGACATATATGATATGGCCACTGAATCCTGATGTCCCAGCTCCTTCCATTTCACCTTCCAAGCCTTAGGCATACGGATCAACGCGTCTGCCACCATGTTGGTCTTTCGTGGGTGATACTGGATGTCAAACTGATAGTCTTTCACAAATTCCATCCACCTATGCTGACTCGTATTCAAATCTCTTTGAGCGAACAAGTATTATTGTTGATGCAAAAAACTAGACTATATCTAATTATATGATCACAGATAAATAGGTAAATAAGAGACATAATTTTTTTTTAAAGTCGTTCGGCTAAAGGGAAAAGCCTACATCCAATGTTGTATATTGCCTTGTGTTTATTCAGTTGTCTCTTTTTTTGTGTCCTCTGTATTTAAGGATTATAATGTATATATAGCCCCTGAGGGTGTACAAGAATCATAATATTAAAGGATGGAATGCCTTTATAACATATGCATTTACATATGTACAATGTTAATAATGTATACAACTATTGGTATTTTATTGCCCCTGTTGGTCAGGATTATTTTGTATACTAGTCGGCATTCTTGGACTTATTCTGATAAATAAGCCTTACTGACGAGGACTAATGCCACGACGGATAACACATGTCTATTTCATATTAGTCCACGTAATAGGATTATTTTTTGTATCAAAAGAAGCCCCTAATGTTTCATGCTTGAGGTTTTTACAAGAGTATGGAACATTTAGCTTTTAAAGTTGCTTGGACAACAATTTTGAATCTTAGTCGGCTACCGACTTCCCATACTTGTAAATTTAATGATTTGATTATTGACTCATAATGTGTATGGAATTTTGGTAATTATCCATAGTTTTAACGAAACGATATTGAGCAAATATGTCCTTTTTGGCTTTAGTCGCAAATAGTGCAATCGACGCTTCTTTTAATCATTATCTTCACCAGTTTTGAGGCAACCAATAAAAGGCGGGTAAAGTCACGATTGTCCCTTACCTCAAAATTTTCTGCATTTCTTGCTATTGTCTCTTTGATCTCTCTATGCGATCGTTTCCCATGTTCTTCAATTCTTGCTGAATCCTTAAATTCTTGTAAGAATCTTCTCTCTTCCCTTTTTCTTCTTCTTGGACTACGATTTATTATGTAACCTCTTTAAAAGAATTTAGAAATTAATGGAATATCCCTTTATGGGTAGAGTTGGAACTTCCTTATCTTCCCACTACTCTTTTTTCTTTGCCTGAGGCCCATTGGTTACCTTCCATTTTCATTGCTGAGTTTGGGTTTACTTTTCCCCCAAACCCATTTTTTCTTGAATTTTGTCAGCACTTTGATGTCATTCCTTCTAGAATATCCCCCAACACTTGGAGAGTGATTAATAGGGTTTATACATTAAACCAACTCTATGGGACCCATATAGGGATTCCAGAAATTATGTTTTGTTACAAATGGGTCATAAATGACACCACATACTGTTTAAAAACTAGGGTTGTAAACAAATATTTTAGTGTTAAACTTCCTAACTCCAATAGAGATTACTTTGATCATGGAGTAATTTTCAAAAATTGGCAACATGCTCTCATGACTGGAAATACTGAGTACCCTGGGCCTAGGTGCCCACCAAATGGCAATGGGATATGTTGTATTTGTTTGTCTATTTTTCTTTACATATTATGCTAAATTCTAATATTGATGTTTACCTTGTTAATTTATATTTGTAGTTGATTAAAAATGTAAGTGTCCCAAAGAGAGTGAGATCAACCTTAGAGAGTTGAAGTTCATCTGGGGCATTCACCAGAAAATTGCAGAGGAGTATACTAGATTAGACTCATACCTGTTGCAGTAGCGGAATACCATTACTTCTTTTGTTGCTTGCCCCACTATTATTGTGCTTTCACCCTTGATTGATCTTGACCAATATCTCATCTCCGCATCCTTAACCACTATATCTAGCAGTGGTGAACTTGCTGTTGCTTCTCCCTCCTTTTTAGACTCAGATTTACCTCTTACTGCTGCCGCGGGGAAGAGGAAGTTTCCCAATATTTTGGCCAATATTACTTCCTCTAGTTCTTCCAAGCAAGCTATTGATGGGGCCAAGAATAAAGAGGTTGCTGGGAAGAAACCCCCAGGTAGTAAGGAGGAAGCTAGGAAGAAGTCCCCAACTAAGAAAGTTGATAAAGGCCATCTCAAGCAGTTGAAAAGAGGGATCCCTTTAGGCTAGCAGAAGGGTCTTCATTTAACACCAACCAATAAGAATTGGTTAATTTATCTGCTTCTGGATCACTAGTGGCCTCCCTTGGCCCTAGCTTGGCCAGATAACTAATAAAGTCTGGTACATTACTAGACCATAAGGGTACTACTTCTGCAATGCCCCGATCAAAAAATTCAGAAATGGATACTCAAAGCCTGGTTATGGTAAATACTATCATATCTTCTTCTTTTTACTCATTTCTTTGCTACTCTTTACACTAACTTGCTCTATTTTCTTATTACCGTTCTTGGTCGACTTCAATAACATGTTGGAGAAGGATGATGCTCTGCATTCTTCTTTAACTGAGGTTGAGAAGGCATTTGATGAGTTAAAGAAGTCAGTCATTGACTCCTAACAAGCATTAGCTAATGAGTAGAAAAAGTGGGAACCCAAAATAAAGACTACTGAAGAGGATGCTACTGTTGCTCGGGGGCAGGTTGCTGATCTGTAGAAAAATTTGGATGCTAAAAAAGTTGAGGTTGTTGTAGAGAATGCTAAAAGAGCCAAGGCCAAGGAATTTTCCCTCAACAAGGGCTGAGATAAGGCCATTGGAGATGCTTCTACGGAAATTAAATTTGCAAACAAAAAATTCTTCAAGGATGGCTCGTCGACAGCCTTAGTGGAGGTCGACATTCCCCAAGAATCTGAATTATTCCTCAGGCATGACCCAGGATCTCCTCCTAATATGGATGAGAATATTAAAGATGATGGGGGATCAAGTTAATCCAATTTGGTGCTAGAATGTACCAACCAACACCAAACTGTTGTAGTTGACTCCTCTACTCCTCCAGATAGTGATTACCCTACCTTACCTGCTCCTGATTCCAATCTTACTGGGTCAACTTCAGATATGAAGAAGGTGTAGACCAATTGCCTGAGCATCTTTTGTTTTATTTTCTTCTACAGTTGTAATTTTTTTTCTTTTATGCTGATGTACTTGTACTCAACAGTTTATCAATAAAAAGAAATTTTACTGCTCATTTACCTGTCTTTTCTCCATATTTCACATATTGTTGTTGATTAAAAACTTTTCTTGCTCTTAATAGTTCATGGATAAACTAAACCAATTTTTCACAACTAACACAGAGTTACTTCAGAGATGCAATTAACTCTTTAAAGCTGTTCACCTATCTTTAAACGAGGAAGAGCTATAAAAGTTTCTCGAGGTAGATGTTTTAGATTAATCTAAGGAAGCCTATCTTTATCTGAAATGCCTCATTGATCAGGCAGTGGTCAATGATGTGGCTTACTATAAAATAATTGAGTAACTGCAAGAGGATCATAAGGAAGCCAAGGCCCTTTTTCATGCTGAGTATGAATAAAAATACTAGTCTTTAAGCGAAGGTTGGGTTTTTGAGCAAAAACAGGAGAAATATGCTTCCCATTTCAGAAGAGAAGAGTTTTTGCTCAATTGTGAAGTGGAATAAGCTAGGGTTATTGCCAAATTACTGGAGGAGGAGAATAACAATTGAAGGGATAAATTGAAATCCTTGAATACTTCCTCTTATTCTACTACTACTACTACTACTACTACTACTACTACTACTACTACTACTACTACTACTGATGGAGGGTTTTCATTCTTGGAGGCTAAAAATGCTAAGTTAAGGGAAGAAGTGGAGGCATTGAAAAATACCAAGTCTTCTTCCTCTTCCCGAGAAATAACTAAACCTGATCGAGCTACTAGATATGAGGAAAGGACACAATAGACTCTTGCAAATCAATCTTCTCAATTGAAACCCAAAAATCAAGCCCTTACTGAAATGTCCCAGAAGCTTTAAACACAATCTGAGCAGTTTGTTACTCAGTTTACTCAGTTACAAGCCAAAGATGGGGTGCTGAGGAAGTTGCAACACCTGGCCGATAGGTTAGCCTTCCAATTCCGTAAGCATCGTAGGGAAATATAGATGGATGGGTACAATGAAGCTTTAAAGCATTTTAATGAGCGATTTAAACAAGCCCCGGAATGAAGGTTATAAATGGGGCTGGACCATTTGCCTGACGATACTGAAGGTCGAGCAGAATAGTCCTTTCTAGAAATGATATGATCCTGGGTTGCTAGACCTTAAAGATCCTCCCTTTAGATTGGATTCCTGTCAACACGATTCCCTAGTGCCTGATTTCCAAGTATTTAAGGGATTATAGCCTTCATGACGAGCTAAAAATTATCCGTCCTCCTCATCTGTTAGATCGACCAAGCAGCAGCAATAGAAGGATGCTCCAAGAATTTAACTTAATCAATTCTCGTTACACCCTTGATGATCCTCCGGCTGGTATGGATCCTATTCTTTTATGAACAAAATCCTGTAATGATCATTAAATGAATGAAATATATTTAAAGGAAAACGTCCCTTAGAGTAATTTTCTTTAATTCTTTTATGAACAAAATCCTATAATGATCATTAAATGAATGAAATATATTTGATCAACTTTTCTTGTAAATCTTTGGTTGTGATTGTCTTTTTTTTTCATTAGTTTTATTGACACCCTTAAGCATCAATTACCATTGAATACATAGGTTCTACTAGTATACTTAGATTAAAATCTAAATTTAGCATTAGTTACCCATGTGTGTCCATAGGTTATACTAATGAACCTAAATTTTTAGGTTTTCTGCATTAGTTACTAGTGGTGTGACTAAGAGTATGTGGAATATGTGTCTACATTCCTCTTGAGGAATCTTCACAACATTCTTCCTTCACTTTTCCCAGTAGGATAAAGATCTTATTTTATCCTTATCTTTATTGATCAAGTTTCTTGAGGACTGAATATCCAATTGTACTTGAGTTTTTATCTGCTGTCGATCATGTTATGTTTATGCCGACCAACTTCTTGCCCGTGCCGACTAACATTCGATATCAATAATCAATTATGCGGTTGTTACGAAGGACATATTCTGGGTGCCGATCAATAGTGTGGTGCAACGTTTGAAGTTTTTCTGGGAACTTTCAACCTTCGCCGATCAAGTAGATCAACTATATCAATTATATTGTAGTGCATAACACTAGTACTCCCCAAAAAAAATCGAAAATAGAAATTAAAGTAATAATCATTTTATTGATTGATATTGAACTGAGTACAATTGATTACATCATTAGTAGTATTTCCTAAGGTGCTTGGCATGCCATGGATTCTCGAACTCTTTTCCCTTCAAAGTCTTAATTATGTAGGTTCCAGGTCGGACAACTGCTGAAATATGGTATGGCCATGCCAATTGGCCTCAAGTTTGTTGTTATTCTGGATAACCTTCTCTAGCACATAATCTCATTCCTTTAGGTTGGTCGAATTCATTCACTTGTTGTAGAAATGTGTTATTCGTTGTTGGTAAGCATTGTTTCTCAAAGAAGCATCTCATGTACTTCTGCCAACATATCCAAATCCAATCTTCGCATTAGATCACTCACATGAGAGTTAAAGTTCAAAACTCTATGGAATGGAAGGCCTAATTCCACTACAAGAAAATTTGACTTTTGTGACTTTTTTGAAACGCTTATAACAATGTCGGTATATAGTGTATATGCCGACGTTTATTTTACAACGTGGGATATTTATCGACTCTTTATAAAAGTATCGATATATTAATGACATTTTAATAAAAACGTCGGGAACTCACGACGTTTTTAAGAAAAATGTGGGTTATTTCCCCTCATTTTGGGGTAAAAGCGTCGGGTACCAAATTAATTTCACCACTCTAATTTTTCGTTTCCCTCCAAATGAAAATCACAATTTTCCCTCGTTCATAAGACTTTTATTCACATACGACTCTGCATCTCGATTTTGCCCTAAGACAAAATCGAGACATACGGTTTACTACTTCTGTTCACATACAATTTGCTGCATCTAGGACTCAAGGTTTGATGCGTCAACATCTAGGACTCAAGGTTTTATTTCTTCTAAATCTTCTGTTCACATAGGCTCATTGTTTTTTTTCATTAATATAGTTTTTTTTCAAATCGTTATTCCTTTGTTCACATAGGCTCGTTGTTTCTTTTCCTTTTGTTTTTCTTTTTCTTAATGTGGTTATTTAAAGGGAAGTTGTAGAAGTTATGCTCGTTGCCAGTTGAAAAATGTAACAGCTGATTGAGATTTGACAAATTTGGTACCCAATGATTGTGTTGTTAATTTCTAGAATATTAATCAAGAACCGTTGATTATAGTAGAATATTATAATCATATTTTATATTAATCAAGAACTAATGATTATAGTGGAATTATAGTATAATATTAATCAAGAACCGATGATTGTGTTGTGAATTAGTCAGAAGTGATGCCACTGTTCTATTGTGGAATGAGAAGCAATATAAATGGGAATAGTTAACATTCTTAATTCTTGACCCGGTGATTGAATTTTGGTAATTATTAGGTGTGGCATTGTTTGATATTTATTTTTTAAAATTATTGTTCACGGTAGTTTTTTCTTACTAATTGAAATTTTCCTCATCATAGATACTTGTTCACATTAAATAATTATGTGAAGACCCGCAATCATCTAGAAGGTTCAGTTGCACAAGGATATTGGGTAGAAGAATGCTTGGCATTTTGCTCAAGGTACCTACGTGATGATGTTGAGATGAAGTCTAATCGCCCAAAAAGGAATGATGATGGTAGTTCTTTTGATCACTTTTGTGGTCATAAATTAGGAAAAGCGGAGGGATTTGTGCTTGATGACATTACATATGTACAAGCACATCGATATGTGCTTGTCAACACAGATGCAATTTCTCCGTTTCGAGAGTAAGTATCTTCTTGAATAAAATTCCTTCGACGGAGAGAAAGAGAGATCATGTGTATTTATAGGTGTTGGACTTCAACGTTGAGATGGAGAGGAGAATGAGATGAGATGAGTTACCCTTTGACATAACAAAACACAAAGATTGTATTCAAGATAGATATTACTACTTAGATTTTCCCTCAATTTCAAACTAGGATTTGATAACTCATACTCTGTGTTTAACTTTGAGCCAGTTGAGGAAATTATGGTACACATAAGCAAGTCAAAGATTTCGCTTGTAGGTTAATTGAGAATAATTGAAGGTCTTACCTCTATGGAGATATGCTATTTTTTGGCCGAACTTACTCTCTGACCATCTCTGATCTGACCATTGATTTATGACACGCCATCACTCTTTTTATGTTCTCTCCCAACAACGCCAAAGATGACCACCGCCATCACAATCACAACTAAATCACTTTATTATTGTTAATGACGTTGACCATGATGAAAAAAACAACACTAGTTGGTAACCTTATGCAGATTAATGATTAATCGAGAACAAGCACCACTATAGTGGTGACCCTCCAACCCTCTTCGCCACTGCGCCCCATCAAACAACTAGGCTCAAGGCATGGCTGAGGCGCACTTTATTAAATATGTCCCAATGGAATATGGAACATTCAAACACTTGTATCACATTGAAATGATTTGATTCATTCTTTCTTTTCTTCCTGAAATTTTTTCGTAGGGATTCTCTGTAATTAATTTTATTGGAACCAGGTAGTCATAGCTGTTGCACTGTTCATAATATATTTGTTCCTGTTTGACCCTTTGATTATCTGTATGCTTATGATAGATTCCTTTCTTCACGAATTATATTTTGCACCTATGAAATACTTTAGGCTATGATTTCCATTCAGTAAGTCTCAACTATAATATTTTTCCATCATGGAGTAAGAAACAACAGACACTTATACATTCAAGAATACTGTTTGGATGGTAATTTTTATATTAAAACACAGAAAATATACGAACTCGCATCTGCAATTACAAATGGAACTTTAGTGCTTGTTTTGACTGTGGAAATGGAGTTAGGATGAATAAATTTAATTTATTTTACCATTACGAAGATATGGTATTGAGGTGAAATTACAATTCTATTGTTTAGACAAGGGGAAGTTATATTTGGAGAAGTTCATTTTTTGTGACTGCATCTGCATTATGATCCAATCCACTACCTTTCTAATTAGAAAAATCTATGATCTAAGCCACATATCTCACAAGTATGAGAGATTTGAAAAATGCTACTTTGTTGGAAAACTACAATCAGCCAAATATTCAACATTAATGCATCTAAAGAAACAAGTCTTGGTACTAACTTTAGATAACTAACAATAACTGAATGGAAAATAAATTTTTATAGAAGTTTGAATGGTTAAACATAAATCAATATCGTTTTACAGTGTTTCCCATTTTGTATGATGGATTTAATCTCATTTGTTATGTAAATTTGGGTATTATACTGTTGTTCCTCTATTGATTTGGTATTGCAAGGTTCTTTAAAATTATGTTACAGTAAAGTTGTTAGATCTAATTAACAATTTTTTCTCATGTTGTTTCATTCAGTACGATGACGATCAATAGATCTCAAACCCAACACATTAGAGGAACTATGCCAACCCCTGAGAAGCAACAAGAGCATGTAGGAGCCAACCCTGCCATGCCTGAACCTCCATCGAATTGGCCACCTATTACACCAGTGATCCCTTCGTTGTCGGGTAGCGGTGAACAAGAAGAAGAAGTTACATGTGTGGTTTTTTGTTGACTTATTTATACTTGTAATTGATGAAAAGTATTATTCTTGACATTTAAATAATTCATGGATTATTTTTTTGGTCAATACTACTTAACATTTAAGATCCGAGCTCCGGCCAAGAGGAGGAGCTAGAGGAGCATAGACGAGTTCGAGGCCCCACTTTAATGCATAGTGGGTGGGGTAAAGATGGTGTCATTTTAAAAATTGAGGTGAATGATCTTGGTCAACCCATTGAAGAATCCACATCTAGACTTGCTTCAAATTTAGGGGTTCTATCACGCAATGGCCAACTAGCACCATTGACCTACTTTGATTGGAGACAAGTACCCGAAGAGGACAAGAACATGATTTGGCTTCATATCAAGGTATAATGTTAATAAAATGAAAATAGGGTTCCTAATCTCTATACGTGAATATATATTTTCTCGTTTATTTCTCTCACACATTGATGTAATGTAGCAGAATACGAATGCCACGGAAGAGATGAGAAAATTTATGATGCAATCCGTCGGAAGAAAGTGGAAGGAGTGGAAGGCCACAACAAAGCTTAGGTGTTATTAATATTTATTATGCAATTCATGTTTGGATTAATTAAACGTAAGTCTTTATGATGCATAATATTGAAAGAGTTCATTATTAGGGAAATATAACTCTTAACATTATTAAAAGAAAAACTATTTTGAGCAAGTTAATTTATATAGACTATAATGTAATTATACTTACCTTCAGAAATACTAATGGTTGAGATTTTATTTACTATATGACCTTTGTCACTCGAATAAAGTTTCTCAAAACTAAAATGTGAAATTTAGAGATATGTTCGGTTGATACGTTATGATTACTCGACATTTAACATCGCATTGAATGCAAATACGTAATAATCGTTTTCGACATTTTGGTCTATTTTGGTTTAATTTCCAAATTAAATCCATGTCTTACTGTTTATTAAATAATCCTTGTGTTATTTCCTGCAGTGTATCGTGTTGTATAATTTCGAAACATCATTAGTATAATTGTATCTATGAAAATCGAAGTAATGTGAATTTGCAATTCTATGTCCAAAGAATTTGCAATTCCATGAAATTTGCAATTTCATGGTGTATATCATTGATGTAAATTATTTTATTTTTCATTATCTATTGTTATAGGTAAAAGGTCATGGAATTAATTCCCTGGCAGGATTTTGGTTATAAAAAACGAGACGAGTTGAGATTTCTAGCAAAAAAGTTGAAAGCATTCTGGTATTCTCCCCCTAGTGTTCCACTTGATGCTGGCAGTGGTGTTTATGGTCCCTTGCCTAGAGTGTTTATATCAGAACTTCTTGTGGATCAATTAAGTCCAAAAGCTCAGGTTTTTTGCAGTGTTGTTTCTTAACAAGCTCGTGGCGAAGTTCTGTACTATTGCTAATTATATCTGTGTATTTGTGATAAATTTGATAGATAGATGAATAAAATTTCATCTCGATATGTTTTAATTGTATAAGGCTGAGTCTCAAATGTTCTCTCTCTTACTTGTCGTGGAATCTATTTGTTGAACTAGGATTTTTTCATGTTCTAATGGTGGGCACCAGCAGGTAGTGATGCGACCCTTCTGCAATCCTAGTTTGAGATCAAATATATTTTTAATTTGATTCAGAAATAGGAAATATATGTGGAAAGAATTCCCATACAATACTTAATCGATGTTGTAGTATGCTTTCAAAGACACCAAACTTATGGCATATCGGCATTCTCCTTAAAGCCTTCCTGGCGGTCTCCCCCTTCTTCTTAGCAAGAAATATTGCATTAGGATCATGTCTAGGAGGAAAGATGGTAGGAGTAGCTGTATAATATTGTAGTACTAGCAGATGCTCGTGCCTAAAGGCACAACTGAAATTTTTAATAATATAAAAAAGAACATTCTCTAAGCCATCATTAAAGCACCACTCCTTCACATACCACCTAGTAAAACAACCATTACCATACTAAAAAAACTGTGCTTAGGACGCTTACTAATCTCCATCTCATGAAGAAGTTTCTATTTTCTCGCTATCCATCACATCCATTCTTTTGTTCCTCACATCATTCTGAAATACATTTGGCATGGGTTCGATTAAATTATGGTTCCAAAATCAGAACCGAGCAATTTCCACTCCATCTCTAGTTATATTGCTTTTAATTTCGCAACAAAAGCATAGTAATCTTGAGTTTTTGTCCCTTTTTTCATTTCGTAACTTAACCATCGACACAGAGTTCTTTGGATGTGCCGAATTTACAGTCTTTGGATGTGCTGAAAGTATTTCTTTCTCGAATTTTGATTGGATGTGATAAAACACGATTTTGGCATAATAAAATCACAATAGTTACCGGATAGTAGTGGAGGACAAAAAAACAAATCTAATTTAATTCAGCCTGGTGATCGTGAGAAGGATATGAGAAGCCAAAATATGAAGGAAACATACCCTATTAGATGATACGAATAAAGAGAAGGTAGAGGTGACTGCAGCTTCCAAAATATCTGATCAACTTGGTGTCTTAGATGGTATTGTGCTTATTGTTGCTGCAAAGGCAGACTTTGACTGAGAATAGAGTAAATTAGGAGCCTCAATGGGGATTAAAGTAGTGCTGAAATGTGTAATGGCATTTCATCACAGAAAACTATTGTTTCCATCAGAAATAATTGTATACACAACTTCTCAATATCCTCCACCTCATCTTTCTCATAAAACCCTCCATATTTCACCAATTCTGCTCCTCATAGTCTCTACCGTTGGAGGTATTTTCCTTGTTATTTGCTACCGCTTAATTATGTATAAATACCACTCATATGTAAACAGAAACACATAATATTTATATCACACCCATGAAGATATTATAAACTATGAACATGGTCCTTTTGTGGACCATCCCATATGGTACATAAAAATAGTGGGTCTTGAACAGTCAGTTATAGATTCAATAACTGTGTTTATTTATGAAAGTCATGAAAAACTTGTTGAAGGGACTGAGTGTTCTGTTTGTTTGAATGGGTTTCAAGAAGATGAAAGTTTAAGGCTTTAGACAAGTTCTCCAAAAGCAATATTCCCCCTGGGATTTAGACAAGTTCTCTAAAAAGAAATGAAAACTGTTTCTATTCCCTTGTAGAAATATTTACACGTATTAACAAAATAAGAATAGATGTATGAGTAAAAATGTGATTCAAGTAGTATATAATAATGACGATACAAATAATTTAGTTTTTTTCACCCCCTACATATTTTATTAACTTGACTCGGTCCCTAGAAATGTCGAGAACCTCAACAATAAATTTAAACATAAAATATAGTCCACCATCTCAATAATCAATTATAAAAGGGTCAATTATTTAATAGTCCCTACTATAAATATATATTTTTTTAAAAGGACACATATTTTTAGTTTAACCCATTTAGTCCCTCAAGCACTCAATATCCTCTTATTTTTAGAGGTCCGCGCCAGCGGCACTCCCTTTCCAAAATATGTGGCAAAGGACTTTTTGAGGCAAAATAAAAAGGCTTGGACTAAATGAGTATTAAAAAATGTTTGAGGGACTATTTGGTATATGTCCCATTATAAAAAGGGTCAATTATTAAATAGTCCCTACTATAAATATATATTTTTTAAAAAGGACACATATTTTTAGTTTAACCCATTTAGTCCCTCAAGCACTCAATATCCTCTTATTTTTAGAGGTCCGCGCCAGCGGCACTCCCTCTCCAAAATATGTGGCAAAGGACTTTTTGAGGCAAAATAAAAAAGTTTGGACTAAATGGGTATTAAAAATGTCCGAGGGACTATTTGGTATATGTCCCTTATAAAAATTAACAAACACAAATCTAACTATCAATTTGATTTCCTTACTAATAGTTAATCTGTTTAATCCTTAATAATATTTCTTGTACATATTTGAGTTCCTTAAGCCGTATATAGTGATTGATCGCACACATTTTCACCATTTGAATTGTTCCATAGTTTATTGCATAGCTAGATGCACTGTTCACTATACTATTATCTGTTTTGAGTGTTATCTCATATTGCCAGTGATATTTCTTGTTTGTCACTACACTTTAAATAGACTTAGGTGATATACACGTTGGATTGACATTTAGGGTCCGTTTGATAGAACAGGCTGGAATTGAATTCCAAGTCATTGAAAAGCTGAAATTCAATTTTTTACCCCCCCAAAGAATTGAATTCCATGGCAAATCCGGTTTTTGTGCATAAGGTGTTAGTAGCTTAGTGTAACTTAGAATTATTTGTCATGGAAAATAAGTGCTATCAAATAGGTATAAAAGATGGAAAATGAGAAAGATTTCATATTTGCCATGGCAAATATGGCTATCAAACGGACCTTAGTTTAGTTATATCCAGTTTACTCTTTTTGGTGGATTCTTTTGTCATCATGACTCAACAGAAAAATATTGCACCTATTCAGGGTGGTCGTAGTGGCCCTCGAGAGTCGTCTACCTTCGCGACAAAATGCTCCACTAGTCAGCGTACTGATACGCGACATGATTCCCCCGCCAACTTTATCATTGACTAAACTATGGTCGAACATTATTTTTTTCACATCATATATGATGGTTTACCTTTTCGTGGCTCCTTTGACACTCGATCCGTCCAAACCGAGAGGGTCGTTGATTTGGAGTATCTTAAGAATACTCCAGAAGGGATTTCTTATGACTAGCATATCGCACATCTTTTTTATCCCATTTTCTTCTTCTTTATCCCATAAAGAACATCACTATAGTTTGCGAGTTCTACGTGAACATGTCTGTTATGTCAGAGGTTTTTATAAACACTTTTATTATCAGTGATGATCTACATGTAACGCCTAACCAACCCGGACATATAGTGGATTGTTAACTGATCTTAGTATTGAGGTTTTTATAAATGTTTCTATATAATGTTCAATATTGTTGGGAGTTTCCCAGCTTTAATTAAGTCCATCCCTTGTATATACAAAACCCACAATTTTTTTTGGGTGATAATAGTGATATAGGCATACAAGTTAAAAAATTAGACTTACCCTCCTATGAACAAATACATTTTCAAAAAAAAAATTTAACGAGTATGCATTACAAAATATTTTTTGGGGTGTACAGAAAAAATATATATTTTTTGGTTTTTTGTTGAGGAATTATGTACCAATTTGTTGGTTTTTATATGAACTATCTTTTATTCTAGCGAGGACAATTTAAAAAAAATTCTGGGGGTTCTATATGGTCGAGTTGGGCTGCAACCTGCATTTAATATTGAAATAATGCAATTGACTCCATATGTATTGATCAGTCTGTTTTGAAGTCTTTTTCTCAATTATCCATTGGGGTTTTGGGAAAATATAGATAGCGAGATTTTGAATGAGATGTCTTTTTTGTAGTAATATACTGAAGCGAAAAGGAAACATAAAGCATTCGGCGGGAAAAAAGGAGAAGTGAGAAACCAACAAAAGACCTCTCTCTGGTATAAGTACACAGAAGCGTAGACACAAAAAAAGAAAAGTTAACGAGAACATTAATTAAATAGTTGGTTATTTTTTGTGTTCGCCGTCAAAAGGATACTGAAAAGTGAGGTTGGGTCGTCTGAGGCTCTTCTCATTAGATTCCTTTACTCATCCGTTCCTCGGATATGATTATGGATTAAATAGTTTCCTTAAATAAATGCAGCGAAAATACAATCACATGGTTATGAATCGTAAAATACTAAAATTAAAGGAATTGCATCATCAAAGCTTTCTTAAAGAAAACTTCATTTATATTACAAATAACAACGAGTTACAACTTAAGACAAAATTTAAAACTGTATTTGGACATATAAAAGTGGGGTCATTACACGTGGCCCTTATGATCTTGGAGGTCGTACGATCCTAGTCATATTATGTATGAAACCACGTAAGGGCCATCCCAATTTTCATTTAACTTTACATCATTTTCCTCAATACCAAGTTGTTGACCTAGAAAGATCGATTCATTACCCTTCGGTTATAATAGTAAGCGGCCTTTTATTGAATCATAACAATCCTTAAGGATACTTCTTCTCTATGCTCGTTTAAGAGTTCCAAGTTGGTTCGGAGCCATTCATCGTTATTCTCTTTATCAAAATAATTCACCCTCAAGGTAGGTACTTTTAATTTTATTGGAATCACTACTTCGGTGACACAAGTCAATGCAAAAGTTGTGGACCCTGTCGACCCCCATATTTTATTCGGTAGGCCAACAGGATGGAGACCATATTTTTTACCCAAAGTCCTTTAGAGATGGATAGTTCCATTTTAATCTCATAAAGGAGCGTTCAGTTTGTTACCTTGACCTGACTATTACATTTGGGATGCCTTGGAGCTGAATAGTAGTGTTTGATTATGAACTAGTCACAAAGATTGTTGATCCTCATACTTTCAAATTATCCCCTACTATTTTAAATGATGGCTTGTGGAACACTGAACCTACTGATGATGAACTTCCAGATGAATGAGTGTACTTTTTGATCGATAATCCTAGCTAATGGCCCCGCATCCACCCATTACGCGAAGTATTTAATTTATACTAACACAAACTTGTATTGACCCTTCCTAGTTAGAAATGGACCAATGATGATCTTCGATTGGATAATGGATGTTGTTTCCCATCCATTGACATCTGGCATATTTTTTAACGTAGTGCTTTGGATCCTTACTCATTGTCGGCCAATAATGAACCCTGTGTTAGGTCCCTATGGGATAATCTTCTCTTTCAGGACTTCCCTCTTCATGCAACTTCATGGAGCCTTTCCAAGACCGTCTTTACCTTTGCAGGATAAAAATAGTGGAGGATCGGTCATTCTTATCCATTTTCAGTGTAAAACCCCACAAGCACGAGGTACTTTTTTGCCTTAAGTCACACCTTTCTTTCCTCTAGCAAATCATCTAGAAGGATCATATATCTTATGTACTAGACATACTTATCCATAAAATTGGGTCCCTGTTCTACAATATTGATTGTATTCACTTCCTTACTATGAATATTGGGTCGGTCTAGGGTCTACACAAGGAGATTACCTTAGTTTATTGACGCAAACCTGACTATGTGGTCATCCTTGGTGTTATCTTCCTTTAGAATACATCGGATGGTGAACCTCTCAAACTGCCTTGCTATCTCTTAGAACTATTTTAAGTAAGTAATTATGTTGTTCCCTTTGGCCTTATATTCACCCATTACCTATTGAACGACCACATTGGAGTCGCTAAGGAAATGTACCTAACCGGCCTTGAGGGATAAAATCAGTTTCGCTCTGATGATCAACACTTCGTACTCAAATTCGTTATTGAAATCCCTGAAGTTAAATCTTAACGCATACTCCACTCTATTCCCTTTAGGGGTTTCCACTATTAGCCCTACTTCATAACTCTATTTATTGGAGGATCCATCCATGTGAACCACCTATATAAATTTTACTTCATTGGCTTTCTAGGGGGCACTCTTTCCCTCGGTACTGGTAAACTCTGCAATGAAATCGACGATGGTTTGCCCTTTAACTTATACTATTTCTTGTAGTGTACGTTGACCTCGCCGATCTCGACCAATTACTTTATCAATCATCCGGAGATCTGATGCTCATAGACCACTTATTTGAGCGGGTAGTCGGTTAGGAGGATAATCGTGTGAGCTTGGAAATATGGCCTTAACTTTCTGGATGCCATTATCAGTGCCAATGCTAATGTCTCCAATCTTAGATATCTTGATTTCACTCCTCGAAGCACTCTTCTCACATAATAAACTGGTTGCTGAACCTATCCATCATCCCGGATAAGAACCGAACTAACTATCATTAGATAAACGATGAGGTAAAGGCATACCTCTTCTCCATCAATTAGTTTTGGAAGGAGCAGGACATCTATTAGCTAGGCTTTTAGGTCTTATAAATCTTACTCACACTCGTGCTTCTAGACATATTGCTTCTTCTGAATTTGAATAAATGTAATGCACTTATTTTTTACTTTGCTTACAAACCAGTTTAATATCGACACCTTCCCGATCAATTATTGGACTTCCCTCACAGTTTTTTATCCTCCCATATTTATTATTGCTAAGATTTTTGGGGGGTTAGCTTCTATCCCCCTCTACATTGCCATAAATCCTAGAATTTCATCGACGCCACTCCGAAGGCACATTTCTTGGGGTTCAACTTCATTTTGTATCGGTAAAGAATTTTAAAGGTCTCCTATGAGTTGGACACGTGATCCTCTCCTTTCAAGATCTTTACTGTCATATCATCCATGTACACCTTTATGGTCTTCCCTATCTGTCTCTAGCCTCTGTTAGGTGGCCCCTACATTCTTCAAACCGAATGGAATCACCTGGTAATATTAGGTCCCCCAGTCAGTCATGAAGGAGGTTTTCTCCTCATCGGCAGTATGTATTCGGATTTGATTGTATCATGGGTATGCATTCATGAATGATAAAGTATCGATCCCAATTGTGGCATACACAATGGCATCGATTCCCGATAGAGGGAATGAGTCCTTCGAATACACTTCATTTAAATATAAATAGTCTACACATGATTTTCACTTTTCATTCAATTTTTGGACTATTACCACGTTTGATAGCCATTCAGGATACTTGGTATGCCAAATAAAACGTGCTTCCAATATCTTTCCAACCTCAACGTGTGGCACCTAGTTCCTCTTGTGGGCGAGCGCCCTCTTCTTCTACCTTATTGGTCGGCTTGTTGTCTCCACTATCACTTTATGGATCATTATCAAGGAATCTCTACCTGACTTAGGTTCATGTCTCCAAGCGAACACTTTCTGGTGAATTTGTAAAAATAAAATCAATTATTTGTGACACCCCGCCTAATTAAATACCGGGAGATCAGTTATTTATTAAATTAAAATTGGTATCTCATTTAGTTCTTTCTTAGCATCACTGTCAAAACGAGTAACCCACTAAAATATGTTCTCTCAATGTCCCAACCCGCTCCCCTCCAGATGGAACCAAAACGAGCCCTGTAATGAAATGGTAATTATATATTCACAATAGTAAGACAATGATGCACCCACTAAACTCGTCTCATGCGCGAATCTAGTGTTAACAAAATGCAGTGACTCCCTGTGTCACAATAAAAACAAATACCATTTACCCTATAGGATAAACTCACACCTTTAATTTCCAATAGCATTGGCGGTCCAAATTCTTCCTGGATATAACACTCTCATCCAAACCGATCCTAAAACTTTTAAAACTATTTTCCCTGTTATGCATCCCACTCCTGTCCCCTAACTCGTTGCGGACAAGGTTGATACATGTGAACCTACAATCCACACATAGGACACGTCTTAGTGTCATTTCCTTATCTCTGGTCCTACTGGTTATATCAGGATTTCCCTTTCATCAAACCTAGTAATCTTGGCCTCTTTTTCTACTCGCGTTATTCCTTTGGCTTACTGGCCCTGTGGAACACATTGTTGTCCCTGGAGGCCCTAATTTCATCCATCGCCACTCAGAAGGAATTTTATTGATATACATCATTTAAATGGATCCCCTATTGGGCATCCCTTTGTGGTTCATTACTATCACCAATTAACTTTAGTTTTACCCTTATAATTATGCTCTCCATTCCTCTTGGCTCCATTCTCATGGAATTTTTAATATAAACATTGTAAAAGTACGTCATTGACGTCATATTCTTAAGTTGTCCATGACTAATTTCCCATAAATATTGGCAACTCCTAATCGTGAGTCCATCATCACCTTTAATAACCTTTTTCTTCACTACCTACCTCCCCGGGTACGGAGTCCACTTAAACAAATAAATTCTTCATCAAAATCAACCCCTGTTCGCCCCTCCTATAATAAGTCCAGAAACTTTCTTTGCATCTTTGTCTGAAAAATAGATGAAAGAACTTGCGGTTACAATGCTACCAAAATTGTTCGATTAATTTCTTATCTACCTCCTCAGGTGGTCGTCTCCCACCACGGCATTACTGCTCCGACGAGCAAAGATTTTAAACAAAAATTTAAATCATGGGTTCCACTGCACTCCACCATACTCCATCACCTTTGGATTATCTCCTTCCATCAGCCCATCACACTTCCTCTCTTACTCGAATCCTTACAAATGGATCTTCCAAAGATCCCCTCCGACTCTCCCTTGACGACTATGTTGGGTGAGTCTGAATTTGCACCACCATTATCTATGACAGTGCTTGAGGAGACTTTTACTACAAAATAATTATCCTATTATCATCTGTTTGAACCATAATCATGGTCACTTCTATCGCGATCAGTGTTCCCAAAATACTCTATAGCTTCTTCCGAGCCTCTCCTCCTGCAGTCCTTTTAACGGCTCTCACTGGTCGTCCTATATGGTTCGGTGTACGAATCCTAGCCAAAGTTGTATATGGATCGCATTAACTATAGTTAGTAGCAGGAGGATGTAAATGTGTTTACGAAGAGGAATGCAACAATCCTATCACAGGGTTCTATATCAAATAATGCTACGCTGAAACGCAATAAGCCGCAGAGATCCTAAGGACACTAAAACCTGATGCTCCGATACCAATCGTAATACCCCGCCTAATTAAATACTCGGTGATCAATCCTTCATTAAATTAAAACTAGTATCTCATTTGGTTTATTCTTAGCATCACCGTCGAAAAAGTTTTAATATTTACTAACTACCTAGTATTAAAAAAGCTGATGTCAAAATTTTTTTATCTTTTTAAATTAACATGCAACAAAAAAATAAATAAGTATTTAAACATTCACCATTCAATAACCAAACTGATAGATAATAGAGTGATAGAATGCATAATTATGACTGGAGCAAACACTCCTAGCCTGAATACCAAATACCGTAATCCGAAATAAAATTCTAGTCCAATCCACGAAAAAATAAAGATGTAAATCCACTATCTCTCCATAATATCTAAATAAGAATGGTCAACACGCCCGACTGAAATAAGTGTGTCATAAGAAGGAAATGATACGTGTGGAGCCGTCTACTACTAAGATCCTACAACTTCCACAACAACAACAACACATCAAATGATAGGAACTCCTAGGCCTGGCACCCCTATGGCTAGGCACCTAAAACGTTTTACAAAAATATAGGTTTGGAGAAATGGGTTAGAGCCCAAGAAAACATTTAAAAAATTTAGCAAGTGATTAAAATGCAAAATTAGCAGATACTAAATACATGTTACGTGCCCTCACTTGAGATCCTCACCTCTCAACCAATGTGCACACCTAACGAATCTTTCTAACCCGTCCTAGTTATACTACCCTGCCTAACTAGTCTGAACCATATCTATATCTACACAAACTAACTCGTTGTACCACCCACATTGCCCATATCATATATTATCGCATAACCCATATCATTTTGCCAATTATAACTTTGCCATTAGAGATTAAGTTTTCACATACTTAGGTTATTTTAGATGTCACTATCTCTATCATCTACTGAAGCACACACAATAGAATAATTCATAAGTATATATCTATACTAATATGGTGCCCCTAGGCTGAGCTGCGGTGCATGCATACTCTGCTATCAGGTCTTGGTACATCACATACTAAATAAAAGGACTACAGGTTCATAATCACTCTTGAACCATAAATACAGTTCACACAAGTTGGAGACGAACATAGTTCTAGGACTTTGAAATACGTACATACCTAACACACCCAAATGACCGGTCACACCATTGTTCACACAAATAGTGATGTGCCCTAAGTTATATATTCTAAGCTACGAGTTTAAAATCCCACAAAATGGCACATCAAGATAAGACCTCCCATGACGCGAAACCTCCCATGATAGAGAGGAGCGTAGGTATGTTAATTACACATAATATCACAATCAACATAATATATGCATGCACTCGTCCTATACATACATAGAGTATATTTCAAGTTTATCCCATAAACTAATAATTCACATTTTATTCCCATTTTCCATTACTCCTAACATCTCTTGTTAATCGAAAGGATATAAATAACTTAATTAATTATTTTAGTAGCTACCTTCAACCCGTACTTACCGGACCAAACCCGGAATCATTATAACAAGCCCGAATTATATTTAATTCCCAATAATCATTTTTTCTCGATAAAGTTACATTTTGTACAGAAATATAAAATGACGGTTTGAGGCTTTTCTAACCCGATTTTGAAAAAACATAAAACTACAAAGATGTTCAAAACATGATTTTATACAAGAACTTTTGGGAACACTACCAATTTCCTCTTTAAACAGTCCTAAAATTATCATACAATGTTCGTTCTTTTTCTACAATTTTACATGCGTTTAACTTTCGGATTCATATGAGTTCACTTCATTTCTAGTTAGATCTTTGAATCTCCAATTTAATCACATGGTTTTATCACATTTCAAAATCATCAATAAACTATATTATCCTAATCATAAGTTCTTTAATCCCAAATGATGTTATCCTAAATCAAAATTCAAAAATCCAATAATTTAGCATGTATTTTAGCAAACTCATAATAACAACTTGCCTATTCCAATGATTCTGGATTTTCTTTAGCAAAATTAATGTAAGTTACACCTCCTCGTCCTTCCTAAATTTCGACTTTGCGTGGTTGTGGTGCAAGGTGGCTCTAGGTGTTGCTCATCCTCTAAAACCCTTCACCTTCTTGAGAAAGTCTTCACTTTCTGGTAAAAGCTCTAACACTTTCTCTCCTTTGGTTTCCTCTCACTTTGATTTTTCAATTCCCCCTTCAATTAGTCATAGATTTGGCTTTAAAGTAGCTAACCTCGTATCTCTTCATAGGTTGGAAATCCAAAGGTCAAAAATTGACTTTTCACTTGTCGGGTCGACCCTGAAATGGCCCGAGACCCTATACATATGCCCCAATATAGTTTTCTGACTATTTAGACCCTTCCGTACACTTTGGCCCACTCGAAATGAAAATTTGAATTTTCTAAAATGCACTTATATTTTATTTCCCAAAATTAAGTTCCGACATGACTAACACGTGTGTCCTAACTAAATTTACCGTAACTGCCGTATTTCTCACTCACGGCAATCACAATACTTTCTTATCAATTTATTACTCATTCAATATGTAAGATTTAATATAAATAAATATTAACCCTTGTCTCGCTAATTGATATTTATTTTAATCAAGATTAATTTTCCAATTTAATTTAATTAATCCCAATATGAAAATTATTAAAATTACGAAACGTTACATACTTCCCCCCTAATAACGGAATTTTTTCTTAAAATTTGGAAAAAAATACCTGGTATAAGTAACCTCTTCCTCGCTCTCCCAAGTATACTCTTCATCATTATGATGCCCTATATTACCACCTTATATCCTTGCACACAACTGCATCCGAATGTACTCAAAGTTTGCTCGTAATAATATTATGGTATTTCCAGTATAACTACATCAATTGTACTGCTTCAATCGAAGGTCTACTTACTACAACGCAAGATTTAGCGACAAATTCATGCATTCCCTTACATATTGATGTATTTCCTTATATTTAAGGTCTCAATTATATAATGACATGCAAAACTATAGTGAGTTCAATAACAATGTCTCAAAAGACGAGCCTATAATTCACTGGCTCTATCAGCTCTATGTTAGGAAAAGGCCTCACTTCTATAGGTACCAATTACCGTACCAAGATATCTCTCCTCGCGGGATACACCCTCAGTAATCCCTGATTACTCATATCAGGCCTTAAAATTTTGGTTCACATCAATGTACTCTAACTACGTTTCTAAACTATATGAAAATGACTTGGGCCGACTCAATCCTTTTTGGCGGATCATGAATCAATTCTGGTCCGAAAAACTTGTTAATTCCCCCTTTTCAACTATCCAAGGGTGGGCAAAAAAAAAATTCTCCCTATTAAACCTCAGAAGTCACTTCGCAATTAATATTCTCCTACGTGTCATCACATGCAGCTCCACCAGTTGTAGTTAATATTTCTAATTACTCCAAAAGTCCAAGACATGCATTCTCGAATTTTGCCACATTCTATGTCACCCTTCCCGACTATCCATCATTCTACAGTCAACACACCTAACTCAGAACTCAACTCTGCCGCCATTACCTCCTGATACTCCATATTCTAGGTGGGACTCAAAGGTCTTGTACTAATTTACAATAGTATTGGATGACACCTTGTGCCAGTTCATTTCTTCTTCTTTTTTTAATAACATATTGGGCACACTGCCCGATAATATAACACACCCCAAAATATTAATGATTATTTTGTTTGTGTACAGTTCATGTCACAAGCCAAAGAAAATTCTGACAACTCCACGGTTTTGATAATCTAGTAATGAACTTTATCAATCTGCGTATCCATTCCATCCTTAGAATTATCAATCTATCACAACATTCGGGTCTTTAGTATCGGACTAACCATTTACTTTTACGAGTGGCGCACTTGGACATAACTTCCCTATGTCTCACTCAATCCAAAATCAACACGCTCAACATCTCTCGCCACATGGAACATCTTACTCCCCTTTTTCTGCTATATACAAAATCATGGTTCGTGTGTTTGCTCCAAAGCTGCTCACTTCTTAGAACCTTTTCCATCTATAATAATTTTACTAACATATATATGTGCGAACCACTCTACGCATTCAACTGAGTGAGAATTAATTTGTTCCTAATGTATTTTGACTCACCTTTCAACTCACCTCGGTTGTGGGAGTTTCCTCATGACATACACATAGTCAAACTATCTCCTTTCCTAGAACGAAGTTCAACCTCTCCTACATTTCCACTTGTTTTTATGATTGTCCCTCAGACACATTTACAATATCTTTGTAAGCGTCCCTATCACAAACGATACCAAAAGTGAAATTAATCAGGGATCCCATACACCCTATATCACGTGCACAATTGCACAATCATTTCTAACATTCCACACATAACGTACTTATCTCAAGTACGACCTCGCATTTCAATGTGGCTATACAATATGGAAAACCTTAGTTACCCTACTAAAATGATTTAACTCCCCTCGAGACTGCCCCACCCATCTACTAGTGGTGCAAAAAAAATTCCCAATGCTCCTCACACAGCACTACTCGACTCTGCATGTCTAACATCATAGAATAACTCTCAGCTCATTCTTTCACCCACATACATGTGTAATAACTAAAGTGGTAACTCATGCCCTAGTGGCCAACACATCTCTCAACTCCCGACATTCGCTGGGATTCATGCGTGGAACGACTCATAAGCGAAATTCAAACAAGGAAGCCCCCCGATACACTACTACCTAGCATTGTTAGTCATTGATATTTGTAGGTCCTACACATATGATCAGAACATCCAAAATCCCATCCCCAGACGTACAAGTCTAACCGTACACTCCCACATCACTAATGGAGTTATATAACACGACGCTCTCACTATCATTAGTTTTCTCTTTCCTGATCGATAACGAGCTAAATTTCTCCATTCAATACTTTACTTAGTATCCCCAAATCAGATCAGTACAATTCTTACATAGTGGGATCAAATATAATAAGATAACTGTAACCTTTAAAGTTTCATCCATAATATAAATGCGATCTCAACCTTCTTCCAGGTGACACATCGTTATACAACATATACTGCCCTGAAATAGCCAACACGATAGCCTTGCTATAATATCCCACCATCGCTCAACCCATCCTTGACCAAACTATACCCAGGATAACATTATACTTGAATATCATCTCTCGAAATGAGTTAACCCACTAAAACATTTTATCTCAGTGTCCCCACCCACTCCCTACAGATGGAACCAAAAAAAGAGCACCGCAACGCAGTGGTAATTATATATACACAATAGTAACACTAACGATACACGAAACTCGTCTCATGCACGAATCTATTGCTAACGAAATACCGTGACTCACTCATCTCACAACAAAAACATACACCATTTACCCTATAGGATAAAACTCACACCTTTAATTGTCAACAGCACTGGCAGTGCAAATTATTCTAGGACATAACACTCTCGTCCAAACCGATCCTAAAACTTTTACAACTATTTCCCCTACTGGGCATCCCGCTCCAGTCCCCTAACTCTGTAAAAATGTGACTGTGTGTTAATTGATTAAATTCACAAATTTCTAAATTGGCATATTTATTTAATTAAATTATATTCTTAAACAACCGTGAAACAAACAACGCGTGTGTGCGTGTGTCAATCCATAAATAGATAAAGCATGTGACACAAATATAAGGAAAAATCCCCGCAAGGAAAAACCTTTTATTTTTAGAACTTTGAAAAGTTTACAAGACCATTGACTTACATACAACCTGATAATCGCCCACAAGTGTAACGCACGGTGTCTTCGTCAAACCTTCAAAGCAACGGCTAGAAATATCATCGGCTCGAATGTCCCATAGAAACTCCAGGTGATCTGCAATGAAGAAGAGAACGGCTTATCCACAAGGGTTCAACAAAATCAGAGCTGTGTTCTTGGGTTACAAAAGGATTCACAAAGGTTTAGCAAGGATGTGTGAATCAAAACATGAGTCTTGAGACTCAAAAATATGAAGACTAGAGTAATTAGAACTCTCAAAATCGTCTATCCAAGTCTTATCAAATAACTCCCCCGAAGTTGGCTTTTGATAAGGAAACTAAAAGAGTTTTAAATTTTTGGAACTCTTGCCAGCGTCAGGTACCCCGAACCGGTTCTGGTGTACCCCGCACCGGTTCACCATGTGGTTTGGGGTTGAAAAAAATCAGCATTCTTCTAACGAATTTTCTCCATCTTCAAAAGGTCATAAATTCTTCACCGTAGCTCGGATTGAGGTGTCATTTCTTCCAATATCTTCGTGGCATCGAGCTCTAAAAATTTCAGGTGATCAGACCTCCGGACTATGGCTATAAAATTACCAGAATGCCCTTGAACTTTCCTATCTTGCCTTTCTTTCATTATTTTGGCTTCTCTTGCGTACCACTTGCATAAGATCCATAAAATCGTGGAGCGTGAAGTCATTGAGGCAGATGCAGGACATTTAATGGAGATGTTGAATGCTTGATCCCTAGAATTCGGATAGAGGCCATCATGTGAGATCATGAAGTGACGTGCCTTTTGTAGCGGCGTACGACATACACAAATGTAAGATATTGGACTTGAAAAAAATGTCCTTACAAATCTCCCCCCATGTCTATGCCGGTACATACATAAAAAATCCGACTTATCAAATACCAAATTTCCTATACAAATCTACCCTCTCATGAACCCAAAACTGGAAAGATACAAATGAATAAGACTTCCTCGTTTGTTGTTCAAATCTTCAAAAATCTCAAATCTTTTCTCATTAGGGTGTGCAATTCAGTGATCATCAAATGTAGTACTTACACATATGAGATAAAGAAAATACCAAGTGACGTATCGAGTTTGAAATGAGATAAACGTAGATACTAATTTATGATGAAAGCATAAGTCAAATCTCAAAACTCCCCCAAAATTCAAACTCCCCCATAAAATGATAATTCTTTCTCCCCCTTTTTTATTATGTCCCCAAATAGATAAATGAGAAGAATAAATCAAATACGCAAAGTTGGGGTGACACGGTATTCAAAACAAAGACATCAATCAATATAGAAAACGTGCTCTTGCAAGGAGATGCTCACAAAATCTTCACAAACTATTTTTTGATTTTTCAAATTTTTTGCACAAAAATAATGATACAATTCGTAACATATGTAAAACATGATACAAAAAACACACCATGGATTTAAACTCAAACAACCAAGTCATGGAAATGGAATGAATGGATGTGAACACATTCGATATGTAAATCAACTCAATCAATCATATGTGCACGATGCATATGTGTACCCCTAACGAATGAACATCAAAGTATCGTTATGTGTAAAAATTATTGAATTTAGATGACATCGTCTTATGCAAATCAACAAATCAAAGTCAAAGTGATTTCCACACCAATAACATCCAAAACTATTGAGCGCTTTTTCAAGACTTTCAAGGATGTGAAAACCCGTTTTAATTCTCCATCCAAACACCCTCGTGCATATTTTCTTTTAGAGGTAATCTAAATTCTCAAAGTTTGGAGAATTGGTGCAAAAACCTAATTGGCCCATAATTGGCATGAATTTCTTTTTATTGCCTTAAAAAAAATTTGTGCTCTTTTAAACCTCTTTGGACCTCAGATAATAAAATTCCTCAATTTTCTAGGTCCAATTTAAACGGCGGCTTAATCGCAAAGGATAAATGACAAACTTTTGTAGGCCTTCACTGTTTTTAAACAAAGCACACAAACTCATAAATGTCTCTAACATGCACAACATTCTTATCAAGTTTTATCGCGCTTGGTTCGTTTCAAGGACGGGATTGTAGTGAAAACACCCAACCAACATGTGATAAGACAAGCACAATAATCTTATTTATCTGTGCACGTGTGCAATAAAGGAAATCATTAGTCAAACATGTAGGATGTAACACTTAATTACATCTTAATGACTCTAAACATTATAAAGAACATGGATGAATTGACCTATTGTCTCAAAACACTATCAAATAGTCACACGAAAAAATGGAATGATGTTGTGACTCGGTTATCCTAAGTGTCAATCCATAAACGGTGCAAACAAAATACAAAAATCTTTTTGGATTTTCTCACAAATTTTATCAAAATAAAATCTTTTTGTATTTTTCAAAATTTTTCAAAAGAAAAAATTTATACAAAAAGTACATTTCACAACGTTAGCAAACATAAATATCATGAAATAAGAAACTAAAGTTTGACAAACATGCAAACACAATCATATATATGATATGGCAAGAGAAGAATCATGTGCAAGCAAATGGGAATCAACTTGTCTAAAATATAGTGCCTCTAGAAGTGATTTCCTAACCCAAATAGATGTGAAGCGTCGTGTAGGGGATTTAGGAATCAAGGGAACACTAGACATAAACTTCCTAGGAAATTTTCCAAGATAAAAACAAAATTGCCTAAGGTGACCTTTCCTACCACAATATGAACATGTGTAAACGGGTGGAACGACATCTATGGGTTGACCTTTTCTAACATCCTTGAAATTTGCTGACCCTCTAAAACAAATAATGGTTTTGGCTTTAGCACTAGAAGCATGAGAACAAGATGAGCCATTACCATCACTATCAAACCTACTCGAGTCTGTCAAATCATTTTTTAACTTCAAAATTTTTTACTCAAGCAAAGAATTGGACTCTTCCAATTTAAGGGACGCCTTTTTCAAATTTTTTACAATTCCTAAAAGGGTATCTCCCTCTCCCTCAATTAAAGAAAAAATTTCCCTAAGAGTCTCTTCACGTGCCACAAACTCATTGACTTAAATATTTTTATCCTCTTTGGCACAAACACAAACCATCGAATTTTTAAGGTCCTCTAATTCTTTTTCTAAAAATAGGAACTTATCATCACTCTCCTTCTTGGAAAATTTTAAAGCAATAAAGTCGTGGTCGAAGGAAACAAATTTTTCACGATAAAAATCTCTTTGATTTTGAACCGTTTGCAAAAGATCCAACGCGGATTTAAAATGAGAATTTTCTTTTTTCAAAAAATCAATTCTTTTAGAAAACGTCAAATTCAAATGATTTATATCATCAAAACTCTGACTCGTGTCATCAAAGGGGGGCATTCGATTAGATAAGTGCTCCATTGCAAAAATTACAAATTTTCACAAAACTGATTTTTCAAAAAAAATCAATATCACACAAATTTTTATGGAAAACAAAGATCACGCGATAAGTTAGCGTAACCCGCTCTGATACCAATTTGAAGACGTGAGAAGTCAAATTGTATGAGCGAAAAAACTTTAAGAATCATTATCACTCGATAATTTAGAGTAAACCGCTCTGATACCAACTTGTAAAAACGTGACTGTGTGATAATTGATTAAATTCACAAATTTCTAAATTGGCACACTTATTTAATTGGAGTCTATTCTTAAACAACCCTCAAAAAAACAACAGCGTGTGTGCGTGTGTCAATTCATAAATAGATAAAGCATGTGACACAGATATAAGAAAAAATCACCGCAGGACAAAACCTTTTATTTATAAAACTTTGAAAAGTTTACAAGACCATTGACTTACATACCACATGATAATATCCCACAAGTGTAACACACGGTGTCTTCGTCAAACCTTCAAAGCATCGACTAGAAATATCATCGGCTGGAATCTCTCTCAGGAACTCTAGCTGATCAGCAATGAAGAAGAGAACGGCTTCTCCACAAGGGTTGAACAAAAGCAGAGATGTGTTCTTAGGTTACAAAAGGATTCATAAAGGTTTGGCACGGATGTGTGAATCAAAACATGAGTCTTGGGACTCAAAAATATGAAGACTAGAGTAATTAGAACTCTCAAAATCGTCTCTCCAAGTCTTATCAAATAACTCCCTCCAAGTTGGCTTTTTTAAAGAAACTAAAAGAGTTTTAAATTTTTGGAACTCTTGCCAGCGTCAGGTACCCCGAACCAGTTCTAGTGTACCCCGAACCAGTTCACCATGCAGTTTGCGGTACCTCGCTGGTTTGGGGTTGAAAAAATTCAGCATTCTTCTAACGAATTTTCTACATCTTCAAAAGGTCATAACTTATTCACCGTAGCTCGGATTGGGTTGTCATTTCTTCCAGTATCTTCGTAGCATTGAGCTATAAAATTTTTAGTTGACCAAACCTTTGGACTATGGCTATAAAATTACTAAAATGCCCTTGAACATTCCTATCTTGCATTTCTTTCATTATTTTGGTTTCTCTTGTGTACCACTTGCATAAGATCCATAAAATCGTGGAACGTGAAGTCATTGAGGCAGATGTGGGACACTTGATGGTGATGTTGAATGCTTGATCATTAGAATTCGGATAGAGGCTGTCATGTGAGAACGTGAAGTGATGTGCCTTTTGTAGCGGCGTACGACATACACAAATGTAAGATATCAGACTTGAGAAAAATGTCCTTACAAACTCGTTGCGAACACAATCGATACATGTGGCCCTACACTACGTACATAGGATACCTCATAGTGTCATTCCCCTATCTCTGGCCCAATGGTCATATCGAGATTTTCCTTCTCTCGGACCTAGTAGGCTTGGCCCTGATTGCTACTCTCGTTATTCCTTTGGCTTGCTGGCCATGTGGAACACACTATTGTCCCTGGCGGTCCTAATTGAATATATTGTCACACGGTAAGAATTTCATTGATATACATCCTTTAAATGGATCCCCTACATGGCATCCCTCTATGGTGTATTACTATCACCAATTACCTTTAGTTTTTCCCTTCTGATTATGCTCTCCAATCCTCTTGACTCCCATCTCATGGAAACATTAATATAAACATTGTAAAAGTACATCATTGACTTCATGTGCTTAAGTCTTCCATGACTAATTTCCCATAAATACTGGCTACTCCTAGTCATGAGTCCATCATCACCTTTAAGAACCTTCCTCTCGACTTCCTACCGCCCTGGGTATGGAGTTCACTTAAACAAATAAAGTCTTCATCAAAATCGACCCATCTTCTCCCCTCCTATAATAAGTCCAAAAACTTTCTTCGCATCTCTGTTTGAACAGTATATGAAAGAACTTCCGTTTAAACCGCTCCAAAAATTGTTCAATTAATTTTTTATATACCTCTACAGGTGAACGTATCCCACCACGACAATACTGCTCCTACGAGTAAAGATTTTAAATAAAAATTTAAATCCTGGGTTCCACTGCACTCCAGCATACGTCGTCACCTTTGGATCATCTCCTTGCATCAGCCCATCACAGTTCCCCTCTTACCAAAAACCTTACAGATGTATCTTCGAAAGTGCCCCTCCGACTCTCCTTAACAGACTATGTTGGGTGAGTCTAAATGTGTACCATCGTTATCTATGACAGTGCTTGGGGAACTACTAGTCCCAAATAATTATCCTATTGTTATATGTCTAAACCATAATCACGGTGACTTCTATCTCAATCACTTCTCCCAAAATACTCTATGGCTTCTTCCGATCCTCTCCCATTGCAGTCCTTCTAATGACCCTCACTGGTCGTACTGTATTGTTCGGTATATGAAGCCAAATCGAACACGTAAATGGATTGCATCATTCTATAGTTAGTAGTAAGAGGACGTAAACGTGTATACAAAGAGGAATGCAATAACCTTATCATAGATATTTATATCAAAGAGTGCTACACTGAAACGCAATAAGACACACAGATCCTAAGGACACTAGAAGTTGATGCTTTGATACCATCTGTAATACCCCGCCTAATTAAATACCGGGTGATGAGTCATTTATAAATTAAAACTGGTATATCATTTGGTTCATTCTTAGCATCATTGTCGAAAACTTTTAAATATTTACTAACCTTCTAATATTCAAAAAGCTGATGTCAAAATTTTCTTATCTATTTAAAGTAACATGCAAAAAAAATATTATTTAAACATTAACCATTCAATTACCAAACTCAAAGAGAATAAAGTGACAAAAGGAATAACTGTGACTGGAGTAAACCCTCCCCGCCGGAATCCCAAATACAACAATCCAAAATAAAATTCTAGTACAATCCATGAAATAAATAAAGATGTAAATCCACTATCTCTGAATAATATCTAAATAAGAATGGGAAACATGCCCGACTGAAATAAGTGTCTCATACGAAGGAAATGATATGTGTCGAGGCGTCAACTACTGAAATCCTGTAACTTCCACAGCTGCAACAACACGTCAAATTGATAGGAACTCCTAGGCCTAGCACCCCTATGGCTAGGCTATAATGTTTTTACAAAATCTAGGTTTGGAGAAAATGGGTCAGAGCCCAAGAAAACATTTGAAAATTTTATCAAGTGTTTAAAATGAAAAATTAGCAGATACTAAATACATGTTAGGTTTATGTGTCGTCACTTGAGATCCTCACCTCTCAACTAATAGGCACACCCAACGAATCTTTCACACCCTTTCTAGTTATACTACCCTGCCAAACTAGTCTGAACCATATCTATCTCTACACAAACTAAGATGTTGTGCCACCCGTGTTTCCCATATCATATATTATCGCATAACCCATATCATTTCCACAATTATAAATTTCTCTACCCATTAGAGAATAAGTTTCCACATACTTAGGTTATTTTAGATGTCACTATATCTCTCATCTACTTAAGCACACACAATAAAATAATTCATAAGTCTATATATGTATTACTCTCATCATCATCATCATCATCATATATCTATATACTAATACGGCACCCCTAAGCTGAGCTGCGGTGCATGCATACTCTTCTATCAAGTTTCGGTACATCACGTACTAAATAAAAGGACTACAGGTTCAAAATCACTCTTGAACCATAAATACAATTCACACAATTTGGAGGCAAACATAGTTCTAGCCCTTCGGAATACGTACATACCTAACTCACCCATTGTTCACACAAATATTGATCAACCCTAAGTTCTATGTTCTAAGGTACGAGTATAAAATTCCCCAAAATGGCTCATCGAGATAAAATCGCCCACGACGCGAAACCTGTCATGATAGCAAGCAGCGTAAGTATGTTCCTTACACATAATATCACAATCAACATAATATATGCTTGCACTCATCCGATACATACCTAAAGTATATTTCAAGTTTATCCCATAAACTAATAATTCACATTTTATTCCCATTTCCCATTATTCCTAACATCTCTTGTTAATCGAAAGGATGTAAATAATTTAATTAATTTTTTTAGTAGCTACCCTCAACCCATACTTACTAGTCCAATAACCGAAATCATTATAATAAGCCTGAATTATATTTTAATTCCCAATAATCCTTTTTTCTTGATAAAGTTACATTCTACCCAAAAATATAAAATGACAATTTGAGGCTTTTCTAATACGATTTTGAAAAAACTTAAAACTACATAGTTGTTCAGAACATGATTTTATAAAAGAACTCGTGTGCACACTACCAATTTCCATTTAAAACAGTCCTAAATTATCATACAATGTTTGTTCTTTTTCGAAAATGATTGTACATGCGTTTTACTTTCGGATTCGTATGAGTTCACTTCATTTCTTGATAGATAGTTGAATCTCCAATTTAATCACATGTTTTTATCACTTTTCAAAATCATCAATAAACTATATAATCCTAATCATGAGTTATAAAATCCCAAATGATGTTATCTCAAATCAAAACTATATAACCCTGGGTTTTTATACAAAAATTCTATAATCTAACATGTATTTCAGCAAATTCATAATTAAGCAAGTTGAAACAACTTTCCTCTGAGGATGATTCTGAATTTTCTTTGAAGAAAATGATGTAAGTTCCTCCTCGTTCTTCCTAAATTCCAAAGGTGTATCATGGTGGTTCAAGGTGTCTCTAAGTGTTGCTCCTCCTCTAAGACCCTTCACCTTTTTGAGAAACTCTTCACTTTTTGGTAAAAGCTCCCACACTTTCTCTCCTTTGGTTTCCTACCACTTTGATTTTTCAATTCCCCGTTTGATTATCTCTTTATAGGTTGGAAATAAAAAGGTCAAAAATTGACTTTTCACTTGCCGAGTCGACCCAGAAATGACCCGAGACCCTATACATATGCCCGGATATAGTTTTCTGACTATTTTGACCCTTTCAAACACTTTGACTAAAATGCACTTATATTTTATTTCTCAAAATTAAGTCCCAAGATAACTGCCACGCGTGTCCTGAATAAATTTATCGTAACTGTCGTATTTCTCACTCACGACAATCATCATACTTTCTTGTCAATTTATTACTCATTCACTAAGTAATATTTAATATAAATAAATATTAACCCTTGCCTCGCTAATTAATATTTATTGTAATCAGGATTAATATCCCAATTTAATTTAATTAATCCTAATATAAGAATAATTAAAATTACGAGGTGTTATATTATTCTCTCTTTATGATGGTCAGTGATGATCCCACATATACCACCTTCTTTGAACGTTCACCATAGAGTGGAATCGGGATTAGGTCTTTGACTAGAGATCCCATTGTCGATTTTTCTCTTGGGTCTAACCCATCAATATTTAAATTCTCCCTTTTCTTCTTAAAGGATGAAAAATAACAACTCCAGGCGTGTGATTGACTATCGCACATATCCTTATCCCGTTCGGTGTTATGAACCAAATGGTGGGGGACTTAATTGATAAGAATGCATCAAGTTTGTTGAGGGTACTTTACCTGATTAACACATTGTAAGCTAATGGATATATTAGTACAATGAATTCTACCTAGAGTGGTTGACTTTGGACCCTTTCTGATTATAAATATGAGTTTAATTGCCCCTTTCGTATATCCCTGCTCCCTAAAAAATCCCAAAAGTGGGACGTCCACTATATTTAACTTTACCCCTGCCAACTGCATCTGCTCATAATACTCAAAATAGATGATATATTCCAAACTCCATGTATCCACCATTATTTTTTGAGTTAAAGATGTTAATTGTGATCAATAGGGGTTCTTCGTGAAGATCATTTTTATTCTCCTTCCCCCGATAAAGATCATTTTTATTCTCTTTCCCCATTCGGCCATGACCACCTCCCTTCATTCTTCTTCTCTTAGTTATTTATCTTTCGATCAATTTCTCCTTCAACTATCCTTTCGCCCATTGCCTGGTTCGTCTTACTAAGGAGATCCTCTTTATAAAAATTCCCTCATATACCCCCTTTGGTTTGATGTTTTATTCTCACTATTCAGGTGGAGATAGTCGTTTATATCAAGCCCATAGTCTCAATGAAACTGACAGTCTAATCGACTTGTTCTTCTTCCTGTTTGTCCATCAAAGCATCGTTTAATCATCCATAATGTTCATCACTCATCCTACAGTTGTATTAAGGGGAGTTAATTTCTATGTATAAGTTTGGTACACCCGTTGAGCTCCCTTCGAATCGAACTTTTGCTATCTACTCATCTTCAAACTTTCTTTCTTCGAGCCTTCTCTCTTCGAACCTTTTTTCTTAAATTTCTGTAGGTTGGTGGCCTGACTACTAACTTCTAATTCTATAATCAGCATGGATGTTATTCTAAATTTTCTTTATAAGCTCAATCATATTGGTCGGAGAATTCTTTGATAAGGAGTATATTTTACTACTGATGTATAACCCTCGTAGAAAAGCTGACACAATCGCCTTCTCATCTGGGTGATCAATATAGAGGAGTTCGTCATTGAATCTTTTTATATACTTCCTGAGATTATCGTCACTTGTCGTAATGATGTTGAATAAATGGTCGGTGGTCTTCTTATGGATCCATCTCTCGATGAAATACCGAAAAAGTGCTCAGAGAGCTTCTTAAAGAATGTGATCGAATTGGAGAGGGAGATGGTTGAACTAAGTTCTTACCAAACCCTTCAATGTTGTGGTGAATTCTCGGCATCTAATATGATCTAGTCTAGCCAAAATATCCATGTGGGACCATAATTATCTATGTGGTCCTCTGGATCAGTGGTCCCATCGAAGGAGTCCATTATCGAGAGCTTAAAGTGAGACAACATTGGGCAGTACATAACCTCCTAACTGAATAGAGACTCTTGACCGATGTCTCCTGCGTTCTCGACTATTAGTTGTCGCTTCACTTGCCTAGCTATCGATACTTAATGAATGATGAAGGAGAGCATCGGGCGTGGTGAACGTGGATAGGTTACTTCATTATCCATGTTTTTCTCCATGAGAGGAGCCTGTTCCACTTGTTGCTATAGTACTGGTGGCGGAGGAGATGCTAAATGACTAAGGATGTCTATGAGTTGATCTTAAAGAACTTATTGCTTCTCTCTAAGGCCTTTGATGTCCCAAGTAACCTGGTTTTTGTTCATGGCTTTTAAAATAATCATTTCCACAGACGATGTCAACTATGTTGAGGTGAAAAACTGAGTTTACACACATGACATAATAAACTTATAATTGTAATGGAAATCAAGTGAAGGAGATGAGAGAAAATAGGAACAACAAATTTACGTGGTTCACATGGGCTTGACCTATATCCATGGGGTGAAGGAGAGTGAGTTATCTTTTATTACTTCAGGAAAGGGTGAGTAGAAATATTTACAGAGATTATAAGCTTAATGTAATTTCACACTACTGAAGGCTTTATATACTCAGCCTTTATAACGTCTCTTCTAATTCATAGAAAGCACATTGGAAAAGTTTGATTTGAAGAAGACACGTGTTTGTCTCTAACTGCTCCATATATTTATGCGTTTCCTGTTCATCGAGATTTCTGACTGTCATAATAGGGAACTTGTTAGTCATTTGAAGTAACCACATGCTGAAAAGGCTTGGAGATTCAAACAACTCAGATTCCATTCATCCAACAAATCTGGATGCCCTACTAACTGATGTGGGATGTTATTTTGATGATGTTGAGTCTTCGGACGACCATGAAAAGTCATTCATCTCTAAATCATTTTCATATTACCCATGTCGATTTTATGTGTTGATCATCTAACCAATCACTAAATCAGTCATTACACTGCTCGTATAGTGACCGATACCCCATCTATTCATCAATCTGATCGTTAATATGGCATTCTTTCATTTTTGAACCGTCTTCGCATCCATCCTCTTGGTGCTCGTGGTTCTCCTTATTTAGTTATTAATCCATTTGTCCCACTCTTCATATGTTGACTTCTACTTCACTCTCTCAACCATTATGCCATTTGTTCATCCTTGGTAAGATCAAAGATACCCCTCTTCACCTTTTATTGTCTACTTCTTTATATTTCGCTTATCGAGAGTCAAGAATGTGTACAAAGTTGTGTCAAATTACCTCCAAAATATTTGTTTTAAAAGTGGTATCAAATATTGCCTAATTAATTTAGATAATTGTATAACCAATTATTGATGCACTAATTGAATTCATATTCATTATTTTTTTATTGAACTTGATGGACTATTTTTATTCTTACATATGTTTGTCTTTTGGAATTAATAACACAAATCACACCATTTGAGGTCTTAATATTATTCAAGTACAAACAACATAAAAATGCAAAACAAAAACTTTGTTACTACCATAAAATGTGAAAAAATCAATATTTAAGATTTAAGATTTACGGAAAAATAATATTTTTTTTGAAAAAGAAATTATAGTGAGGATGAAGAGAGTATGGTAAATCTATCCCATAACCTCCTTAGGGTGATATCCCTTTTGGCTTGAGTTGTGTTAAAGTCTACCTTTATCCTCACCGATTAAAAATGAAGATGGAAATGAAAATGGAATTTCTTTTGTATGAAGTAAAAAATAACATTAGTTTTGTTCCTTTTGAATTTGAATAGACCTAAGAAGGGAATAAATATATATTACATAAGAAATCAAGAACATGCATAACAAGCTATTATGATGTTATCCAGGGATGGAGTCAGGATTTTTAAGGATTGAGGGTACAATTGGCAAGGGACACCGAGTGTTCGGGGTCGGGTTCCCCCAACACAATTTTTTAAAGTTATTTATCAGTTTATATAAAATATTTACTCAAATATTCAATAATCAAATAAATACACAATTAGTTTGTAACAACTAAAACAAAGCACAATACATTCAAATTATCCATTTCATTTTCATTCAAATGGTAACATTTTAATATCAAAATTTTAGTTTCTTAAAAACAAATATAGTTTCAACAATCTTATACATTTCGATCAGTATATTACCATATCTTAAAAAAAATAACATTTCAATTTCTAAAATAAACGATGACAATGTAAATAAATTTGAACATTTCAACAAACATATAACCCTGTGATTTGACTCCTAAATTTATATTTGGCCCTAAAATTATAACCAACACTAACCTTAAAACTAATTATAATACTAACCATAGCATTAAAAATAACAATAGATAGATAGATGGAGAGAGAGAGAGAGAGAGAGAGAGAAATAAGGGGGAACAACCCGTTTTCCCCCGAAACTCAATCGGGAGACCACCGGGCGCTCCTAGGCTCTATTTGACCTAAGTTAACTCTTCAACTCAACCTATACTGAATGAATCTTTGAATGTCAATGAAACCCCTTTCTAACGGTCCGCCTCGTGCACGATTTCAACTTACGGTACGGACGAATGATCCGTTTCACTCCAAAAGGTCACCGAATGCTTCCAGGGCTCGATTGACCGAAGCCAACTCCTCGAACCGGATCAAACTCTTTGAAATGTCTAAGTACATCTCCTAACCTTTCCAACGGTATGCCCCATGCGCAATTCAAACGTACCATGCGGACGAACGATCCATTTGCGTCTGACGATTCCCCGTCCAATCGACTAATAAATGCTTTCGAGCGACATTTGACCCAAAGTCAACTCCCGAGCCCTAGAGCAGTCCAAAGGACTTTCGAAGGTCTCTAAATTCCCTTTCCAATGGTCCTCCCCGTGAACTATTCGGATCAACGGTTTGCGCTCTGTGGCCGATTTTCTAAAAAGGTCTAAAAGACAATGCCAAACGGCAAGTCCCATACCTTGCCTATCGGTAGTGTTCCTAAACGCACCTGCCGATTGGCAGGAATAGGTCTATGTCGATCGGTAATGCCCTGGGCCTATAAAAAGGAGGCCTGAACTCACTTGCAAAGAGAGCCTAGATCTGATAGATATCACTCTCAGCAAATCCAGAAAACCTCTCTCGAAGTCAGCGTGATTTCCACACCCAAATCCCTTTCCAACCTTCACTTTTCATCATCCTTTTCATCAAACTTTGTGAATTCACTACCCTCCATCATCATCCAAGTCTAAGGGCTGCTCTCCAACATTCAAGATCGAGCTCAAGATCTTCAAGAAGGTCCAATTTTCTCAACTCTCTCCTTAAATTCTCATAAATTCACAATAACTTGTTTTATTACTTAGCACTTATATTATCTCATCTCACAAATCCTAATATTCTTTTTATTTATTATTATTGCACATCTTTTATTTTCATATAAATAAAAAATCTAAAAAAAAGAAAAAGAGGGTGTGCTCGTAATTTCCAAACGAGAATTCTCATATTTTTCTTACACTTTTCTCACAACTCGAACACTTTTTCTACACACACACACACAAATAAGAGAATACCCCATTTGGATTTATGGGATAAACCCCACCCCTCGTTTTGCATGCGAACTACGTGGACTTTGATGCCTCTATAGGCTACGTAGGTGTCTCGGGGTAAAACTCGAGGCGCGAGTCCTATTTTTACTTTTTTTTCCTCTCATTTTCTATTTTCTTTAAACTCCACTTTCTTATATTATATATATACATATATTTGTTCTTAGTGGCGTATTATTCCGCATGCGTTATCGTTCCATCATAACGGTCAACGTAAGGATAATCGTGTAAATCCTATTTTCTAATATTTTTATACCTTCCTATGGATGACTCGCTTTACCTCTTCCATGGTACAAGTCAATGGTTCCTATCTCCACTATATATACACATGCACACATATCACGAGGAAAATAAAGGAGAATAACAAAAAAACCATGAGAGACCGAAAGGGCAGAATGGGAGCCTAACACCTTCCTATTTCATAACTTATCCTCCGGACCCTTTTCGAATCATTTTTGGTTTCGTATGCATTAGTATGTCCTTGGATGCTGCCCTTCAGGATGGATCCTCTTCTTTTGTCTGTTTTGAGTAAAATATAATGGCGACTCTATCTCTCTACATTTTTCACCTCACCCAAATGACTTCGTCCGAAGCGCTCCCGAGAGGGACGCACGGGACCTAGGATCCTCCTTTACGTCGCCCCCCGTCGTGAGGATTGGGGATGGAAACAGTGGAGACTCTACTGGGGACTTTCTTTTGAGGGCTAGACTCTATTTACATGGATGTTATGTTTGTTTATATTTTCCCCAATTTTGCATGTTCCCCTTTTTCATGTATATCCCATGCTTATGCTTCTATTCACACAATTGTAGAAAATTCTCCATGTACACTTCACACCACGTGCACCTAGGATCACATATATCCATATGTTGCACGCATCACCCATCCATACTTGGTGTACCATTGGTACTTGTACTTTGCTCCCAATTTGGCATAATCAATAAAGACATTCTCATAAGATAATAATAAGATAATCATACATGATTCAGACGACACCACCAAAGAGCATTGTGATTGACTAAATTTCACCCATTAACTGGAGGGTCACTTCATGATGGGCGCTAGTCTGGCAGGGCATAGTTAGCCTAAGCGATATGACTCTCACCTTCCATTGGCCAAGTACATTTGACGTATATCGAACAATTCCCCTGCATCGTACCGCTTGATCGAAGTCATGACGGGAGGTATATCACAGGGAACTCGTTCACGTATGCCGAGTATATCGAATTCGCTCTCACTCGTACCGTCCCAATGAGGTATATGGTGAGGCAATTCACGTACACTCAGGTATATCAAATGGCCTGTCCACACGTACTGATTGCCCGCAAGAGCAAGACGTATATCGTGGAAATCACGCCAAAGGGGGTAACCCTTATCAATTCACCCAACCAACTGCATACCCGCATATAGGTGTTAAGCCTAGGACACACATATAAGATTGTCGATTTCAACCCGAAGCTCTGCCAAAATTTCGTGTCAGCCCGCCGCCCGAATTCTTGCGCTTTTTAAAATGAGACCCTATCCGTGAGCCTGGTCACAAGTCCAGCCATAGCTTTGCATATATTACAAACCCAATTTTTCCAGGCTCGGGACCCGTTAGGCATTTCATTTTTCATTTAGGAGAATTAATACAAGTGAAAACATAATAATTGTAATAATCATGCTGAGACCGCATCTCCTTTCTTCATCAAAAAATTCAAAAAGAATTCTCCTCTCTTTATCAAAAAGCCAAAAATATTTTGTCTTCCAATCTCAAAAAGAAAAAAGAAAAAAATGTCAAAAATATTTTCATCCCTTTTTTCTCAAAATAAATCCCATTTTGCGCCTTCTCAGGTCGATTGCAAACCTTTGGCCTGGCTCCCTATTGGCTTCGGTCTTCAGTCAAATCACCCCGGAGTTCCGTCTGTTCCCCTGTTACTTATTTCAAGTCCGATATCCATCCTCTTTCCATGGAGAACACAGATCTAGTCCCCATTGTGCAGTCGTATATGACGGCAGTCCTAGCCCAACTCGTGTCCAAGATTGGTAACCTCCAAACTGAGGTCCGAGAGATGCAACGAAACCAGGCTCCCATTCTTCAGGAGCTCGAGGCCCTATTCCCTTGTGCTATGGATCCACCCAAGCCTATCTGGGTTCCTGAAGGGTATCAGCACGCTCCACATGCCCCTCATGCTAATGTGACATCACCTGCCCAGCTTTCGTTGTCGAATCTTACCGAACATGGGGCTAACTTGCCTTTGATCATTTGTCCAAAGGAAGAAGAGCTGAACAAAGTCAAAGAGGACCTCAAGATGCTCACCAAGAAGTTTGACCAAGTCAGAATCTCAGGAAATTACATGGACTACACCCACATGTCTCCTTATCCTAAAGAGAGGTTACTCGAGACATTCAAGATGCCGAATATCGAGAAATTCGGAGGAGGTGGACCCCAAATTGTTCATCTCCAAAGTTATCACCGTTCCATGACTCTATTAGGGGCTTCTGAAGAAGTGATGGTCCAATTATTTCAGCAAACTTTGAAGGATATCGCCCTCTAATGGTTTTTGTCTCTCGAAGAGTCCAGAATTCGTAGTTGGGAGGATGTAGACCGGGAATTCATGTCACGGTACAAATAGAATGAAGATCTTGAGGTCACACGTCATGATTTAGAGCTGCTCAAATAGAACCCCGGAGAATCAGTCAGTAACTTCATCACCCGATGGAGGGAAAACGCAGCAACCATGACCAATTGGCCTTCTGAGGAAGAACAAGTTAGCATAGTAAAGAAGAACTTCTTACCTCGTGTCCGAGAAATGATGGGAGGACAATACTATCCCCTTTTTCGAGCTCTCAGAGAAGTAGGAGTAAAAATCAAGGAAGGTCTTGCCAAAACAAAAGTTGACCCAAAGAAGGTGTCCGGACAGTTCACCCCCAGAAAATATGACAAACCTACCAGTGCTATAGTCTCAACCATCAAAAACATCTCTCAACCAACCACATCATGGGCACCAGAAAGCCATCCTGTCCCTGTCCGAAAGGAATACATCGAGCGCCATGATCCCCTCTCTAAAGTTTATCAAGCCTTATTAAGCCGAAACCTTATGAAACCTTTGGATCCCCGTTCATTGCCAAATGCACTCCCAAGAAACTTTAAGAAAGATGCCCATTGCTCCTTTCACTTTCACCTCCGAAACATAATCCAAGGTCTAATTGACCGGGGTACCATCACCCCACCATCCAATTCTAAGCCAAACACTACTCACAACCCACTTCCAAATCATGCCAATGCCATCTTTCTAGAAGAGAACCCAGGATTTGATCCCTTAACTCAAATCACACCCATATACTTTCCTAAACCTATCCAAATTTTCCCATATTTCCTCCTACACCCTACTAGCCTCGCTGATCAGGCACTATCACTCCTTACCAGAGCATGCATCGCTGTCCATACCCATTCTGAAAATTAATGCACGGAATTGTTAGAAGTGTTAAACAAACTCTTAGAGTTCGTGCTGAAATTTCCCTCACCGATGATCATTGATTGCCAAAGGTTTCAGTACATTATTCTTGGAGGCACGAAAATGGGCTCGAGAGTCAGATAGTTGGGTAGTACCAACCCATGAAGTCAGCCTGGATGATGTCGTCCAGATTATAGCAGAATTATTTCGACAAACCAACAACATCTGTAGTATCACCAAGTTATTCGATGCTTTGAAGCTACAAGGGCGCCTGGTCCCTTCACCCTTACACATCCCCACAGAACGGGAAGACCTATATAAAGAAGCCGTTGAAGTTGTAGAATGCATCGACTTTAGATGGAAAGATAGAATTATTGCCACCGAATGGGGGAAAGAATTTGGAGATTCGAATGAAGAACAAGCTTTCGAGAAAATTGGCCCGGTAGCCAACATGTGTGGAATGATATCATTTGAAGAACTCCTCAAAGAAATAAACAAGGTGGCAGAACAACCCGAGATCGCCGAGGAAACGGAATTCATGTTTTTCCCTTCTTGAGTAAATCACATAACCAGATCAGGGATGCATTACCAGATCCCAAACTCACTACCAACCAATGACAAAGGGAAGGGCGTTGAAAACCTTCATATGCCAGAAATAACCCTCGAGGAGAGCAAGATCCTCGATCAACTGAAGAAAACTCAAGCTAACATCACTATATGGGGGATTTTCATGTCTTCTCATCTACATAGAAATGCTTTGATCAAGTTGCTCACTGGACCCACAGTTCATCCTTCTACCACACTAGAAGAAGCGATAAATTTGATCAGATCCTTGACCTCTACCCGAATGCTATCCTTCTATGAAAAATAAAATCCCCAAGATTAGGCCAAACAACAATCATGCACTCAACATCTCCGTTGAATTTATGGGGAAGGTTATACCACTCTCTCTTGTTGACAAAGGATTTGCCTTCAATGTCTGCCCACTGAGAACCTTCAAATGTTTAGGCCTGAAAGAAAGTGACCTCTCTCCAACCTTCGCTGCTGTGCGTGCCTACCATAATACCCGTCGGGAGGTGATGGGATCCATAAAGCTTGTAATAGGGGAAAGCCCTATAAACCCTATCATCGAATTCTAAGTTATTGACATCCCAGGGTGTTTCAACTTATTACTAGGATGACCTTGGCTCCAAAGTATCAAGGGCGTGTCTTCCTCACTCCATCAGAAATTAAATTTCTTCATCGACAGACGGGTCATTACCATTGTAGAAGGGTGTCTACCAATAAAAAAAAGTAAAGAAAATAAAAATGCTTTTTTTATTAATGACATTCGAGAGGTTCCCCGCAAGGGCCACTGCAGAAGTCCAAGATTGAGAAGTGCTACTGCAAGGGTCACCGCCACTGCAAGGGCCACTGCAGCAATGACATTCAAGAGGTGCCCCACAAGGGTCACCACAGAAGTCCAAGATTGAGAAGTGCCACTGCAAGGGTCACCGCCACTGCAAGGGTCACTGCAGCAATGACATTCGAGAGGTGCCCCGCAAGGTCCACCGCAGAAGTCCAAGATTGAGAAGTGCTACTGCAAGGGTCACCGCCACTACAAGGGTCACTGCAGCAATGACATTCGAGAGGTGCCCCGCAAGGGTCACCGCATAAGTCCAAGATTGAAAAGTGCCATTGTAAGGGTCACCGCCACTGCAAGGGTCACTGCAGCAATGACATTTGAGAGGTGCCCCGCAAGGGTCACCGCAGAAGTCCAAGATTGAGAAGTGCCACTGCAAGGTCACTGTAGCAATGGAATTCGAGAGGTGCCTCGCAAGGGTCACCGCATAAGTCCAAGATTGAGAAGTGCCACTGCAAGGGTCACCGCCACTGTAAGGGCCACTGCAGCAATAACATTCGAGAGGTGCCCCGCAAGGGCCATCGCAGAAGTCCAAGATTGAGAAGTGTCACTGCAAGGGTCACCGCCACTGCAAGGGTCAATGCAGCAATGACATTCGAGAGGTGCCTCGCAAGGGCACCGCAGAAGTCCAAGATTAAGAAGTATCAGTGCAAGGGCCACCGCCACTACAAGGGTCACTGCATCAATGACATTCGAGAGGTGCCTCGCAAGGGCACCGTAGAAGTCTAAGATCGAGAAGTGTCACCGTAAGGGTCACCTCCACTGCAAGGGTCACTGCAATAATGACATTCGATAGGCGCGCCGCAAGGGCCACCGCAGAAGTATAAGATTGAGAAGTGTCACTGTAAGGGTCACTGCCAATGCAAGGGTCACTGCAACAATGACATTCGAGAGGTTCCCCGTAAGGGACACCGCAGAAGTCCAAGATTGAGAAGTGCCACTGCAAGGGTCACCGCCACTGCAAGTGTCACTGCAGAAATGTTATCCGAGAAGTGCCACTGCAAGGGTTCCGGCAGAAACTCATATTGAGAAAGAACCCACCCAGGGCGGCCAGGATGAGAGAGTAGCTACCACGAGCAACTCCTCATCATGAAACGTCATTCTTTAAAAGAACAACAGTATTAACACTTTGATTTCTTGTACATGTTGCCTAATTAAGCAAGCAGGGATCAAGCAGGCTAGTTGGGACCTCCTGGGAGTTTTGTCTTGGCGACTGAGGGACAAGGTATGTTGAGCAAGCTCAACCACTTATCACTATAGGATTGAGAGAATACTAGTAAGAAGACCCAGAAGTCACTCAAGACTACACACACTTCACACTTGGTCACAAGTGAAGTGAACAGCCAAAAAGTTGGTTACTCACAAGAAATAAACTCTTTATAAGAAAATGACTTTTCTAGAAGAGGGGATCCTCAAGGTCCCTCTCAAGAAAAACAACATTTTTAGAGGATAGGAGTCCTTAAGGTCTCCTCTCTCAAGATTTGCAAAATTGCACCACAAGTTATCGTTTCAAAAGATAATTACCAAATATGATATATTGTCTCCATTAGGAGACATATGTGCTTTTTTACTTTGGTCGGCACCAGGTGGCGCTCGCAGGAGGGGATAGGCAGGATTGCTTGTAGGTAGGGACAAATGGTACACTTCAGACATTGTTCCTCACCAACCCTCTCAATTTTGGCACCTAAAAATTCCAACTCAGCCCTAATGCCCTAGTATAAATAGACCTCTAGGCAAGGTCAATAGATAGACAATCGAAATTGCACTATTACTCTGCTAAAATATCACCAGACCTACCTAGTATTCTCTCCCTTCTCATTCTCTTAGTGCCGAGTGCCTTGTTCTTTCACTCCCCACTGACAGCCATCATTCTCAGGTGTTTCCCTTGAGAAAAATTACTATTTTTGCTGTGAAAGTTCATCTTCTTGCAGGGAGTGAGTTGAAGCTTAAGTTCCATTGTTACCAGAAGGAGAAAGTTTCTTGAGAAGTTGCACCAGAAGACCTTGAATACCTTACAGGTAGTGTCCATTGGAGTGGGTCACGCCTCACCCTTTCCAGTTATCCATAGACCCCAGTCTCACTACCCTCCTACATTTGGCGACTCCGCTGGGGAGGTATTCTTACTTTAATGGACAAAGAAGGTTTCAATGTCTCTAAGCAATTAGTTTTTTAGGACATTCCGTCTGGTAATGGAGCTCACAGTGACCTGACCACTCAGGAAGAAGTGGTGGTGATCGGAGCCAAGGCGCCTGCGCCTCAGGGAGGCAGACCAGTTCTCCGGCAGTGGCTCCAATGGCAGGTATGAATCTTATGGCAATTTTTTTTTATTTTTTGAAGAAAAATAATATGGACCTATCAAGCTTGGGTCAAGGTTGTGTGACACCTGCTGCTGTCCCTTTTGGAGGGGTAACCACCCCTATTACGATTCCGGCAGAGACGATTCCGTCCCGGAAGGCGACGCCGGAGCAGGTTCTAGCGCCAACAGGTTCGCCAGCTGCTAAAAGCATGTGTTTAGAGGATCACCCTCTAAGGCTGTTACTATGGAGGAAGTGAGGAAGCTCCTCTCCTCCTCTCAAAGGGAGGGTTCCCACGTATACGAGGAGTTACAAGACCCCTATCCGCAGGAAGTAAGTGAGAAGCCATACCCTGAGGGGTATATTCCACCAAAATTTATCAAGTTCGGCGGTAGGGAGGAGAACCCTAGAGAACATGTGAAGAGATTTGTCGAGTACCTGGGAATACATGCTGGAGACAAGAACCTGAGGTTGAGGGAGTTCTCTAAGACCCTCACTGGGAAGGCTTATACATGGTATTCCCACTTGGCGCCTAACAGCGTCCCTACTTGGGAAGAGATGCACAGGCAGTTCCTCCAGAAGTTCTTTGTAGCAGAGGAAGAATTTACATTGAGGCACCTAGCACAAGAGATCCAGAAGACAGGAGAAGAGTTGATGCACTACATCAAGCGATTTCTTGAGAGGGCCTTAGATGTCCACAAGGATGTGGCTGAGGCCAGGTTACTGCAAATATGTGTGGAAGGACTCTTAGAAGAGTACAAGTTGCACTTGATCAATGAAACTAGAGATGGAACTTTTAGAGAATTCACCAGGGAGGCTAGCAACATAGATATGATAATCAAACTAAGAGCCCCGGGCTGGAGGACACAAGTCCCACTGACTTTCGGGAGATTTCAAGTTCCAAGGAGGCAAGCGGTTAACTATGTGGACGGGAATCCCAAAGTAAAAAAAAAGAGGCTCTGGGGCCAAGACTGACAGTCCCGGCAATAAGAGAAAGTTTGGGGAAGATGCCCCACCGCCACTACCATGCAGTGTAGTTGAGGCTATGGATTGTTACCGCACCTTAGTACGAGAAGGTGTAGCAGTATCTCCTCACCTAAAAGGAGAAACCCCCACTGCAGCTGACAAGGCCAATCCAAAGTACTGCGAGTTGCACCAACGAGTGCAGCACTCTACCAAAGATTGTTACTACTTGCGAAGGATCATTGGCGAGCAGATGGCCAGCGGTACCTTGCAGATACCCCCTGTGGATGTTAACGAGAACCCACTTCCTGCGCATCACTTTGGCACCGCCAACATGGTAGTTACCTATGACGAAGAAGTTACAAAAAGTCTGATGAAGTGGGAGCGCGGCGAGAAGTTATGCGAGGAGTTAGAAAATCTATCACTAAGTAGGCGTGAGCTAGAAAGAAAGCAAGAGGAGTGGTTCTTCACTCCAGAATAAGAAGATGGAAGAGAGGAAATTGAAGAAGCAGCCCTCTCGGAAGGTGAGGTAAATGTCATTATTGCCCTAGATGAGGGAGGGACCTCTGAGGCGGAATATGTCTGCAGTGCCCAGACGTATGAGGTGGACCTAGATTCCGAATGCAAGGCCATCGCAAGGAGCCCCAAGTTCAAGTGTTTTTTTTACCAGATAGGGGTAAAGTACGATACAAGCATGTCCATCACGAGGAAAGTCTTGGAGGCAGTGCAGCAGCGGGGAGATCCTTCGCTAAATTGGCCGGGGCCAATCGGAAGGATGATTAAGAAGTATACTTCTGAAGTGGTGTTTTCAGAAGCAGATAGGTTGGTGCCTTACTTCCACAACCGCTCGTTGTATGTCACAGCCATGGTTAATGGAGTCTCATTTCCCAGGGCGTTGATGGATGGAGGAGCATCCATTAACATCATGCCCATCAGTACATTATATGAAACAGGAATCGACCAGGAGAAGGTGGTTCCAGTACCACTAGTAATTTCCGGATTTGACAACGCTAGAATACAGTCTATTGGATATGTGAATGTGGGAATCAAGTTGGGAAATTTCACCTCCCACATCAAACTTCATGTTATTAATGCTAACACCAGCTACCAATTACTCATTGGAAGGGTATGGATGCACACTCATGGCATAGTGCCTTCCACCTACCATCAATGTGCGAAGGCAAACATTAGAGGTACAGAGATAGTGATCAGGGCCAAGCAGAGACCCTTCGCCGTTGAGGAGACCCACCTGGGAGATGCTGCCTTCTACACCGAGTTAGATGAGGAAACAAAGGTCTCTGCACGAAAACTAGAAGGAATCAAGGTATCTAAGGGAAGGGTCCCGCAGAAGAAGTCCGTTCATGACCGTCTAGGAGGGAGGATAATCCCCCACATGGCAAAAGGCAAGAGGAAAGTAGAGGAGGTATCTAGACCCCTTCGAACTTGCAAAAAGGTAGTATTGCCCAATGGAAAGATCATTTATCGTTTATAATGGTCTGCGTGGGCGGTGTTCTGGGATGAGAGCATCGACCCGACGCCCGAGTGTTTTATCGTTGATGAATCCCATATTGTTGAACATGTTGAGGAACCAGAAGAAGCTCCAGAGTGCACGCAAGACGGACCCAGAGAGCAGCTGCAAGCATTAGAGGAAATCAAGTTGGGGCCAGAAGAGGGCGAGAGTGGACCCATTCTAATCTCCAAGTGCCTAGAATCGAAGCAGAAGGAAGAGCTTGTTGGGCTACTTAAGGAGTTCACGGATGTATTTGCTTGGAAGTACACGGAGATGCCAGGAATAGATGCAGAAGTGAGCTCTCATAGATTGAACATCCTTCCCAATGCCCTTCCGATAAGGAAAGCCACACGCACCTACAAAGCAGACCTTGATTTGAAGATAAAAGCTGAGGTGGAGAATTTGTTAGCGGCAGGGTTCATCAAGCCTATTCAGCACCCCATATGGCTTTCCAACATAGTGCCAGTGGCGAAGAAAGACAAGAGCCAAATCAGAATCTATGTAGATTTTCATGACTTGAACAGGGCGTGTCCTAAGGATGAATTCCCACTACCTAGTATAGACAGCTTAGTGGATGCCACTATGGGACATGAGATGTATAGCTTCATGGACGGGTATGTTGGCTATAACCAGATTAAAATGGACCCTGTCGACGCGAAGAAGACTGCCTTCCGCACACCATTAGGGAACTTTCACTATACAATCATGCCCTTCGGATTGAAGAACGCGGGGGCCACATACCAGCGGACCATGATGAAAAATTTTCATGACCTATTTCATGATATACTAGAATTCTATGTGGATGATCTGGTGGTGAAGTCTAAGAAAGAAAGCAAGCATATTCAGGATCTCAGGAGAGTATTCGAAAGGTGTCGTCGGTATAAGATGAGAATGAACCCATCAAAGTGTGCCTTTGGGGTTACTGCAGGGAAATTTTTAGGATTTGTGGAGAATAGACAAGGGGTGCAAGTGGATGCAGAGAAGATGAAAGCCATTGTGATGATGCCACCGCCCAAGAGTCATAGGCAACTTAAGAGCTTCCTGGGAAAGGTATCCTACCTGCGCTGGCAGAAGTAACTCATCCGTTCGCGCCTCTACTAAAAGATAAATCCAAGTGGGTTTGGGGAGAGAGACAGGAGAAAGCGTTTGAGAAGATTAAAGAAATCCTAGCCTCTCCTTCCACGATGATTCCCCCCGAAGCCGGAGCGCCGCTGCTGCTCTACCTTACTTCTACAAAGAGATCGATAGGGGCCCTCTTGGAGCAAGAGAAAGGAGGAGTGTAAAAGTCGGTCTACTACCTGTCAAGAGTAATCTCTAGAACAGAATCGAGATACACCAGCGTGGAGAGACACTGTCTGGCGTTGGTATTTGTGTCCCAGAAGTTGAGACACTATCTTCTAGCCTTCACAGTTCACATAGTCACCAAGTGTGATCCCATCAAGTACCTCCTCGCGCGGACTATACTCATGGGACAAGCAGCAAGGTGGTTTTTGATCCTGTCAGAATACGATCTAAAATGTGTAGTGCCTAAAGCCATTAAAATCCAAGCAGTAGCGGATCTGCTGGCTCACTTCCCAAGTGGGGTTTTTGAACCACCTAGTGAAGAGTTACCCAGAGAAAGTTTTTAAGCATGCATGGCGGAGAAGGTGAAGAAGTGGTTTATGGAGTTTGATGGTTCCAATGCTCAAGCAACAGGTGGAGCCGGCATCATACTGTCAGACGAGAAGGAGAAAATCACCCTCTCCTTCAAGTTAGATTTCAAATGCTCAAATAATGAAGCTGAGTACGAAGACCTCATTCTAGGGATGTTGGAAGCACTCAGAAGAGGGGTCAGGGTATTGTGTATACGAGGGGACTCTAATCTTGTAGTGAGGCAGGTCAATGGAGAGTTTTCCCTTAAACATGCCAACTTAGTGCCGTACAGACACATCATCCAAAGGTTGTTGGGACAATTCTTAGAAGTAACTGTGGAGAGGCAGGCGCGAACGATGAACAGGCACCCTGACGCGCTCGCCACCATAGCACAAAAGTTGGACATGGAGGAGCCAGAAGCGACCATCACAGTGAGGAGGAGAATGGTACCCACTACCGTAAAATCTTTGTTCCCAAGTAACGAGCCAGAAGATTGGAGGCATCTGGTGGAGAAGCAACTTGAGACTAGAGAAGGGACAATGAAAATGTTATAATTACCCAACTATCACGTGCTGCAAGGAACTCTCTACTCCAAGAGTCCTGGAGGATTTCTAGCAAGGTGCGTAGGGGAGCAAGAAGCCAAGGAGAGGTTAATAGAGATGCACTAGAAGCACTGCGGCGATACGGATATCCCCCTTTACAGACGACTGCAGCAAAGTGGGTATTATTGGCCTGCCATGAGTATAGAAGCGGCCCGCTTGAAACAAAGTTATTTAAAGTGTCAAGCTAATTTTGACCAGCCAACGGAGGCTAACTTTGTGGAAGCCTTCGAAGATTGGAGACAGCCGTACCTAGCATATCTAAGAAATGGGGAGCTTCCCGCCGAGAGAGCAGATGAAATTTACCTTAGAAAAAGGATAACCCGTTTCTACTTGGTCGAGGGGGAGTTATATAGGAAGGGGTACAATGAGAAGGCGCTAAGGTGCGTAGCCAAAGAGGAGGTGGAAAAGGTGCTGAAAGAAGCTCATGAGCCCTCCCACATGGGAGGTGCCAAACTGTATGATCAACTGATGACGCTGGGATACTATTGGCTGACCATGGAGGCTGACTCCATTGGGTATGTGAAGAAGTGTAGAGCATGTCAAGTGCATGGAAATATGGTGCACGCTCCCTCCGTCAGCCTGCAAAGCCTGGCAGCTCCTTATCCCTTCCATACATGGGCGTTCGATCTGGTGGGAAAGATCGCCCTGGCATCTCAAGGCAAGTCTTTTATCATTGTGGCTACATAATTGTACACCAAATGGGCGGAGGCCATTCCTTTAAGGAGAGTCACCGCCTAAGTGGTAACCCAGTTTATAAAGGAGTATATCATATGCAGGTTTGGTATACCCAAAGTGGTCCTAACGGATAATGGGAAGCAATTTGTATGTAAGGAGATGGCCCTCCTCACAAATAGGTATAAGATTGTGCATAATAGCTCAACCATATCCTACCCCAAGGGAAATGGCCAGGTAGAGGCTACCAGTAAGACCCTGATAAACATTTTAAAGAAAATGCTAGAGGACATGCCGGGAGCATGGGATGAGAAGTTGCCTATGGTGTTATAGGCCTATCGTACTTCGAAAAGAAAGCCAACAGGGTTCACTCCCTTATCTCTAGTATATGGGACCGAAGCTATCCTACCAGTGGAACTGGCGGTACCTTCAGCCAGAATTTCTCTTAGCAATGGGCTCATCCCAGACCCAAGGCATGTGCAGCTGGAGGCGATGGACGAGCATAGGGACAAGGCGAAAGAGAATTTCAAAGTCTACACTCAACAACTGTCCAGGGCCTACGAGAACTTAGTCAAGCCTAGAGAATTCCAGGTGGGAGATTTAGTCCGGCGAGCATCAACTCACCATCTCCGTAGCATGTCGGCATCAAAATTCAAACCTAACTGGTAAGGCCCTTTTGTCTTCAGAGGAGTGGGGAGGTCGGGCTACTGCCAAATATCATAACCAGAGAGTGATTGCCTCCAGTCCATCAACTGCAAGTGGCTGAAGAGGTATTATGCTTAGTAACAGCTAACAAATTCTTTATGTTGGTCATGTCTGTAATGGATTTCGAGGATTGCTCCTATACCAGAAAAGTTTTTTTGTAAAAATTCTTTTAGAGCAATACTACATTGTAAACAGCACACAAAAGTAAAGAAATGAAATAGCAACACTTTTGATCATTGTTGATGTTTTCTTGGTTTACTCATCTATATATATACATAAATATATATACACTCCCTACTAAGTTAGAAGAGAGTACACAAAAATCAGGAACTTTGCTCACTACACTTGGGAGGTAAGTCCATCCTAAGAGAGAGTATACTGAGCAAAGTCCCCCAGACATAAATTAATAGAAAATATAGAGGGGAGATTAAATTCCTCCTCTTTAATATTACAGAGAATAGTGAAACTCTTAAAGAGAATATAGAGCAAGAACCCCAAAGACTAGGGGCTAGCCAACTCAAATAGTTTTTCAATAAAATCAGGCTTTCGGGAAGGGGACAGGGGTCACCCCCCCTCTCCAACCTAGCCTTTATGACTATAAGTAGTAGTGCGCAGGAGTGCCCCCACAGACAGGAGGGGCAATCCCAGACAGTAACATGCAAATACCTCACAGCTACAAGAGGTGCATTTTTTAATATATATATATATATATATGTAACTTCTCATGTAAAGGCAAGCACCCCACAGTATATGGGGCAATCATCATCAGTAGGCTAAATGCTCACATAAATTAGAGCAAGTCATATATAACAAGTACCCACAATTTAAGCGGAGAACAAGGGAAAAGAAAAGTGCAGAAGAAACAAAGTGTCTCATCTAGGAATGATAAGTGATGAACACATAGAATTCTGAGCACTACAAAGCAAGAAGTAGCCTATCTGCTAGAAACTACAAAAAAATAAATCATCACGAGCGATGGCACTAGCATACGACGGACCAGCCTCCCGCAGAAACTCTTCCTCCAACCTGATGAATTTAGCCTCGTCTTCCTCATCGCCAGACTCGAGTCAGGCAAGCTTCACCTGCAGTAACGCGATCTGATTCCGAATTCTCGCGGCCTCAGCCTGCCGCTGCTCGACTCTGGACTACCGGGAAGTGTGAAATCTCACTATCTTTCGGAAAGGAACACTCATAAAGGGGCGAACTCCCGTATCAAGCCAATCCAAAAGAAAATGATAGAACTGTTGCAAGTCGCGGAGAGCATCCAAGAATAGCAAAATGGAAGAGCTAGTCAGCTTAGCAGGGGAGGTGGCCAAGAACTCATGAACATGGCTGGCAAGAGCCCTCAGGTTGAAAGCCGTAAGACTGTTAATCTGAAGTATACTCTGAGAAGTGAACGTCTCGGGATGGTGCTCTAAGATGAGATCCAAGAGCTGACGCTCATGTGCCCTGAATCATCCTGGTAACTCCTCACGCCATAGTCTACCCCAATAGTCGCAGCATCCTCTACTTCATCATCGCCATCGGAATGGCGAGACCCTGCCTCAGAAGGGAGGAAAGAAGACTCTCCATCAGAATCAGTGTCACCGACCAAAAGAGTGAACTCAGAACTATGATCTCTCTCCACATACATCCCACTGCCAGACTCCACAGTCATCGGGATACTCTCATGCACCTGGAAACAATGAGACAAGGGTGAAATGGGAACGCTTACACAGCATACGCAAGAAGAAAATAGCGAAATAGTAAAAAGATGGGGTATGCGAGTTTAATACCTCTCTCGCAGTTTCCCCACTGCCAGACTCCACAGTCATCGGAGTACTCTCATGCACCTGGAAACAATGAGACAAGGGTGAAATGGGAACGCTTGCACAGCATACGCAAGAAGAAAAGAGGGGAATAGTAAAAAGAGGGGGTATGATAATTTAATACCTCTCTCGCAGTTACCCCACTACCAGACTCCACAGTCATCGGAGTACTCTCATGCACCTGGAAATAATGAGACAAGGGTGAAATGGGAATGCTTGCACAGCATACACAAGAAGAAAAGAGGGGAATAGTAAAAAAGAGGGGGTATGCGAGCTTAATACCTCTCTCGCAGTGGCCCCACCGCCAGTCTCCACAGTCATCGGAGTACTCTCAGGCACCTAGAAACAATGAGACAAAGGTGAAATGAGAACGCTTACAAAGTATACGCAAGAAGAAAAGAAGGGAAATAGTAAAAAGAGGGAGTATACTAGTTTAATACCTCTCTCGCAGCCATCCCACTCTCAGACTTCACAAATATCGGAGCAACTTCATCAGGCTCCATAGTCATCGGAGCAACCTCGCTCGCCTAGAGACAATGCAACAAAGGTGAAGATGGGAATGCTTGTGCAATTTAAACAAAATAATAAAGACATAAGAATGACATGAGGGAAGTAGATACCCTTATACACTGTACCTGAATAACGCTTGAAAAACGTCTCTAATGTCGTTTAATAGAAGATTAAACTGTATAAGCAACTCCGAAATGTTTGTTGGAGAAACCCTTTTCTTTTGAAAATAAAAATTATAAACAAGATGTGTTTACAAAGAAACTTATGTACGAGAGTAATTAAGATTGTGTAATCAGTTTTTAAAACTAAGGCAGTTTCAAAAATTTAGCACACTTATAGAATGAGATGAGTAGATGAAGATAATCAACACACAGTTTTTAACGTGGTAAAACCTCTCCCAACAGAGGAAACATCCACGGTGACTTCTAAGTCACAAAAACAAAAATCCACTAATAACAAAAATTAGTTACAAACAATACAACATGCAAGCACACAAATCAACCTATTCTAAGTTTAGGAATATACCCCACTTGGTGTCCTTCTAACTTCTCATAGATCTGATTTGTTGATGATGTTCTTCCAGTTTGCTAACTTCCTTTGCTTTAGCTTCCTTACTTCGACTCAATGATCTCTGATCTTAAACACAACACTTCCAGTGTAGTAGTGTGTTAAGTGTTTGTGAAGTGATTCCTATTCACATGCATGAACTCACACACACTTAGATTTACAGACAGTCCTATAAAAATTACATATAAAGTCTATATGCAGTGATTTTAGTTTATTTCTTTCTCACAGAACTTCAACCCTTTTTGACCTTTATTCTATCCCAGATTCCACGGATATCTCGCTTATAAAATCGGTCAAGATCTTAATCAATCTCTTTTTGAAAACATTTGTGAGATTGAAAATCTCCAAGTGTGAATCCAACTAGGTCAGGGTTAAGTTTCGTAAGAATAGAAACCAGAAAACATTTTCAAAACCAAATGAATAAAGATTTTCTTAAATCCAGTAAAAATATGCAGATCCAGTGAAAATGTAACATGCAGAGTATAGATCTAACGTTTCTATGAAAAAGAAACAAGATCTTCACTCTAATGTTTAAGTTGTGAACAAGATCAAAAGATCAAGAGGTTACAGCAACGATATGAACAAACCACTCTCTCTCTCAAACACTCAAGGTTGTGTTTGGGGTTGAATATACGAAGGTTTGTTACAGAGGTGAAGTATTTAGGGTTAGGGTTAGGGTTTGGCTAATAGTTTCCCTTTCTCTCTCTTCTCTCTTTTCTTTTCTCTCTTTTCTCTCACTTCTCTCTCACTTCTCTCTTATTTTTTTCTCTCAGAAAGACGAATGCCCAAAAGTCTTCTAAGGCTGAGAAGTTGAGGGTATTTATAGGGCTGAGGGAAGGTTCTGGATGTTCGAGGGAAATCAAGGGCTGAGATCAAGTCTTGCAAACATTAACTTGATCCAAAGGTTATAAAACAACGGTGGTTTAAAATGATTGTGAATGGTTCATATGGATAGCACCGGGATTAACCAAGAACACATGCAGACACTCGATTAGGAATGATCCAACGATCAACAATCAACCATCCAACCTTCTCACAAAAGAAACACAAATAGGTACACCCAGAGGATGACAAGTGTAGGCTTGTGAGTGGCTCTCACATGCGCGTCTAAAATAATTACAGAAGGTACCCTGAAGTCTCTAGCGCTTTGAGATCCTACCCAACCAAATAATTCGAGTGAAAACTGAAGTTTCCAAAATAGAATATTAACCCCACAAACTTTATAATCCCATTTTATTTATGAAAACATTTATTTAAAAAATGTTTAAAAATATTTAAAATTTCCCAAAAAATTATTAAAGCTCCAATTCAAGGGGAATTAAACACACACTCAATTTTAAGCAATATGAACACATGTATGCACTTCTAATTGTGTGTAGTGTGATTCATTTTATTCCTTCATAGATCATTGAAGAGGATTAGAAAGATAAGTTCTTAGGCTTTTTGGATTCTAGGATGGACAACAAATTTTGTCACTATTTCCAAACTAGTTGAACACTTATACAGTATAGACTTAAGCAAGTCAAAGGTATAAGGTGCTTCAATGCTCTCCGTAACGGTCAAAGGAGGAGGAGAAGGGGCTCCCATAGGGGACGCCACACTAGTCGATGCCCCTGAAGGGGCTGTCTCAGCAACCAGTGCTTCTGAAGAAGCTACCTCAACCTCAGGCACTTTCGGAAGAACAACCTCAGCGACGGCGGCCGCAAGGGGTAGGCGAGGCTGCGAGTGACAAGAAAGGGTAAGAGGTAATAAATCGCCTATCTCATAAATGACAAATACCTCAAATTAAAAAGAGGGAGAGGGAAACTCCTCAAAGGCATAACAGAGATAGCTACCTAAAGGGGCACGATAATAGGATAAGCTGGCCCATGCATAGGGGCTGCTGAAGAGACAATAACAGAAGCTACACTCGAGACAACACCAAGGGATAACTGCAACAAAGTGAAAGAGGGCTACGATAAGTACAGGCTGAGTAGAGAAGAAATATATAACTAAGGAAATAGGAAAGTGCCTGAGCCCCATCCAGAGGGGAAGAGCGGAAAAGGACGGTCGGCGCAGTAGGGGATGTACCGATAGCCTGCAAAGAATGAAAATATGTTATTCATCACATGTTCGAGGAAAAAGAGATTCCATGCTCCAATGGAAAGGCCTGACCTGAAGTGTGGGATCACTAGTTGAAGCCACATTAAATATTGGGCCACGAGAAATTTACTGAACCAATGGTCTACCGTCCATAGATATGCGGACTCGAGGGATAGAAATCCTCCCCGAAGAGGATAAACCTGGGATAATAACGTCAGGTAAAGGGAGAGTACCTCCCTGAGAAGAAAATCCAAAAGCCATTAGGACCCGCTACTGAAAGGAAACAAATATTCAAAAGTAAAAAAAATACATACCTTAGATGAGGAGGAGCCCGGCGGCTCAGCTGTAGAAGTGCCCACCGCCGAAATAAGAGAAGATGAGGTGACAATGCCGGAAAGCACAACCCTCTACACATTGTAAATAGGTAAATAAAAGGAAGAAGTAAAGAGGAAAAGGGCACAATGAAAGTTTTGAGAATGGCCGAGGCATACCTGACCAAAAGGAGAAGTCACAAAAGTGGTCCTGGTGCGGGTAAAGTGCACAGATGAAAGATGCAGGGAAGTGATCAGATATGCAAAATTAAGGGATACCTCAAGGAGATACGTGGATCCAGTAAAAGTTTGCCGACAGCACCGGCCGAATGTATCCAAAGAAAAATAGAGGGTCGCCAAAGCCAGACTCCCCCAATCATAGAGAGGGATGTTCGAAAACATCCTCAAATACGACAAGAACCACAAATAGACGACGTCGCCACTCGACGCCACCATGAAACCTCCCAGCACCAGAAAAATGAACAACTGGTCCATTTACCTCACCTGCAGCCCATCCCCCACATCAACCATCCTACTCATTAAGACATCCTTCAGCAAGGACAGCCGGATAGAATCCCTAGAAATTATCCTCCCTACGTCACCAAGCGCCACCCTCACCACCTCCGACCTCACTCGCAGAGAGCGATCCACCTCAATTTGCTCCCCATCGCAATCCATCCCCAGCAGCTGCTGCACATCGATGGGAGTCACGGTCATCTCCCCAAAGCCAAAATGAAAGGTGTGGGTAGTATCCCACCACCTCTCCCCCAAAGCGCACAGGACCGCTGTTGAATGAGGCCTCTCATCCAGCGCAAACGCCAACCTCCCAAAATCCACTGAAGATTACATCCAACGCACCACAGGTGGAAGATGCTCCCAGATGTCCTCAAGCCTCGTCGTCCCACGGGCACACATGTTCTTCAAAGAGATATCAGACTGTCAAAAGAAGAAACCTTGTCAAAATTCAAGAAGGAAGGAAAAATCACCAAAAAGAGAAGAATACCAAAAGTCAGGTTACTTACATAACTGTTAAGGTTCACCACCCTCAAAAACCGATGACGCAATGGCTCCTGTAGCAAAGTTCGCTCATCTGCAACCGGCTCGAATGCGTCAAAGGAGTTCTCACTCCCCAAAGAAAGAGGCGCCCTGGCCTCCACTGCACGTTCGCCCAGTCATCAATAGTCAACCATTCCCTATGCACTGCAGTGCTCACAAAGGCAGCCATTTCTTAGAGATCGGAATGCTAGAACGAGTTGCTGAGGAAATTCCCAGAAAGAGAGAAAGCAAGAAGCTATGAAAAATGAGGAGAATAATCCCCTTTATATAGGATTCCAAGGGTTATTCCAATCAGCATTGACCCCCACCCACCGATCGTCACCCCTTACCTTCCCGAGACAGTCCAAAAGTTCGCGCCACTACCGAATGGCACCCTCTGCACCATGCCGACCGATACCCCCTTAAAATTTCGTACAAAAATTACCAAAAAATACCATACAGCCCTGAAAAATTCTCAGAAAATTCCTAAAAATCCCAGGAAGGATTTAGAATATTTTCACCAAGAAAATTTCGCATTCCCTCAAGCGAAACTCCCAAAAACCAAGTAAAACTCCTCCCGGCAACATCCACGGAGAATCTCTAAAGATCACCCCCTATGCCCCAAAGGCCTCAATTTTCCCCAAGCAATACATCCAAACCCTGGGCCACCTAAATCTCCCCAGTGGAATTTTGGCTATTCCTTCAGAGGATGCAAAAGATTTCCCCAGCAGTCGGCTCCCCAGCCCAAAATAAAACCACAAGATAAATCTCTCCGGCAGAGTTCCCCAAGAACATCTCTACTTAAGCCCTCAGAATTGGCTTTGACCCGCAGAATTGTTCATCTCATCCTTAAGCCCGCAAAATTGGTTTCGACTCGGCGAATCGGTTATCTCTACTTAATCCCATAGAATTGGCTTCGACCCGCAGAATTGGTTATCTCACCTTAAGCCCGCAGAATTGGCTTCGACCCACAGAATTGGTCATCTCACCTTAAGCCCGCAGAATTGTTCATCTCATCCTTAAGCCCGCAGAATTGGCTTCGATCCGCAGAATTGGTCATCTCTACTTAAGCCCGTAGAATTGGCTTCGACCCGCAGAATTGGTCATTTCACCTTAAGCCCTCAGAATTGGATTCGACCCACAGAATCGGTCACCCTCATCTTCAAGACCTCAGAATTGGCTTCAACCCGCATAATCGGTCACCCTCATCTTCAAGCCCTCAGAATTGGCTTCGACCTGCAAAATCATTCACCCTCATCTTCAAGCCCTCATAATTGGCTTCGACCCACAGAACTTGTCATATCTACTTAAGCCTGCATAATTGGCTTCGACCCATAGAATCGGTCACCCTCACCTTAAGCCCGCAGAATTGGCTTTGACCCGTAGAATTGGTCATCTCTACTTAAGCCCGTAGAATTGGCTTCAACCCATAGAATCATTCACCCTCATCTTCAAGCCCTTAGAATTGGCTTTGACCCACAGAACTGGTCTTCTCTACTTAAGCTTGCAGAATTGGCTTCGACCCGTAGAATCGGTTACCCTCATCTTCAAGCCCTTAGAATTGGCTTCGACCGGAGAACTGGTCATCTTTACTTAAGCCTGCAAAATTGGCTTCAACCAGCATTATCGGTCACCCTCATCTTAAAGCCCTAAAAATTGGCCTTGACCCGCAGAATCGATCACCCTCATCTTCAATCCCTCATAATTGGCTTCGACCCGTAGAATCAGTCGCCCTCATCTTTAAGCCCTCAGAATTGGCTTCGACCCGCAAAATCAGTCACCCTCATCTTCAAGCCCTCATAATTAGCTTCGACCCATAAAATTGATCATCCTAAGAACCTCCTCAGGAATCGGCATAAACCTTTCCTCCAAACCATCCCTTAGATTCTCAATATCAACCTCAACCCCCTGAATTGGTCATCCTCGTTTCCTTAGGTCCTCAGAATCGACCTCGACCCCCTGAATTGGTCATCCTCGCTCCCTTAGGTCCTTAGAATTGGCATCGACCCTCTGAATTGACCATCCTCCCTCAAAAGCATCATGCGATGTCTATTTGATGGCTATCATTTGTTCCAAACTCACCCGTCGAGGGGATCTATAGACACCCCATTCTATTACCCCTAAACTCTCCTTAGGTCCCTAGCACCTCCCTTCATCACTACAAACCCAGGTCATACCCCGAGTACTGACCTAGAAGCCACCGAGCACTCCCAAGCTCCATTTGACCAAAATTCAAAGTCTTCAGCTTGACCGAGACTAAATGAATATTCAAAGGGCACTTAAACCCCTTTCTAATGGTCCATCCCGTGCGCGATTCTGACTTACCATGTGGACGAACGACCCATTTTCCCCCGAAACTCAATTAGGAGGCCACCGGGCGCTCCTGGGCTCTGTTTGACCTAAGTCAACTCTTCAACTCAACCTAGACTGAATGAATCTTTGAATGGCACTAAAACCCTATTCCAACGGTCCGCGCCATGCATGATTTTAACTTACACTACAAACAAATGATCCGTTTTACTCCAAAAGGTCACCGAATGATTCTAGGGCTCGGTTGACCGAAGTCAACTCCTCAAACCAGATCAAACTCTTTGGAATGTTGAATTACATCTCCTAACCTTTCCAACGGTATGCCCCATTCATGATTCTGATGTACCATGCGGACGAACGATCCGTTTGCGTCCGATGATTCCCCATTCAATGGACTAATGAATGCTTCCAAGCCATATTTGACCCAAAGTCAACTCTTGAACCCAGGAGCAGTCCAAAGGACTTTCGAAGGTCTCTAAATTAACTTTCTAATGGTCTGCCCCGTGCACTATTCGAATCAACGCTTTGCGCTCTGCGGACAATTTTCTGAAAAGGCCTGAAAGACACTATCAAACGGTAGGTCCCAGACCCTGCCTATCAACAGTGTGCCTAAACGCACCTGCCGATTGGCAGGAACAGGGCTATGCCGATCGATAATGCCCTGGGCCTATAAAAAGGAGGTCTGACCTAACTTACAAAGAGAGCCCAGATCTGATAGATATCACTCTCAACAAATCTAGAAAACCTCTCTCGAAGTCAGCACGATTTCCACACCCAAATCCCTTTCCAACCTTCACTTTTCATCAAACTTGGTGAATTCACTACCCTCCATCATCATCCAAGTCTAAGGGTTGCTCTCCAACATTCAAGATCGAGCTCAAGATCTTCAAGAAGTTCCAATTTTCTCAACTCTCTCCTTAGATTCTCATAAATTCGCATTAACTTGTTTTATTACTTAGCACTTTTATTATCTCATCTCACGCATCCTAATATTCTTTTTATTTAGTATTATTGCACATCTTTTATTTTCATATAAATAAAAAATCCAAAAAATAAGAAAAAGCGGGTTTGCTCATAATTTCCAAACGGGAATTCTCATACTTTTCTTACACTTTTCTCATAACTCAAACACTTTTTCTACACACACACACACACACATACAAATAAGAGAATCCCCCGGTTGGATTTATGGGAAAAACCCCACCCATCATTTTGCATGCGAACTACGTGAACTTTGATGCCTTTATAGGTTACGTAGGCGTCTCGGGGTAAAACTCGAGACTCGAGTCCTATTTTTACTTTTTTTCTCTCATGTTCTATTTTCTCTAAACTTCACTCTCTTATATTTTATATATATATATATATATATATATATATATACACATATATTTGTTCCTAGTGGCGTATTATTCCACATGCATTATCATTCCATCATGATGGTCAACGTAAGGATAATCACGTAAATCCTGTTTTCTAATATTTTTATACCTTCCTACGGATGAATCGCTTTACCTCTTCCATGGTACAAGTCAATGATTCCTATCTCCACTATATATACACATGCACACATATCGTGGGGAAAATAAAGGAAAATAACAAAAACCAATGAGAGACCGAAAGGGCGGAATGGGTGTCTAACACCTTTTCATTTCGTAACTTAGCCTTCGGACCCTTTTTGAATCATTTTTGGCTTCGTATGCATCAGTATGTCCTTGGATGCCATCCTTCGGGATGGATCCCCTTTTTTTGCCTATTTTGAGTAAAATAGATTGGCGAATCTATCTCTCTACATTTTTCACTTCACCCAAATGACGTTGACCGAAGCGCTCCTGAGAGGGATGCGCGGAACCTAGGATCCTCCTTCACGCTGCCCGCCCACCTCGAGGATCGGGGATGGCCACATCGACAATCAAATAAGTTTCTTCCTCTGGAGGCGAAGCATGAGGTCTTAAATTGCCTGACGAGTGAGTGGGTAAATCTTTCTTTCTGTCTTGAGACTGTCTTTCCTTTGATGATCCTTTCATGATATTGATCTTTTGTTCTTGCTAAAAATTTGCATGTGACCTTCTATTTGTAGGGGACGATTATCCAGCATATGGGGTTGACTGGGGGACACGCGCAAATGCGGCATTTACCGGCGCATGAGTTTGGCCACTCTTGGTACCTCGGAAGAGAGTAGTTTGACAGATTGTGGAGGATGAGGTAACGGTGCTATCGAAGAAGCCCCTGGTATATATGAGGTAAGTGAGGGAGATGTCGAACGCTGCACGGGTAGCGACGATGATGGGAGAGCCTTACTCCTTATATACCGACACAATGGTAATGCATGAATATATGGATTTTATATCGAGATGGTTAATGCTTCCCAACATATATGGCATGCTTCCTCTTTTTCGTGCGGGCTCGAGTCGGCCGAAGGGATCTTCCCACAGCATAGGCGGTGTGTCAACATCAGCAGTGACGATGACTTTGGAGGCTTCTTTTGTTCGGCTGGCCACTATTACTTAAAATATCTGGAGGGATGATGGAGGGTTGGTGCGTATACTACACCGTCCTAATGTTATGGATCTAAAGGAGTTGGGCTTGATAAAGGAGGTCCTTCGACCTAAGGTATACTTTTCATTTCTTTATCTTATTGATTTCCTGATTTCTTTTTTTTTCTTCGGACTGACTGATTTCTCTTTTTTGTTTTCTTTTACAGCACATCCGGGTCTCCACCACTTGGCTGGGGGATATTAAGGATCGAATATCTTCGAAGACTCCCCATATTCGTGATGTGATTCCGATTCCTTTTTGTTTGATGTCGTCTGCCTCATTTGAGGAAGGGTCTAGCTCGGGGAGTGGTGGTTGGTCATCCCATCGCAGAGGAAAGATAGAGCGCCGTAGGGAAGGAGGATCCTAGAGAGATAAAGATGGTGAAGAGAGAGGGAGAGAGGGAGAGAGAGAGTAGGGTAAAAGAAAGAGAAGATGTGAGTGAGAGAGAAAAAAGTAGGTGGGTTCGGGTTGAGTCCCGTTGTATTTTTTGTTATTCCTACAAAACTGATGTAGCACAGTAAATATCTAAGAAAATAAAAAGAAGTTTTTTTGTTTAATTTCTATTTTTAGTGACTAATGCACAAGCTCTTTTACTTTGCTGCTGAGACCATAAAAAGAAATAAATGATTAAAGAAAGATTTTATTTTAAAATGGGATAAGTAAAAACATAAGGATAAGTAATTGCAGAATTCCCTTAAAATAAAAATTATTTTTATTGAGTTTTTTCAATTTGACAGAATAGGAAAAAGGTTATTTCCCAAAAATAGGTGGTTTTTCGATCAGCATGACCCTTGTCCTGCCTATCAGTATATCAGTCCAGTCCAATTAACCCAAGGATTTGATTGCACTTTCTTCAATTGCTTGATACTTGGTGGGGTAAGTTTCCCCCCACTTTTTCGGGGTTTCTTATCTTTGTTTGAGAGCTTTCAAGTATAAATAGGGGAATGGATGGAGATTTTTATTCACATTTCCACATTCCTTCTCTTTTACATTATTCTTTGCTCACTTTCTTCTTCTTTTGTGATATGGCTCTCCCTGGTAGTCTTGAGTTTGCAAATTACCTCAAAGCCTTGGAAGGGATATGCTCCTACAACATTGACTACAACGCTTTCAACATACGACGAGTATCTTTATGGCATAATCGGCCCATATAGTGGAATATGCTGATGGCGAAAGTTGGGTTCTGGTACCCTGAGGACCATGTCTTTCGCTTTGGGTTGGACAAAATTTGTCCGACCTATAAAGAGTTTTCTGCCATGTTGGGGATAAATCCTAGCATTGCAGCCGCTACGCCTGAGTTTTTTTGGTCCCCTAGGGAGATGTTGGCGGGACTTCTCCTCATCTCACCTTCCATAGCCAAGTTATTGGTCACGGGAGGAATGATTTCTCTTCCTGTAGTGTTGCGGTCTATACATTTGCCGGATGTCGGTGATGCTGGCTATGCTGGAGCTGTCATTCTGGGACTGGTTTCAAAAAATTTGTTGGTAACAAGGGAAATACTAGTGGACCCCCAGTTTATAGATATTGTTTCCTATATGCCGTATCATCGTAATCCTACGGTGGTGATACTGGTGGAGACTTTTAATGGTCTGGATGCCGGGCGGGAAGGTCGTTCTGAATTTCTGAGGGGTAGCCCTATAATGTTTTTCATGTGGCTATCAAAGAGGTTACGTATAGCGATCTCACCTGAGTATCCTTTGCTGGGGGTGCCAAATTTATTTTCACTCTATTTCATCAGTGTAGGTCTTATTATTGAGAGCTGAGAAATCTGGTTAATAGAGTTCGGGACTCGAGGCTTGTTCCAGTCAATGTCTTGTTAGGGGGGGAGCTATTGACCATTCTGGAACTCAGAGAATACCAGTATGTTTGGTTGGTAGGACTTCGTTAAACCTCTTTCTACTTTCCCTAGTGGTTTATGAACCAATTTGGTTGGGAATAGATTGTGCCACCACGAACACTGGACTTCTTTCCTTTGGAGGATCTGATAGAGAGTATGTGTATGCAACTTGGCTCTTTATAGGAGAATCTTCGACCGTCGACCCGTCCATCTGTTTGAAGATTCTGACATATCTCTAGGGACTACATGAAGTGGTTATGGAGAAAAGTAGTTGCCAAGATGTTGGCTATGGAGATTAGGGAAAGATGGTTCGTTATATCTGACACCATGGTGGGAGATGTTGTGGTTTTCCCCAAGCTAGTCCAGGTTTATCATTCTATGGAGCGTCTGCAACACTCTATTCAGGCAGGGGAAGTCTGAGGACACTAGGATGTGGGTGATGATGGGATTGGTTCTTCTAGAAGCTACGGGTAGGATGTGTGAAGCTTTTATAATGGGTATGGTTCTGTGTTTTGGGAATAATGCATGGGTTATTTTAGGTGTAGTGGGACTTGTTTTTATTTTGGTTTTAGGAAGGTAGGAGTAGGATGACAAGTTAAGTTGTTTGACACCCTATGCCAATGTAATTGTACCAAAGTTTTGAATAATCAAATAAAGGAGTGTTTGATCATCTAATTACGCCTCTTGATGATTTTTTCATTTAAATTATCTATACCAATCGCTAAGGCATACATAATTGTTTGGCTCATGTATACGTTAAAATGAACTGTCATTCTCCAGGATAAGAAGAGAATAGCATTTTGTAAAAAAGAAGGGAGCCATGCTCGTGTAAAGTGTGAGTTGCCTAAGAACCTCTAGGGGTTTTGAAAAAATTTGTGAAATTCATTTTGAAAGCAAAAGGATTTTCAGAGGATTAAGCCCCACGTAGTTCTGAGTAGAGGGAAATGGAGAATTTTTGGAGATGAGAAGAATCATAGCGCGCCAAGATTTCGGAGTAGTGGTAGAATTTTTTGATATGGTTAAAGTTGACTGGATGCGCCATTTCTTTCCTATCAAGATCGGTGAGCATAGAGGTGCCACCTAATAAGATCTTCTTCATAATGTAAGAGCCACTCCAATTGGGATTAAATTTCCCTCTAGGGTCCCAGATGGGCTCTATAATCTCTTTGACGGCTAAGTCCCCTTCTCGATCATAGAGGTACTTGAATCTCCTTATATATTATATAGAGCTTTCAGCCTTCTTTCGTCCAAGAGTGACAACTCGTCAAGATGGATCTAATGCCAGTCTTCCCGGCTGATTTTAATTTCTAACATTACGCATAGCAAAGGGATTTCTAGCTCTACGGGTACGAATATTTCCATATCATAGATTAGAGAGAAAGGGGTATCCCCAGTAGAGGTTCAAACTGAAGTGCGATAGCCCTAGAGGGCATAAGGGATCCGGTCGGCCCAATCTCGATAACTCTCAGTCATCTTGCTTATGATGTCTTTGAGATTCTTATTAGCTGCTTCAACTTCTCCATTGGTTTGGGGTCTGTAGACAGAGGATTTGTGTCTCTGAATCCCATACTCATTGACCACCTCTATAGCTTATGCCTCGAAGTGTAACCCATTGTTTGATACCAGCTCGTGCGAGACCCCATATCGATAGATAATGTTTTTCTTGATGAATTTGGCCACTTTCTTGGCATTCAGCACTACATATGATTCAACTTCGACCCATTTAGTGAAGTATTTAATGGAAAATAGGATGAATTCATGCCCATTGGACGCTTTTGGTGTAACTTTCCCTATGATGTTGATGCCCCATGTGGAGAATGGCTAAGGAGAAGTAATATTGTACAATTTCTGCGGAGGCAAGTGTTGGAGGTTGGAAATTTGTTGGCATTTCAGGCATCTTTGAACATAGGTTGTGCAATTCTGAAGCATGGTAGTCCAGTAGTAACCTCGTCGGATGAACTTCTTGGCGAACATATGGCCATTCATGTGGGGTACGCATTCCCCATTGTTAACACTAATAAAATATGGTCCATTTTGGTTAAGTGCCCATTTGAACCCACATATTAAAATATGGGGCTCATATTTTAAAAGTTGTAGGTCAAAATGGGTTTTAGATGTTGTAACTAATGGTCCATATTTTAGAAATATGGTCCCCATATTTATAAAATGGGTTGACCATAAATACTAACATACCCATAAAAAAAGTCATTGCAGCACATATCACAAAGCCTCTCACTCCTGTCTCTCCTCTCCTTATCAAATGCATTTCTTTTTGCTGGTATTTATCCCCCTCCAATCGGTATTTATCTTGTTCCAGCTGGTATCATCTCAAGAAACTAATTTTTTTCGTCCCACCGGTCCGCACCATCTCACCCCTCCAGTCGGTATTATCGCTGATTCTCTCCCTCCACTGAATGAAAATCTCTAACTTTTTTTCGGATCTAGGCATTTGGTGTATTTTAAAGAGCAAAATTCTTGAAAAAATTATATGTTTCTTTTTAAGATCGGGTATTTCATTATAATTAAATTTTTGACTAAATTCCTTTGTTTGCCTTTATTGATCCTTAATCAGGAAAATAATACTGAAATAATTTCATCATTTATTAATTAACTTTGTGTTGAAAATATTCGTCATTAAATAAATTGATTGAATAATACACTTGGAATAACTTTTTTGTTTTTTTTTTCCAGATCTATTGGTGCATTTTGGATATCTTTCGGGAATTAGATTGGCATTTAGTAACTTGAAGAGGAAAAACTGCCCAGGGAAAGAAAATGGACAGGCCCGGATCAAACCCAACCCGAAATGATGTTCAACCCACATTTAGCCCAGCCCAGATATGGCCCAACCCACTATTTTACCAGTGCTACCCGTTATGGATTTTCTGCATCATCTCTTCAATGTCAGCCCCTACGATGCAGTTCAAATGGGTTCCATCAAAGTTTTTCTTGAACAGTGCTTTATCGCAGACAATGTATTGGGTAGCCAGTCTGCAGAGGGTTGCTCGGTCATTCTTGTCATGACCTTGGGGATACTTACTATTCTTGAGGAGGTACCAAATATCACAGTACCAATAGTTGGCTATCTCGGGGTCTTCTTATGTGCTAAGCTCAATGTGGAAGCAGTGTGTTTGCTTATCTTGCTTTTGGACAAGGAAAGGGGCCACGGTTATTCCTTTGGGCATGTCAATCATAGAGGCTAAGGTAGCAAGGGCATTGGCTAGGTTATTCTTTGGTCGGGACAGGTAATGAAAGATGATTTCTTGGAATTGGGAAGCTAGCTCTTCTAAATGCGCATGGAAGGGTAAGAGTTTCTCATCCTTGACTTTCCATTTTCTAAGTACTTGATCGATTATGAAGGTTGAGTCCCCATAGACATCAAGGTAACGAATTCCCTTTTTGAGGGCAACTTTGAGGCCTACCGTGCACGCCTCATATTCAATCATCTTATTGGCGCAGGAAAAATCTAGTTTGATGGCAATGGGAGTATGAGAGTCATCAGGGGCAATTAAGAGTATCCCAATGCCATACCATTTCTTATTGGTGGCGCCGTCAAAGAACATTTGCCATCGAAGATATTATTGGGAGGTACAAAGGAAATTCTCATCCCGGAACTCAAAAATCCAGATATCGGCTTCTTCTATAGGGTAGTTATCAAGGTAATAGGAGATGGCTCTTCCTTTCATGACTTTTTGTGTGACATACACGATATCAAACTCGACTAAAAGCATCAACCAATAGGAAATTCAACAGAATAGGGAGAGATTCTTGAGTAGGTACTTTATGGGATCCATTTGTGATACGAGTTTTATGGGAAAGGCGGGAATGTAGTGTCATAGCTTTTGGGTGACCCAGATAAGGGCGACACATGCTTTTTATAAGGCTGTGTAGTCAACTTCATACCTGACAAACTTGTGACTGGTATAGTAGATGACTGTCTCTTTGTAGGGTTCTTCAAGGTACTGGGCTAGCAAAGCCCAACCTGCGGTATCTATCACGGTTAGGTATAGGAGTAGGGGAAGACCAGGCTGTGATGGCATGAGTATCGGAGGTCAGTTTAGGTATTACTTTCTCCTGTCAAAGTCTTTTTGGTAAGCTTTACTACAAACCTTAGTTGAATCCTTTCAGAGGAGTTTGATGATGGGATCACAAATGGAAATAAACTGGCTGATGAACTGGATAATATATTGCAATTTTCCCAGAAATCCCCGAATTTTCTTCTCCATTCGGTGTGGCGTCATTTCGAGTATGGCTTTAATCTTGGTATGATCTTCTTTTATCCCTTTCTCACTAACCATGAATCCTAAGAATTTTCTTTTGGCAACGCCAAAGACACATTTATGTGGGTTAAGTCGAATTTGATATTATCACATTTGTTCAAAGAACTTTCGAAGAGAGGTGACATGACTTTCCCTAGTCTTAGACTTGATAATCATATCATCCACATAGACCTCAACTTCCTTGTGTATCATAACTTGTAAGATGGTTGTGGAATCCCTTAGGTAGGTAGCCCCTGCAATTTTTAGACCAAATGGCATGACGATGTAGCAAACGGTTCCCCAAGGGGTGATGAATGTGGTTTTCTCTTGATGATATAAGTTCATCTTTATATGATTATATCCAACAAACCCATCAATGAATGACTTCAGAGCGTGATTGGCCATATTATCCACAATCATGTTGATATTGGGCAGCGGGTAATCATCCTTTGGAGAGGCCTTATTCGAGTCTCAATATTCGACGCACATGCAAAGCTTCCCTCCTGATTTTGGTATGGGTACGATATTGGCTAGCCATGTGGGATATTCGATCACACGAATGAAATTCGCGTTCAATTGATTAACCACTTCTTCTTTAACTTTGAGCGACCATTCTGTGTGGAATTTTTACAGTTTATGTTTGACTGGTTTACATACTAGGAGAGTGGGAATCGCATGCTGAGCTATCTCAAGATCAATGCTAAGCATGTCATTATAGGACCATGCAAAGTCATCCAAAAATTCCTTTATTAATTCCTCAAGTTGCGCGTGCTTATGCTCATCAGGGGTGGCCCCATCCTAATCTCGCGCAGTTGGCTACTAGAACCGAGGTTAATAATAATAGTTTCATCTTCATTAACTTGGACACGATTATGTTGTTTGTTATTAACCTTATTTAGATCAGTTAAGAATTATTCATTTGCAAAATCATCATCATTAAGAGTTTGATTAGAATCAAGACAATTAATGTAAGTCTCGTCAAGATATTCAAAATCTTCGTTTATTTCATTGATAGGAAAAATAACATTGAGAACCTCATCAAAGGAGGTTTCGATTACATCAGATTAAGGAGGAACAACTAAAGAAGGGAAAATTAGATAAACATCAGGGTTAATTTGAATATCAACAGGTGGCATAAGTGTAGCTTGCCAGTTGAGGATAGGTGCATTAGCATCTTTGATTAAGCGGGATGGATTCGACGATGTACCCTTGAGTGGAACATGCAGAGTGTTAGCCCCATTTTCTATAAATTGAACGAATCCTTGGAGTCACTTTCCTTGGAATCTATATTATGAATTATGGTCTATTCCATGAGCGGTGGCACTTAATGCTGGGAACCCTTGGCCCATGAGTAGATGTCTTGGAAAAATATCTCCATTCCTGGTTTCACCTTCTTGTCCACATGATCATACCATTGTTATGAAAAGCCATAAAAGGGGAACTCTTTGATGAATCTTCCATTCAAGGAATATCTTGATATAGTCTTGACACTTTCTAGCCACCTCTTTAGTCGAGGATGATGTATCATTCGGAGTTCTTTTGTCGACGGTTGATAGCCCAAGCCATAGGGAGGAAAATCTTTCTTCAACATAATAGGTTCAAGTATCCCCTCCTTTCTTGTCCCAGTCCCAGTCCAAGCATGAAATGCATGTTCTTGAACATTTGGATTTCAATGACATTACCATGGGAAATATACTATAGGAAAACCCATTCTTTGAAATCATATCTATTGGGAGTAGAAGTGGTTCAACCCAAAAACCTGACAAAAGTATATCATTTGTCTCAAGAGGTATCTCTAGTACTGGATCACAGGTGTGTGACACCCCGCCAAATAAAATACCAGGCGATCACTCCTATATCAAATTAAAATAGGAGTCGCATATGGGTCATTCTTAGCATCACTGTCAAAAACCAATTTAATTACTAATAACCTATTAGGCTGGCGTCAAAATTTTACTTAACTACTCTTTTTAAAAACCCACACAAATAAAACATCCACGCAGTTCATATGAATGAAACTGAAATGAAATAAAATAACCGAACACTCGATTCAAATATGATACAACCATATCGAATGCCGCACTAAAAGGAGAAAATGAATAAATAAATGCAATTGGTCCATTGGCCCCAATATTTACACAATACCTCGTATATAGAGTACAAGGATATAAGCGTCAATCGAGAACCTGCGTGCATCCGCAGCTGTTGCAGCAGACGTCTGACTCGAAGGAAGTGCCATCCAGGCATCCCTGTGTCTAGACACCTATATATATATATATATATATATATATATATATAGCAAGAGAGGGAAAAGTAGATAAATGGGTCAGAGCCCGAGTTTTGAAAATACTTAGCAAGTGCATAAATGCCTAATTTTAAAAAAAATGTTTTATCTCATATTTAAATTTGGTATCGCACTCCCATGAGATAACCCTCACCTCTCTTCTAACAGTGCACACCTAACGCATCCCTCTAAACATCCTAGTCAAGCTACGCTACCTAACTAATCCATCACCCATCTACTAACCACCCTTATTATTACCAAGTACTAAGGGCTAAACTTATTCCCAGTCTCAACACTATGCCATGTTCGTGCGTGGGGTGTCTCGCAGAGCAAAATCCAAACAAGGAACCCCCCCGATACACTACTTCGTGGCAAGGTCGATCATCGAGATCCATTATATAAGAAATCTCAATATTATAGCACTAAGGGTTAAACTTCTCCCCAGTCTCAACACTAAGCCAAGTTCATGTGTGGGGTGTCTCGCAAAGAGAAATCCAAACAAGGAACCCCCCGATACACTACTTCACGGCAAGGTCGATCATCGGGATCCATTAGACCCTCGGTACTCAATTTATACATACATACTCATATTTTATATACGTATCATGTTACACTTCCGGATATATCTCCCGGAATGAGAATTCATTTACAACATGTTTACCAATTTCATTATCATTTTCTTTTTATCTCAAAACTCTCCATTTCCTTTCTTCTCTCAAGGAAATGTATTTAAAAGACAATTTTATTATCATAAAAATGCTTTTTCATTTCATATGCTCCCATTTCCCTTCTTCCAACCAGGAAATGTATTTAAAGCCAAATCATTTATCTCATTTCCCTTCTTCCATCCAGGAAATGTAATTAAAGCCAATTCATTATCATAAATTGCTTTAACACCAATAATGTCCCAAATCATTGAGAATAGTCATATTACATATCATATAACGTTTTCTAATACCGCCCGTCCGGGTTTCCCCACTGTGCACGCCCCTAAATGGCTATCATCTTCCAGGGCCTATCAATCAAGACAACCTGGGATCCTACAACGCAAGACGTCGGGAAGCGGCCATATGCCTGCGGGAGAGTCATAACCACACCCAGAATTACCTCACCATCGCAGAAAAACATACAACAAGCGCTCATATGGCCTAGGGCTATATCCATCCTGCATTCATTAGCCAGGGGGCTTCACCTCACGCGCGCAACTTCCCTTATGATAGCGATTTAGAGAGGTGTGTATACATAAATTATCATTCATGAAAATCATTTCTTTTTCCAATTTGAAAACATTCATATTTTACATTCTCAAAATCATTTATTTTCAATGATTAAATACCAATCTTTATAATGAGCATTTCCTATTCTCATAGTCATATTTTATTAATGACCTAGGACCCAAAATGTAATTGTCCACACACTAGTCTCCTAATAATCCAACACATCGCCATTCTACCTTCTATTAATTCTAGGTTAACTTCCTATATCATATGGAACTTTAACCTCTATAAAACATCCTTGGAGTAATCCCAATTAACCCCATGCTAGTCTAGGATATTTGACTCCCTAACATAAGCCCGCAATGCCCTTAAATGAAATAGGTTGTGGATTTCTTTCCCATAAACCCAAGGACTACATCTCGTCCAAATAATCATTTAGAGGTCCCCACCCTTTTTATGAACCCCAACCTCCTAATTTATCAATTATTCTATTTTCCTCAAAAATATAGTTTTAGGGTTACACACATAAAACACTCACTTAATTCCCATAATTTCCCCTCCATTTGATGTCTATTTACTCTTAAAAGATTACTTAATTCCTTACATAAATAACCTCGAATCAATTTGAATAGTAATTCATCCTATCCAATTCATCCTAATAAAAGTTGTCAACCTTCCTGAAGGGTCGATCGATCGACCCCTGGTCGTCGATCGATCGATTGATCCCCCACGCTCGATCGATCGATCATGGCGGACAGCTTCTTCTCCGAGAAGTTGTTTCGGCCATGAAAGCTTCTCCCAAGCTTTTGTCTCTGCATCCAATGTCCTACAACCTCAACCAACTACATTTACACATATAATAAGGGTTCTAAACATCCTAGAACCCGAAACCAACAATTTATTTTGATTAAATTCTAAATTTCTCTGATTAGAAAATTATTGGGGTTTATTCGTTTTAACTCCCGAAAACCCATTTTATCCACGAAAACCAAACCCAAAATTTTTAGGGTTTATTGTTACCAAACTACGATACGAGATTTTTGCTCAAAAGTAAATAAAGCAAGTAAACACTTGCCTCATGGATAAAATCCGACAATCCCGAGTCGAGTCCGGCGGAGTTTGGCCCGAAATCTCCCTTTTCTCCTCTTTTTCTTCCTCTCTCTCTTCTCTCTTTTCTTTCTATTCTCTCCCTCTCTCCCTCCTTATATAGGGAGAAAAGGGTTTATACCCCTTAAAACCCAAAACCGACTCGTTTACTCAATTACGAGCCCTTTTAACTCCAAAATTCCCCGAAACTCTATTTTGACAATCGGACACTCTTTTCCGACTATCTCGGCCATTTCGAGACTCACGGCACAGTCGAAATTCCCATCCGAGGTACTTGACCGCAAATCACTATTTCAACCCAAAACAAATAAATGCGGTATTCCCATTAAAATATTATCTCTTATCGCTTTACCCAGCGGCGACATATTATGAAAATACTCCAACTTATATTTACTTAATCCTAAAAGTAAATATAACACCCATAGACAATCATCTAATCCTCGAAAATCCCAAAAATTAATATTCCGAGAAATTTCTCAATTTTCCAATTTATACCCAATTATGGAATTTAATTGTCTCCAAAAGGACGGGTTGTTACATACTCCCCCCCTTACAATGGAATTTTATCCTCAAAATTCGGATATAACCTACACCACCAAATTAGGATTACAAATCCCACTACGTCTTAGTACCCCCAGAATAAAAAATGTGCTAACACGATAGTACCTTACCATATTCCACCTATCTCAAGGTGTACTCAAATGTACTAGCTTCACCACAAGCTCCTCTAAGTTTCTACCCATCATCACACAACAACAACGCATTACTCCGATGGCCTCTCTTACTGCCAATAAGAGAAACGAGTCTATAACTACCGCTCTAATGTCTCACAAAGTTGTCACCCTTGCCAACAAGTGTCCGCTCGTCCATAGCAGGACAACTGATTTCCTTTAAAAAAGGAAACTCTACTAAGATTTGACTACTTCCAATAGTCTCGTCGCTTATCTTGGGCACGTTACCTCTTATTGCCCCTTATACAATTGGAATATCGCGTACCTCTCACGACATCCCAACCAACACACGCCAAATCCATTCGTAACTGCCTCACGACATAAACTTTAACTTTATATACCACGCCCCTTCTATTTCAAGTGGTATATAAACCAACCTACTAAGGTGCCCATACACCTTTTTAACCCGTGCACATCTGTACATACATTGTTAACGTTCGACACGTAACACTCTCTCTAAATAAGGATCTCCTTTCCTTGGTGTAATACTCACATATGGGTCCTCCCAACCCACGAAATTCAATTCTCCTTACATCAGCACCACTAACTCTATTGAACTTACATCCTAACAATGCTACGATCTATGCGTCACCCTACCTACGCGAAACGAGTACACTCCTAAGTATGTCCCTAGTGCCCAAGGCCTCTCTGAACTTCGACATTTGCTTGGTTTCATGCGTGGGACGTCTCGCAAAGCGAAATCCAAACAAGGAACCCTCCCGTTACACTACTCTATCGCGTTGTTGGTCATCAAGATATAGAGACCTAAGGCACACCAGTGGGACGTCCTAAATCCTACCTCGCTAACCTACAAACGCATTTCTACTATTCTATCCTCCCACCCGAGCAAAAAGAAAAATCTAACTAATCGAAGTGCCAACTCTCTATAAAAGCATCACGAACATAATACCCAAAACATATTTCCTCAAAATTTTCCTTTTCATTAAGGCCTGGCTATAATCCTCGAATCAATTTCCCTAAGTCCTACTTCACCCACCCACTTGTGGCGAGAGGACAACTTTATTGCTTTTCCATAGCACAATATTTCCATAAACATACCATCATCACATGGCTCATAGTCTATAGTGTTTCATCCACACTATACGACTTATCAATAAAACCAACATTCTCGCATCCTATAACATCTCTCCACTCCCGATGTCCTTAAGGTTCATGGGCGAAGCGTCTCGCAAAGCGAAATCCAAATAAGGAACCCCTCCACACACTACTACTTAACTTCGTCGGTCATGGAGGTCCGTTATTTTCGAATATGAAATCGGGATAATCCTATCCCCTCTTTCAACCAAATGTGGTCTGAACTCCCATTTCTAAATAGGATCCATACCACTAAGCGCTCGTACTATACTCAGTCCTTGCGCAATCAATAATGAGCTTAAACTCGCAGCTCAATAATAATCCGTCTATACCTCGAATCATATCTATAAGGTCATCACATACTCACATCACCATAATAAAACCTCTACTCATTGAAGTTCCATCTACCCATAATAATAAAGGCGAACTCAACCTGTATCCAGATGAGATATCGCAACAACCACCCGTTCCACCCTGGAACTGCGGACATGATAGTCTTGCCTATCGCTCCGAATATACCATAACATTTCATACTCACCATATTACCATACTCGTATAAACATATAAGACGAGTATCATAAACCAGATATATATTTATTTAAAATATCAACACCCGCCTTTATGCAGAATGAAGGAAAATAAAACTCCGCTACCGCGAAAAACACATAGGCCTACATTATATAATGTTATCGATACCGCTACAAAACACAAATTACACACACGAGTCTATGGCTAACGAAACACCGTGACTTTATCTAGCCACGCCAATTATACCTCTTCCTTTTGAGGTGAAACTTATAACAATAACCTTGCCCTGCTACTTATAATCATCTTACTAGTCCTCTTAACTTCTCCGTTAAAAGGAAACTCCACTACAAGCTTCAACCCTATTTCAATGAATTCCCCGGGTGGATGTCCACCATTGGGGTTCACGAATACACACATACTCCATATCAATCTTTATCCACTGTCGGCCTCTTACCAAACCTTATGTGAATAATTTAAAACTGCATTCTCCTCATTCCTGCTAAATTATGGGGACTCACGGTTAAAACTGTCTGTAAGATCCCTTTAAAATCTTTACTTCACTGAGAAATTCAACTTTAGTACCACTCTCTACTACGACAGTACTGCGATACTCGTAACTACTATACTTTAGTAGTCGTTGCAACAATCCTTAGCAAACACTACAAAGTAAGTGACCTCTACTACGATCCTCGTCCCCGACTTCTCCTACAGCTCCAAATAAGCCCCGCCTCCTGCTGCCATCCAGGCCCCGCACACGAATCTCGAACGAGCGCGCAAAAGATTTACTATAATCTTATAAATATTGCGGGAGAACAAAATCTCACAAGAGAAATCAACAATCCTAATCCTGAGGCTCTATATCAAATCGAGCGCAACGCTGAAAGCATAGTACGGCCGCACAGATTCTTAAGGACACTAGAACCTGATGCTCTGATACCATCTGTGACACCTCGCCTAATAAAATACCGGGCGATCACTCCTATATCAAATTAAAACAGGAGTCGCATATGGGTTATTCTTAGCATCACTGTCGAAAACCAATTTAATTACTAATAACCTATTAGGCTGGCATAAAAATTTTACTTAACTACTCTTTTTAAACACCCACACAAATAAATCATTCACGCAGTTTATATGAGTGAAACTGAAATGAAATAAAATAACCGAACACTCAGTTCAAATATGATACAACCATATCGAATGCCGCACTAAAAGGCAGAAAAGAATAAATAAATGGAATTGGGCCATTGGCCTGAATATTTACACAATACCTCATATCTAGAGTACAAGGATAAAAGCGTCTATCGAGAACCTGTGTGCATCCCAGCTGCTGCAGCAGACGTCTGACTCGAAGGAAGTGCCATCCAGGCATCCCTGTGTCTGGACACCTATATAATATATATATATATATATATATATATATATATATATATATATATATATAGCAAGAGAGGGAAACGTAGATAAACGGGTCAGAGTCCAAGTTTTGAAAATATTTAGCAAGTGCATAAATGCCTTATTTAAAAAAACGGTTTTATCTAATATTTAAATTTGGTATCACACTCCCATGAGATACTCTCACCTCTCTTCTAACAGTGCACACCTAATGCATACCTCTAAACATCCTAGTCAAGCTATGTTGCCTAACTAATCCATCACCCATCTACTAACCACCCTAGTTATTACCAAGTCCTAAGGGCTAAACTTCTCCCCAGTCTCCACACTATGCCATGTTCGTGCGTGGGGTGTCTCGCAGAGTGAAATCAAAACAAGGAACCCCCCTGATACACTACTTCGCGGCAAGGTCGATCGTCGAGATCCATTATACCCTCAGTACACGAAAGATATATAAATATATATATATATATATATATATATATATATATATATATATATATATGCACCATATAAGAAATCTCAATATTAGAGCACTAAGGGTTAAACTTCTCCCCAGTCTCAACACTAAGCCAAGTTCGTGCGTGGGGTGTCTCGCAAAGCGAAATCCAAACAAGGAACCCCCCCCCCCCCCCGATACACTACTTCGCGGCAAGGTCGATCGTCGGGATCCATTAGACCCTCGGTACTCAATTTATACATACGTACTCATAATTTATATACGTATCATGTTACACATCCGGATATATCTCCCGGAATGAGAATTCATTTACAACAAGTTTACCAATTTCATTATCATTTTCTTTTTATCTCAAAAATTTCCATTTCCTTTCTTCTATCTAGGAAATGTATTTAAAAGCCAATTCTATTATCATAAAAATGCTTTTTCATTTCATATGCTCCCATTTCCCTTCTTCCATTTAGGAAATGTATTTAAAGCCAAATCATTTATCTCATTTCCCTTCTTCCATCCAGGAAATGTAATTAAAGCCAATTCATTATCATAAATTGCTTTAACACCAATAATGTCCCACAATATTGAGAATAGTTATATTACATATCATATAACGTTTTGTAAGACCATCCATCCGGGTTTCCTCACTGTGTGCGCCCCTAAATGGCTATCATCTTCCAGGGCCTATCAATCAAGACAACTTGGGATCCTACAACGCAAGACATCGGTAAGCGGCAATATGCCTGCGGGAGAGTCATAACCACACCCAGAATTACCTCACCATCGCAGAAAAATATACAATATGCGCTCATATGGCCTAGGAATATATCCATCCTGCATTCATTAGCCAGGGGGCTTCACCTCACACGCGCAACTTCCCTTATGATAGCGATTTAGAGAGGTGTGTATACATAAATTATCATTTATGAAAATCATTTCTTTTTCCAATTTGAAAATATTCATATTTTACATTCTCAAAATCATTTATTTTCAATGATTAAATAGCAATCTTTATAATGAGCATTTCCTATTATCATAGTCATATTTTATTAATGACCTAGGACCCGAAATGTAATTGTCCTCAAACTAGTCTCCCAATAATCCAACACAACACCATTCTACCTTCTATTAATTCTAGGTTAACTTCCTATATCATATGGAACTTTAACCTCTATAAAACATCCTTGGAGTAAACCCAATTAACCCCATGCTAGTCTAGGATATTTGACTCCCTAACATAAGCCCATAATGACCTAAAATTAAATAGGTTGTGGATTTATTTCTCACAAGCCCAAGGACTACATCTCGTCCAAACAATCATTTAGAGGTCCCCGCCCTTTTTAGGAACCCCAACCTCCTAATTTATCAATTATTTTTTTTTCATCGAAAACTTAGTTTTAGGGTTACACACATAAAACACTCACTTAATTCCCAATCGATCGATCCCCCACGCTCGATCGATCGATCATGGCGAACAGATTCTTTCCGAGAAGCTGTTTCGGCCATGAAAGCTTCTCCCAAGATTTTGTCTCCGCATCCAACATCCTACAACGTCAACCAACTACATCTACACATATAATAACGGTTCTAAACATCCTAGAACCCGAAACCAATAATTTATTTTGATTAAATCTTAAATTTCTTCGATTAGAAAATTATTGGGGTTTATTCGTTTTAACTCCCGAAAACCCATTTTATCCACGAAAACCCAACCCAAAATATTTAGGGTTTGTTGTTACCAAACTACGATATGAGATTTATGCTCAAAAGTAAATAAAGCAAGTAAGCACTTGCCTCCTGGGTAAAATCTGACGATCCCTAGTCGAGTCCGACGGAGTTTGGCTCGAAATATCCCTTTTCTCCTCTTTTTCTTTCTTCCTTTCTATCTTCTTTATTTTCTTTCTCTTTTCTTTCTATTCTCTCCCTCTATCCCTCCTTATATAGGGAGAAAAGGGTTTATACCCCTTCAAACCCAAAACCGAATCGTTTACTCAATTACGAGCCCTTTTAACTTTAAAATTCCCCGAAACTCCATTTCGATAATTGGACAATCTTTTCCGACTATCTCGGTCATTTCGAGACTCACGGCGCAGTCAAAATTCTCATCTGAGGTACTTGACCGCAAATCACTATTTCAACCGAAAACAAATAAATGCGGTATTACCATTAAAATATTATCTCCTGTCGCTTTACCTAGCGGTGACATATTATGAAAATACTCCAACTTATATTTACTTAATCCCAAAAGTAAATATAACACCCATCGACAATAATCTAATCCTCAAAAATCCCAAAAATTACTATTCCGGGAAATTTCTCAATTTTCCAATTTATACCCAATTATGGAATCTAATTATCTCCAAAAGGACGGGTTGTTACATGGTGATTGCATTCTCGGCATTGTCATCTTCGCCCAAGATAGTGATGACCTTTCCATTGGTGAAGAACTTTAGTTTCTGATGAAGGGAAGAAGACACCCCCTTGATGCTATGGAGCCATGGTGGTCCGAGCAGCAGATTGAAACAAGTTGCGATATCGATGACTTAGAATTCAACAAACGGATTTATAGGGCCAACCCCTATTGCAAGCTTTATGGATCCCATCACTTCTAGGCGGGTATTATCATAGGCATGTACTACGATAGAGGTTGGATCAAGGTTGCTTACTTTCAGGCCCAAAGAATTGAGAGTTCTTAACGAGAAAACATTCAGAGCCGATATATTATTGACAAGTGAAAGTGGGATCGTCTTTCCCATGACTTAGAAAAAGAGAGAGCATAATTATGGTATGGACCAATCTTAGGTATTTCTTCTTAGGATAAGAAGAGAATTCTAGTAGAGTTCAGGGATACAATCAGATTCATGGCTTCTTCTAGCATGGTGAAAGGAGGAACTGTGGGTGCTGTGAGTAGCTTGATCAAGGTATTTCGATGTAGATAAGAATACATAAAGAGTCCCCAAGGAGTGATGTTAGCATGGGTCTTCTTCAACTGATTGAGGATTTTGCTCTCTTTGAGGGTCATTTCTGGCATAGGAAGATTCTCAACACCCTTTACTTTGTCAATCGTAGAGGGTTGTAGGCTTGGGACTTGGTAATGCCTCCCTGACCTGTTCATATGGTTAACGGAAGAGGGAAAAAATAAAAACCCTATTTCCTCATCAATCTCGAGTTATTCAGTCGCTTTGTTGATCTCTCCTAGTAGCTCCTCAAACTATATCATCCCACATATGTTAACTATCAGACTAGCCTTTTCTAGACTCTTCTCTGAATCATTAAATTTATCTTAACGTCCGGTGGCAATGACATTATCTTTCCATGAAAATTCAATACACTCCACAACTTTAGTGGCTTTTTCGTATTGTTCCCTGCATTCGGTGAGGAGATATAGAAGTGAAGGAACTAGACAACTTTGTAGTTTCAAAGCATCCAATAGCTCGAATATACTACAAATATCACTTATCTGTATAAATGAATCCACTATGATCTGGATCATATCATTTAAACTGACTTCATCGGTCGGTACAACCCAATTATCTGACTCTCGATTCCATTTTCGAGCTTTTAAGAATAACACACTGAATCTTTGACAGTTAACGATCATCTAGTAGGGTAATTTTATCCCAAACTCTAGGAGTTGGTTCAATAATTCTGTTAATTCCATATATTTACCTCCAGAACAGATGTGGACAGTGATACATGCTTTGGTAAGGGGTAATAGATCTTGACTCGTGAGACTGGTAGGGTGTAGAATAAAGTATGGGCATGTTTGGAGAGGTTTAAGAGAGTATATGGGTATGATTAGTAATTTTCTTGGTATGATCTAGGTAGATGGGTTAAATTCTGGGTTTTCTTATATGAAGATGGCATTTGTATGATTCAGGAGTGAATTTGGGTAGTGTTTGGTTTAGTATTGGTCCAATGGTTTGATGAAGTTTTGGCTTAAGAGTGCTTGGTAAACTTTGGAGAGGGGAGCATGAAGCTCAGTGTATTCCTTCCGAACTGGGTTAGGGCAGATTTTTGGTTAGGAGAGAATTGTCTAGATACTTTCTTTAGTTCAACTTTTGTCTTGGCAAGAACTTGTTCGATTCCTTATTCTCGAAGGGCTATAAAATGAGGGTAGTACTGCCCTCCATCCTGGGTCAGATATGGGGCAAGAGGTTCTTCTTCACAATGCTAACTTTATCCTCTTCAAAAGGCTGATTGGTCATGGTGGTTGCTTTCTCTCTCCACCTTTCTATAAAGTTACTGACTGACTCCCAAGGATTATGAGCAACTCTAAATCACGATTGGTAACCTCTAACTCTTCATTTTACTTGTACTATGACATGAATTTGCGAGCAACATCCTCCTAATTGTGGATTCTGGACTCCTCAAGAGATAAGAACCAACGGAGAGCACTATCCTTCAAGGTCTATTAGAAAATTTGGGCCATTATCTCCTCAGAGGCCCTTATGAGAGTCATGGCATGGTGATAGCTGTCGAGATGAACGATCATGGGTCCACTACCCCAGAATTTCTCGATGTTGGGCATCTTAAACTTTTTCAATAACCTTACTTTAGGATAGGGAAATATGTGGGTGTAGTCCATGTAGTTTCCAGAGAGTCTGACTTAGTTGAATTTCTTGGTCAAAATCTTGAGGTTTTCCTTAACTTTGTTCAACTCTTCCACCTTTGGATCAATGTTCACGGGTAAGTTATCCCCTAGCTGGTCAAGATTAATTATAAGAAGCGGGACTGGCAGTGGCCCATTAGCTGGAGGAACACATGGAGAATACTGGTATTCTTTGGGAACCTAAATAGGCTCGGGTGTAGGCAGACCTATAGCGCAAGGGAAGAGGAACTTGGGCTCTTTGAGGATAGGGATCCGATTTCGTTGCATCTCATGAACCTCAGTTTGAAGGTTGTCAATATTGGCAGTGAGTTGAGTTAGGACTGTCATCAAATCCGACTGCACATTCGGTTCTTGGTCATGTTCTCTATGAAAATCAGATGAATTTTGGACTTGGAGGAAGTGAGGGGACTGACGGAGCTTTAGGGCGATTCGACTGAACACCAAAGCCAATAGGGAGCCAGGCCAAGGGTATGCGATCGACCTGAGAAGGAAAAAAATTGGGGTTTATTGTTTGGAAAAGAGGAAAGAAGGAAACATGGTTTTGACATTTTTAGAAAGGATGAGGAAAAAATGTTTTTCGGGTAAAGGGAGCAAAATATTTTTAGTGTAAGAAATGAAAAATGTTTTTGGTATTTTTTATAAAAGAGGAAAAATGTTTTTGGGCACTTTTGGAAATAAAAGAAGGAAAAATTGAGAGACGGGTCTGATCATCATTCTTATTTTGTTTATTAGGTTCTCACTTAATAGATTTACCTACATACAAAAAGAAATGTCGGACGGGACCCGAGCCTAGAAAAACTGGGTTTGAAAAATATGCAAAAACTATGGTTGGGCCAATTACTAGGCTCATGGGCAGGGTCCCATTTTAAAAATTAAGCAAAAATTTGTTTTGCATGCCGACCTGGCATTTCGGTAGCATTTTGGGTTGAAACCAGCAAACTAAATATGAGTGTCCTAGGTTTGACAACTATCCGCGGGTATGCAATTGCTGGGTCAATTGGAAGGTGTTTCCCCTTTGGTATGACTTCCACGATATGTGTCTTGCTTTTAAAGGAAATCAGTACGTGTGGACAAGCCATTTGATATACCTAAGTGTACGTGAATTACCTCACTATATTCCTCGTGGGGACAGTATGTGTGAGAGCGAATTCGATATACTCGATGTACGTGAATGAGTTCCTTGAGATATACCTCCCGTTATGACATTATTAAAGCGATACGATGTGAGGGGATCCATTCGATATACGTAGAAGGTGCTTGGCAATGGAAGGTGAGAGTCATATCGCTTACGCTAACTGTGCCCTACTGGACTAGCACCCGTCACAAAGTGACCCCCCAGTTACGGGATAAAATTTGGTCAATAGCAATGCTCTTTGGTGATATAGTGTGCAATATGCATGATTATTTATTAGTATCTTATTGATAGGCATCATGCCAAGAAGGGATAATGTACAAGTATAAAAAAATATGCTAATCATGGATTATGTGAGAGTGAGTGGTGTGTAATTATCTACAAGTGAGTGTCTGGTAGTGAACCTAAGCATGGATCAACTACAAGTGGTGTTTGATAAGTGTGAGTGAGCATGGATATATACAAGTGTGATATGTGAAGGTTTGTGATAGTGACACCTAAGCATGGATTTCTAAGTGGTGTGTGCAACATGTGGATATAAGTGATCCTAGACGCATGCGGAGTGAAGTGTACATGGAGAATTTCTACAAGTGTGAGTGAGTAGTGATACAATTGTAACACCCTGTATTTTTTAAGATTTAAATAATTATGCGATTGATAATTATTGTTGGATTAATTATATTAAAATGTGGGAATTAATTATCAATTCGGATTAAAATTGAATATTTACTACCATGACGAGAAGTTAGTAATGAGTAATATTACTGTGAGAATAAGTAATATGGAATGACGATTTTATATAATTTGCCATGAGAGAGAAATACGGTAGTTTGGTATATTAAGTCGAGACATGCGTGTGAGTCGTGTCATGACTAATTAAGTGGAATAAAAAGGTAAATTATTTTACATAACTCGTACGATCATTTCTAGTGCGCCGTTGAGTCAGGAGGGGTCGAGATAGTCAAAAAACTCTACCCAAGTATTCTATTTGGACTCCGGGATATTTTTAAGCCAAGCCAGCACCCGGTAGGGGTAGTTTTGTAATTTGGATTTTTGGAGGAATTAAATGGACGAAAATTGGAGAAATAATATATCAGATAATTGCGGACAATTAGGCTTAGGTTATACCAAAACCAAGAGAGAGACACAATGGGTGAGGGAGAGCAAATTCCAAAGGACGAGTGGCAATTTACACCACATTGCACAACCACCACCACCATCATGTATATCGGAACGCGAGGAGCGCACCCATACTAACAACAACAATGGATCAGACCTTCGAAATCGAGGCAAGTGTTTTTTCTTTAGCAATAACGATGTTCATGTTAGTGTAGGGATGAAACACTAACATATTGTTCATAATATTGATGAAAATTGGAGATTGGATATACATTATTTTAATTTAAGATTAAATTAGGTTGAACCCTTCGTGTATGTAGATTTGAAATCACGTTTTGATAACTTTATGTGATGAAAAAATATGGGAATTTTACGTTCTTGAATGAAAATTGTAAGAACTAGGGTTTGTGAAATTGAATTGGGGATTTCATATTTCATTAACGATTTGTAATGATTTATTGATTCTAGGTTGTTAGAATTCATTTACAAATGCTAGGATTCGATTTGGGACTAATTGATGGGAGTTTGGGATGATATTTAGAGGTTTTAAGGTTGAAAAATGGTGAAAAATGAGATTGTCTAAGGTTGAAGACGAAACAGCCTAGGTCGCGAGATGTCGCTCGAGAGAAATTGGTTGTTGCGCGAAATCGTTCGAGCGACACGTGGAAGTCGTTCGAGCGAGATCCATTCTGGTTCGAGCGAGATTTCTAATTTTTAGAGAATTTCCTGTTTTGCCCCTATTTGTGCAAATAGTCAATTTGAGTAAGAAAAATGAGTGTTCGATGAAGCCAAAATAGTGCAGAATTATTGGGAGTTGTTTAGGTGTAATGATTCAAATATTTGGAACGGTGAATTTACCTTGAAGATTGCGAGAGAGAGATAATCGTAATTGTAAATGCGTCGAGAGTATTAAGTGATAAATACTTATGATATTAGTTCTAACGATATGGAACTTATAAGAATAAAAATTAGTTGTTACTTTTGGGACTTCTTATGATTATGTATTAATGATTTTCGGGTGACATATTATCCTTATATATATTACAAGAGAGGGAATATCGTGATTTAAAAATACATTGATAGTATTTAGTGATGGTAATACTACATAAGGAATATGACATTTGGTTGTCTATATACCGTTTGATTTGATGGGTTGTGTGTACCTATATTTGATATTATGTGTATGACATACCTAGTTGCTTGCTACCGCGGGTGTGTGTGTAGAAACAGTCTTATCTTGAGTGACCTTCGGGGGGATATTTCACTTGTATCTCAGAACATAGGACTGTGAAGACTTATTTGTGAGTAGATAAGTCGCTAACTATGGGAGCGTAGGTATGTTCGTGACCCATAGGTATGTGAATGATGTTCGCCGCCAATATGTGTGATTTGTATATATGGTTCGTGGGAGATTTCCGAACCGATAGTCCTTATTTAAGTACGAGATGTACCGGGACATGATAGTAGAGTATGCAATGAACTACGGGTGTATCCTTGGGGTGCTATGTTAATATATATATATATATATATATATATATATATATATATATATATATATATATATATATATATATACACACTAGTGGTGGATATATATGTACACTTGTGTTATACTTACAATGTGATATTTGTAGGCTATTAAGATTGTGTTAATACACATATATATAATAGTGAGGAATTTATATATGTATGCTTATGGTATATCTAATATGAGATAATTGCAGAATATTAAGATAGTGAAATCTTCCGTAACGTAAATAGTAAACACTTGACTTTAGTGTGATAAGAGTTATTTAAAATGACAAATGTCGAAATCAAATACGGGATACTACTACGAGGGGTAACTAGTAGGATAAGCAGTTTCCTAGTTAAGAGTGTGTCAGATGGCTAGGTTGGATTTTATGTACGTTAGGCGTGCACACTAGTCGAGAGGTGAGAATCTCATGTGAGAGTTCGAACTAACATGCATATGATACTTGCTTTAATGCAGTTTTAAATACTTGCTAATAAATCTTTTTAAAACATCGGGCTCTGACCCGTCTCTTGAATTTATTCTCTCTTTTTCTATATATATATGTATTAGTACAGGTGCCGAGCCACAGGGACACCGGTTCTAGAGACTTGGATGGTTTGTCGAGCTACAGCTATTGTGGAAGTTGCGGGTCATTTGATCGAGATTAGACGTTTCTCTCATTTCATTCAGCTCCAAGTTTAGATATCTCAGTTCGGGCATGTGTCACCCATTCTCATTAGCGGAGTTGTACTCAGTTTACTTTCTAGTTCTTTTCAGTTGGATTGAGTATTTATTATGGTTTGGTTTATGGCTTTGAACTAGAAGATTTTATCCAGTCTTAATTATTCAGTAATTGATTCAATCAACATTCAATTCTTGTGTATGGTTTATAATTACATGTTCATAAATTTATTGAAATAATTGATTTCAAGTTTAATTGGAAAATGTTTTGACACTAGCTTAATTAAATGTTAGGTAATTAATTGGATTTAAGTTTTCGACAGTGATGCTAAGAATGAACCAACCGAACATTCTGTTATAAATTTTATAAAGGACTAATCACCCGATATTTAATTAGGCGAGGTGTCACAGGTGGTATCAGAGCATTAGGTTCTAGAGTCTTTTAGGATCTGTACGGCTTATTACGTTTCAGCTTAGCGTTATTTGATGTAGAGCCTTTTTCTAGGATTTTTATATTCCACTGCGTATGGGATTCACGCTCTCTTGCGATTTAGTTTAGTGAATCCAATTCATGTGCGAGAGTGATTGAACTTCGTACTTCGAATAATATGGGACGACCAGCGAAGGTCGTTAGCGGGATTGGGGGAGGAGGAAAACAATTGAAAGTTATGAAGCATTCGAGGAACGGTGATCGTGATAGAAGTCACCAACAGTAATATCTAAGTGTGATGGGATAATGGAGGGAGCTAATCTAAAGGCAATAATGTAAAGTAGAGTGTAGTGACACTCAGAATTTTAAATTCATAAGAAATTTTTCTAGCTCAGAAAAACAGCAAAGAGTAAAAATAGTCAATCAAACCGAGATATTGGGTACGGATTGAATATTTAAAACTTTCCATCTTTTGGTCAGACAGAGATATGGAAGAGATGTTGAACTTATCACCGATAGGTCAGGTAGAGACCGACCGTAAAGGATGAGTTAACTTGGTAAGCTAACTTCGTAACCGAAGTAGGAGTCATGGAAGATAAAAGGGTCCGTAAGTTGAAAATGGACTCGTGGGAAGAATGCCCTAGCGTGAATGGGAGGCGAGACTAAGGTTACTAGCGTTAATGTCATCAAAGTATATGTTTACTAGAATATGTCAACGCCCCAGAAGAAAGGGAGTCAGTCGAGTTGTGATACCTAGCCGAAGGGCAAGGTTGAATTAAATAGTGTTAGTGGAACATCACCAGAAGGTATACATAGTGGGGGAAAACCTATTTAAATGATATGATTAAATCTTAACGTAATGGTAATATATGAACAGTGTACCGGATCGTAGTGCCATTATAAAAAAGTGAGCACACATGTCATGAAACCAATAAGAAGTGACAAACATGCAAAACTAGCTATGTGAGCAAAATGAACAATGTATATGGGTGAAATAACAACATGTGAATATGAACATAAAAGAGAATAAATGAAGAGGACTCGAATCTTAAGAGCGATTTTGGGACATCTGCGTAGTCGAAAATGACATCAAAGCCCATGTAGTTCATAGGTAAAATAAGGTGGTGTCTAACCCATAGTCCAAATCTAGAGTTTATATCTTAATTTTATGTAAAGGTGTGTAAAGTGTGGTGAAAGTGAGAGAACCTAAATTTAGGAACTAGGGTATATACCCTCATTTTTGTTTGTTTTTTTAATTTATAAAAATAAGTTTGAAGCTATATATAATAAAAGGGTGAGATTGGTGATAAAAGAAATAAAAAACAGTTATGAATATGTACAAAATGACAAAATATAAGATATAAGAACTAGTTGGCAAAAAATAGAATGAAAAGAATTTAGACCTTTGAAACAACTTAAGATCTATCTTTTAGGACTTTTGTAAGGTGGTTTTTGAGTGTAGGTTGTGGTGGATAGGTGTGAGGTAAGGATTAGTTCAGGGTATTTGAAAGGTATGGGGAGAAAGTTATTGCACTGATTTCGAGGTTGAAGGTGCTAAAAAATAAGGTTAGTGTTTCCTTAAATAGGAAATCATATAGTAGAAAAAGACCAAATTACTCCCAGAGGGATACCATCCGACATACTCCTTGCCCTGCTTATTGACAGGATGGCCAAACTTAGTTGGCATGGAAGCTCCTACCTGCCTACGGGAAAGTGAGGTGTCATGTCGATAGGCAGGCATAATTGGTTTTTTGGTCATAAAATATGAACCGTTGGTCTACTTCACGAATGGATAAAAGTGTTGGAAATAGGATTCAGAGGTCTATGAGAGTTTTTTAGATACTCATAACTTCAAATGCCAACCAAAGTTAGCTAGAGCTCAGAGAGTTGCAGTTGTACTCTGATTTGGGTTTGTAGAAGGACAGGGGGTCTTGGATTTGAAGGGACTTTGTTTGGACCACATGGAAGAATGTGGGGGTTAAAATGGGGTGTCTACATTCACTATTACATATAACCTTAGGACACATATTCAAAATATAACAATTCTCCATAGCTTTAGTGCTTTGAAAGTTCATTTACCTTTAGGGTCAAGAACTTGACATTCATTTGAGGTAAAGAACACATTGTGACGATCATCACACAATTGGTTAATGCTAATTAAATTATCTTTCAATCCATCCACCAAAAGGACATCGTCTAACCTACTAAACCCAATGATTTTAATAGTGTTTTTTCCCAGCACGTTAGACATATTCCAATAGCTAAAAGTAATTGTACTAGTTTTGTTTTCAGTAAGGATTGAAAGCAATGATTTATCCCCGATCATATGTCAAGAGAACCCACTATCAAAGTACCGTTGTGAAGAGTTATATGCAACTAAATTCAACTGAATAACAAAAAATTTGCTCTCAATATTTTGAGCCCAAATTTTTTTACTAACGCGCTTACTCTCATTACTCATACCCAAATCCTTCACATTTGGTTCAACATTTTGATTTATAAAAAAATTTAATGTTTGACAAAGTGATCTTAGACTTTTCAATAAGGGTCTTAAGTCATGCTTTATTGAGGAATCTCATCCTTCAAAATATGGGGTTTGTTGGTCACTTCGATCTTGCGAAGCTTATAGAAAAAATCCTTCAAGTGTCCCTTCTATTTACAAAACATGCACTCGTTCATAACACATGATACATTGTCATTAGGATTATCCACACTCTTTTTCTTCTCAAGTTATGGAGGAGACTTTTTAAAAATAGGAGTATCTTTTTAAGATTTGAAAATGTGGTTTTGGAGGTCACATTAGATTTTGCTTTAAAATTTCCAAATCCAATACCACTTTTATCATTTGAAGATCGGTTGTTTGATAAAAGCATTTACCAAATTTTAGCACTGATACTCCAAATTGACTTTCATATTCTTAGCGGAGATGAGATCATTTTAAGCAACAATGGTATTTTAATTTAAATAGATACTATAATTTTTACATTCTAATAACTCGGTTTACCAAACATTAATCTTTCTTATAAATCATTTCTTTCTTTCTCCATAGATAGGATATTTTCATTCAGATAGAGTGGAACCTTAAGCCTCCACATTACTCAAAATGAAACTTTCCTTTTTGAAAGAAATTAATTCATTTTCAACTATATTTTATTTAAAGGAAACTTTTAATAAACATTATTTATGCCTAGCATTTTCATCACTCAATTTATCAAAGGCAATTTACAAGTCACCATCTTCCTCTTCATCATATTATTCAGAAAAATAATCAGAGGAAAATAAATTATCAAGGTTAGAAACACTCTCATCACTTGAGAACGATTATTAAGACACCTTTTTTCACTTGGATTTACACCATCAAAGAACCTAAACATGTTAGGGCGAGAAAACGCATCTTCAAAAATATCCATCTTGCATACCATAACATTATCTTCCATAGAAGACCAAAAAATAATCTTTCCTCTAGGTGATTAGACCTAATAAAAGGAGGAATAGTTTTTATACTAGTTTAGAGTTATCTATTAGTAAAATACTACTCAAAATGGAATACTTCGCCAAATTAAAATTTAGTTTCAATTTTAATCAATGTGCAAAACAATGTGTACACCCTAAAGGAATAGGTGACAAAATTTATTAATGATTTAATATGCACACCAAATATTAATCTTCATTAAGAACTTTAGATATAAATTATGTGAAGAAGTACCATAACATCGGATACAAGAGGAAAATACCCACTAGCGAGAAAAACCATGGGCCAAATCATCTCACTAAAATATAACAAATACTTAAAAAGGAAATAAATGTATTACGATCACACAATGTGCTAAATCGCATCTTACCCTTTTTTCACGAGAGTCCTATTACAACAATGTCATGATACGATCAATAAGTTTGCATTGAACCAACTTCAAAGTTGTCTTTGTAAATAACCACACAATCACTAGAATCTCCCAAGGATAATAAGTCTTAAGTTTAAAAAGATTTTAATTAAAAAAAAGTGTTTTAGGGTTCACAGAATTTACTTCTTTAATATTGATCACTCTTAAGACAAGTATGAGCAAGTGTAAAGAACATAAGGAAGGAGAATAAAGAACCAGTTTTTTTCTTAAAAAAATTTTAGGCTCTTAAAATGAACAACAAAATCTCAAGTTTTTTTTCTCTAGTAATTTTCCCTTTGATAATAATATAAGACTTATAAAAAAGAAAGACTAATGTGGTATATATCTAATAGACATGATCCCACTTGACTTAGTATAAAAGGAAAAAGAAGCAAAAGGTCACATTAGCCCCAAAAAGTACTTTTTGGAAATATCTAGGAAAGAACTTTCATCATGTAGAAAATGAGAAAATTTGATGATTTGCTTCGTTGGTTGTTCGTTACAATGATTGTTTTCTTGGCTGACACGAAGGAGGTCATGAGAACTACGAGGCATATTTTCACTAGATAAAGAAACTTAGGCAAGACCAGTGAAAGACGATGTTGATGGATCGAAAAACCTTCGATTCGGCGAACTATCCGCGATGGAGGTCACGCGTATAACCACTACAATTTTGCCTTAAAACCATATATTCTCATGACTATCAAAGAAGGACCTTCGCTACATCAAGAATTTTTGGGACTCAAAAAATTCCTTTAAGGATATATTTTTCATGGAGAAATATATTATGATATTTTTGAGATGACAAAAAGTACAAAATAATGCACCAATGTTTTGAAAAGGATATGAACAATTTGAATTTGAAAAACCATGATTACTAAGTTCTTTAGGTCAAGATTATCTCATCCTAAAGCGATCGATGTGATATTAGGATGAAAGAATTCAACTTCAGTGTCTTGAATGTTGATAAATCTTCCAGAGACCTCTTGGACGCAAAGTGTTTTAGAAATCGAAATGAGATAATTTTCTAAATGAGGGCAAAATGAGTATACTATACTTTATAGTTGCCTTCCATCCCCTTATTCTCAGCCTCAAAATTAGCATATATATTCTTTTTAGGACCTATATATTCAGTAGAATTTAAATAAATGGTTAATGACATTTAAGACTAAGACATAGTTGATGTTTAACGACTTAAAGGAGCCAAAAGTCTAGTTGGATTGAGCACCAGAAGCCCTAATAACTAAAAGAACAACAACATGGATGTGATCCTTGTAACCTTTAAGGATATTAAACTCCCTATTAGATGTACATAGAATGATATGATATATAAGGTGTAAGAAAGGGGAACTATAGTTAATATGGATGACCGGTGCATCATAGTGTGACGTTACGAGCCCCGAGAGGGTTGCGCGTGATGATACGCCTAGGGGGAACTTCATCACGAGGATGCGAGGAGTGCTTGTCTTCAGCTTTCATCACACCCCCACGAGGTCAAGTTATCGATTCGATGTTAGGTCAATGATCTTACCCATGGATGTCATTTAAAGACAAGTCTAGATTTTATGCACGCCCCTTTGGTACGTGTGGCCTTTGTGAAGAAGAAGGGGGTTTCATCAGTTGTTTAGAGTCGTTAGTTTATTTTATATAAAAATAAACAAAAAATTTTGGGTTAGCCATTTTAGGTTAATCCTAAGACAGGTTTTAAAGTCTGTGATTGGTCTATAGAATCTTGTTGTGCGGGTTCGGAATTGAGTTACGAGTGGGGAAGGTATTAGTCACCCCACTTATTTTGTATGCTTCCTTAATTCTATGCTTATTATTGATCTTTACATTTACTGATTACCTTTTTTTAGAACTTGTTTAGATACCTTAACATGAGGGTCCCTCTAAAAAATATAGGCAAGTGCAAGGGTTGGAAAACAGTATAAGTGAGAGGTATAAAGAACATCACTTTAACCAATACAGGTACACAAGATTGCTTGTATATGACTCTGTGCTTTTATTTGTATAACAAATGGCCGTTATAGTGGATGTGAGTGTGAAAGAAAGCTCGTATTTTGATATAGTTTGATATCTAGTTCGAGGTTTGAGGATATATGAAAAGGTGAGAGATGGGTGCATCTCTGTTGTAATTAGTATATATGTATTTGCAAGTTTGTATGAGGTATGTGTTTGCGAGATTTCGCCTTGAGATAGTTTGATATCTGATTTGAGTTATTTAGGTGTAAGGGGTGAAAGTCAAGAAATGGATGCATATCGATGGAAAAAATATATAAAGAGACATATTATTGATGCTCGAGCTATGTATTGTGCCTATGTACCCCAGAAAACATGGGATCAGCCTACATAGTTTGGTTGTAATACATGTTCAAACATGATGTGCGTGTAAGTGCACGAATTGTCTTGGAGAGGGGAGGACTTATGTATGGAACATAAAAAGGGGAGTGGACCCGAAAATGTCTGATATTGGCCTATAACCTTATAATAAATGGGTAGTTACTAGTCGAAATGTGTGATCCTGCAAATTAGTTTGGGGTGTAGAATTAAGGATGTCATGTGTTAAACATTCGTCTGCTGGGAAACGGAGGTAGAATTCGGGTGAGTTAGGATTGGGTATGGAGGCATCCTTAGAGATAATTCGTGGAACATATCATAGGATTTGACTCACGAGTTAATCTAAGTATAGCTCCTACGTACCCAAGGGGACTCGGGATCAAAGCTAACGTAGTTCACCCCATTGGGGTTTTTAGGACTAGCAAATAATATTCCTAGAGACATATTATGAGTCTTGGACTTCACAATTTTATCTCAGTATAGCACCTACGTACCCTAGGAGACTTGGGATCAAATCCAATGTAGTTCACCCAAGCATATATATATATATATATATATATATATATATATATATATATATATATATATATATAGGGGTGTAGGAGTAAATATGTAGGCATCCCTAGGAGATAATACGCCGCGAGGCGTATTATGAGGCTTGGTATTCACGAGTTTAACTCGGTATAGTGCTTACGTACCCAAGGAGACTTAGGATCAAAGCCAACATAGTTCACTCAAACTGGTATATTTATAGGTGTAAGCAATGGGATACCGGGTACGAAGGTACATAGGTGCGGTATTTATATAGCCTAGTCCTTAATACAGATAGCACTTTCGTTATGTTGGATTGATATATTTGTATGTTATTATATTATGTTGATAAAATGCAGATGTTTGAAAAATATTGAAATGAAAAAACATATTCGGGGTGTCATTGTGACAACCCATATATGATTATGATAAATTATATTTAAATCATACTTATCCTATGTGATATGAATAATGTGTTATTATTATATCTAATGTTAAGTGATTATGGTTAGTATAATTCTACTTTCATAAATCATGAATTGTCGAATTATTTACAAACACAAGATTTGGTTATTTTCGATAGAAATGTTCCTATTTAGGACTAGTTTTGACCCTTGTAACATTACAATTGACTTGAGGTGAAAACTAAATAGTTGTATACATGTGAGTTAGGGTTGTAACACAACAAACGGTGCATCAAACGGATGTTCGAGTAAGAATATAGGCCAAAATTACGAACAAGGGGCAAACCTGTCAATTCCCTTAAGTGGTAAATTGTCTTTTATTAAACCAAATGTTTTAATTTGATTGGATGGATTGGGAGGCAGCCTTGGCCGACTTAAAACTCTCCCTTAACCTTATTTCTTCATCAAATAAGTCCCTAGGTTCAGTTTGAGGTGTTATTAGCTTGAGGAAAGAGAGGTAGAAGTTAAGGAAGAAAGGGTTACAAGGAAAATCTAGGAAAACAATTCCAAGAAAATCCTTAAGGTGTTTCCAAGGTAATATTATGTGTTAATATTGTTTTAATCTCCTATTATACTTATTTCAAAGTATATATATCGTGAATTATTGATACAAATTCCATCCTCCTTTGTGATAATATGTATTGGTTCATATGTGAGATAAGTGGTGATATAGGTCATATTGCTTTGTATTGAAACCCTTTGTATTCAAACTTGAATATCTCTTTGTGTGCTTACTGGAATTCAGAAATTCCAAATGAATATGAAAATAGACTCATATATTCATATCATATCCAAATATTAGAATTTAACTCCTTATGGTTAGGCTTTAGTGATGGTTGGAAGTTGGTATAGAGTTGATGTTTGTATATTTCATTTCGGTATGCCCTAAGTTTGGTCAAGCTTTTGAGATAGCAAATGAAGTCCAAATATTATTAAACTTTAATTTTGTAATATTAAGTATGTCTACAAAAAGTGTGTTTAAAATCATGGAAAGTTATGCTGTAGAAAAATTATGAAAATTCTTGGAAGTCGAAGGAACAATAGAGGAGTTTGTAGCGCATATTTCTTGTGTTGTAAAGAAATGGCCAAAACTTGCCCTAGGAAGCTTGAAAAATTACACCGTCACTTGTAACGGAAAGCATATTTAGATATGGTTTCAGATTGATAAGCTTGGACACCTTTATGTGTACTATTTATGAATATGGGATGGTTAAGTATGGAGGACAATAATTTGAGGCCATATTGCATACTCCATGAAAGAATGTTTTTATCTGCTCTTTCCAAAGAGTATTTTGAGTACATGTTTCATGTGTATATACATTGATAATTATGCTTTAATAGTTACTTGGATTTAGTTGTAAATTTCTTATGAGGTATGTTCTACGATTGAATGTTCATAACTCTATCACATATATACCATTGTTTCGACTTTCCTCATGTTTCTTGGGATTCTACTTAAGTGGAATCATATTGTGGCTGTGTAGTCAGTGAAAGTACGTAATTATATTAAGATAATACTTATGATAGAGATTCAGTACTGATTTAGTTGGATTAACAGGTGTAAGGGCAAATCAACCAAGTTCAGCTCCACCAGAGGGAAACGTGAATACATAGTTGACAACCCAATGTGAGTGTACTTATTGAGTTTATTTTGGATATGATGTATATGAATTATATGTTGAGATGATATGGCTTATTTAAAAGTCATGAGATGTTGAGATGTTATGGATTATTTAAGAGCCAAGAGATGTTGAGATGTTATGGCTTATTTAAAAGCCAAGAGATGTTGAGATGTTATGGCTTTATAAAAGTCAGGATATGTTGAGTTGCTATGCAATTCAGTAGATGTTAGGTTTTTAAAACCTATGGATATGATTATTGCCTACGGGCAGGAGATGTGGGGTTTATTAACTTCGGATGTGTATATGGACTAATTTGGCACAGAGATGTATATATTAATATGTTGAGATGTTAATATAGTACTTTTACTATATAGAGATGTAGTACATTCACTGAGTTTTTAAACTCATGGTTTTATATGTTTACATTTTCAGGTTTTCCAGCTGCCACTGCCAGGTCTAGGAGGTTGAGTACATAGAAGTAGGGTCTTGTTAGTTTGTTTTATAAACTGCACTAGTTGTAATTAAGTTAAATGATATGTGAGTTCTGTTGAAATTATGTCTCCTTAAAACGATTGGATTTTTTTAATATTTCGCATTTTAACCTTGAAGTTGTTTTAATATGTATTACCTAAATAATAAATAAATTATAATTGTGGTTTGTAAACTATTTAGTTAATTATATCCTAATGGGGTTCGGGGGAGACAACTTGGTATTAGAGCTTTACGTTTTTATATTCTGGGGTTAGAGAGTCTAGATATGGCAGTGGCAGAAATAATGTTGTGTGGGTCATTTATATTAATTTGTGAGAAATACTAACCATTATGTTAGAAATAAATGTTGTATTCTTGTTTCTATAATTGCGATTTATGATAGATAGTAAGCTATGGAAGGAGAAAATGTTCATGAGAGGGTGGATGGGGAGTCTTCAAATACAGTAAACCAATAAAATCCAAATAATGTAGAGGGGGCTCCTGAACAACTTACGGATATGCAGAAAATGGCTCGTGCCATGACTTTAATGGCAGAACAACAAAACATGTTTATGATGAAAATAGAAGAACAACAAGCCAAGTACTTGGAGGAGCAGACTTTGGCCAGAAGAGAAAGGGAAATACAACGAGAGGAGAAGAATAATTTGTATGATAAGTTTATCAAATTGAACCCCCCATCATTCTCAGGTTCTATAGATCCTTTAGAAGTTGAGGCTTGGGTTAGAGATACTGAAACTATCTTTCGGGTGATGAATGTACCTGGCGCGCAGAAGGTAATTTTGGCTAGTTTTATGTTAAAGGGCGAAGCTAAATATTGGTGGGAGTCTTCCAAACATTTATTGCTTACTCCGGAGGGAGGTGAGGTAATTACTTGGGATTCCTTTATTAAAGCGTTATATGAAAAGTATTTTCCTCGCATGTATCGGAAGCAAAAAAAGAGAGAATTTTTATCATTGACTCGGGGGAATCTGTCGGTCAGGGAGTATGAAACTAAATTTATGTCTTTGTCTCGATTTTCATTACGTTTCTTACACAATGAGGAGGATAAATGCACCAAATTTTAGGATGGGTTGAATTTAGTTATCAAGTCTAGACTCACTGCACTTGAAATGGTAGATTATGCTTCTTTAGTTAACAAAGCTACGATGGTTGAAGGAGATGTTAATGATGCAATAAAGAATAGGGAACAAAGGGGAAAGAGGAGTAGGTTTGATCCATCTCAGCAAAAGGAAGGCAATGTATAATACTCAAAACAAGGGAGTCAAAGATTTCAGCGCGGTAGCGGGACTGGAAATTATGTTCATAATAGGACACCAAGTAGTTTTAGGGGTGCGGGATCGATGGTCCAACACAATAGACAGCAGAAGAATGACAATAGGCAGTCCAAGCCTGTTACATGCTATTTTTGCAAAGCTGAGGGCCATATCAGTCCAGATTATCCCAAGTTAAAGGGGATAGAGTGTTATCACTGCCATCAAATTGGTCACACCAAAAAGAACTGTCCTATGCTACTGGGAGGGATTGAATCAGCTACTACTAGTCGAGGCTCATCACCTGGAGGCACAGGAAGAGGAGGAGGTAGAGGACAGGCTAGTGGATCCAGGGCTCCGGGAAGGATATTTGCTATGACTTTACAGGATGCTCAGGCTACTCCAGAGGTGGTGACAGGTACATTTTCTGTCATGAACAAACATGCTTACGTGCTTATTGATCCTGGTTCTACTCATTCATTTGTATCACTATCATTTACCATGCATTTGGGTAGACCATGTTCTTATCTAGATTGTGGTTTATATATTTCTACACCTATGGGGGATGTGATGTTAGTGGAGCGTGTGTATAAAAATTGTGTATTGTATGTGGGGGAGAGGGAGTTGACCATTGATTTAATTCCACTAAATATTCGAGATTTTGATATTATTTTGGGTATGGACTGGTTATCTTCCTACCATGCATCAATTGACTATTTCGTAAGGATGTTACATTTAATATGTCGGGGGAGGAAGAATTCAAATTTACTGGGGAAAGAAATGTGGTTCCGAACTGTCTTATTTCTTCCCTTCGGGCGAGGAAATTGTTAAATAAGGGTTGTCAAGGATTTTTAGCATATATTGTGGATACAAACAGGGAATTGCAAAAACTAGAAGATATCCCAGTCGTTAAGGATTTTGCAGATGTGTTCCCAGATGAATTACTAGGATTGCCACCTAGCAGAGAGGTAAAGTTTACTATCGATTTAGTGACTGGTACAGCTCCAGATTCTATTTCTCCATATAGAATGGCACCTGTGGAACTAAGGGAGTTGAAGGTTCAACCATAAGATTTGCTAGATAGAGGTTTTATTAGACCCAGTGTATCACCATGGGGCGCTCCAGTATTATTTGTGAAGAAGAAAGATGGAACCATGCGACTCTTCATTGATTATCAACAGTTGAACAAGGTGACTATTCGAAATAAATATCCATTGCCTCGTCTTGATAATTTGTTTGATCAATTACAGGGTGCTAAAGTGTTTTCAAAAATTGATTTGAGATTGGGTTATCATCAATTAAGGGCGAGAGATTGTGACATTCCTAAGACAGTTTTTCGTTCTCGCTATGGTCATTATGAATTTTTGGTAATGCCATTTGGGTTAACAAATGCTCCTGTGGTGTTTCTGGATTTAATGAATCGATTATTTCATCCTTTCATAGATTCGTTTGTGATTGTCTTTATCGATGATGTTTTGATATACTCACCTAGCCAAGAGGAACATGAGAAGCATCTAAGAGTTGTATTGCAAGTTTTACGAGATAGTCAATTATTTGCAAAGTTTAGCAAATGTGAGTTTTGGTTAAATCAGGTAGTGTTTCTGGGGCATTTTGTTTCGGGAGATGGAATTTATGTTGACCCTAAGAAGGTAGAGGCAATTGTGCAATGGGAAAGACCGAGGGATGTAACGGAGATAAGGAGTTTCTTATGATTGGCTGGATATTATAGAAGATTCATAAAGGGGTTTTCATCTATAGCCTTACTGTTGACTAAATTGACCCGAAAGGAAGTGAAATTTGTGCGGAGTGACGAATGTCAGCACAGCTTTGAAAAGTTTAAAAACAGGCTAGTATTAGCTCCAGTTCTCACTGTTCCATCAAGTGGAGAAGGTTTTGTGATTTATACTGACGCTTCACATCAGGGTCTGGGTTGTGTTTTCATGCAACATGGAAAGGTAATTTCTTATGCATCTAGACAGTTGAAGACGCATGAACGTAATTATCCTACACACGATTTAGAGCTTGTAGCTATTGTTTTTGACTTGAAATTATGGAGACATCATTTATATGGAGAGACGTGAGAAATTTTCACTGACCATCAAAGTTTGAAGTATTTATTTACACAGAGAGATTTGAATTTGAGACAAAGACGTTGGATGGAGTTAATTAAAGATTATGATTGTACCATTCACCATCATCCCGGGAGGGCCAATGTTGTTGCAGATGCTCTGAGTCGAAAGTCATTGGGGAAGTTGTCTTGTATTCAATGTGCACGGGTTGGCAATATTATGGAGTTAAGACTGATGGGAGTCGAGTTGAACTTATCTAAAATGGGGGCGTTATTTGCACACGTTACAGTGAGACCTTTACTGGCAGAACGCATACGAAATTTGCAAGTCAGTGATCCATTCCTTGAAAAGAAGAAACGGTAAATCCTGGATGGTAAAGAGAGTGACTTTGAAATTAAGAAGGATGAATCGTTGTGTTATAAAAATAGAATTTGTGTACCGAATGATCCGTCCTTAAAGAAGAATATATTGGAAGAGGCGCATAGTTCTATTTACTCTATGCATTCGGGAGGTACCAAAATGTACAGAGATTTGAAAGAGTATTACTGGTGGAACAATATGAAACGTGAGATTATAGAATTTGTAGCTAAATGTTTAGTATGTCAACAAGTGAAAGCGGAGCATCAGAAGCCGAAAAGATTATTACAGTCATTGCCTATTTCAGAATGGAAGTGGGAGCATATAACGATGGATTTTATTGTAGGATTGCCACGATCACCAAAGGGGTATGATTCTATTTGGGTGATTGTAGATCGATTGACAAAGTCAGCTCATTTTCTTCCAGTTAAGACGACCTACACGGTTGACAAATATGCACGTATGTATGTTGATGAGATTATCCATTTACATAGAGCACTAGTGTCAATAGTATCAGATAGAGATCCAACTTTCACTTCTAAGTTTTGGCCTTATTTACAGAATTCCCTGGGCACAAGTTTGAAGTTCAGTACTGCATTTCATCCATAAATTGATGGGCAATCAAAAAGAACAATTCAAATATTAGAAGACATGTTACGAGCATGTGTATTTGACTTCAAAGGTAGTTGGGATGATCATTTTCCATTGATGGAATTTGCATATAATAATAGTTATCAGTCCACCATTGATATGGCTCCGTATGAAGCTTTATATGGGAGGAGATGTAGAACGCCTTTGTGTTGGGATGAAGTAGGTGAAAGGAAACTTTTGGGTCCTGAATTGATAGATATGATAACTGAGAAGATCAAAATGATTCGGGAACGGATAATGATAGCGCAAAGCAGGCAGAAATTTTATACAAATAAGAGGAAGTATCCATTGGAATTTCAGAAGGGGGATTTTGTATTCCTACGTATTTCACCGTGGAAAGGCGTTATGAGATTTGGAAAGAAGAGGAAACTAAGTCCAAGATACATTGGACTATATGAAGTGTTGGAAAGAATTGGGACCCTGGCATATAGATTGGCATTACCTCCAGAGTTATCTCGTTTGCATGATGTGTTCCACGTATTGATGCTTCGTAAGTATTTGACAGATCCATCTCATCAACTGAAAACCCAACCTATTGGACTGAAAGAAGACTTGTCATACATCGAGGAACCGGTGGAAATTCTTGATCGTAAGGAGCAAGTATTGACGGATAAAGTTATTCCCTTAGTTAAAGCTATGTGGATGAGCCATGGAATTAGAGAAGCAACTTGGGAAATGGAGGATAGCATGAAGAAACAGTATCCCCATTTGTTTGGTAAGTGACATTCGTATTAAATTTCGGGGACGAAATTTTCTAAGGGGGGGAGGTTGTGACAACCCGTATATGATTATGATAACTTATATTTAAATCATACTTATCCTATAAGATACGAATAATGTGTTATTAGTATATCTAATGTTAAGTGATTATGGTTAGTATAATTCTACTTTCATAAATCATGAATTGTCGAATTATTTACAAACACAAGATTTGGTTATTTTCGATAGAAATGTTACTGTTTAGGACTAGTTTTGACCCTTGTAACATTACAATTGACTTGAGGTGAAAACTAAATAGTTGTAGACATGTGAGTTAGGGTTGTAACACAACAAACGGTGCATCAAACGAATGTTCGAGTAAGAAGTTAGGCCAAAATTACGAACAAGGGGCAAACCTGTCAATTCCCTTAAGTGGTAAATTGTCTTTTATTAAACCAAATGTTTTAATTTGATTGGGAGGCAGCCTTGGCCGACTTAAAACACTCCCTTAACCTTATTTCTTCAGTAAATAAGTCCCTAGGTTCAGTTTAAGGCGTTATTAGCTTGAGGAAAGAGAGGTAGAAGTTAAGGAAGAAAGGGTTATAAGGAAAATCTTGGAAAACAATTCCAAGAAAATCCTTAAGGTGTTTCCAAGGTAATATTATGTGTTAATATTTTATTAATCTTCTATTATACTTATTTCAAAGTATATAAATCGTAAGTATTGATCCAAATTCCATCCTCCTTTGTGATAATATGTATTGGTTCATATGTGAGATAAGTGGTGTTATAGGTCATATTGATTTGTATTGAAACCCTTTGTATTCAAACTTGCATATCTCTTTGTGTGCTTACTGGAATTCATAAATTCTAAATGAATATGAAAATAGACTTATATATTCATATCGTAGCCGAAAAATAGAATTTAACTCCTTATGGTTAGGCTTTAGTGATGGTTGCAAGTTGGTATATAGTTGTTGTTTGTATATTTCATTTCGGTATGCCCTGAGTTTGGTCAAGCTTTTGAGATAGCAAATGAAGTCCAAATATTATGAAACTTTAATTATATACTATAAAGTATGTCTACTGAAAGTCTGTTGAAAATCATGGAAATTTATATTGTAGAAAAATTATGAAAATTCTTGGAAGTCGAAGGAACAATAGAGGAGTTTGTAGGGAAGATTTCTTGTGTTGTAAAGAAATGGCCATAACTTGCCCTAGGAAGCTTGAAAAATTACATCGTCACTTGTAACGGAAAGTATATTCAGATATGTTTTCAGATTTATAAGCTTGGAAACCTTTATGTGTACTACTTATGAATATGGGATGGTTAAGTATGGAGGACAATAATTTGAGGCCATATCGGATACTTCATGAAAGAATGTTTCTATCTGCTCTTTTCAAAGAGTATTTTGAGTACACGTTTCATGTGTATATAAATTGAGAATTATGCTTTAATAGTTACTTGGATTTAGTTGTAAATTTCTTATGATGTATGTTCTACGATTGAATGTTCATAACTCTATCACATATATACCATTGTTTCGACTTTCCTCATGTTTCTTGGGATTCTACTTAAGTGGAATCATATTGTGGTTGTGTAGTCAGTGAAAGTACGTAATTATATTAAGATAATACTTATGATAGAGATTCAGTACTGATTTAGTTGGATTAACAGGTGTAAGGGCAAATCAACCAAGTTCAGCTCCACCAGAGGGAAACGTGAATACATAGTTGACAACCCAATGTGAGTGTACTTACTGAGTTTACTTTGGATATGATGTATATGTATTATATGTTGAGATGATATGGCTTATTTAAAAGTCATGAGATGTTGAGATGTTATGGATTATTTAAGAGCCAAGAGATGTTGAGATGTTATGGCTTATTTAAAAGCCAAGAGATGTTGAGATGTTATGGCTTTATAAAAGTCAGGATATGTTGAGTTGCTATGAAATTCAGTAGATGTTAGGTTTTTAAAACCTATGGATATGATTATTGCCTACGGGCAGGAGATGTGGGGTTTATTAACTCCGGATGTGTATATGGACTAATTTGGCACAGAGATGTATATATTAATATGTTGAGATGTTAATATAGTACTTTTGCTATATAGAGATGTAGTACATTCACTGAGTTTTTAAACTCATGGTTTTTTATGTTTACATTTTCAGGTTTTCCAGCTGCCACTGCCAGGTCTAGGAGGTTGAGTACATAGAAGTAGGGTCTTGTTAGTTTGTTTTATACACTGCACTATTTGTAATTAAGTTAAATGATATGTGAGTTCTGTTGAAATTATGTCTCCTTAAAACGATTGGATTTTTTTAATATTTCGCATTTTAACCTTGAAGTTGTTTCAATATGTATTACCTAAATAATAAATAAATTATAATTGCGGTTTGTAAACTATTTAGTTAATTATATCCTAATGGGGTTCGGGGGTGACAGTCATGCTGAGACGCACCTTGTTCACTTGGAGAAGTGGTGAGTATAGCCGAATTTTAGACTCTAGCTTGGAAACTTTCGCATTGATCATAGCTCAATAGCACTCAGCCGATAAAGTGTTTTAAAAGGTATGTTTTCATGTTTGTAATTTTAAATCATGGATTTTTGTTTTGTATTATTTAGCGTATGAGTATGTCAATTCGTTTCACCAGTGGAGGTGTTGGGTTAATAACCCGCCTTCAACAAATATAAATGTTGTAAATTGCATACACGATCCCCTAAAAGGGGGTCGATTTAAAGAGGGCACACAAGTATGCACAGTTTATAACAATATATATGTGGGGTGTTTCCCCAAATTTTAGGCAGAGGTTCTTTACACTCAAGAAGAAAGTTGACTTTTCGCTTTGGGTGAAAGCCTCTCTTTTTGGTGCTTCTCAGTTAAGCAGAGCTTTAGTTAGAAATGTTGACTTTTGCAGAATTATTTTGAGGGTTTGACTCTATTTTTCTCTCATAGGTAACTTTTCAGAAGTATGAACCTCTTTTTGGGGCGACTCCGCAAAGTATGAGCTTTTACTTTCGATAAAGAGACTTTTCTAAAGTACGAGACCTTCGAAACTTCTTAGAAAATGAGTTCAAGTATCTCGGGGCTATAGATTAAGAATGTCAGAAAATCGAATCAACATTGAGTTTTCATCTCCAGATTCGAAGTGGGGTGCCTGGAAATAATGGGTGGGGACCTCTATTTATAGAGGTTTTGGAGGGAGTTTGGCGGATCGACAAAACGTATATGGGCATTTATTTTTATCAACATACGAGAAAAGATTTGGACAAGATCTGGAGTCAAAGGGCCTTGGCCAATCACCTAAAACCTTTGGTCGATCGTCCATTAGTGGGGAAGCCTTTACTCAATCGACTAAAGGCCCAGAAGGCTATTTGTTGGTTATTTTAATGGATTAAGTTGGTTTTTTATGTTTTGCTTATTTATACTTTGGCCCCATATACTTAGGTTTCTTGTGTTTTTGACACTCGAAACTTTAGTGTAGGTTTTAAAAGTTAGATTTTCTCGAGATTTCTTATAGGGTACATGCCCGGGGTTTATTTAGAATAGGATGAAGTGGCCCACTACCTTGATTGAAATTCGAGGTGTCCACAAAGGAGGTAGACTAAAAGTGTGCAGATGTGGATACTCTTCATCGAAATAAAAGCTCAATAAAATAGGTTTGCCTATTTCGGAATCATTGTGGGGATTATGGGTGGTGTAGAGCCTTTCGGTGGATTTTTTATGTAACCCCTTAAAAATGCACTTTTTTAGTTTTTTGGATATAGGTATAAGGATAGTATGTACCTTCAGGAGGAACACGAGGAATCCTCAATACATTTTCATTTTGTATGAAGATTCTCGTTTTATGCATCGTGTACATAAACATAGATACTCCCCTAGTGAGAGTTGGTTATAGTATATGTCATTTTTTTTATTTTCTCTGCGTGCAGTACATATAGACAGACTTGGGACTAAACCCCTTTTTATGAGAACTGGAGACAAATAGTAATAAAGATTATGATCATGATCATGATCAACATCATCACCAGCACCACCACCACCATCATCACCACCACCAACACCACCACCACCACCATCATCATCATCATCATCATCATAATAATAATAATAATAATAATAATAATAATAATAATAATAATAATAATATTAATAACAATAACAATAATAATAATAATAATAATAATAATAATAATAATAATACTAATAATAATAGTAGTAGTAGTAGTAGTAGTAGTAGTAGTAGTAGTAGTAGTAGTAGTAGTAGTAGTAGTAGTAGTAGTAGTAGTAGTAGTAGTAGTAGTAGTAGTAGTAGTAGTAGTAACATGATGAGGAGAAAAATAAAGGTGCCCCATTTTTTTAGAGACTTCTTCCATGAGGAAAGACAACTTTATACACCTTGGTGGTGAGCCATATTATTTGAATGGGTGTGATAAGATAAGGAAGGACACTTTTTCTTTGGACTGTGATAAGGCAGGGACCTTCTAAGGTAGCTTTGGAGATAGGAACATCGTCCTTTTGCTAAGTGATAGGGTGTCATTTAAAGGGGATTCCTTGGTGAATTTGTTTTCCTTGATATGTGACTCGGGTTACGGGGTGTTTTGAGGGAAAGAGAGGAGAGAGCCTTTGGGGGTGGCTTCGGAGATAGTAGCATCGTTCTTTTACCAAAAATAGGGTGCCATATAACAGGTATCCCTTGGTGAGTTTGTCTACCTTAATATATGTCTCGAGTTTAAGGGTATTTTGAGGGAGAGGTGTGTTTCACTTCTGGGGAGAAGTATACAAGGGTAGTGTGTTATCCCTTTCAGGCTTCTTTTTTGTTTTTCATAGTATTATCATTTGTGTGTAGGTTTATAAAGATGACCCTAAGAAGTCTTTAAAATTATTTAGAGCATTGTTTTATTTTCCATGATGTTTAGTCTACCTGGATTGCACCAGTCTTTTTTAAAGCAAGGGCACAATGACCATAGACAGGGTTTTCCGATAAAATTGGGTTTTTTAGTGTTTATTTGTACCGGACCCAGAGTGATATCTCATGTGGCCTACATATATTTAATTCAAATACAGTCGGGTGTCTGTTTGAATGTTTGCGATAAAAATATACCAAAGAATTAGGTCCTCATAGTTCCCTCTAAATATGGATAAAAATTTAAGGGATTTAAAGTGTTTTATTCGACTTCAAATGAAAGGTTAGTGGCTCAAGTGGACTTTTTGATGTAGGGTAGGGAATGTGTATGAGCTTGTATAGTGATGGTGATGGAAATCATCCTTTAGGGTTCAACTTATTTTGGAGCTTACTTAACAATGGAGAAAATAATAACAAATATAAAGTAGTAGAATGTAATACCCCGTGATTTTTGGACTAATAATTTAATTATTTTGGGAGAAATAAATATTTATTTGCATTGGAGAATTATTAAATTGGCAATTGAGGTCAAAATTTGAGGATGTTAGAAAGTATTTCAAATGACGATTCTGAGTGTGCGGTTGATCCCGGATAGGTCGAGATAGTCAAAATAATTGTACTTGGGTTTTATTTAGATTTCGGAATATTTCAAGTTCGTTTGACTCGAATTGGAGTAACTGAATCATTTAAATTGTGTATAATCATTTAATGTTGGGTAATTGGGATATGAGGCTTAAGTAGGGCTCTTGAGAAACCAATCTCATTTGTGAGAAAGAGAAAGCCCTAGAGAAAGAGAGAGAAAAGAGGAAAGGAAATAGAGAAAGAGAAGAAAAGCTCGGGGATTCCCTCTATTACGAGATTTTGAGGAAGATTCAACCTCTACAACTTTGAGGCAAGTGATTAAACTTGCTAAATAATCTATGTGTGTCATTTATTTCATGATTTGTGGATAAAATTAGGGATTTTGGGTTAATATGTCAAAACTAGATTTTGGGTTAAATCTTACCTTTGATGTGTATATAATGGATTTGAGGTTGTAAATTAGTGGGGTTAAGTTATTTGATGAGTTTTAATGTTAGAAACATGGTTGGGTTGAAGATTTGTGGTTAGAAGTTTGTATTTTGGGGTTTTTGGAAAGTTGGAGTTCATCCAAAATGAAGGTTGGCTGAGGTACCTGCTATGGCCGGTCGATCGCGGCCAGGGGGCTGATCGACCGCGCCTCAAGGTAAATGTCTACTGCCTTCTTCCCAAGGCAAAATTTAAAACCACGGTCTACCAAGGGTCAGGGGCCAGTCGACCGGTCCTCTATTTTTGGTCCAAGTTTGGGATTCTAATTCTACCCTCTTTCTTTTAGGTCTAAAATTTATGGACCTTCTTAGTTATTGTATCATAGAGGGTTAGGTGATTATATCAAGGGATTGATGACCTTAGTATGGTGAGGAAATGTTTGGGGTCCATTTGAGAATGGAATTGAGTGTGTAGTGCCTCTCTCATTAAGGAAATGAGAGTAGAACTAGTAGATAATTAGATGATATGTTGGGATCGTATTGAGTTATTTCGAGAGAGTATGAATTTAAGTTATCATGTCGATTTAGTGGGGAATTCTATTAGCATCGAGATTCCTACTTGGGGATAAATATGGTTGATCGGTGTGCATTCGGATATAGATGGTACCCTTAATGTTATTTGAATTGGGAGATTATTCATATTAATAGGTGTGATGGATAAAAAAGTTTCAAGTGAGGGGTCGTAGTATGAGATAAATGGGAAGGTTAGCAACGGTTAGTATAACGAGAGTTATATACTTATAATTGAATTTACTTCTTTTATACATATGAAAGTAGGAGAGTATGTATACCTATATGTAGTGATGTAAATACCTTGTGTGATGGTTTGCATTTATATGATGTGATTGTATATATATCTAGTGTGAATGATATATATATATTTATTGTGTGAGCATACCCTCAAGTGCGATCATGGGAAGTTGCGCGATGTGGGTGAGGAGGGTGCGTATAGTCCCCAGGTCATAGTCATGCTTTATTTATTGTGTGATTTTATTCTGGTTGAGAAGTCTTGCGTATGATTCGTTCTCACTTTCAGGTTCGGAACTATGACCACTTCCTATACGTTGTGATTTGTTTTATTACCATGGTGGTTTGATAATAATCCGATATATGGTAACCCGGGATAAAGAGAGTAATTCCTGGAAGATGATAGCATTGTGAAGTATTTTATATCCCTGTGTGATTGGATTTTGGATATTTATATGTACGCTAAGTGTGTTATGTGTACTTAATTATTGGGGTTAAATGATTGTGCCTTGTAACTAGAGTAATGTTATAGACCCTAAAGGTTTGGAGCATTATCTTATTTATGTGAATAGAGATTATTGCTCCTCATATGTACTCGTAGTTATGTGTGGGGTACCGAGGTCATAATGGACCTCAACGACCAACATTGTCAAGGAGTAGTGTATCGGGGGGTCCCTTATTTGGATTTTTCTTTGCGAGACGTCCAACGCACAAAACGCAGTGCAATGTTGGGAGTGGAGATAATTTTAGTCCTTAGTACTCAGATTTATGCATTATAGTGAAACAATTCTTTATGTGAATAAACTGTAGAAATATTTTATATGAATAGTTGATGTTATATGCGTCGGGCATTGAGGGCATAATGGATCTCGATAATCAACAGTGCTAAGGAGTAGTGTATCAGGGGGTTCCTTGTTTGGATTTTGCTTTGCGAGACGTCCCACTCACAAAATGCAGTGCAAATGTTGAGAGTTTGGAGAAGTTTAGTCCTTAGCATTTAGATGCTAATAACTCATGTAAGTTAATAACTAGAATCCGCTAAATTCTAGTAAGAGTTATGTATAAGTATATTTATATGTTAATATAATTTTAGATGCACATGGGGTAAGTTAGAATATGAAGTTTATGGTTTTGTTATGGATGAAGGTTTACGCGAGTGTGAATTTTGGCGTAGGTCAGATTGTATTGTCCCTAGAAAGTGTCGGGTAGTTATTTGAGGACCATGTGCATACGTTAGGTGCGCGCTCTAGTTGAGGGGTGAGTTGGATTTTCAGGAGAGTGCGACTCTACTTTAATCATGTTATAGTGCATTTATAATTATTATTAATTTTAATGCACTTGCTAAAATATTTTCACACCTCAGGCTCTGACCCATTTATATTTTTCTCTTGCTATATATATTGTATTGTTTTAGGTGTTCCTCTGCAAGGACGTCAATGATGTTTTCTATCCTGTATTCGTGGAGCTGTAGCAGTTGTGGTCTATTGCTAGATTTTGTTATAGCCATTTCCTATCTTTTGTAAATCTAGTTTAGGATTCAGTTTGTATATCTGGTTTACATCCAAGGGTTGTTGTTGTAGCACTTTTATATTTCTTTTCTCAGATTGTTGTATTGTCTGTGACCCGACAGCATATTCTGGTATTTCCTTTTATGTATTTTTGGTGTACCATAGAACTACTATCTTTTATCTTAGCATGTATGTGTTCATCATCATGTCTAGTAGTTATTATGTTGTTGGTTGGTTATTTCATTATATGTTTTAAATTTATTTATTTTTTTGGCACCCACTTTTTATAGTAGTGGGTAGTTAGCTATGTCTATTTTAGTATTGTCAGTAGATGCTGAGAATGATCCACTTGAGATTCCTGATTAATTATAGTATAGGGCTGGCCACCCGTTATTATTTTAAGCGGGGTGTCACATAAAAGAGATGGCATAAAATAGATAAGCACGAGTATTTAAGTGGTTTGGCCTTAGCCTACATCCACTGTGCAAACTATGAGGATGGTTTCACTATAAAGATGGTCAAATTGCCATAAATAAAGGGTACAAGCTTCTCTCTCCCTCTTTACAAATGAACGGAATAACAATAGGGTTTCTGGTCTTCCATCCTTAGAGAAGGAGACACAAAGTCTCTTTATAGGTTTGGGGGTGCGCAATGTCACCCCACAAGCATGCACTCCATGTACGAATATGAGATGATCCAATTAGCATGTGACACCTATAGAGAAGGGTGTAGAAGTCATGATAAGAATATTATCCCCAAATATTAGTTGATCAACCATAACGATTTTAGTTGGATATGTCAGCAATACATCTGTCATGATTTCCATGCATGCATGATATGTCTGAGGTAGAGGATCTTTGCTAGCTGGGACTACCGAAGATTTATTCCGTTATGGTTAAGCTAAAATGACACCAACTAGATGTCTTGGATAGATACGGAAGGGGTTGCTGAGTCAACATCTTAGTACTATCTGAGGTCGACACTGTCAATGGTCGAGGTTATTTATCATTTGATGGGATGACCACCCAGCCCTTCCATCTGTACTTATCTTTGAGGATGAGACCATTTAAGACAAGACTATAGGTGAGAACTTCTCAAGAGTGATGACTCTAAAGGCATGTAAGGAGGAAGACTCTTCCATGGTGGGCATTTGGGATGAGACCAGACTTATGTGTATCAATCACCCCTAGACCTAAGTCTTATATGGCAGGGGAGGCTGAGGTTTAAATACATATGATATCTCGTCTCGTTCTAGCCCTGTGTTTCTTAGTCTATATTAGAGGTTATCTCGTGTTTAGTGGAGGTACACTGGTTATATTATGTTTTGGCAGAGGTAACCTCTCACTTATGAGAAGTGGAATACGTGTCATTTACTGAGTGGATTGATCAGTGTTGGTGTGACCCTCTAAGTCATGCGTAGCCAAACATCTCATTCGAAGGGTGCCTTTTTAGAAAATGTGGTCGTGTTTTAGGCGATAAAACCTAAATTTGTTTTAGAGAAATAAATTTCTCTCTCTCTCTTTGGACTTTCTCTTTCTCGGGTGAACTTCCCTTCTTCTTTTCGACATCTTAGTTTATTTTTGGCCTTACCTGCTCTCAAATACACCCCCCCTCCCATCATTTTCTTCATCTCTCCCGGTTTAATTCCTATTTTTGCCATTTTTTATTTTTTGGAGACCTTCATGTTAACTCCGATAGCTAGTTGTGGTGGTTTATACACATTTAGGGGCGGTTCAGTTGGAATAGGGGATTAGGACTAAGGTTTAGACTGTTTTCGATAGGTGTTCAACGTCTTAGATTGGTTATTTTTATATTTCGATAATTTTTTTGGTTATAGTTGACTAGTGTTGTTCTTAGTGTTCTTGGAAAATAATATTCAAAAAAAACTTTAATATGCCCACTTTGATCTTCAGTAGTTGCCCCATTTAAGTTTTCACGTTTGTTCATGTATCATAGGTTGCATTAGGTATATAGTTTCCCCATTTACGTCAGTGCATATGATGAGAGATTAGGAGGTCCAAGGCCGAATCATGCTAACGTAAGCCTTAAATTCTATTGACCCCAACTCCATTAGCTATAGAATAACCCGTCTTACTCCTTACTTAGCCTACTCAAGCCGAGAGCACAGCTAGTCATGTTGTCATCTCTATTAGCAGTAACACCATGCCTGCCTCATCTTCTAAGGGCTATAGCTTTTTTGAGCATCTATGTCTTCGTGATGATCGAATAGTTACTAGGGCTAACTCATTTGAGGTGGCCATGAGGGTCCCAACAGTTCATGCTAGTGAGAGTGAGACGGTGGAGTCAAGTAATCATGTTCGTCCCAATACTTCCTCTCGTCAACTAGGGAACCCTGAGCCCTAAATCTATGATATCTCGGATGATGAGTCTGAGGTTAAGGTTGTTCCCAATGTTCCCTCAGCCCCTCTTATAGACATACATGTATCTTCTATGACCTCGACCGAGTTCAAGCAATAGCATCCTCATGGAAAGGCCTTTATCATTGAGAAGGAAGAGGATCCCTACACTTTAGACACAATTATAGCCTTAACCATCCCCAATGATGTCCGTGAGACTGATCTAGTGGTCTAGAGGCATATTTATGGGATTTAATCCTCTGTCAATATGAGAATTACTGCTAAAGATCAGCATATCTTTGATCTTAGTAATGAGGAAGAAGTAGCAGTCAATGAGCAGATGTTTAATCTCGGCTTTCGCATTCCTTTTCACCCATCCATCAAGGCAATCATTTCTTCTATTAGCGTTTACCCTACCCAATTAATGCCAAATTCCTTGAGGGTCCTTTTCGAGGTGGCTCATCTTTAGAGAGTTGCCTAGCATGTAGATCTCCCGATTGATGCCTTTCAGGCGTGTTATACGGTGGTAACTACAAGATCAAATCCTTATTACTACCATTTTACGGCCCATTGCCCTGACTGAAAGCTCATTCACATTAATAAACTTCCAATCATGATTGGAAATCCCATTATCTCTCCGTTTTTGGGAATTGGGAGTTTGGTGAGGGGGATTCATATTCTGCTACCGAGGCAAGAGTGCCTAGTAAATGCGATCGTATCTCAATCTTGCCTAAAGTAGGCCCCAATATTAGTGTCGAGATGAGGGAGTCCATTGACCAACTTGAAGGGGATGGCATCATCATCTATGAAGACCTGATGATCCCTGAATTACTGCTATATTCTAGTATGGGGTTGGATCCCCTGGAATCACTTTGTAAGCAAATCTTCAACTTTTCATAATTTTGTTATCATCCTGAGATTATTCTGACTCATAATATGTTGATCTTGATCTTATTTTTTCTCTTTGCAAATCATCCTATCAGTATATCCAATAAAATCTGAGAAATGAAAGCACCGATGTCATCAAAATTACTCGCTCCACTCTAAGGGAAAGCCTTACATCTGACTCAAACTTGACTGAAATCCACAACTGGAAGTGCCTATGCTGCTGAGGGGTCTACGAAAAGAAAGGAGGTCATTGATGGGGCCTTTTTTCCTCCTCCTCCATAATAAAACAAGGGGAACAAGGGTCCACCGAGATAGTCTATTGATCCTCTCCTTCGCATCAAGGATGACATTTTATGGAAACACGTTCGGCCAGTTAGGTGTCAATGCTGACTCTCTTCTCGGGAGTCAATTGAAAGCTCGGGAGGTTATAACATCGATTGTCCCTGAATGTGACAACCGTTATTTTGATGCTGAAGAATCTTCCAGAGTTTTTAACTTCGCTCTTCATAGGGAGACCCAGATAGATATCAACTGCATACTTTTATCTCTTTTAAATTTTTAAAATGTTGTATTATCTCATACTAACTCTGATAGTGGAGTATGAGGCCAAGGTAAAAGTGGTCGATGAAGCCAAGGCCCAGCTCAGTAGCGAAAGAAAAAGGTGAAGTATCAGAAGAATGAGTACGACTCTAAGATCTAGGAAATGCGAGTCCGTCATAAGGAGTGCTTGTCCAACCTGAAACAAGACCACGAGGTGAAGAATTAAGCTCCTGAGGCTGATCTCAAGACTCTTAATGAAGACTAGGATGAAAAGATCCGGGTGGCTATCTAGAAAGTAATAATTATCATTAAGGATTCAGAAGAGTTTTTTGTCTACTTTAGCTAGTATATGGAAAAAGGTTCCAAAATCGTATGTCGAAAGGTTGTCAACCAATGTGGCGACCTTGTCGCCAATGGACTTCTTTTACTTCAAATCATCTCCTCTTGCAGCTTTACCGAGCCTACAAGCGTGACTGCTTCAAAGGTTCAGGCCGAGGTTAATGCTACTAAACATGTTGTTGTTAAGGCCAAAACTACACTAAAGGTCGATCAAGATGGTACTGAGGCAGCTAGCGACCAAGAGAGTACCATTGTTAACCTCGACGAGAACCCGATCGAACTATCACCGAAACTCTTATAGCCGATGCTTAGACTTATCGATTCTTGGCAACCTTCTGTGGTCTTTCAAGCCCAATTTTTGTAACTATTTTGTTATAGAACATTGAATTTTGTAGTTCTTGTAGTTCTTGAATCATGAATGAAATTTTGAAATTTTTATGAAATTCCAAGTGTTGTACCTAGCCGTTAATTTCATAATGATGTTTTCATTTATGAATGTCCAAATAATGTCTTCACCGCAAACCATTTATAAAGTACTCCTCTCTCTTTTAACACGTGTTAGAGAATTTTATCATGCTAAAAGGATGTTAAGGATTTCCCACCTCTCGGGGTTTATATAGTGTGTTGCCTTAGAACCGAGGCTCCTAAGGCACTCTCATACCGACGAGAGAGAGATTTAACTATTCACCATACTTAAATGATGTTTAACAATTTCACTATACTTAAATGATGTTTATGGTTCTCATCATACTTAAATGATGTTAAGGACCTCCCACCTCTCAGGGTTTATGAAGAGTGATGCCTTGGAGATGAGACTCCTACGGCACTCTCATACCGCCGAGATAAAGATTTAATTATTCACCATACTTAAATGATGTTTAAAAATCTCACCATACTTAAATGATGTTTAAGGGTTTCAGCATACGTAAATGATGATAAGGACCTCCCACCTCTCAGGGTTTATGCAGAGTGGTGCCTTAGAGACGAGACTCCTAAGGCACTCTCATACCACTGAGAGAAAGATTTAATTATTCACCACACTAAAATGATGTTTAATAATTTTTTTCTTCTCAAAAATGCAACTTTCAAAGATATAAGACACCAGTTCTTTATATTTCTACATTATCTGATCATACAAGAGAAAATTGCCTATCGGCTAAATAAACAAAATGACATTGGTAATACTTATTCAAATGATTAGCATTCAAAGGGTTGGAAAACAGCTCTCCTTCAAGGTTCTCTAGCTGGTATGTGCTTGGGACGACCTCCAATGTGACTCTCTAGACTTCATGCCAGTTAGGATGGAGCTTGTTGGTTTTTTGGATGACTTCTTAAGTATGATGTCTTTCATTGTAATGCGCCAAGATTTGACCCTTTTGTTATAGAATTTAATAGCTATTTTTGATAGGTCGACAACCTAATGGCCACATCTTCTCTCCTTTCTTCGATGAGGTCCAAGTCCGACCTCCTTTTCTAAAGATTTGCCTCAGGGTCATAGGTTTGATCCCTTCGGCTTGGCAGCCCATTCTTGGTCGGAATTATAACATATGACCTATAGGCTAGCACGAATGACGTTTTCCCTATTGAGGTTCTCTCAACAGTCCTATATGCCCATAAAATGATTGTAACTCGTCAACCCATCTTCCCTTATCATTTTTTAGCTTTTTCTTTATTACATCCAATATCGTCCTATTAGTCACCTTTGTCTGCCCTTTAGGTTGCAGTCGGCCTGGAATAGAGTAGAACTATTTGATGTCGGCCCTTCTACAGTAAGCTGTAACACCTCGTATTTTTAAAGATTTTTAAATGTGGGATAATTAAATTAAATATGGGAAATTAATTAAAAATTAATTCGGATTAAAATAAATGTTATCTAGAGAGACAAGGGTTAGTGTCTATTAATATAAATTATAATGAATATTACTTAGTGAATAAAGTAATATGGGATTACGAATATATTAAAATTGTCGCGAGTGAAAAATACGACAGCTAAAATAATTTAGTCGGGATGCGCGTGTCAGTCGTGTCAGGACTCAATTTAATGAAATAAAAAGTGATTTATTTTTAAGTCATCCGTAAGGTCATTTCTAAGCGCCAAAGTGTCCGGAAGGGTCAAAATAGTCAGAAAATTGTACTCGGAGGTTTTATTTGGATCCGGATCAATTTTAGGCCAAACCGACACCCTAGAGGGATATTTTAGTCTTTTGAAATTTTGGAGAAATTGGACCTACAAAAATTGTAGTGTTAATATATCTTATATGAAAAGTAATTTAGGGTTATCAGTTACCAAAAAGGAGAAAGGCCATAGGAGGAAGGAGGAGAGGTATTCCTAAGGGTTCCAAGGCCAAGAACCATGTTCTTGCACCACAAACACCACCATCGTGTGGATCGGGGGAAGAGAAATGCAATCATACCTTTCTTCTACAACAGATCAGACCTACAATAAGAGGCAAGTGTTTATCTTGCTCAATCTAAGAAGGATATAACATCCATGTTAGAATAGGATGAATTTTATATGAATATCACATGTTTTGGATTAATTTGGAGGATGAGAAAAATGTTCTTGGGTAGGATCTTGCATGTAGATTGATTGGTTTATGTAGAGATCACGAAATCAATAATTGGGTCATGATTTATATTGGAGAAATCTGGGGTTTGATGGGTAATAACTTCCTGAATTTGAAGAACTCTATGAAATTGGGTAAATTAGACTGTTAGTTTAGAAACTAATTTGCTCCGTTTTGGTTTCGAAAATGGCTACTATGTCCAAATTTCCTTTTAGAAAATGATGTTTTCTGCATTTTATTCTCTGATAGGTTAACGGCTCCGAAATGCCTCAAAATTGCATTTTAAAAATCTGGGCAGATTCGTGGGGAAAATTTTAAGAAATGTTATTTTTAGTTGTTATTTCATTGGAGGTTGCCAATATTGATTGATTGAGATTGGTGTTCTATAATAAGGACATTAGGCCTAAAGTGGAGATTAGGTTTACATAAAGTGAGACGAGTAAGTATTGGGATAATTGAGAAAAATCCGTAATTGATAAATGAATGAAATTCGAGAACGGTGACGTAGTGATGAGTGAACTTATGTTTATGACCAGTAGTGATGATGGGAATAATTACTGAAAAATAATAAAGGGGTAACTAGGGCCCTTAGAGTTGTGTGAAAATTCATATAAATACGATAATGAGTTAAAATCGTTAGTAATAAGGACGGTGAGTATTCGAGAGAAACATACAACGTATGAATGATAATGTCTAGGTTGTGTGTATACCTACTGATTTTTATAAGTGGTAAGAATACCTATTGTATGATTCTTATGTGTTTTGACATACCTACGCTACTCGCTATCACGGGAGGTTTTGCATTGTGATCGGTCTTATTCTGAGCCCATTTGAGGGGATATTGACTTGTACCTCAGGACATAGAACTTTGGGTAATGCAGATTACGGTAATTTAGGATGTGCTCGGTCATTTGGGTGCATAGGCATGTGCGTATCCCAAAGGCTTAGGACTATGTTCGCCTCCAATATGTATGATTTGTTTTATGTATCAACAGTGATTCTGAACCGGTAGTCCTTTATTCTGTACGTGATGTACCGGGACATGATAGCAGAGTATGTCGCACCGCAGCCTAGCCTCGGGGTGCGTTATTAATATATATAATATAGAGTGATAAATATATGTACTTGTGATATATGCATGCACCGCAGCTCAGCCTAGAGGTGCCTCACCGCAGCTTAGACTCGGGGTGCCGTATTTGTATATATATTATATAAAGTGATAAATATATATACTTGTGAAATATTCTACTACGTGCTTAGAAGATGATAAATATAGTGACATCTTAAATAATTTAGTATATGGAGTGCTAAACATATATTAAGAATTTCATAATTGGTGAATTAATGTAAAGAATTTACTAATGTACAATATGGGTGAAACGAGTGGGCACAACGTGTTAGCGTATAAAGAAATATAAATATTTGTTCGTACTAGTTAGGCAGTGTAGCATAATTAGTTCGGGTGGTAGAAACATATGTTAGGTGTGCACATTAGTTGAGAGGTGAGGATCTCAAGAGAGGGAATGTAAACCTAATATCTATTGATTTTCCATTTTAATACACTTGCTAAATTTTTTTAAATATTTTTCACTCGGGCTCTGACCCGTTGCAAATCTTTTGTCTTTGTTTTTGTAAAACCATTTTTAGGTGCCCAGCCACAGGGACACCAAGCATAGGAGTTTCTTTCCTTTGACATGTTGTAGCTGTTGTGAAAGTTGCAGAACCTCGGTAGTAAATGCCTCTATATTTATCATCTCTTCCTTATGAGTATATGTTTTAATTAGGGCATATCGCCCACTCTTATTCAAATAGTATTTTAGAGATAGTGTATTTATATTTGGTTTTTAGTTTATTGAGACTTGTCATATTTACTTCATTATGGATTTCATTATTACGGATGTTTAACAGGAATGTTTATCCAGTCATTTTATTTATTCAGTTGGTTCACTACTTATTATGAATGGTGAATGTTTTGCATAAGTTTAAATTGATGCATGTTAATAAGAAAGAAAAAATTTGCCACAGCCTTTTTAAATACTAGAGGATTAGTAAGTTTTAAAAGTTTTCGATAGATTTTCTAAAAATGAAACCACTAATGATTCCTGTTTAATTTAGTAATGGACTGATCACCCAGGGTTTAATTGGGCAGGGTGTCATAGCTTCCAAAGACTTATTCTTGAATTGTTTACTAGTGTCGGATATCAATGTATTGGGGAGTCCCTAAGGACAAATGTTGTTTCTCAAAATAAATCTAAAGCATTTTTCCTCCAAGATTATTATCATAGCCTCTATTTCTAACCATTTGGAAAAATAATCAATCGCAATAATTAGGAAACAAAAATTCCCCTACGCTCTAGGTAGGGGGTCAACCAGGTCAATTCCCCACATTGCAAAAGGCCAAAGGGTGGATCTTGGAGAAAATTCTAGTGAGGTTGATGGGGTATGTTAGCAAAGCACTGGAATTTATCGCACATAATAATCAAGACTGTCAAGTCCTTCACAAGATTCGGCCAATAGTAACTCTAGGTAACAATACTTTAAATTAAGGATTGTCCATTAGTGTGTCTCACAAAGGAGCCCTCATGTATGTATTTGAGTAAATAGTTTACCTCAATCGAATGCACACATCCAAGGAGTGCAAGTAGAAAACCTCTTTTATAGAGCATATCTCCAATGATGGTGAACTTAACTGCACGGTAGTGTATTTTTCTTCAATTGGCCTTGACTTTCGACAGTTTTTCATCTCTTAGGTAATCTATGATTGGGTCCGTCTAAGATGGTCCCAAATTCAAATTCATATAAACTTAAATATCTTCCTTATTTGTCTCTACGTTCGACTTTAAAAGGATTTCTACAAGTACCGATCAGCGGATGTTTGTTTCGATAGCCGATGTGAGCCTTGCTAACGCATCTGCCCTTCTATTTTTAATTCTTATAATCCATTTAATGTTAACCTCTCGAAATATTTTTAGCATATTTTTTACTTTGGCCAAGTACTTAAGCATCTTCTTGTCCTCACTTCATAAATCCCCAAAATTTGGTTAACAACCAACTAAAAAATCACTATGGGCAACCATTTGCCCAATATTTAGTGCTTTCGCAAGTGAGAGTCCTGCCAATAAGGATTTATATTCTGATTCATTATTTGATGCTTCAAAGTCGAATCGTAGGGCGTATTCAATATCGATCCCATCTGGCGCTGATAGTATTAATCCTGTCATGTTGTCGTTTCCACGGGACAAACCATCAACAAACAAACTTCATATTGGTATCCCTAGAGTAAAAGGACCCTTGGCCAAGGCACCATTTTTCACTAACAAATCTCGCTTCAGTGCATCCTTTTTGGTGTCAACTGATGTTCCTTCAGTTGTAATTTCATTTCCTTTCTTGGAGAACTATAGGACTTCCATCGATATTCCCCCTTTTGTGTCGTTCGTAGATTATCACATAAACTCAGCAACAAAATCTGCCAATGCCTGCCCTTTAATCACACTTCTGGACTGATAAATGATATCAAGGTCACCCAACTCAACCAACCAATCCATTAACCTACCGAATTTCTTAGGTTTATAATTGACTTGTTGAAGGGGCATGTCAATGAGTACTACCATCGTATGAGCTTAAAAATAGGGTTTTGAATTCTAGGAGGCATGGATCAAGGCATATGAAAGCTTTTCCATCTTTGGATGTCTTAACTCTTCCCCTTGGAGTGCTTTCCTATTAAAGTAAACAGCTTTTTGAACTCCACTTTCATCTCGAATAATGGTTGCAATGATGGCCGACTTCGAGAGGGCTAGGTAGAAGTACAATTTTTCTCCTTGTATCGGCCGAGATAATAGCATAAGTGAGTCGAGATAGGCATTTAACACTTTAAATGATTTTTCATACTCCTCATCCCAAATAAACACCTTTATCAAAATCTTGAAAAACGGTAAACCCATATCGGTTGCCCTATACATAAATTTGTTCAATAAAACAACTCGGCCTGTCAGTCTCTGAGTATTTTTTATCATCTTTGGCATTTCATGTCAATTAATGCTTTAATCTTAAAAGCATTTTCCTCAATGCCCCCAAGAACTATCCAGCTCTAATAACGAATACACACTTTGCAGGATTCAATTTCATTATGTATTGATCCATTATGTTTAATATCCTTTCTAAATCTTCAACATGACTCTTGGCCTTTAAACTCTTTGTGAGAATGTCTTCCATATAGACCTCCATCGTCTTTTTTACCTAATCCTTGAACATTTTGTTGACCAACCTTTGGAAGTTAGCCCCTGCATTTTTTAAATCGAATTGCATAACTTTGTAGCGGTATGTTCCTTTGTTTGTAATGAAGGAAGTTTTCCCAACGTCATATTTATGCATTAAAATTTGATTGTACCCAAGGTAGGCATCCATGAAACTCATGGGCTCATGGACGGTTGTGGCATCCACCATTTGGTCGATCATTGGCAAGGTAAAACTAACCTTAGGTCAAGCTTTGTTAAGATCAGTGAAGTCTACACACATCCTCTACTTCTCACTCTGTTCGAGCACTATGACAATGTAACACCCCGTAATTTTGAGGATTTAATATTTAATTATTTTTGGGAGTGATAAAAATATTTAAATTGGAGAAACTTAAATTCATGAGTTGGAGAATTTATTTGAGTGAGCCGAATTAATTATAATTGGCGACTTTAAGTTTAATTGTTCGAATTAATGTGTGTCACATTTTGGGGTCAAAATGTGGATATGTCAAAAAGTATTTCGGATGGCAATTTCGAGTGCGCGGCTGCGTCCGGATGGGTCGAGATAGTCAAAAAAGAGTACCCGGGGGTAGTAATTGGATCTCGGGGTATTTTAGGGCATAGCCGGGCCCAAACGGGGTGAGTTGGGCCATTTTAATTAGGCCCAGATGGCCAAAAACGGGATTAATATTTTTCAACCAAATTGAGAGACTAGGGAACGGCAGTCAACACAACTCTAAACCTAAGGTTTGAGAGGAAATTTGGGGGAAACCAAATCAAGAGCCAATTTGGGGATGTTGGAGCCAAATTAAGGGACTACACCAACGGATCAGACTCTACGAACAATTCCAGGCAAGTGGTTAACTTGTTGTAATGTGTAAATGGTGATATCCAATTCATATTTTAGTGATGTGTAAACTAAAATTCGTTTTGGGGATAAATGGGTACAAAATGGAATTTTGTTAATGGAATACTTGGCTGAGATTCAAAGTAATAAATAGGTGTATTATATATTCCTAAGTAAAGATAAAATGAAATTTTAATATATTTGATGATTAACATGGAATCTTTATGAGTTCTTGGACGAAGAACATGAATCTTGAATGACTTAGGATTTATTTGGTAAACTCAAGAGGTCAATCTGCCAGAATTTTTTACACAACTTTAAATGTATTCCATTTCAGTTATACTTCTAATTAGAGTGTGAACCATGCATTTCTGGAAAGGTATTTCTCTTATCTATCCAATAAACTTTGAATCAGGTCAATCGGAGTTCTGTAGAGGGAGTAATCGACATTTTACTACAGGGTGTTTGATCAGTCAACATAGTAATCTGCCATAATTTTAACGTGACTTTAAATGTGTTCTATTTGAATTTTACTTAGAATTAGAGTGTGAATCATACATTACTGGAAAGGTATTTCTCTTAGCTATCCAATGAACTTGGAATCAGGTCAATCGGAGTTCTGTAGAGGGAGAAATCGAAATTTTACTAAAGGGTGTTTATTCTGCCAGAAAATTTGAGATTTTTCTTTTTAAGCCCCAAATGTCTAAAATTTTATCGGGGAAGTGTTTGGGACCTTGATGAAATATATTGATGGAATAATGATATGAAATTAGGTCTATGATTGAGTGTTTGACTTTAATTTTGTGAGAGAGTTGAAGTGGAGATTCATAGGCTTGATTGTGACGTACTCTAATTCGAGATGATAAGAATATAATTACGGAAAAGTGTGAGCGAGCTTAAATTCGTTAGGTCAGTGGGTTAACAAGGGTAACTACTGAATTGATATAACAAGGGGTAACTAGGACCTTATAGTTGTATGAATACTTGAATTAATATGAAAGTGAAATAAATTCGTAAAGCAAACAAGTACGGTGAATATTAGAGAGAAATATATTACGTACAAGTATGAATAATTGGGTTGTGTAAATACCTATTGTTTTATAGGATTACTTGGGTTGTGAATGCCTATTGTGTGTTTCCTTGTGATAGGAACATAGACTCGGGAAATATTAAGTTATGGGCCAAGTGAGCGAGTCCGGGGATAATGGTTGAGTGACACCAAGTTATTAAATTAATGGATGTATTAATTAATGAAGGTAGAGTCGGAAGGTAGACTCAGAAAAGTATTAAATTAATTATTAAGAGAGTAATTAATTTAGAGTCGGAATATAGACTCAGAAAATATTAAGTTATGGGCCAAGTGAGCGAGTCCGGGTAGGATGGTTGGGCGACTCCAAGTAATCAAATTAATTGAGGTGTTAATTAATTTAATTAGAGTCGGATTGTAGACTCGGGTAGGTATTAAATTAATAGGCGTGATAATTAATTTAATTAGAGTCGGATTGTAGAGTCGGGTAGGTATTAAATTAATAGGTCTGATAATTAATTTAATTAGAGTCGGATTGTAGACTCGGGTAGGTATTAAATTAATAGGTGCGATAATTAATTTAATTAGAGTCGGATAGTAGACTCGGGTAGGTATTAAATTAATAAGTGTGTTAATTAATTTAATTAGAGTCGAACGATAGACTCTGGGAGGTATTAAATTAATACGTGTGTTAATTAATTTAATTAGAGTCGGACGATAGACTCGGGAAGGTATTAAATTAATAGGTGTGTTAATTAATTTAATTAGAGTCGGACGATAGACTTGGGGAGGTATTAAATTAATGGGTGTGCTAATTAATTTAATTAGAGTCGGACCATAGACTCGGGGAAAGTATTATATTAATTGAGGTGTGAATTAATTATATTAGAGTCAGACCATAGACTTGGGAAGATGATAAATTATTAAGTGAGAAAATTAATTATGTTGAGTCGGGCCACAGACTCGGGAAATTACAGGCTAGTGTATGGGATTTTGAGTACACGGTAAAGCCAGAATTTATATTATATATATACGGTGTACTGATAGTATATATATACGTGTATATATTGTGTGTGATATTAAATATCAGTGACTAGATATTTATTCAATTTATATACTCTTGTGCTATCAAGGGAGGTTGTGCGATGTGGGTGAATCCCCTAGCTTGAGGAGTAGGGCGAGTATATCCCCAGGTCATAGCGTTCGGTATATGAGTGAGGGATTTATCTCACTTTCAGGGAAGGAATATGACCGCCTCCACTACGTTTATAGTTTTGTAATACGCCGTAATTTTAAATGACTTTTAAAATGGGTTATATTTTAAATTAATGGATTAATTGGATTTTATGATTAATTAATTCATTTGGGTTTTATCCGGACTGTGGATATTAAAATGGATGATTCTGAATATTACTTAAAGATATTTAGGTAATATATGAATGTGATGTCATTGATATGACTGTATGATATAAATTCGGTAATTTATATTTTTAGTCAGACGCGGTATGGGATGTGTCGGGACTAGTTTATTAAATTAAAAAAAGACATTTATTTTCTATCGATCTAATAGTCATTTCGACTGCGTCGTTGCGTCCGGAAGGTTCGAAATAGTCAGAAAAGTCTATTTGGATGTTAATTTTGAGTCTCGGGTCATTTGGAAATGAATAGACAACCCGAAAGGGCATTTTGGTTATTTTTCTAGAGGGGATGAATAGTGATTTCGGATTTGGAACTATTATAAGTATTGGTAGATTAAGTGTATGGGGGTTATTCATCTCCTCTTTACAAATTAGAGAAGCCATCTTCCTAGAGAGAGTGTAAGAGTGCTTGGGAAGGGAAAAGCCTACTTGGGAAGGAGAAGAACAAGAACCAAGGTTCACCACCACCAGCTACCACCAGAGTTTGACCGGAGAAGGGACAACCAACTTAGATATACTACACCAAAGGATCAGACCTACAATAAAGGCAAGTGTTTGACAATTTCAACTTAAGTTCGTATATTGTCCATGTTAGAAAATTATGAAAAGAGATGATTTTTCTTGTTTGGAAGACATAATGGAGTTGTTATATGGATTTATAGAAACTGAAATAATATAGGAAGTAAACTTATATTGTAGGATGATATTAATCCACGAAATGATCATGAATATGTTGAAGAAAAATCTGAAAAACCATTGAAGTGTTCTTAAAGTTAATATGTTTATGATTTTCTAGAAATAAGGAGAGAAACATGCTTTTAATCCAATCCCTTGATGATTCTAGGATGTTTAGAGTATTGGAAATCGTTCATATATGTTGATATATCATGTAGAAATAATTATAACTCATTTTGGAGGTTAATATGAAGGTTTGAATGAGTAAAAATGGTGAAACCCGTAGTTGCTGAAATGCAGAAAAACCAAGCTGTGACCTGAGGGATCGATCGACCCCTGCCTTCGATCGATCGACCTCCCCGAAATATGTAAAGTTGTTTCTTTTAAATGTTGATTCTTATCCCAAACCTTTTGTGGATCTTTGGTGATTATTATTTGTATATTATGGGACCTAGAAAATATCAGTAAACCCTTGATAAGATTTGAATTAATTTGATTTGGATTCGAGTGATTTAAATGATGAAAATTATATTGAATGGAATTTCGGTTGCTAGATTCATTTGTTAAATTCCAAATGGGGATGTATGAGGATTTAAGATAGGACCAGTAGGGGTGATTGAATATAACACCTGGGTATCCTTAAGTTTACAAGAGGGTTTAATCCTAAGTGAAAGAATATGTGTTTATAAGAGATTTGAAACTATCGGTTTTAACCTTAATTAAAAGGAGAACTAAACTCATAGTAGTTTGGGAGAAATAATGTTATGGACCATTAGGATATTAGTGACTTCTTACTGAATATAAGATGAGGGAAATCCTATTTGAATCTTGTGAGATGGGAGTTTAGAACACATTTGGCTGAAAGAGGGTATGAGGTTATCCCGATCGCATAGTTGTAGTTGTCGGACCTCCTCGATCGACAAAGTTAAGTAGTAGTGTATTGGAGGGGTTCCTTGTTTGGATTTCGCTTTGCGAGACGCTCCGCGCATGAACCTTAACGACGTCGGGAGTGGAGAGATGTTATAGGATGCGAGGATAATTAAATTATGAAGTAAAGATATGATATGTTAATACGTTGGATTTAAAAGAGATATAATGCTACATATGGGAAATATCTTAGGGTAGTGATAATTACCTTATTGATATTATATTATAGGTATGATAATACCTATTTGATTGATTGATGATTTATGTGTATGACATACCTAGCTTACTTGCTATCGGTGGGAGGTTTGCGCGTGAGGGCAGTCATATCCTGATGAATCCATGGGATCTTTGATTTGTCGCTCGAGAACATAGGTCTATAAAAGACTTATCAGGGAGTTGATAAGTCCGCTGACTGTGGGTACGTAGGTATGTGCGTGACCCATGGATACGAGAACTATGTTCGCCTCCAATTTGTTTGTTGTTGTTTGTGGTTCGTGGAATCTTACCGAACCTTTAGTCCCCTATTCGGCGACCTGCGATGATGGGACATGATAGCAGAGTAATGCATTGCACCGCAGCTGTGACTCGGGGTACCGTATTATATATGAATATATATATAATGGATTAAATGATTGAATGGATATATTGTGATTAAATTTATCTACGGTGATAATTGTAGATAACGGTGAATAGAGAAAGATAATGGAATTAAGTTAATGAATGTTTATGCTTATAGAATTGAAAAGCTTAACTCATGTTAATGAGAAACGATTCATATTAATGAGTAATGATTCATGTTAATGAGAAACTAATCATATAAAGGAGAAATTTAAATGGATAATAATGTGACGTATGGTATGGGATATACGGAGATTATGATATGGGAATGAAATTATAATACGGAGACTAGAAAAGAGGAACCATTAACTAGGAGGTTAATAGGAAACGTTAAGTGTGCACTCTAGTTGAGAGGTGAGAATTGCAAGTGAGAGTTGGATCTAACATGTACATAATAAATGCTTTATTGCACTTGTTAAATACTTGCTGTTTTAAAAATAATCTACACATTCGGGCTCTGACCCGTTTCCTTTCATATTTTCTCTTCTATTGTATCTCTGTATCAGGTGTCCAGCAACAGGGACGCCAACCATAGTTGATTGTGACAAGCTATGGAGCTATGGAGTTTTTGCTTATACGCCTTCCATCTTTTGATTCACAGTATTCTTAGTTAGGGCATGTCGCCCAAAGGATTTCAATTATCTTTTCTATCAAGGTCAAATACTATTGTATTCGGGACTTTTTAATACATTTAACATTGTTGGGATGATTGTAAAGGATTTATATTATTTGGGAATGTTTATTCCAGTTGCATTTAAATTCTTTTGAGTTATTTATTGTGTTATCTGTGTTGTAGAATAAAATGTGTAGTGTTATTCTTAAAATGGAAATGGATTTTGTTAAATTTAAATTTGGAAAGTTTTTTTAACACCAGCTTAATTAGGTATTGGGTGAGTTGTAAATGTTTTTGACAGTGATGCTAAGAATGAGCCAACTGTATATTCTGTTTTAATTTGGTATGGGACTGGCCACCCGGTATTTAATTAGGCGGGGTGTTACAAGCTTGAGCCAAGTTGGTGAGTGATTCCAACTTGGGGAACTAGGTTTTGTGAGCACACCTAGTGAGATAGCTCTTTAGAGGGAATCATCTGGCGAGGGTATACTCGAAGGGATGGATATACGTATGTTATATGTGTGGATGTTTTAGTAAAGGTACGTATATAATTGTATTCAATATTATATGTGGGTAAAAATACAGTGTGTGATGTATTTACTTTATATAACTTGTGACACGGTTATATGCTACTATTTAAGAAGGAATTAATTAAGTTAATTGTGAGATAACTTATAATTCAAAAATCATTATACTCGGGTTAGAGTAGTATGGCAAGGGGAGGTTATACCAGGACTAGTTGGACGGGGTAGTACAACTAGGTGGGGGTTAAGGTAACCGTTAAGTGTGCACAATAGTGGAGGGGTGAGAATGTCCACAAGAGAGTGCGATACTAACTTAAATATGAAGCGCATTGATGCATTTTAAATTATTGCAGTTAATTCACTTGCTAAATATTTTCAAAATATTTTGGGTTCTAACCCTTGCTATAAAACTATTTTTAAAACCTTTTAGGTGTCCAGCCACAGGGATGCCAGGATTGATATTCTATTCCAGGGATACGGAGCTGTGGCATATGTGGATGCCAGCAGGAGTTTGGATTAGACGCATCGTTCATTTATTCCTAGAGTATGAATTATGCATCAGTTTCAGTTTTATTTAGGGCTTGTCGCCCAGTCTTCTTAGTACAGTTTTCAGATTTGTTTTATTCCGGTGTTGAATATTTGTATTGGATTATTTCACTTTGGTGGCCGATAGTTTATTCGGCAAGTTGTTTAATTAATTATTCAATTGAGTTTTATTCAGTTATGTGAATGGTTTATATTTATTTCCGCATGTACTGTTTTTGTTTAATTAAAAAGTTAAAATTTGGCACCAACTTTTGGAATACTAGGTGGTTAGTATGTTTTAAAAAATTTTCGACAGTGATGCTAAGAATGAACCAACTGGGATTCCTGTTTTAATTTGGTATAGGACTGATCACCTGGTATTTTATTAGGCGGGGTGTCACAGACAACATTGGGTAGCCACTCTGGGTAATGCACTTCCTTGATCTGCGACTTGCATATTCTTTACCTTATTTTGTATAACTTTATATATATATCTCTCGTAAATGTTTTTCTTCATTATTTTACTGATTTCATTGTCTCGTCTATATCAAGCCAATAACAAATAGCCTTTGGGTCAATCACTGACATATCACTATGGCTCCATGGGAACAAACTTTACCTTCTTCTTAATAACTCAATTAACTCTTTCTTAATTTTTAGTTCGGGGGACGATCTTATTTGGATGGTTTTTTTCCAATTCGTCCTCATTGAGTATGATGGATTCTACCTCTTTCACTGACTCTCCCTTTTTGAGCTTCGGTTCATCCTTTTGGTTAAGAGTGTCAACGTTGTATGAGGTCATCTTTCTCTTGTAGGCTTCTTTTTCTTTTGTTGAAATGAAGTAGCACTCGCGTGCTTCCACATGATCACCATTCACTTCCCATACTTCATAAGGAGTCATTAATTTCATCATTTGGTGTACAGTGGAAGGCACAACTTCAAACTCCTTATTCGATACCCTCCTCAGGATTATGTTACAGGCCGAGAAATAATTTTCATCCATCACAAAAAAATTGATCTTACTAGTCAAGCTTCTTGGCTAGGTTCCCATGCACAGATCCATTTCAAAAACTCCCATTCGGTGAACTTTTTCCCCACTAAACCCAATTAATGGGTAATGATAAAGGACAATCCCCTTTTTTCTCAGCTTTAGCCATTTGAAGTAATCCCAGAATATGACGTTGACTTTGCTTCCCCTATCCACCAAAATATAAGCCATGTTGTAGTCGTGTACTTATGTGCTGATGATAAGGAGATTATCATGTGGGTTTATAATTCCTTTGAAGTCTTGTCATGAGAATCCTACCACAAGACTATCCATGTTGACTTTTTTCAGTTTGTTTGGCTTACGCTCGACCTCGATCCAATTAACTTCAACTTTTTTAAGCTCTATATTGGCCTTGATCACATGAGCCTTTATATCGGCCATCCCATCCCCCCACCTGCTATTCCTCCACCTATCTTTTTCACATTTAAAAAATCATGTTAAGTTTACCTTTAACTATATGAGTTTTGGCAGGAAGATCTGGAACATCTTCATCACAATCATCTAATCCTGGGTCTTTCTTATTTTCTTTCTCCTCCTTCTTTTTAGGTTATGTGTCCTTTAGTGAAGAGTTTCTCTCTCTTTTGTTGTCTCGGACTCCTCTCTTATAGATGTATTTTTGTAGCTTTCCCTACTTCAGTAATATTTAATCTCATCTTTCAGAGCAAAGCGTTAGTCTGTCGCGTGGTCGTGATCTTGATGGAATTCACACCATTTGCTCTTATCCCTCTTGTGAGAGGAAGCTCTCAGCTTATCTGGCCACCTGAGCACTTTGTTGTCCTTTACTTTGTTCAAAATCATATCAGGACTTAGTGTTAAATGAGTGTATTTAGCAAACTTGTCATTATTTGACATTTTCTTCCTTTCTTTTTCTTTATCTCAACTTTGGTCAAACTTATTATTATCTACCTCTTTTTGGTCACCTTCTTTGGCCGCCATGACCTCCTCCGCATTCATCATCCTCCCGGCCTTGGAAAGAAGTTATGTCATGGACTTTGGAGGATCCTTGGAGAGATTCCAATAGAGTTTTCTTAGTTGCAATCCACTTGTGAGAACTGTCATCGCAATTCTCTCTTCACAGTCCTCTACTTCCAGCCTTTCCTTGTTAAACTGAGATATATAATTTCTCAGAGACTTGTTTTTCCCTTATATAGCGTTCAGCAAATGAGTGTCACGTTTAGCTGGCTTCATACCGAAATAAAATTTATGGAATAATTTATCTACTAGTTTCATGAAACTTTCAATAGATTCTATTGGCGGGCCGGTGTACCATATATGAGTAGCACCAGTAAGTGTAGTAGAGAAATCCCGACACCATATCTCATTTAGAGTGGAATATATATCAAAATCTGACAGATATATTTCAATGTGATAAATAGGATTAGTACTCATATTATATCTCAACGGCACAGTTGGAGATTTAAACGTCCCTAGGGTTGGATAACAGACTATTCTGGTCCCAAAAGGAGATCTCTCCATGTATCCTCTGTAGCTAGGACCGCAACTTTTAGTGAAGCAGTCGATCTTATCTTAAATCATTTAAATTGAACTATTATAAGGTTGTTCCTCTTAAAATGCATTGTCACCTTCTTCTTTCGTTTCAGCGGTGATTTTGATGGTCATCCCCCTACCTGAATTTCTTTATCCACTATTGACTTCTCTTTACCCTTTCTCCTGGTTACGTCTCATCTGATTACTATCAAGATGACTAGTGGATCACATGCCAACACTTGGGGGAATATTATCTCGACTACCACTGCCTTTTAAGCAGAGATAATGAAAGGTCATTCCCCTCCTTATCGAGTAAAATTCAGAACCTTTCTTAAGGGTGTGTTGAATACTCCTACCTTAATAAGTTGGATCTGGGGTGGTCCCCGATCGATAAGAGGTGTATGAAGTTTTGTACCTCTCCCAACATTTTTCCTCTTCATATTCTAAGTATACATGATACTCTTGAACTCATTTACCAAGGCGGGGACACTATGGGTTGGTGATCTCTCTGTGCCTGAGATGATGTTAGACTTCTTTGAAAGGAGCTGGAGGTAGTGCTCCGGTAACCAAATGCACAGCTTTTCTTATTGTCGGAGTAATGAGATTGAAAGTGAGATCCTCAGGGATCCTGATCATTATATCTTGGTTGAAGGCCAATAGCTACTGCTGTTGACTGGACACAAGGGACCTGAGCGTCCCTACCACATCAGTTATTTCTTACTATTGATATGGTTGACTGAAACTATCCCTAGTGTTTGATGATGGTATGGCCATCCCGAGTCTCTCCCTTTCTCCCAATAACGGGGGGAAGGGGGAGAAGGACTCGAGCCCACTTTCTCTGAGGAGCGCTTTGGTCGTTGTTGATGTGGGGTGATGTAAAAAAATGGAGTCACCAGCCTATTTTGAACAAAACAGGTAAAAGAACATGTCGATGTCGGGTTAGGGAGTTGACTTTGGGTCAAACGGGGCTTGAAAGTGCTCGTCGGTCCTTTGGATGGGAGATCATCGGACACAAATGGATCATTAAAACAAATGGTGAGTCAAAATCATACATGGGGTGGACCTTTTGAAAGGTTATGCGAGGTAATTGGTCATTCCAAAGAGCTTCGCTTGGTTTGGAAAGTTGACCTTGGTCAACCGAGGCCAAAAAGCGCCCAGTATTTTGGAGTAAAAAGAGTCGTTCGTCTGTATCGTAAGGCTGATTCTCGCACAGGGTAGATAGTTATAAAGGGTATTTAGTGCCCTTTGAATATTCATTTAGTATTATTTAATCTAAAGAGCTGACCTTGGTCAAACGGAGCTCGGGATCGCCCAGTGGCCTCCAGATCGATTTTCGAGGGAAAATGAGTTGTTCGTCTTAACGATTATGCCATTTTATGCACAAGACAGACCATTGTAAAGGGGTTTCATTTCCCTTTGAATATTCAAAGACCTTTCTCTCTGACGATGAAGTTGACTGGGGTCCAATCGGGGCTCAAGAGTTCCCGATGGCCTCCAAATCGGTACTCAAAGTATGACCTAGGGTTTGTTGTGAAATGGGGAGGTGCTAGGGACCTAAGGAGATACTTAGGGGGTACAAAAATGTTATGTCTATAGATCCCCTTGACGAATAGACACCATATGATGTTTTGGAAAGAGGTCGATTATGCGGACCTAAAGGGATGAGGATGACCGATTCAGAGGGTTGAGGTCAATTTTGAGGACCTAAGAAAATGCTGGGGATAACCTATTCTCCGGGCCGAGGTCGATTCTGACTACCTAGGGTAGGGAGCGACCAATTCTGAGGACTCAAGTAGAAAGCGACCAATTCTGAGAGTCAAGGTCAATTCTGAGGACCTTAAATAGACACGACCAATTTTGAGGGTCAAAGCTAATTCTGAGGGTTTAAGTGGTGAATGAAGAATTCTGCAGGTCAAGGTCAATTCGGAGGACCTTAAGTAGGAGTGACCAATTCTAAGGGTCAAAGCCGATTCTGAAGGCTTAAGATGGGGTAATAAATTCTGCGAGTCAAAAAAAATTCTGAGGGATTAAGTAGAACTACCAATTCTACGGGTCGAAGCCAAATTCTGAGGGATTAAGTAAAAGAGACCAATTCTGCAAGTCAAAGACAATTATGAGGGCTTAAATAGAAGCGACCAATTCTGAGGGCCAAATCCGATTTTGAGGGATTAAGTAGAAGAGACCAATTCAGCGAGTGGAAGCCAATTCTGAGGGCCTGAGTACAAGCGACTAATTCTACGTGTCGAAGCCAATTCTGAGGGCGTAAGTAGGAACAAACAATATTGAGGGTCGAAGTCAATTCTAAGGACCTTAAGTATAAGCGACCAATTCTAAGGATCGAAGACAATTCTGAGGGCTTAAAATGGGGTGACCTTCTGCGAGTCGAAGCCAATTCTGAGGGCTTAAGTAAGTTGTGTGGCATAGTTTTCTTGGGGAAGTTTGGAGACTCCACTAGGGATAAGATATTAATTTAAGGCTTGGGTACAACCTTCTGGGGAATTTTCTTCAATTCCTGCGGTGTCTTTTGGAGACGTTGGTGTGGAAATATCTAATTGGATTTGGGAATTCCTCTGGGGAAATAATTCTGGGAGAAAATATCGTATTAATTCATTTTGGAAATTTTAGAGGTTTGAAAAAATATTTTTATTAGTGAAAGAGTTTCTAAAAATTCATTTGGTAATTTTAGAAATTTTTTGGTGACTTTCGAGATTTTTTGGTACTTTGGGGGAATTATTCAGGGAGGTGCCGACCGGCAGGGTGTAAGGGGTCCCCAACGGCAGTGACACTGTTTTTTGGACTACCTCGAGAAATTAATGGAACGGTGTCGATTAGTATGTGATCGGGGACTGCCGAACGATATGCTCCATAGCCTCTTATAAAAAGGGGCGAGGTTTCTTAATTTTTCACAACTTTCAGTTCCTTTATCTTATGTTTTTCCTTTCTACGAACTGTTCTAACGTTCTTTTCTCTTCCAAGACTAAGAAATTTCGTATTTTTCAAGTAGGGCACATGGCGTGGTTGAGTGTGGATGACTAGGCACAATTAGAGTGGTAGGTTAGGGTGCCCCTAGTGTTGGGCAATGAGAATTCCTTTGACTCATTTGAGCCGGTTGCAAACGAGCAGACTCTTTTACATGAGGCGACGCACCATCGATCCTCTAGGATGGTGACCCCTAGTGGCTACGTAAGTGTTGATGACTTATATCTTTATTTTCTTTGTATTATTTCCTTATTTTTTCTGAGTTTTGACAAGGATTTTTCCTTTTTCTTTAGCAGACTGATATCTCTATATTGAGCCTGCGTTCTCCAGGGATAATGGCGTTCAAGGATATCTGGGAACACCTTCCTCCAATGGTGCGTTGGGTGGTTTCAATAGTCGTTCTCTGGGCTTTGGGGGAGAGGTGGTGGGGTACTATCCACACCATGCATTTTGGCTTTAGGGAGCTGACAGTGACTCCCATTTATGTGTAGTAGCTATTGGTGTTGAACGGTGAGGGGGGCCAGATAGAGGTGGACCGCACTTTATAGGTGACATCGGTGGTGGTGGAGGAGACGCTGGGTGATGTTAGGTAGATATTCTTAGGGGACTCCATCTGTCTTTGTCTTTTGAAGGATGTGTTATTGAGTCAACGGATCGGCGAGACTGATGGCCTGCAGGTGCGGCAGATGGCTCGTTTGATCATTCTTTTGTTGCTGGGAGGATTTTTGGTGGCGATGTCATTCATTTGTGGTTTTTGCCTTATTTAAGGGTATTCTTGGATATTCCTTGCTTTAACTGGGGGAACCTAACTTTGGAGACCCTTTATTCGTCTTTGGATGCATTAATCCGGTGTTATCGGCAGACATTTACTAGCGCCACGTATCTTTTGGAGGTATTCATTCTTTTATGCATTTTTCCTTTATGTATTTGAATTCTCCTTTATGCATTTTATTTTTTATTCCTGGATTGCTTTATTTTTATTGACGAACCTCTATCCTTTGCATATGTGGTTTTATGAGGAGATTAGGCTTAACGCACACTTGATAGGTTTTAAAGGTGAGTCAGTGGGGGACTTTTATCGTACGTACCAGTGGCTAAAATTTAACCAGCAGTCGAGACAGTCTCTTTCTTTGGAAGTGGTGCGTCAGGTTTTATATAGCCTGACGAACGATCGGGTAAATTCTTATTTCGTGATACCATTTTTCTTTGATGACCGTTTTAGATATTGGTTTTCAACTGGGGATCTTACAGGTGACCTTCAATCCCTGGGGGATGGTCATTCAGCACACGGGGGTGACCGGGGGGAACGTACAATTGCGTCATCTATTAGTGCATGAGTTAAGCTACTGCTAGTACGTGGGGGAGATATTAGTCTGACACGTGGTGGAGGACAAGATGATGGTGCCACCTGCAATGCCCCTGAGGTATATGAGGTGGGTATGGGAGATGCCGAAGGAGACGAGGGTGGCGGCGATGGTCGGCGAGCCTTATTCGTCGTATACTGAAACGGCGGGGACCTATGATTATATGGATTTCGTGTCTAGATGGCTAATGCCGCCCATCACATATGACGTTATGCCTCTTCCCCCTACGATTTCTAGTAGGGGAACGAGTCGATCATTAGGGCCTTCCCACAGTGAAGGTGGTGAATCGACATCGACAGCGGCGGTGATGTCAGAGATTCCATTATGGCTGGCTTCTCCTTATTATAACATCAGATGGCATGATGGAGAATCAGTGAGTATGCTAGACCGGGCCAATATGATGGACCCGGAGGTGCTGGGTCTGACAAAGGATGTCCTTCAGTCGGAGGTATACCTTTTATCTTTTTTCTTACAGCACGTTCGGGTGTCAACTACCTGGTTGAGGGACATTCGGGATTAGGTGGCTTTCGCAATAGCTCATAGCCGGGACACGATCCCGGTTACTTCTTTCTTGGTGCCATTTGCCTCGTCTAGGTAGGGGTTTAGATCAGGGAGAGAAGGCTTGTCATCTCGTTATTAGGGAAAGCGCATACACTGCAGGGACGGAGGGTCTTAGAGAGAGAGAAAGAGAAAGAAAGAGAAGAGAAGGGAGAGAAAGTAGGTGAGAGGGAGAGAGAGAGAGAGAGAGAGAGAGAGAGAGAGAGAGAGAGAGGGAGAGCATGTTTTTGGTTGGTTCGGGCTGAGTCCCATTATTTTTGTATTTTCCTGCAAAGCAAATGTAGTAAAAGCAATATATATATACAATGGAATGAAGTTTTTATTAATTTATCTTTGCTTTAATGACTTAATGCATATGAACTTTTTACTTTGTTTGCTGAGATCGTAAAAAGGATTTAAAATAACTCGAGGAAAATTTATTTCAAAACGGTATGATTATAAATATAGGGAGAAGGAAGTTCTGAATTCCTTAGAATAAAAATTATTTTATTAATTTTTCGATTTTGATAAAAAAGGAAAAAAATGAAACTTTCCAAAAATAGGGGGTTGCTGATCGGCATACCCCTTATCCTACCTACCGGCAGGTCAGGTCAGTTTAATCTCCCCAAGGCTTTGATTGCACTTTCTTTAAGTACTTGGTCCTTGGTGGGGCAAGGTTTTCTCAGGATTTAGCATAACTTTTGTCTTTAGCTAAGTTTTTCAAGTATAAAAAGGGGTAATGGTGAGTATTTTGTTCACCCATCCACATTTCCTTTATTTTGCTTACTTCTTGCTTCTTGTCTCATCATTTTACAATATGGATCTTCCCTAAAGTGTTAAATTCACTTCTTACCTTGAAAATTTAGAGGCTATGTGCTCATATAATGTAGACTACGATGCTTTCAACATGCGTCGGGTTTTCTGATGGCGCAACCGGCCTATTCAATGGAGCATGCTGATGGTAGTGGTATAATTATGGTACCCTGAGGACCATGCCTTTCCATTTATCTTGGACGAAGTCTGTCCGACTTATAAAGAGTTTGCTGCAATGCTAAGGATAAATCCCAGTGTTATGGGGGCCATACCAAAATTTTCTCGGTCTTTTCGGGAGCTATTAGCATGACTTCTCCATATCTCGCCCTCGGCGGCATGGTTATTGGTTTCAAAAAGAATAATAACTCTCATGAATGTGATACATTCTATGCATGTATAGGATGTTGGTGATTCGAGATATGCCGGAGCCGTCGTCCTTGGTGGTGACTGGGGACCCATTAGCAGATCCACAACTTGCATCCATCGTTTCGTGGATGTCATACTATCACAATCCTACCGCGAAGATACTGGCAGACACTCTGAATGGTATGGATGCTTGGTGGGAAGGTCGTTCTGACTTCCTGAGTGTAGCTCAGTTATGTTGTTCATATGGCTGTCGAAGAAATTTCGTATGGCGGTCCGTCTTGAATATCCCTTGGCAGTTGTGCTAAAATTCTTAACTCACTACTTTATCAGCGTAGGCCCAAATATCGAGAGATGAGAGAACTGATTTGTGGAGCACGGGGCTCGAGGTTTGCATTGGTCAGTGCCTTGGTGAGAAGAGTTGCAGACCATTCTAGACCTGGGGGAATACCAATATGCTTAATTGGTTGGCCTCTAGTAAACTTCTTTTTACGTTCCCTGGCGGATCTTGCGTCAGTTTGACTGGGAGAAGATTGTGCCACCTTGGACATTAGACCTCTTTCTTGTGGAGGATTTAACAGAACATTTGCACATGTGGCTGGCTCTCCGTGGGAGAATCGTCGACCGCCGACTCATTTTTCCCAATATTTTGGTCGAGTCTATCATGTTTTCAGAGATTACATGAAGTGGTTGTAGAGGAGGGTAGTTACCAAGATACCGATCGAGGAGATCGGACATAGGTGGCTTGTCATGTTTGACACCATAGATGGGAGTTATTGTGGTTTTTCCAAGGTTGGTTTGGGCTTACCGTTCCATGGAGCGCCTTTAGTATTCCATCCAAGCAGGGGAACTTTGGGCCCCAAATATGTAAATGATGATAGGGTTGGTTCTTATGGAAGTTGTGGGTAGGATCCCTGGGGAGTTTTATTTTGTGAAGCTTTTATATTGTGTTTGGTTGCGTATCTGGTTTTTTCTGGTAGGAATAACTTTGGAAAGGTTGTTTAGGAGTACTTTGGCTAGTTTTATTTTTAGGACAATAAAGTCAGGTTTGTGGGGGATGTTGCTTGACTCCCTTTGCCGATGTAATTGCAACGGAATTTTTCATAAATGAAATAAAGAAAATTATATTGTTGTGCCTCTTGATGAGTTTTTCATTTTAATTATACATACCATTAAGGCATACATAATCCTTTTGTTCTTGTATATGATAAAATGAATTGTTGTTCTCGGAGATAGGAAAAGAATAGAATTTTGTGAAAAAAAAGGGGGTCTTGCTCATATGTATGAGTTGCTTACGTACCTCTAGGGGTTTTGAAAAATTTTTGAGTTTCATTTTTGGTAGTAAAAAGATTTTTAGAGGATCAGTCCCCACGTAGTTCAGAGTAGAGGGAAATGAAGATTTGTTTTAAGAATAGAAGGGGGATGAAAAGAGTCGTAGCCCACCGAGACTTCAGACTAAGGGTAGAAATTTTTTAGACGGTCTAATTTGACTCGACGGGCCATATCTTCTCCATCAACATCGGTGAGCATAGCGGCACCGACGGATAGGATCTTTTTCACAATGTAGGATCCACTCCAATTGGGCTTGAATTTCCCTCTAGGTACCAGATGGGCTCAAAAATTTAACTAAGGGCTAAATCTCCTTCTCGGACACCACGCTCATTAACTCTCTTATTTAATGATCATATTATTCAGCGATGGTACCTTTGTATATGATATAGAGCCTTCAGTCTCCTTTTGTCCAAGAGTGACAACTCGTCGAGATGGCTTTGATGTCAGACTTCCTCGTTGACTTTGCTTTCAATCATAATGCATAGTGAAGTAATTTCTAGCTCAACGGGTAGGACTGCTTCCGTGCTGTATCCCAGAGAGTAAGGGTTAGCCTCAGTATATTCTCGAACTGAAGTATGGTAGCCCCAAAGGGCGTAGGGGATCCGATCGGCCCAATCTCGGCAACTCTCTATCATTTTGCTGATGATTCCTTTGAGATTCTTATTAGTGGCTTCGACTGCCTCGTTGGTTTGAGGTAGGTAGGGAGAATATTTGTGTCTTTAGATCCCATACTCGTCAACCACTTCTGTGACCTCTTCCTCAAAATGTAACTCGTTGTCTAACATTAGCTCGTGCGTGACCCCATATCGATAAATGATATTTTTTTTGGATGAACTTGGCCACCTTTTTAATATTCAGTACTGTGTATGATTCAGCTTCAACCCATTTTGTGAAGTAACTAATGTTAACCAAGATGAATTCGTGCCCGTTGGACGCCTTGGGTGTAACTTTCCCTATGATGTCGATGCCCCGTTGAGCTAGAAATTTCTATGACTTACCCTATGATGAACCCATTTACACTTCATCGTCGACTGTGGACCATCCTTCCTAGTTTGTTGGCAGAGTCTGGCATTAATCGGGGACTACATAAAGTGGTTGTGGAGAAGAGTAGTTGCCAAGATTATGGATGTGGAGACCGAGCAAAGGTGGTTCGCCATATTTGACACCATAAATGGAAGTGTTGTTGTTTCCCCTAGGCTGGTCTTGGCTTACCATTCCATGGAGTGTATGGGACATTATATTCAGGTAGGGGAGGTGTGGGGACCCCAGGATGTGGATGATGATGGGTTCGGTTCCTCTGGTAGCTGCGGATAGGATCCTTGGGGATTTTATTTGTAAATCTCTTTATAATGGTGTTTCTGGTTATGTAGGTTATTTGGGTTATGTGGGAATTTGGAAGGGTTGTTTTAGGAGTAGTTGGTTTTTGTTTATGTTTTTATTTTTAGGAAAGTATGAGTAGGCTGGTAAGGGAAGTTGTTTGACTCTCTATTCCTATGTAATCGTAATGGAAATAAAGAAGATTTTAATTATAGTGTTGTGCCTCTTGATGAGTTTTTTCATTTGAATTATCTATACCGAATCATTAAGGCATATATAATCCTTTTGTTCATATATATGTTAAAACAAACTGTCGTTCTCAGGGATAAGAAAAGAATAGCATTTTGTGAAAAGGAGGGGGGTCGTGCTCATGTGAAGCGTATGAGATGCCTACGTACCTCTGTGGGTTTTTGAAAATTTTCTGAGTTTCATTTTTGAAAATAAAAGGATTTTTAGAGGATCGGGCCTCACGTAGTTCTGAGTTGAGGGAAATGCAAATATATATATATATATATATATATATATATATATATATATATATATATATATATATATATATAGATAGATAGATAGATAGATAGATATATAGGCAGTGCAATCCTAAACCAAGATAGTTCAATTATAACCCTGATAGATGATCTTCTTGGCAAGAATATGGCCATTCATGTGGGGTCCACACTCCCCGCTATGGATTTTCTGCATCATCTCTTCAATGTCCGCCCCTTCAATGCAGTGTAAATGGGTTCCATTTGAGTTTATCTTACACAATGTTTTATCGCAGATAATGTATTGAGCAGCTATTTTGTGTATGGTTGCTCGATCTTTCCTATTAAAATCTTGGGGATACCTACCATGCTTGAGGAGGAGCCAAATATCATAGTACCAGCAATCGGCTATATCAGGATCTTCTTCTATGATGAGATCAAGGTGGTAGCAGTGAGTAGGTTTAGCTTGATTTTGGACTATATAGTGGCCCATCGTTATTCCTTTGGTCATATCGACTATAGAGGCTGAGGTAGCAAGGGCATCAGCTAAGTTGTTCTTTTCTCGGGGCAGGTGATAGAAGGTTGTACCTTGAAATTGGGAGACCATCTCTTCTAAGTGGTAATAGAAGGTTAAGAGTTTCTCGTCCTTAACTTTCAATATTCTGAGTACATCAAAGCATCGAATTCCTTTCTTGAGAGAAATTTTGAGGCCTACCGTGCATGCCTCATATTCAGTTATGTTGTTGGTGCAGGAAAAATCCAACTTTATGGCAATGGGTGCGTGATAGATATCAGGAGCAATTAGGAATATCCCAATGCCATACCCTTTCTTCTTGGTGGCACCATCAAAGAATATTTTCCATCAGAGGTCTTCTTGGGAGGTACAAAGGATATTTTCATTCGAGAATTTAAAGATCCAAACATCGATTTCTTCCATAGGGTAGTCTACGAGGTAGTTAGAGATGGCTCTTCCTTTCATAGATTTTTTCGTGACATATATAATATCAAATTCATCTAGTAGCATCAACCATCGGGTCATTCGGCTAGATAAGTCAGTATTATGAAGCAGGTATTTAACATGATCAATTCGGGACACAAGTTTGATGGGAAAGGTGAGTATATAGTGCCGTAATTTTTGGGTGACCCAGACAAGGGCGACACATGCTTTTTCCAAGGCAGCATAATTAACTTCATACTCGGACAATTTGTGACTGGCGTAGTAGATGTCTGTCTCTTTAAGAGACCCTTCAAGGTATTGGGCTAACAAAGCCCGAGTTGCAGTATCTGTTACGGTCAAGTATAGGAGTAGGGGAAGACCAGGATATGGCGGCATGAGTACCGGAGGCTGGGTTAGGTACCCTTCAAGGATTCTTAGCAAGCTTCGTTCCAAATTTTGGTTGAATCCTTCCGGAGGAGTTTGAAGATGGGTTCACAAATATATGTCATCTGGATGATGAACCGGCTGATATAATGAAATTTTCCAAGGAATCCCCGGACTTCTTTCTCTATTCGGGGTGGTGGCATTTAGAGTATGGTTTTCAGTTTGGCAGGATCTGCTTCAATCGCCATTTCGCCAACTAGGGGTGTTCAAAAAACTGACTGGACCAACGGACCGAATCGATCCCAACCAACTACTTTTTTTGGTCTTTTTTCTTAATCGGTCCGGTCCACGGTTTACAGATTCAAAAACCCTGTTAGGACCGACCCGGACCGACTATAGATAAAATAATATATTTTTACATATATATGTATATATATAAGATAAACAAATAGTGAAAATATTTATTTCAATATTTGATTAGTTTAAATTATATTTTAATCCAATACTAGTTTTGTTTAAATTGCAAATTTTTATATTTTCTAGTTTTTAATGTTTGAAAAAAATAAACTCGGGTATATTTTATTATTATAAATGATGTAATTCATTAATTTGAGGACCGACATGTTAGACCGGACCAACCCTATAAAAAACCGAACCAACTAGGGTCGATTAATCGACATAATCAGTTCGGTCTCGGTCCATTTTTTTAGAAGACCTACTAAGTCGGTCCGGTCCAAAAAAAAACCTTAAAACCGAACCGGATCGGACCGCGAACACCCCTATCGCAAACCATGAATCCAAAGAGCTTTCCTTTAGCAAAGCCAAAAATATATTTTTGTGGCTTAAGTGGCATCTGGTATTGCCGTAGTCACTCAAAGAACTTCCGGAGAGCGGGCACATGACCTTACCTAGTCTTAGACTTAATAATCATATCATCTACATAGACCTCGACTTCTTTGTGTATCAGATCATACAAGATGGTTATGGAAGCCCTCTGAGATGTAGCCCCTGCGTTGTTTGGACCAAACGGCATAAGAGTGTTATAGAATGCTCCCCAAGGGGTAATGAATATGATTTTTTCTTGATGATCTGGATGCATCTTGATCTGATTGTATCAGAAAAAACCATGAGTAAATAACTTGAGAGAGTGACTGACTGTGTTGTCCATAATCATATCGATATTGGGTAGTGAATAATCATCCTTTGAAGAGGCTTTGTTCAAATCTCGGTAGTCAACTCACATGCGAGCCTTTCCTTCTGATTTTAGCACCGGTACGATGTTAGCTAGCCATGTGGGATATTTGATCACACGTATAAATCCTGCACTTTACTATTTGATCATTTCTTCCTTAACCTTGAGCGACCATTCGGTGCAAAGCTTTCGCAGTTTCTGTTTGACCGGTTTGCATTTTGGAAGAGTTGGAATCTCGTGTTGAGCGATCTCGGGATCAATGTTGGTCATGTCGCCATAGGACCATATGAAGACACCAGTAAATATCTTCAGTAATTCTTCAAGTTGTGCACGCTCTTGCTCATCAAGGGTGAACCTTATCCTAATCTCGAGCATTTGGCTACTATAATCGAGATTAATAACAATAGTTTCATCTTTATTAAATTGAACGTGGTTATGTTGTTTGTTTTTAACCTTATTTAGATCAATTAAGAATTGTTCATTTATAAAATCATCATCATTAAGAGTTTGATTAGAATCAAGACAATTAATGTAGGGCATGGCAAGATACTCAAAATAATCATTTATTTCATTATTGGAGAAATAGAGTTGAGAACCTCATCGAAGGAGGTCTCGATTACATCATAATATGGAGAAACGGCAAAAGAAGAGGAAATGGGATAAATATCATAGTTGGGTTGTATTTTAGCAGGCGGAATCGGCACAACATTCCAGTTGAGGAGAGGTGCATCACCAGCTTTGATCAGGCGGGATGGATTCGGTGATGTAGTGCTTGAGTGGGTCATACAGATTGTCAGCCCCAGTGTCTGTAAGTTGAATGAATCCTTGAAGTCACTTCCCATGGTATCTTCGATAGAAATTATGGTCTTCTCTATGAATGGTCGCACATGATGCTGGGAACTTTCAACCCATGAGTAACTGTCTTGGAAAAAGATCTCCATTCCTAGATTTATCTTCTTATCACTATGGTTCAAAAAAGCCTCAAAAGGGGAAATCTGGGAAATCTTCACCTTTTCTGTTGAATCTTTCATTCAAGGAATCTCTTGAGACAGTCTTGGAACTTTCTAGCCTTCTCTTCAACCGAGGTTGGCAGAGCATTTTGAATTCCTCTGTTGATATTTGATAACCCAAGACGTCAGGAGGAAAGTCTTTCTTCGTCACTATGGGTTCCAGTATCCCCTATTGTCATTGACCCAGCCCCAGTCTAGGCATAAAGATCATGTTTTTGAACATTTAAATCACATTGACGCTGCCATGAGGGTTCTGTTATGGACGAACTCTATCTTTGAAATCATCCCCTACTGGGAGCGGAAGCTATTCGACTCGAAAACCTGACATAAGCAAATCGTTTTCCCCATTTTGTATCTCTAGTACCGGATTACTGGTGCTTGCATTCTCAGTATTGTCATCGTCGCCCAAGATGGTGATGACCTTCACATTGGTAAAGAACTTTAGTTTCTAATGGAGGGAAGAATACACACCCTTAATATTATGGAGCAATGCTTATCCAAGCAACAAATTGAAACAAGCCAGAATATCGATGACTTGGAATTCAATAATGGGATTTATAGGGCCAGCCCCTGTTGTAAGCTTTATGGATCCCATCACTTCTCAACGAGTATTATCATAAGTGTGCACTGCGATAGAGGTCGGAGCAAGGTCATTCACTTTCGAGCCCAAGCAATTGAGGGTTCTCAACGGGCAAATATTAAGAGCTGATACATTATCAATAAGCGAAAGTGGGATAGTCTTTCCCATGACTTTAACGGAGATATTGAGAGCATAGTTATGATTTGGACCAATCTTAGGGATTTCTTCTTCAGAGAAGGAGAGCATTATAGTATAGGTTAGAGATCCGACCAGATTCACTGCTTCTTCTGATGTGGTAGAAGGTGGGACTATGGGCCCGGTAAGTAGTTTAATTAAGGCATTCCGATACAAAAGGGAAGACATAAAAAGTCCCTACAAAGTGATGTTATCTTGGGTTTTCTTCAACTGATTGAGGATATTTCTCTCCTTGAGGGTTATTTCTAGAGATTCGAACTTGGTCAAACTTCTTGGTCAACATCTTGAGGTCCCCCTTGACCTTGTTCAATTCTTCTTCCTTTGGATCAACAGTTACGAGTAGGTTAGCCCTTTATTGGGAAATATTTGGCATAGGGAGCTGAGCTGGTGGCATGAGGGGCACGTGGATCCTCCTGATATTCCTCGGGGACCCAAATAGGCTCAAGTGCAGGCGGACCCATAGCACGAGGGAAGAGGACCTCGTGATCTTCGGGAACAGGGACCTAATTTTGTCGCATCTCATGAACTTAGGTTTAAAGGTTGTTAATCTTGGCAGTGAGTTGGGCCAGGACCGTCCTCAAATTTGGTTGCACATTCGGTACTTAGCCTGCATTCTCCATAGAAAATGGATGAAGGCAAATTTTGAACTCGGAGGAAGCAGCAATAGAACTGATGGAGCCTCAGGCGGTTCGATTTAAGACCGAAGCCAATAGGGAGCCAGACCAAGGGTTGGGTATGCGATCGACCTGAGAAGGAGAAAAATTCAAATTTATTTTGAAAGAGAATAAGGAAAATCTTTTATTATAGGAGGAAAACATTTTTGATATTTTTGGGAAAGAGGAAAAAATGTTTTTGACACTTTCGGTAAAGAAAGAGGAAAACGAGGAAAGGGTCTCAGCATGATTATTATTATTATTATTTATTATTATGTTCTCACTTGTATTAGGTTTACGGGACCCGATCCTGGAAAAATTGGGTTTAAAAAATATGTAAAAAACATGGTTGGACTTGTTGCTAGGCTCATGCACAGGGTCCCGTTTTAAAAAGAGACGAAATCGAGCAAAAAATTTGGCGGATACCAACCCACATTTCAACAGAGCTTCGGGTAGTAAACAGCAAACTAAATATGAGTGCCCTAGGTTTGATACCTATATGAGGTATGTAGTTGTTGGGTTAATTTGAAGGGTTACTCCCTTTGGCATGACTTACATGATATACGTCTTTCTTTTGAGGCAATCGGTACATGTGGATAAGCCATTTGACATAGCTGAGTGTACGTGAACTGCCTCACTATATACCTCATAGGGACAGTACGTGTGATAGCGAATTAGATATACTCAACGTACGTGAATGAGTTCGCTACGATATACCTCCCGTTATAACTTCGATCAAGTGGTACAATGCAGTGGGAACCGTTCGATATACGTCGAAGGTACTTGGCCAATCGAAGGTGAGAGTCATATTGCTTAGGCTAACTATGATCTGTCGGATCAATGTCATCACTAAGTGACCCCCAGTTATAGGACAAATTTGGTCAATATCCATGTCCTTTGGTGATGTATGGAGAGAGAGTTTTTTTTTTCTTTTTTTTTTTTTTTTTTTGCATGATGAGAATTATACTAATGGGGAATGTAAAGGTATGAATCTAGCATGGAGCATGAGGATTACATTAAGCATGGATATGTGAGGGTGGGTGATGTGTGAATATTTACAAGTGACTGTGTAGTAGTGTACTAGTGACACTTAAGCATGGATATTTTATGTGGTGTGTGCAACATGTGGATATAAGTGATCCTATGTGTAAGTAGTGTGAAGTGTAAATGGAGAGTATCTACAAGTATATGAGTGAGTAATGATACAAGCATGAGGTATATATGTGCAAGAAATAATAGAGGAGAAAAAAGGGAACATACAGGTAGGTGCATACGCACACAAGCAAAAAACAATACCCATGCAAATGGATTCTATACCTCTTATGAAAATTATCCCCAGCGGAGTCGCCACTATGGCTGATGATGCTAAGATTTAGCACCACCGGATAAGTGATAATGAGCTCAAACAGTAGTAATCATGGCAGCCATAGAGATGTATAAGTGTATAAGTATGTAGAAGGGGATGAGTATAAGAGGAAATAAGACAATGATGTATAGTGGTTCAGCCAATTTGGCCTACATCCACTGTGAGTGTGTGATCCACTAAGTATGGGCACTAATGGCCTTGGATACAATGCACATAAGCTCACTTTCTCTCTCTACTGTGTGTACAAGCAGAGTTTTAGCTAGGGTTACAATAAATTGATCGATCCCCTGTAGGGTTGTAGGTGACAAGCATATATAGGTCTTGGGGGGTGTAGTGTACCCCCCAAGTATGCATGGTGCATGTGAATGATGATCTAGCCAATCCCTTGTTGACACCTGTAGATGCCAAATGATGACATAATATTCCCTCACGTGAGGGTGTGATTTTGTTATAACGGTCTCCCATATGCCATGTGAGCCTCACGCGCACTGTTCCACACGTCTCCCAAACCACGCGCGGTGATGATGTCACCCTCGGCCTATGAGATGAGGCCGAGGGCAAAGTTCCTTCCGGTAGTGAGTCTGGCCTAATTTAGGCCTTGTACTGTCGTACCCTCGGAGGGTCGTCCGGAGCCTGCTGAAGGGTCGGCCCCTGAGGGGGCGTCCGAAGCCTGATAAAGGGTCGGCCCCCTGAGGGGTCGTCCAGAGCCTGATGAAGGGTCGGCCCCCTGAGGGGTCGTCCGGAGCCTGATGAAGGTTCGGCCCCCTGAGGGGTCATCCGGAGCCTGCTGAAGGGTCGGCCTCCCGAGGGGTCGTCCAGAGCCTGATGAAGGGTCGGCCCCTGAGGGGTCATCCGGAGCCTGCAGAAGGTCGGCCCCCTTAGGGGTCGTCCGGGTCCTGCTGAAGGGTCGGCCTCCTGAAGGGTCGGCAGGAGCCTGATGAAGTGCAGGACGCCCTTGGCATGGCCGAGGGTATATACGGGTATATCAATCACCCCCCAACCCTTAGCCATAGATGATGCTGAGATGGCTGAGGGATAATGTTGCTTTTGAGACTAAGTGTATGGTCTGTTTGATGAGTGACACCTGTCAAACTGATTTGACAGCTGTCAAATTTTTATCTAATGTCGTTCCAGTTTTCTAAGCATGGCAGTTTCATGCGACCTAGGACTTTGTGCCATAATGATGCCCTCCTCGTGGGTTGTGCTCTGCCTTGGTTAATGGGCCCACTCATTACTAAGATATTTAAGAGATTTTTGAAACCTTTCACTCTCTTCTTCTTCTTCGCGCCCAAGTTTTCTCTCTCTCTAGTCTCCAGCCTTCTTGCTATTTCTACAGCTTTCGAACCTTCAACTTAGCAGCTTCTCCCTTTCCCTTCAGGTAATCTTTAACCATCAACGCCCTCTTTACTTTCATTTCTCTTTTTCCTTTTCTGTTTTAGGCTTGTAGGGCTTAATTTAGGCTGTTTTACAGCTTTTCCGACGACTGTTCTTTGATTGTTCTTGAGTTTCTTGGGTGTTCTCGAGTGAAAACCGTCGATTCCCTTTGTTTTAATACAAAAGTCTAATTTGGTCAACTGCAAACTTGTTTATAGTTAAGTTCCCCAAATTCCTCCAAGTGTAGGGTCTCCCCCTTGATGCTTAGGAGGCTTTATAGCTTAGCTGAGGAGTTCCCTTCCCTGAGAGAGAAATTATTTGTTGAGATCAGACGAATAGAGGAAGAAGAGGAGAGGAGACGAGGGGGCGACCCTAATTGGGTACGACCCATCTTTCTTATTCCTCTATCCACAATAAAACCATTTGAGCCATCTGAGTCTTGTGGGTTGTCCCATCATCCAGTCGAGTGTCATTCAAGTGAGATGGACGAGAGAGCATCCTCGCCAACTGGCGTTGGACCTTCTGGTAGAATAGAGACATCTGACCTAAGCTCGGGCCGACAACCCGAGGGTATGGTCCCCTCCGAGGCTGTCCCTGTGACAACCCTATCTCCACATGCCTTCCAGATGGCCTTTCCCCATGGTCCTCTGGCAGATGACGAGGGAGAGGGGACTGAGGACGAGGGCGATGATTCAGATGACCAGGTTGATACCTCCCATGCCTCGTCCTATATCTCCTCCATTAGGGATCGCGACCTCTTATTGTGGAGACATGCCTATGGAGTGCCCCCCAGCATAACCATGAGGGTTCCCTCTGAGTCTGAGAGGGTTTTTGAGGGTGAAGAGGGTGAGGTTGCAGTGTATGAACAAATGTTCAAGGTTGGCGTCAGGTTCCCTCTGCATCCTGCTATCGTAGATATCCTATCAGCCCTCGGTATTTCCCCCTCTCAGCTTCCTCCCAACTTCTGGAGGACGATACTAGGTTACATCTCCCTGTGGAAGAATGCTTTCACTGATGAGCCCTCGGCTGACATATTCTTGGCCTGCTACAATATCACCTCTTCGTCCAAATAGCCTGGGTACTATCATCTAGGGGTGAGGAGGTCTGAGAAAAAACTTCTCCATGTGGCATAAACCTCCAACCACGATTGGAAGAAGAGATTCTTCTTCGTCTCTGGGGAGTGGGAGTTCTCCGCCGAGGCATCTCCTATAGCCGATGATCCGAGGGTCCCCCGAAGATGGTCTAACCCGTCAATGAAGGCCAGGTCAGACCCCGGACTTAGCATGGAAAAGAAAGATATTGTTGAATATCTGAGAGGACGAGGGAGAGGGAGTGAACTTCCAAAGTTTGAAGAGCTGATGACCCCTCGGTTCCTCAAGGAAGCTGGTCTGAGGGTCGGCCCCCTTACAGAACTATGTGAGTTATACTTTTCTTTACTTTTTTCAAGTGTTTCCTTTTTATCTCTGCATTTTTCTCACGTGTCGTACCCTTTTCAGGTCGTCCTGCTAGTGTATCAGACTATCTCTGTTAAATGACTGCTCCCAGTTTACTATCAGGCTTGGCAAAGAAAAAGGGTAAGGAGCCTCAGCAGGCTCCGAGGAAGACGAAGGCCGTGAGGCCGACAATTGTTGAGCCGACAGCCGATAGCCACAAAAGAAAAGAGCCTTAGATTCCTGTTGACCCTCGGTTGGATTCTCGGATGAGGGCTAGGGTCGAAGCATCTGAAGGGACTGCTTCTTCATCCAGCATGGAGGCCTTCTGGTCCCAGAACTTAGCACATCTGAGGGCCGAGCCATCATCGCTCATCGCAAATTTGAGGGCAGCCAAGGCATCAATGTTTTCTACTCCCTCGGCTGCTGATTACGACTTTCTGTCAAAGATGCCTCCAGCCAAAGTGTATGACTATGGTCTGCACGCTCTAGCCCAGGTTTTGGTCTTGATTTATTTCTTTAATTTCTTTCTTTCACCAACTGTTTCCTCGGCCTCTTGACATCTGTTTATTTTTTTGTGCAGTCTGTATGCGCCCTTACCTCGGCAACTAAATGGATGGATGAGAATCAGGAGAAATTCCATGAGGCCAAGAGGGCCATCCAGTATGAGGACGACCTGCAGGCTGACTTAGATACTGCAAAGGCTGAGCTAGAGAGTGCCAGAACTGAACATGCACGAATTATGGATGAGCTGACGAGACAGCATGATGAGGACCTGAAGGCCAAAAACTTGCTTCTGAAGGAGAAGGGCGAAGCCATGACCCATCGGGAGGCCCAGTTTAAGATTGAGCTATCTGAGGCTGTGAAGAAAGCTGAGGCAGACGTTGTGGAAGCCTATAAACTCTCCGATGAGTTCCAAGGCTTCGGCCTTGAGTACTTGGAGAGAGGGATAAGGACGGCCTGTCGGTGGGTCGTCCTTAAGTTCGGCGACATCGTCTCTTCAGCCCGTCCCTCTCTGGAGGCGGTTCAACTGGATGTAATAACCCGCGTAATTTTGGGCTATTTTAATTAATTTTTGGAAAATGGAGGAAAATAAAGTTTTTGATAAAATTATTTTTATTGCTCAAATATGTTGGTTATTATTTTTAAAGGTGAGAATTTCGAAATCGGAGTTAAAACGGATTTTAAAATGATTTTAAAATGTTTTTAACTCTTGGAGTTGTTTTGACTTCCAACTCTTCATTTCTTTGCCTTATTTAAAGGAGTCTTTTGGATTCCAACTCTTCATTTCTTTGCATTATAAAAGGAAGTCGTGGGCAACCCTTTTAACCTACTTTTGGCACAAATTTTGGCAGCAAATATATTTTATATTCCTCTCCTTTTTATATACACATTGGCCCTTGAGATTTGTGACTTCCAACCTAGATTAGAGGTGTTCTTGGGGCTATTTTGTTGGAGCTTTTGTAGATCTTTTGAGTTGATCTTGAGGATGTGATCGTTGGTTTCTCATCATGGTTTGAGGTATGGGGTTTTACACAATATGCTCCTTAAATCTCGCGAGTGTCATTCTCTTTGAATTCTTGTTTAATTGAACTCATATTTGAACTGATAAATTCTTGGAAATCTGGAAAAAAAATAATTGTTGGAATTATTTTGATTCATGTGGAATTATTCATGTTGTTATTGAGCACGTTGTCATGAGATTTTAATATGGCACGGATATTGGGCACCCGCCAAAATTCCTGTTTCCCGGGCTATGGCTTGATAAAGCATATACGGATGTGGTGAGACCTGGTGACCCGGTTAAAGTGTTGTTGAGAAATTATATTGATAAATGCTTTGAGATTTGCATTTTGATTTGAATATTCGTACTCGTGTTGTTACGTTTTATTCATCGCTAACATATATTTGTTGAGCATCTTTATTGTCGTATTGTGTACTTCCCCATATTTTCTTTTAGTGGCAGGTTAGCGCGGATTTTGGGGCGCTATGGAGATTGATTTTAGCGAGGATTGTTTTGGGAAGACTTGTATTTATTTTGATGTATAGAGCATTGGAGATTTATTTCGAGTTAGATGTTGTATTTATTTCAAGAGAATTTTGGTTGTATTTTATTTGAAGAGATTGAGATTAGTGGATTTATATTATTGTGGGTTTATTTAGATGCTCTATACCTTGTCACTTGTGGATTTGGATTTATTTTATCGCATTAGCGCTCCGTTCGCTCTCCCCGGGCGGGCGGGGTGTTACACTGGACGACCCCTTGATTGCCGAGGCTCTAACCCAGGTGGAATCCCAAGTGCAAGTTGAGGGTGTCGGCATGTCTGAAGACCGGCCAGTTGTGGTCATTGAGGAAACCCCTCTTGTGGATGTTGAGGCCCTGCCCTCTGATATTATTCCATAGGGTGGTTATCTGTAGCCCATACCCTCTTGATGTAATTGACATTTTTGTACTCTATCTTATAGAACACTTGATCTTTCATTTATACTATCATCTCCTTTGTTGTCTTCCATATTTGCCTCTTGTATTATTTGTGTTGTCTCTTTGTTAATGCCACTAACCCCTCCCTCGTCTCTCTTGAGGGTGAATCGAGGGGTCGTCCCCTGGGTTGACCCTCATTATAGCCGAGGGTTACAATAACCAAACTAATTGTTTTTAATCAAGTGTTCCCTCGTATTTCTTGAGGACAATGGTGGGGTCGTCCCCTCCATTGACCCTCATTATAGCCGAGGGTTCCAATAACCAAACTAATGGTTTTTAATCAAGTGTTCCCTCGTCTTTCTTGAGGACAGTGGTGGGGTCATCCCCTCCACTGGCCCTCACTATAGCCGAGGGTTAATAACCAACTTAATGGTTTTAAACAAAGCCTTCCCTCGTCTTTCTTGAGGACAGTGGTGGGGTCGTCCCCTCCACTGGTCCTCATTATAGCCGAGGGTTAATCACCAAATTAATGGTTTTGAACAAAGTATTCCCTCGTCTTTCTTGAGGACAGTGGTGGGGTCGTCCCCTCCACTGGCCCTCATTATAGCCGAGGGTTAATAACCAACTTAATGGTTTTAAACAAAGTATTCCCTTGTCTTTCTTGAGGACAGTGGTGGGGTCGTCCCCTCCACTGGCCCTCATTATAGCCGAGGGCTAATCACCAACTTAATGGTTTTAAACACAGTATTCCCTCGTCTTTCTTGAGGACAGTGGTGGGGTCGTCCCCTCCACTGGCCCTCATTATAGCCGAGGGTTAATAACCAACTTAATGGTTTTAAACCAAGCCTTCCCTCGTCTTTCTTGAGGACAGTGGTGGGGTCGTCCCCTCCACTGGCCCTCATTATAGCCAAGGGTTAATCACCAACTTAATGGTTTTAAATAAAGTATTCCCTCGTCTTTCTTGAGGACCATGGTGGGGTCGTCCCCTCCATGGGACCTCACTATAGCCGAGGGTTAATAACCAACTTAATGGTTTTAAACAAAGTATTCCCTCGTCTTTCTTGAGGGCATTGGTGGGGTCGTCCCCTCCACTGGCCCGCATCATAGTCGACGGTTCCAATTACCAGATTAGTGGTTTTTAATAAAGTCTTCCCTCGTCTTTCTTGAGGACAATGGTGGGGTCGTCCCCTCCATTGACCCTCATTATAGCTGAGGGTAGTTCTCTAGTAGATGTTTTCACGCGTACTAGAACTGATAACCACAGGATGAGGGGAAACACTGATATTTCTCATTAATTTTCCAAGTGTTCTGTTGGAGCAACTCTTATTACAATTATGGTCTATCAAGACCTTACAACACTACTGATAGTATTTTTTCAAATAATCTGCATTCCAGGGTTTGAAAAAGGGTTCCCCTTCTAGGTTTTCTAGTATATAGGTCCCAGGGACGACTTCATCGATGACCCTATATGGGCCATGCCAATTAGGGTGGAGCTTGTTGGGCTTTTGCCGAGTCTTCTTGAGGACCAAGTCCCCCACTGCGATTGGCCTCTGTTTCACCCTCTGATTGTAAAACCTTGCGGTCCTCTGCTGGTAGGCGGCCTGCCTTATCTCAGCGTCCTCCCTCCTTTCCTCAATCAGGTCTAAGTCGAGTCTCCTCTCTTCTGTATTTCTCTGGGGGTCATACATTTGGACCTTATGAGTAGGAAACTCAATCTCGGTGGGGATGACGGCTTCTGAGCCATAAGCTAGCATGAATGGGGTCTCTCCGGTAGAGGTCCTCACTGTCGTCCTGTATGCCCACAGCACGGCATATAACTCATCGACCCATCTTCCTTTTGCCTCCTCAAGCATCTTCTTGATTCCATCTAGGATTGTCCTATTTGTAACTTTTGTTTGCCCATTGGCTTGAGGTCGGCCTGGGGTGGAGAAAAATTGTTTGATACTCACCCTTTCACAGTACCTCTGTAGATAGGTATTCTTGAACTGAGTCCCATTATCCGAGATGAGGGTGTTGGGGAGACCATATCTGCATATAACATTTTTTCAAATGAACTGGAAGGTCTTTTGCTCTGTTACCGTGACCATCGGTTCGGCCTCCACCCATTTTGAGAAATAGTCAATAGCTACGATGAGGAACCAATAGTTATTGACTGCTCTTGGTAAGGGTCCTACGAGGTCGATCCCCCACACTGCAAATGGCCATGGGGATGTAATGGAGGTAAGAGGCTGATGGGGTTGGTGAGGGATGGTGGCAAATCTCTGGCATTTATCACACTTTTTTACATATGCCGCTGCGTCTTTCCCCAAGGTCGGCCACCAGTACCCCTGGGTGATCACCCTCTTCGCTAAGGATCTGCCCCTGATGTGGCTTGAGCACGATCCTTCGTGCACATCTTGCAAGAGGGATGAGACCTCATATGGGTGCACACACCTAAGTAAAGGGAGTAAAAATCCCTTTTTGTACAAGGTGTCTCCAATGACAGTGAACTTTGCAACCCGGTATCTCAACTTCTTCCTTTCTTGCCTTGCTTCTGGCATCTCCCCCTCTTTAATGTACCTGATCAGAGGGTCCATCCACGAAGCTTACTGAGAAACATTTAGGCAATTGCCAAGTGTTCCCTCAGCGTCTTCAATAGTTGGCTGAAGCAAAATTTCTACTGGGACCGTCCTCCTGATGTCTGTCCTAGTTGCCGAGGCTAACCTCGCAAGGGCATCAGCACGGCCATTGTCGATCCTAGGTATCCTCTTTAATTTCACTTCTCTGAAGCCTTTCAGTAATGACCTCACCTTCTCAAGGTACCTTGCCATCCTCTCGTCCTTAGCCTCGTAGGCTCCTAGTATCTGATTCACTACTAGCCTCGAATCACTGTGAACCAAAATCTGGCCGATACTAAGTGATCTGGCCAAGGAGAGGCCTGCTATCAAGGCCTCATACTCGGCCTCATTGTTGGAGGCCTTAAAGTTGAACCTCAGGGCGTACTCAATGTATGTGCCATCGGGTGCTGATACTATTAACCCAGCTTCGCTCCCGCTTTTGCAAGAGGACCCGTCGACGAAGAGACTCCACACGGTGTGTTCTTCTGAGAAACTTCCCTCGGTGAGTGACCCCTGTCTAAAGAGATATCTTACCTCTTCGTTTTCAACCACTTTTCTTCTAGCGGTGCTCATCTCAGCCTTATCTGTAGACGTGTCGGTGAGCTCACCCTGTCGGGTATCTATCTTCGCGAGGCCCTCATCCTCGGCTTCATCATCTTCCCAAGTAAACTCAGCCATAAAGTCTGCCAATGCTTGCCCCTTAATGGCCGTCCTAGGCTGATACACTATGTTAAACTCCCCCAGTTCTATAACCCAGGCCATTAACCTCCCTGATTTTTCAGGCTTGTGTAAAACCTGCCTAAGGGGAGAATCAGTGAGGATGACCATCGTATGGGACTGGAAGTATGGCTTCATCTTTCTTGATGCATGGATAAAGGCGTAGGCTAACTTCTCCATCCTTGGATATCTTTTCTCTGCCCCCTGGAGTGCCTTGCTGTTAAAATACACAGGCTTCTGTATTCCGTTTTCGTCTCTCACAATGGCTGCACTGATGGCTGACTCTGAGACGGAGAGGTACACATAAAGTCGTTCACCCTGCACGGGTCGTGACAACAGCAAGGGAGACCCCATGTATGATTTTAACTCCTTGAAGGCCTCATCCCATTCTTCACTCCATTCGAAGGCTTTTCTGAGAATTTTGAAGAATGGTAGGCACATGTCTGTGGCCCTAGATACGAACCTGTTCAAGGCAGCAACTCTCCCTGTGAGCCTCTGAACGTCTTTAATGGACTTGGGGGTCTTCATCTCAACAAGGGCCTTTGTCTTTTCAGGATTGGCCTCGATGCCTCTTTGGTTGACAATGAACCCCAAGAACTTCCCTGCTCCGACCCCGAAGACACACTTGGCTGGATTAAGCTTCATCTGGTATTTGTCCATCATATTAAAGGTCCTCTCCAGGTTTTCCACATGATCCTCTGCCTTCAAACTCTTAGTTAGCATGTCATCTACATAGACCTCCATAGACTTCCCAATTTGGTCTTCGAACATTTTATTTACGAGGTGCTGGTACGTTGTCCCCGCATTTTTTAGGCCAAAGGGCATGACCCTATAACAGTATGTCCCCTTGTCAGTGATGAAGGTTGTCTTCTCCGAGTCTTCAGGGTTCATGAAGATCTGGTTATACCCTGAATAGGCATCCATCAAGCTCATGAGCTCATGGCCTGCAGTAGCGTCTACCATCTGGTCAATGCGGGGGAGAGGAAGCTATCTTTGGGACAGTGCTTGTTGAGGTCCGTGAAGTCTACACATATTCTCCACTTCCCGTTGGCCTTTGGAACAATGACTGCATTGGACAGCCATTCGGGGTAGATGACCTCTCTGATAAACTCAGCGTCTTCTAATTTTTTGACCTCATCCCTAATGAACTCATACTTTTCTCTAGAGTAAATTCTCCTCTTCTGCTTTACCGGCTTCACTCCCTCTACCACATTGAGCTTGTGGCACATGATTTCAGGGTTAATCCCCGGCATATCTACATGACTCCATGCGAAAACGCTTCGTCTTCTCCTCAACAGTTTAATGAGGTCTTCCTTGATATTGGGCTTCAGAGACTTGTCGACTTGGACGGTTTTTTCCGAGTCATCCTCATCGAGGATGATGGATTCTACCTCTTCCGCGGCCTCTCCTTTCTTTAGCCTCGTCTCATCCCTGGGGTCTAGGGTATCAATATTGTAAGTGGTCGTAGCCCTCTTGTGTGCCTCTCTTTCTTCAGCGGAGTTGTAGTAACATTCTCGTGCTGTCGTCTGGTCTCCCTGAACTTCCCCCACCCCGTAAGGGGTAGGAAATTTAATCATCTGATGGACCGTAGACGGCACAGATTCAAACCCCTTGAGAGCCACACGCCCCAGTATGATGTTGTAAGCCGAAAACACATGTTCATCCATCACAAAGAAACTGACCTTCTTGGTAAGCCATCTCGGCCACTCGTCCCCCATCCTAACATCGGCCTCATACACTCCCAGTGGATGAACTTTTTCCCCACTGAATCCAATCAATGGATGATGGTATGGGACGAGTCTAGCACGGCTGAGACCTAAGGCCTTGAAGCATGGCCAAAACATTACATCTGCAGAACTGCCCCCGTCGACCAATATCCTCGGCACCTCACACCCGTGCACCCTAGTTGTGATGACGAGTGGGTCGTCGTGTGGGGCTAGGAGGCCTTTAAAGTCCATTCTCGAGAACCCCACTATCAGGGTGTCCATATCAACCTTCTTCCTCTTTTCTGACTTGGCCTCCAGGGAGGTTGAGTGTACTGTCTTCGTCACTGCCTTGGCCTTGGCCACATGGGCCTTCATGTCAGTGACCTCAGACCCTCCTCCTGCTAGACCCCCGAAGATAATTCCCACTCCGAGCGATATCATATTAAGCCTCTTGACAGGACCTTGATCGTCTCTCGGCGGGAGGTCAGGGTCGTCCTCATCATCAGAAGGGTCGTCCCCTCTTTTTTGAGGACCTTCTCTACATGCATCGCCTCGCTTCTTTCTGGGGTTGTCCCCTCGGCCCCTCTTGAAGGCACCTTTGTCGAAGTACTTTCTGAGCTTCCCTTCTTTTAGCATCTTCTCAATCTCATCTTTAAGATCAAAGCATTTGTCTGTTACGTGGCCGTGGTCTTGATGAAATTCACACCACAGGTTCTTATTCCTCTTGTTAGGGGCTGCCCTCAGCTTCTCAGGCCACTTCAGGGACCGGTCACTCTTTATCTCATTGAGTATCTGCTCACAGCTGACCGTCAGAGGGGTGTAACCAGCGAACTTATCGTTCGTGGACCTCTTCTTCCCCTCTTTGTTCTTCTTAGGGTATTTACCCCCACTTGCGCCTCCTTTTTCATCTTCGTATTTTGCGGCCATCGCCTCTTCGGCGTTCATCACCTTTCCTGTTGTTGACAGCAATTCAACCATCGTCTTAGGGGGGTCTTCAGCAAGCTTCCATAACAGCTTCCCCTTTTAGAGTCCTCCAATCAGGGCTGTCATAGCTATGCTCTCCTCATAGTCTTCCACCTCCAGCTTCTCTTTATTGAATCTGGCTATGTAGTCCCTCAAACTCTCATTCTTCCCCTGCTTAACATAGAGCAGGTGGGTGGTCTTCTTCTGTGGCCTCACCCCAAAGCAAAAGTTGTGGATGAACCGGTCTGCCAACTGCTTAAAGTTTTCAATGGAATTTTTTAGAAGAGACGTGTACCAGACATGTGCAGCCCCTGTCAGGGTACCAGAAAAGGCATGACACCTCATCTCATCTGAGATAGAGTATATGTCTGCTGCTGATTAATACATCTCAACATGGTGGATAGGGTTGGTGCTCCCGTCGTATCTTGGGGTGACCACAGGTGGCTTGAACCTTGATGGCGTAGGGAAGTTGACTATCTTCGCCACAAAGGATGAGCCTATGGTGTATCCCTTCTGAAGAGGGTCCCGGCTCTTCAGTATATCACCGATCTTATCCTCTAGTCGCTGGATCGAGTCATTCCAGGGCCTCGCAGGGTCGGCTTGGCCGATGTTATCCCCTGCCGCCTCTTTAAGGATGACGGAGGGTTCTGCTGTGATAGGCCTGTGTCGGCTGTTTACTTCCCTTTGACCGTCATTCCGTACTTGGGGTCGGCCATCTGCTGCCTCCCTCCTGGACCTCCCAGCACTCCTTGACCTGGACAATTTTTCCCGCAGGTCATTTACTGGGCCCAGCCTCTCAAAGGCCGACCCCCTGCTCAAGCGATCAAAAGCAGAGCCTCTCGGGCGATCATCGGGATTTGGTCTCCCGCAATTTCCTCTACTGTCCTGGAGAGGTCGTACAGTATTGTTGGAGACCTCATATGGTTCCCAGCCTTCTATAGGGTCCTCCTCTCCCTCCAGATCGCCATACATGTCCTCAGGGCAAGGGTTTCCTTTCCTCCCTAGGCGTAGACGCCAGGGGTCGGCAATATCCCTACGCCGCTGAGGGGGTGGCAGGTCTTTGCGTGGTGCCTGGGGTGGTCCCCTAGCCTCATGCTGTCCTGGAGCTGCTGCCGGAGTAATCATCTCAGGTGAAACCCCTGGTGGTCTTAGCATGTTTTGGCTTAGAGATGTGAACTGCTCCTGCATTATCCGCTGACTTGCTACCGGAGACTTTAAGGCTGCCGCCACATCAGCTATCTCAGACTGAGGTGGCGTCTGACTGGAACTGGGTCTTCCCCCATCATCCGGCGGGGGAAGCGGTGGCGGTGGCATTTCAGGTGCCATGTGTTTGAGCTATGAAAAGCTGAACTGAAGAAAAGACTGGTGAGCTTGAGAACCTTAGTGGGTCTCTTTCAATGGTGAAACATCTCCTCTCAGGGGGAGAGCTAGCTCACCACCAGAGTGCCCAGTGAGGTTAAGCTGTACAAAGGAAGATATGTCTCCTCGTTCCCACAGACGGCGCCAAACTGATGATGCTAAGATTTAGCACCACCGGATAAATGATAATGAGCTGAAACAGTAGTAACCATGGCAGCCATAGAGATGTATAAGTGTATAAGTATGTAGAAGGGGATGAGTATAAGAGGAAATAAGGCAATGATGTATAGTGGTTCAGCCAATTTGGCCTACATCCACTGTGAGTGTGTGATCCACTAAGTATGGGCACTAATGGCCTTGGATACAATGCACATAAGCTCACTTTCTCTCTCTACTGTGTGTACAAGCAGAGTTTTAGCTAGGGTTACAATAAATTGATCGATCCCCTGTAGGGTTGTAGGTGATAAGCATATATAGGTCTTGGGGGGTGTAGTGTATCCCCCAAGTATGCATGGTGCATGTGAATGATGATCTAGCCAATCCCTTGTTGACACCTGTAGATGCCAAATGATGACATAATATTCCCTCACGTGAGGGTGTGATTTTGTTATAACGGTCTCCCATGTGCCATGTGAGCCTCACGCGCACTATTCCACGCGTCTCCCAAACCACGCGCGATGATGATGTCACCCTCGGCCTATGAGACGAGGTCGAGGGCAAAGTTCCTTTCGGTAGTGAGTCTGGCCTAATTTAGGCCTCATACTATCGTACCCTCGGAGGGTCGTCCGGAGCCTGCTGAAGGGTCGGCCCCCTGAGGGGTCGTCCGGAGCCTGATGAAGGGTCGGCCCCTGAGGGGTCGTCCGAAGCCTGATGAAGGGTCGCCCCCCTGAGGGGTCATCCGGAGCCTGCTGAAGGGTCAGCCTCCCGAGGGGTCGTCTGGAGCCTGATGAAGGGTCGGCCCCTGAGGGGTCGTCCGGAGCCTACTGAAGGTCGGCCCCCTGAGGGGTCGTCTGGGGCCTGCTGAAGGGTCGGCCTCCTGAAGGGTCGGCCAGAGCCTGATGAAGTGCAAGGCGCCCTCGGCATGGCCGAGGGTATATACGGGTATATCAATGGCCATCCCTGATCTCTCCCTTTCTCCCAGATGGGGGGGAAAGGGGGAATAAGGTCTCGTGCCCACTTTCTATGAGGAGCGCTTCGGTCGTCGTCAGTGTGGGGTGATGTAAAAAGATGGAGTCGCCAACCTATTTTGCACAAAACAGGCAAAGGAACATGTCGCCACCTCGAGAGAGCGGCATCAAAGATAGATTGACGCTTATGAAACCAATAGTTCGAAGGTTCTGGGGATAAGATACGAAATGGGAAGGTGTGAGGCACCCATCCTGCCCTTTCGATCTCTTATGGGCTTATGTTATTGTTTTCCTTAATTTCTCCGTGAAGTGTATGTGCGTGCGTATATATAAATGGATATTGGAATTTCCCAACTCATACCATGTAAAAGATAGACTGAGGTCATCCAAAATAATATTTAAAAAATACGATGTATGAGTTTATCGAGATATTAATCGTTATGATGAAACGATAATATATGTTGTATAAAATGCCAATAAGTATCACAAATATGATATATATATATATATATATATATATATATATATATATATATATATATATATATATATATATATATATAATGTATAGATAAAAAGGAGACAAATATGAAAAAGGGAAAATTGGACTCGAGTCTCGGGTTTTAGCCCGACACGCCTACGTAGACTATAAAGGCATCAAAGTCCACGAGTTCATATGTGGCATAAGGGTGGGGTTTATCCCATAGATTCGAGTGGAAATTTATTATATGTGTGTGTGTGTGTCGAAAACGTACTTTTAGTTTTGAGAAATTGTGGTGGATAATCTCGTTGGAATTTATAGGTGTAACCTTCTTTTTCTTTGTTTTGGGTTTTTTTATAGAAAATAAAGTATGTGCAATATAACTTATAAAAAATGAGATATTAATGTGTATGAATTAAAGTAAAAACTAGATTGAGAATTTATGTAACTAATGCGAAAATAATGAAATTTAAAGAGATTGGAGAATATTTGGACCTTCTTTGGAAAATTGAGCCTTGATCTTGATCCTTGATGAGATCCCTTGAATGTTAGGGTGGATATTGGATGAGAGATAAGGATATTTTGCAAAATTGGGTATGAAATTGATGGGAACGAAATATGAAAAGGAATTTCACATAAGGAAACTTCGTTAATCGCAAGAGAATGTTGCTAAGATCACTGATATTGATGGATCTGAGGTGTGCTTTGGGACTGTTGTAATGCCCTCTATTTATAGGGTAATGGGGTGATAATTGGCATAATCTCTGACAATTGGTAGGTAACCCTAGGCACACTACCGATAGGCAGGGAAATGGACCTTCCAATCGACAATCTCGTGCAGATTTTTCCAGAATAACTGTCGTTGAACACAATTCGTTGATTTAAATCATGCACGGGCATATCGTTAGAAAGGTAATTTAGATACCTTTAAGAGTCCTTTGGTTCTCTCCCGGGTCCAGGAGTTGACTTCGGGTAAAATGGGGCTTGTAAGTGCTCATCGATCCTTTGGGCGGGAGATCGTCGGATGAAAATGGATCGTTCGTTCGAATAGTAAGTCAGAATCGTGCACAGGGTAGACCGTTGGAAAGGTTATTCGAGGTACTTTGTCATTCCAAAGATCCTCTCTTGGTTTGAAAATTTGACCTTAGTCAATCGGGGTCCAAAAGCGCCTGGTGACCTTTCAGAGTTAAACAGGTCGTTCGTCCGTATCGTAAGTTGATTCATGCATGGGCTGGATCGTTGAAAAGGGTATAAGTGACCTTCGAAGATTAATTTAGTCTCATTCGATCTAAAGAGTTGACCTTGGTCAAAAGGAGCTCGGGAGATCCCGATGGCCTCCAAATCAATTTTTGAGGGGAAAATGATCATTTGTCCTAATGCTTATGTCATTTTATGCACGAGTAGGACCATTAGAAAAGGGGTTTTAGTGCCTTTATAAGGTTCAAAGAGCTTTCGCTCGAACGATGAAGTTGGCTGGGGTCCAATCGGGGCCAAAGAGCGCCTGATGGCCTCCAGTTCGATACTCAGAGTATGACATAGGGTTTATAGTGAAATAGGGAGGTGGTAAGGACCTAAGGAGATACTTAGGGGGTCCTAGAATGTGGTGTCTACAAGTGGATCAGTGGCCATCTCCAACTAAGTGCAATCAATTATTAAAAAGGGCATGGTATGGCTACAACTTGTCATCTTGGATTTTCCATTTATCCGGTATATTATTAATAACTAGGATAGAATGTCCAAAGGATTTTAGGTTGGTGATTCCCATTTCCAAGGTCATTTCAAGTCCCATTATGAAAGCCTCTCACTCTATAATGAAGTCGGTGAATTCATATGCGATCTTAATAGTGGTGAGGAGTCGTATCAACTCAACGGATATAAGCAGCATTCCTATGTCGGATCCCCTTTTATTGGACGCCCCGTTGAAGTATAGTTCCTAAATTTCTCTCTTATTTAGGTCGAAAAGAGTTTCATCGGGGAATTCTTACTCATTTCAGTCTTCTTGTCTGAAAAGGGTTGTATTGCTAGGAGGTCGGAGACAGAGCATCCTTTAATGGTTTTCTGCGTGACATATGTAATCTCAAACTCTAATAGCATGAGTACCCATTTGTACATTCTGCTATATAGATAGTGTATGTGGGTTCTTCAAATACACTTAGTATTAAGTGAGGCGTAACCCCTTATCAAGATCGGGATTAACACCATTAAGTATTAAATGTTAGTAATGGCCACAGGTGAATCAGAGACAAGAGAATTCAATATTCGGACTTATATTAAATGGCATATCTTTTATATACTATAAAACGCTCTACGGGAATTTTGGAAAGTTTTAATTCTGATGTCATCAATACTTCTAAAATGCTAGACAAGAATATAAATTCTCCCCACACTACAAAAAAAATGTAATTTTTTAGACGGTGGCTAAACAGTCCCAAAAGATGGTTTATCCATCTCAAATACTTTTTGGGACGGTATTTGGGACGGCTAGGGGGGGTCTTTTTTATAGGGTTTATAAATACTTTTTGTGACGCCATAGCCGTCTCAAAATAGTTTTTTGAGACGGGAACATATCCGTCTCAAAAGGTCATCATTTTATATGACCCTTTTGAGACGGCAAGAGAACTGTCTCAAAAGAGTGCTTTTGAGATGGGAATTAATCCGCCTCAAAAAGTTACTAATTTATAAGACTTTTTTGAGACGGCAAGAAAGCCGTCTTTAATATATTTTTGGGACAATTTTAACCATACCAAAAGAGGTGAAGAGATCTTAAAATTTTTGCGCCAATATATTAGAGAGAATAAAATCTATCACTAAACTTTAATATATAATTGAATTACATTTGAGACAATTTATTAATTCATCACCAAATGATCAAAAAATATAAGACATAAGATGATTTTCAACCAATAGAACGAATCATTTTCATTCAATAATAGTTAGAGTTCTTACAAGCATCTCTAAATATCTATCAAAACAAAAATTATAACGCTAAGTTCAAATCTTCGACTTGACAACAAAAATACATTAAATTCTTATACTCCAAAACACGGAATGATTTTATCCAAGTAATCCCACAATCTTAAAGTGTACGGCCTCCAAAATCACTAATTAGCATTGCATGTTCTACAAAAGTTCCCACCTGCAATAAAAAAGTGTCATTTACGTCAAAATCAATATCTTACTCCTCAACAATACAAGGTGCAATAAATCAATATAGCATATTCTCATCACAAACAACATAAATTTTAAACTCCGATATCTTTTTAATAAATATATAACTACTATTATTTATAAAAAAAATGACAGAGTCTCCTTTGTTTATTCATGAAAACCACAGGTAGCCAACCTGTTTTATACATTCAAATTGATTCTAAGAATATTATTCACCAACCAATAGCAAATTCTCACCACCACAATAACAAATTCTCAGAACCACCATAACAAATTTTCACCGCCATCATTGAAAATTTAATTTTAAAAGAGAGAATTTTCCACCAACTACGACAAACCTACAACAACCAACAACTACAATTTCAAAAAAAAATCGAAAGAGTCTTCTTTGTTTATTCATGAATACCAACATGTTTATAGGTTATAATTCTCCCAAAAAACTCAACAATCAATTGCCACAACACAGTAACGTGTAACTTTAAAATGGAGAATTTTCCATTTTAAATAGTATGAGCTACATCAATCTCATAATAAATAAAATGTATTATTACCTAATCGGTACGAGTCGTGGTGATTCTGGAAGCACGGTGTGGGACAATAATTAGAAAAAAAACTTTTGCATTTCGCTCCTCATTGCAGTCTGCATCTCTAGTAGAGATTATTGGTTGTTAATTTTTAATTCTTCGAGCTCATGTCGATGTTGATCATCTCGATCTTCAATGTCCTACTGATGTCGAACATCCCACTCATCGGCGCCTTTCAAGCATTACCTATCAAATAAAAATACGCCAAAATTAATGAATCTAACCAATTAAACATATAACTTTGATGAACAACGGTAGTTTTAGTTGGTATGCATACCGCTCTATTTCGTTTCAGAGATATTGTTGACAAATTTATCAAAACAAAAGCAAACTTTGTGGTATTTCACAAATTTAGGATTTGCGCCTAAATTTTCAGAAATTTAAGGTAATTCTTCGACTACACATTGTAGCGAATAAGGATAAGGGTAGTTTTCAGTTTTTAAATATAGTTTTTCTTATACAGAATTCAATTCAGTTAAATTTGACTAAAAGTTGTGACAGTCTAAAGTTAAGCTATGAATAAAATTATGGAACACAATGTCTCCAAAATGGGAAGATGATAACAACATTGCATGCATACCGTTTTCAATTTTGTAATGTCATCTAGATTTGGATATTGATGGCCAAATACACTGAGAAACTCTTATCTTGCCTTCTCTTGTCAATGTGTACGAATTAAGAGTAGTAGAAGGGTAGTGAATGTGCAAATTTGGAAACGAGAGAGGAGATGGTTGTAATATATGGCAGATGTAATACTTAAAATAAGGTAATTATGATAAATTTTAACGGAGGTCCATGATATTTAGTTCATAAGATAGAAGAGACAGATGAAATATATGATGTGTTAACCTTATACTTTAATCATAAGATAGCAACATTTTTAGATGTAATTCAAAATTCATAACTTTAATCACAAATATAATTATATAATTCATTAACCTTATACTTCAAGAATGAAAATATATTCATGAGAATCGACATATCTCAGAAATAATCAATCTTCCTATACAATGAATTGATTTCTGATCAGACCGACATAACTGAATGACAGTCTTAACAGTATCCACGGGATGTAGATAAATGCTAACAAATATACCAGCAAATGTTCCAGCAAAAGCATGCTCTTGATTTGCAAAAGCATAACATGGTTTTTCCTGTGTTAATGAGAAATCTCCACGAATATCATGTTCCTCATTTTTTTTCTTGGCTTTCATAAGCACTTGTGTCTGAATCTGAAACATTGACGAGGCTGCCTATATGAAGTCTAGAAATTGGTATCCTATAGGCACTACCATATTTACCTCCATGTCTTAAATACGCTCAAGAAGATAATCCAAGCACATAGAGGTAATAGATGCACTTGTGTTCATAATAGATTTTTCACTTCGACAAAAAACAAATACAACGAAATATAAAAGGGAATGCACTTTTTTAATTACAGAAAAGAAATGAAACGGGAGAACTATGAACAAAAATAGTTCAATTTATATTTATATAAAGACATAAAACTATATACAAAAGAATGTAAATGTCAAAGGTTCACATACATAAACCACCTTAATTCTTAATCTTGCACTTTAACATTAATTTCTTCCAAAAAATATAACTTAATATGAGTTAATTACATAAATAAGACAATACTTTGTACAAAAAATATGATATTTTGGAAGAATTTCATCTTCGTTGTCGAGTCGATGTACACTCCAACTCTATTTAATGGCGTTCCAGAATAGTCATCAGAGTGGATGTTTGTTGGTGACGGTTTCTCAAACCCATACATGTTCAACCTTGTGGATATACGGATGCGCCAGTTTCAAAATACTCTAGGCACTGTAATCCGACTTTAAATTTGAAGGCGATGGTTCTTCAAGAACATATTTGAAAATTGATTGAGCGAGAAAGAGGCATAAACCACATTTAGAATGGACAGAACGTATTAAAACATGTCGTGTAGTAATTTTCATAATATCCATTTGAAATTTACTGAGTTGTCTTTCATCCTATTTCAGGCCTCAATGTATAATCAAATGATTATGAAAATTATTATTTTTTACTTTACAAGAAAGATCCCATTTCAGCTCGATTATTCAAAAACTGTCATAATAGCTCATAGCAAAAAGTTCATATCTAAATTCGGAGAGTAAATCTACAATGATTGACTTATCATATGACACTTAAAACAAATTTAACTGTGATATTTGAAGCCTATACATTAGAATGGAACCATAGAGTTGATATTTTTTTAAAGGAAGTGAAATTGGGAGAATTGAAAACAGAGATGTGCTAATGGCTAGAAAAAAATATGATACATTGATTACAAAACTTTCCTATCGCACAATCTTATCTATACAGAAGCATACATTTACCGGAGGGGGGTTATCATGGTAAATATTGTTGAAGACACTATCTTAAGTTTTGAAATGTAACAGGCTTTGAAACAAAAGATTCCATACCATTTGTAAAACACTCTTCTGCACTCTCTGATAATGCATTTTCTATCATTACAAAACACTCTTCTACAGCAGTGACATGGGAGCAATGTTGTTGAATTTTTTTTGCACACGCTTCGCCTATGACTAACACAGAAACATACAAACAATAGAAATAAAAAATCAGTAAAAACAAAGAAGAAAAGTCCTAAATCATAAATCTGAAAATACATTTGGATGACATACCCAAGTACTTCCAAACGACATACACGGATCTGCAAAAAAGAACCTCAATTTAAAGAAATAGTAGTGTAGTGCTTTGATAAACTCTGCTTTATCAGCTTTATCATCTTTCTCTAAAATTTTCTTTATCAGCAGCTTCTCCATCTCATCATCATCTTCACCATCATTCTCATTATCATCTTCATTCGTAACAATATCATTTAATGAGGTACTTATGGGATGGTTCCTGCCATTTTGATCAAACGGATGAAAATATTCATCATGGTCCTTTGAATCGTCTTCATTCGCGTCGTTTATCTTTGAGAACACGTCATAAGCCTCGTTGTACGCATCTAGAGCACTGACAGATAGAAGATTAGACTTGAATTAGGGCAGAAAAAACACATCCTTACGAACCAAATCATCATTCAATTTAATTGTCCCGAAAAAGAACACTTGAATTCAAAAATGATTACACAAAGTGACAAAAGCATTTTGAATTGGATAATGGGCAGTAAATGAAGCAACATAAGAGAGTATGACTTATTGCACCAGAATCCATAATCTAAAACTCATGAGAAGAAAAAAATGGATTTATAGAAACTGAAATACATAGACCTGTAGCATAAGGGTAGATTGATTCTCAATATCAAAAGAAGCCTTGGCTGAAGTAGTAAAGTAGTTAGTCAACATTGACATAAGCATCTGAGTAACTTGTATTGGGATTCTACTTTATGCAACTATTCTTGGCTAGTTTTATTTTCAATGGTTTATTCATGTTCAAACTATTATTCATGTACTTTACTATGAGCAGTAACGCCTTCGCGATGCAAAGGATGGCAACCTCACCGGGGGAAATCCCCTTCTATCCTCCACAAACTAAACATATTCCTACTCATATACATTCATCTGTTCTCCATTCCTCCATATTTCGAGCATTAGCAAGGACTTATTTCTGTGTTTTTGTAAAATTATCGAATGCAAAAATTATCGCATTCTCTAACGAGAAAGATTCTTTTGGGTCCCACGAATATCTGGAAACACTTGAGGGCCATGTACTTGGCAAAACTGTTTCTAACGGGAACATCCAGTGGGGTATCCACTTCATCTGGGAATTCCTCATCTTCAGCATGAGCCTCTTTAATTTTTTTAATCTCGTCCTCTATTTGCTCCTTTGTCACGTCACCTTCCATCATCATCGAATCAACTTCCATTTCTTCATCTGAATCCCTTAAATTAAGTGAAGCTTGGTTACAATCAAGTTCGAATTTTCCATTTCCCTCTTTCCCAGGAAAACTAGTATCTCATTCGTCCAGTGCCATACCATCGTCTTCATCTTTATCATCATCCGAATCGTCCACATCTGAATCATCCACAATCCAAGCTACCTAGTATTCAGAAGTCCCCCGAGGAAGATCCCTCTTTTCACCTTCTTTTTCCTTGTGGATTTTATCAGCATCACCCATTTCTGCCTCTGTTGGCTATGTCTGTTCTCTTACAAGGGGATCAGGAATATTTTTAACAAGTAAAGGCTTTGCTTCAAAGGATCAGGGGTTAAAGAACTGATGGCATATACATCATTCGCTTCATCTGAATCCATTAAGTCCCCTTCTTTCTCACATTTAAAGGACAATGGTCCTGTAGAAGTTCAATTTTGGACAATTGAAAACCCCCTGCACTTGAAGCATGAAGTAGCTGATTTGGAGAGAGACTGCGAGCATGCAGATACATTGAGGAGGGTATAGTTTTTCAAATTGAATTCATCAGCTATGACATCAACCTTTTGGGCCTTGAGATAATGTCGTTGATTGCTCTAATGATGAACCGTAAGCCTTTGCTCCTCAAAAAGCCACATGAGCTTATGCAACTCATCCTTCATATTCGCAAGATATAACTTACAATTCTCGGGAAATTTAGAAGCAAGGATTGAAGTGCACGTCTTCTTCAAATAATTTTTTTCACGTTAGTAGGTAGATCATGAATGAGCACAAAAGTTCTAAGCACATAGAGGTATTGAGGGCCAAATGAATCAATGTAATAATCAGAACATGTCTTCTTCACATGAAGAGTTTTTCGATGCAACAAAAGTAATCAAATCAACAACCTTGGCCATTTACATACATCCTAGAAAGTCACCATGAGGTGCTCTTCGCTTCAAAAAAAAGTGACCAAGGTTGATGCTACGATGTTCGCAACTATATTTTATGCTTCCTGAATTTTATAAGGTGTTGTGATATGCTTTGTCGTGCAATAGTAGTTCAGATATGACTACTTTTATTGTTTGATCTCTTTACTTCGGAAATGTGTCTCTCTTTCATCAACTAAACCAGACACTTGGCTTCTCAAAATATGAAATCTTGTTTGATTATGAGCCTTCACCACTAACTTTTGAAGCTATTACGCGTCTATTAAGTTAGCATAGTCATGTTCTTGAAGATCCCCTGCAGTGCACAAATGCAGAACAATTTTATCCAAAAGCTAAATCTTTGAAATTTCCATCCGTATAACATTTGTGCTCGTTTGTGTAGTGGCATTATGGGCAAAGCTACTGGTAGCATCTTCTTTTATCACTGATCAACGACTATTCTGGGTGGAAAGCTGAGCAAATGTTTGTTGAATTTGGAGGGCAAACATGAGATCAAACTTGTGGTCGATTCGGGAGGACACCCCCCACCCCGTGTCCCTCAATATGAAGCATATCAATTTCTCTTGGACGTATTGGTTCTTTGCTCATATACAAGAATAAAATGTCTCCTCTCTTAAAGCTAGGTTCCATGCTTTAAGAAACAACAACAACAACAACAACAACAACAACAACAACAACAACAAGAGATTCACCCCAAATCTAAAATCTACAACATAAATCAAATGAGTTCCAAACATAACCAAAAAGAATAATAATTCACCCTACTCGGGACCATCTAACTTATAGCTTACCAAAGCTCGATACAATTTTAAATTATTCATCAGTTGTCCCTCATAACCCAAAGCCTTAGATAGCATACAACTAATAGGGGAGAAGAAATAAACTATAAAAAATAATACAAGAAAGTACTAGATTGACCCTTTTAGTTAAAACTTAAGCAACAGTAAATGCCGAAGACGGCAAATCTGTCTAGGCATTTCAAATTTTACAATTAAAAAAATAGTCATGCTTAAAATACAACTAAATTTGCAATATCTTAGGGTTCCAATTATTCAATCATATAATTTCTATTGTCTACAGAAGTAAATCCATATGTTCCATTATTTTCAATTAAGTTGATGCTTTTTCGCCATTGATTTTCTATTTTAAGAAATAAAATGTATTCTTAAGTAGATAATATTATAGTACATATTGTAGAAGAGATTGTATTTCGTACTTGAAGAAGTACAACTTAATAACTATGACAAAAACACTTAAATTTGGCCCAGACATATGCTACAAATAGAGTTGTTGCTTAAATATTGTTTTTAACAAGGTACAACTTACAAAATAAGTAGTAAGTGTCCTTCAATACATAGTAATTAGTTAGATTAAACTAGAGATTAAAAAGTTGAGCTCAATCGTATGCAATTCTTAAACAAATAGTAGTTGCATGTTTCAAATATAACATGAATAGAAATGAAAGTTGAACACCACTCAACTTCCTTTAAAAAATAGAAACTTCTCCACTTCCTACATATAGACATGCACACTAATACAGATAATATGATTCAAGAAAGTAATCAGTCATTGGTTGTTAATTTCATGTTCCATACAAAGAATCTCCTGGTTTAACTAAAATAAAATCAAGATACTACCATATATTATTCGAAGACCTTATGAGTGAAAAATTCAGCAGCGAAAATTTCAATGCACATAACGGGCTTATAATTAAAAGTGACAATTCCAGCATCAACAATTCCAATGCACATAGAAAACCACACGTGACTTTTAGAAGAAGTTGTCAAAGTATATAGAAATCAAGTAAACAAGTAAACAAATAACCAACATGTTGATCATGACAAGAGTTCATGGTCAATAACCAAGTACCTTGCATCAACAAAAGTAAAAACCATTAAGCCTTATTTGTTTGAGGATTTGTTCCCATGTACTTGTATTAGTTATTTTAGTACTTGTATTAGTTCTTTTTGTTCTCCCCATTTTGTTCTTTCAGATTAAACGAAAAGTGTTGATCTAACAATTGAGGATGGTTTACATGTTTTCAACTCTTCAGCATTGATGCATGTTTGAATTAATTTGGGTCCATCACATATATCATAAAATAAAATCATAATCGAATAGTAAATCAAATTAATGGCATGAAATGCTTGCAAAGTACATGAATTAATTAACACAAATAAACATATCAATAATTCTAACTAAATTTCACACAAACAAGTACACAAATATTTTCATAAATTAGTCTTAAAACTATAACACAACAACTAATTAACAATCCGGGTTTTCAATTAACTCACCCTCAACCTCGTATCACCACTGATAATCTCAAACATAAATCTTCACTCCCCAACATACCAAATCCTAAAAAAAACAGAAATTGCACCGAAAACGAATCTATATGTAACTTGAGTAATTAAAAAAAACACATGATGCCAAGCAATCAAAATTGTATATCCAACACGCACACACTTATACACAGTAGTTTATGTGTTTGTGTATATATATATACACACACTAATCAATTATCAAGATCATGACTTGTTTACTATCGTGGAATTTGATTCATTGATTACGTAAAAAAAAAAGTGGATTTTTAATTTGGGACATCTTATAAAGGAATGTAGGATTCTTAATTTTGGAAGTTTATGTAATTTAAAATCCCAAAACATATAAAGTATTATGTTCAAATACTCAACATATAAATAAATATTCTTCATATGTCCAATCCATATACAATTCATATTTCATGTCATTAATTTCACTGTTGTATACTCAACAAATAAATAAATATTCTACATATGTTCAATCCATATACAATCCATATGAACATTGGGTACAATCCAAATAAATAAATAAGAATTACTCAACTACACCATCCATATACAATCAAAACACTATTCAAATACTCAACAAATAGGCATAAACAACAACATTTTGTTCAATAGAATTTAAATTCTTGTTAATTATCTCTCTTAGGACCTATCATATCTTGCATCAAGATTCTTTTAAAAACAAATCGATCCAATGTATATATATATATATATATATATATATAGAGAGAGAGAGAGAGAGAGAAACCTCTTGCCCGCAGGTTGACTGGAAATCGAGCTAGGGCTAGAGAGATTTAGGGCGGGGAGGAGTGGCTAGAGCTAAGGCGGGGTGAAGGGTGAAGAGAGATTTAGGTGCACAATTTTTTTTCATAAAATGTTTTTATTTCTAGTGATTAGAAGAAGCGGGAGACTTAAAGTTTGAAGGGGGGACCAAAAATTTTTAGAACTGTCTCAAAAGGTATCTTTTGAGACGGCTACTAATTTGCAGTCTCTTTAGGTATTATTTTTTGAGACGGGAAATAAAAAGGGTCTTTTTAGATAGTACTTTTTGAGACGGGAAATAAAAGGGGTCTTAAAAAGAGTAGTTTTTAAGACGGTTAATTGTACCCGTCTAAAAAAGTGAGTTTTAGAGACCCAAATTGTAGCCGTCTCAAAAGGCTTCGTCTTAAAAAGTACTTTTTTGTAGTGCCAACTTTTGCACCCTCATGATAGACCATTCTCTCTCCCCCACACCCTATCCCCTCCTTTTCCTCTATCACGAACCCTTCCCCACTATCACCAGTCCCTCCTCCCTCCTAAATCATCAATCCCTCTCCCAACCAACCTATGGTCGACGAACCTAAATCAACACACCGATGTTTAGTAAAACATCTATCACCAGTCCTTCATCCCTCCTCCATCATCAATGCCTCTCCCAACAAACCTATGGTTAGAGAATCTAAATCAACAAACCAATGTTTAGCAAAACCTAGATGAATAAGATGATGCCAAAGAAATCCAATGTCAACATACCGATTGGAGAAACATCAATCAATATATCCATGGCGGATTTTGGATTTCACAATTTTGCAGTTTGGATTTAGTTGGATTTTGTGATTATGGATTTGGTTACAGGTTGCGGGGGAGGATGAGAGGAGGGCTGGAGTATGTTATGATTATGGTGGTGTGTCTGAGACGAAGGAAGGGGGAGAGAGAGAGAGAGAGAGAGAGAGAGAGAGAGAGAGAATGATTGTTGGGGGTGGGCTTGTCGGGGTTGGGTTAGGGAGGGGGGTGGGGTCGCTTGGGATGGGGGACGGTGGGAATGGGGGTGTTTATTTTTTTTAGTAGGTTTTATTTTTTGAGAGTTTTTATATATTTTTTTGAATTTTTAATTCAATAAATGTACTCTTCTTAAATTGCATCCCCTCCCCTCCCAAAATGTGTGAATGGGACGTCTCTGTAGTAACTCCTAGAGTCATAAATTAATTCCCAATGGAATATTATATGTGGATAACCATCCATTATATATAATTTAAAGAAATAAACAGCGGGTGTAGAGATTTCATTGCCTTTTCATTATCAAAATTAAAAAAGAAATGGTAATTTTCTCCTCTATATTTATTTTTGCAGATTCAAAAACCTATTTCTAGATATTTTTTAATTCTTCCATGTTGATATGTACATCTTTATAGTAAGAGGCTATCTTTTGTTTTGTTTGTTCAAAGCCATCAGAAGATTGGCTTGCAGGGTTGGAGTTGTTAGGGTTTTAGATTCGAGAGTTTGTTTTTTAATTACAATAAGTTTATGGTTTCTTTTGGGTCTTTCTTACTTTTGTATGAAACAAGGGTTTGGAATTGATAAAATGAAAATTTTGATTTGCCTTTCTTAAAAAAAAGGTGAAAATGTATTAATGTATTTTATGTTCCAATATTATCCGATTTGCAATTTTGTTGATATTTTATTTGGATTATCCTTTGCAAATGTTATCCAGTTTGTAATCAAACCATTTAGCGTTATGTTTTTTTCACAACATTCTTTGTTGTTTCCTTTTCTTATCTTTTTTTTTTCCGAATTTCATTGCTTTTTTCAGTAAACAAACGAATAAAAACATCAATTGATCTATTTCTTATTATTGATATTCTCTACGCAAGCTTTCTTTTCTACTTAAGTCACAAATAAATGTACTATGCGAGTAAGTTTGAATATTTGATGTATTAATAAAGCTATTTTGTACTAAATAAGTAATAGTAGTGTAATATATAAATAAATAATGAGTGATAGCACAAAACATTGACATAATATTTTTCTAACATAGAAACTAAAAATACACTATTTTCCATATTTTTCTGTGATTTTGTTTTTATAAATTAGCAAATATAAATTTATTATCATTTGAATGTTTTATTTTTTTGTTCCTTTGATAGTGTTTTTAGGTTTGCCATACACAACATGAAAAACAACATTTAGACACGAACACGACACAAGTAATCATTTCTGTTACCATCTTCCTCAAAATCTATTTAGATTCTCTCTCTCTCTCTCTCTCTCTCTCTCTCTCTATCTATCTATCTATCTATCTATCTATCTATCTATATATATATATATATATATCATAGGCCAATTGATTCCATAATACCGAAATAATCTACGCATTGGATGAAAGATAACGGGGGCTTTTCTTGATACTTGCCCCAAATTTCGAGGTAATGATTTACCCATTATCCTCTTATACTTCGAAGATAAAGCAGTGATCAAATAAAACTTTAACGGATCATTGGGTGAGAAATAGTGAAGCTCATAATCTTGTATGTAAAATTAGGTCATTCATTTTGGATTCTATTATCTCAATTTTGTATTTTCTAAACCCATTTTTATATTTTACCATTTCAAGGTAAATTGGTAAGCATGGGGTGAAGAAACATTGCAAGAAGCTCTCAAAAGAGATGTACCCATCTTCTTATCAAGTAACCTTTTTGGTGCAAATTAAGAATATTTATATATGTTGCAAGTTTTGAGTTATGTTTGGCTCTCAGTAGTATCTTAAAAGGGAAGGATCAAGTAAGGGACACCTAAATAAGGGCTATTAACGAGATTTTTTTTTTTTTAAAGTTTTTAAAAAAAAAAATTGGATTCTAAACATTTTTGGGTACCCCTAAAAAAATCACCCCAAAATATCTTATTTTGATTTTTTTAAAAAATTAGTCAATATTTGGCAGTTTTTAAGCAATTAAGTCAACTGATTAAACTGTAAAATATTGATCCAATTGTTAAAATATCAAAATAAAATATTTTGAGATGAATTTTTAGGGGTACCCTAAAATGTTTAAAAAAACATATTTTTTCAAAAACAATCCCATACGTCGGGGGCGTAAATGGAGCATGTACTTGATTCCTCCCCCCCCCCCCCCCCCCCCCCCCACACACACACACACACACAATCTTAAAAACCATGAGTGATATCTTTTACTCCAACTTTAACGGAAGTCAAAGATTTCAACTTTGGGATTGGGCGACATGTCATATAAAAATATATATATGCAAACAAATTAATAGTTATGTTGTGAACATTTGTAAATAAACTATAGCTTTTTGTATTTTCGTCGTATGATCATGCATCCTATAATACTTCCATATTTTTCCAGGATTTTATGTAGTAAAATTTATTTTACATGTTTTGAAATCACAAATGCTCTGGAGTTTTTAATCGAGTTTCTATTTTTGTTTACCATCTTTTACGTGTTTGCAATCTCTCGAGTGTATATCCTATTCTAACGTATAACCCACGCATCGCGCGGGTTTTCAACTAATTACCACAAAAGATGCATGATAAGCACAATAAATAGATGGGAACAACAGGTAGCGTGGTTGGTGGGAGAAAAAACAAGCACTCTAGGCACAATGGAGGCAAGGCAGGAACTTCAAGCTCAGTTAATGCTCAATGATGAGTATATTAAAAGGGTGTGGGGTGTAAATGTTCTCATGATGGTTCTCGATTGTGGAGGGATTTGGGCAGCAAGTTTAGGCTCAGAATGCTCTCTCCCCCTAACTTGTTCATCTGGTGTATATATATGGGGGCAAGGCTGCTCAAGTAGGGTTGCGTGCGATCGATCTGACTGGGTGCATTAAATGCATAAGATATTGCATTAAATCCATGGGATCTCATGGTTTTGGTGGGAAGCCATTCTATTGGCTGGAAGTATTATGAGCATTAGTGAGGGACATGACATGTCAGCTTGAGGCTTACTTGAGGATGGCTAAACGGTCAGGTTTGGTGAACTAGGCCTGCCATCCTAAGGATAAACCCAGTTAAGTGCTACATTTTTTAGTCCCTAAATGCCAGACGTTATGACATCAAAAAGTGGTTTAACTGCCAGGTATTTGGTCACATCAATCAGGCGGGTCAGTAGTTGCTACTAGGTTGCTCGATTAATAGGTGGCTTGAGTGTCCTGGCATCTATTTGTTGGTCAAGAGTTATTTTGGGACCAAGGTGCAAGATAGAGGTACCTCGAGGAGGTTCTTTCGAATAGGTAAGACTTAAGGGGCTCGGCTATTGTGGCTCGAGTGACCACTTGTTCTGGATAAAGTTTTTGCCCAAGTGTGCCAAAAGGGTTACTAATTGTATTCCCAATATTACCTTGTTCTCAATCCTCCGAACCATGTCCCTGCGAGGTTCCCAAGAGGAGGTTGCTCGATAGAGCATGTTAGCTCTCCCATGCCCTGCCAAGCATGGTCCCTCATGGGTATCAAACAGCCTCACTCAACATACATTTATAAGATAAAGTAAATGACGTGGGATTCCATTACGTATTACAAACTATTGTCATCTAGGTGACTTTGATCTATGAATTGGATCCTTCGAACCAGGTCCATTAGAGAATCTTTGAGGTAGGTCTTTCGAGCCATTTCTGTGAAGGATCTTCGAGGTGGGTCCTTCGAGCCACTTTTTTAAAGAGTCTTTGAGGTGGGTCCTTTGAGCCGCTTTTATGAAGAATCTTCGAGGTGAATCTGTAGGGCACCTTTCCTTCTTTGTCTTCGTGAATCAATCAATCTGCTTGACTAAATTAACCACCCTTTGTTGTGGACACCCCCTACATTTTCCCCTTCGTAGAGATATTTATTTATTTCTTGAAGAAATATATGTACGAAACCCTTTGTTGATCTTCAGTCTTTTCCTTGGGGAAAATGAAATGGTTTATTCAAATTTCCCCCAAAGCTCTTCGTTCCCCAAGGCAGACAAGACTCCAAAAATGTTTCTTTAAATGAAACTATTGTTTGTTCTTCTGTAGTGTGACATGTGGCGACGCAAGGGTGCGCACGGGTAATCAACGTCGCTAATCCACGCGTCAGCCCTTGAAGCGTCATCATTGTAACCTTTGATTTTTTGTAACTGCGCGTGCTTGATGGCCACGCAAGCTAAACCATTCATTATTGTGTTTTTCAAGCGTCACTTTTTATCGTCTTTTAGGATCCGTGTTTCCCCTATACAGAGGGGTATTCTCATTTCAAACAATCACCTTTGGCTTTTTATTCTCTTGTATTGAGCTTTTGTGAGAGTTTTCCATCTTCGTCTCTTTCACTTCTTCAACTTTACCTTTCATTCCCATCTCTCTAAACTTCTATGGAACCTGTAGTGAAATGAACCCACTCCTCTAGGAGCACTTCTCCTGAGAGTCAAATGCGCCAACACTAGTGGGTACGCTACCACCGTGTTCCATACTTTGGCGAGAATGATCGCTTCTGGCAAACGGCGAAGAGATTCCCCTGCAAACTGGTGCCAATTGAGGACCCTAACCTGCTAATAGAGGAGGGTGACAATGTTGAAGACTTTTATTATATCCCCATCGCTATTATTACTCGTCTTCGCATTAAACATGGTGATTTCCCCTATTCAAAGGTAGAGTTTGAAGCTTCCTCTAGCGTTTTCGAGCGGTTGGGCCCTTGGACTGAGTATATTCATTCTAAGTATTACGTTCAGTTAGTTCTTATTGGTCTGTCTTGCTCTCTCTAGCTGGGTGATCTTACCCTTGCCAAAAATAATTCTACTCTTCAGTTGCTGATTTCCCATTGGAGTCATAGGTCACATACTTGTATGGACGCCTGGGGTAAGTTCACCATCACCCTAGAAGACGTTTGTGAGCTTTTGGGGTTAGAAGCTGCCGGTTTTGATACCTTCTTCGAAGAGGCCATCTCCAGCGAGGAAAAAACTTTAAAAGCTGAACTAGAGGTAGTGGTAAAGGATTGCATGGTCACTTACAACAAGTGCACCTATTCAGAAGTGATTCGGTACTTTTACTTCATTTAAGAGAAAGCTGTTATTAGGGCCGGCGAGGTGGCCAAGGAGAACCCTCGAGGGAAGCATATGTTTGAACACCCCCTGCCAAGGAAGGACTTTGATTCCAAAATTGAGTTGGCATGCTATATTTGGGTGATGTTATCAAAAGTATACCATTCAGGCAAGCCTCGTGACTACCCCCGAAAGGACTTAATCAACATGGTTGTTCAGATGGAGAGCGACGTGAAGATCCCCCTTGCTGTCATCGTTATTGGATCCTTATAGACCTAGTTAAATCATGTGGCAGTGGATTCTGTGTGGAGCATCGGCAGGTTTGATGTCTCTAAGTATGCCAACAATGTCCTTTTAACAGCTTTCCTTTATGCCCATTTTCCCGATTATGCTCCTGCTGGCAAACACCCCGGTTCTCAGCCCATAAGGATCCCCTGTATTTGTTAATGGAAGAATAAAAGCATTAAGAAGCTCCTTATTTCCCTGATCAATCGAGAAGAGAGGTTCTTACCTCGCCCCTATGTTGGGGTGGATCATTTTTTTATAAATGACTTTTTTAATGAGGAGGAGTGTCTTATTGCTCTTATTGATGAAGCTATTGCTAGGAATTTTCCTGAGAACAGTGTACCACTTTTGTTAATCCCTTATTACTTGCCCTCATATATAGAGTGGTTGTCTTTTTATTCTATTTACAATCCCCTCCGTATAGCCCTTCAATTTGGCTATGATCAAGGAGCCCCTTTATTGAGCCATCTCACCCTTGAAAAACATACAAACTTTTCTTTTGCCTGTGCGAACTATCTGACTTCAGCTATCATGTGGTCCCGAGTAAAGAGGCTCGAGGGAAGAGATCGTTTATGTACATGAACGTGTTCTTTCAAAACCAAGTGTTCCGTTTTCAAACCAACATTTTAAAGGAATCCTGGTACCCTGCGGTTGTGAGATTCCCACCCACGGAGTTAGTTTTAATAAATTACACCACCTCCTCATCTATTTTACCTTTTAGTACTGCCAACACCAATGTTCCATCTGAGTTTCCCCTAGCAGCGCCTGTGGATCAGGCAGTTGTGAAAAATAAGAAAGCCATTCAGACCTCCCTTCCATCCGAGGTAGCTACCATTGCCCCTGGTCCCTTAAGACCAGTTGAGAGAACTAAATCCTGCGCATTACTTCGTCTAGGTTAGAGATTAGGGCCACCTGAAATGCACCTTTAAAAAAAATCAAAACCATCCAACAGCCTCCAGTTGACCATACCCCCGATCCTAAAGTCACCCAAGAGGTGAGCTCAATGTTTGATCAGCTTCTCCAAACTTGGGAGAATTTTAACGAAGAGGAAAGGGCATTGATGTCAGCCTAGATAGCTTTTTGGGGATTTTCATATGCTCCTCGCATTGTTGGCACTGGTGAGAAAAGAAAGGTGACCAGTCCTCTTAAGCTCGTGATGGAGGAATTGTCTGAATCCAGCGAGGAAGAACTGCCCAAGGAGCATGTTGGTGGTGATGACGATGATAAAGATGAGGAAGATAGGAGAGAGAGAGAAGGTAAAAGAGGAAGGAGAATAAGAAGAAGAGGAGGAAACTTCATTTGTTTAAAGACGTAGGTTGAGGAGGATGGTTTCTCCTTCCAAATCTGCCTCGCCTCCCCAAGATTATGAGGTTCTGGAAGATGTGTTGGAGAAAGAAGTAAGCCCCTCGATCCCTCTTGCTCTAAATGTTTTCTTCCTTATTTTCTTTTCATGCTAATAACTCCATTCTATTTTAACCTGCCTTGTCTCTTTTTTAGGTTGATGTGCGAGGTGATACACACGATGATGTTGGAGAGGATCGTCCCTTCGAGAGAGTTTCCCCTACTACTTCACATGTAATCTCCCATTTCCCCTTAGGGGCAATTATATCTGAGTCTAGTAGCGGCTATTCCTCTGATTCGTATTTTTTACGCGAGCAGGCTGGCCTTGATAGGGATGTTCCTTATGTGAGAGTTGTTGAGGATATACACAAGTCCCCCTTGCATGTTTCTTCATTGCATGTGGTAAGTTTATTGTTCTTACTTGTTTAAGTTGTTGTTTCTCCTTCGACTTGTTATTCTAACTTGTCTCTTTCTTTCTATTTTCTTCATCCTTCGCAGGCTCATGTACATGTTCAAACTATTCCATCAGTTCCCCCTCCTTCAAATGACAAATACTTGTCACTCTATTCCGGACTTCCATCCTAATCCAGGAAGGTGCCAATCTTGTCGGAGCTAGTTAGGGGGAGGGGGAGGGTGGATAGGAATAGGTTGCTAAAATAGGGGGGATGGTGGACAATAACAGGTTGATGAAATAAGGGGGGATGTGATTGCCCCCCAAAGTCAACATCCTTTAGTGGCCCCCGGTCCAATTGAGGAGGAGGACGTAGTACAAATGTCCACTCGTGAGTTTGTCAACGAGCGGATTCCAGAAGTACTTTTTTATTCTTTTATATATCTCCTGCATATAAATTTGTTAATTTTTCCAAGTAATATTGGGCTTTAGAAATCTCCCATAACCGAGGGTCGGGAGGGCCAAGTCTTATTGGCATAATCTCCCACAATCGAGGGTTAGGGGGGCCAAGTCTTCTTAGTATAATCTCCTATAATCAAGGGTCAGGTGGGACAAGTTTTATTGGCATAATGTCCCATAATCAAGGGTCAGGAGGGATAAGTCTCATTGGAATAATCTCCCATACTTGCAAGATACTTTGTGTATGCTTTCCTCATCTTGTTTCTTACTTAAACTATTTTTTATATTTCAGTTGGAGGTCAACCATCTTGTGGCCTGTAGACCAGAAGTTGAACCTATTGCTCAGGAAATGGTGCAAGCGAGGACCTTAGCCAAAGTTGCTTCTTTGGGCAGGGCCCCTACTGCACGAGCCCAAGAGGTGGCCCCTAGGGTTGGTGATGTACCCGGAGTGGTTGCTCCTTAGGTTCAAGCAAGTGATAGCGCTTTGCATATTTAGCGTCCTTCTGCGAGTGATAGTGTTTTTAGCGTACATCCTCCTAAGGCATCCCCCGAGGTGATTGTGAGGCAGACTTTGGTTAATTTCCCTTATATTTTGACTTAGGGTCCTCGTTTACTAATCGAGCAGTTATTGGTCCATATTCCTTCAACATTTGCCACCCGTTGCCTTCAACCTATTTCGGTATTGATGGCATGTCGCTTTCTCGGGCTCACCATGGTCTTGGAGGAAATCCGCAATACTCCCCTCGAATCTCTTAGCCTTGATACAATCAATACTTTACGGGAAGAGTTAGTGTACTCACTAATGATGGATTTTCCATATCCTTGTTGGTGGAGTTGCTTCGTGGATTTCAGAAGGCTGACCTTCCCACCCTATATCATCGGCTCTAAAGTTCACATCGCTCGTAGGTGGTCATTTTAGAATAGCTAGTAAGCCTAGAGACGAAGTTGTTGGTATTTGAACAAGAGGTGCAGGAGGCCCGTGAGGCCGTTGCTCTTGCGAAGGCCGAGCTAATCAAGAAGGAGCAGGAGTTGGATTCCATTCATCTGACAATGGAACTTCGCTAGAAAGATTTGGCTGATCTCATTTCAGACCAAAGCAACCTTGTACAGATTCTTCCCCAACATCACTATAGGCTGCTTGGATCAACGAACCTTCATTTTATCATGGACAGCCCCTAGCTTCTTTGTTCAATGTTTCAATTGTTGATGTTTCTCATTTTTGGGATTTTGGATCTCCTTACATGCGTGTAACCACATCTATATCTTTTATTTAAATAAAGAAACATTGGTGACTTTGGTGTCTTATTCCATTTCCTTTCTTTTCTTTTGACACTGGCTAAACTTATTACATCAAATGCGAATCACATCAGGCTTCATAAGGAAAATAACAGTCATCGTATAAAAAGAAAGTAGTGGCCTAACATTTTCCACGTGAACATTGCTCGGAGCTATATTAAACAGACAAACCCAATTATTTTAAAACGTACATCCCTCTTTTCCTTCAATAAAAATTGACAAGGTACGGCATAATGAACAAAAGCGTTGGCAAAACATACATTTAAAAGTATTAAATCTTCAGCCACTTGTTGTTCAATTTGAAAGTAGCATTGTGTTTTAGCTTAGATATCTCACAGTAGCCCAAATCGTGGGTTACTCGAATAATGTAAGGACCTTCCCAGTTGGCCTCGAACTTGGGTAATGACAAACCCCTAATATGCCTCGTGCATGCTTTCTTAACTAAGTCCCCCTCTTTAAACTTCCTCGGCCTCACCAGCTGGTCGTAAATCTGGACAACAACTTTCTGTATATCTCGAAGTGCCTCGCGATATTATCCCTGTGCTCTTCTAGGGCTTTAAGTTGTACATGACGACTGTGGGGGAGCATGGCACTTCATAAATTATAGCGAGCGGAAGGTACCTCGAATTCAACCAGTAACATAGATTATGACCCAAATACTAAGGAAAATGGTGTGTATCATGTTGGTTTCCTTTTCATCGTTCAATAAGCCCATAGAACTTTCAGGGATCTTGTCATCCCATGTCCCCAAAAAATCCTCTAACATTTTTGCCAAAATGTTTACTAAAGTTTTGCTGGTGGCATCTCCCTACCCATTGCACTTCGGGTATGCTACTGTTGATTTATAATGGATGATGGAGTATTTTTCTATTAGTAGGCGCACCTCACTATTTATGAAGGGGATACCATTATCTGGAAAAAAAACACCTTCGAGATGCTAAAACGACAGATAATGTACTCCTTCATGAATCGAGCTGCTACCCCCACTATGGCTTTCTCGAGCGGTATGGCTTCTGATCACTTCGTGAAACATTCTGTGGATACTAAAATTAATATATTTCCTCACGATGAAGGGTTTATGGCCCGTACCAAATCAAACGCCCAATTATGAAACGGATACGGTGTAGAGAGGGAGTGCAGGTCCACTGAAGGAGCATGGATCATATTTCCATGTAGCTGATAAGCTTTGAAATTTCGAATGAACTCCGCTGAATCTTTCTTCATCGAAGGACAGTAATAAACTAATTTCACTAGTTGATCACAAAGTTTGGCTCCTTCGATATCCCCCGGTTCGTGAGCTTGCTTCAATACTTCTTTAGCCTCTTCTCCTCTTATACACCTTAGAATCCTGTCATGATAGCCTCGCCGATATAATTGCCCATCTTGTATGAAGTACCTCGGTGCTCACCTTTTCATCTTAGTAGCGTCCTCTTTTTCTGTCGGTATCACTCCGTCTACCAAGAAATCCATACAGGGTTGTCTCCAATCTTGCGGTTAGCTAATGAAATTGCATTTTGATGCCTAATAGAACATGCAGCACTTCGAACACTCTCTTTGCACTGCGGCAGCTTCTTATCTCATCGAAGGCCAGAAGTACCCTTCTCGTTGTATCCTCCTATATAAAGGGATCTCAGTGGTTTCACAAATATCTTCTTGTACCTCGATCAGTCTTCTTTTGGCTTTTTTGGGATCTACACACCTGGACAACTAACCTCCTTTATTCTTGTAATACAAGTTGCCTCTGGTGACAAAATACTGTGCAAAATTGGCTAAGTTGAGTGGCCCTTCACCCCTCTCCAGCTGCTTTCTGATCTCACCCCTCCAATCATCTTTGTCCTCTGAGGGTAGCATTTCCAACACCGTCGAGGGGGGAGTTCTCCTCGTGATTTGGACCAAAATAGATTCCCCGTCAAAGGAAATCTTTTATTCAATGGTCGCATAGGCATCCGCATTTATGTTCATCGTTCGAGGGTGCCTCTTGATCTTCACCTCCTCGAACTGTCCAAGGAGTCACTTGATGATCATTCGGTAAGGCGCCAGACCCATGTGCTTCAAAGCGAATTGCCTCGTCACCTTTTTTACCACCAAGTTAGAATCCCCTTTGATTGTTCAGACTTGGATACCTCTTCTCAGTGCTTCAAGTAATCCCAGGACTAGTGCCTCGTATTCGGCCTCATTATTCGAGCATTCAAACTCCATCTTAAAAGATAAACAAATTTCTTCACCGTCTCTTCGCAGGATAACTCCAGTTCCCCCTTTTTTCTCGGCTGAAGAGTCGTCAAACTCCATACTCCACTCGTCAAAGCTGGATGCTATGAAATTATCCTGGAGATCATCACCCGGGAGCTCTTTAACAGGTGTCTCGAACGTCCCTGATGGGAAGACAGCCAATAAAAAGGCATATGCCTGGTTTTTAATGGCGCACTGGACCACACACTTAAGATCATACTCTGAGAGGATTAAAAACTATCGAGCTGCCTTGCCTATCAACACAGTTCTAGTAAGAAAAAACTTCATAAGATCACACCTAGTTACAATATGCACCATAAATGATAATAAGTAATGCTTAAGCTTTTGTGCTACAAATACAAGGGATAAACAATGTCTCTCAATGCTAGTATATCTAGCCTCAGGCCCGTGCATGATCTTATTAAAGTAATAAATAGGATTTTCAATGCCTTCCATCTTTTGGGCCAACAAAGCCCTAATAGATCATTTGATTGATGTAAGGTATAAACGTAAAGGGATACCTGCCTTCGGGGGGGTCATTGTCTGAGGAGAAGTAAGGAGTGTCTTCAGCTTGTCTATGGCATCTTGGTGCATTATTTCCCACGCAAACTTTATGCCCTTTCTCAACAGCTCCATCAAGGGGTATGTCACCTCGGCCAACCCCGGGATAAACCGCCTCAGGTATGAGACTTTGCCAAGAATTTTTTTTAACTCTTTCGCTGATTTTGGTCTCGGGATGTCAAGTCCATTTGTACCCCTGTATATGTACCACAAACCCCAAGAATTTCCCACTTGTTACCCCGAATGCCCATTTGAGAGGGTTCATCTTCAACTTATATTTCCTACAGCGAGTGAACACCCTCCTCAAATAGTCCAGGTGGGACCCCTCTTTCTTAGATTTAATCACCAAATCACCAATGTAAAACTCCACAGTATTGTGAAAAAGATCATGGAAGATGGACATCATTGTCCACTGGTAAGTAGCCCTTGTGTTCTTCAATCCAAAAGGCATGATTGTGTACATAAAATTATCAAAAGGCGGTTAAAAGGCGATCTTCTCTGCATCGATCGAATCCATTTTTAATTTATTATATCCCACATAGCCATCCATGAAACTGTACATCTCATGTCCTACTGTTGCATCGATCAAGCTATCAATGGAAGGCAACGAGAACTCATCCTTTGGGTATGCCTGGTTTAGGTCTCTGAAGTCTAGGCATATTCTGATTTGACTCTTGTCATTCTTTCCTACAGGTATAATGCTAGAGATCCGGATCGAATGTTGGATCGAGAAATCTCTTAACTTCTTCCTTTATCTTTAGATTTAACTTCGCCTTGTACATTCGAGTGGCCTATTTCACCGGAATGGCTGAGGCAAAACATTCAACCTATGGCAACTCACCTCCTTGTCTACTCCAGGCGTCTCGGTGTACTTTTATGAAAATACGTCTTTGAACTCCAACAACAACTTGATCAGTTCCTCTCGAGGAGCTTCCTCCAAGTCCTTCGAGATAATAATAAGGTTTGGATCCTCACCCTCTCTATCCAAGTCAACCTTCTCCAACGCTTGGATCTGCGGCTTAGGGATATCCCTCATGCATTTTGGTTCCTCTCCTGGCTCTTCCACAAACTCTTGTACCCCGAAGTTATCAATTACCAAGCATTTCCCCTAGTTATCCACTAAGAAACATTCATATACCGGGTCAACTTCATCGTCCAGACTCTCGACTGCCCGCGCATACCTTCATAGTTTATATATAATTCTACTGTTAGGAAAAACCACCTGATTGCATTATCGAACCACTTCTTTATGAAAAGGACTCTTCCTATGATTCACATCCACCTCTCTCATTATTCGTCTGCTAAGAACACTTTGCATTTGCACTTGGTGCTCAATAGGATCAATACGCGGGGTCATTTAATCACGGAGCTACCTTGATAGATTAGGGGGCCTCACCCTTCCCAGTTCACGCTCTTCTTCATAAGTTATAACCATTCGAGCGGGTTACCGCACCCTCTCTCGAGTTGACGGGATCCTTATCCCCTTGGTATACCTTGTTACCATGGTAGCTTCTTCGGCCAAATCAGTATAAAAAGTGACATCCACCATGTGAGCTTCCTCCTTTGCAAAAGGTTTCTTAGTAGCTCGAAACAACACCTCCTTACCCTTTATTTTCGTCTTAGCACATTGATGATAACTGGAGGGTACCAATCCGTGGTTGTGCATCCATATCCTGCCCACCAATAGTTGGTATGACAGCTCGCAATTCATGATGTGGAATTTAATATGAGAAGTGATGTTTCCCATCGTTATGCTCACGTTAACATAGCCCATCGATTTGGAAGACTGGTTATCATACCCTGATATTGCCAATGAATGGGGCATTATCCTTGTTTCCGACAACCCAGTAGCATAAAAGGATCCAATAGGAATTATATTTATGGATACCGCTCCGTCTAACAAGACTCGTGATAAAACACAATCATTTACTGACGTGGTAACACACAAGGGTCTGTTGTGGGGATACCTGGTCAGCCTATTAGCCTATGAGAATGTGACTTCTTAGAGATACCTCCTCATGATTTTATCCATAGGTCTCTACCACTTAGCTTAACTGTAGCACCATATTTTTCTTTGCGATCTCCAAGATGGATCGTGTGACCTCTAGTCGGGAGTCTTCAGGAAGGCCAACCTGGTTGAAGAACCAGCCAAACTTTGGAGAGTGAGAAACAGCTGCACATTCGATCCATGGGTCTGCCTGGTCATCTTCTGACTCATAAACTTCCTCCACGTCTCTATATATAGCCTCATTGTACACTATCAATGCATTTACTTCCTCTAGAGAGCAGGCTTCCAACTATCTACTGAGTCCCTCAATGAGGTCATATATTTCTTTCTCTTGGTCCTCTGTCTCTTCAATCTCGTCACCCAAATGGAGCTGAGACAACTCGAAGGTGCACTCTTCTAGAGACTCTTCGAAGTCATCCTTGAGAGATTCTTCGGAGTCACTCCCTTCGAACCACCGTTCCATCTTCAATCGCTCGGTCTCCTCATCAAAAGCGTTAGCCATATGGGCTCCATGAGGTGGTAGAAGGTTATCGTTTATATTAGTTTATGGTAACTCAATGTCACCATTCTTCACATGACGGTCAATCAGCCTCCTTAGTGAAAAATACACTTTGGTAAGATGGTTTACCCTGTTATGGAGCGCGCAATAATGAGGCTTCTCCCTGTCCTCCCACGAGATTTGCGCAATGTTGACATTAACCGACCTACACACTTTGTCGCGGACCATGAGATCATAAAGGTTCAAGGTTTGTTCCACCGTGCAAGGTAGCTCGGTGGGATCCTCTTCGTCTTTGAACCCTCTCTTGTTGTTTCTACCCCTTATACCTCCTCGATCGCCACTATTCTCCTCTTTGGCCCTATCGTCCGCATAGTTGACCCTCAAGGATATTCCCCTTCCCGAGGTAACCGTTGGCCTGATTAGTAAACTTGGCAAAGCAGGTGGGGGTACTACTGGTTTTACCACTAAAGCAATATTCCTTCTTGCTTTTAAAAATGCTGCAAATGTACCTTCTCACGTTTCGTTAATCAAATAACATATATATTCGGGCAGCAATCCCTCTGCACACACTTGTAAAAGTTTGTCTTCTCGTATCTCCTCTCTCACATCTAGAGAGCATTCACGAAACCTCCTGATATAAGCCACAATGTCCTCCCCTAACTTTTGTTTCTCACGTGCTAGCTGGGTGAGTGTAACCTCATCCTCGGCCAAAAATAACATTTGCATGAACAAAATGTGCAATTCTTCCCAAGAGATTACATTACCTGGGGTCAAGTGGGAATATCACGTGTAGGCTTTCTCCGTCAGCGATTTTGAAAACTCCCTTAGCTTCAGCTTTTTGTTATTGCAACGGACCCCAAGACTTTCAATAAACCTCTTCACATGTTCCTTGGGGTTAGCAACTTTCTCTGTGTACTTCTTAAATATTGGTGGAATATACCCTACTGGGTAGGGTTCATTGTTTTATGCCTCTGCGTAGGGGGTACGTAAGTAATCGTACACCGAAGAATTATCTCCCTTAGATTTAGATATAAACTTTAGCAGCTATTTGTTCACTTCCTCCAAACTAGCTGGCGAAAGGCTAGTTGGCTGCGGCGTTGTTATCACCGGGATCATTGAGGCTGGTATGCTTACTCCTTGGTCGGCTGCTACGGCTGGAGCCACTGAAGTTTCTCCCCCACTTTGCAGCGTTGGCCCCGTTGCCATGGGTGGGACCGTGGTAGGGGGCACACTGCCCAAGGGTGGTGAAGGCATTATTAGAAGTCGGTGCATCCATGCCTCTTGTAACTGTGGGGGCTAGTATAACCTCAGATGGTGTAGTGAAAGAGCTCAATCCCATGGGAATTCCCAACATCGCCTGGGTTATCGGAGTTTTAATGAACTCTGCGACCAAACCCATCAGTTCCTTCGTTTGTGTCGGGCATATTCCTACTTGCATGGCCATTGTTTCATTAATTCCAAAGTTGCTAATTCTAGTTTTGTTCTACTTTTATAGGTTTGTGAAGAATTTTGATGGATAGAGGAATTGCACACAACGAAAAATACATAGAGAAATCAATTTTTTTAGTTATCAAATGGCGCCGTTGCCATTGTTGGGATCGTGAATTTCGGAGCGGATTTCATATTGTAGTTCATTTTTTTTTTTGTACTTAGTTAAATTTTAGTACCATTTTTTTTATTAGAAGGCTTGTATTAGGATTTTTATCATTGTTTGTATTGCGGTGCATAGAGACACCTTTATTTTATTTTTTCTTTTAAAAATTATAATAATCGAAGAAAGCGTGATAGGGAAACCGGACAAGGTAGAGAGAGAGCGTCCAAAGGTGAGGATTTAGAAGCCTCTCTACCTTGGGTCGGTAGGACTCCCGGGGTCGACTGAGTAGGCGTAATCTCCCCCCGGTCGACTCAAATTTTTCGGCACCCCACGGCCTAAAAACTGTGGGAGGTACATTTCTCAAACCCTAGCGCCTCTCCTGTTAGCGAGTCAATTCTTTTGTGTGCTTTGTGTGCTCTTACTTGATTTTATTCTAGCATTTATTTTCAATAGGTGTGATGAATTAATTGACTAAGACGTACACCCGGTCACTCACGAGAAGGGATTTCATCACCCGACTCACTCGCTTACCAATTTTGTGCTACCCTAGTCATCACTAAATTTAAAATCAATCAACTAGGTAGCCCACTAGGAGAACATTTTTGCAAAGGCGATCAAAAAGAATTCTGTGATTTTTATCGCTCGCGGACTTAATTAAAATTTGACTACCCTTTCACCTAATTTAAAAATAAAAATTGGCTATGTGCTAGTTAGGATTTATCCTTGACTTGTGTGTGTGTCCAATTCCATTTTTTTGTAGCTAAATTTTAGTTAGTTTGTCCATTCAAATAGTCCATATTTTTCCCCACCTTTTCTTCCAAAAAATCCAAAAATATTTTCTTTCATTTTTATAAAAAAAATCCAAAAATATTTTCTATTCTTTCATTTTAGAAAAATCCAAAAATATTTTCTTCCTTTATTTTTCACAAAACTCCAAAAATATTTTCTTCCATTATTTTTAGAAAAATCCAAAAATATTTCCTTTCCTTATGGGGAAAAAAATCCAAAAAATATTTCTCTCCACATGGCCGAAGAACGTCCCTTACGGGACTACTTTGGTCATTTTCTATTGTCACGCGACACGTGCGAGAGTGATTCTGAGTCGTCTCTTTATGATATTCTTAGTGGTCACCGCTCTCTCACGAGTACCGTTGGTACTCTTGACCCATCTATGCACGTACCTCATTTTCCATCACCCTCGGTGTCAAGTGTCAACGCGCCTCTCCTGTTAGAATATATATATATTATACGAGTTTTTAATATATATATGAACTTCTGAAATATGGGAAACTGCCTACTATGTTATGGTAAGTAAGACATGTATAATGACTCAAATTGGAAATACTTGTTTTGAAAAGTATAATATGATATTGAGAAACTTTATGAATCAATAAAGTTAAAATGAGCGTTTTGTACTAAATGAAATTATCCTTTTAAACCATGATGTTGTTTAATCTTAAATCTTGAGAGTCACCTAAGATAAGTTAAATCCTTGGGGAAAGATAGTGTGATATATGATGAGATAAACCATTGGGAAGGTTAGTGCGATAGGAGTGCACATTAGAAGAGATGTGAGAATTTCTCAAGAGAGTGTCGCACTAATATGTTATTGCATTGGCCTGTATCAATTTAAATACTTGCTAAACGAATTTTTAAATCATATACACTATCGGGCTCTGACCCGTTTCTATTCCTTTTTCTCTCTTGTATATATATGTATATATTACAGGTGCCCAGCCACAGGGGCGTCTTGTTTAGGATCCCTTGGAAGGAACGTGCTGCAGCTTAGGTGGGAGTTGCAGGCCACTTGCTTAGACGATTTCATTTACTTGATTCCACTTCTATCATTCTCCTTACTGGGGATGTGTCGCCCTTTCCTCTATTTATCTGTTTTATTGGGACATTTGTATTTCAGTTATTTCTAGTACTGTTACTTTGGGATTTATTCAGCATGTATGTTTTACTTTAAGTTTTAAATGCTGGGATTTAGTTGTTGAATGTTTAAATTATTTGGATTATATGTTCCAGGATTATTGTGGTGTAATTCTTTAAATATTGAATTGTTGTAGATAATTAAATCTTTATTTTCAAAAAAAAAATTGGAAAGTAATGTTAAAAAATGGTTTTGACACTTAGCTTAATTAAATAGGGTGTTAAATTTGGAAAAGTTATTTTTACGACAGTGATGCTAAGAATGAACCAACTGTTCACCTTGATTTTAATTTAATAAAGGAGTGATCGCCCGGTATTTAATTAGGCGGGGTGTCACAGGTGGTATCAGAGCATCAGGTTCTAGTGTCCATAGGATCTGTACGACTTATTTTCGCTTTCAGCTTAACGTTTTTGCTATAGAGCCCTATTTTTAGGATTGTTGTATTTCTTCTTTTACGTTACGTCTTGAGCTATTTGAGATTTGATAATGACTGGAGATTAATAAACTTCTTCAAGTTTCAGATGCCTCTGAGACGTGCACCGAAGGATAGGCGTACCCAGGCCGAGTAGCCAGCAGCTCCGGCACAAGGCACTATGACTGCTAATGAAGTAGCCGCCATTGTTGCTCAGGCGGTGAATGCCGCGCTAGCGGTGGTTCAACAGGCTCCACCCCAGATTCAGACAGTGGCGCCAGTACCAGCACAGCTTCCATCTGCATGGGAGAGGGTTAGGGATGCTTTTCAGAAGGCGCATCCCCCTGAGTTCTCTGGTAGCTCAGATATCGTCACAGTCAGCCAATGGAAGAAAGACATCCAGCGGCATCTTCGTATGTATGAGTGCACCGACGTGCAAAGGCAGTTATTGGCTTCCTTTAAGCTGGTGGGGGCCGCTTTGCAGTGGTGGGAGTCCACTACCACCTTGGAGGAGAGGGACACGATCCCTATTCAGTCGTTCTGGGAGCGGTTTGACCGCAAGTACTTTCCACCCGCCGTGCAGACTGAGATGAGGCGGAAATTACTGAATTTGAAACAGCAGAACTCTACCGTTGCTGAGTATGAGGAGGAGTTCACGAGACTTCTCACCATAGTGCCAGATGAGGCACCTACTGAGAGTAAGAAAATTATGTTGTTTGTGGACGGGTTAGCTTGGAGGATCCGTCAGCATCTTATAGGGAATCTATCTCTGAGTACTTTCACTGGTGTACTCAATGCCGCGTTACTACATTGCCAGGATCACCGCTTCCATCTCCAAGGAAGCAAGAGAGCAGGAGAGTCCAGCCAGCAAGGCAGGACCCGGGGTAGTAGTGCTAGTGGGGAACCATCTCATGGACAGACTCGTCAGCACGAGCAGAGTTCCCATCAGGGGGACCCTGCTAAGCGATTCCGTTCAGGTGATCCTAGACAGGGATTTGGGGGTTATAGGCAGGGCCAGCCTAATCAACAGGGCCAACACCGTGCTAATCAGGGCCAACAGGGCCAGTGGCGGGGAGGTAACGGCCAGCAGGGCCGTGGTCAGCAGGGTCAGAGGGTAGGTAACTTCAGAGGCCGGTGTTTTGTATGCGGCAAGCATGGTCATAAGCGACAGGATTGCCCAGAGGGTAATAGGGCCCCACAGCAGCAGGGTGCCCGTAATGAGCCACAGAGACCACTTTTTCCAGCTTCCCTCCCAGCTCTAGCCTAGGTGCTAGCCCTACCAGCCATTCCAGCAGCTCCAGTGCAGCAGGGGCACTTACAGTACGGACATGTCTATAACGTCCACCAGGTAGCAGCTCCACAGGCGCCTCCCGCGATTGAGGGTATGTTTTCTATCCATGGTACTATGGGTCGGGTTTTGTTTGATACTGGGGCGACGCATTGTTTTATAGCTACGCATTTTACGAAAGCCTTAGGGTTGTTAGCCACATCAGAGAGCACAGTGACATATGTAGACTCACCACTGGGGAGTGGGTCTCTTATCTTCTTTATATGCCGGGGAGTGGGGGTAGAGATTGGTAGTTTGGTATTACCTGCAGACATGTTAGTCTTAGATATGCATGAGCATGATGTAATTATCGGTATGGATTGGCTCGCAGCTTATAGATCCATGATTGATTGCTTCGGTGGGAGCATTGTTTTTGCCATTCCGGGGCAAGAGATGTTTGTAGTGGCGATGCCTCGCCCAGAGGGAGGCTCGACCGCTCATTTGTATTATATAGAGGAGGATACCTCTAAGGAGGTTGTGATTCCTTTAGACTCGATCCCAGTCATTCGTGAGTATTCCGATGTATTCCAGGAGATACCAGGCCTACCCCCCAGTCGAGAAATAGACTTTGTCATAGATTTATTGCCAGATACGAGACCTATAGCACGCGCTCCATACCGTATGGCTCCGACGGAGATGCGAGAGTTACAAGATCAGATAGAGCAGCTGTTAGGTCAGGGCTTCATTCGCAGGAGTACCTCACCTTGGGGAGCTCCAGTCTTGTTTGTGAAGAAGAGAGATGGTTCACTGAGGTTATGTGTGGACTCCCGGGAGTTGAACAAGGTCACGATACGGAATAAGTATCCGTTGCCTCGAATCGATGATCTGTTCGACCAGCTGAGGGGAGAAACTTTCTTTTCAAAGATAGATCTGAGGTCGGGGTACCATCAGCTACGTATTAGAGCGCAGGATGTTTCAAAGACTGCCTTCTTGATGAGATATGGGTCTTATGAGTTCAGAGTGAGGCCATTTGGTCTCACAAATGCCCCAGCCGTATTCATGGACTTAATGAACCGAGTATTTAGAGAGTTCTTGGATCTGTTAGTCATCGTCTTCATAGATGACATTTTGATATATTCACACTCCGAGGAGGAGCATGCCGAGCACTTGAGGCAGGTTCTTCAGACTTTACGAGAGCATCAGTTGTATGCTAAGTACGAAAAGTGTGGATTCTGGTTGCGAGAAGTAAAGTTCTTGGGGCATGTTGTTTCTGAGCAGGGGATAGCAGTCGACCCGAGTAAAGTGTCAGCGATGAGGGAGTGGGGACAGCCCATGACACCGACGGAAGTGCGTAGTTTCTTGGGGTTAGCCGGTTACTACAGGAGAGTCATTCGGGGATTCTCCAAAATAGCGGGTCCATTGACGAACCTGACTCGCAAAGGGGTACCATATGTTTGGGATGATGCTTGTCAATTGTCTTTCGACGAGCTGAAAGACAAGCCTACTTCAGCACCAATCCTTGCTTTATCGAAGCCGGGTGTGGAGTACCTGGTTTACACCGATGCCTCTTTACGGGGACTTGGGGGAGTACTTCAGCACGAAGAGAAGGCTATAGCTTTTGCCTCCCGCAAGCTTAAGCCGCATGAGAAGAATTACCCCACCCACGACCTGGAGTTAGCAGCGGTCGTCTTTTCATTGAGGATATGGAGACACTATTTATTGGGGGAGAAGTTCCGTTTGTTCACAGACCACAAATCACTGCAGTACCTGTTCACTCAGCGAGAGCTGAATATGCGTCAGCGCAGATGGTTAGAGTTTGTGAAGGACTATCAGTTCGACATACAGTATCATCTGGGGAAAGCCAACGTAGTTGCTGATGCGTTGAGCCGTAGACCGATAAATGAGGTAGCGGACGTCTGGAAAGCGAAGTGGAAGGAGTTGGGACACCAGGACGCAGTAGCCCGTTCCTTCATATCTGTTATGACAGTCACACCCGAGATTGTTACGAGGGTAATACAGGCCCAAACCACAGACCCGTTTTTCTAGGAGCAGATTGTACGACTTTTAGCCGAGGGTGCTGAGTCCTATTCTGTTAGTTCTGATGGGGGTTTGAGGTCTAATGGGAGGTTAGTGGTTCCAGAAGGAGAAGAATTGTGTCATGCAGTGATGACCCAATCTCACGGGTCTCGATTTGCGGTAAATCCGGGAGGAGATAAGATGTACCAGGATATGAAGAGGCAATACTGGTGGAGTGGGATGAAGAAGGACATTGCTGAGTTCGTGTCCAAGTGTTCTACCTGCCAGCTGGTGAAGGTGGACTATCAGAAACCGTCACGATTGCTTCAGCCATTGGAAGTACCCGCGTGGAAGTGGGAGAGTATTTCCATGGATTTTATTACAGGGTTGCCTACATCACAGCGGGGCCATGACTCTATCTGGGTGATTGTAGACCGTTTGACCAAGGTGGCTCATTTTCTGTCGGTGCGGACAGATTATACCACAGGTCAGTATGCTCAGTTGTTCATTGCTGAGATTGTCAGATTACAGGGGGTACCCCTGAATATTGTGTCAGATAGAGACAAGATTTTCGTGTCGCGTTTCTGGAAAAGCTTTCAGGAGGCTATGGGTACTGAGTTGAGATTGAGTTCAGCTTATCACCCACAGACAGATGGACAGACAGAGCGTACTAATCAGATGTTAGAGGATATGTTACGCATGTGTGTTCTTGATTTTGGAGGAGGTTGGGAGCCACATCTTCCACTGGTAGAGTTTGCTTATAATAACTCTTATCAGTTTACAATTGGTATGGCTCCATTTGAGGCTTTGTATGGCAGGCCTTGTCGTTCTCCAACTTGTTGGCTCAAGGTGGGGGATAACAAGTTGCTAGGACCAGAGGTAATTCAAGAAACCTCCATGAGGATTGAGATGATTAGGAGTCGCATTCGTGTAGCCCAGGACAGGCAGAAGAGCTACGCCGATGCGAAACGGTTCTTCCGAGAATTTAATGTGGGGGACCAAGTGTTACTGCGTGTATCTCCTATGAAAGGAGTGATGAGGTTCGGGAAGAAAGGGAAATTGGCCCCGAGGTATGTGGGACCATTTCCCATTATCGAGAGGATTGGGCCGGTAGCATACAGATTGGGACTACCAGAGCATTTACATCGCATTCACGATGTATTCCACATCTCGTCGTTGAGACGGTATCTTCGGGATGATATGGCCCATACTCACATCGCGATAGATGAGATAGACTTACAGCCCGACAGCTCTTACGAGGAGAGACTGGTGGCTATCCTAGACTATAGTGAGAGGAGATTGAGGTCGAAGATAGTTCCACTTGTACGGGTCCAGGGGGGCATCATAACGTGGAGGAATCCACTTGGGAGTGCGAGGCCGATATGCGCGAGAGATATCCAGATTTGTTCTTACCAGGTATGCCTTATTTTCCGAATTTCGGGACGAAATTTCGTTATTAGGGGGGAAGTATGTAATACCCCGTATTTTTATGCTATATTAATTTGGGGATTTATTAAATTTAATGTGAATTAATTATTTAATAAAATTCGGAAATTAATTATGTTATAATTATTAACGTGACGAGAGTTAGTAATTATGGGAAATTTGTCGAATATTACTAATGAGCAAAGTAATACATAATATTGGTTATATTGAATGTCACGAGTGAATAAAATGACAATTTTGGAAATTTGAGTCGGGACGCGCCCGTGTCGCGTCGGAACTAAATATTGATAAATAAAAGTGAATATTGTATAAGTTGTTCGTATGGTCGTTTTGAGTGTGCCAACGCGTCCGGAAGGGTCGAGATAGTCAGAAAAGTGTGCCCGGGGGTTTAGTTAGGGTCTCGGGGCGTTTTTAGGCCTAATTAGTACCCTAGGAGGGCATTTAGGACATTTCACATTTTTGGGTAATTAAACCCACGAAAATTAAAGGCATTACATCAGATGTCTAGGTTATCATTTAGGGTTAGAAAACTCAAAACTCTAGAACGGCCATTGGAGAAGAGAGGAGAGAGCTCTCAAGGCAATCCAAGGCTCAAAACTCAACCGTTTGCACCGTCGCCACCGCCAACGCGTAGATCGCGAGATGGGGAACGCAACCACACCAATTTCGGCACAAAACCAGACTTCTGAAAATCCTAGGCAATTGTTTATCTTTCTTATTTCGTTGATGCATCTTTCATATTAGTTTAGCAGTAATTAGAATGAGTTTTTATGGAAGAAACCTAAAAGATGAGATAGGAAATTGCATGTAGGGATGGATTAATTGTTATTCTGGAAACCCCTTAACATGTAGAGGATTGAACCACGAATTTATGAGGTTGTAGATGAAGAAAATTCTGGAAAAGATAGATTGGAACATATTAATGAAATTCTAGGGTTCTTGAGGTTTTATATGAATTTGGGGCTTGTTGATCCATGTTTAATAATAGAAATCTACATGCTTTACGTTGAAATTTCATAGTATGATGATATAATGTCAGTAGTATAAATTTTGGGTCGATTGGGTATGAAAAATATGAATTTGGTGAAGGTTAGAAGATGAAACCCGTAACTGCAAATCTGCAGATTTCGCAGACCTGCTTGATCGATCGATCGAGCCAAGAGCTTCGATCGATCGAAGGTTCGATCGATCGACCCCTCCTGGCAGACTTAAGTTCCCCTTTTAAAATTTTTGAATTGATTCGGAATGAAGAAAACTCCTTAGACATCCTTAATAAAATGTTTTGGGAAATGTGGAAGACCAGTAGGACATATGAATAATGTTGGGGCCTTTAATGTGACACGAGAATTGTATTTTTGGGATAATTACATAAGAAACGATGAAATCTTGTATTAAAGGGAGAGATTACCTAAAAATGATTATTACGGAAAATAGATGAATTCCTACTGAATTTATACTTAGGAGAATAGATTCCATGAGTGTTACGTAGTAAGTTGGAAAAACCCTTCGAATTAAAGTTAGAGACGAACCATTATCCTTGATAAATAATAATGGGAAAATAAGGATAAATGTTGTGAATATGGGTTATGGGATAAACCTAAATTGATATAATAAAAGTGGTATATTTATATGATTGTGTATGCATATATTATATACTTGTGAAAATCAATCCCGCGCTACTTGCTATCCCTGAGGTTTTCGCGCTGGGACGATATTATCTCGTGTGCCTAATGGGGGATATTGACTCGTACCCTAGAAGATAGAAATCCTAGGTACAGACTATCGAATCGGTAGTCACGGTCCTAAGAGACGTGAGGGTATGTACTGACCTCTTGGACTTAAAAACTATGCTTCGCCTCAATATTATTTGTGTATGTATTTATACAGTTCGAGAGTGATTCCGAACTTGTATTCCCTTTAGTACGATTGATATGGGGATTGGATAGCAGAGTATGCCCGCACCATAATTTTTATGTGGGGTACTGTTAGAACATATATATTATACGAGTATTTAATATATATATATGAACTTCTGAAATATGGGAAACTGCCTACTGTGTTATGGTAAGTAAGACATGTATAATGACTCAAATTGGAAATACTTGTTTTGAAAAGTATAATATGATATTGAGAGACTTTATGAATCAATAAAGTTAAAATGAGCGTTTTGTACTAAATGAAATTATCCTTTTAAACCATGATGTTATTAAATCTTAAATCTTGAGAGTCACCTAAGATAAGTTAAATCCTTGGGGAAAGATAGTGTGATATATGATGAGATAAACCATTGGGAAGGTTAGTGCGATAGGAGTGCACATTAGAAGAGAGGTGAGAATTTCTCAAGAGAGTGTCGCACTAATATGTTATTGCATTGGCCTGTATCAATTTAAATACTTGCTAAACGAATTTTTAAATCATATACACTATCGGGCTCTGACCCGTTTCTATTCCTCTTTCTCTCTTGTATATATATATATATATTACAGGTGCCCAGCCACAGGGGCGTCTTGTTTAGGATCCCTTGGAAGGAACGTGCTGCAGCTTAGATGGGAGTTGCAGGCCACTTGCTTAGACGATTTCATTTACTTGATTCCACTTATATCATTCTCCTTATTGGGCATGTGTCGCCCTTTCCTCTATTTATCTGTTTTATTGGGACATTTGTATTTCAGTTATTTCTAGTACTGTTACTTTGGGATTTATTCAGCATGTATGTTTTACTTTAAGTTTTAAATGCTGGGATTTAGTTGTTGAATGTATAAATTATTTGGATTATATGTTCCAGGATTATTGTGGTGTGATTCTGTGAATATTGAATTGTTGTAAATAATTAAATCTTTATTTTCAAAATAAAATTTGGAAAGTAATGTTAAAAAATAGTTTTGACACTTAGCTTAATTAAATAAGGTGTTAAATTTGGAAAAGTTATTTTTACGACAGTGATGCTAAGAATGAACCAACTGTTCACCTTGATTTTAATTTAATAAAGGAGTGATCGCCAGGTATTTAATTAGGCGGGGTGTCACAGGTGGTATCAGAGCATCAGGTTCTAGTTCCATAGGATCTGTACGGCTTATTTTCGCTTTCAGCTTAACATTTTTGCTATAGAGCCCTATTTTTAGGATTGTTGTATTTCTGCTTTTACGTTACGTCTTCAGCTATTTGAGATTTGATAATGACTGGAGACTAATAAACTTCTTCACGTTTCAGATGCCTCCGAGACGTGCACCGAAGGATAGGCGTGCCCAGGCCGAGCAGCCAGCAGCTCCGGCACAAGGCACTATGAATGCTAATGAAGTAGCCGCCATTGTTGCTCAGGCGGTGAATGTCACGCTAGCGGTGGTTCTGCAAGCTCCACCCCAGATTCAGACAGTGGCGCCAGTACCAACACAGCTTCCATCAGCATGGGAGAGGGTTAGGGATGCTTTTCAGAAGGCGCATCCCCCTGAGTTCTCTGGTAGCTCAGATATCGTCACAGTCAGCCAATGGAAGAAAGTCATCCAGCGGCATCTTCGTATGTATGAGTGCACCGATGTGCAAAGGCAGTTATTGGCTTCCTTTAAGCTAGTGGGGTCCGCTTTGTAGTGGTGGGAGTCCACTACCACCTTGGAGGAGAGGGACACGATCCCTATTCAGTCGTTCTGGGAGCGGTTTGACCGCAAGTACTTTCCACCCGCTGTGCAGACTGAGATGAGGCGGAAATTACTGAATTTGAAACAGGAGAACTCTGCCGTTGTTGAGTATGAGGAGGAGTTCACGAGACTTCTCACCATAGTGCCAGATGAGGCACCTACTAAGAGTAAGAAAATTATGTTGTTTGTGGACGGGTTAGCTTGGAGGATCCGTCAGCATCTTATAGGGAATCTATCTCTGAGTACTTTCACTGATGTACTCGATGCCCCGTTACTACATTTCCAGGATCACCGCTTCCATCTGCAAGGAAGAAAGAGAGCAGGAGAGTCCAGCCAGCAAGGCAGGACCGTGGGTAGTAGTGCTAGTGGAGCACCATCTCATGGACAGACTCGTCAGCACGAGCAGAGTTCCCATCAGGGGGACCCTGCTAAGCGATTCCGTTCAGGTGATCCTAGACAGGGATTTGGGGGTTATAGGCAGGGCCAGCAGAGCCAGCCTAATCAACAGGGCCAACAGCGTGCTAATCAGGGCCAACAGGGCCAGTGGTGGGGAGGTAACGACCAGCAGGGCCGTGGTCAGCAGGGTCAGAGGGGAGGTAACTTCAGAGGCCGGTGTTTTGTATGCGGCAAGCATGGTCATAAGCGCCAGGATTGCCCAGAGGGTAATAGGGCTCCACAGCAGCAGGGTGCCCGTAATGAGCCACTGAGACCACTTTTTCCAACTACCCTCCCAGCTCCAGCCCAGGTGCCAGCCCTACCAGCCATTCCAGCAGCTCCAGTGCAGCAGGGGCAGTTACAGTACGGACGTGTCTATAACGTCCACCAGGCAGCAGCTCCACAGGCGCCACTCGCGATTGAGGGTATGTTTCCTATCCATGGTACTATGGGTCGAGTTTTGTTTGATATTGGGGCGATGCATTATTTTATACCTACGCATTTTACGAAAGCCTTAGGGTTGTTGGCCACAGCAGAGAGCACAGTGACGTGTGTAGACTCACCACTGGGGAGTGGGTCGCTTATCTTCTTTATATGCCGGGGAGTGGGGGTAGAGATTGGTAGTTTGGTATTACCTGCAGACATGTTAGTCTTAGATATGCATGAGCATGATGTAATTATCGGTATGGATTGGCTCGCATCTTATAGAGCCATGATTGATTGCTTCGGTGGGAGCATTATTTTTGCCATTCCGGGGCAAGAGATGTTTGTAGTGGCGATGCCTCGCCCAGAGAGAGGCTCGACCGCTCATTTGTATTATATAGAGGAGGATACCTCTAAGGAGGTTGTGATTCCTTTAGACTCAATCCCAGTCGTTCGTGAGTATTCCGATGTATTCCAGGAGATACCAGGCCTACCCCCCCAGTCGAGAGATAGACTTTGTCATAGATTTATTTCCAGATACGAGACCTATAGCACGTGCTCCATACCGTATGGCTCCGACGGAGATGGGAGAGTTATGAGATCAGATAGAGCAGGTGTTAGGTCAGGGCTTCATTCGCAGGAGTACCTCACCTTGGGGAGCTCCAGTCTTATTTGTGAAGAAGAGAGATGGTTCACTGAGGTTATGTGTGGACTACCGGGAGTTGAATAAGGTCACGATACGGAATAAGTATCCGTTGCCTCGAATCGATGATCTGTTCGACCAGCTGAGGGGAGAAACTTTCTTTTCGAAGATAGATCTGAGGTCGGGGTACCATCAGCTACGTATTAGAGAGCAGGATGTTTCAAAGACTGCCTTCTTGACGAGATATGGGTCTTATGAGTTCAGAGTGATGCCATTTGGTCTCACAAATGCCCCAGCCGTATGCATGGACTTAATGAACCGAGTATTTAGAGAGTTCTTGGATCATTTTGTCATCGTCTTCATAGATGACATTTTGATATATTCACACTCCGAGGAGGAGCATGCCGAGCACTTGAGGCAGGTTCTTCAGACTTTACGAGAGCATCAGTTGTATGCTAAGTACGAAAAGTGTGGATTCTAGTTGCGAGAAGTACAGTTCTTGGGGCATGTTGTTTCTGAGCAGGGGATAGCAGTCGAACCGAGTAAAGTGTCAGTGGTGAGGGAGTGGGGACAGCCCACGACACCGATGGAAGTGCGTAGTTTCTTGGGGTTAGCCGGTTACTACAGGAGATTCATTCGGGGATTCTCCAAAATAGCAGGTCTATTGACGAACCTGACTCGCAAAGGGGTACCATATGTTTAGGATGATGCTTGTCAATTAGCTTTCGACGAGCTGAAAGACAAGCTTACTTCAGCACCAGTAAAAGATGCAATTTCCTTTTATATAAATACTTGATGCGGAAGCGTAAAGCGTTGAAACATGATGGTTCAACTTAAACAAAACAACAACAAATTTTAATTCCTTAAAACAAATTAAAATTAAACCAAGTGAAGTAAAATTAATCAATTAATGTATTCACTTAAACCGATTCATTAATCCAAGTCCTAGAATTTGCCTAAGTCATATTTATCGATATTAGTAAAATAGGCGAAACCAAGTTTTAACAAATGACTTGAATAAATCAAATTAACCCAATATTTAATTTAGTCCCAAATTAAATGAGTGTGATAATTTAAACCAAATTTTATCTTGAATTATTCTAAACATGCGTTCTAAATTATGAAGCAAGATAAAATAAACAATATCACACTACGCCGCGATGTACGAGGAAAAACCCAAGACGGGAAACAACCTCGGACGGCCCTAGCTACAAATCCACTAGATACGGAATTACACGTACAAGACAGATAGACTTACAACGACTGACTCGATCCCTCTCAAGCCTCGACGCTTCTTCTTGTAGACACCTCTTCCTAGCGGATAACCTCGGAACACCACCGCGGTCTCGGAATCCACCGATGGGGCTTTACATGGTCACCGTCACCCGTACATGGAGCTTTTCTCCGTGTGGGTAAATCAACATAGAAACACTTCTTCTTTCTCCGTGGGAGGTAGAAGCAAAACCTGAAACTTCTCTTCAATTCGGTGTAGAGAAAACCGGTGCCAAACTCCAAGCAATTGATAAGTATATGTGAACTTGGAATAAACTCAATTGGGTGTAAACACTAGAGTGATGAAAATATTTCTCTAAAAATCTCACTCAAAACATGAACATTTTCCTAAACAAATTTTTGTCTCAAACTCTCTCAAAGAGATGGAAATAGATTGGAAAAGTTAAGTTGGAAAATGTGTTTCCCGCACAAGATAAAGTTTGAAAAAGTCGGTTAAAAACCAAGTGGGGAAGTGGGTGAAAAACTGCCAAAAACTGCCAAAAACTGTTCCCGCCTAGCAGTTCGTTCGAACGACATTTCGTTCGAACGAACTCTCGTTCGAACGAACTCTCGTTCGAACGAACTCTCGTTCGAACGAGACTTCTAATGACACACCAGTATGGACTTCGTTAGAATCTCGTTAGAACGAACAAGTTCGTTCGAACGACATTTCGAACGACAGACCAGTTTAGACTCGTTGGCAAACTCGTTCGAACGAAACCTGGCTCGAACGAAAAACTCGTTCGAACGACATTTCGAACGACTTCCAGAATTTTTTACAAAATTCGATTTTTGGCCCAGAAACTTTATATACTTTAATTTAAAGTTCTAATTAAATTTTTTCTGAAAGTAAAACACAGTTTTAATTAAACCTATCACCCAATAAACTTTGTTCCAAGCTCCTATATAAATATAATTGCATTCATACCTTGGGAGCATGGAACCATAGTTGTTGACGTAGAAACGAGGCACACAAACCGGCATATTTGATGAAGCTTTATACTCTTTGTCGCTACGTCTTCAACAAACACTTCATAGGCTTGAGAATATTACAATAAAATACTATCCTATGAATAAATGTTTTTGTCCGGAATTGAGCCAAAACTATATATGGACTCAGTTGGAAATTTGTGTCCTTACAAATCTCCCCCTTTGGCTATTCCGGGACAAAAACCAAACAAAAATCCTAAAGGGCCGTTAAGCTCTACTAGACTCAAAACATAACCCACCCAAACTTGACTCAACCCAAGGATCAAACGCTTTGCCGTTTAAACAATGCCGCTTTAGAAGAAATCCTGCACACTTAAGCAAACTCATCAAATGCATAGGGAATATCAAGGTATTAAATGAAATTAAGTAATTACTCCCCTTAAATTAATTCTTCCTACTTAGAAAGACGTCTCCCCCTAAATTAAATCTCCCCCAAACTAAGCTACGATAATAATAGGATTAGATACCATTTCTCCCCCTATCATCATTCTCCCCCTTTTTGTTCAAGAATAGGCAAAGGATAAAGAACTAATAAACATAAAAGCATGTTGAAGCTTAAAGTGATAAGACATTAAATCATATGGGCAATAAAAGCAAGGCAAAGACAAACAAATATCATATATATATATATATATATATATATATATATATATATATATATATATATATACCAATAAGAACTTGCATATATATATATATATATAAACACACAGATGACACAAAATACAATAAGTTTGCACACTCGTATGGCAAAATGTGTCATATGGAAACGGAAGTGTAGGGATGTGAACTAGCAAAAATTAAATTTAGACCCAAACACTTAATAAACATTCACGGAGTTCTCATTTGATTGCAAACTTTATCACTCGTATTTCCATGGATTTTATTACAGGGTTGCCTACATCACAGCGGGGCCACGACTCTATCTGGGTGATTGTAGACCGTTTGACCAAGGTGGCTCATTTTCTTCCGGTGCGGACAAATTATACCACAGGTCAGTATGCTCAATTGTTCATTGCTAAGATTGTCAGATTACATGGGGTGCCCCTGAATATTGTGTCAGATAGAGACAAGATTTTCGTGTCGCGTTTCTGGAAAAGCTTTCAGGAGGCTATGGATACTGAGTTGAGATTGAGTTCAGCTTATCACCCACAGACAGAGCGTACTAATCAGATGTTAGAGGATATGTTATGCATGTGTGTTCTTGATTTTGGAGGAGGTTGGGAGCCACATCTTCCACTGGTAGAGTTTGCTTATAATAACTCTTATCAGTTTACAATTGGTATGACTCCATTTGAGGCTTTGTGTGGCAGGCCTTGTCGTTCTCCAACTTGTTGGCTCGAGGTGGGGGATAACAAGTTGCTAGGACCAGAGGTAATTCAGGAAACCTCCGCGAGGATTGAGATGATTAGTAGTTGCATTCGTGTAGCCCAGGACAGGCAGAAGAGCTACGTCGATACGAAACGGTTCTTCCGAGAATTTAATGTGGGGGACCAAGTGTTACTGCATGTATCTCCTATGAAAGGAGTGATGAGGTTCGAGAAGAAAGGGAAATTGGCCCCGAGGTACAAGGGACCATTTCCCATTATCGAGAGGATTGGGCCGGTAGCATACAGATTGGGACTACCAGAGCATTTACATCGCATTCACGATGTATTCCACATCTCGTCGTTGAGACGGTATCTTCGGGATGATATGGCCCATACTCACATCGCGATAGATGAGATAGACTTACAGCCTGACATCTCTTATGAGGAGGGACCAATGGCTATCCTAGAAAATTGTGAGAGGAGATTGAGGTCGAAGATAGTTCCACTTGTACGGGTCCAGTGGGAGTATCATAACGTGGAGGAATCCACTTGGGAGCGCGAGACCGATATGCACGAGAGATATCCAGATTTGTTCTTACCAGGTATGCCTTATTTTTTCGAATTTCGGGACGAAATTCCGTTATTAGGGGGGAAGTATGCAATACCCCGTATTTTTAGGCTATATTAATTTGGGGATTTATTAAATTTAATGTGAATTAATTATTTAATAAACTCCTAAAATTAATTATGTTATAATTATTAACGTGACGAGAGTTAGTAATTATGGGAAATTTGTCGAATATTACTAATGAGCAAAGTAATAAATAATATTGGTTATATTGAATGTCACGAGTGAATAAAATGACAATTTTGGAAATTTGAGTCGGGACGCGCCCGTGTCGCGTCGGAACTAAATATTGATAAATAAAAGTGAATATTTTATAAGTTGTTCGTATGGTCATTTTGAGTGTGCCAACGCGTTCGGAAGGGTTGAGATAGTCAGTAAAGTGTGCCCGGGGGTTTAGTTTGGGTCTCGGGGCGTTTTTAGGCCTAATTAGTACCCCGGGAGGGCATTTTGGACATTTCACATTTTTGGGTAATTAAACCCACGAAAATTAAAGGCGTTATATCAGATGTCTAGGTTATCATTTAGTGTTAGAAAACTCAAAACTCTAGAACGGCTATTGGAGAAGAGAGGAGAGAGCTCTCAAGGCAATCCAAGGCTCAAAACTCAACCGTTTGCACCGCCGCCACCACCAACGCGTAGATCGCGAGACGGGGAACTCAACCACACCAATTTCGGCACAAAACCAGACTTCTGAAAATCCCAGGCAAGTGTTTATCTTGCTTATTTCGTTGATGCATCTTTCATATTAGTTTAGGAGTAATTAGAATGAGTTTTTATGGAAGAAACCTAAAAGATGAGATAGGAAATTGCATGTAGGGATGGATTAATTGTTATTCTGGAAACCCCTTAACATGTAGAGGATTGAACCACGAATTTATGAGGTTGTAGATGAAGAAAATTTTGGAAAAGATAGATTGGAACATATTAATGAAATTCCAGGGTTCTTGAGGTTTTATATGAATTTGGGGCTTGTTGATCCATGTTTAATAATAGAAATCTACATGCTTTACGTTGAAATTTCATGGTATGATGATATAATGTCAGTAGTATAAATTTTGGGTCGATTGGGTATGAAAAATATGAATTTGGTGAAGGTTAGAAGATGAAACCCGTAACTGCAAATCTGCAGATTTCGCAGACCTGCTTGATCGATCGATCGAGCCAAGAGCTTCGATCGATCAAAGGTTCGATCGATCGAGCCCCTAACCTCGATCGATCAACCCCTCCTGGCAGACTTAAGTTCCCCTTTTAAAATTGTTGAATTGATTCGGAATGAAGAAAACTCCTTAGGCATCCTTAATAAAATGTTTTGGGAAATGTGGAAGACCAGTAGGACATATGAATAATGTTGGGGCCTTTAATGTGACACGAGAATTGTATTTTTGGGATAATTACATAAGGAACGATGAAATCTTGTATTAAAGGGAGAGATCACGTAAAAATGATTACGACGGAAAATAGATGAATTCCTACTGAATTTATACTTGGGAGAATAGATTCCATGAGTGTTACGTAGTAAGTTGGAAAAACCCTTCGAATTAAAGTTAGAGACGAACCATTATCCTTGATAAATAATAATGAGAAAATAAGGATAAATGTTGTGAATATGGGTTATGGGATAAACCTAAATTGATATAATAAAAGTGGTATATTTATATGATTGTGTATGCATATATTATATACTTGTGAAAATCATGCCCGCGCTACTTGCTATCCCTGAGGTTTCCGCGCTGGGACGATCTTATCTCGTGTGCCTTATGGGGGATATTGACTCGTACCCTAGAAGATAGAAATCCTAGGTACAGACTATCGAATCGGTAGTCACGGTCTTAAGAGACGTGAGGGTATGTACTGACCTCTTGGACTTGGAAACTATGCTTCATCTCAATATTGTTTGTGTATGTATTTATGCAGTTCGAGAGTGATTCCGAACTTGTATTCCCTTTAGTACGATTGATACGGGGATTGGATAGCAGAGTATGCCCGCACCATAATTTTTATGTGGGGTGCTGTTAGAATATATATATTATACGAGTATTTAATATATATATGAACTTCTAAAATATGGGAAACTGCCTACTGTGTTATGGTAAGTAAGACATGTATAATGACTCAAATTGGAAATACTTGTTTTGAAAAGTATAATATGATATTGAGAAACTTTATGAATCAATAAAGTTAAAATGAGCGTTTTGTACTAAATGAAATTATCCTTTTAAACCATAATGTTGTTAAATCTTAAATCTTGAGAGTCGCCTAAGATAAGTTAAATCCTTGGGGAAAGATACTGTGATATATGATGAGATAAACCATTGGGAAGGTTAGTGCGATAGGAGTGCACATTAGAAGAGAGGTGAGAATTTCTCAAGAGAGTGTCGCACTAATATGTTGTTGCATTGGCCTGTATCAATTTAAATACTTGCTAAACGAATTTTTAAATCATATACACTATCGGGCTCTGACCCGTTTCTATTCCTCTTTCTCTCTTGTATATATATGTATATATTACAGGTGCCCAGCCACAGGGGCGTCTTGTTTAGGATCCCTTGGAAGGAACGTGCTGCAGCTTAGGTGGGAGTTGCAGGCCACTTGCTTAGACGATTTCATTTACTTGATTCCACTTCTATCATTCTCCTTATTGGGCATGTGTCGCCCTTTCCTCTATTTATCTGTTTTATTGGGACATTTGTATTTCAGTTATTTCTAGTACTGTTACTTTGGGATTTATTCAGCATGTATGTTTTACTTTAAGTTTTAAATGCTGGGATTTAGTTGTTGAATGTTTAAATTATTTGGATTATATGTTCCAGGATTATTGTGGTGTGATTCTTTAAATATTGAATTGTTGTAGATAATTAAATCTTTATTTTCAAAATAAAATTTGGAAAGTAATGTTAAAAAATGGTTTTGACACTTAGCTTAATTAAATAGGGTGTTAAATTTGGAAAAGTTATTTTTACGACAGTGATGCTAAGAATGAACCAACTGTTCACCTTTATTTTAATTTAATAAAGGAGTGATCGCCCGGTATTTAATTAGGCGGGGTGTCACAACCATCCATTTATCATTCCACTCATATATCATCCATTTTTTTTAGAAAAAGAGTGTTGATTTCAAATGTTAAATATCTTCAGTGTTGGTTTGAAAAAAGAGGGAATAACAAAAAAAAAGGAAAAAAAGGAAAAAAAATAAAAAAAAAAAAGACTGAGAAAAGAGAGAGAAAAGAGAGAGAAAAGAAAAGAAAAAAAAGAGTTTGTAGTTAGTTTTTGTGTAATAAAGACATTTGTTCTTCAAGTATATAACTCTCTTCTATCGCATCCATATTTTATGCATCATACATCCATCATTTCACACATCCATCTTATCCTACCTCACCTCATCCCACATATCCCATTTCATTTTCCCCTCACCCATTATCATCCATATTTCCCTAGGTGTTCGGGCAAATGATAGTCAACGTGGTGAATAACTCGACGTTCTCATTATAGTGATTAGCATTTCTTTCATGAGATCATTTTTCTTTCTAATTGTTCATTATTTCTTATATGTGTGTGAGACGTTTGAACTTGCTTACATTTACTCACATCCTCACACAGAAGAGCGATACACTAACCCATATCTCTAGAGTTCGTTTGAGAGAGATATATCAAGTGAGATTTGAAGTTGAAGCTTTGATTCCGACAAGGCAATTTAGGAATTACTCTTGTGATACTCGACCCGTTTTGACTGATTCACACTACACATGTTGAGTTCTAGGAAGGATGTGCCTTGAGTATTAACTTAGCTAAAATTTTTATACATTCTAGCTTGTATTTCTCACATTATTTCTCTCATGACGGATTGTGCGATCATTCTACGTCTAATAAGATATTGACTGCCTATCAATAAATCATTTTAAATAAAGAATTTTGTGGGTATATTCCCTGCAAACCCTCACGAGACACAACTCGTCCTGTAGGGAAACCTATAGGTTTAAAGGCTTGTTGCACATGCTAAGTGCAATCGCAAGTGCCCGCGAAAGTAGTACACTTTTGGTTACTTATCTTTCTCTTTCTCTCTATCTTATTGCTCGAGGAGTAGCAACGCTCTGTTTGGGGGTGGTGTGATAAGCACCCAAAATAGTAAATTTTAGAATAGACGTACTTTAGTTGCTAATTCTCGGTAATTTGGGTATGATGCACTTTATTGTGTATTTTGTAGGTCGAATGCACGTTGTGGTGTTCAAACGCGTATTTCAAAGCAATTGTGCAGATTATAGAGCTAATTGCCAATCCTGTAACCCTAGCCTACCCTAACCTACCCTACCTGTCCTGAACCATGTGTGTTTAATTTGTCCCATTTTATTTTATTTGTGTCATTTTATTTTCTAGGGTTTATTTTATTACTTTGTTATTTTATTGAGTCGTGTATATATTAATAGGGTTTTTATATTTTTTAGCGCATCGTGTAGTAGTTCTTTTATTTTTTTAGTTAGTTTATTTTCATTTCATTTATTTTATTAGTTTTTATTTTTATAGTTTTTATTTTAGTTATGTTTAGAGTTTGTATAGTGTGTCGGGTCTTGTCATTTTTTATTTTGGTTGACTTTTTTTTTTATTTTTACCTTTTTAGTTTAGTTAAATTTTTATTTTATTTTGTTTTATTTTATTTTTTTAGTTATAGTTTAATTTTTTAGGGGTCATGAGTTAAACTCACACACAACCCCTCACACCCTACACACACACCCTTACATTACTATTCATCATCTTCACCACTTTCACCCAACAACACTCTCAAACTCCATAGCAGGTCGGATATCCCATGGCCTACCTGTAAATTGACCCACCTCAATCAAACCCCTGCCAACCCACTTCACAACCCCACCCAACCCTTATATACCCGATCGCGACCATCCTGACCAACTCCCCGGCGTAGCCCCATGTGCCTCCACCTGCTCCCTCACCCCTTTTACCACCCACGAACCACCTGCGCCGACAGCCACCATCCAAAACAGACATGTCTGTCTCCTCTCCATAACCCATGTCCAGACCATCTTCGATCCACAACCCTCGCCCAGCTCCGATCGCGACCCCGGTCCGGACCTCAAATTGAAACTCCTCAGCCTCGAACCCGAAATCTCTCTCTCTCTTACCCAGCTAAAACAACCCGAAACACCACATCCATACCCATTTCAATCCATGTCCACAAAAACCCATTTCAAATACCCAACTTCTCCGAGCCAAAATCGTGACCTGCCAAAGTTCCAAAAATAATAAACCAACTAAAGACCAAGTCAACTTAATAAAACCCACATGTGTTAAACTCATTTAATCCATTTATCCTCTTTTACCCAAAATGCCCCCCAACTGCCAACTTTAAACCATTTCTAAAAATAACCCTTAACTAAATCTGATTTCTTTTATTCGAATCCCCTCACCCACATGACCTCACACCTCTCTTACCTCATGTGTTGACGCGAATAAGAATGTGTCTCAGAAGTGTGTACTCTCTCGGCTCAAGTGCAAGCTCATCGCATTAGTAATAAACTCGGTAAGTCGGGATCGTATCCACGGGGAATTAGGACAATGGAATTGTAATGACGTTGGATAGATGAACTCTGGAAATTGGCATTTCGGATCGGTCCGAATTTCCTTTGACTTTTTCCTCTGCCTTTGACTGCTCATAACTTTCACACCGGGACTCCGATTGAGGTACCGTTTCTTCCTACGTGCTCGTGAACTTGATATATTCTACTTTTCTTTAGATGCCTCATCCGAATTCTGGGTAAAAATTATAATTTTATCCTTTTAACTTTCCTTCTTTTCTTTCTCGATTCTTCCGATTTCTTTCTTTCTTTAATTGACATCAAATACCTATAAAATTAGTACGAAATACCAGAAAATCGGGGTACTCATTAGAATAAGTCAATAGAAAGATTATGAGATAAAATCAAATCGATTACGTTGTTCGAGGTACTAAAAGTAATTAAATTAAATGGATAAATTGGGAAGAATTTATGCCTAATCAAATCCCCCTAACTTAGAACTTTGCGCGTCCCGACCAATGTAAAAGAATCCTAGTAAGGCTCAACTCTTGAAAATCATTTTATTGGGATAGAATACCTTTTTCGTGGGCAAGCGATTGCATTGAGAATATGCAACAAGCCTTTAAACCCCTAGGTTACCCTAGTAGGACGAGTTGTGTCTCGTGAGGGTTTGTAGAGAATATACCCACAAAATTCGACTCAAAGAAAAATCAAAATACTTAAAAATTGTACAATTTAAACTCCCCAAAAATGGTCACTTAAAAATCATATTTACAAGTCTCAAGTCATAGTGTGTGTGTGTGTGCGAAGCCAAAAATCGAACCGCTAACTTCCACCGATTGATCATTACGTTACTTTCCGAAAATTCGTTTTGATTCAAATGCTCACGGGATGCTCTCTCAAACGAATCTCTCAGATTGTGGCTATTATCTTGGTGTGCGGGATATAAAGAGTAAATATAATGGATGCAAAGTCACGCACACAAATTGAAAGACGAAAATATATGGTGAATAGATCTCATCCTCAAATTACGGTCATTGGGAAACGGGAAACATCATCTATTTTTCACGCCATGTAATCTCTTTTATTATCTTTTTTGTTTTAACTCTCCACGCGATAACCAATTTCGCAATTTGGACTCGGTTAGAACTTTTTCGGGTTTTAAGGTGTAATGGGTACAAGGAAATGGGTTTGAAAAAATTGGAATTGGAAACTATTCTTAAGATGTCAATGAGTGCTTTTTCGGGCTTTTGCTCATTTTTTTTTTGTTTTTTTTTCAATTTTTTTCTATTTTCACGCTTTTCTTTTCTTGCTAATTTTTTTGAGCATTTATATTCATTTCTTGCCCCTTCTTATGCACTTTTAGACTTTATTTGATTAATATTCAATCTTCACAATTCCGGGCTAATTGGGTTTTTCGGGTTGTCAAACGAAAGGAGAAATTATTCGACTCAATTTGGGTTACAAAAGGGATCATTTTTCATAACTTTTTATGGCCGATATTTTTGGGTAACAAACGAGGTCCTACTTCATTGTCCAAAATACTAATTGCATTACCTTATGCGTCTCGAGATTAATTTAATTTAGAGATTTATAGCGCGCTTTGTACGGCAATACCACACACATTTATCAAAATCGATCAAAATGAAAGGATTGAGATCCTCGACGACTTTTTAAATGCTGAAAAGAACTTTGAGTTAACAATTAACTCGGATTGATTTAAAAACTCAAAAAGATCGATAGGCTCGAAATCTCACCGGATTTCGTTAATCTCCACACTTATTCGTTAAGTCGTCAATTTTTGCACAATTTCCATCTTTGGTCAATTTTGGCTGTGTGTATTGTGTTTTTACAATTTGAGACTTTAACCGACTTTTAATGATATTTTTGAAAAAATTTAATTCCAATTTTTATTTATTTTGAACAAAAATATTTTTGAGTTTTTCAAAATTGTATGATTTTTTTTAAAATTTCTGTGCATTTTCAAAAATTTGTGAAGTTTTTTAGAAATGAGCACTTGTGACCCCCCCTAACTTAGACTTTTGCATGGTCCTCAAGAAAAAAGGACTAAAATCTAAACAAGGCAAAATAAGAAGTGCGATAAATAAAACAAACAAATGGAGAGAATGGAGATTTTTATAAAATAGGACTGTGATACAAAAAACAGGAAATAGCATACAACATGTGAACAAGGGAAACAACTAAAAACTGTCACAAACAACCAAAGCTTCACTGGGGTGGTGGGTGGGAAGAACTGGGCACGTCAGGGCCATAGGGGTCATAGACGTCGGATGGCAAGGGCTCGTTGGGATCCCCTTAGCATCGGTACAAGTCCGCTTGGAAACGAAACATCATGCTTGTATCGCGGCGGTAGTCGGTCATAAAGTTGCTGAATCGCGTCTCCGGGGCCGACATATGATTGGTGAGGTCACTACCCACCCATTCGAAATTTAGGTCATCTTCTTCGTCGGCCGACTCTTCATCCATACCCATGTCTCCCATCTCAACATCGGCACCTGCTTTTTCTTCTTCCTCTTCCTCACTCGAGGAAGCATCGCCCTCGTCATCACTTCCACGCCTCGCTCGAAGGATGGCTAGTTGTTTGGTGCTCCAAGTGCAGGTTCCCTGGCCAAAAGGACCGAGGAGGTGAGTACGGTCAAGCGGCGCTGATAATACGCAAATATCGCGTATTTAATCCTCCGAACCTACGCATTTTAGCCCCCTCGGGTGCCTTAATCTCTAAATTTAAGCCCGTTAACCAGACAACCTCGGTTTATATTGTTAACATGCTATATGAGGTATAATTGGGCTTTTGTAGGTATTTAGGTACTAAGTATGAAGTTCGGACGCGTTCCGCTCGATTCCCGTACACAATCGCACGTTCAAGGGAATTTTAGTCATTTTACAGATTGGGCACCTGGCCCAACATCTTCATGGAAGTTGTAGCCCTCCTCGCAAGCTTTGTGTGGCCGCAAACGGTGCGCGATTCCGATTCATAACGAAGAAGTTACGGCGATTTTAGCGGAGAAGAAATGCAAGCCAAAACAGGGGAAAATGCGGTCTGCCCCTGCTTGATCGATCGATCGACCAAAATGGTAGATCGATCGACCATTCACATTTTTTCCCCGTCTTATATGATCGATCGATCGACCAAAATGGTAGATCGATCGACCCCCTATTTTTCAGCAGATATTTTGCATTTCTTTTCTCTTTTCTTTTCTAATTTAATTCCCACTTGGTATATAAGCCAATGTTGAATTCGTACATATATTCCTTCGTTTCGTACCTTAGCCATACCTACATTATAACCCTATTAAAGTCCTATGTGATCTTAGGTGCATGTAATTTAAAAGTCATAATAGTTGTGATAATCTGTGAAAATGCATTTTGCCTCTTTTAGTGAGTGGTATCCTTTCATTGAGATTACAGTTTTTCAGTTTATATATAGCGTTCTTCATCTGTGACATGTGTGTGGCCTAGTTTCCATTTACATTTACTCTTTATCCCACATGTCCCGTGTGTTACCTCCCTGTTTCGAGTGAAGTCACTTGATGAGTGTAATGCCCGTGAGGATTGAATATATGCTTGCTTTAATGTTTATCCGATTTATATAAGTTTTTCGCCAAATCACACTTTGCATGTGCTCGCTCCCCTCCCACATTTTAAGATTTCAATTCTATGAGGTGCATTCTATAATGTTAATGATTTGGACTTTTGTGTGAATTCATTCACTTTGCTAATAATGCGTATGAAATCCTTGTCGCTTTTGTTGGGCTTGTCGCATGTTGGATTGGTCATATTTTGAGGAAACCATGTGATGTTTGTGGGTACCATCTCTGAAAACCCTCACGAGACGACACTCGTCCACTAGGGTAACCTAGGGGTTTAACGGCTTATTGCATACGCTAAATGCAATCGAATCGCCCGCGAAAGTGGCTTTATGCTTTGATACCATACTTTTGTACTATCTCCTACTTTTGGTTTACTTGTTCTTCTTGTTGCATCCTATTTCATTGCTAGGGAATAGCAACGTGTAAGTTAGGGGGTGTGATAATAAGCAAATATCGCGTATTTCATCCTCCGAACCTACGCATTTTAGCCCCCTCGGGTGCCTTAATCTCTATATTTAAGTCGGTTAACCAGACAACCTCGGTTTATATTGTTAACATGCTATATGAGGTATAATTGGGCTTTTGTAGGTATTTAGGTACTAAGTATGAAGTTCGGACGCGTTCCGCTCGATTCCCGTACACAATCGCACGTTCAAGGGCATTTTAGTCATTTTACAGATTGGGCACCTGGCCCAACATCTTCATGGAAGTTGTAGCCCTCCTCGCAAGCTTTGCGTGGCCGCAAACGGTGCGCAATTCCAATTCATAACGAAGAAGTTACGGTGATTTTAGCGGAGAAGAAATGCAAGCCAAAACATGGGAAAATGCAGTCTGCCCCTGCTTGATCGATCGATCGACCAAAATGGTAGATCGATCGACCCTTCACATTTTTTCCCCGTCTTATATGATCGATCGATCGACCAAAATGGTAGATCGATCGACCCCCTGTTTTTCAGCAGATATTTTGCATTTCTTTTCTCTTTTCTTTTCTAATTTAATTCCCACTTGGTATATAAGCCAATGTTGATGTAATAAACAGAGGTGAACGTTTTTAGATAGTTTTAGAAGATAGAATAGTTAGGGTTTGGGTGATTTGCTTAGTTCTTCTTCATTTCTTCTTGGATTGACACACTTTTGGGCTTGAATGTTGACTATTCATCATCCTCTCCATTAATATAGTTTGAATTTCTTCATTTCTTGCTTTCTAGTTAATTCACAAGCTTTCTAATTTAGGTTTACATGCTTTATTTACATGCTTTGATTACTTGCTTTGTAGTGTAATTTTACCGCGTTTATTTATCGCTTTCCATTTATCGCGTTTTTAACATGCTTTCTAGGTAACTTAAATTAGGTTGTGTTTGAATTGAACTCACTCGGGTTGACGCGTTGCTTTGCTTTGGTGATGGAGTTTACGGGTCTATTTCGAGTGTGTTGTCCTAGTTATTACGCCTAGGAGATTTGACGGGGCATATCATGTATGTCCCGTGCTTACGACCTTTCGCGCGTAATTTCCGGGATATTTGTTGACGCCAAAATCTTATTAGGCTTTTATGACGATTTAGGGCGTAACAACCCTTGATTTAATTAACTGTCGAAACGAGATGCATTTGTAATAACTCGTCGGCCCATGTGACCATTTTATACTAATTAACTCGGGTGAGGGATATTCGACGCAACCTATAGTTTTTACTCGCTTTCATAATCTAGTTTCAACACATTACCTAGATTAACTTTTCCTTTTAGTTTGTAATCATCTTTTACACTTTTATTTTAGGAGTATTAAATCACTTAAATTCTAACAACTTGTCCCTGTGGATTCTCGATACCCGACTTACCGCTGTGCTTGCCTCGCAAGTATAGTAGTAACTTAGGTTTTTGTATTGAGTTGGTGAAATGAAAACAACGATTAGCATCTTTACACGCGCTACTTTTCGCACTTGATCAGGCGCCCCAATGCCAGCGTCCTTGAAAATGGAGGTAATCAGGCGTGCATAAGGAAGTGGTGTTGTACCTTTCTCATCCATGGCTACAACGAGGATGTCAGTGTATAGGGTGCGAGCCAGGTTAATTGGAGTGGGGGATTGAAGAGTTGGTATGTCAATGTGGCTTGACGGGGGCGCATCGCGGAATCGTTGGACGTTTGCAAAATGTTAGCACACACAATTTGGAATGTGAGGCGTGCTTTCTCGTTAAGTCGGCCAACAGTGACAGTCTCCCCCCTCCATACAACGTCGGGGGCAATTCGCTCCATAATTAGTTCCTTGGCTACCGGGGTGACATTCCTTGGGTATGTGTAGTCTTGAACATCGGGAACATCGTATTCGCCCAACTTGGCAGTGAGAAGGGCCAAAGAAAAGGGAATGGCGTTACCGTCAACATAGGCTTGAGACTCGAATTGGCCCGTTCAAATAAGGGAGCCATAGAAGGAGCGGACCTCGGCGGCCCAAACCGCCTCGTAGGGTTCATTAAGGAAACGGTACCAACCCCTAGGCTTGAAGAGAGTGGTGACAGAATTGGGCAGCCCTGCCCATTGGACTGCGCGCTCCATGTGGAGTTTGCGATCCGGACCAAAGAAACGAGTGCACCAATGATCCTCTTGGATGGAATGGAATTCACCATGGCCGGAGGGTAGGATTTCAGTTGAGTCGTATTTGACGGGGGGGCTTTTTGGGCCATTGGTAAAAGGAGAGGTTGCTGGAAAAAAATAAGTAGGGAGAAGAGAGGAGGGATGTGGTTGGAGGTGTGGAGGAAAATGGGGGAATTAAGTGTGTATTTATAGGTGAGGGATGGGTAGGGTTTTGCAATTGGAGGGAAAGGGTTTGGAGGGAAAGAGGGGATGTATTTGGGAGGGAAATTGAAGGGTTGGGTATGGTGGGATGAATTTGGGGAGGGGGTGAACCTAGGGAAAGGGAAAAGACTGCAGAAATCGGACCGATCCGGGTGATATTGGACAGGTTCGATCCTTTTAATTTTCGGGCTTTTTAATTACCTGATCGATCCGACTCTAAAAGAAACGAATCGATCCGGTCCGAACCGGTCCGGACCAAAAATAAAAGAACTGATCCGATTCTTGCATTAAGCTGGAATTCTCCCCCTAACTTAATTTCACTCGCTCTTCTCCAAAAGTTTTCGACTCTCCGCACTGCTTCCTATCAATTTTTGGCTCAAAACCCTCTCGCTATCTATGGTCAATGCAACTTGACTCAATTTCCCGAAACATACGAATGCTCTCACCTTATTGCACCCTAATCCTAGGGAATCTCACTACTCACACGACTCTCATCTACTATACACAAGAATTCACCCCATACGCATTGGGGGTGCGATGACCTTACTGTAGTAGCTCACTCTTCCCCGTAAATGGGGTCCAACAACCAAACGGTGTCGACTTCTTCCACATACGCCTCTAGATATGGCTTTAGGTGTTGTCCATTTACTTTGAATGTATTTCCCCCTTTCAAACCGTCTAATTCAACAGCTTCGTGAGGGAAAACATTCTTCACAATGAACGGGCCAGACCATCGTGACCGCAACTTGCCCGAAAAGAGATGAAGCCGAGAGTTATAGAGAAGCACTTTTTATCCGGGAAGAAACTCTTTGCGACGAATGATGTTATCGTGAGCGAGTTTCATCCTTTCTTTAGAAATTTTTGCGTTCTCGTACGCATCATTGCGTATCTCTTCTAACTCATTCAATTGAAGCTTGCGAGCTTCATCGGCCTTATCCATGGCAAAGTTCAACTCCTTAATTACCCAATACACCTTGTGCTCTAATTCCACGGGAAGATGGCAAGGTTTTCCATACACAAAGCGAAATGGGGACATGCCGAGGGGATTTTTGTATGCGGTACGATAGGCCCATAGCGAATCGTTCAATCTAAATGACCAATCTTTCCGGGTAGGATTGACGGTCGTTTTAAGAATGTTCTTGATTTCTCGATTTTATAGTTCAGCCTACCCATTGGTTTGCAGGTGATAAGTCATTCCAACCTTGTGAACGACACCATACTTTCTCATGATCTTAGCGAATGGCCTATTGCAAAAGTGCGTGCCATTATCAGTAATTATCGCTTTCGAAGCACCGAAGCGGGAAAGTATGTGTTCCTATAGGAACTTGATCACCACTTTGTTGTCATGGGTCTTGGTAGCTATATCTTCCACCCATTTAGAAACGTAGTCTACCGCGACAAGGATATATAGGAAACCAAAGGACGGGGGGAAAGGGCCCATGAAGTCAATACCCCAATAGTCGAAGATCTCAATAATGAGTATGGGGGTAAGAGGCATCATGTCTCGTCGGGTAATAGCTCCCATCCTTTGGCACCTATTGCAAGATTTCACGCATTGTTCACATCCCGGAATATTATGGTCCAATAGAGGTCGCATTGCAGAATTTTAGCGATCGTTTTTTTCATCGAAAAGTGGCATCCACAAGCTTCCGAATGACAAAATTGAATGACTTTCGAGATCTCGTCATTCGACACACAACGTCGGATGATTTGGTCGGTGCAATATTTCAACAGAAAAGGATCATCATAGAAAAACATACGTGACCAATTAATAAACCTCTTCTTATCTTGCGGTGTCCAATCGGGAGGGATGGCTCCCGTGACAAGATAGTTCACGATATCCGCAAACCAGGATAAAAAAAGAGGTAGCAAAGAGTTTCTCATCCGAAATGTATTCGTCTATGGGTATTGGATCACTAGGTACGTCGGACGAAATTCATGATAAGTGGTCGGCAACGACGTTTTCTACTCCTTTATTATCTTTAATGGAGAGATTAAACTCTTGTAGGAGTAGGATCCACCTTATGAGGCGCGGCTTTGCGTCTTTTTTCCGAGTAGGTATTTCAATGCCGCGTGGTCGATGAAGTAAGTGATGGGAGAACCGATAAGGTAGGACCGAAATTTGTCAAGAGCAAAAACTACCGGTAGTAACTCCTTCTAGGTAGTGGAGTAATTGAGTTGTGGTCCGGTAAGAGTTCGGTTAGAGTAGTAGATGACATGAGCCTGTTTGTATTTTCTTTGGCCCAAAACAACCCCTATTGCATAATCGCTAGCATCACACATAAGTTCGAATGGTAAAGACCAATCTGAAACTTGCATGATGGGAGCGGACACAAGCATGGTTTTCAGTTTTTCAAAAGCGCTTTGGCATGCTTCCGTCCATTCAAATGGGGTGTCCTTCATGAGTAGGTTGCTTAAGGGCCTAGAGATGGCGCTAAATTCCTTAATGAACCTTCGATAAAACCTCGCGTGTCCCAAGAAGGAGCGCATGTCTTTGAGAAATTTTGGTGGGGATAGATCGGCTATGACATATATCTTATATCTATCAACTTCTATCCCCTTAGATGAAACTGTATGGCCAAGAACTATTCCTTAAGTGACCATAAAATGGCATTTATCCCAATTTAGTACCAAGTTCTTTTCCACATACCGGGCAAGTACCTTTTCCAGTTTTTCAAGACAAAGATCGAAAGAGGTGCCAAAAACGCTGAAATCGTCCATGAACACTTCAAGTCCTCTCTCGACCATGTCACTAAATAGACTCAACGTGCACCTTTGAAAGGTCGCGGGTGCATTACACAAGTCGAATGGCATACGTTTGTAGGCAAATGTACCAAAAGGGCAAGTGAAGGATATTTTCTCTTGGTCAAGTACATACCTCAATTTGGTTATATCCAGAATAACTATCAAGGAAGAAATAGTAAGGGTGGCCCGCTACTCTTTCAAGCATCTCATCAATAAATGGAAAAGGGAAATGGTCTTTCATAATTCTCGCATTGAGTTTCCGGTAATCAATGCAAACGCGCCACCCGGTGGTGGTACATTGGAGGACTAGCTCTCCTTTGGCATTCTCAATCACTGTCATGCCCGACTTCTTCGGGACAACTTGAATAGGGCTCACCCATTTGCTATCCGATATTGGGTAGATAATCCCGTCATCCAATAGCTTAATGATCTCGGTCCTCACTACTTCTTTCATATTAGGGTTTAGCCTTCTTTTCATTTCTCTCGAGGGCTTGAGGTCCTCTTCGAGATGGATCTTGTGGGTGCAAATCAAAGGACTTATCCCTTTCAAATCAGCAATGCACCAACTAAAAGCACCTTGGTGCTTCCTCAGAATCTTTAGTAATTTACCCTCCTGCTCTTCGTCTAGGCCAGAGGAGACAACAACAGGAAATGTCTCACCCTCTCCTAGGTATGCATATTTAATATGGGAGGGGAATTTCTTCAATTCGAGGGTTGGAATTTTTTTGCTGGAAGGAACCATGCGTGTTTCCCTCGGCGGTAACTCCTCAAATCGAGAAACCCAACTTACATCGCTCGCGTCCTCGTTCGACGCTCTCTCATCAAATAACTCTCTCAACTCATCAACCTCCCTCTCGAATGCGGTGTACGTCCCCTCACTCTCGTGGTTCAACACTAAACAGGCCCCTAGGGCGTCTCCATAATAATTTTCCTCAAAATAATCCTCTACGATCTCGTCTATTAGGCTCACCGTGTGAAGATCATCTTCTTCCCTCGTCAGTTGGGCGATATGGAAGATGTTAGTCTCTAAAGTCATGTTCCCAAAAGTGAATTGCATTTGCCCATTTTTAGTATTGATGATGGCATTAGCTGTAGCTAAGAATGGGGGCCCCAAGAATGATGGGAACATGGTTGTTCGAGGTGAAGGAGGGCTCTGTGTCCCAAATGACAAAATCTACCGTCAAGTAGAAAGTGTTAACTTGGACGATCACGTCCTCAACTATGCCTCTAGGGATCTTCATGGTTTGATCCGCTAACTGGAGAGTGACCTTTGTGGGCTCGAGGTCGCCCAAATCAAGTTGCCTATAGATGGAGTAAGGGAGGATATTGACACTTGCTCCCAAATCAAGTAAGGCTTTCTCAATTTTATTTTCTCCATTGATTTAGGAAATAGTGGGTGCACCGGGATCTTTGAACTTGGGCGAAAGATCATTGAGTAGGATGGAGCTCACGTTCTATGCTAGAAAGACATTTTTCTTTACCTTCATCCTCCTTTTTACCATCAACAAGTATTTGATGACTTTTGCATAAGATGGAATTTGCTTAATAGCATCGTGGAAAGGTAAATTTAGCTTCACTTGCTTTAGTACGTCTAGCACTTCATCACGGGGGTTTCCTTTATGGGAAGGAATCAACCTTTGTGGAAACGGTTCCATGGTGGGTGGTTTCACTACTACCTCGGGCTCACTAGTGTCCTCTTTATCACTCTCCTTCAAGGGGACATCTTCAGCCTCTTTCATGCCGAGTGAAATCTCCTTTTCTTTGGTTGCATCGTGTGGGGGAGGTGATAAATCAATGACTCTCCCACTACGAAGAGTGGTTACATCTTGACATTGCTCCTAATGTTCTGTCGAGGTGGAGCTAACACTAATTTGACCTTGGGGCATTCTTTGGCCCTGGGCAGGAAACTTGCCTTTCTCTTGGATACTCAACGATGATTGCAACTGTGAAATGCTCGCATTCATGTCGTTCATCATGCGCTCATGCCTAGCATTAGTTGTAGTCTGGGTATTGATAAAGTGGTTGATCGTATCCTTGAGACTTCTCTGCGGTGGAGGGATGTATGCTCCTTGAGGTGGTGGTGCCTGCACATGTCCTTGCATGTGTGGAGCTTGTTGAAAATGCAGTGGTGGAGGAGGGGCAACATGTGAATTAGGATTCATCGTAGCATGTTGCTGCCCATAGTTAAAACTAGGGTGGTTTTTCCATGAAGGGTTGTAAGAAATCCCGTGCGGTGCACCGAAATTACCCTTGAATCCTCCTATTCCACTGACTTGCTCTTAAAGCATCACTTTGTAGGCAGGTATAGTCGGGCATTCCTCAGTTGAATGACCCACCTCACAAATCGCACACACCTTCTTGACGGGGTTTGGGATGGATCCAGTTGGTCCTCTTCTATAGACCTCACGTAGGTCTCGCAGTCCTTTCTCAAGCGTATCGAGTCGACTGTCCGTCATAGAATTCTTTTCTACATGAAATAGGCCAGACGCCGATGGAGTGGTGGTCACTTTACTATTTCAATTTTGAGCATTAGGGACATATGTATCCCAAGATTGGGTAGTCTCGGTGACATACCTCATGTGAAGCTCAGCATCGTGGGCGTCTAAGTCGATAAACGGACCACTACCCATGGTTTCAACGAGTTGCTTGGAATTAATGTTCAGCCCATTATGGATAAAGGAAATGGTTTGCGTTTTATAGAATAATGGGGACACGACGCAATTAACTCATTGAAATGCGAATGACTCATTTTCTAATTGTGGAAAAGTTTGAATTTGAGCCTTGATGGAATTCGTTCGATGTGGAGGAAAGAAATTATTGAGAAATTTGGATTGTAATTCGTTCCATGATGAAATCGAATTTGGAGGTAAAGACCATAGCCATGTCTTAGCCTTATCCTTTAGCGAGAATGGGAAGACTTTGAGGCGGAGCACATCTTTTGTGCAAGTTTGATCACTGAGCGTCTCACACGCCTCCTCAAATTCCATAATGTGGACATATAGCTTTTCTGAATCCAGTCCATGGTAAGTGGTAAGTATATGGATCATCCCATTCCTAAAGTAAAATTGCCCAGCATTGTACGGGAGTAAAATGCATCCCGGAGTGACAGAGCGCTCAGGATATAAGACATCTCTCAAAGGGTGATACGGGCCTCTCCCTCGTCGGTGGCTGAACTACCGTGTTGTGACATATCTCTCTCTCTTAAAGACTCTCTGTCCTCACTTGGTATACTCAGGGTGTGCACTGAAGTGTGTCCTAAGAGGTAAAACGGCGTGTTGTTTGAGATTGAGTGTGATGGTGTGGGAGGTGGAACCCAGAATTCTGGAGCATTAGGAGGGTGAGGGCTATCAGGGTCGTACTCAACTATTGGATTTTCGTGAATGAGGGTTGGAGTATTATGGAGAGTTGGAGTGAGTTCAGAATTTTGCATTAACGGGCTTATGAGAGATGATGATGAATCTTTTTGTGCTTTTTCAAATTTTTATATGTTTTTGGATTTTTGGAAATTTTTGGTCAAAGTTTGAGATTGACTCGATCTAAATCCTAAGTCTACCTAAATCCCCGACAACGGCGCCAAAAACTTGACGCGACTAAGAATGTGTCTCAGAAGTGCGTACTCTCTAGGCTCAAGTGCAATCCCATCGCATTAGTAATAAACCCGGTAAGTCGGGATTGTATCCACAGGGAAATAGGACAATGGAATTGTAACGACATTGGACAGATAAATGAATCCTAACTCTGACTCTAAAGAAAAAGGAAAAGATGATTGGTATGAGAATTTACTACAACTAAATGCAATTTTGAAAATGTTTAACTAATGAACTTAAGTACGAATGAAATGCAACTATTCTAAATTACCTAAAATACTAACAATGAATGATTTAAAAAATTCGAACTAGGTGATGAGAAAAACAGAACAGGAATACAATCCCCCAACCCTAGTTTATTAATGGTATAAAACTAATCATAAATTTGAATGATTAATTAGACCCAGAATTTAGTACTCCCAAGCATTACGTATATGAGGTTCAAGCCTGCACCATACTTAATCAGAGGACGAGTAAATCGGTATTGCAATAGTTACACTCGAATTGTATTCTAAAGCATCCCGGATACTCGGAAGCAAATGAGATCCAAAGATCTACAATTGTTGCGTTCCTACGCAATACGGTCGTAATCAAATCATCAAATTTAGAGGATTACTTTTATACACATACAACTACCACATCGGGTTAGGTTCATGTATCCCGACCCTTAAAAGTCTAGCCTACCATGATGAAAGTAATGAAAATTATTTTTGAATTACAGGAAGTCATGATTAAACTAAGGATAAATTGAAGAATGATGTAAATGGGAAATTAAACAGAGGAAATTTCTCACTAATCTTACCAAAGCACTCAAAGCATTAACTACAATTACTAGTAATCACAGAAATCTGAACAATCTTCAATCTTGGAATTAAAATTATAAGCTATCTTCAAACTAGGGTTTTGTGAAAAGAATGGAAAATTAGATAAATTATCCCTCGTTAAAATGATAATAACTCGGGTTTAAATACCCTACAAAACTCCAAGAGTTTTAGTCGAACTAGAACTCTCCATTAGAGGAGGAGTAAAAAATAAATATTCAACAGTCGGACCGGTCCGGTCCTCCTTCGGTTCTATCTGGCTGGAATTCGGATCAGTTCATTTATTTCTTAGTCGGGTCGATTTGGTACGGATCGGTTCGTTTATTTTCCTTCGGCTTCGATCCGTCTTCGGTCCGGGGTTCTCTGAAAATTGGAATTTCGGATCGGTTCGAATTTCCTTTGACTTTTTCTTCTGCCTTTGACTGCTCATAACTTTCACACCGGGACTCCTATTGAGGTACCGTTTCTTCCTACGTGCTCGTGAACTTGATATCTTCAACTTTTCTTTAGATGCCTCATCCGAATTTCGAGTAAAAATTACAATTTTGCCCTTTTGACTTTCCTTCTTTTCTTTCTCGATTCTCCCGATTTCTTTCTTTCTTTAATTGACATCAAATACCTGTAAAATCAGTACGAACTACCAGAAACTCGGGGTACTCGTTAGAATAAGTCAGTAGCAAGATTATGAGATAAAATCAAATTGATTACGTTGTTCGAGGTGTTAAAAGTAACGAAATTAAAGGGAAAATTTGGGAAGAATTTATGCCTAATCATGTGTACACACCCCATTTCCATGCACATTAAACCTACCCAAATCACCCCCATGCTCCATACCTATTATAAAAAGAGGTGAAGACCCCATTTGGGAGGAGGATTTTTTTTGTAGAGAGAATTGTAGAGAGAGAAAATACCATTTTAGTGTAGGTTTTATATTAGAATTTTTATTTTATTTTTTTTAGATAGTGAGGGAAAAATAAATTGTTGTGAGAATTAATTTGAGTGAAGTTTGTGATGTAATTTTGTTTGGATCATTCAAATTGAGGGATGTTGATTTCAACTCATGGATTGAAGTTCAATTAAGCGTCAAAAGATTGGGTTTGATTGTTCTTTTATCTACTCATTTATTTTATGCCTTTGATTATTAATTTGTCAAATTCCATACCATGTTAGGCTAAATCCCCTTTCAAGGGGTGGGGGGAAACCCTTATTTGATGTTATTTTAGTTTAATTAGTTTTATTACTTGAAAATTCCCTTTGAATGTTAATTTTGATCCCTCGCCCTTAAATTTACGCCTCGAGAGAGGGTAAATGATTTTTGGGAGAAAATCAAAATTCTAGTTATAATACCCATTTTAGATTCGAACTAGAGATAGGGGTTTCTTAAGTGGGGTATTATAACTTGAATTTCAACTCTAAATTTATTTTCTAAGATTTACATAAATTTTAATTGACCGATCCTAGCAGGTGATTAATTAAAAGGAGTGTAGATCTATTTTGCTAGAGTTGTGGGGTGTTAAACTTAATTTTCTAAAAGGTTACTATTAAAATTACATTTGCAACTAGAGTTGATTTGTAAGTTTGATATTAATTTGGGAGAATTCAATTAATTAAATTAATTAATTAGAATAGCTAAAATTTGTGGTGTAATCCCACTCCTTGATTGATCTCATATTTATTTACCTCATTTATCTCTTATTTTAATGTAAGACTTTATTTTCCATTTTAGTTACTTTTTAGTTTGTAATTTGATCTTCCATATAGTTTAGTCTTATTTCACATCCTCACCTCACCTAATTGTTTTAATATTTGAAAAGGCTAAAAAAAAAAAAGAAAAGGCAAAAACCCAAAAAGAAATAAAATTGAATTACAATTGAGATTGTCTCTAGCTTTACCCCCTTGATGTGGATTGATACCCTTACTTACCTGTACACTTGAGTTTGTTATATATTTGTAGGTATTTGAGGTTTTGATTAGAGGAGCTTTTTCAAGCAACGACGAAAAATAAATGTATCGAAAAGTTCTCTCTATCAGTTTCATTAATGCCAAAGTTGGGTGCGCCCGACTCCGTCCTTTCCACTCTAGCCCCATCAGGCAGCGCAGAGTTGTTTGCCTCTTCTTCACGCTTGATGGTGTCGAAGTCAATGACTCTAGCGATGCTATCTTATGCCATATTTTAAAAGAGAATACATCTACAACGGAGCTGCCAAATGTAAGATGCGGGTTCTTCAAATACAGTTAGTATTAAGTGAGGCGTAACCCCTTATCAAGATCGAGATTAACAACGTTAAGTATTAAATGTTCGTAATGGCCACAGGTGAATCAGAGACAAGAGAATTCAATATTTGAACTTATATTAAATGGCATATTAGCATAAAAGATGCATGACAAGCATAATAAATAGATGGGACCAGCAGGTATCATGCTCGGAGGGTGAAAGAACAAGCACACTAGGCACAATGGAGGCAAGGCAGGAACTTCAAGCTCAGTTAATGCTCAATGATGAGTATATTAAATGGGTGTGGGGTGTTAATGTTCTCACGATGGTTCTCGAATGTGGAGGGATTTGGGCAGTAATTCTAGGCTCAGAATGCTCTCTCCCCTAACTTGTTTATCTGGTGTATATATATAGGGGCAAGGCTGCTCGAAGGACTTGCATGCGATCGGTTTGATTGGGTGCATTAAATGCATAAGATATTGCATTAAATGCATGGGATCTCATGGTTTTGGCTGGAAGCCATTATATTGGCTGGAAGTATTATGGGCATTAATGAGGGGCATGACATGTCAGCTTGAGGCTTACTTAAGGATGGCTAAACGGTCAGGTTTGGTGAACTAGGCCTGCCATCCTAAGGATAAACCCACTTAAGTGTTATATTTCTTAATCCCTAAATGTCAAACGTTATGACATCAAAAAGTGGTTTAAACAGTGACTCTACCATGTATTTGGTCACATCAATCAGGCGGGTTGGTACCTGCTACTAGATTGCTCGGCTGATAGGTGGCTCGAGTGTCCTGGCATCTATTTTTTGGTCAAGAGTTATTTTGGGACCAAGGTGCAAGACAGAGGTACCTTGAGGAGGTTCCTTCGAACAAGTAAGACTTAAGGGGCTCGATTGTTATGGCTTGAGTGACCATTTATTCTGGATGAAATTTTTTCCCAAGTGTGCCAAGAGGGTTAGTAACTATATTCCCAATGTTGCCTTGTCTCAATCCTCCGAACCATGTCCCTACGAGGTTCCCAAGAGGAGGTTGCTCGATAGAGCATGTTAGCTCTCCCATGCCCTGCCAGGCATGGTCCCTCGTGGGTATCAAATAACCTCACTCAACATACATTTATAAGATAAAGTAAATGACGCAGCATTCCATTACTTATTACAAACTATTGTCATCCAAGTGACTTTGATCTATGAATTGGATCCTTCGAACCTGGTACATTAGAGAATATTCGAGGTAGGCCTTTCGAGCCACTTCTGTGAAGGATCTTTGAGGTGGGTCCTTTGAGCCACTTTTGTGAAGAGCCTTAAAGGTGGGTCCTTTAATCCACTTCTATGAAGAATCTTCGAGGTGGATCTGTAGGGCAGTTTTCCTTCTCTTTCTTCGTGAATCAATCAATCTGCTTGACTAAGTTAACCACCCTTGGCTGGGGACACCCCTATATTTTCCCCTTCGTAGAGATATTTATTTATTTCTTGAAGAAATATCTGTACGAAACCCTTTGTTGATCTTAAGTCTTTTCCTTGGGGAAAATAAAATGGTTTTATTCAAATTTCTCCCAAAGCTCTTCGTTCCCCAAGGCAGACAAGACTCTAAGTGCTAGTGATTTTCCTCGTTCAATTGATACTCCCATGGGGGTTCGTTGGGTGCGTCCTGAGGTTTGATCGAAGGTGGTGTTTTAGGTGGGGGGATTGGTGGAATTTAATACACAGAGGTGGAGATTAAGTTCAGGGATACTTACCAACCGTCCTTTCTCTATAGTGTTCTTTTGATCAGTCGAGTCAATATACTAATCACGAAAGCGTTCAACAAGGGTTCGGTCGGTGGTTCCTAACATAGTTATCAGAGAAGTCTCATTAGTGAATAGCATGGGTAAGTCACATTCGGGATCCAGTTTAGCAGTCTCTATGTCCTCGATGGTGACCCATTATACATTTAGTTCACCACGGTGGACTGTGTGGACATTACCATAATCAACATACAATCCTTCTTCGTGGAGGAATTTTATTCCTGGCTACAGGGATCTCTTTGTTTCGTCCCACCACAACTCGGGGAGCCCTTTATAGGAAAAGTCTTATCTTTAGAGATGGAAGTGGCCATTACACCCTCAATGGGAGCCTTCTAGGCTTTTGTTTACGGATTTACGATTGGAGGTGTACCCAAGACCAGTTTTTTCCTTGTGTTCTATAGTGGTGATAGCTTCAAATGTTCCTTGTTGATTTCTATTGAGATTGAACCCGAACATGTATCCCATCTTTTAGAGATCTGAGCAGCTACATTGTGAATGACAGGCCCCTCTTCTATCGTGTAAGCGAGTGGGATAACTTAGAACCCACTTAGGCAGATGTCGTTGTTGTCATGGTGAGTGTCAAGGAGAGGGGTAATGTTTATACTAGCCACAATGTACCAACCATCATCTCCCTGGATGGTAATGACCTCAGTGTCAAATGAGAACCTAACTTTCATATGGAGTGAAAAGGGTAATGCCCCGATGGGATATATCTAGGCTCTTTTGAGTAAAAGGTTAAAATTAGTTGGGTCATCGAGTACTTAAAACTCGACATCACACTTAATAGAACTTATTATGAGATTAAAGATGATGTCCCCCGAGACCTCTCGGTGGGTGTTATCATAAGCCCTGATGACCATGGCAGACGGTGTGAATTCCAAGGCAGTGTATTCCAGACTATTAGCAGCGTGGAGACGGAATACGTTGATAGTGGAATCATTGTCCACTAGTAATAAGGGTAATATTTATCCGTGGGTCACAGTAGTGATGTGTAATGTGAATAAGTGGTTGCAGCCTTGCATGAGGAGGTCCTCATCAAAGAAGTTGATATGTTATTACATGGTAATAGAGCCGATAACGATTGACATTTCAGTTGGAGTTAGATCCGTAGGCATAGAGGCATAAGATAGTCATTGAACAAGAGCAAATCGACGTTCATGGGATGTATCAAACAATTCCTAGATGGTGATGTTAGTTTTGGTTCTCCAAATTTGCTCCTGGACTTTATTATTTACCTAGTAAGGAGGTACGACTGTCACCTTGGGGAAAAATTTCTCCTTTTTAACGGGGTTAATAAAAATGGAGTGTCGACCTGACCTAGTGGGGAATTCGACTTTTGTATCTGTAGTGGTTGTGGGTTTTGCCCAAATCTTTAATTTAGCTTTCTCTAAATGTATCAATAGATCAATCAGGGATGCGAAGCCAAAGGCAGGTGGTTTTGGCTATGGGGCCATCATATTGGTCTAATCTAGAATGGGGTTTTGTCCCGATTCTTGAGAGTCTCATTATGGGTCTTTTAGGGAGCTCGGGACATGGAGTTATCTATCCATTGCACAGCTACGTATAAGCTAGGATTGGCAATGAGAATCTCTACTACCGTGGTCAGGACTAAGTAAAGGTTTGGTGGACATGAAGGATCCCGACTAGATGTCATCATCCGAGGCAGCTTCTTATTAGCTTTTATCATCAGCGAGGGTAATGTCTCTTTCGAATACATTTCTTCATGACGCTAGCATCTTTACAAATTATGTCTATGTAGTAGTACCAGTATTCGGTGTATTCGGGACCCAGGGTGATATCACGTTAATAAATTGGGCAAGAGCCAATGCAGATACCACTATTACAGGTTGTTAAATTTCCCTTGAGCATGGTCATGGGGAGCGGGGTGGATAATTCCATTTTGGTCGTGTACGAGTATCTTCATAAGGGAGGAACTTTTGGTGAGTGATAGTCTCGACGGGTCATCTCATCTTGTAATTGGATAATACTAACGATATAGGTTATGTCTAGGTACAAGTTCCCATAACTGTTACCCATGTTTGTATGATGGTGGAACCATGGTGATATCTCGAGGACAAAGAGGTCGAAGTCTAATTATGAAACTAGCAGGTCCAGTTCATTTTGAGGACTGATGGGATCTTCTTTTAGTAGGGGAGCTCAAGGGGATCATTGTCTACTGCCATAAAGTTGCACACCGTATCTTTTATTTCTATTGATATATTTCCCCACCTAGTGGCTCAAATTATCTAATATACGTTAATGCTGGGATGTCAGATTCTTCCCTTGCTATTGAAAAACTGGAGAGGAATCCCTCGTATGAGAGGATAGACTGTAGGTTGTCTGTTGAATATCCTTGTTGTTTCATGGGGCAGGTCCAATGCTCATGTTACTCTAGCTGGTCAGGATCTTTTATTGTAGATTTGTAACTAATCCCAAATTTAAAGTCTTAGAAGTTAGGGGCTTCGAATATCGTGATCCTTGCTCATGTATCCCGAGTCCTTTTCAACGGGAGTAGTCCCACTGTGCCATTATTTCCCAAAATTGAGGGTTATGGTTGAACTTATCTCCCGGACCTAGGGAAATTTTTCCTTCAGTAATGAGGAGGTGGTCAAAGTAATCTTTGATCCCCTGTTCTAGTAGTTCAGCATATACACAGGGTAGGGACTGGGTGTAGGAGGATTTTAAGTTAGCTCTGGAAGGGCGAAAGCGGTGTCCCTCACAAATGGGGAGATTATGGGTTTGGTCCTATTAATCGTGAGGAGTTAATATCCCTCCCGATGTCTATTCAAATTATATGGATGGTTGTAAGGGGAGGAGTTTATGATTAATATCCTGGACAATTGGCCCCGATGGTCAATCCTCATTTTCGATCGTATCTAGTGCCAAGGAATATCTAGGTGTCCATGACCCTTTGGTCCTCACGAAGGAGGTTCCACCTTTCTATGAAAAGGCGCACGTGTGGGGTCTATATCACTGGTCTAGGGTTAACTTTTCATACAACTTCCCAAGAGGTATCCTTTTGTGCGATGTGGACCCCCATTCTTTCTTTTTCTTCATCAAATGATTGGTAAAGGGATTTTAACTTCCAAGTGATGTGATCATTTGACTTGAGTTATCGGTCTCTTTCACTCATCTGTACAGGGGGCTAGGATAACGTGGTGGCCAACTAATGGGTCCTTCTATTTGGTGACATGATGATATGGTGATTTTAATATTTCCCAAAAGGTTAATCGAGAATGTGTTTATATTAGGGGTGGGTGGGTATCATTTGTTGGCTTCCTAATCTAAAAGAGAGAACTGTTGAGCCTCATAGTTTGACCCCTCCCATCTAGTGAAATGAATAGGCACTGTACAAGTTACGTGCTAGGTTGATTGGATATCTTCCTTATATATTTTTGTTTTCCTTTGTCTAAGTAATCATCCTCTTCTAAGAATGGACTAATGAGTCCGAGCTCTTTGGAGAGCATGAATTAACTAAGAGTGGGTTTGGGCAGCAATGGTTAGTCTACAAGAAGTGTATGACCCTTATGAAGAAGGTCTTATGGTTTATGGTGGGCTTAGTCTCGGTAATGACTTGTATGGAAGGTGATAGCATGCCCAGGGGGTGTAACTATTTCTAAGGGGCCAAACGTCCTTATCCTCGGCTTGTGATGGATATCAGAATGGAGGGATCGGTTCTTGGGATTGGAGCATTTGAGAGGGTATTAGTGCTAGATTTTGGATGGTTTGGCAATAGTTTATTAGTGAAATTAGTACTAGGTGGAATAAGGCTCCTGGCATCGATGAGGTCCTAGATGGTGTATCTTAAGGCCCAATAGTTATCGGTGATGTGATTGGGTCCCTGGTGGTACTCACAGTGTGAGTTTAATTTCCACTTTTTATTCGTAGTGGATGGAAGTGGTCGGGGATTAAGTGATTTAAGATAACCATATAACTTTAGAGTGACGAAGACTTGACCGAAGGGGCTGAAACTTAGTGAAGGATCTAGGCTAAGCACATAACTCTTTAGGATGAGGCATTGCCTGATAATTTATGGGAGTGGTCCTAATGGGAAAGGTGTAGTGGTGACTACCATGATCGGGTTAGTATTGCCAACCGAGCATGATCTTGGAAGTGGACTGACTACAAGGGTAGTGATGTGTGATGTGGAATCCCCTTATGGGTTCCTATGGGTGGAAATTTGGTTCGTAGTGCGATGAGGTTCCTCACTGGTTTGGCAACTTTAGCGATCAGGCTTTCTTCGATTTTACACCCTATATGACGGAGGGCTTTGAAATTTGGCATCCAAGTGAGCCCAAGTTCACTTTTTACTTATGATCTCTATGTAGTTTCGTTCTATGTAGTTTCAGTTATGATCTCTATGTAGTTTCGTTCTACAGGATGACTGACCATCTGACAAGCTTTCTCTCTCTAGTGAGTGACTAAGATGCCAACTACCTCCCCTTATTCGTGTTTTAGCATTTTAGATGCTTATGGGTGGTGCCCAGTTCTTTATTTTAATTGTATTGCTTCAAGAAATTATGACATACACCGTCCCAGGTTTGGTAGTCCCTTCACGTTTAAGGCACGTGTACCAAGTGAGGGCTCCTTCGGATAATACGGATGAGAACATATTTTCCAATACCCCTAGGTTGATATTTTGGACCTGTATCTGGAGGTGATAGTTAGATAAGTGGGTGGGTGGAGAGCCTATCCCTTTGTAGGCTTTGAAGGCTAGCATCTTGAACTTGATCAAGATTCGAGCTTCAGGATAGAGGGGTCATCTTTTTAATATTGATAAGAACATTCCTGGAGGATACGTAGTTCCTATTGGACTTCCGTTATCTCGGAGTTTGGTAGTGGGGGAATAACATCTTTGATCGATAGAGGGGCCACATATTCGATTCATGGGGAACCTTGGAAGTGTTGTTCTTGTACTCAAGGTAATGATGGTATGCCTCAAAGTAACCATGCGGGGGAAATGGTACTTGGAAGTTGGGGCAACAATATTAGTAGGGGAGACAAAGTTGGATAAGGTATAGGCGTATCCTTGGGTTTGATGGTCATTCCCTCGACAGCCATCATAGGTGGTGTACCAATGTTAGGTGTTGGAGGAGGAAGAACATTATCTCCCATTACAGTGTCGATTACCTACATTCGGGATTGGTTTGGGCCTAGTCCTTCTGGTAAGTATTGATTTGTTCAACCTATCTCGGAATTAGATCAATAGCTCATGGGAGTTGGTCTTCTTCGATAGACATGGACCGTACGATACTAAAGATTTGACAATCATGTGTAGGGAGCTCACAGTTGAAGACTAAATGACCGTATGATGCATGAACTCTAGTTACTAGGGTGAGAAATTAGTGGGATTCTTCTACTGGTGGTACTAACTCCTTCATAAAAATTCGAGGCACTTTCGTTCAGGTTTTTGGAGAAGGACTAAAACAAGGATAATACATAGGGGGGAGGACTCACATATGCAATGACTTAATCTGATGCAATTCTTGTAACTATTTTTAACCATATTTCGATGGTATTTTATTTTTTAGTTCTTTGGTTTGACAGTATCTTCAAAAGGTAAGAACTTTAATAGAGTCTCGCTGGATTCGAGTGAACATGGGTGAGCTCTCATTTTGTTAGAACGAGGAGTGAGAAAATAATAAACTAAGGTATATTACATTCCCCAAAATAATAAAATTGGTTAGGGTAATCCAACGTAAGGTACCCTTGTTTTGAAAATGACTTACGAATTCATATTGTTGATATCCCTTGTACAACGAAGACATTCATGAAAAATCTGGGGGGTTTTGGACCAGCCTCCGATTGTTAAATAACTTTGGAAATTCATAAGAGCAATTTACTCGTAAGTATCTTGTTTTTAGTGCCATGGGGTGTGTTCCTAGAGCTTGTTCTATATACAACGGGGCAGTGTGACCCGATTATCTGAGGATAACTTTTCACTTCCAGGGTTCATGATATATCGGGATGCTTGGGTTGAGCGACCTTTAAGGTATGTGTGACACCACTTTAACCTAGTACTGAATAGTTATGAAAGACTATTCGATATACGCTGGTACTAAACAAACTTCAAATGTTCCCTATCACCAATACCATATGATCAAGAGAAAAATTATTCGATATTCCAAACAAGTGGATGAAAAGAATGAGGACACTCATTGGCGACTAGCCTTTTGGGGAAGCGACTTTTCCAAAGTACTATTTTTATCCAGGGTAGTGACGTCTCGAAAGTACGAACCTTTATTTTGGGAATATATGACTTTTCTTAAGAACGAACATTCCCTTAAATAAAGTGACATTCCTAAAGTAAGAACTTCTTTCAACTGGTTACTTTTTGGAGCCCTCGAGGTTATATAGTCTAAAACATATGAAAATTAGGACTATGTAGTGCGTGATGCAAACAGGTAATGTTTAATTTCTACAAACTTTGGTGTTTAATTTTATCACGAGGTCCTTCGCCCGTACCTATATGTTTAGGAAAATGTACAATACTCTACATGGGAACCTAAGCATGTATTTACATTATGATGGACTCTAAAACTAAGGCCGCTAAATAGTTTAAAAATTGACATAAAGTATTCATGGGGGAGAATAATATTAATCATAGTAGAAAGGAATCATGTAGATAGTTTAGTTCCCTTGATTTATCTTCGGTGGAGTCATCACTGTGACATAGCTGGTGAGGTTCAGCTATGATACAAAATGTTGCATTCCGATAGAAGAAAAATTATCCCTTGCGGAGTCACCACTGTGGTGTTGCGGTTCTCAAGCGAGCTAAGCCTAATGTTACACCCAGGCGAACTTCATCACAGGGATGCAAGCAATGATTATCTCCCTCTTTCGTCGTGTCCCCCCGAGGTTGGGTTATCAATTTGACGTTGGGTCGATAATCATGCCCTTGGATTGTGTTTTCGAAGTTTGACACACGCCCCTTTGGTAGGTGTGGCCTTCATTCGAAAGAAGGGTGTTTCGTCGATTGTTCAGACTCGCCAGTTTGTTTTATATAAAAATAAACAAAAAGGTTCGAGCTAGCCCTTTTGGGCTAATCCTAAGGCAGATTTTAAAGTCTGCAGTTGGTCCAAAGATTCTTATTGTGCGGATTCGGGAACAAAGTTACGAGGGGGAAGGTGTTAGGCACCCCGCGTGTTTTGTACGCTTCCTTGATTTTATGCTTATTATTTCTCTTTACATTGATTGATTACTTTTTAGTTATTTTAGAACTTATTTAGAGAACTTAGCATAAGGGTCCCTCTAAAAATGTAGATGGGTGCTAGGGTTGGATCCGGTTTAAGTGAGAGGTATAAGAACATCACTTTAACCGATACATGTATGCATGATTGCTTGTGTATGAATCCATGCTTTTATTTATATATTGGATGGATATTATAGTGGATGCGAATGTGCAAAATAGATCATCTTTTAAGATAGTTTGATATCTCGTTCAGGGTTTGAGGAGAGATAGAAAGGTGGGAGATGGGCTCATCTCTATTATGATTAGTATATATGTGTTTGCCCATTTATATGTAGGTATATGTTTGGGTGTAATCGCCTTGAGATAGTTTGATATCTTATTTTAGTTATTTAGGTGTAAGGGGTGAAAGTCGAGAGATGGATGCTTCTTGATGGAGACAATATATCAAATGACATATTGTCGAGGCTAAATCACACGAGAAAGACTCAGTATTGTACCAATGTACCCATGAGGACTTGTGATAAAAGCCTAAATAGTTCTATTGTAACGCGTGTTCAAACTTGATAAGTGTGCAAGTGTAGGACTTGGCTTGGAGATGGGAAGGCATGTGTATGAATATTAGAATCGAAGTGGACTCGAAGATGTCCGATATTGGCCCATAACCTTGTAATATTCGGGTAGTTACTAGTCGCAAGGCGTGACTCTTCAAAGTAGTTTGGGGTTGTAGCATTAAGGATGTCATATGTTAAACATCTGTCAGATGGGAAGACAGAGGTAGAAGTCGGGCGAGTTAGGATTGGGGATGAAGGCGTCCTTAGTAAATAATACGTTGTGGGGTGTATTATAAGGCTTGGACTTCAAGAGTTTAGCTCGGTATAACTCCTACGTATCCAAGGGTACTCGGGATCAAAACCAATGTAGTTCACTCCAATAGGGTTTAATATATATATGGGTGTATGACTAGATATGGAGACATCCCTAGGAAATAATACGTCGAGAGATGTAATATAAGGCTTGGTCTTCACAAGTTTAGCTCGATATAATACCTACGTATGTAAGGACATTTTTGTCCATGAGCATTTTATATGTCGTACGCCGTTACACCGTTGAAAAAATTCAAGAATCATACGCTCATCAACGGAATCCGAATATCAAAGGCAGAAAAGGAATCAGGGAACAGACCGGACCGATCCGTCCCAGATAAAAGAACCGATCCAGTTCATCCGGGCCGATCCGCCTAAAGAGACCGGACCGATCCTCCTGCTGAGATGAGGCCAGTGTACCCCGGATCCATAGCGAACCGATGAAGCCAAAATGCCGAATCGATCCGATGCCAACCGAATCGATCCGCCTTCAAATAAAAGAACCGATCCGGTTCATCCGGACCAATCCGCCTAAAGAGACCGGACCGATCCGACGAGGATAATTCCAAACAGATCGTGTTCAGATCATGTTCCGAATTTTGGGGCTCAAGTTCTCCTATTTAATCCCACTACGGGAAGTGGTTTTTCCAAGACTTCTACGCACGATTTTCAGAGTAGAGAAAGCCCAAGTCTTCACCTATTGAGTACCAATACTCTAGGTATTTTGATTCACACAAAATCCATACATTTGTGAATCCTTTTGGTAACCCAGGAACGCAGTTTTGCAGTTCAACCCTTTTGGAGGAGACCGTTCTTCTTCTCCATTGCAGCCCTACTGGAAAGGGATAATTCCAGCCGCGACTACAGAATCCGATACCTGAGGGTAATTCTAAGTCAACTTGTATTTTCATTGTAATCCGATTGTAAGCCGTTTTCTTACAAATTATAGTGAAAATAAATGGTTTTGCCCCTGTGGGGGATTTTTCCTCAATTATGTGTGTTTGAATAACTCTTGCATGATTTCATATTGTTTCAATCACACCTAGTTGCATGTTTAGGGTTTATTTGGGTTAAAAGGTGTTTTATATATAATTTGATCATTTGAACGCAAGCACACACGTTCTCAACGTACCCAAGGATAATTGGGATCAAAGCCAATGCGGTTCACCCAAACAAGGTATAATATATATATACACTAGGGTATGCCCTTGCCTAAAGGCATGAAGGTAGTTTTCTAAAGTATTAAGATAGATAGATAGATAGATAGATAGATAGATAGATAGATAGATAGATAGATAGATAGATAGATAGATAGATAGATAGATAGATAGATAGATAGATAGATAGATAGATAGATCGATCGATAGATAGATAGATGGATGGATAGATGGATGGATAGATGGATGGATAGATGGATGGATAGATGGATGGATAGATGGATAGATGGATAGATAGATAGATAGATAGATAGATAGATGGATAGATAGATAGATAGATAGATAGATAGATAGATAGATAGATAGATAGATAGATAGATAGATAGATAGATAGATAGATAGATAGATAGATAGATAGATAGATAGATAGATAGATAGATAGATAGATAGATAGATAGATAGATAGATAGATAGATAGATAGATAGATAGATAGATAGATAGATAGATAGATAGATAGATAGATAGATAGATAGATAGATAGATAGATAGATAGATAGATAGATAGATAGATAGATAGATAGATAGATAGATAGATAGATAGATAGATAGATAGATAGATAGATAGATAGATAGATAGATAGATAGATAGATAGATAGATAGATGGATAGATAGATGGATAGATAGATGGATAGATAGATGGATAGATAGATGGATAGATAGATGGATAGATAGATGGATAGATAGATGGATAGATAGATAGATAGATAGATAGATAGATAGATAGATAGATAGATAGATAGATAGATAGATAGATAGATAGATAGATAGATAGATAGATTGATAGATAGATAGATAGATAGATAGATAGATAGATAGATAGATAGATAGATAGATAGATAGATAGATAGATAGATAGATAGATAGATAGATAGATAGATAGATAGATAGATAGATAGATAGATAGATAGATAGATAGATAGATAGATAGATAGATAGATAGATAGATAGATAGATAGATAGATAGATAGATAGATAGATAGATAGATAGATAGATAGATAGATAGATAGATAGATAGATAGATAGATAGATAGATAGATAGATAGATAGATAGATAGATAGATAGATAGATAGATAGATAGATAGATAGATAGATAGATAGATAGATAGATAGATAGATAGATAGATAGATAGATAGATAGATAGATAGATAGATAGATAGATAGATAGATAGATAGATAGATAGATAGATAGATAGATAGATAGATAGATAGATAGATAGATAGATAGATAGATAGATAGATAGATAGATAGATAGATAGATAGATAGATGGATATGGATAGATAGATGGATAGATAGATGGATAGATAGATGGATAGATAGATGGATAGATAGATGGATAGATAGATGGATGGATAGATAGATGGATAGATAGAAGGACAGACAGACAGACAGACAGATAGATAGACAGACAGACAGACAGACAGACAGACAGACAGACAGGCAGACAGGCAGACAGACAGACGGCAGACAGGCAGACAGACAGACAGACAGACAGACAGACAGATAGATAGATAGATAGATAATTTACCAATTTTGGACGGAGTTTAATTTGTTTATTGAACTATCAACCCTATTTAAAAAAGAAAAATACTCTAATAACAATACTAATAGTTCGTGGACCTCACATAATAGTGAGAGAACAACAATATATCAACAAAGACATAAATTAGTGGTGGACCTCGTACAAACTACATCACCTAATGTTGAAAGAAATAAATTTACAGTTCCTACGAATTGTAATGGTGCAAAAAACTATCATGTTCTTTTTATTCCATTTTAATGGTTGAATATTTTAACGTAGTATATACTCCATGGTCCTTTATTGCAACATTGAACACCTAAATATAACAAGAAAAAATAGATAGTTAGACACAAATTATATATGTTAAACAAACGAATAAAGTTCATGAACTAATTTGAAACAACTGTAGTGGATAAGGAAAATAGATATTTGCTTAGTATGGTCCACTAAAGTTGATGTGAAAATAAGGATATGGACCACTATATCAGTTTATATACACACAACATAACACTCAAACAAATGGAAGTGGGAACTTGAAATTCAAATTATAAAGTGTGGGAAAATGAGAAACTACCAGCGTGTTGGATTATTGCACCAGGTCCTCATCCTAGTTTGCTAGAATATAGTCATGTGACCTAAAGATTTGTGAGAATAGTGTTGTATAAACATGAGTTGGGAATTTTTTCAAGCCTTTGGACTGTATTTTAAACTCATCCACATGTAGAGAAAAAAAATGAAGAACAAAACGATTAGCACAGCTATCTAAGGACAAATTTAAATGCACCTAATAACTAAGGACAATGTTGTATTTATACACAACTAACAATCAAAATGTATTTTGTTGTATACAACATTTTGAAATACTATTATAATAAAATAACTAGATTCTAATTACAAAATTAAACTTCATAAGCATATATAGTATGGATCACCCAAAAAATACTTATTAACTTATAAATAATGAGAAAGATATTACAAACCATGTTATTCACTTTGTTAATTTTAAATTTATATCTGGAAAAAGCTCCATAATAGCAACCTGAAATCTTGGAGAACTTGACTTCCTTATAGCATTATAGAAAAATTAAATTCTTATTTGTACTAAAGGTATCCTTCTTGGCAAATAAAACAACAATAAAGAATTTAAAGTTTAACGAGTAAAAAAACAAACAAACTACTTCTTTAAGCACTAATATAAATAAATAAAAATGGCATACCAATAAAAATGTTCAACAACCCGTTACCTCGAAAACAAACTTGTAACACAATGGCGAGTAAAAAAAGGGTGAATGGGAGGAGGGGCGACACTCTAAACAATGAAACAGTGCCTCAAAGGCCGAGACTGTGTTGGAGTCGACTCACGTCAAAGTTTTTCAACTGGAATTTTAATGAATTGAAAGTTGAAGTACTTTATCCCAAATAAAATTCTCATTTTTTTAGCAGAGGAAAGTGAATAAATAAGGCTTATGGGATTGTATTAAATTCTTTGTGTCATTTTGGGTATCTTCAAGTAAAGAATGTGAAGGAATTTATATCTCAGTGATGAAATATTCATGGAAAAATTATTTATAGGGACATTTTTTGTTATATATACTTTCTAGGAGTTCTAGGGCTATACTTTTTTTAGATAATTCTAACTTTTGAGGAGCTTCTTCGTTTCAGGGTCTTTGTATAATTGTATAGGGCTTTTTTGTGACTGGACATATAGTCCACATTTGTACTATATTTTACTCTTTTATGAATTTTATTTCGTAGGGAAAATAAAACTTAACATGTAAAAAGGAGTCTTGGTAGGAACTAACATGGCATGGGAGAATTCAGAAAGCTTAGCTCGCTTGGCGAGATATGAAATTGGTTCTTGGCCTTATAAGGCTAGCTAACAGAATTGGGACTTTAATGAAGAGTTTTCTGTGGGGAAGATAAGAAAGACGTTTTGTGAACTGTGAAAACCTCTAAATATAAACTTAAAAGGAAGGTTGGGTTGGTAAAACTTGATTATCTCCAATTGTGGGATTTTATCCAAGTAGAAGCACTTATTTCTAAGTAAACGCACTTATTTCTTTTGGGATTTTATCTCATATTATGGTATTTTATCTAAGTATATGAAATTTTGAATTGATCAAAAAGCAAAATGCAGAAATTACCTCAAATTCTAAGAGTATTTCAACTCCAATAACCTTAAACATTAAAGAATATAAAATTACGAATAATTTCTAATTAGCAGAATTAAAAGAAGTGGGTGCAAAAGTTTCTCTATAAACTAGCACACTCCAACGGTGCTTATCATAACCCTCATTGTTGGATTTAAATCTATGGATGTGAATAATCTCACACAAACTAAACCTCACCAAAGCCCCTTGGTGATTAAGTCTTGAGAAGCTGATTAGGCATAAATTATTCCGATTTATCCCCTTAAATTAGAGGCTTATAACACCTCGTGCCATGTAAAATGCATTGATTTATCCCAATATCTTTGATACTAACATTTTCTATATTGTTCATCGAGTTTCATGTATTCTTTGTGCTTGTTACATGTATTTTATACAAATAAAGAGAAGAGTAAACTCAAAACCAAGAAACCAAGGAAGAAAGAAAGGAAGAAAAGTCAGAGGGCAAAAGAGTAACTTTATATCTGGAGTTTGGACGAAGAACTGAATGAAAGTTGAAGATCTCGAGTCCACAAGCATGTAAGAATAAACGGCATCCAAATTCGAGTCCCAGATCAGAAGTTATGAAGCCTCAAATATAAGAGAAATCACAACAAAGAGCAGAAAGAAAAAGATCTTCGGACCGATCCGATGTGAGCTAAAGCCAAAACGGTCTGGTGAAGACAAAGTTCCTATCAAGGGCAGACCGATCTAATATCATCATAAAACTAACCGGTTCGAAATCTTAAAAGTTCCTGCATAAGACAAACTACCGGATCGATTTGATTATTCACAAAAACGAACCGATCCGGTATACAACGAACCAAACAGATAGACCAGGGAGGACCGATCTGGGTGACGAATTTATGATTTATCTTTTTAAAATTTAGAGTTGTATCTATCTCAAACTCTTATAAATTCGTAAGTTATTTATTCCAACTAATTACCATACTTTAAGGAGTTCTCTTTTTGATAGTTTTAGAGAACTTTTGCACCTAAGAACCCTAGGTTTTAATTTCTGCAATATTCACTCAAGTTTCAAGCATCAATTCCAGAATTTTCTTCATTCAAAGTATTATTTCCTTTGGGATTTCAATTGCTTTTACATTTGTGTAGGATCATTCATAGAAATTAGGTTAAAATTCTTATTTACAACTTTATTCCCTATTTTTCACGTAGTTATGAATTCATGCAAAATAGATTTTGTGTTCATGCTTAGTTTAATTATGTCCAGCTAAATTTTCAAGGGTTGGGATGCATGAACCTGACCCGATGTAGTTTACATCAATAGAAAATAGGTTTTGAATTAAATTTCAATCGAATCATGTTGTGTAGTGATCCCAACCATCGTAGGTCTTTTAACCTCATTTGCCCTAGGTAATCGGGGTGTTTAAGAATGCGATGTGCGTGTTGGTTATGCAACACCGCTTTATTCTTGCCTTTGATTACGTATGATGTGGGCTAGTACCTTCATATATGTAATGCTTAGGATTAATAATGGTTGGTTTTGATCAACTCTCTAATTCAAAAGCTAGTATTATATCCGATAAATCTACTAGGGTTTGGAGGATTGTATCCTAACCTGCTTTTCCCTCATTCATATTTACTTAATTGCATTAGTTTTATTCCCATGCACATAGCTTAGTTCGTAATTTAAATTTCATTTCCATTTAGACAATAGAATTCAGTTCCACAATTAATCATCTTTTAGTTTCTTTTCTCGAATCAATTTAGGATTAGTCTTCTATTCCTTCGTCGTTATGAACATTTTCCCTAGTTCCCTGTGGATACGATCCCGACTTACTGGGTTATTACTTACGCGATAGGCATTCACTTGAGCCTATATAAGCACGCACTTTAGACACTTTTTGAGTCGCGTCAGAAGCCCAAAACTAAAAGCGAACACAATCAACTGTAGAGTAAGTATCATGTGTAAATAATATAAAATATAAAGAAACTTAAGCCACGACACAGACATAAGTGGTTGGGAATTATAGGTAGGTTAAAGAAAAGTTAAAAAGGAAAAATTGAAGATAATCCCACAATAAATTTATAAATAATGGAATTGGGGAAAACGTGCCAATGTGGGAGCATCTATTATAAGACCTTTCCCAGTTGTGGAGGCTTAAGATGTATCATTGGCTGCATGTTTGGAAGCCTATCGATACAAAGCATAAAAAAGGCTACCTCACCATTATGGCCCATAAATAGTGAAAAAATTGAAATAAATTAAAAGGAACAAATGAGCAAACTAAGGCAGGGGTGAATGTCGTTCCATTTGCCCTTTACTTTATCCAAACATTACTCTACATATTTTATCTTCTGTAAATACTGGAAAAAAATATGAAAATAGTTATGTAAGACAATAAATAACAATTGAACTCACATTACAATTTCAACTTCTAACTTTTCATTGATCACAACACCTCTATTTCTTTCTTGTGGTAAAAGCATCGCAATTGTATATATTAAACATATAGAAAAGGATTATATAAAGCAAATTAAAAAAGCAAGAAAAAATTACATCATAGCCCTCGATGGGATCGATCTGGAATACGAAACGAATATTAATGGAAAGAACAATTTAATGAAATAAAATTGAATGTATGAAAACACCTGATTGTTACAAATGTTGCCAAAAATGATTATTACATCAATCTCGCTCATGTTGTTATCATTGAGCGAGCGGTTGTTTCAACATAAAGCTTTCATATGGTGTAAAAATAAGGAAAATTAGAATTGCTGAAAACAACCTATTATAAAAAAGAGAAGAAAAAATTATGGGGTTAAAAGAAGGAAATTTCTCACTCACCACACTATTCAAGTACATAAATTTCGCTCTGGTTGTTGTTCAATCTGCTGAAGCTCTTAAATTGTGCATGTCCTAAATTTCCTCCCAAAAGTTTTCATTTCAAAATTTTGAGGAGCTCCAAATGCTACCTGTCATATCCATGTTTTATCCATTAGAACAACAATAAATTTAACAACTCTCATTGTTGTTTCGGGCTCCTTTTCGTGCTTTCAATAACGCTATTTTATTTCTAACAAGCATCACAAAGAACACCCAAATCAAACGCCTTCTTAAGTGGCCTATTTTTCCTCTTTAAGAAGGTTAATTTCCTGCTTTTCATGTTCTCTATATGCCTCATTTGAGTCTTACTACTTACCATTTTAACACAAAATAGGCTAAATCCCAGGATAATTTTTTAAATTCGGAACGAGCAAGCAAAAATAGGTCGTAAGTTCCATCTAATTAAAATTAGATGCTGAAAATAAAGAGAATAATTATAAATAAACTATCAATTAAAAACAAAGGTTCATGTACAAAAATACACAGTTGCCCAATTTAGAATAGTCTCCTTATAAAGGTGCGTGCCATTGTTCAAATTGTTAAAGCGAGGTTTTGTCTATTTCATTCACACATTGGAATTGGATAAAGAATTATTCACTCTTAAATTACTACAAAAACTGAAAGCTTAATTCTAATAAACACTTAGTAGCCATAAGGATAAAGTAAGAGATAAGCATGGGATACATAATCAGGTCTTCCTAAATATGCTACTACAAATCTGGAGAAAGACATACATAAAATTAAAAACCCAAAAATTTCAATATTTAAAGAAAAAACACACTTCCCCACTAATGTTTGTAGTAACGCTTCTAAAAAAAAATTAAAGTACTTAAGATAATAAAAATTCATAAGAAGGAAAGGATTTGGGATCTTTGAGCTATATATAAGTGAAATAAAAATAGGCAATATATAAATAACATATATTTGTAAATCCCACAATTAAAAACATGGATCTGAGTAAATGGATGAGAGAGACCTATGTTGTACAAAAGCTTAGTGTCTCACCTTGAGTTTCACTATTTATTACAATTGTTTTCTCATAGAGTTGAAAAGAAAAACATATTTATAATATGAAACATTGATTCGCACATAAATAGGGCATTGAAGCAAAAAAGTTACCTTGGAAAATGCTCTTGAATGCAATAGGGGAAACAGTATACCTAAGTAATTTTTGGTTAAATATAAGAGGGGTGGGAAGGTAGAGTTTGTGAGAGAATAAATCCTTTGAGAGGGAGAAACAGTATACTTGAGGGCGTAAGTGAGAGATTGGGATGGTGGTGGAGATGGTGGTGGTGTGCTTCTTATGCTGACGATCGAAAGGAAGAAATGGAAGTGAGTTGGGTGGGGTAGGAGAGAAACAATGGGCGTAAGAAGGGAGTGGGTTATGTGTGAGAAGAGAGAGTGGGTTATGTGTGAGAAGAGAGAGTGGGAGGATGTAATGAGACTAAAATGGGTATAATATTTTTTTACCCTTGTTTTTGAATTATGATAAAGAGTAGAAAAATAAATTTGAGTGTGAAAAGAGGGGGAATCTAAATGTTTGAACGGAAAATTAGGTAGTACATGATTAATTTAACTTATAACATATAAGAAGGTTTGTATGATGTCATGTGAATAGTGAAAAAATAATGCTCCCTTATATATATATATATATATATATATATGTGTGTGTGTGTGTGTGTGTGTGTGTGTGTGTGTGTATGTGTGTGTGTGTGTAATTTTTTGGGGGGTGGAACATCCATTTCGAGCAGACGACACTGGATCAGTTGGAAACAGGTCTGCCTTACTCGCAATGAAGGTGGTCTCGGGTTAAGAAGAATTCCAGACAGTTGTGATGCCATGGAATGAAAGCTATGGTGGAACTTTTATAATTATTCTAGTTTATGGGCTAAATTTCTCCATGCTAAATATGCTATGCTTGCTCTAAATTTCCAGGGCCTCTCATCTCGGCCTTCTCATACATGGAGACGCATGCAACATATTTGGCAGACCATGCACGATAATCTCAGCTTTGGTGATAACGTTCAATGGATTCCTAACCCATCCGGTTTTTCTATTAAATTTGCATTGAACTTGATCCGCATGTGACACCCCGCCTAATTAAACCTTGGGTGCTCAAGCCTTAATTTAATTTAAAACAGTATTCTTAAATGGTTCATTCTTAGCATCACTGTCGAAAACTTTTTAATTACTAACCACCTAAGTGAAATTAAGCTAGTGCCAAATTTTATCTTCATTAACAGATAAAACAACTCATGCGGAATAATATAATTTATGCAGTACTAAACCAATCATCATAAATAACTGAAAGAGATAATGTCTCGCCGAAAATCACGGATGAAATAAAACTAAATCCAAATCCAAGATATCAGAATAACTACAAATGTAAAGGATGGACAACATGTCCCCAAAATGAGAGTACTAAAACTGAGATCCTACACTAGATCTAAAATAAAAGAATCGTCTAAGCAAGCCCTGCAGCATCCACATGTGCTGCAGCTCCAAAATCCCTGGAATGAAGTCATGTTGGGTGTCCCTGTGGCTGGGCACATAAAAGGTTTTAAAAAGGATTTTTACATAGCAAGAGTTAGTACTCAAAACATTTAAAAATATTTTGCAAGGAGCTATCACAAATATGAGTTATTGATTAGACAAGTTAAGATTTCGTACACTCTCTTGAGTTACCTCACCCCTCTCATATAGTGCACGCCTAACATTGGTACTTAGTCCATCTAGCTATACTACCCAAGCCAACTAGACTAGAGTACTCCGTTGGGGTTATCTACTCTCTAAGTCACCATATCATACACGCAGTATATTAATAGTTCATATCTCATATGTTTTGCACGTAGATAACTTATTCATTTCTGGTTATCTTTGTTCTTCTTTTATAATTAAGTCTCACCACTTAATTATTACTAAAATATTATCAGTCCATCTTATTATCTACTATTCATGTCAGTAGATTATACCTACAGTATAGATTTATCACACGACGTATACTAAATATTAGTTATCACTAATATGTCCTTATAACACACACATAAAGAACTATTGGTTCGGAATAACTCACCGATCCCAAGTAAGAGTTGGTTCGGAATAATACATCGACCCCAACTATTTATATGTATACACATATTCTGGCTCGGACTCTTTCATCACGACACCAATTTTAAGGTTTGATTCGCCATTCTTCATCGACCCCAAACATATAATAACTCTATGTTAGTTCGGAATATCTCATCGACCCTAACATAATCAATTTAGTTATAATTCTCTTACCTAAAAGTTCATACAATTCAGTAGGTACACACCCGAACTATCAATTATGTTCGTACGTAATATTTTATTCTCTTATATTCGTCGTACTTGTTACTTTACGATTTATTATCACTATCGCATTTAATTGAGTATATGCACTACTCTAAGGGCCCTAGTTACCCCTCCAATTAATTCAGTAGTTAATTCATCTTTACCCTACTGATAATTATTTTGAATTCATGTTAACTCCCTTCGTAACTTATATTCACCATTTTCGATACTCGACACGTTCGTTCTTTGCTTATCTAGTCATTTTCTAAGTATTTGTCTCATTGGCTATGATGGGTCTCAACCCTCTACCTACTAGTCTTTATCAAGTCCTAGGATAGGCATAGAATCACTCTAAACTTCCCAATAAGTGACGACCATTGAAGAAAATTCACTCAAGAAGATTTTTCAGGAAACAGCAGGGGTCGATCGATCGACCTTCATCATCGATCGATCGACTGATGAACATCGATCGATCAATCTTCATAGTCGATCGATCGACTGTTCTGGGCAGTTTATACCTGTTTCATCTTTCTTAAGTTTTAGCCACTCGAAACTCCATTAAATCTTCTGGAACTCTCTACCAACATCACCAATTAGTTTTTATATGGATATAGACTATTCCTAACATTAAGATATCATCAAATCTTTACGAAAATCATCCAAGAACCACAATTATTCTTAACTTCTCAAAACCCTAGATATATGGTTTCTTTATCTTAAATCATTATATACCCAGATTTATATTTCGTAATAGGAATAATATTTCATCTGTAATTTAATCCTTTATAGATGTAAATATAACTACATGCAAGTCCTATCTAAAACATGCATCAAATCTTCCTTCAAGAATTATTCAAACCCATTTATTCTACACATCTTATACATGGATATTATAACTCAGATTTAGATTTTGTAAATAACCACTTGCCTTGATTTTGTGGTTGTTGTAGAGTTTGATTGTTTGTCTCCTTCATTCTTCACTCTTCAATTGCTTGAGTTTCAAGGATTTCTTTAAATCTCTCACACTTCTTCTTTTTATGCTTTGAGAATAACTTATCTTTTCTATCTAATGACCTCTCCGTGAGTTATGAGGGTTCTAACCCTAATTCCTTATTTAAGCAAATGTTAAAAGACTCAAAAATTCGTAGGTCTTCCCATTCCTATCTTTTAAAAGACCAAAATCCCCCTAAATGGTCCCGACTTAGCCCAAAGATGTCCCGGGACCCAACTAGTACCCCATGGTATACTATTTTGACTATTTTGACCCTTCCGGAGCTAACCGTGACCTCTAAATTATCATTTGAGTCACCCATATAATATTTCTTATCTCAACCTCTCATTAGCCCATGTTTGGCTCTCGATTAAGATTTAAATCATATACGCCCATATCACTCGTTATGACGTAAGGTAAATTCATGAGTTATTCACTAGTCATTTTCAGTAAATCGACTTAAAATATCAAATCGTCTTATTTAACATTTAGATCATCTTAAATTACTCTACTCACGTAATTTAAGTATAAGGTCTCATTATATTACTCTACCCACGTAATTTAAATATATGATCATATTAAATTACTCTACTCAAGTAATTTAAATATAAGGTCTCATTAAATTACTCTACTCACGTAATTTAAATATATGTGATCACATTAAATTACTCTACTCACGTAATTTAAATATAAGGTCCGTATTTTCTATTTAATCGCTCCATTAATTAAATTCTAAATACATAGAAATACGGGGTATTACACCGCAATTCATCATGTTATCAATTTTCATTCTCTTGTATTTGGAATCCTCGGATACAACCAAAAATTTCAACGTTCATGTGGAAATTGCTTCTGCAAGGAATTCCAATTTGTGAGTATCTCAAAGAAAATCATTTCAAATTTCCTTCAATGTGCAGATGTTGTTCCCTCCACAAAGAAGAAACCCAAGATCATTTGTTTTTTACTAGTGATTTTCCTAAAGATATTTGGGCTCACTTTAAATCCTTGATGGGCATCTCAATTTGCACCACGACTCTAAAAGGAAATTTAAATCTTTGGTGGGTCCATTCAAGAGGCAATTCTATCAGGAGCATTATGTGTAATATTCTTCCATCCATCATTTGTTGGCATATTTAGAAAGCAAGAAACTCCACAAAAATTTAGAGTACTCCCGTTAATGCCCATCATTATATCAAGAATATCAAAGATGATATTTATTTAGACTTTTTTATCAAGCCTTATAAAGGATCCACTTCAAGAATCTTTCGATCTTTTATTTCAGACTATAATGTATAATGCGCTCGAAATACGTACAAGCCACCATGAGAGGGCTCTTCTCTCATTTCTAATAAAAATTTCTTCTTGAAAAAAAATATATATATATATATATATATATTTTTATTATGAGTGTAAGACTAGAGATGGAGGCATCCCTAGGAAATAATACGCCGAGAGACGTATTATAAGGCTTGGGCTTCACGAGTTTATCTCGGTATAGAGCATATGTACCCAAGTAGACTTGGTATTAAATCTAACATAGTTCACTCAAATGGGGTATATTTCGAAGTGTAGGAAACATGATACCGGGTATACAAGGTACATCAGTGAGGTATTTATATAGCCTAGTCCTTAATATAGCATTTTCGTTGTGTCGGATTGATATATTCATACGCTATTATCGTATGTTGATCAAATGCAAATATTTGAAAAGTATTTAAATGAAAACACATATTAAGGGTGTGGCTTTGTTAAGTCGGAGAAGTGGTGAGTGTAGTCAAATTTTATACTTTGGCCTACAAAGTTTCGCGTTGAAATCAGCTCAATAGCCCTATCCTGAGAATATGTTTTTAAAAGGTAAGTTTTCATATTTGTAATTTGGAATCATGGCATTTGATTTGTATTATTTAGCATAAGAGTGTGCCAATTCGTGGCACAAGTGGGGGTGCTGGGATAACAAATTTAAGAGCATAATGCGACTGTTGCATTTTGTTTAATATCTTCATATGTTCTTCCCCCCAATCTGAATCGACATAAACATTTTTATATATTTTGCAATTGGAATCTAGTTTTTATCGACACACAATGAATTTGGAGGTTTAGATTTTGGAAAGAAAGGATGAAAAAAAGATTAACAAATTAAAATATTTCTATTTAGAACAGTTAAAATTTTAAATATATGAATATGATTAATTGGTTGTATGTAAAAACTTTATAAGGTTATGTACAATTTGATATGTTTTCTTTTGTTTTTTACTTTAATATGTTCATAATTACCCCGTTTGAGTTTGGTACTTTCGTTTAATTGACTTTTGACTTTTGTAACTATTTTGTTAAGAGTTTGGTATACTTAACGGTAACGTGCAAGGCACATGTCCCATAAAAAAACAAAACCAAGTGAAAACTTAATAAATAAAAGAAAAAAGAAAATAAAACTAAATAAGAAAACTTATAAAAACCAATCATGTTCCCTAACACCCCCAAAACCCTCCTCCCCACTAAACTCCACTACTGATAGCCATAAACCATCGGCTCCTACCCCTACCTCTACCCCCCTCCCCACTCTCACACACACACATACACACAATAAAAATCAATTTGGGTTTTTCATATTTTGAATATGGATTTGAAATTGTTTAATATCAATTAGGTTTGGTTTTTGAATCTTGGGTTTTGTATTTGATTAAGAGGTTATTAATAGATTTTCCAATCGATTTAGAATTCAAAGTTTAGTTTGCACTCCACTAAAATAGTTCGGTTATCACGATCCTTGACCATGACAAAAGGGGATTGACACATTCAAGGACCATGTAAATTCTGGGAGCGATAAATGATTGTGTACGCTCAAGGACCGTGATAACCCCCAGTTGTCACTGTCATTTTTTCCTTATAAATTAGTTAAACCAATGGGGGTGACAAAACAATGTCACAGCTAAGGACCAGGATAATATATTTTTATCACGGTCCTTGACCGGGCTGTGACAAGACTATCTGTTGTCATGGTTAAGGATCGTGATAAAATTTTAACCTTGGAAAAAATATTAGGCAGTAGCTACTGCCCAATATAAAACCTAGTTCAAACATCCCAAAATGACATGTTTTTGTTCAAACCAACATCAACAGGAACAACAATATAATATTCAATACAAAATAAATCAAAATCTAATATACAATTACACAAATCAAACCAAATTACATAAAATTAAAGTTAATTACATCAAAATAAATTACATCCTAAATATAATCCTACAAAATATAAATAATGGTCGACGAGAAAAGTCATCCAAGCAATAAACAAATCCACCACGTCGTCGATATGCCGAGCGCCACCTCGCTCGGCCAATCAGAAGAGCTCGTACTCTTTCCACAATAACACCTCAATCATTATCACCCGGGACTCATAAGGCTGTAGTGGATAGGTGTGCACCATGGTACCCATGGTAGTGCTCATCATATCCCTTACTCCCTTGGAAATTCGTGAACCTCCACACATGTTATGGATATAAATTATCTCCCCATCTACATCAAACTGAGTCAAGATAGTGGGGTTATGGATAGAGTATATATCACAAGGGAATGATGGGTCTGTCAGCATCGGTGAGGGGGATGGAGTAGTGGTCCACTCACCAAACGTCTTCTTACCATTTCCTTTATCCTTCGCCTTCCCCTTTTCCATATCTATGACTTCCCGTTTGACCTATTCGAACATGTAGTTCACGATTTGTTTGAGATTTTCCAACTTCGAGTTCGTGTTTGCTTTGTACGTATTGACCTTGGAGGACAACCCACTATTACTACAATCAAGGCCTAGTAAATTCGGGTTTCTTATTCGGGCGCTGACACCCCTAGTACAACCTTTTCATCTTGTCCTAATAGTTGGCTCAGTGCATTCTTACTTATAGATGCCTTGTAAGCATCACTCTGGATGTTGTTCAACGCATTTAGCCTAACCTGAAACAATATAAATATACGTTATTAACTTTGAAAAATAATATTAATAAATTATTAAAATTAATAATATAATTTCAGTTATAACTTACACCAGTCTCGGCGACTTGCAGATTAGCAAGCTCGCCCTTCTTCAGCCAAACCTTTATATAGGAGTCAATCCTATGTACCTTTCTCCACGGGGCACTCCCAGACTCCTATATCGATTAAATTAATAATAAAAAATTAATTTCACCATTAAACAAAATATGACCAAATTAAAGCATTTTACTTACCATTATATGTTCTACCTCCACGTAAGATATCCGCCCAAGGTAATGCACATTCACCTTCCTTTATCGATTAATCCTCACCGAGACATGGGTGGACAATTGTCTCTCAGACGCCTTAAAATCCATGAACCACTTCTAGTTGGCCAACGTGATCGGCTGCTTCTTCGGGACGGTGTCCCTACATCGCAGCATAAACTCTCTATCCCTCCCGAATTAGTGAGTGTGCGTGTTCTTCTTCCATGTCTTCCATTACTCGCGTACACTGACCAATATATTGTCCCGCTATTTCGGGGGCAAGTTGTATTGTTATTATCCAACAAACATATAATACAAGAAAGTTAGTGAATTAACATTAAACAAACAAATAATGAATTTTGAAGATGTGCGTATTTTACATGAGAAAAACACCTAAAATAAACTTAAAGGGGGTGAATAGGTTTAAAGACATTTATGACTAATTTTTTATTTCAAACGATTTTTCTTGCACATTCAAGTTACTCAACATAATTTTCACCAAATTTCTTTCATTAACTCACACAATAATATAATTAGGTGAATATAGATGAACAAAACTATATCTAACATACCTAAGTCAATTTTAATTCAATTCACTAGATTTAACTTAAATCTAACTGATGTGTGTGATCAAATGTGTGCATATAAGTATAAAACATTCACAATCAACCATAAGACCAGGTTTACGAGGAACAAACCCCACCTAGGGGTAAAAAATCTCAACGCACTCCAATTATCATTTCTACTTGATAAGAAATTTTACAAAAGACAATAAGGTACCTCTCACACAATCTCTATTATGTAGTTACCTATGAACCGACTTTACCCCACAGTCAATGAGAATTGATAACGAGCTCCACCTAACTAACGAAGAAGTATGTTCTCTTACTTGGAAGTTGCATCACACTCTGATTTCTATAATAAATCATAGTGCCTTATCTTTTAGATCTAGGAGTAGATGATCATATCATTCAAAGGTAGATTGATTTGAATGAATAAACCATGTGAAATATAAACCAAAACACTTTTAATTCTCTCTCAAAATCATAGATCGAGTATAGATCTAAGTTTTATCAAAATAGGAGGAAACAATTGAAATTGAAAAGAGAAGCAAAGGAAAAATTCTCTAAACCTCGAAAATGATCGAAGAAATATATTTGAGTTATAAGGTTTTTCAGATCTAATGAAATGGGAGGGGAGATAGCCTCTTATAGAGATTTTTTTAAATCAGACATCGTCGTGCGAACGGTTAAATATGGACGTGCACATGATTCCAGGAAATATGGAATCTCAACTTTGGTATGTCTTGTAAACGCCTCCACTGTGCACAGTCTCAATATGGAGTCGTGCTAACAATTAAGGCAAAAACACTTTTCAGAGTTCCTTAACAGGTTCAAACATTTAAGCTAACTCTCAATTTTTCTAAATGTCCTCTAAACAGTTTAAAACATTTCAAAACACTTGTTCCATCAAATTTAACATCCTCACACATTTTAAAAACATGTGCTCAAATGTGTGTTTATCTATAATCAATTCACAAACTTTACAACAAAGGATATATTCTTCACTTTAATATGAATTCATGGCAACAAAATTCCTCAATGAACGGCTTGAAAAATCTTCAACTTTCAAAAGTTCATTCTAACTCAAATGACTGCGCCTCACTCATATAGAATTAAGTCTATATGACTTGATGGACTTAATGACTTAATTGTTTTGGTAAGAGAATAAGACAAAGTAATATTAATTACAAAATTATATTTTCAAATTTTGGTATGAAAGTGAAATATTTAATAAAAATATCGATATTTTAATACCTTTAGGCCCCCTAATTGGGCATCTTCAGCTCACCAGTCATGTTCCTCCAATTATCATACCCAAGACCAATTATTGATTTCATTTATTCTAACGATGTCATCATTAAAGATGTCTTGTATTCAATTAAGCTCTCATGATTCCCAAACTTAATAGGTTTTTTGTTAGACCGCTCCTCGTCCCCTACGCTTTGTCCTGGGGTCCGATGGCCTAATGTAGACATATTATACAAAAATAGGCTTTAGAATCGTAATATACAACATAAATAAAATGGAAATACTCAATAGGGACATAACAATTTAAATAACACTAAACTATTCCAACTCATTTGCGTAGTTTCTATAAGTTAGTTTAGTGGCATGTGATATGATCATGCCTCTGGTAGTTTTGTTGTTAAATTACATTGTCAACCCCTAACACCCTATTTATAAGCTTAAGCCTTGGATTTTTGAATTTTATACAAAATTTTCACCTCGTCAATTACACGACTGCATCGATTGTTTTTACGAGTTAATTTAGTATCGTGTGACGTGATCATTCCTCTTTCTAAGAAGTTTTGTTATTAAATTACGTTTTCACCCCCCCCCCCCCCCAAACGCTTTATTTTCAAGCTTAAACCTTGGACTTTTTTATTTTCTACTAAATTCTCACCCCGTGAGTCACACGACGGCACTAGTTAATTCTAAAAGTTAGTTTAGTGATTTGTGATGTGATTGTACCTCTAACGACCAACATTAGAGTTAACAAATAATAAATTTATACTTCACAAACTACATATTACAAATTAAAAATTAGAATCCTCACCGACTTCCTAACTAAAATTATGAAACTAGATTAATATTACATTTTACAACCTAAATAACTCTACTCATATAAAGTATCTAGAATTTGCTTCAAGTTTGGGTTGTCATCCGAAACGAATTAATAGTCGGTAGAAGTTTTCAAGTCATCCACGGTACTGGTGAGATGCTTTTGGATGTGTAAAATAACTCATCATGGTTCATTGTTGATATACTCTGAGTAAAACACTTGCTTGATCTTTTCAAATAAATGGCTCATTATTCATATACGCTTCTTCATCTTGTATAAGTCTACCACTATTAGATTGGTAGCCGAATCAACTTTATAAGATTTTTTTCCCTTAACTCTTATCTAATCATAAAAAACACGAGATCTTTTAAATATATATAGTCTAATTCAAAAATGTTTTGAATTATGCCATAGTAAGTCATTTATGCTTCATTGAGGTTTTTGTCTTTAGCATTCGCCCTAAAATACGTAAGAGTCTTATGTGAAATTTCATTATTTTGCTCATACAACCTCGACAATAATACATAACCATTTAATCAATACTACTTAAACGTGTGTGCCGTGAAATTAGTGGCGAGACGAGCAACCCTTAACATAACATCACCCATCTTCAACAACTAAAATAATGGATTACATAATTACATAAAATTTAAACCATTCAATTATTTATCATTTGATCAGGGATTTTTGACATAATAATTACCTCTTGTGACACCTAAAGTCTAAATTCACTATTTGAATGTGAAATCGTCCTTCATTTTTATTGTGACCAAACACATTAGATTTTCTACGTCTAATGGCAAAACTTATCAAGAAGGTGATCAAGTATATAAGATAAAAACACAAAGTATAATTACAACATGATCTTACTCTCTCAATTCTTCGATATCTTCATGGGTTTCAAACATAAAACGATCAAATTGCTCATATTGTAAACTTGTCGATTTAGCTCATTTGCCCAAGACTTGACCACCCTCACATCCATCATCTACAATGTCAGGGTCAAGAATATATTCCCTGGTGAACATGGATCCCTCCACAATAAGGTATTCTTTCGTGATGGATCCTTCAATGTACCTCGTATTCTTAATGTACTATTTGAAAACTTTCAGTAATCCATATATTAAAGTTATTAAAACTCAGCAAATTAACTAAAGTAAATTAAACTATCATCAACTTACATTAGCAAGTATATCTTTCAAATGGGCACATCCATTGATATCTTACTAGGCTATAAATAATCGCCCCATCGCATAAGTTTATTAACAATTGAATACTAATGTCAAAGAATGTCGGATGGAAGTACTATCCAATACACAAGTTTATTTAGCTAGAGTTTTCTTTATAGCCACGGTGTGATTTTAGTTTAACTACGTTAAAACACAAAAGTGTGATGCAAAGTCTAATGTGCATAGTGTCCCTCCACAAATACTTATGCAATAGAGAAACAATGATTAAACAATAAAGGGACCAGTTTCATGATCAAATTCCAATTATAAGACTTGTACTTATGTATATCATGTGTGTTGTAGCTCACAATCCTCTTCACATTTGAAGAAAATTAGAAGGAACTTTCAAATTGTGCAGTGTGTCTAAAAGCACATTTCTTTATTCGCGTGTCAAAGTATATGCCCAGAGATAATTATATTCCTTATGATATTGTCTTCTTTCAACCATAATTGCGGCTTAATTTTCAACAATTTAAGATCACTTCGTGCCTTTTCTCCATCCTTCGAATGACTTCCAGTTAGGCATGTTCTCATAAGAGGTTCGATGATGTTCCTCTCTTCATGTATGATATTTAATAAATGGCCCATGGGGTTACACTTCCAATACGACAAGTAAAATAATAATAACCTCTTAGACCACACATTCCCTTTTTCATGCTTTACATTCTTGAATTTAGAATTCTTCCTTGACAAATTATCTTCGCATTTGGAATCCCCCCCCCCCCCCCCTTCAATTTATGAACCTGCAAGTTTTCTTGGAGATAGCTTATGTTCAACCCCACTCGACAAAAAATTATAACTTTTAGCATAAATATCCTATGAGAATGATATATAATTTTTTCAGTATCCTCGAGATGTTAAGATCCAGTCTCCTTTTCAAAAATACGACACCCAAAGTAACCATAAATATTACAGCCCGGTAAAGTCCCATAAGCTGGAAAATTATGAATTGCCCATATCAACATGGTTTTTAACCTGAACTCTTCATGTTTCCTAGAGTTAAATGCTTTCACGCGCTCTACCCACAACTCATTAAATTATTCTACCAATGGTGCCAAGTAGACATCAATGTCATCGCTTAATTTCGTTGGTCCATGTATCAATAAAGACAACATCAAAAGTTCTGGTCTAATGTGCAACGAAGGATTTAGCTTTATGGGCACTAAGATCATCGACCATACACTAAGATTGGATCTTAGATTAACAAATGGATTGAACCGATTTGTTGATATTACCAAATCAATATTACATTACTCATTGGCAAAATCCAATTAATTAAAAGTATGCCTTTCCAAACGGTTAAGTCAGTAGGATGACGCATGAGATCATCCCCACTTCTGCTCGAGCATGCAAGTAATTGCTTCATTTATCCATGGTATCGTAAAAAAATATCTCCAATTTTGGACCAACGGGGAAATATGTCAATACTTTTAAAGATATATCGGAAAATGCATCTCTCTTACCATTCGAATCATGCTCTGGCACACATATAGATTCCATGCATAACGAAGCATAATCATCATTTTCGTACTCCTACCGGTATAGTATGCAATCATACTTACAAGCATTAATTGATTTACACTTTATTCTCAAAACTTTCAAAATGTTCTTCATAATCGGACAGTTATTTGGAAATATAATCTGTTTAGGGAGCAAACCCTTCACCCAATTTAAAATTATATTCACACTATTCATAGACAAACTAAAACAACTCTTCAAAATATGCAAACCAACCATGGCATGCAAAGTTATCTAACCTTTTTCAAAGTTAGGATACAATGGTTTGGTCGATTTGACTTTCAAACTTTAGTAGTCTTCGTCAAGTTTATCCTAACACTATTATGAGTACTAGAACCTCCATCACAAGATTCATTGTCTTTCGTATCATAATCCTCATTGTTTTCCACTACATGGAAGCCGTAAGCATTGTCTATTAGATCATCTAACATATTATGCTCTATAGTATCCCCCGGCCTTCTACCGCTGTTCACACCAGGTAATCGACTTGAATACCCCATTTAAGCAAATATAATTCTGTTATTTTCCACAAAAAAATGTTACAATTTCTACAACATGCACAAGGATAGGAGAATATTTCATCATTACGAAATCTCTTTGTGAATTTTACAAACTCATTAGCACATTTACAGTACATATCACCGAGTCTGTTTGTCTCACCCATAACAGCATGTAGGAATCATTACCTACCATGTGTAAATAAATGGAGTGAGAATATTTTTATACCCCATGAGACTAAACTAACTTGTAAAAATGACTGGTGCAACCGTGTGACTCACGAAGTGAGCCACATGACTGCGTCAGTTGTTTCTACAAGTTAGTTTGGTCTTGTGGGGTAGTTAAATCATTAGTAAACTCGAACACAAGCACGACCTCATTAACAACTTATTATGTTGATGTAATAATTTTAAATATTAGCATATTGAAATCCTAAGTCATGTATACATACCAAATTGGTTTTAATTATGCTTTATAACCTAATCAAATCCATCTTTAAAAACATATGTCTATTTGAAGAACATTAGAATTTATCAAAGAACGTTCATTATGTTCTTTGCCATTTTTAGCCAAAACCCTTCACAATTTTTAAATAAGCCCACAAATTATATTTTTTAACCAATATGATTGAATTTACAATAAACTAACACAATATAATGAAGGTCAGACAAATATCAAAGTCAAATGTACACATTATATTGATGAATGGTTTGAATGTTCAAACCTAGTTTTTGCACAACATGATTTCAAAGAATAACAAAACAATACATGTATATACAATTATCTTACAACATATACTGTAAGGCCCCGACCCCCAAGCGTCAACCCAATCTGGTTCGACTGCATTATGTTTTCAGATAATTTTTCTAGTCCATTTTATTGAATTATATTAACCAAATAAAAATACAATTTCATTTTCCAACGCGTGCACAGAGTGATAACAAGTGGGGAACCCATTAGGCAATGCCTTAGGGTTCAATTAATCAGAGCTACTAGTGTAAATAATAAGAATTACTTATCTATGAAACGCTCTCAAAATACGATATATCACTTAACCTATTGTAACAAAGGAAACGAGGTGAGACAATCCCTAGTGGGGTTCCCAATAACGATGCAATATAGATACAAATGGCAAAAAAATGATGCAATATTAAACTGTAAAAACTAAAAATGTATGCATTAACCATGTTTTATTCAAAAATATTTCCTTTAACTTTGATGAGAAGCCATTAACCTTAGATTCCATAATTTACTATTTGATTACATAAACATTTCTTTAATCCATTAATTTACAAATTTATAAGGAAGAAATCATGTTCCCCTTTTACTCCATTATCATTTATCTGGTTTTATTAAAAACTATCAGCTTCACATTTAACCCACCACTTCCAGGGCATTTTTATAAAATAACATCTCAACACACGCACTCGGTATATAAAAGACTTATTTAAACTTACAAGTCACCCCGGGCTTATAATCGCTGTAGATTATACGAATGCCCGTTTATGATATTTATTACTTTACTTCCTTTAACCTTTAACTTACTAACACATTATCGTGTCATTTTATTTTATTCTTTGAATTGTTATACCACAGGTTTATTGATTATTTCAATAGCATAATTATCCATAATTTCATTATATTCAATTTATCGCAAAAAAACACATCCGTATACACGTATTAACTGTTCATCTTCCTTGAAGTTTATCAATTCCATAGACTTTCCCTTTTCATTTCCTTTTTAATCATATATTTAACCCTATCCTATTTATGTTACAAGCTTTCACTGCCTGCCATAAATGTCACAACCGTTACTTCCTTGGCCAGTGGTTTTTTAGTCTAAGTTGAAGTCGCACCCTAGGGATTCGGTCCCTTCTTAAATTTTTCTGGTACTCTTTCACTTTACATTAAGTCTATTTACTTGCAGTACAACCTCCATTCTTATAAAAAAAACACGGCTTATCGTCGCCATTTACTTACTTAAACGTGCCTTTTAGACCGTTAATGTTACTTAAAACTTTTTACCCAGCCGAAGATAGAACCCAAGGTAAATATCACCTTCTCGCCCTTTGTTACACAATTGAACACTTTTTACCACTTAATCCTTATCACAAAATCTTAATCTTTGGCCGACATTTTTCTTTTTCAAAGTAAGACTATTTTTTTCTCGTAACGTTCAAGGACCATTTTCATCTTATTTGTGTTCATTCAAAACCTTGTGTAACAAAGTCTACACTTTATCAAAATATTATGCTTAGAGTGAAAACCTTAATCTACACATATCTTAGGGTTCTATTCATACTTAAACCAAACTCATTTTTCACTTTACAATATTACCAACATTTTTTCGATATTCTTAAATTGCCATTTGGACCCTTATTTTTCAATTTTTCTACATTTCGTCCCATAAATGTTAAGCAACATTTTTATTTACAACATTCATTACTTAGGAATCATACCATTCGTAAGTCATTAATACTTTATAAATACTTACAATATTTTCATGAAAAACCTCACTTTAATATCACCACTTTTGTCCTGATATATTACACAGTGTTACAATTTAATATTTTCCCCATAAAATGTAACCCCACTCTTTATGAAATAATACATTCTTACATGAAATAATAGTATTTATCATAACACTATAAAAAAAAGCTCAAATATTCTAAAATTCTTAATAAGATTGAGAATTTTACAACCTTACCATTTTTCACTTATTCTTATGAAAGTATTAATATTAACAAAATGGTGACATTTTTATTTCAACGAGAAAACAACAATTGATAATCTGAAATTTCACAAATTGTAAATTATACTCCAGACCCATTTTTTAACGCCTTATTTTACATGAAATCATAACATAATTTCATAACTTTTTTCATTTTTATATTCTGAAAATTTTCACCGTTTACAAACTATATTTTAAACATGTGTTTAACACACACACACACACACATATATATATATGTGTATATATATATATATATATATATATATATAGCTTGCATAATATATTTTCAAAATATAAAGTGCCATAAATAAAAATCCCAACTCAAGTGATGTTAAAGTCTTTTGAAGATGATGATGAAATGTTCCAAGACTCCATGGAAGTTCCCTGAGTAACCTACCTTCTAACTCTATTAAATACCCTTCTTCAACTCCATTAAAAATATATACCTCCAAACTCCAATAAAACATCTCAACTTTACTAAAAATGTTTAGGTGGCACCATCAATAAACTCCAATAATAGCGTTAATGGCTTGTACAAAAAAAAAGTTTGGGTTGTTTTGAGGAAAGATAATGGTTCTTATTCTAAAAGCCTTAAGGGGGAAATGGTGGTTTATCTTTACTAAAGTGGATATGTTTTGTGTTGATGGTCATTCTTGTTAGGGAGAAAAATAATAGTATGAAAATTGATCCCTTTGATGGTCGGGTTGGTATAAATAAAATGGGAGTACGAGGATAAGAGTAATCTATTTATGTAAGAATGAGCACGATCTTAATGAATTGACTTATTTAACTAAATTTCCAATCAAAAATACAATTTTATCTTATTATCCTAAGACATGCATCTAATTGATAAAATATATTAATAAAATATTCAATCACACGGCAACAGAGGAAAAATCCCATTTCAGGGTAAAACCTTCTATATTAGCCCTTTAGAAACTTTTCAAGACAGTCGACTTATAATATTACTTGATACAACTAGAAGTAAAACGCGTAGTCTTCATGTAATCTCTAAAGATTACCACTCGATCATGAGCATTCCACATGAAGTGATCTAGCCTCGGGATCCACCGATTTAGCCGTGATCCCTCTGAGTTCATAAGTCATCCGTAGAGATGATCTCTCCATAATGAATACAACTCAACTAAGGCTTAAAATGATTCACAAAATATATTTGGTGATGTGTTTGTGAATCAAAAGTATTTTATAAACAAAAATGTTGAAAACTTTTGCAACAAATATGCAAAAATCATTTTGGCCAAAGTCTTACGAAAGTTGGAGTCAAAGCAGGTATTTATAGGTCGTATACAAAATTGAGACAACGGCTTGTTCGAACAAAATTAGAAATCATCCGAACGAGAAAGGCATGTTTGAACAAAAACACAGTTAGTTCGAACGAGACTCCAATCTCGTTTGAACCAACTTCTAACAAGATTCAAACGAATTCAAGCAAAACACCCTCGTTAGTAGTTCGTTCGATGTAAAGATCAAATATCCTTCAAATGAAAAGGCTTTTTCATTTAAACGAGGTTAATTTTTTTTTAAAATCTAAAAAATTCAGTCTCGATTTAAATAAAAAATAACATCCCCAATAAAGTTTATGAATAATTTTAAACACCAATTATTTTATACCTTCGTGCGATGTGGGGAAGTCTCGAATGTTGGAGTCGATTTATCATGACGATACATGACAGTTTGTAACGAGATAGGCCAAACTAGCCCAAAACATAAAAAGACCTAAACTATGAGCAATACCAGAAAAATTGCGCTTACAATTTAGGTCAATCACATTTCGACAAACAAAAACTTGTTAGACTATTTCCTGCCCATGATAGCGATCGCAGCCATCACTCCCGCGATCAAACGCTTTGCCCCACTATAGCGGTAAAATTAGTTCGCCATGGCGGCTTGATATTCAGCGCATTGTGCGCGATGTGCCAGTGAATTTCCTTAGTTTGTTCTATTACCTTCAACACTCCCAAATGTGTTTATATACGGCGTTAACTCCCCAAAGTCCCATTCTTCCAAAATTCAACCTTAATTCTTTCTTATTAATATTTTTTTCCATACATCATTACCACATGTTTCTTCTTGTTAAGGTCACAAAAAAAATCATTTTATTGCACTCCCTATTCCGTGCAAATATAAAGATTTTATACACATGTTTTTTAAACAATAAAATCTTCACTCGTAGTGTCCGTTCACCCTATAAATCATGTTATAAATATTGACACCCACGTAAAAATCCTTTTATCAAATTTTATATAAGGATTTAAATATTAATCGCAAACCCTAGTTGACAAATAATTAATCATTTTCATTAGAATTATGGGCGCAAAGCGTTTTTATCATCTTTGTGAATATCGCATATAAGTTAACCTAGCCTTATCGTATAAATCCTATGTAACATCATATATGCGACACGTGAATCCATGCACACACTTTAGAATTCACATAATACCTATGCAAACGCTTGCATATATACGCCTTACGTAAAATGTTTCATAATTAGCCCACAAACATCGCGTAATTATTACTTTAATCACTTTATAAAAGTTAGGGTATTACCCATACATTTAAGAACTACACACACACACAGAGAGTTATATATATATATATATATATAAGAGAGAGAGAGAGAGAGACTCATTTTGGGTATATATACACATCTCTCTCTCTCTTTCTCTCTCTCTCTATATATATATATATACACACACACACACAACATATATATGTAAATCATACCTTTTGAGTGAATGAAAAGGGAAGATTTTGACTTAGGGGAGAGAGAGAAAGGCGATTTGGCAGAGAGAGAGGAGGGAAAGTAAAAATGTTGGGCCAAAAAGTGTTTTAAGTGGACTGTTCTAGAAAGAATTATCACGATCCTTATCGTAATCCTTGGTCGTGACAAAAAATATGTTTCAATCACCGTGACAAGGTCGTGACAAGTGTTATCATGGTCTTGTCATGGTCGCGTGCGTGTTTTTTGTCAAGGGTCCTTGTCGTGACAATAATTGGATGAAGGGGTAGAGGGGGAGCTATAGTATTGGGTTGTAGGGTGTGGGAGGTTCTGGCTGTGGGGTTTAGGGTGGTGGGGGGAAGAAGACGATGAACTTTTTTTTTCTTCAGTATTTTTTCAATTTTCTATTTTTAATATTTTTTAACTTTTTAAAATAATTTATTAATTACTAAGTCATGTGCCTTACACATAACTGTTGTAGCTGGAAATATCCTACTTAGATTGATTCCAAGAAAATAAAGTTGAACAATAAATAAAAATTACCCAACACATAATATAAGTGATTTAATAAGGTGCCTACGTCCACGGGGTACTTCCCTCTCTCTCTTTTTGTATTAAGTAATTCTCCATAATGGGAATTACACTCCCCTTTTCCTATGGATAAGGGTTACATTTATAGATAACAGAAAGAAAATGATTTATGTGGGACTCTGTAGCCTTGGAAGGCAGTTGTGATCTGGTGGCTTGAATCCAAGTCTGAGATTTCTAGTCGATCGAATCCTCCTTTGTTCTTATCTTTGGGTTGTGATCGCATATCAGGATTGTCGGACATGTGTCAACCATTACGATTTTGACAAATAGTTTGGATAATTCCCACATAATTTTCCCCAAAGCTCTGCAGGCCGAAAGGGGTGAAGGATTTTGATCGCCCGTGACATTTAATGTTGGTCGGTATTTATGTTTGATTGCCTGTTGAAGATGAGATTGAAGAGTATCAACACTTATATTTTTTTGGATGAAAATTCTGTTTAGTCAGTCCGTTAAGTATGTAGGGAATGCTCATAATTTGCTCCAGTCTTTTAGAGGTACATTCGTTATCAGCTTACTACGAGAACCAAAAGGCAAGGCGCATCTTCCGGCCTTTGGCCAGGGTTTCATTCCAAATAATGGAATGTGTTGGAAGTTGAACCAAACAATTCAAAGACTTCCCCTTACCTCCATTTTGAACTACCTTCAATATTCAAGACGTCAGAGCCTTTTTTATTCACCTTCACCTGTAAGTATTTTTCTTTTCTTATTTTCCATTTTATCTACAATTTTCTTGAAACGATCATATTTTCTTCTTGGTTACTTCATATTTCTCTATCATTTTTCTCCCTGGATGAAATAAATTGTGTATGTGGTGAATGAGATATCCGTATGGGAGTTTAGAAAAAGGTTTCCCATCAGCGATTGAGTTATCATAGAGTGTGATAAAGATCCTAACATCTGCTATAATGTAGAGGGTGGCCACTAATTACACACCCAGGCCATTATTGAGGGTGAAATCATATTTTCCCTTAACCAATTATTTTTTGAGTTTTGTGAGTATTTTAGAGTGGTGTTTGTTTAATGCACTCCGAACACATGAAGTATTGTTGATGATGTCTATCAGATTAATGAGTTATATCAAACTCAAATAGGAGTCATTAAAATTAGATATTATCATACTTACCTGAAAACAACCGAAAACGCCTTATACTTGAATGTAAGGAGGGGGATAAAGTTCTTGTTGTAAATCTCATGACTCCAATATTGTTAGACAGTGGAAGCATCCATATACTTTATTATGAAGCCTATGGATAAAATACTTGAGATCCCGATCCTTTAAAGCAGTGAAGAATTTATACGTGAGTCCACTTCAGTTTGTTTTGAGTCAGTGAATGTTACTTTTATCCCTATTGTGATCCCTGCCACCTCGAAAGAAGAGATGGCACCAAAGAGAAAAAATCCCACTCTATTGGATGAGTTTGACTTCTTCACTTTCCCAAAGTCCCAGCTTTCCAAACAGAAGGGTCCACTCAACCTCGTTAACTTATCGATTTCATTAAAACGCAGGGTCAAAACAAGAGTAGGACTAGCTTTAGTCCTTCTATTACTGGAATTATTCCTTCCAAGAAAGTTGATAGCCCTATCAAGGGGAAGGGTCACCAAATATTATATATGGCCAAGAACCCTAACTTGTCCCTCGCGTTGCTGAGGGGGGATATCCTGGAGATAGATAAGGAGTCGATCGATGGGATGACCACCGACCAACTGGTTTCTCATGCCACCCGTTATTATCTCTGGTAAGCCTTCACACATTGGTCGGATTTTTACCTTAGGACATTTTCTACAGTACTAATATGTGATTATCCTCCTCTAGTTCGTAGCGAAATTTGTCGATATCCTCGATAAAAAGGCTGCCTTGGCTAAGGCTAATGACGATCTTTAGCATGCTTTGACGAAGTCTTGTGAGGCTTGTAAGGCCCCCAAGAATGTTTAAGAGACTGAGAAAAAGGGCATCGAGCTAGCGATAATGAAAATAAGGTCGAATAATGACCGGTTGAAGAAGGTCGCCAAGGAAAATGCTCGGATCATATCTGATGCTTTAGCGATTAAGGACAAGGCCTGTGGCTAAGGGTTTGACTTTCAATAAAAACTTCCATTTTTGTCTTATCATTGCTTACCCAATTATTGACTGCCCGTTAGTGCTTTTGTTCTTTTATTTCTGAATGTTTTTCTCTGATCTTTGTAGTATGATAATAGCTTGGCATTAATTCTAATATCCTAAGGAAATAAAGACTCAGATTTAATACTTAGTCAAGAAGCTTCTAGACAATCTCCTAAAGCATTTGTGTCTGTTCGATAAGAACTTCAAAAAATGACAAGTGTCTATAGCGAGTAGGTTATCAAGGTTGTTTCAATGAGGTTTGAAGTAAAAGATGTTGTAGATATTTGTAAACAATTGGAGAGGGAGAACAATGTCCTAAGGGGGGATCTCAATAAGGCTGAGAAAGTTCATGAAGAAGATCAGGAGACCAGGAACGGTCTTTATAATAAAATAATGAGGTTGATGTATTAATTTTGTCATGTCCCTCTTGATATTTGGGCGTTGGGCTATGATGAAGATTGGATAGATGTTTTCCCATAACTAGATGAAGCCAAGCATATCATCTACCAGCATAGGTGGTTGAATGCCCTGACGATCATAAAAGTGCCTAAGGAATCCCAATTCTGGCATTAGTATGCAATTGTCCCATTATTTGGATCCTAACTTTCAGAGTGACGAATCATGGATCCTAATAAACATTATCCCTATCCAATTGATAAGGAACCACCTTATCGACCATAATAGTGACGACGAGTTTTGACCTAATCCAGATGATGATGATCTTCGCACTAGAGTGATTGCTAAACTGGAGCACCGAAGATAAAGTAATGGTGGGAGATATGTATTGATCATTTCTTGTAATTTTCTGATCTAGTCACTTTGTAAATATTTTAACTATGAATAAAATCAATTCGATATTTTACCTTTTCTCATGTTTTATGTTGAGCCTTTATTTACTGTTTGCCTTACCGATTAAAAATTTTCATCACACAATCTTAGGCATAGGACAAACTATGGAGAGTAACTGGTCACAGGACCATCCATTCGTTTAGGATTTTAGCCAACCAAGGTAGGGATCCCCTAAAGGTATTTTTCTTGCCTAGTTAATTCTTAATGCTTCCGTATCTATCAGTGACGAAAACATGTAACTTTGAGATTTGATTAAGTGTAATCTCACTAAGGCCTTCAAATTATCGATCAGGGGTTAGTCAGGCATTTGGACCGATGATCAAAACTTGATCTGTTGAACTTTTAGCAAATACAAAGATGTTGTTGCTATAATGATAACTTGCAAATTAAAAAAAATGATATGTCATTTGGAACAATGAGAAAGCCAGTTGCATTAATTAAACTTTAAATTATTTACTAAACAGGGCTTTGAAATTTGAACAAAGCTAAAAATAAAATTTCCTAAGATTGGTCACGTTTCAGGCCCTAGGAATCTCCCTGCCCCCCGATATTTCCAAATGGTAGGCTCCTTGGAGGTCGTCTTTGATAATTTTAAAGGATCCCTCCCATGTAGGACCTAATTTTCCATCAATGACTTCTTTGCGCTACCGATCACTTTTTTGAGGATATAATATCCGACCTCAAACCTCATTAGGTTAATGCCTTTATTAAACTACTTGGCCAACTGATGTTAGTAAGAAGCCAATTTAATCAAGGCATGTTCTCTCCATTCTTCAGCTAGGTCGAGCTTAGTCCTTATAATTTTTGTATTCAGACTTTGGTTAATAATGGTTGTCTTCATGGTTGGCAAACAAGCATCCAAAGGAATTATGGCTTCCATCCCATAAGCTAAGGTGAAAGGCATTCCCCCAGTCGACCTCCTGGGCAGTGTTCGATATGTCCATAGGTGATAAGCACCCAAAACTGTACATTTTATACCCCGAATAGATGTACTTGAGTTGATAATTCTAAATAATTTGGGGTCTTATGCGCGTAAATGTTTAATGTGCAGATTTAATTGCAGTTGCGGTATCGAAAGCTATATTTTCAGGCAATTTGCAGTTAAAATGGAGCTAATTACCAATCCCGTAACCCTTGTCTTCCCTAACTTGCCCTAAACTTGTCCCGAGCCGTATGTGTTTGATTTTTCCCTTTGGTATTTTTATATTTTTTAGATTTTTAGTTTGAGTTGTTTTTATTTTAGATTTATTTAGTATTTTCTATATTTTATTTTCTATTTTTCTATTCTATTTTTATTAGTGTATTTTTAATTTTATTAGTTTTTATTTTATTAGGATTAGTTTTTTTAGTTTTATTAGATTATTTTTTTTGGACTTTAGTTTTCATTTAGATTTTAAGTATTTATTTGTTTTGATTTATTCTAGTTTTTATATAGCTTAGGATTTTATTTTATTTTCAAGTTTTAATATTTTTATTTTTATTATTTTTATTTTGTTTTATTTTTAGTGTTATTAATTTTAGTTGAGTCTTTATTATTTTAGTTGGGTACAAATTAAATACACACAAACATCCCACACTCACATACACCCTAAACTAATACCTCACCCTAACTCTCATATACCTCAAACACTCACCCACACCCACATTCCCATACACTCACACACCCCAAATCAACCCCACTTCATCTTCCCCCCCAAAACCCACTCACTCTCTCTCCTCTCAAATCTCTCCAAATCCACCTTATACGTCTCTCATCCTCCATTAAAACCACTCACCAACCACCCCCATTTCGGCCACCCCCTGCCGGAGATAACCCACGCGCACCCCTCAACAACCCGGAACCCTCGCCGTAACCCATAACCCGAACCAAACCACCTGAGTCCCTTATACCACCTGAACCTTCGGTGCCCCCATCGTCGAAACCCACAAACCGCTACACCTATCTCCTGCGAAACCCATCATCAACCCGAGGTCAGCCGCTGCTGCCCCGACTTCGGCGATGTCCCGCCTGTCCACCGGAACTCCAAACCCACTCCGGCGTTCAACCCCAAACCGACCCACATCCAAACTCACCCGAACTCATGTACCAAACCTGTTACCCTCTAACCATTACCAACTTTAACCAAAGACCCATAACCAATTTCCCATCTCAAAGCCCTCATACGACTTTACCTGCATAAACAAAAAAAAAACAATCTTCAGAATAAAAACCCATGTGCCAACTAAAACCCATTTAAACCAACCTTTTACCGATTTTCCCAAACTACCCCCAACTAACTCATTTAACCCACTTTCCCAAAATACCCAATAACCATATCAGATTTTGTCACCCAAATTCGCTCACCCATGTACCTTCCTTACCTCACACCTTTCCCATGCACATGTGTTCATAATTGCCTAAACACCCTCACCTCAACACCTTACACACCTCTTACACATTAAACCTACCCAATTTACCCCCATGCTCCATGCCTACTATTTAAGGATGGAAGACCCCAATTTGAATAAAAGCTTTTAGAATAGGAATTAGAAGAGAGAATTGTAGAGAGCGAAACACCCATTTTTTAGTTTATTTTTTTTTAGGTTAGAATTTATTTTTATTTTACTTTTTTAGAGTAGTGAGAAAAATAAATTAGTGAGAATCCATTTTTGAGTGTAATTGTTGATGTAATTTTGGTTTGATCACACAAATTGTAGGGATGTAAATTGCAAATTCAAGGATTGGAGTCCAATTTCACTCAAAGAGATTTGGTTTGATTATTCTTCTCTTCTACTTTATTTTATTAGCCTTTCATTATTTGATTATCATGTTTGATATTATGTTAGGCTAAATCCCCTTTCAAGGGGTGGGGTGAACCTTTATTTGATATTATTTTGATTTAATTAGTTTGATTACTTGAAAATTCCCTTTGAATATTAATTTTGATCCCCCACCCTTAAATTTGCGCCTCGAGAGAGGGTAAATGATTTTCGAGAGAAAATCAAAATTCTAAGTTATAATACTCATTTTAGATTCGAACTAGAGATAGGGGTGTCTTAAGTGTGGTATTATTCCTTGAATTTCAACTTTGAAATTCATTTTCTAGATTTACATAAATTTTGATAAATCGATCCTAACGGGTGATTAATTAAAAGTAGTGTAGATCTATTTTCTAGAGTTGTGGGGGGTTAAACTTAATTGTCTAAAAGGTTACTATTAAAATTACATTTGTAACGAGAGTTGATTTGTAATTTTGATATTAATTTCGGAGAATTCAATTAATTAATTAGAATAGCTCAAATTTATGGTGTAATCCCATTCCTTGATTGTTCTCACATTTATTTACCTCATTTATCTCTTATTTTTGTGTTAGACTTTATTTTTCATTTTCATCACTTTTTTGTTAATTATTTAGATCTTTGATTTAGTTCAGTGTTATTTCACCATCACTCCTAAAAATGGTTTTAAAATTGAAAAAGATATCAAAAAAATAGAAAAAGAAAAATTCCAAAAAGAAAATAAAAAGTGAATTACAATTGAATTTGTCTCTAGCTTACCCCCTTGATATGGATTGATACCCTTACTTACCTCTACACTTGAGTTTGTTATATATTTGTAGGTATTTGAGGATTTTGGTTAGAAGGGCTTTTCAAGCAACGACGAAAAAAATACATACCGAAAAGTTATCTCTATCAATGGCGTCGTTGCCATTCTTGGGGCGTGAAGCACTCGGAGCGGATTCAATTTTTTAGTTCATTTATTTCCTATATTTTGTTGCATTTTAGTACTATTTTTCTTTATTTTACAAGGCTTGTATTAGGATTTTTATTCTTGGCTTGTATTGCGGTGCATAGAGACACCATATTTTCATTTTAAATTTGTAATAATTGAAGAAAGCGTGATAGGAAAATCGAACACGGTAGAGAGAGGGCGTCCATTGGCGAGGATTTAGAAGCCTCTCTACCTTGGGTCGGTCGGACTCCCAGGGCCGACTGAGATAGGCGTAATCTCCCCTCGGCCGATTCAAATTTTTCGGCACTCCACGGCGTAAAAATCGTGGGAGGTACATCTCTTGAATACTCGCGCCTCTCCTGTTAGTGAGTTAATTATTTTGTGTGCTTTGTGTGCTCTTATTTGATTTTATTCTTGCATTTATTTTCTAATGGTGTGATGAATTTAATTGATTAAGACCTACACCCGGTCACTCACGAGAAGGGATTTCATCACTCGACTCAATCACTTATCATTTGTGTGTTACCCTAGCCATCACTAATTTAAAATCAATCAACTAGATAGCCCCATTAGGATACGGTGTTCGTAGGCCCCTTTTTTATCATTTTGACTTGTAGGATAACCCGTAAAGTCCTCTCCACAGGGCAAACCCCATTGTTATTATGCCGATCACATGCCCCATGAGTGCCCTTATGACACTATTTCGGAACCCACCTTGGCCCATTGTCATGATATACCAAATCCCGAGTGGTGTGAGTACCCGAACTATTTGTGGAGGCCTGATCACCCTTCCATGCAATACGAATCCCAACACGATGTTGTGGATCCTCACATGTTCCAACAGTCATCATGGCAACCTTGTGTACCCATTCACGATCAGTTCCCTGACTACGCACCCCATGAGTATCAACTGTTTGTCCATCACGAAGGCGATCCTTTCGTGTATGATGAACTTGGTCCCACTCCACCCACTTCATCATAGCTAGTTGTGTCCACCTCAACCACCGCCACCACCCGTCACTTCACCACCAACATCCACATCCGCTCTCGAAAGCCTCTTGCAAAAGTTCATACTCGAGCAAGAGAAAGCCACTCAAATCCAAACTCAAGCTCTCCAAAGGCTTGAACAACGATTAAATGATTTAGAGTGTGCGAGGGAGTCAGACATTCCCATGCATCCACCCATTGTTGCACCTGAGTGTGATAATGATGTGTCCTCTTGTGACACGAATTTTGAGTGTGACCAACCCTACCACCCCGAGAATCTCAAAGTTGAGACCATCTCATGGTCCGGGTCCCAAGTCGATAATTGTGTTGACTTATCTTTCGATAGTGAGCCTGATCCAATCCCCCCACTTTAAGGCTCCCACTCACTTTTCCATAGAATAAAAAAAAATGCTCGAGTCTACACCTATCAAGCTTGACTATTGTGTTCCCGAGGAACCACTTCATTCTAGGTTAGCTCCGACTATGAGTGCTCATCATTTTTCTGAGATAGAATCCATGATAGTTCTTACCTATCCGAATTTGGATCCTATTCCACCATGCATGACTCCCTTTGAGCCCAATATTTCTAATGATTCCTCTATCTCTGAGCTTGGTGCCTCGTCTTACCCACCCACCACATTCCCCAATGCTACTCTTATGGAGAAGTTGATCACTCCATCTTTATAAACCACACTCCCTTATGAGTATTCCTTTACTCCTCCCAATGAGTGTGTGTCTCCCACGCTTGAGTTGGATCATTTTCCTCCACTATTTATCCCACCCGACCCACCCATTGTCCTTTCCACCCCACCACCTGGTTTGAATCTTGATTTTACACATTTCAAGTTTCCATATATATTTTTAGATCCTCACCTCAAACCATCCCCCACCCATGAGAGTATTTGTGGTTCTACTCTCCACTTCTGTGACATCTACTTGTTCCTCCATTCCCGCCACGATGTTGTGGTGTTGACTTTTCCCATCGACAGCTCCCTGGCGTGTCACGGCGCGACCATTATCATCGTCCATTCATAGAACGATCATGTCATTTCTATAAGTCCCACCCCATCACGATTTCCACACCATTTCGCCTTCCTCGCCAACTCGAGCACCATGCGTATAGGGCCCTAGTCGCCCTCACTTTTCGGCTCAACAAGTCCCGTGATCGATGCTCACTCTCCCTAGCCTTTCGTACCATTACCCTAATAACCACCCGTCCATGGTTCACCGATGCTTTGCATCGCGCGATGCACTTTGCCATACAAGTGCATTGACCATTTTAGCCTTTATACAACAAGACTGACGCTCCAGTCTTATTTGGGGGTGATTCTCATCACCCGATTTTTCTGTCGCCCCGCGCCATCATATCTTTAGGGTGAGATCCCATCGGTCTGGCTGAAGACATTAAACTTAGCGCTATCGGGAGACAACCCGCATTTCTTGTACTAGTCTCATCCTGTTTGGGGGGTGGTGTTTCACATCACCCTATGCTTTACCATGTTATGGACTTATACACATTTTTTCTCTCACTTCTTATTCAGGTTTATTCTTAGTTATATCTGTCCACTTCATTAGCGGTTGATTCTGATAATCTCTTTCCTACCTTATGCTCTCAATTTTAAAAATCATTTTCCTTAACATCGAGGACGATGTTCCTTTTTATTTGGGGGTGGGGAATTTTATCAAAATTATACCTCTTTTGAAATTTTTTTATTTTTGAACCTGATTTTTAAAATTTAACGCAGTTTCTTTCATCTCATTTATTGATGTGAATTTTCAATCATCCATCTTTTTAAGTCTAGGAATTAAGCTAGAGGATTTATCTTTTTATAAATAGCTTATGTAATACACAACAAGGCATGTTGCACCATGAATTTCTAGACTCAACAAAATTTGCGCACTTATCACGTCATTACGGTTAGAGTTGAGGAATACTACAATTCTGAAGAAAACCTTAAGGATCACTAGTGGAGACTTTAGCCCGTGAGATTTGTGCCTTTCACCCTTTCAGAGTGTTTTACGCAAACTCCGATTCACAAGTTGATTCAACTTCCTTTGGGTCCGCACTTAATTATTGTATGATCTCATTATTCTTTAATTTTTGGCTTTATCACTGAGAACGACATCACTTTTGAGTGGTAAGAAACACGTGTCTTTAAGTTTGTCCCGATCACTAGGTTTTCATCCATACACCTACCACTTTTCCATATCACATTTACATTCACTCACCCATTACATTCCCATACTTTTCCATATTCCCCACATCATACATTCCCCACTCAATCTATATATCAGCCATCATATTGAGAAAAAGAGTGTTGATTCCAAATGTTAAATGTCTTCAATGTTGGTTTGAAAAGAGAGAGAAAAATAAGGAAAAAAATAAAAAATAAAAAGCAATAAGAAAAAAATATATATATAAAAACAAAAAGAAAAAAGAAAAAAAAAGTAAAAAAGAGAGAAAGGAAAAGAAAAAGAGAGTTGTAGTTAATTTTTATGTAATAAAGACATTTGTGCCTAAAAGTTCTATACACTCCCTCACATCGCATATCCATCCATTTCACATCCATTTTACATCCATCACTTCACACATCCATCTTCTCCTACCTCACCTCATCCCATATATCCCATTTCATTTCCCCCTCACCCATTATCATCCATATATTCCCCTAGGTGTTCGGGCAAATGAAAGTCAACGTGGTGAATAACTCAACGTTCTCACTATAGTGATTAGCATTTCTTTCATGAGATCATTTTTCTTTCTAATTGTTCGTTTTTTCTTATGTGTGTGTGAGACGTTTGAACTTGCTTACATTTACTCACCTCCTCACACACAAGAGCGATACACTAACTCATATCTCGAGAATTCGTTTGAGAGAGATATATCCAGTGAGAGTTGAAGTTGAAGCGTTGATTCCGAAAAGACAATTTAGGAATTACACTTGTGATACTCGACCCGTTTTGACTGATTCACACTAACACGTTGAGTTCTAGGAAGGATGTGCCTTGAGTATTTACTCAGCTAAACTTTTTATGCAATTCTAGCTTGTATTTCTCAAAATATTTCTCATGTGATGGATTGTGCGATTATTCTATGTCTAATAAGAGATTGACTGCCTTTCAAAAAAATTTTGCAAATAAGAATTTTGTGGGTATATTCCCAGCAAATCCTCACGAGACACAACTCGTCCTGTAGGGCAACCTATAGGTTTAAAGGCTTGTTGCACATGCTAAGTACAATCGCAAGTGCCCGCAAAAGTGGTACACTTTTGGTTTCTTATCTTTATATTTCTCTCTATCTTATTGCTCGAGGATTAGCAACGCTCTGTTTGGGGGTGGTGTGATAAACACCAAAAACTATACATTTTATACCCCGAATAGACGTACTTTAATTGCTAATTCTCGACAATTTGGGGTCTTATGCGCGTAAATGTTTAATGTGCATGTTTAATTGAAGTTGCGGTGCCAAAAGCTATATTTTCAGGCAATTTGCAGTTAAAATGGAGCTAATTACCAATCTCGTAACCCTAGCCTATCCTAAACCTGTCCCGAGCCATATGTGTTGGATTTGTTCCCTTTCGTATTTTTTATATTTTTTAGATTTTTAGTTTGAGTTTTTTTTATTTTAGATTTATTTAGTATTTTCTATTTTATTTTTATTAGTGTATTTTTATTTTTATTAGTTTTTATTTTATTAGGATTAGTTTTTTTAGTTTTATTAGATTATTTTTTTAGGACTTTAGTTTTCATTTAGATTTTAAGTTTTTATTTGTTTTGATTTATTTTAGTTTTTATTTAGCTTGAGATTTTATTTTATTTTTAAGTTTTAATATTTTTATTTTTATTGTTTTTAGTTTGTTTTATTTTTAGTTTTATTAATTTTAGTTGAGTCTTTATTATTTTAGTTGGTTACAAATTAAACACAAACAAACATCCCACACTCACATACACCATAAACTAATACCTCACCCTAACTCTCATATACCTCAAACACTCACCCACACTCACATTCCCATACACTCACACACACTAAATCAACCCCACTTCATCTTCCCCCCCAAAACCCACTCACTCTCTCTCCTCTCAAATCTCTTTAAATCCACCTTATACCTCTCTCATCCTCCATTAAAACCACTCACCAACTAGCACCATTCCGGCCACCCCCTGCCAGAGCTAACCCAAGTGCACCCCTCAACAACTCGGAACCTTCGCCGAAACCCACAACCCGAACCAAACCACCTGGGTCCCTTATACCCGAAACCCACAAACCGCTACACCTATCTCCTGTGAAACCCGTCATCAACCCGAGGTCAACCGCTGCTGCCCCGACTCCGGCGATGTCCCGCCTGTCCACCGAAACTCCAAACCCACTCCGGCGTTCAACCCCAAACCGACCCACATCCAAACTCACCCGAACTCCTGTACCAAACCTGTTCCCCTCTAACCATTACCAACTTTAACCAAAGACCCATAACCGATTTCCCATCTCAAAGCCCTCATACGACTTTACCTGCATAAACAAAAAAAAACAATCTTCAGAATAAAAACCCATGTGCCAACTAAAACCCATTTAAACCAACCTTCTACCGATTTTCCCAAACTACCCCCAACTAACTCATTTAACTCACTTTCCCAAAATACCCCATAGCCATATCAGATTTTGTCACCCAAATTCCCTCACCCATGTACCTTCCTTACCTCACACCTTTCCCATGCACATGTGTGCATAATTTCCTAAACACCCTCACCTTAACACCTTACACACCTCTTACACATTAAACCTACCCAATTTACCCCCATGCTCCATGCCTACTATTTAAGGATGGAAGACCCCAATTTGAATAAAAGCTTTTAGAATAGGAATTAGAAGAGAGAATTGTAGAGAGAGAAACACCCTTTTTTTAGTTTAGTTTTTTTTAGGTTAGAATTTATTTTTATTTTACTTTTTTAGAGTAGTGAGAAAAATAAATTAGTGAGAATCCATTTTTGAGTGTAATTGTTGATGTAATTTTGGTTTGATCACACAAATTGGAGGGATGTAAATTGCAAATTCAAGGATTGGAGTCCAATTTCACTCAAAGAGATTTGGTTTGATTGTTCTTGTCTTCTACTTTATTTTATTAGCCTTTGATTATTTGATTATCATGTTTGATATTATGTTGGCTAAATCCCCTTTCAAGGGGTGGGGTGAACCTTTATTTGATGTTATTTTGATTTAATTAGTTTGATTACTTTAAAATTCCCTTTGAATATTAATTTTGATCCCCCATCCTTAAATTTACGCCTCGAGAGAGGGTAAATGTTTTCGAGAGAAAATCGAAATTCTAAGTTATAATACCCATTTTAGATTTGAACTAGAGATGGGGGTTTCTTAAGTGTGGTATTATTCCTTGAATTTCAACTCTAAAATTCATTTTCTAGATTTACATAAATTGTGATAAATCGATCCTAGCGGGTGATTAATTAAAAGGAGTGTAGATCTATTTTCTAGATTTGTGGAGGGTTAAACTTAATTGTCTAAAAGGTTACTATTAAAATTACATTTGCAACGGAGTTGATTTGTAATTTTGATATTAATTTGGGAGAATTCAATTAATTCAATTAATTAATTATAATAGCTAAAATTTGTGGTGTAATCCCATTCCTTGATTGTTCTCATATTTATTTACCTCATTTCTCTCTTATTTTTGTGTTAGACTTTATTTTTCATTTTAGTCACTTTTTAGTTAATTGTTTAGATTTTTGATTTAGTTTAGCGTTATTTCACCATCACTCCTAAAAATTGTTTTAATATTGAAAAAGATAAAAAAAAATCGAAAAAGAAAAATTCCAAAAAAAAATAAAAAGTGAATTACAATTGAATTTGTCTCTAGCTTACCCCCTTGATATGGATTGATACCCTTACTTACCTCTACACTTGAGTTTGTTATATATTTGTAGGTATTTGAGAATTTTGATTAGAGGATCTTTCCAAGCAACGACGAAAAAAATACACACTGAAAAGTTATCTCTATCAATAGGACAAGGGGAAACTCATCCACCCAAGTGCCTTTGGCTTTTTCTAGCATGTTTTACATGTATCAAACACCAATTTTTAGAAGCCTCAATTTGCCCATTGGTTTAAGGGAAGGCTACCGAACTATAGTGGTGCTTGATGTTGTGGCTACCACAGAAGTCTTAAAATGGTCCACTCTCAAATTGCATCCCATCTTTTATGATGATGTTTTTTGTCACGTCAAAATGGGTCGCGATGTTTCTTCAGATAAATCTAATCATAGTGGTGCCCCTGATGTTCGCCAAAGTTTCAGCCTCTATCCACTTGGTGAAATAGTCTGTATTAAGGCTGTTTTTTTTCTTCTGAATTTTCGATTTTTTCGAATTTCGATCAAATTTTTGTTTGATTTTAGAAAGATTTTTCATTTGTCGATTTTTTATTTTCGATTTTTTGGAAAAATCGGATCGAAGATCAGAATTTTTGTACATTTTGAATTTTCAATTTTTGTTGATCCAAAATTCCAAATTTTTTTTTATCCAAATTTTTGAAATATTTTTTCGATTTTAATCGTTGAATTATTTACCGAAAATAATACATTATAAAAAAATGTATACCCTTTTCTATTTTCCCCTCAATTCATTTTGTTTTGTTTAGATCTGTTCATGTTCTTTAAGACCCCATATTTATGAGGATTTAAAATTTAATTAATTCGGTGGTATGGGATTTATTTAATCCGATGGATTTAATTAAATTAGTGAATTGAGATTAATTAATATGGTTTATTTTTTTTTAATTCACATGTATCGTAATTTGAGGTCGAGATTGTAGATTTTAGTTAAATAACTCGAATGGCGATTTTGAGTGCACGGTTGATTCCGAATAGGTCGAGATATTCGTAAAAGAGTACTCGGGTAGTAATTAGGTCTTGGGGCATTTTTAGGCATAATCGGGCTCACACACGTGTGTTCGAGTCATGTGGGCCTGTCCCATAGGCTTAATTTTAGGATTAGAAATATAAAACCTACATTAGAGAGTTTGTGGCAGACACAACTCAATAAGAAAACCCTAGTTTTGTAGAGGAGAAAAGAGGGAGAAATTGGAAGAGCTTTTGGGAGCCAAATCAATAAGAGAGGTGTGTTCTTCGTCAAACCTTCATCTACATCAAAGGAAAATTGAGCCCTACGAATCTATCAGACAAGTAGTTAAACTTGCTTTCAATTTTATTGTTGTATTTCAATTCATATCACAGTGGGTATGATAAAAAAAATTCGTTTGGGGGAGGGTTCTCGTATAAAAATGGGTGTTTATGAATTGGGCAATTTATGTAGATTAGAGACTCAATTGTTGTTATACTATGATTCAAAAGTATAGAAGTTTGATTGGTATTCATACTGGTAATCGAGGTTTTCAATACTGGTATTCAAAAATCAAAGTTGGAGAAAACGGGCGAAGGATGAACAATGGAAACCCAATTCACATTTATTACCGTTAGTATTACAAATCGATGATGGATATTGATACAAGTAAGTTATTTGAAATTTTGGGTAAACATATAAACCCTTAGAGTAGCATATTCCAATTATGGGTTAAGAAATAACAGGTGGGAAGAATCGTCAATGGCGAAAACACTAGCATTAGTGAAAGAGAAAAGCATGTGGAAGCAGGAACCATGGGGAAGAAGGTGAAAGGGGATTGCTCGAACGACCACGGAAGCCGTTCAAACGATGTTAGAAGTTGTTCGAATGACACCAGGCGTCGTTTGAACGATGGTAAGGTTTTGGGGAAATGTTGGTTTCGCCCTTGTTTCCTTTTGCGACATTATATTTAAGTCTATTATATTTAAGTCTTTAATCAGTGTACCGAAAATTAAAGGGAGAAAATACTTGGGACCTTAGGAGGCGGATTTTAAGATGCATTTTTATTTAGATAGAGTGCCAATATAAATAACTGGAATTTAATGAATTAAATTACAAAGTTCAAAGTGCGGACCAAGTTAGGGAGTCCGGGAATTTTGGTTGAATGACACGACTTAGATAAAATTAATTGAAACAAAATTTATTAGATTAAGGGTTATATGATAAATTATCAAATATTAAATTTAACGAGAGGTGTTAACTTTAATAGTGGTATTTTGTGTAACAAATTCTAAAGGGTGAAGATACGTACCGAATGAGCGAATCTGGGTATTGTAGTTGGGTGACATTACATAAATAGCAAAATAATTAATGTGTGATTAATTAAATTATAAGTCGAGATATAAACTTAGGTATTTTGGTCTAGTGCTACGGGTGTTAAGCACGGGTTAATCGGACTTTTATTAAATATATATATATATATATATATATATATATATATATTATCTGCATTATAGATATCAGTGTGAATGATATTTATAGAAATACATACCCCTCTAGTGATATCATGGGAGGTTGCGCGATGTGGATGAATCCCCTGGATTGAGGAGCAGGGAGAGTATAATCCCTAAGTCATAATGTCCAATATTTATATGTTGTGATTCTTTTCTGGGTGAGACGTCTTGGGTATGATTATGTCTCACACCCGGAGAACTGCAACCGCCTCCGCTACGTTTATTATTTTTACTCAAGCTCGAGAGTGAGTCCGACTTGAGGTGGTCGGGCTAGAGTGAGCATGCTTGGGACATGTTAGCATTTTAGAGAAAGCATCTCGTGAGTTATTACTCGGGAATGGACGTTTATTATACTTGACATGTGTTTGAATGTTGTAGTCTACTAGTATGTATATAAAATGAGTAGATAATTATATACGGTATTAATACATAACTGTGAATGTATTTCTTACATAACTAGTGTGAAAGTTATATGAATTAAAAAGGGGTTTCCTATATAACTAGTGAGAACGTCATATGATTCAATATGGTTGAACCGATTAACATGTTAATGAGAAGATAACTTAATAATCAAAATAAGAATACTCGGGTTAGAGTAATGCAGTAGGAAGAGATGTGATACGGTTAGTTAGGTGGGGTAGATTAACTCGAAAGGTTAGAAGGCAAGCGTTAGGTGTTCACATTAGATGAGGGGTGAGTTATACCTCAAGAGAGTGCGAAACTAGCTTAAATATGAAGAGTGTGCATGTATATTTAATTATTGCAATTTAACTGCTTGCTAAATATTTTTAAAATATTTTTACTTGGACTCTGACCCGTGTTAAAAAAAATTCCAAAATCTTTTAGGTGTCTAATCGTAGGGACGCCCAGCTTGAGGATTCTATCTAGGGATGCGCAGCTGCAGCTCATGTGGAAGTTGCAGGACTTTGCCATAGATGCTTCGTTCATTTATTCCTAGTATAGGATCTTGATATCAGTACTCATTTGGGCATGTCACCCTCAGATTTAGAATTTAGTTATTTATTTAACCTTGTGTATCCAGCTTATTATTTCAGTTTACTGTTGTATTTTATTGTTGCACCCAGGGCTGTTTTTTTTTTTCGAACTTTCGATTTTTTCGATTTCTGATTCGATTTTTTTCGAATTTCGAATGCAATTTTAGTTTGCCAATTTTCGATTTTCCGATTTTCGATTTTTCTGAAAAAAATCTGAATTTTGAATTTTGAATTTTTGATTCAATGATATTTTAATTCTGAATTTTTGATTTTTCGATCTGGTTTTTCCAAAAATATGCCGATACGATTTCTTTGAATTTTTTCCCTATTTTTTTCGAATTATTTCCGATTTTTTCGGAATTGTTTTTTCATTTTCGATTTTTCCAATTTTTTAAAAGTTTTCTATATCCCACATCGGTTGGAAGAGTGAGAGGGCTCCAAAACGTGCTCTATAAAAGGAGAGTATCCTCTTAACTTCTACACAAATAAAAAAATGGATCAAATCCTCATGTATTTACATGTTAGGTTAAGCACTTTTCTTTATTTCTTTAAAATGAGAATTTCGAGTAATCGAAAAATCCATAATTTATTTTTTGAAATTTTGGAATTTTCAAAATTTCAAGATTTTTAATATATTTTGTGAATTTTTTATTTTTTTCGATTTTTGTCGATTTTTCGATTTTTTCGAATTCATATATTTTTTTTTTCAAAAAAATTAGATCAAAAATTGGAATAATTATTTTATTTTCAAAAAAATTATACTTTTTTTCGAAGTTGCATTTTTCGATCCGATCCGACTGTAGACACCCCATTCCAATACCCCCTAACCTCCCCTTAGGTCCCTAGCACCTCCCTTCATCATTGTAAACCCAAGTCATACCCCAGGTACTGACCTAAAGGCCATCGGGCACTCCCAGGCTCCGTTTGACCAAAAGTAAAACTCTTCCGCTCGAACGAGACTGAATGAATCTTTAAAGGGCACTGAAATCCTTTTCCAACGGCCCGCCCTGTGGACAATTCTGACTTATGGTGCGGACGAACGACCCGTTTTCCTTCGAAACTCGATCAGAAGGTCACCTGGCGCTCCCAGGTTTCGTTTGACCAAAGTTAACTCTTCAGCTCGACCAATATTGAATGAATCTTCGAAGGGCACTAAAACCCATTTCCAATGGTCCGCCCCGTGCGCGATTCTGACATACAGTACGGACAAACGATTCGTTTTGCTCCGAAAGATCACCGAATGCTTCCAGGCCTCGATTGACCGGGGTTAACTCCCCAAACCGAATCAAGCTCTTTGGAATGTCAATTTACATCTCCTCACATTTCCAATGGTCTGCCCCATGCACGATTCTGTTTTACCATGCGAACGAACGATCCGTTTGCGTCCGACGATCCCCCGTCCAAAGGATCGATGAACGCTTAGGAGCCACATTTAACCCAAAGTCAACTTCCAAAATTGGGAGTAGTCTAAGGACTTTCGAAGGTCTCTAAAATACCTTTCCAATGGTTCACCCCGTGCGCGATTCGAATCAGCGATTTGCGCTCTACAACCGATTTTTCGAAGGAACCTAAAAGACACTGCCAAACGGCAGGTTCCAAACCCTACCTATCGGCAGTGTGCCTAAACACACCTGCCGATTGGCAGGACCAGGGCTATGTTGATCGGCAATGCCCTGGGCCTATAAAAAGGAGGGCCTAACTTCATTCAAAAAGAAGAAGAAGATCAGAGATCCATCACTCTCAGCATGCTCAAAAAACCCCTCTCGAAGTCAGCGTGATTTCCACATTCAAATCCCTTTCTAACCTTCACCTTTCATCACTTTCTTCATCAAACTTGGTGAATTGAGTACCCTCTAACATCACCCAAGTGCAAGGGCTACTCTCCAACATTCAAGATCAAGCTCAAGATCTTCAAGAAGGTCCAACTTTCTCAACTCTCTCTTTAAATTCCCCTAAATTCGCATTAACTTGTTTTATTACTTAGCAATTTTATTCTCTTATCTCACATATCCTAATATACTTTTTATTTAGTATTATTTCACATCTCTTATTTTCATATAAATAAAACCCAAAAAATAAGAAAAAGAGGATTTGCTCATAAATTCCGAACGGGAATTCTCACACTCTTCTCTCACTTTTCTCGCAACTAAAACACTTTCTTACACACACACACATACAAATAAGAGAAGTTCCCGATTGGATTTATGGGATAAATCCCACCCCTTATTTTGCATACGAACTACGTGGACTTTGATGCCTCTATCGGCTACGTAGGCGTCTCGGGGTAAAATTCGAGACTCGAGTCCTTTTCCTACTTTTTCCACGTTCTTTAAACTTAACTCTCTTAGATTCTATATATTTATATATACATATATTTGTTCTTAGTGGTGTATTATTCCACATGCGTTATTATTCCCTTATAATGATCGATGCTAGGATAATCATATATATTATCTATTTTCTAATATTATTTTTAGGAACATTCCTATGGATGACTCACTTTATCTCTTCCATGATACAAGTCGATGATTCCTACCTCCACTACATATACATATGCACACATATCACGGGTAAATAAAGGAAAATAGCAACAACCTATGAGAGACCATAAGGGCAGAATAGAGGCCTAACACCTTCCCATTTCGTAACTTAGCCTCCGGACCCTTTTCGAATCATTTTGGTTTCGTATGTATCAGTATGTCTTTGGATGTTGTCCTTCAGGATGGCTCCCTTTTCTTTTATCTATTTTGAGTAAAATAGACTGGCCACACCATCTCTCTATATTTTTCAACTCATCAATGACGCCGACCGAAGCGCTCCCGAGAGGGATGCGCGGGACCAAGGATCCCAAAACAGACCAATTATGTAGGTCGAAGCCAATTCTACGGGCTTAAGGTGAGATGACCAATTATGCGGGTCGAAGCCAATTATGCGGGCTTAAAGGTGAGATGACCAATTCAACGGGTCGAAGCCAATTATGCGGGCTTAAGGTGACATGACCAATTCTACGGGTCGAAGCCAATTCTGCAAGATTAAGTTGGAAAGTTCTTGGGGAACTCTGCCGGGAAAATTACCTCGTGATTTTGATTTGAGCTGGGGAGCCGATTGCTGGGGAAATCCTTGTGTCTTTTAGAGACTTTACCGGGGGAACAGCCAATTTGATGCTGGGGAAGCGATTAGGTGGTCCAGGGTTTGAACGTATTTCTCGTAGAGATTTGAGACCTTTGGGAAATAGGATACGATCCTGAAGTTTTGGATATTTTGGAGGTTCTCTAGGGACGTTGTCGGGGAGATTCACTTGGATTTTGAGAGTTCCGCTGGGGAAATAGGGGTTCTACTGGGGGGGAGTGTGAAATTTTCTTGGTGAAAATGCTCTAAATCCTTTTCGGGACTTTTAGGAATTTTTTGAGGATTTTTAAGGATTTTCTAGTATTTTTTGGGAATTTTTATATGAAATTTAAGGGGGGTGCCAGTCGGCATGGTGTGGGGAGTGCCAGTCGGCAGTGGTATGGACTTTTGGTCTGCCTCGAGAAGGCAAAGGGTCAGTGTTGATCGGTAGGTTGGGGGTCAATGTCGATCGGTATGACCCTTGCCATCCTATATAAAGGGGGATAATTCCCCTCATTTTTCACATCTTTTTACCTTCTCTCTTTCTGTGAATCGTCTTAGCATTTCGCAATCTAAAAAATGGCCGCTTTTATGAGCAATGCAGTACACCGGGAATGGTTGGTTGTTGATGACTGGGCAAACGTGGGGTGGAGGTCCAGGGCGCCTCTTGCTTTGGGGAACGATAACTCTTTTGACGCATTCGATCCGATTGCAAATTAGCGGACCTTGCTGCGGGGGCCGTCGCGTCATCGCTCTTCGAGGGTGGTGAACCCTGGTGGTTATGTAAATAAAATGACTTTTGGCATTCTTTTTTGCGGTTTTCCTTTTTTCTTGGATTCTGATAAGGTTTTTCTCTTTTTGGCAGTCTGATGTTTCTCTGTCGAATATGCGTGCCCGCGGGACGACGGGGCTTAAGGTTGTCTGGGAGCATCTTCCACCTATGGTGCGTTGGGTGGTATTCTCAGCAAGTTTTGGGAGGTTGGCGTATGTGATAGATGAGACGCCTCGTTCGACGTCAGTTTTATGCACTCTGGAGGATAGGTGGTGGGATACTACCCACACCTTTTATTTTGGTTTCGAGAAGATGACAGTGACTCCCATAGACGTGCAGCAGCTGCTGGGCCTGGATTGCGATGGAAAGCAGATAAAGGTGGATCGCCCTTTGCGGGTGAGTCCGAAGGCGGTGCGCGTGGCGCTTGGTGATGTGGGGAGGATAGTGTCTGGGGACTCCATCCGTCTGTCACTGCTGAATGGTGTTTTATTAGGCAGCGTGATCGATGTGGAGGATGGGCTACATGTGAGACAGATGGCCTGGTTTTTTATTTTGCTGATGTTGGGGAGATTTCTGGTGGCATCGAGCGGCGACGTTGTCCACTTATGATTTTTACCATACCTGAGGATGTTTTCGAACATCCCTCTCTATGATTAGGGGAGCCTGACTTTGGCGACCCTTTATTTTTCCTTGGATGCATTCAGTCGGTGATGTCGGTAGACTTTCACTGGAGCTATGTATCTTCTTGAGGTATTCTTTAATTTTCTGCATTTTCCTTTCATGCATTCGCATTTTCCTTATGCATCTCTTTTGATTGCGATTTTTTTGTCTGTGGAAGACGTGGTTCTATGAGGTGATCGTGTGTAATACCCAGCTGATTGCTTTGAAGGATGAGACTCTTGGGGATTTTTGTCGGTTGCATCGATGGCGCAAGGCCAATCGGCCGTCGAGAAGGTCTCTCTCTCTAGAGGCGGTGCGTCAGGTCTGGAATGGCCTTACCAGTGATAGGGTAAGACTTCTTTCTTCTTCAGTCTAAGACCTTTGTGTGCTCTGATTTTGTATTTGACTCACATCTATTGGGGATTTTTAGGTGACCTTTTACCCTTGGGGGACAACCGTTCAGGACACGGAGTTGACTGGAGTAAATGCGCAGATGAGGAATTTACTGGCGCACGAGTTTGGCCACTCTTGGTATCTCGGGGAGATGGTGGTCCGACAGATTGCTGAGGGGGAGGTGGTGGTGCCACCTGCGAGGCCCCCTATGTCTATAAGGCGGGAGCGGCAGCTGCCAGAGGATGCAAGGATTGCGGCAATAACTGGCGAGTCTTACCTACTGTACACCGATACGACTGTGCCGTATGATTATATGGACTTTATGATGAGCTGGCTGATGGCGCTCAGCAAATATGATGCACGGCCCTTCCCTCCTGCGGGTTCGAGTCGGCCAGTGGGGACCTCCCACAGCGGTGGCGGTGCTTCGACATCTGCGGTAGTGATGACTTCGGAGGTTCCCTTTGTGCAGCTGCATACTCCTTCATACAATATCCGGCGGGCTGATGGAGGGATGGTACCTATGATGCATCGTCCTCATGCGATGGATCCGGAGTAGTTAGGCTTGATAGAGGAGGTTCTTCATCCTGAGGTATATCTTTTATGTTCTTCCCCTTTGGTTTCTTTTGATCTTTTCTGCTTGATACAGATTTTGCCTTTTCTTTCAACACGTCCGGGTGTCCAACACTTGGCTGAGGGATATTAGGGATTGGATATCTTCGGCAACTACCCATATTCAGGACGCGATTCCTGTTCCTTCTTTCTTGGTGTCGTCTACCTCATTCGAGGAGGAGTCTGGTTCAGGTAGCGGTGGTGCGTTATCTCGCCGTCGGGGAAAGAGAGCACGTCGCGGGGGTGGAAGCTCTTAGGAGAGAGAGGGGGTTCGGGCTGAGTCCCATTTGTTTTTTTCTTTTCTTTATCTTCCTGCAAATTTAATGTAACACGGAAAAATATCTATGCAATGCAACGGATTTTTTTATTATCTTCTGTTAATGATGAATGAATGAATGCACGTGCGCTTTTTACTCTGCTGCTAAGACCGTAAAAAGAAATATTTTAGGGATTTTGAAAGAAATTTTTATTTAAAATGAGAATTTATATAAAGATGAAAAGGGGATTTTTGAAATTCTGTTGAGAATATTAATTTATTTTGAGTTTTCTGAATTTTGACAAAAGAGGAAAAAGGAAAATTTCCAAAAGTACGTGGTTGTCGATCGGCAAGCACCTTGTCCTGCCTATCGGCAGGTTAGTCCAATACCATCAATTCAAAGCTTTGATTAGTACCCTCTTCAGCCTTTGGTACCTTGTGGAGTAGTATTTCCTCCGATTTCTACAGAGGTTATGTCTTTTGTGGGGGTTTTCAAGTATAAAAATGGGTAAGGGTGGAGTGTTTTCATCACACCTTCACATTCTCCTTCTCTTATTGAGATGGCCCACCCTGGTAGTGTTGAGTTTACCAACTACCCCGAGACTTTGGAGGCGATGTGCTCTTATAATGTCGACTATGATACTTACAACATGAGTCGAGTTTCTTTATGGCGTAATCGGCCCATAGAGTGGAACATGTTGATGGCGACAGTACAATTCTGGTACCCCGAAGGCCACGTATTCTGCCTTGGCTTGGAAGAAGTCGGTCTGATTTACAAGGAATTTTCTACAATATTGGGGATAAATACCGGCATTGCTGCGGCTCTGCCTGAATTTCCTCGTTCTCCTCTGGAGTTATTGATCGGGCTTCTTTGTGTTTCATCCTCAGCGGCCAGATCACTGGTGGCTGGAGGTATGATTTCTCTTTCGGCGGTGTTACGGTTCGTGCATTTGCAGGAGGTTGGTGATGCTGGATATGTCGGATCTTTCATTTTAGGTTTGGTTTCAAAATTATTGCTGGTGACTGGGGAGCTGCTGGTGGGCCCACAACTTGCAGCTATTACCTAATGGATGTCCTACCATCGCAATCCTGTAGCGGTGATATTGGAGGAGACTTTGAAGGGCTTAGATGCCTAGCGAGAAGGTCATTTTTACTTTCTGAGGGGTAGCCCTCTGATGCTATTCATGTGGTTGTCTGAAAGATTTCGCCTGGTGACTCCTCCAAAATACCCTTTATCAGTTGTACCCAATTTCTTTTCGCATCATTTCATCATCGTTGGCCTTGATATTGAGAGTTGAGAGAACTGGTTCGTGGAGCCTGGGGCTCTAAATCTGTACTGGTCAGTACCTTGGTGGGGACAGCTGCTGCCTATTCTGGAACTGGGAGAATACACGTATGTCCGTCTGGTTGGTCTTAGACAGACCCCTTTTTATTTCCATTGACGACTTCTGCGCCAATTAGGCTGGGAGCAGATCGTGCCACCTCGTACACTAGACTTCTTTCCGGTAGAAGATTTGACAGAGCGTTTGCGTCTGCAGCTTGGCTCTTTGTGGGAGAGTCGACGTCCATCGACTCGTCCCTCTCAGTCTGCTAGGAGAGTTTGGCACATCCTTATGGGTTATATGAAGTGGTTATGGAGGAGAGTAGTTAACAATATGTTGGAAGTGGATACTGGACAAAGATGGCTTGCCTTATCTGATACCATGAAAGGAGGTGTGGTAGTTTTTTCGAGGTTGGTTCGAGCTTATCGGTCATTGGAGCGTCTGCAGCGCTCCATTCAGGCAGGGGAAATTGGGGACCCCAGGATGTTGATGATGATGATGATGATGATGGAGCGGGCTCCTCTAGTAGCTATGGGTAGGACTCCTGGAGAGTTTATTTTGTACCGGAAAATAAGTTTGATTTTTTATTTGGCTTTTTAGGAAGGTATGGGGGGAAGGGAGTTATCCGCTCCTTTACCTAATTGCACTGTAATTTCTTATTAATGAAATAAACAAGTTTTTTATCATCCCGTGGTGCCTTTTGATGAAATTTGTATTTTGAGTTATTTATACCGATCGCTAAGGCATGCATAATCCTTTTGTTCAAGTATATGTTTAAGTGAACTGTCATTATCGGAGATAAGAAAAGAATAGTTTTTATGAAAAAGAAGGGGTCGTGCTCATATAAGATGTATGAGCTGCCTACGTACCTCTGGGGGTTTTTGAAAATTTTTAATTTTTCTGGGAATATTTTTTTTGCAGAGGATCAGGCCCACGTAGTTCTGGGTAGAGGGCAATGAAGAGATTTTTTTATGTTATTTAGAGAATAGAAGGGAGATGAGAAGAGTCATAACGCGCTGAGATTTCGGACTAGGGGTAAAATTTCTTGAGACTATCCAAGTTGACTAGACGATCCATTTCTTCTCTGTCTAAGTCGATGAGCATGGCGGCACCGCCGGACAAGACCTTCTTGACAATGTATGGGCCGCTCTAATTAGGCTTGAATTTCCCTCTGGGGTCCCAGATGGACTCTACTATTTCTTTGAGGGCTAAATCCCCTTCTTGGACACCGCGGTCCTTGACTCTCTTATTGAATGAATGTGCTATTCAACGATGGTACCCTTGTATGTGATACAATGCCTTTAGCCTCCTTTCGTCCAAGAGTGACAACTTGTCGAGGCGGCTTTGATGTCAGTCCTCCCCACTGACCTTGCTTTCAAGCATGACGCGTAACGAGGGTATTTCTAGCTCCACGGGTAGGACTGCTTCCATGCCATAGACTAAAGAGTAAGGGGTAGCCCCAGTAGAGGTTCGGATTAAGGTTCGGTAGCCCCAGAGGGCGTATGGGATTCAATCGGCCCAATCTCAATAACTTTCGGTCATCTTGCTGATGATGGCTTTGAGGTCTTGTTAGCGGCTTCGACTGCACCATTGGTTTGAGGTCGGTAGGGAGAAGATTTTTGTCTCTGAATCCCATACTCATTGACCACCTCTATGACTTACACCTCTAAATGCAACCCGTTATCTGACATTAGCTCGTGTGGGACCCCATATTGGCAAATGATATTTTTCTTGATGAATTTGGCCACTTTCTTGGTGTTCAGGACTGCGTATGACTCGGCTTCGACCCATTTAGTGAAGTAATCAATGGCAACCAGGATGAACTCATGCCCATTAGAGGCCTTGGGTGTAACCTTCCCTATAATATCGATGCCCCAAGTGGAGAACGGCCAGGGAGAAGTCATGTTGTATAATTCTCGTGGAGGTAAGTGTTGAAGGTTAAAGAAATGTTGGCATTTTTAGACTATGGCGGTGCAATCCTGGATCATAGTGGTCCAATAGTAGCCTTGTCATATGATCTTCTTGGTAAGCATGTGACCGTTCATGTGGGGCCCGCATTCCTCGCTGTGAATTCTCTGTATTATATCTTCAATGTTAACCCCTGTGATGCAGTGTAGATGGGTTCCATCGAAGTTTCTTTTAAACAGTGCTTTGTAACAGATGATGTATTGGGCGGCTAATCTCCGGAGGGTTGCCCGATCTTTCTTATTGGAACCCTCGGGATACTTAACATGTTCGAGGAGGTGCCAGATATCATAATACCAGCAGTTGGCTAGCTCGGGATCTTCTTTGGTGATGAACCCAATGTGGTAGCAGTGGGTTGGTTTATCTTGCTTTTGGACCAGGAAAGGGCCCATTATTTTTCTTTCGGGCATGTTGACCATGGAGGCTAAGGTAGCAAGGGCATAGGCTAGGTTATTCTTTGCTCGAAGTAGGTAGTGGAAGGTGATGTCTTGGAATTGGGAGGCTATATCTTCTAGGTGGACACGGAAGGGTTGGAGTTTCTCATCCTTGACTTTCCATTTTCTGAGCACCTGACCAGTGATGAGGGTAGAATCCCCATAGAGATCTAGGCATTGGATACCTTTCTTGAGAGAAACTTTGAGGCTTACCATACACGCCTCGTATTCAGTCATGATGTTGGTGCTGGGGAAATCCAATTTGATGGCGATGGGAGTGTGGGAGTCATATGGGGCGATCAAAAGTATCGCAATGTTATATCCCTTTTTGTTGGTCGCGCCATCAATAAACATTTGCCATCGAAGGTCATCTTGAGCAGCGTAGAGGATGTTTTCATCTAGGAATTCGAAGATCCAGTCATCAGCCTCTTCCATGGGGTAGTCAGTGAGGTAGTCAGAGATGGCTCTTCTTTTCATGGCTTTCTGTGTGACGTACAAGATATCAAACTTGGCTAAGAGCATCAACCATCGAGCCATTCGGCTGGATAAGGTGAATTTCTCAAGCAAGTACTTTATAGGGTCCATTCGGGATACATGTTTAATGGGGAAGGCGAGCATGTAGTGTCGCAACTTTTGGGTGACCCAAACAAGCGCGACGCATGCTTTTTCCAAAGTGGTCTAGTTGACTTCGTACCCGGCTAATTTATGACTGGAGTAATAGATGGCTCTTTCTTTGTGGGAATGTTTAAGGTATTGGGCTAGCAAAGCCCTAGCTGGAGTGTCGGTTATGGTTAGGTATAGGAGCAAGGGGAGACCAGGCTGTGGTGGCATGAATACCGGAGGTTGAGTCAGGTATTATTTGATTCGGTCGAAGGCTTCTTGGCAAGCCTCATTCCAAACTTTGGTTGAATCCTTTCGGAGGAGTTTGAAAATTGGTTCACAAATGGATGTGAGTTGGCTGATGAACCGATTGATGTATTACAATTTCCCAAGGAAACCTCATACCTCTTTCTCCGTACGGGGAGGTGGCATCTCAAGTATGGCTTTTAGCTTGGCAGGATCTGCTTCTATCCCTTTTTCACTGTCCATGAATCCCAAGAGTTTTCCCTTTGTAACGCCGAAGACACATTTTTGTGGATTGAGTCTCATTTGATATCGTCGCAATCGTTCGAAAAACTTTTGGAGAGCAGGAACATGACATTCTCTAGTTTTGGATTTGATAATCATATCACCCACATAGACCTCGACTTTTTGTGAATCAGATCGTGCAGGATGGTTGTGGCATCCCTTTGGTAGGTAGCCCCAGCATTCTTGAGATCAAATGGCATAACAGTGTAGCAAAAGGTTCTTATGGGGTGATGAACGCGATTTTTTCTTGATGATTTGGGTGCATTTTAATTTGGTTGTATCCAACAAACCCGTCGATAAATGACTTGAGAGCATGACTGGCCGTGTTGTCCGCGATCATGTCGATATTGGGTAGTGGGTAATCATCCTTTGGTGAGGCTTTGTTCAAGTCCCGGTAGTCTACACACATCCAAACTTTCCCTCCTAATTTCGGCACAGGAACTATGTTGGCTAGCCATGTGGGATGACATTCTCTAGTTGTTTGACCACCTCTTCTTTAACTTCGAGTGACCATTCGGTGCGGAGCTTTCTCAACTTTTGTTTAACCGACTTGTAATCTGGAAGAGTGGGGATCTCATGCTGAGCAATTTCGGGATCAATGTCGGGCATATCATCGTAGGACCACACGAAGACATCCACAAATTCTTTTAATAATTCTTCGAGTTGTGCGCGATCATGCTCGTCCAGGGTAGCCCCTATCCTAATCTCGCGCATTTGGCTACTAGAATCGAGGTTAACAATAACAGTCTTTTCTTTATTAACTTGAACGCGATTATGTTGTTTGTTATCAACCTTATTTAGATCAGTTAAGAATTGTTCATTTGCAAAATCATCATCATCAAAAGCTTTATTAGAATCTAAATAATTAATGTAAGGCACAATAAGATACTCAAAATCTTCATTTATTTCATTGACTGGAAAAAAAAGCATTGAGAACCTCATCAAAAAAGATCTCAATTACATTTGAGCAAGGATAGACAGCAGAAGAATAAATAGGGTAAACATTGGGGTTAGGTGGGATTTCGACAGGTAGAACTGGCGCAGCATACCAGGTGAGGAGAGGTGTATCAGCAGCTTTAATCCTTTGGGATGGATCCAGTGATGTAGTGCCTGAATAAACCATGCAGAGTGTCAGCCCCAGTGTTTGTAAGTTGAATGAGTCCTCAGAGTCACTTTCCTCAATCTCTTTGGTATCTTTGATGAGCGATTGTACATGGCGTTGGGAACTTTCGGCCCATGGTAGCTGTCTTGGAAAAAGATTTCCATTTCAGGTTTCATCTTTTTGTCTGTATGGTCATACCATGGTTCCAGAAAGCCGCAAAAGGGTAAATCCTCGCCATCTTTAATGAATCGTCCATTAAAGGAGTCACATGAGATGGTCTGGATGTAGTCTAATCTTCTCTTTGGTCGAGACTGGCGGATCATACTGAAATCTTATTCTGATGGTTGATAGCCCAAACCACAAGGAGGTAAAGCTTTCTTCAGTTCAATGGGATCAAGTATCCCTTATTGTCTTTGTCCTAGCCCCAGTTCAAGCATGAAGTGCATGTTTCTGAACATCTGAATTACATTGACATTGCCATGAGGGTTATATTCTAGGCAAACCCTTTCTTCGAAATCGTCCCCCACCGGGAGTAGGAGTGTCTCAACTCGAAATCCTGATAGGAGCATATCATTTGACAAGTGTTGTATCTCAAGGATAGGACTACTGGTACTTGCACCCTCGATATTATCATCGTTGCCTAAAATGGTGATGACTTGTCCGTCGACGAAGAACTTCAATTTCTGATGGAGTGAGGAAGACATACCCTTGATACTATGGAGCCAAGGTCGTCCGAGCAACATGTTGAAATAAGATGGGATGTCAATAACTTGGAATTCAATGGCGGGGTTTATAGGGCCAGACACTATTACAAGTTTTATGGATCCCATCACCTCCCGACGGGTATTATCATAGGCACGTACAGTAGCGAAAGTTAGAGCAAGGTCACTTTCTTTCAGTCCTAAGCTTTCGAAGGTTCTTAATGGGCATAAATTCAAGGCGAATCCATTATCGACAAGAGAGAGTGGTACGATTTTCCCCATAACTTCATCGGAGATGTTGAGTGCATGATTGTGGTTCAGCCCAATTCTGGGGATTTTTTCTTCGGAAAAGAATAGCATTCGGGTAGAGGTCAAGGATCCGACTAAATTTATCACTTCTTCTGGTGTAGTAAAGGGAGGAACTATGGGTCCAGTGAGCAACTTGATCAAAGTATTTATGCGTAGCTGGGAAGACATGAAAAGCCCCCATAGAGTGATGTTAGCTTGAGCTTTCTTCAGTTGATCGAGGATCTTGCTTTCCTCGAGGGTCATTTCTGGCATAGGAAGGTTTTCAACGCCCTTCCCCTTGTCATTAATTGGTAGTGAGCTTGGGATCTGATAATGCCTCCCTGATCTGGTCATGTGATTTACTGAAGAAGGGAAGAATATGGACCCTATTTCTTCGTCGATCTCGGGTTTTTCTGCTACCTTGTTTATTTCTCTGAGGATCTCCTCAAATGATATCATCCCACACATATCGACTACCGGTCCAGTTTTCTCGAAAGCTTGTTCTTCGTTCGAATCTTTATATTCTCCCCTCCATCCGGTGGTAAAAACTCTGTATTTCCATGCAAAGTCAATGCATTCCACAACTTCAATGGCTTCTTCATACGGGTCTTTTCATTCTGTGGGGATATGTAAGGGTGAAGGGACCAGGCGCCCTTGTAATTTCAGAGTATCAAGTAACTTGTTTATAATGCAAATGCCATTGGTTTACCTGAATAATTCTGCTATGATCTGGATGACATCATCCAGGTAGACTTCATCGATTGGTACCACCCAACTGTCTGACTCTCGAGCCCATTTATGTGCTTCCAAGAATAGCGTGCTGAACCTCTGGTAATCAATGATCATCTGTGAGGGCAATTTCAGCCCGAACTCTAGGAGCTGGTTTAACACTTCTGATAATTCCATACCTCCATTTTCAGAACGGGTACGGACAGCGATGCATGCTCTGGTAAGGAGTGACAGTGCCTGATCAGTGTGGCTAACAGGGTGTAGGAGGAAATATGGGCAAGCTTGGAGAGGTTTGGGAGAGTATATGGGTGTGATTTGAGTTTAGGGATCAAATTTTGGGTTCATTTCTAGGAAGATAGCATTGGTATGATTTGGGAGTGGGTTATGAGTAGTGTTTGGCTTAAGATTGGCTGGTGGGGAAATGGTACCCGGTCAATTAGACCTTGGATTACGTTTCGAAGGTGAAAGTATTGGTCGGTGGTATGACCAGTAGTTTGGTGAAAGGCACAATGGGCATCTGCCTTGAAGTTTCTTGGAAGTGGATTGGGTAATAGACGGGGATCCAAGGGTTTGATGAGGTTTCGGCTTAACAGGGCCTGATAAAATTTGGAGAGGGGAGCATGGAGCTCGGTGTATTCTTTTCGAACTGGGATAGGGCGGCTTTCTGGTGCCCACGAAGTGGTTGGTTGAGAGATGTTGTTGATGGTTGAGACTGCAGCACTGGCAGGTTTGTCATATTTTTTGGGGGTGAACTGTCCGGACTTTATTTGGTTCAACCTCTATTTTAGCAAGACCTTCCTCGATTTCTACTCCTGTTTCTCTAAGAGCTCGGAAGTCGGGATAGTATTGTCCTCCCATGGTTGCTCGGATATGGGGCAAGAAGTTCTTCTTTACTATGTTGACTTGTTCTTTCTCGGATGGCTGATTGGTCATAGTGGCTACCTTTTCCCTCCATCGGGCTATGAAGTTACTGACTGATTCCCCAGAGTTCATTTTTAGAAGCTCTAAATCACGGCGGTTGACCTCAATCTCTTCGTTATATTTGTACGACGACATGAATTCTGGGGCTACATCCTCCCAGTAATGGATTCTTGACTCCTCGAGAGATAAAAACCATCGGAGAGCGCTATCCTTCAAAGTTTGCTCAAACAATTGGGCCATCACTTCTTCAGAAGCCCCTAGGAGAGTCATAGCACGGTGATAACTGCGAAGATGGACAATCGGGGATCCACTTCCTCTGAATTTCTTAATATTCGGCATCTTGAACTTCTCAGGTAACCTTGCCTTAGGATAAGGAGACATGTGGGTGTATTCTACGTAATTTTTAGAGATTCTGACTTGGTCGAACTTCTTAGTTAGCATCTTGAGATCTTATTTGACCTTGTTCAACTCTTCCTCTTTTGGATCAATGACCACAGGCAAGTTAACCCCAGGCTGGGCAAGGTTTGGCATAAGAAGTTGGGCATGCAGCGGCCTATTAATAGAAGGGGAACGGGGAGCATCCTGATATTCTTCGGGAACCCAGATAGGCTCGGGTGGACCCAGAGCGAGAGGGAATAGGGCCTCGGGCTCTTAAGGAACAGGAACCTGGTTTTGTTGCATCTCTCGGACCTCATTCTGAAGGTTGTCAATTTTGGACACGAGCTGAGCTATTACTATCGCCAAATTTGGCTGCGCAACTGGTACTTGATCTGTGTTCTCTATGGAAAGTGGATGAATACCAGACTCGGAAGAGGTAGCAGGGGAACGAACGGAACTCAGGGGTGATTTGACTGAAGACCGAAGCTAATAAGGAGGCAGGCCAAGGGTGTGCGATCGACCTAAGAGGGCGTAAAATGGGATTTATTTTTGACAAAAAATGATGAAAATATTTTTGACATTTTTTTATTTTTGAGATTGAAAGACAAAATATTTTTAGATTTTTGGTAAAGAAAGGAGAAATATTTTTGGATTTTTGATAAAGAAAGGAGAAATGTTTTTGGAAGACGGGTCTCAGCATGATTATTATAATTATGTTCTCACTTGTATTAAATTCTCCTAAATGCAAAAAATGAAATGCCAGACGGGACCCAAGCCTGGAAAAGTTGGGTTTGTAACATATGCAAAGCTATGGCTGGACTTGTAACCAGGCTCACAGGTAAGGTCCTATTTTAAAAATGCATGAAAATTTGGGTGGCAGGCCGACCCGGAATTTCGGCAGAGTTTTGGGTTGAAACTGGCAATCTAACATGTGTGTCCTAGGCTTGATACCTATATGCGGGTATGTAGCTTAGTTGGGTGAATCGAAAAGGGTTCCCCCCTTTGGCGTGGCTTCCATGATATACGTCTTGCTTTTGAGGGTAATCGGTACGTGTGGACAAGCCATTTGATATACCTGAGTGTATGTGAATTGCCTCACTATATACCTTGTGGGGACGGTACATGTGAGAGCAAATTCGATATACTCGGCGTATGTGAACAAGTTCCCTACGATATACCTCCCGTCATGACTTCAGTCAAGTGGTTCGATGCGGGGGAACCGTTCAATATACGTCGAAGGTACTTGGCCAATGGAAGGTGAGAGTCATATCGCTTAGGCTAACTGCGCTCTGCCGGACCAGCACCCATCACGAAATGACCCTCCAGTTATGGGACAAAATTTGGTCAATCATAATGCTCTTGGGTGATATCGTGTGAATCATGCATGATTCTCTTATTAGTATCTTATGAGAGTATCTTTTTTTATTATGCCCAACAGGGAGCAACGTATGATTACTGATGGTATACCAAGTATGGGCAATGCGTGCAACATGGGGATATATGTGATCCTAAGTGCACGTGGTGTGAAGTGTACATGGAGAATTTTTTACAAGTGTGTGAATAGAAGCATAAGCATGAGGTACACATGAATAGTAAAGGAGAACATGCAAATAGGGGGATATATAAGAAAATAAAACACCCATGTAAATAGAGTATAGCCCTCAAAATGGGGTGTCCCCGGCAGATTTGCCACTGTGGCCATCCTCGGATCCTCTCCCGCGGCGAGGATCCGGGGATGGCCACACCGCCCAAAACATAGCCCTAGTTGCACCGATAGTTGATTCGGTCATCTTTATTTATATTATTCATTCGTGTTGGATTCAGTTACTAGATTGTCTGGATGGTTTTATTGTTAATTATTTTCGTATGTTGCTAATTAATCAAAGATAATATTTGGCACCAGTCTATTTAAATTACTAGGTAGTTAGTAACTTTAAAAAGTTTTTCGACAGTGATGTTAAGAATGAGCCATAGGAGATCAACGTTTTATTTTTATCACGGGCTGGCCAACAGATATTTTAGTAGGTGGGGTGTCACATGCTCCATCAAATCTAAACGAAAATAAAACGATTTGATATTTGTTTCATTTTATGAAACGATTTGATAGTCCAGAGTGTTCATGTTCGTTTTATTTTTTATGAATGTCCATGTTCATGTTTTATAAATTAAAATTAGTTATAAACCGATTTGATATATGTTTTTGATTTAATACCTTTTTGTTGAGCTTGTGTTTGCTTTTTTATAAACCGTTTGATGTGGCCCCTATGATGACATAAGAAATTAGTTTCTTTATGGCCTGCTTGAGGGTGTAATAGTCGATATGTTCAAATCATTTAATTTGATATCTGTTTTGTTTTATCTTTATTCTCTTTAGGGGTCCTTATGCGTCAGTGATGGATCAGTAACCTTTGTTTCTATACATCATATACCATCACTGTTATGTTTTTACTGACACAAGTATATGTTTTTTTAATTATATTATAGGGGTATAAATTTACAAAATAGAGCTAGGAGATAATACAACAATCCCGAAAAAACTATCCTTTCTTTATTTAATTTGATTGAGTGTCTACAATAGATGAAAGTGCTAGTGTAAGTAGCAAAACCAACCCTTGATAATAATAAGAAAAAATTAAAGATAGGCTTAAAATTTGGTTTAGCCGGGCATCACGGAGCGTTAGGAGTATGGGAATATTTTTAAAAACACTCTATTGAAGGAACAAAAAAGTTCTCGGGCACTTGCGAGTGCAAGTATTATACTTGCACCATATTCTATGGGAACTAACAAATTATGGAATCATCTAAAAATATATAAAGATTTTTTCGATTATGAAGGAGATAAGATGACACAAACCATTATTTTCGTGATAGGATCTCAACTTCTAATTAGAGATTTGACTAAGATAGATGTCCCAAATCTTTAACAATAATGGTAATTATTTATCAACTCCCTTTTAATCATGTGGAAAAGGAAGGGTTTATAATGTTTTGCGCGAATTTGCAACCTAAATCTAATGTGGTTTGTAGAACAACACTAACTAAGGATTACTTAATCATGTATCATGATGAAAGAATCAAGTTGAAAGAATATTTTAAGTATTTTAGTACAAAAGTATGCCTCACCGCCGATATGTGGACTTCGTTACAAAAGCTTGGTTATATGACTTTGACCACTCACTTTATTGATAGAGATTGTGTTGTTCATAAGAAAATTATCAATTTTTGAGTGCTTTCACATCCACATAAGGGTGAGGTACTTGCCAAGGTAGTGGAGAGTTGTTTGATGGAATGGGGTTTATAAAAGGCGATGACCATCACACTTGACAACGCAAAAAATAATGACACGTGTATTGTAGATTTGAAAAATAAAAGATTAAATAAAAGAAACGCTTTGTTATTGGGGTTGAGTTTTTCATGTTAGATGTTTCGTACATGTCATAAACCTTGTTGTTAGAGATGGAGTTAAAGAGGTTAAGGACATAATCTATAGCCTTAGGCTAAGTGTCAAATATGTGCGAAGTAGTCCCTCACGTATGCAACTTTTTAAGAAGTGTGTTGTGTATGAAATGTTAGAAACAAAGAGGGTGGTGTGCTTAGATGTTAAGACACGATGGCATTCAACCTACCTAATGACAAATATGGCATTGGAGTTTGAGAGGGTATTTGATCGTTTACATGAGGTAGACCCTAATTATAAGATTGAGTGTAATGTGGAAGGAATAGGAATATTGGATGAGAGGGATTAGAGAAAATTAAAATATTTGCACACTTTTTTAGAAGAATTATATGAACTTACAAAGTGTGAGTCAGGTTCATAATAAGTCACTTCCAATACATACTCTGATGAACTAACACAAGTTAAAGACCTGGAGCATTTAGTTAGTGATGATGAATTGTTTTGTGCCATGTCCATTAAAATGGATGCAAAATTTGACGAGTATTGCAATTTTGATTCTCCTAACCCAATATTAGTTGTTGCAATAGTGTTGGATCCTCGATATAAATTACAATTTGTTGAGTTTTGGTAGTCGTCATATTTGGAGAAATGTGTCAATTTTTTCGAAGTTAAAAGGTCTTACAAATTGGAAGTGGTTGTAGGAAAATTGAAAGATTTAATGAACCGGCTTTATAATCACTACAAAGCGAGAAAAACACCTTATGCGGGTCTTGGTTTCTCTACCCTTCATGATGAAGGTGATGTGACTAAAGAATCCAATCTTAATGAAAAAGCAACCAAAAGACCTAAGACAAAAGACTTGTTTAGAGGTATTTTGAAGAGAAATGACTATGCGGACGTTTTCAGTGACTTGGAAAGGTATTTGAGTGATGGTGTTGTGGAGAATGACGAGCGTCATTTTGACGTTGTTTCTTGGTGGAAAGGTAAAATCACAACATATCGCGCACTTGCCATAATAGCCTGTGATGTATTATTCATTCCCGTCACATCGGTTGCTTTAGAGTTCACTTTTAGTATGATCGGTCGGGTCCTTAACCAACTTTGAAGTTCTTTAACTCCTTCTATTGTGGAATGTTTGCTATGTACGCAAGATTGGCTTAGAAATCCTTTACTCCCGTTTTGTGTTGAAGATACAATTGAGGCATTTGAAACAATTTAAAACGGTATATTTTTTCCCCAAGTTTATTTCAATATATACATTCATTTTATATTGGAAATACATATCGATTCGTTTTACTCTTTGTCATTGTAGTTGTGCTAGAGGAGATGAAAGGTTTATCGCTTGGATCGACTAGTTGAATTTTGGTATTGTTGACATTTACTTTACATTTTACTATTAACATTTATTTTTCAAATAAATATTTTGTTTGGTTGATTAATATTTTTTTTGGTAAAACAGTGAAATGGGATGCGGATGTTCAATAGAGTGCGGGGAATGGATGATGCTTGGATTTGGAAGCTTTATAGCTGTTCTGAATTGTTTTGGACTGCTTTGAACAATTTTTGTAATTGTTTTTTGACTGTTTTTGGAGTATTTTTGACTGTTTTGTACTAATTATAAGTTGGGACTGTTTTTAGGACCGTTTTCCGACTATTTTTAGGACTATTTTGAACTATAAAAGCAGGGTTGTTTTGTAATACATTTTTAGGGCTACTTTGTATGAAATTTATGTTGGTACTCTTTTAGGACTGTTTTTGCAATACAAGAACCTCAATTGACGGATAAAATAATAGATAATATCCTAAACGCTTAAGAAAATAATGTGGTATTAGACTAAAATAAAAAATAAAAGAATAAAAATTAAATAAAATAGATGAGGGCAATTGAGAACAAAAAAAAATATTGGGCAATATGTATTTTTATAAATGTCACATATGGATTAATTTTTAAAAATGTCATATATGAATTAGTTGTTAAAAATGAACTCTATTATAATTAAAACTATATATAATTACAATGTTTTAAATAGGGCAATATTTATTTTTACGAATATAATTATTTTTAAATCTGTACCTTTTTCTGATTTTTTTGAAAAAAATGCTGAAATTCCAAAATGTGCCAAAAACTATTATTTTTTTCAAATTTTACAAAAATTCCGATTTTGCCGAAAGTTCCAAAATCGGGAAAAAAAGTAATTCCGAAAAAAAACGATTCGACTACGACAAGTCGATTTTTTTGCCAAAAATTTTGAATTTTTTTTCGAATAATGTTTTTCCAATCCGATCCCGTTGAAACAAAGCCCAAGACTTTGCCGACCAAGAGATATTTTTTATTTCATGGTGGTGCAGGTAGGGGACCCACAATATCCAGTCCCCAATAAGCAAAGGCCCACGAGCTAGTTAATGACTTTAGGTCGCTGGTTGGTTGGTGAAGCATAGGCGAGAACTCTTGACACTTCTTGCACTTACTCACATAAGAAACTGTGTCCTTATGCATGTAAGGACACTAGTAATCCTCTTTAACGGCCCTGAATGCCAAATATCCTCCCTAAACATGACTCTCATATATCCCATCGTGCAACTCATACATAACTTGGTCGACGTTGTTTGGTGTACACATTAAAGGAATGGACTTGTGAAAGATTTCTTGTAGAGTTTACCTTCAGGTGACAAGCAGAAGCGAGCGACTTTTACCCTGATCTGATGGGCCTGCTTCTTGTCAAGTGACATAACATCTTTTTATATGTATTATACGATAGAGTCCATCCAAAAGTATTTGTTCGGTGACTTAAGATTTCACGATGCTTGGTTGTGCAAGGTATTTCACCTCAATTATTCTTTTGATATTGAAGTCAACAACTGAACCCAAAGTGGTCAAAGTATATGCATAACCGTTATTTCTCCAAGGGAACTATTGAATGTGGACATTTTTATACTGGCCGGACAGGTCTTGGATGACCTGTAAATATGTTGACATTCGTTCATCTATAGTGTTGTAGTCTCATGATACTTGACTAAATACCAAACTTGAGTCGCAGTATACGTCAAGGTGAATTGCACCAATAGATAAGGCTTTATTTAATCCAGGGATGAGAGATTCATATTCGACCTCATTATTAGATGCCTCGAATACAAGTATAATCCTTTACTCAATCATGGTTTGCTTTGGAGTGATAAGGATAATTCTTACTCCTACCCCTTTTGAGCTGGAGGCCTTGTCAACATAGAGCATCCACTTTTTAAATTGGATAAACTCTTCATTGGTTGTTCGATTGGCGACCTCTATATCATTGGTCTCCTTCCCTCCAGTGAACTCTGTGATGAAATCTTCTAAAGCCTACTCTATTATTGCACTTCCTGGTTGAAGCAATGACTAAAGAGTAAGTTAGCTTCTGTAAAGGAAAGTAGCACTTCTCGGTATCTAGTAACATATTGCTAATATAATAGATTGGGGGTCTGGTGCATTTCTTTCTCACACATTAAGGTCGAACTAACTGTGTGGCCAAACATCACAAGATAAAGAGAGAATGGGTCTCCCGAATTTAGAACCACGAGCAGAGGTGGTCATCTCAATTATGACTTAATAACCTCAAGTGCCTTTTAAAATTCCTCATTCCAGGCTAGACCGTTCTATTTTTTTAATATCTAAAAGAATGGTTGACACTTCTTCGAAGATTTGAAGATAAAATGGTAGAGTGCAACTAACATTCCAATCAACTTTTGAATGTCACGAACATTTTTTTGTGTCTGAACATTGTTGATCGCCTTAATTTGGTTATGTTTGCCTCGATTACCCTTTGGATGACAAAATATTCCAAGATTTTCTTGAAGTTAACTACAAAAGAGCACTTGGTAACGTTGAGTTTCATCCTGTAATAATTGAGGACCTCCAACGTCTTTGTCATGTCCAATAAGTGGTTGTCCTTTTTCTTTCTCTTCACGAGCATATCATTATATATACTTACATGATATTTCTCAGTTGATGTTTGAAACTCTTGATGACCAACTGTTGGTAAGTTACTCGAGCATTTTTTAGCCCAAATGGCATGATTGTATAACAGTACAAACTAAAAGTGTTAATGAACGAGGTATTCTCTTGGCTAGGATGGTACCCTGAGTACACATCGAGGAAACTCATTAGTTCATGGTTAGCTGTGGCGACGATCAATTGGTCGATCTTCGGTAAAGGAAAATTATCTTTGGGATAAGCTTTGTTGAGGTCAATGAAATCTATGCAGATTCTCTACTTTCCATTACTTTTTCCAAAGACAACTAGGTTAGAGAGGCATTTAGGGAATCAAACCTTTTTAATGGACCTTGCCTCCAGAAGTTTTCCACTTATTTATCTGCAACCTTTGTGTCGCGCCCCAACTTAATTGTGTTAAGATTATCATTTTATATTGAGATAAATCCCCATTAAGCAATATGGTACTTGAAAATCGTCCTTTTATTTAGTGATAACTTCCCTTAAGTAATGCTTTACCTTAAAATCTCTTAGAAATAGCGCAAGATTTTTTTTCTCAAAGGATGTTTAGATGAAAATAAAACTACCTTTACACATAACTTACAAGTACCAAACAATTTACTTACATAACTTCCTTTGTTTAACATTTACCCAAAAAGCTTGTTGATATTCAACCCGCATTATTTATCCTCCACTCTCTCGTTTAACGTCCTAACTTGGCAGTGAACTCCAAACGATAGGCATACCAAAAACATAACATTATAGGAGTGTAAGAAATAATAGCTTAGTGAATGGCCATATACACCCACATACCACACATATAACCAATTTGAATAATAATTTTTATTTTCTAATGTCATAACCCAACAAAAATTGTGTAACTCTCGCAAGCCTGGACCACCACAGTTAATGGGGACCACCACATCCCATAATTAGGCCCGAGTACAACAAATCTTTAAGTTAGACTAACGGAACCGCCATATCCCGTAGGACCCACCATAGTCCTTAACATTAGATAAAGGACACGCCACAGTCCATAACATTATATAACATTGCTTAACATTCTTAATCATATGCATACGTTTCATAAATACAACATCACTCCCCTAAGCATTTTAACACATTTATTTAACTACACATTTCCATGTGAACATATAAGCATCTATAGTCATACGAAAGGTCACTCACCTTGAAGTTGGTACTAATATTAATACCAAAACTATTTCCTTGGTATGGTAGTATTAGCCGCTTCCCCACCTAATAATTCAACATCATTAGTATTTGAATACACCAAATCACATTAAACTCAGTAACACATCACATTAGTTGGTCAATCTAACATAACTGAAAAGTAATTAAATATGATACTTCACATTTCTATAACACCTTATTCATTAGGGTCTAACACAATTTACATAATTAAATTACGAATTCTCTGGACAAAGTTATGCTCGTTTTGTTACACCGTTTTCCAAATCATTTTTGGAGAAAAACAACAACAAAACTTCCATTTCAACATAACCCCAAAGACAAACCAGAAGTTATTTTATTCTTCTCTTCGATTATGTCATACTTATATATGTTCTATCACATTCCTAATTGGATTTTCTTGATTTCAACAAGTATCCAATGATTTATGCCACTTTTAACACATCTAGGTCGGAATAGACATTCAAAGCATAACTTAACATTTTTCAAACATATATAAACTCTACCTCGGTTATAAAGCATGCAAACATATATTAAACATATTAGATAATATAAAATTAAAGTTTCATAATTTTTAGAGTTCATTTGCTAAGTCAAGCAAAACATCTAACACTTGGTGTGCGCACTTACACTTTTAGGGCAGATTTTATACCTGAACTTCAAACTATCACCCAAGATTTATTTCTTGGTATTTTAACATAATTTCCGGATATGATATACGCATATGAGTCTATTTTAATCTCCAATTGTAATTTCTCAATTCATGTAAGTACACAAAAAGATGTAGAATTTCAAATACACAAGGTTTCTAAACAAAGCAATTTTGAGGGTTTACACGTTAACTTTGCTTGAACTTGCATCTATCTGTACATAACCACCAAGGCTTGCAAGTTCAACAACCAATTGATGATTTATACCATTTTAATCAGTAATACCAAAAAATGTAACAAGATTTAGGGATAGAATTACCTTAAGAACTTTTTCGTAATTTCTTACAGATTTTTCTCCAACTTCTCCTCGCTTTTCCCTTCCTAAGCTCCCCGGTTCTCTCTCCTCAGGCCAAACTTTCTCATGGCTGATTTTGGCTGAAGGAGGAAGTCATATTAAAGGTTTAAATTTGGCATAAGGTCAACTCCCCTTGGTCCAATAAAAAATATAACATGTGGCGCCATATAAGACAAAATATCATTTAAAGTTAAATGACCACTTTACCCCCTGTTCGTAAAAAGACAATATCTTCTCACTCGAATGTCCGCTTGATGCACCATTTGTTGTATTATAAACTTAACGCATATATCTACAACTTACATATAGTATGCCTAATTTGGTCTCGAACAGAAAAGTAGTAATTTACCGAAAATCTCAAAACTTTCACATTTGGCGATTTAACATCGCCAATTTCAGACCAACGCCTTGGTTTAATTTTATAATAATAATGATGAATGAAAACATATTTTCATGATCCATTTAACAACATAGCTAATCATGTGATCTAAACAAGTTATCCCTGATCATAAGCTCGATTAACATCTAATGCAACCAACACATACTTCACATAAGTATGCATCCCTCAAATATGATAATTAATATGTTTAACACCCATCACCAACTTATAACTTATAACTTATACTTAATCATATAATTAACATTCCTAATCACGTTTTAGGGCCTTACAATTCTACCCCTCTTATAAAAAATTCGTCCACGAAATTTAAGGCATAAGAACTTACCAAACAGATGAGGATATTACACCTTCATGTTCTTCTCTCTTTCCCAGGTGGCATACTCCACATTTTGACTTTTTCACATTATTTTAACTAACGAAATAGTTTTATTACATAAAACTTACTTTTTCGATTTAAAATTAGCGATTGGTTCCTCCACGTAGGTCAAGTCATCTTTAAGCTCTATCAGTTGTGAAATAAATAGAGGTGAAGGATCGGGCACATACTTACGTAACATTGATACATACAAAAACATCATGTATCCAAGATAATTCTTATGGCAATGATAACTTATAATCGATGGCTCCAACTCGTTTCATTATCTCATAAGGGCCAACGTACCTAGGACTTAATTTGCCCTTATTATCAAATCTCATAACCCCTCTCCAAGGAGAAAAACGTAGGAATACTTGATCACCTTCCTCGAATTTCAATTCCTTCCTTCTGTTGTCTGCATAACATTTTTGTCTACTTTGCACCACCTTCAAGTGATTATGAATAAGATTTATCTTATCATTATTCATTTGCACAATTTCTGGCCCAAGTAGTTTTCGTTCTTCTACTTTGGTCCAACACACTGGGGTCCTGCACTTTCTTTTATTCAAGGCTTCATAAGGAGCCATCTCAATACCCGAACGATAACTATTATTATAAGCAACTATATTAGTGACAAGTGTTCATCCTAACTTCCCCTGAACTATAATACATAAATTTGTAACATGTCTTCGAGTGTCTGGATTATTCTCTCTGACTGCCCATCAGTCTGAGAATGAAAAGTTTTACTAAATTTTAATTTAGTCCCCAAAACTTGTTGTAAACTAGGCTAAAAGTGTGAAGTAAATTTATGATTTCGATCAAGGATAATAGAAACAGGTGTTTCGTCTAATCTAATTATCCCATCCATATATATTTTGGCATATCTATCCATGGAATAAGTAGCTTTAATAGGAAGAAAATGTGAAGACTTAGTTAATCTATCAACGACAACCCAAATAGAATCAAACCCTCGTGATGATTTTGGTAAACCTATAACAAAATAGGTAGTCACGTGCTTTTATTTCCACTTAGGAATAGGTAAGAATTGTAGTAAATCACTAGGCTTCTGATGCTCCGCCTTCACTTGTTGGGAAACTAGACATCTTGCAATAAAATCTAAAATTTCGTGTTTCATTCTCGGCCACCAATAACATTGTTTCAAATTTCTATAAAGTTATGTGTTTCTTGGATGCATAGCATATAACTAACAATGGGCTTCCTCTAAAATTGTTCTCCTCAAATCAGGCACATTAGGTACACACAAACGATTATCATACATAACAATGTCATCATTACGAAAAGAAAATTCAGTTGCTTTACTCTTTTTCATATTGTCTTTAATTTTCTCCAATTATGTATCTCCTTCTTGTGATTGTCGCATCCAATCTATCACCATAGGTTTAACATTTAAATGTGATAGTATTCCACAAGACTCATTCAAAGTTAATTCTACCCCCATTAAAGTTAACTCTCTCAGTAGGTCAACTCGAACACAATAAATACAAGATACTCAGCCTAAAGATATTTTACTCAAAGCATCAGCAACAACATTAGCTTTACCAGGATGGTGAGGTATTGTGCAGTCATAATCCTTTTTAAGTTCCATCCACCTTCTCAGGATCAACACAAAGGTCATTAATAGAAATAACATGCCCCAAAATACTACTGTGTTCTAGCCAAAATTCTCGCAAAGTCTGTAAAATAATACGCAGATGACGTTACGTTCCCCAATAAATTTAAATTCAGGTTCACTCGATAATCGAAACACTACCTCCCTTCTAAAACAATTTAAACATACATGATATGAGGACAACCAATCCATACCCCATAGTGTATGGTGCGAATAAGTGAAAATTAGTTATTGGTTGACTTGCTACCTTGAGTAATAATAGATAAACCAGAATCTAATGATGATAATGGTTTATTAAGATGCAACAGAATAAGCAAATACACAAAAGAATGTGTAGAACCCGGATCTATCAACACATAAGCATCTTTATCCTTCATACGTAAGGATAATCATCTAGTGATTTCTAATCAATGAAACCTAATTTCTAACTCATATATTACTACATACCTTTATATACGTTTGTCGAACATTCACACGTAATATATTATCGATTGTATCCTCTTATATTAACAATGAGTAAACATTCTTAATAAACCAAACATCATTTTGTACATTTCTCACTTAATTCATATAGTCTATCCTTATCATCGTGTAACATTTAAAATAATAAATATTATATTACAAGACTAACTTCTTATAGTTGATATCTCCAAGTTCCATTCATTACTTCAAATTATAAACATCATATTACAATACCAACTTATTACATGTCATCTTCTTATCTTCCCCTCAATATTAAATATATGTGTTCGACTTTGAGTACTATTCGTATCATCTCTGAAGTTTTAGAGTATGTTAAATATCGTTTTTACTATCCTTAATCTAAACATAGCCTCGCCAATTTCCACATATCGATAATGAACAATCATTCACCAAATTTATATTTTTAACCAATATTCCATATTTACTTTCATGTATCTTGTGCAGTCATGCACTATGAATTCAATATAACTTCTCACTATATTCCTTTTTTTAGTATCGTTTTATTGTTCTTTAACTAAACATACAATGACCTTAACAAGTCATTTATCCAACACAATAACTTTGCAATCATAATCTTACTCCAATCTTTATTAACATGATAGTCTTACGCAACATCATTAATACACTCATCTTACCCATTTGATAACATGGACGTTAAACATAACATCACCACTTGAAACTTTAACCATAATTATCGACCCCATAATACTTCTCTGACTATTATATGTCGTATCTCTTTCAAATAACCTGTACAAATACCTTAGTTATCTCACACAACACATTCTCCTTACACATACTTCTTGGTGACGCCGTATAAGGTCAATCATATTAGTTATATAACGTACTCTTAGTGATAACACATACACAAAATGACAAATACAACTCAATATCCACCCAATTCAGTTGTAAATATTTAAACCTGACTAACATCTTTCCCATACTCATCCATAACACGTATTCTTAAAAGGACTCCTCAATATTTTTAAACTTGCAACTCTTTAACACCTCGTCTCAACTTTACTATTCATATAAGCATTTCAAAACATCACAAGAGTAATTTCCACTAAATATGCGACATATTATTAAATCCGTACATCTCAACTCTTATTACTCTTTTATTCTATTTGTAATAATTTACTATGAACCCATATTCTGATCATTTGTGATATATCGACTTGTTATTGAATTTTGTACCTTTTCACATTGTTGATGCAAAAAACTGGACCGAATCCCATTTTTATGATCACAGATAAATAGATAAAAGCAATCCAATCAAGCACATGAGAGACAAAGATTTTTAAAGTGGTTCGGCTATAAGAAAAAGCCTACGTCCACTGTAATTTTATTCCCAGGGGTTTACAATAGCACAATGTGGTGGAGAGAGGGAGAAAAAAGGTGTGTATATTGTGTATGGTCTCTCATAGTTGTTAGATCGATCCCCCCTATGATGGGGTTACAATGTATTTATAGCCTTGAGGTTGTCAATATGAAAATGCGATGTGTTGTCATCTAGTAGACATCTATTGATACAGTAGAAATGTACATTAAGGCTCATTAAATGAGTTGTTATCTTCATTAATGCACATCAAATGCATAGTTATCCTTTGATCTAGAGTTGCTCTGCATGACTTGATTTGCTCTGCATGCAAGGTTGCTCGTTGCTCTGCAGACCTGCTCGTTGCTCTGCACAGTTGCTCGTTGCACTGCACACCTGCTCGTTGCTCTGCAAACCTGCTCATTGCTCTGCAAACCTACTCGTTGCTCTGCACAGTTTCTGGGTAGGCCAGGTGTTGGTTGGTATGCCGACTAACTCTCTTTGGGTGCCGAACAAGTATAAATATTACCACGTAGGATGACAAGTGTCCTTTTCTTACTGGTCCTCGTAGATGGAGAATTTTTGTGTCAACAGAAGCCCCCAATGCTTCATGCTTGATGGTTTACTGAAAGGATGGAGCATTTATTCTGCAGTGTTGCTCGGTGCTCGTGAAATTCTTGATCTTCCTTCTTGATTTGTTCATCATAAAGTGCACTGTCTCCTGGATGACATATGATGCAGGCTGATCGATGGTTGCTATTATATCTTTTGAGAAACTCCGTTCGTCAAGTGACCGTGTGCTATGTATCACCCCTAGGAATATGGATGTAGCCATGCCATAGTATGCAGCGTGTAGCTTGTCATAATCTTCAAGTATATTGATTGGTTTGCTGGCCGACCAACTGCCTCCTGTGCCGAGTAACTGAGTGCTAACTTCACGTGCTTGATTTTTCTAATTTATGCTCCTCTGAATACTTTATCGAGCAACGTAATAGCTTTTGAACCCAACTCTTCAATCTGATTAGTACCAAGCTAGTGGTGGACTTCAAAAAAATTTCATACAACTTCTTCTTCAATATTGGTCGGGACAGTAGTAGTAAAGATCTCAGTGATGTAGATGTTGAATCTGACTCCTGAATGTGCATACTAACTCCTGATTATGCCTCCTGAACTTCAATATGCCTCCTGAACTTCAACAACGTGTGCATAGTAACTCCTGAATATGCCTCGTGAACTTCAACAAAGTGTGCATAATAACTCCTGAATATGCCTCTTGAACTTCAATATGCCTCCTGAACTTCAATAGCGTGTGCATAATAACTCCTGAATATACCTCCTGAACTTCAATAATAGCTCTTGAACTTCAAAAAGAGAACTCTTGTACTTGCCTCCTGAATTTCTGATATGCCTCCTGAACTTCAATAGCAAAAATTAACTTTTGAGCAAAAGAAACAACTCCTGAGTGATTAATCTAGAGTTTTTTGTAAAACTATTTAAACTCTAACAACTAATCAGATATGAGTTGATGTTTGAAAATACATTTTCACGTGAAGTTGTGAGTATAAGATTAGTCTAAAAACCAAAAACTTTTAACACCAAAAATTTTGTTTTAATAAAGGCAAAATAGGTTGGTGTAAGAAATCAAAATCTTTTAATAGGAGATGTTGAATTTTGATAAAGTGGAAATAGGGTGTGGCTAAGCATTAATCAACAAATGCGTATTTTAATAGGTCAAAGAAAGTTTATCCCTGTTCAATCTTTTATTTCTAACCAAGGGTGATGGTCGAGGAACCTTGGTTCTATACTTGAGCCGACCAATAATAGGTCATCGAGAACCCCAATCTAGTGTTGTAACCAAGTCACCGACCAATAAACATTGGATTAGGAACCTTTCAGGATGTTTAATAACTGTAGCCAACCAAGTATAGGTGGTTTCGACTATAATTTTTTTCTCTCCGATCACCAAATAGGTTCGTCGACCAACATTAGATGATGCAGACCACCATAAGATGTCGCTGACCAAGAAGTCAGTGGTCTTCGACCAATTATATGTAACGCCGACCAAGTAATGGTTTATCAGGAAGCTTTTTATTTGGTCTGAAACTTATCACCGACCAACATATAGGGGTTATCGACCAACAAAATGACCAGGCGAAATTGTCCTGTTCGTAATTTAGATCAAAATAGATGAGTAATAGTTCATGTTGATGACGTTTGGGATTGGGAATTTAAGAATTACCGACCAACCATATAAAAGGTGCCGACTTTGGCCGACCTACAGGTCTGATCCCTGTGCTGTATCTACGTCTTCTTTTGTTAGCCGAGCAGTATCAAATGGTGCCGACCAACAGCGACCCATACAACCTGGTATATTCGACCAACAACGATACCAGGAATCGAACCGTAAATATCCCCGACCAACGAATTGATATGGCCGATCAATAAATATAGTCGACCAGTAAAATAGAGATCGAAAAGTTCCTCTTACTGCCGACCTAGGTGACTTCCTTTGTTACCGCCGACAAGTTAATAGGTGGTCGAACTCAATCCAAATCTATGCAAATTTGTGAGAGATGTCAATAATAGTACTTCCGAGCAAAGAACGGGTCCGACCGACCAACCATGAGAACTTCGTTGCTCCGGTGATGTTATAAGACAGTGATGGCGACCATTAGTTTCTTTTTGCTGATCAAAGATAGAGTGTATGCCATTCATCAGTAATCGAGAAAACCTCCGAACTTGGTGATGATACTGATGTGTGAAACTTTTCATATGGCGTTTGTCGACTCCCTGCAATATTGATGATGGTCCTCGCTTGATTTCTATATAGACTTTGGTTGTGTTTGGCATAATTGACCAGATAAAAAGGGAGGCAAGTACGGCCCCTTGATTTCCACTCGGATTTGTAATTTTACCTTTCTTTAATTCAGAAAACGTAGTTGATCGGCGCAGTCACGTAGCAGATCAGATTAAGAGCGCCATTTCAGAACTTATTACCACATCACTGATCTAAGAGGCCACCGGAAATTTTGTGCCGGAATGAAAACTGGGCTTGATCGTATATTTTCCAATTGGGTTACCCAGAAAAACCGTTCAGTTTGTGTCCAAACATATACCACATGTCGGTGGTGCTTGGGGTTAAGAAACTGACGATTGTAGAAGATCTGGAAACTGTTCAATTTTTGTATCTCCAATGAATAATACGGGTAAATCATTGACATAATATATTCTAAAAGTCAAGAGCTAAACCGTTGAATAGACGACTTTTAGAGAAATTTTCATTCCAAATTGTACAGATTGGGATTTTTTCTGATAATCAGGAGAGAGAAAATGTCTTTCTGATTTCTTATTTTTCACATTATTATCGGTAATCAGGTATAAGAGAGAACCTATAAATCGAAATTATCAGATCTAAGAGATAACAAATAAATAGAAATCATCAGATCTATAAAAAATATGATCAATATCCGAGAGGAAAGATAATGGTTTTGAACTTTTACTCCCTTGTAGAAGATGTGAAATATGGGAATCAACATATGTGAAATCTCCTCCCCTGATGTAACTCATTATATAAACGTGTTTTCCCAGAACATTTTCAAGAAGAGTGACATTCATTGAAGACTCATTACCAGATTCATCTCAAAATGAACAATGGAAATTATATTGCAAATTGACAGAGGAATATAATTGAGTATACGATTAATTCATATGAATAATATGATGTGGTTAATATCTGTGCAGAGAAAACTATTTTCTGAAGAAAGAGAAAATGGGTCTTATTTTTATGATTTTTGTTGCTTGATCCCCTAATTGATTCAAGATCTGATGTTCAAATGAAGATCCGATGAGTCGGAATCAAACATGTTATAAAAGATATATTCTCACAGAAACATATTTGGAAAGAAAAATGACTTTCCATCTTCTAAATATATGAAGAGTGATATGACCCATATGTGAAACAGTTTTGTTCAGAAAATTTTCAAGAGGATCCACAATTAACGTCAATTAGATATGGGGAAATTAGATCGAAAGATGATATCAAGAAGTCGGTACCACTTCATACCATACAATCAATAAGGAAAAATATCTAAAATTGCCATAGTTGCACAGATTTGTAAATAAACAATATGATTAACATTTATGCAAAGAGAAACATAACGAATTTCTTGAATAGAGAGAAAATAGTATGGGTCATGATTTCCAGGAGAAAACTTGTTCTCAACTTTAACCTTTTCCTATTCCCTGATTACAGATAGAAAAATATGATAGAAATAAAAAATGTTTCGAAACGTGGCTCAAAATCAACACTGAAAATTTTCAACAATTTGACACAGTTGTGCAGATCTATAGGTGAAAAATTGAGTGTATAATTCACTAATATAAATAAAATGATGTGGTTAACATATTCGAATTTCAGATTGTATATAATGCGGCAAATCATTATTCATAACAGTGTTATATGAATTCTAAAAATTTATGTAATCTTTGAATATGTGATTCATGATATAACAGTTATGATTTATGAAATCCACCAATTTATGAGAATCAAGCCAAAAGTTTTGATTTATGAAATCCACCATTTTACAAATTTGTTAACAAGAATTAATCTAATAGTTATGATTTTAAAATCATGATATGCCAGATTTTGCAGATTTCATAAATAAAAATTGGACAACTAACTTATGTATATAAACATAAAAATCATGATTGAATCAAAAGATGTATGTATAATTGATTATACGTAGAGAAAATAAAAACTTAGCTTTTGATGGAGAACAATGCTTGTAACACGTTCCCACAGGCGGCACCAATCTGTTGATGCAAAAAACTGGACCGAATCCCATTTTTATGATCACATATAAATAGATAAAAGCAATCCAATCAAGCACATGAATGACAAAGATTTTTAAAGTGGTTCGGCCATAAGAAAAAGCCTACGTCCACTGTTATTTTATTCCCAGGGGTTTACAATAGCACAATGTGGTGGAGAGAGGGAGAAAAAAGGTGTGTATCTTGTGTATGGTCTCTCATAGTTGTTAGATCGATCCCCCCCTATGATGGGGTTACAATGTATTTATAGCCATGAGGTTGTCAATATGAAAAGACGATGTGTTGTCATCTAGTGGACATCTATTGATACAGTAAAAATGTACATTAAGGCTCATTAAATGAGTTGTTATCTTCATTAATGCACATTAAATGCATAGTTATCCTTTGATCTAGAGTTGCTCTGCACGTAAGGTTACTCGTTGCTCGTTACTCTGCAGACCTGCTCGTTGCTTTGCACACCTGCTCGTTGCTCTACAGACCTGCTCGTTGCTTTGCACAGTTGCTCGTTGCTCTGCACACCTGCTCGTTGCTCTGCAGACCTGCTCGTTGCTCTGCACACCTGCTCGTTGCTCTGTACACCTGCTCATTGCTCTGCACACGCTTGGTATGCCAGGTGTTGGTTGGTATGCCGACTAACTCTCCTTGGGTGCCGAACAAGTATTAATATTACCACGTAGGATGACAGGTGTCCTTTTTTGACTGGTCCTCGTAGATGGAGAATTTTTGTGTCAACACACATATTAAATACAAACATATACAACTACGAACCTTTTCATTTAACCTAACTATGTGAATCTTCATTTTTATTCACTCCAACAATTTTAGTCTCATCATAATCATGTAATAATAATAATTCTTAGTTCTCATCCTTTAATAGAATATGTGTTCCCGTACATCACTCTCCCATACAGATGAGGAGCGCACCCATTCATAATGATATACGTAACATGACTTAAGTCCACATATACCAGCATAAAAGAGATCACCTCCAATACTTTATATTTTTGTATACCACATTGTGTCTTTAAAAAAAATTCCTTCAATAACATATTTGTCCATTCCACACTTTAAAACAATGCAATGATTCATATTAAAATACTTGTATTCGCTGTCATCCCCAAATAAACTTCAACATCTTATTTCCTTTCCTGTAAGATCCTTACATTTTATATCCCACACAATAATATATATGTATGACTGACAGATGTGAGTCAATAAAGTCAATTTAAAACTTAATAACAAGCCCCTCGTGTCCATGTCTCGAGAATCCAGCATACTTATTTGTATCCTTTAAAACTGAATACTTATTACTCAACACAATTTCTACGTCCACTGCCAATCTAGGCCCTCACACCCTGTCCAGAACCTAATAACCATGATCTGATACCAAGTTGTCGCGCCCTGACATAATTATGTTAAGATTATCATTCTATATTGAGATAAATCCCATTAAATAATATGGTACTTAAAAATTATCCTTTTATTTAAAGATAAATTCCCTTAAGTAATGCTTTACCTTAAAATCTCTCGAAAATAGCACAAGATTTTTTTTCTCAAAGGATGTTTAGATGAAAACAGAACTACCTTTACACATAACTTACAAGTACGAAATAATTTACTTACTAAGTTCCTTTGTTTAACATTTACCCCAAAAGCTTGTTGATATTCAACCCACATTATTTATCCTCCACTCTCCCGTTTAACGTCCTAACTTGGTAATGAACTCCAAACGATAGGCATACCTAAAACATAAAATTATAGGAGTGTAAGCAATAATAGCTTAGTGAATGACCATATAAATGCACATACCACACATATAACCAATTTGAATAACAATTTTTATTTTCTAATGTCATTACCCAATAAAAATTGTGTAACTCTCGCAAGCCTGGACCCGCCACAGTCCAATTAACCCACCATAGTTAATGGGGACTACCATATCCCATAATTAGGCCCGAGTATAACAAACCTTTAAGTTGGACTAACGGGACCGCCATATCCCGTAGGACCCACCACAGTCCTTAACATTAGATAAAGGATGCGCCACAGTCCACAACATTATATAACATTGCTTAACATTCTTAATCATATGCATATGTTTCATAAATACAACATCATTCCCGTAAGCATTTTAACACATGTATTTAACTACATATTTCCATATGAACATATAAGCATCTATATTTCATACGACATGTCACTCACCTTGAAGTTGGTACTAATATTAATACCAAACCTATTTACTTGCTATGGTAGTATTAGCCGCATCCCCACCTAACAATTCAACATCATTAGTATTTGAATACACCAAATCACATTAAACTCAGTAACACATCACATCAGTTGGTCAATCTGACATTTGAAAAGTAATTAAATATGATACTTCACATTTCCATAACACCTTATTCATTAGGGTTCTAACACAATTTACATAATTAAATTACGAATTCTCTAGACAAAGTTATGCTCGTTTTATTACAACATTTTCCAAATTATTTCTAGAGAAAAACAACAACAAAAATTCCACTTCAACACAACCCCCAAGCCAAACCAGAAGGTATTTTATTCTCCTCTTCGATTATGTCATACTTATATATGTTCTTTCACATTTTCATTTGGAATTTCTTGATTTCAACACGTATCCAATGATTTATGCCACTTTTAACACATCTCTGTCGGAATTGATTATCAAAGCATAACTTAACATTTTTCTAGCATATATAAACTCCACCTCGGTTATAAACCATGGAAACATATATTAAACATATTGAATAATATAAAATTAAAGTTTCATAATTTTTAGAGTTCATTTGCTAAGTCAAGCAAAACGTCGAACGCCTGGTGTGCGCACTTACACTTTTGGGGCAGATTTTATACCTGAACTTCAAACTATGACCCAATTGGAATTTTAACATAATTTTCGGATATGATATACACATATGAGTCTATTTTAATCTACAATTGGAATTTATAATTTCCAGTAAGTACACAAAAATATATAGAAGTTTAAATACAAAAGGTTTCTAAACAAAGCGATTTTGAGGGCTTACACGTTTAACTTTGCTTGAACTTGCATTTATCCGTACATAACCACCAAGGTTTGCAATTTCAACAACCAATTGATGATTTATACCATTTTAATCAGTAATACCAAAAAATGTAACAAGATTTAGGGATAGAATTACCTAAAGGACTTTGTCATAATTTCCTACAGATTTTTCTCCAACTTCTCCTCGCTTTTCCCTTCCTAAGCTCCCCGATTCTCTCTCCTCAGGACAAACTTTCTTATGGCTGATTTTGGTTGAAGGAGGAGGTAATATTAAAGGTTTAAAGTAGGCATAAGGTCACCTCCCCTTGGTTTAATCAAAATATAACATGTGGCGCCATATAAGATAAAATATCATTTAAAGCTAAATGCCCACTTTACCCCCTGTTCGTAAAAAGACAATATCTTCTCACTCGAATGTTCGTTTGATGCATCGTTTGTTGTGTTATAAACTTCACTCATATATCTACAACTTCCATATTTTGTGTTTTTACAAAATCATAAAACTAGTATGCCTAATTTGGGCCCGAACAGAAAAGTAACAATTTACCGAAAATCTCAAAACTTTCACATTTGGCGATCTAACATTGCCAATTTCGGACCAACACCTTGGTTTAATTTTATAATAATAATGATGAATGGAAACATATTTTCATGATCCATTTAACCACACAGCTAATCATGTGATCTAAACAGGTTATCCCCGATCATAAGCTCGATTAACATCTAATGCAACCAACACATATATTACATGAGTATGCATCCCCCAAATATGATAATTAACATGTTTAACACCCCTCACCAACTTATAAATTATAACTTATACTTAATCATATAATTAACATTCCTAATCACGTCTTAGGGCCTTACACTTTGCCTTCCCTGGGACTGTTCGATGCGTTTTTTATGTGATCAACGAGAATACGGGTCTACATGAAGTTGATGACACATAACTCTGGGATAAACTCCAGTCATATCTACGGCTACCAAGAAAATACATCTTGATTATTTTTTAGTAAAGAGATCAAATCTTTTTTTTCGTGATCTACAAGTGAGCTACCGATCATAAACTTCTTATCCGGGTGTGGGTCATCGAATATTACTTTTTGTATTTATTCCATGACCTTGTTTGCGGAGGCTACCCTTGTTTCTCCTAACCTACCATACTTTAATTTCTACTTGTACAGAGTATCCCCATCCTTTAGTTGGCTCATCCGCGATAGCTTTTTCATTATTTCTCCCTCATTTAGGCCTAATAGCAACGATAATCGACAAACGACCTGGGTTCCTCTTATCTCAATTATTCGTCGATCAGTGATTCATTTGTGCTTATGGTGATAAGTGAAAGGAACAACCTTCATGGAGTGAAGCCATCCTCATTAAAGGATAAAGTTATGAGGAGAACTAATGTCCACAACTAGGAATTCGATCAACTTTGAGATATTCCCATTTTAGATAGGCAGAACCACCTTTCCCAGCGGCATAGTCATATTTCCAAGTGAAGCTGACCAAAAGGATGGTCGCTTCCTTTAGATATTCAATCTTGAGATTAAGCTTGTTGAAAATTTCTAAGTATATAACTTCTGAGGAGCTTCCCTGGACAACCAGTAGCTTATCCACATCCCAGTTGGCAATCTTGAGAGTGATTACTAGTGCATTATGATGTGGAGTTCTGACTCCGACCAAATCTTCTTTGGTAAAGACTATTTATATGTTATAGTCGATATCTTATAGACGTCAGTGTTTGCCTGTGTGACACACCGCTTATTAAAATAACGGGTGTCCAACCCTCTACTCAAATAAAACAAGAATTTCATTTGGCTCATTCTTAGCATCACTATTGAAATTCAATTAATTACTAATAACATATTAATCAAGCTCGGTGTCAATTTTTAGACTTTATATAAATTATCATAAATAAAATCATTCACCATAATCCATGCCAGATAATTAAATACACAAACACAATAATTAAATTTGACTACTGGAATAAAATAAATTCCAACTAACTGAATAACAATCGGTATATAATCCCACACAAAATTCATCATAACTTAACTAAATAAATCTAAATAAAAGTCTGACAATAGGCCACATGCCCAAATAATAGCTAAATGAGTCCTATCCAGAGTCTCAAGGATAGAAGCAACTAAATAAATCCCTGCTAGCACTCCACAACTACCGCAACTTCGATAACCTGGAAAGAATACTCATGTTTGGGGTCCATATGGCTGGACACCTAGATTTTTGAAAATATTTTGATACGAGTCAGAGCCCGAAACCTTTTGACAACATTTTCAAGTAATTAAATTGCATTAATAATTATGCAATGCACTCTTCCATATTTAAACTGGTGTCCCACTCCCATGAGATAATCCCCATCCCTTAACTATAGTGCGCACCTAACGTATGCATTTTCACACTAAACCCGACTAACCGTGCATATCACTCGTAGAACTAGTCTATACTTCCCGATTCTAATCCCGACCCTAAATTATTTAAATAGTCACTTATTTAATTAATTCATCACTATTGTAATACTTCAGGATACTCAGACATTCCTAACTAGCCCATATCTAATCTCAACCGAAATTTTAATCTAATTCCGTTAACTCAATCTCGAGTGTCATTCTTCCTAAACACCCCAAATTCATACCCCATATTTATTCCTAAATAACCCAAGGTCACATAATAACTTATAAAATTTCCAGAGGTCCCAACATAATTATGGACCCTCTATAATCGACAAAATCCCATTCGAATTTTTATCCCAGCAAATCTGAATCGATTCGGCTTCCTGGCCCAAATCGATTCGCCTGCCAAATCGATTCGTATGTGAGGGCCGAATCGATTCGATTCTGGAAAGTAACCTAGTTCTTATTACCAAAAGGGGATTTCATATATCATTATCATCCAATTCATTATATAAATCCAATATAACCAAATTTCCCCATTCTCCGTTAATCCTATATATGAATCTAATCAGTTTTCATCTTCAATTTCACTTACGCATCATCAATTTCATGGGATTCATTATTCTAATCGAGAATTATATAGTTCCTCAATAACATCACAAGAATTCACAATTCTTAAATCTTTTCATTCAAGACTATATCTTTCTACATTGATTCCTATTCTCGGATTTCATATTATATAATACTCATTCAAATCCTATGAAATCATATCCCCAAACCCATTTTTTTCATATGAATATCCACCCAAAACATACCTGACACCAACTATAATACGAATTGAACTACATGCATAAAATATCAAGCAAATTAACCACTTGCCTTAATAGAATTATAGAGTATGAATTGCCTTTGTTGTATGATGATCCTAACCCATAAATGTCTCTAAAATCCTCCCAACTATTTCTTTCTCTTGATCACCCTTTATCTTTCCTTCTCTTCTTGCACTTCTTTCTCTCTTAAATTTTTAAAATAATAAGGTGACTGCCTTCTATCATTAACCTTTTAATTTGATAAGCCTAATCCCGAAATTAGGTCAAAATGCTAATGTAAAATGACCCGTATACCCCAATGCGGGTCCCGACTAGTTTAAAAAGCCCCTAGAACCCAATTACTATCCCCGGATACTCTATTTTAACTATTTTAACCCATTTCGGATTACCCGTGCACTCTAAATCATCACCGAGTCACTAATAATAAATGTCCCATCCTAACCCAATATAACCCACACATGTGTTTCGGTTGAGATATAGTCTAATCATGTCGCTTTTATCCACTTACGACGTAATACCGTTTGACATTATTTAATTCACTGTATCACACTAGTAAATATATAATCACATAAATATTAATTCATTTATCTCCAATTAATATTGATTTAAATTCTCATCATTTCTTTTTAAATTATGTGCACACGTGTAATTTAAATGCTATATTATAAATACTCAAAATTATGGGCCGTTATCACCTGTTGGAGTTTTCATAGGTTCGATCTGGAAAACCTACATCACTGCTATGACTTTCTTTAGTTCCATTCGAACACATTGCCTTAGATCTGATTCAGACTTCATACACCATAGATGACTGGAAACTCGTGTCTTATCTCGTCGTCGTCCAGGACATTGTGAGGCCTTTGGTAATTCTCCATAGTGGGCTTTACACCATTTTTCTCCATATAGTTGTCTATGTGGCCGGCATGGGCTAACCCTTATAGATGATATTTGAGAGCCTTATAAATCTTTGTATTATGCCCTTGCTCCTTATGATAGGCTCATCTAATGGCAGTCTTCCTCTTTGATGGATCTCCCGTCATCTTCATTGGCCACTTGAGGAATTGATAATTTTTTTTATCTTGTTTAAAATCTTCTAAATAGGCTTTTTAAAAACTGTATTGATCGCTTGGTGGACCTTGGTAGGGTTCACCTTGTCATTATTTTTGGATCTACCATTCCGTCTCTTGCCCCCTTTTGGGGGGACATTCTATTTACCACTATTTTGCCCCTATTTGATCGACCATTGTTGTGCTGGGTATTAACAACCACATATTCTACCTTATCATATTTCTCTATCCTTAACATAAGATCGTCAATAGTGTTGGGCTCCCTTTTGTTGATGGATTGGTGAAACAAAGAGTTATTTGGCAGAACAATCTTGAATAAAGCCACATCATATTATTTATAACAATCCTCCACTTCATTGTAAGTCCCTAAATATCACTGAGCGTACTCCTGCAAAGTCTCTTGGGCCTTTTTCCTCATGGTGAGAAGTGAGTCCATCCTCTTAGGATGGGAGCAGTTGGTTATGAACCTAGTGGTAAAAGCTTATGCGAGTTGTTTGGAGTTGTTGACCAACCTATGTGGGAGCTTACCGAACCACTTTATGATGTATCCTCCAAATTGAAGGAGAAATATGTGACATATAAGAGCTTTGTTATCGTTAATGAAGGTTATCGCCAAATGGTACTGGCGAACATGATCGATGCGATCAGTCTTTCCATTGTAGATATTGAATCTAGGCATTGCAAACTTTTTAGGAGACTTCAAGTCCTATATTGTTCTTGAGAATGGAGACCTTATCTGAATAATGAGAACCCTTAGCTATTTGGTAGACCTTATCTCGCGATGAGTAGGGTGCTTGTCCATCTTTCGCCGGATGAGGTTGCTGAGATCATGCTTGCAATGTCCTTCCTCCTAATATTTTCTTGTACGTAGGATCCTGTGCCTAGAGTGTTATTGATCACTCTGAGAACTCCTTCCTCAGTTACGAGCTTTACTAGCTTGAGGGCTAGGGGTCCGAGTGTGGCATTTATGCTTGTCCCCGTGGAGCTCTTGCTCCATCATCTCAAGACGACATTCTACGCATCTTGGAGGCATGTGACATCCTCCTGCTGATGGAGTCGTCATTCATAAGCGTCAACACACCACGAGATCTGGGATATTCGTTGCTTTGCTCAAAATGTTATTCTGGGGATGATAACGTGAGTTAAGGGTGTCATGACACCTGTTGGGGCGGACCTCAGACCTGACTCTAGGCGCTGGAAGTTTGTTTCCACTATTTTGATGGTTGTCGTTAAACGGTGGAGGTGCGTTGCGTAGGTGAGGCATGATTATTCGTTGACTTTGATTGGATGGGTAAAGGAAACTTATTCCTATAGACGACATGACAATATCCTATTTAAATTATTTCCAAGCAAATAAAACCGAACAGTAAATGAAAATCACACGACACAACACAAAATATACATGGTTCGACAATGTGCCTACGTCCACAAGGTGCTTATCTCTATTGTATTAATTAATTTGCAAGAATGGGAATTACATGCCTTTTTCCGAGAGGTGAGAATTACATTTATAGAGAACAAAAAGATAATAAGTCATGTAAGACTCTATGGCGTTGGAAGACAATCATGATCTGGTCACCTGTATCCAAGTCCGAGATTTATGCTAGATCGAATCCTCCTTTGTTCTTATCTTTAGGTTGCGATCATATATTAAGACTGTCAGACAGGTGTCAGCCATTCCGATCATAATTTCCCCACAACCGTTAACTTTAACGGTCTGTTAACGGAAAATGTGCCAAACTCAAAGTCAGTTAAAAAAAATAATTCATCCATCCGAAATTAAGAGTGCACTATTCTATTTTAGGTTGTCTCAAATTAAGAATCCACTTTCCCTTTCTTGACATAATCAATAAACCGAATTCCACGATAGTGAGCGAGAGTTGATATTGACCATTGATTGGATATTTTCTTAATCAAGCTAAAAAAATAATACAGATTCTTAATTTGAGACGAAGGGGAAGAGAGTATTAAACTCAAAATGAAATAATTTTTAAAGTATTAGCAATTTTATTTCTCTCTCTCTCTCTCTCTCTCTCTCTCTCTCTCTTATATATATATATATAAAGCTGTCATCACAACACAACGTCGACATTGGTCACGCCCACATGACTACACGCGTACACTTTATATATGTTCATATTAAAGTGTCAACAATCTAAATGGTCCCTCATCAATTACATATCCCTTAAAAATTAGCCTATAATGTTGATTTTCCAGTGGAAGACTATAAACAACCTAAAAAAAAATGTGCTTAGCCCTTCTCTATTCCAAAGGAGTGTAGTACCCAATGCCTTAAAATCCCTCTCTCCTACTATCTACGACCCCTAAGAACCCAATAAACCCTCTTTACTCCTCCCTCCTCTAAACGACGTCCTATTCTCCCTCATCTGCATATTGCATTTATTTCTTCATATTCTAATTCTCAAAATCCCATGTCATTTCTTTTTTTGTTTGTTTGTTTGTTAGGTATCACGTCTCTCCTCAACCAAGGCTCCCTTCTACCTAAATATCTCAACCGTATATCATGGGCAATAGTTTCCCCTCCTTGATTCTTCGTCATCTTGTTATCGTAGGTACGTAGCCATATTTATATTTAGATCTTTTCATCTTAATGGATGGTTATTGCTATATGATATGCCATATTTGGTATTTTACACAATACCAAGGGTCATTGTCTACTACTATATTTTATGTGTTGATTTTTTTTCGCTCCAAAGAATATGTTAACATACTTAGAGTCTAGATTTAACGAGAATTGTAAAGGGTAAAAATAACTGAAGAAGAGTTGAATGGTGATATTATTGAAACAAAGCTCCACGTAATAAAAATGCATTAGATTGGTTTGTTTGAGGTATAAATATCAGAATCCTAAGTTATTTTTAATATGTGTGCGGTAGATTTCCATGCAAGGCATGATGCATAAGAAATGTCTACACATTAAATAACATAATCCATAAAGATAATTTTAATCTTTAGATCACCATCATATAGATATACTTTTTTGATTGGATGGATATGTTTGGTGAAGTAAATTATTAATATCATAATTATTAGGTGTTGTAAAACAATATCTTTTGGCCCAAAGATCAACATTTGGATATTTGATTTAACTATGTCTCTTTGTAAATGTCAACAATCTCCTATTCTATTATTTGTATTTTTAAAAATAACTTGGAGTATAATATGTTTATTTATAATTTTTCATATTAATCTTCAATCGTAGTTTAACGAGAGTATTGATGAAGACAGAGTTCCGGTGGGTAAGTCCGAAAATCACCGGGCGTAGCAAACAATGACATATCGTGTGGACCCTAGACTCATTATCACACACAACACGCCCTACCTCCACGTACCCCCCTTTGGCCTTCCCCCTCTCTCTCATTTAAATCTTCAAAACCCCTTTTTCCCATGCCCTAAACAAAAAACATATCCATTATTTTCTCCAAAAATGATTACTCACTCAAACGCATATGCCACTGACTCTCAGACCAAATCCAGCGAACTCTCGAGCGCCATCTTATCCGCCTCATCCCCTCCCCAAATCGCCTCCGCCTGCGCTCAAATCGAATCATTTCTCCACAAACACACCCCCGACCAATCCCGATGGTTCTTCTCCATCACTTTCCCAACCCTCATTTGCAAACTCTTCGGCTTCGACGTTTCCCCCAACGGCTGGCTCGACATTATCTCCACCTCAAACGACTCCGCCCTCGCTTCCAAACTCTTCACCCTCTTATCGCCAAACAGCATCTTAATGTCCTCAATCTCAGCCGTCGATCGTCTCTCCCTCGTCAAATACGTCTTCCCATCCGAACGCTTACCCGAATACCCTCGCTTTTTACTTCAAAACGAACGTCATTCTCGCCTTTTGGAACATTTATGCCCCTTATTCAAAAACAGGGTTAAACAGGGTAACTCATTTCAGCTTCAGTTAAATGTTTTTGAGTATTATATGTTTTGGTTTGCTTATTATCCTGTTTGTAAAGGGGGGAGTGAGAATTGTGATGGGGTCAGTGTTAGGAGGAGTCGGAGATTTAGGTTGGAGAATTGGGCTTATTCCATACCGGGGTTTTCAAACCCTAAACGCGGAAAAGAGCAGAAAAATGAATGTAATATATATGTACGTCTACTGTACGCGTATCTTTCTGCGTTTGTGCCTATGTATGATAGGAGTGCGCACCAGCCTTACCGTAGCTCGTTACTACATTATTCGTCGGTTTATGATGCGTCGGTTGTTGAAAATGCTGAGTTTTTTGTTTATACGTTGATACATTTCTGGTTAGTGGATAACGATTTCTCGCCGTTGCCGGTGAGTGTGTGCACGTCGTTTGGTGTGACGTTTCCTTTTTTGTCGGTTTTGGGTGAGACTCCGCCGACACCTGGGTTGGGTGAGGTAGTGAATGTGTTTGTGAAGTATTTGAATTTGAGTGCTGTTGGGAATACTGAGGGTTTTGATCAGGTTGAGCCTAGTGGGAGTCCTAGGTGGGGGGGTTCGGGTTCAGTGGATGTTGTTAAGGGTATCCCTCAATCTGTTAGTTCGTGGAATTTGGTGGTTCAGAGGCCATTATATAGGTTTATTTTGAGGACTTTTTTATTTTGCCCGGTGGAGACTTCTATCAAGAATGTGTCTCAAGTGTTTTCTCTTTGGATTAGCTACATTGAACCTTGGATGATTAGCTTGGAAGATTTTGCAGAGTTTGGTGCAAATGTGGATGTGTCGAGTAATACTACAGGGAAGGACGGCACTCAATCTCCGTCACATAGATATTCATCTTCCTGGCAAGGCTTTGTGCTGACTAACTATCTGTTCTACAGTTCCTTGGTTATGCATTTTGTTGGATTTGCTCACAAGTTTCTGCACACAGATGCTGAAGTAATAGTTCAGATGGTATCTAAGGTTTGTTTCTCTATCATTTTTCCTTTTTAGGTTACTGTATTACTCAGTTTATCAAGCACTAAGGATAAAATTGGACATATTCTTTGGAATCATTTCCTTAAATATTGCCCATGATATTTGGTCTGCAAATTTAACGCGGTACTTATTATTGTCAACAGAGTAAACTAGTTCCCACATCTTCACTTACTACATCCTCTTTTATGCTACATTCTGCATGCTTTGATTGTTGTTCCTCTAATGGGTAGAATTTGTGGATGATAATATACTGCAATATATTATTGCCAAGATTTATGGTATTTAGGATTATTTTGTTGCTTGGTATCAAGCTTTCTGTAACATAGTTGCAGAGATTCGTGTACTAAGGGATGTGAACAGTAATTAACCCATCAAGAGCCGTGGAAGTACAAGATTAGTTGAATGATGTTTGTAGAACTTCTACCAAAAGACCAGTATCAGAGGGTTGATCAGTTCATTCTTGTACTAGTCTGTTGTCAACAATTTACAGAATCATATATACTGCTAGTCAATTTGTTAACAATTGTTGTTTATAGATAAAATTTGTATTTAAATGTGTAGTATTATTTAACCAATATATTTTGAGAATGGAGCATGGACTCAAACTTGGGATATGGCTAGGTATGGCAACATGTGTTCTCTATAAAGCTAGATTATCAAAGTTATCTGTATAACTAGTAAATCTAATATCACTGGACTGTAATCTGACTTTTTTTTTTCTTCTTTTTCCTAATCATAGTAACCAATAATTCCCTATTCCTCTTCAGATAGCCTTGTGTTTTCATTTTTTTCTTTTCAAATTTCAAAGATAAAGGGGGCTCGGGATTGGGTAATTTGAGAAAAGGAACTTGACCCGAAATGGCTATAAAGATTCCTCTTGAAACAAGCTCTGTGGTTCTCAATCTTACGTAGAATATGGTGTACAAGCTATAACAAGTGGGATCTAAAGGTGGATAGTAGCAATCCTTATCGTTGTTCTGGCAAGTCAGATTTCACAAGGGTTTATTCTTTTTATTTATATACAAACACTCGTTTTGTGGTGGGTGGGGGTCTAACATTCGGTTTTTGGAGGATGCTTTGGTTAGGGAGTCCCCTCTGTTCCATTGTTTATCTCGACTTCATCATTTTTTTAAATCTCCGTGAATCTGTTCATTCGGTGATATGATGGTCTTCTTGGTTGCGCTATTCATGGAGCTTATCTTGTAGAAAGTTCACGCTGAACGTCATGAGCGATTCCCCCGTTGAAGACAAAATGGAAATGGAGTTACAATTCTTTTGGTGAGGTTTCTTGTTGACGTAACAAGACAAAATGGCGCAAAGAAATTTACAATATAAAATCTTTCTTTTTCTCTCAATTAAAACGTATCTTTTCAATAAAGCAAGTGCAATCTATATATAGAGGAAGTTAGCTTGCTAATCAAGCTAAGTCTCTAAAATGTCTAAACTACCTTTCATTAATCTTACTAGATGATGGAATATTAGAAAGGACAAAAATATCCTTTTATAGACTAAGGGTTTTACATCATTAAGAAAACAAAAAAAGATGTATGTATCCCTAACCAACAAAGGACTATTAACACGTAAATATAACATGTGTAAAGGAAACCCCAAGTCTAGGATGCCAACTCCATCATTCTCCCCTACTGAGAAAGAGCTCAACCACGCTTTGAAAGTTGGAGGGGTCCCCAAAAAATTGTCAAAATTTCACGAGGCCCAAAATTTTCCTCAAACTTGGGCCAAAATAAAATTTCATCAACTCCAGAATTTTCAGCCCAATATAATTGATACAGGCTCACTTATCTTTAAACATTGTATCCAACCTATTTTAATCCCCCAACACGTTAGTCCACTTTTAATAGGACCGATTACATTTATTCTCTAGCTCACAAATGATGAGATCTTAAGCAGCAAAATGAGAGACTCCACTTGAGCCCTAATCACTAATGGAGAAAAAGATTGTGCAGCATTCTCCACAAATTTGTCGGAGATTTTGCTAATGATGAACACTCCAGCCGCTAGTTTCTCCCTTTCTCTTCTCTTTTTCTTCTCTTCTTCTCTACCCATTCTCTCCTTTTTAATGATTATTCCCAATCTCTTCATCTCTCGATCGTTACTTAAATGTGTCAAAAATGAAATTATGGTTTTGAAACCTTAAAGTCGCGATTTGGTGAAGTCAGGACGACAACTGGTTAGACTTTTCTGTTCTTTCCACGAATTCGGATCCCCATTCCCTTGTTGTTTTGTTTTCTCTCTGTCGGGACCCTAGGGGTGGGTTTTACCCCGTTTTTCTTCTTTGTCTTTCTGGTGATGGCTCACCAATGGTCGTAGGGGGCTCTAGATTTGCCTCACGAAGCGGGACGGTGGTGATGATTTGGGTTTGTCCACTGTTTTGGTGGTTGGGGCTGGTTTGGGCAATGACAGTGGTTGTGAAACAATACGTGTTGTCGTGGGTGGATTGATGTATAGTGAGAAGAAAGGTAGAGGAGATTGCGAATGTCAGATTAAAACTCTTGAAACGATTTTTCTAGGCTTGCAATTTGACGATCCATATCAACGGCTTGGTTGGCTGCCATGTTTGAATTTCGTTACAATTTACGATAACTTTGAGTCTGATACCAATTTGACATAACAAGACAAAATGGCTCAAAGAAGTTTACGAGATAAAGTCTTATTTTCTCTCTCAACTAAAATGTATCTTCTTAATGACACAAGTATTATTAATTTATAGATGAAGTTGGCTTGTTTATCAAGTTAAGTCTCTAAAAGGCCTAAATTACCCTTCATTAATCCTATTAGACCAAGGAATACTAAAAAAGGACAAAAATTCCCTACTATAGATTAAGGGGTTTACATCACTAAGAAAACAAGAAAAAGACATGTATTTGGCGTGCGGCGCAGTCCCCTTCATGGAGGATTCTTCTTCTTCTTCTTTTTTTTTTCTTTTTATTCTTATTTCAGCATGCTTATTTATTTAATTGTTAGTTAATTATATTTTAGTTAGTCATTTAAGTTGGAAAAGACTCCTAGCTTAACTAGGAGATTTGCTTCCCAAGTTTTAGGTAGTCTATAAACAAAGTCCCATGCTCCCCCTTGTAGCCACTTTTTCTATTAATGATATTTTGAGTTATTAGAGATTGGAGTGATTTGTTTATTTGTGATATTTTCGTTGTGTTTCACATAAAATTGGTATCAGAGCCGGGTTCGCTCTTGATAATCAAACCCTAGTATGTATTACCCGTGTGTGTACAAATCAAGACGCCTCCCAAAGCGACGAAACAATCCAAGACCCAAAAATTTGTCATAGAAAACATCCAACGCATGTTATCTGACATGACAACTCTAGTCGGCACCGTGGCCCACCTCACTATCACGGCGAAGCAGCAAATAGCAAGGGGGTGCAGACCGAAGGGGACGAAGTCAACAACGACCTCCACGCCTTGTGGGGCCCCTGCGAGGGCAGTAGGAGACCGGAGGGTATCCGGGCAAAGCTGCAACCCCTCGGCCACCACTCCGAGGGCAGTTTGGCAGACGGGTGGGGCGACCCAGCCCCAGGGGTCCACAAGGGAATTTTTGCCGAAGTTTTCGAGGAAGCCCGAGCAAATTTGGCCAAAAAAACCCAGTCCAAACATCTCACAGAGACATTCAGAATAACGTGAAGCAGGGCTGTTGATGTGGGATCGGTTGGTACATGATAGGGCCAGGAATGATTTGGACCCGATTACTTCTTGGGAACACATTAAGGATAAGATGATGGTTGCCTTCATCCTTGAGAATTATGAAAGATACCTATTTGCACGCGTACAAAGTCTAAAGCAGGATTACATGACTGTAAAGGAGTAATCACAATAATTTCGGTTGCTTTGCACCCAGGCTAGACCGAAGTAGAGCATGAAATAGCAAATCGATCGCTACGTTCAGGGACTCCAACTTAAATATCATACAAATATCATATAGAACTAAGGTTGTGTCAAATTAGTTCTTTGAGCCAAGCAATCGAGTATGCACGAAAGGTGAAGAATTACTTCAAGGTAGGGCGGGACAACCACTAAACCACCTGTTATAGAGAGTGCATCACCTACTACTACTTCGATTACCACTACTCTGGGGTCCACTTTAAGTGCTATGATTGTGGAATATTCGGGCATCGGGCTTCAGGCACTGCCCCAACAAGAAGAAAAAGCCGGTTTTAGTTTCAGAATGTGAGGAAAGATGAGGCAACCACCAGAGCGAGCATGCAGAGGTTCTCACTGTATGTATCCATGTACCACCGAAGACGAACGATATACCACTTTAGCGCTCGGATCGAGCTTTTCAAAAGTAGGGGGAGTGGCATGCGGCGCAGAGCCCCCTTTGTGGGGGATTCTTTTTCTTTTTTTTATTCTTATTTCAGCATGCTTATTTATTTAATTATTAGTAATTATCTTTTAGTTAGTCGTTAAGTCGGAAAAGACTCCTATCTTAACTATAAATTAAGGCCTAGCTCTGACTTGGGGAGACTTGCTCCATAAGTCTTAGGTAGTCTATAAATAAAGCCCCGGTACTTCCCCTTGTAGTCACTTTTGCTATTAATGATATTTTGAGTTCTTAGAAATTGGAGTGATTTGTTTATTTGTGATATTTTCGCTGTGTTTCACATTAGTATCCCTAACAAACAAAAGATTATTAGCAAGTAAAAATAACAAGTGTAAAGTAAACCCTAAGTCTAGGGTGCCAACTTCATCAATTGTTGTAAGTCATGCTTTCACATCTTGGCGGATTCCCCTCTTTCTCCACCTCTTAAAACCGCGTGGGCGCCTTTGAAGGTGCAACTTTTTACATGGCTGAACGCAAAGGGGAGGGTTAATAGTGTGCGACTTTTCTCCACAGGAGGAGATCACATATCTGCTTGTCACCTCACGGGTGCTGTCTTCGTTAAGGGAATGGTGAAAGCGCTAATTTTATATTACTCCATTGTGCTTATATGAGACTCACGGGGTCCAATTTGTTTGAGGAGATGAATTTTGTAGATGCTCTTAGAATGTCTTTTCATGATTTCCTTGTGGGGTGGTTGGTAACAAGAAAAAATTCAAATGCTTACGAAGATCTCTTGTTTTTGCTCTAGTGTGGGTTGTATGGTTATTCTGGAAGGAAATTTTACTATAGGGAAGCGATGAAAGAAGATCTATGGGGCGGCATAAAATTCATGGCATCATTCTGGGTCGCAGCAAATATAATCTGCCATGGAATGGAAACCTTAGTTCTGATGAATCATTCGAGATACGTGGTTATTTGATTTGTCTCATTTCAATAGTCAGCACCGGGTTGAGTTTCTTTTCATCCTCGTTTGGAGTTTTTCTAGGTCCTTGTTGGCTGATGTTTTATTCATTCATTTTTTCCCGCCAAATTTGGGACCTTTGAAGCTATTTAGGGCCTACCTTGTTTTGTACTCTCATGCCTTTATTTCTTCTTTTCTCGTTAGTTGGTATACATGTACTTTGACGACTAGTGTACTTATTTTATTTTCTAATGAATTTTTATTGTTTTATATAGACAAAGGGCAGTTTTGACGATTAAACTTTTGTTTGATTTATGTTGGCAATTATTCTTCCTCCACATGCTAAAAAAGCAAGGTTTTAAAAGACACGAGGTAAAAAGGTCAAGCCTTAAGCCGTAGGAGCCTAGGCCTAAAAAGGGCGGTTTCTCCTTTTTTAATATTTTTTAATTATACTAAGGCTAGCAAAACAATAAAATGATACATACCTTGAAATTTGAAAATATATACGTATATTTGGTAACCCTTTTTCCCATATGCATGCTCCATGTCTCTATCACCCTAATACATGCAATCAAAATTCAAAATAAGTTAGTAAACAATATATTTCAAATATAATGTAAATGCAATAAAATATAATATAAGTTAGTAAACAATATATAATTAAATATAATATAATATTAGTTAGTAGACAATATATTTCGAATATAATATATTTCAAATATAACAGAAGAAGAAAAAACCATAGGCAGAACCATCATTCCTCTTTAACATAATAAAGAAAAAAAAAAAGTAGAACCAGAAAAACTATAACAGAATAAGAAAAAAAACATAGGCAAAGACGTCGTGATTATAAGCAGAAACATTTCAATACTATACCAATTTGGTTGGGGAGGTTTTGTTTTGTTTGTTTAAAGGTTTTTACTGAGGAAAAAAAGGACTACAACTTAAAAAAAGGCTCGCCTTCTCACTCCTTACTGCGCCTAGACGCGCGTGGGCTGTTGACCGCACCTTACACGTGCGTTGACAGTGCCTTTTGCCACGCCTATGCCTTATGCGGGGCGTTTCTAGACGTGAGCACCTTTTAGAACACTGAAAAGGCACAACTCATGTTCAAGTATATTGGCGACATGTTAGCAAGTTTCCTAGCCCTGTCACTCACACGTTCTTTATTAAAAAATTAACCTTTAGAAAGTATAGTAAGTTTGTAACTTTGTTGGCCTTGATTGAAGGACATCTATTGTCACGGGATTCCTGTGACAAAAGGAGGTTGTTGGGAAACAATTTGGGTACTTTTCTTGTAATTCTACTTTGATTCTCTAGTGGATTCTCCATCTCTCTGTTTTTGTACCTTATAAGATGACTTAGAAGGTTGGAATATCTTACAAAAGTAAATGTGTGTACGGTTGGCCGCATGAGGGACAGTGAACACTTCTGACCTTTTCCAGGCCCAAATACCACTTATTTGTTTAGCACATTCTTGGTGCATCTACAGGAGGATATTGAAACCATTGACCACCATTCGTTACATTGAAAATTTATGATTTTTCTTTGGATTTTGGATTAAGGTTGTTACGAGTTAGGGTTGGTGGGTGCATTTCCCCAGGATTGGGGAAGTTGTCTTTCTATGGTCTTGCCGTGCAGCAAGAAAGGGCCAAAACTTTTTGGAGGTGTATGATTATGGCCTCAACGTGAAACGTGTGGTTAGGAGGAAGCGGAGTATTTTTTCATGACAATTATTTGAAAGAAGAATCTGGGGCGGAGTCAGATTTGTGGCCTCTTTTTGGGCCTCTTCCACTAAGGGCTCTGCGTATGATGGGCTTTCTTCCCTGATGGATAAGTGGATCTCAGTGTTCCTATAAATTGGACCAATGTTAATTATAACGTGGATCTTTTTCGGTGCGTGGTGGATGGAAACATGAATGTACGCTATACTTTTTAATATGTGGTTATATGGGGTAGGCTTGTTTATTGAGTTGATTAGTGTGACTAAACAATACTCCCTCTGTCCCAAATCAATAGTCGTGCATTCTTTTTTCAACCATCCCAAATGATAGTCTTGTTTATAAAAATAGCACATAAAATTACCATCAGTGAGAGAACAATGATCCAAATGTAGGTCTTGCATTCAAAGATATTTATCATTTTTAGGAAGATAAATTTTGAAATTATTTTTTATTCCAGAAATTTTCTTTTAAACAAGAGGACAGAGGGTGTATTTAATTTAACAGCCTACAAATTTTGGATTCGCATAGGAGATTCTGTATATTGGAATTATGCATGTAGGCACATTGAATAAGCAAATTTTTCTAAAAAAATTAAAATTTTCTCTTCAAGAACCGTGTCTTTGTTTTGGGAATGTATCACTTTGCAAGTTCACTGTGTTCTTTTATATTTTTCTCATAAAAAGTGAACTTGAGGGAAAAATAGGTAACTATTACTCGAATTGCAAATCTTAGCTTATCAGAACGGAACTGTACTATATTTGGGAGTGTGTGTGTCAATATGTAAATCGCTAGGGAGGTCCTTCTGGTTATTTTTGTTTATGCCTGTAGCTGCGCCTAGGGCTGTGCCTGCTATTGTTTTCTTGGGCTGCTGGGGTTGAGATTGTGGTTTGATGTACAGGATGTGTTAGGACTTGGTGAACTGCTGGTCCATGATTTTTTGTAATTTAAAAATAAAAATAAAAGCTACATGTTTCTGATTCTGAAAAATAAATAAAAAGAAGATAGAATAATTTCTGGTGGCTGCATTTCCATGGGCGAATACTTGTGAAGGAAATGCTTAATGAGATTCACTGAATTACTAGGACATTGCTTATTTTTTACTCACGTGTGATAACTGATAAGATATAAGAGTGGAATCGATTGATTCCAATACCATTAGGTTTTGACCGTAACACATGTCTACATCTAACCTTGTATTAATAGGCCTAGAATCTCGTATTTCTTTAGATTTGGCTGCACAAGGAAAGGAGAGAGGGGTGGGGGTGGTGCACTAAATGCTGAAAGTTCATTTGTTTTCAATTATATTCTCTTATTTGTCTCCTTAGAACCGCTTATCATCAAATTTAAATGATAGAACACTTCGTTATTACACATACAAAAAGATTCCCTTTTTGGCATGTTTCGTGCAATCTGCGCGTTTTTGCAATAAGACGCGCTGCTTGCCTTGGGTCTGGGGAAACCTTTGTGCCTTAGTAACTATGGGGTCATCCACCTTTCTATTTATGAATATATTTCCATTTAAACAAAATAAAATGTTTATTTTTGTAGGAAGATAGTTCAACTTGTGGGGTGGTTAGACAGGGTTGCTCTAAGGTGAGCTTGATGCGTAACCCACCACTTGAACAATAACGCTTTTGAGGGATGAAGCACCATAGAGAAAATGATAAATGCATAACACTTTTACACACATATAAAAGAAATTAGATTGTGTTTGGGAAGCCCAAATCCATGCCATGGAATTGGAATATTTTTAGTTCAAAATTTTTAAAAATTTGAATTGAAAATTATCCAATTCCAAAGGACTGGGGTTCCCAAACAGACCCTTATGGTTTCGCTCTTCAATCCATTCTCAAACTATTATTCTCATTAATAATTAAAATTCAAAGTAAATACTTAAGAGGACCTCAACTCAATAACCTTGTTTATACTATACTAGTTTGAGAAACAAGACACCTAATATGGTAGGGAATTAGATTGAAGGAATCCTAGATAAACATGGAAATAGATTAATCAACCCTAATCTAAATATTCCTAAAAATCAGCAATTAAATAAAAGTAAAAAAATTTTAATCCATCCCATAATTATTTTCAGCCAGCCCTATACACGCCTTTCACCCCTCCTTTGAAATAGCTCGTCCACGATCTTGAAGAAGAAAAGCTTATGAGCAGCTGAAAGGGTGATACTCCCCATTCCCCCGGGACCATCCTCGTCATAAGGTCCTTAGAGCAACCTGTATTATTGAAGAAGAGAGCAACGTTGCTTTATGAGTTCCTAGTGTTGTCTCTCTCATACACTTGGAATGGTTGGATATTATATGTGTTTCCTCATGTAATCACGTTCATCCGGTAATCCAATAGATCTTAAAGTGTTACTTAGTGGGCTATAGACTTCCTCAAGCGTTTCGACTTTGATCGGTGGATCAACTCATGTTGATACCCCCACCCCCACCCCCACCCAAGTTCTTTAGAGGATTTCCTAGTAGTAGATGTGTACCATAAATACTTTCTTGGCATCAGAGCCAAAATCAATCTCTCTCCACATATTTTTTCTCCCCAATACTAACCCTAATGACTGTTAACGGTTACTGTTCATCATTATTTTTCACCTCTACAAATTATTTTTGTAGAATCTATTCTTTGTTTTAGGGTCAAACTCTAATTCTTCACCTTTTTTAGGGTTTGTTGGCGTTCTTTATGAAGTAAAGAACAATTTTTTTGTTGGAGTTGTCGGATTATTCGACAATGTTCTTTTGGATATTTTGCCATGTTTTTCGTTCATTTGAGTGGCAGTTTATTGCTATGCGCACCTGCAATATATTTTTGATGATTCTCTAATAATCATTGGTGAGTTCTTGTTGTTTTTAGTACAAACCTGTCCTTCAAGAATTTCAGAATGTTGTTTGGTCAATACTTTTTGAGTTATAATGAGTGATTCGGGTATTGACAAAGATGTTTTTTTACATGCCCCGACTCAATTGGTTACAAGTCTCCTCATAATGTTTTTTCGGATCTCGTTGTGGTGATAGGGAGATAGTTTGTCGTCATCGTCCAACGTCGAAACCGAAATTTGCTCAGATACGACTATTAGGTTCATCTAGAATGGCCCGAGGTGTTGATACAACCTGTCCTCGTGCGGTTTCTCTATCAGTGATTCTTCTCTTAGTGCCAGTGCCACCATTAATTCAGGTGCCCCCTTCGCTTTTCATGTTCAGATTGCGGAGCCCACTTGGATTCTGAATTTCGGATCCACTGATCACATGACAAGAGTGTCATCTCTTCTTTCCTTACCGCACCGTTCTTATTTCTCAGTATGTGCGTATTGTGGATGGCTCTTGTACACGTAATTGTGTGTGTCTTGATATTATTCTTTCCCCGGTTTTGCATTGCCATAATTTTGCTTTTAATCTCCTGTCTGTTAGCCAACTTGCCAAGCATCATAATTGTGCTGCTGTATTTTTTCTTGCCCATTGTCTCTTGACAGACTTGGTTCAAAGAGGTATATTGGCAGGGCCTACGAGCGTTATGGTTGTACTATTCTGGGGAACCTCCACCACCGCAACCTCCCACCCTTAGTCTCAATGCTTCCATCTTGTCAGATTCCATTTCTTATGATGTCTCCCTCCCGACCTTGCACGTGTGGCATGCCCGCATAGGGCATTTCAATTTTCAGTAGTTATGTTTGTTATTCCCTTTCTCTTTCGAATGTGTGTAAGGACAAAAAATTCTCATGTGAAGTATGTGAGCCCTTTAAGCATACCAGGACTAGTTATATTACACATATGAGCCATGCATTTATATGTTTGATTTGATTTATTCTGATGTGTGGGGGCCATCCTCTATTACTGCATTTTCTGGTCGTGCTATTATGTGATCTTTATTGATGATTATTGTTGGTGTACTTGGGTGTATTTCCTTAAAAGGAAATCTGAAGTTCTTCCTTGTTTGTTCAATTTCTCCAAATGATTAAACCAAAATTTAAGACGATGGTGCGTAATATTCTCTCCGATAATGCGCGAGTATGTTTCTAATAAGTTTAGATCTCGACTTAATTAAAAGGGGATCTTGCATCAACTTACTTGCTCATATATTCCCGATCAAAATGGGATGGCATAACGTAAAAATCGTAAAAATGGGATGGCATAACGTAAAAATTGTCACCTAATGGGCGTAGCTCGATGCTTATTGAGTGGTATGAAGTTGGCCAAATCCTATTGGCATCTTGCTGTCCTTATTGCCACTTTCATCACACATAGTTACTCAAGTCGGGTATTTTTGGAGGTGGGGGGCCAAGGCGCATCTCAAATGCCTTCAACCTGATAGCACTTTATTCCACATACTTGTGTGTTTGGGTGTACTTATTTTGTTCATGATTGTAGTCCCTCTCGGACTGTACTTAATGATAAAGCTATTCGTTGATTTTTTGTGTGGTACTCCTTGATATCCAAGGGATATCGATGCTATGATCTGATATCAAAACACATGTATCACTCTCTTGACGTTACTTTTCATTAGGATGTCATGTTCTATGGGGTGGTGAGTACTGTGTTGGTCCTGACTTCCCATCCCTTGACTCACCTTCTCGCGAGAGCGATTTTTTATCACTTTCCCACCCTATTCCTATATTTGATAAGATTCCTCCTCCCGCACCTTCTGATCCCTCCTTATAAGTATATTCTCGTTGCCCTCGGATGCCTCTGCCACCTCCTTCTCCAGATTTGGGTACTCCCTCCTTTTTACCATTTCTTACTTCTGATTTTCCTTCTCACTACCATTCTCGTATTAGGCGTCCCCCTTCCCGCTATGGTTTTGTTGGTATTTCTAATTATCCCATTTCCCAACATCTTTTCAATGATAATCTTTTAGATCCATATCGAGCTTGTCTGCCTGATTAGTGTTTGAGGCTCTCCAAAATTCTAAATGGGTGGAGACAATGAAAGTGAAAATGGATGCTTTGGTCTGAAATGGTACATGGGAGCTTGTTTCTCTACCTCCTGGGGAGAAGGACGTTGGATGTAAATGGGTCTTCAATGTGAAGTATTTAGCCGATGGCTCTATTGATCGCTGCAAGGCACACTTGGTGGCTAAGGGATCTACACAAATTTCTGGGAAGATAAACGTAAAAAATGCCTTCCTATATGGACCCTGCTTCGGGTTTTTGTGCTGAGGGGAATATACAAGGAAAATGTGTCGTCTCCGGAATTCTATTTATGGCCTTGAGCAATCACACCAGGCATGGTTCAGCAGATTCAGTGAGATTGTTATATCCAAGGGGTTTACACGGTGCTATTCTGATCATGTGTCTTATTCGTCGTTAACCCGATGGTAGATGCATCATTTTGTTGGTTTATGTCGATATTATTATTACGGATGAATGTCGATGGGATTTTACAGGTGAAGATGAATTTAAGGAAGGTGTTTGATGTGAAGGACTTGGGTCCTCTCCATTATTTTCTTGGCATTGAGGTGGCTCGTCTAAATGTGAGATCTGTTTATCCCAGCGTAAATACACTTTGGATCTTCTTCAGGATACCAGGATGCTAGGTTGTCGTCCGACTTTTACCCTTACGGACCCTCCCTAAAGCTTTCGTCCGAGACGGGTGATTTGATTTCAGATCCTTTAGTTTATTAGGGATTGGTTGGTCGTTTTATTTAGTTGGCCAATATGAGGCTGAATTTGGTATTTGTTATGAATATGGTTAGCCATTTTATGCATGCTCCATGTACTGCACACTTGGATGTTGTCTTCCACGTTTTGAGATATCTCAAGTCATGTCCGGGACTTGGGTTGTTTTATGCTACAGGGAGTCGGACAAGTCTCTCATGTTTGAGTGATGCAGACTATGCGGAGTCGAAGACAGATAGATGTTCCACCTCGGGTTTTTGTACATTCTATGGTTCTCACCTCATTCCATGGAAGAGAAAAAAACAGACGGTGGTTTCGTGTTCTTCAAGGGCACATGTGAGCTTTTATGACTTAGATCGGTTTTGGGAGAGTTGAGTTTTATGGAAAAAGAATCATCAAAGTTATTTTGCGATAATAAGTCGGCTATTACGCTTGCATCTGATCCCGCGCTTCATGAGAGGACGAAGCTTGTGGAGGTTGATAATCATTTTATCCGTGAGAAGGTGTGGTCCGACTTCATTTAGAAACGGTGGATTTTTCCACCAAATCAGTCGGGCCCTCTCTTCTTCGATCTTCCATTGTCAAGCTGGACTTGATTGATATCTTCGCTCCAGCTTTAGGGGGAGTGTTGAATTTCATGTTATTTTTAGTTTTTCCCCTTTGTATTGGGCCCTCCGTGTTTTGGGCCTTAATTGCGTACTCTTAGTTTTGTAGTCTCTATAACTTCTAGAATCGTAATATTTTTAATATAAATACAATTATTGGACTTCCAATTGGATAATCCATTACATCATAAAAATCTTCTCAAATTAATATATTTTATATACATTCTGGTATGTTTGTATATATGTGTACGATGCACAAGAGGGTTTTAAAGTCTTAACAATTCCAAACTTATTTTCTCGTGCTTTCCCATAGGGATCTTATTCTGTGCAATTATAAGAGGACAGCCTGCGTGTAAATTTGATATGTAGTGGATAAATAGGTCATATCTGATTGATACTGTAAGGTTTCCTTTGGAACAATTACAAGTTTGATAGCTCCCTTTCTTCATTCTAAATATGATTTATATCCTTTTCTTTTAGTTATTCTGTGATTTTGTCGATGCAGGTTATAAATATATTGACATCATCCAGGGAGCTTAATGACCTCGTAAAGAATGTAGACACTTGTTTTCATTCCAAACCAGCTGGATCTTCCAAATCAATGCTTAATAGCTTACATAGATTTGTTCCAACTATCCGTGAACAATTGAAGGTATTTCACTTCTCTTTGTTGTTTTCTATGTTTATCTTATTATGTAATTCGTATTTTAACTAAACATATTCGTGGAGATTGTTTCTGAAATAAAAGCTGCAAGTCTTATATTTAATCAATGTTTAAAAAGGCGAAAGCGAGGCATGAACACGTAAGCTTTTTGTGCATATAATTTTTCTATTAAAAATATTGAATAATGTGCAAAAAAATAAAATGACAACAGATTTTATATAAAAGCAAATTATATGCAATTATTATAAACGAATTAAATGCTTAGTCCAACAGAGATGTATATAAAATAAATATAACAAAACAGAACATATCAGCCAAAAGACGGATCAATCGCAACAAATACAGAAAGTTAAAAAAGGTTAATAGCAAAGAGAAAACAAGAGATTCATCTCAATATACCAAACATTAATAGAATGTGTTCTAAATAAGTAATAGAAAGATTGAAATAAGGACTAATTGGAGGACTAAAAACGACAGTAAATAATATATATATATATTGAGAGAGAGAGAGAGAGGGGGAGGAGACCATTCAAACAGTTTGTATGGTTTCCTCTCTCTCTCTCTCTCTCTCTCTCTCTCTCTCTCTCTCTCTCTCTCTCTCTCCTTCTCAATTGAAAAGCTACGGTTTCTAGTGTTTTCCCAATGACATCATATCACTATGTTTAGTTCAAAATGCTGTTGCATCTCTTTAATGTTTGTTTATTATAATTTTTTCCTTTTGCTCAGCTAGAACAATGTCGTCTAGCTTATTCAGTAAACGAAAAAAAGCATGAAAGGAGTTAAAAACGCGTTAAAAACGTTGACTGAGCATAAAAACCGTTGACTAAGTGTAAAAGGCATGCACTTTTCATGCTCCCTGTTTTACTAGAAGAGCCTTAAGGCGTGTTTGGCATAAAAGGTCTTGAGGCGCGCCTTGGGGCGTGCTTTTTAAAAATTGTTTTCTGCTAAAGTTGGTGGTGATATGAACAGCTTTTTAACTCTTTGGATAAGTAATTGATGCCTTCATGCTCTCATCAAAAGTGGCTTGGCCTACCTTGTAGTTTTCTCTATCTTGTTCTCTGGTTGTCATTAGTTTTGGTTGTCATTAGTTTTGCTTACACTGTTTTTAGACCTTCTCCAGTGTCTGCTGTGATGGGACTCATAATTCTATATGATGGATTTAATAAAATAAACTGTTATATTGTTGTTTACATGTGCCATGTGCTTGTTTTCTTTCCTGGTGTCCTATTTCTTGTTTTGCTCTCTAAATGCCACGTGGCTCGTGTTGTATATTAATTTCTAGTTATTTAATATCTGTTGTTGAATGTTTGCTTTTTCATACCTATTCATTTTTTCGTAAAAGGACTGGGAGGACGGTTTGTGTGAAAGTGATGCTGATGGATCATTCTTGCACGAAAATTGGAACAAAGATTTACGACTATTTAGTGATTGCGAAGATGGTGGAAAACACCTGCTTCAGGTTCTTCATCTTTTCCTCATCTCCTCACCCCAACCACCCTTTTTTCTCTCAATATTTAGTACAATATATTTATGAAGTGCAACAATTAAAGAAAACACTAAACCTCCGAACTGTTTTGCTGTAACACCTCATCCCCCACCTAACATATTTTTTTTTATGAAGACTCCCTTGTGTGGACTTTTTAGTGGCTATTTTTTGGGAGTGGTGGTGGGGGTGAGGGTGAGGGTGAGGGGATTTGCAACATAATACGCAGTGCGGGGAATTTCTTGCAAAAACTGCATGTTCCAGTTTTCTTTTTTCAGTTATACCCTTTATGCATTTATCGATCTCAAGCCGGTCATTCTTACTGCAGCTATTTGTCTTGCGTGCGGAGTCTGAGCTGCAAGCTATTTCAGGAGATAATCTCTCACCCAATCCCCAGTGTTTAGATTCATTAAAAACACGGATGGGAAGCTTATTTGGGGGGCCCATTGAAAAACCTGTGTCTGTCGTGTCACAGGCAATACAGTGTCGGCAATCTCGTGATGAAGTATTCAGTCCGAGAATGGTGAGCAACTGCTCAGTTGGTGATATAAAATACAAGGGTGACTGGATGAAGCGGCCTATCTCCAACGACGAGGTTGCATGGCTTGCAAAGCTGCTTGTCAATTTGTCAGGCTGGCTGAACGAGTCTCTCGGGCTGAACCGTGGGGAAAGTAGTTGTGTGGGTTCTGCGTTGTCTTATGTGGAGGTGTCAGGTGATTTGGGTAACGTGTATGGAGCTACAGAGACAATGAAAGTGGTGTTCCGTTTCATTGGGGCTTGGGTTGCAACTGTATGTGTCGCGGTAGCGAATTTAATGAGAAAGCATGGGGTGAGAGTTAACCTCAGGATGCTGGCTTCCAAGAAGGTTGTGACAGTGTTTCTTGTGATTGCTGCATTTTATGTTTTGAAAAAGGTGTTTTGTGGAGTTTGTAAAAGTGTGTGAATATGGGGTAAACTGAAAAGAATGAACAGACGGCGTGGTGAAATGGAAACTATATAGAGCACAGAAAATAGATAAAAGGTCTGTCACATGATGTCATATTGAATTTTGTTGTAATTAAATATGATTTTGCGGCATGAAAACACAAAAGTTAGTACTTTCCCACTTTTTTTTAACCCTGTGCACGTGTTTTCCCGGTTTTAGCTTTTCTGTTATGACGCTTCTTTTACCCAAACCAGAAAAAAATGCTATAGTAAAATTAATTTTTCTAGTAGTATTTTTAACGCCATTTTTTCAATTATAGGGATAAACCTTCTTTTATTTTCTGTGACGTTTTCTTCTAATAAAAAGTAGTATTTGAGACGACTTTTTGACTATAGGTAAACTAAGCTGTAATTGAGAATCTTGAGATACTTTTTAAACTGTAGATAAAATTGCTGACCTTTTTTATGTTGGTTAGAAGCATCGTTAAAGAACAGGTTTGTACTTCTATTTTGAGTTGGTTTTTACCACTTTTAATATGTTTCTTTGAGTTCATCTTGTGAGGCTTCTTTATTGTGCCTTTGGAAATTTCTTTTAGCTTGCTCTATGAGAGAGGCACTTGCGCTGGTGTCCATGTTCTTGTTAATCTGATCAACCACATTTCTATAAGAAGGTTCTCCTTTAACGAGAAGGGGCCCATTATCTACGGGTATGCAAAAAGAAACCCGGTCAGAACCAACCCTAAATCGATGGGTTTTTAAAGCTCGGTTAGGACTTCGAGGCCTGCCACAGGATTGGATTCGGACCGGATCAAGTGCAATCCTTGTCCATTTATCAAAAAAAAAAATTCGGGCTAGATCGGATTCGGATCATATAGCGGATCTTGAAAACTCTAATCCATATCTGAATCTTAATAGATTCGGATCGGGTCGGATATTCGGCCCTACTAAAAACATTAATTACACTGTATTTTTATAAATATAATGATATATATGATAATAAAATAAATAAAATTATGGATTATTATATGTAAGTTCTTTTCTTATTTTAGTCCTATTCACTAGTCAATCATTAATTAAGTCATATTTTTGAATTTACCACTTTTATCTTTACTAATACACCTGTCTCCCTATATTCAACTTAAAAGAACCATAACTTTTGATATACAAATAAAAAATTTATAAAATTAATATTTTTGAAAGCCATTAATTGAGCCCTTTAAAATAAGATCCATATCCAATATCAAATATTAAAAAAATATAAATGATGCTTTTTTTTTTCCCGCTTTTCAGGCAGCTAGTATATATTTATTGTCTATATAGTATTAGTACAGTAAATGTTTACTGTCTGTGAAAATGTTTCACATATAAAGTAGTTTTATTTTTTGGTGACACGGTAAATATTTAGTGTCTGCATAATTTTTTTTATTTCTTTAGAATTTTATAGGGCTCATGGATCTTATTTGAAAGACCTCAGTAGATTTCAGAAATAGTAATTATGTAAAAAATGAATTTATAAATTAAAAGTTATGGCCATTTGAAGATTAAAAAATAAAAAAATAAAAAGTTCAACCACTTGAGTATCTTCCCCCTAATAGTTACGGGTGATTGTTTTAAAGGGGTAAATTTGTCAAATAAGAAAATCCAAAAATTAGGAACATGAGAAATTTGATGGTTGACAAGTCAATTGGACTTATTTATGGAAAATCTCTTAAAATGGAACCTATATGTAAGAGCCCCATAAAATTAAACTTATAAAAGGTATGTAATATCTAATATCTATTTCTAAGTGTAATAATAATAATAGTGAAATAATATAAATCATGGTTATAGATTAAAAGAATTAATTATATAATATTTGAATTTTTATTTTTTAATATACCAAATTGGACCGGATTCTTAACGGATCGGATATGTGTCAATCCAAATCCAATCCATTTACTAATTGGATGATTGGATTATCGATTGCATAACACCAATCCATATCCGAACAAATAGATGGGATTCAGATCAAAATTTGATCCATTGATAGGCCCGGATCTATGGTTGAAAGAATTAGAAAATTGACTGTTTCAATCAGGTCGACGGTTTAGACAAGGAAAAAACTGACTCCAACCAAATCGAACCGACTTCAATTTGTATATCCAAAAACCCTCATTAGTTATTAGCCTACTAAGTTTGACAAACACATAATCAGGTTATACATGAACTGAGTCGACTTGATTTGTGTTTAATTTGGGTAATAGAGTAATTGATTCGGTTATAATTTGGGTTATACATGCACTGAAAACTAACTAAAATCGATGTGGTCTGAAATGACGATTTTTCTCATCATCGGTTTGGTCTTGGGCTGGCTTCTCCCAAAACCGAAATAGTTTGTTCGACTGAAAAATATGTTGAAAATTGAATTAACCGAACCGTGCACACCCCTACCATTCTCTTTTGGCATTTAAGTAGATATCTTGGATTCATTGACTTTTACCTTAGTTATCTTCTTCCCTTTTATCTATTGGTGTTGATGTAAAAAATTAGATTTAACCTAATTATTTAATCACAGATAAAAATAAATAAAACAAGAGATTTTTAAAGTGGTCCAGCCTTGAAAGAATGACCTACGTCCACTGTTTGTGTTATTGCTGACTGTTTGCAGAATTCTCGATAATGGATTTATAAAGAAATTCCGAGTCCCCTGCTATTGAGGAGGTTACAATGTATTTATAGCCTTGAGGCTGTACATATGAGAGAATATTACATAGCTGTCCAATAGGCGTGTACATCTGTATGACAATAATCAACATTTAATGCGCATTCAATCCTCTTAATTATTCAGTTATAAATGCTCTGTACGAGGTGTAGCTCAGACCGCCTAAGCTGCTCGGACCGCCCAAGTAGCTCGGTACAATAAAGTTCCTCGGAGAACACTTGTTGCTCAGAGCGACTGAGTTGGTCGGGGAAGCTGAGTTCCTCGGAGTCAAGGTGTTGTAAAAAATATTCTCGGGTGCCATGTAGATTGACACGTGTCTCCACATAATTGATCCACGTCAGCAGGTTAAATTTGGTATCAACAGAAGCCCCCAATGTTTCGTGGTTTGATGTTGAAGAAAAGTATGGAACATTTATGCCGCCTAAACTTTATGAATTTTAGACAATCGTTCGATGTACATAACTCCTTTTCTGAGTACATGGTATCAGGCTTTTTAAAGTGTTTCGAATTTCAATAACCGCTTCGTGTTTCGCGCCTTTTTCTTCTTTTTAGCCGCCGGATACGCAATCGTCCATCTTGGTAATCATTGCTTTTCTCCATTCTCGAGATAAAGTATTTAAACACTTCAGAAAACTCGATCGTCTTTTACTTTTTCAAATCTGCATCTTTAGAACTTCTTCACTTCTTCTCTGTCTTGTGCGTTCGTTTCTTCCATTGTTCGTTGTCACCTGATTCATCTTTTTCCTGTAAGATCTTCTTCCTTCTCTTTAATTTCTTTTGTTCATCATGGTTTATCTTGTTGAGTCGCTTGATAAATTTCGCTCTGATTTTTCTATTCCTTCCTGGGTCATATTGGAAGAGCTTTCTGAGCCTTCTGACTATCTTCGTTTGGCTGAGGGACATTGGTTCCCCTGTCTCTTTGTAGCTGAATGTGGCTTTTCTTTTCCTCCAAACCCCTTGTGTTTGGAATTCTGTCAATATTTTGACGTGGTACCTGCAAAAATAGCTCCCAATACCTGGAGAATAGTTAATGGAGTCCATAGGTTAAATCAGATTCATGGAACCCGTTTAGGAATTCCAGAAATTTTGTTTTGCTATAGATGGGTTGTTAGTGATAGCACTTTTTATTTAAAAACTAGGTTTTTAAATAGGGCTTTAGTTGTCAATCTCCCCGATGCCAACAGGGATTACTTCGAGCATGGAATTGTTATGAAAAATTGGCAACATGCTCCATTAAATGGAGGTGATGTGTATCAGGGTCCTAGATGCCCTCCCTATGGCAATGGGATAGGTTGTTTTTATTTTATTTTATTTTTGAAATTATGTTTTCTTTGTGTTTGATAAAATGCGTTATTGACATTTTAATTTTTGTTTATTTGCAGTTGATAGCAAAAAGAAATCCCCTAAAGAAACTGATGTCAATTTGAAGCACTTGAAACTTATCTGGAGTTTGCACCAAACTGTTGCTGACGAACATATCAGACCAGCCTCGTACTTGTTGCAGTACAAGAGTTACACTTCTTCTTTTAGTGCTCGTCCAGTAATAAGTGACATAGAACCAACACCAGCTTCTGAAGGTTCCTCTCCTGAATCAAATATTCCTCTCAGTGACAGAATGAAGAGAAGAAGAGCTCCCTCATACTTTGACAAATTAGACTCTGCCAATGTAGAGGCAAAGAGAAATAAGCAGGATGTCCCAGAGGGAGGGACAAGAAAAGTTGATGCACCCCCTCCTGCTGCTGCTAAAAAGGTTGCCGAGAAGCCCCCCGTGGCTCCGAGCAAGATTGTAGCTGTTTCTCCTACAAGCGAGGTTATAGTCATTTCACCGACCAAGACAACATCCTTGGTCGAGAATGTTCCTGCTCCCACGAGGAAATTGAAGAAAAGCTCCTCGGATAAATTGGCTGAATCCATCTCTCAGCCTCTAACTGCTGGAAGTGGTGTTCCCACTTTTGTTGCTTCGAGCTCTGCCATGGGCTCTGTGAAGTCTTGGATTATCCCTGAAATCCAAGGACTTGAAGACACTCTTTCTCCGGATAGGGTTACCACCTTGGCAGCTCAACATATTGCCTCAGTAAGTATTACTAATCTAAAATTTCACTTTTCAATGTTCTATTCTTGTACTGACTCAAAGTTATTTTTCTTATCAGTTGGTAACATGTTTCAATACTATTTTGAAAAAGGATGAAGCTCTTAAAGCTTCGAGCTCCTCGGGAGGTGTGGAGGAGGCTTTTGTCGGTCTGACTCAATCCTTAAAGGATTCTCGTCAGAAATATGAAGAAGATAAGGTTGCTTGGGAGAAGCAACTGAAGTCCGTTGAGCAAGAGAGAGAAAAAGCTGTGGAGGCCTCTCAGGTTTTGGAGAGGAAAATGAAAGAGTTTAAGAAGAAAAATGAAGAGCTTGAAGAAAAGCTCAAGAATGCTGGAGGGCTTGAGACAAAGCTTAAAACTGCTGAAGAAGAACTGGGAAAACTCCGTGAAGCTGATCGTCAGAAGGAAGAGGCAGAAAGGAAATTAAAAGCTGCCGAGGAACTTCTATCTGAGAAGCTTTCCTCGGAGAAGGTGAAGAGGAAACTGGCTGTTAAAAAGTCCTTCAGTACTGGCTGCGATAAAGGTTGGAACAAAGGCCTAGCTGCCATGTCCTCTCAGTTGGATTTTGCTAGCCTCAAATTCTTTAGGGACGGATGGATTGCTGCTCTGCAGGAGTTAAAGGTCTTTGAGAATTCTGAGCTGTTTCAACGTCATGTTCATGGTCCTCCTCCTTCCCCTGGCGAAGAAGAAGAGGACGAAGCTGCCTCTGAAGAGTCTTCAATGATGGTTGGGGATCAGGTCCCTACAGTTGAACTTTATTACGAGCAGCCCCAACCAACTATTACTCCTACCGAGCAGTTTCAATATACCAGTACCTTTGTCGAGCAACTGCCAATATCCTCCGAGCAACCAGCCTCCTCATCTCAGCCTTCCGAGGAAGTCACAAAACACAAGGAGAAGGTGTAAAGTTGCTCGGGCTTTAATTTTATTATTTCTTTTGAATGTAACCCTGAACCTTGTACTTGTCTTTTGATGAATAAAAATTCGAGTTTTTGTTGTTTATGTTGACTTTCTTTGTCTGGTTCTGCCTTTATCGTTTATTAATCCTGTTTATGGCTTTCTCTTTGCTAGTTTATGGTCAGGATGGAACTCTTGTCAGCTCACGATACTGAGTTGATGAAAAAATGTCACGAATATTTCAAATCCGGCCATACAGATTTGGATGAATCACAAATTTTTGATATCCTGGGCTCAGATGCCTCTGAACGAGCAGTGGAAGCTTACCAATATCTGAAATGCTTACTCGACCGAGCTGTTGCCAATAATGTGGCTTATTACGAGATGATTGAAGATCTCCAGGGTATCATCGAGGAACTTCAGCAACAATACAAGGAATCTTCTGCCCTTTTGCATCAGGGGTATGAGAAAAAGTATCAGCAACTAAATGATGACAAAGGATATGATAAGTTAGTTGCTGCTTATGATTTTAAGGAGAGGACTTTTAAGACCGAGGTTGAAGAGCATAGGCAGATCGCGAAACTGCTGGAGCAAGAAAATAATAACTTGTGAGGAGAGATATCCCAACTGAAATCTGCAGCATCTACCTCAGGAGCCTTGGTCCCTATCAATGACGAAGGTTTCTCATTTCTCGAAGTTGAAAATGCCAATTTGAGAGACGAATTAGAAACTTTGAAGAGAATTGGACCCTCTACATCTGCTCGCGGACGAGCAAGAGCTTCTCGGGGACGAGCAAGAGCTGCTCGAGTTGCTGTTGAAGAAGCTAGAATACAGGCAGCCTTGGAGAATCAAGCATTCCAATTGATGGCGAAGAATCAAGCATTAGCTGAGATGTCCAAGAAGATTCAGACCTTCGATGAACAACTTGCTGCCCAAAATTCTACCTTGGAGAATAAGACAAATCTGGTGAAGAATCTTCACGAGCATCTAGAGAGGTTGACCTACCAGTTCCACAAGCAGCCCAGAGAATTTTGGATGGCTGGTTACAATGAAGCCCTTTACCACCTTGATGATCGGATCCAGCAGTCAAACAACGAGGGGTACAAGCAAGGATGGCTGAATGCCTTGGGTGTGCTACAGTTGGAACCTGGTCACTATTTGTGGGACTATTATGATCCTGGGTTGCTCGATTTGCAAGTGCCTCCATTTAAGCTTGACATGAGTTGGATTCCTGCTTGGGCCATTCCTCAGTGCCTGATCTCAAAGTATCTTGGTGACTACAATCTTCATTCAAATTTTGAGATATCTCGGCCAGAGCACCTGCTTGCTCGTCCTTCTGTGATGAATATTCGAATGTTGAAAGACATAAACTTCATAAACTCCCCCTATGCCTTAGATGATCCTCCTACCGGAGTGGAACCCGCTTCAAAGGCAGAGGGAAAGAAACCCATAGAATAGGATTTTATGTAATGATTTGTACTTTTCACCACTTATGTAATTCTATTTCATTTGAATGAAAAATTATCATTTCATTTTTCTTCTAAATAATTTGTAGAATGTTTTTGCTTGTTGGTTGCTTATTTCATTGCAGTGATTTATCAATCTTTGATTTTTATGTGATAAAACATCCTTTATCTCATGATCCTGTTTAATTTAAACAACTGGATATGATTGTAATTGGCTTACCGACCAACTAAAATTTATTAAGATATTTGTTTCCGACCAACCGGAGTTGGTGAACTTTTATTCCCCGACCAACCGTAGTTAGGGGATTTTATTTATCAACCAACCATAGTTGGTAGACCGACCAACCGTAGTTGGTGGGATTTTATTTTAAACTTGATGCATAGTGCGTAGCACTAATACTCCGAAAAAATTTCAACAAAAGGAGAGAATTGGGTAAAACATCCAAATCTTTATTCATATCGAAGAAAACTGCATTACATAAGGATTGAACTATTGATAATATTTGCGTAGATGCTCTGCGATCCATGCATTCTTAAACTCCTCTCCTTCTAAGGTTTCAGTCCTATAAGTTCCTGGGCGAACAACTTCTGTTACTCTGTAAGGTCCATGCCAGTTAGCTTCCAACTTATTGTGCTTTTGAATTACTTTCTTTAGCACGTAGTCTCCTTCCTTTAAATCACACTTTTTTACCCTCTTGTTGTAGAACAGAGCTGTTCGTTGTTGGTATGCAGAATTCCTGATTGCTTCTTCTTCTTTAACTTCCTCGAGCATATCCAAGTCTAATCTTCTCATCAAGTCACTGATAGGAGAATTGAAATTCAGCACTCTGTGTGTGGGGAGACCCAGCTCGACAGGTATAACAGCTTCACTTCCAAATGCCAGCATGTATGGAGATTCTCCTGTTGCTGCTCGTGGTGTAGTACGATAAGCCCACAGTACAGAATGTAGCTCGTTGATCCAATTTTCCTTCGCATCATCCAGTCTTTTCTTCAAACCATTCAGCAGCGTTCTGTTCGTCACCTCAGTTTGTCCATTGCTCTAGGGATGGCCTGGTGCCGAGTGGGTTTTCAAAATGTTTGACTGATGACAATATGCAACGAACTCCTCGTTATCAAATTGGGTTCCATGATCAGTAATGAATGCATGGGGAAGACCATATCTGCAAATGATATTCTTCGAAATAAATTGATACACCTTCTCATAAGTCATATCAATAAGAGGTTCAGCTTCCACCCATTTAGTAAAATAATCCACAGCTACGACGAGGTATTTGAACCTTCCTCTTGTTGTCGGGAGTGGCCCGACCAAGTCTATTCCCCACATGGCAAATGGCCAAGGGGATGTTATGGGTGTTAGCAATGCTTGGGGAGTTCTTCGGATAGAGGAGAAACGTTGACATTTATCACATTTTTTGGCATAGGCTATACAATCAGCCCTCATTGTTGGCCAATAGTATCCTTGTGTCATTACTCTTTGCAAAAGCGTTCGACCTGCTACATGAGCTCCACAGGACCCTTCATGGACCTCTTTAATCAAGTCTTTCACCTCGGAAGGGTGCACACATCTTTGCATACCTGCTATAATTCCTCGTTTATATAGAATACCATTAGTCAATACATAACGAGCAACTTTAAACTTCAGTTTCTTGGCTGCGAGTTTATCGGTTGGTAATTTCCCTTCCTCAATATATGCCCTGATGGGATCCATCCAAGATGGTCCTAACTCAAGGGTAATAAATATCATCATTAGATCTTCGTCTATGCTTCGACTAGCCAAGACTTCTATTGGGATTGTTCTTCGTAGCTCGGTGCGTGTAGCTGAAGCTAACCGAGTTAAGGCATCCGCTCTTGCATTCTCCAATCTTGGTATTCTAATTATCTGTACTGCGATCAGGATTGATAAAACCTCCATTGCTTTTACATGATACCTGATCATTAATTCTCCTTTGGCCGCATATACTCCCAGCATTTGATTTACGATCAATTGCGAGTCACTGAATACGTTAACCTTCTCCGCCCCCATGGTTTTTGCTAGGCCAAGTCCTGCAATCATAGCTTCATATTCAACCTCATTATTAGAAGCTTTGAATTGGAAGCGCAAAGCATACTCCACATCGACCTCATCTGGACTGTTCAAAATAATCCCTGCCCCACAGCCTGTAATGCAAGATGAACCATCCACATATAGATTCCATATAGGTACCTCATCCTCAAATTTTTTATCGGATAAAGTTCCTCGGTGGAATATTTGTTGCTTCCTTGTATCCTCCTCTAGTACTTCTTGCTGCTCGTCGACCATCTCCCCTTGATCGTCAACTGACTTAAGTTGATCGGGGTTTAAATTTGATGATCCTGTAACATCCACAGGTTGGTCGGTATTCAGCTTTTGCTCCTCGGAGGTGTCGGGATAAGTGAATTATGTGATAAAATCTGCTACTGCTTGCCCTCTAAGTGATGACCTAGGCTCATAAGTTATATCATATTCACCAAGTTCTACTGCCCAGTATATCAATCTCCCTGATTTTTCTGGTTTATGAAGAGCTTGCCTCAGTGGCATATCAGTATACACCACTATGGTATGAGCTTGGAAGTACGACCTCATTCTTCTACTTGCTTCGATCAATGCTAGTGCCAACTTTTCTAGTCTTGGGTATCTAATCTCTGCTCCTCGGAAGGCCTTGCTAGTGTAATAAATTGGTTTTTGCACTCCATCCTCCATTCTTATCAATGCCGAGCTAACTGCATTCTCCGAAACTGCCAGATACAAGTACAATCTTTCTCCCATCACTGGCCTGGACAACAGTGGGGGTGCTCCCAAGTATTTCTTTAACTCTTGAAAAGCCTTCTCGCATTCATCATTCAATTCAAACGTTTTTCGGAGTGTTTTGAAGAATGGGAGGCATCTATCAGTTGCTCGTGATACAAATCTATTAAGTGCTGCAACTCGCCCTGTGAGACTTTGCACTTCCTTCTTCTTCGTTGGAGATCGTAGCCCCAATAGAGCCTTGATCTTTTCTGGATTTGCTTCAATACCTCGTTGGTTGACAATATACCCGAGGAACATGCCTTCTCGTACTCCGAATATGCACTTGGTAGGGTTCAACTTCATTTGATATTTATCTAATTGATCAAAGGTTTGACATAGATCAATTAGATGGTCAGCAACTTTCTTGCTCTTCGTTAGCATATCATCAACATAAACCTCCATATTGTGACTGATTTTCTCTGCAAACACCTTGTTCATCAGCCGCTGATATGTTGCACCTGCATTTTTCAAACCAAAAGGCATAACATTATAACAGTAAGTTCCCATAGGGGTAATAAAAGAGGTACTCTCCCTGTCTTCAGGTTTCATTTTAATCTGGTTGTAACCAGAATAAGCATCCATGAAGCTCAACAACTCATGTCTCGAGGTAGCATCCACTAATTGATCAATTCGGGGCAAAGTAAAATGATCATTTGGGCATGCCTTGTTGAGGTCGGTGAAGTCTACACACATCCTCCACTTGTTGTTCTTATTCTTCACCATCACCACATTAGCTAACCAGTCTGGATATTTGACATCTTCAATAAAGCAAGCTTTTTGGAGCTTCTCGACCTCCTCTTGTATAGCTTGGTTCTTCTCGGGGATGAACACTCTTCTTCGCTGCTTCACATGTTTGATTTCCTTGTTCACATTAAGTTCATGACACAAGAAATTTGAGTCTATTCCTGGCATATCTTCGTGGTTCCATGCGAAAGTTTATTTTCTGCTTTTTAGGAAGGCTATCAATTCCTGTTTTAGTGGGGTGTCCAACGATGAACCGATTTGAGTTGTTCGTTCTGGGTGTTCGTCGTCCAGAATGACGTTTTCAGTAGCTTCCACCACCTGACATTTTACGAGCTGCGACTCGTCTCTAGGATCCAACGTTTCAATTTCTGCACCTTCATCCACTTGATAGGTGTTAGTCTTTTTCCTAGATTCTCCCAGTTCTTCTTGCTTGACCGATGAATAGTAGCATTCCCGGGCTACTTTTTGGTCACCCTTCACAATTCCTACTCCAAAGTTGGTTGAAAATTTTAGGCATTGATGTACAGTAGATGGTACTGCTTCGAACTTCTTTAATCCTACCCTTCCCATGATGATATTGTAAGCTGATTGAACATTCTTATCCATCACAAAAAAGCGCACTCTTTCTATTCGACAAACATGCCATGTACCGATGAACATATCCAACTTGATCGTCCCAAGTGGAAAAACTTTCTCGCCAGTAAAACCGAGGAGGGGCCGATGATATGGCTCCAACTGGGATAGCTTTAGATTCAAACTATCAAAATATGGGTAGAACATAATATTTGCCGAGCTACCATTATCCACCAAGACTCGTGAAATCACTACTTCCTTCATCCTCATTTTGATCACCAATGGGTCATCATGAGGATATAGCACACCTGCGAGGTCATTCTTAGAGAAACCTATGACCAGTTTATCTTTGTTTACCTTCCTCGGGCGATCTTTTTCAACTAGATTTATCCGTTGAATATACGAACAAGCTTGAGCCTCGTTGAGGTAAGCTTTCCTTTCTGCAGTAAGGTCTCCACCTCCTGCATCTCCACCAGTAATAACATTGCAATCAAATGCCCCAAAACGGATAGAAAATACCTCACGTTCTGGCTGTCTTGGTCTTTTAGGGAGATCGGGGTCGTCTTCTAGATCATCTTCATGATCTCTTTTCTTGTTTTCTTCTGCTCGACGAGGAGATCTAGATCCCTGTCTTACTCGGTCGTTATTTTTTCCTTCATTTCTACGATCAACATACTTGGCCAACTTTCCTCGTCTGATGAGCGCTTCAATTTCATTCTGAAGAGCTATGCAATTTTTGGTCGTGTGACCATTGTCTTTATGGAACTCGCAATATTTGGCCTTATTCCTTTTGTCAGGATCTGTCTTCATTTTCTCGGGCCAGTTTAACTCCTCGTTGTTCTTAATCTCTTCCAGAACATGGTTTATATCTACCTTCAAAGGAGTATAGTTTCCGAATTTCTTCAACTGTTCCAACGCTTACTTTGCTTTTGACTGCTTGTTACCACCATTATTCTTCTGATCCTTCTTCTCAATCTTCTCGGCCTCAACTTTGGTCTCCTTAGTATCCATGCTCTTCTTTGCAGCCATAGCTTCCTTGACATTCATGATTTTGGCTGCTTTTGCCATTAATTCTGACATGGTCCTAGGTGGATCTTTGGCCAAAGTATAGTACAATTTATTTGGCAACAATCCACTCATCAGCGCAGTGATTGCTGTCTTTTCCTCGTAATCAATAACTTCGAGCTTCTCGTTATTGAAACGAGTAATATAATCCCTAGTGCTCTCACCTGCTTTTTGTCTGACGCTTAGCAAGTGTGCTACTCGCTTAACTGGTTTTGCTCCAAAACAGAAGTTTCCAATAAAGAGCTCGGCCAGTTGAAAGAAAGTTGCAATCTTCCCCCAAGAAAGATTGTTGTACCATATTTGAGCAGATCCAGTGAGAGTTCCTGAAAACGCCCTACATCGCATCTCGTCTGGAACAGCATAGATATCAGCAGCTGCTTGATATTATTCTATATGTAGAACAGGATCAGTTTTTCCATCATATTTTGGTGTTACCACTGGGGCTTTGAACTTTGATGGTGTGGGAAAATCCACAATTGCTTGGATAAAAGGTGTCCCTTGGACAAAAGTTCTTTGTAGAGGATTTTTAGCCTTAGCCATTTACCCTAGTCTATCCTCCAACCTTTGAGTAGAAACTTTCCATGCATAATTTGCCTCCTCGGGCCTATTGGTCCGAGCAACTGATCGTGTTGAGTTTACCTCTTGGGATTTTTCACGACGAGCAGCTGGTCGGGATTGGGCAGAACCTTCCTTTAAATCATAGAATCATTGAGAGTTCCTTGACACCATCCTAGGGGGACTTTTATTCCTCCTAGGACCCAAACGATCAAAGGGAGAGACTCTACTCAATCTTTCAAGAGCACTGATCCTTTCTGGAGATAGAGTGACGTTTTGTTCAGTATCTGTGGCTCGTACTGATGAAGTTCAGCCAGGTTGATAAGAAAAGTCATTAGATCTATCTGTGCGATACGAATCGACATGTCTAGATCGAGATTCCTCTGGGAGTAATGTTCGTCTAGTTCGTGAGGAAGGCAATTGGGTATTTCTCTGAATGCTTCGTTGTCCTGACTGGGCAGGTGCTCCACCCTGGATAGTTTGCATGAGTTGTCGCATGGTTTCTTGCATGGCAGTCTGGCCTTGAGCTAAATTAGCCATTATTCCAGCCAGATCTTGGACACTTGGAGGAGTGGATGGATTTGGGGGGTTTCCAGCGTTTCGATTACTGGATTCAGGATTATCAGCCATTGGGGATGAATTGTTTTGGTGAAAAACGATAGTTTCAGTCGTTTCCCATAGACGGCGCCAATATGTTGATGTAAAAAATTAGATTTAACCTAATTATTTAATCACAGATAAAAATAAATAAAATAAGATATTTTTAAAGTGTTTCAGCCTTGAAAGAATAGCCTACGTCCACTGTTTGTGTTATTGCTGACTGTTTGCAGAATTCTCGATAATGGATTTACCAAGAAATTCCGAGTCCCCTGCTAATGAGGAGGTTACAATGTATTTATAGCCTTGAGGCTGTACATATGAGAGAATATTACATAGCTGTCCAATAGGCGTGTACATCTGTATGACAATAATCAGCATTTAATGCGCATTCAATCCTCTTAATTATTCGGTTATAAATGCTCTGTACGAGGTGCAGCTCGGACCGCCTAAGTTGCTCGGACCGCCCAAGTAGCTCGGTACAATAAAGTTCCTCGGAGAACACTTGTTGCTCGGAGCGACTGAGTTGGTCGGGGAAGCTGAGTTCCTCGAAGTCAAGGTGTTGTCAAAAATGTTCTCGGGTGCCATGTTGATTGACACGTGTCCCCACATAATTGATCCACGTCAGCAGGTTAAATTTGGTATCAACAATTGGCTCTATGTATTTGGTTATCACAATATTTGTTTTCACATCCTCCATGAATTTAGTCCTTGAGAGAATGTCCCTATTTCTAAAATTTTGTACAGTAAGAAGGCACATTTTCATAAATAATCGATTGCCAAAATCTTTCGTCACAATGCCAAATTCATACTATATTTGGGTAGCCAGCTACAACATCAAGTTCAACACACATGCGCGCGCGCACACACACACACACACATACACACACACACACACACACACACACACATGTGCCGTGTTCTACCTAAACTACATCAAAACTGGACACTTGTCACGATAAAAACCTTGACAAGTCAACCTTGTCACGGTAAAAAACCGTGACATGGCCCGGGGTGACAACAAATTTGTCACGAACATGTCGTGGTCAAAGTCCGTGATAAGTTTTACCTTGTCACGGACATGTTGCGATTAAAAACCTTGACAAGTCCGTGACGTGGCCTAGGGTCACAACATAACTGTCACAATCAAAGTCCGTGACAAGGTATCATTATCGTGAACGTGTCACGATCATTGACCGTGAAGGGTCTGTAATACCCCGTAATTTTATTGATTTGTATTTAAGGGATTAATTGAATTAAATGAGAATTAATTGGGAATTAATCCGGATATAAATACTAGCGAGATGTGAGTTGGTATTTGATTATGATGTTAAAATTGAATATTTCTGAATATATATGGTAATATATGAGTATTGAAAATATTTAAATTGTCAAGAGGCAGAAATACGATAATTTGGAAAATTTAATTGGAACGCGCGTGTCAGTCACGTCAGAAATGAATTTATTTAAATTAAAAAGTAAATTATATTTTTATCAATCGAATGATCATTTTGAGTGCGGCAACGCGTCCAGAAGGGTCTAAATAGTCAGAAAACACTAGCCGGGGGTTTAGTTTGGGTCCGGGGGCATTTTTAGGCCAAACCGGCAACCTAGAAGGGTATTTTAGTAATTTTAAAAATTAAGGAATTAAAACCCACGAATTTTAGAGTTTATTTTTATATTTTTAAAGAGGCCACTAAGTCCATTACCAGCAAAAGGCAAGAGAGTGGGCTACGGGAGTTTTGAGAGAAGTTAGAAAGAGGGTAAATGAGGTTCCAAACCAAACTATCTCCCATCACCAGAAATTGGAAGGGATTTGTGACCGGAAAGAAGAGATCAAGCCAACCTTGATCATCAACAATGGACCAAAACATCGAATTTAAGGCAAGTGATTTGATATTATTAAGTTCAATGAATATTTCTTCCATGTTTAGTGTAGAAACTGTATTTGCCGTGAAAGTTTTGATGAAAACCAATGGGATTATTGAGAAGCTTATGATTTTGGGATAGGAATTGCATGTAGAATACTTATGGACGAATTCAATACACAAAACATAACTTTTGATGATTTGGAAACGGATTTATAAGGAGTCTTTGTAGTCAATTAAATCCTGGGCATGTTCATAGGGTTTGGGGCAAGAATTGGGGATTTATGATTGTTACATGTTGATTAGTAAGATTTGACCTCAAAAATATGTTAAGGAACGACCTAGGATGACTTAAAATAGTTTACAAACATTAAAACGTAATTTGGATGATCTTAAGATGGATTTAGAGAAGAGAAAAATGAAGAAAAACGAGTTGGGAAATTTCTGGGCGTTTTCTTCCATCTCGTTAGAAGACCTGCCCAGGTCGTTCGAACGACGAGCTTCTAACGAGATGACAGTACTCCTTCTAACGAGTTGGTAGTTCGTTCGAAGCCACTCGTTCGAATGACACTCGTTCGAACGAGATTTCTAACGAGTTGACAGAATGGCCTCTTTAGGCCTGATTTTATTTCGAACTTCCAGTAGACATATTTAATTGAGTGTTAACCTTCCCTTGTTAACTAGTGGGTATAGTTGTGAGATTGGGGTACATTGAGGATTAAAACTTAGAATTTTGTAGTGAACCGGGTGACATCTATGGGTTAGGAAATAAGTACTTAAAATTGCGACTTGAGAAGGGTTGATAACTTTTAATGTATATTATTCGGGGATTTGTAAACGTACAACATTTAATGACGGTATAGGAATGTAAAATATACCTCTATTGATATTATAAGATATCTAAGATGTGTGAATGCTTAGTATATGTGGTTATCTATGTATAACATACCTACCATACTTTCTATCACGGGAGGTCGGCGTTCGATCAGGGCCATCTAATCTTTGTGTGCCTACGAGGGAATTTAGATTGGTACCTCGAGGAGATAGGTCAGAGAATGACTTATTGAGGAGTTAATAAGTCTGCTGATCATGGGAGCGTAGGTATGTGCGTGACCCATGTGATGTGAACTATGTTCGCCTCCATTATGTGTGCTTGATACTTGTCGAAACGATTCCTGAGAGATTCGGAATACGTGATCCTTATGTACGTGATGTACCGGGATTTGATAGCAGAGTATGTGTGCATCGCAGCTTAGTCTAGGGGTGCCATTATTGTATATTATGATGAGATTGATATACCGAATTATTCAAATGAATTGTTTATATAAGTACAAGTGTGAATTAATGTAACATCTTTATAGAGTTAAGAATGGGAAAACTCTTAGTAATTATTATAACTAATTCTGAGCAAAAACAGTAAGACCTCCAGTTTATATTAAGACATTGGGAAATGAACTTTTAATTGTAAAGTAATGTCAGGTCATGGATTGGACTAGTTCGATAGTAGTATAACTAGAACGGGTACGGGTACGATAGATGTGCACAATTAGTTGAGAGGTGAGGGACTCATGTGAGTGCACGCACTATCATGTATTTTATATTCACTGTTTAATGATATTAAACACTTCCTGTATTTTAAACTGTTTTCACAATCGGGCTCTGACCCGTTTGCTTTCAAATCTATTTTCTTGTAAAAACATTTTAGGTGCCCAGCCACAAGGACACCAAGTGTAGGAGTTCCATTCCAGTGACGTGCTGTAGCCACTATGGAAGTTACAGGACCTCGATAGTAGACGCCTCCACTTTCTACCTTGACTCTATTTTACTCATCTGTAGGGCATGTCGCCCCTTTTCTTTTAGAGACATCCTACTTACTCAGTTTTATTTCAGATTTTGGGTTGTAATTAATTTGTGATTCAGACTTTGTATTTGGTTGTATTAAGTATTTGGATTATTAGAGGTGTATTCCTCCAGATTCATTGTCATTCTATTATTATTTTATTGTGACTGTGTTGTGGTTGTGGTATTAGTATTTCGTAATTTAAATGGATTTTATGTTAATCGGATTTAATTAAAATTGACAACTCACTTTTTAAATATTAGGTGGCTAGTAATTATTAAAACGTTTTTCGATAGTGATGCTATGAACTGAACCAACTTGACATTTTGTATTAATTTGAATAAAGGAGTATCTACCTGGTATTTAATTAGTCGGGGTGTCACATGTGGTATCAAAGCATCAGGTTCTAGTGTCCTTAGGATCTGTACGGCTTATTATGTTTCCGCTAAGCGTTATTTGATATAGAGCCCTATATTTTAGGATTGTTGTATTCTTTTGTGTATGTTTTGCTCTTCAGCTATTTTGAGATAATAACTGTGAACTTATAAGATTTTTACTCTCATTTCAGATGCCTCCAAGACGTGCACCCCGAGTTCCCAGGGATGCTCAGCCCAAGCCACAACCTACACTAGTCCAGGGATCCTTGAATGCCGCAGAGGTTGTCACTATTGTAGCTCAAGCGGTAAATGCTGCCCTAGCAGTTATGCAGCAGGCACCGCCTCAGGCGCCGGTAGTAGTGCCAGTACAGGCTCATGCATTCCCGTCTGCTTGGGAACGTGTTCGTGATGCTTTTCAGAAAGCACACCCTCCGTAGTTTGCAGGTAGCTCCGACGTCGTTGTGTCCAGTCCGTGGAAGAAGGACATCCAAAGGCACCTGAGGATGTACGAGTGCACGGAGGTACATAAACAGATACTGGCTACTTTTAAGCTAGTAGGATCAGCGTTGCAGTGGTGGGAGTCCATTACCACCACGGAGGAGAGAGATGTCCTTTCTATATAGGAGTTTTGGGTGCGGTTCGACCGCAAGTATTTTCCATCAGCCGTTCACACCGAAATGAGGAGGAAGTTAATGAACCTCAAGCAGGAGGGGAAGACCATGGCCGAGTATGAGGCCGAATTCACTAATCTCTTGAACATCGTTCCCGATGAGATTCCGATCGAGGAGAAAAAGATTCATAAGTTCATGGACGGGTTGACCTGGAGGATCCGTCAGCACTTGTTGGGTAATCTCTTATTGGCCACTTATTCTGATGTGGTTAACGCAACATTACTTCACTTCCAGGACCACCGCTTTCACTTGTCAGAGGGTAAGCGATCAGGAGAGTCCAGCCATCAGGGCAGGACAGGGGGAAATGGTGCCAGCGGGGCACAATCTGCTCAGGGTCAGCACAGGCAGGGTGATCAAGGTTCCCAACAGGGGGATTTTAAGAGGTTTAGATATGGGGGTTTCAGAAATGGTCAGGGAGGTTTCCGTTAGGGCCAGCAGGGTCAGCACAGCCATCAGGGACAACAGGGTCAGCATGGACAACAACAGCAGTTTCATTAGGGCCAGCACGACCAGGGGAGGAATGGCAACGGCCACCAGGGCCGTGGGCAGCAGGGTCCGAGAGGGGGGAATTTTCCGGGGAAATGTTTCACTTGTGGCAAAATTGGCCACAAGCGCCAAGAGTGTCCTGATAGGGGCAGGGCCCCACAGCAGCAGCAACAGGGTGCTCGACACGATCCTCAGAGACCTATGTTTCTCTCCGCCCTCCCAGTACCACCACAGATGCCAGCGTTGCCACCCATCCTAGCAGTCCCAATCCAGCAGGGACAACTTCAGTACGGGCGACTCTATCAACTCCAGCAGGCTACAGTCCCATAGGATCCACCTGATATTGAGGGTATGTTCTCTATTCAGGGAACTATGGGGCGTATTTTATTTGATACGGGGGCCACACACTGTTTCATTGCCACGAGATTTGCACGCACCTTGGGGTTGTTAGACACTGCAGAGAGCACGATTACTTGCGTAGATTCACCGTTGAGTAGGGGTTCTGTGATTTCTTTTATTTGTAGAGGTGTGGGTATAGAGATCGGGAGATTTACCTTACCTGCTGATATGTTAGCATTGGAGATGATTGAGTACGATGCGATTGTTGGTATGGATTGGCTAGTTGCGTATCGAGCCATGATTGATTGTTTCAGTAGGAGTATCATTTTTGCCATACCCGGGCAGGAGATATTTTTAGTGGCGATGCCTCGCCCTGAGGGAGGATCGTCCACACACTTGTATTATATAGAGGAGGAGACCTCTAAGGAAGTGGTAATACCACTTAATTTGATTCCCGTTGTTAGTGAGTTCGCTGATGTATTTCAGGATATAGCTGGATTACCTCCTAGTAGAGAGATAGATTTTGTTATCGATTTGACGTCGGGCACTCGGCCAATTGCCCACGCACCGTACCGTATGGCTCCAGCGAAGATGAGAGAGCTAAGGGATCAGATAGATCAGTTGTTGGGTCAGGGGTTTATCCGAAGGAGTACTTCGCCGTGGGGTGCCCCTGTGTTGTTCGTAAAGAAGAGGGATTGATAGTTGAGGTTGTGTGTAGATTACCGGGATTTGAATAAAGTCACGATACGGAATAAGTATCCGTTGCCCCGAATCGATGACTTATTCGACCAGTTGAGAGGAGCTTCCTTCTTCTCTAAGATTGACTTGCGATCGGGATACCATCAGTTGCGTATCAGGGAACAAGACGTCTCGAAGACTGCTTTCTTGATGAGATATGGTTCCTATGAGTTTCGGGTTATTCCTTTTGGCCTAACCAACGTTCCAACCGTATTTATGGACTTGATGAATAGGGTGTTCAGAGAGTTCCTAGACAAGTTCGTCATCGTCTTTATCGATGACATCCTGGTTTACTCCCAGAGAGAGGAGGAGCATGCCGAGCATTTGAGACAGGTTTTGCAGATGCTGCGTCAGAACGAGCTATATGCTAAGTACGAGAAGTGTGGGTTTTGGTTGAAGGAGGTTCAGTTTTTGGGGTATATCATTTCAGATCGGGGAATATCTGTTGATCCGGGGAAGGTATCCACGGTGAGGGAGTGGGGACAGCCCACGACACCGACTGAGATCCGTAGTTTCTTGGGCTTGGCAGGATACTACAGGAGATTTATTCGGGGTTTCTCAAAGATAGAGGGTCCTTTGACACATCTGACTCGCAAAGGTGTGCCATTCATCTGGAGCGATGCCTGTCAGTTGGCATTCGATGAGTTGAAGGACAAGTTGACCTCAGCGCCTGTGTTAGCATTGCCAAGATTGGGAGTTGAGTATCTAGTCTACACCGATGCGTCCTTACAAGGACTTGGAGGTGTACTACAACAGGAGAGTCAGACTATAGCTTATGCTTCCCGTAAGCTTAAGCCTCAGGAGAAGAATTACCCCACCCACGACTTGGAATTAGCGACAGTCGTATTCGCTCTTCGGATTTGGAGACACTATCTCCTGGGGGAGAAATTTCGGTTATTCACAGACCACAAGTCTCTACAATACCTCTTCACGCAGAAGGAACTGAATATGCGACAACATCGGTGGCTTGAGTTTGTGAAGGATTATCAGTTTGATATCCAATATCACCTAGGGAAGGCTAACGTGGTAGGAGACGCGTTGAGTCGTAGGCCAGTAGATGAGGTGGCCGAGGTGTGGAAAGCTAAGTGGAAGGAGTTGGGACACCAGGATGCACTGGCCCGATCATTCATGTCTGTGATGACTGTTACACCTCAGGTTGTTACGAGAGTGATAAAGGCCCATGCACAAGACTCGTTCTGTCAGGAGCAGATAATTCGATTACTAGCAGAGGGAGCCGAGTCCTATACCGTTAGTTTAGACGGGGGATTACGCTTCAATGGGAGACTAGTCATGCCGAAAGGGGAAGACTTGTGACACGAGGTAATGACAGAGTCGCACGGCTCGCAATTCGCGGTACACCCTGGTGGGGATAAGATGTACCAAGACATGAGACGACAGTACTTATGGAGTGGGATGAAGAGGGATATTACCGTGTTCGTTTCTAAATGCGCCACTTGTCAGCTAGTAAAGGTGGATCATCAGAGACTGTTAGGACTTCTACAGCCGTTAGAGGTTTCGATGTGGAAATGGGAGAGCATATCCATGGACTTTATCTCGGGGTTACCTACGTCAGAGAGGGGTCACGACTCCATATGGAATTGTGGATAGGTTGACCAAAGTTGCTCATTTTCTTCCAGTGAGGACAGACTACACTACGGGACAGTATGCCCAGATTTTCATTGCGGAGATAGTGAGACTTCACGGGGTGCCTCTAAATATCATGTTTGACCGAGACAAGATATTTGTTTCATAAATTTGGGAGAGTTTCCAGGAGGCAATGGGTACGGAGTTGCGGCTGAGTACGGCGTATCACCCGCAGACTGATGGGCAAACAGAGTGGACAAATCAGATGTTGGAGGACATGTTGCGTATGTGCATCCTAGACTTTGGAGGTGGTTGGGAGCAGTACCTTCCACTGTGGAGTTTGCTTATAATAACTCCTACCAGTTCACCATTGGCATGGCTACATTCGAGGCGTTGTATGGTAGACCTTGTCGTTCCCCAGCATGTTGGTTAGAGGTGGGGGATAACAAACTCCTTTGGCCGGAAGTGATTTAGGATACTTCGAAAAGGATAGAATTGATACGGAGCCGTATTCGGGTAGCTCAGGACCGACAAAAGAGCTATGTTGATGCCAAGAGGTTCTTCAGAGAATTCTAGGTAGGGGACCAGGTGCTACTCAAAATATCTCCTATGAAGGGGATTATGCGTTTTGGGAAGAAGGGGAAACTGGCACCAAGATATGTGGGGCCATTTCCTATCATCGAGAGGATTGGGCCAGTTGCGTATAGACTTGGGTTACCGGAGACTTGCATAGGATTCATGATGTGTTCCATATGTCCTCGCTAAGAAAATATCTTAGGGACGACTTGGCCCATACTCACATTGCTCTAGATGACATCTATCTTCATCCTGATAGTTCCTACGAGGAGGGGCCGATTGCTATTCTGGACCACAGCAAGAGGAAACTAAGGTCGAAGATATTACCATTAGTACGCGTGCAGTGGCGGCATCATAATGCCGAGGAGTCCACATGGGAGCGCGAGGATGAGATGCGCGAACGTTATCCAGAGCTATTTTTATCAGGTATTCATTAGTTTCGAATTTCGGGATGAAATTCTATTATTAGGGGGGAAGTATGTAATACCCCGTAATTTTATTGATTTGTATTTAAGGGATTAATTGAATTAAATGAGAATTAATTGAGAATTAATCCGGATATAAATACTAGCGAGATGTGAGTTGGTATTTGATTATGATGTTAAAATTGAATATTTCTGAATATATATGGTAATATATGAGTATTGAAAATATTTAAATTGTCAAGAGGCAGAAATACGACAATTTGGGAAATTTAATTGGAACGTGCATGTGAGTCGCGTCAGGAATGAATTTATTTAAATTAAAAATTAAACTATATTTTTATCAACCGAATGATCATTTTGAGTGCGCTAACGCGTCCGGAAGGGTCGAAATAGTAAAAAATCTAGCCGGGGGTTTAGTTTGGGTCCCGGGGAATTTTTAGGCCAAACCCGCAACCTAGAAGGGTATTTTATTAATTTTAAAAATTGAGGAATTAAAACCCACGAATTTTAGAGTTTATTTTTATATTTTTAAAGAGGACACTGAGGCCATTACAAGCAAAAGGCAAGAGAGTGGTCTACGGGAGTTTTGAGAGAAGTTAGAAAGAGGGTAAAGGAGGTTCCAAACCAAACTATCTCCCATCACCAGAAATTGGAAAGGATTTATGATCGGAAAGAAGAGAGAAAGCCAACCTTGATCATCAACAACGAACCAAAACATCGGATTTAAGGCAAGTGATTTGATATTATTAAGTTCAATGAATATTTCTTCCATGTTTAGTGTAGAAACTGTATTTGCCTTGAAAGTTTTGATGAAAACCAATGGGATTGTTGAGAAACTTATGATTTTGGGATAGGAATTGCATGTAGAATACTTATGGACGAACTCAATACACAAAACATAACTTTTGATGATTTGGAAACGGATTTATAAGGAGTCTTTGTAGTCAATTTAATTCTGGGTTCATGTTCATAGGGTTTGGGGCAAGAATTGGGGATTTATGATTGTTACATGTTGATTAGTAAGATTTGACCCCAAAAATATGTTAAGGAACGACCTAGGATGACTTAAAATAGTTTACAAACATTAAAACGTAATTTGGATGATCTTAAGATGGATTTAGAGAAGAGAAAATGAAGAAAAACGAGTTGGAAAATTTCTGGGCGTTTTCTGCCATCTCGTTAGGAAACCTGCCCAGGTCGTTCGAACGTCCTCATTCGAACGAGCTTCTAACGAGATGACAGTACTCCTTCTAACGATTTGGTAGTTCGTTCGAATCCATTCGTTCGAACGACACTCGTTCGAACGACGTCGTTCGAACGAGATTTCTAACGAGTTGACAGAATGGCCTCTTTAGGCCTGATTTTATTTCGAACTTCCAGTAGACTTATTTAATTGAGTGTTAACCTTCCCTTGTTAACTAGTGGGTATAGTTGTGAGATTGGGGTACATTGAGGATTAAACCTTAGAATTTTGTAGTGAACCGGGTGACATCTATGGGTTAGGAAATAAGTACTTAAAATTGCGACGTGAGAATGGTTGATAACTTTTAATGTATATTATTCGGGGATTTGTAAACGTATAACATTTAATGACGGTATAGGAATGTAAAATATACCTCTATTGATATTATAAGATATCTAAGATGTGTGAATGCTTAGTATATGTGGTTATCTATGTATAACATACCTACCATACTTGCTATCATGGGAGGTCGGCGTCCGATCAGGGCCATCTAATCTTTGTGTTCCTACGAGGGGATTTAGATTGGTACCTCGAGGTCATAGGTCAGAGAATGACTTATTGAGGAGTTAATAAGTCTGCTGATCATGGGAGCGTAGGTATGTGCGTGACCCATGTGATGTGAACTATGTTCGCCTCCATTATGTGTGCTTGATACTTATCGAAACGATTCCTGAGAGATTTGGAATACATGATCCTTATGTACGTGATGTACCGGGATTTGATAGCAGAGTATGTGTGCACCGCAACTTAGTCTAGGGGTGACATTATTGTATATTATGATGAGATTGATATACCGAATTATTGAAATGAACTGTTTATATAAGTACAAGTGTGAATTAATGTAACATCTTTATAGAGTTAAGAATGGGAAAACTCTTAGTAATTATTATGACTAATTCTGAGCAAAAACAGTAAGACCTCCAGTTTATATTAAGACATTGGGAAATGAACTTTGAATTATAAAGTAATGTCAGGTCATGGATTGGACTAGTTCGATAGTAGTATAACTAGAACGGGTACGGGTACGATAGGTGTGCACAATTAGTTGAGAGGTGAAGGACTCGTGTGAGTGCATGCACTATCATGTATTTTATATTCACTGTTTACTGATATTAAACACTTCCTGTATTTTAAACTGTTTTCACAATCGGGCTCTGACCCGTTTGCTTTCAAATCTATTTTCTTGTAAAAACATTTTAGGTTCCCAGCCACAAGGACACCAAGTGTAGGAATTCCATTCCAGTGACGTGCTGCAGCTACTGTGGAAGTTACAGGACCTCGATAGTAGACGCCTCCACTTTCTACCTTGACTCTATTTTACTCATCTGTAGGGCATGTCGCCCCTTTTCTTTTAGATACATCCTACTTACTCAGTTTTATTTCAGATTTTGGGTTGTAATTAATTTGTGATTCAGACTTTGTATTTGGTTGTATTCAGTATTTGGATTATTAGAGGTGTATTCCTCCAGATTCATTGTCATTCTATTATTATTTTATTGTGACTGTGTTGTGGTTGTGGTATTAGTATTTCGTAATTTAAATGGATTGTATGTTAATTGGATTTAATTAAAATTGACAACTCACTTTTTAAATATTAGGTGGCTAGTAATTATTAAAATGTTTTTCGACAGTGATGCTATGAACTGAACCAACTTGACATTTTGTATTAATTTGAATAAAGGAGTAGCTACCCGGTATTTAATTAGTCGGGGTGTCACAAGGTCTAACTTGTCACGGACTTTGACGGTGACATGTTCTTGACAACTATACTCGTCGTGGACATGTCACGGTCAAAGTCTGTGACCAATTATCCTTGTCAGGGTCTTGTCATGGTCAAAGTCCGTGACAAATCTGGGTAGCAATATAAAAAAACTGCTCGACGATATGACCAATGCCACCCTCCAGAAGTATGTTATCACCTGTAACAACAATATATGACATATTTTCTCAATAAATAACAACAATCAACATTAAAATACCTTAATAATCCAACACTAAACAAATATAAATAAGAAACTAGGCCATACAATATTCATTCATTATCAAGCACTAAACAATATTCAATATTCATGATAATCAAACACTAAACAAATAATAATCAAATTATTACTTATTGTTCATTCATTATCAACTTAAAGGAGAAAGCAAGGCCATACTGCATAAGAATTGACAAAACCCTCAATAGACCGTACGCTGCACTGTTCGTAGAACCACTCGACTTCATTCTCTTTTTCCACCAACACTTCTGTGACGTGAACTCGAGTCTCGTGTGGTTGCAACGGACGATTATGCACCAAGGTACTTGGGCGTATATTAGGGTCCCTCACCCCCTGACTATTCTATCGCCACCCGTAAGTCTACTAAATACACTATATCACAACCAACTGTAAATGGCCTAGTTGGGAAGAGGGGGGGGGGGGGTGTGGGTGGGGATGGAAAATATATCATATGGATACGAGGGGGGTATCAGTGAGGGTGAGAAAGACGGAGTAGTAGTCCCCTCACCCACCACTTTCTCCTTGCCATTCCCTCAGCTGGACCCATCTTTGTCTTGAAGAGCATGCTTGACAAATGAAGATATTTTATTCAATTTTTTCTCCAGGTTCTCAAACTTCTCGGCGTTGTTGGTATGCAACTCGTCCACCTTGTACGCTAGCCCAGTTTTGCTCGATACAATCTCGATGAGCCTCGACTTCCCCATATGAGAGCTCACCCTCTGAGTACGACCCTTGTGATCCCGCCCAAGCACTTGGCTAACTACATTCGTACTCAGAGATGCCTTGTCGGCATCATTCTGCGAGATATGGACTTCTTTGAGTTTTTCTTGAAATAACAAAAAATTCACGATTAGATGAATTAATAAAAAAGTATGTAATTATAAATTTATATTTTAATAACGTAATTAAACTTATAACTTACAATAGTGACGGCCACGGTCGGATTCACCTCCTTATCCTTCCCTTTCTTTGTTCGAATTGCCACATAGACATCGAGCCTATGTGTCTTACCCCCAGGACTACTCTCCATCTCCTAAAATAAAATATTTCAAAATGAGTGAATTACTATATAATCATCACTAAATAGAATAATATAAAACCAAAACGAAATAATATTCAAAACTTACCATCCTACGCTCTACCTTGGCTTAAGATGTACGTCTGAAGTAGTGCACGTCGACCTTCTTGGCCCGGCTTTCCCTTCCCGATTCACGAGAGGACAATTGTCTATCCTATATCTCATTATCGACAAACAGTTACTAGCTTGCCAATGAGATTGTCTCCTTCTCGGGTACCGTATCTCTACATCGTAAGATGGACTCCCAGTTTGAGCCAAAATAATGTGCACGCATATTTTTCTTCCATGTTTCCATTGATCTCTTAGATGTTCCAACGTGGAGTTGTTCCTGTCAAACACATACAAAACAAAAAGAAAGTGAGTTAGTAGTATTTAAATTATAAAATACAATATACATGTTATGCAGTCAAGCAAGTACCTGTAATTCCCCCCAAATGGCCATCTTAAGCTCATAGGGCACTTTCTTCCAGTCAGTGTACTTGGGGTTAATAATCATCTCGAACAATTCCAAGGCCCTATCTTGTAAGGCCGTCTTGTTCTCCCCTAAAATCCCCAATTTTCCCCACTTAGGGGGCCCAGTGCTAGAAGAGCCTTCCCCGCTCCCGCTTCTCTGACGCCCTGATGAACACATTTCCTGCAAAAATGATTATTAGTTGAAACATATATATATATATATATATATATATATATATATATATATATATATATATATATATATATATATATATATATATATATATGAGAAAATAATTTAGAAATATAAATAATGAATTAGTTTGAGATATTTATTAAACTAAATATAACCAACCAACCAATATTGATTTAAATCCCCCGAAACTGATCAAATCCAAATGAATAAAGCATTAAAATATCATCCGATAATAACAAAACACTAGAAGAATACAAATTAACGACATTATAAGAATAAAAATCCATATCATAAATCAAACCAAGAATTGTTTCAAATATATTTTATTATGTTAATGAATCCGTGATTACACAATAACCCTACGAGGGTTTAAAATGAATAAAACAAGTCTTCAAATAAGCATTGGGGAAAAATTATGATTTAAATAAAATCATTTTTATCCAATGAATGTTGTTGGGACATAGTTTCATTAATCATACATTTACCCCTAAGTTATTCCATTTACTAGGTGACCACATTCGCACACAACATTGTTTCTCCTTGCACTAGAGTCCTTTTCTTTATATATTAGAGTCATTTAAGACTTAGGATGCCTCTACTCATTCCCAACCTTCGTTTTATCAACCTAAATAATAGATATACACGCTACAATTCAAGGCTTAGTTAGGTAAAAAAAAATTGTAATTTCAAGTTAATCAGGTTTACATGTGGTTTTCTTAAAAATGAGTATTCATTCAATTCACCTTAACATACAAAGTGATCATACAATTAAAATACCAACAAAACTATATTAAACATCTGACTATTTAATATATATTCAAAATGTCTAAGAGATCATGTTCTAATGGTAAAAAATTGATAGTCACGACTGGTGCCACAAATTTGCACACTTAATGAAATCGGGCTCAAATATTTATTTTCACTTCCTTTCTCACGATTATGAAAATGTTACTTTCATAGTAAATTGTATTGTGAACTAAATATGAAGAAACATAGCCAAATTTCCTAAAAAACAATACCATTTCACATGATTAAAACAAAATGCTCTTATATATGATTTTGGCCCTAGTTATATGCTTGACTTTCCACTCCATATGATAAAAGAAATAGGAAATTTCATCTTTTAGTAATTCTAGGCCTCAATTTGTGCTATTACATCTATTAAATGTGATATTGTGTTGGTTTTCTGGTTTTATTTTTCTTAAAAATATGATACCACTCCCCACGAGTTTACGAACAAAACTTCCCTTGCGATTCCAAGCCTGGGTTCCTCATTTGAATTTTGTTACATTTTCAATCCTGTATGAATTTAGTGGGAGTGTGCAAAATAGTTTCGACAAATATTTTCATACTAAAGGAAATTCTTCCTCCAAAACATGCATAAGATAACACTAAAATCTCTTATTATTTTACAAGACAAAATGAAGTGATATTCTAAGAAGATCAAATTATTATAATTCATATCCAACCCATTTACTAATCAGATTATTAGTCATCAAAATGAAAATAATCAAATTCATATCAAATTAAATAATTCGAATTCATAGTGAGACCAAGAGAATCAGATAATAATTACTCGCCATAAAATTAGGTCATTAAATTACAAAACATGAATTCATACTCTAAATGCTACAAATGCCTAGGACCACTCAACACAATGGACACCTAAATGTTTAAATTCACTAGTCAACAAAAACTCAAGAACCCCAAACAACTATATGATTACTATTTCGCAAAATCATAGCCAAAAAGTGTAACCCTAATGAAATTGCAAAAAATCAGTAGCAATAATCAGTAGCATTTCGAAAAGATATTTACTAAGGTTTTTAATACAAAGTTAAAATGTTAAGTAAACTCCGAAAACAAACTCTTTGAGGAAACTCCTTTTAAAATCTTAAAACACAAGATGTGTATCAAATCGATTTATTTTGATGTTAGACTTGGTAGCCTGATTACCTTAGGTTTTAAATCAAACCCAATACTAGTTCTTTGTATTGAAACCAAACCATGCAAGATATTACAAACTAAAACAGTAAGTTGACACAGTGCTTTTTAATGTGGTAAAACCTCAATTTGAGAAAACATCCACAGTGACCTCTACGCCACACACAAAAAACTCCACTATAAATAATTTGTACAAGAGTTACAAGCACATAAATATGCAACACAAGATCCTAGGCTAAAGAACATAAATATACCTAATGAGCGAAAATCTCCTCCACGGTATTTTGATTCTGGCTTTGAGATCCCTGGCTATTTTTTTTCTCTAACTCCTTGCTCCTTGCTTTGATGGACTCAGTCAACACAAAGCCTCTCTAAGGAACCACACTTTTACTAGGTGTTCATGTGAGAGTGTTGGTGACTGTGAAGTGCAAAAACACATGCCACATGAAATATGCTACTCACATCTCTCAAGTTATTTATACGGACAATCATAATGAATTACAAAGTTCTATATGAAATCCAGAGTTTCAGTTTTCAAGAAAATCAGACTTGTACTTTAAAACGAATAATTCATATATAAATAGAATCTTTCAAAAAGTAGTTAAAATGTTTCAAACACTTTATTTATACACAAACTAGTTTCACAAACTTTAAAATTTAGTTTTTTTGGAAACAAAAACATCAGATCTAATATATGAACTGTTCTTGAAGTCTCTTTTTCAAGAAAATTGGAAGCTAGAATGGATCTAAAAGAATATACACAAACAAAATTAGATCCAAACAAGCGAAGGTAAATAAAAGCGAAGGTAAATAAACCCTAAGTATACGTGAAAAATATGTCTCAGCGTATATCTCACAATTTGTAGGAAGAAAAGTGAGATCTACAACGAGATTTACCTAGGAGAGATAAAGTGTGAAGAGTAATCTTTAGACTTACAAACATCCAAACACTCAAGAAAAAACTAAAGATCCTAACACTCAACGAAGGTTTTATGGTTTGATTTAACTCTGAAATTACTTGGGTAGGTGTTTAAGAGAAAACAAATGGATTTGATAACACAGAACTCTGTTTTTTTTTCTCCCACTCTCTCTCTAACCTTTCTCTTTTCTCTTTCTACTCTCTTCTTTTTTCTCTCACAATGACGACCTCTCCAAAAGTTCTTAAATGTTTAACCAAGGGGTCTTATTTATACTAAGCATGGAACATTATGGACGATCAAATGAAATTGGACGGCTGAGATTAAAATGTCCTTTTGAATTCTAATCAAACGGTGTTTATTGGACCACATAATCGCTTGCTCGCATTGGTCAATATAGACCTCACAAGGATCCACTCATACGACATGCATATTGTAGATTAATTTCGATATAACGATTACCAAACGATCTTTGAACTGTGAGAGACAACAAACACAAAAGGGACCAACCAGAGAATAGCACGTGGGGCAATATCAGACGCTATTAAACACGTGCTTTAGATTTCTAAACAATTCAACTTTCTACCCCAAAAGTCTCTGTCGATTTTATATTCTACCATGGGAAGTTTTTAGGAATAAAAATAATTCTATTTTATCCCACAACATTTTAAAACCTTGATTTTAAATGTTTAAAAAATCATTTTAAATGTTAATTTTTTTTTAAAAAATTTCTAAAATTATTTTAACACATATAAACACACCCACACTATTATATTCATGAATTTTGTCCTAAAGTGTGTTCAGTGAAACACATTACTTCCCTTTTAGGTAGTGAGGATGTCTTGGACTGGATCAATGTTATTGAAGCTTTGCAATACCATGGAGAAGATGTTAAAAAAGAAATCTATCCTATTTTGTCTTCATATCCAAACTAGTTGGAACTCCTATATGGTACAAACTCAAGTAAGTCAAGCATATAGTGTGTTTTCAATCTCCCCCTTTAGATATTGGAGACAAAATTCCCTTGAGTAACCTGTACTCGTGGGTAAAAAAAAATAAACCCTAGATTTCCTGTACAAAATAGCTACTCTACCCTTTCCCATCATAAAACTGAAAATAAGAGAAAAAAATTACTTATCTATGATACAGACCATTACCCTAATTATGGAAAGATGTACAACTGATCTGTAAATAGAATGCCTGAAATAGAAACACTCAATGGGCATATTAGTTGAGCCAAGATAAATTAATATATTAAATCTAAAGCCAATTACTCAAGTTCTTCTCCCCTAATTTTTCTCAAATATACAACGGGGTAAAAGATATATATAGCAATAGGGATATATGGAAAATTGTGCTACATAAATAATGTCATAAACAAGGGTAGAATCAAGGGTCTCCTACATTAAACAGATTAAGGAGGCTTCTTTTATCATTTGTGAAACGTTCGTGCCCCAAATTCTCATAAACTAATTTTTAGCGTAAAACTACCAAGGTTATGACAATTGAACATAATATATTAAGTAAGCACAATCATACCTATGGCTTTTCTAACTTATTCAAATCTAATATTGTCCAAAGGTTTTGTAAACATGTCAGCCAATTGTTTTTCAGTGTTAATGTATTCGATATCAAGTTCTTTAGATTTAATAAGTTCAGAGATAAAGTGATGCATAATCTTAACGTGATTAGTTTGTGAGTGCTGTACCAGATTATTAGATATATTAATGGCACTCTGGTTATCACAATATATAGTAAATTTATCTTCAATGATACCGTAATCACTAAGCATTTGCTTGATCCATAAAAGATGTGCACAACAACTACCCGCAGCTATATTTTCTGATTTAGCGGTTGAAAGGGATATACACATCTGTTTTTTACTGCTCCATCCTACAAGATCATTTCCTATGTAATAACAGGCTCCAAATGTACTTTTACTATTGACTGAGCATCCTGCCCAGTTGGCACCAGTGTAGTCAACTATAGTGCTAGTAGTGTCATTTGTGTACCATATACCAAAATTTATTATGCCTTTAAAGTATTTAATTATTCATTTTACATACTACATATGACTTTCTTTAGGTGAACATTGGTATCGTGCACAAACACATACAACAAAGGAAATATCTGGCCTAGATACAGTGAGGTTTAACAAACTCCCTATCATGATTCTATATAGAGTTGGGTCAACATCTTTCCCAATTTCTTCTTTAGATATTTTCATGGACGTGCTCATGGGTGTACGTGCTGTTTCAAAATTATTAAACCCAAACTTTTTAACAAGATCACTAGCATACTTAGATTGAGTTATGAATAGACCATCACTTAGCTGTTTGACTTGAAAAACTAAAAAATATTTTAATTCCCCCATTAAAGACATTTAGAATTCAATATGCATTATAACAGAAAAATACTTTACCTGATGAGGGGAGGTGGAATTAAATATGATATCGTCTACGTAAACTTGTGCAATTAAGACATGGTGTTTTATCTTTCTAAACAAACAATGTCTGGTCATTGCCACCTCGCTCAAACCCTTTATTGACTAAAAAGGTCGAGAGGTGCTCATACTAGGCTCTAGGAGCTTGCTTTTAGCCATACAAAGCCTTCTTAAGTCTATATACATGGTCAGCGTGACAAATCCCTTAGGTTGTTCTACGTATACTTCCTATGTCAAAATACCGTTCAAAAATGCGGACTTGGCAGCCATTTGGAAAAGCTTGAATTACAAATGACACGATATAGCAAGGAGAAGACAAACAGGCTCGAGTCGAGTGACAGGGGAAAAATTCTCGTCAAACTCTATTTCCTCTATCTGAGACTATCTTTGTGCTACTAACCTAGCCTTATTTCTAATTATAACCCCATGCTCTCAGTTTTATTTTAGAATCCAACGGGTGCCAATAGCATTCTTGTCTTCAGGTCGTGGTACGAGATATCAAACATCATGAGTTTCAGACAAACTCTTCTTGCATAGCATTAACATGAAAAATAAGCCACTTTTTGAAGTTGTGATCTCGTTCGCACTGGATCAGATGGGTTACCAATAACCTTAGCAAGAAGGTGGTCTTTAGAAACCTAGGTCGGTACCGCATGGCTCTTAGGTGGCAGTGAATCAACTATCTTAGGAGAGTCGGGGGTAAAAACTATTTCAGACTCATCTAGGACTACTGTTTGACTATTACTACATCCTGCGCTAGTTTTGTTTACAATTATATTAATACACTTCATAATGACCTTGGTATGCAGATTATAAACATGGCAAGCCCTACTTGTTTAGGAATAACCCAAAAAATGGCTTTATCACCTTGGGCATCAAATTTTGAAAGGTTTTCTCTGTCTTTGCAGACATAGAAAAACTCCCGAAAGTTCTAAAGTACTTTAAGTTAGGCTTCTTATTGTATCATAGTTTATATGTAGTCTCTTTGGTATTTTTCTTGAGGTATACACGGTTAATAATGTGGCACGCAGTCTATAAAGCCTCAACCCAAAAGTATTTTGACAGACTTTTGCGTGTAACATCACCCTATCCATCTCTTGTATGGTCATGTTTTTACGTTCAGCAATGCCATTCGGTTGAGGTTTCTTAAGTGCACTAAACTCGTGTTTATATACATTACCTACGCAATATTCTGTGACACCTGAGTTTTGGAACTCTCCACCTTTATCACTTCTTATGCGACATACTTGGGTATCCTTCTCGTTCTCAATTTTTAAAAGGATTTTTAATAACTCACTGAAGGTGTCATATTTATTTTTCATAAAAGCAACCCAAGTAAATTGTGTGAAATCATCTACCATAACTAAAATATAAATGTTACCACATTGGATCATAGTTCGTGAGGGACCATGAGGTCCATGTGGATTAGTTCAAGAGGTTTCGAGGTCAAAATATCTTTAACTTTCTTATGAGCAGATTTACTTATCTTCCCCTCTTGGCAGGGACCACAAACATAGTTAAACGTATTTTTCATTTTGGGTAGGCCTCTAGATATTTCTTGGGAGCTTAGCCTACAAATGTTATCAAAATTTGTGTGTCCCAACATAAACCATAATCATGTCATCTGGCAACCTTTCAAGATTCAGTTTTTGGAATAACTGTGTAACAGTTGTTTGCAATTTTGTTTCCTAAAAGGATATAGTTACCCTTTTCATTTGAATTTTGTAATTAGATTTTGAAAAAGTAACGGTATGATTGGAATCACAAAATTGAGATATACTTAGTAGGTTATCCTTAAGACCTTTAACTAAGAGGACATCATTAAAGCAGGGAGCCCTTATTCACAGAGTGTTCCCTTACCTATGATCTGAGATGAATCACCATCTCCAAGCAGGACACTACCTCCAAGGAAGTCTGTCTTATTCTTCAATTTTGTTTCGTCCCTGGTCATGTGTTTAGAACACCCGAAATCCAAGTACCAACTAGTTGAGGTACTTTGGGACTTAAAAGCAGTTATCACCACATTGCACTTGAGGGGGAGTAACATGTCGTCTTTTCTAATCCAAATAGGCCTGATTTTAAAAAATTTCTTGGCCTTTGAGTTAGAAAAGGTAAATAGTTTCTTCTTAGTTTTGGGTCCTCCCTTTCTCTTATAGTTAGAGTTGTGTGTGGTCTGCTTTGGGAGAATATAAGTACTCCTACTCTTTCTCGAATAGTTAAAGTTTTGATAAATAGGTGCACACAACCTTTTTCGAAAACATTCGGTAATGGGGTGCCTGTAGACATTGAAGTAGGAACAATATTGATGCAATGTAGGCTTGACCCTATCACTTAAATCCTTAAAGATAGGTTGGTCTTATAAGGCACAATAGTCTAATTATCACAAGTCTTAGTGTTTTGTCCGAAGTCTATGGAAGGCGGACAGACATACTCAGCTTTTCCATTAGGTTTTGGCAATTGATTACACTTAGTCTTCATTGCTTTAGAGACATTAATAGGAAAAATTTCGTTCTAAGGTTTTTCAACACTCTGACCTCCTTTTACAAAGAGAACATTTTTAGGGGAGACAGTTGTTTTGTTGGTAAAAACTTTTTCTCCAAAACCTAGACCATATTTATCTTCAAAATCAGTTTTACTTCCAATAATAACTTCTTCATAAGTTTTAGCTTGTGTTTCAAAATGTAAACATTTTTTAAAAACATTTGAAACTTTCTGTTTGGATTCTTCCAATTCAATTAAAGCATTACACCAAACTAGGCGATTGGTCACTGATTTTTTCCCCCACCATTGATTGTGGGTCGCGGATTTAGTCTTTGTCCAATTTGGGCATGACCATCTTCAGTGGTTACGACCCAAATCCCTGACCATATCATTGGTCATGAACCTTAGGGGTCACGACAGATGGTTGAGGACAATAGCCGTAACCCATATAGACACCTGGTCACGGTCTTGGGATGTGACTCATCCTTTAAGTTACACGAATGTTCACGATACTGGTCACATCTATAAGTCGTGACCAATCATTTGACACATGAAAATGGTCATGAACCTCAGCCGTGACTAACACTTTGACCTTCCTAGAATGGTACCAGTCCTAGGCCGTGACCCTTTTTATGCGTGACAAAAAAAATAGAGATGGTCATGGACTATGGTCGTGACCAATTTTAACTATATTAAAAAAAATTGGGCAGAAGTTTCTTTATTTTCTGGACATTCTAAAACCTACCTAATGTAAACCCCGTACGACCATAATGCTAAATAATAAATTATAAAAGCCAGCGTGGTCATGGGACTCCCAATTTGAGAGCCCGATGATATTATGAAATTTGGGCCGTGCTCTCAAATCGGGGGTCCCGTGACCATGCGGTCAATTCCTACGAGCTATGTTGAACCCGTACGAGGTGTTAGCGCCGCTCATGGGGACGTTTGGTGGGTGTTTCAGGGTTTCGCCTTCTAATGAAATGTTTTCAAGCCTAAGTATAGATAATCTGAAATTTGGACCGTGCTCTTAAACCGGGGGTCCCATGGCCATGTGTTCGATTTTTACGAGCTACGTTGGACCCGTACGAGGTGTTGGCACCGCTCACGGGGCCGTTTATGGGTTATTTCGGGATTTTGCCCTCTAACGACATGTTTTCAAGCCTAAGTGTAGATATTCTAAAATTTGGACCGTGCTGTCAAATTAGGAGTTTCGTGGCTACACGGTCGGTTCCTACAAGCTACGTTGGTCTCGTGCGAGTTGGTGGCACCACTCACGGGGCCGTTTGGGGTGTGTTTTGGGATTTCGCCCTCTAACATCATGTTTTCAAGCCTAAATGTAGATATTCCAAAATTTAGGTCGTGCTCTCAAACTGGGGGTCTCGTGGTCACGTGGTCGGTTCCTACGAGCTACGTTGGTCTCGTGCCAGGTGTTAGCATCGCTCACCAGGACGTTTGGGGTGTGTTTCGTGGTTTTGCCCCCCGACGGCATGTTTTCAAGCCTAGGTGTAGATATTCTAAAATTTGGGCGTTGCTCTCAAACCGGGGGTCCCGTGGACATGCGGTCGGTTCCTACGAGTTATGTTGGTCCCCTCCGAGGTGTTGGCACCGCTCACGGGGCCATTTGGGGGGTGTTTCGGGATTTCACCATCTAACGACATGTTTTCATGCCTAAGTGTAGATATTTTGAAATTTGGGCCGTGCTCTCAAACTGGGGGTCCCATGGCCACACGGTCGATTCCTACGAGTTACATTGGTCCCGTGCAAGGTATTGGTGCCATTCACGGGGCCGTTTGGGGTGTGTTTTGGGATTTCGACCTCTAACGGCATGTTTTCAAGCCTAAGTGTAAATATTCTGAAATTTGGGTTGTGCTCTCAAACTGAGGGTCCCGTGGCCATGCGATCAGTTCCTACCAGCTACGTTGGTCTCATGCAAGGTGCTGGAACTCCCACGAGACCGTTTGGGGGGTGTTTCAGGATTTCGCCTTCTAACGACATATTTTCAAGCCTAAGTATAGATATTTTTGAAATTTGGACCGTTCTCTCAAACCGAGGGTCTCGTGGCCACGCGATCGATTCTTACGAGCTATGTTGGTCCCGTGCGAAGTGTTGGTATCACTCACAGGGCCGTTTGGGGGATATTTCAAGATTTCGCCGTCTAACGGCATGTTTTCAAGACTAAGTGTAGATATTCTAAAATTTGGGCCTTGATCTCAAACCGGGGGTCCCGTGGCTATGTGATTGGTCCTTACGAACTACGTTTATCCCATACGAGGTGTTGACGCCGCTTATGGGGCTATTTGGGAGGTGTTTCGGGGTTTCTCCCTCTAACGGCATATTTTCAAGCCTAAGTGTAGATACTATGAAATTTAGGCCGTGCTCTCAAACCAGGGGTCCCGTGTCCACGCGATCAGTTCCTATGAGCTACATTGGTCCCTTGTGAGGTGTTGGGACCTCTAACGGGGCTGTTTGGGAGGTGTTTTGGTGTTTCGGTGTTTCGATAATTTTTCAAGCCTAAGTGTAGATATTCTAAAATTTGGGTTGTGTTCTCAAACCGAGGGGCCCGTAGCTACGCGATCGGTTCCTACGAGCTACTTTGGTCTCGTGCGAGGTGTTGGCACCGTTCACAGGGCCATTTGGGGGGTGTTTAGAGGTTTCTCCCTCTAACGGCATGTTTGTCAAGACAATCTGCCTTTTCTTGCGTTGCCAAATACAGTGTGTTATAAAGCTCATTGAAATTGTTCTGGAAAGGAGTCCCGGTAAGGATGGTAACGGGTCAGTTCGGGGTCGGAGAAAGCATCCCCATCCCCATCCCCGTTAGAAATATCATTCCCCATCCCCGCCCCATTCCCCGTTATAACGGGTTCGGGGATCCTTGTCCCCATTTAAAACGGGTATCAGTTTCCCCGCGGGGAACCCATTTCTTTTTTTTTAAATATAAAAAAAATTCACCATGATGATGAGCATAGCCCCATAGGGGTACAACACAATTAAACACAAGTGTAGATTTTTTGTTATTTGAAAAATCAAATTAATCTCTGCGCTTCATCGTGATTATGTTTCAAATTAAACTTATTTAGTTATAAATATTAAGAGACATGTAAGCATACAGATCAAATCCTTATCATTGCCTACTTAACTTGAAAATTTATGAGAATAATGCATATGTCAAATTCAACGGTTGCGTTATTTAGTTATGCATCTGATCAAAAGTTATTAAAGCTATTTTATTTACAACTATGTAAATGGAACACTTGCAAAATATCTCTAGTAATAGTGGAACAATAGTAGTCATTTTTTGAAGTACAAGTGTAGATTTTTTATTATTTGATATTCGGCATTTTCATAGAATAGATCCTCGAGGTGAGCATATGTGTTTCATTTTTGTGATTTGGTGGTGGTGAGCGTACCTTGAATGCCGAAATGGAAGATACCAAAACCGGATTAGGCATTATCGCCGGCACAGGTCGCAGGAAAGATGAGGCAGTCGCCGCTGGCGAAACAGGTTGATAAGGGAGGGAGAGATTTTGAGATGAGGGTCGTGGGAGATGAGGGTGGGTGGGTTAAGGTTAAACTAAAGAAAGTTATGTCGTGTCCCCCTTCTCATTTATTGTATATTATACTTATTATATATACATACATTTTTTATTATATATTGATAATACGGGTATTCCGTGGAGACCTGAGGCTATACCCGAAACCAACCTAAAATTTTTTGGGGATTTTTTTAACTCCCCGAACCCCCTCCCCCCCGATCCCCGAATTTCCGGGGATTTTTTTCGGGTACCCGCGGGGACCCGAATTTTGGGGAAAAATTGCCATCCCTAAGTTCCGGATAATATAATACGTTTTCCCGTTTGGAATACTCTATCAAACTCCAAACCAAACAAGGTTCATGGATAACATAGGCTTTCCAGATGAAATAGAGTTCCAGGTGCTTCGCTAGTTTATTATAGATCCCGACCCTTTACTTTTTGTTTTGTATACATCCTATATACGGGATACATCTCCTTAGGTGGGTTTGATTCATTGAATCATTTGCTTATCAAAAGAAAAAAAAAACACTTCTAAATCTAATGTAGTTATAAGAAATTGTGATCATACTCCTTAACAAATAACCACATGTGTTATAATAATCGAGAGGAACCCCACAACGCAAGGAGTAAAACGCATATGAACTCCCAAAACATAACCCGTTGAAAAATAAAAGATACATCAAATGTTGAGCATGAACAATAACCGGTAAGAATTCTTCTTTTCTTGTAATTAGCCTTGAAGCAAGCTTGCTTAAGCTTGTTAGTTCTTTCCGTGAGATCTAATTATGGCACAAACTCCATCATTTTCTTATTCTCTTCCAGCATTTTTACCTCATTCACAAAGCCCAACTCCTAATATGCCCATTAGGAGTTCAGTATTAAATTGTTCATTGTGCGCATGATGCGCATCAGGAGTTCAGCATTTTTACCGCATCGACTTTCAACCATATATATTCTTGATCTCCTATAGTAGTTCAGTATCAAATTATTTATCTCCATAGATTGGTGACTTTGGTCATGGTGGACTCCGTAGACATTGTCAATTAGGTCGGTCTATGGACAATGTGTTGGTGAATCACTTACCACTTCCACTCATTAGTGTTCTGTTATGCGGTCGATTAGCGGTAATTCTTTGGGAACATAAGGTACATGTTTTTCACCATGGTATGTCCATTTGTTATAATCTTGATAAAATCCCCACTTTATTAAATGTAACTCAACATCTTCTAAAGATTTATATTTTCAGTTAATACAATGGGTGCACAGACACGGACACATAATCTTATCACTTTTAAGGTTCTTAAAAGCCCCATCCACTCTTTGTATTGTGGAAAATCCATTTAATAATCATCAAATTGCAGTCATGTGTTAACATGATAAAATAAATATCATTTTGCGCAGTATAACACTAATATAATGTCAAAGAAAAGCACTAATATAGTGTCATTACCGCACCAATCAATCAAACTATGCAATAACTTAAATACAAGAACACACCAATCAATTATACTACACAACCACTCAAACTCAAATTAAATAAATTTGTCTAGTGACATTATTACAATATAAGAAAAATATTACTACATCTTCATCAAATGATAAACTAGAAAAGTGGTAAAAGGGTTTGAATAATTTTTCAACAAATTCCTTTCTCCACTATTGACGTGCACTAGAGCATCTTCGTAACCGACATATACTTTATCAACCAGGATCTGACACTCACCCTCCTACAAAGGCCGACTATGTACTAAAGTTCCTACTTGAGTGGAGATGAGCGTGAACACCCCAACGATAAATTTACCGCTCAGGTCCTTCATATAGTGTTTCTCACCATAGTTGGCGTGGGTTGTTGATGATGATCCAAGACCTGTGACATGCAGAGGCACTGTTGAAGGAGGAACCAGTATCTGTGAGGGGAATGGAGAAGGAGGAAAATTTTGAGGAGATAAGGGGAAATCGAGATGCATTTGGGGATGAAGGGGCATACGATCGGCTACAAGAGACACAATTTGTGAAATTTTCTCATTCATGCCTCCCAATTCATTTCGAAACCCCATTACATCCCTTTAAGTCCTAGAATGACGTTCATTATTGTAAGATAAACGCTTATAAATGGAAGAAACCTTGTCCATGAGAGGTGCGATGGTTTTGAATCTTCTTTTTGACATATGCGACCCCAAACCTCTTGTCCTCCCACTATGGTCTTTCCCCAAGGTCTGTGTGAGGGCATCATTGTCAATGTCATAAAATAGGCTTGAAGCTGACTGACTACTCATAGAATCTATTATTTTTAGAGTCTTAGCCAAGTGAGGAGGGAATTTATTATCTTTGTCTCATCTTGCATGCACGTACAAGTTGGCCCTATTCGATATCTTTCCTTCATCTGAGTTGCCTTTTGTCTTGCTCCACCACTCATTCTTTAAATCTTCATATGATTTCGGGGACCTATTTTGCTTGTTTTTCTCCATTTACAACATTTTTGAGTCCTTCGCCTCATTTTCTAAAAAGTCATTCCATTGACCGACTGGCATCTCAACTTTTGAAGGGACTTTGTCTATGAGCACCAAAATGTCGGAGCTCGATGCTCCCTTAGGAAAATGCTTATGCCTAAGGTTTTTTCCTATATGTTCGGAGTTGTTCAGCAAGCCGATAAAGAACCTTATTTTTTGAGTTTACGAAAAAGGAAAATCGTTTTGTTGAGTTGCTCGTAGATGTCATCTTTAATAGATTTATCTAGGATGTTCCAATTGTCATCTCCTCCCACTCCCACATTCATTTTTGCCATGGATAAACACTGGGATTTAAAATATTGAACATGATTCTTATCCCCTATGGGCTTATTTCCCAATAGAGAGAACCCAATGGGCTTCTTCTTGATTGACCCGACAGCTTTCAGAGCATTGTTCGTGTTTGTTGGATTAATATGAGCATCTTGCCAACTGCAACTCGGAGTATAGGAGTGAACCGTTGGTGGAGTTGAGTATTGCTCACTAATTGGTGATTATAATTCTCCTTGTGCTGGTGTCACGTCCTCGGTTGGAGCGTTGTTTCCATTATCACTCGACATGATCTACAAAAATAATAAAAGTTCAATGTGTATCTATAATAATATATGCATAATTTCAATGTTCAATATCAAAATTATAACTAACAAAATAAATTTTTTGACCATATATTGTAATCTATATTTTCATGGTAAGACTTTAATAAAATTTCAATGTGTCTGATCTCCGTCCAGTCAAGATTTTTTTTTAAAACATATAACTTTTGCACGTGGCAAATTTGGAGGAATTTTATCTATAATGGATGCATAGATGTCAGCGACATGAACTCGAAATCTCATCCTCTTAAGCCTATTGGCAAGATTGAGTTTGACGTGGATGTGTCGCGAGACATCACAGTCTTCGATAATGCTCTTTATATATAATTCTATCCATAATGGGTGAATTTTTTTCTGCCCTCTCTAACAGCGTAAGCAAGGTCAGTGCTACATCAGGATTATGTACGCGAAATATATATTGTAGAACTCCATCCCAACATTCTGATAGGGAAAACAGAATACGATTGAACAAGTACTCTTGCTGGAGATGAACTCCACAGTTTACAAGGTATTTAAATTGTTCGATCTTCCTGTTCCCATACCAATAAATCAGAGTACCCTCTGAATGAGGCTCATTAATTAAAGAGGTACGAGTGCGGTCCAATTGAAACCTTTCACACTCTTGTTGCCATTTATTATCACCATGACTCATTTTTTCCTTAGAAAAATGAACGATGGCGTGAATATTATTCCTATAAATAATTACTCTAATGAATCATTGACTAGTTATTATGTACAAGGGCGTGAATCCCACGCAGACATACATATAGAAATACACACATACATACACAGACCAGGGGTCCCATGATTACGCATTCAGTTCCTGCGGGTTACATTGGCCGTTTTGTGGCTGTTTTGTGTAAAGATATAAAAATGCCCGTGGAGTTACTTTGGGTCGAATACTCCCAAAATAGACCTTACTTTTTAGGCCTTATAGTGGGAATAATATAATTCCGCAACTGACATAGCTTGTAAATGAAGCAGAGAACGGTACGACCCAGGTCGCGAAAATATTTATGACCCGACCTTTGATTTCCTTCACACAACGGTTAATTTCTTACTCATATTAAGTCTTCTCTTTCCAACAAAAATTCCCACCAACAATATGACATTTGAGAAGGAGAGCGTGGAATCAAACTATAGTTGCATAACAAGCCTTACTTCCCCTCACTCTCCTCAACAAAATCGAACTCCACCATCTAAAATTAGTAATGGTAACACTTGATATAGTTGTATAAAGCAAGGGCATTGGTCCAAAGACTGTCCAGACAAAACTTCAAAGAAACCACCGGATCCACGTAGTCTCCCATGGGTGAATCCTGTGTATGTGTGTGGATCTCACCGTTAATTTATTAGGTTTTGAATACCTACTTTTGTCATTTAAGCCAACAATCCCTAAAATCAATCCTAACATTAACCCTAAAATAAACCCTTACAAACATTAGTCATAAAATTAACCCTTACAAACATTAGTCATAAAATTAATCCCTTACAAACATTACCCCTAAATTTAATCCCGAATTTTGCATCAATATTAAAGGAGAGGTATTTTTATATTTCAGCCCCAAACTTTAACCAACATTAGTCATATATATGTATTTTTTCTAGAATACACACACACTTACACGTAAATTTGCAATACAAACACACTCATACACATATATAGTATACATATACAGTATACACTCATACATATACACAATACACACATATATAGTATACACACATACATATATAATACACACACATATACATATATACACACAAATATACATATATACACATATATACACACATACACACACATAAAAATACAACATAGAAATAGAAATTCAGAAAATATTACCTTTGAGATTGAGAAAGAGCTTGAGTGAAAAACTTGAGATTGAGAGAGAGCCAAAATCGACAGAGAGAGGTAAAGTTGTGAGGGTTTAGAAATTTTCGAGGGAAATAAAAACTCGTCTGGGAATCAAGTATAAAGACACTAGTCACGGCCCTTAATCGTGACCACATGCCGTGAACACTTTAGTTTTTAACACGTCAGCGTGTAAATAATACATTGGTCATGGCCCAAATCCGTGACTCGATTCTCATGATGGTCACGGTCTTCAATCGTGACTATCTCTGTGTGTATTTTGGTTTATGGCCACGGCCTTAGATCGTGACCCCATTCGAGGCCACACTTAGAGGGAAACTTGGTGCCATAACGGTCACACATGGGTCATGGCTATGCCCTGTAACCCACACGAATCACGGTCTGGGTCTGTGACCACATGTAAAATGATCCATAACCACACCGAGCCATCAACTTAGGAACACCCGCTTTGGATATGGTCACGGTTATAAGCCATGACCAGGTAGCCACGACTATGAGCCATGACCCCCGTAATATTTTTCTCAGACCGATCTTTTAATTTTAAGGAAAACTCTTTTGTCTCTGTCTCATGAGCAATGAATTGTGATGTGTAATCTTCTACGTTCTTCCTAATAGTTTTACGAAGTTGTTCAACGCGTTCAGTCAATTGCTTAGCCATTTTATCTAGTTTGGCACTTGTTCTAAGAGTTTTGGTGTATAACTCTTGATGTTTGGTAGGTCATCATCGGACTCCCTATGTGAATTGTGTGTAGTGTCCCCTATCAATTCATTTGGTGCAATGGAACTCACACACCCATTCAATTCGTTAATAATGTTTTCACTTTGACTCATTCGTAAGCTAGAATTAACTACTCTATTTTCACCACGAGTAGATACAGGAATATCACTAGCAGGCATGACATCAACATCAATATGCATAATATAATCATTAGCAGATAAACATGCATTATCATAAGAATATATGATCTTGGCATAAAAGGACATGCATGATTCATCAATGTTGGTTGACTCAATTTTATCTTCATCAGAATCACTTGAGTCGTTCCATGTTTTGCACACATTAGCCCTAACATTGTTGTTGTTCAGATTAACACTACACTTAGCAGCAAAATGTCCCATTTTCCCACAACGGTGACATTTTTCGTGGCGATTATCATTCTTAGACCTATTGTTATCATTGGTATGTATGTCATCATTTCTATCACGAGGTCTGTGATTTTAATGATTTTAATAACCAGGTATGCCTTGTTTAGAAGCCACATAGTTTCTAAACTTAATGATTTTCTTAAATTGTTTGCTCATAAGATCAATCTAGTTATCCAAATTATCCAAATCACAATCCTTACTAAGGTCAAGGTTAAGGTCGAGTGGATTCAATTTTGGGAAAGTTACTTGGGATGAAACAACAACATTAGACCTAGAGGGTCTTTGATTTTGGACAATCAATTGTTTATTATATTCTAACTCCATTTCTACAGTTCTTAATTTAGTCCTAAGTAATTCAGGAGCCAGGTTTGGGTCATCCATCCCTTCTATGGTATAAAGTTTATTGTTAAATTTAGTAGGCAATGATTTTAGGATTTTAATTACAATTTCCTTTCTATCATAGGTTATTCCATTAGCATGCAAGTTTGTGACCATATCAGTTAATTTTATATAAAAATCATCAAATGACTCATTTTCATCCATAATAAGAGTATTATACTTCTAGACTAACATTTGGATTTTTTCACCCTTAACACGTTCATCACCCTCATGGGCGGTGACGAGAGTGTCCTAGGCTTCCTTGGAAGTGGAGCAACAAGATATATGTTTAAATTAGTGCTCATTTATGGACATACAAATACAGTTCTTTCCCTTATTATTGTCATGTGATATATTTTTCTCTTATTTGGTAAACTCATTGATATTTTTCTTAACTCTTTCAGTGCCGGTTTTAGACAAAGGCTTAGTTGGGTACTGATATCCATTTTCAATCATATCCCACACGTCATCACCCAAAGTCCCTTAGATGAATGCAATCATCGTTACTTTCTAGTGAGGAAAATTGTGTCCATCAAAGAGGGGTAGACGGGACAGGTTACCAAGCTTCTTAAATTTCTCATCCATTTTCAGAAAAAGATTTCAAAAAGCAGTTTCTGGAGTTTCAGGATAAAAAATGTTTTAATAAAACCGCTCTGATACCACTTGAAAAGATGTTTACTAAGGTTTTAAACACAAAGTTAAAATGTTATGTAAACTCCAAAAAAAAAACTCTTTGAGGAAACTCCTTTCAAAATCTTAAGACACAAGACGTGTATCAAACTGATTTGTTTTGATGTTATACTTGGTAGCCTGATTACCTTTGGTTTTTAATTAAAAAAACCTATACTAGTTCTTTGTATTTAAACCAAACCATACCAAATATTAGGAACTAAAATAGTAAGTTGACACGGTGATTTTTATTGTGGTAAAACCTCAATTTGAGGAATCATCCATGGTGACCTCTATATCACAACAAAAAAAATCCACTATGAAAAATTTGTACAAGAGTTATAAGCCCATAAACATGCAACATAAGATCCTGTGCTAAAGAATAGAAATATACCAAATGAGCAAAAATCTCCTCCGCGGTATTCTGATTTTGGCTTTGATCTCACTGGATGTTTCTTTGCTCTAACTCCTTGCTCCTTGCATTGATGGACTCAGTCAACACAAAACCTCTCTAAGGAACCACACTTTTACTAGGTGTTCATGAAAAAGTGTTAGTGATTGTGAAGTGCAAAAACACATTCAGTATGTAATTCACCTCTCTCAAGTTATTTATACAGACAGTCCCAATGAATTATAAATTTCTATATGAAATGAAGAGTTTCAGTTTTCAAGAAAATCAAACTTTTGTTTTAAAACGAATAACTCTAGTTTAAATAGAATCTTTCAAAAATTAGATCAAATGTTTCAAACCTTTATTTATACACAAACTAGTTTCACAAACTACAAAACTTAGTTTTTTTCGAAACAAAAACTTCATGTCTAATATATGGGCTGTTTTTTAAGTATCTTTTTCAAGGAAAATTGAAAGCGATAATGGATCTAAAAGAATATACACAAATAAAACCAGATCCAAACAAGAGAAGGTAATTAAACCCTAAATATATGTAAAAAAAATATGTCTCAACATATATCTCATAATTTGTGGGAAGAATAGTGAGATATACAATGAGATTGGGCTCCTAAGAGAGATAAAGTGTGAAGAGTGATCTTCATACTTACAAACACCCAAACCCTCAAGAAAAACCTAAAGATCCCACCACTCAACGAAGGTTTTCTGGATTGATTTAACTCTGAAAGTATTTAGGTTGGTGTTTGATAGAAAATATATGAATTTGATAACACAAAACTCTGGTTCTCTCTCTCTCTCTTTAACCTTTCACTTTTCTCTCTCTACTCTCTTTTCTCTCTCAAAATGATGACCTCTCCAAAAGTTCTCAAATATTTAACCAAGGGGTCTTATTTACACTAAGCATGGAACATTCTAAATGATCGAATGAAATTGGACGACTGATATTAAAACGTCCTTTTAAATTCTAATCTTACGGTGTTTAATAGACCGCACAATCGCTTGCTCTCTTTGGTAAATACAGACCTCACAAGGATCCACTCAGACGATACACAGATCGTGAATTAATTTTGATCTAACGGCTATGTAAGGACAATTTCCAAGTAGTGTCAATTTGTATGTATTGGCATTATTCCGAACAAAATTCAATTTGAGTCATAGATAGATTTTTATTTCTCATGATTCCCATATAGTTTTTTGAAGACGTAGCGACCAAGCTTCAAGATAGATTATGTCGTGTTTATTGGTGCTCGTTTCATGTCTTCATATCACATTTCATTCCGAGATACTCTCAAGAATGAACGCATAATGTTTATGGGACTCGAAAAATATTTTAAGGATGTTATTTTATTTAAAAATGATTTTAAAACGATAGAATTATTTTTAAAAGGTTTTAACTTTGTTTATTCTGAGATAAACTCATTTTACAGTCGTGTAGATCTTTCCCTTTAGTTTAAAAGGATCAAACGACTTTAATAGTCGTTCAAACGACATGTGACTGTCGTTTAAATGACATGGACATCTCGTTCTAACGAGATGACTATATCGTTCGAACGACATACACATCTCGTTCTAACGACTTGCCGACTTAAAGTTTTTTATTTAAGACCATTTCTTCTTCGAATTTTGAGGGGTACAGAACCAAAATTACAAAACAAACAGTTACGTTTTTCTGCTCTTGTTTACAAAGGTTTTTCATGTCTAAAAACATACTTTGTGTTTCAAGATCCGATCCTTCATATACATATGCTATAGAGGTATTGTATTTAGTACCATCTGGAGTTTGTTCTTTCTTTGAACATTGTTTTGTCGAGTTTTGCGGTGAAGAAGCGGAGGATTCCGTGTTCCGAATCATATACGGTTGTCAAAGTTGCATCAGTAGATACCGAGGTGCACGTGGACTTGTGTGTTATGGACCTGGCGTGGAAGGACTTATGTGTAATACCCCGTAATTTTAATGACTTTTAAAATGAGTTAAATTAAAAGTTAATGGGATTAATTGGAATTAATTAATTGGGATTAATCTAGATTTTATACTACTTGTGGATATTAAAATATATGATTCTGAATATTACTTAGTGATATTCAAGTAATATATGAATATGATGTTATTTATATTGCCGTGAGTAACTAATACGGTAATTATGAAACTTAAGTCGGGACGCGATATGGGACATATCGGTGATAATATAAATAAATAAAAAGGAAACATAATTTTATATCAACCTTATGGTCGTTTCGAGTGCGCCGTTGCATCCGGAAGGGTCTAAATAGTCAAAAAAGTCTATTCGGGTGTTGGATTTGGGTCTCGGGTCACTTTGGAGATGAAAGGACACCCCGAAGGGGCATTTTAGTCATTTTATTTGGAAGGTGAATAGTAATTTCGGGATTTGTCTTATTATAAAGGTGATGTATTAGAGGAACGTAGGTTCATTTCATTTTATCACAAAACATTTGAGAGGTATTAGTGTGAGAGAAAGTGAAGCGTTTCTTGGGAGGAGAAGAGGTTGCTTAGGAAGGACGAGTCTTTTGGGGCAAACCAAAGGAGATTAACAACCTTCTACCACCAACACCACCACCGTAAAGTCACCGAAAAATAAGGAAAGGATTCTACACCATCATCACCAAAGGTTCGAACCTACTTAATTAAGGCAAGTGTAATTCTTGCTTTATTTTATTGCTTACAATATCCATGCTAGATAGGTTAAGTAAGAAGTATGAACTTAATGATTTAAGGATGAACTATAGAGTTTTTGGAATTTGTTCTTGTTATTTAGAATATATACTTTCGTGTTTTATCAAATTTAAATATGAAATAAATCATAATAAGATCAATAATAAATAAATAAAAACTTACAAACGAAGAAAATGACCGAGTTAGGTGTTTGACACTCTCTCCTTAAGACAAAATGCGCTCCCGCTACGGTAATTACGGGAATGAACAATGAGCGTTTGCCTCCCAGGATAAAACGGTCTCGACACGCGCAAGAAGCACTTCAATGTGCATATCCCACGAACCAATTATGTTTGATACTCTATCCGACTCGACCGGGAATGGAAAGTATTGAAAATATATTTTCTCTCCTTTTTTCTCTCTTTAAAAAATGAAGACAAGTCTTGTATTTATAGAAAACAAGGTGTTTTTCGTGAAAAGACATGTCTTTAGGAAACAACTACTTTAGGGACGTTTTTCATGAACTGTCACAACTTATGGTGAACAGTCACGACCTTTAGGGACGGTTCTGAAAAACAGTCACTATATAGCGAACAATCACAACCTTTAGCGACAATTACGAAAATTCATCCCAGAAAATAAATAAAATTTCCCAATAAACTTCATACATAAATGGGGATCTTTGATACCGAATTTCTTTTTCATCATTTATCCATTTTAAAGAAATAAATATATCGCGTGACTCGTCATGCTACAAGGAACGCGCACGTACTTGGTCCTACTTTGACCAATATATTAATTTGGTCATAAAATAATTTGTGTAAAAACACAATATTTTCCAACAATCCCCCACATGAATGAAATTTAGGTGAAGAATCAAATGAACATGAAGACAAAATAGACAGAGTATCTGTGGAAAAGAGCTGCATCGGTAAAGATTGCTTTTGGACTTGAATCTTTCCTAGTGAGAGACTATCGGGTTTACTGGCCAATCAATGAACGCGATGTCTTGAATTGATCAACCTTTTTGTGTAAACTGAGACAATAGAATTCACACATCCCTTCTCCTAACATTCTTGGTTCTCACTGTTGTGTCCATTTTGGCCTTGGACACCTCCTGGTTTCATGAGCGTGTTAGAGAATTTAACAATGTAGCCGTTGGTTATTCTCATCGAAGTAGCCCCTTCTCACTCACATAGGTGATTTCTATAAAGAGTATCCTGCGAATACCCCACTTGACCCATATGTTCAAGATATAGAAATCATTAAAATAAATTTTATCCTGTTACACGCGGCAGATAGTGCACTGACTCATCCTAGGAATGGGAGGAAGAATTTATTTTCTTCTCAGTGCTAACTGAATCGCACATAATTAGGTTGTCCCGTTGAACCTAATTCTTGGTATCTCCAGTCATTTAGGTTGGGTTTCCATTATGGCAATTCTTTTAGGTTTTAACCAGCTGTAAGCCCATTCCCCTTGATGAACTTCTCTTACTCTCTCGTTAGCGGATCCGCAATGATTTTATTAGGCCTAATGTTATCACTAACAAAGAAAGATTTCTTTATGGACTTATGTCATGACTTGCCAAATTACTTTATGCATTTTCAAGCAATGATTTCCAATTGCAATAACATGCATTAGAATTGTTATCTTAAATCATCCTCTTTAAAATTGTCAAGGTACCTTACTTTCTAGGAAATAATATTCATATTCCATCATAAGAGGATTTCCAAACATTAACACCTCTAGTCGTGTTAATATATCACTCGGAATAAGAGTCTCGAAAGTCATATATTGTTTAAAAATATATTCATAATTTCCTAATGTTTATGTCATTTGTCACTTATATCTTAGTATCGATACTGAACGACTCATTTGTACTTTAGACTCTTTGATCTATTATCTTTATTCTAAAGATTTGTGTACACGCTTAATCATTTCCAACCTTGGAATATAATCAAAGTACTTAAGTATTAATTATCGTTCAATCAATGAAGTATACACTTCTCTAGACAAATGCACATTGGAAATACTATAGTACATTAAATGCACTTATGCAATCAAATACTACACTTTCAGTAGTGTTTATCCTATTTTCAATAGGAATCATCTCTGTTTCTATTTTTGGATAGAAATTATCACCTTAGATAAATACCCCCACATTTATCATAATTCATACAAAGGTTCTCAAACTTTTCCATAAAATTTTTATCGTGGCTTAATGTGTTGAGAATATAACTCATAGAAAACACAATACTTCCCCTACAATTTCAAACATAAATTTGAAATTATACAAATTTGATACATTTATTGTCAACCTCCAAACGCTAAATGAAATGATTTTAATGTTTATTTGGACCAACACATATGTCCATTTAGAAGGTATACATTCATTTCATTCTAAATAAAATTTAATTGAGATAAATTTCTCTACTTTAGTAATTTCGACATTTAATGATATATTCCTTATTGTTCCATAGGCCTACACATGTACTCGTGACAATTCTTAGTATTAAACTAAAGTTTGTGGAGTCTTGAGATTATGCCTAAGCCTCCAATGAGACCATAATTTGATTCTACCTTCTTTAAAGCAGTTGTGAAACTGCTCGGTTCTGAATCCCTTGATCATTTATATTGATTTATGATTTAATTCTATACCATCTTTAAAGCAGTCGTTAAATCGCTCGGTTCTGAATTTTGAATCATAAATCCAATAAATAGATCAGTAATCATGCCACACTAAATTTTCTCCATTGAAGAACAAGTTTGACCGTCACATATATAAAATTCTTCCAAAATGAATTTATACATTATGAAAAGGAATGTATCACTTTATATCAACTAAAGACTCTCATATCTTTTGCAATATTCACTGAACTTTGCATTATTCAATATATTCTCCAACTAATTGTGAATGTAGGACCTACCCATTCACGGTGTTTCTTATTTATCGCATATTTTTCCATACAGACATGAAGTGGAGTAATATATTAAAATTAATCATATCCACTCTTTCAAGTCTTTCATCATGGAAAATTGAGCACCACGATATCAATACAAATTGTATTTATTTTTCATCAATGTTAACATCAGTTGAATGTTACATAAAATTGTAATTTTTCATGAAACATCATGTTTAACACAACATGTTCCAATGATATTTTGATGAAAGTGTCTCACAAAATTGAGCTTGAAAGGGTCACCCCTAAAATTAAAAGTCGCATTATAAATATGCTATTTAAATATATGGTTAATGATATATAATCATGTCACAAATATCCAATAGACTTCTACATGTGAGAATAGTATGTCATTACACACCTCAATTTTCATTACAGGACATTAGGTCATCAAATGCCACAACATGGTATCAACGATATAAAATTATACAAACATATTAAATTCCTCACCTATAGGAATTTTTAATTCATTATGCATGAATTTAATATTCTCAAATTTTCAGCATGTTGGTTCACATCGTTTTAAACAATAGTGCATATTCATATCCCTAAGAGTCGATATAATGCATGCATTGCAATGTTTAACATACATACCAACAATAATGGACAATGCATTATATTTTCTTTTTCTCTTTTTCGTGACACGGGAGATTAAAACCAATTTAAATGTAATATTAAGATTACATGGATTATCACAATAATTAAATATTGTAATTCTACATGGAATGCAACTCAAATCATGTTTCTAAATATATCACATTTTCATGTACTCTCATTTAATTAGGTGACACTAAATTAGTACTATCACACATATACATTTAATCATACAAGAGACCATAATAACATCGCATATATTATTTTCACATTACTTCGCATAAAGTGCACTTAAAACATATTAATAAATACATCATCAAAGATGTGACTAAATCTAAACACATAATCAGACACTCGATTATCATGTGATAACATACATACATGTCATTACACATGTGGCATCACATCATTGTTTACTTATTTATTTTCAATGTAAGAGCGAACCAAAATTGGTATTTAATTTTAACTCTTTCTAAATGAAATAATCACTATTTACTCGAATGAGATAATACAAAAAAATTATGGCTTTGATATTGTATCAGACTCCATAAACTATGCATTTGAACTAATATGTGAAAATACGAAAACACTATGCTTCACTATCAATATATAGAGTATTTAAGTATACTTTTAATCAAAGTCACTTGTGTTGTCCCTCTTCAATTGCATGCAGAAATGTATTCAAAATCACTTTATTTAGGGACACACCTTTTTACTTTTTGGACAATAGAAAGAATGCCAGTACAAAATAGCCATGCACTTTGTCATAATTGCAACAGATACTTGATCCAATATTTAAGTTATTGGCATTAAAAAATATATTATAACATATGCACGTGACAACTCAAGTGATCATTATGTCATTATATAATATTTTCATATTACCGCTCTTATAGTGCTACATAAAAGACATGTGAGACACTTATAGTGTCAAGAAAATTACATATGAATACACACATTATCAAAAATGTGACTGGAATTTAATATGTTCAATATATACAAAACAACACATGCATCTAGTTCCGATACACAAATTATTAGAATAAAACATGCAATACAATATTACAATCGCTTTAAGTTTGTCACGTATAAGATATGTCAACGGAGAGTAAGAAAACTCCCAAAAGTTATAAATATCAAATTTTGTAAATAATACTTAAAGGGTAATATTATATTTTAAACTCAAATGGTATCTATCTGATGACCATGAAAAATTGATATGTTATGACAACTAGCATGATTTTGGTGGGTTAAAATTTCCAAAGTGGATAATATCCCACTCTTGAAAATATGGAAATTACGTACAATTTCCATATACTTGTAGAAAGCTTCTTCTATACAAAAAGAATATTTGTTTTCCCCAATACATGCAACTTATAAGGAGTTGACTAATATAAATCAAAACAAGACGCACAAGTAATAATCATTACTCATATGATACTATAATTATCTATGAGTGTGTACACAAATTTTCATATGTTTCCTTAATAAAAGAAAAAAAAAGTAAGATAATTTGTAACTTTGTATAACAACACAATTGTAATGAGTGATTCATAATTTTATGACTGAAATGTTCATGCATACGACTTCTTTGAATTTTATAGAAATCAATATATGATTAATAAAAGAGGCACTAACAGTAAACCCAATCATAACCTATTGTTATCATAACCTATTGGTGATAACATTAGACTTGCACCCTTATTTACTATGAACTTAAAAATTCGTCATATATACACATTAAAGGCACGCAAGATATATTGACCAACAAGAATAGCCGACTTTAGTTCCTAACATTAGTTTCATGAAATCTCGAAAATCCCAGTAGAAACCGAATGAAAAAAATGATTCAATCAACGTAAAACACAAAACCATCAAAAGTATATTTAAAGACCGCTCAAATTTTGTCTTAAGATTGTTATTTAGAATATATACTTTTGTGTTTTATCAAATTTAAATTTAAATTGAAATAAATCATATTTTGCAATAAATAATAAGATCAATAATAAATAAATAAAAACTTACAAACGAAGAAAATGACCGAGTCAAGTGTTTGACACTCTCTCCTTAAGACAAAATGCGCTCCCGCTACGGTGCTTACGGCAATGAACAATGAGCGTTTTCCTCCCAGGATAAAACGGTTTCGGCACGCATAAGAAACACTTCAATGTGCGTGTCTCACGAACCAATTATGTTTGATACTCTATCCGATTCGACCGGGAATGGAAAGTATTGAAAATATATTTTCTCTCCTTTTTTCTCTCTTTAAAAAATGAAGACAAGTATTGTATTTATAGAAAAAAAGACGTTTTTTCATGAAAAGACATGTCTTTAGGAAACAACCACTTTAGGGACATTTTTCATGAACTGTCACAACTTATGGTGAACAGTCACGACCTTTAGGGATGGTTCTGAAAAACAGTCACTATATAGCGAACAGTCACAACCTTTAGCGACAATTACGAAAATCCGTCCCAGAAAATAAATAAAATTTCCAATAAACTTCATACATAAATGGGGCACTTTGATACCCAATTTCTTATTCATCATTTATCCATTTTAAAGAAATAAATATATCGCGTGACTCGTCATGCTACAAGGAACATGCACGTACTTGGTCCTACTTTGACTAATATATTAATTTGGTCATAAAATAATTTGTGTAAAAACACAATATTTTCTAACAGTTCTTGATGTGAAAATTAGATAGAATATCTCTCTCTCTATTTAAGTGATTTAATCCATGAATTTTGGGTTTCAAATGATAGAAGAAGTCTGAGTTAATATGATTTTCGAAGAAATAAGAACCTATGCGAATTCTGGGAATAATAGGATTTAATCCAAACTATTTGATGATTTTAGTTTGTTTGATTATTAGAAACTGATTTTGCTATATCAATTGAGATAAATTAGGAGAAGTTTTCGATTGATTTGTGTTGGTTTTGATGAGAAAGAAAATGGATAAAACGCATGAAAAAGATTGTTGAAAAGGACGAACATTGTATGATAATTTTGTATAAAATCACGTTCTGCACAACTTTGCAGTTTTAAGTTTTTTCAAAATCGGAGCAGAAAAGCCTCAAAATTGTAATTTTATATTTCTGGCAGAATGTACCTTTATTAAAAAAAAACTAATTGAATAATGGTAATTTGGCCCATGGTGAGATTTTTATTAATTTTGGTACATTAACAAGGAGCGAGGGACTTGGGTTAATGTTGAAAAATTATTTGGATTTGAGGATTAAATTTTGTGAGAGATATCTACATAATTATTATACGATTTAGAGGAGAATAATCGTTATAGTAAGTACGGGTAATATTGAGGATATATACGAGTACTTGGGTTGGATAAAAGATCATGTGAGTAATAACTACATAATAAATGTATGATGATAATCGTGATTACAAGCGTGGGTAGTATTCAATAAATACGACGGGTACTTATGATAGGATGAATTCCTAATATGATATAGGTAGTGTAAGTACCTAATTTTATATAGGTAGATGTTAATGCCTATTTGAATGATTGATAATTTATGTGTATAACATACCTAGCGTACTTGCTATCGACGGGAGGTTTACGCGTGAGGGTGGTCATATCCTGATGAATCCATGGGATTTTTGACTTGTCGCTCAAGAACATAGGACTTAGGTCGATTACCATTAGTGAGAACAATGGTATAGAACGGTCATTTGGGTGCGTAGGTATGTGCGTAGCCCAAAGTCTTAGGACTATGTTCGCCACCATTATTTATGATTTGATATTTGTGGTTCGAGGGATCTTTACTGAACCTATAGTCCCCTATACAGTGACGAGATGTATTAGGACAATATAGGAGAGTAATGCAGCACTGCAGCTGTGTCTCGAGGTGCAGTATAGTGTGTGTATATATATATATATATATATATATATTGTGTGGCTAAAGTAGAAATGTAAGATAGTTACGTATGAAAACACTTAATTGAATTGTATTAAGAAGGGACATATCCATGTTGAATCTAAATGGATATATATGTTTATAACATCATTATATGTATTATAGAGTTAATACGTGGGAATAATTTGGGCTATAAATAATGGATACATGTTGTTAATCTAGTTAGCGTGGGAACTATAACTAGGATGACTTAGAGGTACGTTAGGTGTGCACTCTAGATGAGAGGTGAGAATCTCAAGAGAGAGTCCGATAATCTAACATGTATATTATAAGTGATAAATATTGCAATTATTCACTTGCTGTTTTAAAAACTATTTTTACATCGGGCTCTGACCCGTTTCCTTGCATATTCTCTTTTCTCTCTTGCATCTTCTATATCAGGTGTCCACCCGCAGGGACACCAGCCATAGAGGATTTTGATGGTTGACGAGCTATGAAGCTATGGAGTATTGTTTAGACGTCTTCATTTATTTGATTCATATTTTGTAGTGATCTTTCATTTAGGGCATGTCGCCCAAGAGGATTTTAGATATTTCCTTTCTATTGAGTCAGGATTTTATACTCGTGTCGTTGTGATACATCTATTATTGTTGGGATTTTTGTATTGTGAGATGTTCTGGAAAGTTTATTCCAGTTGCCTTTAAATTCTATTGTGGTATCTATTTAGTTTATTGTTGTTGTGGAATGTAAGGAATTGTTCGTTATGGTAAAATGAAATTTTATTAAATTAAAATTGGAAAGTTTTTAACACCAGTTTAATTGAGTATTAGGTGATAGAAAAATGTTTTTGACAGTGATGCTAAGAATGAACCAACTGTATATTCTAATTTAATTGGGTATGGGACTGATCACCCGATATTTAATTAGACGGGGTGTTACATTATGCTTTGCACTGTGGAGGAGCGGTTGAAGCATATAAGAGCATCAAGGCTTGTAGGGTATCGAGTCGTTGAGTAAGTCTACCGTTTGTACTTTGTAAAACCGTATCATAGTGATTGTCTAGCTTGGGCCGTCCGAGGTTTTTCCCTTAGTGATTTCCTCGTACATCGGCGTTATGGACTTTAATTTATTTTACTTACTTAATAACTTAGATGCATGTTTAGGATTAACAAGATAAAATGGGGTTAAGTAAAATTGGTTCACAAAATTAGTGCAAATTAAAATATGAAAAAGGTTATTTTTTTTGGAAAAATCGTTTTCACCTAAAGCACACATAGAAAAAGGGGCCTACAAGCTTCCAAACGATCTCAGAACTGTGAGATGAAGCAAACACAAAGGGACCAACCAGGGAACAACACGTGGGCAACATCAGACATTGTAAAACGCGTGCTTTAGAGTTTTTAACAATTTAACTTTCTACCCCAATAATCTCTGTCAGTTTTATATTCTACCCTGTGAAGTTTTTAGGAATTAAAAATAATTTTATTTTACCCCAAAACAATTTAAAACCTTGATTTTAAATATTTAAAAGTCATTTTAAATGTTTAAAAATATTTAACAAATTCCTAAAATTATTTTAACACATATACACATACCCACACTATAATATGCATGAAATGTGTCCTTAAGTGTGTTTAGTGCAACATATTACTTCCCTTTTAGGCAGTGAGGATGTCTTGGACAGGATCAATGTTGTTGAAGCTTTGCAATACCTTGGAGACAATGCTGAAAAAGAAATCTATCATATTTTGTCTTCATATCCAAACTAGTTGGAACTTCTATATGGTACAGACTCAAGTAAGTCAACCATATAGTGTGTTCTCACATTTCCTTTCATCATACTTGATTATCGTTAAATGAAACAACCACACCAGCAGTCTGAGTAATTATTTTTCAACAATAAAAAGAAATTTAAAAACTCTTCAGGATAATTTATCAATTTTATATAAAAAAGGTGAAATTCATGTAACAAAAGGTCCATTAAAAGGTTGAATACCTCTAGAATATAACCCAGAACTCGTCTCCTACTGAGATATCCACAACTCGCCGCCCATAACTCGTCTCCTGCTGAGATTCCAAAAGAAGGTCCAACTTCAAAATAACTAAACAAAATTATTCAACATAAATTCATATGTTGTAAGGACATAAGTTTCCAATTGAGTCCCTTTGTAGTTTTAGCTGATTTTCGGACAAAAACGTTTGAGTTATAGGATAGTATTCAAGTGTATCCTCCAAGCCCATGACACGTAAAGTTAAAGACGTAGCGGCCAGCATTTCAAGTGGACATAATTTGTCGGTCTCTTGTGCCTCGTTTATGCATCATCAACATCACAATGTTCCAAGGTCTTAAAAAGGTATGAATGCAATTATATATATTTAGGACCATGGATATTTTATTTAGGTGTAAACGTTTTTATATAACGACTCTTTATTTTTCAGAAAATCATTTTAAAACTTTTTTCAAAAGTTTTTGGGCTTAAAAATGAAATATAGAATTTTCTGTTTTTTTCGTTCGAATTGTCGTTCGAACGAGATTGTCGTTTGATCGAGTTTTCCAATGAGTTGTTCTTTGTTTTTTCGTTTGAAGTTGCGTTCGAACATGCTCGTTCGAACATGGTCGTTCGAACGACATCAAAAAGTCGTTTGAACGAGATTTCAGCGGGAACAGTTATTTTGTCAGTTTTTCCACTTTCCCACTACGTTTACCCACTAACGTTTTGATAGATTTAACTTGTGTGGGAACCAAATTTTTTAAGAGACTTTTTTCATAATTTCCAAAGGATTGAGAGAGAAAATATCTTCTAACAAAAATTCCCTTGGTGTTTGTTATTCAAATTGAATTACTCAAAGAACAAAACCAAGTTTACACCCAATAGTTTGTTTAATCCAAGTTCTTTATATATATATATATATATATATATATATATATATATATATATATATATATATATATATATATATATATATCTTTGCTTGGAGTTTTATTTGGCACCAGGTTCTACTCTACCCTTTGAAGAGTTCGTTTGGGTTTTCTTTTATACCCCATAAAGATGAAGATTTATTTACTGCGGTGTTCCCACTTGAAGAAAAGCTTAGGGTGCGGATTAACGGAGACCATAAGCTTCATTGGTGTATTCCAAGATTCCGGTGGAGTCCAGGATTGTCGACTATGCGGAGGTAGTTACAATAATACGCGCCAAGGCTTGGACGGAGTTAAGTTATGTGTAGTAAGTCATTTGTCTTGTAAACATAAATCCATACTTAGTGGACTTAAGGCTAGGGCCGTCGGAGATTTTTCCCGTTTGGGTTTTCCTTGCACATCGCGGCGTAGTGTGACATTGTTTATTTTTATCTTGCAAAATCACTTAGAACGTATACTTAGGATAAAATTGGTTTAATTATCACACTAATATAATTTAGTGCTTAAAATTAGTTTGGGTGGATTTTAAGTTAATTTAATCCAAGTCAAGATAATTTTATTTGAAAATTTTGGTTTGGCCTATATTAAAAATGAATTAATATTGTTAGGCAAATTTTAGGACTTGGGTTAAATTAAATATGTTTAAGTGAAAATTTATGTTAGAATAATTTTAATGTCACTTTTAGTTTAGTTTAATTTTAATTTGTAAGAAATTAAAATTTGTAAGTTGTGTAGTTTTTGTGTTTGAACCATCCTATTCCGCACTTAAAGGAAATTCATATTTAAAAATTTAAAATTGGGGGTCTACTATTCCAATAAGTGGTATCAGAGTCGGAGCGCTAATTTGTTGCGTTAAGGTCCATTATTGCGTCTTGTTTAAAAATGGAATTTTTTCCAGTGTCAAAATTTTTAGTTTTTGATGGTTCTAGCATCCTTGCTCATGACTCTTCTCTCGCTATATCCTATGAGTAATGGCTTGCATATTTTCATACTCTAGATTTTGTACTTCTAGTCATATATTTTTTTTACTAGTCGTATGCTTGTTTGTCATTTTCTAGTCCTTGCTTCATTAAATATTATTTTACTAGAATTATGACCTATTTATCTTTTGTATTTTATCCTTTACACTTTTGGGTATTAAATGAAAAATACAAAATGATTTTTGTTTGTCTATTGAGTTAATTTTTTTGTTTGGTGAAAAACTTTGAAAAATCCAAAAAGATTTTTGTTGTGTGTGTTTGTAGTTTGACACATTTTTTTGTGGCATATACCGTGTTTGAATCCTTTATTTCCTCTTCCATGTGGCTAGAACTTTTGATTGTGTATTTCAATTCTTAAAATTTTATTTATCGTGGTTACATGAAGTAGTTTGAATTTGAATTGATAAAAGAATTCTTATTTTTATGCCACTTTTGCACTCATGCACGAGCTCTTTGAATTTGAGCTTCACATGAATATTTGAGCTATGTGAGATGTTCTCCTATCAGTTTAGTCATCTACTTGTTTTGTGACTATGGAGGATTTACGCATGTTATTCCGTTGCACGTGAGATTATTGTTTGTTAAAAATGATATATAAGATATCCAAGGTGTGTGATATTTGAACCCTATAATCCTTAAAAGATTATAAGCCTCGAAGCCTAGAATCCTTGAACGATTGGAGGATGTCTTCGATTAAATGGAAGATAGAAAATTATCTATTTGTCAAATTGATTAAAATCGATTAAATGGAACGATTGGAGAGAGAGAGAGATAACGACTATACTTAGACTTAAGAGAGAGAGAGAGAGAGAGAGAGAGAGAGAATTTAGTAACAGCGACAGAGAAGAATAAAATATTAGGGCTATATTTTGGTTTTTATTGTCACAGACGTGTCAGGGTCAAAGACTGTGACGACTAATAAATGTTGTCACGGTCTTTGATCGTGACACGACTGTGACAACATCCTTGTCAATGTCTATGATTGTGATATGACTGTGACAACATGTTGTCCCGATCGTGTCACGATCAAAGACCTTGACAAGTCTTCCGTGTTTTTTTGTCATGATTTTTTATCGTGACAACTCTATGCTAGTGAAAGGTGCCACAAAACCAATTTTGGTGCAGTGTTGAGAAAGGAAACCACAAAAGAACCCATTCTTAGATGTTTTCCAGTTAACTGCGCAACAGAGAAGATGGTGATTTTTGAAAAATAAATGCACTTAAAGAAGCCAAAAATACAGTCCCAAGAGGCTCCATCCCTACACCATTTTTCTCTGGAACATTCTAGAGTTCCCTAGTATTTTCTAGGGTTGCCTAGCATATTGTGGAAGAGTGTAGGATTTACAAGAGTAATCTAGACTATCCATGTAATGTATAGAATATTCTAGAATAGTAAGGAAATATGTAGCCTTCTGGAATATTCCCATAAGGAGGTGGGAACATTCTGGAGAATAAATATAGTCCATTGATGTATTTTGATCTCCACCGTCCATTAGGGAGGTGTGATGCTTATAAATAGGTGGGAAGGTCATTTGGCCAAACCAACCAAGCAAAGCAAAGCATTGTAATCTATTTTCAAGTAATACAAATACTTGTTCTTTGTTTTCTACTTATTCCACTCTTCTCCCTTCTCTAGTACTTTTGTTATAACTTTGCTAGATTGGTAGGCTTACTTAGTAGTTCATCGGTCATTAGAGTGCTAAGTGCCGCACGGAGGAGTAACTAAAGTCTAACCCCGTGACATATGGCACCATTTGTAGACGTTTAGAAGGAATATCATAATATACTATTGTCAATGAAGCAAAATTCTATGAAAGTCTTCCCCACAATTAAGTCAAATCAGAATGTGGTATTTATCAGTAATCCCTATAAATAAAGCACTCTTGAGAATGAAAGTTGTAAATATCCTAAATAGCCTTTAGAGAGGGGTGTCCAATTAAGAATTTAACAACCAGAGCATACCTCATAGAGTTAATTTCCTCTTTAGAGAATTTGTGATTCAATATAATAGCTTAAATATAAAAATTAAGAGACACAAGTATGCTAGAATACGACAGAATAAAGGATACTAATTGTCATATTTGTGAGTAATCACTAGACGAAACTAGCCCGCGTATATATGGTTATGCATAGACCATCCCCCACCATAGAAAACCATCCTTAGACCCCTCACGTATTGTGGTGCACATAAAATAACCTTAAATACCACAACAACCTAGATCATATGTACCAAAACTTTATATAGGTTCCAAACACACATATTATCGAGAACTATCATATATGTATTGGGATAAAATATTCACATAGATTTTGTGAAATCAAATAACATGGTATGCATTCGTACATTGCAAATATTGAAATTTTGTATACATTATCATAATATTCCTCTTCAAATAATTTATGACCCCATGTCATGAATTTTGTAAATATATAGATCGTGTATAATCGCATGTACATAAGTACATGCAATCGATAAAAACAATCATTTTTCTTCATCTCTATATTAAGTCTCAATGTTTTATCCCAACATTATCAATTATAATCATTAACAAGGAAACTAACTAGATTTATCATAAATCTTACGCTCATGTTATTTGCAATTATTCATCATCGTGAATATTTTAAAGTCCTTTGTATCAATTTTATGATAGGTACAACATGGATTTAACATCTTTTAAAACATATTTATACATGTTAATGAATTATCATCAGCAAGAATTTAGTGTACGTGAATTACATATTCTTTGTCTCTCAACAACATTATTATCTCTTGGCCTCTTCTCAATGAATACATAAATGGGGTGATTAAAAAATTATAACCATTACATAATAGTGTAAAGATCCTTACTCTTTTATCATATTCAAAGCATAAGTAAATTAATAAAAATTAACTAAGGTTAATCATCACATGGTAACATAAATTAGCTTTTTAATTCATTTTAACTTAAGTTATCAATCAGGTTTAGGTGGAATGTAATTGTATTACCACTAAAGGAAAAAAGTATAGTAGTTTATGCCATATACAGAAACCACTACACCAAAACTTAAAAGTTATCTCACTTTATTGGCAAGGCCTTATCACGGCCAAGGACCATAAAAAAACACGTGTTTGTTGTTATGGTCCTTGACCTTGACATTCTTTGTCACAGTTTTGTTACGGTAAAGGATCGTGACAACAAGTGCGATAATTTTTTTATCACGATCAAGGGCCATGACAATTATGACGAACACATCCCACTTTTCGACCAATATTTTCGCTTTCCCTCCTATCTACCATCAATTCGACCCTCTATCTCTCTCTACTAAGTCTAAGTCCCCCATTTTCATTCACTCAAAAGGTATGATTCACATGTATATATATACGGATATTTTAAAATAGTAATTATGTCTGGCAAAATAAGACACGATTGTAAATTTTTTTATGTTTTTTCTATAAACCAATGCAACATATCTATAGCAAACCACGTGTCCCAAATAGTTCAAATAGAAATACTATTGGTCATAGCATGGTACACTCAAGGCTAGATGTAACCCGTATTGATGACACGACTAACATATTGACCTGATGCTTGCGGTGCATTTGTGTATACGGAATATCTAATTTATATTTCAAATTATTATTTTTATTATAAAATGCAATTGTATATCCTAATTTAGATTTGCAATTATTATTTGTTAATTGTAAATTGCACTTGTACAGTACCATATTAAGATTAAAATGTTGATTATAATTTATAAAATCTGACACAAAATAAATGGAGATGGGAGATAAAAATGGACGCTTACAATATACAATTTATTAAACCTTTCATAAAACAAAATTAAATGTGCATGCATACCATGGCAATTTACGATTTATACAATTTATCAAAGATATCATAAAACGAAATTAAAGGATATAGTAGATAAAAATGGACATAACAAAATATTCAACAACAAAACAAATATGGACACAACAATTACCCCCGTACATGACATACCGTGACAACGGCACGTTCTATAGCTAAAGTACTTTGAAGTCACTTTTCTAGACTTTGAATTATTGCAGAATTATGTTTTTAGTAATGAATACCATCAAACCAAAAAAAATCATCAATGAGTTGTTACTTAACTTCTCAAAACCGCCAAATTCTGAATGAAGGTAGGAGTAAATGAGTCTCAGCATAAAAAAATTATAACCTATTAAATTGCAACATAGAGTAAATCCTAAAGTCATATCCTAGGCATCAGTTCAAGTATTAACTTTATAGGTAATGATAAAAACAGGATATATAGCAAGAGATATCGCAGGTGGAGAGTGATGCCCGAGATTAAACTTCATTTATAGTTCGGTAACCTGAAACATAAAAAAATTAAAAACTAAAATATATGAAACCTTGCTATATCAGAAGTACATATCTAAACTATCATATATAGTAAAAATAAAAATAGAGTAGAGGTTTATCAATTTAAATAACACAAACCATCACCAACTAACCCAAATAGGACATTCTAAAAACCTATTAAAAACTATTGAAAATGAGGTTTGTTATAGTTGTTTTAATCAAACTTTGAATCAATTAACTGAAATAAAAATTCACTTACAATTGATTAAAAACATATAACATTTTTAACAAACAAATTGTCACAGTATATTGTAAAACCAATACCCCATTACAGAAAAAAATAAAAATCTTGAACAACCTTCCACCCCACACTATCATTATTACAATACTAAGGATACCAATTATATTTCATTCATTAGGAACATAAGATGAAAGAAATGAAGAAAGTCCTAAGCAAGACCCAACTCAGAACTAAAGCTACGTGGGAAAAGATGTGGTATTTTTAATATAATAATTTCAAGTAGTTGAAGTTCATCTCTTCTTGTGTTAACTTTAAAAGGAAAAAACACAGAGTTAATCAATTTTTGTGTATTAAAAAAATCAATTCATCAAAACTAATCATTTTCCATGTAACATTAAAACTCCTTACTTGGACAAAACATTATTACTATAAAAGATTTTTTTTGTGTTTGTTTGTAGTTTGACACATATTTTTGTGGCATATACTGTGTTTGAATCCTTCATTTTCGCTTCCATGTGGCTAGAATTTTTTATTGTGTATTTTAATTCTTAAATTTTTCTTTATCGTGGTTACATGAAGTAGTTTGAATTTGAATTGCTAAAAGGATTTCTATTTTTATGCCTCTTTTGCACTCATGCACGAGCTCTTTGAATTTGAGATTCACATGAATATTTGAGCTATGTGAGATGTTCTCCTATCAGTTTAGTCATCTACTTGTTTTGTGACTATCGAGGATTTACGCATGTTATTCCGTTGCACGTGAGATTATTGTGTGTTAAAAATGATATATAAGATATCCGAGGTGTGTGAGATTTGAACCCTAGAATCCTTAAACGATTATAAGCCTCGAAGCCTAGAATCCTTGAACGATTGGAGGATGTCTTCGATTAAATGGAAGATAGAAAATTATCTATTTGTCAAATTGATTAAAATCGATTAAATGGAACGATTGGAGAGAGAGAGAGAGAGAGAGAGAGAGAGAGAGAGAATTTAGTAACAGCGACAGAGAAGAATAAAAGATTAGGGCTATATTTTGGTTTTTATTGTCACAGACATGCCAGGGTCAAAGACTGTGATGACTAATAAATGTTGTCACAGTCTTTGATCGTGACACGACTGTGACAACATCCTTGTCAATGTCTTTGATTGTGATATGACTGTGACAACATGTTGTCCCGATCGTGTCACGATCAAAGACCTTGACAAGTCTTCCGTGTTTTTTTGTCATTTTTTTTTATCGTGACAACTCTATGCTAGTGAAAGGTACCACAAAACCAATTTTGGTGTAGTGCTGAGAAAGGAAACCATAAAAGAGCCCATTCTTAGATGTTTTCCAGTTAACTGCGCAATAGAGAAGATGGTGATTTTTGAAAAAAAATGCACTTAAAGAAGGCAAAAATACAGTCCCAAGAGGCTCCATCCCTACACCATTTTTCTCTGGAACATTCTAGAGTTCCCTAGTATTTTCTAGTTTTGCCTAGCATGTTATGGAAGAGTGTAGGATTTACAAGAGTAATCTAGGGTATCCATGTAATGTATAGAATATTCTGGAATAGTAAGGAAATATGTAGTCTTCTGGAATATTCCCATAAGGAGGTGGGAACATTCTGGAGAATAAATCTAGTCCATTGATGTATTTTGATCTCCACCGTCCATTAAGGAGGTGTGGTGCCTATAAATAGGTGGGAAGGTCATTTTGCCAAACCATCCAAGTAAAGCAAAGCATTGTAATCTATTCTCAAGTAATACAAATACTTGTTCTTTGTGTTCTACTTATTCCACTCTTCTCCCTTCTCTAGTAGTTTTGTTATAACTTTCCTAGATTGCTAGGCTTACTTAGTAGCTCATCGGTCATTAGAGTGCTAAGTGCCGCATGGAGGAGTAGCTAAAGTCTAACCTCGTGACATATGTCACCTTTTGTAGACTTTTAGAAGGAATATCATAATATACTATTGTCAACGAAGCCAAATTCTATGAAAGTCTTCCCCATAATTAATTCAAATCAGAATTTGGTATTTGTCAATAAGCCTTATAGATAAAGCACTCTTGATAATGAAAGTTGTAAATATCCTAAATAGCCTTTAGAGAGGGGTGGCCAATTAAGAATTTACCAACCAGAGCATACCTCATAGAGTTAATTTCATCTTTAGAGAATTTGTGATTCAATATAATATCTTAAATATAAAAATTAAGAGACACAAGTATTCTAGAATATGCAAGAATAAAGGATACTAAATGTAATATTTGTGACTAATCACTAGACGACACTAGCCCGCGTATATATGGTTATGCATAGACCATCCCCCTACTATAGAAAACCATCCTTAGACCCCTTATGTATTGTGGTGCACATAAAATAACCTTAAATACCACAACAACCTAGATCATATGTACCAAAACTTTATATAGGTTTCACACACACATATTATCATTATAGGTTCCAGACACACAATATATTGTAAAACAAATACCCCATTCCAGAAAAAATAAAAATCTTAAACAACCTTCCACCCCACACTATCATTATTACAATACTAAGGATACCAATTATATTTCATTCATTAGGAACATAAGATGTAAGAAATGAAGAAAGTCCTAAGCAAGACCCAACTCAGAACTAAAGCCATGTGGGTAAAGATGTGGTATTTTTAATATAATAATTTCAAGTAGTTGAAGTTCAGCTCTTCTTGTGTTAACTTTAAAAGGAAAAAACATAGAGTTAATCAATTTTTGTGAATAAAAAAATCAATTCATCAAAACTAATCATTTTCCATGTAACATTAAAACTCCTTACTTGGACAAAACATTATTACTATAAATTAAAGACTAACATTCAGTCGCACCTACAAACATAAATGAACAAAAATGTTAATCCAATAAGCAAATCATAAAAAATTGATGTCCAGTAGTCCACCTGAGTAGAAACTCGAAACTCAAAAGAATTACCGTGGGACAGTCGCCGCTGTACACACTCATGGGAAAGCTTACAAATCCACCCACCATCATTTTACCGTTGGGTATAAACTTGAAACTCACCGGAGAGTTTAAAAACTTTTCCATCAAAACTTTAGGCATATTCCCGGTTCACAATAGTGTGTGTCTGGGTGTATGAGTGGGTGCAAGTGGGTGTGTAGGTGAAAATTTGCAGATTTGCAAGTGCAAGAGTTAATAATGGGTAAAACGAAAAAACTTTGAAATTAAGGGTAAAAAAATTAATAATTCATACACTGAGGGTCCGAACAGAGGGTTTACACCCATATATTTCTGGTGTTTCCAATAAGTAGATGGAGGTTGGAAGAAGATGTTATAAAGTACCATGGAATCAATGGTTAACTCTCAAAGACATGGAAATCAAATAGTAGCAACCTTGGTCTACAAATCGTGTATAGAGGAAAATAAAATAATGAATAAAAAAGTAAATACTCACCTGGGTAGTCCCAGATTTAAGAGAGAGAGAGAGAGAGAGAGAGAGAGAGAGAGAGAGAGAGACCCATGTATGAGGTTAGAGAAAAAGGAAGAGAGGGGAGGAGTGGTCGTTTTGTGGTAGAGGAGTAGAGATGTGACGAGTACAATTTTGACAGAAAGTAAGAGGTGGAGTGTTATTATCAACAATAGAGGTGGTATAAAGAGAATCGTCTTTTTTTCTCGAGCCTTGCGCTCAACTTTTGAGATATACGTAGCATCATTTTCTCCCCCATCCCCAATCTTGAATCCTTTCATACAAACTCTGGTGTTAAATCCCAGTCGCTAGTTGGTTAAGACGAAACTCATCAAATTTAATTCAACCGTCACTTCAGGATGACCAAAAAAATCCTCCTCCTTTATTTATGTATGTTGTATGCGTATGTGTGTGTGTAAAAATATATGTGTAGTGATTCGTATCGAATATTGGACATATATACCCTCGAAACTTATGCATTTTAGCCCCCTCGAGTACTTTAATGCCTATAATTATGCTCGTTAATCAGACAACCTCCGTTTTATATGCTAAAATGTTATTTGAGGTATAATTGAGCTTTTATAGGTATTAAAGTGCTTAGTCTTAGTATGAAGTTTGGGCGCGTTTCGATAAAGTTTCGTCATGATTCGCACGTTCGGGGGTATTTTGTTAATTTTATACTTTAGGATTTTTGCTCGAAGTCTTCACGGAAGTTGTATCCCTTGGGCCAAGCTTCGCGTGGCCGTGAAAGGTGTACGAATAGGAGTCCGAACGAAGAAAACACAGACCTTTAATCGGAAAAGAATTATAAGAAATTAATAACAATTTTATTAATTACATCCATGTCCCGTTTTTCTTTCATTAACAATTTCAATAATTCCATATATGTCCCTAAAACGTTTTTTGTAGCAAATGGTTATGGCGAATTGGGTTTTGGCCCGGGTTTTGCTCGGGTTTTGGGTTCGTTCCAAATTGATGACTTTGGTCCAAAATTGGAACTCGATTTTGGTTCACACGCGCAAATGGGTATCTTTGGCCATGTTTGGAGCTTGGGTTTTGGCCATTAATGGTGGAAATGGGTCTTTGCATTTTATGGAGGAGTTTTTGATTTCTTTGGCCACACACGGTTTGGGAGCTTTGAAATAGCATGTGGGTTTGGTCTTGGGTCTCCACATTTTCACCATGGTTTATTTTGTTGGGAGTTTATCGATGGCAATAGCTCTTGGCTACAAATGTTGGAGCTCAACTTTGGCCATTTTAAATCCAAGATAGCAGCTGCTGTGCGTGGGGGGTTTTCGCAGGTGCGGTCGACCGACCACGCTCCGACGGTCGATCGATAAATCCATTTTTTCCGTGGGGTTTAGACAGTGTTCCCTCCTGTTTCGCGGTTGACCGTCCCAAGCCGCGGTCAACCTCCCCTTTCTCTTTTTGTGTCGATTTTTGCTGCTACTTCCCTTTTCCCTTTTTTTATTTTATTTTATTTTCTCTTTTTCTTTTTGTCTTAAATTAGAACTTATCCCCTTTTTTTTCTTTTCTCTTTTTCTTTATTTCTTTTTTGGCAAATTAGTATAAATAGAACACTTTATTTATTTTTGTAGAGAGATTCATTTTACTTAGTTTTTAGTTTAGGGTTTGAGAGTTAATTTGGGGATTTTGTGGAGAATACCCCTCTCATCCATTTTCTTGGTGGTTTGACATCCATTAATGTAAGTGTGCACTATTTATTATCTTCTCTCTTATTTTTATGCTTTGTAACCAAGATTTCCACGCTTAGTTATTTATTTCATGCCTGGATAATTTTAGTTGTTAATTTATTTATTGTTGCTTTAATTAATTAGTTGTGCTTAAATTAATTAGTTAATTTATTTAATGTCATTTAATATTCTTACAGGCTAATTTAATTTAGGTTATGTCGGATTAAACTCACATTGGGTTGACGTGTTGTTTTGCTTTGGTGATGGAGTTTATGTATTTATTTCTAGTGTGTTGTCCTAGTTATTACGCCTAGGATATTTAACGGGGTATAGCATGAATGGTTCGTATTTACGACCTTGCGTGCGTAATTTTTGGGGTATTTGTTGACGCCAAAATCTTATTAGTCTTTTATGCGAATTTAGGGGTGTGACAACTCTTGATTTAATTAATTGACGAAACGAAACTCAATCTTAATAATCTGTGAACCCATGTAACCATTTTATACTAATTAACTTGAGATGAGGGATATTCGACGCAACCTATAGTTTTTATTCTCTTTGTTAATTTAGTTTAATTTACACTCGCCTAGTTTAATCTTTTCCTTTTGTTATCTTTTCTTTTTAGTTAGAAAAAAAATATCTTTTACACTTTTATTTTAGAAGTATTAAACCAATTAAATTCTAGCAACTTGTCTTTGTGGATTCGATACCCGGACTGACCGCTATACTCCCTTAAAATAATGTAGTCATAGTTTAGAAATTTTCATAGAGTTGGTGAGCCGAATAATAAACGATCGGCGCGTAGGTGACTCTTGCGCCGCGACAACACCTCAGCTTATCAAATGGCGCCGTTGTCGGGGACTTGATGTTTTAAAATTTATTTGATTTAGTATTTCGTAGCATTTTTTTTGTTTTCTATTTGTATTTTTTGCCTAATATTTTTGTAGGACTTCTACATTTGAATGCCAAGAACCGCTTGAAGTTTTCGTGCGCGCATCACTTTGTGGATTTCGCCACTTCGAGCCATCTTTGGGATAAGCATGTCTTATTCCAATCCTTTAGGTAATCATTTTAATAATTCTCAAAATCCTCGCAAACCTATGACTTTTGGTGAATAATTTGAATCCCAAAAATATGCAAATTCAAAAATGACTTTGGGCGAGTATTACAAAAGTCAAGCTTTGGAGTGCGTGTATTTTGAGGATGATGACAATGATTTTGGGCCTTTAATTCCTTATAATAAGAATGTTGAAAATATAAACTATAGTTTTCATAATTCTTATAATAATTAGTTCGAGTATAGTTCCGATAATAATTTTCAAACTTCTCATTTACAAGAATCCGCACCTCGGCCTATGACTTTCGACGAGGGTTTGCTCATACTTGAGAATGATAGGTATGAAGATCGTTATCGGGAACAAAATCGTTTGTGGGAACATGAATTGGATTTATTATTTGAATCCGACTACGATTTATCTTCCGAAACTTTTGAAGTTGAGGAATATTTTGATCCAAATGAGGGTTTTATGCCTACTTTGGAACAAACCATTCTTGACTTGGCCCATAGTTTACTAGAGAATGAAAGTGAGGATGAAATGGATGTAGTATCCATTTACAATGAAATGATTTCCTCTTTGGATCCCAAAGAAGAAAATTTCATTGAAAATGATCTTATCTCCTTTGAAATTCCAACTTTGAGCGATGATAACTCATCTCTTGTGTTTGAATTTCTTTCCTCCCCCTTTTCATTCTCCGTTATCATAATGTCACAAGTATCCGATGAATTAGTGTCAAAATTTAAACTGTTTAACCCATTCATCGACGAGGAGTACTTGCTCGAGTTGCTTTCCATAAAGGCATCTTTTCCTCCTTGTGCGCCCCCTCCCATTCCAATTTCAAAATACTTGGGAGATGATTCAATTTTTCTTAGCCCTCATGTATATTTGTCACCCGTCTTATCCAAATTCCCCATCCTCCCGCCAAAAAATTTAATTAGGGATGGTTCATTTCTTACGCCTTACACATGCCTTCCGTTGTTCAAACGAAATTATTATTTTTCGGGAGGCATGTATGGGTGGGAGGGTCCGCCATGGATCTTTCAAAGCCAAATCGTATTTTGGATTGACCCTCAAAAATTTTAACTTCTAGTGTATAGTTAGTTAGAAGTTAAAATTGTAGGTTGTAAATAGTTAGTTTTATTTTTCTTTATTCTTACTTATAGTCTAGTGTAATTAGTTAAAGCTTTATTTCTTCTTTTTTGTTATGCTTTGGTACTAAAATGTTTTGTAGAATCATTGAACTTATACTTTCAGGAGATCTCTCCATTGTGGGTAATATCACTATTTTCCTCTCTTTAACTTGGTTCTTAATTCACATTGAGATAATGTCAGGTTTTAAGTTAGGGGGTGGGCGATATTCTATCCATTCACTAGTAGTTTCTTTGATTTGATTCATGTTGTTTCCAAGCATGATTTCTTGTAAAAAATTAAAAATTTCAAAAAGATTTTCTTTTCTTTTTTGGGAGTTTTGCCTTTGTTTCCGATGATAAATTTTAATAATTCCCCGATCGAATAGACAACTCAATGATGCATATTCTTAATTTTAGAATTTATTAGAATTTAGTCCTAATTATTGACATTATGAATAACTTCATAAATTAAACTTTAATCCCATGAGCACATGCACTTTTCTTGCTTTATTGATTTGGTTTAAGATTTGTATAACTTGATAATCTTTTTTTGCATTTTATATACTTACATCGAGTAAGATTTGTACCTTTCGTCGTTTGTGAGTGTTATACATTATTCTTTCCTCTTTGAAAACGTTGAATTCGTCGGTAATCTCACTATTCTTTCATTGCTTGTTCATTAATTGAGTTTATATCTTGAAATGTATTACTTGAGCATGATTTTTAAAGTTTCTTTTTGACTCGAGAATTGCGTAAACTTTAGGAAATGATCATAGGAAATTTTTGTTATATCAACCATATTAGCCTTGACCTCACCTTATATGTTTACCCTCGTTAACCCCTTTGAGCCTTAATATATCCTTTCTTTTCATTAACTAAAAATCCCATAACCAACTCCATATTGGAGTTAAAACCATACATACACCTTACATACATTTGTTTGGAATGTTACTTTGGATTAAATGATGTTGTTGTGTTGCGGTTGCAATTTAGGCATGTGAGAGTGTGAAAAGTAAAGAAAAGAAAGTGTAGTGAAAAAGAAAAAGAAAAAGCAAAAAACAAAAGAAAAAGTGAGAAAAAGAAGAAAAGAAAATAAAGAGAAATTTGTATATGTTGTGTATAGTGTTCAATAAGCTTTGATTACTCTCCCCATTTGTATATCTAATGCCTTTTATGGAAGTTGTTTGTTCAATTTTTTATATTGACCGCATTCTTCCCATTATTCTAAGTTTTCATTTTGAAAACTTTGAATTCGTACATACATATCCTTCGTGTCATACACTAGCCAAACCTACATTATAACCCTATCAAGTCCTATGTGATCTTAGGGTTCATTTAATTTAAAAGTTAAAATAGTTTTGATAATCTGTGAAAATGCATTTCGCCTCTTTAATGTGCGGTATCTTTCATTGATATTACAATTTTTAATTTCATATAGCGTTCTTCATTTGTGACATGAGAGCGGCTTAGTTTCCATTTATAATTACTCTTTATTCCCGCATGTTCCGTGTGTTAACTCTCTGTTTCGAGTGAATTCACTTGATGAGTGTAATTGCCGTGAGGATTGAATATATGTTTGCTTTAATTTTTATCCAGTTTATATAAGTTTTTGCCAAATCACACTTTTCATGTGCTAGCTCCCCTCCCACATTTTAAGGTTTCAATTTAACGAAGTTCATTCTATAATATTAATAATACGGACTTTTGTGTGAATTCATTCACTGTGCTAATAATGTGTATGAAATATTTTTCGCTACTGTTGGGTATGTCGCATGTGATTGGGCATATTTTGAGGAAACCATATGATGTTTGTGGGTTTCATCCCTGAAAACCCTCACGAGACGACACTCGTCTACTAGGATAACCTAGGGGTTTAACGGCTTATTGCATATGCTAAATGCAATCGTGTTCCCTACGAAAGTGGCATTTATATTTCGATGCATATATACATGTTGTGATTTTCTTATAGTTCTTCTCGCATTGAATTTCATTACTAGGGAGCAATGTGTAAGTTAGGGGGTGTAATTCGTATCGAATATTGCACATATATACCCTCGAAACTTATGCATTTTAGTCCCCTCGGGTACTTTAATGCCTATAATTAAGCTCGTTAATTAGACAACCTCTGTTTCATATACTAAAATGTTATTTGAGGTATAATTGAGTGTAACAACCCTCGCTTTTGAGAACTTATTTTATATTAATTTACTGTGTGAAGTAATTATATAAAATGTTGAGAAATGGAGTAAATATTAATTGAATGAGTTGAGAGTTAATATTTACTAGATTGTTGCATATTTACTATATGTGCATGTAAATATCATCATGTTGCGTTTCTTAGTGTCACATGTTTTAAATGACATTTATGGTTTAAATGAAACCGGAACTTGAAATGATTTATAAGATTGCCGGATGCCAATTTAGAGGGCGTAGTTAGTCCCGAAATGTGCGAGATAGTCGAAATAAGTGCCATATTGTATTTTGATTTTTTGGGCACTTTTGACTGGTTATAGCTTAAATGTGCAGTTGTGAGTCATTTTAATGTGGTATTAACCATTTAAGTTGGGAAATAAGGAGAAAGCCACGATTTAAGTCTTGCATTTCATTTATTTCTCTTAAGTGTATTTGCTACACCTAGAGAGAAAGAGAGAGGAAGAGAATTTGTGGAGAAAAGAGGAGAAAAAGAAGAAATTGGAGATTGAATATTGGGATTGTTTCCACCAAAAGAAATCTGAGATTTCTACCTCAAGTCAAGTTTTCTACTTGCTAATATATGGTTTAAGATGAATAATTTGTATCGATTGTTATGGATTGGTTATGGTTTAACAAGGTTAGGGTTTGAAATGGATATGTAGGTTTTGAACCCTTGACAGTTGATTGAGATGTTTATTGGTGTAAGTTATAGTTACTAGATGCATTTTTGTGTAGTTGGTTGCAATAAATGATCTTGGTTTGGGTAGAAATGTGTTGGGGGAAATTTGGAGTCCAAGACTCCATAGCCGAATTAGGTAATTTTGGGCTGGGCGAATCAATTCGCCCCTAGCGAATCGATTCGCTATAGGGGCAGCTTACAGGTCTGAGTGGACCGAAACGATTCGACTTGTCCGAATTGATTTGGCAATTATGCAGAATGTCAGGTTCTTCTATCCGAATCGATCGGCTAGTCCGAATCGATTCGCTTTCGGACCGAATCGATTCAGCCAGGGAGAATCGATTCGGAAACCCTGCTGTTTTCAGTTATTTTTCTAACTCAATTCCAATCCTTTTTCTTTAGCCTTAGGGCTTAGGAACCTTCTTGTATGAAGTAAACTTAGAGTCCTAGATGAGTTAGTTATCTACCTTACATTGGAAATGGTTTAAATGGAACTTGTTTCGGGGTTATACAAATTGATGTTAGGGAATTCCTTTCCTTTAGTTAATTATTAGGAGTCTAGGATTTGTAAGTTCATATTTGGAGACTTTAGAGGCTCAATCGAGGTATGATAGTCTTGGCGGTTTATTATAAAACCCTAAAATGTTTGGAGAATAAATTGAGAGTTTACTCATTCTTGGAGGTCGTAATGATGATATGAATTACGTATGGCTCTAGATAAAATATGATGTGTTTACTAAAATGTAAATGATTATGGTTTCGACAAAATGAAACATTCATATGAAAAATGGTAAATGAATATGGTAAATGATAATTTACTTAAACACACTTCTCTAACTTCCATCATAAGGGAAGTTCGCGCGTGAGGTGAAGCAACCTGGCTAATGAATGCAGGGTGGATATAGTCCTAGGCCATATGAGCGCTTATTGTATGTTTTTTGTGATGGTGAGGTAATTTCGGGTGTGGTTATGACTCACTCGCAGGCATATGGTCGCTTCCCGACGTCTTGCGTTGTAGGTGCCCAGGTTGTCTTGGTTGATAGGCCCTGGAAGATGATGGTCATTTAGGGGGGCGCACAGTGGGGAAACCCGGACAGGCAGTCTTAGAATCGTTATATGTATATAACTATTCTTATTCAAGTGGGACTTGATTTATGATAAATGCCACAAAGAGCATAAAATTGTGATTATGTTTCCTGATAAGGAACGGAACGATGAAATGAATCAGTGAGAATGATGGAAGTTTTTAATTAATGATAATTATTCATACCCTCTTGCATAACTAAGTTAAACTTATGATCATTTAATTTGTTTTAGTTTATGCATTGAATTGTGTAGTTAGATTCTTATTACTATTAATCATGATTTACTGTTCATAACTGTCATTCTCTTTATTCATCTGTTGATCATATAAAATCGATCCCTGACCCATTCATATTACTTGTTGTGCATGAATCTTGTATCCGCTCAGGTGCTCTACCGCAAGGACCCCCGTTTTGACTCTCCTATTTTGATGTTTTTGGGGAGCCGTGATACTTTGCGGATATTACGGGATATGTTGATAGACGTCTTCATTTTTGTACTCTAGTTACGATCAGGTCATCTTTTCGAACGTGTGGCCCAAGCGATTGTAATTTCTTATTATAATGTATTATGTAATTTACATTAAACTGCTGTATTACATCGTAGTGACTGTTGACCGACAGCATATTCGGTCCCCTTATCCTGTAATTGTTGTGGATGTAATATAAGTTCTTTGGGTTTCCACTTTCTTTTAAATTTGGGTTGTTAGATGTTTTCTTTAACTTATAAAATAAATTTTTAGCAACCCGTTTTTATGAAATATTGGGTGGTTATCTCGTATACTTATTGTATTATTGTGATGCTGAGAATGATCCATCTATGATTCCTTATTTTTATTTGAGCATCGGGCTGGCCACCCCTTATTTTGATGAGCGGGTTGTCACAGATGGTATCATAGCATCAGGTTCTAGAGTCTTTAGGATCTATGCAGACTTGTCACGTTCTACCGTAGCGTTCTTTGATGTAGAGCTCAATGCTAGGATTGTTTTGTTGCCTATGTATGCGATCTTCTGCAAAATACATTGTTCTATGTAGTATTCTAACTCTATTGCTTCTTTATTTCAGATGCCGCCTAAGAGAGGCCGCCCCGCTTGAAGGAATAGAGTTGTAGAAGAGGATGTTGGTCCTCCGCCGTCGCCGCAGTAAGGAACTATAAATGCTGTTGATGTAGCAAATATTGTGGCCCAAGCGGTCAATGCTGCTATGACCGTCGTAGTTTAATAATTTCCACAAGCCCAACAACTACGGGCTCCAGATGTACAAGCTCTTACGAGACCTTCTTCGTGGGAGAGGGTTAGAGAGTCCTTTTTAAAGGGCCATCCCCCGAAATTTTAAGGAGGTTTCGATGTCATTAGAGCTAATCAGTGGAAGAAGGATATGCAGCGCCATCTACGTATGGTAGAGTGTAGTGAGGAGAGGAAACAAGTGCTTGCTACTTTCAAGCTTGTCGGATCTACGTTAAATTGGTGGGAGTCTATGACTACGCCCAAGGTTCTAAAAAATGCGGGGCGTAATTGAGGCATGGAGGCCAAGCCTTAAGCCTTAGAAGCCTAGGCGGGCCTAGGCGTAAAAAGGCGTGAAAAGGCATTTAGGCCTTCTTAATATATTTTAATATTTTTTAACCATAACAAGGCTATTAAAATATAAAAATTGCACATATCATAAAAATATGTCTGAATATATGCAAATTAAAATACTATTTGATTATTTTGGATGAGATAATGGTCCGGTTTGTAAAAAAAATCTTTAAAAGGCGACATCGTTTCACTAAAGCATTGTTGTTTTTAGAAAAAAAGTGCGCCTTAAGGGTTTTACCAAGAATAAGGCGTGAAAAGCGTAAGGCGAGGCGTTTCTTCCGAGACTTAAGCCTAGGCGTGCCTAGGCGGAGCTTAGGCGGGTTTTTTAGAACAGTGACTACGCCAGAACATAGGGATGTTATGACTATCAACGATTTCTGGGTTTTGTTTTATCAGAAGTATTTCCTTCCCGCATTACAAAGGGACATGAGAAGAAAACTTCAAGATGTGGTGCAAGGGGAGCGGTCAGTTGCGGAATATGAGGAGGAGTTCACCCGGTTAGCAAGTTTTATACCGAACGAGATGACTCCGGAAGAGAGGAAAATATCGAAGTTTATGGGAGGTTTGAACTGGAGGATCCGGCAATAATTGTTGGGTAATCCAGCTTTGCAGACTTTTGGGGATGTGATGAATGCGGCGTTGCTTCATTGCCAAGAGCACCGATTGTATGTCCAAAGTAGTAAGAAATCTACAGTGATAGGGCAAGCTGGGAAACCTGGAGGCAATGGGACTCGAGGAGGAACATTTCCTTCGTCCCAATCTTCGGGAAATAAACAAAAAGAAAGGGATCCCTAACAAGGGGATTTGTCTAAATGGTAACGTTTTGGTGGGCTTATTGCGGGTGGCAATAACAATAGGCAAGTTCAAGGTGGACCGCAACCGCATAAAGTAGGTAGAGGTGGAAATGGAGGTAGAGGCCATCCGGGCCAAGGCTTCGGGTAGACTCGAAATAATCGGGGCTGAAACCAAGAGAATATGATGAATCGATGTTTTTAGTGTGGAGAGTCGGGCCATTTCAAGAGGACGTGTCCTCACTTGATTGGGGGATAGCTTCCTAGGATCCCACCGCAGCCATAGTCTCAGTTATCACCACAAGTACCCAACCCGATCGTCCCTCCACAATAGGGACAGCTACAGTATGGGCATGTTTATCACATTCAGGATGTTATGCTCCCTCTGGCCCCGCCCGCGCCTCCAGCTATTGAGGGTAAGTTTCTCATTCAGGGGCACATGGGTCGTATTTGTTTGATACGGGTGCGACACACTCGTTCATTTCTAGAAGTTTTGCTCATTCTACAGAGTTGATTAAATCTGCGAAGAGTATCTTCACTAGTGTTGAGTCTTTTATGGGTGATGGTTCACTCATTTTCTTTGTTTGTAAATAAATAGAAATAAATCTTGGTAACTTGTGTTTTGAGGCCGATTTGTTCATCCTTGATATGGTCAGGTATGATGTAATCCTGGGTATGGTTGGCTAGTGAAGTATCATGCGATAGTTAATTTCTATGGGAAAAGTATAGTTTTTGCCATTCCGGGGCAAGAAATGTTTTTAGTGGTTATGCCTCATTCAGAAGGAGGTACTAGCTCTTACTTATATTGTGTTGCAGAGGAGACTTCTCGGGATGTAGTCGTTTCCTTAGATTCTATTCTGATTGTCAGAGATTTCCAAGATGTTTTTCGGGAAATACCGGGTTTGCCTTCGAGTAGGGAGGTTGAGTTTGTAATCGATTTAGCACCGGGAACGAGACCGATTGTGAGAGCTCCGTATCGTATGGCTCCTGTTGAGATGAGGGAGTTAAGGGATCAGATTCAGGACTTGCTAGAGCAAGGGTTTATTAGGTGAAGTACGTCATCGTGGGGTGCTCCAGTGTTATTTGTGAAGAAAAGGGACGGTTCTCTCCGGTTATGTGTTGACTATAGAGAATTGAATAAAGTCACCATCCGGAACAAATACCCATTGCCTCGGATCGATGATTTATTTGATCAACTTAGGGGAGCGTTGTACTTCTCTAAAATAGATTTGAGGACGGGGTATCACCAATTGCGGATACGGGAGCAAGATGTGTCCAAAACCACTTAACAAGATACGGGTCCTATGAATTTTTGTTTATGCCTTTCGGACTAACCAATGCTCCGGTCGTGTTTATGGACCTCATGAATAGGGTGTTTCGAGACTTCCTAGACCAGTTTGTCATTGTGTTCATTGATGATATTCTAGTGTATTCTCAAACAGAAACCGATCATGCTACTCATTTGCGGTTGGTCCTACAAAGGTTTAGGGATCACCAATTGTATGCCAAGTTCGAGAAGTGTGGTTTTTGGTTGTTGGAGGTACAGTTTCTGGGTCATATTGTGACATCCCAGGGTATTTCGGTGGACCCAAGTAAAGTTGATGCTGTGAGGGAGTGGGGTCTGCCCACTACACCTACTGAGATTCGTAGTTTCCTGGGTTTGGTTGGTTACTACCGCCGGTTTATCAAGGGTTTTTCTAAAATTGCTAGCCCTTTAATAAATTTGACCCGGAAAGGGGTGAGGTTTGTGTAGGATGATTCTTGTCAGTCAACCTTTGACGAGCTCAAGGACAGGTTAACTTCTGCTCCAGTCCTTGCATTACCGAGGCCAGGATTGGAATATCTAGTCTTTACCGATGCATCTCTATAAGGATTGGGAGGTGTACTTCAACAAGAGCGACGGGCTATTGCTTATGCTTCTCGCAAGCTAAAGCCCCATGAGAGGAATTATCCGGTGCATGATTTGGAACTTTCCGCAGTTATTTTTGCCTTGAAGATTTGGAGGCATTATCTCCTCGGGGAAAAATTTAGTCTTTTCACGGACCACAAATCGTTGCAATATTTATTTTCATAGAAAGATTTAAATATGCGACAACGCCGATGGCTAGAGTTTGTGAAAGACTATCAATTCGACATCCACTATCACCCGAGCAAGGCGAATGTGGTGGCGGATGCTTTGAGTAGAAAGCCCGAGGGGGAGTTAGCGGAGGTATGGAAAGCTAAATGGAAGGAGCTTAGCCAGGAGGACACGGTTGCTAGGGCGTTTATGTCGGTGTTGACTGTTACGCCTACTGTTGTGGCAAAAGTTATAGAAGCTCAAGGAAGGGATAAAGGTTGTGAGGACTGTATACGCCAATTATTGATCGAGGGAGCGGAATCCTACTCTATAAGCTCGGAGGGTGGATTACGTTTCCATGGGAGACTCATTGTCCCGAACGAAGGGGATTTACGACGGGCCGTGATGACAGAATCTCATGGATCTAAATTTTCAGTGCATCTTGGTGGGGACAAGATGTACTAAGACATGCGCCGTCAGTATTGGTGGGCGGGCATGAAACGGGATATTTCTGAGTTCGTGTCCCAATGTGCTACTTGTCAATTGGTCAAGATAGATCATTAGTGACCGATGGATTTGTTGCAACCCTTGGAGATTCCGGTGTGGAAGTGGGAGAGCACATCGATGGATTTCATCACGGTCTTGACAACGTTGCAGAGTGGTCACGATTCTATATGGGTTATTATTGATCGCTTGACTAAGTCGGCACACTTCCTACCCGTACGTACCGACTACAACACTGCTCGTTATGCCCGGTTATTTATTGCGGAGGTTGTTCGACTCCATGGGGTGACAATAAATATAGTCTCCGACAGAGACAAGATTTTTGTTTCCCACTTTTGACGAAGTTTCCAAGAAGCTATGGGAACCGAATTGAAATTGAGTACTTCTTATCACCCTCAAACAGATGGCCAGACAGAAAGAGTCAACCAAATGTTGGAGGACATGCTCCGAATGTGTGTGCTTGATTTCAAAGGTGGTTGGGAACAATATCTCCCTTTGGAAGAATTTGCTTATAATAATTTGTACCAATTTACTATTGGGATGGAACCCTATGAAGTACGTTATGGCCGTCCTTTTTGGTCGCCCACTTGTTGGTTGGAGGTGGGGGATAATAAGTTTCTTGGACCTGAAATGATCCAGGATACTTCTTACAATATTGAACTCATCCGGAATCGCATCCGAATAGCTCAAGATCGTCAAAAGAGTTATGCCGATGCGAATAGAAGGCATGTAGAGTTGGAAGTTGGAGATCAAGTCTTGGTTCATGTATTGCCAATGAAAGGTATAAAACATTTTGGGAAGAAAGGAAAGCTTGCGACGCGTTATGTTGGACCTTTTCCCATTATTGCTAAGGTACGTCCAGTGGCGTATCAACTTGCCTTACCGGAACACTTACAATAACTCCATGATGTGTTTCATGTTTCCTCTTTGAAGAAGTATAAGAGGTGTGAAGGAGCCCTTTGGCATATTCCTTTGGAGGATATCGATTTGCAACCCGATATTTCGTATTAAGAACAACCAGTTGCAATCTTAGAGCACGGAGAGCATAAATTAAGATCACGAGTGGTGCCCTTGGTGCGAGTTTAATGGGGTCATCACGACGCCAAGGAATCGACGTGGGAACGTGAAGATGATATGCGGAAAAAATAGCCGCATCTCTTTGTACAAGGTACGCTTGAATTTTGAGGGAAAAATTCCCTCATAAGGGGGGAAGTATGTAACAACCCTCGCTTTTGAGAACTTATATTATATTATTTTACTGTGTGAAGTAATTATATAAAATGTTGAGAAATGGAGTAAATATTAATTGAATGAGTTAAGAGTTAATATTTACTAGATTGTTGCATATTTACTATATGTGTATGTAAATATCATCATGTTGCATTTCTTAGAGTCACATGTTTTAAATGACATTTATGGTTTAAATGAAACCGTAACTTGAAATGATTTATAAGATTGTCGGATTCCAATTTAGAGGGTGTAGTTAGTCCCGAAATGTGTGAGATAGTCGAAATAAGTGCCATATTGTATTTTGATGTTTGGGCACTTTTGACTGGTTATAGCTTAAATGTGCTGTTGTGAGTCATTTTAATGTGGTATTAACCATTTAAGTTGGGAATTAAGGAGAAAGCCACGATTTAAGTCTTGTATTTCATTTATTTCTCTTAAGTGTATTTACTAAACCTAGAGAGAAAGAGAGAGGAAGAGAATTTGTGGAGAAAAGAGGAGAAAAAGAAGAAATTGAAGATTGGGATTGTTTCCACCAAAAGAAATCTGAGATTTCTACCTCAAGGCAAGTTTTCTACTTGATAATATATGGTTTAAGATTAATAATTTGTATTGATTGTTATGGATTGGTTATGGATTGGTTATGGTTTAACAAGGTTAGGGTTTGAAATGGATATGTAGGTTTTGAACCCTTGAAAGTTGATTGAGATGTTTATTGGTGTAAATTATAGTTGCTAGATGCATTTATGTGTAGTTGGTTGCAATAAATGATCTTGGTTTGGGTAGAAATGTGTTGGGGGAAATTTGGAGTCCAAAACTCCATAGCCGAATTAGACAATTCTGGGCTGGGCAAATCGATTCGCCCCTAGCGAATCGATTCGCTATAGGGGCAGCTTACAGGTCTGAGTGGACCGAATCGATTCGGCCTATCCGAATCGATTCGACAATTATGCAGAATATCAGGTTCTTCTGTTCGAATCGATTTGGCTGGTCCGAATCGATTCGCTTTCAGACCGAATCGATTCGGCCAGGGCGAATCGATTCAAAAATCCTGCAGTTTTCAGTTATTTTTTAAACTCAATTGCAATCCTTTTTCTTTAGGCTTAGGGTTTAGGAAACTTCTTGTATGAAGTAAACTTAGAGTCCTAGAGTCCTAGATGAGTTAGTTAGCTACCCTACATTAGAAATGGTTTAAATGGATCTTGTTTCGGGGGTGTACAAATTGATGTCAGGGAATTCCATTCCTTTAGTTAATTATTAGGAGTGTAGGAGTTGTAAGGTCATATTTGTAGACTTTAGAGGCTCAATCGAGGTATGATAGTCTTGGCGGTTTATTATAAAAACCTAAAATGTTTGGAGGACAAATTGAGAGTTTACTCATTCTTGGAGGTCGTAATGATGATAAGAATTACGTGTGGCTCCGGATAAAATATGATGTATTTACTAAAATGTAAATGATTATGGTTTCGACAAAAATGAAACATATATATGAAAAATGGTAAATGAATATGGTAAATGATAATTTACTTAAACACACCGCTCAAAATGCCATCATAAGGGAAGTTCGCGCGTGAGGTGAAGCCCCCTGGCTAATGAATGTAGGGTGGATATAGTCCTAGGCCATATGAGCACTTATTGTATGTTTTCTGCGATGGTGAGGTAATTTCGGGTGTAGTTATGACTCTCCCGAAGGCATATGGTCGCTTTCCGACGTCTTGCATTGTAGGTGCCCAGGTTGTCTTGGTTGATAGGCCCTGGAAGATGATGGTCATTTAGAGGGGCGCACGGTGGGGAAACCCGGACGGGCGGTCTTAGAATCGTTATATGTATATAACTATTCTTATTCAAGTGGGACTTGATTTATGATAAATGCCACAAAGAGCATAAAATTATGATTATGTTTCCTGATAAGGAACGGAACGATGAAATGAATCAGTGAGAATGATGGAAGTTTTTAATTAATGATAATTATTCATACCCTCTTGCATAACTAAGTTAAAATTATGATCATTTAATTTGTTTTAGTTTATGCATTGAATTGTGTAGTTAGATTCTTATTACTATCAATAATGATTTACTGTTCATAACTGTCATTCTCTTTATTCATCTGTTGATCATATAAAATCGATCCCTGACCCATTCATATTACTTGTTGTGCATGAATCTTGTATCCGCTCAGGTGCTCCACCGCAAGGACCCCCGTTTTGACTCTCCTATTTTGATGTTTTTGGGGAGCCGTGATACTTTGCGAATATTACGGGATATGTTGATAGACGTCTTCATTTTTGTACTGTAGTTACGATCAGGTCATCTTTTCGAACGTGTGGCCCAAGCGATTGTAATTGCTTATTGTAATGTATTATTTAATTTACATTAAACTGTTGTGTTACATCGTAATGACTGTTGACCGACAGCATATTCGGTCCCCTTATCCTGTAATTGTTGTGGATGTAATATAAGTTCTTTGGGTTTCCACTTTCTTTTAAATTTGGGTTGTTAGATGTTTTCTTTAACTTATAAAATAAATTTTTAGCAACCCGTTTTTATGAAATATTGGGTGGTTATCCCGTATACTTATTGTATTGTTGTGATGCTGGGAATGATCCATCTATGATTCCTGTATTTATTTGAGTATCGGGTTGGCCACCCCTTATTTTGATGAGCGGGTTGTCACATTGAGCTTTTACAGGTATTAAAGTGCTTAGTATGAAGTTTGGGCTCCTTTCGATAAAGTTTCATCACGATTCACACGTTCGGGGGAATTTTGGTAATTTTATACTTTGGGATTTTTGTCCGAAGTCTTCACGGAAGTTATATCCCTCGGGCCAAGTTTCGCGTGGACGCAAACGGTGCCCGAATCGAACTCCGAACGAAGAAAACACAGACCTTTAATCGAAAAAGATTTATAAGAAATTAATAACAATTTTATTAATTACATCAATGTCCCTTTCCTCTTTCATTAACAATTCCAATAATTCCATATATGTCCCTAAAACGTTTTTGCAGCAAATGGTTATGGTGATTTGGGTTTTGGATCGGGTTTTTCTCGGGTTTTGGGTTCGTCCCAAGTTGATGACTTTGGTCCGAAATTGGAGCTCGATTTTGATTCACACGCGCAAATGGGTATCTTTGGCCATGTTTGGAGCTTGGGCTTTGGCCATTAATGGTGGAAATGGGTCTTTGCATTTTCTGGAGGAGTTTTTTATTTTTTTGGCCACACACGGTTTTGGAGCTTTGAAATCGCATGTGGGTTTGGTCTTGGGTCTCCACGTTTTCACCATGGTTTATTTTATTGGGAGTTTATTGATGGCAATAGTTCTCGGCTACAAATGTTGGAGCTCATCTTTGGCCATTTTAAATCCAAGGCAGCAGCTGTTGTGCGTGGGGGGTTTTCGCAGGCGCGTTCGACCGATAAATCCGTTTTTGCCGTGGGGTTTAGAAAGTGTGCCCTCCCCTGTTTCGCGGTCGACTGCCCCTTTCTCTTTTTGTGACGATTTTAGCTTCTACTTCCCTTTTTCTTTTTCTTTTTTTATTTTATTTTCTCTTTTTCTTTTTGTCTTAAATTAGAACTTATCCCCTTTTCTTTTCTTTTCTTTTCCCTTTTTCTTAATTTCTTTTTTGGCAAATTAGTATAAATAGAACACTTTGTTTATTTTTGTAGAGAGATTCATTTTACTTAGTTTTTAGTTTAGGGTTTGAAAGCTAATTTGGGGATTTTGTGGAGAACACCCCTCTCATCCATTTTCTTAGTGGTTTGCGCCCATTAATGTAAGTGGGCACTATTTATTGGCTTCTCTCTTATTTTTATGCTTTGTAACCAAGATTTCCATGCTTAGTTATTTATTTCATGCCTAGATAATTTTAGTTGTTAATTTATTTATTGTTGCTGAAATTAATTAGTTAATTTATTTAATGTCATTTAATATGCTTAGGGGCTAATTTAAATTTGGTTGTGTCGGATTGAACTCGCCTAGGGTTGACGTGTTGCTTTGCTTTGGTGATGGCGTTTACGTATTTATTTCGAGTGTGTTGTCCTAGTTATTATGCCTAGGATATTTAACGGGGTATATCATGTATGGTCCGTATTTATGACCTTGCGTGCGTAATTTTTGGGGTATTTGTTGACGCCAAAATCTTATTAGTCTTTTATGCAAATTTAGGGGCGTGACAACTCTTGATTTAATTAATTGACGAAACGAGACGCAATCTTAATAATCCGTGAACCCATGTAACCATTTTATACTAATTAACTCGGGGTGAGGGATATTCGACGCAACCTATAGTTTTTATTCTCTTTGTTAATTTAGTTTAATTTACACTCACCTAGTTTAATCTTTTCCTTTTGTTATCTTTTCTTTTTAGTTAGAAAAACATTTCTTTTACACTTTTATTTTAGAAGTTTTAAACCAATTAAATTCTAGCAACTTGTCTTTGTGGATTCGATACCCGGACTGGTCGCTATAGTCCCTTAAAAGAGTGTAGTCATAGTTTAGGTTTTTGTATAGAGTTGGTGAGCCGAATAACAAATGACCAGCACGTAGGTAACTCTTGCGCCGCGGTAACACCCCAGCCTATCACGTAGTTCTTGAATATGTGTTGTAAGCTTGTAGTACATACAAGTATTGTCTTCTAATTCTTTGAAATCATGTTGTGCAAAAATTAGGTTTAGACATACAAATCATTATTCATTAAAATGTGAATATTTGACATTATATATTTATGTGAGCTTCATTGTAATGTGTTTATTTATTGTAAACTACTTGCATATACATGTATGTCTTTGATATTATTAGAAATAATTTGAGCAAAAATTAGATTTGAACATTCAAACCATTTTTCATTACAATGTAAATATTTTACGTTGACATATGTTTGGGCTTCATTATAATGTATTTGTTTGTTGTAAATGTAATCATATGGGTTAAAACATATAATTTGTGGGTTTATTTAAAAATGTGAAGGATTTTGGGGATTTGGGGTGAAAATGACAAAGAACACAATGAACGTTCTTCGATAATATTTAATGTGTAATACCCCGTATTTTTAAATGACTTTTAAAATGGGTTATATTTTAATTTCATGGATTAATTAGATTTTTATTATTAATTAATTCATCAGGGTTTTATCCAGACGGTGGATATTTATATGGATGATTCTGAATATTACTTAAAGATATTTAGGTAATATATGAATGTGATGTCATTGAGATGACCGTATGATATAGATTCGGTAATTTATATTTTTAGTCAGACGCGGTATGGGACGTGTCAGGACTAGTTTATTAAATTAAAAAGGAAATTTATTTTCTATCGACTTAATAGTCATTTCAACTGCGTCGTTGCGTCCGGAAGGTTCGAAATAGTCAGAAAAGTCTATTTGGATGTTAATTTTGAGTCTCGGGTCATTTGGGAATGAATAGACAACCCGAAAGGGCATTTTGGTCATTTTTCTAGGGGGGATGAATAGTGATTTCGGATTTGGGATCATTATAAGAATAGGTAGATTAAGTTAATGGGAGTTATTCATCTCCTCTTCACAAATAAGAGCAGCCATCTTCTTAGAGTGAGAGTAAGAGTGCTTGGGAAGGGAAAAGTCACTTGGAAAGGAGAAGAACTAGAACCAAGGTTCACCACCACCAACCACCACCGGAGTTTGACCGGAGAAGGGACAACCAACTGAAATATACTACACCTAAGGATCAGACCTACAAGAAAGGCAAGTGTTTGATAATGGCAATTTAAGTTTGTATATTGTCCATGTTAGAATAATATAAAAGAGAAGATTATTATTGTTTGGAAGAAATAATGGAGTATTAAATGGATTTCTGGAAAACTGAAATGATATAGGAATTGAACTCATGATTTAGGATGATATTAATCCACGAAATAGTCATGAATCTGTTGAAGAAATTATGAAAACCATTTATGTGTTCTTGAAGATGATATATTGATAATTTCTGGAAATAAGGAGATAAACATGCTTTTTAATCCAATCCCTTAATGATTCTAGGATGTTTAGTGTACTGGAAATCGTTCATATATGTTGGCATATCATGTAGTAATAATTATAACTCATTTTGGAGGTTAATATGAAGGTTTGAATGAGTAAAAATGGTGAAACCCGTAGTTGCTGAAATGCAGAAAAACCAGGCTTGGACCTGAGTGATCGATCGATCGACCCCTACCTTCGATCGATCGACCTCCACAGAATATGTAAAGTTGTTTCTTTTTAAATGTTGATTCTTATCCCAAACCTTTTGTGGATCTTTGGAGATTATTATTTGAATATTTTGGGACTTAGAAAATATCAGTAAACCCTTGTTAAGATTTGAATTAATTGGATTTAGATTCAAATGATTTAAATGATGAAAATTATATCGAATGGAATTTCGGTTGCTAGATTCATTTGTTAAATTCTAAATGGAGATGTATGAGGATTAAAGATAGGACCAGTAGGGGTGATTTAATGTGACACCTGGGTATCCTTAAGTTTACAAGAGGGTTTAATCCTAAGAGAAAGAATATGTGTTTATAAGAGATTTGAAACTATCGATTTTAACCTTAATGAAAAGAAGAATTTAACTCGTAGTAATTCGGGAGAAATGATGTTATGGACCAGTAGGATATTAGTGAATTCTTACTGAATATATGTTGAGGAAAAACCTATTTGAATCTTGTGTATTGAGTGAGGGTAGCCTTAGGGTTACAATTTGAACATCAAGGACTGAGTTTAAACTCATTATTGATTATGCAAGGACTGAGTGTAGTACAAGAGCGTAGTGGTATGACTCCTGGATAGAGATGGGAGTTTAAAACACTTTTGGGTTGAAAGAGGTATGAGGTTATCCCGATCGCATAGTTGTAGTTGTCGGACCTCCTCGATCGACAAAGTTAAGTAGTAGTGTATTGGAGGGGTTCCTTGTTTGGATTTCGCTTTGCGAGACGCTCCGCGCATGAACCTTAACGACGTCGGGAGTGGAGAGATGTTATAGGATGCGAGGATAATTAAATTATGAAGTAAAGATATTATATGTTAATACGTGGGATTTAAAAAGGGATATAATGCTACGTATGGGAAATATCTTAGGGTAGTGATAATTACCTTATTGATATTATATTATGGGTATGATAATACCTATTTGATTGATTAATGATTTATGTGTATGACATACCTAGCTTACTTGCTATCGGTGGGAGGTTTACGCGTGAGGGCAGTCATATCCTGATGAATCCATGGGATCTTTGAATTGTCGCTCGAGAACATAGGTCTATGAAAGACTTATCGGGGAGTTGATAAGTCTGCTGACTGTGGGTATGTAGGTATGTGCGTGACCCATGGATACGAGAACTATGTTCGCCTCCAATTTGTTTATTGTTGATTGTGGTTCGTGGAATCTTACCGAACCTGTAGTCCCCTACTCGGTGACCTACGATGATGGGACATGATAGCACAGTAATGCATTGCACCACAGCTGTGACTCGGGGTGCCGTATTATATATGAATATATATATAATAGATTAAATGGTTACATGGATATATTGTGGTTAAATCTATCTACGGTGATAATTGTAGATAACGGTGAATAAAATATGTTAATGGAATTTAGTTAATAAATGTTTATGCTTTTAGAATTGAAAAATCTTAACTCATGTTAATGAGAAATGATTCATATTAATGAATAATGATTCATGTTAATGAGAAACTAAATCATAAAGGAGAAATGTAAATGGATAATAATGTGACGTATGGTATGGGACATACGGGGATTATGATATGGGAATGGAATTTATATATGGAGACTAGAAAAGAGAAACCATTAACTAGGAGGTTAATAGGAAACGTTAAGTGTGCACTCTAGTTGAGAGGTGAGAATTGCAAGTGAGAGTTGGATCTAACATGTACATAATAAATGCTTTATTGCACTTGTTAAATACTTGCTGTTTTAAAAATACTCTACACATTCGGGCTCTGACCCGTTTCCTTGCATATTTTCTCTTTTATTGTATCTCTATATCAGGTTTCCAGCAACAGGGACGCCAACCATAGTTGATTTTGACGAGCTATGGAGCTATGGAAGTTTTGCTTAGACGCTTATCATCTTTTTGATTCACAGTATTCTTACATAGGGCATGTCGCCCAAAGGATTCAGTTATCTTTTCTATCGAGGTCAAATATTATTGTATTCGGGACTTTTTAATACATTTAACATTGTTGGGATTGTTGTAAAGGATTTATATTATTTGGGAATGTTTATTCCATTTGCATTTAAATTCTTTTGAGTTATTTATTTAGTGATCTGTGTTGTAGAAAATAAATGTGTTGTGTTATTCTTAAATAAACTAAAAAAGGTTTTGTTGAAATTTAAATTGGAAAGTTTTTAACACCAGCTTATTTGAGTATTGGGTGAGTTGTAAATGTTTTCGACAGTGATGCTAAGAATGAGCCAACTGTATATTCTGTTTTAATTTGGTATGGGACTGGCCACCTGGTATTTAATTAGGCGGGGTGTTACATAATGTTCTTTAAATGTACATAGGTTTTAAAAGTTGAATTCGATTAGGTTATATAGTATAATTAAAAATAATTTGGTATGTATACGCAGCTTAGGATTTTAACATGATGGTTTCATGGGTCTCATAAAACACATTATTATTTCAATACGATAGGTTTCAATATTAAGTTGTTAGTTTGGTTATTATCTAGGTTGTTAGTTACCTCATGGGACTAAACTAACTCGTAAAAATAACTAGTTCAATCATGTGGCTCACGGGGTAAGAATTGAGTAAAAATTCTAAAACCGCACTTTTAATTTTGGAAATTTTTATCCAATTCTTAGCCCCGTGAGTCACATAACTACACCGGTTGTTTATTCAAGTTATTTTAGTCCTATAAGGTTAAAACTATTCTCAACCCATTTGGTAACGCATGGTATGCAACAATTCTTACAAGATATTTTGGGGTATCCTCTATACAAATAGTAGATGGGTGAGACAAACACACTCGGAAAAGTGTATCGTAAAGATGCTAACGAGTTTATAAAATTCAAAAAGAGGTGTACCAATGATAAAGAGTTCTCTTTTCCTTTCTCACATTATAGAAATGGTAAAATGTTTGAGTGGAAAATAATTGAATTACATTTGCTTAAATAGAGTATGCAAGACGATTATTGGGTGTGGGTTTTTCACGGAAAAATACATTGTCCCTTTGTCCTCAAATAACCTCCCGTATAACCGTCTAATAGGACAACGGTGAAAGGACATGAGGATACCGTAAAGCATAATATGTTAGATGATCTGAATTACAATGCATATGGAGTTCATGTGGTGGAAGATAATGAATCTTGTGGTAGAGGTTTCGGTACTCATGACAGTATTGGGATAAACGTTGATGATGGTTGTCAAAGTTTAAAAGTCAAATTAACCCCAACATTGCACCTTAACTGCGGTAGAGATCATACAACTTTGCATGCTATAGTTATTTTGCATAGTTTGATGAGAAATTTTGGCTTGTTTAGCAAGAACATGACTGAAATTCAGAATTGGATGAATGGGTTGCTCCCCAAATAGAAGATGCTTCCAAATAACTATTCGGGTATGAAGAACAATTTGAAAAGTTTGGTAATGAAGTATAAATCAATTCATGCTTGTAAGTATGATTGCAAACTATGCTGAAAGAAGTATGCAAATCATGATCATTGTCCGATATGCAGGGAACCTATATATGTGCTAAAGCATGGTTAGGATGGTTAGAGAGGCGCACTTTCCAAAGTGCCTAAAAGGTATTAGAATATTTCTTCATTGGTCCCAGGCTGAAGAGATTTTTCACAATACCATGGATAGACTAGGCAATGACTTAGCACGCTAGAGAAGATGTATGGGATAATCTCATGCGTCATCCTATTGACTCAACCGTTTGAAAAAAACATAAATTTTAACTGCCTGGATTTGACCAATTAACATTGTAATATTCGTTTGGCAATGTAAACAGATGGGCTCAATCCATTCGGTAATCTAAGAACTAATTAAAGTATATGGTCGATGATCTTAGTGATTAGGCACAAATATTTCATATTTATCCCCTTAATTTTAGTATTTTTATGATTCTGAACATTGCATTTAGACGTTATTTATCTCATATTTGTGCTATTAACCTTTTTAGTGAGCATTTAGTGTTTTGTATATTTCTCTTATGTTTTACAATAAAATCGTGCAAGTGGATGGAAGAAAAAAGTCAAAACAGTGAAAGAATTGCGAGAAAGGAAAGTCAAGGGAAAATCGGTAATTTTGTAGTCAACACTGGATGGAGGAGTCAATAGAAAAGTTGAAGATCTCGAAGTCTCAAGATTACTGGAAAACACAGCACCTCAATTTGATCTACAGTGAAGAAGTTATGGCCCTTTGAAGTTGAGAATAAATCTAGGGGCAAAATTATAATTAAGAAGAACAGGGAAAAGCTGAGGCAAAGGTTCTGACCAAACCGGTTTGGTCATGGGTTCAGTTCGGCCTATGGATTCAATCCAATATGGGATTTTGTATCTATTCTTAGATTTTAGGTGGAGTTATTTGAGTCTATCTAAACCTCTTTACACGAATTTTTGCACCTCTATTAGGCCATCACGAGTCTTTTGAACCTAGAAAGAGTTATAGTTAGGCAACATATGATCAAGAACAAATTGTATACAAACTTACATGCTTTTCATCATTAATTCAATACAAGATAAAGTCTTTTCTTATTTTTTTTTCAATTAGTGATTTCTTTTGCATGCGATTGTGTTCTTCAATCCTGGTAGCATTAATTATCATCGTCTTTCTTATTATTTCATCATGTTTGCTTGCACTACAATGTTTATTTGCATAAAGATTAATTTTATGTCCAGCTAAACTCATCGCGAGTTGAGAAACATGAACCCAACCTAGGTTTTTGAAGTTAGATATAATATTCAACATAATTGTATGCTTATTTCTTAGAGTTTGATATTTTTATTGGGACTAATATCGTATATCTCTTAACTCTGCTTGTCCAAGTCAACCGGAATGTTTGAGAATACAATATATGTGTCGATAATCCTATCACTCGTATTAATTAATTTTTTGACTAAATATTGTGCGAATTAACTCCCACACGTATTTAGTGCTTCAGATTAGTAAATATTTTTCTTCTAACTAAAATAATTTAGTTTTTGAGAATTTATATTTATCAAAAAACTCCTAGGGTCGGAGGATTAGATCCCAACTCCATTTTCCAAAATTATTTTCAAAACTCGAATTTCAAGTGTTGATTTTTTAGTAGTTTAAATTGCACTTGCTAGCTAAATTTTCGTAGTTAAATAGATTTTTTCCCAAAAAGAAAAATTACCTTTTTCCTTATTTCGTGAGTCGATAATTAGATCTTAGAAGCCAACCCTACTGTCATCAAAACGTTTTACGTCCTATTCCCTGAGGGTTCAACCCCGACTTATCGGGTATTACTTAATTGACCGCCTTGCACTTAAGTCGTAGGTACTCACGTATCCCACACATTTTGCGCCGCGTCACTTAGCGCTTCTAAATTTCTCTCTTTCGTTGTGTATGAGACCAAAATTTTGATGTTGTCTTTATTGATACTTAGGCCAGAGGCACCAAATTAGGACATTGATTTCTACTTGGCACCGTTGGTATAAGATTAAATGAGTTGTGGGTAGTGGTCGTGAAAGCATTTAACTCCAGCAAACAAGAAGAGTTCACATTAAAAGCTATGTTGATCTGGGAAATTCATGATTTTCAGCTTATAGAACTTTATTGGGATGTAATGGTCACTGTTACATTTGGTGTCCCATTTGTGGAGAGGAAACTGAATCTCAACATCTCAAGGATAGTGGAAAAATTATATAATTTTTTGTCGGGGGGGCGAACATAGGCTACCTCTGAAGAAGCTTTTAGGTTCAAAAATTGAAAGGAGTGTGGTCTAGTAGGTCAATATTATTTAACTTGTTGTATTCGAAGGGTAACCCTTGCGTCGTGTATTATATATCAAGCATGGCAAGAAGAACATCATCGAACATCTTGTGAGCACATGCCTAAGTGGAAGTCATTTGAAAGATGGAGAAAAGGCATTGTGTTATCTCAAAGTGTTGAAAATTAAGCCACAATTATGGCTAAAAGGAGAAAGTAGCATGAGGAATATAATTCGCCCTATGGCATATACTTTGACGAGCGAAGAAAGAAAGGGGCTTTTAGACACACAGCATAATTTAAAAGTTCCCTCTAATTATACATTAAATTTGTCGGGCTTTCTGAGTTATACGACACATTATCTACAAAAGTGAATGTCTTATGATTGGAATGTGATCACCCTTGTGACACCCCGCCTAATTAAATACCGGGCGATCAATCCTTTATTAAATTAAAATCAAGGTGAACAGTTGGTTCATTCTTAGCATCACTGTCGCAAAATAAAATTTCCCAATTTAAACACCCTAAATAATTAAGCTAAGTGTCAAAAACAATTTAAAACTTTATTTCCATTTTTATTAAATTCCAATTTGAAAACCTTTTAAATAACCAACAATTTAAGAATCACATAAGAGCTACGGAATGCAATCAACACAAAAGAATTAATCTATCTAGATTAACCAAACCAAATTTAAACTACAAATGAAATCATCCTGACATGAGTTAATACTCAAAGAGTACCAATGCTAAAAATAAATGAACATACATCTCTGACAAATCTACACTGAGTGGGAAATGGGCGATACATGCCCTAACTATGAAGAACTATAACAGGAACCGAATCAATGAAGAGGTCGTCTAAAACAAAGGCCTGCAACTCCCACATGAGCTACAGTGCGTCCAATTCAAAGAACCTATGCATGACGCCCCTGTGGATCGGCACCTGTAATATATACATATATATACAAGAGAGAAGAGATAACAGAAAACGGGTCAGAGTCCGATTGTAAAACAGTTTTAAAATTAGTTTAGCAAGTATTAAAAATGCTGACCTGCTAATGCAACAACCGTGTTAGTATACGAAACTCTCTTGAGAATTCTCACCTCTCGTCTAGTGTGCACGCCTACCGTACTAATGAACCTCATAAGTCTCTCTAACTTATTATCCATACGGCTTTATCACTTGGAAATAAGGTTATGATATTTACTTTAGAAAGTCAATCTCTTCAAGATTTATTACGTTATTTAGAATAACTCCGTAACGTTATAAAGTTTTTGAACACTTATAGTGAAGTTGAAGAATTTATTCATTACTTAACTTCTATTACGCACAGTAGAAAGTTCTCATATAGATATACGTATATGTATTAGTCAAACGTATAATATATATACTAACGGCACCCCAGATAAAATCTATGGTGCAAGGTTTCCATATATAAGTATATATATACCAATCACTCATATAATATATATACTATCTGCACCCCACATACAATCTATGGTGCTGGCATACTCTGCTATCAAGTCCCTGTATCACACATATGTAGGGAAATGCTAGTTCGGAATCACTCTCGAACTGCATTAACATAAAACACAGACAAATGGAGGCGAAGCATAGTTCCAAGTCACTAAGAGGTCAGCACATACCCTCACGTCTCTTAGGACCGTATGATATCAATTAGATAGCTTGTACCAAGGAATCCTATGTTCTAGGGTAGGAGTCAATATCCCCCATAAAGGTCTCATCGAGATAAGACCGTCCCGACGCGGAAACCCCCATGATAGCAAGTATCCTGAGTATGATTTTCATACAGATATAGTATATGCACAATCACACAGTCATATATATATATATATATATATATATATATATATATATATATATATATACACATTCACATTTCTAAATTAGGTGCGCTCACGACCCATAATTATAATTATCCGTTATTACACATTTTACTGGATTATTTTGTATAACGGACTCTTTATTTGTATTCTCATTTATTATTCACTTCATACTCACTTCTCCTCTTGAAGTATTTTAAGTATAATTTCAATAGGCATTCACTCACTTACGTTCCGGTCTAACTCCCTTACGAGTCCTGATCTTTTTATTAAATATGCGCATGATTTCTTATACACATGAATCATTCCTCGTTAACCCGAAATCTCGTCCTACACTAAAATGTTACTCAACGGGGTCTACCTAGGCCATACTGGTCATCTCTACATCCCATTATATTCCAACAACAACAAGCAAGAGTTCTCATACATCTTAATCGGATTAAACTAACGAATGAGCAATATGTAGTTTTTCAAGAGGGGTCGATCGATCGAATAAAAGGGGTCGATCGATCGATGCTATGGGCTCGATCGATCGATCAAGCAGTTCTTGCCCAGAAACTGCAAATTAAACCTATGGGTTTCATATTCTAATTCCTCCAAAAACGTCATTAACCACTCCAAAATTTTCAAATAACAATACTACATGTTCTATATACATATATATATAAGGTTTCCAACGTGAAACATGTGTAATTTCATCAACGATATCGAATTAATGGGGTAGGATTGACAAAATCTTCAAGAACCCTAATTTTGAAAGAAATATACATTCCTCTAATTATTTTCCAGATTTCTTGTTTCTAAACTCATAGAAATTCGTTGGTAATCCTCTACATATGATGGGTATATCCAAAATATATGGAATCTCTCTAAACATGCAATTTAAAGTCTCCAAATTAACAATTTCTTTCATGGAACAAGTCCTAAACAACCCTAGACTAACATGATTGAGGCATTAACTAAAAATAAAGCAAGATAGATACTTGCCTAAAATTCAAGGTTCTGATTTCGTCGATGAAATGGTATGGTTGTGTTCCTCGTCGTGCGATCTACATTTCGGTGGTGGTGGCGGTGCAACCGGTTGAGTCTTCGGCCTTGAATTTCTTGAAAAGCTTGCCAACTTCTTCTCTAATGGCCGTCCTTTGATTTTGTATTTGTTAACCCTAGAAGACAACTCCTAAGGGCTGATATATCCTTAGGAAATTCGTGGGTTTAATTCCTCAAAAATATAAAATGTCTAAAATACCCTCCCGGGATGTCAATTAGGCCTAAAAATGCCCCGAGACCCAAATTAAACCCCCGGGTACACTTTTCTGACTATCTCGACCCTTCCAGACACTTTGGCGCACTCAAAATGACCATACAAGCAACTTATAATTTATTCACTTTATATAATAATAATTTAGTCCTGACACGATATAGGCGCGTCCCGACTTAAATTTCCATAATTGCCATTTTATTCACTCGTGACAATTCTTAACAAAATCAATTCTACATATTACTTTACTCAATAAGTAATATCTAACGAATCAATAAATTTTCAATAATTACTAACTCTCGTCACGCTAGTAAATATTTAAAATAACTTTCAGGATTACAATTAAATTAATTTATCTCAATTAAATTTAATAAATCCCTAAATTTAAAAGCCATAAAAATATGGGGTATTCCATACTTCCCTCTTAATAACGGAATTTCGTCTCGAAATTCGGAAAATAAGGCCTATCTGGTAAAACACATTTTGGATACCTTAACAGTATGCAACCTATCCACATAGTAAGGCGCTCAATCACTATAGTCCCCGCCTCACAGCAAGCTTGTTAACACTCTTCATTAAAGACATAAGACACGCATATACACTATTAATTCCCCTTATTTCAATATCATTGGGAGGCCGTACCTCACTATATGACAACTACTCGGATTTATCTAAGCACAAAACTCTCATTTTGAGAGGAACCATACGAACATCTAACCACTCTTGTTCGCCTAAAATAGTTGTGGAATTCCACCCTAGTCATCGGATTATTCTCGATCGATCCAAAATTCTGATTATCCATTCACCTCTAAACATACGCAGAGGGAGAATAGTTAAGGTTTTTCCACACCAAAACTTCAATAAGCACCTCGTTCACGACAAACAGGTACGAGTGCTTTCACGGAACTCTACCATTAGATAATATCCTCCCCAATTACCGTACTGCTCCACTTGTTAGCTATAACCGTTGTGGAAACGAAATGATCATCAAGATTCTAAAATCACCTTCACGCGGCTCCACTACTCATTAATCACCGTGCGCCTGCTCCTCGGCTATGGGTAATACCTCCTGCTCAAAATGAAGCGTTATCTCCGCTGTTTCCTGAAATTTCCATATTGAAGTTGGGATTCACAAATTTCATCCTGATTCAGAAAATAATACCGTGTAGGACCACGTACCGGCGCGATCCCTTCCTTTTAAAGGAAGACTGGGGCACACTAGTTAATATTGTAAATCACCCCAAAGGAATGTCAATCACTTCCTTCTTGGGCTACTTACTCCCCATGTTCGGATGAACCCTTGAATCTTACCTTGAAGATGGCAACCCATCCAAGGAATTTTACCCACTTTACCGCCCTCTTCAGTTACTGGAATGGCTGATAACCATAAATTCTCTAGTTGATCCCCTTATTCCAATCGATCTCTATCTATGAGTGGTGACTGCGGAGACTACTCACTATGTCCCGCTCAATATCGACTTTCCTTGAAATGTCTCACATTAAGTGACACTTAATACTCCCCTTCCTTCCTTGGTGTATATCGAAAGTTTTGTCCCGTGCACTTTTCTCCATGATGCGCACTTTCGGATCTTTTATACCATACATTATCACTCTTTGTATCACAACTCGCTCTTAACATTTGACTAATTACAATTCCATCTCGAGTGTTCTCCATATAGTTAAATTCTACCCTTCTCAAGGAATACCCCTTTGTAAACGGCTTCCCACAGCCTTCCAACCAGATTCGATGTGCTACTCTGATTGCACACGTATATATGGATTTATTATCTTTCACACGGTGTTTAGTTCACTCTACCACTTTTACTTCGTTATGTTAGTCCCATAAACATATATTCCACACATCTATTCCCACGTCCCTTCAGCTCGAACGATTTTTAACATCAACTAACCAGGATGTCTACACACCTTATAACCGTGCATACTAGCGTAAGCATCCCACACGCTTCACACCTAATAACTAATTCTTTATTTTCCTAGTGCTCACAACGTGATTTTAACATTTGGGTAATCTCACTCACCTTAGAAACTGAAATTCTAAATCCTCCTTATCATCGTTCCACCCCTCAACTCGTGGTGGTAAAACAAGACTTCCAATGCTTTCTTACCACACAATCGGCTCCACTGGCCTTAAATCATATTTCAACTACCAACCTACAAATATAATTATCTGCTCTTATTACAACCGAGGTACATAACTCATGGACTAATGACCAAACATCTCCTTATTCCCAACCTTACGCTAAGTTTCATGCGTGGGATGTCTCGCAAAGCGAAATCCAAACAAGGAACCCCCCCAATACACTACTACCTAGCATTGTCGGTTATTGAATTTCGTTAGGCCCTCCGTCCATAGCATGTACCCTATTTTTCTCGTTTCTTGGCAGAAAATTACATCTCCTCCCGAAATTATACTTAACAAAGAACATTTCGTCAATCGCACTATCGTACAGTATTGGTGGTGATTGCATTCCATAAACCTCGAATACATACAATCGAGATTCTAGAAATCCCTTTCCCCAAATCAGAGGGGTATAAATCTTAACTCCCACATCTCTAAAGGATAGATATAACAATGCACCCTTCCTATCACTAAGTCCTGAGCGCTAAACATAATATTGAGTTAAATCTTTTCGCTCAGCCGTAAACCCGATACATACTGAATCATAACAATAAAGTCCCTACACACCGGTATCGAATATATCAAGTCCACTATCCCCTCCGGTATCTAGGATAGATAATGTATAAGTGCGAGTCCAACCCTCTTGCAAGTAAGGCCTCGCCAGAACAAAACATGTTGCACTAATGCAACCACTCTAATAGCCTTGCAATAACTGCCCACTATTGTACTGACCATTTCTATAAAGTTGTAATCAATACCATATTATACTCATATATCACATCACTCAAACGATTAACCTCAATAAAGTATATAACACTATTAATATACTTATTTATCCTCCGCGGATAGCATTGAGGAAAATCCCGCTACACTAGGGAAAAATATTCACATAATAATATCGTTTGTAGTTGTACGCATTAAACTCGTCTCACATGTTAATCTAGCAATGAACAAAATATAATGACTCGCTCGTGTCACATAAAATACGTCTCATCCTCTGAGGATAAAACTTATACTTCTACCTTACCAATTGTCTTGATTGTACAAATGGTCTCCGGACGTAACACGTCTGGCCAACCAAAACAAAAACTACTTTAATCGTTGTCTTTTACTAGGCACCATACTCTTATCCCTTTACTCACTTCGGGAAAACATCAATGCGTGCGATTTCAGTCTCTACAAAATACCTCTACACATAATCTACTTATCACCTGTTATACCAACCATATTAGGATTGTCCTTTTCTCGATATTTGGTAGACTCAATACATGTTGGTTATCCCCCGTGGTTCCCTTAGCCTTATTGGCCCTAAAGAACATGCTTCTGGCTACAATAGTCCTTACTGAATTCTCCATCGCTTTGGTAAGAATTCAGCTATTCGAATCATTTAAATGGGTCCCCTGACGTGTATCGCCACCCCCTTGTGGTTCTACACTACCATTGTTGTATCCAGTCTTATTCTTGATAATTTCGATCCTTTTAGCTTCCCACACAAGGAAGCATTAACATCTCTATTGTCAAAGTACGACATTGATAATTTCTGAATCGACCGTCGAGCAGAATTCCCTTTTTGGTGTTATTAACTATTTTTACGAGTCGATCTCCCACTTGGAGTCCTCCTCCACTTGTATCTACATCCTCCGATACAAGATTTGCTAACGGATTATTTTCATATTCACAAATGGTCCTCTGTCAGGTCCTCTTGTGATTAGTTCAGAACAAAGTTCACTTCTTATCCTGAACATCTAATGAAGGAACATCTAGTCAAACTGTACCTAAGATTCTTCTATAGGCATAGCATTTGACTTCTAAGGAAAAAAAAATGGTGGCTGACTCCCATCATTATAACTTCGTTCCGGCAAGCTAAGAAAAAAATTTCTCCAAATTTTCACTTTCAGTTAGCCACTCTCCGTCACATGTCTACACCTTTGGATACTTTACCTCCTTGGCTAACACACACAATTTTCGCATTCCAAGAATTTCCCACTGACAGTTCCCTACAATGCTTCGTCTGACTCTTCCCAGTCGTGCCACATTGGGGTGAGTTTACTCTCGCACCTCTTTCGACTATAGCAACATTTGGAAATCATAAGTTGCGCCCTAGCCGTCTTTACAGTCCTGGCTTCTCGTGCCATAATAGTGATGACCTTAACTACGGTCATCATCCTCGAATATGCTCTACAACCTCAACTGATCCTTGCCTCCTGTTGTCCGCTCAACGGCCCTTGCCTGCCATACTTTATGGTTCGAACACGCCCGAACACAATTAAGATTCACGAATGTATATACGTTATAGCAGGAGAATGGAATCTCACCATTGAAAACAACAATCATAAACATAGGTCTCTATATCAAACAAAGTAACGCTAGAAGCACAATAAGTCGTACAGATCCTAAGGACACTAATACCTGATGCTCTGATACCACCTGTGACACCCCGCCTAATTAAATACCGGGCGATCAATCCTTTATTAAATTAAAATCAAGGTGAACAGTTGGTTCATTCTTAGCATCACTGTCGCAAAATAAAATTTCCCAATTTAAACACCCTAAATAATTAAGCTAAGTGTCAAAAACAATTTAAAACTTTATTTCCATTTTTATAAAATTCCAATTTGAAAAACTTATAAATAACCAACAGTTTAAGAATCACATAAGAGCTACGGATAGCAATCAACACAAAAGAATTAATCCATTTAGATTAACCAAACCAAATTTAAACTACAAATGAAATCATCCTGACATGAGTTAATACTCAAAGAGTGCCAATGTTGAAAATAAATGAACATACATCTCTGACAAATATACACTGAATGGGAAATGGGTGACACATGCCCTAACTATGAAGAACTATAACAGGAACTGAATCAATGAAGAGGTCGTTTAAAACAAAGGCCTGCAACTCCCACATGAGCTACAGCGCGTCCAATCCAAAGAACCTATGCATGACTCCCCTGTGGCTGGGAACCTGTAATATATACATATATATACAAGAGAGAAGAGATAACAGAAAACGGGTCAGAGCCCGATTGTAAAAAAGTTTTAAAATTAGTTTAGCAAGTATTTAAAATGCTTACCTGCTAATGCAATAACCATGTTAGGATACAAAACTCTCTTGAGAATTCTCACCTCTCGTCTAGTGTGCACGCCTACCGTACTAATGAACCTCATAAGTCTCTCTAACTTATTCTCCATACGGCTTTATCACTTGGAAATAAGGTTATGATATTTACTTTAGAAAGTCAATCTCTTCAAGATTTATTACGTTATTTAGAATAACTCCGTAACATTATAAAGTTTCTGAATACTTATAGTGAAGTTGAAGAATTTATTCATTACTTAATTTCTATTACACACAGTAGAAAGTTCTCATATAGATATACGTATATATATATTAGTCACACGTATAATATAGATACTAACGGCACCCCAGATAAAATCTATGGTGCAAGGTTTCCATATATAAGTATATATATACCAATCACTCATATAATATATATATATATATATATATACTATCTTCACCCCACATACAATCTATGGTGCTGGCATACTCTGCTATCAAGTCCCTGTATCACACATATGTAGGTAAATGCTAGTTCGGAATCACTCTCGAACTGCATTAACATAAAACACATACAAATGAAGGCGAAGCATAGTTCCAAGTCACTAAGAGGTCAGTACATACCCTCACGTCTCTTAGGACCGTCTGACTATCAATCAGATAGCATGTACCAAGGAATCCTATGTTCTAGGGTACGAGTTAATATCCCCCATAAAGGTCCCATCGAGATAAGACCGTCCCGACACGGAAACCCCCGTGATAGCAAGTATCCCGAGTATGATTTTCATACAGATATAATATATGCACAATCACACAGTCATATATATATACACACATCCACATATCTAAATTAGGTGCGCTCACGACCCATAATTATAATTATCCGTTATTACACATTTTACTCGATTATTTCGTATAACGGACTCTTAATTTGTATTCTCATTTATTATTCACTTCATACTCACTTCTCCTCTTGAAGTATTCTAAGTATAATTTCAGTAGGCATTCACTCACTTACATTCCGGTCTAACTCCCTTACATGTCCCGATCTTTTTATTAAATATGCGCATGATTTCTTATACACATGAATTATTCCTCGTTAACCCAAAATCTCGTCCTACACTAAAATGTTACTCAACGGGGTCTATCTACTGGTCATCTCTACATCCCATTATATTCCAACAATAACAATCAAGAATTCCCATACATCTTAATCGGATTAAACTAACGAATGAGCAATATGTAGTTTTTCAGGAGGGGTCGATCGATAAAATAAAAGGGGTCGATCGATCGATCGATGCTATGGGCTCGATCGATCGATCAAGCAGTTCTTGCCGAGAAACTGCAAATTAAACCTACGTCATATTCTAATTCCTCCAAAAGCGTCATTAACCACTCCAGAATTTTCAAATAACAATACTACATGTTCTATATACATATATATAAGGTTTCCAACATGAAACATGTGTAATTTCATCAACGATATCGAATTAATGGGGTAAGATTGACAAAATCTTCAAGAACCTTAATTTTGAAAGAAATATACATTCCTCTAATTATTTTCCAGATTTCTTGTTTCTAAACTCATAGAAATTCGTTGGTTATCCTCTACATATGATGGGTATATCCAGAATATATGGAATCTCTCTAAACATGCGATTTAAAGTCTCCAAATTAACAATTTCTTCCATGGAACAAGTCCTAAACAACCCAGACTAACATGATTGAGACATTAACTAAAAATAAAGCAAGATAGATACTTGCCTGAAATTCAAGGTTCTGATTTCGTGGATGAAATGGTATGGTTGCGTTCCCCATCGTGCGATCTATGTTTTGGTGGTGGTGGCGGTGCAACCGGTTGAGTCTTTGGACTTGAATTTCTTGAAAAGCTTGCCAACTTCTTCTTTAATGGACGTCCTTTGATTTTGTATTTATTAACCCTAGAAGACAACTCCTAAAGGCTGATATATCCTTAGGAAATTCGTGGGTTTAATTCCCCAAAAATATAAAATGTCTAAAATACCCTCCCGGGATGTCAATTAGGCCTAAAAATGCCCCGAGACCCAAACTAAACTCCCGGGTACACTTTTCTGACTATCTCAACCCTTCTGGACACTTTGGCGCACTCAAAATGACCATACGAGCAACTTATAATTTATTCACTTTATATAATAATAATTTAGTCCTGACACGACACAGGAGCGTCCCGACTTAAATTTCCATAATTGCCATTTTATTCACTCGTGACAATTCTTAACAAAATCAATTCTACATATTACTTTACTCAATAAGTAATATCTAACGAATCAATAAATTTTCAATAATTACTAACTCTCGTCACGCTAGTATATATTTAAAACAACTTTCAGGATTACAATTAAATTAATTTATCTCAATTAAATTTAATAAATCCCTAAATTTAAAAGCCATAAAAATACGGGGTATTACAACCCTTCATTGTTTAAGCGTTGTGTCTCTAAGCATAAGGATTTACGGAGGACCATTATGTAGATTAGCCTTTGCGTCACACTTTTGTGAGAAAAAGTAATCAACTAAAAGCACATCGTGGTTGTAAAAGGAACTCTAGCTAAAGCAACTTGTGTATTGGAGAAGTACTTCCCCCCGATATTCCTTGACATTAGTATTGCCTTGTTGGTGCACTTATGTGATGAAGCATTTATTTGTGACCCAGTGAGATATCGATGGATGTACCTATTTGGAAGGTATACTTGCTAATATAAGTTGATTTTAGTTTAATTTACTTTAATTAATTTAATATGTGGGTTACTGAGTTTTAATAACTTTAATATATAGGTTAATGAAAGGTTTTAAGATTATGTTAAGAATACGAGTTACATTAAAGGATCCATTGCAGAGGAATACATTACTTGGGAGCCATCTGTGTTCTCTAGGAAATATATGACCTAGCCTAACATTATAGATGATGGATATGAGCTCTCCGATGAGGGTTGTTGATGTAAAAAATTAGATCGCTCTAATTATTCAATCACAGATAAATAAAATGAGACAAAGATTTTTAAAGTGGTTCAGCCTTATAAGAATGGCCTACGTCCACTGTTATGTTATTGCTGAGTGTTTTGGGAATTCTCGATTACAATCTTTATCCAAGAAATTCCCGTCCTCGATCAACATACTTTGCTAGTTTTCCTCTTCGGATGAGTGTTTCAATCTCGTTTTGAAGAGCTATGCAATTTTTGGTCATATGACCATGATCCTTATGGAACTCGCAATATTTATCCCTGTTCCTCGTATCAGGGTCTGACCTCAGTTTCTTCGGCCACTTTACCTCCTCGCTATTTTTGATTTCTTCCAAGACATGATTAATACCCATTTTCAAAGGAGTATAATTATCGAATTTCTTCAGGACTTCCCATGACGTTTTATTATTCTTGGAATGCCTGTCACCGCCATTGCCCTTATGCTCTTTCTTCTTAGATTTGTCGACTTCCACCTTGGTTTCTTTATCCATATTCTTCTTCGCAGCCATAGCCTCCTCGGCATTCATGATTTTGGACGCTTTTGCCATCAACTCTGACATAGTTGTAGGTGGATCTTTGGCCAAAGTGTAGTACAACTTGTTAGGCAACAACCCACTCATCAAGGCGGTGATTGCTATCTTTTCTTCATAATCTATGACTTCTAGCTTCTCGTTATTGAAACGAGTTATGTAATCTCTAGTACTTTCACCAGGTTTTTGTCTAACACTTAACAAGTGTGCTACTCGTTTTACTGGTTTTGCCCCAAAATAGAAATTTCCAATGAACAACTCGGCCAACTGAAAGAAAGTTGAAATCTTACCCCGAGGAATATTGTTGTACCATATCTGGGCAGATCCAGTAAGAGTTCCTGAGAATGCTCTGCATCTCATCTCGTCGGGGACAACATAGATGTCGGCAGCAGCTTGATATTGCTCTATGTGAAGAACAGGATCTGTTTTTCCATCATATTTGGGAGTCACCACGAGTGCTTTAAATTTCGATGGTGTAGGAAAATCCACAATGGCCTGTACAAAAGGTGTCCCTCGAACAAAAGTTCATTGTAGGGGGTTCTTCGCCTTAGCCATTTCTCCCAATCTATCCTCCAACCGCTGAATGGAACCTTTTCATGCATCATTTCCTTCCTCGGGCCTATTAGTTCGAGCAATTGATTGTTCTGATGTGGCCTCCTGAGATCTATCTTGACGAGGAACTGGTCGTGATTGTGCCGATCCTTCTCTTAGATCTGACGATTGTCGAAAACTCCTCGACACGGCTTTAGGTGGACTCCTATTCCTCCTATGGCCTAATCGACTGAAAGGAGACACCCTGCTCAGTCTTTCCAAGGCACTGGTCCTCTCTGGAGAAAGAGTAATACGTTGCTCAGTATCTGTGGCCCGTATTGATGAAGTTTGCCCAGGTTGGTAAGAGAAATCATCAGATTCCTCATTACGATACGCATCTGTACACCTGGATCGTGAAGAAAGTAAATAGGTTTGCCGCTGACCACTTCGATGTCCCGAATGTGCAGGTGCACCGCCATGAAGGGTTTGTATGAGTTGCCGCATTGTTTCTTGCATGGCGTTTTGTCCTTGAGCCAGATTCGTCATAATTCCAGTCAGATCTGGAGGTGAAGAAGGATTTGGAGGATTTCCAGTATTTCCAGTGTTTCGATTGCTGGATTCCGGATTATCTGCCATTGATGATGAATGATTTTTGGTGAAAAACGATAACAACAGTCGTTTCCCACAGACGGAGCCAATCTGTTGATGTAAAAAATTATATCGCTATAATTATTCAATCACAGATAAATAAAATGAGACAAAGATTTTTAAAGTGGTTCAGCCTTATAAGAATGGCCTACGTCCACTGTTATGTTATTGCTGAGTGTTTTGGGAATTCTCGATTACAAGCTTTATCCAAGAAATTCCCGTCCCCTTGAATGAGGGTAATACAATGTATTTATAGCCATGAGGCCATAATCTGAAAGGGTGATACATTAAATGATATACATATGAAAAGGTAACTCATTTAATTATCTTCAAGCGTGTGTGTCAAGATGATAAGCAGTCAATGAATAGTTGAACTGTTGATTATCTGGAAATCAATGTTGTGGTCGAGATGCAGCTCGAACCGCCTTAGTTGATCGTCGTTCAAGAGTTCCTCGGAGCGCTGGAGTTCCTCGGAGTGTTGAAGTTCCTCGGAGTGTTGGAGTTCCTCGTCGCTATTGTGCCACGTAGATTGACACGTGTCTTCTTATTATTCGTCCATATTAGCATACTAATTTTGGTATCAATAAGGGTGGTCAAGTCATGGGCAAATGAGTTAAACTTATAAGTTTATAATATGACCAAGTGGCTCGTTATATGTTTGAAACTAATGCAGATGTCGACGAATAAAGAGATTAAGTTCGTGTAGTTATCTAATATACTTGATCACCTTCTTAATAAATTTTTTAATTCAATGTAGAAAATATAATGTGTCCAGGACAACAAAAAGCCACTACATCAAAATAGTTGACTTTCCACGGTCTTTGATCGTGATAAGTCCAACTTGTCAAGGTCTTTGATCGTGACAAGTCTGGGGGTGATAACTTCTTTGTCATGGACTTGTCATTGCCAAAGATCGTGGAAAGTTCATTAGACTTGTCACGGTCTTTGACCTTGACAAGTTTTTGTCACGATCAAAGACGGTGACAAGCCCGTGACAAAGAAAAAAAAATTATCACGGTAAAAAATCGTGATAAGTCCGTGGCAAGTTTCTTTGTTACAGACTTGTCACGATTTTTAACCGTGACAATTCTGGGCAGAATTGAAAAAAAATTGCGGCCAGTATGGCCACTGCCACCGCCCAGCAGTATATTTGTACCTGTTATAGCAAAATTGTACATGTCCAAACAACATATATCCAAATAAAATTGAAATAATGTACCAAATCATGGCATATATAATCCATATACAAATAAAATATAAATGTAAATATCCATATCCAAACCAATATGTACCAAAATCAAAAAAATACATATACAATCCAATATCCATATATCCAAATAAAAAGATAGAAATAATGTCATGAAGAAGGAGTAGGTCGAAGGAGGAAGGAAGGCCACACGACATATTAATTGAGACATCCCCGTAATATGTTGAACGTCTCATTGTTCCCGCAACCACAAAGGTGAGTTCTCCCTTCCCTCCACCACATGTGTGACGTGCACTGTTGCCTCAATGCCTTGGAGGGGACGTCCATGAACCAGTATACCCGAGAGGAAGCTCTGATCCCTCAACCCCCTCGCTATCGGATCCCCACAATATATGTTGAGTAGAAACACGCTCGACCAACTGATTGGTTACATAGGCCGCTCGACGGGGGTCACGATGGGAAATGGATCATCATATGGCGCTGATTCCGTGCGTATCGGCGATGAAGTAGTGGCGTCCTCATCCTCGTCCTCGTCTACCTCTACCTCCTTCTCCTTACCCTTGCCCTTACCCTTGTCTAACTAATGCTTCATGAAGGCGTACATATCTAGGACCGTCACTAGCAAAGGACGATTTCACATTCAAATCGTGAATTTAGACTTTGGGTATCACAGGAGGTAATCATTATGACAGACTTCTCTTATTAAATAAATAATTGTATGCTTTAAAAATCATCTAATTAATTTATTTAGTCCATAATTTTATTTACTGAAGATGGTTGATGCCACATCAAGGCTTGCTCGTCTCGCCAATCATCCTAATTTTATGGCATATGAATTTAAGAAGCATTGGTTGAATGGTTATGTATTATCGTCGAGATTGTACGAGAAAAATAATTCGTTACAAAATAACGGCATTTCATATAAGGCTCTTAGGTATTTCAGGGCGAGTGCCAAAAATAAAAACCTTGTTGAAGTAGGAATGAGATACTATGGTGTAATGAAAAACATTTTTGAATTAGACAATGTATATTTCAAAGAGGTTGTGTTTTACTGTGATTGGGAAGGAGTTGAGTACAAAAATACTAGTGAATTCAATTCGGCTACCAATCTGATTATGGTAGACTTGTCCTATATGAAGATTAAGGAGCATATGGATTATGAACCTATTTTTGTGCATTTAAAAGGCCTAAGAAATTATTTTACTCAGAGTATATTAATAATGAACCGTGATTAGTCATTTTACACGCACCAAAGCGCCTCATTATTAGCGTGGATATCCTGAAAGCTCCTATCAAATATCAATCTATTTTAGATGGCAACCTGAACTTGAAGAAATTTCTAGATTATTTAATCTCGATCTAGTTTGACACTTATAGTTGGGCAGACGGTGAGGATTCCAATTTGTAATATGTATTTTGTTAAATGTAACGTGGATCCCAAACTCTAATTATTATTTGTTAACACTAATGTGGGTATTTCTATTAAAATTCAAAACTCCAAGACTTAAGCTTAAACTAGGGCGTTATCAGGTTAAATATAATTTAATAGCAAAACTGCTCGAAAAGAAGAACGATTGCACACATGACACTAAAATAACTTGTAGTATAATCGGTGCAGTGTGAGAATTTGGAAGAAAATTTAAAAATCCAAGGCTTAAAATTGAAAATAGGACATTAGGGGGTAAAATATAATTTAACAACAAAACTGTCCTAAAAGGGCATGATCACATCACATGACACTAAATGAACTTGCATATATAATTGGTGCAATCGTGTAACTCATGGGATGAGAATTTGGTAGAAAATTAAAAAATCCAAGGCTTGACCTTGAAAATAAGGTATTAGGGGTAAAAACATAATTTAACAACAAAGATGCCCGAAAAGTAAAACGATCATGTCACACGACAATAAATTAACTTTGGGAAACAAATGGTGCAGTTGTGTGACTCATGGGGTGAGAATTTAGTATAAATTTTAAAAATCCAACGCTTAAGCTTGAAAATAGGGCATTAGGCGGTGAAAATATAATTTAACAATAAAACTCCCCGAAAATATGCACAATCACGTCACACGGCACCAAATTAGATTTTATAAACAACCGGCGCAGTTGTGTGACTCACGGGGTGATTATTTGGTAGAAAATTCAAGGCTTAAGCTTGAATATAGGGCGTTACAGGGTGAAAACAAAATTTAACAACAAAAACTACTTGATAGGAGACACAATTATATCACACGGCAGGGATGGCAATTTAACCCGGCCCATAAGAGTCTCGCCCCGTCCCGACCCTAATGGGATGGGTTTTAAAACCCGATTAATGAATTAGGAATGGGTATGGGTCTTAAAAAATATGTTTATTAAATGGGGCGGGTTAGGAGTTAATTTAAATAAAACCCTCCCGACCCGACTTGACCCGTTTAACTTATGCCTACATAATTACCCTTTATATGTATGTTAATTGCAATTAAATCATATATACACACACACACACACACTAAAAAAACCTTTATTTGTAGGTTAATTTTGTAAAATATTTATGTGAAAACATGGATTGAGAATTGGGGGATTATCTCACATATTGAAATACGAACCATTATAGACCTCTAAGACTATAATGTATAATTTTAATTCTACTATTTTTAAAATTAACCCAACCCATAGGAGCCCCGACCCGCCCCGTTTATTAAATGGGGCGAGTTAGGAGTTAATTTAAATAAAAACTAACCCGCCCCGCCCTACACCATTTATTAAATGGGGTGGGTTAGGGTTTCGCCAAACTCACCCCGTTGCCATCCTTACACGACACTAAACTAACTTGTATAAACAATCCGTGTAGTCATGTAACTCACTGGGTGAGAATGTGACTGGACATTCAAAAATCTAAGGCTTAAGCTTGAAAATATGGCATTAGGGGGTGATAATGTAATTTAACAAAAAAATTGTCCTAAAAGAGATACAAACACGTCACACTGCACTAAACTAACTTGTATAAACAACCGATGTAGGCGTCTGACTTCGGAGGTGAGAATCTGGTAAAATGGTAAAAAAATTCCAAGGCTTAAGTTTGAAAATAAGGTGTTAGGGGGTGAAAACATAATTTAACAACAAAACTTTCTATAAAGAGGCATGTAGGCATAACAATAGATCGGGTGGGAGATCCAGATCCATTTAGTAAGCACTTAATCGGATTCAGATTCGGGTCGGGTCTTAATCGGATCTACAGTAATGGATCTAGATCCAGATCCGTATTTGATCAGATCGAATCAGGTCCAGGTCCGGGACTGGCCAGATATATACAATTATTTTATATTTATTTTATTTTACCCGCCTTATTTATTTTTTATTCTTAGGCTAATATTTTGTAATGTATTATAGTATATGATTAGTATAAATAAATCCTATGTTACTTTCATATCATATATACATAAATATATATATTTATATATAGTACTTACATGTTATATTGAAAAAGATATATTTATATATATATAAAAATTTATAGTGTACATTACATTTAATCGGATAATCGGGTAACCGGGTCATTTTAAAATATGATACAAATCTGAATAAACGGATCGGATCCGGATCGAGTCCGGGTCTAGACCCGATCCATTGACAGCCATGAGGTACGATCATGTCACACAACACTAAACTAATTTTTATAAATAATCAGTGGAGTTTTGTAAGTCACGGGGTGAGAATTTGGTAAAAAATTAAAAAATCCAAGGCTTAAGCTTAAAATAGGGTATTATGGGTGAAACCCTAATTTATGAATTAAACTGCCCAAAAAGAGTCACGATCATGTCACACGGAAATAAACTAACTTGTAAAAACAACCAATTCAATCGTGTGACTCACAAGGTGAGAATTTGGTAGAGATTTTAAAAATCCAAGGCTTAAGCTTGGAAATAGGGTGTTAGGGGTGAGAACATAGGTTAATAAAAAACATCCCTAAAAGAGGAACGATAATATCACACGATACTGAACTAACTTGTAGAAATAATTGACGCAATCGTGTGATTCACGGAGTAATAATTTGATAGAACATTCATAAATTCAAGGCTTAAGTTTTAAAATAGGGCATTAAGGGGTGAAAATATAATTTAACAACAAAAGTACCCGAAAAGAGACATGGTCACATTAAATGAAAATAAAAATAACTTATTTTACACAATCAGTGCAGTTGTGTAACTCACGGGGTGAGAATTTGTTCGAACATTCAAAAATCAACGGCTTAAGTTTGAAAATAGGCGTTAGGGAGTGAAAACATAATTTAAGAACAAAACTACTCGGAAAGAGTCATGATCACGTCACACGACACTAAGCGAACCTGTAGAAATAATCGATGCAATATTGTAACTCGCGGGATGAGAATTTGGTAAAAAAAATCAAAAATAAAAAACTTCAGCTTGAAAGTAGAGCGTTAGGGGGTTAAAACGTAATTTAACAACAAAATTGCCTTAAAATAGTCACAATCACGTCACACGGCACTAAACTAACTTAAAAAATAACTCGAATGAGTTGGAATAGTTTTGTGCTATTTAAATCCTTTTATACCGATTGAGTATTTTCAATTGCTTTATGTTATATATTATTATATTGAATTATAGTTTTTGAAGAATATGTCTACAGCAGTCCATCAGACCCGTGACCAAAGTGGGGGGGACGGGGGATCTTTAAAGAAAAATCTAATTAAATTTGACAGAGTTGGGAGGGTCATTGAAAACAAGATGGATTTAATGATGAGGTTGGTGGAGTTAATGAAATCAATAAATGGTCCCGAGTATAATAATCGAGGGAACGTGCCCGACGAGCTGAAGATGGCTATTTAAGGGGCCCTCGAGGTACTAGAATCTCAATATTTATATCTAATATTTGACTATCATAACAAATTTTATTATATGTTTGTTGAATTCTAATTCACTAACTTTCTTATATTATATACTTATTGAAAAATAAAAATTCAACTTGCCCTCGGATTCATGGAATTAAATATTGGTCATTGTGTACACGAACAGTGGAAGACATGGCAGAAGAATATGTGCAACCGCCGCTATCTCAAAAAGGAACGAGAGTCTGTGTTATAATTTAAAAACAGCATCCCAGAGAAGGTTTCAATCACATTGGCAAACTGGCAGAGGTTTGTTTATTTTGAGGCCTCTGAGAGACAATTGTCCACTCGTGAGTCGACGAGAACTAATCGACTAAAGGAAGTGGATGTGCACTATTCTGGGGGGACATCTTACAAGAAGGTGGAGAATAGGATGGTAAGTAAATTGCTTTAATTCAATCACATTTTATTTAATGGTCAAATTATAGTTTTGTTATTAATCTAATCTATACAAGAGTCATGGAGTGGCCTGGGGGAAATCCACGTAGTATCAAATCCTATGTAAATTTCCTCTCAAGAAGGGCGAGGTTACTAATCTGCAGGTTTTCGAGACTTTGGTAAGTTATAATTGAAATTATATGGTCTATTTTAGTAATTTATTGATATTCATTTTCAAAGTTAATGAAGTATTTATATGTCATTTTAGGATAGGCTAAAGGCAGTGCACAACAACCAGAGTGATGCTAACAAGGCATATATGAGTACGGATGCACTAAGCCAAGTGTTAAGCCAAGAAAGAAAAGGTAATACTCCGGGTGTCAACTCTCGGATAGGATAGGGAAGTCTAATCCATTGGACCTTACTTGCGATCATAGTGGGTTGTCCTCCAAGGTCGGCACAAACTCGAAGTTAAAAAATCTCCAACAAATTATGAACCATCTATTCAAATGGTTCAAACGGGCATGCATGGATAATGGGAAGGGGAATGTGAAGGATAAAGAATAGGGTAAGGAGAAGTTTGGTAATGAGACCACTATTCCATATCCCCCACCAGCATCGATCGACTCATCATCCCTTTAAGATATAAACTCTACCCTAATCCCACTACCCCGACTCCATTTGAGCTAGCTGGGGAGAGAGTTTATATTTGTGACACGTGTGTATGATCACACATTAACAATGAAGAGAAGGATTAGAGAGCCAGTGGGGGTACCATAGTGCACAAACCTTCCTCTGCAAGCGTACGAGTCTAGAGTCAGATTGATTGAGGTGTTTCCGGGAAAGAGGACAAGATCTTGTGGTTAGAAGAACAAGGCAATATTCGATATATTGATGGCGTGGTGGGGTCATTTACCGTTTGACCAACTTCTCTCCTTGAGCATTATTAAGCATAGTATTGATTAAATTTTATTTGATGTAATTAAACTTGCATATTTGGTTTTGATGTAATAAACTTAAATTTTATATAATTTTGTTTCATTTATTTAATTGCGTATTTGGTTTGATTACTTTAATTGCATATTATACTATAGTTGGTTGTTGTTGTTTTGTTGGAACAAAAGTAGGTTATTTTTTCCCGTTTTGATGCAAGTTTCTATTCGGTAGTAGTTACTGCCATATTTTTTTTTTTGCGCGGGGGGGGGGGGGGGGTGTTAGAATTTTATCGTAGCCTTTTCAGTAATACGATCGTGACAATGAGTTTGTTGTTAGGGTACTTGGCCATGACAAGGATTGTGTTGTCATGGTCAAGGACTGTGATAAGGATTATGTTATCACGGTCAAAGACCTTGACAAGACAGTTACAAGGAAAGGTTGTCACGGTCCTTGACTGTGATAATATATGGTCACCCCTAAGTTTGACAAAATTTCCAATTTAAAGGATTGTGACAACATGGAGTTGTCACGGTCAAGGACCCTGATAAGGTATGTTCTCGTGCCTAGAATTTTCAAAGGGGATAAAACCCATCTGGGGAAAGTAGGCCTACAAGAAGATATAAAATGGATAGATGGGAAGGTGGAAACCTTCAAGGAAAGTCTTATTGTGAAACGATTTACTTAAAAAAGAAAGGGACTGCCTATGATCAAACCTTCTCACTGATAGCCATGCTAAAGTCTATCGGGATTCCTTTAATGTTAAAACAACATTATTGAACGATGGTCTTGACGAGTGCATCTATATGTGCAACCCAAGGGATTAATAGTATGAGGTCAGGAAAGCAAAGTGTGTAAGCTTAAAAAGTCCACTTGTGGACTTAAGCTAACATCAAGGTCTTGGAACATTCGATTTGATAAGATAATTAATTTTTTTATTTTAATCAAAGATCGAATCATACTTATTTGTATAAGAAGTATTAAGGAAACATGGTGGTAATTTTGATACATTATTTGGATAATATTCTCCTAATCAAGAACAAGGTGGGTGTATCATCTAACATGAGAGTGTGGTTGTCCAGGTAACTCGATATGAAGATAATCTTATCACATCCATTGGATCAATATTTTTTAGATCGAATAAAAAGGATGTTGGGCTCATCCCAAACCGCTTATATCGATGGTATGCTCACTAGTTTAGCATGCAGGATTCCATGACAGGATTTTTAAATCGTTTCAATAATGGAATCAGTCTATTTAATGTTCAATTTCTTAAAACATTTAATGAGATAAAGAGGATGAGGAATATACCTTATGCTTCGGTAGTGGGTAGCCTCATTCATGTTATGGTGTATATTAGATTGAATGTCTTCTTTTACATTGGCATAGTCAGCATATTTCAATTTAACCCAGGTGAGGAGCACTGGATTGTAGTAAAGCGCATTATCAAGTACTTGAAAAGGATTAGAGATTATGTGTTAGTTTACTCAGCGGATAGTCTTGTACCTTTAAGGTATAAAGACTCAAATTTTATTCAGATTAGGATTTAGGTTTTCTACCTCAAGTTATGTGTCTAGTCTAAGAGGTGAAGCTGTAAGTTGAAGGAGTGTGAGGAAATCATGTATTTATAAATCAGACATGGAGTCCAAAGTCTTTACCCTTTCGAAGGAAAATGAAGAGGCTATATGGTTCAGGAATACCTTAAGTGACTTGAGTGAGGTTTTTTTAAGTGAAATTGGCTATTACACTATATTGTGTTAATAATGGAACGAATGCAAGTTCTAGAGAACCCATAACAATGATTAAGCACACTATATTGTGTATCATTTAGTTCGAGGGATCAAACAAGGCATGTGATAAATTTGTGACCAAGGTTGCATTGGATAACAACTGATTAATCCTTCTGCAATTAGAGCTATAGACTTCTAAGTAGGTGGTTTGGGAGTAAAATGCGGTGTCAAATGGCTTTAAGACTAAGAGGAGAATGTTGGGGTTTAATTATTAAAACCATATATATCGTATAGTTTTTAATAGAGGCGTGTCATGTTCATTTTGAAACAAGAATCATGTTTGTGATAATGAAATATATTTATCTTAAATATATTATATATATGTTGGTAAATTGAACTTAGTAGGAATTTTGGTGAGCTGTGTTCAGCCCGATCACTGAAAATTGAAATTACAGATCTAATTCAATTGAGCAATTCACAGATTAGATACGGAAAAATTGCCAAACTATCGGTAAAGTTGCAAGTATGATCTTAGTAGTTTATCATGACTACGAGAACGTGTATACTGGTTTATAAACTTATCTGATAGTTCAAACATGATCAAGTTGTCACATCAGCAATGTATTAAACGAGACAATGATGAGATTCAAGTTTTAAATGTTGACTAGATTGGACTTGCACAATCTCATAACGGGTGCAAAGGATGCATAAATTCTCAATCACGAGGAATGTGAGGATTTGAATATCCACATAGTTATTAGTTTGATTATTATAAGAGTGATTCAATTTATTGGGACTAAATCTTTCCAGGTTGGACAATTATTGAGTTGATATATTTGAGATCATATTCTAAAGGAATCCACGTCTGGGTAATATTATGGATCGTAATACCCCCTTGATAAAATTATAAGTTTCGATTATACCAATAAACCCATCCAGTGGATTTTATAATCCAATAGAGTATCAAATAAGTTAAGTTTGAGATCAAGGAATAAATAAGACATTGGTGAAGATCGATTATCATATAATTGTATTTCACTAGGCGGGTATTGTATGTTTTTTAGAGGGAATCAAATACTATCTAACTTTGCAAACAATATCTCATTATTCGAGTAATTCCGAGATAATTAAATTGAAGAGAAATTATAATTATTTAGTAGAATTATTTTTAATTAAACAAAAAATAAAATATAGTACGAGAAATGATATGGAATTTTTATATTTCCATTTGGAAGCCAATTTAGTTATTATTTGTGGGTCCCTTATATAGTCCAATACCTAAGTAGTAGGCCCAAACTTTTTGGAAACCCTCATTGACCCAAACCCACTTCATGTACCTATTTATATAAGTTAATGGAAGGTGTTTAAGTTACATGAGACTTTCTTTAAGGTTAATGAGGTAGAGAAAAAATATTTTTCACATTTTAATTAAGGGGTGAGGAGAGAGAAATTGATTTCTCTTACAAATTATGATGTTTTCATCTCTCGGAGTGCCCACACATAAAGTTACTTTGCGGAGATTGTATACTTGAAGAATCAAGGCATTTAGGGCATTTTTAGCAAGGATTTGGAGGAGGAAGAAAATCAACCTCTTCATCTTCAACATCAAAGAATTCTCCTCATTTGGATTACCTACAAGATCTAGAGAAGCATCGTGATATGAATCCCAAATTCATTTCTTAAGTTCTTAGGTTTTTATTATAGTTTTTTATTGTTTGGGATCCGGTAGTTCTCACTATTTAGAGTTTGGGTTCATTTGTTCTCGTATTGGTTGGTTGGGGTTCAAAACTGATGAAAACCACTAGTTGACCACTCTGACCATCAATTGACCCGCTTAATGTATAAATTAACATTGGTATATGTATATATCAACATATTAAAAATACATTGTACATTATTTTTAACTATATTTCACAAAATGAACTCTTTTATGAAAAAAATTATACATTATATTTTAACTTTATTTTACAAAAAGTTAACATAAATAATAAAAACGGTTTATAAAAAATTATAAGTTTTTTTAAATTGTTTTAATTAACTTTTTGACATTGAAAATTGAAAGTTTTTTGCAATTACTTTTAACTGTCATATATATATATATATATATTATAAAATAATATTTTTTTATATAAAAATAGTTTGTCTACAATAAGGGTCATTTGGAGCAATATTTTTTTAGCAAAAATAATTAAAAACGGTAAAGTAATTTAAAAAACTAAAATAGTTTTTTTATATATATAAAAAAAAGTTTTGTTTTCTAAAAAACTATATAGTTTCTTCTTTTTGTAAAAAAAATATTTTTTAAATATAGTAAAGCTTTTATATTTAAAAATGGAAAAAAAGTTAGTTCTTTAAAATATTATTTTTATTAAAAACTAACAGCACGTTATTTTTTAAGAGTCTTTAATAAAAATAGCATGTTATTAAATAATAGTTTTTTTGTAGAGTTATTAAATAAAAATAGTATGTTATTAAATAATAGTTTTTTAACAATTAAAACAATAAGTTATTTTTAAAAAAACTAAAACTGTTCAAAACTATAAAAAAAAATCACATAACTATTGTAGAGTTCTTTATATAAAAAAATATTTAAAAAAACATTGTTGTTCTTTAAAAAAATTGTATAGTTTTTTCTTTTTGTAAAAACATCTATTTTATTTTAAATGACGTAATGTTTTTTATAAAACACGGTGTACATTAAAAAAACCTTAAAACTCTAAATTAAAGAACTAGCCTAATAGAATACCAAATACATATAAACTGTATTTAAAAATATAGTTTTTGTTAATGTAAAGTTTTTTCTTTTGTAAAAATGTGTTTTCTTTTTTTCCATTTAAAAGAGTAGAAAATAAACGTGCAATTTTTTAAGAAAAAATATGGTTTTTAAGTAACATACAAGTTTTTGAATAAAAAATATTTAAATAAATAACATATAGTTTTTTAATAAAAAATAGTTAAAATAAAAACAGTTAATAGAAAATAGTGAAATATATAATAAACATATAGTTTTTAAATAACAGATAATTTTTTATTAAAAATAATTAAATTCATGTGCATTTTTTTATTATTAAAAAATAATTAAAAATAGTGTACAATATGTTTTTAATACACTAATATATATATATATATATATATATATATGTGTGTGTGTGTGTGTGTGTGTGTGTGTGTGTGTGTGTGTTTGTGTATTAAACGAGTCTTTTTGGTTAAAAAGTGGGTCAACAAATGGTCAACTCGATCAACTAAAGATTTTCGTCATTTTTAGACCCAACCAACTAATACAAAAATAAATGGACTCAAACTCTAAATAGTGAGAAGTACTGAACCGCAAAGAGTAAAATACCTTTTTTATTATGTCATTCCCCATCAACAAGGACCTAAAACGATGTCATTTTGAGCTTCATATTCTCAAGTAGTGCATCATATGCCGTGTCATAATTTTTTATATTTGAAACAATAAATTCCAAAGCTTGAGATTTAAACGATAAAGTGTCGCCAAGTATGGACCTCATTTAATAAAATGGTATACCAAGCTAAGTTTAAGGGTAACTTCCTTACGAGTCTTATTTATCTTAAAATATACCCATTAAAACTATTAAAATAATAGGTTTATCCTTTCAACATAACATTAGCGTTTTAATTTTATTAATATAAATTATCTTCTTTTACCCTAATTTAAAAAAAATTCAAAATGTATCTCTCAACATTTTTTAACATTGTATATACCAAAACTAATTTGGATGTGTCTTATTGCAAATATGAAAAATATGTGAAAAATATTTCATTTGGATGAGAAGTTGACAAATGAGCAGAAAAATAGATGACTTTTTGGTCTTACTTTTTCTATTTTTCACGAAAACCAATTTTTGGGTGCGTAGATAAAAAATATTTCCCCCAAAAAAGGAGGTTTGAGATGGAGCACTTATTACATGAATGAGTATTTTTATTATATAAAGTGTTTGTAATCAAGGTACTACAAGCATAAAGTATGAGTCCAAACAACTTCTTTCTATGGGAAAAAAATTCATATCAATCAAACACATTCATAGTGTTTTTAACATTAATACCCCTATAATTACCTCGTTTTGAGTTTAACACATTTTACTAATTGATTTGAAGTTTGATATCTTTTTTTGTTAAAGTTTTGTTAGATTTAATTGTAATGTGTAATGCACATGACATATTAAAAAGACAGTGTTAAAAAATAGGAAATTTAATTGAAAATGTGAAAAAAAACATATAAAAGGAAAAAAAAGCCCCAAATTCCAACCCACAACACAGGTAACCCTCATTACCAGCCTCACACCACCACCGACGACCACTATCCCCATCCCCATCACTCATATCTCACTGTTGAAAACCACACCAGAAACACCAACATGCCTCACAAAAACCACCCTTAATACCCCCCCCCCCCCCCCTCCCCCCCAAAAAAAAAAATTGAAATTATAAACAAAACAAATAAACGCATCAAAACCATGAACAAATCCAAACGACAACCACTATGAAGACATTTCATTTCGAACCTATAAATCCAAGGATGAATCTCATCTTCGAAAAAACATACATTTGATTTTTAAATTTGAATAAAAACATACGTTTGATTTTGAAAGTTTATTCGATTTTGAGGTTTTAAATTTTTGATGGATTTCATATCTGCAATAGTAGGGGTTTGGCGGGGATGAAGATGGTGGTAGTGGTTGAAAATTAGTTTTGATGCTAGTGGAGAGGGAGGATAGGTGGTGCTGGTGTAACCCGATAAGGTTGTAGATTGTTTTTTTATTTGGTACGAAGGGTAATCCTTAGGCTAGCTTGCGTGCACCTTGAGACTAATCCCTCCGTCCCGAACAAGGCTTTCTAGAACAGGCATTAATTCCTGCGGTCTGTGGTCCCAAGACACAGCTGCCAAGTTTCGAACCCATGGGGTTAGGTTGTAGATTGTTTGTTTTGAGAGAAAAGGGAGTTAGATAGAGAGAATGGGCGGGAGAATAGGAAGAGGTGGTCACCTGTGGGTTGGGGTGGGTTGGGGGAGAAGTGATGGCGGGTTTTTTCATTTTAATTTTCCTTTTATTTTTTATATTCTTTTATTTAAATTACTAGTAATTTTCCTTTATTAATTGATTTTTTTCATAATTCTATACTTTGTAAAATAATACGTGTTTTAGCAGGTAATGTGCAAGGCATATAATTGTCAAGTTTAACGGATCTTGCACAAAAAATAACAATTTCAAAGTCAATTTGTAATAAGTATCAAACTTAAAATGGGATAATTATTGTGGGGGGGTTATTTGGCCTAATTGGAACATCTAGCACATGTCCGGCCAATCAGATAGAAGATCTCACCTTGGAGATAAGAATAAATGAGTATCGATCAGCAGAAATCTCGAGATTGAATTCACTCGCTCAAATCATAATTGTATTCCAAGGTTTTGGAGTCCCACATGACTTAATCTCTTTTTGTTGTCTATAAATGTAACCCACACCCTTGAAAAAAGAGGAATGCCATCTTTGCGATCAAGATTTGATTAATAAAGAGAGATAGAAACACCCATATGGATATAGGCACATTGTTGAACTGCACATATACTGTTGTGTGACCGGGAATTTTATTTTCTACTCCGCTCAATTGTGTTGAATCATCATAGTAGGATCTTACTACCTATAATTGGCGTTATCTGTGGGAATGAGTTTATTTTTCTCAGCCAAATAGATCCAACAAGCAATCATGTATCACTCGCACAACCCCTCCCTGCCGCCAAATAGCGACCATTAGAACGATGAAAATGGGCCTCCAACACCCAGAGTCAGGTCTGCAATTTATCCCAACAGGAGTCATAATACTCCCAACTCACGTTATCGTCCACACGAGGAATAAATTATGTAAAGTAATGAACAATAGATATCCACCCATATCTCACGGCTTGTAAATGCTTATGAGCAGCGACTTCGTCAATAGGAGGATGACATGCACGCACCTCCAACGGGAGGAATATGTCCATTTGCAACGTCGTCTAGAAAGAATGGTGCAAGAGCTCTATGGGGACAAACACAAATGTTACGCCCGAACACCTAGCGCTCAGGAAAGAAAAACTCGCACCCAAGGAAAGAATTCACGACGCGATCGAGAATGCTCCAAACATAGGAGTTTGCCAACAAAAAAAGATCAGGAGGGGGTCATTATAATAATGATCTAATGAATCTCATCCAGTGAGAGATGGATGATCATCTGACTCATCGCGGGCCCATATCTACCAAGGAACTGTCCAAGAGGGCCTTCATCAGTCAGATAAAGTCCCCATTCTTAAGGCCAATCGAGCAACTAGATCGTCCTAAAAAGTTTACCACCCCTAGATTTAAGATCTAGATAGGAAGACTGATTTCATCGACCATGTTCATCAGGACAATTAAGAAATGACTTTCTGGAGAAAAAATCAAACCCTCATATGCTGCATATTTCGATCTAGTCTAGGGGATATCACACAAAAGTGGTTTGAAAAGTTACCACACAGGTCGCTTACCAGCTTTAAGCATATCTCGAAACCTTTCATGCCAGATTCATAACCAAGAGCTCTCTTCCCAGGTGGATGGACTCACTCCTCATTATGAATTAAATCCCGAGGAAACCTTACGTTAATACGCTTAGCGATAGTGGGAAACTTATATAAAGTAGAGGACTGCTCTGAGCAATTGGTCGTGGATTCTTTTAAGATTGGTCTGCTTAGCACATCCATATTGCATCAGTCTTTCACAAAGAAGGTCAGTAGAATTGGTGACTTTATGTTTAAAATTGAGAAGTATGCCAAAGTGGAGGATATGGTAGCTAACACCCCGCATTAATGGTCGCTCAAAAAGGACCAAGAACGGAGACACAGAAATCTCTCCTAAGAAGGGCGAGAAGAAGCAGCATGGTGGATCCAAAAGTAACGATAAGATATCCATCAAAGAGGAATACTACCCTAAGATGATCATATCACAAGGACAACGGGAACATAATAGATAACCACAAAGCGATCAAGTCCCACATGGAGGAGTTGGCCTAAGCGGGCCCCATATGGCCGACTATGTGGAGAAGAAGAGTGCAAAGACTACCATAAAGCACAAACAGTAACTTGATAATGTCCTAGATGGTAACGAGATGGGTCACAAGTTTACGATCATTCGCGGAACATCAAATTCGAACCAGATTCAAGGCAATGCTATTCCAATAGAGCTAAAGAAAGTTACTGTGGTTATAGAAGCTTTCCAGATCGATCCTACCAAGACCTCAGTTAGAAAAGCATCGTCGACCAGAAGACATTGACTACAGTATATAGTCTTCACCGAGAAAGACCTGTTCGGAGTCAGGACTCCACATCATGATGGGATAGTAATCATTCTGAGGTTTGCAAACTAGGATGAGGATAAGTTACAAGGTGATTAAGGGAGCTTTTTATGGTTATGTACTTAAAAATGTTCAATAAGCTCAACCTCAAGATTGAATATCTAAAGCCAATAACCATCCCTTTGGTCGACTTCGCTCGGAAGATGACTATGCCTTTAGGAAAGGTGGTACTACCCGTACGAACTAGGAATATCTCAAAGTTGATCAAGTTTTTAGTTTTGGACATTGATTCCCCCTATAACTTTATCACGGTACAAGGATAACATCATGCCATGAAGGTTATACCCTCCACTTATCACCAAAATATCAAATATAGCACCGAATGGGGGATAATAGAGATAAGGGGAAATTAGGTCGTTGATCGATAATGCTTTATCACTGCCATTAGGCATAAGTAAGAAAATAATAAAGAGAGTGGTCATGGACGAATCGACCAAAGACGGGGCTGCCCCATCCAAGTAGTAACTAAAGTACGGTAGACCAGGGGTGTAAGAATTAAGGTTAGTCCTTGTAAAGAGTTATGAAGCCATTTTAAGAAGTTATGTTTGATGACTCACACCCGAAAAATAAATTTATGATTGACAGCTCACTTACCAATCATGAAAAGGAAGAACCGATCTCTCTTCTTAAAGAGAATTAAGACGTATATGCTTAGCATCCTTATGATATTCATGGGATTGATTCCAAAGTCATGTTCCATCAACTTCATATGGATCTAACATTCCCATCGATCACATAAAAGGTACACCAAATAACCCCTGAGAAGGCAAAGGTTCTACAAGAAGAAGTGGGAAAACTTTTTAAGGCAAGGTCAATTAAATAAGTTCAATTATCCAAATGTCTCTCTAACCTAGTGGTTGTCAAAAAGAGTAATGTAAAGTGGAGAGTCTGCATATACTTCACCGACCTCAACAAAGCTTGTCTCAAAGATAACTTTCCTCTACCAAAGATTTACCAGTAGGTCGATGCTACATCCAGCCACTAACGAATAAGTTTCCTTGATACATACTCGGGGATTAATCAAACTACTCTATTCGGTCATGATCACAAAAAGACCTCATTCATTACCACCCTTATCTTATGCTCCTATAAAGTCATGTCATTTGGAATCAACGCAAGAGCGAATAACGAATAGTTAGTCACCAAGATGTTAAAACACCAGCTAGGGTGACACAATAAATATTCCCGCAAAGAGAAAATATAAAGGCGATAATTTACATGACCTAATGAATACGTTCAAGGTCTTAAGATACTACATGATGAAACTCAACACTGCCAACTATTCAGTTGGAGTATAGTCTGGGAAGTTCCTGAGCTACTTGATCAACTAAAGGGGGATCGAAGCAAACCTCAACTAGATTGAGGCAATCAATAATGTTCAACAACCAAAAACAGTCAGAGATGTTCAAAAGTTAACCGAAATGTTAGCAATGCTCAACCATTCTTTCAGCTCTTGAAGAAAGAGAGGGGGCTGACCTAGGACAAATAATGTATGAAGGCACTTGAGTAAATTAAGCTTTATTTAAGCTGACCACCTCTTCTTGCGGTCCTAAATCTGAGAGATATAAATTGTCTATATCTCTCAGTGTGTGATCGCATAGTTAGCTTGGCCTTAATATGAGAAAAATAGTGGAACCAAAAACCTTATCTATTATGTTAGTAAGATGCCATTGGATGCCGAGAAATTCTACCTCCCTCCGAAAAATCTAGATTATTCTTTGGTAATCGCGTCACGAAAGTTTAAGCATTATTTTAAAGCTCATTCAGTTATATTTATCACCTATCTCTTGATCAAATAAGTCCTCATAAAGGCCAACCTCTCTGGACGGATGTCTAAATGGTTAGCGAAACTAGGGAGGTTCGATATCCATTATCAACCTATAACTACATTCAAAGGGAATGTGTTAGCGGATTTCATCGCTGAGTTCACTAGAGGGCAGGAGCCTAACGAAGGGGAACGTGCTAACCAAGTTGGCATTGAAGAATATGACCAACTCAATAACTAGGCGCTCTATATTGATAGAGCCTCTAATTCAAAAGGGACAGGAGTGGGGATTGTCCTTGCAAATCCAGACCAAACCATACTCGAATAGGGAATTAGACTTGGCTTTGGATCAGCTAACAATGAGACTGAGTACGAAGCTCATATTTTTGAATTAAAAAAGGTCCTAACTCTCAGTGCAACGCACCTTAACGTCTTATGTGACTCAAGGTTGGAATCACTACACCAAAATGGATAAATTGGCACCCTTCCAGCGGCTAGTCTTGTCATGGTCAATGACCGTGACAAAAAAAAAAATACGCATTTTTTATCACGGTCATTGTCCGTGACAAGGACGGTCAATGATCGTGATAAGACCGTGATAACTACACTTGTCACGGACTTGTCACGATCAATGATAGTGACAATACCTTATAATATTGTCACGGTCAAGGACCGTGACACGTCCGTGATAAATGTCCCAGTAAAAAACCCTTTCCCCTTCTTTTTTTCCCTCGCCGATTCTTCCCTCCTTTTCTCTCTCTCTCTCTCTCTACGCTGCTCTCCCTCTCTCTCTCTACTTTCAAGTTGCTTTCTCTCTCTCTCTCTCTCTCTCTCTCTCTTCCATTTATATATATGTGTGTGTATATATATATATGTGTGTGTCTGTGTATATATGTGGGGGGGTGTGTTCATGTGTGTGGTGGGTGGGGGTGGGGAGGGGGTGGGGCAGGGTGGGGGGGAGGGGGCAGGGATGGGGGGGGCTATTTATGTGTGTGTGTGCATGTGTGTAGTGGTGTGTGTGTGGTGGGGGAAGGGGGTGAGGCAGGGTGGGGGGAGGGGGTAGGGATGGGTGGGGTTGGTGGGGTAGGGGTGGGGGGCTGCGTGTGTGTGTGTGTGTGAATGTGCGCGGGTGTGTGTGTGTATGTGCGCGTGTGCATATATGTGTGTGTAGTGTGCGTGTATGTGCGTATTTGTTCCTAATGTCCCTTGTAAACGAATTGATTGATTATTTTTTTTTAGTAAATTAATATATGATTGCCCCTCATTGTAAATTAGTAAATTAATATATGATTAATTATGAAAGTAGGATTGCCCCTCATTGTAAATTAGTAAATTAATAATTGTATACTTTAATTGATAAAAATAATTAATTGAGTAGATGAATTAGAAGGAGTACAGGATACACATTTGTTGTTGACATTGTTATTGGATTATAGTAGATCGATATTGGGTTGGTTAGTTTTAAAAGTGGCATGACCACTGGATTATTGTCCATATGGGGGTGGGATTTTTCAATTTTTTTTGAAAATTACTTTGTATATCGAACAATATATATATAGTATGATAATTAAATAAAACATGCTTGAAATTACATATGTGTGTGTGTGTGTGTGTGTGTGTGTGTGTGTGTGCGTGTGTGTGGTGGGTGGGGGTGGGGCAGGGTGGGGGAGAGGGGCAGGGATGGGGGGTTATTTGTGTGTGTGGTGTGTGTGTGCGTGTGTGTGTGGTGGGGGAAGGGGGTGGGGCAAGGTGGGGGGGAGGGGGCAGGGATAGGTGGGTGGGTGGTGGGGTAGGGGTGGGAGGCTGCATGTGTGTGTGTGTGAATGTGCGCGCGTGTGTGTGTGTGTGCGCGCGTGTGTGTATATGTGTGTGTAATGTGCGTGTATGTGCGTGTTTGTGCGTATTGTCCCTTGTAAACGAATTGATTGGTTATTAATTTTTTTAGTAAATTAATATGTGATTGCCCCTCATTGTAAATTAGTAAATTATTAATTGTTAGTTTAATTGATGAAAATAATTAATTGAGTAGATTAATTAGAAGGAGTACGGGATACACATTTGTTGTTGACATTGTTGTTGGATTATAGTGGATTGATGTTGGGTTGGTTAGTTTTAAAAGTGGCATGACCACTGGATTATTGTCCATATGGGGATGGGATTTTTCAACTTTTTTGAAAATTACTTTGTATATCGAACAATATATAAATAATATGATAATTATATGAAACATACTTGAAATTACATATTTGCTTGTCTTCTTTTAATTCATTTTGATATGTACTAATAATATTTTTTTACAGCAAATGTCTCCTTCGGGTATTAAGGCGAGGATGATGATGCTTGTTATGATGATGTCGTCTGGGCTCGGTGATAGCGGAGGCGACGAGGGCTCCTCGGCCCCTAGGCTCCCCAAATATGGCAAATTGGGGATGGCCATCGAGAACAAGTCAGGGCTATCAGCGAGATCCCTCGAGCTGGTAAAGACGATCATCTGCTCGGGGTACATTAGTTGGAAGGAGGTGCCATACGAGCTCAAGTTAGCTGTTTGGGTGGCACTACAGGTAATGTATTTATATTTATATTTATATTTATATTTATATTTATATTTATATTTATATTTGTATTTATATTTATATTCATATTCATATGAATATTTCAGATTTCAATTTCATTTTATATTTATTTGCAACTAACATTGTATTTGTTGGATAGGAACAATTCAGCCTGGATCCAAAGCTACGCGATTCTGTCTTGGAGAAGTTGAGGGAGCAACACAAGACGTGGAAGAAAAATATGCGGACCCGGTACTTTGGAAAGACACGAGAGTCCATTATCCAAAGGCGTGAATTCGTCCCGCCGAAAGAGCCGATCTCATTGGCACAATGGCAAAAGTTCATTGACAATGAGATCGGGGAGCGACAATTGGCATCTCGCCAATCAGGGAGAGAAAATCGGGCAAAAAAGGCAGACGTGCACTACTTCTGCCGGACGTCTTACGCCGAGGTGGAGCATAGGATGATGGTAAGATTTAACTATAACTACAGAAATATATTATTCTGCATTATTTTACTTTGTGGGGCCGATACTAATTTTACTTTATTTTATTTCAGGGGACAGGGAGTGGCCCTGGGGTAGGCCACATAGGCTCGATACTTATGTGGCTCTTCGGACGAAGAAGAGGAAGGACAAGGAGGTGTCCCCGAGCGTCGCGGCCACAATTGTAAGTAATCCGTCAGTTAACTTTTTTTTAATTACGTTATAATTTTTTATTTACTTATTTTACTAATCATGTGATTTTTGTCATTTCCGGCAAAGCTTAAGGAAGTGCATGACTCGCAGTCTGATGCCGACAAAGCATCTTTGTCCACAGACGCACTCATCCAAGTGCTTGGCTCTAATCGTAAGGGGAGGACAAGGGGGTGAGCTCGCGGGTGGCCAAATCTAGGATCATCGGATTGAAGACGAGCTACACCTGGTTGGCTCGAACGATGGACTTGCAAGACGCGAAGGTGTCCCGTTTGGAGGCGACGGTCCAAGATATGTTCTCATTCATGAAGCGCTCGTTGGATGGAGGAAAATGCAAGGGGAAAGGGAAGGAGAAGGTGGGGGGGGAGAAGGTGCGGGAGGACGAGGTGCAGGATGACAAGGATGTGGACCTTGCTGCTTTATCGCCAACACGTGCGGACCTTGATGATCCACTTCCCTATTTGTCTCCCTTCGACCGACCGATGTTAACACTTTGGTTGGCCGAGCATGTTTATACTGGACATATTTGATGGACAGCAGATAGGGCGGGGGTTGAGGGACCCGAATATCATCCAAGGTGGACTAGTTCATGGATATGAGCTTCAAGACATCGAGTCCAAGGTGCTCGTCATGCATGTGATACCCGGGAAGGAGAACTCCCCGTTGTGGTTGCACGAACAATACGGCACGATGTATATCAGTGGGTGTGTCAATTCGTATATTGTGTGGCCTACTCACCTCCTCGGATTTAACCTTACCCAAGGCATGTAGTGACATTATTTGAATTGAATTGTATTATTTTTAAGTTGGTACATTTGAATTGTTTTTAAGTTGGTACATTTGAATTATATTTGGATTATATCGTGATGCATATTGTCTCTATTTTGAATGTATATTTGCACTATCTCTATTTTATTTGGATATATAATGTTTGAACATGTACAACGTCGCTATAACAGGTACATATATACTACTGGGCAGTGACAGTGGCCATATTGCCCAGCAGATTTTTTTTAATTATGCTCAGAATTGTCACGGTCATTGACCGTGACAAGTCCTTGACAATAAAGTTGTCATGAACTTGCCACGGTTAATGACCGTGATAATTTTTTTATTAAATGTCACGGTCAGGGACCGTGACACAATCGTGACAATTCTAACGAGATTGTCACGGTCCATGACCATGACAAAAAAAGTTGTCTCGCCCAGAATTATCACGATCATTGACCTTGACAAGTTGAACTTGTCAAGGTCAATAACCGTGACAATTCGGCAGATTTGGTGTAGTGAATCTAGTTAAGTATCAAGAGACTACAATGCCAAAGATAAACAAATGTTAGCGTACCTACAGGTCATATCCAATAGTTTCCATGAGGAAATAACAACCATGCAAATGCTCCGGTGACTTTGGGTTCAAGAGTCGACTCCGACGTCAAAAGAACAATTGAGGTCGATTACCGTAACCAACCAAGCATCAAGAATCCCAAGAATGTTGAACAAGTCCTCGCCATCCAAAAGGCTCCCATTTGGATGCACATAATCATAGCATAACTATAAGAGGATGTCCTGCCTTCCAACAAGAAGCAAGCCCATCAGACTAAGGTGAAAGTTATTCGATTTTACTTATCACCTGAAGGGAAGCTTAATAAGATATCTTTCGCGAGCCCATTCCTCTAGTGCATGCATCCAGTAACATCGACCAAGTCCTTTATGGGATGCACGATGAAATATATGGTAGCCATATCGGAGGAAGGATTTAGCAGCCATGACCATCAAAGAAGGGTACCGATGGTCGTAAATGTAAAAGGCACAATCTCATATTTTAGAAAATACAAAAAATATCAAGAGTTATCGCTCATGCTTCATTAACCAGCCAACCACCTCAATGTCACACCCCGCGTAATTCTGGCATCGGCCGCCACCAAAACTATATCGGGCGTGATCTAAATAAAATATCATTCTTAGCATGTGAAAAATATGAGACTTATAAAATCAATCCATAAGAGATATAATAAAATCAAACCCAAATGATAATAACCAATTATGCAATAAAAGATCCATCACCATGCTAAACTCCAATAATAATAATCTGTAATATAAACCTAAAACAACCGAATTCACAATGAAATCTCTAAATAAAACTCATAACAACTTTGGAACCGAATGGTCTAATCAAAACCACAAACCAAGTCTCAAAGTAAACACGAAGGAATGGAAAACTAAACTGCTAACTACTACATAAAGATGAATAGCTCCAGCTGAACTCCAAGAAAATCTCTCAAGAATTCTACGCAGCTACTCCAAAACTTAATCCTGAAAAAGGTAGTCAACGCACAAGGTCAGAGCCCCGAGCATGAATGCACACTACTCCCCTCAAATAGGATCCTTGAATCCAGACATTAGCATTATACGAGATAAATATCACAATAAAATATTTTAATTAAACGAGATAATTAAACGCGATTAATATAAATCACTAACTACACTCAGAAATTCTAATTCAATAATCCACACCAATATGATTTTGAATATCTAAGTCCCACTATGTTAATTTAATTAAATTAAATCAAGATCATTATGTTTTTAAATTTTATTATAGCGATCCTCCCGCCTTGGGTGGTAATCCACCAAAGTGTCACACTTCCCCTTGTCAATAGCCAGTTGATCTGTTTAAACTGTCGATACCGAAATATGACAAGGTTCCACACACGACACGATATAAACGCAAGCTGAACCGTTTGAACTGTCGGTCCCCACACATTATGTTGCCCAAATTTTAATACCCGATATTATCTTAGGCATTAATTCTCATCTTCTCAATTTCTCATTTATAAAATTACCCCACCCTTATTATCGATGTGAGATCCTCAAAATAACCCTTAGTCGCACATCTAAAAGTCCCCAAAGTACACATATGTCATACTATATAAATAGGATGGATTTCTAACATTAAACACATCCTAGTCTCATGCCTAGGCTAGCGTAACGTCGATAAAGTGTAAAAAATTTCCCCACCCCGAAATATAAAATTCGCACGAATCTAAGCTACCTAGTCCCATACCTAGCAAGCATAAATCATAATCAAAGTCTACCCACTAGTCCCATACCTAGTAACCATCCTATAAACAAGGTGAGCAATATACTACCCAAAAGCCCTCGTTCCCGCGATGGCAAAAGTGAATAATAATAATCCACACAATATCATAAATCATAAACACAACGTGACAATATAATCATAAAGATCCCAATTTAATTTAATTCAATTAATAGCACCGTCATTGTTTTCAACATAATTCATTCTATTTAATAATATTCAGTTATTTAACATACGACGATATTCAATATGATATAATCATTCTCTTTTATAAATCATCTAATTTTTTATAAGTGTGAACGCGTCCCATTAACCATGTAAATAATCCTATAAAAATTCTACATGTGAACCTACACCCAAAAACCATAAAAACCCAATAATCTAACCTACAAATCCAAGGGTTTCAAAGATTAAATCATATTTAAAAGTTTCATAAAAACAGTCCCAAAATTTAAGTGTCCACTTTCTCTAATTAAGTTATAAATTGATTTTATGAAAAACACGTGATTAAGGGTTTAGGCGACACTTAAGACGCATAATAGTAAAAAAAATAGAGTATTCATGCCTAAGATTAAGATGAAGAAATTCTAACTACACAGTTGGATTCCTCTCGAAAAATTAGCAAATAGACGTTCTTGAACAATCTTGAGAAACCCGGTTTAAATTTTCAAAATTTGGATTGAAAATAGCTCTCCAATGGACTTAAGATTTTGAGGGAGGAAGAAGAAGTAAAAGAGGAGATTGCTACTCTTAGGTTTATACGAAAGTATTTTTAAAAGTCCTAAACTCGTTACTTTGTTTATATACCAAAACGTATTTGAGTCCTAACCAAATACTAACACTTATAAAAAATTAAGGACGATTAGACCGTCATAATGGCTTGAAATTTTAGAATGTTGTAGCGAACGGTGAGACGGAGCTGTTGTGAAAAATTCAGCTCGATCGGATGGTCGAATTTCTAAAAATATTATTTTTATCCTTCTTAGTTCGGATCCTCCCCTGATTTTTATACAAAAAGTTATAATTTCCAAATTTTAATCGAGATTTAAATTGCACTTCAAACCTTATTTTTATATATAAAAACCAACAATTTAATTACTAAGAATAATTATATCCAAAATTTTATTTTTTCTCGAATTTCTCAATTAATTAATTTAATTAACTATTAAAAACATGGGGTGTTACATACTTTCCCACTAGCAAAGGAATTTCGTCCTCAAAATTAGACGAAGCATACACATCAAACGTAAATTCCTGCAACGTAAAATAAGGCTCACATACGCCTACCCGCGGAGTATCATGATTAAGCGCCCATACACCCAATTCTACACGCACCTACCCCACAAACAACAAAATAATATAAATAGCTATATACATAACTATAAAAGTAATGGCATACCACACGCTCTCGCAAATCACCACTCGATTATATTTTTGATAATCTTCGCAAAACATAAATCCTCAAATCAAGTCACATCGCTGCATCGATATAAGACATACCTAAAATTTATACTAATATCTTCCAAATAATTAACGTCTCCAAAATCAACTCTAAGGATCCTCACATTAAGCTTACTAATTCTAAACTCGATGCCTACAACGTCCTTAACAAAAAATTATATATCTCCAAGAAACACATCTAACACGTATGTTAGACCCTCTACCATAAGGAATACGAATCAACAAAGGGAATCAAAGATCGGTAACACGAAAAACTAAAGCCGACTCACAACCTACGAGACCTAAGACCATGCTCTGATACCGTCTGTCACACCCCGCGTAATTTTGGCGTCGGCCGCCATCAAAATTATGCCGGGCGTGAACTAAATAAAATATCATTCTTAGCATGTGACATATATGAAACTTATATGCCCGCCCGGAGAGAGCGAACGGAGCGCTAATGCGATAAAACTAAACTAAATCCACAATATAACAAGGTATAGAGCATCTAAATAAACCCATAATAATATAAATCCACTAATCTCAATCTCTTCAATTACAACAAGTCTCTCGAATTACAAACAATAACTAACTCGAAAATAAAATACAAATCTCCAATGCTCTATACAACAAAATAAATAATACAAATCTTTCCCAAATAATCCTCGCTAAAATCAATCTCCATAGCGCCCCAAAATCCGCGCTAACCTGCCACTAAAAGAAAATATGGGGAAGTACACAATACGACAGGAAATATGCTCAACAAATATATATTAGCGATGAACAAAGCGTAACAACACGAGTACAAATATTCAAATCAAAATGCAAATCTCAATAGCATTTCATCATTATAATTTCTCAACAACACTTTAATCGGGTCACCAGGCCTCACCACATCCGTATATGATTTATCAAGCCATAGCCCGGGAAACAGGAATTTTGGCGGGTGCCCAACATCCGTGCCATATTAAAATCTCATGACAACGTGCTCAATACAATATAATGATACCACATGAATCAAAATAATTTCAACAATTATTTTCCAAATTTCAATGAATTTATCAATTCAAATATGAGTTCAATTAACAAGAATTCAAAGAGAATGACACTCGCGAGATTTAAGGAGCATATTGTGTAAAAAACCCATACCTCAAACAATGATGAGAAACCAATGATCACATCCTCAAGATCAACACAAAAGATCTACAAAAGCTCCTCCAAGAACCTCCAACAAAATAGCCCCAAGAACACCTATAATCTATGGTTGGAACTCACAAATCTCAAGGGTCAATGTGTATATAAAAAGAAGAGGAATATAAAATATATTTTTTGCCAAAAAGTTGTGCCAAAAGTAGGTTAAAAGGGTTGCCCACGACTTCCTTTTATAATGTAAAGAAATGAAGAGTTGGAATCCAAAAGACTCCTTTAAATAAGGCAAAGAAATGAAGAGTTGGAAGTCAAAACAACTCCAAGAGTTAAAAACATTTAAAAATAATTTTAAAATCCGTTTTAACTCCGTTTTCGAAACCGTTTCAAATTATCGCCTTTAAAAATAATAACCAACATATTTGATCAATAAAAATAATTTTATCAAAAACTTTATTTTTTCTCTTTATTTTGAAAATACCCCAAAAATTACGCGGGTTATTACATTATAAAATCAATCCACGGGAGATATAATAAAAACAAACCCAAATGATAATAACCAATTATGCGAAAAAAGATCCATCACCATGCTAAACTCCAATAATAATAATAATAATCTATAATATAAAACTGAAACAACCGAATTCATAATGAAATCTCTAAATAAAACCCATAACAACTTTGGAACCGAATGACCCAATCAAAACCACAAACTGAGTCTCAAAGGAAACACGAAGGAATGGAAAACTAAAATACTAACTACTACATAAAGATGAATAGCTCCAGCTGAACTCCAAGAAAATCTCTCAAGAACTCTATGCAGCTACACCAAAATTTAATCCTAAAAAAATTAGTCAACGCACGAGGTCAGAGCCCCGAGCATGAATACACACTACTCCCCTCAAATAGGATCCTTGAATCCAGACATTAGCATTATACGAGATAAATATCATAATAGAATATTTTAATTAAACGATATAATTAAACGTGATTAATATAAATCACTATCTACCCTCGAAAATTCTAATTCAATAATCCACACCAATATGATTTTAAATATCTAAGTCCCACTATGTTAATTTAATTAAATTAACCCAAGATCATTATGTTTCTCAGTTTTATTATAGGGATCCTCTCGCCTTGGGTGGTAATCCACCAAAGTGTCACACTTCCCCTTGTCAATAGTCAGTTGATCCGTTTAAACTGTCGATCCCGTAATATGACAAGGTTCCACATACGACACGACATAAACACAAGCTGACCCGTTTAAACTGTCGGTCCCCATATATTATGTCGCCCAAATTTTAATACCCGATATTATCTTAGGCATTAATTCTCATCTTCTCAATTTCTCATTTATAAAATTACCCCACCTTTATTATCGATGTGAGATCCTCAAAATACCCCTTAGTCGCATACCTAAGGGTCCCAAAAGTACACATACGTCTTACTATATATATAGGATGGATGTAACATTAAACACATCCTAGTCTCATGCCTAGGCTAGCGTAACGTGGATAAAGTATAAAAATTTATTCCACCCCGAAATATAAAATCCGCACGAATCTACACTAACTAGTCCCATACCTAGCAAGCATAAATCATAATCAAAGTCTACCCATTAGTCCCATACCTAGTAAGCATCTTATAAACAAGGTGAGCAATATACTACCCAAAAGTCCCTCATCCCCCGCGATGGTAAAAGTGAATAATAATAATCCACACAATATCATAAATCATAAACACAACATGACAATATAATCATAAAGGTCCCAATTTAATTTAATTCAATTAATAGCACCATCGTTGTTTTCAACATAATTCATTCTATTCAATAATGTTAAGTTATTTAACATCTTTTATAAATCATCTAATTTTTTATAAGTGTGAATGCGTTCCCTTAACCATATAAATAATCCCATAAAAATTTTACATGTGAACCTACACCCAAAAACCATCAAAACCCAATAATCTAACCTATGCACCCAAGGGTTTCAAAGATTAAATCATATTTAAAAGTTTCATAAAAATAGTCCCAAAATTTAAGTGTCCATTTTCTCTAATTAAGATACTATTTGATTTTATCAAAAACACGTGATTAAGGGCTTGGGCGACACTTAAGATGTGTAATACTAAAGGAAGAGAATAGAGTATTCATGTCTGAGATTAAGATGAAGAAATTCTAGCTACACGGTTAAATTCCTCTCGAAAAATTAGCAAAGAGACATTCTTGAACAATCTTGAGAAAATCCGGGTTAAAGCTCCAAAACTTGGATTGAAAATATCTCCCCGATGGAGTTAAGGTTTTGAGGGAGGAAGAAGATGTAAAAGAGGAGATTGCTACTCTTAGGGTTTATAAAATAGTGATTTTAAAAGTCCTAAACTCGTCACTTTGTTTATATACTAAAAAGTATTTGAGTCATAATCAAATATAAGCACTCAAGTTTTTTTACGGACGATCGGACCGCCATTGTAATGACCTCACTTTTATGTGCTCATATGTATATAGTTTGTTTTTACACTCATGTGTTACTTACTATCTTATAAATGTTGTATTATTAGATATGTTATGTTATTGGCTATCAATATAACAAACCCCATTTTTTAATATGAAGAATCAATCGTAAATAGGATGAAATCGAAGTCTTATGACATATCTTAAGGTATATAATAAGTTTTGCGGTAGAAAATATAATTTATGAAACTTTAGGGACTAAAATAAAAATACAAAAAGGGCCATTTTGTAAATAAAATATTTTCAAGGACCTCTAAGAAATATTGAAAATATATAGTGTGAAATTACCAAAATACCCTTCATGTGTGAAATGACCCTTATACCCTTATCACCTTTTCACCACGTGCTGGTCACCTCCACCTTACACATGTCATCTTCAGAGAGAAAGCTAAAACACTTGTCATCATTTGGTGATGTTAGACTGCAAGACCACCCCGAAATGTGACACCCAAACGATGACTTGCCACCGTAATGCTTGATCACCTAGACACATGTCAACACCGTAAGACTTTTGGAAACCTATATATAGGGCCTTAAGGTTCATTTGAAACTCACACCAATTCTTTGAGAATTATAGTAAGAAAGAGTGATAGAAAGCTTGGGAAATATCTTCTTAGTTCTATAATTTCGAAGAAAGAATTCATTTCGTAGGTATGATTTTATTTAAATGTTATAATTCATTTTTGTAGTTTTAATTTCGTATTTTATAGCTTTACTTAGTAGTTATGCTGGTAAAATACACTAAAGACTTTACTAAGCAAAACTTAAAATTTGGAAGCAATCTAAATTGATTTTATTTTCAAAATATGTCAACTTGTTTGAAAAATATATATATACTCTTTTTAAAATGATTTTTGTAAGCAATTGCTCGTATTATGGAATCTCATTTAAGTAATTCCAAAGTCAGTCCCGGTGAAATTCTGTCTAGTTGAGATGGTATTTAAGTGGTGCCCCTGTGACCCTCCATATCTACTGGGAATAAATCCGAAAATGTTCTGTCTAGATGAGATGGTATTTAAGTGGTGCCCCTGTGACCCTCCATCTCTACTGGGAACCGACTGATTAGGAAGAACTATGAATTGAAATTCTTTAAATGCGATGAATGAATATTAAAAATTGAGAAAATGGTTTTAGTAACCTTTTTCAGCAAGATATTTTAGGATTAAAACACAATATTTAGAATTGGGCTTTATTTAGAATACATAATTAAACCTTTATTGTATTTATTAGATTAACGTGTGATCCAAGACTCAATATCTATATTTTCGAGCCTCTATTTTAGGTGAGTACTCTGACATTCCTTGTGTATTTTGATTATATGATATTATGCAAACTATATATATTTTGTGAACTGCATTTATTCTCAAAATTCATGTGATACCGATGACTGATTCAATTGTGATATGTTTATATTTGTCCATATAAACATACCGATTAAAATGATTATTGAAAAATATATTGAATATTGAAAATATGATTCGGCCTAAGGGACCTCTTTACTGACTGACCTTCCCAGCTGGGTTATCGCTGGTGTGCCCTAAATAAGGCGTTGTGACGAACTAGTTCGATTGACCCTCAACTACCGGGGTATAATACGGTAGAAGAATACGGTATTAGAGTGTACTTGGCCATTAAAATGATATGATTTAAAGAAAAAGATATCACATTTGAATTATTGCATTCTTCTTATTCTGAGCTATCCAATTGTGATATATATACCATCATTTCAAAATATATGTCTATATACTGCAAGTTCCTATCCATATATGTATATGCCTTCTCTTTTAACTTGAATAGGTATCTATATTCTGAAAACCTTGGAATGTCGGGAGATTAAATCTTATTCAGCTTTTAGCTGACGTTGTATAAATAACGATTTTTCAGGAAATAATTAGACGGGAGGATGGAGTGTAGAAGGACTATGTTGAAGATCTAGCTTGAGGAGCTATTTTGTTATAATTTTAAATATAACGTTTGTTTTTAGGAGATAGAGCATGTTTGGCTCTTTAGTAATAAGTTTTTAATTTTGGCATAAGTTGTAATCCGTTCATACTTTAATATATACGAAGTTCCCTTTTAGAAAGCTCTGATGACGTAATTCCATTTTTTCAATAGTTTACGATTCATGACCATGTGAATGTATTTCCGTTGCATTTATTTTAAGAAATATTTTAAGTCCATAACATTGAATGCCTTGGTGGCATGTCAAGACACTCATTCCCTACTACTATTAGGTTGGGGTCGTGACAGCCATAATGGGTTGAAATTTTAATATGTTGTAGCGAACAGCGAGACAGAGCTGCTGTGAAAAATTCAGCTCGATCAGACGGTCGAATTTCTAAAAATATTATTTTTCTCCTCCTTAGCTCGGATCCTCCCCTGATTTTTATACAAAAAGTTATAATTTCCAATTTTTAATCCCAATTTAAATTCCACTTAAAACCTTATTTTTATTTATATAAACCAACATATTTAATTACTAAGAATAATTAAATCCAAAATTTTATTTTTTCTTGAATTTTCCAATTAATTAATCTAATTAACTATTAAAAACATGGGGTGTTACACTCAAGTCACTAATCAGTTCCTGCCCTTTTGCTGAATAGGGGTTGGACATTATTGGTCCCTTACCCACAACATCAGAAAATCAAAAATATTTACTAGTCGGCACTGATTACTTCACCAGACGGATAAAGGTTGGACCTTTGGCAAATATAAGGGAAACCGATATGATCAAATTTATCTGGAGAAATATCGTAACCCGTTTTGGCGTGCCGATAACAATCATCACTAATAATGGGACACAATTTGAGAGTAGACCATTCCAAACTTCTAGAATAACCACAACATCAAGCACCATTACAGTTTAGTGGCCTACCCTCAAAGCAGTGGGCAGGTTGAGGCCTCTAACGAAAAAGTGCTCGACGGGATAAAAAAAAGTTAGAGAAGGCAAAAGGCACTTGGGTGGACGAGCTTCCCCATATCCTTTGGGCATATCTAACAACATCTAGGAGGTCGATTGGGGAATACCATTCGCCTTGGCTTATGGAGTGAAATACATAATTCCACTAGAAATTAGCTTGCCAACCATGAAGATAACTATTTAAGATCAACCTACAAACGAATAAAGCATAAAGTTTGAGCTCAACTCGACAGAGGAAATAAGAGAGCAAGCCTTGATTAAATTAACCTCCTACCAATAGTAGTTGGCTAAACAGTACAACAAAGGCGTCAATCCAAGGAAGTTTTAGGTTGAAGATTACGTCCTTCGAAAGGTGATTAGAGGTATGAGGAAGCCATCAGATGGCAAGTTAGGTTCTAACTGGGAATAACTCTTCAAATTCATCACAGACAACTTCCAAGGAGCCTGCCATCTGGAAACAATGGGGGCAGTGAGATTACTAGGGCTTGGAATGCGACCAATCTTAGGAAATTTTATTTCTAAAACTTTTTAGATTTTTTCAAGTTTCACTTTCTTGGATGATTCAAAGTTCAATTAATGCAATTAGCTTTTTTATTGTTCCATATGGCATGCCAACTTTGTTAATTACAAATTATCATTATGGAAAAGATATTATAATAAATTTTTTCAAAATTATCCGAACAAGTTTTAATCTCCGATTTGAATGCCTTAATAAGATTTCACCTACTCAAATTTTAAGGTTGCATGTTTTCGTCACTAATAAACACGAAAACATCAATCCAACCCTGATCATACCCCTCTGACCAGACTACGCGAGGTCGCATATGAAATTAATATATTAGTATTGTGATCTTTTGGTGTAATTTTCTCTTGGCCATATGGTCTTTTGTAAACGTTTTCTCGACATTGTCGAGCTTCTCCCTCGAAGAATTATTTTCTCTCTCCAATAATTCAATAACGTTTGCCAAAGCTTTTACTTTGACTATATGAAAAGTAATCACTCTAGCTTACTCACTATAAGCATTGGTAATCTTTTGGAATGTTAGCCGATTTGATAAGAATGCTTCCCAAGCTCGCCCAGAGGCTTTTTAATCAAGGATTAAGTCGAGATCTTTATCTTTTGGGGCCACTGGCACCAATGACAAGTTGCTATTGGACTATGAAGATAAAAGATGAGAGTGAAAAGACATTCAGAAACTATAAGAGTGAGTAAACACAAGCAATATGAAATGATTAAACAACGCACAAGTAAATTAAAAATGATAAAATCTCTTCATTGAAGTATAGAAGTTAAGCAAGCCCTTACAAAGCAAATAATCAAAAAGAGTGTAAAAATAAAGTACAAGAACTCTTAGTATAATCTAATTAGCTTGGCTTTGTTTCTCGGTGTCACCTGCTCCTGATTTGCCACAGACTTCCTTATTTTATTGCTTTCTTTGCTTTATCGATGTTATATCCTGAACAAAATAAGACATACGGAGCCTTCGTAGCAAGGCATAGACCCCTCCCTTAGTGTAGGAAAAGATATCGGCCTTATTGTTAATTATGCTTGGCTTAGGTACCTCTCTGTTTGGATTGGTAGTATGCCATCTAAATCAATAGTTATCTCATAAAACTAATGGCCTGCATTGTTGACGTAATGATTGTTGTTCCCCTGCATGTTTTATAAGGACATAAATTTCCAATCGAGTCCCACTGTATTGTTTTGACTTAATTCCATGAACAAAACGTTGTTTATAATATGTCATAGGGAGATTTTATTTTGTCACGATCCCACTTTGTCTATGGCGAATTGAAGAAATTGAAGACGTTGTGGCAAAGCTTCAAAGAATTAATCATGCCGAAGTTTAATTGGTGCAAATTTATTCATCTTCAAGATAATTGCATTCCGAGATCACACAGGTATGAATGCATATACTTAATGGAGCTCGGAATAATTTTTATAAAAGGATAATGATGAATTTTTATAAGGAAAATGTTTTAAAATATTTTTAAAAGTGTTTTAAATGTTTTACACTTCGTTTTATTCTGATAAGCTCGAAAATGAGTTTGACTTAATTGGATCTCTTTTGGAAGAAATATTTTAAAGAAAAAGTCAAATGCAAGCACGTCATTAGAACGACATCTGGATCGTTCGAGCGAGATGGCTATGTCGCGCGAACGACTGGTCAATCTCGTTCGAGCGACACATTTTTCGAGGCGATTAATTCTTCCTATTTAAAGCGTGGTTTCGTCAGAATTAAAGAGGAGTGCAATCTAGAAAATAGTTTTCAATCCAGTACGAGTTTTAAACATATTTTTCTAAGGTTTCAAAGCTTAAACCCATCCTTAGAGTTTGAAAAGATCCGAGTTATCATTACTATATGTTTAGGTGATCTTGCTGCACCAAGAAGGTTTGTTCTATACTTGAACATCTAGGTTTGCGGTGAAAAAAAGAGAAGGACTTCTTGTTCGATATCGTAAACGTATCAAAGCCATTCGGTGGACACTGAGACATTCGTGGAGTCGAGTATTGTTGACGAGCATCGTGGAAGACGGAATTTCTGCGTGGGTACTATTGAAGAACGACAGAAGATCAGAAGGAGCGTCAAGACCCATGGGGATCAATCATTGAGTAAGGCTAATATGTCTTTATAAAACCTTTGTTCATAGTGATTGTCTGGCTTGGTCCGTCCGAAGTTTTTTTCCCGTTTTGGGTTTTTTCCTCGTACATCCCGCATTGTGAGTATTGTCTACTTTACTTTACTTGCTTTAATCACTAGATGCATGTTTAGGATTAATCAAGATAAAATTGGTTTAAAGTAAAAATTGGTTTTTCACAACTTGGTTTGGTGCTAATTAAAAGTTGGATAATTTTTTGTGAAAATTGGTTTGATTTGAAACACAAGCATAAGGGCCACTCTTCATGATTATACACGTAAAGAATACCTATTATTTATGCTCGTGACACCTGAACACGTGGTTAATATGCATGTCCACCCACTCTGTTTGGGCTGTAACTAATTTAAAATTATTTATCATATCATGTGTAAATGGTGTAACTGCCTGACCTATAAAGGCAATCCGCATTTCCCTAATATATGGGGGGGATAACTAACTTTAAATAGTACGAAATCCCACAGTAATGTGGGATTGAAATGATCACGGTCGTGTAAACCCTAAATTGGTATCCATTCTCAAAAATAATATTCAGACCATCACTGCACCTGTGGACGTAAGTACCATTTATGGACTGAACCACGTAAAGCTTGTCTTTTTTTTTTATCTCTCATCTACATTCTCTGTTTATTATCATTTGTTATCGTTTATTACTGATTAAATCCTTGGCTAAGGCATAAATTTCCAAAACCATTTTTAGATGATAGCAAATTGGCATCGTCTGTGGTAAATTAATAAGCCATCGTTGTTTCATATTGATCTTAGATTCCTTTTATTCTTTAGCCCACTCTCTAATTTTTTAGAATGATCGATAACTCTGAAGACAGCCGCATGGCTAAGGCCATAACTCCTTCACCCCCTGTGGTTATGGGGGATATTCAAGGAACACCGATGAGCCTGGCGAAGGGTCAAGAATCTATGCAAGAGAGCATTAAGCAGCTAATGCGAACACTACAGATTGGATAAGGCAGGCCCGCTATAGATCCGGTCACCCCAAGGGAGAGAGTGTCGTCTAAAGGAAGAGGTGGATTATTACCTCTACCCCTACAGGGACAGGAGACACGCAGACATGATGCAAGCTCTCGAGAATACCAAGAGATTAAACTTGGGGTCACATGACAACAGGAGCACATCCAGGAAGTCCAGATCATGCCACGATCGAACATTCCATCCCCACGTTATCTCCTCCCTCCGATCGACGATATTTGACGATGAGCAATCCTTTTCAGAAGCAAAACCTAGCGTGTTAGAAAGGTTGTAGAGGGCCTGCCTTTGATCGGTTGGGCCCATATCACACTAGAGGACAAGATGTGGTGCCCCCCAGGACCATAATACACGATGAGAGGAATCTTCTCACTTGGTCACTAAAGGATCACATCGATCGACCAAATTTGGGGCAAGCACTAGAGTGTCGATAAAGACCGAACAAACTTCTCAAGAAGAGAGTTCGTTGAAAAGTCGAGGCTGAACAATCAAATATGAGATAGTAAAGGCTGAGCCAGAAGACCAACCATAAAAGGGATCCATTAAGCATTTAGAAGGTCGATTATGAGAAATGACCAGATCCAGAAATCCTCTCCACAGGAACTTTGTTAAGGGATATCCCTCCGTCCCCTCTATAGTGGGTTTTGTAACCCCGCCAAGTTCAAAACCCTGGAAATCACACCAAAGTGTGATGGGAAAAATGACCCCATTCTGTATGTGGAGTAGTATAGGCAACCATCGATATATATTCTGTCCTCGACGAAATACGTTATTGAGCTTTCTCCAGCACGATTACCGACTCTGCTCAAATTTAGTACAACAACTTGCCATGAGGGCAGATCTCTAGTTTCCAATAATTGGCGGATATTTTTGTTAGTAACTTTTGCTTTGAATCTAAACCAGGTAAAAGGGTTGCGCATTTACTCAGTGTTCACCAAAAGGCCGATGAGACCACGAGAGATTTCATCACCCTGTTTAACACTGGGAAGCTTGAAGTAGTGGACTACAATCAACAGACTGTTATAAACTGCACTGATGAGTAGGTTACAAACAAGAAAACTATTCTAGGCCCTCACAAAGGAACCACCTAGGACCATAACAAATTTTTTAGCCAAAGTTGGCAAGATCATGAATGTGGTAAAAGCCATGGCAGCCAAAGAATCATATCGATCAAAAGCTGTGTCTAACACAAGTAGCGAAAAAAAAGATCAGAAGGATAAAAAAGTAGATAAGACAAAGAAGTACGATGAGTACACCCCATGACGATAAGCATCGACCACATCCTAGAGGATATTAGAGGAAGTAAGGATCTCAGATGGCCTGGTAAGATCAAGGCACTTACTAATCAGTGCGACGAAAGTAAATAATGCAAGTGTTGATGTTGAAATCTGGATTATAGATCTTAGCCTTTAGTTACCAAATTTATCACCGCAGATAATGGATAAAATGAAAATATAAAGAAAGACAATAGATATTTTCACGTGTTTCAGCTCAGGAATGGAGCCTACATCCATGGAGCACTAGTATTTACGGTTTAATTGGTTACAAATCAAGGGTTTAGCATAAAGCTAGTATGTTCATGCCTTTCTCCCCTCACCTGGGGAAAATATTGTATTTGTAGTAAGTGGAAACTCAAGAGGTGGAATGCTTTTTATAGATTCAAGCATTTACACCTTTACACAATATAATACAGCTAGACGTCTTTCACGTGTATGTGCATGGTGATTGTTGAATGTCCCACGTGTATATGATGGTTCATCTTCCTATCTTCGGACGGTCGGGCAGCCGACCAGAAAGTATCTGATCCAACCAGTTCTCATCGAGCATGGAAAGCATTAGGATAATGTTGACATGTGTCATTGCTGTATTGGCTCAGGTGGCCTAATATTTTTAGGCTATAATAATGAGTTTCACAAAGATCACAACCACAACTAGAAAATTATATCGCCCTAAAACGAGATAGAGAACCTCATAAGGAAGGGTAAGATGTCTAGATACGTGGACAGAGATGAACGAGCAGGTTTAGGTGAACGTAAGCCCAGGAGATGATCAAAATCGCTATGTAGGAAGCCTGATGAGAAGAAAAGGGGTTGAGATGACGATTCAGAAGATGACCCAAATCTTCTAAGAAGCTAAAAGAATTAGTTCATGAGGTCAAGATGAGCTCTTTTGAATGTCACTTCATCGCTGGTGGAGATGCTAAGGGAGGAGAAGACCTGGTAGAGAGGAAGGCCTATCTTAACGAAGCTAAAGCCTATGCTCATATAAGGCAACTAAGCCTAACAAAAAACATATCGAAAGGTAAATAAAGACCGCTTAATAGTTAGATTTTCTAAAGATGACCCGTCTAGTGTTTTATATCTTCATGACAGCCCTCTGATCGTCACAATGATGATCTAAGATAGCAAGGTTGCTCTCATTCTTATAGATAATAGCAATTCTCCAGACATCATGTTCAATAATTATTTACGAAAAGTGAAGCTCAGGGATAACAGATTAACGTCGTTTCATCGACCATTGATTAATTTCTCAGGGGATAAGGTATATCCCTTGAGAACTATAGAATTGTAAGTTATAGCAGGTGCATGGACAACATACATAACAAAAAGGGCCTATTTCTTTGTCCTAGACAAAAAGGTTCTATCAGTTTATAACGTCAACTTGGGGAGAGTAGGTTTGAAGAAATTTGAGGCACTTCCCTCAACACTTCATCAATGTTTGAAGTTCCCAACTTATTATTGGGTCGGCATAGTTAAAGGCAACTAGGTGGACGCTAGTGAATGTTGCTACACTTCGATCGACTACAAAGAGCAGAAAAAGTTGACCACCACCTATTAAATTGAGATCATTGATCAGCGAGATGAAGAAAAATTAGTCAAGAGTCAGCTAATCGAGAAAATTGAGAATGTTATCCTTGAAGAACATCCCGAGAAGACTATCCAAATTGGGTTATCCTTTGATCCAAACCCAAAAAAGAATCTGATCGATTTCCATCGACAACAGAATTGCATGTTCACCTGGAGCTATGAGTATATGCTTGGAATTGATCGAGTTTTATATGACACGCGTAGTGGCAGGCACAAAACTGATTAAATAGAAGAGACGAGTCTTTGACGCCAAAAAAAGCATGGCAGTCCAGGAGGAAGTTTAGAAGTTGCAGAAAGCTAACTTCATAAAAGATGTCAAATGGCTCTCCAACGCGATCATAGTACGTAAGAAAAATAACAAATGGAGGATGTGTATGGACTTTACCGATTTGAACAAGGCATGTACCAATGATCACTATCCATTTCCAAGGATAGACTAGTTAGTTAATGCCACCTATGGACTACTCAGTTTCATGGACGCTTATTCCTGGTACAACCAGATAAGGATGAAGCCATCGAATAGGGAGAAAATATCATTCATCACCAATAGAGGCACTTACTATTACAATGTCGTGACCTTCTGCCTAAAAAGTGCCAGAGAAACTTACCAAAGACTGGTAAACAAAGTATTTGAGGATCATATTGATAAAAAATATGGAAGTATACATGGATGAAATGCTGAACAAGAGTAAGACCATCACCGACCACGTTAAAGACCTGTAGAAGACTTTTGATGAAGTAGAAAAGCACCGGATGAAGCTCGACCCGAATAAATGTGTGTTCCGGGTGAAGGAAGGGATGTTCTTGGGTTTTATTATCAACTAGCGAGGAATCTAAGCTAATCTAAAAAAAAATATGAGCATTGATCAATGTACAATCTCCAACAATAAGGAAGGAAGTACAAAAGCTGATTGGGCGCGTTGTCGTTTTAAATGGGTTCGTCTATAGAGCTACTGATAAATGCCTCCCTTTCTTTAAAGTTTTGATAAAAACCTTTGAGTAGAATGAGGAATGCGATAGCCCATTCCTGGAGTTGAAATGATATGTGGGATCGACCCCTCTCCTATTAAGATCAGTACTTAGATAAATTTTTTACTTATACCTGATAGTATTAAAGTCCACCGTCAGTTTAACTTTTGTAAAATAGGAGGATGGAATACAAAGACCAGTGTACTATACAAGCAAAGCGTATCGAGGCGCTGACATCCGTTATTATAGAAAGGAAAAACTTTCCCTCGCGCTAATTACAACTTTGAGGAGGATAAAGCCTTACTTCTAAGCCCATACTATTATTGGTTACACGGATTTACCCTCACGACAGATCCTTCGTAACAAAAAAAATTGGGTCAGCTAATGGCTTGGGCGGTAGAGTTAGGAGAATATGACATCTAATACGGGCCCAGGATGGCTATTAAAGTCCAACTAGTAGCAGAGTTTGTAGCCTAATTCACGTAAACCTATCGAGCAAACTCCTCTGGGAGAGAGCTCAACACATAAGGTGAAAAAGACTTCTTCAGAAGAGAGCTCCACTATGGCTGGATCCGAGCAGACTCCGTTGGGAGAGAGCTCACATACTGAAAGGAACGAACAAATTGTATTAGCTACAAATCCCTATGTGGTACCTCTAGGATTTATTGAAAGTAATGACGACCCTATTCCCGACCATTACCAGTTGAAGAAGCTATTCAAATTCAGAGAATTAGTTGAAGAGGATTTTAGTTAAGAAAGTGTTATCTAGAATCTCTTCGTAGATGAATCTTCTTGCACGATCGATATTGGAGCGGGTCTCATTATTACCACACCAGATGAAATAGATGTGGAGTATGAACCCCATTTTCAATTTGAAGCCTTTAAAAATAAGGCAAAATACAAAATGTTGATAGTTGGTTCGGACTGGCCTTTGTGACACCCCACCTAATTAAACTCCGGGTGATCAGTCCTTTATTAAATTAAATCCAGGTGAACAGTTGGTTCATTCTTAGCATCACCATCGCAAAAATAATTTTTTTCGTTTTAAACACCCTAACATAATTAAGCTAGATGTCAAAACAATTTATAACTTTATTTTATTTATTAAATTCCATAATGGAAACATTTTTAGATTAAAACACAATATGAATAATACGAGAGATAATTTAAAACAACCATGCATATGAAAATGTCAACTAAATTATTCAAACCAAGTAAATATCCACAACGTAATCAATATGACCAAAGAAATAAATACCACATAAGTACTGAATACATAAATCATAAATAGAAACAAAATCTTTAAAGTCTAAACTGGAAATAGAAAATGGGTGACACATGCCCTGTCTACTAAGGAACTAAAACAGGAACTGAATCAAAGGTGAGGTTGTATAGTGTAAAGACCTGCAACTCCCACATAAGCTGCAGCATATCCAGTCCAAGGAGTCTACACCTGGCGCCTCTGTGGCTAGGCACCTGTAATATATATATATATATATAAGAGAAGGAAGAAATGACAAGAAACGGGTCAGAGCCCGAGTGTAAAAATAGCTTTTAAAATATTTCAGCAAGTATTTAAAATGCTTACTGTGATAAGACAACCATGTTAGTGCGTAACACTCTCTTGAGAATTTATACCTCTCATCTAGTGTGCATGCCTATCGTACTACTCAAATATCCAAACTAACCCATTTCTCCTCCCCTACGCCTAACTCACGAGACAAATGATTTCAATTTATTTAAAAGGGGTAACATTTTGAGAATCTATAAATCAATTATGTTAACTCGGCATTTCAGTCGGATCTCAAGCACTTATTAGAGTTGGGAGTAGTTATACATTTATTACTACTTACACGCATAGTAGAGTAAGTTCCAGGTATAGAAATCCATATATCAATTGCCCATATAATATTACTCGACACCCCACATAAATATATGGTGCTGGCATACTCTGCTATCATATCCCCTATCGCTCATACAAATGGAAATACTAGTTCGGAATCTCTCTCGAACTGTATTAACACAAAACACACAAAATAGAGGCGAAGCATAGTTCCAAGTCACTAAGAGACCAGCACATATCCTCACGTCTCCTAGGACCGTCTGACTATCATTCTCAGATAGCATGTACCAAGGAATCCTATGTTCTAGCATACAGTCAATATCCCCCATAAAGGTCCCATCGAGATAAGACTGTCCCAGCACGGAAACACCCGGAATAGCAAGTAGCGTGGGTATAATTATACACAGAATATAATATATGTATATATATATATACACACACACACACACATGCACTCGGTTATATATATGAACTCTAAAATTTTAACTTAGATTTGTCCATCACCTATAATGAATATTTTTATCTATACGTGGCACGTATCACTCGAGTACTACGTATGCTTAACCTTTTATTTTATTCTCAATTATCTCCCTCTTCTAATTTCTTCTCATCCCCAGAAGTGGTTTTTATTCTATATATGAATACAGTAGGCATACCCTTACTACCATTCTGGTCTAAATCTTACCCGAGTCTCCAATACCTCGCTTTACGTATATGTGATCTCTAATTAAGTTTTGCACTCCCGTTATCCCACGTACATAACTCATTATAGAATCCTAATTATCAAAACTTATCTAGGCCCTACTGGTCCTCCCCATGACCCATTAACGCCTATAATTAATCCCCAAAGTTACTACGCATCCTACTCGAATAAAAGAGGGAAAATAGTGTGATTTCCAGGAAGGATCGATCGATCGATCGATGAAGGAGATCGATCGATCGATTCATCGATTGATCGATATTCATGATCGATCGATCGATCGATCGAACAGATATATCCCAAATTCTGCCATTAGTAACTACGGGTTTCCTTATTAAAACTCAACCAAAAATCCATTAATGAGTCCCAAACTCCCAACCAATGATTATATATACCTATCTACGTGATTTTGTACATAAAGCGTGTGCAAATTTCATCAAAGACATAGGATTAAAGGGCCAATTCACCATATTTGTCAAGAACCCTAGTTTCATCATAATTTCCAACATTCTAACTCTTTTTCTAGATTTCTTTCTTCTAAACCATTACAATTTCGTGGGTAATCCTCTACAAATGACAAGGCTTCCAGATTACATGTATTACTCCTAAAACATGTGATTTAAATCTCCTAATTCATGAAGTTCTTCAGTAAAACATATATTTATCAATCCTATTCTAACATGGGTGAATTATCAATTAGGAATCACCAAGATAGATACTTACCTTAGGATTGTAGGTCTGATTCCACGAATTTGACAGGTATAGGCTTGATCCCCTCGCTTCGATCTACGCTTTGGCGGTGATGGTGGTGCAATTGGTTTGGGTTTTGGCCTTGAATTCTTGGAAGGCTTTTCTCCTTTCTTCCTCTCACTGTCATTCCAGACTTTTGAGAATGATAACCCTAGAAGGCTCTCATAACATCTAATATTAAATCCTAATTTTCGTCATTAACTAAGGCTAAAAATGGAAAAGGAGCAAATTGTCCTCCCGAGGTGCCGGTTAGGCCTAAAAATGCCCCGGGATCCAAACTAAACTCCCGGGTACACTTTTCTGACTATCTCGATCCTTTCGAACACGTTGGCGCACTCGAAATAATAAATTAAATTCTACATATTACTTTACTCATTAAGTAATATTCATCAAATTCCCAATAATGACTAACTCTCGTTACGCTAGTAAATATTTAAAATAAATTTTTGGATTAATAATAAATTAATGTCTCAATTAAATTTAATAAATCCCCAATTTAAAAGTCATAAAAATACGGGGTATTATAGCCTCATCCTTCGATACCGAACATATATTAGCCCACAACGACTCCCAGTTAGTGGTTAACCAGTTACTCAGGACGATGATCAAGTATCTAGCCAAAGCAAAGTGTTGGATGACCAAATTACCTGTAGTAAAAGTTTGAAGAATCCCCTGAGCGAATAATACTATGGCAGACGTGTTGGCAAGGTTGGCATCAACCACTCGAACAGAGTTGCGAAGAACAGTCTCAATTTAGATACTTGTCCACCGTAGTATAAATGAGGAATTTTCTAGTATTATGGAAATGAATCTAGGCCCCTCGTGGATGGATTCGATACGAGCCTACATTGAGACAAGAGCAATACCATCTGACCCAAAAGAATTAAGAAGGCTATGGTACAAAGCCGTTTATTATGTGTTGGAAGAGGGAACGTTGTATAAAAGGGGGTATATCATCTCCCTATTATGGTGAGTTCATCCCACCGAGGTCATCAATTTGATTAAGGAGGTCCTCGAGGGGTGCTATGGTGCCCATTCAGCAGGGAGATCATTAGTAAAATAAATAGTTACATAGGGTTACTACTAGCCAACCATGAAGGTAGACTGTGTCTATTACGCCAGGAAGTGTGACAAATGCCAGAATTATGCAAAGATCCATCACACCTAGTGCCCCTTTGACACCAATCATTTCCCCTTGGCCATTTGCAATTTGGGGAATCGACCTGGTCGGCACATTATCGAGGACGAAGGGAAGGCTCAAATACTTAGTGGTTGTTATGGATTACTTCACCATATGGATAAAAGTAGAGCCTTTGGTGGAAATACCATACGAAAGAGTTTTCCAGTTCACTTGGAAGAATATTATTGATCGATATGGTATGCCTTACGCTTTTATCACCGGCCATGACACCCAGTTTTATAATTAAGAGTTTAAAGACTACTCCATTAGCTCAAAGATTCAAAAGCTCAGCTCTGACCCAGGACATCCACAGTGCAATGACCAAACAGAGATCACCAATAAGACTTTACTAGATGGTATCAATAATAGGTTGGACGACGCAAAGGGGGACTGGATCAATGAATTGCAAAGCGTACTATGGGCTTATAAAACTACCCCCAAGACTGCCACTGGGGAAACTCCATACATGCTAGCCTTCAGTATTGAAGGCCTCTCCAGTAACCGTGTCCTCAATTTTAATTCTCCCAAAAGTGACTTGATAAGAAAACTTGACCTAGACCTTATGGAAAAGTTAAGGGAAAATGCAGCTTTAAGGGTCACCATTTACCTGTAGAGAATAGCCCGCTTCTATAATTGCCGAATAAAATTGAGTACTTTAAAGGAGGATGACTGTTGTGACACCCCTCCTAATTAATTACTGGGTGGTCAGTCCTTAATTACTTAATTTCAAAATATCAAATTGGTTCAGATAATGCATCACTGTCGAAAACACAAATTTTAATTTAATAAAAGCTAATCACCTAATATTTAAAAAGGTTGGTGTCAAAATTTTATCTTGTTAATAACCATCAATAAAGGAAAATTTCAATCACCACAATAATGATGAGGAAAGAACTAACTGAATTTAAATAAAGAGTAAACATTTCCAGTCAAAATCCCATATAATAATCTGAATACAAGAAATCCAAGTCTAATAATAGAATCCATCAAATCCAAATCTCTGAATATAAGAAAGGAGGAACGACATGTCCAACTGAAATAAATTACTGATAGATAAGGAGAAATAGACTCAGAAGCGTATACTAGCAATATCCCATAACTTCCACAGTTGCTACAGCTCGGCAAATGAATGGAATCTCCTAAGTCTAGTGTCCTTATGGTTGGGCACCTAAAATAATAGAACAAGAAAAGAGATTTGCAGAAAAATGGGTCAGAGCCCGAGTAGAAAACAATTTAAATATGGCAAGTGCTTAAACTGATTTACATAGCACAAATATTATCCATGTTAACTTAGCGTACTCACTTGAGATGCTCACCTCTCATCTAATGTGCACACCTAGCGAGTCTAACTACCCATACTAGTCTCATCACTTTACCTGATTATATGTAGGATAATCACTATGCCGGATACAATATTTAATTAACCCGAAATTAATATATTACTATTATTTAGGAATAGGTTTAAGGAGTTTGTAACTCATTTTCATAGCATTCTTTATTCCCAACTAGTGACCCAATAAGTATATACCTTAATAAGGTAGCCAATAAGAAACAAAGAATAAGAACTCTGTATACATATATAAAATCTCACTATGTATACATACAATTATATCTATACATCACCCATGGTTAAGAATGGTGCTAGGAATACTCGGCTATCTAGTCCCATTGCAACGCTCACGCATAAGGGACAACATGTTCAATCTCTCAAGAACCATTAAAATATATACACATATTGGAGGTGAATATAGTCCCAAGCCGATGGGCTACGCACATAACTACGCACCCATATGTCTGTCAACACTATCGTTCTCACAGATAGCCCGTATCTAGGTTCCATGCTCTAGTGGTATGACTTGAAATCCCCCGGAGGCACACACGATATGGTTGTCCATAACGCGTTAACCCCCGTTCGATAGCCAGTAGCTAGGTATGTCATACACATGATATTCCAAGTAATAAGCATGAACACAACTTATATACATTAATAAGTAATCACATAACCCAAATACTATAATTCGTAAGTAATATTAACGCCATTACTCTCCACGATATCCGTATATATATAGCCTCTCTAGAACTTACATTATCTCCTAGGTTTTCACATAAATTCGGTACTCGAGGACCATTACACCCTTAATTCCCTAACGCTTTGGAATTTAAGCCACCCGTTACTCACGTAGGTTAATACACTTGCTTTGATAACCCTAGGATGGTTTTTAACTCGAACGAACCCTAAAAGCTCAATCTAGAATCTCGTTAGAAGTTCCAGGATTCTCGTTCGAATGAGGTCGTACGAAGTTCCCACTTCGAACGAACTCAGCAACTCATTAGAAAGGTTATTGGAAATCTCGTTAGAAGGTTCGTTCGAATGAGGACGTTCGAACGACCTGGGCAGGTCTTCTAACGAAAATTTCGGACAGATATAGTTCTTCCCCAACTTCCATTTTTCTCAACTTTTAATCCTAAAAAACTTACAAATACTCAACCCAATCCAAATTAAATGTTCCTACACTAATCCCAATCACCCTAAGATCATTTCTAACACGAATTAAAGGTCAAACCCTTATCAAATCAATCGAATTCAACAATCTCTTTAATTTCCAACGAGTCTCTTAAATATGAACCCAGAATTTTAATTGTCCAAAACTCGTATTATAATTCGTGATTACAACATAAAATTCCCAGATTTTAGTAGTCTAATCAGGGGCAAAACCTCTACATGCATACCCATCTCCAATTCATAAGGTTTCTTCACAATTTAGTCTAATTAAACCTAAGTTTTCATTATGTAAAGTTTATATCACCAAACCTAAATTAACAGGAATAATATATGCTCGAAGAGTAGCAAGATAAACACTTGCCTCAGAATGAACTTATGATTCTTGGGCTGAAATTGGTATGGGAACGATCCTCTTGACACGATCTATGCGCTGGTGTAATTTTTGGTGTGAAAGCTCGAGTTCTTGGCTTAGGGCTCTAATGGAGTCTTCTTCTTCCTTGGTTCTTTCTCTCTTTTTCTCTCTTTCTCACGTAAGTTGAAACTGGCAGACCACTAACCTTCAATGCTTTTAGTTAAACTCAATTTTCGTCCATTTAATTACCTAAGAATCCCAAAAGATCAAATACCCCTCTAGGGTGTCGTTTTGGGCTAAAATGCCCCGGACTCCAAATAAAATACTCGAGTAGTGTTTTCTGACTATTTTGACCCTTCCGGACACTCTGGCGCACTCAAAATAGTCATTCGAGTTATATAAAAATAATTTACCTTTTTTAACCCCCAAGTACATACCGGTGACGCGACTTATACGCGCGTCCCAAATAATTATAACATGACTGTCGTGTATCTTATCTCGGCCATAATATTATTTTGCTAACTACTAACTCTCGTCATGCTAGTAATTATTACCATTGAATCGATTTAGTTACAAATTAAATTTTCTCCCTTAAATTAATTAATCCCCATTTTCCATAATTTTATAAAAATAAATATGCGTAAAAATATGGGGTATTACATACTTCCCCCCTAATAAAAGAATTTCGTCCCGAAATTCGAAAATGGAAATATACCTGGCAAGAATAACTCTGGATAACGTTCACGCATGTCATCCTCTCGCTCCCAGGTTGATTCCTCAACGTTATGGTGCTGTCACTGAACACGAACTAGTGGTACTATCTTCGACCTCAACTTCCTTTCGCTATGATCTAGGATAGCAATCGGCCCCTCCTCGTAGGAGCTATCAGGCTATAAGTCGATCTCTTCCAACGCAATGTGAGTATGGGACAAATAATCTCGAAGAAATCTCCTTAGCGAAGAGATATGGAACACGTCATGGACCCTATGCAAGTGCTCCTGTAGCCCAAGTCTATAAGCAACTGGCCTAATCCTCTCGATAATGAGGAATGGCCCTACATACCTAGGCGCTAACTTTCCCTTCTTCCCAAAATGCATAACTCATTTCATAGGAGACACCCAAAGTAACACCTGATCCCCAATGTCAAACTCTCGGAAATACCGTTTAACGTCAGCGTAACTCTTCTGTCGATCCTGAGCAACCCGAATACGGCTACGTATCAACTTTATCCTCGCCGAGGTGTCCTGAATCACCTCCTGACCAATAGCTTGTTGCCCCCCACCTCTAGCCAACATGCTGGGCAATGACAAGGTTTGCCGTATAGTGCCTCAAATGGAGCCATACCGATAGTAAACTAGTAGGAGTTGTTATAGGCAAACTCCACCAGTGGAAGGTACTACTACCAACTTCTGCCAAAATCAATGATGCACATACCCAACATGTCCCCTAACATCTGATTTGTGCGCTCGGTCTGACCATCCGTCTACGGGTGATAGGCTATGCTCAGTCGCAACTCCATACCCATCGCCTCCTGAAAACTCTCCCAAAATCGAGACATAAACACCTTATCTCTACAAGACACAATATTTAGAGGCACTCCGTGGAGTCTTACTATATCTGCTATGAATATTTGAGCGTACTGTCCCGTAGTGTAGTTTGTCCTAGTTGGCAGAAAGTGGGCTACCTTGGTCAGCCGATCCCCTATCACCCATATCAAATCGTGACCCCTCTGTGATGTAGGTAATCCTGTGATGAAGTCCATGGAAATGCTCTCCCATTTCCACATAGGAACCTCTAATGGATGTAAAAGTCATGTCGGTCTCTGATGGTTCACCTTTACCAACTGACAAGTGGCATATTTCAAGACGAACTCGACAATATCCTTCTTCATCCCGCTCCACCAGTACGGTCTATGCATATCCTGGTATATCTTATCCCTACCAGGATGTACCGTAAATCGTGAACTGTGCGACTCTGTCTTCACCCCATGTCACAAGTCTTCACCCTCAGGAACAACCAATTTTCCATTGAAACGTAGACTCTCGTTTTAACCCATAGTAAAAGACTCAGCCCCCTCTGTTAGAAGTAGCACTATCTAACTTTAGCAGAACGGATCAACTGCCTGAGCCTGTACTACTCTCGTAATAATCTGGGGCATAACCGTCATCACAGACATGAACGATCGAGCCACCGTATCCTGGTGCCCTAACTCCTTCCATTTTGCTTTCCACACTTCGACCACCTCCCCTACCGGCCTATGGCTCAACGCGTCTGCTACCATGTTAGCCTTTTCGGGGTGGTATTGGATATCAAAATGATAATTCTTTACAAACTCAAGCCACCGGCGCTAACGCATATTCAACTCCTTCTGTGTGAAGAGATACTGTAATGACTTGTGATCTGTGAACAAGCGAAATTTCTCCCCCAGGAGGTAATGTCTCCAAATCTGAAGTGCAAACACCACCACCGTTAACTCTAAATCGTGGGTGGGGTAATTCCTCTCATGAGGCTTAAGCTTTCGGGAAGCATAAGATATAGCATGCTCCTCCTGCTGAAGTACACCTCCAAGTCCTAATAAGGACGCATCAGTGTAGACTAGATACTCTACTCCCGGTCTGGGTATTGCTAACACTGGTGCTGAGGTTAACTTATCTTTCAACTCATTAAAGGCTAACTGGCAGGCATCACTCCAGATAAACGGCACCCCTTTGCGAGTCAGGTGTATCAACGGGCCCGCTATCTTCAAAAACCCTTGAATAAACCTCCTGTAATATCCGGCTAAGCCCAAGAAACTGCGTATCTCGATCGGTGTCATGGGCTATCTCCACTCCCTCACCACAGACACCTTCCTCGGATCCACTGATATCCCTCTGTCAGAGATTATATGCCCCAAAAACTGGACCTCCTTCAGCCAAAACCGACATATTTTGTATTTTGCGTACAACTCATGCTGACGCAATGTCTGCAAAACCTTCCTCAAGTGCTCAGCATGCTCTTCCTCGGTCTACGAATAAACCAGAATGTCATTTATAAAGGCAATGACGAACTAGTCCACTAACTCTCTAAACACCCTGTTCATCAAGTCTATAAACACAACTAGGGCGTTGGTTAGCTTGAAAGGCATAACCCTGAATTCATAGGAACCATATCTCATCAAGAAGGCAGTCTTCGACACATCCTTCTCCCTGATACGCAACTGATGGTATCCTGATCTCAAGTCTATCTTCGAGAAGAAGGCCGCTCCTCTCAACTGGTCGAATAAGTCATCGATTCGAGGCAACGGATATTTGTTCCGTATCGTGACTTTGTTCAACTCCTGATAATCAACACATAACCTCAACGATCCATCCTTCTTCTTAACGAATAGTACGGGGGCACCCCATGACGAAGTACTCCTACGGATAAACCCCTGCCCCAATAACTGCTCAACTTGGTCACGTAACTCCCTCATCTCTGCTGGAGCCATACGATAAGGTGCGCGGGCTATCGATCGAGTATCTGGCGCTAAATCAATGACGAAGTCAATCTCTCTACTCAGCGGTAACACCACAATCTCCTGAAACACATCGGCAAACTCTCGAATAATAGGAATCGAATCAAGCGGTACCACTACCTTCGTAGAGGTCTCCTCCTCTATATTGTATAAATGAGTGGACGATCCTCCCTCAGAGCGGGGCATCGCCACCAGGAACATCTCTTGATCGGGTATGGCAAAAACTATACTCTTAATAAAAAAATCAATCATAGCCCTATACTTGACAAGACAATCCATACCTACAATCGCATCATACTCGGACATATCCAATACGAGCATGTCAGCGGGTAAGATAAACCTCCCAATACTTATAACCACTCCTCGATAAATAAAAGAAATAACGGAACCTCTACTCAATGGTGAATCCACACAAGTGACCGTACCCTCTGTTGTATCAAATAATCTCGTAGTACGTGCAAACCCCGTGGTAATAAAATAGTGTTGGGCCCCCGTGTTAAATAAAATGCGCCCCAAAGTCCCCTGGATAGAAAATATACCCTCAATAGCGGGTGGGCCTTGCAGGACTGCGGCGTAGTAAAGATTGTAGACTCGTACATACTAAAGTTGTCCCTGTTGAACCAGGACGGCTGGAATGGGTGGCAGTGCTGGCATCTGTGGGGGTGCTGGGAGAGCTGCGTGAAATAATGGTCTCTGGGGCTCCTGGCGAGCGCCCTGCTGCTACTAGCCTCTCCCTTTCTGAGGGTAGTCTTGACGCTTGTGTCTAGTATTTCCACAAGTGAAACATCTCCCTAGGAAGCGTCCTCCTCTTTGTCCCTGCTGTACCCAACCCTGATGGTCGTTACCACCCCTCCCTTAGCCATTCTGGCCCTGCTGAACCTGCTGTCGGCCCTAATGGTTGTGCTGACCCTAGTGGCCATGTCGGAAGCCTCCCTGCCCGTGTCTAAAACCTACTGATCTAAACCTCTTAGGATCCCCCTGCTGGGAACCCTGGCCACTATGTCTATGCTGACCCTGAACTGCTTGTGCCCCACTGACACTATTTCCTCCTATCCTGCCCTGCTGGATGGACTCTCCTACTCGCTTAACCTCTGTCAGATGAAAATGGTGGTCCTGGTAGTGGAGTAGTGCTGCATTAACCACATCCGAATAGGTGGCCAAAGAAAGATTGCCTATCAAGTTCTGGCGAATCCTCCATGTCAACCCATCAATAAAATGATAAATCTTCTTCTCCTCAGTCGGGATTTCATCCGGTACAATGTTCATAAGGTTGATAAACTCTACCTCATATTCCGCCACGGTCTTTCCCTCTTGTTTAAAATTCACCAATTTCCGTCTTATCTCTGTCTGGACGGTCGGGGGAAAATATTTGAGGTCGAATCGCACTTAAAAGTTTCGAATAGTGAGCGTCTCTCTCTCCTTAGCGGTGGTAATAGACTCCCACCACTGCAGTGATGCTCCCACTAGCTTGAACGTCGCCATTATCTGACTCTGCACCTCCGTGCACTCATACATCCTCAAGTGCCTCTGGATTTCCTTCTTCCATTGGCTCGCTACCACCACATCGGAGCTCCCTATAAATTTCGGGGGATGCGCCTTCTGGAAGGCATCCCTAACACGTTCTCAAGCAGACGGGAAGGCCTGGGCCTGAACTGGAGCCACCACCAGTGCCTGAGATGGTGCATGTTGCATAACTGCCAATACGGCATTCACCGCCTGAGTTACAATGGCAGCAATTTCAGTGGCATTCATCATACCCTGAGCTGGAGTAGGCTGAGGTTAGGGTTGGGTATCCCTGGGAACTCTCTGTACACGCCGAGGAGGCATCTGAAAGGAGAGAAAAGTTTCACAAGAATATAGTGATTATCTCAAAGTAGCTGAAGAACGTAAAATGCATAAAGAGTACAACAATCCTAAAATATAGGGCTTTATATCAAAAGACGCTACGCGAAAACATAACAAGCCGTAGAGATTCGAAGGACACTAGAACCTGATGCTCTGATACAACGTGTGATACCCCTCCTAATTAATTACCGGGTGATTAGTCCTTAATTAATTAATTTCAGAATATTAAGTTGGTTCAGATAATGCATCACTGTCGAAAACTCAAATTTTAATTAATAAAAGCTAATCACCTAATATTTAAAAAGGTTGGTGTCAACATTTTATCTTGTTAATAACCATCAATAAAGGAAAAATTCAATCACCACAATACAACACAATAATGATAAGGAAAGAACAAACTAAATTTAAATAAAGATCTGGAGTAAACATTTCCAGTCAAAATCCCATACAATAATCCGAATACAAGAAATCCAAGTCTAATAATAGAATCCATCAAATCTAAATCTCTGAATATAAGAAAGGAGGAACGACATGTCCAACTGAAATAAATGACTGATAGATAAAGAGAAATAGACTCATAAGCGCTACTAGCAATATCCCGTAGCTTCCACAGCAGCTACAGCTCAGAAAATGAATAGAATCTCCTAAGTCTGGTGTCCCTGTAGCTGAGCACCTAAAATAATAGAACAAGAAAAGAGATTTGCAGAAAAATGGGTCAGAGCCCAAGTAGAAAACAGTTTAAATATAGTAAGTGCTTAAATTGATTTACATAACACATATATTATCCATGTTAACTTAGCGTACTCACTTGAGATGCTCACCTCTCATCTATTGTGCACACCTAGCGAGTCTAACTACCCATACTAGTCTCGTCACTCTACCTGACTATATGTAGGATAATCACTATGTCGAATACAATATCTAATTAACCCGAAATTAATATATCACTATTATTTAGGAATAGGTTTAAGGAGTTTATAACCCATTCTCACAGCATTCTTTATTCCCAACTGGTGACCCAATAAGTATATACCTTAATAAGGTAGCCAACAAGAAACACAAAGTAAGAACTCAGTATACATATATAAAATCTCACTATGTATACATACAATTATATTTATACAGCACCCATGGTTAAAAAAAACCTAGTGCTAGGCATACTCGACTATCTAGTCCCATTACAACGCTCACGCATAAAGGACAATATGTCCAATCTCTCAAGAACTATTAAAATATATACACATATTGGAGGCGAACATAGTCCCAAGCCGATGGGCTACGCACATACCTATGCACCCATACGACCGTTAACACTATCGTTCTCACAGATGGCCCGTACCTTGGCTCCATGCTCTAGTGGTACGACTCAAAATCCCCCGAAGGCAAATAAGATATGGTCGTTCACAACGCGTTAACCCCGTTCGATAGCCAGTAATTAGGTATGTCATACACATGATATTCCAAGTATTAAGCATGCACACAAATTATATACATTAATAGGTAATCACGTAACTCAAATACTATAATCCGTAAGTAATATTAACGCCATTACTCTCCACGATATCTGTATATATATAGCCTCTCTAAAAATTACATTATCTCTTAGGTTTTCACATAAATTATGTACCCAAGGACCATTACACCCTTAATTACCTAACCCTTTGGAATTTAAGCCACCCGTTACTCACGTAGGTTAATACACTCGCTTAGATAACCCTATGATAGTTTTTAACTCGAACGAACCCTAAAAGCTCAATCTGGAATCTCATTAGAAGTTCCAGGAATCTCGTTCGAATGAGGTCGTTCGAACGAAGTTCCCACTTCAAATGAACTCAGAAACTCGTTAGAAAGGTCATTGGAAATCTTATTAGAAGGTTCGTTCGAACGACCTGGGCAGGTCTTCTAACGAAAATTCCGGACAGACCCAGTTCTTCCACAACTTTGATTTTTCTCAACTTTTAATCCTAAAAAACTTACGAATACTCAACCCAATCCAAATTAAATGTTCCTACACTAATCCTAATCACCCTAAGATCCTTTCGAACACGAATTAAAGGTCAAATCCTTATAAAATCTATCAAAATTCAACAATCTCTTTAATTTCCAATGAGTCTCTTAAATATGAACCCAAAATTTTAATTGTCCAAAACTCTTATTATAATTCGTGATTACAGCATAAAATTCCTAGATTTTAGTAGTCTAATCAGGGGCAAAACCTCTACATGCATACCCATCTCCAATTCATAAGGTTTCTTCACAATTTAATCTAATTAAACTTAAGTTTTCATTATGCAAAGTTTATATCATCAAGCCTAAATTAACAGGAACAATATATGCTAAAAGAGGAGCAAGATAAACACTTGCCTCAGAATGAACTTCTGATTCTTGGGTTGAAATTGGTATAGGAACGATCCTCTTGACACGATCTACGCACTGGTGTAGTTTTTGGTGTGAAAGCTCGAGTTCTTGGCTTAAGGCTCCAATAGAGTCTTCTTCTTCCTTGGTTATTTCTCTCTTTTTCTCTCTTTCTCACGTAAGTTGAAATTGAGAGACCACTAACCTTCAATGCTTTTAATTAAACCCAATTTTCGTCCATTTAATTACCTAAAAATCCCAAAAGACCAAATACCCCTCTGGGGTGTCGTTTGGGCTAAAATACCCCAGATTCCAAATAAGGCGCACTCAAAATAGTCATTCGAGTTATATAAAAATAATTTACCTTTTTAACCCCTAAGTACATACCGATGACGCGACTCATACGCGCGTCCCAAATAATTATAACATGACTGCCGTGTATCTCATCCCGGCCATAATATTATTTCTCTAACTCCTAACTCTCGTCATGCTGGTAATTATTACCATGGAATATAATTAATTAAAAATTAAATTTTCTCCCTTTAAATTAATTAATCCCCATTTTCCATAATTCCATAATAATAAATATGCGTAAAAATACGGGGTATTACAATTGTGTCCTAAAAAAGGTAATTCAGAAGGGAAGCAAGTTAAATCCAAATTAACACGATCCGTATCACGTGTCAAGTGTAGTGAGGCCATGAACTTATCGCGTAAAGACTATCGATGGCGAATAGGTCATGAACCCCTAGACTGCCGAACACTTAAGAAAGTATTACTAGTAATGTAAAGGACCACGGTCCCTCGTGCTTATTATGTACTCCAAGTTTTTCCATGAATAAAATTTCCATTTCCTTAAATTTTGTTATTTTATTTTCTTTTTTCGGGCATGAGATATGTGTATGCACATATCAATGCTAAAAATAGGGGCTCTTGTACAATTTTGACACACGAGGTTGCGAACAAGAGCCAATATACAAACTTGTTGTATGAATTTATTGAACAAATAAGTCACGAACATAAATAATGTATGACTTCATTGATTAAACAAGTCACAAATAGAAATCGTATACGACTTCGATGGATAACACAAGTCACGAATATAAACTAAACTTCATGAATGATCTTATCCCTTGACAAACTGCGAACTATAAGTACCCCTGCTAGAGTAAAATGAGTCCCTATATTATGATGAACTAACACAATAATAACCACCTTTAGAGCCTTGGATATGACTAAGGTAACCAATGGTTGACACATAATTTACCCATTAAATTATAAAGCACTGGTAGAACCTAAGTCCAATTAAAAAATATGTTTATGATAAGAAAATAGTAATACAGTATATTAAAACTTACAACAAAGTTAAGCCATAATCGAGAAACTTAATTATGCATCGCATGAAGTACGATATTACAAAATAAACTTGCACACTCCAAACACCAAGTTCCAAGTTACACCCAATAATTACAAGAAAGGCCAAATTTTAAAAAGCTTCATAAAGAAATCAAGCAACAAAGGTATTATTATTGTTGCCCGGAGGAGGAGGCGGATCAGAGGCAACGAGCATATCTATATCTTTATCTATAGGTTTATCGATGGCCATCACTTGTTCGCCTACTAAGGCAGTGGCCTCCTCCTTATCACCCTGCCAAGCACTAACCACCTTAGCAATATGAGGGTAATGGGTCATCACCCTCTTCTTCAACTCCTCATATCCATCCATGAAGAAGACCACACAATCCACGTTAGAGTCGGTAGATGACTTGTACTTCGCTATCCCAACCTCCTCAGAGGTGGCCAGAGCTTCCTGAGACTTCTTTAAGTCATCGACTAATGTGATATTGACCTTGTTAGCCTTCTCCAGAGCTTTGTTGGCTGCAGACAGAGTCTCGTACAAACTCTTATTAGTGGCATCATCAGTGATAGCCTTATCTCGCAGTTTGGTGTTCTCCTCTTCAGCGGAGCTTAAAGCCACTGTCTTGTCCACCAACTTCCCATCACGCTCCTCTAAGTCATCACTAATCTTCTTTAAATCTTCAAATTTCTGCTCCAACTTAGTTTTTAAGTTTTGATTCTCCTCTGAAAGCTCTTCATAGGCAACACGATTAACCACGACTTTTTTTCTCAAAATGGTCAAAGCAACAGTCAATTAATGAAACATATACATTAAAAGGGGAGTAAACTTTCAAACAATTAACGAAAGTAGCAAAGAAACTTACCACCGACAATCTGTGCTGAGTCAACCTCAACAAAGAGTCTAAATTATATCCTTTGAGACACTCAAAATTCTTATTATGCACATGATAGGCGAGCAAATTAATAGCATTGTTAGCATGATGGAATATGGATTTAGGGTAGGCTCTAAGTTCCTCTGAGGAGATCCTGTGATTTGGGTCAAACTTAAACTCTTCAACTTCCCCATATCCTTTAGACTCTCACCAATCTACGAAAAGGCATGGCTTCAATAGTTTTTGGCACTTTTGAAATACTCTGGCTAATCGAGGGTTCCAAAGGACACTTATCGCCAACTTTGAGGGTTTGAGAATACACAGGGGCTTTCCCCTTTGACTTAGACATATTGGAAACTACTTCATCAACCTTTTTTCTAGCATTCTACTTAGCCTGAACCTGCTCGTCCTCGGCCTTCTTCTCATCCTCGCTTTTCTTCCTCTTAGCCTCCAACATACTTATTCATGCCTCTATCATCTTTTTACGAGCTCACTCCATTACTTTTCAGTCAATATGATGGATGGCCATCCTAAACGTTGATTCATATGTGTGATCAAATATATCTGAGGATACAATGTGACGAGAAAAAATATCAGTAAGCTAAGAAAAACAAATGAGGATATGCGAAGGAGGAAGGACATTGGTACTGTCTCAAGATTAGCCTCAGCCTCCTCAAAATCAGCGGCCCCTCCTAAATTGGTCTCATGCAAGATGTATTCCTCTAATGGGACCTCAAATTTAATATGAGTAATTTCTCATGGCAAGGTATAATACCTGACTGGAATAAATTTTTTTATAGTAAATAACTCCTCGAACTTCAGAGGCTTCTTCAGGCAATATGCCTCAATTAGGTCCACCACGGCACCAGGAAATCGAGGAGCCATTTTTACTGAAATAAAAAAGGAGAAGGGGTAAATAAAGAGATCGTCATAAGGAAATAACAAATACAAATGATAAGATTGCATAATTGAGTGGAAATTTACCTATTCTGTTCGGTTCGTTCCATTTTTGAGGATTCCTACAAAACCTATCGTGCTCATTACCCCTAAATTCCCAATCACCCTTGGTAAAAACATATTGACCTTTCTAGATGCGGTTACTAGACTGGACCATACCCACCATCCTTAAATGAGACCTCCTAAAAGAAAAGTAATGATAGTTGGGGGCTTTGGCATTGCCTTTCAGCCCATGGATAAACCTGAAAATATCCCCTGTGAGGTCAAATCCAGTTTTGGTCTTCCAGAACATCGTTGACCCAAGGATAGTCCTGTAAGAGTTTGGGGGAAGTTGAGTCAAGGTAATACCATACCCTCTAAAGATAAACTTTATAATAAGATGGATATGTAATCTAAGGCCCACCTGAAGAGCCCAAAGGGGGACGCAAATCTTATCGGATTTCGAGTGGCCATATACTTTATCCTTAGGAGTAAGAATTCTGGTTTGAATACATATAGGGATACTGTATTTTTCCCTCAGAAAGTCTAGCTCATCCCTTTAAATATCGTTGGCATACCACCGTGCGATAGTAGTGGCGTAATCGTAAGAATCAGAAGAGTCTCCAGTGTCCTGAGCCTCATTATATATCCCCTCACCTAAAGGCTCATCTATAGAAGAGGTGGAAGAGAATGTCCCTGTATTTTCAGGCTTGACATCATCGGCTTTGTCAGACCTCACCTCTTCATAGGAAGCCTCTAAGTTAATGGCAGACATGGATTCCCTATTCTCTAAATCTACACCCCCCTCAGATCTCACTGGACTACCCACACCCTAAGTGTCTAAATTATGAGAGATAATAGGACACGTTCAGTTGGACAAGGGGATGAATCACTACAAGAAGTTATCTTAGGGGTATAATTAGGAAGTTCTAGTTCTTCTTCAGGTCAGATTACTTGTAGAGGGCGTGGAAACCTCCTAGCGATAATGCTCGAGAAAGTTAGTTATAACTTAGTTAATATCTCACATAGGCGTTGTACGTGAGGTGGGAAACTCATCAATATAATGGCTGGGCTTTTTAGCACGAAAAAATGAACTTGGAGGCTGAACAGGGGATAAACAATGACAAGAACACCAATAAACCCTATAAATGTTTACTTCCTAAGCCAACCAACTCAATGGCTATCTAGAAATTCAAATCTCCAATAAATATTCAGCAAAATGAACCCAACAACAATTTAACGTAAATGACACATGCAAATCCCAAAAAATGAAGGCAGAAAACCATAAGAAATACATAAGGCGCGTACCTGCTACTCTGAAAAAGGAAGTTGAAAATGAAAGCTAGTAACTGCACCAGAAAGGAACAAGACATAGACAATGACTATGGGAAAACTCGAGCTATGAAGAAATAAATCTTCTTTATGGAGTTGGGTTCACTTTGCGCTTGAAAAATTTGAACATGGTGAGGTTAAATGAAGGTACATGCTCCCTTTTATAAGTTGCATTTGGTGGAAAAGCGTCACTTCATTGAATGACATAAGTGTTAAAAAACTAATCGTCGATACAGAAAACCTGCACCCATGCGTGTCAGTAATTATTACCTTACCATAATTTCCCCTAACTTGACATGTGTCCTTACAAAATAATATACTTAAATTCCATCTGCTTGGCCTAGGCCGACTAGAAGGCGAGACGACCAAAATCTTATTTCCTATAACAGAATTAACACTATATCCTTTCGTTCCATGTAACAACCACTCAAGAACCTCATCAGTTCAGAGAGGATGCTACAAGATTCCACTCATGTATGAAGTCTTTAGGCTTTTTTTTTATATCATAAACAAAATAGGACACGTGGAGCCTTTGTAGAAAGGCATAGACCCCTCTCTTAGGGTAAGAAAAGAGGTCGGCCTTATTGTTAAATTATGCTCGACTCAAGTACCTATCTGCTCAGATTGGTAGTTTGCAATCTAATTCAACAATTGTATCATGAAACCGATGGGCCTTCCATGTTAACTTAATGATTGTTATTCCCGTACATGATTATACATGTAAAGAAGACCCATTAATCGCGCTGGTGACACCTAAACACGAGGTTAATACGCACATCCGTCCACTCTGTTTGGGTTGTAACTAATTTATCATTATTTGTCATATCACGTGTAAATGATGTGACTGCCTGACCTATAAAGGTAATCCACTCGACTCTAAATATTGTGGGGGATAACTAACTATAAATAGTACGAAATCCCACAATGACGCGGGACTGAAATGATCATTTTTGTGTAAACCCTAAATTGGTATCCATTCTCAGAAATAATATGGACACCATCACTACATCTGTGGATACAAGTACCATTTTCGGACCGCACCACATAAATCCTGCCTTCTCTCTTTATCTCTTTATCTCTCATAACCATTATATGTTTATTATTATTATTTGTTATCGTTAATTACTCATTAAACCCCTGTCTAAGGAATAAATTTCCCAAACCATTTTTAGACGATAACAATCGATGCTTTTCTTCTCCTGACCAACACCAAAAGCCTCGCCCTCTTCCTCATCGAGCATTAGAATAGAGCATGGATCTTACTCGCTAAAGATTCCACACTCAGGAGAGATTCCCACCTTTTCTAAAGATCCATTATAGCCTTTCTTGAAATTAGACTTACGGATGTGTTCAAATATTTCTTGACCTAGCTAAAGACGTCATCCCATCCTTGGTCGTAAGCCTGGTCCTTTACCTCAAAAGCCTTAGATAAGGTCTGAGAAAATTCCTCAACGACCTTTATCAACAACTCGTTCTCCAATTCCAACTTAGCCATCTCTAGCTCTCTAGCTTTTTTCTCAGTCTCATAAGCCTTTTGGGCAGAATTTAAAGCATTATGGGACTCATTTAAGGCGCGCCCTAGGTTGAACTTATCTTTACCCCGATCGGTCATTCTATCTAAAATATCGACAAAGTCCACCAGGAATTGCAAAGAAAATGCCAAATAAAAGAGTTAGTACAACATAAATTTTTTAAAGTAAGAGATCTTACCAAAATTTATAGAATTAACAAAGATAACACCTTGGTGACATGAGGGACCAACTGGTTGCTCAATAATCTGCCGACCTCTTCCTTCAGCAAAGCCAGGGCCAAGTCAGGATTTCTGGCCATTAACATTACAATAAGGCCCTTCCCTTTGCCGATGGCATCCACTTTCTTGGTGGGACAACAGCAGCAACAAGATCGGTACCGGTCTTCCTCTTCTTCGTAAACTGGACTTGTATTTTATCAGGGGAGTCTGACAAGTTAACTGGATCAGACGCTCCCCCGACCTCCTTTCTCTTAGAGGACTAATCTTTTGGAGAATTGGGGATGTCAGACTCATCTAGCAGGCTTGAGATTCTTTTCCTTACAGAAATATATACTTTCGAGGTAGAGGGGATCATAACAGGAATCGAGGTGATGTCCATGAATTCAAAAGAGACTGAAGTGGTTGCACTCGAAGACTCCTAAATTCTATAAGGAATAAGGATTTTTAGTACTTTGTCTACCGACTTTGTAATAAAAGAAGTGGTGGTGTTGATGTACTACAACAATAAAGATACCGACCTTGAATGCTCGACACCAATAATTAGTGGTCTTCTAAGGTTCTAGACTTTGCTCACCTAGCCAAAATTGATGTGTGTTTGATCGAGCTCTTTTCTCTTGGAAGCTTCTTCATAAAATAGAGAAGGGAAATATTAGCAAAGAATTATGCAAAATATGGTCTACCAAAATGAAAGATAACCATAAATAACTATCGACCGATTTCATGCCATCTACTGGGGCACCTAAAGACCTTATAGAGCTCACAACCCTCGGGAATTTGTGGATATTGCCATTGCTTTACAACAAAGCTATGAGACTAATAACCTTTATTGAAATCAAGCAGGTTTACGACCAACACTCTCTTTGCCCTCCTTGCCTTCAAATAGAAGGTATCCTCATTCATTCACACCCCAGAATATTTGATTTCCGGGATCACCAACTGAGTTCCATACAACTCGTGGATTATATTAACCCCATTCACCATCTTCCAAGTATTTGGGGTACATTGGGTAGGCACTACGTTGAAGTATTCACAAAAATCCAAAAATATTTGGTTCGAAGGGAAGGTCACACAATCTTTAGCAATAAACTAGGAGAACATCTAATGCCCCCTCTATGTTGTAATAATCCTTGGGTTTCTCCTCAAACTCTATCACGACCCAGCCAGGGATAGAGAACATGTTCTAAACTCTCCTATGGACATCTCGCTCACCGAGTAAACCATTTTTCAACTCAAGAAAGAAACTGACAGAGATATAAAGACAACTGCCTGAGGAAAAATTGCAGATAAATAAAGAACAAGAGAAAGGAAAAAGACTTATAGTTAACGAAGAAGGCAAATGGCTCTGAGATACTTTGAATAATGAAAGTGCGCTCCAAAAAATGATGGTAAGAAAGTTTTTCATCATTGGAAATATGACCTTAAATGGCGAGTAACACATATGTCCGCATCTCTTGGTTTAATCAACGCGTATTTACCAGCGTACTCCTGAAACACTGGGGAAAATTACAAGCGTTCCCTTAAGCTTCAACGAGCAAAAAAAAGTTAATTTTCATCTTTAAAAATACCAAGTGTTAACACTTTTAGACCATAGTTTCCCTGGGCGATCAAATCTCACTACCGACCATTGTCAAGCTGAACATGTGGCCAAACCTCTTAGACCTTAGCTTTTATGGGCAATTGTAGGAGAATTATCCGACCTAATAGGATCATCTGACACGTGTTTGACCAGTCAGATAGAAGATCACGGGTTGGAGGTAAAAACAAAGGAAGAGCCGATCAGTAGAAATCTCGGGCTTGAATTCACTCGATCAAATCATAATAGTATTCCGAGGCCATGGAGTCCCACATGACTCATTCAAATTTTGTTGTTCATAATTGTAACTCACCCCCTTGAAAAAATGGGCATATAATGCTTGTGATCAAGAGTTGATTAATAAAGAGAGATGAAAACCTCCTATGGACGTAGGTACTATACTGAACAAATACATATTGTGTTGTGTGATCGTAATTTTTATTTTTTGCTCGACTCAATTGTGTCATAGGATTTTAACACCTGCAATTTATTAAGTAAAAAAAAAATAACCCAACCAATTATATAAAGTAAAATTAGTCGGGTGTAAAATGGGGTCGGTGTTGTAGTCGGAGTAGTAGTGTTAGTATAAATAGCATCTCCCATCCCATCTAGGTTTGAAGTTCCCCTTTATAATTAAAACAAACGTTTTTAAGTTGTGGGAGATTGTGTTGTTCCCTCTGCAATTCCCAACTCCGACAATAATAACATCCCATGGATTCTTTACTGTCTTCAGAAACCCTACCTTCCGAGCCTCAACCTACCTACTGCCCGCCCCCACACTCTCCCCTCAATCAACCACCACCACCACCACCACCCGATCCAACCCTATCTCTACCCTATCCCGATACCCCTCCTCCACCTCCACTCGATCATACCCCCCCGCAGCTCCAAACCCTAGATTTTAACTACCCAAATCCGATTAATCCACCCCAAACCGACATACCAGACCCCAACCCGAACCCGTCAGCTGAAAATCAGAGCAACGATGAAAAAGATACTCTCTTGAAACAAATATCCGAAAATGGAGGTGTTAATGTCACCCAGAGTGGTACAGACAAGGATAATTCCGGTGGGGAGGAGGAAACCAATAGCAGGCGGCGGAGGCGGAGCCGCTGGGACCCTCCGGCTGAATCCGACGCGGCTGAAGGTGGCACCAAAAAGAGGAAATCGCGGTGGGCCGATGATGACTCAAAACCCGCCTTTCAGTTGCCGGATTTTATGAAGGATTTTACTGGAGGTATTGATATTGACCCTGAAATTCAAGCTCTTAATGCTAGGTTACTTGAGATTAGTAGAATGTTGCAGTCAGGTTTACCGTTAGATGATCGCCCCGAAGGCGCTAGGTCGCCTTCCCCTGAACCTGTTTATGATAATATTGGTGTTAGGATAAATACTAGGGAGTATCGTGCGCGAGAGAGGCTTAATAGAGAGAGACAAGAGATCATTTCGCAGATTATTAAACGGAACCCTGCATTTAAGCCTCCTGCAGATTATAGGCCGCCAAAGCTTCATAAGAAGCTGTATATACCGATGAAAGAATACCCGGGTTATAATTTTATAGGGCTTATAATTGGACCTAGAGGGAATACACAGAAGAGGATGGAGAAGGAGACTGGAGCGAAAATTGTTATTCGGGGTAAGGGGTCGGTGAAAGAAGGTAGGTATGGGCAAAAACCTAATTTGAAATTTGATCCTGCGGAGAATGAGGATTTGCATGTTTTGGTGGAAGCAGAGAATCAGGAGGCACTTGAGGCTGCTGCTGGGATGGTGGAGAAGCTTTTGCAGCCGGTCGACGAAGGATTGAATGAGCATAAGCGGCAGCAGCTTAGGGAACTCGCTGCTTTGAATGGAACAATAAGGGATGATGAGTTTTGTAGGTTATGTGGTGAGCCTGGTCATCGGCAATACGCGTGTCCTTCTCGTTTGTCGACTTTCAAAAGTGATGTGTTGTGTAAGATTTGTGGTGATGGTGGACACCCAACAATTGATTGCCCTGTGAAAGGGACTACGGGGAAGAAAATGGATGATGAGTATCAGAACTTTTTGGCAGAATTAGGTGGGACTATGCCAGAATCTCTGACTAAGCAAACCGCAGCATTGCCTATTATGGGTTCCAACACTTCAGCAACCAATCCCCCTTGGGCCAGTGGCAACAACAGCAGTGGAGGCATTGGGAGCACGGCACATCCAGGACTTGGAAGCATTGTAGCTAAGATTGGAAAAGAAATTGATGATACAAATTTGTATATTGGTTACTTGCCACCAACTCTTGAAGATGATGCCCTGATTAGACTATTTGCACCTTTTGGTGATATAGTAATGGCCAAGGTTATTAAGGATAGGGTGACTGGGTTGAGCAAAGGGTATGGTTTTGTAAAGTATTCTGATATCAGTCAGGCTAATCAAGCAATTGCAAGCATGAATGGTTATCGTCTAGAGGGGAGGGTAATTGCAGTTCGAGTTGCTGGAAAGCCACCCCAACCGGTTGTACCCCCTGGACCTCCAACTCCACCGGTGCCCAATTACCCTGGTCCTAATCAGGCACTTGGTGGATACCCTTCTCAACAATTTACGTCAGGTGGTCCTCTTGGGAATGCTCCACCTGGCAGTTACACGGGCCCACCTGTTCCGTGGGGTCCGCCTCCCCCTCCTTATGCTCCTTACCCCCCTCCTCCTCCCGGATCAAATATGTACCCCTCTTTTCAAGGTCAACCTATGCCCCCTTATAATGTACAATATCCCCCAATGACACAAGCACCTGGATCTGGTGGTCCTCCACCTCAGAACATGCCTTCTGGTGAAGGACAACAAAGCTACCCTGCTGGAGTTCAATCGCAGAATAACACATCTGGTCAGTCTGCAGCGAATAATATCTATGGGAACTCTATGTCTGGAATGCCAGCAAACTCGCAAGCTCAATATCCTACTTCTTCCCTGGGTTACCCTTCTTACTATGCTGTACCTCCTCCTCCGGCAGCGTCTCAACCAGCAGTCAACCAGCAGAGTTTCACCAACATGCCATGGGCTTCTAACCCACCAGTGGCACCTCCTGTTTCATCTGCAGAGCAAAACCAACAGACAACTTTCGGCTCAGACCCTGAATATGAGAAGTTCATGGCTGAGATGAAATGAAAACACCCAAATATGGAATTGTAAGTATGCTTTATATTGCCGCCTCTTCTTCTTTTTCCCCCTTTCATGTTTTGAATTATATTGTTTTATTGATGCATCTTTTGATCAAAGTTTTCAAACATGAGTGGGTCCATATTTGATGTTGAAAAAAGCACGAACTGTTCTTTTGGGATTTAGTTACTCATCTAGGAAAATAAGTTGCGGCATTATTTCCTTGCTGAATTTGCTGCTTGTCCATGAATAATTTAGACAGATATGTGGCACCGGCCTATGTAGCATTAGTTTGAATAATGGGGACAAGAAACCCACGTGTTACGTGTATATTTGATATCAAATAGAGGGATGTGAAAAACCTGTTGCCGTTCTGTTTTGTTCAGTCAATTACTCAAATATGATCTCTCTCTCTCTGCCTGCTATTGTTATTAATAAAAATCATGATTTGGTTATGAAGTATGTTAAAGCCATTGTTTTAGTGTGAATTGATGTATGTATCAAACTCACTACCTTGTAATTTGATCTCTTAGTAGCTTAGGTTTGCTGTTACTTTATCATTGCACCTTTAGAAACTGAAAGAAAACTGAGTAAAGTGCACTGGAAACTATTTTCTTTTACATTTTGCATTATATTTTTTACTTTTGGTTTTGGGTAGACGGGGGTTGATTGGGAGGCTTTCTAACATATATCTACTCATTTTTGTATCCACTGTAGCATAGCTCATCTGGGTAAATTTTTTTACTCGCTATTAGGCACGATCTAGCTATTAAGATGCGGTCCAGATACTTTAAGCCTGACGTGGTGTGGTTCAATACCTTCAAATTAAGGTATCTGTGCTTTCGATAAGGTATTTGGGCTGCATCCAATTGAGGGACGATGGACTTCTTTGCCAAGAGAAAAATTAAGTGCACTTCACTAATTTAGAACCTATGAAGCACGGACTCGTAATATGCATTTCGACACGCGACACGTGATTCCTTTAAAAACTAGGATATTACACGCTAGGATAAGTATAATATATAATATATTTAAATATATATATTAATGAAATGAAACATATTTTTTTTCCATAAAATACATTATTAGAGCATTCTTAACATGAAATTAAGAAAATTGACCATACAAAACAAAATTCAGATACACTTTAACATTAAAAATCATAAATAAAGCATAATCATCATCACATGTCCCAGCGTGTTCACTGCGTATCGGTAACGTGTCGGAGCGCGCACATAATACGTGTTTCGACATGCGACTTGTGGCTTCCGCAAGAGTGTCCTTGCTTCATAGTTTAGAACGTTGACATTGAGCATTGGTTATTTTCTGTAGAAATTAATTACTGTTGACCCTCTAAAAAATAAAACTTATTAAATCATTATTCTAAGAACTCCTAATTTTTGGTTGAGTAGTGAATGATTTTGTTTTTTAGTACATATGATTTTCTGTTAAAAAACATATTATATTTATTATATTGGGATAGATTGCAGACTAATTTCAGTGTTTTTCTTGGCTTTGTCCGTGCGAACAATTTTTTTTTGAAAAGCATCGACTTTTCTAGAACATGTCTTGTGTCATAAAAATGATTCAAAGCACTTCGTTATATGCTATCTTGGAAGATAATTTAACAAAATTGTATATAAAAATAATGATATTCTCATCGGATTTTTAACACCATAATATCCCTCATTTGTGGACTGTTTATACAATTTGTAGATCAACTATTGACCAATCAATTGGATATTAGTACATGTTAATGGCTTGCTTATAATGCACAGAATAATTAATTAAATTGGAAAAAAGTTGAAGTTGTATATTATGTTAACAAATTGCATATACTTCTTTGTTGGTATGATGATGTATACTTGGAAGTTTTCTGGTAAACAAGAACTAAATACTAAGTTTCACTCCTTCGGCCCTTAATAGTTAAGGTTGGCACTTGACAGTATGGAAATATGGACATCGGAAGAAGCTGTTTATGTTTATTCCAAATCCCTTGTAGCACTGACTAAGTGCTGACATGGAATGCGACGGGAGGAAAACCAAATACTTAGCAAATCTGGAAGTTGCTAAAATTTATACCCTCGACCCTAATCAGTAATTAAAAGGTTAAGGTTGGTACTCGATAGTATGAAAATATACCCCCCAGCGAAGCTGCTTATACTTATGCCAGAGCCCTTATAGCACAGTTGCCAAGTGCTGGCATCGCATTTGAAGGGAAGATAAAGGGCATGGATTAAAATTCTATTGCTAACAATTAGGAATATATATATATATATATATATATATATATATATATATATATATATATATATATATATATATATCTGTGTGTGTGTGTATCATATATGCACATGATATATATCTATATACTCTCTAATCCCACTAAAATGGTTCCCTTTCCTACTTGGTATAAAAAAAATTTGTGATGTAACTTACTCAATTGGGAACCCAATAATTGTATTTATGCTAAACATATTATAAATCTAGAAGGTTCTAGAGACTACAAAACTAAAAGTACACAACTAAGACTCAAAACACGGAGGGTCCAATAAAATAATATGAAATCAAACACTCCCACTCAAGCTGGAGCGAAGATATCAATCAAGCCTAGCTTGACAATGGGAGATTGAAGAGGAGAAGACCCGACTGATTTGGTGAAAAAATACGTCTTCTTATCCTAAGAAGGGACAAAAGCTGGACGAATGATGCTGGACCTTACCTTTTTTCGGATAAAATGAGTATCAACCTCTACGTGCTTTGTCCTCTCATGAAGCACGGAATCAAATGCAAGCATAATAGCCGATTTATTATCGCAAAATAACGTCGTTGATTTTTTTTCTTCATAAAACTCAATTCTCCCAAAATCGTTCGAAGCCATAAAATCTCACATGTCCCTTGAGCCATCGCATGGTACTCGGCGTATGCTGAAGAACGCGAAACCATCGCTTGCTATTTGCTCTTCCATGAGATGAGGTGAGAACCATAGAATGTACAAAGCCCGACGTGGAATGCCTATTTGTCTTTGACTATGCATACTCTGCATCGGTAAAACATGAGAGCCGTGCCTGACTCCCTGAGGCATAAAATAACCCGAGTCCCAGACATAAACTGCAAACCACACTCACAGCAAATGCCAAATCCGGCCTCGTGTTAGTCAAGTAAATAAGATGACCAACCAAAAGATTGATAAGCTGTTTATATTTATGCCAAGACCCTTTTAGCACTAAGTGCTGACATGGCATGCGACAGGAGGAAAACCAAATACTTGGCAATTCTGGAAGTTGCTACCCTCCACCCTAATCAGTAATAAATGGTTTAAGGTTGGTGCTCGATAGTATGAAAATATGGATGCTAACAAAGCTGCTTATACTTGGCCACTGTGCTAAGTGCTGGCATGGCATTTGAAAGGAGGATGCGGGGCAAGGGTTAAAATCCTATTGCTAATATATATATATATATATATATATATATATATATACAGAAAGTCTCCTGTAAGGATTCCTTATGGTGTATACCCCGGTACCTATCATTTTTTTAAAATAGTAAAAAAATAAATTTTTGGATGAAACTTCATGAATATGATGTCTACGGTTAGATGATCATCTCCAATTTTTTTCATCAAAAAATTCAATAAAAAAAATGTTGAGATGAGGTGATATGTAAAAAAATGGTATAAATATTCATTTTCAACCGTTGAAATGTTGGCAATCATCTCACTCACTTTTTGATTGAATTTTTTTATGAAACTTCATGAATATGATCTCGACAGTAAAAAGATTATTGATTGAAATTTTCGATGGAACTTCATGCATATGATCTTTTCACTGTCGAGATCATATTCATGAAGTTTCATAAAAAAAAATTCAATCAAAAAGTGAGTGAGATGATTGCCAACAGTTCAACGGTTGAAAATGTATATTTATGCCATTTTTTTTTATATATCACCTCATCTCAACGGTTTTTGTATTGAATCTTTTGTTGAAAAAATTGGAGATGACCTTCTCACCGTGGAAATCATATCCATGAAGTTTCATAAAAAAATTCATTTATTAATTATTTTAAAAAAATGGTATATGTACCGGGGTCTGCACCATAAAGAGTTCTTACAGGAGGGAGCCTATATATATATGTGTGTGTGTGTGTGTGTGTATCATATATGTACATGGTATGTATCCATATACTCTCTAATCCCACTCAAATGGTTCCCTTTCCTATTTGGTATCTTTCTTAAAAAACATCCACTTTGAACGATCAAAACCAACTTTTATAACATTTTAAACATACCCTTTTTTTTCTTTAAGTTATTTGCAAATTAATAACTATATGTTTAATTGAGATGATTTGTTATCAAAATCCACGCCTTTTCTAAGGAGTGGGAATATTTAAATTCTACATTCTTTCAAAAACAGAATATTCAGAAAAGACCAATTTTGTGTCACGAGGGAGTGTTTTAATATTTTCCACTTTTTACTGCTATAAATGCAATGTTCTCGTTTGGCCTAATTTGATGACCTCTCTTGTTCATGATCATACTCTTTGGCAGGCATGAGGTTTCTTGGAGCTCTTATCAACCTATTTTCTTACGTGTTGCTTATGACTTCAACTTGTTGCGAGTTTCAGACTCACATCTTTACTCTTGCTGTGCTGTTGTGACAATTGCAGAGACCCCTTAGCCAAGTTCAGTTGATACGTTGATGCACTTGGAAAGCTATACAAGAGCCTTTTGAGTTGTAACGGTTCTACATTTTTTCCATGGATATGGGCTTCATGGGAATGGTTATTTCTATTTACAGGGACCTACCTCCATACTAATACTTTTTTGCACTAAATTTTTTTGTGAGCTCTTATGATAAACTTGTTACTGATGGTTTTTGTTGTTACAGTTCATTTGGTATGACTTTCATGTGTTTTTTATTTTATTTTTCCTTAACATTGCTTTCTTTTCTTTTTTTCTTTTGTCAATCACAATTTCCTTTGCTTTTTGAGACCTCACCGTGCACTGAATCTAGTGCTTCTGTAGCCTGATTTGTGTGTGCTATCTACATCTGCGGACCGGAAGGTGTCCATGCATCAATCAGTGAAGCATGGGTATGTTCATGTAATTTATGTTCCTGAAATTTATTTAGATATATCTTGGTTCTGCTAATTTATATGCCATAGTATTAGTCTGAGACGGATTTCTAGTTTGTACTTGCAGGTCAGTTGACACATTACATACTTTTGAGAACTGGCTCTTCTGGTGTCGAACTTTCTTCTTTTTATATTTTCTATGCTGACCCATTTTCCTAACATTATGTTTGTTTTTGGAATATCAAGAGCCTTCGGCGCACTCTTCAAGTTAACCATCACTCCACTGCTTGCTGCCGCAAGTTTTTATGATTGCATACAGAAATATGAGTAAATAAACAAATAGAGTACAAGCAAAAAGGGGACAGAGTCTACCAAGCACATCAAAGGCGTAAAACTATTTATAAGAATCTCCAAAATGGTCACCCCCCCTTCAGTTTATAACTTTGAAGGATAAAACGGAGAGGTTACTCATTAAAGTGCTTTGATGTTGAAGCCCATAGAAAGCCACAAACTTGATCCTATCTTATAAACTTCCCTTTCTTCCATAACATCCTCAATATTCCTCTTATTTTTTTTGCAAAACTTCCCGAAGATAGCTAACACAATATATCTTCAAAATTTTACATAACAAGGGAATACCCCTCTTATTCTCACCTTCCTCTCTACGTAAAACGTGCCACTGAAGAGATGAACATGCATGCAGCCTTCTCTCTTGGACTAATGACATGCATTGATTTGTGTACCTGTTTAAGCATATTGTTTTTATTATACCCGATATGGAGGAAAATAAGTTTGACATGTTTAAGCGTAGGAGAAAATGAATTCTAATAAGTATTCTATTCTATCTAAGTTCTCTCTTGAGATTGGACTTGAACTCTTGCCCGAATAAGAAGGGGAGAGAAAAAGGGGGTGGGGGGGTAGGTGGGCTGGGGTGGGGGGTGGGGGCGGAGAGGAGGCTTGAATCAAGGTAAATATACATTTTCATTTTTTCTTCAAATTTTCTTTTCTGGTACATAAATTTTAATTTGAGTAGATTTTTAGAATACAGTTCTACATACTGTGTTTAAAAAGGTGCAGAGAAAAGGCTTGGTTTAGCGCATAACATCAAATGCTTATAGCTTTTTGCGCTTTCCTGCACTGGAGTTTTATAGTCAAACTGATTGATTCTTTCTAATCGTCACGGCTTATTTCATAGTTCTATTACACCATCACCTTTAGAGAGGTCTTTGCAGACGAATTGTCCTCGTTTAATAAAATATAAATGTCATTTTTGTTGTTAGTAGAAGCTAGTCCTTACAAATGACTATCACTTTATCTACATTAGAGTGTAACATGATGTATATTTTGGGTGATATTATGAAGTACACCTCTGATGTATTTGTGCTATGTAGATAAAATTTTAATGTCGAATAAGTTGGCCGACTAACATTTCTACAAATTTTCTCCCCTCGGCTTTATTTTGGTTTATTTAACTTAGTAATATGGGAGCAATTGTTGTATTTTTTTTTGCGTTCCTCTCATTTGGAAGTTTTAATTCATAGGTATGTAATTGATGAAATATATTTTTGCTCTCAACTTACATCTTTATTCTTATTTATCGGTATGTCTTGACCTTATCCATTTGTCTACATTTTCGCCTTTTCAATCATTGATCACACACCCCTATGTCCTATAAGTCAAACTGATTATATCTTGCTAATCGTCATTGCTTATTTATTACTTAAATTATACCGCATGTTTAAAAAGGCGGTAGAGGCGTACGCCTTGAGGCGTGGCGAGCAAAAAATGCCTCGAGACTTGGCTTCAAGGTTGAATTTGAGGCTTACACCTCGCCTCACGCCTTTTTGGTGAGGCGCGAACCAAAAAATAAATAAATCTCCTTTTCTTCTTCCATCACGAAGTCTGTTTTTTAAAGGTTAAAGTTCTTCATTGTTGAGAAATTACACTTAACTTAAAAAAATGCTGTTTAAATCTACTAGCTCTTATTCTTATTCTTCTTTTTCCTTTTTTGTTTTAAAATTGCACTTAACTTATACTATTTACTATTGTAACTTGAATTTAAAAAAAATAAATAATCAATACGTGAATGAAACTTAAAAAACTGATTTTGTCAATTTGATTTTGCATTGATTAATTTTTTGTCATTATAAAATACCCAATGTGAATGAAACTAAAAAAAATGATTTGGTCAATTTGATTTTGCATTGATTAATTTATTGTCATATTATAAAATTATCAATATGTAAAAAGTCATCTCGGGGGAATAAAAAAATATTTAACTATGTGAGAGTCCTCAAAGATGTAATTTTTGCAGTTTTATTTAATATTTCTTTGTTACTTTATTTTTTATGGTGTTATTAGTATTTTTTAATATTATTTTGCTCTTTTTTTTTGGGTGAAGCTTATGCCTCGCCTCGCTGAAGCCAAAATGCCCCATGTCGCGCATTTTTAAACATTGATTATACCACGTGTAGAGTGTTTGGAGATTGATTTTCCTTCTTTAAATTAAAATGAAAGGCCTTTTTTTTAATTTATTTTTTAACTACATTAAAGTATAAAATGAAGCACGTGATGTATATTTTGGGTGATATTAGTACACCTATGTAGATAAAATTTTATCTTGTATCAAATAAGTTGGCCAACTTACGTTCTACAAATTTTCTCCCCTTCAGCTTTATTTTGGGTTATCTAACTGTAGTTATATGTGACCAATTGGTTTATTTTTGTGAGTTCCACTCGTTGATCGTTTTAACTGATGAAATTAAATGTTTTTCTCTTCCCTTACATTACATCTTCATTTTTATTAATGGGTGTGACTAGAGCTTATCCATTTGTCTAACAAGAATTTTTCAGTGACTACTTTTTATATTTAATTTTTAAATCTGAATATCAGTTGTCTGATGTATGTGTCACATGGTAGATCACATGGTTTATCATCCAGGATCTTCTGAAGAGAATATCTGCGTTCCTACTGAAAGAGCAATAGGTAGAGTGCCCTTGAGCCAGTATTCAAGATGATGGTGTGGACATAGGTAGAGTGCCCTTTATGAATTGAATTATACTCTCATTTTCTTGTGCGGAGATTAAGTAACTAAACGAACTACAAGTGTTGTGTCCGTAATGGTTTTCATGTCTCTTGCATTATAGAAGTAATCAATTTTCTTAGTCTGTCCTTATTGATCCAACAGCTCGTATTTGAAGGCAGTTCGTGTCAAACACCCGCTATATGGACATTCTCTGATACACGATCAACACTTGTCATGTATCCATTATAAAATTCTTTAATTACGTTTTGAATCCAAATATGACCAAGAAACACTGTTATGATAAAATAAATATTATTATTATTATTATTATTATTATTATAAAAGTAAGAAAATTAAAGATTATAGTGAGCATGAAATTAATATTAATCATCTCATTTGCATGTATATGATATACGTGTCCGTAAACTATTTCATCTTACACACTTGCATACGTATGTGTTCCTGACTAATATTGTTAACATAATAATATAAGAATAATATTTGTTTATATTTCACATTATATATTACAAAATTCTTATTGACATTTCGGGTACGTGTCTGTTTCCTACATTTAGTATTTATTGTTTTGGTGTCTTTATGTCTTGTCGGTATCTCGTATCCATGTTGATGAGCCATGTTAGTTCTCCCATGAATAAGGAGGTCAGCCACCAGGCCTTTGAGTTCGTGTGCCTGTATCATGATTCACCCTCTGCTTGTGCCAGCTAGTTTGCCACGAAATAGATAACTTCAGTTTTATTTCCAGTTTGCCGCAGTTAGCAAATTAGTTGAATAGGTTTTGGTAGGCATAGACTCACCTCGCTCGTGCCAGCTAGTTTTCCATGAAATAGATTTTTCCGCAGCTGACAACCTCCTCGAAATATTGTACTAATGTATATAAAGATAACACATAAGCTCATGTATTTATCCTTGTCACTTAGTTCCTCATCTGATACTGGGTCTTCCTCTCCCTTGGATCTTAACTATGTACTCCTTTATCCTTCTCTCAACCTTTAGCCTCTTGATTCCTCGTTCCTGCATAAAGAATTAATGTTGGTTTAAGTAGCACGTTGGAGTATCGGGGCCTGCCAATATTATTTATTGCTTCTGTATATATTATCATATTAATTCTTTGGATTCGGATTTTTGATATCTATTTTGCTTTCCAGTTAGTTGATTATTAATAGGATTATTAGTTAGGTTATTATGATGACTTCATTTAATATTAGTATTATAATCATAATTGAAGTAGGAATAGTAATTAAAATGAAGGGATGGTTTACTATTAAAAGGGTATTAAGTTCATAAATTGTCAGTACAATACTCGAATCTTTAAATCAATATTTTGTCGAGAAAATTAAAATTTATTGCTGTTTCCAATTGATTATTAACAGCAATATTTTTATCAAATGGGTATATAAGAGTGTGGTTCGTTTTTGAGTAAATTACTATGGTCAACCCACATTGAATATGAGATTCAACAAAGTGAAGAAGATTTGATGGAGCTGAAGGTCTTGTTTTCAACTAATGTTGTAGTCAATAATAATGACATATGGGAATACTAGTAGGCCGTTTTGCAGGAATTTATGCAGTGATCTACTTTCATTGTGGCAGTGCCTCCAGGAGGAGTGTGGATACAAGACGTGCAAGTTTTGCAACAACCGGTACAAAACTGTTGACAATATTCTTGGTTTGCATGGTGTGACCAGCAATGGCCAAATCTCTGACTATTGTGGTAGGACTGATGAGTACATAATGCCCTAGATTGCGATCCCCCCACCCCAATCCCAACCCCAACAACCAACACACACAATAAAGAAAAAAAAGTAGCATCAACCATGACAATTTCCTTGATCATAATAAGAATATTCTTAGGATTGGGTATTTCTAGATAGTTAATGTTTAGTTGGTTTATTAGATTTTCAATGCATTTTTCTAATCTCTTCTTTGTTGATTTATTTGTTTGGTTTAGATAGGGTTATCATCGTTTGGCATTGGTCTTTACAGATTTCGTAAGAGATTTTAATCTTTACTAACTGTTGTATCTAGTTTCTTGTTCTTGTTGGCTTTGTGGGGTGTGGGAAAGAGGAAGGGGTGTGGATGGGTGGGGGGACTCCATTAGTCTATATTTTGTTTCGAGGCCGTTTGACTGGTTTATTTATATATATACATGTCATATTCTGGTGCGGACTTGAGAAGCAAAAATTGATTTTTTTGGTGATTTTTTTTGTAGATGATCTTCATAGTGAGAGGAACGACATCAAAAAATTAAATCCCATAGTGGATGAGATGATCATCAATAGTTTCAACAGTCGAAAATGTGTCACTCATCATTTTTACATTTCACTAATTTTTGGATTGAATTTTTTGACGATTTTTCTACTTTAGAGATCATCCATAAAAATAAAGATAAAAAATCATTTTTTTTTTATCATTTTAGAAAAAAGTGTTCCCAAGGGCATTACATTTTTTGTTTAAAAATATCACAAGAGCATTTTTACTACCAATTACCACTTAAATATAATAGTTACTTCCCAATACTACATTGAGCTCCATCTCATATTTAAAGTTTTAAAATTCATTTACACATTTTCTCTCTTTCTTTTTACACATTTAAACTTTCAAATTTTTAATCTTTAAGTTCTAAACCTTTCATCTTTAAATTCATTTTTCTTCAATTAAAGATTAAAGTACATTGAACCAAATATCCATTTGAATCCAAAAAGCTTTTAAAGTTACAAATAAAATACTCATTTCATCTTTATACTCATTTCATTTTTATGCCCATTTCATCTTTATTACTTGATTCTTGAAAAAACTTTTACTTCAAAATAGTATGTACGGGGAATGAACATGAGTTTTTTTCTTTATATATATATATATGAGCAAGACTCTTATACATCATGTTTCATATATCAACTATACATCATATCTAGTTCTAGATATTATTTTTTTTTTCAATTTTTTAATTTTATCCATAGAGAACATTTCAATCAATACACATTCAAAAAATTAGGTCAATATAATTTCTAGCTATTTTTTAAAAATTCAGCAAAAATTGTTGAAAATATCTTATTTATGGGTTTGTGCTTGTAGAATTTTGCGAATTTTTAAAAAATAGTTAGAAAATGTATTTTGACATAATTTTTTGAATGTGTTAATTGAAAGGTTAATATTAATAAGAAAATACATAATTTGAAAAAAAAGTTTCTTTTAAGGTTTAGAATTAGGTGTGATGTAGGTAAGTCTTTCCCTCCTCTTCCCTCTCTCTTTTTGAGAGAGAGAGAAAGATTCACTTACATCATGATGTATACATTGTATATAGTATTAGGCTTAATATTTTTTTTTTCAACCTTTTTATTTTTCTCTTGAAATTAATCTTCCATTTAACTCATTAAAAAAATGAGATCAAAATATATTTTGTTGCTATTTTAAAAAATTCGTAAAAAATTGTTGGCGCATATCTTTATAAATAAGGTATTTTGAGTATTTTTTGTGAAATTTTTAAAAATAGTTATAAAATGTATTTTGACATAATTTTTTAAACATGAGTTTATTGGAAGGTTAATTTAAAAATAAAAAATAAAAAATGTGAAAAAAAGGTTTTTAGGAACTACAAGTGTGATGTGTGAATGATATATAAAATATGATGTTGGTGAGATAATTTGTTCCTTTTCTTTGAAGTGTGAGATGAGAAGGGGAGGGGACTCTATCATGTAATCTCCCACACAAGGGGGTGAGATGAATAATTTTTTTTTTACTGATAAAAATACTTAACTATTGTTTTGGTGTTTTTAATTGTTGCTCCATTTAAATTTGCATCATTTGGTTTGCGATTTGTGGTTATGTACATGAGTTTTACTTTCTTCATTCCAAATTACCTTTTTCCTTTCTATACCGAATTAAGAGTTTTATTTTATTATATTTTTATTTTTGACATTATTATGGGTTAATCCCATTTACTCTGTCAAAGATGCTTAAAATCGATTATTTTTTAATGCGCCAAGTCATTTTTTATAATAGAGCACACTTTTTTAAAGGATCAAATATAGAAAAGTCTCTCAAACATTTTTTAATAAACACTTGGTCCAAGTTTTTATTTTGTATTAAAAAGTTTCTTATTCTCGTATCTTTAAAGGTTCGTGTCAGCGGCATGGTTAAGCTTTTTTGGCATGGTGAAGGACTTTTTGGTGCAAAATAAAAAGGCTTGGACTAAACGTGTATTAAAAAAGTTCGAGGGACTTTGATATATGCTCCTTTTTTAAATCGTTGTACCTCTCACTCTTATTTATTTTAAACTTTTATACTCTCAAAAAACAAATACATACATGCCACTTTCTTACTAGTAGTTCCGCCCCCACTGCCGTCGGAGTCTCTATGTCTTACTCTCGTCTCTCCTCGTCTATTTCTTTCTTTCTTTAGGTCCGCGCCATCGACACTGTCGCTGGCGAAGAAGGTTTTTGGTCGGAAAAATTGGTGGTTTTACAAAAATAGATAAATTTTTTTGTTTCGTAAAAAATATTGAATATAGTTCTTATTTGATAGATCTTGATAATTAGATTCTAAATATGGAAATTTTGTGAATATTGAATGTGCTTTTCAAGATTTGTTGATTTTTTTTTCTAAAAAATGAGGTAGTAGCTAAAAAGAAATTTTAAGAGGTATCTTGATCATTTTAATCACTATTTATCAAAATAGGATATTTGATAATATTAAAGCCCATGAGACTTGGTACTAAATTACCTCTTTATTTTATATTATATTCTTAGAGATAAAAAGTAGCAGTTCTCCCATCCTACTGTGTAATATTATATTAATTGGCCTACGCTGGTTCAATTTTACTGATATTTAGTTGAGATATATGTCAAATTTGGAAAATTATACCTATGAGGTCCTATGTTAGTGATGCAAGTAATGTAAGCGCTCATCTTAATAGAAGTTAGTTCAATCTGATTACCAGACGGTACCCACGGTTTTGTCTGCTGGTACCTCACTGGTATGGTTCTCCTGGGGGGGGGGGGGGGGGGGTTGAGGGGGTTGACAAATTTATCCTCAATAACAATTAACCATATAATTTGAATAGGTTTTTGGAAAGACATGAGCATTAACTATGTCATTTTTAAGATCTAGTTAGTTTTGATTCGGGTGCCATTTTGTTTATGCCTGAACTTTTCCTCTTCATTATTTATTTATATTGTCATTGCCACCCAAGGTTGATATATGCTCATGCGTTTGGATTTTTAGGCTATTGCAAAAGAAAATGTGTAATTTCAGTTATATTGGTCGAGTAATGCTTGAGGTGGTTTAAGAAAATACTCTGATAATAATTTAAAGGAAGGGAGGGGTGGTTTTAGAAAATACTATAATAATAATATAAAGCAAGGGATTATTATATCAAAGTCCTCTTTGAAGAGTTTTTTTTAATCAAATCCTCATTAATTAAATCCTATTTTTGAATTTATGGATTTTTCTTTACTAATATATCCCTCTCCCTCTATTCCCTGCGAATTTAAAAATGTTAGTTTTTTTTTTCTTTTCAACTTTAAAGAACTATAACTTTCGATATACAATTTCAAAATTTACGAAATTTATACTTTTTGAAAGCCACTAATCGAGCATTATAAAATAAGATCAATATTCAATGTAAAATATTAAAAAAAAAAAATGATGCATTTTCTTCGTTTTTTAGTCAAATAGTAAATATCTACTGGTTGTATAATAATAACATAATAAATGTTCACCCTCAGTGAAAATTTGTTAGTTATTTTATTTTTTAGTGAAAATAGTAAATTTTATTGTCTGTGTAATATTAGGACAGTAAATGTTAGTATCTCTAAAAATGTCTCAGATATAAAACTGTTTCATTTTTCAGTGAACACAGTAAAATATTTATTGTCTGTATATTTTTTTATTTCTTTAAAATATTATTGGCTAATGGATCTTGTTTGATAGGTATCAGTGATAGATATTAAAAATAGTAATTTTCTAAAAAATAGATTTGTAAATAAAAAATTATAATCATTTGAAGATTAAAAATACCAAGAAAAAAAAAGTTCAACTACTTCTTCCCTTAAAAAGTTAGGAATTGTTGGTTTCAAAAGGACAAATTGTGAAAAAAAATCTCCGAAATTAAAAATTGGATCTATTTGATGGTTGAAAAGTTAATATGTTTTATTTATGAAAAATCTTTTCAAATGGGACGTATGCCCCTTAAAGGAATTATGCAACAATTAAGTTTGTTTATTTTGAAATAAATCCCCCAAATTATTTATGATACACGAATTCTTTAAATTAAGCATACTATCGAAAAAATCCTATCTTTACAACAAAATGCAGTCATGGGAGGTGGTTGTATTGATAGTTGGATAAATATTTATCGGTGAAAAATAGTCCTTAATTTATTGTTATTTTTTTATTATTTTAAATCCTTTAATAAAAAAAATCATAGAAGAGATATTGGAATATGGATGTTGTTGGACCTCGAATCATTCTTTGGTTACTCCACTACAAATAAAAATTTGCAATGCCAATAGGAAATAAATAAATTACGACTTTTTTCAATTTGCCCCATTATTATCAGTTCGTTGTACCATAGACTATAAACTACTATTTCAACTTTTACAGTATCAAAAGTTGCATTGTTCACAATATAAACTTATCATAAATTCCTATCTAAAAATTAAACAAAAACTAATACGTAACTTGTTAGTAAATTCATAATGACAAATGTATGGTTCTGTGACACCTCGTCTAATAAAATACCGGGTGATCAGTCTTATACCAAATTAAAACAGGAATCCCAGTTGGTTCATTCTTAGCATCACTATCGACAACTTTTTAAAACATACTAACCACCTAGTATTCCAAAAGCTGGTGCCAAATTTTAACTTTTTAATTAAACAAAACAGTACATGTCGAAATAAATATAAACCATTCACATAACTGAATAAAACTCAACTGAATAATTAATTACACAACTTGCCGAATAAACTATCGATCACCAAAGTGAAATATTCAACACCGGAATAAAACAAATCTGAAAATTGTACTGAGAAGTCTGGGCGACAAGCCTTAAATAAAACTGGAACTGATAAGTGATTCCTACTCAAGGAATAAATGAACGATGCGTCTAATCCAAACTCCTGCTAGCATCCACATATGTCGCAGCTCTATGTCCCTAGAATAGAATATCAATCCTGGCGTCCCTGTGGCTGGACACCTAAAAGGTTTTGAAAATAGTTTAATAGCAAGGGTTAGAACCCAAAATATTTTGAAAATATTTAGCAAGTGAATTAACTGCAGTAATTTAAAATGCATGAATGCGCTTCATATTTAAGTTAGTGTCGCACTCCCTTGTGGACCTTCTCACCCCTCCACTATTGTGCACACCTAACGGTTATCTTGATCCCCACCTAGTTGTACTACCCCGTCCAACTAGTCCTCGCATAACCTTCTCTTGCCATACTACTCTAACCCGAGTATGATGATTCTTGAATTATAAGTTATCTCACAATTAACTTAGTTATTTCCTTCTTAAATAGTAGCATATAATCGTGTCACAAGTTATATAAAGTAAATACATCACACACTGTATTATTACCCGCATATAATAATGAATACCATTATATACGTATCTTTACTAAAACATCCACACATATAACATGCGTATATTCATCCCTCCGAGTATACCCTCGCCGGATGATTCCCTCTAAAGTGCTATCTCACTAGGTGTGCTCACAAAACCTAGTTCTCCAAGTTGGAATCGCTCACCAACTTGGCCCAAACTATAAACGTAGTGGAGACGGTCATATTCCTTCCCTGAAAGTGAGATAAATCCCTCACCCATATACCAGACGCTATGACCTGGGGATATACTCGCCCTACTCCTCAAGCTAGGGGATTCACCCACATCGCGCAACCTTCCTTGATAGCACTAGAGTATATAAATTGAATAAATATCTAGTCATTGATATTTAATATCACACACAATATATACACGTATATATATACACTGTCACTACACCGTATATATATAATATAAATCCCGACTTTACTGTGTACTCAAAATCCCGTACACTAGCCTGTAATTTCCTAAGTCTGTGGTCCGACTCAACATAATTAATTTTCTCACTTAATAATTTATCATTTTTTCGAGTCTATGGTCCGACTCTAATATAATTAATTCACACCTCAATTAATATAATACTTTCCCCAAGTGTATGGTTCGACTCTAATTAAATTAATTAACACACCCATTAATTTAATACCTCCCCGAGTCTATCGTCCGACTCTAATTAAATTAATTAACACACCTATTAATTTAATACCTACCCGAGTCTATCGTCCGACTCTAATTAAATTAATTAACACACCTATTAATTTAATACCTCCCCGAGTCTATCGTCCGACTCTAATTAAAATAATTAACACACCTATTAATTTAATACCTCTCCGAGTCTATCGCCCGACTCTAATTAAATTAATTATCACACTTATTAATTTAATACCTACACGAGTCTACAATCCGACTCTAATTAAATTAATTATCACACCTATTAATTTAATACCTACCCGAGTCTACAATCCGACTCTAATTAAATTAATTATCACACCTATTAATTTAATACCTACCCGAGTTTACAATCCGACTCTAATTAAATTAATTAACACCTCAATTAATTTGATTACTTGGCATCGCCCAACCATCCTACCCGGACTCGCTCACTTGGCCCATAACTTAATATTTCCCGAGTCTATGTTCCGACTCTAAATTAATTACTTTCTCAATAATTAATTTAATACTTTTTCGAGTTTACCTTCCGACTCTACCTTCATTAATTAACACATCCATTAATTTAATAACTTGGTGTCACTCAACCATTATCCCCGGACTCGCTCACTTGGACCATAACTTAATATTTCCCGAGTCTATATTCCTATCACAAGGAAACACACAATAAGCATTCACAACCCAAGTAATCCTATAAAACAGTAGGTATTTACACAACCCAATTATTCATACTTGTACGTAATATATTTCTCTCTAATATTCACCGTACTTGTTTGCTTTACGAATTTATGTCACTTTCGTATTAATTCAAGTATTCACACAACTCTAAGGGTCCTAGTTACCCCTTGTTCTATCAATTCAGTAGTTACCCTTGTTAACCCACTGCTCTATGAATTTAAGCTCGCTCACGCTTTTTCGTAATTATATTCTTATCATCTCGAATTAGAGTACGTCACAATCAAGCCTATGAATCTCCACTTTAACTCTCTCATAAAATTAAAGTCCAACACTCAATCATAGACCTACTTCCATATCATTATTCCATCAATATATTTCATCAAGGTCCCAAACACTTACCCGATAAAATTTTAGACATTTGAGGCTTGAAAAGAAAAATCTCAAATTTTCTGACAGATTAAACACCCTCTAGTACAATTTCGATTTCTCCCTATACAGAACTCCGATTGACCTGATTCCAAGTTCATTGGATATCTAAGAGAAATACCTTTCCAGTAATGTATGGTTCACACTCTAATTCGAAGTAAAATTCAAATCGCACACGTTTAAAGTCACGTCAAAATTCTGGCAGATTACTATGTTGACAGATCAAACACCCTTTAGTAAAATGTCGATTACTCCCTCTAAAGAACTACGATTGACCTGATTCCAAGTTCATTGGATAGCTAAGAGAAATACCTTTTCAGTCATGTATGGTTAACATTCTAATTCGAAGTACAACTAAAATGGCATACGTTTAAAATTGTGTCAAAAATTCTGGCAGATTGACCTCTTGTGTTCATCAAATAAACCCTAAGTCATTCAAGTTTCATGTTCTTCATCCAAGAACTCATAAAGATTCCATGTTAATCATCAAATATATTCAAATTTCATTTTATCTTTACTTAGGGATATATAATACACTTATTTCTTACTTTGAATCTCTGCCAAGTATTCCATTAACAAAACCCTATTTTGTACCCATTTATTCCCAAAACGAATTTTAGTTTACACATCACTAAAATATGAATTGGATATCACCATTTACACATTACAGCAAGTTAAACACTTGGCTGGAATTATTCGTAGAGTCTGATCCGTTGGCGTAGTCCCTTAATTTGGCTCCAACATCCCCAAATTGGCTCTTGATTTGCTTTCCCCCAAATTTCCTCTCAAACCCTAGGTTTAGAGTTGTGTTGACTGTCGTTCCCTAGTCTTTCAATTTAGTTAAAAACCCTTAATCCCGTTTATGACCATTTGGGCCTAATTAAAATGGCCCAACTCACCCCGTGTGGGCCGGACTATGCCCAAAAATACTCTGAGACCCAATTACTACCCCGGGTACTCTTTTCTGACTATCTCGACCCATCCGAAAGCAACCGCGCACTCGGAATTGCCATCCGAAATACTTTTTGACATATCCACATTTTGACCCCACAATGTGACACACATTAATTCGAACAATTAAACTTAAAGTCGTCAATTATAATTAATTCGACTCACTCAAATAAATTTTCCAACTCATGAATTTAAGTTTTTCCAATTTAAATATTTTTATCACTCCCTAAAATAATTAAATATTAAATCCTCAAAATTACGGGGTGTTACTTCCACAATTGTAAAATCAATTTTGTACCAAAAAATTATAAACATCTTTAATCCAAGATAGGATGGACATCATTTGGCCACGATCGAATAAGTATATCATATTTTATAGTTTTCAAAAGCTTTGTATTGAAACTTGTTACACCGATATGTGCAAATTAAATACAGTCCATGTGAATTGATGATAGATTGCCAACTATTAGGTCTCCATATTGTTCTCCATTGGTTGTCCCGTGATGTTTATGCTTCAGACATCGTTGGTTGTTACTTGTAGTTGCGGTGGAGCTCGAAGCCGATTCCAAATCCAAATGTGTGTGTGTATGTGCGTGAGAGAGTGAGGGAGAGATTTGAAAGTCATTATTTTCTTTTGAAGCAATTAAAGAGAGTATTTTTTACACGAAAAAATGGGGACTATTTATATGGGAGTTTCTAATGGCATCACAAAATTTACTTCAAAAATACCACAACTATGTTTTTACTTCAAAATGCCACTTAATTTTAAAAGTTACTTCCAAATACCACAAAAGGGTCACCACATATTTAAAGTGTTAAAATTTATTTACACACTTTCCCTCCATCTCTCTACACATTCAAACCTTAAAACCCGTAATCTTCAACTTCCAAATCTTTCATCTTCAAGTAAAGATTAAGCTAATCAGGCTGGTACATGGAACAAATAGCCTTTCATTCTCCAAATGAACTAAATGAGTTTAACCTTTTAATTACCTTATACTATATATTAACCTTACGATTTTTTTACCTAATCTACGAACGAACTGTATGAACTAGCAGTAAACATCAACATCAAATCTTTCAACTGTTCGATCGAAAGCTTCGAAGCAAGGTTCAAACTGTACGAAATGATGTTTTGGATTATTGAAATTGTAATGGTTCAAACCATTGATTATTGAAATCAAACTAGGGCTTTTGAAATCAAGTTTTGGAATATTGAAATCAAAATGGTTCCCTCAAACGAATTGAACGATCTTTTTTTTTTAAATAACAAAAAACCATGACCTGTTTGAATTGATGCAAGTGTCAAACTAGGGTTTCATTCGATATAAATAACTCGAAATAATTGCACGGATTCGTCATGTTTATAATGAATCAATGCAATATTAACTATGTTTCATTCGTTATATTTACCCCAGAATATCAATTTTTTGTCGCTATGTTTATGCCGAATCCTCCCTACCCATTCGTTGTGAACATAGCGAATGATCTAATCTATGTCAACATGTTTATACCGAATCCTCACTACACATTCGTTATGTTTATGCCGAATCCTCACTGTTATGACTTATGTTTAGATTTCAATATGTTAAGCACTATCTCTATGTTTAGGTTTCAATACATAGATTATGTTTATGAATTCTATTTTCCATAATTAATGGTTTAGGTTTATTTTTACGAACTATGTTAAGCACTATCTCGATGTTTAGGTTTCAATGTGTTAAGAACTATCTCCATGTTTTTATTTCATTATGTTAAGCACTATCTCCAAGACTTATGTTTATGAATTTTGTTTTCCACAATTAATGGTTTAGGTTTATGTTTACGAATTATATTTACCACAACACATGTTTAGGTTTCAATACACGACTTATGTTTACACATTCGTTAGTTACTTACGTTTCTAAATTCTATGTGAAATGCTATATTTCATTATACTCATTAGAGTGTCAATTGTTTTAATGCAGGTCTACCATAGATAACCTAGTATCCTACTCTCGTAAGAACCAGAAGCCGTTGACTACCTCAGAGAGGAAGCGCCAAGAAGAGATCCATGCTCTTTCTAATGCGACTATCCCGGATGTGATAGAGGTGGATGCCCCAGTGGTTGCGGTTCATGACGTAAAGGTTGCGGTTTATGACAAGGAGGTTGCGGTTGAGGAGGGGGATGAGATTGAGGAGGAGGATGACGATGACGATGAGGTTGAGGAGGAGGAATATGATGCAACTGAGGAGGCGGCAGAGGGTGATGTCGAGCTGGAGTATGTTTCTCCCCAACGGCCTGATAACCCGTTTAGTGTTTTACACAAGACCACAGAAGCGTATAATAATAAGAAAAAGGTGCCTGAAGAAGGCACCTCTACCGTGGTTTACGGCCCCCCGACGATCTTAGCCTATTAAAACATTTCAAGCATCACGTGGCCTACGGTATTTGGACCGGTTCAGTGATAATTTCATTTTCGTACAAAATGTTTTACACAAGACCACAGAAGCATATAGTAGGAAGAAAAATGTGCCTGAAGAAGGCACATCTACCGCGGGTTACGTCCCCCCCCCAACGATCTTAGCCTATTAAAACATTTCAAGCATCACGTGGCCTACGGTATTTGGACCAGTTCAGTGGTAATTTCATTTCCTTACAAAGTTAAATCATTAATATTTTAGATTTTCCATTACTTTCATAAATCTTAATAAATATTTTGCTTATATTGTAGGTGGGGCGGGTTCATTTATTGTGCATCAATCACTGGACGAAGATCAAGGAATGGGAATTCAGTGATCTCTCTCCAAGTATACAAAGGAGGGTCTAAAAGCCTAAGTTTGGGGGGGGGGGGGGGGCTTATAACATGTAGCCACCGTTATATAAACTACGCCCTTATATATACGTTTGTTGAGAGGTGGCATCCGGAGACGAATACATTCCATGTGACATTTGGGGAGATGACAATCATCCTGGATGACGTATCGGCTATCTTGGGCGTTCCTCTCGTCGGATCATCTCTATATAACTCGCAACCCATAGTTGAGGATGAGGATGACGATGTAGTGGTCCAGTCGGTTATGGACCTTGTGGTGGAGTTATTGGGAGTGAACAGGGAAGTTGCCTTGGAAGAATGTGGCGAGCATGCGGCCGTCCGATTGAACTGGCTCATTGCGAATTTCAAGGAAGGTCACAGGACGCCAATGCACTGAGTGAAGACAAAGATTATTGCGTCAGGGCCTATTTTCTTTACATTATCAGGTGCATAGTTTTCCCGGACAAGGCAAGGAACAAGATTTCCATGCTCTACCTTCATGTTCTTAGAGATGTGAAGAAGGTGGGGAAACTAGCATGGGGGATGGGTATCCTGGCGCATGTGTATCGGCAGCTAGGCCTTGCCCTCATTTATGTGTGAGGCAAATGAGTGATTGCCTCTTGATACGACACAAATATTGCATATTTTTGCCCTATATCTTTATGCATTCTAGCACTTTTACGGTCCTTAATGCCTATATTTATACTCATTAACCAGACAACCTCGTATTTGGATATATACATGCTTTGCAAGGGTTAATTGTGCTTTTGTAGGTATTGGAACGCTAAAAGTGATGATCGGTTGCTTTTTGAAGAAGTTCCATCGCCGGACGCTACTTCAAGGGCATTTTAATCAATTCAAATTTCATCTCCAGCTCATAAGAATTCCACGGATGCATAGTTCGTTGAGTTATCATCGCGTTTCCACAAACGACGCGTCGTTTGGAGTCCGGATGGTGGAGTTATGACCATTTTCGTTTGCAGACCTTTCCCCCCTCTTCATGGACCAAGAAGGCCAAGAAACAGATTCCTGGTCGACCGGCCTTGGGACCCCGGTCTACCGTGGTTTGAGATCTTGCCTTGCAAAGGAGACAGAAGGTTTGGCCCTGCTCGATCGATCGATCGACGTTTTTGGTCGATCGATCGACCCTGCCAGATATTTGGCAATTTGTTCCTTTTCTTTTCTTTTTCCTTTATTTCTTTTGTAACTTACTATATAAACCAATTTTGGTTTATATTTTCATTATCTTACATTTTATATTAGGTTTAGGGTTCGTAAGGGGATTTGTCCCTTCTCCATTTCCTTTGGGTGTTTTACCCATTTTTATGTATGTAAGCTTCATTTTCTTTGTCTCTTTCATTTGTTTAATGCTTTCTTTACTTGATTCCTTTCATTTTCATGCCTAGTTAATATTTCTTTCTTTCATAATTATGTTTATTTGCTTTCTTCCAATGCATATCATTTACCATGATTTCTGGCTAATTTAGTCTAGGTTGTGTTGGATTGAACTCACCTAGGGTTGACGTGTTGCTTTGCTTTGGTGATGGAGTTTGCGGGTTTATTTCGAGTGTGTTGCCCTAGTTATTGCGCCTAGGAGATTTGATGGGGTATATCTTATATGCTCTGTACTCACGACCTTGCATGCGTAATTTGCGGGATATTTATTGATGTCAAAGTCTTATTAGACTTTTACGTGAATTTATGTGTGTGACAACTCTTGATTTAATTAACTGTCGAAACGAGACTCAATCTTAATAACTCGTCAACTCATGTAACCATTTTATACTAATTAACTCGGGTGAGGGATATTTGATGCAACCTATAGTTTTTATTCGCTTTGTTAATGTAATTTAAATACACTCGTCTACTTTAATCTTTTCTTTTTTTATCTTTTCCTTTTTGTAGAAATTATCTTTTACATTTTTATTTTAGAAGTATTAAACCAATTAAATTCTAGCAACTTGTCTTTGTGGATTCGATACCCGAACCGGCCGCTATACTCCCTTAAAAGAGTGTAGTCATAGTTTAGGTTTTTGTATAGAGTTGGTGAGCCGAATATAACAAACGACCGACGCATAGGTGACGCTCGCGCCACGACAAAATCCTGCCTATCAAATGGCGCCGTTGCCGGGGACTTGATGCATTAGAATTTATTTGATATAATATTTCATAGTATTTTCTTTCTATTTGTATTTTTTGCCTAACATTTTTTTACAGGACTTCTACATTTGAGCACTAAGAAACGTTTGAATTTTTCGCGCGCGCATATCTTTATGGAATTCTCCACTTTGAGCCATCTTTGGGGTAAGCATGTCTTATTCCAATCCTTTCGGTAATCATTATGATAATTCTCAAAATCCTCGCAAACCTTTGACTTTTGGTCAATACTTAGAGTCCCAAAAAAATTACAAATTCAAAAATGACTTTGGGCGAGTATAACGAAAGTTAAAACGTGGGTTATTGGAATTTTGAGGATGATGATAACAATTTTGGGCCTCTAATTCCTTATAATAGGAATTTTGAAACAAATTGCAATAGCTTTCAAAATTCTTATAATAATGAGTTTAAGTCTAGTTCCAATAATAATTTCCAAACTTCTCATTTCCAAGAATCCGCGCCTCGACCTATGACTTTCGGTAAGGGTTTGCGCATGCTTGAAAATGAGAAAATTAAAAATTATTATCGGGAAGAAAATTGTTGCTGGGAACATGAGTTGGATTTATTATTTGAATCCGATGATAATTTTTCTTCCGAGACTTTTGAAGTCGAGGAATGTTTTGAACCAAATGAGGACTTTGTGCTTACTTTGGAACAAACCATTCTTCACTTGGCACATGGATTAATTGAGAACGAAAATGAGGATGAAATATACGTAGTATCAATTTGTAATGAAATGATTTCTTCTTTGTCCCTCAAAGAAGATTATTTCATTGAAAATGATTTTATTTCTTTCGAAACTCAATCTTCAAGCGATGATAACTCATCTCTTGAGTTTGAATTTCTTTTATCCCCCTTTTCCCTCTCCATTATCGAACCGATACAAGTACCCGATGAATCAGTTTCAAACTTTAATGTGTTAAACCGTCGACGAGGAGTACTTGCTCGAGTCGCCTTCCATGAAGGCATGTTTGCCCTCATGTGCGCCACCTCCCATTCCAATTTCAAAATAGTTGGGAGGATACTCTGCTTTTCTCGGTTCCCATATGTTTTTGTCACCCGTTCGATCCAAATCCCCCATCATCCCTCCAAAACTTTTAATTGGCGATGGTTCATTTCTTCCGCCTTACAATTCCTTCTATTGTTCAAACGGAATTCATATTTTTTAAAAGGCATACTTGAGAGTGAGGGTACACCGATTATCCTCCAAAGTCAAATCGTTTTCATGGTGGACCCTCAACTATTTAGACTTTTAGTGTATAGTTAGTGTGAAGCCTAAATAGTAGGTCGTATATAGTTAGATTTTTATCATTTCTTTCTTTTAATTTAGTCTCTTATAATTAGTTAACTTTTTGTTATTTGTTTTTGCTATGCTCGGTACTAACTTGTTTTGTAGATTCTTTAGACTTCTTCTTATGGGGATCGCTCCAATTTTGAGTAATATCGCTCTTTTCCTCTCTTTAACTTGGTTCTTAATTCATATTGAGGACAATGTCAGGTTTTAAGTTAGGGGGTGTAGGGTATTCTATCCATTTCTTAATTTAGTCCATGTTTTTGCTCATATGTTAGTTACTTATTATGCTTTTCTTAGAAAAATTAAAAAATTCAAAAAGATTTTCTTTCTTTTTTCTCCTTTGTTGGGCATTTTGCCCTTGTTTTCGATGATAAATTTTAATAATTGCTCGATCCATTAGACAATTCAACGATGCATGTTCTGGATTTTAGAAGTTATTAGACTTTAGTCCTCAATTATTGATATTATGAATAATTTCATGAATTAAACTTTAATCCCATGAGCACATGCGCTTTTCTTGTTCTATTGATTTGGTTTAAGATTTTTATAACTCGGTAATCTTTTGTTGCATTGTATATACTTACACCGAGTAAGCTTTGTACCTTTTGTCGTTTGTGAGTGTATACATTATTCTTTCCTCATTGAAAACGTTGAATTCGTCGGTAATCTCTCTATTCTTTCATTGATCGTTCATTAATTGAGTTTATATCTTGAAATGTATTACTCGAGCATGATTTTCAAAGTATTGTTTTGACTCGAGAATTGCGCAAACTTTAGGAAATAATTGTAGGCAATCTTTTTTATATCACCAATATTAGCCTTGACCTCACCTTATATGTTTACCCTCGTCAACCCCTTTGAGCCTTAATATAGCCTTTCTTTTCATTAACCAAAAATCCCATAACCAACTCCAAATTGGAGTTAGCCCATACTTATTACCCTCCTTACCCTTGTTTGGAATGTTACTTGGGATTGAATGATGTTATTGTTTTGTGGTTGCAATTTAGGCATGTGAGAGTGTGAAAAGTAAAGAAAAGAAAGTGTAGTGAAAAAGAAATGAAAGAGAAGTGAAAAGCAAAAGAAAACAGAAGAGAAAAATGAGAAAAAGAAGAAAAGAAAAGAAAGAGAAAGTTGTAAATGTTGTATATAGTTCAATAAGCTTTGGTTGCTCTCCAATTATCATATCCAATGCTTGTTTGGAACTTGTTTTCAAATTTTGATATTACCCGCATTCTTCCCATTATTCCAAGTTTTCATCCCCGAACACCTTGAAATCGTAAATATACCTTTCATTTCGTACCTTAACCCAAAACCTACACTACAACCCTATCAAGTCCTATGTGATCTTAGGTTGATTTAATTCAAAGGTTTAAATAGTTTTGATAATCTGTGAAAATGCATTTTACTCCTTTAATGAGCGGTATCTTTCATTGAGATTACAAGTTTTTATTTCCTATATAGCGTTCTGTATTTGTGACATGTGTGCGACCTAGTTTCCATTTACATTTACTCTTTATGCTCGCATTTCCCGTGTGTTAACTTCGTATTTCGAGTGAATTCACTTGATGAGTGTAATGCCTGTGAGGATTGAATATATGCTTGCTTTAATGTTTATCCGGTTTATATAAGTTTTTGCCAAATTATACTTTGCATGTGCTCGCTCCCCTCCCATTTTTTAAGGTTTCAATTCTATGAGGTGCATTCTATAATGTTAATAATATGGATTTTCATTTGAATTCGTTCATTGTGCTAATAACGTGTATGAAATCTTTTTCGCTATGTTGGGCTTGTTGCATGTTGGTTTGGGCATATTTTGAGGAAACCATATGATGTTTGTGGGTTTCATCCCGAAAAACCCTCATGAGACGACACTCGTCCACTGGGGTAACCTAGGGGTTTAATGGCTTATTGCATATGCTAAATGCAATCGTGTTCCCTACAGAAATGGCATTTATATTTCGATGCATATATACATTTTGTACCGCCTTCTGTGGACTGGTTTTGTTTGTTTCATCACTAGGAACTAGCAATGTCTAAGTTAGGGGGTGTGATACGACACAAATATTGCATATTTCTGCCCATATCCTTATGCATTCTAGCACTTTTATGGTCCTTAATACCTATATTTATGCTCATTAATAAGATAATCTTGTATTTGGATATATATATATATATATATATTCTTTTCAGGGGTTAATTGTGCTTTTGTAGGTATTGGAACGCTAAAAGTGAGGATCGGTTGCATTTCGAAGAAGTTTCATCGTCGGACACTACTTCAAGGGCATTTGAGTCAATTCACATTTCATCTCCAGCTCATGATAATTCCACGGATGCGTAGTTCATTGAGTTAGCATCGCGTGGCCGTAAATGGCGCGTCGTTTGGAGTCCGGATGGTGGAGTTATGGCCATTTCCGTTTGTACACCTTTCCTCCCTCTTCATGGACCAAGAAGGCCAAGAAACAGAGTCCCGGTCGACCGACCTTGGGACCCCTATCGACTGCGGTTTGAGATTTTGCCTTGCTAAGGAGACAAAAGGTTTGGCCCTGCTCGATCGATTGATCGACGTTTTGGGTTGATCAACCGACCCTGCCAGATATTTGGTAATTCGTTCCTTTTCTTTTCTTTTTCCTTTATTTCTTTTATAACTTACTATATAAACCAATTTTGGTTTCTATTTTCATTATCTTACATTTTACATTAGGTTTAGGGTTTGTAAGGAGATTTGTCCCTTCTCCATTTCCTTTGGGTGTTTTACCCATTTTTATGTATGTAAGCTTCATTTTCTTTGTTTCTTTTATTTTTTAATGCTTTCTTTACTTGCTTCCTTTCATTTGCATGCCTAGTTAATATTTATTTCTTGTTATTTATTGCTTTCATAATTAGGTTTATTTTCTTTCTTTCAATACATGTCATTTACCAGGCTTTCTAGCTAGGTTGTGTCGGATTGAACTCACTTAGGGTTGATGTGTTGCTTTATTTTGGTGATGGAGTTTATGGGTTTATTTCGAGTGTGTTGTCCTAGTTATTACGCCTAGGATATTTGACGGGGTATATAATGTATGCTTCGTACTCACGACCTTGCGTGCGTAATTTTCGGGATATTTGTTGACGCCAAAATCTTATCAGACTTTTATGCGAATTTAGGGGTGTGACAACTCTTGATTTAATTAACTGTCGAAAAGAGACCCAATCTTAATAACTTGTCGACCCATGTAACCATTTTATACTAATTAACTCGGGTGAGGGATATTCGACGAAACCTATAGTTTTTATTCGCTTTGTTAACGTAGTTTAACTACACTCACCTAGTTTAATCTTTTCTATTTTTTCTCTTTTCCTTTTTGTAGAAATTATCTTTTACACTTTTATTTTATAAGTATTAAAGCAATTAAATTCTAGTAACTTGTCTTTGTGGATTCGATACCCGGACTGGACGCTATACTCCCTTAAAAGAGTGTAGTCATAGTTTAGGTTTTTATATAGAGTTGGTGAGCTAAATATAACAAACGACTGGCGCGTAGGTGACGCTCGCGCCATGATGAAACCTTACCTATCACCTCTCTCTTATACTGGTAACTAATAATCTACATTCATATTTCGATTATGTATGTTTGTCAATCCCCCCCCTTATAATAAATTCGTAATATGTGTGTTTTGCTGTCATGGATATATGAGAATTTTACAGGGGTTGGCAGATGCGTTGACATGGAGTTCGATGAAACCATGCCAAGGATTGCACGTTGGTCGTTGTAGTCCGCCTCTCTGAAAAATGCATTTCGAAACCTAATCAATTATCCCAAGCAATTGGATGATATGAGTGTTGGTGATGTTAGTGAATTCTTTGGATTGTTTGTAATGTTTTCTTTCGACTTTGTTATTTTCTGACATTCAATATGTATTGTTTATGTGTAGGTCATTTGGGAATCCTATCGATATTCTAGGGTCATTTATCCTTTCATGAAGCTTAATGGTATAACGGGATTATGATTTGTTTTGAGGTGGGGGAACCCTATTGCCCTGAAAAATGCCTTAGACAAGTTGAACGACTGCAAATCATATCTCGCGACCCAATGACACCCTTGAAGGACGATAGGGGAGACGGTGGCTCGATACAAGGTTAAATTCGATATGCAAAAACAGTACCAAGAAAGATGGCAAGACCACCTTCTATCCGAGAAATCTAGGTCTGTGCCTATATTGAGCCCGTGGGATTGTAGCAGTGATTATATGGCTTCGTTCCTGTCCAAATCCCATCCTAGAGTCCAAAACCCTAAGTTCCGCACTGTCAAACAACAAGAAACATCATTGGTAAGTTTCATGTGTAAATTACTTTCGGGTGTTCTACTATCGATACTAATTTTATGTTATAATCTTTTCGATAGGCGGACGAGGTTCCCAAGGCTATGGATTTAATGAAGAAAAATATTAACTATTGAATTGTTGCTAATCCTGGTGCATTAATTGCATGCAATGTCCAAGCCTACGATATCTTAGCTGTGGCCATTGGCGTAGCCAGGCTGGTTGTCATTGAGGAGCGGGTGGTAAAGAAAAGTAAGTCCAAAGGCAAAGGAAAAGAGAAAGTAGTTGAGGGCTCCCATAGATTTAAAATAATGAAATAAGAGTTTTAATTAAATGTTTTTGAAGTTGTAGTTGGAGTTGGTATAAATTTTTGTATTAATGTTGGAGTTGGTATTAAAGTTGAATTATATCGTTGGTATTAATGTTTAATTATAATCTTGGTATTAATGTTTAATTGTAATGCTCAATTATAATGTTGAATTATAATGTTGGTATTAATGTTGAATTATTTTGTTGTGTTAATGTTGGTATATATTGATTTATAAAAGTTGGTATATAAATGTGTAAATAACTGTTGCTTTTAATATGAGTTTGAACTTGGTTCGACACATGTATATCGAACCAATTCTGTGTGAGCTTGGTTCGGTATAAACATCCCTAACAGTGTCCTTTATTTTTGGAGGCACTGTTCCATTCAAGATGATTATATCGACTAAGGTTTATTATTTCGTCACATATATACCAAACCAGATCTGGGGGAACTTGGTTTTGTATAAACATCCCTAAGTGGGCTTTCTATATTGGAGACTGAGTTCTATTCGACATGATTATAGTGATTGAGTTCCATTATTTTGGCACATATATACTGAACCAGTTCAGTGTGAACTTGGTTCGGTATAAACATCCCTAATAGCGGTCTTTTTATATTGGAGTCTGAGTTCCATTCGTCATGATTATAGCGACTGAGTTCAATTATTTAGGCACATATATACCGAACCAGTTTAGTGTGAACTTGGTTCAGTATAAACATCCCTAACAGTGGGGTCTTCAACTAGTTTAATACAAATTCATTTAATTTGATTTCATACAATTACAATAAATCATACAACTTCATTAATTGCACGCAACTACAATAAATCATATAAAAAAAATAATATAATGCAAATTAATTTAATTTAATACAACGTCATTTCAATTTCATATCATACAAGTTTGTTTAGCATCATACAAATCATTTCATGCACCAAACTAGTCGATCTCGATAGGTTGATCGTTGGTTGCTACATCGATTGGGCAAATTTTTCGGAACTCCGCTACTTGTTGCACGTATTTATCAATCCACGATTTTGTTTTCGACAACGAACAACTATTCCAGTGACTTGCTACCGGGGAAATTGAACAGTCGTACTTCAACTTCAAAGCTACAAAGTGATTCTTGTAAACATGAGCAATCTCTATGAACATTAGATGTACGATTCGTTCATGTCTCATTGGTAGAAATGCGAGACATTGTCTCTTCGAAATGAGGTCACACACACACTTGTAAGCTTCCGCAAAAAAATAGCTGCACTCGGGCATGACCATCTAAGACTTCGACATACATGGGCTTGAATAATCGTCTAACATATGTAAAAGAGTGTCCGAAAACCAATCAAGAAAATATTGTGCATAAAATTCATTATTTATCGTAACTTCTTCAATTAAGTCCGATCTCACCTGTCTCCATCCGTCGGCCCCAAATCCGAGGCATTTAGCAATGTATATAAACCCTGTCAGCTTCAACCTTGATGATATCTTCTATGCAATCTTTATAAAAGATCGGTATCTCATTGATATATTGTTTATACGTGGGAGAGTAGTTCGGGCACCATGAGGCAGGGCAAGTGAACTCCATGAAATCAATTTTCTTCTTAGGCCTTTGGACCACTGGGTGTTCCTTTTCTGTTGATTTCCTAGCAAGTTCGAAGCCCGAGGTATCCCTTTTAGTTGACTTTTCATGCTTTGTCCCTTTAGCGGTTGGTTTTCGACCTCTCGTGCGATTCTTGAAATGCTTAAGCGCAAATGGCTCAAATAGCCTAGCGGTGGTAGGACAACCGATGTCCTTGAGTTTTTGCAACATGGCCCTTTGTTCATCAATAGTTGACCGTTCCTACCTTTGTTTAAAAAGTATCATTTTTAGTTCTTAGTCAACCATATGGTACTTCACTAATTCGGGAACCATTATTAATTTGCGCCAATGTGCATCGACATCCCCCCATAATATTGCCCTACCCTCCATCCGGTAGATAACCAATTCATAAGTGCACAGTAGATCATTGCATGCCAAGTGTATGCATGATTTAACATCCATACCAACAGTATCACATGTCTTCAGCTCCTCAAGAATTAGGTCAATGGCATAATGTGAAACCCATCCTATGAGCTCACGCAAGATAGGAATATTGTGGGAGTGCTTTAATTCTGCAAAGAATCCTCAAACTCCCTCTTAATGTCGGTCATTTTCAACTCAATGTAGTTGTGCATGCCGACAAAAACCTTGTCAAAAGGAAGTTGAGAACTCTCCAAGTGTCTAATCAACATAGCATGTGCTCCTTCACAACTGTTAGTAGTTCGGTTACCCCGGAGCCTTAAATTGTACCATGGGAAATATATGTAGTGAAGCGTGTTTGGGAATGCAACCCAATCATAGTGAAAAAACATCCACTCTTTGTTAAATTCGTTCATGCTGGGGGATTCAACCAAATGCATCCAATCCCTTATAAACTTCTTCAATATATCTTCATGGTGGATCTTTTTCCTAGCATGGACCTCCACGTTGCGATGAAATTGGAAGGTGCAAACCATAGATCTCGCCTGGGGGAACATAACCCACAACACGTTCATGCACGGATACTCCCGATCCGTGATGAAAACCGTGGGACATGCAAACGGATTGAATAGGGATTTCAAACGTCCCAACGCCCACGATAATTATCCTCTTTCTCTGTTGAAAAAATAAAGGCAATATTAAAAGTCCTTTCGTACGAAGTTATTTCAACCATCTCGAATAAAGGCATCTTGTAGCGATTACTCTTCCATGTGCTGTAAAAAATGACAACGGACAAAAAACACTTGTCTAGTTGAATTGAATTTAGATGAGCCCAAAAATTGTCTTCCACATCCATGGTAGACTCGTTCGTTCTATTCCAATATACATAATGTTTATCCCTAAGAAATTTCATCAACTGTTGCATCGCCGTTCCACCCTCTCGTTCAGAAATCCTCAACTTCCACTTAGCATTGTAGATTGTTTTCATGGTAGAAACATTATTAACATTGCGAATTTTAATCGTTGTTAGAATGGTGGTCGACTTTACCCCAATCAAGGACATATCTTCAATAATGTTTTTCTCCACCAAAGTAAGTCGATCGGTGTGTGCATGTCCAACTAATGGTTCCGACAATTAGTGATTGTGAACACCGCTAAAGATTAACAACATCCTCTTTTCGTTGTCAAGCGGAATGCCCTTTAAAAAAATGAACAGTTGCACTTTCGTCTGGCCGTGTCCCTTTTCCGACCTTTTTCCTCTTGACTACTCCCTACGTTCCCATCTTTCTTCCCGTGATGATCGCGGTACTCACCACCTTTGTCGCAACCCATGTATAAATGTCCCTTACACATTGAAGAAGGTGCGTCGGACTTGGTGATGACTATTACTGTTTTAACGGATCGAGCTTGCTCTTAAGTCCAAGCAAACAACTTTTATTGAGCGGAAAATACTTAAGAATTAAGAATAAAAAGAATCAATACAATATAATTAAAATTTACAAATATATTACATCAATAATAGACATTATAATACCTTATCCGTAAAGAACGTATCACTAACATCTACCATGTTATGGGGTATATCGATGTTTGCTAAATCCTGATCAAATAACAAGTAATTGAAATCCAAGAAGGAATCCTGCATAGGTAAAATTATTGTTAGGTGGGAATAAATGGAATTTTAATCGCAACGTAAATACATTTGATAACAAGAAAGAAACATTTTATAAGTTTTAGTTCTATTCGGCATGAACATCACGAAATGATTTCCTTATTTTGAGGTGAACATGATGAATTGTGTTAGATGGTTCGGGGTGAACATAACGAATAAGTTCATACGGTTCGGTGTGAACGTAATGAATTTTTATAGATGGTTCAGGGTATGTATACCGAATATATATTTGGTTCGTTATAATTATAACGAATGGACCTACTTCGAACGAATAAATATAAATTTGGTTCGGGAGGTTTACACCAAATTTCTTCCTTAAAATTGAGGGCCCGATCCCGAACCAACCGTATGTTTTCTGCATTTTTTTAGATTTAATCCTTATGAAAAAACAAACATATATGTAATGGAACCACAATTTTACCTAAAAAAAGGGATTTGTAGAGTTGTCATTTACTTTTTAGATGTTGTCATTTTCTAATGGTGGAATATCATTACTATTTGAATATTTAAAGAACAAACCCTAGATATTTAATAAGGCTGTTGTTGATGTGGGGGACAAAACTTTAATAATGGAGTGTGGGGACCAATGGAACAACACTTTAATGTTGTTGAAGATTTATGTTTGGATTAATGGATACAAATGTGTGAAGTAAAGATGAGAAATGGAGGTTTTGGAGTGTAGTGGATAGAGGGAGAAAGGGAGAGTTTGGAGTGTAGTGGTATTCTGTGTTGTAGTTGGGTTAAAAAATATTAATATACTTGTGGTGGAACTTAGCAAAAAATATATTTTTTTAAACTTGTGGTATTTTAAAGCAAATTGTGTTGTGCACTTAGAAACTCCATATTTATAGTTGAAAAGTTATATGTTCTTTTTGTGAGTGGGAAAGTGGGAGAAACCTTTATAAACACCTCCTCTCGTATTGAAAACAATTAATGAAAGTGTTGTACAAATATTGTATGGTTCAAGAGGATTTTCCAATTTACGTTGATTAAGAAAACTCTTTGAGAACATAAATTAGAATATGTACCACATAACAACTCTCTTATTTCTTCCTGAATTTTAAATCTTCATCAGGGAAATGGTTGCACAAACTTGTATGAGCTACAATCACAATTGGGACGTCATTTATGGACAACCATTTTCTAACGTGTTTTTTCAATTACTTTCAAATATGTTTTCAAAATTTATTTTTAATAGATTTCGTTATTTTTATTTTGAGAAATGTTCCTAACAAAAGATCATTTCAAATGTACTAAGTAAGATATTCTGAGAAATAAACAATAATTAAAATATTGAAAACATTACCAAATAAAAGAAAAAAATGCTAAATTTCTTATAAGAATCTTTAAATAAGTATATGTGAAATGCCCTTAATGAAATAAATTCCATTATGAATTTCATCACAAGTACTTCTTTTGAATAATTTTTGGCGATACACTGGAGAGATATTAACAACAAAATGCCTAGTCAATAACTATTACAATTTAAAAGTAATTTTGCCCCATTACATACAAAAGTGAAAAGTTCAATGAATTCTAACATCTTAGTTATTTAGTATTAAATTTTCTTATATTTTAAAATCAATAATAATCTTTAACCGATGGAAATCCACACAATGTTTAATGGTTGGTTGCAGTATTTTTTTATCATTTAAATTGCACGCTTGATTGAATTTAATCAAGTGGATATTAATTTGAGATAATGTTTTAATGCTTAATGGAGTGATTAATACTACAGTATGCTAATTTTCCAAGTTTCCCTTAATGCAATGCAAATATATAAAATCAAAATAAAGATGTAAGTGGTTCAACGATTCTTTATTGTGTATGTTCATGAGAGAGAGAAAGAGAGAGAGAGAGATGGATATATATAGAGAGATTTTGAAAATATCTATCGGGTTTTGCTAGAATGCTAACTGAAAGCCCAAACTAATATTACAATGTGTTTTGTATGTGCATCCGAGTTTCAATCTCTTGTCATCCTCATAATGGGTGGGGTCGGGGGTGGAGGGGTTATTATTTATATGGTGAAAGAGTCCTCTCATTATACAATTACGATGAACCACAACATCCTTAGTAATCTCCCTTTATGGTATCTTTCTTGACTCTCATGGTTGAGTTGTATAGGATTGTAGCCTTATGATGTTTATCCCTGTTGATGTCTGTAATTATAGTGGATCTAATTTTATAGTCACAGATAAATAACAATAGCAATCTAAACAAACACACAAGAGGCAAATATTTTTAAAGGGGTTCAACTATCAAAAGCCTACATTCACTGTTGGTATTATTATTGGTGTCTACAATAGCTTAGTATAGTGTGCTTGAGATTGGTTGAATCGTTCCTTTGAGCTAAGGGAGATTATATATTAATAGTGATCCGGAACCCTAGAGATAGAATGCCATTATATCTCCAGGCATTTACATCTATATACAATAAATGAGGCTCTTGACATTGGATGCTGGTCGCCGTTCCATCTGAGTAACTTTTTCTATTCCTGATGGTTCACATCTTGAAAGTTGGTCGAAATTCTAGCCAACTAGGTACCTCTGATGCCGATCAATATAGCTAAATGTCCACATAGGATGACAGGTGTCTATTATTCATTGGTCCATGTAGGAGAGTAATTTTTACATACAACAAAAGCCCCCAATACTTCATGCTTCATAATTGATCAAAAGTATAGAGTGATTGTTCAAAATGTTGCTCGGCGTAATGTCTGGGCGCTGGTCGGTAGTTGACCTCCCAGACTTGTAAATTTTTTTCTAGTACTGTTGATAATGGAATTTTTGTAAATAATTCAAACTTTTTCGAACTGCTAAATGGTATGATGGTCTTTTTGCACTTTAGAAAGTGTCTAGCCAGCGGTAGTTCAATCGTTCGTGCAGTTTATCATTTCATCCCTATTATCTAGGTAACCTATAAATATACGAAAATTTCCCTCCATTTCTCTTTACCTTTAATCTTCTGTGTTTTGTTTCCAAGCTTTTCTTCGTTTTCAAGCTTTTCTTCTCCGATATTTTGTTGATTGCTATCCACTGTTATTTTTCGCTTCCTGCTGTTACCTTTAGATCTTTGTAAGATATCTTTCTCTCTTTTATATATTTTTCCTTTATTTCAATCATAGTTTATATCGTTAATGATAATTCCTTAGAGAAAATTAAAGTCCTGAGTGGGTAGGTCTAGAAATTGACCACGGTCCTATGAACGTGTATTCTTTAGCATAGGGTCATTGAATTCCCACTCTTTTTAATGCTAAGTGTGGTATTACCTTACCCCCAAATCCACTATTTCTTTAGTTTTGTCAATATTTCGATGTTGTTACTTGTAGAATAACTCCAAACACATGGGTGGTGGTGAATGGAGTAAGTAGATTGAATAAGATTTATGCGACTCATATTGGATCCCTGAGTTGATGTTCTGCTACACGTGGGGAACCATTAAAGATAATATTTACTATTTGAAGACTAGGCAAACTAATAGGGCTTTAGTAGTTAATCTACCAGATTCCAATAAAGACAATTGAAATTATGGCGTTGTTGTCAAGAATTGACAATACGACCCTTTCTTGAGGGGGTATACTACACTGGTCCCAGGTGCCCCTAAGAAGGGCGTGGCATAGGTTATAACTTTATTCTATTTATTATCTGTTCACAGATTTACCGACTAACATTATTATTTTATGTTCGATGCAGAGAAGAGTAAGAAGAAGTGTCCCAATGAGGGAGAAGTTAATATTGAAGACCTCAAATATTTATGGGTATCAATCAAAGGATTAGAGAAGAACATCCCATAGGTGTTTCTGTACTGTTAGAGTATAAGAGCTCAATTAATTATTTTGTTGCTCGACCACCACTTACATTGCCTCAGCTTACTGTCAACCTAGATGAGGAACCTGTATCCACTTCTTCGACAGCAAAATCAACTGGAGTTGAGTTTATTCAAGGGGAAAATATTCCTCATTTGAGTCCATTGATATCACCACCATCCCCACCTCTCCATTAACCGAGATGGTGAAAAGAAAAATTCCAAACTCACTAACCAAGTACCCTATTCCTGCTGCCAAGAAAATCATTCTTGGTGACAAGAAATCTTAAGCTATTGAGAAGAGACCTCTGGTTCTTAAAACCGAGGAGGCCCGAATTGAAGAACCGTATTTCAAGAGGTTGAAGAAATGTTTTCCTGGTTATTAAGATCAGGCCAAAAAGTCCACTGAGTTGGTTAAAGCTGATGAGTTGGCCAAGAAATTTACTGTCGAGCAAGGCAGAATTGAAAATACTTTAATGGCAGTCAGCCCTGGACTGGATAGGGGTTGATAAAAGATAAAACATTGCTAGCAGATAGGTCGATTGCATCCGCCCTGACTAGTGCCCGATTAACTAAGAGGGAAGCTCAGATTTTGGCCTTGGCAAATTCTTAATCTTTCTGTTGGTACACATTGATTTATAGTGCCCATATTCTAATAACACATTTATTTTCTTGCAATTCTTTATTGAATTCATTGAGATGATGGAGAAAGATGACGAAATAAGGTCCTCTTCCTTGGCTGATGTTGCGGAAGCTCTTGAGCGTTTGTAAAAATCCTCACAAGCATATGGTGAATCCATGGAGAGATAAAATGGTAGGACAAAAATAAGACTACCGAGGACTAGGCCAGAGAAACAGAGTAGGCATGAAAGACTGTTGTTGATGAGTTGACTAAATCCAAGTATATAATTACTGAAGTTGAGCTCCTGCTGAAGATAAGATTATCGACTTGACTACTGATAACTCTGCTCTTAAAGCCAAGGTCAAGAAAGACAAGGATGAGGCTGCAAATAAGGTATGAGAGAAAGTCATTGATGCTGTAGCCATCCAGATAGAATGTGTTAAGAAGCAGTCCGTTAAAGAAGGTTGGTCTGAAGCTTTGAAGGAGGTCGACATTCAGACAAACTCTGAACTTTTTCAGTGACATGACCCAGGAACTCCTCCCAACCTGGATGAAGTTTTTGATGATGAGGAAGGTTTTGGGGAGTCTTCTATGGTGCCCCGACCTGCCTGCTGCTAATAAGGAGAAGACCACTGAGCAGGAGAAGGATAAGGTGAAGGTTTAACTCCTTTTGGTTAGTTATTTTTTTGCTTTTTTCCTTTATGTATTTTCCATTTCTTCTTCTTTGTTATTTTACAATGTAACCAACTATGTAGCCATAGAATGATTAATGGAAAGACATATTTTTGCCTAATTTCTTACAACTTCATGTGATGCTGGTTGCTTATTGCTTGTTATCCTCAATACTATTTATATTGTTTGAATTCCTCCTCAGCTCTATAAACTTATACTTGTAAATTTTGAATTTAATGCTAGGAAGAAAGCAATAGTCTTTGTTAAATAAAACTTACTTAGGCTAAGAAAAATAAATCTTGAGGCTGACCATGCCCCATTGACTGAGGAAGGTCTAATGGGGTTGCTCGGCCTAGATGCCTCTGTGACAACCCGCTTAATAAAATACTGGGTGATCACTCCTGTACCAAATTAAAACAGGAGTCGCATATGGCTCATTCTTAGTATCACTGTCAAAATCCAAATTAATTACTAATAACCTATTAGGCTGGCATCAAAATTTTATTTAACTAATCTTTTTAAACAATTTCTCAATTAAAATATTCACGCAGTTTATGTAAATGAAACTGAAATCAAATAAAATAACCGAACACTCTGTTTAAATATCATACAACCATATCGAATGCCGACTAAAAGGCGGTAAAAGAATAAATAAATGAAATTGGGTTATCAGCCCGAATGTTTATACATTACCTCCTATCTAGATTACAAGGATAGATGCGTCTATGGTAAATATGCATGCATCCACAACTGCCGCAGCACACGTCTGACTCGAAGGAATCATCATCCAGGCGTCCCTGTGTCTGGACACCTATATATATATATAATATATAGCAAGAAAAGGAAAAATAGGAAAACGGGTCAGAGCCCGAGTTGTAAAAATATTTTGCAAGTGCATAAATGCTTTATTTAAAAAAAATAAGTTTGTCTCATATTTAAATTGGTATCGCACTCCCATGAGATACCCCTCACCCCTCTTCTAATAGTGCACGCCTAACGCACTCGTCTAAAACATCCTAGTTAAGCTACCCCGCCTAACTAATCTAATTCACCCATCTGCTAGAAACCTCGACAACCCCAGTACTAAGGGCTAAACTTCTCTCCATTCTCAACACTGCGCTACGTTCGTGCATGAGGTGTCTCGCGAAGCGAAATCCAAACAAGGAACCCCTCGATACACTACTACTTGGCAGTGTCAATGGTCGAGATCCATTAGGCCTTTAGTACAAAACGAATATATGAACATACTTATATAATAATATATATATCATACTCACTCTCATATAGATCTTACAATATACATCCGGATAATATCTCCCGGACTGAGGTTTACTCTATATTCATTTTTAATGCACATCCGGATAGAATCTCCCGGACTGAGAATTTATCCTTTTTTATTTTTATATCTTTACTCTCATAGAGATATATTACCTTGTTTTCATACACAAGTAATATACTATACATATAAGTATAATAACCATCCCACCGAGCTATAACTCGAGGATGCGGTCTCTTAATGCTATCATCTTCCTGTGCCTCACTCACGTAGCATCCTGGGGACCACCGGTAAAACTAAATGACACCTACTTCGTGGTAAAAAATATCACAACGTCTGGGAAGCGGTCATAGTTCCTCCCCGACAATGAGACGAAACATACCCACCACGTCTCACCCCTAATAAAAATCACATAATATAATAATGGACGCTATGACCTGGGAAATATCCACACCCTGCTCCTCGAGCCAGGGTGCTCACCCTCATCACGCAACTTCCCAATGATAGCATTAGAAGGAGTATGCTTCACATATATATACACCATCACATATAGATATATATACATATCCGTGTCATATTATTTATACTTTAATCACATAGTATATATATAAACATTTATCATTCCTCACATGTAGATAGGGCTACAATTGCCAGTTTCATAATAATATTTAAGTATCTTACTACTTAAATACGCCTCACACCTTAATCGCTGTTTGGGATTTATATACTCTCCAAATATCCGATTCATAATCCTATGATAAGTATACCCTCAACTTATCTTTAACCTATAACCTAAATTTCATCCCATTCGCCTCATAGGATTTTCTCATCCATAATCGATATATAATTATAACCTCTACGCGTATAATTCGATACATACAATCCCTCATCAAAAAACCAGCTCGAGTGTTACTTGTCCTAAACACCTTTAAATAATTAAGTCATGGATGTCCTTTTTCCATGAATTCAAGGTCTACATTCCACTCAAATATTAATCTATAGGTTCACACTCTATTTTAGGAACCCCAATCATTTATTTTCTTAATCCATTTATTTTTTTTCCTCAAAAATAAATAATTAGTGCCACAAAATCTTAGCACTCTCCTAGCCCATATAAATAACCCCCAATTGGCTAGATGTTAAATTCCTAAATGAATACTTATATCCTAAAATTTATAAGCTCTAATCCATTTCAATTAGATTTCACCCCAATATTTAACCCTAGGCAAAAATTGCCAAAAATCTTGAAGGGTCGATCGATCGATCGTCTCGGACAGCTTCTTCTCCGAGAAGTTGTTTCAGCCATTAAAGCTTCACCCAAGCTTTTGTATCCTTTCCTAACCTCCTCCAACCTCAACCAACAACATCTACACATATAAATAGGGGTTCTAAACATCCTAGAACCCCAAACCCATAATTTATTTCAATAAATTCCTAAGTTTCTCGAATTGGAAATTATTGGATTTTTACTCGTTTAACTTCTGAAAACCCGTTTTAATTCACAAAAATCCATCCCGAAAATCTTTGTGGTGTATCACTACCAACTACGATATGATATTTATGCTTAAAAATAAATAAAGCAAGTAAACACTTGCCTCTTGGATAAAATCCGACGACCCCGAGTCGAATCCCGCGGAGGTTAGCTGGAATCTCCCTTTTTCTTCTCCCTTTATTCCTCTCTCTCTTCTCCTCTTTCTTTTCTCTATTTTCTTTCCCCCTCCCATGCCTTATATAGGGAGAAATGAGGGTTTATTTTTTTAAAACAAAAAATGACTCGTTTACTCAATTACGAGTTCCTAATAGCCCAAAAATTCTGGAAACTCAATTTCGACTATTGAGTATAGGGGTGTTCGCGGTCCGGTCCGGTCCGGTTTTGAGGTATTTTTGGGATCGGACCGTTTTAATCGGTCCTAAAAAATCATGGACCGATATCGGACCGGAATAATCGGTATTGGTCCTATTCGGTTTTCAAGCGGTCCGTGTTCAGTCTTGGTCCTATTCGGTCCACGCATTAAAAACAACACATTTTTTCAATTATTGAAAACAACAGACTAACAAAGTAACACTTCAAAAGTTGAAAAAAAATCGCAGAATTACACTTCAAATGTTGAAAAAAAATAACAGACTAACATTTTCACATGTTGAAAAAAATAACAGACTAACATTTCATTATTACTCAACATTTCAAACGTTGAAATTATTTTTGTACAAATCATAAATGGTACTGAATATGGATGAAAAAAGTTTCAAACATTTCACAGATAGTATGGATGAAAAAAAATAACAGGTCTTGAATTAACACTATCACAAATCATAAATCGTATGGATAAAAAAAAATAACAAGGCCTTGAATTAACACAATAAAAAATCATAAATCGTATGGATGAAAAAAAATAACAGGGCCTTGACACAATCACAAATTACAGATCTTGTGGTTTAAACAAATAACAGATAACAGATGAAAAATATATAACAGATAGCAGATCTGTTCGTAGAGAGAGAGAGGGGAAAATAAGACCTTGATTTGAGTTGCCAACTTAGAGAGGGAGGGTTGTCTTCGTATGGTGGAGAATGAAGGAATGGAGGGGCCGGCAATAGCGCTGTTCGTAGAGAGAGAATAGAGGAAAATAAAACCTAGGGTTATTTGTGTGATGGGATTTTAGGTGCAGTGTGTGATTTCAAGTGCAACGTGCGTGTGTGTGAGTGGTTAGCGTGTGCGTGTGCGTGTGTGTGTGAGAGTGAATTATAATATATATATATATATATATATATATATATATATATATATATATATTTAATGAAAGCGGTCCGGTTCGGTCCAAAACCATTTTTTACGATCCAAGACCGAAATCGACTCGAATTATGCGGTCCTATATATTTTTAGACCGAATAAAAACCGAATTAAAAAAACCCGCAAAATCGTGTTCGGTTAGGTTCGGTTTTTTCAGTCCATTCGGTCTATTCGGGTTCACGCACACCCCTAATCGAGTATACTATTCTGACTATCTCAGCCATTCCGAGACCACCCGCACACTCGAAATATCCATACGAGGTACTTGATCGCAACCCACTAATTTAACCCAATGTCTCTCAATGCGAGTTTTCCCATTTAAAATCTTACCTTTTGTCGCTTTACTCAATCGCGACATATAATTAAAATACTCCAACTTATATTTACTTAATCCCAAAAGTAAATATAACACCCATCGACAATTATCTAATCCTTGAAAATTCTAAAAATTAATATTCCGAGAAATTCCCCAAATTTCTAATTTACACCCAATTATGGAATTTAATTATCCCCAAAAGTACGGGTTGTTACAACCTCCTACCAAGTGAAGGAGTCTTATGTCCATATTCATTGACTTTTGGACAAAGCATTAGTGAATAACGATTGGTATTATGAAATGATTGAGCAAATCCAGAAAGACCATAAACTCCGCATGACATTGCTTCATTATAATTATGAGGCTAAGCACCAGGCACTGAGTGAAGGCTGGGGCTTTAATAAGAAATTACAAGATATTACTTCTACCATGAACAAGAAGGAACTGGCATTGAACCAAGAAATAAAGAGTGCCTGATTAATTTCCGCCCTTATTGGAGAAGGAAAATAATGTTGTGAGGAATGAGCTTGACAATTTGAAGAAATCACTAACACTAGTCCAGATGAAAGAGAATGAGAATGCCAGGTTATTGGAAGAGTAAGAGGCCTTGCAGAAAAATAAAACTAAGTTTGGCCAATCTTCTAGTCAGAGTATAGTTGTTCGGTCAACCATTGATGAAGAGAGAACCAAGAAAACCTTGGTCGACCAAGCTCCAATGATCCAGGAGAATAACAAGGCCATTAGAAAACTTCAAGATAAGGTGAACCGTCTTACTTTACACTTCTATAAGAAACCCAAAGATATTTGGATGGACGAGTATAATAAGCCCTGACATACTTGGATAAGTTAGGAATGAACGATATAAGTGGGGTTGGCTGAACCTGATTGGTCTGTTAAAAATTCCTAAGAGCGACGAACTGTGGCATTGGCATGAACAAGGAATGTTGGGATATCTTGATCCTCATTTCATAATTGACGTTAGTTGGAATCCTCTTGATGCTATTCCTCAGAGCTTAATCAGAACGTATATTGGGGACTGTGGCCTGGAAGGAGAAGATGAGTATGTTCGCCCCCAACATTTACTAATTCGACCGAACAACAACAGATGCTTCAGACTAAAGGATTTTTTTATCCACCACTATGTCGAGCATCCTTGATGAGCCTCTTAGTGGGATGAGAAAAGTTGAAGGAAAGTGTCCAGTAGGATAAACTTTGCACTTTCCTTCATTTTGGACTTTATTTGTTTTTAGATTGTAACACCAAGTGTTTGGAGTAAAATGGAATCATTTTTCAATATGTATGCTGGTGATTTATATATATTTTATTTATGCTTTAAAATTGATTTTAATGAGCTTGCTGACTAGGCAACCTGCCGTATGATTAGATAATCAACTTGCTGACTAAGTAATATACTTAATGTTAAATGCTTGATTCATGGCTGAATCTATTTGTAATGCCTTAGATACGACTAATGCTCTTAAGTAAAACTGTAAATATTTTTGTTGATCTAAGTTCTAGAGTTAGTTATCAGTGGCGACCAAGTGTATTAGGAATGTATAGTTATCCCTATGCTTAAACTTAGTCGGGCAAAACCTCTTGTGTTTGACATGAGTCTTACATGAAGTTTTACAAAATTCTTGTCCTTGATTTATCGAAGACGAAATCATATATGAAGTTTTAAAGAATAACTTTTCTAAACTTGGAAAAGTTTGAATAACAACTTTTCTTAATTTGGAAAAGTTTGAATAATAACTTTTCTGAAGTTGGAAAAGTTTGAATTATAAAGAATTCCAAACTAAAATTTTTATAGTTGGAAAAGTTTGAACTACAATTAGAGAGAAGCTTTTAGTAATCTGTTCTGAAGTTGGACAAGTTTGAAACTAAAATGAGATAAGTTTTTCTGAGGTTAGAATGGTTTTAATTAAAATTAGATAGAACCTTTTAGTAAGGTAGTATCACACTATACTCTGAAAAATAAAACATAAAAAGGAAGTATAATTGTGATAAATGTGCAACTTCATTAAATTGAATAACTGATTACATAAAAAACTAAATTACTAGTAATATTTTTGAAGATGGTCAGCGTTCTATGGGTTCTTAAACTCTTCGCCTTCCAGTTTCTAGGCGATATGTCCCTGGTCGGATAACTTCCGATATATGATATGGATTGTGATAATTAGGCTTCGACTTGTTCTTTTGAATCACTTTCTTAATAACAAGATTGTAATACCCCGTAAGTTTACTGATTTAATTTAATGAGATTAATTAAATTAAATGAGAATTAATTAGAAATTAATACGGATTTAAATACTAGCGAGACGTGAGTTGGTATTTGATTATGATGATAATATTAAGTATTACTGAGCATATATGGTAATATATGATTATGAAAATTATTAAAATTGTCGCGAGTCATAAATACGACAATCTGGAAAATTAAGTTGGGACGCGCGTGTGAGTCACGTCAGGAATTAATTTAATTAGATTAAAAAGTAATTATAATTATATCGACTGTATGGTCATTTTGAGTGCGCCAACGTGTCCGGAGGGGTCGGGATAGTCAGAAAACACTAGCTGGGGGTTTTGTTTGGGTCCCGGGGCACTTTTAGGCCAAACTGGCAACCGGGAGGGTATTTTGGTCATTTTAAAATTCAAGGAAATAAGACCCACGAATTTGAGGGTTTATTTTATTGTTATTGGAAATGCCATTAGGTCCATTATCATCCAAAGAGGGAATAGTGGGCTACGTGAGTTAGAGGAGAAGTTGCAGGGGGTTTTCAAACCCTAGACACAACACACCACCACCAATTTCGACGGAATTGTGACCAGAAAGAAAGAAAGAACCAGCCCCTGAACACCATCAACGATTCTGAACATCAAACTTAAGGCAAGTGATTTGTTCCATTACCTTCAGCGAATATTTCTTCCATGATTAGTGTAGAAATTGATATTTGCCTTGAAAGATGAGGATGACCCATTAAATTTGATGTAGAACTCTAAACCTTGGTTAGGAATTGCATGTAGATTAGTTCTGGACGAAATTCAGTACCCAAAACATAACCTTTAATGAATTAAAAATGGATTTTTAAAGAGTAATATCACAGTTCTTGAAGAAAATAGAAAACTAGGGTTTTTATGAAGATTTGATCCATGGAAAGCTAATTGTTGATGATTCAATGGTTTTGGAACGTTAAAAACAATGTATTTAGGTTGTATAATGATCCTATAACCTTAGATTAGAGTTACATACCTTATAATGGAGTTTTGGGATAAATCTGGGACTGAAAAACGAAGCAGTCCGTAGTCCATCTGGTGCGATCGATCGATTGACTTTCATAGGTCGATCGATCGACCTTCCCATAAACTGTTATATTTTTCCTTGTTGAATTTTAACGAACTAGACTCTAGAAAAACTTATTGGTAGGGACTTTGTGAACACTCTTAGATTTGAGGAAGACCAGTAGGCATGTTTACGAGAACCGAATTATTATTAGAATTCAATTTGGGATTTATGTTAAATCTAATAAGGATCGACGAGTGAGGGATTATTAGAAAATTGAGATTAAATGAGTTAACCTATATAGTTTGATAAAATAAGGTTTATGGCAGAAATATGGACCTTAAGAGTATTGGATTAAAGTGTGGGATTAATAGGAGACTTAGTAACCTTTATGAGTTAGGCTTTAAGTACTTGAAACTACGACGTGAGATGTGTCGGTGGACTATATTATATAACTATCTGGAAGTATAAAAATGTACTAATTGGATTGATGGTATAAGGATTGAGAACATACCTTTAATAATATTATAAAGTATCTAAGTTGTGTGAATGCTTAGTAAATGGATTTATATGTGTATGACATACCTACCAGACTTACTATCACGGGAGGTCGGCTTTCGGAACAGGGCCATCTAATCTTTGTGTGCCTACGGGGGGATTTAGATTGTTACCTTAAGGACATAGGGCTGTGAATGACTTATTTGTGAGTTGATAAGTCAGCTGACCATGGGAGCGTAGGTATGTGCGTGACCCATGGGTATGTGAACTATGTTCGCCTCCAATATGTATGATTTTGCTTATTAAAACGATTCCTGATAGATTCAAAATACGTAGTCCTTATGTACGTGATGTACCGAGATTCGATAGCAGAGTATGTGTGCACCGCAGCTTAGCCTAGGGGTTCCCGAAGTATAATATTATGTTAAAATTTATATATTGGTGATGATAACAGACTCCTTGTTATTGTGGGTGAATATTCTTATTAATGTGTGTGAATAGTTACGACACTTTGAGTAAAGCTAAAATTGAGAATTTCCTATATGATTTAATATAAATTAATCTGAGAAATGAAAAGGTAGATTCACATAAGTTAGATTGGAATATCTTGAACAAACCCCTATATTATCATGTGAGTACGGGTTGCAGTATAAACTAGTTAGTTAGCGACATAACTAGGATGGATTATGGATATACGTTAAGCGTGCACATTAGTTGAGAGGTTAGAAACTCATGTGAGAGCGCAGAACTAACATGTACTCTATATTTATTGTTTAATGCAATTAAATACTTGCTATATTTTTAAACTGTTTTCACATCGGGCTCTGACCCGTTTGCTTTCAAATCTATTTTCTTGAAAAAACTTTTAGGTGCCCTGTCACAGGGACGCCAAACTTAGGAGTTCCATTTCAGTGACGTACTGTAGCTACTGGGGAAGTTACAGGATTTTGATGATAGACGCCTCCACATTCTATATTGATTCCATTTCAGACTTATTCACTTGTTAGGGCATGCCGCCCCTTTTCTTTTAGAGACAGTTTTATCATACTCAGTTTCATTGCAGTTTTGGAGTTAATTCATTTATTATTCAAACGTTGTATTTGGTTTTATCCATTATCTGGGATTATTCAGAGGAGTGTTACTCCAGACTCATTTTATTATTCCATTATTATCTTGATGTGACTGTGATGTGATGGTAGTATCATTTAGCTAATAATTTTAATTGGTTGCATGTTAATTTAATTTAATAAAATTTGACAACTCACTTTTTAAATATTAGGTGGCTAGCAATTGTTTAAATAAATGTTTTCGACAGTGATGCTATGAACTGAACCAACTTGACATTTTGTATTAATTTGAATAAAGGAGTAGCTACCCGGTATTTAATTAGTCGGGGTATCACATGTGGTATCAGAGCATTAGGTTCTAGCGTCCTTAGGATCTGTACGACTTGTTATGTTTCCGCATAGCGTCTTTTGATGTAGAGCCCTATTATTAGGACTGTTGTACTCCTTGATTACATTTTGTAGACTACGTTCTTCTGCTACAATGTTATGTATGGTCCATGGTCTTATATAATTCATTTGAAATTTCAGATGTCGCTCATGAGGGAGGTACAAACCAACACTACTGAGGGAACAAATGCGGGTCAAGACCAATGAGTACCTCAGGTACACCAAGAAAGAACAGAAATCACTGAGATAGCGAACATCGTGGCACAAGCAGTGACTACCGCAATATTGCAGTACCAAAGTAGCAGTGTGCAGCTTGCAAGCGACAAAAGAACGAGAGAAGTTGATCAACATGACGCTGCTAAAGTTAGCAACAAAAGGAAAACACCGCCACAACAACAAGTGTCTCGGAGTCGTCAAGGACATAAGGGCAATGGAAATGGAGGGAAGAGCCAAACCCGCCAGAGCCAAAAAAACCAAGGGAAGAAGGCTACCACCAAGAGGTGTTTTAAATGTGGACTAAATGGCCATACACGTCTGGCCTACCCAGATTCGGCTGGTGACAAACCTCGTCCCAATCGGCAAGGACAACAAGGCATGAAAAGGGAAGGGTTTCAGGGTCAATGTCATAAGTGCAAACATCAGGGTCACAGGTGGAGGGACTGCCCACAACTAGATAAAAGTGCCAGGGCAGGATACCCAACATAAGGAAGCCTGGACAATTACCCCAACATCGCAGGCACCATAACAACATCAAGGAGTACAGTATGGATGTGTCTATAATGCCCGATATGCGCTTATTCCGTTGATACCGCAACTACCACATGCGTTTGGAAGTATGATACTTCATTATTAATTTTATCCTTTAAGATAAAATGTAAATCTCGAATAACTTAGATGTGTTACTGTTTATTCCTATACATTAAGAAACGCGAGTGTAAAATGCATTCTTATCCTGTTATGTTTTGAATTAGCTACAACGGTTTGAGTGTTAATAGACCATTATAGTGATATTATAGCGTTTATTAAAAATTGTACTAAGTGTCACTTGAGTGGAGCAAGGCCATATTTATATTTATATATTTTCATATGGGGGCATATAAAGACTTCATAAAGTACGTCGTCTGGTTATATTTAATTCCGGTGGGTAGGGATATCTATTAAGGAAATTTAAGATTTGTTAAAATGTTTCTGAGCGTGGGGATTATCCCGTAGTTATATTAGAGTCTAACGCCAAGATAATAGGAGAAATGTGTTGAGTGTAGCCTCACGTGTTGTGAGAGGAGGTAAGTTAACTTCTTAGCAACAAGTAATGATAAGGGACACAAGTTAGATACCGAAGGCTCCAAATCTCATTAACCAACAATGCTAGTTAGTAGTGTATCGGTAGGGTTCTTGTTTGGATTTCTCTTTGCGAGACATCCCACACATGAAACCTAGTGAACGTCGGGAGATGAGAATAAGCAGCCTTTAGTACACGAATTAGTACCCTAGTTGTCATCCAGAAAGAAAACGATAACTTAAGTGTTGTCGAATGTCTTACCTCGTTAGTGAATCGAAGCGACATGGAGGATTATAGCTACAACTATTAGGCTGAATGAGCCTAAACCTATCGAACCTTCGGAGTTACAAGTCTAGACGGGGTAGCGTTTGGATCAAATATCCATCTGGAGGAGCACCTCGCCTTAGGGGGCTCCTGTGTTGTTTGTAAGGAGAAAAAGGATAGACCTTTACGGTTGTGTGGCGATTATTGGGAATTGAATAAAGTCACGATACGGAATAAGTATCCTTTACCCCGAATCGATGACTTATTAGACCAGTTGAGAGGGTCTTCTTTCTTCTCAAAGATTGACTTGAGATCGGGATACCATCAGCTGCGAATCAGGGAACAGGATGTCTCGAAGACTGCCTTCTTGGCAAGATATGGTTCCTACGAATTTTGGGTTATGCCTTTTTATCCTAACTAGTGCCCCAACCGTGTTTACGGACTTGATGAATAGGGTGTTCAGAGAGTTCCTAGACCAGTTCATCATCGTCTTCATAGATGGCATTCTGGTTTACTCCTAGACAGAGGAGGAGCATGTCGATCACTTGAGGCAATTTTGCATACGCTGCCTCAGAACGAGTTATATGCAAAATACGAGAAGTGTGGGTTTTGGCTGAAGGAGGTTCAGTTTTTGGGGCATATCATTTTGGACAAGGGATATCTGTTGATCTAGGGAAGGTATCAGCGGTGGGGGAGTGGGGAGAGCCCACGACACCGATTGAGATACGTAGTTTCTTGGGCCTAGCAGGTTACTACAGGAGGTTTATTCGGGGGTTCTCTAAGATAGAGGGTCCTTTGACACATCTGACTCGGAAGAGTGTGCCATCTATCTGGAGCGATGCCTGTCAGTTGGCATTTGACGAGTTGAAGGACAAGTTGACCTCAACACCAGTGTTAGCATTTCCTAGACCAGGAGTTGAGTATCTAGTCTACACCAATGCGTCCTTACTAGGACTTGGGGGTCTACTGCAACAGGAGAGTCAAGCTATAACTTATGCTTCCCGTAAGCTTAGGTCTCATGAGAATAATCACCCCACCCATGACTTGGATTAGCGGCAGTAGTATTTGCCCTTCGGATATGGAGACATTATCCCCCGGGGGAGAAATTTCGTTTATACACGGACCACAAGTCCTTACAGTACCTCTTCACGCAGAAGGAGCTGAACATGCGTCAATGTAGGTGGCTTGAGTTTGTGAAGGATTATCAATTTGATATCCAATATCAACGAGGGAAGGCTAACGTGGTAGCAGACGCGTTGAGCCGTAGGCCAGTAGGTGAGGTGGCCGAGGTGTGGAGAGCCTAGTGGCAGGAGTTGGGACACCAGGACGCAATAGCACGATCATTCATCTTAGTGATGACCGTCACGCCACAAATTGTTACAAGAGTGATACAGGCTCAGGCAAAAGACTCGATCTTTCAGGAGAAGATAGTTCGATTACTGGTAGAGGGAGCCGAGTCCTATCCCGTTAGTTCAGACGAGGGCTTATGCTTCAATGGGAGATTGGTTATTTTGGAGGGGTAAGACTTGCGACACGAGGTAATGACAGAGTCGCACGGTTCACAGTTCACGGTTCACGGTACATCCGGGTGGGGATAAGATGTCCCAAGATATGAGGTGACAATAGTGGTGGAGCGGTATGAAGAGAGACATTACCGAGTTCGTTTCTAAATATTCCACTTATCAGCTGGTAAAAGTGGATCATCAGAGACCGACATGACTTCTATAGCCATTAGAGGTTCCTATGTGGAAATGGGAGAGCATTTCCATGGACTTCATCACGGGGTTACCTACATCGCATAGGGGTCACGACTCCATATGGGTAATCGTGGATCGATTGACCAAAGGTGCTCATTTTCTTTCGGCTCGGACAGACTACACTATAGGACAGTATGCCTAGATTTTCATAGTGAAGATAATGAGACTCCACGGGGTGCCTCTCAATATCGTGTCTGACCGAGACAAGATATTTGTTTCATGATTTTGGGAGAGTTTCCAGGAAACCATGGGTACAGAGTTGCGGCTGAGTACAACATATCACCCGCAGACAGATGGGCAGACCGGGCAGACGAATCAGATGTTAGAAGACATGTTGCGAATGTGCATCCTAGACTTTGGAGGTGGTTGGGACCAGTACCTTCCACTGGTGGAGTTTGCCTATAATAACTCCTATCAGTTCATGATTGGCATGGCTCCATTCGAGGCGTTATACGGTAAACCTTGTCGTTCCCCAGCATGTTGGCTAGAGGTGGGGGATAGCAATCTCCTTGGGCCAGAGGTGATTCAGGATACTTCGGCGAGAATAGAGATGATACGAAGCCGTATTCGGGTAGCTCAGGACCGACCGAAGAGTTATGCTGATGCCAAGAGATTCTTCAGAGAATTTAAGGTGGGGGACCAGGTGCTACTCAGAGTATCTCCGATGAAGGGGATTATGCATTTCAGAAAGGAAAGGGAAATTGGCACCTAGATAAGTGGGTCCATTCCCTATCATCGAGAGAATTGGGCCAGTTCCGTACAGACTTGGGTTATCAGAACACCTGCATAGGATCCATGACGTGTTCCATATTCCATCGCTAAGGAGATATCTTAGGGATGATTTGGCCCATACCCACATTGCTTTAGAGGACATCAATCTACAGCCTGATAGTTCCTATGAGGAGGGACCGATTGCTATTCTTTACCACACCGAGAGGAAACTGAGGTCGAAGATAGTACCGTTAGTACGTGTTCAGTGGCGACATTATAATGCCGAGGAGTCCACTTGAGAGCGCGATGATGAGATGCGAGAGCGTTATCCAGAGTTATTCTTGCCAGGTATACTTTATTTTTTGAATTTCGGGACGAAATTATATTATTAAGGGGGAAGTATGTAATACCCCATAATTTTACTGATTTTATTTAATGGGATTAATTAAATTAAATGAGAATTAATTGGAAATTAATTCGGATTTAAATACTAGCGAGACGTGAGTTGGTATTTGATTATGATGATAATATTGATTATTACAGAGCATATATGGTAATATATGATTATGGAAATTATTAAAATTATCGCGAGTCATAAATACGACAATCTGGGAAATTAAGTTGGGACGCGCGTGTCAGTCGCGTCAGGAATTAATTTAATTAGATTAAAAAGTAAATTATAATTCTATCGACCTTATGGTCATTTTGAGTTTGCCAACGTGTCCGGAGGGGTCGAGATAGTCAGAAAACACTAGCCGGGAGTTTTGTTTGGGTCCCGGGGCACTTTTAGGCCAAATCGGCAACCCGGGAGGGTATTTTGGTCATTTTAAAATTTAAGGAAATAAGACCCACGAATTTGAGGGTTTATTTAATTGTTATTGGAAATTCCATTAGGGCCATTATCAACTAAAAAGGGAATAGTGGGCTACGTGAGTTAGAGGAGAAGTTGCAGGAGGTTTCCAAACCCTAGCCACCACACACCACCACCAATTTCGACGGAATTGTGACCAGAAAGAAGGAAAGAACCAGCCCCTGGACACCATCAACGATTCTGAACATCAAACTTAAGGCAAGTGATTTGATTCCATTAGCTTTAGCAAATATTTCTTCCATGATTAGTGTAGAAATTAATATTTGCCTTGAAAGATGATGAAGACCCATTAAATTTGATGTAAAACTCTAAACCTTGGTTAGGAATTGCATGTAGATTAGTTCTGGACGAAATTCAGTACCCAAAACATAACCTTTGATGAATTAAAAATGGATTTTTAAAGAGTAATATCATAGTTCTTGAAGAAAATAGAAAACTAGGGTTTTTATGAAGATTTGATCCATGTAAAGATAATTGTTGATGATTTAATGGGTTTAGAATGTTAAAAATATTGTATTTGGGTTGTATAATGATCCTATAACCATAGATTAGAGTTACATACCTTGTAATGGAGTTTTAGGACAAATCTGGAACTAAAAAATGAAGCAGTCCGTAGCCCATCTGGTGCGATCGATCGATCGACATTCATAGGTTGATCGATCGACCACCATCGATCGATCGACATTCATAGGTCGATCGATCGACTTTACCAGAAATTGTTATATTTTTCCTTGTTGAATTCTAATGAACTAGACTTTAGAAAAACTAATTGGCAGGGACTTTGTGAACACTCTTAGATTTGAGGAAGACCAGTAGGCATGACTATGAGACCCGAATTATTATTAGAATTCAATTTGGGATTTATGTTAAATCTAATAAGGATGGACGATTGAGGGATTATTAGAAAACTGAGATTAAATGATTTAACCTATATAGTCTGATAAAATAATGTTTGTGGCAGAAATATGGACCTTAAGAGTATTGGATTAAAGTGTGGGATTAATAGGAGACTTAGTAACCTTTATGAGTTAGGTTTTAAGTACTTGAAACTACGACGTGAGATGTGTCGATGGACTATATTATATAACTATCCGGAAGTATAAATATGTACTAATTGGATTGATGGTATAAGGATTGAGAACATACCTTTAATAATATTATAAATTATCTAAGTTGTGTGAATGCTTAGTAAATGGATTTATATGTGTATGACATACCTACCATACTTGCTACCACGGGAGGTCGGCTTTCGAAACAGGGCCATCTAATCTTTGTGTGCCTACGGGGGGATTTAGATTGGTACCTTAAGGACATAGGGATGTGAATGACTTATTTGTGAGTTGATAAGTCAGCTGACCATGGGAGCGTAGGTATGTGCGTGACCCATGGGTATGTGAACTATGTTCGCCTCCAATATGTGTGATTTTGCTTATTAAAACGGTTTCTGAGAGATTCGAAATACGTAGTCCTTATGTACGTGATGTATCGGGATTCAATAGCAGAGTATGTGTGCACCGCAACTTAGCCTAGGGGTGCCCCAAGTATAATATTATGTTAAAATTTATATATTGGTGTTGATAACAGACTCCTAGTTAATGTGGGTGAATATTCTTATTAATGTGTGTGAATAGTTACGACACTTTGAGTAAAGCTAAAATTGAGAATTTCCTATATGATTTAATATAAATTAATCTGAGAAATGAAAAGGTAGATTCACATAAGTTAGATTGGAATGTCTTGAACAAACCCCTATATTATCATGTGAGGACGGGTTGTAGTATAAACTAGTTAGTTAGCGACATAACTATGATGGATTATGGATATATGTTAAGCGTGCACATTAGTTGAGAGGTTAGAAACTCATGTGAGAGCGCGGAACTAACATGTACTCTATATTCATTGTTTAATGAAATTATACACTTGCTATATTTTTAAACTGTTTTCACATCGGGCTCTGACCCGCTTGCTTTCAAATCTATTTTCTTGAAAAAAATTTAGGTACCCAGCCACAGGGACACCAAGCTTATTCCATTTCAGTGACGTGCTGTAGCTGTTGTGGAAGTTACAGGATTTTGATGAGAGATGCCTCCACATTCTATATTGATTCCATTTCAGACTTATTCACTTGTTAGGGCATGTCGCCCCTTTACTTTTAGAGACAGTTTTATCATACTCAGTTTCATTGCAGTTTTGGAGTTAATTCATTTATTATTCAAACGTTGTATTTGGTTTTATCCATTATCTGGGATTATTCAGAGAAGTGTTACTCCAGACTCATTTTATTATTCCATTATTATCTTGATGTGACTGTGATGTGATGGTAGTATCATTTAGCAAATAATTTTAATTGGTTGCATGTTAATTTAATTTAATAAAATTTGACAACTCACTTTTTAAATATTAGGTGGCTAGCAATTGTTTAAATAAATGTTTTCGACAATGATGCTATGAACTGAACCAACTTGACATTTTGTATTAATTTGAATAAAGGAGTAGCTACCCGATATTTAATTAGTCGGGGTGTCACAAAGATCTCCTTGTTTCAAGTTGGTCGGCTTGACCCTCCGATTGTAGAACCTAGTAGTCCTTCATCAATACATAGCCATTCGAATTACAACATCCTCTCTAACTTCTTCAATCATGTCTAGATCTAGTCTCCTCACTAGATCACTCTTAGGGGAATCAAAATTCAGCACCCTGTGAGTCGATAGACCTATTTTAGTTGGTACCACTGCCTCACTAATGAAAGAAAGCATGTACGGGGTGTCTCCTATTACCGTTCTAGGCCTAGTCCTATAAGCCCGAAGGAGTTGTGTAGTTCACTGATCCAATTTCCCTTAGCATTATCTAATCTTTTCTTTAATCCATCGAGCAAAGTTTTATTAATGATCTTTGTATGACTGTTGCATTGTGGATGCCCAGGTGCTGAATGTAGTTTCTGAATCTTGGATCGGATGCAATGTTCCTCAAACTCTTCATTGTCAAACATGATTAGTGATGAAAGCGTAGGGCATTCCATAATGACATATGATCTGCTTTCATATGAACTGAAACACTCTTTGATAGGGCATTTCGATCAAGGGCTCAACCTCCCGCCATTTGGTGAAGTAATCCACCGCTACATCTAAATACTTGAACCTTCCTTTGGTGTTAGTCACTGGTCCGACCAATTCCATCCCACCAATAGAAAAAGGGCTAAGGATAAGTAACAGGAGTTAGGGAAGCCCCTTATTTTCTATGAATAACAACAAACCTTTGTCATTTATCATACCTCTTGGTGAAAAAAACACAATCTTCTTACATTGTTGTCCAATAGTAGCCTTGAAGGGCTATCCTTTATACTAAAGATCTTCCAGCTGAATGAGTGCCACATGAGACTTCATGGACCTCCTTAATCCGATCATTTGCTTTAGTTGGATGGACACAACGAAGTAAATAGATTGTGTAACCTCTTCTATACAAATCGTTTGGAGTGTTGATAATGAGTCTAGCCCCACCACTAGTAGTGCATAAATATCCATCTACAAACAATTTCTAAACTGGGATGTCACTATTGAAGTCTTAATCCGTCAGCACTCCGTATTTAAACACCTTCTTTCTTTATTCAACTAGTCACATAGCTCTTTCTTGAACAATCGATGATTCTGGTTGGTCGGTGATCATCTCATTGTGATTTTGACCGGAGCTATCTTACGAAGAAGTCTGCTCGGTCGACAAACTTGGATTGCTTGGCACTTTTGCATTAGTAAATTCTACTATGAAATCCACCACCGCTTTCCCTTTCAATAAGTTTTTTGGCTCATCAACAATCTCATATTCTCCAAGCTTAATTTCCTAGACATTAGTCTTCCTGACTTTTTAGGTTTGTGCAAAGCTCGTCGTAGATGTAAGTCAGTGTATACTATAATGGTATGGGCTTGAAAGTATGGACTCATTCTTATAGAAGATTCAATGAGTGCCAATTACAACTTTTGCAATCCTGGGTATCTGATTTTTGCTCCTTGAAACGATTTACTGTGTAGTACACTAGCTTTTGAATTGCTTCCTCTAGTCGAATCAAGGCCGAGCTAATAACAGACTCTAAAACAGCTAAATATAAGTATAGCTTCTCGCCCAAAACTGGTCAGGAAAGTAGTGGGGGAGATCCCAAGTTCTTTTCAAATCCAAAAAATCTTTCTTACACTCTTCATTCTATTCAAAGGTCTTTTTAAGCACCTTAAATAACGGAAGGCATTTATCTGCAGCTCGAGGAACAAAGCGATTTAGAGCTGCCACTCTTCCTCTCAGTTTTTTCACATCCTTCTAGCTAGTTGGGGATTGCATCACCAATCAAGCCTTTATTTTATCAGGGTTAGCTTCAATTCCCCTTTGATTTACGATGCACCCCATGAATATTCCTTCTTGTACCCCTAATATACACTTGGTCGGATTGAGCTTTATTTGATGTTTCTCTAACTGGTTAAATATTTGGGCCAAATTAGCAATATAGTCGGCTATAAATTTGCTCTTGGTGAGCATATCATCTACATATATTTCCATGTTCTTACCAATATGGTCCTCGAATAATTTATTTACCAACGTCATATATGTTGCTCCAATATTTTTTAGCCCAAAGGGCATAATGTTGTAACAGTATGTTCCTCAATTGGTGATGAAGGATGTACCCTCCTTATCTTCTGGCTTCATTTTAATATGGTTGTAACCATAATAAGCGTCCATGAAGCCAAGTAGCTCATGATTTCCATTGCATCTGCCAATTGATCAATCCTTAGTAAAGGAAAGTGATCCTTTAGGCACGGTTTGTTGAGGTCAGTGAAATCTACACACATGCACCATTTATTGTTCTTATTATTGACCATCGCCACATTGAACAACCAAGTCAGATATTTAACATCCTCTATAACTGTGCTTTCTGCAATTTTTCCACTTCCTCTTGGATTACTACATGCATCTTAGGACTAAAAAACCCACGCTTCTACTTCATCGATTTAGCATCCTTGTAAATGTTGAGTTTGTGGCAGGTGAAGTTAGGATCAATCCCTGGCATATCCTCATGGCTCCAGGCGAACACGTGCTTCCTATCTCTAAGGAATGTAATTAATTCCTGTTTGAGAGAGGGTGTTAGTCTTGAACCAATTTGAGTGGTCCTTTCTGGCTTCTCATCATCAAGCAGAATAGTTTGGTCTCTTTTATAACCTGTCCCTTCACCAAATCTTCCTTTTTTCAAGGATCTAAAGTGTCAATATGAAACATAGTTGTGTTCCTATGTATCTCCTATTGGTCGGTTGAGGTATAGTTGCATTCCCTAGCTTCCATATGGTTACCATTCACTACGTCGACTTCGTAATTGGTAGGAAACTTCATGCATCGATGCATAGTAGATGGCATTGCCTCTGATTTCTTTATCCCCACTCTACTAAGGATTATGTTGTAAGCTGAAGGGACGCTTTTGTTTAGTACAAAGAAATAAATTCTTTCCTTTCTACTTGTTGACCAAGTGACGACCAACACATCCATCTTGATTGTTCCCAAGGGATATACCTTTTCTCCTGAAAACCCTATGAGAGGCTTATGATACAATTCTAGCTTACTGTCTCGGGCAGTGGAAATAGTTGTAGAGCATGAAGTTCGCCGAACTATCATTGTCAACCAAATTTCTTGCCACTCTACCATGGTGAACTCTTCAAGTGATGACTATCAGATCATCATGAGGATTAAGCACCCCATTCAAATCATTTTTGGAGAAGCCGATCACCTATTTTTGTTTTTTGAATTTCCTAGGTTGACCATCACTGTTCTCGAACATGTCAATCTGCCTAATAGTATGACATTCATTGGCTTCATTTAAGTAGGCTTTCCTTTTACCAAGTTCATCTCCTCCACCAGCGCCTCATCCTGCAATGAAATAATAGTCAAAGGAAATCATCCATACCTCTATCTCTGGTTTATCAAATTTCTTTGGTAATCAGGATCGTCCTCATAGTCACTGTTACGCACATTTTTTGTGTTATTTTTTGCTCGATCGGGTGACTCAGATCTTCTTCTGGCATCTCGGCTACCATTTCGATCAAGAAATTTAACCACCTTTTCTCTCCGAATAAGAGTCTCCACTTTATTCTTGAGGGAAATACAACTATCAGTATTGTGTACATGATCTCAATGAAAATCGTAGTATTCAAACTTATCCCTCCTGTTGGGAGATGACTTTAATATTCTAGGCTAGTTCAAATCTTTGTTGCCCATGATTTCCTCCAGGATGTGATGGACACCTTTAGTGAGTGGAGTATACTCGTCATACTTCTTGATCCTATCAATATGTTTGTCCTTTTGATATTTCTTGAACAAATTATGTTTTTGAGTTTCAGCTTTGGTCTCTAGCACTTCTTTTGCTGCCATAGCTTCCTCGGTGTTCATAATCTTTCTAGCCTTAGCCATCATCTCTGTCATAAATTTGGGTGGATTTTTCACTAGAGCTTAGTAAATATCTTTGGTAAGTAATCCACTCATTAGGTATGTAATGGTTGTATTTTTTCCATAATCCACCACTTCTAGTTTCTTATTATTGAAATGTGTGATATACTCCCACGTACTTTCTCCAGTTTTTTGGCAAACAGTCAAGAGATGAGTGACACTCTTGATCGGCTTAGCCCCGAAGTAGAAGTTATCAATGAATAATTCATCTAATTGATGGAAACTAGAAATTTTTCCTTTGGAAATATTGTTGTACCATATTTGAGCTAGACTTGTGATGGAACTAGAGTAAGTCCTACACCTCATCTCGTTGAGGACAAAATATATATCGACAACAACTTGATTCTATTTAATATGTAAGACTGGATCCGTCTTCCCAACATATTTAGGAGTGACAATCGATGGTTTAAATTTGGAAGGTGTGGGGTAATCCACAATAGCTTGGACAAAAGGTTATCCTTTCACAAAACTTCTTTGCAAAGGATTTTTTGTTTTGGCCATTTCCCCCAGTTGATCTTCTAGTCGATGCCTGGATCCCTTCCAAGAATGTTCCTCTCGTTTGGATTTGGCTGCAGCAGCTTTTGTGGCTTTGCTATGATCCGTCTCTGTACTCGCGAGGATGTTTCTGCTCCCTGCTACAACCTCTAGTTACTCGGGTACCTAAACGATCAAAGGTGGATTCCCTACTCAGTCGTTCCAACATGCTTGTCTCTCATTGGAGAAATATTTTCCATCATAATAATCAGTTGATCAGAATGATGATGTTGCTCCAGGATGGTATAATTTGTTACGAGAAAACCTAGAGTGATAACTCCTCTCATTCCTGGATGGCAAGGGCGGTATGTCCTTCCTAAAATTAGAGGATTAATTTTGCATCGTAGGAGCCAATTGTCTGATTGACTCTTGCATGGATTCATATCCTTACTCAAAGTTGAGTAAAATCCTCTGGATATCTGTCTCATTAGGGGGATCCGATATATCTGGGTTGTTGCTTGCAGTTTCCAAGATGCTTTTCGAAACATTGGTCAATTTTCAAGATACATAATAAATTAAAGAAATGTGAGAAGCAAAGAACGGTGATAAATAGTCGTTACCACCGACGACACCAATCCATTGGTGTCTAAAAAAAGAGTGGGTCTAATTTTATAATCATAGATAAATAACAATAGTAATCTGAACAACACACAATAGGAAAATATTTTTGAAGTGGTTCAGCTATCAAAAGCCTACATCCACTATTGGTATTATTATTGGTGTTTACAATAGCTCATTATGGCGTGCTTGAGATTTATTAAATCGTCCCTTTGAGCTAAGGGAAATTGTATATTAATAGTGGTCTGGAATCCTAGAGACCGAATACCTTTATATTTCCAGGCATTTACATTTGTATACAATAAATGAGGTTCTTTACATTCAGTGCTTGTCGCCCTTCCATCCGAGTAACTTTTACTATTCCTGATGGTTCACAATTTGGAAGTTGGTGATGTGCCGATCAAGAAAGATTAATGGACGCATAGGATGACAGGTATCTATTGCACATCAGTCCATACAGGAGAGTAATTTTTACATACAACAATCCCTAAGGCATCCTCTTAGATTCCTGGAATTGAACTTGGTCCCATATTTCATCGGTTGAGCTTAATTTAATGTACTCGGACACGTTTTGGTGATTAGCTATATTTGAGGTCAATCACATATAAGGATAAATTTGGAGGCTTTCTACTGAGTGTCCTTTCTTATGGGCGGGACCAATTTGATCCTCTTATTATTATTGTCGTTTGAGTAGTCCTTCGGATCGTGTTCGACCTCCTTCTATAACTGATTGGGGGTGTGTGCTACTGTCGCACTCTAAGGAACTGAGGCATGTCCCATTTTAGTATAGTGGGAATGAAATGGTGGACACTTGCATGTAATTCCTAGGCCACCAAGGTTACATGCGTCTGACGCATTACCAAGCAATCATAGTGTGTGTAGCACATGGCTTGGAGTGTATAAGGGGCAATGCCAAAAATGAGGCAGTGTCCCATTATACTTGGCACTGAAAAAGTTTATGGTTTCGAAACCCTTTTATTTCCCTTTTCTTTCTCATTTTCCCCGTTGGTACTCTCTCTCCCCTCATTTGTTTTTTGAACTTAAACTTTTCTCTTCTCTCCTTTTATAAAAAAATGTTTTCTTTTTCTCTTTCTGGTTTTCATCAGAATGGTTGGGAAATTCAAAGTACGATCCATTCACAATTACTATGACTTTATGAGTAATAATATCATACCAGATAGTGTGAAGATAAGAATCCCAGATCCTGGTAGGGATCTCTGAGTTATTTAAAAGAGGGAGATTCCGATGTTTACCATCATAATCATGGAATGTGGTTTAACCCTTACCGGTGGAAGTTCTTTCACTTCTATGGGGTTATGTTCCTTTCAAGTGAATGAAAGCTTCTTGCATATTGTTATGGGAACAATGTCCACTATCCAAATTTATGACACTGAACTAGGTTTAAATGAAATCAAATACTAGCTAAGTATCTCTATTAGTGGTGACTCTAATTTTTACCACTTGAAATCCAAGGAAGTATTAATGAGGTTGGTTTAAAGTCTATCGAGTTTCCATAAGCGCATGAAACTCCAAATCCTAGTTCTCTTTCGATCCCTCAGTAGAGGGGATATATTATAAGGGATGTGTTATCCTAATAAAGTCTATCTTCCCTGTAGTTACATTTTTTTCTATATTTTTTTCTTATTTGTTGTTAAAGTTTTCTAATTGGACTTAATTCTTTCATATGTGAAAATTCTCACCGCATAAAGAAACCTCACTTTATCAATCTCATATGGCTAATCCATAAATCGTTTGGATAAGAAGAACCACTGGTCTTGAATACGCCTGAAGATCGGCCCAAATTTTATTAGGCTACAAACTAATGGCAACAAAACCCAATAACTTCATCACCATCACCTCAAAAACAGTGGCCGAATTCACCAAAGTCGGGAAAAAGATGCACCAATCGGCATTCAAATCTTGAATACTGATACTCGTGGAATGTGCATGTGTCTAAGTGAATCACCCACCCCACAAGTTATTTCACCCAACTTTGAGTCCACCTAATTTGATTTCCTAAATGATGACCTCAAGACCTTATTTTTAGTCGAAAAGGATCAACATTCAATCTTAGGTTGATTTTTAAGAGGAGGCTCAAGAGGGATAAGGGAAACATCATGAGATATTTTTAATTCCTAACTCCGACAAAGATATGTCGAAAGGTCAAGGAACTCATCGCAATGTGAATCTTTTGGTAGTTCAAGAAATTCTAGAATTTAAAAACAAGGACAAACAACCTCCTGAATCATCTCTTGTAGCCAGTTCTAAGTGGGAAGTGATATTATATATATATATATATATATATATATATATATATATATATATATATAGAGAGAGAGAGAGAGAGAGAGAGAGAGAGAGAGACCTCCCCTCAATCTCATTATCGCCTGAATAGGGATCCCACAAACCCAAATGTCAGTGTGAATCACTCCAGACCTCATCCCTCATAAACTAATCCTCCTGGTCTGCAACCCCAACCATTCTTAAAGGGTAAGGAGACTACCAACTCGACCAACTGGGCCTATAGGGGCGTCATTGTTGGTTATGAATTTATTAAGGCTGTCAACTTCCCTCTTACATGTTAGCCTTCGAGACTCACAATGATGATCGTCTCCTCAAATAAGGGATGCAACATGGGTTTTGGTAATTATTTTTCCCTTTTCCCTTTTATCTTTAACCTTTTCTATGCTAACTTTAATTTGGATGATAATCGGTTCTTTAATTTTTCAGGCTAAGCAAGATCTTTAAAAATAAACCAATAAAGTTTCCCAATTGGCTAATATAATGACAGTTTTCATGACCAGGAGAAATAGAAGAGAATCCTTCTCTTGAGAGACAACAAAATCATTGGTGTAATCAACCAACTAAAGGACACGGCGATCTATAATGAGGATATGCTCAAGTAGAGAGAGGCCATCCAAATCGCCCACTCTGTGGTCGAACCCTAACTAATAGCCTTGTAGAGGGCATGTAATGAGTTGATCATAGAAAGGAATTCCTATACATGACAAAGATAAGGAAAAATAATAGATAAACAATATGTGAGACAAATCCTAACATGAAGGATTTCAAAATGGGGTCAAGAACGTTTCCTCTCAACTCCCCTATATTTTGTTGGTGTCCTTCCATAGTGGGTGGGTATAAGGACTCAATAGAGGTCATATTGTTGCGCACGACAAGGCCTATGCATAGTTGCTTCTTTTGCCTAGATAGGCGGATCTAGGACTGGGCCCATCAGTGCTGTAGCCCCATCCAATTTTTTTCCATTAACTTCTATTAGACCAAATTATTTATACATGTGTAGCCTAGCACTATCCCACCCCAATACACACCCATGCCCAATCGTGGTTAAGTAGAGGGAAAAAAGATGTATGCGTGGTTTTTTTTCCAACTTAACTTCGAGGGATGGGATGAGATGGTAATGTTAGAATTATTTCAAACAATAATTCTCCATAATATGCTCTATAACTATATTAATACTAAGAGTCACTTTTGTTAATGAAAGGGTACTCCAAATACCAAGAGTCAAAAGGATTCTTGGGTATTTACCTTGATGGACGATTAAGATTAAGTGACTGTTGAAGATTTGAGTCATGTCTCTGCCTATAAATTAGTGATAGATTTTCCATCATTTAGACACACTAAAAGACAACATAGTGAAATTATAGGACAAGGGAGAGAAATTTAAATTCTCAATGAGAGTTAATTTCAGAATAGTTTTTTGACCATAGAGGAAGATCTAACTGTTCGAATGCACTGAAACTAGAACTTGCTTTTGTCAAAGACAAGATGAATCCGTAATCCGAAGATCAAACCGATCGGACATCGTTGATGTCGACTTCTTCGCCAATCTTTCCAGTTTTTACGTGATGGAGGTGTGTCATTATAATATCATTTTATGTTCTGCATAATGATTGTATGTGATAATCATGTTAATTAAACACCTAAACATTATATATATAATATATAACGTTTTGTATGATTAAAGAACAAATAACATGTATAATTAGATATTCACATGTTAAATTTATAGATCCGTATAAAATTGTTAATTACGTGTTCTTTTGATTATGTTTACATATGGTATCATAGCTTAGGTTTATGATCCCATGATTGTTCATTAAGAGTTTTTGCCATTTTTGGTAATAATGTTAACTCTAATAACTCTCGTTTAAAAATTGATTTTACGATTTCGCGAATTGGAGAGTGATCCTAAAGAGATTGTTTATGTTACTGTAGTGATAACAAAATTTTTTATTTTTGGAAAAATAAATTATTTTACAATGTTTTACAGTATAAAACAATATATATATATATATATATATATATATATATATATATATATATATATATATATATATATATATATATATATATATATATATATATATATATATATATATATATTGATTTATACTATAAAATATAGGAAAATAATTATATATCATTAAATGGCTGTTATAATATTCATGTTATGTATTATTTGGTATTGACCAAAGGTTTCAATATAAAGGTTTGAATATTAGATATATGATTATGGGTTTGACAATAACATTTTCAGTAAATTAAGTTATTGTGTATAATCTATACTTGGTTTCCCAAAGGTCCTAATGTAATTATGAATTATAATTTTTTGGCACAAATATTTAGATGATGTTAGATTAGAAAGACATAAAATTGTATTAATTTATAGTTATAAATATTAGATTATTGTGTATGCATCTATATTTGGACCATTGATTATCCATTAAGTTTCGCGTATAATAATTTTGTAGGGCATTGAATTTTACATACATTATGTTCCATGAAAGTAAATTTTTTTGCACACTCTATGAATTAAATATTAAAATCCAATTAAGATAAATCAACTTAGGATCTCTAAATACAACCAAATGAATTAATTGGTATATCTAAATAACCACATAAAAGGAAATTTCATAAGTTGAGATTGTTGGGTTTCAAAATTTTATGACCAAACTAAAATTAAATTTGGTTCCCTTATAATGATTTTCTTTTATAAATTTAATTATGTCTTTCTATCTGCTTATTTATAAAATTGTAAATATGAAATTTTGAGACGTTTTCAGTGACAATTTTTTTATGCCTGTAATAAGTAATAATTGAAATTAAAATTGTCGACTTACTCAGAATTTCATGATTTTTTTATGTAAATCCGAAATAATCTAATTATTAAAACCCACCATTTTTTACGATGAATGCTGTTTCGATTATTTGGGCACGTTTAAGCACTCAAAACCTTAAATTTGTCATATTTGGTAATAAAGTTGACAACTATTTTCCTCTCTATTTTTTTTTTAATTTCGCTTATTGAAGATTATTTTAAGAGGTTTCTTAACTCTATTGTAGTGATTACTCAAATTTTTTAGTTATTGAAAATTTTGAATTTCTCCATTTTATGTATTTTAATAACTTGTCCAACCTTATTTGGCTATTCCTATTATGCAATATTTTTGGTACACCAAATATTGTTATAACTATTATAATCATGGTTAAGTTTTTGCACCTAATATTGTTATGATTATTATAGTTACGGTTAAGGTTTTGACATTAATATTTATACTATGTTAGATTAATTATCCATCAAAGTGACCTAGTCTATAATTGTAAATATTAAAATTATGAATGTCAGATTGTTGATGTAATGATGACATGGCTTCTTCCTTGTAATATTGTTTAAAGCGACAATTACGATTATCAAATGGACATTAATGAGTAGTTTTTCTTCGCATCATTTTAACCTCAAAGGATGTAAATTTTTCCTTGAAACTACTATTTACATGACCTATAATTCGATGCTCAAAATTTTTAATATTAGATTAATATGTATATGCTTGTTATGTCATGTGAGTGTAAATAATCACAATTAATGAATTCTAGAAAGCAATTAAAGGAAAAGCAAGCAAATGTCACGCACAACACACAAATATATGTGGTTTGGCAAATTGCCTACGTCCACGGAGAGGTCACTGAATTTTTATTTGCTTCTCTAAAAGTACAATAATTACATCCTCCTTGGCCTTGGGGTGTGGGGTGTATTTATAGTTGTGCAAAATTATAGTGTTTCAATTATTTAAGGGACTCCCTTGGGTTGCTATGAACTCGTGCGATGATCTCGTGAATATCTCGTCCGAGATTTTGGGTAACCTATGTGAGTTTATACAAATGTCAACTATTTTGTAATTATCCATGTGATAAATATTTGTATTAATCCTTCTTATTAGGAGACTGGTCTGGGCGTACTTTAAGCGCTGTTTGGCATGGTTGGATAGGCTTGAGTTGGGTCGAATTATGGTTTGGTCCCCACAATTTCCCCTAAAGTTCTTGGCCAAAAATATTCGGCCAGAGGATTTTATTTTTATCGAAGGCCCAATCGTTTGATCCATTTTTAATGAATTTGAACCGATAGGATAAACTAGTAAATAGGTTGGACGTGTAGGGGTACGCTCGCCTCGAGGAGAATTGAAGTGCCAAAAATTACTTCGATGACAGTTACTTATGATTGAACACATTTTCAAACGTTTGCTTGTTCCCATACTCATTCCAAACCATCATTTGTTCTCTTCTTCTCTCTTCAGCTAACAAAAAACACTTCAGAGCTCCTTCCATTCGCATTCATTTAACCTGTAAGTTTCTTCATCATCTTTTTTATCGTTCTTTGTCTTCATAGCTTTCTTACTTCCCATATCTATTTTCCTCAGTTGTCATAATTTATTTTTCTAAGAATGACAAACACACTTCATGGTAAAAATGTAGAATTTTTTAGGAAAACTTATTTTATTTCTTCCTAGGTCACAATTGACTGTGCCCCCATGACTAGAAATGTTATATGGTCGTTGAAGGGGGACACTTACTTCACACCCTTGTTGTAGTCTTAGGGGAATAACTTTTCCCCCAAACCCTCTTTTCTTGGAATTTTGCAAGTTCTTCGGGGTGGTCCTAGATCAACGTGCCCCCAATATATTGTGTATCGTCAATAGGGTAAATAGGATAAACGTGCTCTATGGGACCAACCTTGGTATCCCAGAGATCTAGTACTGTTGCTCCTAGTCTCATACCACATATGGTCTTCTTTATTGAAGGCGAGGATAGTGAACAGAGTGTTGGTAGTGAACCTCCCTGATTTCGATAAGTGATATTGGGATCAGGGGTTCATTACCAAAAATTGGCAACATCCACCGCTCCCTGAGGGGGAAGAATGCACTGGATTCTGTGCTCAGACTTGGGGGGGGGGGGAATGAAATATGTTAATGATCAATTCTCTTTTACTTATTTTCTTTATCATTTTGATCTATTACTGATGATAATGCATTTTCTTGTGTCTTTGAGCAGTTCACAGGAAGAAAAAGGAGCCTTCCCTCAACGATATTAACGATGTTGATTTGTTGAAGGCTTAAAGGGTGAAAGAATACCTTCCTGATGGATACCACCAATGATCAGCTTTGTTCCTCTTGGAATATACCAACACTACTGAAAACTTTACTGCTCGCCCGATAGGCGACATCCTTGAGCTTCCTGTTCTTGACGAGGAATCCTCTTCTTCATTCGAGTCCCTTGACGTCAATTCCATCCTCCCAGACGAACAGGATTCCATTGATCCTCCCAGAAAAGGGTTCTTCTAATAGAAGATGATGATGATGTACCCGTTTTCCCCAAAGCTAAGTCCTAAAAGAGGACTAAACCTGAAGCCCCCAAAGTTGGTGACTGAAGTCTAGTAATCAAGGAGAAGGAGAAGAATAAGGAGGAAGAAAACAAAAAGGCTCCTATGAACCCTCCTTCTTTTAAGAGAATGATGTTCCTCCCCCTCCCCAGATCTTCCCAAACCATATCTATGGCCAAAGATCCATCTTTGACCCATGGTATGTTGAGGGAGGTTGTGCTCGCTGCAGATCGCGATCTACTCCAGTCTAAAAATGATGATCTGAGAAGAAGCTCATAAAATTTAAAGATAAAGTTTATAGGAGAAACATCATAGTTATGGGACTCAATCACGACGTGAAGAAGCTTAGATATCTTTTGAGAATGGGCCCTCGAGCTGCCTGGTCGGTAGGCTATGAAGATGGATGGCAATATGACCCTATGAGGATACATAAATCTCAAAATATGGCCTACAAGCATGCTGAATGAATTCCCTTTAGGTTATTAAAGAACCCAAGGATTCTTAGCTTTGGTATATGTACTATGTTCATTGTCTAGCACACCACTAACCTCTTTTTAGGCGAGATGAGATGTGGGTCCCTTGGATGCCATTCCCCCTCCGCTTGTTGATATATCCTTGGAAGGTCATGATAAGGACGATGAATATCGGCCTGGTCCTGACGATAGTCGGAGGAAGAAGATCGAAAAGTTTTTAGCCAGTCGACCATAAACTGTTGTAATAATTTTTATGCTATTCGTAGTTATTTTGTAATTGGAATATTTTATAATAGAGCATTTGTCAAAGAATCAAAATATTACTAATTTTTATGCATTTTTCGATTCCTTTATGAAAAGCGTGTGTTATATTTGTCTATCTTACCTTTTTCGCCGTGTTGTCACACCCTCTTAGGCCTAGAAGAGATAAAAGAAAAAATGCACCTGGTCTATGGAAAATCCTCTCGTTCAGGATTTTATCCAACCAAACAAAGTTGGTTTACTGCGTAGGGATCACCCTGTATGGCTTTATCTTGTGGGATCTCCTGTATAGCTCTAGCTTGCCTAGGACAATCGTGAGGTCTCCTATGTTGACTGTAATAAGGACCTAAGGACTTTAATTTTAATTATAATAATGCCAAATTATCATTGTAATTAAGTTAAAGCCTGATCGACACTTTAAAAAATTAATGCCAATCTTGATCCTGTTACTTTGGAAATAATGTACATCAATTAAATAACTAAGAGATTGAGCAAATGGAATAAAGACCTTTATTCATAACTAAAATAATAAAATGCGAGCAACATGAGTTTTGAAATGAAAATTTCTAAAAACTAAGTGTCGAAAGAAAAAAATAAAACTTCTTGAGGTTAGACGCATTCCATGATCCTAATATCTCCATACCCTCCATTGTTTCTAAGTGATAGGTTCTCTGTAGATTATCACTGATTACTTTGAATGGTCATTCCTAGTTAAGTGCTAGCTTTCCATTTGATGGCCTTACGGTGCTACCGAGAACCTTTTTGAGGACGTAATACCCCATTTGAAACTTTTACAGAATGACCCCTTTATTGTATTACTTTTCCAACTGTTGCTGGTATGAGGCTAACTTGATCATGGATTGATCTCTCCGTTCGTCAAATAGGTTAAGTTCAGTGTAAAGAGCATCATCATTCAGCTCTTGATCGATAACCTATGTTCTTATGGTAGGGAGACCAGATTTGAGTGGAATCACAACTTACATTACGTATGTGAGGGCGAAGGGCATTTCCCTGATTGGCCTCCTCAACGTAGTGCGATACGCCTAGAGGACATGAAGAAGATCATCCAACCAAGTGCCTTTTTCCCTTTCCATCCTCTTCTTTAGATCATGGATCATTATTTTACTGGAGGCTTCTCCCTAGCCGTTGCCTTAGGAATACGTCACTGAACAAAAGTGGTGCTTGACTCCGTGCTCGTCGAAGAAACCTTGAAAAGTTCAACTTTTGAATTATGTGCCATTATTAGTTATGATGGCCTTTAGTACCCCAAAACGAGTTATGATGTTCCTCCAAATTAACCTTATTATGTCTATATCTCTAATGTTCGCCAGTGGTTCTGCCTCGATCCACTTGGTGAAATAGTATGTGCCGACCAACAAGTATTTATGATTCCCTGGAAGAGTAGGTAGTGGTACCATAATATCTAACTCCCAATCTACAAATGGCCATGGACTGGTCAATGGCCTCCGGTCGTTGGCTGGTTATTGGACCATGGCCGAGAATTTTTGGCACTCTTTGCACTTGTGAACATAGACACTTGCATCTTTCTATAAATTCGACCACCTATAGCCTTTTTTGATTACTTGAAATGCTAAGGACCTTCCTCTCGTGAAGTTTGTAAAAAAATTGATCGACATCCTTTGGGTTTACGCATTGGAGGTAGTGGCCTGTGAAGGATTTCTTATAAAGTTTGCCCCCAGGGTCTTGGTAGAAATGAGCAGATTTCACTCTGAGTTGTTGGGCCAATTTCTTGTCAATCAGCATTGTTTTGTTCTGTAAGTATGTGATGATTATATCCATCTAGACCCTTCTCATTAGAGAGAAAGTGTTCGGAGGCTATGTTCTCAGAGATCATCATCTTATCAATACTGGGCTTGGCAAGGAATTTCACTTCGATTGTTCTCCAAAGATCGAAGCCTACTGCTGAGCTTAGGGCTACTAAAGCATAAGCAGCATGACTGTTGTTCCCTCGGGGGAACTAATGGACGTGGACTTCCTCAAATTTTGTAATCAGATCATGTACCACTGCGAGGTAGGATGCCATACGATCATCTTTGATATTCAAAAGTCACCATTACTTGATTAGACACGATTTTGAAGTCGTAATAAATATTTAGTCGACCTACCCCCAGGAAATTGGCCTTGCACAGTCTAACTATAAGCGCTTCGTACTCGGGATTGTTAGTGGTTGCTTCAAAGCCCAATCTAATCCCCTGCACGATCAATGAGTCTTCTGGATTTACGAGGATAATTCTTATGCTTGCTCCTTTAGAATTGGAGGCACCATAAACATATAATGTACAACTTTGAACCTGCTCATGTATCTTTGATTGATCGACCAACTATTGGTCGTAGGACCATCTCCAATGAATTTTGCAATAAAGTCAATGAAAATATGCTCCTTTATTGTCGTCCTTGGTTCAAAGTGAATGTTAAACCTCCCAATTTCAATCGACCATTTTGACATTTGTCCAGAAAGGTCGTCTTTGCGAAGGACAACCTTAAGGGGGAAGGAGGTAATTGCAATAATGAAGTGGGCCTCAAAGTAATGCTTAAGATTTCGAGAAGCAATCACCAATGCATAAGCCATTTTCCCAATGGAAAGTTACGCTGCTAGAAGTCCAGGATTGTTTTACTGGTGTAATAAATGAGAAACTATTTTGCCTCTTTCACATAGACCAATGTCGAGCTAACTACATGACTTGAGACTGCAAGGTAGAGGTAGAAGGGGTCCCCTTAATCGAGAATCACCGTTAATTGAGGCTTTCTCAGGTAAGATTTAATTTCTTCGAGGGCCCTTGAGTACTCTCTTTTATAGGTGAGTCCGGTATCCTTCTTAAGCAACCAGAAAAATGGTCCACAATTCTCGAATGGATTTAAAATGAAACGATTGAGCATTGCGAGTATCCCAATGATCTTTTGGATCTTGATCGATGTCCTCGGTGGCTAGACAATGTTGATAGCCTCTATCTGATCTGGATTGGCTTGATTACCCTCTTACTGACTAGGTAGACTAGAAATTTTCCTGATTGGATCCCAAATGAGTACTTGAGATTCATTTGAGAAGGTCTCCGAGAAGGTAGCAGCTGAGGATTTCAAATGTGTTGGTCAGGTCTTCGAGAAGGTCTTCCTTACTTAAGCATATCGTCAATGTATACTTCCATTATTTCCCCATTTGGTGTTTAAACATCTTTCTATCATGTCTCTAATACGTGGCTCCATTGTTCTTAAAGCCAAATTGCATGACCTTATAACAGTATAAGACCAATGGTGTTATGAATGATATCTTATCTTGATCGGGGATAAACAGAAGACTCTGGTGGTATACTGAGTAAGAGTCCAGGAAACTCATCCGTTCATGGGCTGTATTGGTGTTGACCAGTTGATTTATCTTTGGAAGGAAAAAATTGTCTTTATGATAAGTCCTGTTAAGGTCGACGAAGTCTATACAAACTCTCCAACTACCCTTGATTTTGAGGACTACAACTGGATTGGAGACCCACTTCGTGAATTGAACTTCTCTAATGGACCTTGCCTCCATAAGTTTCTCGACCTCTTTTTCTTTTCATGGGTCTATTCGACGAGCTTTTTATATGATCAGTTTGAATATTAGGTCCATGTGGAGATAGTGACTGGAAATCGTAGGATATATTGCTAGCGTCTTGTATGGATTCTAATAAAATTCGTCTAAGTTGGTTTTAGAAGGTAAACTATCTCCATTCTCTCATGGTTGGTCAGTGTATTTTTGATAAAAAAATTCCTCTTCGGATGGCTTTCAACATCCCTGTTAGCGGGGGGAGGGGGGGATCCTGATCTCCTCCACCCCTGGTCGACCATGCCGTAATTTCTCTTTTAATGGAGTGGACCCATCCTGGGCTACCTTTGAAAGAACGTACTTATCTTTTTCTTCTCCTGTTTGGATCGAATGGCGACGATGTAGCATTTCCAAGCAATGACTTGGTCGCCTTTTCTCTCCATTATGCCTCGATCTGTGATACACTTGAGCTTTTAGTGGAAATTAGAAGGGAAAACTCTCATGGCATGAAGCCAACTCCTGCTAAGAATGGCGTGATAGGGGGAATTAATATCCACCACCAAAAATTAAATGAGCTTTGAAATATTCCCTGCCCTCACTGGCAGGATCCCCTTTCCTGATGGTATGTTAATCTTCCCTACAGAGCTGACCAGAGGGAATGTCGATTCCTTAAGATCTGGCATCTTGATCTTGATCTTGTGGAAGAGCTCCAGGTACATCACCTTCGAAGAGCTCCCATATTCCACTAGTAACTTATCCATATCCCAGTTTGCAATTTTGATAGTGATTATGTATTGACCCGACTCCAAAATAATAAAATATTGTTAAATTATTTTCATTTAAGATATTAATGATGTGACACATTTAGTAAGACCTTGAATTTAATCACATATTTTTTATTAATAAATAACATTATACTAAAGTTTCTAAAAAAATAATAATAATAAAAATAAATAAATAAACATATATAATTAAGTGGAACATTTGGAATTAGTTCAAAAAAAAAATAAAGAAAAGTAAAAGAGAGAGAAATGCGTGTCTAGCAATATAGGAAAAGTGTCCAATACTTGTCTATCCCATATTAAAACCACCATACAAAACAACCCCAAAGGCTAATGGTTTTGGCTAATATTTATCCTCTTTACAAGCCAAATTAAAACCAAATCCTAGAATCCTCTAATATTTATCATCTTTTATGAGCCAAAGTAATAAAATTCCTAATTTACTCTAACAAAACAAAAGAAAAAGGGGAGAGAGTGAGAAGAAGAGAAGGAGAATAAAAAAAAGAAGAAGAAAGGAAGATAAAAAAGAAGAAGAAAGAAAGCATAAAGAGAACTTTAAACTCATTTTAGTTGAAATTTATCTTCTCCTTTCAACTCATTTTTTTAAGTAAAGATTAGTAATGAGTAACTATGGAAGCTCTATTGATGCTTCAATGGCCACTTAGACAGAGAAAATCTAAAATTCACCCATATTATGTTTAAAAATTCTTAAATAATTAATTTAGTACCCTAAGATAATGAGGAAAAATATACTAAAATTTTAGTCCCATCTAAGTTGTGTATTTTCCTTAAAAATTTGGACTATGATGAGTTGTAATTTTAATTTCGGCCTAAGTAAACCATTGTTTTGACTTTCCTTATATTTTTAATGGATAGAAAATAAAAGTATCTTTCTTTGGACACCAAAATCGTAATTTCTGGATAAGAAATGAGTGAAATATGAATTTTTGAAGTTTAGTATATGAAGCTGGAAATTCTATGTTAAAAGTTCTGACAGCATGTTATATCTGAATTTATTTAACATTTTAGGCTTATTATTTGTGTCTGAGATTTTTTGTGTGATATATTAACTCATATTAGAACCTTATATAATTTATTGGGAGCAATTTATGTGATATAATAATTTTAATAAAATGTTAAAGTTAGTGTTAAATTGCTCTCCCGAATTTGTTAGTGGTAATAGTTAATTATATAATTTAAGTTGCATGAAAAGACCATCCCAAAATAAGTGAAATAATTGTGTGTGATGTTATAAATAAATTTTATGTTAGACATACTAAATTTTGGTGATTATTTAAGTGAATTTTTAAATAAACCTTTAATATGAAAATATGATGTCGTGATAACACCAAAATTCTATCGGAGTAAGCCTGTGAGTTACAACACATCGAAATAATTAAGGAGAATATTAGTTAACTTCGCGTGTCGAGTAAATTCACGTCGTATGTGTTTAATCTTATTCAAGTTGTTAAATGAGTATATAAAAGTTGGCTATACCGAGGGTCGATGCCATTATTTAAGTTGTGACATATTATCACCTATTATTGTTGTTGTCGAACTTGAGGTTCCTCCTAAGTTGGTCGGAATTGAGATAATCCTATAGTTAGTGAACTAATATAGTCTATACCACCGGAAGTTGTCTAGTGGGTATAGATATACACATAGGCAAGTTGACGTGTGTGCTGTGGCCTAAGGGCAATGTATACTGGAAGTTGTTAGTGTACTTGTCGTAATATTTCGTTAATTCTTACAAATAAATTTTAGAATCAATAATTTGAAAATGATGAACTAAATCGTTAAGCATGTGAATATATTTTATCCCTGCTTAAGTTTATTGAAGCAAAGTTTAGTAACTGGCATATAAAATATAAATCATTACTATTAGTATACTTGGGGGATGAATTTTGAGCAGAAGTGTATTCTCATTAGGTTACATTACTCATGATGCTACACACTTTTCTTTTCAGGCTTTGTGCAGGATTGAGTGTCTAAGTTCGTTTTTCCATAGTCCGGCGAATTTTAGGGCGAACTTCTTGCTATATTTTTATTTCCTTTGTAAATTTAAAGTACATCTCTAGGCATATTATGTTCCCTAGTAGCTGGATGAAAATATGTAATGTAAAAACCTTTTATGTATTAAGACCTCGTATGTAATATTAAAATGTTATTGTAATTATGATGTTGTTAATTTATTTTTGACAACTTTCTGAGTGCATCGTCACATATCCAAATTATAGTATTGATTTTAAATTATTACCATTTACTATAATTTGGGGTGTGATAAGTTACCAGCACGTAACCGTGGTGTGGGGTTCTTACCCCAACCAAATCCTCCTCTGTGAAAATAATATGCTTGTTGTAGTTGACATTTTTTGGTTGTCGACGCTTGCCGGTCTGACTTTTAACAGGATCTATCTGGAAGGTCTCCATCACGGTTGTAACATTCTTGAGCTCCATCCGAACAACATTTCCTTGAATTTTCTTGAGCTTGGACGTCCCATGTGTTACCATAAACTCATGTCATGTCTCGTCATCCAGGACGTTGTTTGGTTTTTAATCACCGTTAATGACAACCTGGTTGGACTTCTTCTCTATGTATTTATTCAAATTTCCATCCTGGGGTAACTCCTCTATGTGAGATTTCATCGCCTTACGATTCTCAGTTTTATGACCATTTTTTTGTGGAATGCACACCAGCGTGTTGTTATTTTTGGTCGAATCCCCTCTCATCTTCTTTAGCCACTTGAGGAGCTATTGATCCTTGATCTTCCCAAAATCTTATAAATCAATTCCTTAAAAATTGTGTTGATGTCTTGAAAAGTTTCGAACCTTACCCCCGTTATTGGAACTGTTTTGCTTACTGTTTCCCCTTTTGGGATTATTCTCATTTCCCCTCCTCTGTTTGCTTTAGTGCCACCAGTTTCTTCCTGGATGGTCTGGACCACGTCCTCCACCTTGGCGTACTTTTCAAAACGCGACATAAAATTGTCAATGGTGTCAGGGTCCTTTTTGGTGAGAGACTGGTGCATCATAGAAGTAGAGGATAAGTCGATTTGAAAAGCTGCTACAAAAACCTGCTTCAAGCAATCTTCGAATAAATTAAACACTTCCACATGACACTTGGCATACTCGTGCAGAGTCTCCTACGATTTTTTCCTCATTATGAGCAGCGAGTCATCCTCTTCGGGTGTGAGGTGCTAGTTATGAAGAGAGTAATAAAGACCGTAGGTAAGACCTTGAAGATCTTACTGAATCTATGAGGTAGCCTTTCAAATCACTTCTCGTTAACGTCGCCCAATCTGGAAGGGAAAATACGACACATTAGAGCATCATTAAGACTCCATAAAGTCATGGACTACCTATATTGCTGAATATGATCTATAGGGTCAGTCTTTCCATCGTAAATTTTAAACTCGGGGGTTACAAAATTCTTCTCCATAGCCCTTGAGAAAGGAGACTTCATCTAGGTAATTAGGTCTCTCTTTGCTAGCCCTTTTGGAGACCTAGCTTCTCGATGAGTTAGGTGTTGATCCATTTCGTTTTGGACCAAACTCCTTATGTCATCCCTGTGGCACCTATTGTCTGGGTGGCAATTGCCTATACGACTCCCATGTTCTGAATACTCTTGGACGTTCCTGGTGCTACTTGCTTGACTGCGACTCTTGCTCGCCTGAGGACTAGGATTCTGATCACGATGTTTTAGATTTTGGTGAAGTTATCTCTCCATTTTCTCTAATCTTAATTGGAGGTAAGAATTCTCCTCAACCCAGAGGTGAGTTGCCTCTTCGTGTTGTTGAAGTATTTCTTCATATACATCGAGCAATCTTGAGACTTAGGATGATCTAGGTTGGTCGTGGAGTTCTTTGAAAGGCTATTTCTCTGGTCTAAACTTTGGGTTCCCATCTTAATGGACCTCAAACCCTACCTTTAATGGAGCTAAATCAGCTCGCACATCTCTAGGTTGGGGTGCATTATTTAGGTTGTGAGACATCGTAACTATTCTTTTATAGGGATTTCTTTCATTGAAAGGAAGTCATTTTCCACAGATGGCGCCAATTGTGAGTTCAAATAATCACAATTAATGAATTTAGAAAGTAATATAAGTAAAATCATGTAAATGTCACACACAACACACAAATATACGTGGTTCGAGAAGTACAAAAATTACATCCCCTTGGCCCTATGGTGTGGACTGTATTTATAGTTGTGCAAAACTATAGTGTTTCAATTATTAAAGGTACTCCCTTGGGTTGCTATGGGATCTTGTCGTGATCCCTTGAATGTGTCATTCGAGATTTTGGGTAACCAATGTGAGCTTATACAAATTCCAACTGTTTGGTAATTATCCATGTGATAAATGTTTGTATTAATCCTTCTTATTAATCGATTGGTCTGGGCGGTTTTCAAGCATTGTTAGGCTTGGTCGGACATGCCTGAGTTGGATCGAATTATGGTTTGGTCCCTACATATCCAATAGGAGTAATGTAATATTAAAATCATGTCTTAAAGCTTTCTTCTCAGTATTTGTATCATGATTATGTTAAGATTCCTCTAAAGTGGTAAAATCCAATAAACTGTAAATCATGAATTTTGTGATAGCATTCAAATACTTTATTTTGGTTGCTCGAAAGAGTCTAGATATTATTTTGAGTGTTCGAATTATTAATAATTTCATTATCATTAAGCCTTTTTGATTTGGTTTCCCCAAATAGTTTGGTTGCAATGGTGAAGTTAATATTAAGGGGCAATATGTTTGTTTATTCAGGTTGGTGTCAGTTGCTCCAAATAGTCCATAACCTTCCTTAATTTATAAGCACACTGTCCATTTTTGCCTTCTAAAAACGTTAATGCTTGTTGAAATTATTGTACAATTCATAAAATAATATAATATTCATATAATGGATAGTTTGGTAGTCATCAAAGTGAACCAACTAGAATGCTTGTGAATATTAAATTTAAAAATAAAAGTGGTAGTAATAACTCATCATGCATATATATGTAACGAGATTAATGGGGTATATTTTATTTATTTCGTCAAGCAAGATACTTTCCTAAAGGAAATTTATTTTGAGTAACCGAAATAAGTATTAAGTAATTATGCAATTAGGTGGTGAAAGGTTATCCTAGATAACATGTCCATCTGACTTACATAACACAGTACCCAATAAAGTCATATATAAATATTCAAAGTTATTATGAAAGAAAGCCCACATTTATAAAATGTTATTAATGTACGTGATGTCATCTCATATAATGTAGTGAGCTATATATCTCATTAATTGTATATCATTTTATTTCTCTAAAATGACATGTTTTTATCCATTTTAATGTTCTTGAGATTGACTTCTTAATATGAAATAAAGAAGCTAAGTTCCACTTAAAAATGCTAAATAGTTATAATTCAGTTTTACTCGAGGAACCCACTATTAATGAATTAGGGCATGACACTTTTTTCAAATATTTGAAGAATTATTAAATGGATTAAGCATAATGCTTATGCAAAATCTCATAATATTAGAGATAAAATATGAGTTACCATTATGTAACATAGATATTTTAAGTTATATTGCGTGAATTATAATGTGTATATGAATTAAATAATTTGTTTTATTTTTCAAAACTAGAGTGCTACAAAATTAGTTCTAAATCGAAATGAGGATGCGTACAAGACAAACCATAAATGCTTGGATTCAAAATCCCTCAATGACCTTTCAAAATATTTTTTCTCAATTTTATCGAGAGATATTTTTCTTTGAGTATTCAAAAGATCTTTAAGTTTATATGAGAATATGTTTTCTTAATTATGGTGTTCTCATTGGTGGTTTGTACAATTATGTTTTTGATAAAGCTTTTACAAGAAAAACGATTCTGATCCTATATCATAATGTTGAACTTCAAAGTAATTTTTTAATCTTATGGCAAAATTGAATATCATACTCTTTTAAATCCAGTCTTACTTTAATTATTTAATAAACTATATTGTCTTTGGGTCGTCACTTATGAATGTTGATACTCACGTTTGGGATCTTAAGGTTTTGAATTTTTAGAATGATTTGTGTGGACCAAGTGGGAGATTATATTCCTTAGATAGTGGACCTACATAGATCGTATTAGTATAAAACATGTTAAACGCAACAACATCGATATCACCACAAGTGTAATTCACATGAAAATGAATACATATTGTTGGAAGTGTATTATATAAATTCCACTTTACTTACCCAATTTGACACACCCACATGATTGGAAATGTCTAATGCATGCATGAACTTAGAATTCACTAAAAGAATAAAATTTAGAATTATGTCTTCACTTTTCAAGAGGGTACACTATTTACTGTTGAAATCGAACCTGTTAAATTCTTTAAAAAACGGTGAAATTAGTAGGAGTATAAAATCATCTAATTTATTTATAAAAGAAGTTAAGATACTCTTGTCATTACCTTATCATTCAAAGTGATTGTTCTTTTGGTTAGTGGATATAAATGGTTTTAAGACGCTTTTAAATGAGTTTGCTATTCTGATGATTGTGAGATTTATCACAAGAATGTGAATTTGACAGATGAGTATGAAAATACTAGAATTTTATTTTCACGAGTTTAAAAAATATTATAATTCCATTAATTGACCAAAATAATTTTTATAATCACGTTGAATTATCTAATTGACACATTAGAGTCGAGTGTAAATGCGTATTTAAGACTAAACACAACCCTGATAATAATCAACGATATAAAGTTAGATTTATGGTCAAAGTTGAAATTCTTATGGATTTAGTTGCTCATTTTAATTAAGAGTTACGTTTAGTGTGAAAACTTATGAGAGTTTAAGAAAAGAACTGTATAGATTGAGAAATCACTATATAAACTTATGTATTGACATAAGTGGTATTTTTAAGAATATTTTTTATTAGCATATATATATATATATATATATATATATATATACACACCTTGAAGTCAGTGGGAGTAAATTTGTTATCTCTTGATTAAGTTGGTTTGTTTTGGCCTAGTGGCCAATATTATAAAAGAGTGGAAAATAATTAAATATTGTTTGCAGCATGTTTTGAGGCTAAAATTTATGAATTATGATTGTGAAAATTTATTTCGGGACTTGGAATTATCAACACTATTACCAGATCACTGAAATATTATGATAATATGGCTGCAATCTTTTTTCGTGAAGAACTGATTGGTATTTTAAAGAACCTAGGCACATTAGGAATAATATCTATATGTGAATGATGAAGTTTATAAACAACAAGTGTTAGTATAACATATTAGTACAAGTGTTAACATAGTATATCCACTAATAAATGAGTTATCACCAAAGGACATTCATGAAGCATGCTTAAGATATATGGGTCTTGCGTGTAGCCAATTAAGTATAAGTGTTGTGATGTGTTTGGTGCTTAATTTTTAACACTATATTTGATATCAATTAAAGTGTATTCTGAACATTTCAATTTCTATCTTGTAATATAAGTTTACATGCATGTGAATTGATAAATGTGATAGAAATAGTCTTTTATACAAGGCATTATTTGACCATTTGATTAACCCAATTTATAGACCTCGTTGGATGAGTTGTTAATATTGTGGTACGTGGAAGCGATCATGCTCTTGAATTAGTAAATGAGCGTCATAACTCGTATTAATGGTATGTTTGAATAAGGTGTTTATGAAAAACTATTTAAGCACAACTCAAACATTATTGCGCGTCTTATGATAATTATGGACTAAGTGGAAGAATGTTAGAATTATTTTAAACAATAATTTTTCATAATGTGCTCCATAATTATATTAATACTATGAGTCACTTTTGTTTATGAAAAGGTACTCTAACTACCAACATAATGAAACTATAGGATAAGGGAGAGAAATCTAAATTCTCAATGAAATTATAATATCATTTTATGTTCCGCATAATTATTATATGGGATAATCGTGTTGATCTAAGATCCTAACATTGTATATATAATGTATAACATTTTGTATGAATAGAGAACAAATAACATGTATAATTAAATATTAATGTGTTAGATTTGTAGATGCATATAAAACTATTAATTACGTGTTGTTTTGATTATGTTTATAGGGGGCTAAATTTTAAAAGTTTACCAAGTTGAAAATATTTTCATCCACATAATTTTGTATCTTGACAACGTTTAACTGTTCATGAATGCCATTTATATTATATAATAAAGGAACCAAAAAAATAAAGAAAAAATTAAAATATGTACAACTATAACTGTTTTGACCACAAGGGCTAGCTAGTGGTGCTCCCTTAGAGCATCCACAATGGTGGGGAGTTTGGACAAACAAAATTTGCAAAGTTACAAACTGAGAGACGTACAGTGGTGAGAGGTACTTGGCAAAGTTGGCAGGAGAAAAGGTAAAGGATTTGCAAAGTTACTGGATCGCTAGTGATTCAGTAAAAACTTCTTACGAACTTTTAATCTTCGTAGGAACTTCCTACGAACTTATTTTGTTCGTAAGAAGTTCCTACGAGCTTCAAAAGCTCGTAAGAATTCCTACGAACAAAATAAGTTCGTAGGAAGTTGTTTTTACTGCTGGTTAATTTAACGTCCGTTGGTAGAGGTTTTCATAAATACAACCCACCTTCCTAACAAATTTTCATTCTCACCCTTTATAAATTTTGAGAGTATAATTTCTTCCGTGTGATTTTCTTATTTCCATTCTTAATATATTTTATTTCTACAGAAAATATGTCTTCCTCTCAACCGATTAGTTTCGGTACAACTCGACAACCTAATATGGCTCCTTTTGAGGACGAAGTACTATGTATCATTTATGCTAAATATACAGCCTGAAGTATTGAAGGAAACTCGATATCATTGGGCACATTTTGGGACACCGTGAAAGATGCGTATAGCGTCACGCATGGAATTACAATTACTCGTACGAGATCCATGCTGTCAACACGTTATAATCATATATCGCATCAAATAATGCTATATATTGCAAAGATTTATCACCAACTCAAGAATATGGAAAGCGGGATGAACGAGTTCCAAGCGGTTACTGATGTACGCGACGCGTACCACGCCGAAACCAACAAATATTTTACGTTTGATAACTGCTATCAAATTTTAAAAGATTTACCAAAATTTGACTTGAAAAACACAATAAGGAACGCCGACAACCCTACTCCTGTACGCGAAGATGACACTCCAGGGGTACGAGATGTACCGGATAGACCCCCAGGCAGGAAGGGTGAAAAATAACGTGCACGTCAATGAGCGCGTTCTCACAGCTTGGATTGTAACACGGCGGTACTCAAACATTACGAAGACTTAAATGCAATGTTTAAAAGCATGCAGGAGTGGAAGAATAATCATGCCCTTAAATTTGACTCTCAAATGGATGCGTTCATCGAGATGAAGTGAGCTGATCAACTTGCGAAAAAACAAGATCAGCTCGTGCGCCTAGGCTGAGAGAAGTCGTACATCATAGAGATAGATATGAACAATATGAATGATATGAAAAAGCAGTTTCATTATAAAAGGTTCAATGACCTAACAACGATAGTTTCTGCCACCGAAGCTACGATTTTCGAGTTACAATCGAACTATGTCGGGTAGTCTAACTTTACGTCAAGTCCAAGCGGTTCAATTAATGACTAGTAGTATTTATTATAGTTGTATTGAATCCTCGTTGTTTTATTTTTGTCATTTACTTTCAGTATATGTACAATGACCCAGTTTGCATTTTAATAAATCCAATGTCAACGTTTAAATATATGTAATCTCAGTACTATTTATTAATTTTAGTTTCAATACAATAGTCGTACAATTACAAATTAAAAATCATACAATTACGAATTGAAAATATTTAATAAATGAAAATAAATATGAGACATTATACATCATAACATTTTTCATAAATATGAGACATTATACATCATAACATTTTTCATCACAATTAAATTGAGACAACTAATTATGAATATAATTACCATAAAATATATTTCAAACAATTAATTATGAATTTAAGTACAACATATTATTTTCATATTTTGAAACAATTATGAATATAGGTACAAAGAAATAAAAAAATTATTACCGGAAAGCATTGTGAAGTCGAGCGGAGTGAAGGCAAACTCGACGTATGGTAGTTGGAAGGTATGCGTCGTGTCCCACCAACGTTCGATCATCGCCATCACAATACATTGATCGGAATTGGGCATCACCATAGAAAAAAATTCGAAATAAAACCGTCACTGTCGATAATTGCTTTGATATCCAGTTTTTTCTCTTCGATCAATTTGTACAATTTCATTGGCCCTGCCCAATTCCCCCGATATTCGAATTTATTTCTGTTTATGATCGGAGTTTCTCCATCTGACGCATGTGAAACTCCGTCGTAAATACGGATATAGTTATCAATTACAAAATTTGACGGTTCAATTAGCGCGGAAGGAGCGGGAATTATTGTTGAAGTGGACCCGTGTTTTTTTATTTCTCGATATTAATGTATTTTTTCCATTTTCTACCTAATTCCATGGTGTATATGAATAAATTTAGGAGAAATATGCAGAAAGTTTGGGCTACTTTATTTAGAGACTATATGGGACTGTTTTGGTGAGAAATATATAAAAACTTTTAGGAAATAAATAGAAGAAGATGGAGGAATTAAAAACTAAGAAGATGAAGAGAACTGATGGAAGAAGATGAAGAGAACTGAGGTTCTGGAGGAAGAGTAATTGATAAATCTTTAGATGCAGAGAACTGAGCTGAGGAACGAGGAAGAAGGTTAGATGCAGAGGAATTAACAAAAGGAATGGTGAATAAATACAGGGAGGAAAATGTTACCGTTTTATGAACATTTACTTCTTACGAACTTATGTAGTTCGTAAGAACTTCCTACGAACTTCATTTGTCCATAAGAAGTTTCTACAAACTACAGAAGTTCATAGGAATCCCCCCATTGCATGTTGCCCATTTGGGCGAAAGGTAAAAGGCCACATACGCAGGTAAAGTTAGCTTTCGCCGAGGCACACCACTGCGGATGCTCTTATACCAAACAAACATATAATTTTATCTTTATAACCAAATCAATTCACATCCCAAAGTTGGTTAACTGCCTAACCTACCCAATTCATAATTGACCGACCAACCCTACAACAACAGACAATCGACGACGACTTCTCCTTCCAGTGTCGGTATGCATGACCGAACTGTTCTATTTTTTTTTCGTTTTTTTCCTACCCTTTTCCCCCTTTCTTTCGTGCTTTTTTTGCCTTTCCTTACTGTTTTTCTTTCTTTCAAGATTAAATTAGTAGATTTTTTTAAGCATTCGATTTATACGTTAAATTAATTGATTTAGGTATTTTTTTAAATATTAGACATTAAAGTTTGAACTTTTTAGATCGATTACCATTTATGATTATGATTTTATGTATCAGATTTAATTGTTTATACCAATCTACTGATGATTAAATTAATTAACACTTTTTATTTCAATTGTTGAATTTTGTAGTGTGATAATTATGAGATTTTCTCTTATACATTCTAATTTCTTGCCTCTTTTCCTTGAATGGGACCTTACTTTGAGTATTGATTTAGACTTCATGATCAATGATTTTGAATCGTTAAAGACTCGCCGGGCAAAAATTTTGATAATTTTTTTTGTAATCAATAAATGTGAAAATTTAAAGATCAGGGAGAACAATTTCATTAAAACTTCTTTATTTAATATCGAATGAATTCTATTATTGAACTCAGTTTTGTCATGAATTTTTTTCTTTTTACTTATTTAATTTTTTATGGACTTTGACTTGTTGCTAGCCCACCCTTTTGAGTAATCCTGGATCCGCCCTTATTTGCCCGCCCTAGTTTTTGGGTAAAAGGATTCTTTCCCTACCCTTGTTATGGATGGTGGAGTTTAGTAGTTTTTTGGTCATCCTACTATTAATGGTCAATCCATTCAAAACATTTTAAAAATGGAATATGAGATACCCTTCTACCAGTCATTTTTATTTTTTCTTTGTGAATGTAAGGCTTGAGCTATTTTGTTTTTTCATTTTTAACACTCGTTGTCCTCTGAATATTCAACTTATTAATTAAAAAAATCTCACTTATGTTTGTCTTTATACTTACTTTTATTGTTATTAGGATTATTCCAATTGTTTAATAAACAAAGAAAACCCCTGAGACTTAACGATCATATAGAGTAGGGTGAAGATTAAACATGCTTATAATTTTTTTGAATTAAACAAATTAGTGATTTAAGTTAATTTGATCACTTTATATAACATTTAAAATCACATAAGATGCATAAGCAAAAATCACAATAACATAATAATAAATAAGTTGTTGATTGGTTCAAGTTACTCAATTTTGTTGATAATTTTAAGTGTTGAATCTATCACTTATTCCAAGTGATGTAATTTTGTAAAAACAAAGGATGATTTCTTTTCTTTGTATTTTATTGGTCCTTTTAGACCTTGTTTAGGCCTTTCATAATTAATTTTTACTTTCTTAGGGTTGGTTCGGGCCTTGTTAGGTTGACCTAATCTTCCTTATATGGACATGATCTTTTTAGATCAGTTCAATTATCTTAGGCCTACTTTAGACATCTTAGTATAATTAATCTTCTTAGATATTTTATAGAACCTATTTACTTGACATAATCCTTTTTGGGCTGATTTGATCTCCTTAGATCTGATGAAGAACTTCTCTAAGATGACTTAGCTTCATTTAGACCAATTTGATCTTCTTAGATAAGTACAATTGTCTTACGATAACTTTATTCGTCTTAAATTGAAGTGATCTTATTAAATCTTCTATATACCCTATTTAGGTCAGCATATCCCTCCTTAGGCTATTTTAATATTCGTAGATCTAATTTATATCCTCTTTAGGTTGAAATATCCCTCTCTAGGATGATTTGATATTCTTATAACTATCCATGCATATTAGGCCGACTTTATCCATCTTAGAATTATTTGAGTTTCTTGAATCTTAACTAAACCCTCTCTATTCCAATTTCACCTCTTTTACTTGACTTTATCTTCTTAAATCTGACTAGACCCTCTTTAGTATGACCAATCCTTATTTATGACGGCTAAATCTTCTTAGATCTAGTCCTTAATATCTTTGGCCAACCTAACATCTTTAGGTTGATATGATCTCCTATGACCACTTATTAACCAATGAATTCAAATTACATTACACTAATGAAAAATGCTTAGAAAAGAGGTAGGCAATATTGCCATAGTTAGGATTTTGACATTTTATTGCTAATCTAAACTGTAACGTCTTTGTTCAGTCAGCACTAAAACTAAATATATTAAAAGCTTGATTGTAATTTTTTCTCAGGTTCATGGCATTCCATGACCTGGGTACCAACTCTAGGTGTTAAGATCCCGTTCTTCCTAAGCAATACTATATGGACTTTCCAAATTTGGGACTAACTTTCAATCAGAGGGATCCTTCGCTTCTGGTAGAAAAAATTTGAGCACTAAATCACCGACTGCAAATTCATGATTATTGACCTTCTTGTTGTGATGCTTGGGGAGATCTTGCTGGTAGGTTGTGAGGCGGTTGATAACTTGCTCTTTTTTTTATTTTGTAAATTCTAACTCACGGGCTAATCAGTGATCCACGGGAGAGAGTCCATATTCATTCGATTAATTAATGGAGGAATGATCACCTCTATTAATTAATTTAGTGAATATGGACTCTCATCCGTGGATCACCTTGGAGTTGTTGTATATGCCTAAATGACAATAGGGAGTCATTGAAATCAATTTCATTTACGTTTCTTTAATCACTTATTGATCCAAACAAGGATTATTTTTTTGAAGAGATTTACGTGACCATTTCTCGAAGTGAGAGGACTGAAGCATAATGATCTTTCGATTCAAATCGTGTTTTATTGTTGGACACAAAATATCTTAGAATTCTTAATCTACTACGGATGTTCCTCTAGATGATTCCCTTGTCTGAAACTTTTTAATGCGTGTTGAAGGATCCACCCCTCTCCACTTCATAAGAATTTTGCTATGAAATTGGCTAACACTTGACCCTTGATGACGAACCTTAGGGTCTGTAGTACAAGGTCTGTGCGGGACTAGAAATCCCGCACGGTTTAACACTCGAATTGAAATTTTAACTTATGTTTTTGTTTTGCCTTTATATGATTATAACAATTAAATTTATCAAAGTTATGTGTTTGGCAAACATCATCGGAATTCTTTGAAGGCTAGATCATCGAGAGAAAGTAATGACCATTTAGTTTTCATGTTGGCGAAGTCGTATTTCTGAAGGACTTCGTTGAGAGGAAAAAATGTGAGATGGATTGTGCATAAAAGTAATGCCTTAACTTCCTGGAAGACGTAACCAGGGCCAGACTAGATTTCAATGGGCATGGACATACTTTTAGATTTTAAGAGTATATAGCGCATATAGTAGACTTTTTTTGGTTCTCATTCATTTGATCGGACCAATGCCACATTAGTGGCATGTTGAGAATCAACCACGTACAAGTGGATCTTCTCATCACTTACTAGTATTGACGAAGCATGTGGGTCCCCATGATACCTCTTAATCTTCTCAAGTTCTTCATCACATTATATCAACCAAACTGTGGTGTTGACGTTCTTTAGTTCCTGAAAAAATACTCGAAATTATTCATAAGATCCAAAGATAAACCGATTGAGTACAGTGAGCATCCCTACGAGTATCATGTTTTCCCTCACTGTGGCCGACCATTTTATGTGAAATTGTGTGCCTCGTGAAGACATCAACACAAATAAATATTAGTTCCAATTAAAAAGAAGTATTTTCTTTAATCTAAATTCAGGTAAAACATTATCCTAATGTTTAAGTGATATAGATGTGATTTATAAAATTGATACTTTTTTTAACATGTGTTCATTAAGAATATAAATGAATCAAAATGTGGAAAATTAAATCATACACTCAAGACGAGGACTTATATGAGAAAACCTTTTAGGGGAAAATCTCTGGTTAAATCAAAACCTTGCACTAGTATAGGTAAAATATAACAATAAGGGAGAAATTACTTACAAACTTGAAATTCTCATAGATCAAATAACTTACTAACTTCCACAAGCAACTTTTTCGACCTTGTAGTAGAAAGACCAAGTATAGATCGCTCTCCGAACACTCTCCGAACAATCTCTAGGTCATGTGTCAACCTCATTGATAATGTGTCTTTCTAACCTTTTCACAAATCTTTGAAAATACATCACTCCAAGTAAATCAAAACCATGAGAAGCCAAGGATTGGCATCTAGAATATGTGAATATACCTTATAGGTTGATGGTGAAGAAAATTTATGGGCTCACTACAAATATCACAAATTATTTTTGCAAAATCGAAGATCTAAAAGTCACTTAAGAACAAATTCGAAAATATGTGTTTTGTTCTTAAAGTGAAATGATCAAACTTCGATAAGACTTTATAACAAGATAAAAATAATAGCTAAAAAATGCAGAAAAAGGTTTGCTCTCTTAAGAAATATGATCTCTTTAGCTCAATGAATTAGTTTGAAAAACCTCAAACCTTAGTTTTGTTTGTGGACATAAGATGCACTAAAATAACATTTCAAACTTGTGGTTACAAGTCCTCAAAGACCTAAGAAATTATTGTCCACAAAAATATGAATTCTTGATACTCCACTCAAAAGATATAGTAGAAGCAAGTATTTCCAAAAAGATGTTAGAAAGATTTTCCTAATGGCATTTTGCAACTCATTCACTGATTCAAGGCTTCATCGACCAAGGTTGCTTATGTGGCTAGAGAACTATGCACGAGAAAATAAATAGGTTGCGACCAACGATAAAGGCACTTTACTGGAACGAAGGTCTATGTTGCTAAAACAAACCAGCTAAAACAAACTAGGTCACGCTTGCGACGAGTGTTTGTCTAGTTTTGTAGAATTTCACAAAACTCGAAATTTTTTTGTACAACCTACGAACTAAGTAGATTATAAATATAAAATATGAATTTTACACATAAGTTTTATATAGGAAAAATATATTGAATCATGTGTTTACCAACCTCAAAAACTATAAGGTTAAATTAAAAAAATAATTTAAGGGAATATTTTACAATGGGGCAAAATCTAACTCTTGTAAGTCACTTTTACATGGAAAATTGTTGATAAGCACCCAAAACTGTACAATTTATACCCCAAATAGACGTACTTTTGTTGCTAATTCTCGACAATATGGGTCTTATGTGCTTAATTGTTCAATATGCAGGTTTAATTGCAGTTGCGGTGTCAAAAGCTATATTTCAGAGAAATTTGCAGTTAAAATGGAGCTAAATACCCAATCCCCTGACCCTAACCTAGCTCATCCTAGCCTTAGCCTTCCCCGACCCGTGTATGTTGATTTTGTACTTTTTTTTTTAATTAATTTTTAGATTTTTAGTTTAAATCATTTTTATTTTTAGAATTTATTTTAAATTTATTTTGTATTTTCTAGGTTTTATTTTCTATTTTTTCTATTTTATTTCATTTTATTTTTATTTTTATTAGTTTTTAATTTTTATTAGGATTAGATTTTTTTTATAATTTCATTTATTTATTTTTGTTTTATTTGAGTTTACATTTATTTAGAATTTTAATTTTAATTTTATTAGATATTATTTCTATTTTTATTTTTTTAATTCTTTTTAGTTTCATTTTTAATTGAGTCTTTATTTTATTTTTAGAATATAAATTTAATTTTTAGATTTTTAATTTTAATAATTTTATTTTTTAATTTTTTTAATTATTAGTTAGTGTTATTTTTAAGTGTCCCAATTAAACACACACACAAATCATCCTACACACATACACAACCAATTACTACACACACACATACCGAAACAACCCCTCATACCTACACTCTAACAATCCAACACCTCACCACATCCTATCAGCCCTACCTTCTTCTTCCCCACCACACCAACCATCTCACTCTCTCTTCCCCCATTAACAAACCCAAAACTGCAACACCAAACCAGCAACCCTCTAACCATACCCCGCCGGCGACCTTTAAGACCTCCGGCAGCACCCTACTCAGCCGGCGCTCAACCACCAGCCAACCCGATGGGACCGCCCAGTCCCGTCGGCGATCCGAATCCGACTTCCCTCCAACTGGACGGAACCTCATACCCCCTCGCCCACAACCGAAACTTCCGGCCCCAACCCGGCGGAACCAGCCCCTCTCCGGCGACTTTCAGTCGCGACCTCACCCGCTCCTCTCTCCGGCGAAACCGAAACCCGCTGACAGTCAAGACCCCGGCGCGCCCTCAACCTCATCTCCCTGCGATCCCAATCATCGCCGGACCTCCTCACAAGACCGAAACCCATAACCGCGGACTCCCTCTCCTTTCTCACCTTGCCGCCGGTGCTGCCTTCCTCCGGCAGCCCGGTCGCGCACCACCTGACACCCCAGCTACCCCCATTCCGACGACCGCCCCAAAACCGGATGCCCTGTCCGAACCCGGACATCTAACTATTCAAATACCCATCCATTACACTCATACACCTTTCAAACCCAAACCCATTTCTCATAACCCAAAAGCCACCCACGACTTTTCCACCTGCATAAACCAAACAAACACATTCCAAAACACCAAATACCAAAAGCAAGAATAAAATCAAAACAAACCCCCATGTGCTTAATTAACCCTTTAACTTCCATTTACCCATTTTACCCCCAATTACCAACTTTAACCCCAATACCCATTATACCCTCTAAACTAAATATGATTGTGTCACCCCATTTAACCCACATGCCCTCACACTCACCATTTTTATGCACACTCTTGCCCCTTTTATCCAAAAATACCCCTAGCTCCATGGCACCTACTATTTAAAGAGAGTTGAAGACCATTTTGAAAAGGGAGATGGAATAAAGAGGAGAGAAACCCTAGATTTAGCTTAGAGAGAAAGTTAGAAATAATATTTTTATTTTTTTAGTTTAGAAATTTATTTTATTTTATTTTTTTAGATTTAAATTGAGTGAAATAATTGTGTGAGATTCAAGCTGAGTAAAATTTTCATTTATATCTTTGTTGATCACTCACTTGGAGGGTTGTATGCTTCAATTTCAAGGATAGAGTTCAAATTGCCAATTTTAAGGAAACTTGTTGAAGATTTGTTCTCTTTCTCTACTCTTTTATTATATTAAATGCCTTTGATTATTTGTTCATCATGTTAGGCTAAATCCCCTTTCAAGGGGTGGGGGAAAACTCTTATTTGATGTTATTTTAGTTTAATTAGTTTGATTACTTGAAAATTCCCTTTGATTATTAATTTTGATCCATCACCTTTAAATTTACGCCTCGAGAGAGGGTAAATGATTTTCGAGAGAAAATCGAAATTCTAGTTATATACCCATTTTAGATTCGAACTAGAGATAGATGTTTCTTAAGTGGGGTATTATAACTTGAATTTCAACTCTAAATTTATTTTCTAAAATTGACATAAATTTTAATTGATCGATCCTAGCGGGTGATTAATTAAAAGGAGTGTGGATCTACTTTCTAGAGTTGTGGGGTGTTAAACTTAATTTTCTAAAAAGTTACTATTAAAATTACAGTTGCAACGAGAGTTGATTTTTAATTTTTATATTAATTTGGGAGAATTAATTTAATTAAATTAATTAGTTAGAATAACTAAAATTTGTGGTGTAATCCCATTCCTTGATTGTTCTCACAATTATTTATCTCACGTTATCTCATATTTTTAGTTTAGACTTTATTTTTCACTTTTAGTCACTTTCTAGTTAGTTGTTTTCATCTCACATTTTAGTTTAGTGTTAATTCACCTCACCTCACCCAATTGTTTTAATATTTGAAAAAGCTAAAAAAGGTAAAAAAGTAAAAACCCAAAAAGAAAATAAAAAGTGAATTACAATTGTTTTTGTGACACCCCGACTAATTAAATACCGGGTAGCTACTCCTTTATAAAATTAATTCAAAATGCCAAGTTGGCTCAGTTAATAGCATTACTGTCGAAAACATTATATTATTTCTAACCACCTAGTATTTAAAAAGCAAGTTGCCAAATTTTAATTTAAGTCTGATAACATGCAACAAGTGTAAGGAAGAAATAAATAACACCATTCACCATACTGAAGTAAAACGAATAACCATCACAATAGAGTAAATAAAGTCTGGAGGAAAACTCCTCACTACAATCCCATAACTGAAATGAATAACCGAAACTGAAATAAAACATGCTAAAGTCTGAAAACTGAAATATAAAAGATGTCTCTAAAGAAATGGGCAACATGCCCTACAACTGATAGATGGTGACTCTGGAATCCAAAAGATAGAAGCGTCTACATACAAATCCCTGTAGCTTCCACAAGCAACTACAGCTCGTCACCTGAATGAGTAACCTATGCTTGGTGTCCTTGTGGCTGGGCACCTAAAATGGTTTTACAAAGAAAAAGAGATTTGAAAAGCAAACGGGTCAGAGCCCGAATGTGGAGTTATATTTTAAAAACCTGCAAGTGCTTTAAAAACATTTAAAACATTAAATGCAAAGTACATGTTAGGACGTACACTCGCATGATATTCTCACCTCTCGTCTAACTGTGCACTCCTAACGTAAGTACCCATCTATATCGACCCATACTACTAGCTAACTGACAACATAACTAGCTAGACTGCCAAAGGTTCTACCCATATTACACGGTTCCATTTAACATAACAACGCTCGTAATTAAATAGAGGTTTAACGTAAACTCAGTTACTAAATATGCCATTGATATAACTATCAGTTAACTCATTATATATCTCGAAACAATACCGTAATATTTTTACAACATTAACATGAGGATTCCCATTAATGTAATGTATATTATTCATATCATAAATATACAATACAAGCACCCCGCGAACTAAGCTGTGGTGCACACATACTCTGCTATCCATCCCGGTACATCACGTACATAAGGATTACATATTCCGAATCTCTCAGGAATAGTTTACCGATAACAACATCACAAATAATGGAGGCGAACACAGTCACCATCACATGGGTCACGCACATACCTACGCTCCCATGATCAGCGGACTTATTAATATCACAATAAGTCTTTCTATGACCTATGTTCATCGAGCTACCAGTCTATATCCCCCCCGTAGGCACACAAGGATTAGAGGGTACTAAGCGAACGCAAACCTCCCGTGATAGCAAGTATGGTAGGTATGTCATACACACAATCCATATACCAATACTAAGTAAACACACATCTTAGTAATACCATATTTTAATCGTAGTACTATTCTCATTCTCGTACTAACTCGTAATTATCACTATATATGCTATACCGGTTTATAATCATACGTGCCATAATTAATTCTCACGTCGTAGTGGACACTCACGTCTCGACCCAAACCGTCCATGTAATACAACTCTCGTATGTAAATTTCTCCTCATAAATACCCAAATATCCCAATCCTATCATTACTACATCTACGGAATGATATCTATATCCTCAAATCAGTTTACGGAACTCCAAAAGTCAAAACAGTCCAAAATGGCCCAAACTGCCAGCTCGTTAGAAGTCTCGTTCGAACGAGTTTGGACTGTCATCTCGTTAGAAGTCTCGTTCGAACGAGACTGTTCGAACGAGATCCCAGTTCGTTCGAACGAACTGTCCCTTCTAACGATATCTCGTTCGAACGAGATATCGAACGAAATCCCTACTCGTTAGTAACGACTGGTCAACTCGTTAGAAGCTCGTTCGAACGAGTTCGTTCGAACGACCTGGGGCTGCTTCTAACGACTGACCAGTTTCGGCCCAGAATTTTCCCAATTCGTTTTCCATCCATTTTTACTCCTCCAATCTCTTCTAAAATTCGTTCCAATAATATATTGAGTTATCTAATCATCCTCAAACATGCTAAGGTGTTATACTAACATCTTTAAAGGGGCTTAATACCTTCTAAACATCATTAAATCACAAATTTCTACATTAACTCCCAATTTTCTTCAAGAACATAAACCCTAGGTTCTTCTCATCATAATTTCCCAGATTTTAATCCGTTTATACATCACATAGATATGAAATCTCTAAATTAAATCTTCAAACAATGTTTCTACATGCAAACCTATCCCATAGTTAAACAACAATCTTCCAATTTCATGGGTTTTCTTTTAACTCTTATATAAGATTGATTAACAATGTTTCTAACATGGAAAAAGCATTCACTGCATAAGGAATGTAATTTAAATCACTTGCCTTGGTTTGATTCCGGATTTGGTGTTGATTTGATGAAGAATTTCTGCAGAATTTCTTCTCTCCAAGCTTCCTCTCTAATGGTGGCTTAAGGTGGCTAGGGTTTGATTTGGGGAAACTTAGAAAACCTAAATGACAACCTACGTAGCCTTCTAGGTTAATATGGGTTGGTTAATGGGCTTAATGGGTTTAATCCACATCAGATTTACATCTCTAATTTTCGTCACTTTTAATTCCTAAAAATGTAAAATTACCAAAATACCCTTTAAGTTACCGGTATGGCCTAAAAATACCCCGGGACCCAAACTATACCCCCGGCTAGTGTTTTCTGACTATCTCGACCCTTCCGGACGCGTTGGCGCACTCAAAACGACCATACGGATTATAGATTTTAAATTCACTTTTATTAACAAAATATTATACCGTGACGCGGCGGTCCCACGCGTCTCAACAAAATTTCTAAAATGCCGTATATAATCTCACGACAAATTTTCATAGTACCAAATACATATATAATCATATATGCACATAATCAAATACCAATTCGCATCTCATTAGTATTTATAACCCGGATTAATTTCCAATTAATACGCATTTAATTAATTAATCCCAAAAATAAATATAGACAAAAGTACGGGGTATTACAGTTTTTCCCTCGCTTTACAACCTTGAAAGTGGATTGATACCCTTACTTACCTCTACACTTGAGTTTGTTATATTTTAGGTATTTGAGATTTTGACTAACTTGGCTTTCAACAACGACATACAAAAAGTCTTTCTATCAAATGGTGCCGTTGCCATTATTGGGCGCGTGAGCACTTGGAGCGGATTTCAACTTGTAGTTCATTTGTTTTTTGCACTTTATTTTTTTTTGTACCATTTTTATATTTTTAGGCTTTTATTAGGAATTTATTATTTGGCTTGTATTGCGGTGTATAGAGGCACCTTTATTTTATTTTTCATTTTAAAAATTGTAATAATCGAAGATAAGCGTGATAGGGAAACCGGACAAGGTAGAGAGAGGGCATCCAAAGGTGAGGAAACGAAGCCTCTCTACTTTGGGTCGGTAGGACTCCCGGAGATGACTGAGATTGGCGTGATCTCCCCCCGATCGACTCAAATTTTTCGGCACTCCACGGTATAAAAACCGTGGGAGGTACATTTATAAACACTCGCCCCTCTCCTGTTAGCGAGTCAATTATTGTGTGTGCTTTGTGTGCTCTTATTTGATTTTATTCTCGCATTTATTTTCGAATGGTGTGATGAATTAAATTACTAAGACCTACACCCGGTCACTCACGAGAAGGGATTTCATCACCCGACTCACTCGCTTACCAATTGTGTGCTACCATAGCCATCACTAAATTTAAAATCAATTAACTAGGTAGCTCACTAGGAGAAAATTTGGCAAAGGCGATCATAAAGAGATTTTCGTGATTTTTATCCCCTGCGGACTTAATTAAAATTTGACTACCCTTTCACTAAATCTAAAGATAAAAATTGGCTATGTGCTAGTTAGGAAATTTTCTTGACTTGTGTGTGTGTCCAATTCCATTCATTTTTTGATAGTCGATTTTAGTTAGTTCGTCCAATCAAAAGTCCATATTTTCCCCACCTTTTCTTCCAAAAATCCAAAAATATTTTCTTTCATTTTTGTAACAAAAATTCCAAAAATATTTTATTTCTTTCCTTTTTAGAAAAATCCAAAAATATGTTCTTCCATTATTTTTAGAAAATCCAAAAACATTATCTTTCCTTTTGAAAAATTTAAACACTTAAAAAAAAAAAATATTTCTCTCCACATGGCCGACGAACGTCCTTTACGGGACTACTTTGGTCATTTTTCATTGACACGCGACACGTGTGAGGGTGATCCCGAGCCGTCTCTTTATGATATTTTTAATGGTTTCACCTCTCTCACGAGTGCCCTTGATACTCTTGCCCCGTCCATGCACGCACACCATGAGTATCAACCCTCTGTCCATCACGAAAGCGATCCTTTCGTGTATGATGAACTTGGCCCCACACCACACACTTCATTTGAGTATTCTCCGTATAGTCCTGACCATAGTGAGTTGTGTCCACCTCACCCACCACCACCACCCGTCACTCCACCACCACCATCATCCACCTCCACTCTCGAAAGCCTCTTGTAAAAGTTCATACTTGAGCAAGAGCACGCCACTCAAATTCAAACTCAAGCTCTCCAAAGGCTTGAACAAAGGTTAAATGAATTGGAGTGTGCAAGAGAGTCGGACATTACCATGGCCCCACCCATCGTTGCAACCGAGTGTGACGATGATGTGTCCTCTTGTGACACGGATTTTGAGTGTGACCAACCCTATACTCCCGTGAATCTCGAAGTTGAGACCGTTCCATGGTCCGGGCCCCAAGTCGATAATTATGTTGACTTGCCTTTCATTATTGAGCCTGATCCAATCTCACCATGTCCAAATGAACCCATCATTACGGTTCACACTCCCGTCATATCCAAAAATATGCCCGAGATTTTACCTTATGCCCCAATTGCATATGTCTCTGACATGCCCATATCTTTTAAGTTCGCTCCGGCTACGAGTGCTCACCATTTTCTCGAGATAGAATCCGTGATAGTTCCTAACTATCCGGATATGGATGATATCCCACCATGCATGGCTCCCTTTGAGCCCGATATTTCTAGTGATCTATCTATCTCTGATCTTGGTGTCTTGTCTTACCCACCCACCACATTCACCGATGATATTCTTGTGGAGAAGCTGACCACTCCATCTTTAGATACCACACTTCCTCCTGCGACTGCCCTTGTGGATCACTCCGCGCCTCATGAGGAGTGTGTGTGTCTCCCACTCTTGAGTTGGATCATCTTCCTCCACCGTTTATCCCACCCGATACACCATTTATCACACCCGACCCACCCATTGTATCTTTTACCCTACCACCTGGTTTGGATCTTGATTTTACACATCTCATGTTTCCATCTACATTTTTAGATCCTCACCTGAAACCATCCTCCACCACCCATGAGAGTATTTGTGGTGTTACTTTCCACCGTGACACCGGGCTTGTTACCCCATGCCCGCCACTCTCTTGTGGTGTTGATTTCTTCCCGAGACAGCTCCCTGGCGTGTCACGGCATGACCATTATCATCGCCCATTTATAGAATGGTTGTGTGCTTTCCATGAGCCCCACCCCATCACTATTTCCAAACCCTTTTGCCTTCCTCACCAACTAGAGCACCATGCTTATAGGGCCCTAGTTGACCTCACCTTTCGGCTCAATAAGGCCCGTGATCGATGCCTATTCCCTCTTACCCTTACCCTGATCCCCACCCACCCTTGGTCCACCGATGCTTTGCATCATGTCATGCACTTTTCCATACATGTTGCATTGACTATTTTAGCCTTTATTCAACAAGACTGACACTTTAGTCTTGTTTGGGGGTGGTTCTCATCACCTATTTTTCTGCCGCCTCACGCCATCATAGATCTTATCTTTAGGGTGAGATTCTATCGATCTGGCTGAAGACATTAAACTTAGCACTACCGGGAGGCAGCCCACGTTTCTTGTACTCTTCTCATCCTGTTTGGGAGTGGTGTTTCACATCACCCAATGCTTTATCATGTTTATAGACTTGTACAATATCTTCTCACTTATTCAGGTTTCATTTTTGGCTTCATCTGTCCACTTCATTAGCGGTTCATTATGGTAATCTCTTTCCTACCTTATGCTCTCAATTTTAAAAATTATTTTACCTAACATTGAGGACGATGTTCCTTTTTGTTTGGGGGTGGGAAATTTTATCAAAAACGTACCTCTTTTGAAATTTTTTGATGTTTGAACCTTATTTTTTAAAATTTCGTGTAGGTTCTTTCATCTCACTCATTGATGTGAATTTTCTATCATCCATCTTTCAAAGTTTAGGAATCAAGCTAGAGGATTTATCTTTTTATAAATAGCTTATGTAATACGTAACAAGGCATTTTGCATCATGAATTTCTAGGCTCAACAAAATTTGCGTACTTATCACTTCAATACGGTTTAGAGTTGGGGAGTACTACAATTCTAAAGAGAACCTTAAGGATCACTTGTAGAGACTTTAGCTTGTGAGATTTGTGCCTTTCACCCTTTCAGAGTATTTTACGCAATCTTCGAGTCACAAGTTGATTCAACTTCTTTTTGGTCCGCACTTTAATTGTTGTATGATCTCATTATCTTTCATAAAATTTTGGCTTGATCACTGAGAACGACATTACTTTCGAGTTATAAGAAATGCGTGTCTTGATATTTGTCTCGATCACCAAATTTTCATCCATACACTTACCATTTACCATTCACTTCACCCATATTCCCATTTATTCCCCTCATCATCCATACACATTCCCCACTCCATTCATATATCATTCATATGTCATTTTTAAATAAAAGAGTGTTGATTCAAAATGTTAAATGTCTTCATTGTTGGTTTGAAAAGTGAGAGAAAAACAAAAACAAAAAGGAAAAAAAAGGGAAAAACATAAAAATAGCAAAAATAGAAAAAAAATAGAGAAAAAGAAAAGAAAAATCGAAGAAAAAGAGAGAAAAAAGAGAGGAAAGAAAACAAAGAGAGTTTGTAGTTAGTAATAAAGACACTTGTGCCTAAAGTGTATACACTCTTCTCAATCTTATCGCATCCATCACTCATCACTCATCCATTATCCATCATATCACTATCCTAACTACCTCATCCCATCCATCCTACCTATCATATCCTTCTCATCCCATTTCATTCCCCCTCACCCATATACATCCATATTTCCCCTAAGTGTTCGGGTAAATGAAAGTCAACGTGGTGAATAACTCGACGTTCTCACTATAGTGATTAACATTTCTTTCATGAGATCAATTTTCTTTCTTATTGTTCGTTCTTTCTTATGTGTGTGTGTGTGAGACGTTTGAACTTACTTACATTTACTCACCTCCTCACACACAAGAGCGATACACTAACCCAAATCTCGAGAGTTCGTTTGAGAGAGATATATCCAGTGAGATTTGAAGTTGAAGCGTTGATTTCGAAAGGGCAATCTAGGAATTACTCTTGTGATACTCGACCTTTTGACTGATTCACACTACACACGTTGAGTTCTAGGAAGGATGTGCCTTGTGTATTTACTTAGCTAAACTTTTTACGCTTCTAGCTTGTATTTCTGAAATCATTTATCTCATGATGGATTGTGCGATCATTCTATGTCTAATAAGAGATTGACTGCCCTTCAATAATTTTTTACAAATAAAGAATTTTGTGGGTATATTCTCTGCAAACCCTCACGAGACACAACTCGTCCTGTAGGGCAACCTATAGGTTTAAAGGCTTATTGCACATGCTAAGTGCAATCGCAAATGCCCGCGAAAGTGGTAAACTTTTGGTTTCTTATCTTTCTCTTTCTCTCTATCTTATTGCTCGAGGACTAGCAACGCTATGTTTGGGGGTGGTGTGATAAGCACCCAAAATTGTACAATTTAAATCCAAATAGACGTACTTTTGTTGCTAATTCTCGACAATATGGGTCTTATGTGCTGAATTGTTCAATATACAGGTTTAATTGCAGTTGCGTGTAATACCCCGTATTTTTGTGATATTTATTTATGGGATTAATTAAATTAAATGCGTATTAATTGGAAATTAATCCGGATTAAAATACTAGCGAGATGCGAGTTGGTATTTGAATATAATGTGCATATATGATTATATATGAATTTTGAATTATGAAATTTGTCGTGAGATTGAAATACGACAATTTGGAAATCTTGTTGAGACGCGTGTGACAGTCGCGTCATGGTATATAATTATGATAATTAAAAAGTGAATTTTATTTCTATAAACCGTATGGTCATTTTGAGTGCGCCAACGCGTTCAGAAGGGTCGAAATAGTCAGAAAACACTAGCCGGGGTTTTGGTTTGGGTCCCGGGGTATTTTTAGGCCATACCGGCAACCAAAAAGGGCAGTTTGGTAATTTTAGAATTTTGGGATTTTTTATTAACGAATTTTAGGAGTTTTAATTGGAAAATTAAAACACCCACTAACCCATTACCAGCCATTATCTGATTAGAGGGCTACGGGGGTTATTAGAATTAGCCCCAAAAGTTCCTAAGACAAAAACCCTAGCCTCCATTGCTACCATTAGAGAAGAAAGCTTGTAGAGGGAGAGATAGAAGGATTCTGCAGAGAGAGAGAGAACCATTCATCAAATTCGTCATCAAATCAGAGATTCCAATAAGGCAAGTGGTTTAATTCCAATTAATTTAAGAGAATGCTTTTTCCATGTGTAGGAATTGATAAAAATCTTATTGTTCTTGGGAGTTTGATAAAAACCCATTAATTTGGAATTAGAAACTTGTATTGTGATGAGTATTTGCATGTAGAACTATATGTAGGGGAATAATCTGATGTTAATGCGTTTTGGATGAAACAAAAACGGATTTATTTAGACTCTTTGATGATTTATAAATTTTAGGGTTCATGTTCTTGAAATTGGGGATAAATGTATGGATTTGATATTTGGATGATGTTTATAATGAATTAATCCCCACAAAAACGTTAGTAGGTGACCTATGTATATTTAGGGACGATTAGGAACCTTGAACAGTTGTTGAACTAATGTTTAGAAGAGATTTGAAGTGAAGAAAAGAAGGAAAAAACGAAATAAGGATTTCTGGGCTCGAAACTGGCCACTCGTTAGAAGACCTGCCCAGGTCGTTCGAACGAGCTCGTTCGAACGAGCTTCTAACGAGTTGACCTTTGACTTCTAACGAGGGTGAAGTTTGTTCGATGTTCTCGTTAGAACGAGATCTCGTTAGAAGGCCCAGTTCGTTCGAACGAACTCTCGTTCGAACAGCCTCGTTCGAACGAGACTTCTAACGAGCTGACAGTTTAGGCTTTTTAGCCTGTTTTGATCCCGAGTGTCCCGTAACCTTGTGTATATGTAGAGATAACCTTCCCTTGATGATTAATTGTTACATTTGGGATGTTTGGAATATAATGAGGAGTCAAACATAGAAGTGTAGTTTGAACCTAAGGGAAAATATGAAGTAGGACGTGAGTGTCTATTACGTTGCGAGAACTATTGATGGCCTAATTTATTATAGTAATCGAGAACACATAAATTGTGTAGTATGATATGTCGGTACGAGAATGAGAAGTGTACCTCCAATATATTATGGTGATTACTAAGATGTGTGAATACTTAGTATATGTATTGATTTTATGTGTATGACATACCTACCATACTTGCTATCACGAGAGGTTTACGTTCGCTTAGGGCCTTCTAATCCTTGTGTTGCCCGGATTTAGATTTATTACCTCGATGAACATAGGTCAGAGAAGGACTTATTGAGATATTAATAAGTCTGCTGATCGTGGGAGCGCAGGTATGTGCGTGACCCATGTGATGTGACTGTGTTCGCCTCCATTATTTGTGATGTTGTTATCTGAGAACGATTCCTGAGAGATTCGGAATACGTGATCCTTATGTACGTGATGTACCATTAATGGGAACTTTCATGATTGGTATTGTAGATAATATTATGGTAATGTTTGAGAAAACATAACGGGTTAATTGATAGTGAATTATATTACTAATTGAGAATTCGAGTCTATGTAAAGCCCTCTATTTATTTGATAACGCTAGAATGTAATATGGGAATCGAGTAGTAAGGGGTAGAACTTATTACGGTTTGGTTAGATATGGATGTCTTATAGATGGGTACGGTACGTTAGGAGCGCACATGTAGTCGAGAGGTGAAAATTTCATGTGAGTGCACGTCCTAACATGTATTTTGCATTTAATGTTTTAATGTTATTAAAACATTTGATGTTTTTAAAATGATTTCCACTTTCGGGCTCTGACCCATTTGCTTTCAAATCTATTTTTGTAAAAACCATTTTAGGTGCCCAGCCACAAGGACACCATGCTTAGGATTCTCATTCAGGTGACGAGCTGTAGCTGTTTGTGGAAGTTACGGGACTTTGCTTGTAGACGCTTCATCTATCTTGACTCAATATTATTCAATTATCAGTTGTAGGGCATGTCGCCCATTTCTTTTAGAGACATTTCATTTATTTAAGTTATTCAGACTTCTGGCATGTAATTATTCAGGATTCAGACTTGTCGTATTATTTTTCAGTTGTGGGATTGTCGTGAGGAGTTTTCCTCCGAATTTATATTTATGTTGTTGGTTATTCATTACTTCATTATAGTGAATGGTTGTTATTCTTTCATTATTCTTTTACAACATGTTAATCAGACTTAACTTAAAATTTGGTACTTACTTTTTAAATACTAGGTGGTTAGTAATTATTAAAATGTTTTCGACAGTGATGCTATGAACTGAACCAACTTGGCATTTTGTATTGATTTAATAAAGGAGTAGCTACCCGGTATTTAATTAGTCGGGGTGTCACATTGCGGTGTCAAAAGCTATATTTCGGAGCAATTTGCAGTTAAAATGGAGCTAAATACCCAATCTCCTGACCCTAACCTAGCCCATCCTAGCCTTAGCCTTCCCCGACCCGTGTGTGTGTTGATTTTGTACCTTTTTCTTTATTAATTTTTAGATTTTTAGTTTAAGTCATTTTTATTTTTAGGTTTTATTTTAGATTTATTTAGTATTTTCTAGGTTTTATTTTCTATTTTTCTATTTTATTTTATTTTATTTTATTTTGATTTTTATTAGTTTTTAGTTTTTATTAGGATTAGATTTTTTAGGATTTCATTTATTTATTTATTTATTTTTGTTTTATTTGAGTTTACATTTTTTTAGAATTTTAATTTTAGTTTTATTAGATTTTATTTTTATTTTTTTATTTCTTTTTAGTTTCATTTTTAATTGAGTCTTTATTTTATTTTTAGAATAGGAATTTAATTTTTAGATTTTTAGTTTTAATAGTTTTATTTATTTTTATTTTTTAATTAGTTAGTTAGTGTTATTTTTAGGTGTCCCAATTAAACACACACACAAAAATCATCCTACACACATACACACCCAATTACTACACACACACATACCCAAACAACCCCTCACACCTACACCCTAACAATCCAACACCTCACCACATCCTATCAGCCCTACCTTCTTCTTCCCCACCACACCAACCATCTCACTCTCTCTCCTCTCTCTTCCCCCATTAACAAACCCAAAACTGCAATACCAAACCAACAACCCTCTAACCATACCCCACCGACGACCTTCAAGACCTCCGGCAGCACCCTACTCCGCCGGTGCTCAACCACCAGCCAACCCGGTGGAACCGCCCAGTCCCGTCGGCGATCCGAATCCGACTTCCCTCCAACTGGACGTAACCTCATACCCCCTCGCCCACAATCGAAACATCCGGCCCCAACCCGTCGGAACCAGCCCCTCTCTGGCGACTTTCAATCGCGACCTCCTCTCTCCGAAGAAACCGAAATCGAAACCCGACGACAGTCAAGACCCCAGTGCGCCCTCAACCTCATCTCCCTGCGATCCCAATCATCTCCGGTCCTCATCTCCCGGCGCTGCCTTCCTCCGGCAGCCCGGTCGTGCACCACCTGACACCCCAACTACCCCCATTCCGACGACCGCCCCAAAACCGGATGCCCTGTCCGAACCCGGACATCTAACTATTCAAATACCCATCCATTACACTCATACACCTTTCAAACCCAAACCCATTTCTCATAACCCAAAAGCCACCCACGGCTTTTCCACCTGCATAAACCAAACAAAGACATTCCAAAACACCAAATACCAAAAGCAAGAATAAAATCAAAACAAACCCCCATGTGCTTAATTAACCCTTTAACTTCCATTTACCCATTTTACCCCCAACTACCAACTTTAACCCCAATACCCATTATACCCTCTAAACTAAATATGATTGTGTCACCCCATTTAACCCACATGCCCTCACACTCACCATTTCCATGCACACTCATGCCCCTTTTATCCAAAAATACCCCTAGCTCCATGGCACCTACTATTTAAAGAGAGTTGAAGACCATTTTGAAAAGGGAGATGGAATAAAGAGGAGAGAAACCCTAGATTTAACTTAGAGAGAAAGTTAGAAATAATATTTTTATTTTTTTAGTTTAGAAATTTATTTTATTTTATTTTTTTAGATTTAAATTGAGTGAAATAATTGTGTGAGATTCAAGATGAGTAAAATTTTCATTTATATCTTTGTTAATCACTCACTTGGAGGGTTGTATGCTTCAATTTCAAGGATAGAGTTCAAATTGTCAATTTCAAGGAGACTTGTTGAAGATTTGTTCTCTTTCTCTACTCTTTTATTATATTAAATGCCTTTGATTATTTGTTCATCATGTTTAATACCATGTTAGGCTAAATCCCCTTTCAAGGGGTGGGGGGAAACCCTTATTTGATGTTATTTTAGTTTAATTAGTTTGATTACTTGAAAATTCCCTTTGATTATTAATTTTGATCCATCACCCTTAAATTTATGCCTCGAGAGAGGGTAAATGATTTTCGAGAGAAAATCAAAATTCTAGTTATATACCCATTTTAGATTCGAACTAGAGATAAGGGTTTCTTAAGTGGGGTATTATAACTTGAATTTCAACTCTAAATTTATTTTCTAAGATTGACATAAATTTTAATTGATCGATCCTAGCGGGTGATTAATTAAAAGGAGCGTGGATCTACTTTCTAGAGTTGTGGGGGTGTTAAACTTAATTTTTTAAAAGGTTACTATTAAAATTACAGTTGCAACGAGAGTTGATTTTTAATTTTGATATTAATTTGGGAGAATTCAATTAATTAAATTAATTAGTTAGAATAGCTAAAATTTGTGGTGTAATCCCATTCCTTGATTGTTCTCACAATTATTTATCTCACGTCATCTCATATTTTTAGTTTAGACTTTATTTTTCACTTTTAGTCACTTTCTAGTTAGTTGTTTTCATCTCACATTTTAGTTTAGTGTTAATTCACCTCACCTCACCCAATTATTTAATATTTGAAAAAGCTAAAAAAAGGTAAAAAAAGTAAAAACCCAAAAAGAAAATAAAAAGTGAATTACAATTGTTTTCCCCTCGCTTTACAACCTTGAAAGTGGATTGATACCCTTACTTATCTCTACACTTGAGTTTGTTATATTTGTAGGTATTTGAGCTTTTGACTAACTTGGCTTTTAACAATGACATACAAAAAGCATAGTTATCAATTGTCATGATAAGGCTTTGGTGAAGTGCCATCTTGAATCATAAATGTGAAACTTTTCGAAGGCATCCTAGAGTAAGACTCAAAGTGTGTTTTGGAAATGGAACAAGGCAACTTAACAAATAGAGGGAACTTAAGCATATATATACTCTTATATTATCTCTTATAAGGCCTTTCATCTAGTTGGAGTTTTCATCTATGCTTGTAGGTAATGAGGTGACCCAATAACTTTCTTGAACTAATTCTAAAGTCAGGCTTTACAATGTTTTACTTCGTCTTATGGTTCCTTAGAATCCTTGAGGTATTGGAGAGATCATAAATATGATAGACAACAAGATTTCTCTCAACAATCATATCATAAGTATACACTCTCATAGTTAAAACAATATGTTTCATGATTATCTTGGTGACAAACCACTAGTAGGTTAACCCAACATGCTTGAGGTTGAATGACATGAATTCATAGTAGTAAAAACCTAAATTTTTTAATAAGAAAAGTCTTCTCCTATTTAAGGTTGAACTAATGAATCTAACGGTACCCAAAATAGGCATTTATGAATTTCATCATTTGATTCCCCATAGTTAAGTCCACTAGTTGATCAATTCTTGCCAGAGGAAAATTTTCCTTGGGACATGATTTTTTGGGGTTTGTTAGATCCTAGTAGACTCTCCACATTTCTTTCATCTTTCGGATGGTAACTGTGTTCGATATTCATTATGGATAGAACCAAACTCAAATAACTTTTTAACTTCACCTTCTACGAATCTAACTTTATCAGGATATGATTTCCTTATTTTTGCTTGATTGATCGCCTAACAGGATCCACGTGTAACGGATGAAAAAACCCCTCTAAATCACATAGTTTCTAAGAAAATAAATCTTTGTTCATCTTCAGTAATTCCATAGACTAGCCGACCTCCTCATTTGGTAGTTCTGATCCGGTAGGGAAAAATTCATAAGGTTATGATGGATCAAAAGGAGTTGTTATTAGTTTCTTCTATTTCGCAGTCTGCTAGGCCATTCTAATATCCTCAGGCGCCATTTTGTTGCTATTTAGTTGGGTCCTCATTTGAATCATCATATTCCTTATCATTATTTGATGAGGTTTTGCTATGAAGTAACTCTATACGACTGCTTGGTTATCCAGAATCTCTATTATGCTCATCGATCATAAATTTCATCTTCTGGTGAAGTGATGAGGGAACAATCTTCATGGTATGGGGACACCCCTTTCTTGCGATGGAATTGTAAGGATATTCAAATACAACCACCTGGAAGTCAATATCAGGGATTGATCATCCTCAACGGAGTTTCAACGTAACCCTTAAAACTAATCATTATTTTGACCTTATGATGTAGAAACTAGATGGTGTAGCTAATAGTACAGATCAAATATACGCACATGATCTTTGATAAGCTGCCTTGGTCCACCAAAATTCTTTTTACATTGGTGACTCTCAATGTCAATATTAGGGTTCCTTTATTGGGGAGGTTAGCCTCGAACAAGTCGTCATTGAGCATTACTGACATGACTTAAAATATGTGTTTTCATGCACCCAAGTATAGGCGATCGTCTAGAGTAATAATTTTGGTAAGACCGAGTGTCGAACCACCGAGGAATATTAGTTTTTATACAAAAACTTATAAAACTTTTTTAATTAGCCCGTGCTAGTCTTAAACTAAAGAAAACGGTAAAGATGATATGTTTGATTCAAATGAATTTAATTCTTACTAACTACTTACAATTTAATATAAAGTGCAATTTAAGTATACTAGTAAAAATTATCAACTAATTATAATGTAATATAAACTATTAAAATAATTCCAATTATAAAGAAAGAATGACTAAGAAAGGGAGTAATAAAACAAATTCCGACTTGACGAACTCGACACAAATATTTAAGTGTTTGAGTAATAGGGCAAATTTATAAACTATTTTATATATATTGTTTAAAATTAGGCACTTTTGAGTTTATAATGTTTATGTAAATGGCATGTTTTGCAAATATAAGTCACTCAACTTCAATCAATTATAGGGTCTAAAGTCATTCAAAATTTATAAATTATCTATGTGGCAATTACGGGATAAGAATCATATTTTTAATTAAATAAATCTGAATTTTATCAAATATTAAATTCCATCCATTTTATTGGTATTGATAATATAATCCTAAAACATCATCAAATACGTGATAATTAATGAGCCTATTGGAATAAAATAACAAATACACAATATATATAATTTTTGCACAAATCACATACGTCTTATGAAAAGTGCATGATAAATTTCATATTTGTTAAGGTTGGATCGTGACAAAATTTCAGAATTAATTAAATTTAATGACTTGATTAAAATAAGGGCATGTCAATTATCCTTAACTATTAATTAATCATAAGCACTTAAGTAATGATTTAACCTAACATTTTTGTGTTAAATAATATGATAATGAAAATAAACATGTTGAAATTTTGTTATTGAAATTAGCTAATTCAAACGAACTAATATAATTCACCATAACCACATAATAATAAAAACCAGCATTTATCACTAATATTTAGTAAACAATGTTTATGAGAAATGATAAAAAAAAAGAAAAGAAAAACAAACTTAATGAATAAAAAGGTTGGCCAAAAGCTTTACAAGAAGTCTCCTAAGATGTATGTGAAGGGAAAGAAACACATTAAAAGAAGCCTAAAGCTTGAAATCGATAATAGATCTCCTAAGGTGTTTAACATCATATAGTTACTTTTTCTTCTTCTTCTTCTTGATTTCCTCCTTTCCTTTTGATCAGATGGTAGCCTTGCATTTTTTGCTCCTTTATCTTGTTCCCCCCTTTTTAGATCAAATTATCCTCTTCTCTTTCCTTTCTTTTTTTAGTTTCCTTCCTTCCTCCCTGTATCATCAGATTGTTGCTGTCCATTTAAAACCCACGAAAGAGATAGAAATTAGGAATGTTGGTGTGTGAGTGAGTGGGGTATGGCTCCTCCACTTGATGAAACACTTTAACTTAAATTCAAAACATAAAATATTTAAATAAAATTTAATGTCCCTTTCTGTCTTCATATTTTGTATTTTGACCCTGTAATTTCTTTTCATGTAACTCGACATTGACTTGCTGACTTTAATATCTATATTTAGGCTCCAACTTTTGTCATCACCTTCAACTCCTGCAAAATATAAAAACAACACTATAAATATAATTTGAGCCACTAAAATATATGAAATTATCATTTGACCTCTAAACTTTAGTAATTATATTTAAGTCCTTACATTCTATATATGTGTCATTTGAGCTCCGTTTGAGTCCCAATTTTTACCAAATTTTAGGGTCACTCATAAAATCAATATGCGAGTTAATATATTATAAAAGTGAGTGTGTATAGTTTAAAAAATAGACCTTTGACCTCAATTTTATCATATTTATCACTTGATCCACTATATTTCCCCGGATTTGCATGGAACTTTTTCGGTACTTTTAAATTGATAAAAGAAACTTGTTTAGCATAATTTTAGGTCTAAAATTACTATAACATTAAAATGAAAATTTAAACTCATATGCCCAAATTTTATCCGGCTCTTTTATATGATTTTATCTGCATATTGTCTAAAAAGCATTGATTAATCTGAAAAAATATATTTTCTTTATAAATATCATTTCTTGCTCAAACGTTCATAAATTAATGACTTAGGCGTGTAAATGTATAATACTAGACCATACGATAATATAATATTTCAAAAAATAGAGGTTTAATCACCCCCCCCCCCCCCCCCAACTAGCATGTTGCTAGTCTCTAGCAATGAAGTGATAGGTTTAGGGCATATGCTTAAGTGAATAGAATTATAAAACAACGAAATTAAAAAAAATGCTTAATCACTTCCATAGGAATCACGATTGCATTTACCGAATGCAATAAGGCTTTAAACCCCCCATGTTGCCCTAGTGGACGAGTTATAGTCAAGTAAGGTTTGCAAGGAATATATACAGAAAATTAATAATCAAGTTATGGAGAGAGTGTGGCCTAATCAATAACCATATTTTCCATTTTTTTCAATAAAAATAATTTTGATCCGCTTTCGAATGGCATTTCGCCTCAACTTCAATATCTTACCGGATATTCACTCAAAAAGAAAACTCTCATAACCTAGGCTTATTTCACTCAACTAATGTGTGATCTGTTAATGTGCAAAAGTTAAATCTCCATTATCTCCAAAATTGTTATCCATTATTTTTTTGCGTTACTCGTAACTTCCTTTTCAGCTCGACCATTATTGCTATACACCTATATATAATTGATATAGTACAACATTTTATCACCATCAACTAAAATTCATCATTTGCGAAAAAATAATAATTGACGGGTTCTAAAAAAGTTCTTATGCTTCCTGTTATGGACTTCACAAAGCAAGACCTTAAACCTGGTTCAAGTACTTGGATGTCTACATGCAAAAATATATATCATGCACTTGAAGAGTATGGGTGTTTTATAGCGGTCCCGATAAAGTTCGATTTTCATTCAAGTTCTGAAACACCCATACTCATTCAAGTCCGATTTTCATTAAAAATCCTATGGGTGTTTTGTAGCGGTTTATGATATAGGTCAGACTTGAAAGAAAATTTGAGTTACTCATAAATCGGAGTTTAAGTATATCCGAACGACTCTAATTCTCACAGAGTCAAGTCTCCACTAATGATTCTTCTATGTCTCTATACTAGAATATTAAAATGACATGTTTACTCTTACGAGTCTAAATTTTATCTGGCTTTTTTTTTCATTTTAATTTTATCTGAATATTTTCTAAAAAGTATTAATTAATACAAAAAATTATATTTATTTATACATATCACTTCTTGCTTAAACGTTCATAAATTAAGGACTTAAGAGTATAAATATATAATATTAGACCATAAAATAATTTAATAATTCATATAATATAGGTCTAATCACCCTTAACTAACATATTACTAGTATCTAGCAATGAAGTGATAAGTCCAGGGAATATGCTTAAGTGAATAAAATTGCAAAACAACAAAAATAACAAAATAAACTCGACCCACTTTCGTAGGAATCATGATTGCATTTACCAGAAGCAATATGGATTTAAACCCCTAGGTTTTCCTAGTGTATGAGTTATAGTCTCGTGAGAGTTTGCAAGGAATATACCTACAAAATTCCTAAGTCCAATCATAGAAGCTGATTAGAATTTTTTTAGCATTTGATTCCAAGAAAAAATATTTTAAATTTGAACACATTAGTAAATTTTAATTCTGATTACACATTACATTAGTGATAAATATTCTTCACTAATAATCAAGTCATGGAGAGTGTGATGTAACCAATAATCATGTTTTCCATTTTTTTAAGTAAAAACTATTTTGATCCCCTTTTGAATGAAATTCGCCTCGATGTCAATATCTCATCGGATATCCACTCAAAAAGGAAAATCTCAAAATTTAGGCTTATTTCACACAACTTACGTGCGATCGGGAGTAAGTTTCGCGGAACAAGGATACAAACATAAGATTTTTAATGAAAAACGAACGTTAGTTATGAAAGATGATCTCATGAATGGAATACATCGACTGTATGAGAACAATTGGATTAACTCATTAACTCTCTTAATAACATCTCCACTTATTAGATCATAATTGATTTAGGATCAATTGGACTTTGTTTTGTTGTAACTGGGCTATGGTTAAGGTAACAAGCGAAGGAATTGGATTAAAAAAATTTGAGAATCATACACTTTTAGCGAACAAGTGGGGTGTTTAGATGATTAAACTAATGTTGTCCGCCATCAATATATTCTATTTCGAGTTCTTATTTTTATGATGCTTTTTTTAATTCTTTACACCCCTTTTTTATGAATTCCCTCTTATGAATTCTCAAAGTTAGGGTAAGCTTAACTTTTGGGTTCAAACTCCAAGGTGGAATAAGGGTATGGTTAATTAGTTGACAAACAAACGGCTTATATTAAGGCTTCATTGGGGTGACCTCGAAAAATATATATGTTGGATGGATAAAGGTTTAGTGGGCTAATAAGTATGGCCTATATCATATCCTAGATTTTTTATAATCATTCAAGTTTTGATTAAATTTTGGAGAGTTATTGAAGTTAAAATATAATTTTTTGTTTTGTTCTCAGTATATATTCAAAATAAGGAATAATGAGATCTAAAAAAAGTTCGAACTTGAAAGAAAATTTGAGTCAATCATAACTCAGAGTTTAAGTATATCCTCTAAAAAGAACGAACGACTCTAATTATCACAGGGTCAAGTCTTCACTAATGATTCTTCCGAGTATCTCTATTACATAACCTTTTAAAACATAGACCATAATTAATTGGTTAATCATGCTCAAATATTTCCATGACTAAGATTTTTTTTTTTGTGAAAATTCCTTAGAAACTTTTTTACTATGGTAATACAAAGCTTGAAAATATATTCAAGTATTAAAATTGTATTCATTTTTCATATTTTTCATCATCACAACTTAGATATTGCTAGAAAAACTCTTATATTTTAATAATTGGACTTGAATTTTTTTTTTTAATAAGGAAAAGGTTTACACTCACCCCTAACTTAAGTCTTGCATTGTCCTTAATGTAAAAAAAATAAAAGAAATGCATGTAAGATAAAAATAAAGGATTGGAGGATTGTACATGTAGTCGCGAATTGATAGGTTAGTCAATGCAGCATAGAAAAGCTATTACACAATAGATGAGATAAGGCAGCTAGTAAATGAGCATGATTATGAAATATAAGGGAAGGAAATAGAAATGTACCTTTTAACTATTCCTGCTTACTTTCAACCAAATAACATTCTTAACCTACCAAAATGCTGAAAAAAATAAAGTTCTAAAATTCTAATGACTACTAGCCTTGAAAAAAAACTACATCCTAACACTAACTATAATGCTACTGCTCTCTGATCTGTGCCTCGTCTAAGATGTCTTGGATCATGTAGGGTTGAACCAAACAATGGTTCCATTGGGGTATAGGTTCAGAAGAAGACATTGCTCGTGCCATAGGTAGATGATCTCAGTCCATTCCTTAAAAAAGAAGAACAAGTATTTGGGTAAACGCCTTATTTCTTGTAATGAAATACTCAGTGGATTATCCTAAATACCTTTTATAAGCTTTAATAAGGTCTATTTATCAAAACAATGATTTATTTCAGCGAGTTGGAGCTCCTCACATTGCCCTTCTTCAATCGATTCGTTCTTGATTCCAAACCAATATGAGTCGAAGTCGTTATAGTCCCTATCTAGATCAGATCTCTCTTATGGATCCTTATTAAGTATACGATAAAACTAAAAAAGATGATGTGGTAGCTAGGGTCAGTTTTTAGGTGCATGCATCACTGGAAGTTCATCGCCACTGGAAACACTGTGGATTTTCGGTGGTGGTGCATCGACTCCTATGTCTAATGTCTTAGGGATTTGACTGATATGTTCCATAGAGTAGTGTAAAATGTTTCATGAATGCGGAGAATAAAAAAGATTATGAATCGAATTAAAAAAATATGGATTATAATACTAAGGTTGAAAAAGATAAGCTATGAAAAACTAGAAAGAAAGAAAAAAAATGCAATAATATACATGGTTTCCTATTAAGAACTTCTTAGTCTGTTGGAGCATAATTTGGGTTATCCAGTTGAATGACCTTTAATTATGGCTTAAATCCTTCGAAGAAAGGTTAACAGTTGTCCATTCCCCTTAAATATACTCCCGTCCATTTGATTTTTTATTTGCATGACTCCATGGGGAAATATTTGTTTCATTATATAGGGGCCTATCCGTCTTGATCTTAACTTTCCTGGGAAAAAGGTGTAGTCGTGAATTGTAATGGAGGAACTTTTGTGATGGTTCGAAATGTTTTCTCAGAATTGTTTGGTCGTAAAAGTGTTTAGTCTTTTCCTTATAAATTTTAACATTGTCATAAGCATCATTCTTTAATTCATTAAGCTCATTTAGTTGTAGCTTTCTCAGGGTACAACCTGGAGTGAGATTAAAGTTTTGTATTCATATCTCTTAATAAGCTTTATGTTCTATTTCAATAGGTGAATGGCATGTCTTTTCGTACACTAAACGATATGGGTACATGCCAAAAATTATCCTACAGGTGGTACGATAATGATCGATCTTTATGTTTTATAGTCACCGTTTTTTGTGATAATATATCAAAGATCTACAATCAAATGGAAAGAGAGAAAAAGAGGGGCTAGGGTTTCATATTGCCATACACTAGAATGTCTTACAATAAAAGGAAGAAGAGAGAATAAATATAACCTACTACAACCACCTAATAATAATAGGAGAAGGGAAAATACTAAAATACCCTCAATGCTAAATAAAACTCTAATACCCCCCCTCAAACTCACGATGCTGCAGCGAGAAGCATTGAGAGTTTGCCAACCAAAAAACGAAAACGCTGAACTGGATGAGACTTCGTAAACAAATCAGCTATCTGTGCGGAAGAAGAAACAAAAGGCAAGTGATGGCGCAATGCGTAAGATGATGACGAGTAATATGACAATCAATCTCAATGTGCTTAGTCCTCTCATAAAAAACTGAATTGTGAGCAATCTGAATAGCACTCTTATTATCACAGTACATAGGAGTGGGCTGAGAAAGAGAGACACGCATATCTGCAAGTAACTGACGTAGCCAAACAACTTCGCGAGTGGTAGAAGCCATAGCACGGTACTCGACTTCCGTGGAAGACACAGAAACAACAACTTGCTTTTTGCTCTTCCAAGAAATAAGAGAATCACCCAGAAACACACAAAATCCAGTAACTGATTTGCGATCTGCAGGATCACCGGCCCAATCAGCATCAGAGTATGCACGCAACTCCAAAGAAGAAGATGAAGGAAGTAAAAGACTCTGAAATCGAGTGCCTCTCAAGTATCGCAATATACGATGAACAGCTGCCCAATGAACTGTAGTAGGAGCAGTAACAAACTGACTAACAACATGGACAGCATGAGCTATATCTGGACGAGTAATAGTGAGATAAACCAAGCTGCCCATAATAGTGCGATATAAGGTGGGATCAGGCAAAAGGACACCATCATACGGGGAAAGATGAACATTAAGCTCCAAAGGGGTATCAACAATCTTAGTACCAGTGAGGCGAGCACGCTCAAGAATGTTCCCGATGTACTTAGATTGTGAGAGAAGATAACCCTTTGGAAATGATCAACCTCAATACCCAAAAATTAACGTAGGGGTCCCAAATCCTTCATCTCAAAACAACGAGATAATTCAGACTTCAACGTTGTAATTCCACCAACATCATCCCTAGTAATAATCATATCATCAACGTACAAAGAGACCAGAATACGACCACCGGAGGTGCACCTGATAAAGAGAGCTGAATCATTCTCACTTGGAATGAACCCAAGAGAGGTAATCACGGCAGTAAACTTCTCAAACCAAGCCCGTGGTGCCTGTTTGAGACCATATAAGGCTTTCTTAAGCCTACAAACTTCACCAGGACCATGTGGAACACCCGGAGGAGGAGTTATATAAACCTCCTCATGAAGATCACCATTCAAGAACGCATTTTTAACATCCATTTGCGATATATGCCACTGACGAACAGATGCAACAGCAATAAGAGTACGAATAGTAGTCAATTTCACAACAGGAGCAAAGGTTTCGTCATAATCCATACCATATTGCTGAGAAAAACCCTGAGCAACCAATCTTTCTTTGTACCGCTCAATTGACCCATCTGACCTGGTTTTGATTTTATATACCCAACGAGATCCAATTGACCGCTTACCAGCAGGTAAGGGGACCAAACTCCAAGTATCTATCTGATGCAAAGCAGAGAGTTCCTCAGCCATAGCCTGTTGCCAAAGAGGATCAAGAACTGCCTCTTTATAAGACGAAGGCTCAGAGAGGCAGTGAACAAAGGATAAAAATGAAGCAAAATAATCAGAATAACAAGAATAAACAAAATCTGGTGACTGAGTGGACTTCCGTGGACGTTTTGGATAGCGAGAAGGAGGTTCCACCGTTTCAGCAGGTGCTTGGGTGGCCACACGAGAAGGGGGAGCATCAGGAACATCGGATGGCAAAGTACCTGCATCAGTAGAAATAATAGGAACAGGAGCAACATGGGGTGGCACACTATCGGTGGTGCAAGGTACTTCAGATGGCACACTCTCATCATTATCAGAGAATGGATCAATATTGAAGAGATCAGATTTAGTGAGTTCATGAGGGCTATCAGGAATAGAAAAGAAAGGAATATGCTCAAGAAACACAACATGGCGAGAGACATATAATTTTTTTGTAACTGGATCATAACAACGATATCCCTTTTGACCCTCACCATAACCAAGAAAGATACAAATAGCTGACTTTGGAGATAATTTGGTACTTTCCACACGAGGTCGAAGAACAAAACAAGTACAACCAAACACCTTTAAGGAAGAATAATCAGGGGCACACCCATACAACTTTTCAAAAGATGACAAACCTGAGCAATGAGAGGTCGGAATCTTATTAATCAGATTAACAGCAGTAAGGACAGCCTCTCCCCAAAACTCACTAGGGACATATGCAGATAATAAAAGAGAGCGAGCAGTTTCAACAATGTGCCGATGTTTCCTTTCAGCAACACCATTTTGCTGAGGAGTGTCAGTACAAGATGATTGGTGAATAGTTCCATCTAAATCAAGCAACTCACCGAAATTTTGAGAAGTATATTCCCCACCCAAATCTCATCTAAAGCATTTTATAATAGTAGAATGTTGAGTTTTGACAAAGGCACTAAATTTATTATAAATATCAAAAAAATCCGAACGTCGTTTCATGAGAAAAACCCAACAGTAACGCGTATAATCATCAATAAAGGAGACATAATATCGATACCCTCCTCTTGTAATAATAGGAGACGGTCCCCACACATCAGAATGAATAAGATCAAAGGGTGCAAAAGTAGAGGAAATACTTCTATTAAACGGTAAAGCTGAAAATTTTGCAAGTTTACAACCGCTACAATCAGAGATGTCATGGCAATGCAAATTTCCTAATTTTCTTGTAGAAGCCAAATATTTTAATCGTGAACCTGAGACATGACCAAGACGAGAGTGCCATAAATAAAAGCTAGACGAATCTGAACTCAAACGAAAGGATGACAAGTCAACACTGGAAGCTGCAACCATTGGTACATTAAGTTTCTCCATGATGTACAATCCCCCCTGCCTACGGCCTGTCCCAATCACCTTCTGAGACTGTGGATACTGCACATGACAAAAGGTAGAAGAGAAGGAAACTGAGTAACCGGCATCACATAGTTGACCAACAGAGATAAGATTCATTGTAAGCTTAGGAATGTGGTAAACATTAGAGAGAGATAAGTTGGGTGAGTCAATAGTCCCAACACCCGTTGAGGGCATGGGAGTACCATCAGCAGTCATAACGGGCAACGAAGAAGTGGGACAAAAGAATCAAAAGAGGACAAATTTGGTGACATGTGATTAGAAGCACCGGAGTCTAGAATCCAAATACCTGAGGACTTACCTGGTGAAGAGATGGACATGGCGTGAGGCTGTGTGGCAAGAAACTTTTGAAACTGCTCAGCAAGAGAAGACATGGATGGAGTTAATGATGAAGAACCTGATGCAAATGAGTCTGATGGCGGTACAACTGCTGCAGTATTAGGCTGTGAAGGCCTATATGAACGCTGCTAAGATTGGTTTTTGGATTTTCAACCAGAAAACTGCTGCTGAGATGGTCGACTATTTGATTGTTGTTGTTGTTGTGCTCGTAACTTAGGGCACTGAGACTTCCAATGACCCTTCTCCTTATAGTAGCTACATTCATTACTTCCAACTCTCGAATAAGGCTTGTTCTGATTACTGGAAAGAGGCCGAGAGGAGGCTGCGAAAACAGATGGATTAGGGTCCGAAGAAATTATCTTCCCTGACTGAGTCTTGAGACGAATCTCCTCGGCTAACAACTCGTGAACAACGGAATCAACAGTTGGAAGTGGACTACGATGAAGAATCGACCCACGAAGACCCTCAAAATCATCACGCAATGCCATCAGAAACTGAACCAGGCGTTGTTCCTCCCTACTGGCAACATATGGTGCAAAGGCCCGCAATTCAGCCGACTCTGTGAGAGCCAACTGATCCCATAGATCCGTCATAGCAGAATAAAACTCCTGAATACTCAAATTTTTTTGCTCAAGAGCCCGAATATCGCACTCCAATTGGTACTTTTTTGCAAAATTAGATTGGGTATACAATCTGCCCAAATGATCCCAAACATCCTTTGCATAATCATACTTAGCCAACTGCATACCTATAGAAGGTGCAACGGAGTTGTTGATCCAAGTGATGATTTTCGAGTTGTTTGCCTCCCAAACATCCAACAACTCTGCATATTTTTCAACGTTTGTCTTATCATTAGGCTTACTCAAATCGCCATTAATGTAACCCCAAAGCTTCTTCCCTTTCAAAAAATTCTTCATAACATAACTCCAATACGTATAATTTTTTCCATCTAATCTGACACTAATTGATTGCAGCGAATCATCTCTTTCACCAGCCATTGCGAAAATAAACAATCAAACAGTACCCAAACGGAACCAAATCATACACTAGAATGTCTTACAATAAAAGGAAGAATAGAGAATATATATAACCTACTACAACCACCTAATAATAATAGGAGAAGGGAAAATACTAAAATACCCTCAATGCTAAATAAAACTCTTATATTTTGATGAGTTTTTTGATAGCTAACTCAAATTGCCCGTTAGTTTGAGGGTTATAAGCCAGTGTAAATTTATGTATGACCCCATATTTTTTCATTAGAATTTCAAAAGTTCGATTGCAAAAGTGTGTCCCCTGGTCACTGATTAATGCTTTGGGGGTTCCAAATCCCGCTAGAATATTATTTTTTAGGAAGTGAATGACTGTTTTATAGTAATTATTTCAGGTTGGTATTGCTTCCGCCCACTTTAGCATATATTCAACTACTAGAAGGATGCACAATTTACCAAGCGATTGAGGAAATGTTCCCATGAAATCGATGCCCCAATAATAAAATATTTTTATTACTAGGATAGATGTCAAAGGCATCATGTTGCACCTCGTCATGTTGCCCAATAGTTGGCACCAGGGATGTGTCTTGCAATACATGCGTATGTCCTTAAATATTGAGGCCCAATATAATATACTTTGAAGGATCTTCTGAGTGGTCTTGTTTTCGGAGTGAGATTTTGAGAGCACACTTTGTACCTCATCATTTCGTACACATCTTCTGATAATATAGTCGACAAAGTACTTAAATAGATAAGAATCGTCAAATAAAAATGTACGTGTAAGAGCACTGAATCGCTTTTTATCTTGCGTGGACCATCGACTAAAAAGTTCTCCTACGACGGTGTAGTTTACAAAATCGCCATACCATGGTAGAGTAGTCACTTCAAATAAATGTTCATTAGGGAAGGATTATTTTATGGGTTTCACCTTTATAATATTATCTTAGAACATCAGTTGTGAAAAATGGTCTGCTATAATATTTTTTACTCCTTTTTTGTCCTTGATGTGCAAATAGAATTCTTATAGGAGTAATGCCCACTGTATCAATATCGATTTTGTATCTTTCTTAGGCAAAGGGTATTTTAATTCCCAGTGGTCTGTGAAATATACGATAGGTGAGCCTATAAAATACACCTTGAACTTGTCTAAATTAATTACTATGGTAAAGGGCTCCTTTTACGTGGTTATGTAGTTCATTTGAGTATTATTTAATGTCATGCTCGCATAGTAGATGACACGTGACTTCTTATCATTCCACTTTCCTAAGTTGTCCCCTATAGCATAATCACTTACGTCGCAAATTAATTCAAATGGTAGGATCCAGTATGGTGCCCTCATGATAGGTGCTGATGGGAGAAGGTTTTTTAGTTTTTCAAACTTCTCGTGGCATTCTTTTGAAAGAAATTTGCATATATGTCATGCAATGATACTAAAATCTTTAATGAATTGACGGTAAAATCCAACATGGATTAAGAATGAACGTACATCTTTAATAGATTTAGGAGTAGGCAGTTTTGAAATTAACTATATTTTATACTTATCCATTTGCATGCCATCTTCAGAAATTGTGACCTAAGGCGATACCCTTAGTCTCCATAAAATGGCGTTTCTCCCAATTTAATACTAGGCTTTTCTCTTCACACTGAGCGAGTACTTGCTGAAAATTCTTTAGGCAATCATCAAATGAATTGCCAAATATAGAGAAATTATCTGTGAACACTTCCAAGTATCGCTCGACCATATCACTAAATATACTCATCATACATCTTTGGAATATGGTAGTGGCATTGAAAAATCCATATGGCATTCTTATATAATTAACTGTGCCAAATGGGCATGTGAAAGTCGTCTTTTCCTAATCTTTCGGTGCAATCTCAATTTAATTGTACCCACTATATCCATCTAGGAAACTGTAAAATTGTGCCCAGATACTCTTTCCAATAGTTGATCCATAAAAGGTAGTAGGAAATTATCCATTTGTGTAACAGCATTTAGTTTCAATAATCAGTACACATATGCCACTCTGTGATGACGTAAGCGGGGATTAGTTCTGTCACGACCCCGACCCGAAAATAGTAGGGAACGAGTGTCTTGACATGCCACCAAGGCATCCAATATTCTGGCCTTAAAAATTTTGTTTTAAAATATATGTAGCGGAAGTATAATTACATGGTTATGAATCGTAAAATACTAAAGGTGAAGGAATTACATCATCAGCGCTTTCTAAAGGAAACTTCATTTGTATTAAAATATCAACGAGTTACAACTTGACACAAAGAGCTAAACATGCTCTATCTAATTAAACAAACTTCTACTTAAGGTAACAAAAAGAGCTTTAAAAGCTAAATCTTCAACATAGTCCTTTTTCGTTCCATCCACGAACTTAATTATTTCCTGAAAAATGGTTATTTATACAACGTCAGCTAAAAGCCGAATGAGATTCAATCTCCAGACATTCCAGATTTTTTCTGAAAATTGATACCTATTCAATTTAGAACAAAAAGTATATACATAAAGATAGTAATTTCAAGTAATATATATAAAGTAGATGGTAATATATATATATTCAGAATAAACAGTTCAGAACAGAGCAAATAAAACAATTGAGCATATGTCAATTATTCAGTTTTAGTGGCCATGTACACTCTAATACCCAGACAGATAGTGTTACCAAATGTTTTCACCCAATAACATCACAGACAGATAATCATGATTTCTGTAACAATGCCTTGTTTAGGGCACACCAGTGATAAACCAGCTGGGAAGGTACCACCCAAATATTTTCACCCGGTAGTCAAGGCCAACATAGTAAGAGAGTTTCCATAGGCCGAATCAATAATTTTAGAATTCAAATCAGATGTTTATATGGAGAGATATAAACATATAACAAATGACGGAATCATCGGTATCAGATGCATTTTGAGAATAAAATAATTTCACAAAATATACATAGTTTGCATAATATAATATAATCAAAATGCACAAGAAATTTCATAGAGTACTCACCTAAAATAGAGGTCAAAATTATAGATAACGAGTCTTCGATCGCACGTTAATCTAACAAATACGATAAAGGTTTAAGTATATGTTCTAAACAAGGTCGAGTCTAGATATTGTATTTTAATAGTAATTTGTTTCAAAGGATTACTAAAAACCATTTTCTTAACTTTTAAAACTTATTGATCGTAATTAAAGGATTCAATTCATAGTTCTTCCTAATCAGTCGGTTCCCAGTAGAGATGGAGGGTCACAGGGGCACCGCTTAAATACCATCTCCTCTAGACAGAACTTTCTGGATTCATTCCCAGTAGAGATGGAGGGTCACAGGGGCACCACTTAAATACCATCTCGTCTAGACAGAATTTCACCGGGCCTGACTTTGGAATCACTTAAATGGGATTCCATAATAATGAGCAATTACTTTTAAAAAATCATTTTTAAAAGCGTATACACAATTTCAAACAAGTTTAGATAAAAATAAAAATCAACTTGGATTTCTTCTAAACTTTAAGTTTTGATTAGTGAAGTCCTTAGTGTATTTTACCAGCATAACTACTAAGTAAAGCTATAAAACACAAAATTAAAACTATAAAAATACATTATAACATTTAAATAAAATCATACCTACGAAATGAATTCTTTCTTCGAAATTATAGAACTCCTTCTTAAGATATTTCCCAAGCTTTCTATCACTCTTTCTTACTATAATTCTCAAGGAATTGGTGTGATTTTCAAATGAACCCTAAGGCCCAATTTATAGGTTTCCAAAAGTATTACGGTGTTGACACGTGTCTAATGACTAGGCTTTTTGGATTGGTGATTCAACACCGAGGTGTCGTGATCCGGAGTGGTCTTGCAGTGTTAAAATCACCAAATGATGACAAGTGTTTTAGCTCTCTCTCTACAGATGACATGTGGAAGGTGGAAGTGACCAGCACGTGGTGGAAAGGTGATAAGGGTATAAAGGTTATTTCACACATGAAGGGTATTTTGGTAATTTCACACTATATATTTTGAATATTTTTTAGAGGTCCTTGAAAATAATTTATTTACAAAAATGGCCCATTTTATATTTTTATTTTAGTCCTTAAAGTTTCATAAAATTATATTTTCTACCCCAAAACTTATTATTTGCCTTAAGATATGTCATAAGACTTCGATTTGATCCAATTTACAGTTGATTTTTCATAATTAAAAAATGGGGTTTGTTATATTGATAGCCAATAATACCACATATCTAATAATACAACATTTATAAGATAATAAGTAACACAAGAGTGTAAAAACAGACTATATAAAAGTGGGGTCATTACATCCTACCCTCCTTATAAAAAGTTTGGTCCCCAAACTTTACTTACATTAATTTTCAAAAAGGTATTGATATCGCTCCTTTATCTCATCTTCCCGCTCCCACGTTGCTTCTTCAGCAGAAGGATTCCGCCATAATACTTTAACTAGTGGAATAACCTTGGTTCGTAATATTTGATCTTTATGGTCCAAAATTTCCACTGGATGCTCAATGTACGACAAATCTTCTCTAACTTGAAGAGGCTCATGACTTAAGATATGTTTTGGATCTGGGACATATTTCTTTATCATTGATACGTGAAAAGATTATGTACACTAGAGAGTTCCGGTGGTAAGGCTATTTTATATGCAACAGCTCCTATCCTTTCAAGGATTTCAAAAGGTCCTATGTATCTTGGGCTCAACTTCCCTTTCTTCCCAAATCGTATTACCCCCTTTGCAGGAGATACTCACAAGAACATATAATCTCCTCTTTGGAATTCTAACTATCGGTGTCGATTGTCAATATAACTCTTTTGACGGCTTTGAGCGGTTCGAAATTGGTCTTGTATTAATTTCACCTTCTTTGTTGTGATCTGAATCAATTCTGGTCCCAATAATTTTATTTCCCCAACTTCAACCCAACATGTAGGGGAACGACACCTTCTACCATCGAGTGGCTCATACGGATCCATTTGAATACTTGCTTGATAGCTATTATTATATGCGAATTCCACTAACGGTAAATGATCATCCCAATTCCCTTTTAAATCAAGTGCACATGCCCTAAGCATATCCTCTAAGGTTTGAATAGTTCTCTCTGATTGTCCATCCGTTTGAGGATGAAAAGCAGTGCTAAAATTCAATTTTGTTCCCATGGTTTCTTCTAGGCTTTTCCAGAAGCGAGACACAAATCTAGGGTCACGGTCAGGAACAATTGAAATTGGGGTTCCATGAAGCCTAATAATTTCTCGCACATACAACTTAGCTAACTTCTCTAAAGAACGGGTAATCTTAATGGCAAGAAAATGAGCAGATTTAGTTAACCTATCAATAATGACCCAAATAGAGTCATTACCATTTGAACTCCTCGGTAAACCTGTCACAAAATCCATAGTAATATGTTCCCATTTCCACTCAGGTATAGGTAGGGGTTGCAGTAATCCTGATGGTTTTTGATGTTCTGCCTTTACTTGTTGACAAACCAAACACTGAGATATAAATTTTGCTATCTCCCTCTTCATGTTATTCCACCAAAATACTTCTCGAATATCCCTATACATTTTTGTACATCCAGGATGAAATGTGAATCTCGAGTAATGACTTTCCTCCAAAATTTGCCTTTTTAGTTGGGCATCACATGGCACACACAATCTATTTCCAAACCTCAATATATCATCTCGCATCGCAAATTCAGTTCTCTTACCCTCGATGACTTCTTCTCTAATCTTCTTCAGTTGTGGGTCATTTACTTGTGCAATTTTGATCCTCTCCATCAACATGGGTTGTACTTGTAAGTTTGCAATTATTCCTCCTTTGCTATAGATACTTACATCTATTTCCATACTTCTCAAATCCCTTAACAGTGCTTCCTGGTTTATAATAAGACATTCTAAGTTTGGTGTAGACTTCCTACTTAAAGCATCGGTTACTACATTAGCTTTCCCAGGGTGATAGTGAATATTTACATCATAATCCTTCATCAATTCTAACCACCTCCTTTGTCTCATATTCAACTCTTTTTGAGTAAATATATACTTCAAACTCTTATGATCGGTATAAATCTCATAAGTCTCACCATACAAATAGTGCCTCCAAATCTTAAGAGCAAAAATTACAGCTGCTAATTCTAGGTCATGGGTTGGATAATTCTTCTCACGGGTTTTCAACTGTCTCGAGGCATAAGCTACTACTTTTCCATTTTGCATTAGCACACATCCCAAACCATTTTTAGAAGCATCACTATAAATCACAAATCCCCCTGTCCCGGAAGGAATAGTCAAAATTGGGGCAGTTACTAATCGATTCTTAAGTTCTTGAAAACTTTTTTCGGCTTCCTCAGACCATTCATATTTTACCTTCTTTTGTGTTAACCTAGATAGAGGTTTGGCAATTCTAGAAAATCCTTCAACAAATCTTCGGTAATAGCCTGCTAATCCAAGGAAACTACGAATCTCACTCACATTAGTTGGTCTGGGCCAATCTAGTATAGCCTCAATCTTTTGAGGGTCAACTGACACTCCCTCTTTGGATATGACATGTCCTAGAATAGAAACACTAGGCATCCAAAACTCACACTTCTTTAATTTTTCATATAATTTCTCTTTTCTAAGGATTTGTAATACCGTCTCTAAATGCTTTTCGTGTTCTTCAATACTTTTGGAATAAATAAGGATGTCATCAATGAAAACAACCACACACTGATCCAAATATTTCCTAAACACCCTATTCATCATATCCATAAAAGCGGCTGGTGCATTAGTTAGTCCAAACGGCATTACAAGAAATTCATAGTGACCATATCTAGTACGAAAAGCTAATTTTGAAATATCATCATCCTTAATCTTCAATTGATGATAGCCTGACCTAAGGTCAATCTTAGAGAATACTTGTGCACTTTCTAATTGATCAAACAAGTCATCGATACGAGGTAAGGGGTCTTTATTCTTAATGGTTACCTTATTCAGTTCACGATAATCTATACATTGTCTCATTATCCCATCCTTCTTTTTCACAAATAACACTGGAGCACCCCAAGGCGATATACTTGGTCTGATAAAACCCTTGTCTAAAAGGTCTTCTAATTGAACTTTTAACTCTCTTAATTCTAAATGTGCCATGAGATATGGTGGTTTTGAGATTGGCATAGTTCCAAGAATAAGGTCAATGGTAAATTCTATTTCTCTATTAGGAGGTAAACCAGGTAAATTATCAGGAAAAACATCCATGAATTTCTTAGCAATAGGAATATCTTCTAATCTAGGCTCTCTCATCTCCAAACTAGTAACAGTTGCAAGAAATCCTTGACATCCCTTCTTAAGAAAACTATAGGCTTGCATTGCAGAAATAATACACATCGAAGATATGATGCCAGTTCCTTCAAAACTAAATTTTGGTTGGTGAGGAATTTGGAAAGTAACACTCTTCTCAAAACAGTCTACCTTAGCATGATGTGATGCTAACCAATCCATCCCCAAAATTCAAAATCTTTAATGTCTAAAACTATCAAATCAACAAATAGTTTATGACTATCAATATCTATGGGGCAAGCCTTGTATACTAATTTACCCATCAATAACTCACCCGAAGGAGTATAAACGTGTATGTTATGATTCAAGGGTTCAGGAAATTTATGAAAGCAATTTAATACATGTATAGATATGAACGAATGGGTAGAACCAGGATCTATCAAAGCTTTAAAAGGCTGTGCACATATAGAAAGTGTACCTGACACTACTGCATTAGAAGCTTGGGTATCAGAAAGTGCGAAAACTCTACCCTGTCTGTCTTGATCCTTATTTTCACTTGAAGGCTTTATCGAAACCCTTGATGGGTTTGGGCAGTCTTTTATCTGATGTCCTTTCTATCCACATCTAAAACAAGCTTCTAAACCCTTATAACAAGGTCGTCCTCCATGCATCTTTCCACATTGCTGACATCTCTGGTTATTATACTGTTTGTTATCACTAGATCCCCCAACATTGGATGTGTTCCTAAAGAAATTTCTATTATTCGGCTTCTTTCCTTTTTATTCCCCAAACTTTCTCTTTCCATCTCTAATTTGATTGTACTCCTCACCATCCCTCTCAGCTATTGTAGTCCTAGTCACGACATCAATATATGATGTTAACTTCAGGATGGAAATTCGACTACGAATATTCAACCTTAACCCACGCTCAAACTTCTTCGCTCTTAAAACATCAGTTGCTACAACATGACGTGCAAAACGGGATAACTCAGTAAACTTTGACTCATATTGACTAACCGTCATATTCCCTTGCACCAGACTCTCGAAGTCAACTGCCATTTCGTCTTTCACCGTTTCCGAAAAATATTTCTCATAAAATATTACTAAGAAATCATTCCAACCTATGTAAGTATTCCTTTCCCCGTGTATTCTCTTAGTCATTATCCACCAATGTTCGGCCTCCCCTTCTAACATAAATGTTGCAAATGACACCCTTTGTTCATCGGTACACTTAAAAACATCGAGTATCTTTTACATCTGCATCACCCAACTTTCTGATTCGGTGGGGTTAGGAGTACCTTTAAAAGATGGAGGATTCAACTTCTTGAACTGTTCAATAGTACATCTACTTAGTTCAAGATTCTTTGGTACTCCATTGTTCACCTGCTGCTCCACAATCTTTGCCAGACTTTCAATTGCCTTGTATGCACCTTCCAATCCTTCTATACTCAAATCACTAGTTCCCATTGATGATCTTCTCTTGGTCATTTTCTACAGTCATGGCCAAACGTAAGATCTACTATACTATATCAATATGAAAAACTAAAAGACCAATTATAAATAATATAACACATAGGGAGGGTTATCATATAAATTAGATTTTTAATACTATCTCCTAAGGATGGAAACATAGTATCTATAACATTCGAAACCCATGCTCAGTAGTCTACAGGTTCATAACCTATGCTCTGATACCACCTCTGTCACGACCCCGACCCGAAAATAGTAGGGAACGAGTGTCTTGACATGCCACCAAGGCATCCAATATTCTGGCCTTAGAAGTTTGTTTTAAAATATATGTAGCGAAAGTATAATCACATGGTTATGAATCGTAAAATACTAAAGGTGAAGGAATTACATCATCAGAGCTTTCTAAAGGAAACTTCATTTGTATTAACATATCAACGAGTTACAACTTGACACAAAGAGCTAAACATGCTCTATCTAATTAAACAAACTTCTACTTAAGGTAACAAAAAGAGCTTAAAAAGCTAAATCTTCAACATAGACCTTTTTCGTTCCATCCACGAACTTAATTATTTCCTGAAAAATGGTTATTTATACAACGTCAGCTAAAAGCCGAATGAGATTCAATATCCAGACATTCCAGGGTTTTTCAGAAAATTGATACCTATTCAATTTAGAACAGAAAGTATATACATAAAGATATGAATTTCAAGTAATATATATAAAGTAGATGACAATATATATATATTCAGAATAAACAGTTCAAAACAGAGCAGATAAAACAATTGAGCATATGTCAATTATTCAGTTTTAGTGGCCATGTACACTCTAATACCCAGACAGATAGTGTTACCAAATGTTTCCACCCGATAACATCACAGAAAGATAATCATGATTTTTGGAACAACGCCTTGTTTAGGGCACACCAGCGATAAACCAGCTGGGAAGGTCCCACCCAAATATTTCCACCCGGTAGTCAAGGCCAACATAATAAGAAATTTTCCATAGGCCGAATCAATAATTTTAGAATTCAAATCAGATGTTTATATGGAGAGATATAAACATATAACAAATGACGGAATCATCGGTATCAGATGCATTTTGAGAATAAAATAATTTCACAAAATATACATAGTTTGCATAATATAATATAATCAAAATGCACAAGAAATTGCATAGAGTACTCACCTAAAATAGAGGTCGAAATTATAGATAACGAGTCTTCGATCGCACGTTAATCTAACAAATATGATAAAGGTTTAAGTATATGTTCTAAATAAGGTCGAGTCTAGATATTTTATTTTATTAGTAATTTGTTTCAAAGGATTACTAAAAACCATTTTCTTAACTTTTAAAACTTATTGATCGTAATTAAAGGATTCAATTCATAGTTCTTCCTAATCAGTCGGTTCCCAGTAGAGATGGAGGGTCACAGAGGCACCGCTTAAATACCATCTCCTCTAGGCAGAACATTTTTGGATTCATTCTCAGTAGAGATGGAGGGTCACAGGGGCACCACTTAAATACCATCTCGTCTAGACATAATTTCACCGGGCCTGACTTTGGAATTACTTAAATGGGATTCCATAATAATGAGCAATTACTTTTAAAAAATCATTTTTAAAAGCGTATACACAATTTCAAACAAGTTTAGATAAAAATAAAAATCAACTTGGATTTCTTCTAAACTTTAAGTTTTGATTAGTGAAGTCCTTAGTGTATTTTACCAGCATAACTACTAAGTAAAGCTATAAAACACAAAATTAAAACTATAAAAATACATTATAACATTTAAATAAAATCATACCTACGAAATGAATTCTTTCTTCGAAATTATAGAACTCCTTCTTAAGATATTTCCCAAGCTTTCTATCACTCTTTCTTACTGTAATTCTCAAGGAATTGGTGTGAGTTTCAAATGAACCCTAAGGCCCAATTTATAGGTTTCCAAAGTATTACGGTGTTGACACGTGTCTAATGACTAGGCTTTTTGGATTGGTGATTCAACACCGAGGTGTCGTGATCCGAAGTGGTCTTGCAGTCTTAGAATCACCAAATGATGACAAGTGTTTTAGCTCTCTCTCTACAGATGACATGTGGAAGGTGGAAGTGACCAGCACGTGGTGGAAAGGTGATAAGGGTATAAGGGTCATTTCACACATGAAGGGTATTTTGGTAATTTCACACTATATATTTGAATATTTCTTAGAGGTCCTTGAAAATAATTTATTTACAAAAATGGCCCATTTTATATTTTTATTTTATTCCTTAAAGTTTCATAAAATTATATTTTCTACCCCAAAACTTATTATTTGCCTTAAGATATGTCATAAGACTTCGATTTGATCCAATTTACAGTTGATTCTTCGTAATTAAAAAATGGGGTTTGTTATATTAATAGCCAATAATACCACATATCTAATAATACAACATTTATAAGATAATAAGTAACACAAGAGTGTAAAAACAAACTATATAAAAGTGGGGTCATTACAAGTTCTCTATCTGCATTCAGGATAACTATTTTGCCTTCGTTTTTGAGGACAACTTGGGTTGGACTTACCCATTGACTCTTAGATATAGGATAGATGATGGCAATATATAACAACTTAATAACCTCACCACACATTACTTCTTTTATATGGGGATTCAATCTTATTTGCATTTCCTTTGTGGGTTTGGCATTTTCTTTAAAGTATATTCTATCAATACATATAGTAGGACTTTTACCTTTCAAGTCATAAATAGTCTAACCTATTTCTCTCTTATAATGTAACAATACCCCATGTAGTTTTCTTTCTTATTCCCCAGTTAATTTAAAGGACACAGTAGCTGGGAATATGTCTCCTTCTCCTCCTAGAAATGCATACTTGAGATCTCCAGGCCAAATTTTCAACTCAAGTGTAGGTGCTTGAAACTCAAAAGGCATGGGTATTAATTTACACGGTGGTAACTTCTCAAAGTGGTTAGTCCATATGGCTTCTTCTATTATTTCTTCAATTGACTTTAACATACTACATATTCTTCGATTTCTTATATTGAATTAGAGAAGCATGATTCTAGTGGATTTTCCAAAAAGGTGATATCAAAATATTCCTGAACAATAGTATCCACCACATCCACCTCTAAAATATCATTTTTCTCAAGGTTCGATTGTTTCGGTATAGAAAATATACTTACATTGAGAGTCATATCTCGAAAAAATAGGGTCATCACTCAATTCCTAACTTGAATGATACCGTGAATATCAACAAGGAATAGATGACCTAAAATTACTGGAATTTAAGTTACTACGTTCGCCTCAGGTTGTGTAACTAGGATAACAAAATCAATGGGTTAAATGAAATTTCCCACTTTGATAAGTACATATTCCACCACTCCACGTGGGATTTTTACAGAATGATCAACTAATTGGAGAGTGATCGTAGTCGGGTGAAGTTCTCCTAGGCCGAATCATTTTGCAACCTCCACCCTTTTGGTAAAGTAATCCACTACGACGACTATATACTTGAACCTTCCTTTGGTGGTCGACAATGGTCCGACTGGGTCTATTCCACAAATAGCAAAAGGCCATGGAAAAGTAATAAGAGTAAGAGAATCACCTGGTTTTTTATGAATAGTAGCAAACCTTTGGCATTTGTCACACCTCTTGGAAAATGAAACATGGTCTGTTTTTATTATTGGCCAATAATAACCTTGCGTGGCTACTCTTTGTACCAAAGATCTTCCATTCGAATAGGGACTGCATGAGCCTTAATGAACCTCTTTAATCAAATAATTGACCTTAGTTGGGTGGACACAACGGAGTAAAGAGACTTTATAGCCCTCCTGTCTAGAATACCTTTCTACAAGACAAAGTTAGTTGCCTTATATCTCAATTTCCTTTCTTCCTTTTGGTCGAGTGGTAACAGTCCCTTTTCAATGTAGTCCCTGATTGGATCCATCTTGGAAGGCCCCAATTCTATAGAAATGATGCTGCCTGTCTCTTCATCAATTCTCCTCCTGGTGAGAATCTCCATTGATATGGTTCTTCTGAGCTCCATTGGAGTTGCAAAGGCTAGCCGAGCGTTGTCCACTCTTGGAATTCGGACCATCTTGACTGCAGAAAATGCGAAAATAACTTCCTTTGCATTATTCAAGTATCTCACCATTATTTCTCCTTTAACTCCATATATTTTAAGTAACTGATGGACAATAAGTTGAGAATCTGTAATACCCGCCCTATAAATTATGTATTTAACGTTAATTGAGGTGTTTTATTCAAAGGAAAATTCGAGTAATAAATAATCCAAGTGTAACACATAAAGTAATGCATAAGGTGGCGTATTACGTACATGGTCGAAACGAGAAAAATTCCACGATGCATGTATCGCATGAGTGCTTTTTTAATATATAATAGTATTATCTAGGATGTCCGTTAAGTTTGAGAGAAAAATTTCAAGGAACGGATGTGACACGAACAAGGTTAATACAATGCGACATTTAAATGGTACGAAAAACAAAGTATAGAAATATGCATTAAACAAGAAAGTTTTGCATTTCATGGCTCTCATGAGTTTTATTTTGAGTTTATATAACTATTTTGAGTACTTAGATTAAGTTTCATGCAATTCGGACAAGCAACGAGCACTGCGCGAGCCTGGGTACAAATATCTGACGGTGCGCGACACTGCGAAAGTTCAACTTTGCACGAATTTTTTAGGACAATTGGTAAGTCAAAAAAATATTCCGAGCATATATTTAGACTCATAAAAATACAAGTAATATTACCATGCGAAGACAAATTGAAAAAAATATATTTTGTACGGAGGTCCCGATTCTTGCGCGCTTTGTATAGGACAATCCAGAAGGTCAAACGACTATTGTAAATATGACTTTTTTGCTAAAAAATGCAAGGAATGTGATTATTAAGTTAAAAGATTAAAAAAAAAATCGGGTGGGGGTGGTTCAAAAGTGACGCAAATCACTATTTTTAGGTGATTTTGGATGGCGTTGGGGTTACATATGAGTTTATTCTTGTGTTGTCTCAATCCACCTCACAAAAATCAGATGTCAGAGACTTGAGAAGAGTTTTTCACTTAATTATAAGGCTCTAGGTCTTTACCATGGGCTCATAAGGTGCTACTGTACCCCTTTTGTTTAATAAGAGAAATGGGAGGGAAAGTGAGCTATCCATTTCAATCTCACTCCTTTCATGAGATTTTTTTCATCACCATGGCCAAGAAAGAACTCTCCCTTAACCCAAATTCTTATCTCTTCTTTCCCACTATCTTTATACCATGAAAACACCATTTTGTAGGTCACAAACACCATTAAAACATCTTGGAGTTTTGGGACAGCTTATAGGGAGAGTTTTAAAGAAGCTTTTGATGAGGTTTGGGAGTTTTAAATAGGAGTTTTAAACTTGAAGAGTGGGATATTGTGACTCCTTTTAGGGCCACCTTTGGAGGTGGGGGAGTCACCCACCTTCTCTACCATTATTTGAGGACATTTTGAGGTGGGAAATACTTATCTCTTGCTAAGTTAAGTTAATGATGATATTAATATGAGTACTTTGCATCTTATTGATATTAAGTGTGCATAAATAGCCATCCATAATTAAAGATTTAATACTACATGATTTCGAGATATAGTTTAGAAGAAAATGCGATTTTCTATCTTTGAAATGGGTCCTGTAGTAAACCTATGCTTAGATTGATTTTTCTTACATATTTAGAGCTTAAAATATGTTGATTAAGATTTTAAATGTACTAATAGACTTATTAGTATCATTCATACTATTTTATATAAAAATGGGAACTTAAAAATGAAGGATTGAATGGTTTTTAAAAATGAATAATTATCTGCCCACTATTCACAAACATTTTATGAAATAACATGTTTTAAACTCATGTTTTAAGGTGAATATGATTTTTTTGATGTGAAGAACACTTGGTATGTATATGCCTTTTTATGAGATTAATATATTGATTTTAATGTTGATGAGTCAATATGAAATGGGAAAATGGAGTTTCATTTATAAAGTGTAATATTTAGTTTGTTAAACTAAGTTTTGGGGTTAAAAGTATAAATATGTGAAAATGTAGTCTTCGTGCAAACTTTGGGTGAAAATATAAATAATGAAAGTGTAGAAGACTAAGTGTGAATAAAATGACTATGTATGGGTCTTTATTCAAAAATTCATAATTAAGGTGTGTAACTAAGTTTGAAATGCAAAAGTGTCAAATGTGTAAATGTTGATTGAATTGGGTTTTTAGTGTTAAAACTCATAAATAAAGTGTGAAGACTTTAATATGTAAAAAGTATGATTTTATATATTAAAGGGAGCAATGTGAAAATGTAATTTTCGACAAAGTGAGAAGTTGAAAAGGTGTCATAGTGATTAAAATGCCTACGTGTTAAGTTTGAAGCTTAAAAGGGGTGTTTTTTTTTGTAAATAACACTTGAATAAGGAGTGAAGTTATGTATTCTGATGTAAATTGGGTAAATTGGAAATTTACTTGAAATGTAAAATTTCATGAAATACAAATGTTAAAGAGTATTTTGACACGTATGTAGAAAGAATGAAATAAGTCCTTAAACAGAAATGATTTTTAGTGTAAAGTCAACATGTGTGAAAAAGGGACTTTAATTGAATATAATGATTCTTCCTGAATGAATTATGGAAAAATGGACGGTTAAGTCCAAGACTTTGGCTTCGGTCCGAAAAAAGCAAATTAATGTGAACATTATGAAAATGTTGAACACATTGGTAAGATAATGATATTGGATGATGTCAGGTTAAATAATTAAGCAGGGCTATGCTGTCCCTAGGATGAAAAACCCAAAAGCAGGTGCCGTTTACTTGGTGCTCGGTGCTGGGCGGTAAAATTTCGTGGAACCATGGGTGTGTGTGTGTTGTGATGAGTGTGTGTTTCAGCGGAATCCCTAAAGAAAATGCTAAGTGATGAATTGAATATTCATGAAAGAGATATAAATGAATGGTATTGATTCATTGATTTATTAATGCAAGAATAATGCATTAAATGTTTAATGTTCATGTGGTAACATGGGATGGTTAAATAAGATGACTTAATGATGTTTAATCTACCTAATGAGGTTTGAATCATAATTAACACAAGCGTGCACTACACTAAATCTGCCGAATTATCACGGTCATTGACCTTGACAAGTTGAACTTGTCAAGGTCAATAACCGTGACAATTCTGGGGGTGACAACGTTTTTTGTCACGGACGTGTCATAGTCATTGAATGTGACAAGTTTTTAAATATTTTCACGGTCAAAGACCGTGACAAACCCGTGATAATATTTAAAAACTTGTCACAATCAATGACCGTGATACGTTCGTGACAAGTTTTATTTGTCACGGACCTATCACGATCAATGACCGTGATAATTCTGGGCAGAACTAAAAAAAATCTGCTGGGCAGTATGGCCACTGCCACTGCCCAGCAGTATATTTGTACTTGTTATAACAACATTATACCTGTTCAAACATCATATATCTAAATAAAATAGAGATAATGAAAATATACATTCAAAACAATATGCATAACGATATAATCCAAATATAATTCAAATGTAACAACTTAAAACAATTCAATTCAAATAATGTCACTACATGTCTGGGGTAAGGTTAGCTTTGAGGAGGTGAGTAGGCCACATGATATACGAATTGACACACTCAGCAATATACATCGTGCCGCATTGTTCGCACAACCATAAGGGGGATTTCTCCTTCCTGGGTCTCACATGCGTGACGAGCACCTTGGACTCGATGTCTTGAAGCAAACGTCCATGAACTGGCATATCCTGGATGGTATTAGGGTCCCTCAACCCCCGCCTTATCCGCTGGCCATCAAATATGTCCAGTATAAACACGCTCGGCCAACCAAGTGTCGACATTGGTCGGTTGAAGGGAGCAAAATAGGAGAGTGGATCATCAAAGTCCGCGCGTATCGGCGATGACGCACTGAGGTCCACATGCTCATCATCCTGCACCTCGTCCTCATGCACCTACTCCTCTACCACCTTCTCCTTCCCTTTCCCCTTACAGTTTTCGCCCAATGAACGCTTCTTGAATGAGAACATATCTTGAACCGTTGCCTCCAAACTGTACAGCTTCGTGTTATGCGAGTCCACCATTCGAGCCAACCCGGTGTCGCTCATCTCTAATCCAATAATCCTAGATTTGTCCACTCGTGATCTCACCCCCTTGTCCTCCCCTTGCGATCAGTGCCAAGCACTTGGCTGAGTGCGTCTGTTTAGAAGAGTGCACGTATGTTCAAATAAGGAAGTTATTTAATTAAACTCAGTTTTTATCAATTCAGTCCTAAACATGCATCTAGGTATGATTGAATAAGATGAAATCATGCAAGAACATTAAAACACACACATGTAAGGAAAAATCACCCAAAGGGAAAAAACCTTTTATTTTCACTATAATTTTGTAAGAAAACGGCTTACACGGATTACAATGAAAATATGTGACACATAAATACCCTCGGGTGTCGGTTCTGATGTCGTCGACTGGAACTATCCCTTTCCAGTAGGGCAGCAATGAAGAAGAGAATGGCTTCCTCATAAATTACTCCAGATGAGTAAATGATCCTCTTGAAGGTTTAAAGATTCACACACATATATGGGAATGGTTTTGTGAATAAAAAAAAAGGTTTAGAAAGCCTTAAAAAGATAAAGTCTTATTCTGGACTGTTTTCGCAGAATTTTGAGATTGTAGAAAGACTTGAAAATCGTGTAGAAGGTGTACAGGTATTTATACAAAAATCGAGGCGGTGGCTCGTTCGAACGAGATAGCCATGTCGCTCGAACGAAGGACAGATGTCGTTCGAACGAGATCGCGCGACATGCCTATCTCGCGCGAACGACAGTCAAAGTTGTTTGAGTGAGCTCATCGTTCAAGGCACTTCGCTTCTACACTTAGAAAAAATTCTTCTTTTGATAAAAATTAATTTAGAATTCAAAAAATAATTTTCTACAAAATTTTCCAAATAGATATGCAAATATAAAAGCTCCAATGAACCATTTTACCGATAATGCATAGTGGAGTAGTGGGAATGAGCTGAGCAGCACGTCGCATGAAACATGATGCACGTGAAGATAATGGATGCATTGAATTCGGATAAAGGCCGTCGAGGATGACCGTGTTGACGTGCTGAATGTAGCGGTATCAAACATACAAACTGTGATCTAGGAAAAAATAGAAAATTCGTAGATTCTATCCTGGACATTTATAAAATTATGTCCTTACAAATCTCCCCCTATGTCTATGCCGGTACATACATAAAAAATCCGAATTATGCAATCAAATGACATACAATATAATATCCCCATTAAACCCTCAAACTGAGAATACTAAATGACATGTCTGCCAAATCTTCAGCTCTTCAGAAAATTCCAAAGCTTTTCTCATCAGGGTGTGTAATCAAATAATGAGCAATATTGTACCTACCATATAGGATAAAGCAAATACCCGTGACAAGCAACAATTTGAAATATAATGATAAGCAAAAATTTATGATCAAATAAGCTTAAGCAAATCATTCATAAATCATCCAAACACCAAAACAATTCTCCCCCATAATTCTTCTCCCCTTTTTTATGATGTCCCCAAATAGACAGATATGAGAAGCATAAATGAAAGAACATGAAGAATGACACATGGGAATAAACTGCTATTTTTGTATTTTTCAAAAATTTTCACACATAATATACAACAAAGAATCACACCATGAAAGAACACAAAAACAACCAAGTCGATGATAGCGTAAATGTAGGGGTGTGATCAAATTTGATAGGAAAATCACTGCATACAAACATGACATATGTGCACGATGAATATCGGATACTCCTAACGAATGAACTCAAAATCTTCCTTTGGTGTAAAAAGGTGGTAATATGAGACATTGACTCAATCAAATCAACAAATCAAAGCTCAAAGTGATTTCCACACCAATAACGTCGAAAACTATTTCAAGCTTTTTCAGGACTTTCAAGGAAGTGCATTCCCGTTTATATTCTCCAACCAAACTCCCTCAGATTTATATTTATAATAGAGGCGTTCTAAATCCTCAAACTTTGGAGAATTGATGGTGTAACCTAATGGCCCATATTTGGCATATATTGCTTTTTATTGCCTTTAATTTTATCGAACTCTGTTAACCTCTTTGGACCCCGGATAATAAAATTCCTCAATTTTATAGGTCCTTGTTAACGGTGGCTTAGAATCGCAAAGGCTAAATGAACCTTTCGCAGCCCTTCCCCGTTTGCAAATAAACACACAGTCTCACCAAAACGATTTTTACATGCATTCCAATCTTGTCAAGTATTATCGCATATTGTTAGTTGTATATGAGGAGAGTGCGCTTGCGTTCAAATAATGAAGTTATTTAATTAAACCCAGTTTTTACCACTCAAGTCCTAAACATGCATCTATATGTGATTAAATACGATGATGAAACATGCAAGAACACATATATGAGGAAAAATCGCCCAAAGGGGCAAAACCTTTTATTTTCACAATAATTTTGTAAGAGTACGGTTTACACGAATTACAATGAAAATATATGACACAAAAATACCCTCGGGTGTCGGTTCTGTTGTCGGCGGCTGGAACAATCCCTTTCCAGTAGAGCAGCAGTGAAGAAGAGAGCGGCTTCCTCACAAATTACTTCAGATGAGTAAATGATCTTCTTGAAGGTTTAAAGATTCACACACATATATGTGAATGGTTTTGTGAATCAAAAAGGTTTAGAAAACCTTAAAAAGTGAAGTCTTATTCTGGGTTGTTTTCGCAGAATTTTGAGATTGCAGAAAGACTTGAAAAACGTGTAGAAGGAGATCGGATATTTATACAAAAATCGAGGCGGTGGCTCGTTCGAACGAGATAGCCATGTCGCTCGAACGAAGGAAAGAAGTCGTTCGAACGATATCGCGTGACATGCCTATCTCGCGCGAATGACTTCCAAAGTCGTCTGAGCGATCTCGTCGATCGAGGCAATTCGCTTCTACACTTAGACAATTCTGCTTTTGATAAAAAATAAAACCAGACTTCAAAAATAATTTTCAAGAACATTTCCCAAATATTTATGCAAATATTTTAAAGCTCCATTAAAACATATTACTGATAGAGCGTAGTGGAGTAGTGGGAATGAGCTGAGCAGCACGTTGCATGTAGCATGATGCACGTGATGAAAGTGGTTGCATTGAATTCGGATAAAGGCCGTCGAGGATGACCGTGTTGACGTGCAGAATGTAGCGATATCAGACATATGAACTGTGATCTAGGAGAAAACATAAAATTCCTAGAATCTACCCCGGACATTAATAAAATTATGTCCTTACAAATCTCCCCCTATGTCTATGCCGGTACATACATAAAAAATCCGAATTATGCAATCAAATGACATTCAAGATAATATCCCCATTAAACCCTCAAACTGAGAATACTAAATGACATGTCTTCCAAATCTTCAGCTCTCCTGTACCTTCCAAAGCTTTTCTCATCAGGGTGTGTAATCAAATAATGAGCAATGATGTACCTACACACATGAGATAAAGCAAATACCCGTGATAAGCAACAGTTTGAAATATAATGATATGCAAAAAGTGATGATCAATTAATCTTAAGCAAGTCATTCATGCAGCAACCAAACACCAAAACAATTCTCCCCCATAATTCTTCTCCCCTTTTTATGATGTCCCCAAATAGACAGATATGAGAAGCAGAAATGAATGCATATGCAGAATAACACACGGGAATAAACTGTTATTTTTGTATTTTTCAAAAATTTTCATACAGTAGTATACAACAAAAAATCACACCATGAAAGATCACAAAAACAACCAAGTCAATGATAGCGAAAATGAAGGGGTGTGATCAAATTCGATAGAAAAATCAATGCATACAAACATGACATATGTGCACGATGAATATCGGATACTCCTAACGAATGAACTCAAAGTCTTCCTTTCGTGTAAAAAAGATGGTAATATGAGACATTGACTCAATCAAATCAACAAATCAAAGCTCAATGTGATTTCCACACCAATAACGTCCAAAACTGTTTCATGCTTTTTCAGGACTTTCAAGGAAGTGCAAACCCGTTTATATTCTCCAACCAAACTCCCTCAGATTTTAATTTTGAATAGAGGCTTTCTAAATTCTCAAACTTTGGAGAATTGATGGTGAAACCTAATGGCCCATATTTGGCATGTATTGCTTTTTATTGCCTTTACATTTTTTTGGGGCTCTTTTAACCTCGGATAATAAAATTCCTCCATTTTTTAGGTCCGTTTGAACGGTGGCTTTTGCGCAAAGAATAGATAATTACCTTTCGCAGCCCCTCCCCGTTCTTAAAAAAACTCAGTCTCACAAAAAAAAAACGGTTTTTACATGCATTCCAATCTTGTCAAGTTTTATCGCATATTGTTAGTTGTATAGACAGAATTGAGATGGAAACACTCAAGCCAACATGTTATAGACAAGTACAATAATCAAATAGAGCCGTGCATGTGTGCAATAACGGAGATAGGAGTCAAACATGTAGACAAGATATCACGAATCACATCTCAAAGACTCCAAGCAGTGTAAAGCCTATGGATGAAATTATGTAGCGTCTCAAATCTCTATCAAACAGTCACATGAAAAGATGGAATGAAATTGTGACTTGGCCATCTTAAATGTTCATCCATAAAAGGCGCATAAAAATATACAAAAATTTTTTTGGGCTTTTCTGAAATTTTTATAAAAACGAAAATCTTTTTGGATTTTTCAAAAAAAAAATAATACAAATTAATGGTACATGCTAGCAATAGGCAAAAGAGACATCATGAAAACCACCCTATGCTAGCAAACATGTCAAGATCTCAACCGGGAAGAGCGGTGGAGTTTTCCAAAGATGGTGACATATTTTGAACCAACTCCATAAGATCATGTGTGGTTTTGATCAAAAACTTCACTTGCTCGCGAATGTGTGCAAACTCTCTATCATTATGTGTAAGCAAGGTATCATGAGTGGGTGCAAGTGCATGAATGTGTTAAGTGGAATGATGTGACACAAAACCCAACTTAGAACAAAACTCCCTAAGATGTCCTCATTTCTTGCAGTGGGATCAAACATAAACTGGTCTAGGAACTAATTTATCAAAAATCCTGGGATCAACTATCCTAGACGGACACCCATGAGAATCACTCACCAAAGTGGAGATAGGCTCGAGCGCATTAGAAGTAGTGAATGCACCGTCATGACCTTTTCCAACATTCTCACCATTATTCAAACCGGGATAGGGAACCATCTTATCAACCTTCTCAGATGCGTTCTCTAATGAGACTTGAACCTCCCGTGCTTGTATGAGATCATTCTCAAGATGGGATACACGTTTCGTCAGACTAGACACCGTGTTGGTCAAGTCATATTTTTCCCTTTTTAGCTCAACATTCTCTTCCTTAGACTCACAAATTCGAAGACCAAGAATTCGATTTGACCTTTTTGTTTTCATGGTCTCGATAAACAGTTTTCTAAAAGCTTTTTGGATCACACTTTCATCACCCTTCTCATCCTCACTATCGCTTAGGGTAGCGGGCATGGCAACTTTCTTGCCATCTCTCCTAAGTCTGGTGGGACACTCAAATTTCTTGTTCCATGTCCCATCACACTCAAAGCATCTTATTTTCTCAAGGTTTTCCTTTCTCTATTTTTCTTTCTCACAAAGACTTTCTCTCTCTCTCCAAACAATCTTAACTCTTTCTCTAAAGCAGTGATTCTAAGAACTGAGGCTTTATTACACTTTTTAGTTTTAAATGACTCAGAATATAACTCAGCATAGGCGCATTGAATATCACTCTCGCTCTCACTTGTATCATCCTCCCCCTCACTCACATTGCTCTCACTGTCGAGGTGTCCCTGTGAAGCATCATCCTCATCATCGTGAGGAGAACTAGAAGGGCTCACATGACTAGCCATGAATGCGGTGAAGTTACACTCATGCGGTGACTAGACTCCAGAATCCACCGACTCGACCTCACTGTCGTCACTAAGGGTAGCATTAAGGACAGCTTTGCCATTTTCTCTGTTCAGCCTAGTAGCACACTCAAAGGCTCTATGTCCCCTACCGTCGCACTCAAAGCATCTCTCACTTTCTTTCTTAGGAGGATCTTTAAAATCTTTTTCATTTTTCTTTTCAAACTTATTTTTCTCAAATTTCTTTTTATCTTTAAAATTGCCATTTTTCTTAAATTTGAGAATCCTATTGAAATTTTTTGCAAAAAGAGCCAAATCATCTGTGTCAAAATCACACTCAGAATCAAACGAATCTGTCTCTCTTTTTCTAGTTGACTCTCCCCTCTTTCTAGCCGACCCCTCACTCTTTCTCTCTTTGGCATTAAGTGCAATTCCCTTATCTTTAGACCTAGCAGTTTTAGGGAACATATCAATTTCATATGTTTGCAAGTCTCCTACAAGTTCTTCCAATTTTAGCGTATTTAAATTACCCATAGAATTTAGCACAGTGACTTTAGGGATAAAACGGTTAGGCAAAGAACGAAGAATCTTTTTGACAACTATAGCATTAGGAATATGTTCACCAAGATTAAAGCTAGTATTAACAATGTCAGAAAGCCTAGCATAAAAATCATCAAAACATTCAGTCTCGTGCCTGGTGATGGTTTCAAATTGATTGTCAAATTTTGTAATTTAGACTCTTTCACAGCATTAGTTCCTTCATGGGTGAGTTGTAAAACATCATATGCCTCTTTTAACGTGGTGCACGTCATTATGCGTTTGAACTCATCAGGTGTGACAGACCCAGAAATAGCACTTAGACCCTTAGAATTGAATGATGACCATTTAAATTCTTCTTCAGTCCAAGAAGTGACAGGTTTTAAATTGATCACATTTTCAACAGTGATGGAGGGAGGAGTCCACCCTCTTTCTACCAAAATCCAGACACGTTCATCAATAACTTTTAATGCATATCTCATGCGGGCTTTCCAATATGCATAGTTTGTTCCGTCAAAAATTGGCATTTTATTATATAACTTCTCCATTATGAACACACTCATTTTTCAAAAGTCAATTTTTCAGAAAATTGATATCTTAGAAAATTTTTGCGGAAAATTACACGGTAAATTTGTGTAACTGGCTCTCATACCGATTTGAGGAGAAGTGCGTTTGCGTTCAAATAATGAAGCTATTTAATTAAACATAGTTTTACCACTCAAGTCCTAAACATGCATCTATATGTGATTAAGTACGATGACGAAACATGCAAGAACACATATATGAGGAAAAATCCCCCAAAGGGGCAAAACCTTTTATTTTCACAATAATTTTGTAAGAGTACGACTTACACGGATTAAAATGAAAATATATGACACAGAAATACCCTCGGGTGTCGGTTCTGTTGTCGGCGGCTGGAACAATCCCTTTCCAGTAAGGCAGCAGTGAAGAAGAGAGCGGCTTCCTCACAAATTACTCCAGATGAGTAAATGATCTTCTTGAAGGTTTAAAGATTCACACACATATATGGGAATGGTTTTGTGAATCAAAAAGGTTTAGAAAACCTTAAAAAGTGAAGTCTTATTGTGGGTTGTTTTCACAGAATTTTGAGATTGCAGAATGACTTGAAAAACGTGTAGAAGGAGATCATATATTTATACAAAAATCGAGGCGGTAGCTCGTTCGAACGAGATAGCCATGTCGCTCGAACGAAGGATATAAGTCGTTCGAACGATATCGCGCGATATGCCTATCTCGCGCGAACAACTTCCAAAGTCGTTTGAGCGATCTCGTCGATCGAGGCAATTCGCTTCTACACTTAGAAAAATTCTGCTTTTGATAAAAAATAAAACCAGACTTCAAAAATAATTTTCAAAAACATTTCCCAAATATTTATGCAAATATTTTAAAGCTCCAATAAAACATATTACTGATAGAGCGTAATGGAGTAGTGGGAATGAGCTGAGCAGCACGTTGCATGTAGCATGATGCACGTGATGAAAGTGGTTGCATTGAATTCGGATAAAGGCCGTCGAGGATGATCGTGTTGACGTGCCGAATGTAGCGGTATCAGACATATGAACTGTGATCTAGGAGAAAATATAAAATTCCTAGAATCTACCCCGGACATTTATAAAATTATGTCCTTACAGTATAGACAGAACTGAGATGGAAACACTCAAGCCAATATGTGATAGACAAGTACAATAATCTAATAAAGCCGTGCAATCACATCTCAAAGACTCCAAACAATGTAAAGCACACAGATGAAATGATGTAGTGTCTCAAATCTCTATCAAACAGTCACATGGGTAAATGGAATGAAATTGTGACTCGGCTATCTTAAATGCTTATCCATAAAAGGTGCAAATAAAATACAAAAAACTTTTTGGGTTTTTCAAAAATTTATCAAAATAAAATATTTTTGGATTTTTCAAAAAATAATACAAATTAATGGCACATGCTAGCAATAGGCACAAAAGACATCATGAAAACCACCCTATGCTAGCAAACATGTCAAGACCTCAACTGGTAAGAGCGGTGGAGTTTTCCAAAGATGGTGACATCTTTTGGACCAAATCCATAAGATCATGTGTGGTCTTGATCAAAAACTTCACTTGCTCGCGAATGTGTGCAAACTCTCTATCATTATGTGCAAGCAAGGTATCATGAGTGGGAGCATGTGCATGAATGTGTGAAGTGGAATGATGTGACACAAAACCCAATTTAGAACAAAACTCCCTAAGATGTCCTCGTTTCTTGTAGTGGGAGCAAACATAAATCGGTCTAGGAACTAATTTATCAAAAAAATTTGGATGAAATATCCTAGATGGGAACCCATGAGAATCACTCACCAAAGTGGAGATAGGCTCGAGCGCATTAGAAGTAGTGAATGCACCGTCATGACCTTTTCCAACATTCTCACCATTATTCAAACCGGGATAGGGAACCATCTTATCAACCTTCTTAGATGCGTTCTCTAATGAGACTTGAACCTCCCGTGCTTGTATGAGATCATTCTCAAGATGGGATACACGTTTCGTCAGACTAGACACCGTGTTGGTCAAGTCATATTTTTCCCTTTTTAGCTCAACATTCTCTTCCTTCGACTCACAAATTCAAAGACCTAGAATTCTATTTGACCTTTTTGTTTCCATGGTCTCAATAAACAGCTTTCTAAAAGCTTTTTGGATCACACTTTCATCACCCTTCTCATCCTCACTATCGCTTAGGGTAGCGGGCATGGCAACTTTCTTGCCATCTCTCCTAAGTCTGGTGGGACACTCAAATTTCTTGTGCCATGTCTCATCACACTCAAAGCATCTTATTTTCTCAAGGTTTTCCTTTCTCTCTTTTTCTTTCTCAACACAGGCAGTCTCTCTCTCTCTTAAGGTAGTGCAGGTGGAGGACTCTCTCCCTCTCTCGCTTTTCTTAAGTCTTCCTCTAAAGCGGTGATCCTAAGAACTAACTCTTTGTTACGCTTTTTAGTTTTAAATTACTTAGAATATAGCTCGGCGTAGGCGCGTTGAAGATCACTCTCTCTCTCACTTGTGTCATCCTCCCCCTCACTTACATCGATCTCACTGTCGAGGTGTCCCTGTGAAGCAGCATCCTCATCGTCGTGAGGAGCACTAGAAGAGCAATTAAGACTCACTATGAATGCGGTGAAGTTACACTCATGCGGTGACTCATCTCCAGAATCCACCAACTCGACCTCACTGTCGTCACTAAGGGTAGCATTAAGGACAGCTTTTCCCTTTTCTCTGTTCAGCCTTGTAGCACACTCAAAATCTCTATGACCCCTACCGTCGCACTCAAAGCATCTCTCACTTTCCTCTTTAGGAGGATCTTTAAAAAAAATTCATTTTTATTTTCAAACCTATTTTTCTCAAACTTCTTTTTATCTTTAAAATTACCATTTTTCTTGAATTTGAGAATTCTCTTGATTTTTTTTGCAAATAGGTCCAAATCATCTTAGTCAAAATCACACTCAGAATCCGATATATCTGTCTCTCTTTTTCTAGATGACTCTCCCATCTTTCTTGTCAACCCCTTACTCTTTCTCTCCTGGGCATTAAGTGCAATTCCCTTATCTTTAGACTTGACAGATTTAGGAAACATATCAATTTCATACGTTTGCAAGTCTCCTATAAGATCCTCCAATTTATGCGTGTTTAAATTACCCATAGAATTTAACACAGTGACTCTAGGGATAAAAGGCTTAGGCAGTGATCTAAGAATCTCTTTAACAACTCTAGCATTAGGAATGCGTTCACCAATATTAAAGTTAGTGTTAACAATATCAGACAGTGTAGCATAAAATTCATCAAAACATTCAGATTCAAGCATGGTGATTGTTTCAAATTGAGTTGTTAAATTTTGCAGTTTAGACTCTTTCACAGCATTAGTTCCTTCATGGGTAAGTTGCAAAACATCCCATGCCTCTTTTGACGTGGTGCACGTCATTATGCATTTGAACTCATCAGGTGTGACAGACCTAGAAATTGCATTTAAACCCTTAGAATTAAAAGATGACCATTTAAACTCTTCTTCAATCCATGTAGTGACAGGTTTTAAATTGGTCACGTTTTCAAGAGTGACGTAGGGAGGTGTCCACCCTCTTTCAACCAAAATCCAGACACGTTCATCAATGGCTTTTAATGCAAATCTCATGGGGCTTTCCAGTATGCGTAGTTTGTCCCGTCAAAAACTGACATTTTATTATATAACTTCTCCATTATGAACACACTTGTTTTCAAAAATCAATTTTTTAGAAAATTGATATCTTAGAAAAATTTTGAGGAAAATTACACGGTAAAATTGTGTAACTGGCTCTGATACCAATTTGAGAAGAGTGCGCGTACGTTCATATAAATAAGTTATTTAATTAAATCAGTTTTTATCAATTCAGTCCTAAACATGCATCTAGATCAAGAACATTCAAACACACACATGTGAGGAAAAATCCCCCAAAGGGGCAAAACCTTTTATTTTCACTAGAATTTTGTAAGAAAATGGCTTACACGAATTACAATAAAAATATGTTACATATAAATACCCTCGAGTGTCGGTTCTGATGTCGTCGACTGAAACTATCCCTTTCCAGTTAGGCAACAATGAATAAGAGAACGGCTTCCTCACAAATTACTCCAGATGAGTAAATGATCCTCTTGAAGGTTTAAATATTCACACGCATATATGGGAATGGTTTTGTGAATAAAAACAAAGGTTTAGAAAGCCTTAAAAAGATGAAGTCTTATTCTGGACTGTTTTCGCAGAATTTTGAGATTGCAGAAAGACTTGAAAATCGTGTAGAAGGTGTACAGGTGTTTATACAAAAATCGAGGCGGTGGCTCGTTCGAACGAGATAGCCATGTCGCTCGAACGAAGGATAGATGTCGTTCGAACGAGATCGCGTGACATGCCTATCTCGCCGAACGACAATCAAAGTCGTTTGAGTGAGCTCGTCGTTCAAGGCACTTCGCTTCTACACTTAGAAAAAATTCTTCTTTTGATAAAAATTAATCCAGACTTTAAAAAATAATTTTCTAAAAAATTTCTCAAATATTTATGCAAATATAAAAGCTCCAATAAAACATTTTACCGATAATGCATAGTAGAGTAATGGGAATGAGCTGAGCAACATGTCGCATGAAGCATGATGCACGTGAAGATAATGGATGCATTGAATTCGGATAAAGGCCGTCGAGGATGATCGTGTTGACGTGCCGAATGTAGCGGTATCAGACATACAAACTGAGTTCTAGGGAAAAATAGAAAATTCCTAGATTCTACCCCGGACATTTATAAAATTATGTCCTTAAATCTGTGGACAAAGATGACTTGTCGGCATCAGACTGCGACTCATGCACTTCCTTAAGCTTTGCCTGAAACGACAAAAAGCACATGATTAGTAAAATAAGTAAATAAAAAAATTTAACATAATTAACAAAAAGTAAATTGTCGAATTACTTACAATCGTGGCCGCGATGCTCGAGGACAACTCCTTATCCTTCCCCTTCTTCATCCGAATAGCCACATAAGAATCGAGCCTATGTGGCCTACCCCCAGGGCCACTCCATATACCCTTAAATAAAATAAAGTAAAATTAGTATCGGCCCCGCAAAGTAAAACAATGCAGAATAATATATTTCTGTAGTTATAGAAAAATTAAATCTTACCAACATCCTATGCTCCATCTCGGCGTAAGACGTCCGACCGGAGTAGTGCACGTCCGTCTTTTTCGCCCGGTTTTCCCTCCCCGATTGGCGAAATGTCAATTGTCTCTCTCCGATCTCATTGTCAATGAATTTTTGCCATTGTGCCAATGAGATCGGCTCCTTCGGCGGGACGGATTCACACATTCGAATAACGAACTCTTGGGTCTTCCCAAAGTACCGGGTTCACATATTTTTCTTCCACGTCTTGTGTTGCTCCCTCAACTACTCCAAGACGAAATAGCGTAGCTTTGGATCCAGGCTGAATTATTCCTGTCCAACAAATACAATGTTAGTTGCGAATAAATATAAATATAAATATAAAATGAAATCGAAAATGAAATCGAAATTGAAATAGAAATATTCATATAAATAAAAATATAAATTCATTACCTGTAGTGCCACCCAAATAGCTAACTTGAGCTCATTTAGCACCTCCCTCCAACTAGTGTATCCCGGGTCGATGATCGCCTTTACCAACTCGAGAGATATCGCTAATAGCCCCATTTTGTTCTCGATGGCCATCCCAAATTTGCCATATTTGGGGAGCCTAGGGGCCGAGGAGGCCTCCTCACCTTCGCTACCACCGAGCCCAGACGATATTATCATAATCAACATCATCATCCTCGCCTTAATACCTGAAGGAAACATTTGCTGTAAAAAAATGTTGTTATTATTACAAATCCAAATGAATTAGAAGAAGACATGCAAATATATACAATTACTACAAATCCAAATGAATTGTTTTTGTTTAACACCTGAATTCTGAATTCGAAAACAACAACATCTAGCTCATAATATGTACAATTACTAAAAATCTAAAACATCTCCACCCCCACCCCTACTGCCCACACACATGCACACTACACAAGAGTGAAAATGATAAAGTCCAAATCAATTAAAAGCATTAAAAATGGATTGATAAAGTACAAATTGGAATATTTATTTCAAATTGAAAAATTGTTTCAAATTCGGGTTATCATAAAAAATGGATTGATATTCGGTAGGAGCAGCCAAGTCATCCACACTACTATTTAGACGCTTTGGCGCGTGTAGGACAATTGACCACGGCTCGTTGTTGATATACTCCGAGTAAAACACTTGGTTAAACTTTTGAAATGAACAAACAAATGTCTCATCGCTCACGTGGTCGTTGCTCTTCAACTTGGACAAGTCAACCATGATCAAATTGGTGACAAGATCAACTTTACAAGCATTTTTAACCTCAACTCTTACCCAGTCACAGTAAATACAACCTTTTAAACATGAATTGATTTATACTTCATTCCTAAACCTTTCAAACTGTTCTTCATAACATGATAGCTATTTGGAAGCGTATTCTCCTTGGGTAGTAACTCCTTCACCCATTTCAGAATTCTTATCACGCTATTGCCAGACAAACCGTACTGCATCTTCAAACTGTGCAAACCAACCATGGCATGTAAAGTTATTTGATCTTTCTCACAGCCAGAGTATAACGGTTGGGTCGCCTTAAATTTTAAACTTTGGTAGTCATCGTCAAGGTTTATCGTGATATCTTCACGAGCACTTGAACCTTGTACATCATCAGTAACCTCATTCTCCTCTGCTTCATAAACTCCATATGCATCATCAACTAAATCCTCTAATATGTTATGATCTACGTTGTCCCCTTCTACATCTATCCTACTTGTTGAAGGTTGTTGTGAAGGTTGTTCGGGGATAAAAGGAACTTTTAATTCACCGTGAAAACTCCAAAATCGATAACTATCTTATATACCTGATATTAACAAATGTAGTTCATCTGTTTTCCACTCAAACATCTTACCATTCTTATACCTAACACATGGACACGGAAACTCTTCATCATTATGACATTTGTTTGCGTATTTCATAAATTCATTAACACCTATGCGAAACACATCCCCCATTCTATTTGCCTCACCCATCCACTCTTTGTATTTCGGATATCCCATCACAGCTACCACAACTAATCACCTATTAAAGGTAAGATGCGTATATTCATGGATTAGTATGAACAAAACTTAGATTTATAGTATGTTTCATTTAATTATGCCTTATTTATATTCGATTTTTAAATTTCAAATTCAAACTTAGATTTATAGTATGTTTCATTTAATTATTCTATTTCCTCCATCTCCTCTAAAGGGTGAGTGGTCATATCCTATTCAAGACCGCATATTTCTGTAATATACTTAATAGCTCATGCACATTGTTACGATTTGAGAAAAATTCGGCAGCATATCCCCGTAGTTCTCCAAGTACACGACGTAGATTGGCAAGTGTGAGTATTATTTCAATTGATCAATTAAAATAACAGTCACACTTGTCAATCCAGTATGTACCCAGAGAACATTAGAATACGACTGCAGAACTTCCTCCAAAAGTAACAACTTTAAGCCACTAAGAATATTATTATACATAAAATATACAGTCCCAAACTGTCCAAACGGGACAATTCGAGAGATCTCATTACATGGGTAATGACTCTCTAGTGGGTCTAAGGGTTATTGAATGCGTACGCATAAGAACTAGAAGGTTAGTATCTATGCGCACCATATGTAATTTCAAGTATGTTTCATTTAATTATCATACTATATATATATTGTTCGTTATACAAAGTAATTTTCAAAAAAAGTTGAAAAATTCCACTCCCATATGGACAATAATCCAGTGGTCATGCCACTTTTAAAATTAAACAACCCAACATCGATCCACTATAATCCAACCGCAATGGTAACAACAAATGTGTATCCCGTACTCCTTCTAATTCATTTACTCAATTAATTCTTTTCATCAATTAAACTAACAATTAAAGTATACAATTATTAATTTACTAATTTACAATGAGGGGCAATCCTACTTGCATATGAAAGGGGCACTAATTATTATTTTACAAAAAAATTAACAACCAATCAATCAATTATTTTATAAGGGGAACTACAATATGAGGGGCAATATACAATAAACCAATAAAAATTTAATTAAACAAAACACACACACGCACATATACACCCCCTGCCCTCTGCCCTACCCCCTACCCCCTGCTGCCCCTGCCCACCACACACACACACACACACACACATATACACATGCACATATACGCACACATGCACATATACACACACACGAATATATACACACACAAACACACACACATGCACATACCCCCTCCCCTCCCCCCAGCCCTGTTGCCTCCCCCCCCCCCCCCCCCCCCACACACATGCACATTTACACACATATATACACACACGCACATATACATACACATATACATAAATGGGGGAGAAATAGAGAGAAAACATACCAAAGTTGTAGAGAAAGAGAGAGAGAAATGGAGGGAACAAATTCGGTGGGAAAAAAAGAAGGGGGAGGTTTTTTTACTGACAGAATTGTCACGGACGTGTCACGGTCATTGACCGTGACAAGTCTTTGTCACTGGCTTGTCATGGTCAATGACTGTGATAAAAATGCTTGTTTTTGTGTCACGGTCATTGACCGTGACAAACCTGGCCAATAAAAAGGTGACAATTTTACCATTTTGGTGTACTGGTGTGTTATATGGGACTTTGAAAGAAAAATAAGTATTTTTTGTGTGTGTACGTTGAATGGAAGTCCTATAAAATAGTTAAGTAACACTGGCGTGACTTAATAAACGTTGAGTTAATGAATGTTTGAAAGTAAATGTAAGGTTTTTCCTTAACAAATGTCATTTGTTTCATGGTGTGAGTTAATGGGAAGGAATATGCTCGTTTTATGCATAATGATACGAATTGACTATTTTGTAAAAATAAGGAAGTATATGGGAGTAAATAACGTTTTTGAATAAAACGATTTAATACATTAGGACATGTACTTCGAAAGGTATATATGTAGATACATACGTACTTTCACATGCATTTAGTGTAGCGTGTGAGTATTCTTTCTACCGTTCATATCTATACTTGTGGGTCCCTTTTTATTGCTAATGCGGAAAGTGTTTTAAGGATGATAAAATTATTTTCTCTTTTGGTGAAAAACCCTTTTTCCAATTTTTTAATTAGCACCAAGTTGTGAACCAATTTTAACTTAACCAAATGTTATCTTGATTAATCCTAAACATCCACCTAGTGATTAAAGCAAGTAAAATAAATTAAAGAATACTCACAACGCTAGATGTACGAGAAAATCACAACGGGAAAAAACCTCGAACGACCCAAGCCAAATAATCATTATGAATGTGGATTTACAACGAACAAGCACAAGTCTTATACAACGACTCAAACCCCACGAGACTTTATGCTCTTCTGATCTTCAACCGCTCCTCTCACCGTACCCATGCAAAAAGTCCTTCTTCCACGATACCTGTCCACAACACTCGCGTCCACGTATGTCTCGGTGTCCACTAATATGGCTTGTAACGTCTACGATGTTGAACACGAATTCCTTTACTTCTTCACCGCAAAACCCAATGTTCAAGTGTAGAACAAAACCTTCTTGGTGCTAGCAAGATCACTATTGCATATAGTAATGAAAACTGAGGTCTTGTAAATTCTAAGGATGTGTTTAGATTTAAAAACCTTAGAAAACTATGTGTAGAAACATTTTGATTCGTAAACTGTTTTTTACAGAATGTACACTTACGAAATTCTGAAAGAAGTAGGCCTTATATAATTTTCTTAACGTGGCATCTCGTTTAAGAGAAATGACATGTCGCTCGAACAAGATATGCATATTGTTAGAATGACAGTGCCATCTCGCTCGAACGACATGTCAGGTCATTTGAGTGATGCACACGATAAAGTTTAAATTTAAATCAACTCTTAAAAGAGAGTTTAACTTAATCCAACTCTAATCCGTCCTTATCAGAATAAAACAAAGTGAAAACTAATCCAAACACTATAAAAATATTTTCTTAATAAAATAACATCCTTAAACATTTTAAAATAAATTCCGAGTCCCATTAAAATTATGCTTTCATACCTGAGTGATCTCGGAATGCAATTGAACTTGAAGAAGAATAATCTTGCACCAATTAAACATTTGGCATAATTAATTCCTTGAAGCTTTGCCGCAACGTCTTCAATAAACTTCAACACGACATAGTCTATGTAGGATCGTGATAATATAAATATCCCTATGACTCAAACATGTTTTGTTTCGAGAATAAATCAAAACTATACAACGGACTCAATTGGAAATTTTGTCCTTATAGATCTCCCCCTTTGACTATTTCGGGACAATACCAACAATGAAATGCCTAAGCCGGTCCGTCAAACCATATGACACATATATCCCATCCCATAAACCTAAAATAAAAAATTACAGGACAAGATTAGTAAATGTTGGTTTGGGAAGCATGGACTGTCTCTGAATGTCTGAATGTGATGTCATCTTGAAATTTTAGAATCTCTTTTTAAGCATACCTACACACATGAAATAAACAAATACCCAGTGAAGTATGGAGAAATAAATGATATAAAGCAATATAAAAATTACAACTCCATATCAATTTTTATGTGAGCAGAACATGATATCAATACGTAAATAACAATTAAATCAGGATACCAAGTCCATCACACAAAATATCCTCATACATCACATACATCTCCTCCCCTTTTTGTCTTGAATAGACAACCCGGTGAAAAGATAAACATATCTAGCATAAGATAATCAATGAAGTATATCTAGATAATCATGAATGATTATATCAGTACATGATTATCTAGATATACTTCATTGAAACGAATCAATGCAATAAAATATTAAATCTATAAAATTAAGCTGCATAAACAGAAACCAAAAGCATCCAGCAGTACAAAAATATATAACCATAAGCAATAGGGTACCGAAATATAAAGGAACATAAATCTAGGGGTCGTCGAAAGAGTAAGCCCGTTGCTCGAACGATGGAGGCTTATCGAGAGAAAGCTTCCCGCGATACACATATCTCACTCGAACGAGAAAATCAAACTCGCAAATCCAGCTCTAACAAATAAATAGTTTCGCCCAGAGAAAAAAATTCTTGAAAAAACTAACTGGAAGTGGCAGAAAACTGCTAAAAAGTAGAAAAAGAATAGCAAAAACTACAAAAAAAAGATGAGTTACATGCTAACATAGTAACAATGTGCTCAAACGTGAACATGGAATGTATAGATGTGAACTACAATAAATGAATCACAATTCCAACACATTGAGACAATTAAGAAGCTCTAATTGATAGCTATAAATCATCAAACTTTATTTTAGCCATATGTGACAATTAAAGCGTGAGCTAAATGAACTAAACAATCAAACATGCACACAAATTTGGAATTTTGACGATTCTACAACAATAGCGTCATGACACGATTTTTCAACGTTAGGATTCGTGGTGCAACCCCGTTTGATTTATCCATCCAAACTCCCTAAAAAATATATCATATTTTTATTTTAAATAAACGTAAAATAATTTGATCCATTTTGGCATATAAATATTTGTATTGCCTTTAATTTTTTTGGGCTCTTTTAAATGATGGCTTTCATTACGAATCAATTTTACTCTCTCTCAGCTCTTTCTCATGAACACTGATCATTTTTTCAATTATTATCCTCATGGTAAATGGTTCTTACATGCACACCTCCTCCTTATCTCTACTTACGCATAAATGACAACATTGAGATAAGAACGTCTCACCAAACTCAAATATACAAGTGATGTCAAACATTCATATAAACTCGAGCATTTGTGCAAAGATGGCATATATACAAAGTCGAATCAATATGCTTATCAACTTCGAAACTACCCCATAATATGATGGTTAAGATCATTTTAAGCATCAATAATTATGACCAAATGTCCTAGTCACATCGATAATGAAAGGATAGGGGTCCAAGCACACCAATATGACACATCAAACATGTAAACTCAAAAACAAAAAAAACAAATCAAAAATCTTTTTGGGTTTTCAACATATTTTGACTCAAATAAATGCAAAAATCTTTTTGAATTTTTTCAAAAATATAATAAACCAAAAATCTTTTTGTATTTTTCAAATAAGACTCAATAAAAGAAAAATATAATACAAAATGATACACATGTTATAACACTAGTAAGATGATGCAAAGACTAGCGTATGATAAACATGGTAATACAATAATCCTTTAGATTTAGCGTGGGAAGAATCAAGTGCAACCAAATGAGAATTATGGAGTTTTAGTCCTAAAGACACTAAATCTGATTTCCTAACCAAAGTTGGCGTAACATGACCGATGGGGATTTTGGAAATCGACACGACTTTATTCCTAAACTTCCTAGGAGCATTTCTAAGGTCATAGAAAAAATGTCTAAGGTCACCTTTCTAACTGCAATGTGTGCAAGTGTAAAGACGACATGAATGATTACCAAAATTTTGACCTCTCCTCATGTTCCTATTAGTCTCTCTCACATGGTTGGTATTGACTTTGACAATGGGGACAATTTTATCATCGAAACCTATACTACACCTATCACTTTTGACTTGAACGGTGCCTAACATCCTATCCAAATTTTCCGACCTAGATTCTAAGTCAAACGTAACCTTACTCGAGTCTTTCAACTTTTCCTCTAGCTCACAAATCCTAGACTCAAGCACATGCTCAGACTCCTCAAACTCCAGAATCTCCTTTTTCAAAGCCTCCATCAAACCACAAAGGCTATCTTTCTCTTTTTCCACATATTATATCTTCCCCCTAAACATCTTCTCCCATGCCCTGAGATCATCAATCAAAGCATCATTATTTTCTATGGCACACTCATTCAACTTAGCTTGCAATTTAGAGTTTTCCTTTTTCACCTTCACCGCTTCGGCATACAACTCATTAAATGCAATTTGCAAATATTTCATATCGATCTCATTTTTGTCACTCTCATTATCCTCACACACTCGGGATTCACTCTAAACGGCCTCGAAAATGTCATGCACATGAGAATCTTTATGGGAATATTTTTTGTCATCGCTTACATAACATGCCAAGAAAGCAACAAACATTCTCTCAATGGGGGAACTCTCTTCCTCTTTCGGACCACTATCACTTAAGGAGGCACTATAAGTAATCGATTTCTTGCCCTATTTCTTAAGTCGAGTGGGACACTCGGCAAATTTTTGACTATACCCTTCACACCCAAAACACCTATCCGAATCAACACTATTAAATTTGTCAATCTTATCTTTTGGGGTGGAATCTACCTTGTTGTTATTGAATTGATCAAATTTTTTGGCATCTTTCGATTGCTTTTGAAACTTAAGAAATATTTTGAACTTCTTTGCCAATAAGGCTACATCCTCAAAATCAAAATCGAAATCGTCATCTAAAAATTTAGTTTCCTCCTTCCGGGCTTTCAAAGCAATGCCCTTTTCATTTGTTGGAACTTGCTTGGAAGTAAACATATCGAGCTCATAGGTTTGTAAGTCACCTACAATCTCTTCAATTTTCGTCGAATCAAGCATACTTAAGGAGTTTAAAACAGTCACTTTTGAAACCTACTCGACAAATATCTCAAAATTTTCTTTATCTCATGGTTGTCGGGAATTATCTCTCCTAAGTTAAATGACGAGTTGAAAATATTAGACAACCTAGCATAAAACTCATCAAACGACTTACTATCTAATATCTTAATCGTCTCAAACTATGTAGTGATTTTTGTAACTTAGACGCCCTAAACGTGCTAGTGCCCTGTGACTAAGTGCAAGTGTATCCCAAGCCTCTTTTGATGTTTCACACGTCATGATACTATTATACTCTTCAGGTGTGACATGTGAGGAAATTACGTACATGCCTTTAGAGTTGTAAAGTGCTAGCCTATGTTCAGCCGCACTCCATGACTCAACGGGTTTCAAACTAGTGACCTCACCCTCTTGTGTGACTGGTGGTGTCCAACCTTTTTCAACCGCTAACTACACACGCTCATTAATGGATTTTAAAGCACTTCTCATTCTCATTTTCCAATAAGCATAATTTGTGCCATAAAAATAAGGAGCACGAAAGCATTCAAAACCTCCAAAACTCATTCCGAAAAACACAAGGTATCAAACACAATAAAAATATGTTTCTAGATCTGTTACCAATTTATGGGTCCCTTTTTTTATTTCTAATGCGAAAAGTGTTTTAAGGATGACAAAACAATTTTCTCTTTTTGTGAAAAAACTTTTTCCAATTTTTTAATTAGCACCAAGTTGTGAACTAATTTTAACTTAATCAAATTTTATCTTGACTAATCCTAAACATCCATCTAGTGATTAAATCAAGTAAAATAAAGTAAAGAATACTCACAACACCGGATGTACTAGGAAACCACAATGGAAAAAAACCTCGGACGGCCCAAGCCGAACAATCACTATGAATGTAGATTTACAGTGAACAGACACAAGTCTTACTCAACGGCTCGATACCCAAGAGGCTTGACGTTCTTCTAATTTTAAACCACCCTTATCACAAAGCCCACACAGATAGTACATCTTCCACGATACCTGATTAGGCACATATATTTCACATTTATCCTCTTAATTTCGGTATTTTTATGATCCCGTGCAGTGTAAATAGATTGGATTTGTCTCATATTTATGCTACTAACCTATTTTGGCAAGTATTCCGTGTTTTGTGTATCTCTTATGTGCTTTATAGGTATTTCATGTAAGTTAGTGCGAAGGAGAACTCAAAACAGTGAAAGAAAGCAAGAAATGTGAAGTTCAAGGGAATTTTCGTAATTTTACATCTATATTCCGGTGGTGGGAAAAGCTGGAAAGTTGAAAATCTATAAATTATAAGAATATTGGAAAAAATGGCACCCCAATCCGAGCTACGGTGAAGAAGTTATGCCGATTCAAAGTTGGAGACAGAAAGTCAAAAGTTGAAATTAATTCTGGAAGCTCAAGAGTTTCAACTCTTGAAATTTCTTGTATAATTCCTTTTTATTAGTTGTAAAACGTGGAGAGGCATGGGAATAGCCATTTTTTAGATCTATAAAAGGTCAAACCCTATTAGGAAATGGGGGGAGTTGTTTTTATCAAGTTGTACGAGGCTAGTATTTAATTTTTAGAGGATCTTGTAACCAAGAATCCTAGTTTTAAAGTTTGGCTACTATTCAAGATTCAAGGTTATATTCAAGATTCATCATTCATCCATTGCAAGTAATTTTAATTTATTGTCTTTACTGCTTTCCTAGTTAGTTTAATTAATTATTTCTTTCTAGTTTTCCAATCCCAATTCAAGTCATGTTCTCAATTTGTAGATTTAGTTATGGTTTCCTGCACTTTCAATTTTAAGTTTTCTTTTATTTTAATCATGTCTAGCAAAGTTTTCAAGGGTTGGGGTACATGAACTCATTTCGAGGTAAATTACCCATGTAGAAAATAGAGGGTAAATTAAATATTGACCGAATCGTGTATGGAAATTATACGAACATAGCCGATCTTTTAATCTCTCTTGCGTTAGGTACTTGGGATGTTTAAGAACACTATGCAAGTGTTAGTGTCCATTCACCGCTTTGTATTTACCTTTGATTTCATATGATGCGGGCTAGTTTCCTAATATATGTAATGCTTAGAATCTATAAAGATTGGATTTAGTCAAAATTTCAATTTGTAATTCTAGTATTCTATACGGTAATTTACTAAGGTTTGAGGGATTGTACTCCAACCTATGTTCTCTCATATTCATACAATTCTTGGTGTTTTGTGCACGTAGTTTATTTTTTTTCATCACAAATTGGAAAAAATCAACTAATCAATTATCTTTTTCTTTTATTTTATTTTAAGATCCACTTTAGGATTAAACTACCTTACCTTTGTCGTCACGCTCACACGTCCTAACTCCCTGTGGATTCGATACCCAGACTCACCACTATACTCCGCAAGAGTGTAGTTGAAGTTTAGGTTTTTTGTATTGAGGTTGGAAGCCGATAACAACGACTAGCGTATTACACGGACGCTCGGTTTTTCCACTCAATCAATACCTATTCACAACAGATGCATCCACGTATGTCTCAATGTCCAACGATATGGCTTGTAACGTCTACAATGTTGAACACAAACTCCTTCGCTTCTTCACCGCAAAACGTAATGTTCAAATGTAGGAAAAAACCTTATTAGTTCTAGCAATATCACTATTGCATATAGTAATGAAAACTCGGATCTTGTAAACTCTAAAGATTTGTTTTGACTTAAAAACCTTAGAAAACTAAGTGCATAAACATTCTGGTTCGTAAACTGTTTTTTCCAGAATGTATACTTACAAAATTATGAAGGAAACACGCCTTATATAATTATCTTAAGGCGGAAGCTCATTCAAGAGAATTGACATGTCGCTCGAACGAGATGTGCATGTCGTTTGAACGAGCGACGCGCACGATAGAGTTTAGATTTAAACCAACTCTGAAAAGAGAGTTTAACTTAATGCAAATCTAATCCATCCATATTAGAATAAAACGAAGTGTAAACTAATTCAAACACTATAAAAACATTTTCTTAATAAAATAACATCTTTAAACATTTTAAAATAAATTTTAAGTCCCATTAAAATTATGCATTCATACCTGAGTGATCTCGGAATGCAATTGAACTTGAAGACGAATAAACTTGCACCAATTAAACATTTGGCATAATTAAATCCTTGAATCTTTGCCGCAACGTCTATAAGCGTCAACACGTTATAGTTTGTCTGGGATCATGATAATATAAATCTCCCTATGACTTAGACGTGCTTTGTTTTGAGAATAAGTCAAAACTATACAACGAACTCAATTAGAAACTTTATCCTTACAATACTGCATTGTATAGTTCCCACTGAGCATTCAGCTCACTCCCTTATTTTATTACGGTAGGTTGCATGCAGTTTCATATTTTGAGAGCATTATACATGTAATTATTTACTTGCATTTATGTTAGTATCCTTGTTTACTTAGCCTTGGGGCATTTCCCTTAGGTTATATCACGTAGTGATTGTAAATCGGACTCGCATGCTCATAAGTGTAACGTTGACTATTAAAAAAATGGATTTGAAACATTATTTGGGGTGTTTCATTACACTTAACGATTAACGTGTGGTTCGGATCGGGTTGATCCTTTATTAACCTTTAAATCTGGGTTGTGGCGTTACAGAATAACTGTGCGCTATCACTTACTCGGCGCCCTCTTAAAGAATAACTAATGCTTCGTATTTGGCTTCATTGTTGGAAGCCTGAAATTGAAATCTCAATGAATACTCAACGTCCAAGTCATCTGGAGTATTAAGGATGAGTTAAACATTACTTCCACTGGTACACGAAGAGCCATCTACGAAAAAAATTCAAATTGGAAAATCACTGTTACATTCTTCATCCATCAATACTCTGTATTTCAAAACCTTCTGACTTTACTCAACTAATTGGAGAAATATTTCTTGAACAGTTGATGATTCTGGTTGGTCAGTAACCATCTCAATTTTCCATTGAGCTGAGCTCTCTTCCAAAGAAGCCTGCTCGGCAAGCAAAATTAGTGTGTTGGGACCTCTGCATAGGTGAATTTGGCTATGAAATCTGCAACCGCTTGCCCTTTCAGTGATGTCCTTGGTTCGTATATAATTTCATACTTTCCTAGCTAAATTGCCCAAAACATTAGCTTTCCAAACATTTTAGGCTTATGCAAAGATTACCACAAGGGTTAGTCAGTGTATACTATAATGGTGTAAGCCAGAAAATAGGGTCTCATTATTCAAGAAGCTTCAATGTGTGCTAATGAAATTTTTTCCAAACGTGGATATCTGATCTTGGCTCCTCGAAATGCCTTATTGGTGTAATAAACTGGTTGTTGGACACCCTCCTCTAACCGGATCAAGGATGAACTTACCGCAGACTCTGAAATAACCCAATAGAAGAACACCTGTTTGCTCAAAACTGGTCGGGAGAGTAATGGGGGAGACCCAAATACTTTTCAAGTCTAAAAAATCTTTCCCACATTTGTCAATCCATTCAAAGGTATTTTTAAGCACCTTAAAGAATAAAAGACATTTGTCTGTAGTCCGAGATACGAAACGATTTAGGGTTGCTACTATTGCTGTTAACTTTTTCACATCCTTCTTACTGGCCGGGGATTGTATTTTTAGTAAAGCCTTTATTTTATCAGGGTTGGCTTCAATTCCCCCTTGATTCACAATGTACCCCAAGAACATACCTTCCTGAACTCCAAATATGCACTTGGTAGGATTGAGCTTCATTTGATATTTTTCCAACGGTCAAATATTTAGGCCAGATCAGCAATGTGGTCAGCGAAAAACTTACTTTTGGTGAGGATATCATCTACATACACCTTTATGTTCTTGCCAATTTGATCTTCAAAGACTTTATTTACTGACCTATGATACGTTGCCCCACCGCTTTTGAGCCCAAAAGGCATCACATGGTAGCAATAAGTTCCTCGACTGGTAATGAAGGACGTGATTTCCTTATCCTCTAGCTTTATCTCGAGTTGGTTATAACCAGAATAGGCATCCATGAAGCTGAGCAGTTCATGACCTGTTGTGTAATCTTCCAATTGATAAATCCTTAGTAAAGTAAAGTGATCTTTTGGGCATGATTTTTTAAGATTAGTATAATACACACACATTCTCCATTTGTTGTTCTTCTTCTTGACCATTACTATATTGACCAACCAAGTCGAATATTTAACATCCTCCATAAATTGTACTTTTTGTAAATTTTTCACCTATTCTTGGATCACCATAGCCTGACACCTGTATAAATTTTGAGTTTGTGGCAGATGAAGTTGAGATCAATCCCTGGCATATCCTCATGACTCTAAGTGAATGCATTCTTCCTATCTTTAAGGAATGTAATTAATTCCTGTTTAATAGAAGGTGTTTGTCTTGAGCCAATTTGGGTAATCCTTTCTAGTTTCTCACCGTCTAGCATAATAGTTTATGTTTCTTCCATGACATGTCCTTTCACAAAGTCCTTCCCCTCGCGAGGATCTAAAGTATAAATGTGGAAAGTAGTTGTGCCCTTCTTTATGTCCTATTTATCGGATAAAGTATAATAGCATTCCAGTGCTTCTATTTGGTTACCATTTATTACACCGACTCTATAGTTGGTAGGTAACTTCATACATTGATGCATAGTAAATGGAACATATTCCAGTTTCTTTAACCCTACTCGACGGAGGATTATGTTATAGGCTGAAGGTATGTTTTTATCCAATACAAAGAAGATAATTCATTTTATCCTACTTGTTGGCCAAGTGCCGACCAGTACGTCCAACTTGACAGTTCCCAAGGGACATACCCTTTCTCCATAAAACCCTATAAGAGGCCTATAATACAGTTCCATCTTACCATCTCATAGTCCTAAGCTTTGGAAATAGTAGTAGAACATTACATCAGCAGAACTCCCATTATCAACCAAAACTCCACCCACTCTGCCATGGTGAACTCTGTAAGTAATTACTAATGGATCGTTATGAGGATAAAGTACCCCACTCAGATCGTTTTGGATAATTTGATTACTAACTTATCTTTGTTGACTTTTCTAGGTCGATCATCACTCCTCCCAGACATATCAATTTGCCTAATTGTGGGACAAGCTTTGGCTTCATTTAAGTATGCCTTTCTTTTAGCAAATCCATCTACTCCACCCGAGTCACCACCTATGATAAAATGACAAACAAAGAAAATCATGCCCACATCCATTTCTGGCTCATCGGGCTTCTTCTACAAGTCGGGTTCATCTTCATAATAGTTGTTGGGTGCCCTTTTTGCATCCTTTTTTCCTCGGTCGGGTGACTCAGATCTCCTCTTGGTATCTAGATCACCATTATGATAAAAAAAATTGTCAGCTTCCCCCGTTGAATAAGAGTTTCAACCTTATATTTTAGGGCTATACAACTATCATTGGTGTGTCCGTGATCGTGATGAAAATCACAGTACTTTGATTTATCTCTTTTATGGAAAGGCGTCCTCAGTTTCCTGGGCTAGTTCAGATCTTTATTACCCCCAATTTCTTCTAAATTGTGGTGAGCACCCTTTGTGAGTGGAGTATACTCATAGAAATTCTTGATCATGTCCTACTTCTTATCTTTTTTATCTTTCTTGAACAAATTATTCTTCTGTACCCTAGTTTTACTCTCTGGTGCTTCTTTTTCTGCCATGGCTTCCTCGAAGTTCATATTCTTGGGTGGATTTTTTGCCAGGGTGTAGTAAAGATATTTTGCCAGTAATCCACTCATTAAAGCTTTAATGGCTATTTTTTCTTTATAATCCACCACTTTTAACTTCTCCTTATTAAACTATGTTATATAATCCCGAGTGCTCTCTCCATATTTTTGGTGTACGGTCAAGAGATGAGTAACAGTCTTGATCAAATTGGCCCCAAAGAAAAAGTTACCAATTTATCAAAACTAGAAATTTTATCTCTAGACAAATTATTGTACCATATCTGGGTTGGATATGTGTTGGAACTCGAGAAAGCCCCGTCCCTCATCTCGTCGGGGACAGAATAAATGTCAACAGCAGCTTGATAGTGCTCAATATGTAAAACTGGATCAATTTTTCCATTATATTTAGAAGTAACAACCGGTGGGTTGAACTTGGAAGGTATGGGGTAGTCCATAATAGCTTGGACAAAAGGTCAGCTTTTAACAAAACTCCTTTACAACAGATTTTTTGTTTTGTCCATTTCCCCAGTCAATCTTCCATTCGTTGCATAGATATCTTCCAAGAATGTTCTTCCAGTTTGGATTTGATAGAAGAGGATTTGGTGGCTTTGTTGTGCCTATGTGTTGAACTCTCCTCCTGAGAGGTCTGCTTGACATGCATAGAGCCCCTCATACTAACTCTTGATCTCACAGATACTTATCTGTGTTCACGATGACGTTCTTGCTTCCTGTGATGACCTTTGATTACCCTGGGACCTAGCCGATCGAAGGAAAATTCCTTACTTAGCCTCTTCAATACACTTGGCCTTTCTTTGAAAAAAGATTTACATTCATAGTAGTCCGTTAATCGGAATGAAGAGGTTGCGCCAGGATTATACGATATGTCGTGAGAGGACCAGGAGTGGTAACTCTTTTCATTCCTAGTTAGTGGAGGTGGTATGTCACTTATAGAATTGGTGTATTTGTCTTGCATTGTGTGAGCCAATTGTCTGACCGACTCTTGAATAGCCTCCTGCTCCTTTAGAAGTATGTCTCGCCAAGGGGAACAGACAATTCAAGATTATTGTCTGCAGCTGCCAAGCTGCTTTTCAAAACAATATTCATTCTTCAAACCAAAGAATGAATACATAAATATATGAGGTAAAGAACGATGACTAGCAGTCGTTCCCACAGACGACGCCAATCTATTGATGTCTAAAAATGGAGTGATCTAATTTTATAATCACAGATAAATAATAAGAGCAGTCTTAATCAAACGCATAAGAGAAAGATATTTTTAAAGTGGTTCGGATATGAAGAAAGCCCACGTCCACTATTACTTTTCTTTATCATGATTACAATAGCTCAGTATGGTGTAATTGAGAATGATTGGATTCTCCCTTTGAGCTAAGGGATATTGTCTATTAATAGGGGTCCGTAACCCTAGAGATGGAATGCCCTTATATTTCGAGGTATTTACATTTATATACAATAAATATGACTCTTGGTTTTCAATGTTGATCGCCCTTCCTGCCGAGTAACTTTTGCTATTCCTGATGATTCAAATTCTAGAGTTGGTCGGCCTTCCAGTGGACTAAGTTCTTCTAATGCCGATCAAGATAGCTACATGGCCACCTTAGACGACAAGTATTTGTCTTTAATTGATCTATGCGGGGAGATAATTTTTACATACAACATACATATTCATTTATTTTTATGGTGGGTCTACCGAAAGTTAATTTATAACATTAACCGTTCCTCCAATGGTGTCGAAAACTTGACATGACTTAAAATGTGTGTTTTTATACACCCAAGTATATGCGATCATGTGAGTGATAATATTCGGTAAGTCGAACCACCGAGAAACGTTAGTTTTTACTCAAAAACTTATAAAACTTTTTAAATTAGCCTGGGATAGTCCTAAACTAAAGAAAACACTAAAGATGATATGTTTGATTTAAAATTTAACATAAAGTGCAGTTTAACTAAACTACCTAAAGTTATAAACTAATTAGAATGTAATATAAACTATCAAAGTAATGCCAACTATAAAGAAACAATGACTAAGTAAAACGAGTAATAAAAAAATCTAACTTGACAAACTATGCACAGATATATAAGTGTTTGTATAATAGGGCAAAATTTTAAAATATTTTATTATTAGTTTTTTAAAATTAGATACTTATGAGTTCATAATGTTTATGTAAATTGCATGCTTTGCAAATATGCGTCACTCAACTTGAATCAATTATAGGGTCTAAAGTCATTCAAAATTAATAAATTAACTATATGACAATTATAGGATAAGAGCCATATTTTTAATTAAATAAATCTGAATTTTGTCAAATGTAAAATTCCATCCATTTTATAAGTATTGCCAATTTAATCCTTAAACATCATTAAATACATAATAATAACTAGCCTATGGGAATTAAATAGCCAATACAATATATAGAATTTTTTCATTAATCACATAGTCTTATAAAAAAATGCATGATAAATTTCATATTTATTAAGGTTGGATCATGACAAAAATTTCAGAATTAATTTAACTTGATTAAAATAAGAGCATGTCAACTATCCATAACTATTAATTCATCACAAGCTCCTAATAAATGATTTAGCCTAACACTTTTTCATAATCAACATGATAACAAAAATAAACTTGTTGAAATTTAGTAATTGAAATTATCTAATCCACACTAACTAATATAATTCATCATAAGCACAAATTAATAAAACCAACATTTATCACTAATATTTACGAAACAATATTTATGGAAAATGAAACAAAAAAAAAAAGAAAAACAAACTGAATAAAAAAAGGTTGGCCAAAAGCTTTACTAGAAGTCTCCTAATATGTATGTGATAGAAAAGAAACACATTAAAGGAAGACTAAAGTTTTAAATAGCTAATATATCTCCTAGGGTGTTATCATCAAGTGGTTACTTTTTTTTTCTTCTTCTTGATTTCCTCATTTCCTTTTGATCATATGGTTGCCTTACTTTTATTTTTTGCTCCTTTATTTCATTTCCCCATTTTTCAGATCAAATCCTCATATTCTCACTCCTTTGCTTTTTCGGTTTTCTTCCATCCTCCTTTTATTATCAAATCATTGTTGCCCTTCTAAAACCCATGAAAGAGATAGGAATTAGGAATGTTGGTGTGTAGGTGAGTGGGTAAGTGGGGTGTAGTTCCTTCAATTGAGAAACTACTTTGACTTAAATTCAAAGCATAAAATATTTAAATAAAACTTAATGTCCCTTTCTGTCTGCATATTTTATATTTTGACCACAAAATTTCTTATAGAGTAACTCGACATTGACCCCGCTGACTTTAATATTTGCATTTAGGCACCAACTTTTGTCATCACCTTAAACTCCTGGAAAAAAGAATATAAAAATAACACTATAAGCATAATTTGAGCCACTAATAAATATAAAATTACCATTTGATCCCTAAACTTTAATAATTGCATTTAAGTCCCTACTTTTTATATACGCGTCATTTGGGCTCCGTCTGAGTCCCCATTTTTATCAAATTTTAGGGGCACTCATAAAATCAAATGAGTCAATATATTATAAAATTAAGTGTGCATAATTTTATAAAATTATACTTTTGATCCCAACTTCATCATATTTATCATTTGGTCCACCATTGTTACTCGAATTTGCATGAAACTTTTTGGGTACTTTTAAATTGATAAATAAAACTAGTTTAGCATAATTTTAGGTTTAAGAAAATTACTAGAACATTAAAATATCACTTTTACCCTTATGTGTCCAAATTTTATTGAGTATTTTTTTAATTTTATCCAAATATTGTTTAGAAAGTATTAATTAATCTGGAAAAGTACACTTCTTTATAAATATCAACGTTCATAAATTAGGGACTAAAGAGTGTAATTGTGTAATATCAAACCATTAGATAATATAATATTTCACAAAATTTAGGTCTAATCTGTAACGCCCGACTCGAATTTGGATCATCGTCGGGTCAACCCACATCGAGTCAAGGAGTTAAGGGGGGAGGGGGAGAGTCCAACTCTATTATTTAAGAAAAAACCTTTAATTGCACCATTTTATAAGGATTAAATTATCGGTTTTAATTGGGGAAACAAGTGACCACTTTAAGTAATTAGGTTAATTAATAAAGTTTATTTATAAAAATTCATTTACTCCAACAACATAAATTAAATAAAAAATAAATCATAATTGTCCCTGTATTATTACATCACTTGGCCAAAGGCCCGAATAAAATGATTTAAAATATTCCAAATCAAATGTTTCGAAAGGCAAGTTAAAAAAATGGCAGAGCATTTAAAAACGATTATTACCCTCGAGACCCTTGTCAACGTCCTTACCAACATCTCGATTCGATATTCGTGGGGTGGGGGTGGGGGTGAGGGTGAGGTTAGGGGTTTTAAAATAAAAATCTTAGGTGAGCAAACACCCAACATGGTAAAAAAATGCTAAGCTATACCTTTTCTACGAAAATACTATACATATAACATGTATTTTAAAAAATTTCGAAAACCTTTAATAATTTTGCTAGTATTCATGCAACTACCATGCAATGAACCCGCGCGATGTGCTCATAGTCACACTTAACAATTTTACACCACCCTTTATTGAGTCTAAAGACTTTTTAATAATATTTCATTCCTTAATCTCCATTTTTATCCCTTTCATTAGGTTGTCTTATTTTCATTCCTTAAGCACAACTAAGATCATTTGCATTTTCATTATCTTTTCTCAAAATCCTCCCATTATCTGCATACTTTAACGGGTTCTACACCGCTGGCTATGCTAAAATATGCCCTGACTAGCGATTTTGGATCTTTCATCCTAGGGCTCCGGACCCTTCTTAATTATTTCTCATCTGAGTCCATATTAATGTGTTTTAATATTTTTACCAATGTCCACATTATTCCTTTACTTACCTCATTCTCATGCCATTTCATTCATTTATCCGTTTTTCACGAAACCAACCGATAAGGTCAAATGAGGAAGTCCAACCACTAGGACCCTCTAATTTTATCAAAATTACGTTTTTATCCTTCGTTTACCAAAACCTTGTGAAAAATACATTTCTTTCATCATGGCATCATAAATCGTCATTTTTACATTTAAAACCAACTTTCATGATTATATGTCCCTAAAATCATAAATTAACCTTTTTCTTCAAGAAAATTCCATTTCTTCATATTTCTTGTCAAGAAAAATATTTAATGCTATAAATTCCATTGTACAAAATGTTCATTTTACGCTTATACCCAAATGTTGCATTAAATGTCATTTCTTCATCATTTTACAACATATTTAGGGTTAATATTTCTAAATTTACTATTTCATCAAGAAATCCATTTTTAATTCCACATATCATATCCATAAATTCTTATTTAACATATTACAACTTCTTAAGCATTTGTGGGAGGATTTTAAGCTTAAACCCCTTAGATATGCAACTAAACACTATATTAACATATAAATATATCTCCATTCTTATTTCCTCATTTTTCCAAGATTGAAATACCATTTGTTCATCAGAAGTCATTTTGAACTTCATTTTCATCAAAAATCCTATTTTTGTAAGAAAACTTTTAAAAAAACGTACTAAAAATATTTTTGCAAAATAAACCCTTCTAGCATGCACCCTAATAGATTTTAATTTTGAAAACACATGAAGGAAAACCCTACCTTTGATTTAAAGAGGAGAAACTTAAATGGAAAGACTTGAAAGCTTCTAAAAACTCCAAAGCTCTAAGAAAGTTCCAACTTCCTCAAGAGAGCCCCAAAAATGGCTTCTTCTACCCAACTTATTCCTCAACTAGGTTTAAAATGGGTGCTTTAGCTTTGGAATAGCTTGGAAAAGGCTTAGGGTGGAAGAAAAAACCTTGGAAAATGGTGGAAATGGGTGAGTAATGGGAAAGTGCGGCTTTAGAGAAAGAGAGCTATAAAAATCAGATGAAAATGGCCTCTTCATCCCCCTGTCCTCTATTTATAACACTTAACCCATTAACCAAAAATTAAACCCACATTTTGATCGGAGCCACTGAGACTCAAAAAGTTGGCAAATCCAATGATCCTCATCGCGATAGCGCATTAAAATATGCAGAAAATAAGATTTTTGTCTGGTTGGTTGAACGACTTAGACCTCGTTCGAATGAGATCCCTTCTCCTTTGAATGAGAGTTCTAAGGAGGTACTAACGAATGCTAAATGTAGGTGAAAAGGGGCAAGGAAATCAACCTCGTTCGAACAAGAAAGTTCCAACAAGATTCTAGAGAACGATGGAAATCAAACAGGTCCTAGTAGTTAGAAGGTCGTTCGAACCTCATTCGAGCGGCATGACCATTCTCGTTCGAACGACTTGGACTCTCGTTCAAATGATTACCAAATTTTCGCATCTCAACTTTAGGCCATTAAATCCCCAATTTAAATCGCACAAAGGACACAAGGATAGCTCAAACTTAATATTCATTCATAATATACAGTTCATAGACCAAAGGCATACAAATTACAAGGATAGACATATAAATCTCGATCACGGGTGTTACATTCTTCCCTCTTTAGAAGATTTTATCCCCGAAATCAGAACAACCATGCTAAGCAAAGAGTTTTTAGTGCTTATCACGCATCTCTGACTCGCACTTTGAAGTCTCACCCTCAACACCTTGAAACTCCCATAGAACATTCACTAGAGGAATGACCTTATTGCGTAAGACTTTGTCCTCAAGATCAAAGATGGACACAAGTCATGTCGGTAATGTGACATCTTCCTTCAACTCAATGCGATTCCAGTCGATGACGTGTCAAGGGTCATAAAGATACTTCTTCAACATAAAAATATGGAACATATTATGAACTTGGGACAATTATGGAGGTAGTGCCAAGCGATATGATATATCCCTAATTCGTTCCATGATCTCAAAGGGGATGATATATCGAGGGGAATGCTTCCCCATTTGGCCAAACCACTGACTGCTAGTCCTAGCTCTAATATTTAGTAGCATATGATCACCCACCTTAAACTCCAGAGGGATATGCAGATTATCATCATAATTATTTTGTTGGCTCTAAGTCGTCATGAGCCTTTGCCAAATTACCCGAACGTTATCAATTATCCCTATGATCAAATATGAATTGGCGAGATGATTCTCACTCACCTCAGCTCAAAAAATTGGAGAGCGACACAATTTCCCATAAAGAGCTTCATAGGGAGACATTTAAATGCTCACTTGATAACTGTTATTGTACAAAAATTCTGCCAGATGTAGATTCTCCGCCCAACTATCCTAAAAATCAAGCGCGCATGCTCAATTCGGTGCCCAACTCCTGTTGGAAGTTGTTCCAAAATCAGGACCCGAATCATGCATCCTTATCCGAGATAATCGAGAGCGAAATACCATGAATTCAGACTATCCTCCAGATATATAACCTCGCCAACTTAGCCATGTTGTCTGTGACCTTAATCGGTAAGAAGTATGCAAATTTTGTGAGACGATCCGCTATAATCCATACTATGTAATGGCTATGCTCGGATCGTGGTAAGGTTGTGACAAAGTTCATTGTGATATCGTCCCACTTCCACTCTGCTCTGGGTAATGGTTGAAATATCCCTGATGACCTCCTGTGTTTTAACTTCACCTGTTAGCATGTGTAACACTTGGCTACATATGGCCACCATAAATAATTTCATCGGTCCTTATACATCTTCGTAGCATCAAGATTTATTCTAAAATGTGAGTTATGGGCCTCCGCCATAACCCCGTCTTGAAACTCATCAATCATCAGGGACAATCAACCTGCCCATGTGCTGCACAACACCATCCTTATCCATGATAAGAGTGTCGAACACTTCACCAATATGAATACGATCACAATAATATGCAAACTCAAGATCATACGACTAGGCATCTAGAACTTTTTGACGAATGAGTGGCCTAACAATCACACCCCAAAGGTACGCCCATCATAACCCTGTTGGACATACAAATTGAACTTCTACAGTTCACCGAACATCTTTACTTAGTGACACTTCATCACTGCCAGAGTAAGATAAGACTTTCGACTAAGACAATCAACCACCATATTGGCCTTGTTGGGATAATACTCTAAGGATAAGTCGTAGTCTTCCATCAATTTTATCCATCCTTTTTTATGAAGATTGAGGTCACGCTGCGTAAAAATATACTAAAGGATTTTACGATCAGAAAACACCTCAAACCATTCCCTATATAGGTCATACCTCCAGATCTTAAGTGTGAACACCACATGGTCTAACTCCAAATCATGGGTGGGGTAGTTCCTCTCATGTTCTTTTACTTGACGGGATGAATAAGCGATTACCTGACCGTTCTACATTAATAACGCGTTGAGCCCTGACTTGGAAGCATTACAATACAGGGTTTAACCCTTTTCGCACTCTGAAAGAATAATAACGGGAAAAGAAGTCAGCATAACCTTTAACTCTTGAAAGGCCGACTTATAATCCTCAGACCACTCAAAGTGCATATTTTTTTGAGTCAATATGGTGAGGGGAAACATAACCCTCGAGAAGTTTTATACAAACCTATGGTAGTAACTGGACAAACCTAGGAAATTGCGCACCTTCGCGACTGTCTTTGTCTTATCCCAATTCATAACGACCTCGGCCTTGGAAGGGTCAATATAAATGCCCTCGCCAAACACCACATGGATAAGGAACTTGATCTCATTCATCCAAAATTCATACCTGCTGAATTTAGTGTATAACTTGTTCTCCTTGAGCACATGCAACGTCGTGCGAAGGTGATCCTCATGGTCCACATCCGATGCTGAGTAGACTAGTGTATCATCCACAAAGACCACTATAAATCAGTCTAAGTAAGGGAGATAAATTCGGTTCATCAAATCCATAAATGTCGCTGGGGTGTTAGTCAAATCGAAGGGCATCACTAGAAACTCATAGTTCCCATACCGAGTATGAAATGCCATCTTAGGAATGTCCTCCTCTCTGATACGCAACCTGTGGTACCTGGACCTAAGGTTAATTTTCGAAAACCTACCCGCCCCCTGCAACTGATGGACCAAATCGTCGATATAGGGCATGGGGTACTTATTCTTAACTGTTACCCTATTCAACTGCATGTAATCGTTGCAAAGCCGCAGGGAGTAGTGATTTTTCTTATCAAAGAGGAATGGATCTCCCTAAGTGGATACACTAGGATGAATAAAGCTCTTGTCGGTCAACTCCTCCAACTAAACCTTTAGCCCTTAAACCATCCTGTAAGGTGGTATAGAGATAGGCGAGACGCCCTGATGCACCTCTATGGTAAAGTCCACCTCTTGGCATGGTGGTAAACTAGGAAGATCATCTAGGAACACATGGAAAACTCTCTCACTACTGGGTAATCCAACACATGCCATCTGACTCATCTCGAGCCATTATACTGCAACTAATCGAAGTACCATTTATGCTCATGCACGATGGAAAATGCTACTAAAATGATAGAGAGACCCACTAGAAGAGATACTGAGACACTATGCCATTGGCATTCAATGGTAGTGTCAAAACATGACAGTTCATTTATATTAAGGATGACCTCGAACCCTTTCATGTCCATGAGAATTAATACTACTCTAGAACATAGTCTCCGACCATAACCATACAACTACGACGAACCCTATTAAGAACTACACCACTGTTAACTAAAAGTCATATGAATATAGGAGGGTAAAATCATTCTACCTCTTATCCCACATTGAATTCTAACGAGATTGAGGTAAACGATTATGATGCACCTGAATTAAAGAGTGCCTTTACCCATGCGCTGAAAAAAAAGAATTATACCTTCCATTACGGAGGGATAATTGGAAGGTACTGCAAACTATGACATGACATAGACATGTCTAGAGTTAAACCTGTTGCTTTGGCTCTCAGGAACATAACTTGGCCTGTGTCTACTCTGCCCCTGACTAGGACATTAACTATTCACCCTATGCCTCATCGACTGATGATAACCTGAGGAAAATTATTATTAGTGCAGCTGGGTGGGACACGTGTAGCTAAAACTCCTACTCAAAACATATTTGATAGTCTTATGACTGCCCTGTCGATTAACCGAATATCTATGTGAGCAATACCTCTTGAAGTGATTGAGAGATCCAAATATAAAACAAGTCCTCTCAGTAGGGGCCATGGGATTCTGGTCGTCGGTACACTGGCGGATGATAAACCAACCCCCATGGAGGTCTTTATCTTTGTAAAAAATCTTTAAGCCACGTCCCTGGACTTTTTGTGACCGTAGCCCTGGGACCCACTGGGCTTCATTCCTGATGACCTTACCATCATCCGCCTCTAACTATAACTTGATGGACTTATTCACCGCGTTCTGAAGTTTGGAAACCTAAACTCGCCATTATCCTTTGAATATCGAGGTTAAGTCCCTTAATAAATATCCTTGTCTTTTCTGCCTCATCCCTCTGCACAACATCTACATACTTATAAAAACTATCGAATCTGACCAGTTACTCATTCACTGACATTTTTCCCAGAATTAGCTGAAGGAATTCGTCCTTCTTGGTATCCTTAAATGCTTGGGGAAATTATCGGTCTAGGAATGCGAAACTGAAGTTATCCGAGTCTATAGTCGCTGCGACACTGGTGGAGTAGGCGCTCCACCAGCGTTGTTCCTGTTCAGTGAGCTGGAAGGTCACTATCTTAACTTTGTGCTCAACTGGCATATCAAGAATCTCCATAACCCGAGTGACCTCATCAAGCCACTTCTTCTGCAGGGTCAAGGATAGCTTCCCCGTTAGAGGTGGGTGGGCAGCCTCCTGAACTCCTTCAGAATGGAGGTCGAAGTAGTGCTCTCAATCGTTCTAATGCGGTTGGCCCTCTGTTACTATGATAGGGAGCCTGCAAGCTGATGCATAACCTGCTCTATGCGTCTAAGCTCACTGTCCCTGAGCTACTAGCCCCACCACGATGTTTAGTCATCTACATAAGAAATGAGAGTTCAATACACAATGATACGAATTGAAAGCGATAGGGGAAGGGATTAATTTAATATTAATTAAAGCAATAAACACAACAGACACATATAAAGAAATCATACTAAGAAATCATAAACACTCCATCACACTTGAGAATCCTATTGCTCTCATACCATTTGTAATGCTCCGACCCGAATTTGGATCACCGCCGAGTCAAGGAGTTAAAGGGGAGGGGCAGAGTCCAATTCTATTATTTAAGAAAAACACTTTAATTTCACCATCTTATATGGATTAAATTATACTTTTAAATTAGAGAAACAAGTGATCATTTCAAGTAATTAAATTAATTAACAAAGTTTATTTATTAAAATCCGTTTAATCCAACAATACTAAATAAATAAGAAATAAATCATAGTTGTCCCTGTATTATTACATGACTTGGCTAAAGGACTGAATAAAATGATTTAAAATATTCCTAACCAAATGTTTTGCAAGGTAAGTTAAAAAATAATGGCAGAGCTTCCAATGACGATTATTACCCTCAGGGCCCCTACCGACGTCCTTGCCAATGAACCTATTCATTATACCTGGGGTGGGGGTGGAGGTTTTAACATAAGAAGTAGGGGTTAGTGAACACTCAACAGAGTGGAAAATACTAGGCTATACGTTTTCTCCGAAAATACTCTACATATAACATGTATATAAACAATTCCGAATGTGTTTAAAAATTTAGCTAGTATTAATGCAATTAGCATATAATGCACCCAAGCGATGTGCTCAAACTCACACTTAACCATTTCATACCACCATTTACTGGGTCTAAAGACTATTTAATTATATTTTATTCCTTACTCTTTATTTTTATCCCTTTAGTTAGGTTGTCTTATTTACATTCCTTAAGTACAACCAAGTTCATTTCCATTTCCATTATCTATTCTTGGAATCCTGAAATTATCTGCATACTTTAACGGGCTCTACACCGTCGACTATGCTACCATATGCTCTACCCAGTAATTTTGGATCTTTCACCCTAAGGCTCTGGGCCCTTCTTATTTATTTTTCGGTCTCATCCGAGTCTATATTAATGTGTCTTAACATTTTTACCAATGTCCACATTATTCCTTTACTTTCCTCATTCTTATGCCATTTCATTCATTTATCTATTTTTCACAAAATCGATCGATAAGGTCAAATGAAGAAGTCTAACTATTAGGACCCTCTAATTTTATCTGAATTACATATTTACCCTTCGTTTAGCAAAACCTTGTGAAAAACACATATCTTTCATCATGGCATCATAAATCGTCATTTTTACATTGAAAACCACCTTTCATGATTTTCTATCCCAAAAATCATACATTAATATTTTTCTCCAAGAAAATTCCAATTCATCATATTTCTTTTCAGGAAACATATTTAATGTCATAAAGACCATTTTACAAAATATCCATTTTACCCTTATACCCAAATATTGCGTTAAATGTCATTTCTTCATTATTTTACAACATATTTAGGGTTAATGTTTCCAACTTCCTTATTTAATCAAGATACCCATTTTTAATTCCACATATCATGTCCATAAATCCTTATCTAATATACTATAATATCTTAAGCATTTTTGGGAGGATTTTAAGCCTAAAACCACTTAGATATGTAACTGAACATCATATTAACATGGAAATATATCTTCATTCTTATTTTCCCATTTTTCCAAGATTAAAATACCATTTGTTCATCAAAAGCCATTTTGAACTTAGTTTTAATCAAAAATCCCATTTTTGGAAAAAAAACTTTAAATAAACATACTAAAAAATATTTTTGCAAAATAAACCTTTTTAGCATGTATCCGAATTGCTTTTAATATTGAAAACATATGGAGGAAAACCCTACCTTTGATTTGAAGAGGAGAAACTTAAATGGAATGATTTGAAAGATCCAAAAAACTCCAAAGCTTCAAGAAAGCTCCAACTTCTTTAAGAGAGATCTAACAATGGCTTCTTCTACCTAGTTTCTTCCTCAAATAGGCTTGAAGTGGGTGTTTTAACCTTAAAATAGCTTGGGGTGAAAGGAAAAACCTTGGAAAATGGTGAAATGGGTGATAAATGAGAGAGTGTAGCTTTGGAGAGAGAGAGAAAGAGAGAACTCTGAAAATCTGATGGAAATGGCATTTCCACCCCCCTCTCCTCTATTTAAACCATCCATCACTTAACCCATTAACCAAGGTTTAAACCTAGATTTTGATACATGCCACTAATAGCCGATAACTCAGCAAATCCAACGATCCTCGTCACGACATCATATTGAAATGTGCATAAAATCTGATTTTTATCTGGTAGTTCGAACAACTTAGACCTCATTCGAACAAGATCCCCTCTTGTTCGAAAGAGAGTTATAACGAGGTACTAATTAGGGGAAAACATAGGTGAAAATGGCAAGGAAATCCACCTCGTTCGAACAGAAAACTACCCCTCATTCGAACATCAAGGCACCTTGTTCGAATTAGGGCGTTCTAACAAGATTACAAAGAACGATGGAAATCAAACACGTATTAGTCATTTGAAGTTTGTTCGAACCTCGTTCGAACAACAAGTCCATTCTCGTTCGAACGACGGCCAAATTTTTGCATCTCAACTTTGGGCCATAAAATCCCCAATTTAAATCGCACAAAGGACATAAGGATAGCTCAAACTTAATGTCCATTTATAATGAACAGTTCATGGTCCAAAGGCATACAAATTACAAGGACCAAAGTATAAATCTCAGGCACGGGTGTTACATAATCAACTAACTTGGATACCTCCACTTTGGAGGCCTCTTCAACACTTATGATGTTTATGATCCTATTTCGCTATTTCCTCCCTATGCGCTAAGAACGGTTAACACATTCGTGTATGTTTATCACCACATCAAAGGGTGGTACCTCTGCCATACTTCTGCCTGGCATTATTCACTCGAATTTTATTCATTTGATTCAACAAACATTTCCATTTCAGATGAGATCTTTGAGGTGCTGCTTCAATAGCTTACAATTATCCATTTTGTAGCCATAATCCCGATGATACTTACATCATAACATCCTATATTGCTTGTATGTATCACCTCCCATATTGGGTGGTTGTTTAAATCATGATTTATCTTTAATATGGTTAAAGATCTCGTGTAAGTGCTATTTTTAGGTGGTAGTTATGCTCTGCCGATCAGTCTTATTTCTCAATAATTTCTCTTTACCCTTAGTCTTCTCTTATTTCCCCCCTTTTTTAGTTGGGGTGGAACATGCCCTGTTCATTCCTCCTTTCTTTGATTTTACATTATTCTTTAATTTGGAGGATCGATAATTATAATTGTATGTTGCAAGGAACTCATCCTACACAATAAAGTATTTCTCTATGCGTGACATGAGGTCATTTATAAATGATGCTAGTTGTTTTATTAGTGGTTAGTATAAATCACAAGAGGCCTTAGTAATCACCAGCATGGGACTATCCTTACCTCGGCTGGGGCCAACCTAGCATAATGTCTCGGCTGAGATCAGGCCGAGACTCCTTATGACACTTCTCGGATTGAACGGACATCAAGCCTTTACAGCTCGGCCTCTCCCAGGCCGAGGTCATTCACCAACATGACTGCCGAGCATCTGTTGACATTTGGATAAGGACACCTGGGCACAAATCAGTTGTAACAAGATTATTCTCCACATGTGGGAGAATATTTCATCATCATTGCTTACATGTGATAGTGACAGATGGCATTCCCACATTGGTGAGGATATCACACACATGCTCATTGCATGCATGGGGGGTACATTACGCCCCCTAGACACTATATATAGGGGTCATCCCCTACCTTGCAAAAGGACTCCAGTTATTCAACCCTAGCCAAAACTCTGTCTAAATATACAGTAGAGAGAGAGAGAGATTGAGAGAATTGTATCCATGGCCATTAGTGCCTTCATTCAGTGATATTACTCACACACTCACTGTGGACGTAGGCCGGATTGGCTGAACCACCTATATTCCAGTGTTCATTCCTCATATCCTCACCTCCTTCTCTTATCTCTTTATATAGTTGTGCTGCCATTGTTATACTTCTATTGAGCTTGGAAACCAATACCTGGTGGTGCTAATTCTTAGCATCATCATTTTGGCATCGTCTATGGGAATCGAGAGGCTATCTCTCCCTCTTTTTCTGCTTTACCTCACCGGAGACTCTGGTGGTGAACCAGGAACCACCCCTTGTGTGGAGCTGTTTCACCATTGAAAGAGGTCCTTTAAGGTATTAAGCTCACTTGCTGTTCAAGCTCTTTATTGATAATACATGGCACCAGAATTACCACCGCCTCTTCCACCGCCTGGAGGTGGAGGGGCTAGTTCCAGTCAGGCTCCTCCCCAGTCCGAAATGGCGGAGGTGGCAGCAGCTTTGAAATCTTTAGCTGCAACACAACAAGCCATGAAGGAGAAATTTGTCCAGCTCAGCCAAACCATGATGATGAGGCCACCTGGAGTCTCACCGGACATGATAATTCCGGCGGCAGTTCAACTTCATCCTGACGCCAGGGGACCACCCCAGGCGCCCATGAAGGAACAACCTTCACCTCAGCGGAGGAGGGACGTTGCTGACCCTAGGCGCTTGCGCCTGGGGAGGCAGGGAAACCCTTGCCCAGAGGACAGGTATGATGACCTAGAAGCTGAAGAGGCCCAGGAAGACTGCTGGGAGCCGTATGAGGTGTCAGATAACATCGTACGACCTCTTAGGCAGAGCCAAGGATGTGTCGGCCGAAGAAGCGACGAGGCCCAACAAAGAGGGTCGGCCTTTGATAGGCAGAGTCAAGGATGTGTCGGCCGAAGAAGAGATGAGGCCCAGCAGAGAGGGTCGGCCTTTAACAGGTTGAGCAGAGGGTCGACCTTCGAAAGGCTGGACCCAGTCAATGACCCGAGGCAGAGGCTATTGAGGTCAAGGAGAGCGGCAGGCTCTCAAAGAGGGAATAGGCAGGCTCGGCCAGATCAAAGGCGACTCGTGGAGAGAAGATCCAGGGAGCAGGAAGAGGTCAACAGTCAACGGGTCGTGGCTGAGGAACCCTCTGTCCATCGCAGAGAGGTGGCAGGGGATAACCTCGGCCAAGTTGATGAGAGAAGACCCTGGAATGACTCAATCCAACGTCTCGAGGAGAAGATAGGGGACCTCATAAAGAGCAGGGAGCCATTACAGAGGGGCTACTCGGAGGGCTCCCCGTTTGTAGCTAGGATAGTGGGGTTCCCAACCCCAGCTAAGTTCAAGCCTCCTACAGTGACTCCTAAGTATGATGGCAACACTAACCCAGTGCACCATATCGAGATGTATCAGTCGGCGGTAGATATTTACTCGATACCCGATGAGATGAAGTGCAAGGCCTTCTCAGGAACCTTGACAGGGGCAGCGCACAGCTGGTTCACCTCTCTTCCGAAGAACTCGATCGAAAACTTCAAAGGCCTAGCTGAGCAGTTCATCCACAACTTCTGCTTTGGGGTGAGACCTCAAAAGAATACTACCCACCTCCTATATGTCAAACAGCCTAAGGGTGAAAGCCTAAGAGACTACATAGCAAGATTCAACAAGGAGAAGTTGGAGGTGGAGGATTACGAAGAGAGCATAGCCATGACCGCCCTGATAGGAGGCCTCCAGAAGGGAAAGCTATTGTGGAAACTAGCGAAAGACCCCTCCAAGTCTATGGCAGAGCTGCTGTCCACCGCAGGGAAAGTGAAGAACGCGGAAGAGGCAATGGCCGCCAAATATGAGGAGGAGAACCGTGGTAGCACTGGGAGGTCCCAGGGAAAGAAAGAGGGGAAGAAGAGGTCAGCAGATGACAAGTTCGCTCATTACACTCCTCTGGCTGTGAGCTGTGAGCAGATCCTTAATGCGATCAAGACTGGCCGGGCTCTGAGGTGGCCAGAAAAATTGAAGGACCCACCACATAAGAGGAATAAAACCCTCTGGTGTGAGTTCCATCAGGATCACGGCCATGTCACAGATAGATGCTTCGCTCTGAAGGATGAGATTGAGAAGATGCTGAAATCCGGGAAACTGAGAAAGTATGTGGATGGCAAGGCCCCAAAGGGTGGAAGAGAAGACCCTAGGAAGAGAAGAAATGACAGGTGCCGTGGCGATGTCCCGGCTAGAAGGCATGATGATTCAGAGGGTGATGATGGAGATGACCCGGACCTCCCACCTAAGGATGACAACACCCCAGTGAAGAGGGTAGGAATGATCTCCTTTGGTGTTAGCACCATATGTGGGGGATTTGCAGGAGGTGGCTCTGAGGTAGCCGATAGGAAGGCTCATGTAGCGGAGGCCAAGTCAGTGGTCAAGACTGAGGTTGTGAATCTAACGTCTTCTGACGCAGTGCATAAGAGGAAGAAGGTGGACATGGATACCCTCGTAGTGGGGTTCTCCAGACTCGACTTCAAGGGCATCTTAGCCCCCCATAATGACCCTTTAGTCATAACAACAAGGGTGCATGGGTGCGATGTAGGGAGAATCCTCATAGATGGGGGAAGCTCAGCAGATGTGATGTTCTGGACTTGTTTCAAGAGCTTGGGTCTTAGCAGGGCAAGGCTGGTGCCCTACCATCACCCATTAATATGCTTCAGTGGTGAGAAGGTACACCCATTGGGCATGTATGAAATGGATGTACAGATGGGAGATGAGTGGCCTAAGAGGCTGACCAAGAAGATAAACTTTTTGTTATGGACGAAAATGTCTTCTTGGCCTACAACCTCATCATCGGAAGAGTGGCCCTCAAAGAGTTTGAAGTCGTGCCGTCAACGGTCCACCAGATGATAAAATTCCCGACTTCTTATGGGGTAGGGGAAGTGCAAGGGGACCAGACCACGGCGCGGGAGTGTTATTTCAACACGGCCGAAGAGCGAGAGGCCCATAAGAGAGCAACCGCCACTTACAGCATTGACACTCTCGATCCCAGAGACGAAACAAAATTAAAGAATGGCAAGGCCGCGGAAGAGGTAGAATCCATCGTCCTCAATGAGGATGAGCCGAAAAAAAACCGTCCAGGTCGGCAAGGCCCTGGAGCAAGGGATCAAGGAAGAGCTGATAAAATTCCTCAGGAAGAGGCAGAGTGTCTTCGCGTGGAGTCACGCAGACATGCCTGGTATCGACCCTGAGATCATGACCCACAAGCTCAACGTGGACGGAGATGCTAGGCCTATTAAACAGAGGCGAAGAGTCTACTCCATAGAGAAGTATGAGGTCATCCGGGAAGAGGTGAAAAAGTTGGAAGAGGCCGAGTTCATAAGAGAGGTTACTTATCCAGAGTGGCTCTCAAATGCAGTCATCGTGCCTAAGGCCAATGGAAAGTGGCGGATGTGCGTAGATTTCACAGACCTAAACAAGTCTTGCCCGAAGGACAACTATCCCTTACCAAGGATAGACCAGATGGTGGATGCAACGGCAGGGCACGAGCTCATGAGTTTCATGGATGCTTATTCAGGTTATAACCAAATCTTCATGGATGTCGAAGACTCTGAGAAGATAGCCTTCATTACTGACAAGGGGACGTACTGTTACAAGGTGATGCCCTTTGGTCTGAAAAATGCGGGGGCAACATATCAACGTCTTGTCAATAGGATGTTCGAGGAGCAGATAGGTAAGACCATGGAGGTGTATGTGGATGATATGCTAACGAAGAGCCTGAAAGCATGTACTCACGTAGCGGACCTTGAGAAGACCTTTGATGTCATGGACTCATACAGGATGAAGCTCAACCCGACGAAGTGTGTCTTCGGGGTAGGAGTCGGGAAATTCTTGGGGTTCATCGTTAATCAGAGGGGGATTGAAGCAAACCCTGAGAAGATCAAGGCCTTACTCGACATGAAGACTCCTAGGAGTATCAAGGATGTTCAGAGACTCACTGGAAAGGTGGCGGCCCTTAACAGGTTTGTTTCCAGAGCCACGGACAAGTGTCTCCCATTCTTTAAAGTTCTGAGAAAGGCCTTCCGGTTGGACGAAGAGTATGAAAAAGCCTTTGACCAACTCAAGTCCTACTTGGGGTCTCCCTTGTTGCTGTCTCGGCCCATCACGGGGGAGAGGTTATTTGTGTATCTGGCAATCTCTGAGTCAGCCATCAGCGCAGCCATCGTACGGGAAGAGGATGGAATCCAGAGACCTGTGTACTTCAACAGTAAGGCCCTCCAAGGGTCTGAACAAAACTATTCGCGGATGGAGAAGTTGGCTTATGCCCTGATACATGCCTCAAGGAAGATGAAGCCTTACTTCCAAGCGCATTCCTTGATAGTCCTCACTGACTCCCCACTAAGGCAGATTCTGCACAAGCCTGAGAAGTCCGAGAGACTGATGACCTGGGCCATCGAGCTAGGAGAGTATGATCTTATCTACCAGCCCAGAGCAGCCATCAAAGGGCAGGACCTCGCAGACTTTATTGCAGAGTTCACTTGGGAAGAGGCCGAGATAGAGAGAGGTTTAGATAATGGCGAAGAGATGAACCAAAGTGTCTTCCGAGATTCGGAAGAGACTGCCCCGTACCTCTTCCGAGGCCGAGAAGAGGTTGTCCTGGGCAAAACTCGGAGCAGAATAGAAGAGAATGAAGAGGATCGATACCTCTTCAAAAAGGGGGTTATGAGAGAAGGGGTCTTCTCATCAGATGCAGACGTATGGAGCCTCTTCGTTGATGGCTCTTCCTGTGATAGTGGAAGCGGCGCGGGGCTAATACTCTCGGCTCCAGATGGCGCCAACATTAAGTACGCCTTGAGATTCAACTTCCAGGCCTCCAACAATGAGTCTGAGTATGAGGCCATGATAGTAGGTCTCTTATTGGCAACAACTCTTCGAGTAAAGCGACTCCTACTCCATAGTGACTCAAGGTTGGTTGTCAATCAAGTGCTGGGGGCATACGAGGCCAAAGATGAAAGGATGGACAAATACCTAAAGAAGGTAAGAGGGTTGCTAGAGTATTTTGAAGAAGCAAAGCTGAAGAGAGTACCTCGGCTGAGCAACAACCACGCTGATGCATTGGCAAGACTGGCCTCGGCAATGAAGACAGATTTGGGAAGGACCATTCCAATCGAGGTCTTAGGAAAAGCAAGCATCGAGGAGGATGAGGTATGTAGCCCTTGTCACAATGTGAACCTAGGAGACTCGTGGATTGACCCGCTTGTCAGATACCTAAGAGAGGGGGAGCTACCCGAGTCCAAGATGGAAAGAAGAAAGTTGAGATACAGGGCTACAAAGTTCTCATTGGTAGGAGACGTCTTGTATAAAAAGGGGTTTCTACTGCCTCTCCTCAGATGTGTACACCCTACGGAAGTACCCCAGGTCTTAAGGGAGGTTCATGAGGGTTCTTGCTCTAGCCACATTGGGGGAAGACCCTTAGCCAAGAGGATCATCACTCAGGGATACTGGTGGCCTACCCTGTCTAAGGACGCAGCAGATTATGTGAAGAGGTGCGACAAATGTCAAAGGTTCGCCACCATCCCTCACCAACCTCATCAACCTATGACGTCGATCTCTTCTCCATGGCCATTTGCGGTATGGGGAATTGACTTAGTAGGACCTTTGCCAAGAGCTGTCAACAACTATAGATTCTTGATAGTTGCCATTGACTACTTTTCAAAATGGGTAGAGGCAGAGCCGATGATAACCATTACAGAGCAGAAGACCTTCTAGTTCATCTGGAAGAACATCATATGTAGATATGGCCTCCCGAACACGCTCATCTCGGACAATGGGGCCCAGTTCAAGAATGCCTCCTTGGAGAAGTATTGCCAAAGTGTGGGGATCAGACAGTTCTTCTCATCTCCTGGTCGACCTCAGGCAAATGACCAGACCGAGGTCACGAACAGAACCATCTTGGATGGAATCAAGAAGAGGTTAGAAGATGCGAAGGGGAGATGGATAGAAGAGGTCTACGTTGTGCTATGGGCTTACAGAACTACGGCAAGGACACCAATGGGAGAAACCCCACTCATGCTGGCACATGGCTCAGAGGCCGTCATACCAACGGAGGTAGGACTGCCAACTCATCGAATTCAGACCTACGACCCTGACAGCAATGGGGAGAAGAGAAGGCTAGACCTGGATCTCATCGAAGAAAGAAGGGAAGACGCAGAGGTCAGAAAAGCAGCCTACCAGCAGAGGGCAGCAAAATTCTACAACCAGGGGGTGAAGTCAAGACCCATTGCAGTGGGAGACCTAGTTCTAAAGAAGACACTACAGAAGGCAAACAAGTTACACCCAAACTGGCATGGCCCCTACAAGGTGACGGAAGAGGTTTTGCCTGGCACTTACAGGCTAGAAAACCTAGAAGGAGAACCTTTCACTAACCCGTGGAATGCTGACCATCTCAAGAGATATCACATATGATGTATAGAATTTTATGAAAATGTACTATCTTACTGAGAGGAGGTTATTAATAAAGATCAGTTTTCATATCAAGTTCTTGTTCGTTCTTTAGACCAGAAGTTTATTATGAGGCTAACCTCTTAGGTGATGACCTTAGACCCTCATAACATCACTCGGTGGTGACGAGGTCTGAGCTCAGACACCTTGGTTAGATGACCTCAGACCCTTGACCATTAATTTGGTGATATTTATTATGAGGCTAACCTCTTAGGTGATGACCTCAGACCCTCATAACATCACTCGATGGTGACGAGGTCTGAGCTCAAACACCTGGGTTAGATGACCTCAGACCCTTAACATCATTAATTTGGTGATATTTATTAGGAGGCTAACCTCTTAGGTGATGACCTCAGACCCTCATAACATCACTCGATGGTGACGAGGTCTGAGCTCAGACACCTGGGTTAGATGACCTCAGACCCTTAACATCATTAATTTGGTGACTATTATGAGGCTAACCTCTTAGGTGATGACCTCAGACCCTCATAACATCACTCGGTGGTGACGAGGTCTGAGCTCAGACACCTGGGTTAGATGACCTCAGACCCTTAACATCATTAATTTGGTGACTATTATGAGGCTAACCTCTTAGGTGATGACCTCAGACCCTCATAACATCACTCGGTGGTGACGAGGTCTGAGCTCAGACACCTGGGTTAGATGACCTCAGACCCTTAACATCATTAATTTGGTGACACTTATTAGGAGGCTAACCTCTTAGGCGATGACCTCAGATGTCACGACCCCGACCCAAAATAGTATTAGGGAACGAGTGTCTTGACATGCCACCAAGGCAACAAATATTCTGATTTAATTGTTTCCTTAAATAAATGCAACGGATATATTATCACATGGTTATGAATCGTAAAATACTGAAAGTAAAGGAATTACGTCATCAGAGCTTTCTAAAGGAAACTTCATATATATTAAAAGTAACAACGAGTTACAACTTAAGAAAAAATTTAAACCTTATTACAAGAGAGCCAGACATGCTCTAAACAAACATTTTACAAAAAGAGCTCTAAAAGCTAAATCTTCAATATAGTCCATTTTCGTTCCGTCCGTGAGCCTAAACGTTTCCTGAAAAATGTTTATTTATACAACATCAGCTAAAAGCCGAATGAGGTTCAATCTCCAGACATTCCAGGATTTTCAGAAAATAGATACCTATTCAAGTCAAAAGAGAAGGCATATACATATATGGAGAGGAACTTGCAGTAAATAGATATAATTTTGAAATGAAATTATATATATCACAATTGGATAGCTCAGAATAAGAATAATGCAATAAATCAAATGTGATATCTTTTTCTTTCAATCATATCATTTTAATGGCCAAGTACACTCTAATACCGTATTCTTCTACCGTATTATACCCCGGTAGTTGAGGGTCAATCGAACTAGTTCGTCACAACGCCTTATTTAGGGCACACCAGCGATACACCAGCTGGGAAGGTACCATCCAAATATTTCCACCCGGTAGTCAAGGCCAACATAGTAAGAGAGTTTCCATAGGCCGAATCAATAATTTCAGATTTCAAATCAGATGTTTATATGGAGAGATATAAACAGATAACAAACGACGTAAATCATCAATATCAGATGCATTTTGAGAATAAAAGCATTTCACAAAATATACATAGTTTGCGTAATAATATAATCAAAATGCGCAAGAAATTACATAGAGTACTCACCCAAAATGGAGGTCAAATTTACTGGTATTGAGTCTTCGATCACACGTTAATTTGATAAAGATTTAAGTACACATTCTAAGGTCCAGTTTATACTATACTTTAATAATAACTTCCTCTTTTAAGGGATTACTGAATCTCTATTTGTTAACTTTTAAAACTCATTGATCGTAATTGAAGAATTCAATTCATAGTCTTTCCTCATCAGTCGGTTCCCAGTAGAGATGGAGGGTCACAGGGGAACCACTTAAATACCATCTCATCTAGACAGAACATTTTCGGATTCATTCCCAGAAGAGATGGAAGGTCACAGGGGCACCACTTAAATACCATCTCATCTAGACAGAACTTCACCGGGCCTGACTTTGGAATTACTTAAATCGGATTCCATAATAACGAGCAATTTCTTTAAAAAGAATCATTTTTAAAAGCGTATAATTTTAAACAAGTTTATAAAATCAACTTGGATTTGTTCTAAATTTTAAGTTTTGATTAGTGAATTCTTTATTGTATTTTACCAGCATAACTACTAGGTAAAGCTATAAAATAATAAATTAAAACTATAAAGATGCATTATAACATTAAGATTACCTTAAGATGAATATCCCTAAGAACTTCTTCTTAGACTTTCTCACACTTTCTCTCACTATTTCTTTCTATAATTCTCAAGGAATTGGTGTGAGTTTCAAATGATCACCCAAAGGCCCTATTTATAGTTTTCCAAATATCCCACGGTGTTGACACGTGTATTGGTGATAAGGTTTCACTTTGGTGAGTCGTCGTTCACGTGTCGTGCAACGGATCAGCCTTGCAATCTTGGTTTACCAAACGGCGACACGTGTTTTTTTCCTTTTTCTAGAGGATTTACATGAGTTTTATCCTTTCCTATAGAGGTGACACGTGTGCAGTGGATATGTTCAAAAACCGAGCACGAGGTGTCGAGGATAAGTATTAAGGGTATAAGGGTCATTTCGGACCTGAAGGGCATTTTGGTAATTTCACACCATATATTTTCAATATTTCTTTTTGGTCCCTGAAAATATTTTATTTACGAAAAGGCCCCTTTTATTTTTCATTTTGGTCCCTGAAACTTTCTTTATTAAAACCAAGTCCCTAAAGTTTCATAAAATTGTATTTTCTACCCCAAAACTTATCACTTAGCTTAGGATGTGCCATAAAATCTCAATCTGACCCATTTTACCGTTGATTCTTCAAATTGAAAAACGGGATTTGTCAAATTAAGAACTCGGAATATCATATATGTAATAATATATCATTATTAGATAGTAAGTATGACGAAATTGAAAGAAGACAATTATATATTAGCATAAGAAAATAGGGTTATTACATCCTACCCTCCTTATAAAAAGTTTGGTCCCCAAACTTTACTTACATTAATTTCCAAAAAGGTGTGGATATCTCTCTTTTATTTCATCTTCCCGCTCCCATGTTGCTTCTTCAACAGAATGATTCTTCCGTAACACTTTGACTAGTGGAATAACCTTGGTTCGTAATATTTGATCTTTATGGTCCAAGATTTCCACTGGATGCTCAATGTATGTCAAATCTTCTCTAACTTGAAGAGGCTCGTGACTTAAGATATGTGCTGGATCAGGGATGTATTTCTTCATCATTGAAACATGAAACACATTATGCACACAAGAGAGTTCAGGGGGTAAGGCTATTCGATACGCAACAACACCTATCCTTTCAAGGATTTCAAAAGGTCCTATGTATCTTGGACTCAACTTTCCTTTCTTCCCAAATCGGATTACTCCCTTTGTTGGTGATACTCGTAAGAAAACATAGTCTCCTCTTTGGAATTCTAACGGTCGATGCCGATTGTCAGCATAACTCTTTCGACGGCTTTGAGCGATTTGAAGTCGGTTTTGTATCAATTTCACTTTCTCTGTTGTGACCTGAATCAATTCTGGTCCCAATAATTTTCTTTCCCCAACTTCTACCCAACATGCAGGAGAACGACACCTTCTACCATAGAGTGCTTCATACGGAGCCATTTGAATACTTGCTTGATAGCTATTATTATATGCAAATTCCACTAACGGTAAATGATCGTCCCAATTCCCCTTCAAATCAAGTACACATGCCCTAAGCATATCCTCTAAGGTTTGGATGGTTCTCTCCGATTGTCCGTCTGTTTGAGGATGAAAAGCAGTGCTGAAATTCAGTTTTGTTCCCATGGCTACTTGTAGGCTTTTCCAAAAGCGAGACACGAATCTAGGGTCACGATCAGAAACAATTGAAATTGGGGTTCCATGAAGCTTAATAATTTCCCGTATATACAATTTAGCTAACTTTTCTAAGGAATGGGTAATCTTAATGGCAAGAAAATGAGCAGATTTAGTTAACCTATCAATAATTACCCAAATGGAATCATTACCATTGGAACTCCTTGGTAGCCCTGTCACAAAATCCATGGTAATATGTTCCCACTTCCACTCAGGGATTGGTAAAGGTTGTAATAGTCCTGATGGTTTTTGATGTTCAGCTTTTACTTGTTGACAGATCAAACACTGAGATACAAACTCTGCTATCTCCCTTTTCATGTTATTCCACCAAAACACTTCTCGGAGATCTCTGTACATCTTGGTATTTTCGGGATGAACTGTGAATCTCGAGTAATGACCTTCCTCCAAAATCTGCCTCTTTAGTTGGGCATCACCAGGTATACAGACTCTATTTCCAAACCTTAATATATCATCTCGTATCGCAAATTCAATTCTCTTCCCTTCAATAACCTCTTCTTTAATCTTCCTCAGTTGTGGGTCATTTACTTGTGCAACTTTAATTCTTTCCATCAACGTGGGTTGTATTTGTAAGTTTGCAATTATTCCTCCTTCGCCATAAATACGTACATCTATTTCCATACTTCTCAAATCTTTCAATAGAGCTTCCTGGCTGGTAATAAGATATGCTAAATTTGGTGTACACTTTCTACTCAATGTGTCGGCAACTACATTAGCTTTCCCCGGGTGATAGTGAATATTTAAATCATAATCCTTCATCAATTCTAACCACCTCCTTTGTCTCATGTTCAATTCCTTCTGAGTAAAGATATATTTCAAACTCTTATGATCGGTATAAATCTCACAAGTCTCACCATACAAATAATGTCTCCAAATCTTAATAGCAAAAATTACCGCTCCTAATTCTAAGTCATGGGTTGGATAATTTTGCTCATGGGGTTTTAACTGTCTCGAGGCATAAGCTACTACTTTTCCATTTTGCATTAGCACACATCCCAAACCATTTTTAGAAGCATCACTATAAATCACAAATCCTCCTGTACCGGAAGGAATAGTCAAAATTGGGGCAGTTACTAGTCGATTCTTAAGTTCTCGAAAACTATTCTCAACTTCCTCAGACCATTCATATTTCACCGTCTTTTGTGTTAACCTAGACAGAGGTTTGTCAATACTAGAAAATCCTTCAACAAATCTTCGATAATAACCTGCTAATCCTAGGAAACTACGAATCTCCGTTACATTAGTTGGTCTTGGCCAATCTAGTATAGCCTCGATCTTTTGAGGATCAACCGACACTCCCTCCTTGGATATGACATGTCCTAGAAAAGAAACACTAGGCAACCAAAATTCACACTTCTTTAATTTTGCATATAATTTCTCTTTCCTAAGGATTTGTAATACTATCTCCAAATGCTTCTCGTGTTCTTCAATACCTTTGGAATAAATAAGGATGTCATTAATGAAAACAACCACACATTGATCCAGATATTTCCTAAACACTCTATTCATCATATCCATAAAAGCGGATGGTGCATTAGTTAATCCAAATGGCATCACAAGAAATTTATAGTGACCATATCTAGTACGAAAAGCTGATTTCGAAATATCCTCTTCCTTAATCTTCAATTGGTGATAGCCTGACCTAAGGTCAATCTTCGAAAATACTTGTGCACCTTGGAGTTGGTCAAACAAATCATCTATATGAGGTAAGGGGTATTTATTCTTAATGGTCACCTTATTTAGTTCACGATAATCTATACATAACCTCATCGTTCCATCCTTCTTTTTAACAAATAACACTGGAGCACCCCAAGGGGATACACTAGGTCTAATAAAACCCTTGTCTAATAGATCTTGTAATTGAACTTTTAATTCCCTTAACTCTAAAGGTGCCATGAGATAAGGTGGTTTTGAGATTGGTGTGGTTCCAGGAACAAGGTCAATGGTAAATTCTACTTCTCTACTAGGAGGTAGACTGGGAAAAACATCTGGAAAAACATCTGGAAAAAGCCTAGCTATAGGAATATCTTCTAAACTAGGCTCTTTTGTTTGTAAATCAATAACACTGGCAAGGAATCCTTGACATCCTTTCTTAAGAAAACTACAAGCTTGCATTGCAGAGATAATATGCATGGGAGATAAGATGCTAGTTCCTTCAAAACTGAATTCTGGTTGGTTAGGAATTTGGAAAATAACTCTCTTCTCAAAACAATCCACCCTAGCATGATATGATGCTAACCAATCCATCCCCAAAATGAATTCAAAATCTCTTATGTCTAAAACTATCAAATCAGCGAATAGTTTATGACTACTGACATTTATAGGGCAAGACTTATATACTAATGTTCCCGTCAATAACTCACCCGAAGGAGTAGAAACGTGTATGATATGATTCAAGGATTCAGGAATATTATAAAAGAGATTAACAAAACGCACAGACACAAATGAATGGGTAGAACCAGGATCAATTAAAACTTTAAAAGGTTGTGCACATATAGAAAGTGTACCTGACACTACTGCATTAGAAACCTTTGCATCGGAAAGATTAAAGACTCTACCTTGTCTGCCCTGATCCTTATTGTCATTAGAAGTCTTTGTTGCTGTCTTCCCTTTGTTAGGACAATCTCGTATTTTATGTCCCTTTTGGCCACACCCAAAGCAACTCCCCGTCTCCAGGTAACACGGTCGCCCTCTATGAATATTACCACAACGTTGGCATTTATCAACATTAGAGGGTTTGTTTACTAAAGGTTGTCCTATATTAGGTATAGTCCTAAAGGGTTTGTTATTGGGGTTCCTTACTCTTTGTTCTCCAAACTTCCTCTTCCCCTCTCTAACCTGATTATATTATTCACTATCCTTCTCAGCAATTGTTGCCCTAGCCACCACGTCATTATATGATGTCAACTTTAGGATGGAAATTCGGCTACGAATATTCAACCTTAACCCACGTTCAAACTTCTTGGCTCTTAAAACATCGGTTATCACAACATGAGGTCAAAACGGGATAACTCAGTAAACTTTGCCTCATATTGACTAACCTCCATATTTCCTTGAACCAGACCCATGAAGTCAGCTGCTTTTTGGTCTTGCACCGTTTCGGGAAAGTATTTCTCGTAAAAGATCACTAAGAAGTCATTCCAACCTATGGGATTATTCCTTTCCCCATGAAGTCTCTTAGTCATTCTCCATCAATGTTCGGCTTCACCTTCTAACATGAATGTTCCAAATAAAACCCGTTGTTCATCTGTACACTTAAGAACATCGAACATCTTTTCCATTTGCATCACCCAATTTTCTGCTTCAGTGGGGTTAGGAGTCCCTTTAAAAGACGGAGGATTCAACTTCTTGAACTGTTCAATAGTACAACTACTTAGTTCAAGATTCCTTGTTGCTCCATTATTCACCTGATGCTCCACAATTCTTGATAGACTTTCAATTGCTTTGTATGCACCTTCCAGCCCTTCCATACTCGAACCACTAGTCCCTGGAGTTGATCTTGCCTTGGTCATTTTCTATAGTCATGGCCAAACGTAAGATGTATTATACTAACCCAAGATTGCATTTTAGAAGAACAATGATATATAAATAATTATATATAGACTATAAGAAACATGGAGGGTTATCACATAAGTCGGATATTTAATCCTATAACCTATGTATGGAGACTTAAAGTCGGTAACGTTCGAAACTTATGTTCAGTAGTCTACGGGTTCATAACCTATGCTCTGATACCACCTCTGTCACGACCCCGACCCAAAATAGTATTAGGGAACGAGTGTTTTGACATGCCACCAAGGCAACAAATATTCTGATTTAATTGTTTCCTTAAATAAATGCAACGGATATATTATCACATGGTTATGAATCGTAAAATACTGAAAGTAAAGGAATTACGTCATCAGAGCTTTCTAAAGGAAACTTCATATATATTAAAAGTAACAACGAGTTACAACTTAAGAAAAAATTTAAACCTTATTACAAGAGAGCCAGACATGCTCTAAACAAACATTTTACAAAAAGAGCTCTAAAAGCTAAATCTTCAATATAGTCCATTTTCGTTCCGTCCGTGAGCCTAAACGTTTCCTGAAAAATGTTTATTTATACAACATCAGCTAAAAGCCGAATGAGGTTCAATCTCCAGACATTCCAGGGTTTTCAGAAAATAGATACCTATTCAAGTCAAAAGAGAAGGCATATACATATATGGAGAGGAACTTGCAGTAAATAGATATAATTTTGAAATGAAATTATATATATCACAATTGGATAGCTCAGAATAAGAATAATGCAATAAATCAAATGTGATATCTTTTTCTTTCAATCATATCATTTTAATGGCCAAGTACACTCTAATACCGTATTCTTCTACCGTATTATACCCCGGTAGTTGAGGGTCAATCGAACTAGTTCGTCACAACGCCTTATTTAGGGCACACCAGCGATACACCAGCTGGGAAGGTACCACCCAAATATTTCCACCCGGTAGTCAAGGCCAACATAGTAAGAGAGTTTCCATAGGCCGAATCAATAATTTCAGATTTCAAATCAGATGTTTATATGGAGAGATATAAACAGATAACAAACGACGTAAATCATCGGTATCAGATGCATTTTGAGAATAAAAGCATTTCACAAAATATACATAGTTTGCGTAATAATATAATCAAAATGCGCAAGAAATTGCATAGAGTACTCACCCAAAATGGAGGTCAAATTTACTGGTATTGAGTCTTCGATCACACGTTAATCTGATAAAGATTTAAGTACACGTTCTAAGGTCCAGTTTATACTATACTTTAATAATAACTTCCTCTTTTAAGGGATTACTGAATCTCTATTTGTTAACTTTTAAAACTCATTGATCGTAATTGAAGAATTCAATTCATAGTCTTTCCTCATCAGTCGGTTCCCAGTAGAGATGGAGGGTCACAGGGGCACCACTTAAATACCATCTCATCTAGACAGAACATTTCCGGATTCATTCCCAGTAGAGATGGAGGGTCACAGGGGCACCACTTAAATACCATCTCATCTAGACAGAACTTCACCGGGCCTGACTTTGGAATTACTTAAATCGGATTCCATAATAACGAGCAATTTCTTTAAAAAGAATCATTTTTAAAAGCGTATAATTTTAAACAAGTTTATAAAATCAACTTGGATTTGTTCTAAATTTTAAGTTTTGATTAGTGAATTCTTTATTGTATTTTACCAGCATAACTACTAAGTAAAGCTATAAAATAATAAATTAAAACTATAAAGATGCATTATAACATTAAGATTACCTTAAGATGAATATCCCTAAGAACTTCTTCTTAGACTTTCTCACACTTTCTCTCACTATTTCTTTCTATAATTCTCAAGGAATTGGTGTGAGTTTCAAATGATCCCCCAAAGGCCCTATTTATAGTTTTCCAAATATCCCACGGTGTTGACACGTGTCTTGGTGATAAGGTTTCACTTTGGTGAGTCGTCGTTCACGTGTCGTGCAACGGATCAGCCTTGCAATCTTGGTTTACCAAACGGCGACACGTGTTTTTTTCCTTTTTCTAGAGGATTTACATGAGTTTTATCCTTTCCTATAGAGGTGACACGTGTGCAGTGGATATGTTCAAAAACCGAGCACGAGGTGTCGAGGATAGGTATTAAGGGTCATTTCGGACCTGAAGGGCATTTTGGTAATTTCACACCATATATTTTCAATATTTCTTTTTGGTCCCTGAAAATATTTTATTTACGAAAAGGCCCCTTTTTATTTTTCATTTTGGTCCCTGAAACTTTCTTTATTAAAACCAAGTCCCTAAAGTTTCATAAAATTGTATTGTCTACCCCAAAACTTATCACTTAGCTTAGGATGTGCCATAAAATCTCAATCTGACCCATTTTACCGTTGATTCTTCAAATTGAAAAACAGGATTTGTCAAATTAAGAACTCGGAATATCATATATGTAATAATATATCATTATTAGATAGTAAGTATGACGAAATTGAAAGAAGACAATTATATATTGGCATAAGAAAATAGGGTTATTACATCAGACCCTCATAACATCACTCGGTGGTGACGAGGTCTGAGCTCAGACACCTGGGTTAGACGACCTCAGACCCTGGACCATTAATTTGGTGATTTATTATGAGGCTAACCTCTTAGGTGATGACCTCAGACCCTCATAACATCACTCGGTGGTGACGAGGTCTGAGCTCAGACACCTAGGTTAGATGACCTCAGATCCTTAACATCATTAATTTGGTGACTATTATGAGGCTAACCTCTTAGGTGATGACCTCAGACCCTCATAACATCACTCGGTGGTGACGAGGTCTGAGCTCAGACACCTGGGTTAGATGACCTCAGACCCTAAACATCATTAATTTAGTGACACTTATTAGGAGGCTAACCTCTTAGGTGATGACCTCAGACCCTCATAACATCACTCGGTGGTGACGAGGTCTGATCTCAGACACCTGGGTTAGACGACCTCAGACCCTTGACCATTAATTTGGTGATATTTATTATGAGGCTAACCTCTTAGCATTCAGAGGTCATATAGCATTCAGAGGTCATATAGCATTCAGAGATCATATAGCATTCAGAGACATTCAGAGGTCAAAATAAAGGAAGAGATTGGCATTCAGTAAAAATAAGAGATTACAAATATTCATTACAAAGCACTGATGTTACAAATTACAAGCTCAGTTACAAGTCAAAAATTACAAATTACAACTTAAAGGTCTGAGGGAGGAGCATTGACAGTATCGGCTGGGTTGACCTGATCAGCATTAGTCACCTCAGCCACATCATCAGCAGGGTCAGTCCCTCCGAGATCAGTCCCATCCAGAGTAGCAGTCTGACCAGGGGCAGCAGCCTCGTCTTCTACCTCTTGCAGTGCCTGGGCAAACTGAGGGTCGGCGAAGCCGAGGCCCACAAAGTCGGAGGCCTTTATAGTGCCAACCTCCTTCTCTTTGACCTCGGCCCATTTGGTAGTGGCTTTGATACCTCTTTCGAGGTATTCAAAACCAAAACCTACGAACTCCTCAGAGACTTTGTAGTCAGAAATTATTCTCTCTGAGGCATCTGCAAGGGTAGCCTTCACAGCCGCGTTGACCTTCCTCTGCAGAACATCATACTTATCCTTCAGGGCCTTGGCGTGGCTTTGGACGAGCGCAAAGATATATTTTTCCAAACCCTGAGCCTTATTTTCAGAGGTCTGGGCCTTATTCTCGGCATTCTGTAACTCTGACCTCAGACGGTCAACCTCGGCCTTCAGGGCGCTCTCGACCTTCTCAGCCTCCTGCCCCTTCTGAATGAGAGGCAATTTCCTCAGGGCCCAGTTAGATAGCTGGTACATGGCAGTCACACCCTGCACAGATAATGAAGAGGTTAGAGGGGAGTAAAATCAGACGTTGCACTTGTAAAATTATTGGCAAAAAGAACAAGTCATACCTGGACGGCTCTGTGGAGGCCAAACTCAACCATCATGGAGGTGTCCATGGCCCTATAAAAATGCTTGTTGGCCTCGGTCATCATGTTGGCAAGTGCGTCCATGGCCTGTCTACTGTGGCCGACCACGCTATCGGTGAGTTTCAACTGGTCCAGACGAGCCGACAGGGTGTCGGCTGAGATGGGGATCGCAGCTTCTGAGGTCTTCTTTTGACTTGAAGTCGGCCTCTGATCCTCAGAGGCCAGGGCCTCAGGGGCCCTCTTCTTGGATTTGGATGTTGAGGGAGCTGGAGGAGGAGCGTTCAAGCCAGTCTTCTTTGCAAGTCTTGCCAAACTCGGAGCTGCCATCTCCCACAATTCGTCTGGGACACCTGGTGGTCTCTCTGCAAAAGTGAAAAGATAAGAATCAGAAATCAAATATGAATGATCATGGGTTAGACTTGAAATAAAAAGAAAAAAAAATCCTTACCAAAGTCAACAAGGGGACTTCCACCTAGGCTCGTCCCAGAGAGATACTGGGGGGTCAGCAGATGTTCGAATTTGACAAACAGACCATGTGCCCCTTGGACTTGCAGGGCCTTCACCTTTTTGATATTTTAAAGACTTAGGCCAGGATCGGCCCTGGAAGACATGGTGACTTTACCCCATCTGAGGGTATCCTCGGCTCAAAAGTGGAAGAGGGAACAGATGAGCCAAATTCCCATGGCCCTAAGGCGAAAAAATACCGGGGCTTCCAGTTGTGATTCGAGGTCTGAGTGACCTGAAGCATCTTCTTCTCAGGCCTCCGAGCCACGAAGTGATAGTAGCTCGGATGGTTTTTGGCCGAGGTAGGGACGTAACAACCAGCAAAGACCTGAACTGGGAGGTCAGAGTGGTGGACTGCCCTCCACAAGATGATGGATCCAATAATGACTCTCCAAGCATTGGGAGAGAGCTGCGAGGAGGCCAAGTTGATAAAGGAAAGAATGGACCTAATGAAGAGATGAATGGGTAGACGAAACCCTAACTTAAACATCTGCTCATACAAGCAGATTTCTCCAACTCGGCCGTGGTATGCCCTCTCTTCCCTCAGAGGTCTCCTTAATTTGATTGAGGGACTGATGGAGTATAAGTATCTGAAGTGCAACAGATCCACCTCAGTGACTGTGATCTCGTACTCGTCCGCCTCAGAGACGTCAACATCACTTTCAGCATCCTCATCATCGTCGTCAAGGTCAACGTCGGCTGGAGCAGACGTAGACGGGTGACCAGGGAACCTCTGAGCAAACTCGGCCCCAGTAACGGCCGACAGAGGGATGGCATCTAGAATGGGTGGCACAGCCACACTTGGCACAACAAGTTCGACCTCTGAAGAAGAATTTGAGGTGCTTGAGCCATTCTGAGACGAGGCTCGGCTGGAGACCTCGGCCTGGTCAGGGGCCTGACCAGGCCGAGGTGTAAAATCCATGGCTTCCTGGAAAGAGTCCACAGACATGGGGTCTGAGGTGGAAGACTCAGACTCAGACATCGGCAATGGGTTGGCAGAGATGTCTGTCTGATAGAAGTTCTCAGGAGGATCAGGATATACCACCTTGAGAGGTGGGGGAAAGAGAGGTCTAATAGGGAACTCCTGAGACCTACGAGCCTCTTCCTGAGCTCTCTCTATTTGCCTAATTTTTTCTAAGGTCTTCTCTCTAAGAGAAGGGAAGTCCTCAAGAAGCTGGTACAGGGGTCTGAGCATCAGAGAACGACCCAAAACTTGGAACGACCCTAAACTTAAGGAAAACTCCTAAACCTACAAACACGATTGGCTTATAAAATAAAGGGGTTTGAAGATCAAACTAAGGAATTTCAAGAAAACACAGGTCGCCTGAATCGATGAAGCTCGCCGAAAAACTCAAATGAACCACCGAAAAACTTAAAAGGTCACCGAAAAATGCAAATCGAATGTCAAAAACAAAGGAAATGGAAAAGGAGGAGTACCTGGAAGTGAATCGACGAATGAAACCAAGAGAATCCACAAGAAACCTACAGGAAACCTTCTGCAGAAAGAGCGTTGGATTGAAGAGGTTTTAGAGAGAAGAAATTTGCAGGAAACAGCTTACGCGGGAAAGAAAAGAGGAAGAAGAAAGAGGAAGAAAGGGTTTAACCCCTTAAATAGTTGGGCACGCTTCCCAAGGCCCATCATTGCCTTGGAAAACCCAAGGGACAACTACTGACAGCACACGCCAAGTTGGCACGCCCTAGATTGGGACAGGTGTCATGCAGGTGTTAGCCTTGGGACGAACAGGCCTCGGAGGTGAAGCAATCCCCTAGCCACTTGCTCTCGCATGTGACTAAGGGCTGGGGGGTGATTGATATGCCCAAGTATAACCTCGGCCAGACCTACCTCGGTCGAGATGATGGCCGAAACATTGATCGACCCTAGGAAGGCCAGGGGCGCGCGATACCATCCCTCGGCCAGACCTACCTCGGCTCAGGCCGACACTACCATCTACACAGCCAAGGGGCACTGCGCGCATCACAGGCATCAACAGCACTCTGGGTATGGAAACCTCGACCAAGGGTGGGCCGAGGTGACAGGGAGCCGACCCTCAACTTGGAACCGGTTCAACCTCGGCTTGGGATGAGGTCACAAGAGGCCTTAGTAATCACCAGCATGGGACTATCCTTACCTCGGCTGGGGCCGACCTAGCATAATGTCTCGGCTAAGATCAGGCCGAGACTCCTTATGACACTTCTCGGATTGAACGGACATCAAGCCTTTACAGCTCGGTCTCTCCCAGGCCGAGGTCATTCACCAACATGACTGCTGAGCATCTGTTGACATTTGGATAAGGACACTTGGGCACAAATCAGTTGTAACAAGATTATTCTCCACATGTGGGAGAATATTTCATCATCATTGCTTACATGTGACAGTGACAGATGGCATTCCCACATTGGTGAGGATATCACACACATGCTCATTGCATGCATGGGGGGTACATTACGCCCCCTAGACACTATATATAGGGGTCGTCCTCTACCTTGCAAAAGGACTCCAGTTATTCAACCCTAGCCAAAACTCTGTCTAAATATACAGTAGAGAGAGAGAGAGAGCTTGAGAGAATTGTATCCATGGCCATTAGTGCCTTCATTTAGTGATATTACTCACACACTCACTGTGGACGTAGGCCGGATTGGCTGAACCACCTATATTCCGGTGTTCATTCCTCATATCCTCACCTCCTTCTCTTATCTCTTTATATAGCTGTGCTGCCATTGTTATACTTCTATTGAGCTTGGAAACACCATACCTGGTGGTGCTAATTCTTAGCATCATCATTTTATTAGTGGTTAGTATAAATCATAGGTTTTAGCAATGATAAATTTGAATAAAGAGATAGCCAACTGCTCATTATAATTGTCAATATTATTATACATCTTCGACAAACTTTGAGCATACTTTCTTAATGATCATCCCTATTTCTTCGTGAAATTAAGGAGTCAACCTCCTTGACGACTTTACTGCTGGAGATGAAATCAACATTGTACTACTCAACCAATTTTTTAAAAGTTGAGATCGAACCTTTGGTTATCTTCTCAAACCACTTTAGTCCGATCTCCCCCAAAGTCGAAGGAAAAAAAACACATAAATAAGTTTTTTGCTCATCATAGAGACATGAATTGCTAATAATGACAAAGGTGATAAGCATGGTCCATTTTGATGTCATATGTGGAGATTCCAGGGATCGATAATTTCCATAGAGGATATATATCCTCATTTTTTTGAGTGAATAAATGGGATCCAAGGCGCAATGCCCTCCAGGATAAAACCTTAAAAGATCGAACTTAGGTAGTCTATAGTCAGCCTTCCAACTCCTTCTTTATGAAGTGTTTCTAGTCCTCTTGGCTTGGAAACCGACTCTGCCGTTGAGGTGGATCAACGGGAACTTCATTTGAACTTCCCTAGGATCACACTAGGGGGCACACATTTCAGGTTCGTTCAGTTTAACTACTAAACCAGAACTAAAAATCGGGGTGGTTCGGTTCCATAATTTTGGAACCGAAATCGGAACTGATTTTTTCTGGAACCGAACCGATGGTTCTTAGGTTGGTTCAAATCAGTTCTCGATTTTGGTTACATTTTTTAATAAAAACTTCAAATACATTTCAAAAATATTTTTGTAACTTAAAAGCAACATTTGTTCTTCCTTAATGTTTTATCATATTATTCAATATAATTTTGAAGTTGGTCCCTAATCTTATATCACATTTGATAGCCCTGAAAACACCCTAAAAATACTTGGATTTTATAGCATGGTTCATTTGCGTTTATTGTACACATCTGTGTGACATCAAATATGTCTATAAAATATGTCAATTCTTTCTCAAAGTCGACAAAGTAAGCAATGGAATACCTTAACTTTAGGGTGTGGTCCAAACAAATCATTCTCTTTTCAGCACATATAAAGGAAAATATTAGCGTGGCTATATATATATATATATATATATATATAGAGAGAGAGAGAGAGAGAGAGAGAGAGTCCTTTGCACACCAAGTTTACATACTTGCTGGCGCAGACCTATTTTTTTAAATATTAAAAACAATATTTTCTAGTTTAATTCTTTTATATGATATTTAAAATTTTTAAGGGACTCATATAAAAAAATCAGCTAAAAAAAACTTTTTCTGAGTTTTTTTTATGTTTCTTCCTTGAAATGTTTAAATACCATACAAAAATATTCAACTCAAAAATAATTTGTTTACTTTGTCAAAAAATCGGTGCCCAAACTTGGTATACAAACTTGGTTGTGCACAGGAACCTCTCTCTCTCTCTCTCTCTCTCTCTATATATATATATATATATATATATATATATATATATACGGTAATGCTTTTGTACAGACCAATCCGCATTTTAAGAGCGCGGACCGAACATGTGTCACTTGACGGTGAGCTTAAAAATTATCGGCTAAATTATAGGCTCTCACTCTCTTTTCTGGGCTCACCGTCAAGTGACACATGTCCAGTCCGCACTCTTAAAATGGAGAGTATTCCGCACAAGTGCATTATTATATATATATACACACCCCTAAGTTTTTTGGGTTCCCCGGGAACATAATTGTTACTTCAAAACAAAATAAAAGAAAATCATGCCTTATTGATCTTTCTCCAAATGTTCACTATTGAAAGATTTACAAAGCAATTACTTCTCCCTCAAGTATAATTACTCAGTATGCAAATATGCCTGGGTAAATATTCTAAAAGTAGTCAACGATTTGGCAGCCGAACATAAAAGTTTAATGAACCACTGCTGTGGATCGTCATATATGTAGCAACAACATCTCTAATATGCACCTACTCAAGGGTTGAGGCAAGGGGTGGTGACGTGATGAGGGGTGTGTGGTGGCGGCAGTGAGTAGAGAGGTGAGGGGATGAGGGTTGGGAGAGAGTAGTTAGAGATAGGCCTGTAAACGGATCGGATTCAGACCGGATCAGGCAAATCCAAATCCATATCCGTTTATGTTAAACGGATTCGGATCCGATCCGTTTATTAATCGGATCGAATCAGGCAAATCTAAATCCATATCCGTTTATGTTAAACGGATTCGGATCCAATCCGATTATCTGTTTTTGTTAAACTTGATTTGCAACATTTTTATTTTCAACTCTTATTTCATAAATTTATTTTGCAAATGTTCCAAAAAAAATAGATAATGAAATAAAGAACTATTACAATATAAATTTAAAATATATATTAAAAATATTATTAAATACAATATATATCAATTAAAAATATATTACATATAATTTATATATATATATATATAAATTATATGTAATATATATTAATCGGATCGGATTATTAACGGATCATAGTATATGAATCCAAATCCGCTTCATTTAATAAACGGATAATCGGGTAATCGGATTTTAGGCATGATCCATATCCGCTTAAATGGATCGAATTCGGATTCGGATAAAATCCAATCCATTGACAGACCTAGTTAGAGAGGTGAGAGTGTGAGAGAGAGAAATTGGTGCTTTAGCCTTAGAAATAGATGGTTAGGGTTATTGAGTACTATATATATACTACATAATAAATAAATAAATATGTAAAAAAAAATGAGAGTGTACTTTCAGTTCGGTCCCAATTTTGGTGCCGATTCCAAATTGGTTCAGTTTTCGTGTCGAATCGGAATGGTTTATGGTGTGACCAGGAACCGAACCAAAAATTTAGGTTTTTTGAAACAGAACCCGAACAAATAATAAAAAACTGAACAAAATCAACCCAATAGAACCGGTTTGATTCGATTTAACGAAGTTTCGATTTTACTGTGCACCCCCAAATCACACAGCGGGGCGGTTGGCGACAAAAGTTGGATGATGAAATATAAATATCTCTCATCGTGTAGAATTCAACGAATCTCCTACGAGCTCTTGTCTTGGGTCTATATGTCCGACCATCGTTAGGAGATGGGGGTGAGTCAGGTGATTGGATCCTCCTTTTGGACCCTATGGGTGTTAAATCAATGACAATGTAGTCTCTTATGAGACGAACGTTCTTGCTGGTATAACGCTTAATCTCACCATCATGTTGCAGCAGACGCTCTTCAAACGCATTGATTAACCACGACGTTGGATTTTGGGATGAAGGCTGTTGAGAAAAAGTATTATGGCGACGACTGTAATAACTAGGGTTGGATCGATGGCATAATATTCCTTTAGATCTGACATTATTTCGAAACATCAGAGATCTGCATCTCAATCTGAACCTCAAATCAGTTCCAGTGACCTCCACGGGAGCCAAACAACTGTATTAAACTCACAATGACAAATATGGAAATTTTCAGATGGTGGGACCAAAATACTTCCACAAATGACGCTATATTGTAGGGGGTCAATCCTACAATATGAAAAGTACCCAGTTTACCCTAATTTCAGTAGTACCCCGACCCAATTAATGAACTAAAATTACAATAGAGATTATTAAATCTCGAGGAACAAATAATAATTACGGAATTTGGAGTAGTAAATTGGATTGTATGAAAAGAATTTTTAGATTTTACACCATTTGAGGATTATATGGAATTATTGGTTAGAAAGTAATTAAAACATATGGGCATTTCTTATATTTTGAAAGACTATTGGGGGCAAATGTGCAAGTGTAGAAAAGGTAAAAATTGTAAGAGAAATTTCGTCCGTGCTGACTTGGTCGTTCAAACGACTTCCTTGTCGTTCGAACGACGTTAATTGTCATTCGAATGAGAAGTTCCATCGTTCGAATGACGCGCCTAATAGATCGCCGCTACTATTGTTTGAAATGTTGTATGTATCGTGACCTTATGATCAATATCGATCAGTATGTTGTCGATTTAGGAGTAATTACATACCAGATATGGGAAGGTTTTTGCTCGTGAGGTTGGCTCCTTTGGGTAACAATTCCTTGGTTTGGGTATGAGAGAGAAATCATATGAGGTTGAGAGAGGAAGAACTCGATCAAATCTCTAACGCCTCCCTCTCTATAAGCTCACAACTCTCACATTTTAGTGCACTGCCTTCCATCGGTTTAGACTTCAACCTTACATCCACACCACTAAACACTTATATGTCCATCGTAAATCTATGGCTACGTGGGATAGAAGTTGTTGTTGGAAGTCATTGATGGGTGTTTGAGGAGGTGTTATTAGAAGAAAATGAAGGTATTATTGGAGGTATTTGAAGAGGGTTTTAATGGAGTTTTCTTCAAGGGTAACTTGGTGGTGCAAGACAACCCTTTTAAGGCCACCTTAGGAGGTGGAGGGTTGTCATCTTTCTTGATTCTTCCATGCCTTCTACTGATTTAGACTTCATTTGAGATGAAAAACACTAACTTGATTTATGTTTAATGAGTAGTATATTTCAACAAGTTGTTTACATATATTATGTTAAATATATGGGTGTGGTTTATCGGCTTGCATCCTAGTGTTGATCACTAACCATATTAGTATTGCATGAGATGGTATTAAATGATGATATAACAGGGGTCTTCAAACATAATAAATTTAAGAATATAATAATAAATATTTTTATGAAATGAAAATGCGAAAAATTATTATTTTAGCATATTTTCTAGTAAAAGAAAATAATGGACATTTTTATGGGATAAAAATGTGAGAAAATATTATTTTAGCATATTTTCTAGTAAAAGAAAATAATGGACATTTTTATGGGATAAAAATGTGAGAAAAAGTTATTTTAGCATATTTTCTAGTAAAATAAAATAATAGACATTTTTATGGAATAAAAATGCGAGAAAATGTTATTTTAGCATATTTTCTTTTAAAAGAAAATAATGGACATTTTATGGAATAAATGTATGAAAATGTTATTTTAGTGTGTTCTCTAGCGAAATAAATATTGGGCATTTTCTGAAATATAAAATGTAAGGAATTATTACTCTTGTTTAGAATTAAAGGAGAATACATGTTTGTTGCAAATGGTATAAATTCTATAATGAATGTATGTTTGAACCATGTAAACGGATGTTTGAATATTAAAGTCCACTTTCTCATGCACATAAACTTGTAATGTTTTGGTAATAAATATGTTTAAGGAAAGCCTTATTGGGTCTACACATTTAATAAGACAAATGGAAGTTTTGGTCTTAAAGAATTGTGAAATTTAGGCAAAGGTGTGATATTAAGCAAGTGTTAAAATGGCTAAGGTATTTTAAAGGTTAAGTTGAAAATCTAATAACCATTTTGGGACATAACACTTATTAGGGAACTAAATTGCAAGTTTAGTAAACAAAGGGTAAATCGGTAATTTACTTAAGGTGAAACATTTTTATGGAATAAAAATGTTAAAGAATGCCTTTACACTAATGTGTGTGAAAATGAATTAAATCCTAAAGCGTGAACGAATTTAGTATAAATCATGTGTGTATGGATAATGGACTAAAAGAAGAAAAGAAATAAGTTTTCAAGTGTTAATGGAAAAACGGACGTTTAACTCCGGGTTATGGCTTCGGCCTGGTAAAAGTAAAGAAGTGGTGTAATGTGGACATTTGTAAAATGTTAAAACACTTGAAAGGAACTCGGATGACAAGAGGATAAAGCAAGAAGGGCCCTGAGCCCTCGGGTGTTTAGCCCTAAATCACTGGCCAAAGAATATGGTGCGCATAGCCGTCGGTGTGGAGGTCATGTAAGTATGCAGTTAATTTAAAGATTCCGAAAAAAGATGAAGGAAATATTAAACGCATCAATAAATGGTTTGTGTGGTAGTGTATTAATACAACCTAACTTGAATGGATGAATAAATGTTCCGATAAAAGGTAAATGGACAAGTAAATGCGTAAATCTATTAATATCCATAAGATAAGGCAAAATGGGATAAAGTAAGTTGATAAATGTGTGATTAAGCAACCAAGTTGTTAAACCCATAATTTCATAAGTAAGTATTGAAAGGGCTTTCAAGTAACAAATAAGTATTTTCAAACACGATGAATTCGTGAGTTGAAACGGAAATTTTCAATGAAAATATTAAAATGTGTGTTAATGAGTTGGAAAGAGTGATTACGCTAAAGTAATGGAAATTTTCAATGAAAATATTCAAGTGTAATGGCTTTAATTGTTGAGCCGGGTGTGTCAAATAATGTAATAAGTTCTAAGTATGAATAAAGAGAGAATTTAAGAGATTAAAGTTAATTAATCTGGGCACATGAGGTTTTCGAAATTAAATTAATTAATGCATTGAAATATGTATTTTTCAAAAGTATACATATGGTGATATATACATATTTTCGCTTGCATGTGGTTGTAGTGAGTGAGTATTCCCTTTTGCCGTTCGTTTCTATATTGCTTGTATAAATTCCACTGAGCATAGGCTCACATCCCCACTTTGTTACGGTAGGTTGGGAGCGATTTCGTATTTTGAGGGCGTTTTATAGGTAAGTATACTTTATTTGTATTACGTCAGTAACTCTGTTTGCTTGGATTTCGGGGTGCACCCTATGGGTCCCTCACGTAGTTTACCTTGAAATTGGAATCGCATGCGAACAAGTGAAATGATAATTAAAATAAAACTGTACTAGCAATATAATTTAGGTTGTTTCATTATACTACACACATAACGCTTGATTCAGACTGGGTTAACTCATGAGTAACCCATAATTCTGGGTCGGGTTGTTACAAATGGTATCAGAGCTCTAGGTTCAAGGTTCCTTTAGGGTGTGAAGTGGTGAGGTTGGTATTGGATATTTCGACGACGGTGTGGTTTGGGTCGGTCATGCTAGTCTGATGACGGTAAAATTCGTGTCCTCGACGGTAAAGTCAAAGAGGTTAGCATGACGAGTGAGTTAGTGCCAAGTGGCATACGATCAAGTAGTTACATAAATCGCTTTCGCATTTTTGATTATGTATGTTGATAATTTATGGGTGTCCACATAAGCCAGTAAGTGGTGACATCGTAGTTCATCGTGTCAGGTGTTTTGTGTTCCAGAATTCATAGACGTAGAGTCTTGGGAGATGTTTGTAGAATGAAATATCGCTTGTTGGGCAAGTGGCACCAAATTGGGAATAATCAACGGTAGGATTAGTTGTTAAAGTGTCATAATTATGTAAAATGAAATCGTGATTCAAATTATATGGTGTGACACATATGAGGGGTCAATATCGATGTGATAATTAGGAAATTTCGACCTTTGGGGTAATACCGTGATTAATGATAAATTTGATGAGCATGTAAAATTGTGTGGGTCAACATTTAGAAATATGTACATTCAGCCTTAGTTAAACAAGATTCTATCCTTGTGACTCAGTGCCCTAGTGGCCATTAACTAATGAATGCACGTTATGATCCATGATTAGAATTGATAACCATTTATGACAAATGAGTCTTGTGAGTGCTAATGATATGTTGTAGTGACAAGAGAGTGAACCTTAGACAACTCCTCGAAGTGGTGATTTAAATATTAATGCAACATTTGATGAATATGATCTTTAGTGACACCGGTAGAGTATACCTACGAATGTTTGAGTTGTACATAGTGTCTTGTATCCTACCAAAAGCTTTCGTAATCGTGGTGACGTCGTGTAGTGTTTGCCACGACTTAGCTTAGAAGATTAAAATTGAGTGACTGAGTAGTGTGGTTACAAGTGTTTGTTTCATGGTGTGGACATATTATATCCCTCGGTTATGGTCTTAGACTTAGTATACCAAGATTTATGTACCTTGACTATAGCATGGGTTTAGATAATATTGATGATAGGGATAACTTAGGAGTGAACTTAGAAAATTGTGGCGACTTAGTATCAAGTAAAAGAGTTACGATGTTTAGAATAGGGTGGGCTTCCTCTTTGGGAAATACCCGACATCCTGTGTCCTACCAAGACTAGGATAGTATTAATTTATAGTTTAACAATTGTAGTATGGTGTTGAGGAATAAGGATCCCTTATGGCGTCCGTGGTATGGGCCTTTTTTATAGGCAGTGCTCGACATCCCATATACTACCAAATATGTAGTTGCGTTAATTAGTTGATTAACACGTAGTATGATGTTTACATAGTGATGGTTGAACGCTCATTGAGAATTAGGTGAGGTGGTATAGTGAGATTGACTTCGAGTTAGTAACATGATTAGGCATGTGAATCTGTATTGAAATTTCCTTAAATTGTATACATTGGTTTATCTGGCGAATTGATTAATACGAGTGGTACACTTTCCTTATTAATAGTGAATTTGAGGTTGGGTACCGTGTATTACGTTTGGGACTCATTGTTCCATTGAGGTTTATGTAGTGTTGTACATTTCATAGTGATGAAACTCAAGGTTGTGTAGCATAGGTCATGGTATGACTTATGGTTTCTTATAATATGTGTGCAAGCTATTTAGAGAAATAATTGAGTTTGATGTTGTCACCCGTGAGGCATTGGGAGTCATTGTTGTATCAAAATTTATATAAGTGATGGTAAACCATTGATGACTATAGTACAGTTAGATCATGTTGACTTGTGAGGTTTCCTTGGAGTTAGTGCAACGACTTTGTTTATAGGCATGTGTCCTGATATGACCTTCGAGGACAATTTCTAAAATAGGTTGGGCAATGCTAGCTGGTTCACCTAGGAGACTTAGAACACGATGATGTCATTGTGATTTTTAGAGATTACCCTCGGGATAAAGTATTGGGCTTAAATATAGCACCTGTGTGTGCTACTTGTGTGGTCAGTAATGACTTTGGTGAGGGAAATCCTTAGGTTTTAGGAATGGGTAATGCTTAAAAGTTTGAGGTGCCAATAGGGTGATTATAATTTTGCATCATGTAGATTGTACCGAGAGTTTTGGCAATGGTCTGTGAGTTGAATGTTCAAAACTAGGTGAGCGTTGTGTTTCACCTAACGAGAGTGATCCCGAAAATTGAGGTTAATTATTACGAGTTAAAATTATGAAGGCCTAAGTGTAATGGGTTAGTGACTAGCGATAAGTGTTAAAGGAATGTAAATTCATTTGGTTCAATTGGTTTTACTTACTAGTGGTAGGAATGTGGCTTTAGTCCTAAGGAGGGAAGCTTTGCGTTTGAGCTTCCTGAAGAAATTAGTTTGTATTCCATCCGTCCGATATGGATGGATAATTCGTTGTTAGAACTTGTCAGGGTTAAGAGGAAAATTCAGGGTACATGGCAAGGCTAAGGTACTTAACAGGTGTCGGTAAGAGTTATAGAATTCAAGCGTACGTTGTAGATCCGCACTTCATGTGGGTCAAATCATTATCCAAATTTGGTTATTTCTTTTGGCAAGTAGTCTCCTGACTCATTGCATTCCTTGTATCTTCGTGATCCCGGTAATGGGAAATTATTGATCAGTTATGATTCGAATGCGACGCTACATAGGCTCAGTAGTGATGGGGGCTAGGTCAGTTGTGGCTGATGCATCACGGTATATGAGTGCGCTTTTTTTCAAAAGCACTTGGTTCTACACTAGTTCGTGTGTGCGCATGGCCTCACGTTTGCTACATATTATTTCCATATGTACTTGATTGCTTAAGTCAATATGTATATTAGTTAAGTGTTATAACTAGTTACAACTTGGTCGTGCATCGCGGGGTTGTAACTTGAGAACATTGTGAGTATCAGGCCCTGATAAAACATTAGGTGCTATCGTTTTACTCAGTTATGATTTGTACGGATTGAGGATGTGATTGCTCTTGTATATTTGTGTTGCAATATCTGGGATGACTCTAGGTCAGCATAAGGATCTCGTACGAGATATCGGTCGGGTAGACCTATGTGGTAATGTGATTGTCTCAGGAATCATTGATGAATATGATGAATAGTGTTTAGGTTGTCTCAACTTGAGCTTAGCGTAGTTTACAATCGTTTAAGGAAACATAGGTTGCAAATTCTAACGTAGAAATGATCTATAATAACGACTTCATTAGTGATGGTACCATATTTGACAAATATTGATTATCTCGAGGTTTTGTTTAGGTAGACACGTTAGGCATGCTAGAGAATTATTAATAAGGCCTTAGGGTTCGTTGTGAGTGAAATAATAATGGTGATTGATTAAATTGTAGTCTTTGAATTTTAGACCATAGTGTTGAGGATGCCCTAGGATTGAAAAGTAGTGGTAGATGATTGGATTATATGTCGTGATAAGCTAATAATTTTGAGGACAAAATTCCCTAAGGAGAAAAGTTTGTAATACCCCACCGTGATTAATTAACAAAAATTACATAGAGAGATTTTTAAATTTGGAGGAACAAATAATAATTACGGAATTTGGAGTAGTAAAATGGATTGTATGAAAAGACTTTTTAGATTTTACATCATATGGGGATTGTAAGGAATTATTGGTTAGAAAGTAATTAAAACATATCGGAATTTCTTAGATTTCGAAAGATTATTGGGGGCAAACGTGTAAGCCTAGAAAAGGTAGAAATTTTAAGAGAAATTTCGTCAGTGCTGACTGGTCGTTCAAATGACTTCCTTGTCATTCAAACGACATTCACCATCATTTGAACGAGAAGTTTCGTCGTTCGAATGAGAAGTTCCGTCGTTCGAACAACGCACCTGTCAGATTCTCGTTACTGCTGTTTGAAGTGTTGTCCGCATCGTCACCTTTGGATCAATATTGATCGGTGTGCTATCAATTTAGGAGTTATTACATACCAGATATGGGAAGGTTTTTACTGGTGCGGTTTCCTCCTTTGGGTAACAGTTCCTTGGTTTGGGTATAAGAGGGAAATTATATGAGGTTGAAAGATGAAAAACTCAATCAGATTTCTAGCTTCTCCCTCTCTCTAAGCTCACAACTCTCACATTTTAGGGCACTGCCACATGCCGGTTTAGACTTCAACCTTACACCCACACCACTAACACTTATATGTCCATTGTAAATCTATGGCTACGTGGGATAGAAATTGTTGTTGGAAGTGTTTGATGGATGTTTGAGGAGGTGTTATTAGAAGAAGATGAAGGTATTATTGGAGGTATTTAAAGAGGGTTTTAGAGGAGCTTTCTTCAGGAGTAACTTGATGGCGCAAGACAACCCCTTTAAGGCCACCTTAGGAGGTAGATGTTTGTCATCTTCCTTGATTCTTCCATGCCTTCTAGTGATTAGAACTTCATTTGAGGTGGGAAACACTAACTTGATTTAAGTTTAATGAGTAGTATATTTCAGCATATTGTTTAAATATATTATGTTAAATATATGTGGGTAATTTCTTGGCTAGCATTCTAGTGTTTATCGTCAACCATATTGGTATTGCATGAGATGGTATCAAATGATGATATAAAAGGGGTCTTGAAACATAATAAATTTCACAATATAATAATAAACATTTTTATGAAATAAAAATGTGAGAAAATAATGTATTAGCATATTTTCTAGTAAAAGAAAATAATGGACATTTTTATTTGATAAAAATGTGAGAAAATGTTATCTTCACATATTTTCTAATAAAAGAAAATAATGGACATTTTTATGGGATAAAAATGTGAGAAAATGTTTTTTTAACATATTTTCTAATTAAAAAAAGTAACGAACATTTGTATGGGATAAAAATGTAAAAAATGTTATATTAGCATATTTTATAGTAAAAGAAAATAAAATACATTTTTATGGGATAAAAATATGAGAAAATATTATTTTAGCATATTTTCTAGTAAAAGAAAACAATGGATATTTTATGGAATAAATGTATGAAAATGTTATTTTAGTGTGTTCTCTAGCGAAACTAATTTTGGGCATTTTATGGAATAAAAATGTAAGGAATTATTACTCTTGTTTAGAATGAAAGAAGAATATATATTTGTTGCAAATGGTGTAACTTGTAGAATGAATGTATGTTTGAACCATGTAAACATATTTTTTAATGTTAAAGTCCACTTTCTCATGCACATAAACTTATAATATTTTGGTAATAAATATGTGAACTAGTTTAAGGAAAGCCTTGTTGGGTCTAAACATTAAATAAGACAAATGGAAGTTTTGGTCTTAAAGAATGTGTGAAAGTTGGAAAAATGTATAATATTAAACAAGTGTTAAAATGGCTAAGGAGTTTTAAATGTTAAGTTGGAAACCTAATAATCGTTTTGAGAAATATCACTTGTTAGGAAGCTAAATTGCAAGTTTGGTAAACAAAGGGTTAATTGATAATTTACTTAAAGTGGAATATTTTTATGGAATAAAAATGTTAAAGAATGTCTTTACACTAATGTGTGTCAAAATGAATTAAGTCCTTAAGTGTGAATGAATTTAGTATAAATCACGTGTGTGTGGATAAGGGACTTAAAGAAGAAAAGAAATAATTTTCCAGGTGTTAATTGAAAAACGGGCGGTTAAGTTCAGGTTTTGGCTTCGACCGGGTAAAAGTAAAGAAGTGATGTAATGTGGACATTTGTAAAATATTAAAACACATTAAAGGAACTCGGATGACACCGGGATAAAGCAAGAAGGGGCGGAGCCCTTGGTTGAAAAGCCTTAAAGCATTGACCCGAGCATATGGTGTGCACAGCCGTCAGTGTGGACCCCGTGTAAGTATGCGGTTAATCGGAAGATTTCTTGTAAAGGTAAAGCAAATATGGAAAGCATCAAGAAATGGGTTGTGTGGTAATGTTTTAATACAACCTAACTTGAATGGATGAATAAATGTTCCGGTAAATGGTAAATGGACAAGTAAATGCGTAAATCTATTAATATTCATAAGATAAGGTAAAATGGGATAAAGTAAGTGGATAAATGGGTGATTAAGCAACCAAGTTGTTAAACCCATAATTTCATAAGTAAGTATTGAAAGGGCTTTCAAGTAACAAATAAGAATTTTCTTACACGATGAATACGTGAGTTGAAATGAAAATTTTAAATGAAAATACTAAAGTGTGTGTTAATGAGTTAAAAAGAGTAATTTCGGTAAAGGCATGTATTTTGGTTAGATAAGTGTAATGGTTTCAATTGTTGAACCAGGTGTGTCAAATAAAGTAAGAAATGCTAAGTGTGAATAAGGGGAGCATTTACAAGATTAAGGTCAATTAATCTGGGCAAATGAGGTGTTCGAAAATAGATTGATTAATGCATTGAAACAAGTATGTTTTCAAAAGTATACATATGTAGATATATACATATTTTTGCATGCATGTGGTTGTAGCGAGTGAGTATTCCTTTATATCGTTCGTTTAACGCTTGTATAAATTCCACTGGGCATAGGCTCACATCCCCACTATGTTACAGCAGGTTGGGAGTGGTACTGTATTTTGAGGGCGTTTTACAAGTAAGTATATTTTATTTATATTACGTTACTAGCTCTGTTTACTTGGACTTCGGGGTGCTAGCCATAGGTCCCTCACGTAGTTTACCTTGAAACTAGAATCTCATGCTAAAAGTGAAATGATAATTAAAATAAAACTGGACTAGCAATATTATTTAGGTCGTTTCATTGTACTTCACATATAACACTCAATTCGGATCAGGTTGACTCACGAGTAACCCATAAATCTGGGCCGGGGTGTTATAAATGTTATCGGATATCTAGGTTCAAGATTCCTTTCGAGTGCGACGTGGTGAGGTCGGTATTGGAACTTTCGACGTCGGTGTGATTTGGTTCGTTCATGCTAGTTTGATGATGGTGAAATTCGTGTCCTCGACGGTAAGGTCATAGATGTTAGCATGATTAGTGAGTTAGTGCCAAGTGGCATATGATCATGTAGTTACATAAATCGCTTCCATATTTTTGAGCATATATATATTGATAATTTACGGGTGTCCATCTAATCCAGTAAGTGGTGACACCGTGGTTCATAGTGTGAGGTATTTTTTGTTCATTCCTTTGTAGACGTAGAGTCTTTGGAGATGTTGATAGAATGAAATATCACTCGTTGGTCAAGTGGCGCCAACTTAGAAATAATCAATGGTAGGATTGGTTATTAAAGTGTCATAATTATGCAAAATGAAAACATGATTTAATATATCTGGTGTGACACACATGAGGGGTCAATACCGATGTGATAATTAGGGTATTTTGGCCATTGGGATAATACCGCTATTGATGATAAATTTGATGAGCATGAAAAATTGTGTGGGTCAACACTTAGAAATATGTACATTCAGCCTTAGTTAAACAAGATGCTATCCTTGTGGGTGAGTGCCCTCGTGGCCATTGACCGATGAATGAAATTTATGAACCATGATTATAATTTCTAGCCATTTATGAAAAATGCGTCATGTAAGTGCTAATGATAAGTTATAGTGACAAGAGAATGAACCTTAGACATATCCTCGGAGTGGTTACTTAAATAGTAATGCAACATTTGATGAATATGATCTTTAGTGACACCGGTGGAGTATATCTGGGAACGTATGAGTTGTACATAGTGTCTTGTATCCTACCAAAAGCCTTTGTAGTAGTGGTAACGTCGTGTAGTGTTTGCCAGGACTTAACTTAGAATATGGAAATTGAGTGACTGAGTAGTGTGGTTACAAGTGTTTGTTTCATGGTGAGGACATAATATGTCCCTCGGTTATGGACTTGGACTTAGTATACCACGATTTATATAGGTTGAATATAGCATGGGTTTAGATAATCTTGATGATTGGGGCAACTTTGGAGTAAACCTAGAAAATCGTGGCGACTTAGTATCAAGTAAAAAAGTTGTGATGTTTAGAATAGGGTGGGCCTCGTCTTGAAAAATACCCGACGTCATGTTCCCTACCAAGACTAGGATAATATTAGTTTATAGTTTAGAAATAGTAGTATGGTGTTGAGGAATAAGGATCCCTTGTGGCGTCCGTGGTATGAGCCTTGGTTTATAGGCAATGCTCGATATCCCGTATCCTACCAAATATGTAGTTGCGTCAATTGGTTGATTAGCACCTAGTATAATGTTTACATAGTGATGGTTGAACGCTCATTGAGAATTAGGTGAGGTGGTCTAGTGATATTGTCTTCGAATTAGTAACATGACTAGGCGTGTGAATCTGTATTCAAATTTCCTTGAAATGTATACTAAAGTTTATCTAGAGAATTGATTAATACGAGTGGTACACATTCCTTAGTAATAGTGAATTTGAGTTTGGGTACCGTGTATTATGTTTGGGACTCATTGTTGCATTGAGGTTTATGTAGTGTTGTAAATTTTATAGTGATGAAACTCGAGGTTGTGTAGCATAGGTCATGGTATGACGAATGGTTTCTGGTAATATGTGTGTAAGCTATTTAGAGAAATAATTGACTTTGATGTTGTCACCCATGAGGCATTGGGAGTCATTGTTGAATCAAAATTTACATAAGTGATGGTAGACCATTGATGACTATAGTACGGTTAGATCATGTTGACTTGTGACGGTGCCTTGGCATTAGTGCTACGACTTTATTTATAGGCATGTGTCACAATATGACCTTCGAGGATAATTTCGAAAATAGATTGGGCAATGCTAGGTATTGCACCTGGGAGACTTAGAAGACGATGATGTCGTTGTGATTTTTAGAGATTGCACTCAGGATGAAGTATTGGGCTTAAATATAGCACCTGCGTATGCTACCTGTGTGGTTAGTAATCACTCCGGTGAGGGAAAACCTTAAGTCTTAGGCATGGGTAATGCTTAAAAGTTTGAGGTTCCATTTGAGTGATTATAATTTGGGATCATGTAGATTGTACAGAGAGTTGTGCCAATGGTCTGTGAGTTGAATGTTCAAAGCCAGGTGAGCGTGGTGTTTCACCTGACGAGAGTGATCCCAAAAATTGAGGTTAATTATCATGAGTTTAAATTATGAATGCCTGGGTATGATGGGTTAGTGACTAGCGATAAGTGTTAAAGGAATGTAAATTCATTTGGTTCAGTTGGTTGTACTTACTAGTGGTAGGAATGTGGCTTTAGTCCTAAGGAGGTAAGCTTAGCGTTTCAATTTCCCGAAGAAATTGGTTTGTATTCCATCCGTCCGTCATGGATGGATGTTTTGTGGTTAGAACTTGTCAGGGTTAAGAAACCAAGTCAGGGTACATAGCAAGGCTAAGGTGCTTAACAGGTGTCAGTAAGAGTTATAGAATTCAAGCGTACGTTCTGGATCCGCACTTCATGTGGGTCGAATCATTGTCCAAATTTGGTTGTTTCTTTTAGCATGGCAATCTCCTGACTAGTTGCATTCCTTGTGTGTCCATGATCTCGGTAATGGTAAGTTATTGATCAGTTGTGATTCGAATGCGGCGCTACATAGGCTCAATAGTGATGTGAGCTAGGTCGATTGTGGCAGATGCATCATGGTATATGAGTGTGCTTTTCTTCGAAAGCATGTGGTTCTATAATTGTTGGTGTGTGTGCATGGCCTCGCGTTCGCTGCATATAGTTTGTGTGTCTACTTAATTGCTTAAGTTAACATGTTTGTTAGTTAACCGGTATAACTAGTGCAACTAGATCGTGTGTCCCGGGGTCGTAACTTGAGAACATTGTGAGTATTAGGACCTGATAAAACATTAAGTGTTAGCATTGTACTCAGTTATGAGTTATGCGTATTGAGGATGTGACCTCTCTTGCATATTTGTGTTATGATACGTACGATGACTCTAGGTCAGCATGTAACACCCCGTAAGTTCAAGGACATTTATTTATATAATATTTTGGGAGGAAAATAATTTATTTTATTTAGAGAATTAAATTCTTGATTTCAAAATTTTAAAACTTGAGGAAATTATTAATTTGGCGAATTGAGGATTAAATATTTTGGACTATTTTTTATCGCCTTTTGAGGTCTTAAAGTTGGAAGATGTTATAAATAAATTCGAATGGCAATTTCGAGTGCGCGGTTGAGTCCGGATGGGTCAAAATAGTCCGAAATGAATGGCCATATGTATATATTGGGTCTCGGGACTTAATTATACACAATTGAGCTCAAAATAAAGAGTTTTGGCCCTTTTTAGGAGGCCCATAGGCCTAAAAACGGGATTTGAGATTTTAACCCTAATTGTGTAAGGGCGAGGCAAATTAAAATCATTTTAGAAAACTAAAATTGTGGAGATCTCAAGAGGAGAGCCATTAGAAGATAATTTGGTGATTTTGGGGAGATTGCTTCAAGAACAAAAGGAGACACTTGAATTCAATCCAACATCTTCATCCAAAGGCATGGATCTACAAATTAAGGCAAGTGGTTTAAGGCATCAGACTTGGAACAAGTAGGTGTTAATGTTACAAGAAATTATTATGAGTTCACGAGTTTTATTTCTATATAATAGAGACTCTAAAATTTTTTGTGTATAATTTTATAGGGAGGGAAATCTTCGAGGATTGTAAATTGTGTTTTGGTGCTCAAAGCATATGGCGAGTGGAAGCAAATGGGTGGAAATGGCATATGGAAATTTGGTGGAAATATAAAGACAACCATGTCTGGAAAGCAAATTATGTTAAAAAATTCAGAGACGTTCACGAATTCCTTATCAAGGAATATGTCAATGAATGAAAAATCTTTGAATGCTCTATGTCTCGACATTGAATCTTGTAAAATGGTAGGTAAGTTGTACTCATTGCATTTTATAATATAATTGGTATATCAATGTGTACGAATTTTAATAATCTATTCTAATACTATGTATAACTATATGCACAGCCCAGTTCTTTCTTCAGTATGCTAGTTCGTGTTGTTCTATTAGATAAGAAGCCTGAAGAAGTTCCCACGGTAAGTGTGTGCGCAGTTTTTTAGTCGTATTTTACTTCGCAAAATCCTGCATTTTTTGCACGTTTGTTTTCACCCCAACTGCTGGTATTTTATGATCGACAAAATTGTATTCTTCAATCAGGGGTACCCCAATAAATAAAGGATGACTAAAAACTAATGTTTCACAAAAAAGGGGGGCGTGGGAACCTAGAAATATATTTTTATTACAAAAATGGGCCTTGCACCAACTCTTAACGTGGACTATAATTCCAAGATAGAGTTTTATTTTGTTTAAGGAAATTATTAGATTCTTCAAACTTGAATCGTAGGGAATATTCTACCTCACCTCCATTAGCGTGTTGACTATAAAGGCATATCCACTACCATTAGAACATGATGATCCATCTACGAACACCTTCCACACCGAAAGCTCATTATTGAGATCTTCTTCTACTAGGAACTATCTTTGAATAATTTGGCAGTAAAATTTTTGTTGTAACTAGGTTGGTTATTTTTAGATGGGGTGTCTCTAGGGCTTAGGTTCTGTTCATTTGGGACCACTACAAACTGTTCGTCTAGTAATTGGTTCTACTTGGATGGGACTACAGATGTGGTATCAACAGTTCGCTTCTCGTTGTAGGTGATATGCAATGAAGTCTTCTGCAGCCTCGCCTTTGATCACGATTCTTAGCTCATGTGAAATTTCATATTCCCCAGCTCTGTGGCACATGCCATTAACATGCCAAATTTTTTAGGTTTATAATTAGTTTACTGAAGTGGGAGATCAGTGTAGACCACTATAGAGTGGGCTTAGAAGTACAGCTTTAATTTACTATATGCAACTAGCAATGTTAGCTTCACTATTCTAGAATACATGATTTCTATCCCAGCAAAATATTTGCTCACATAATATGTCGACTTCTGAATTCCTTCATCATTTTTTAATCAGAGTCGAGCTGATAGTCAACTTTTATACCGTCAGATCTAAGTACAACTTTTCTACTTGGATTGGCCTTGACAATAATGGCGCTTTTCTCAGGCATCTCTTAAGCTCAAAAAGGCAGTTTGGCATTCCTTCATCCATTCAAAAGAGTTTTTGATAACTTTAAAGAATGGAAGGCATTTGTCCGTGGCTCTCGATACGAACATGTATAGAGGTGTTACTCGACCTTTCAGGATTTTCACATCTTTCTTGATTTTGGGAGGATGCAAGTTGATTAACGTCTGGATCTTATAAAGGTTGGACTCTATGCCCTTCTAGTTCACAATCACGCCTAAAAAGTTTCCACCATTGACTCCAAACATACATTTGGCTGGATTTAACTTCATCTAGTATTTTTCCAACTAGTTGAACGTTTGGCTGAGGTCTTTTATGTGATTTTCTTCTTTGATCCTTTTGGTTATCATGTCATCCATATAAACCTCCATGTTCTTCCCTATTAGTTTTTCAAATACTTTGTTAACCAACCTCTGGTAAGTAGCATTTTTTAGTCCAAAAGGCATAACATTATAGAAAAAGTTACCTCGGTTGGTGATGAATGATGTCTTATCCTTATCTATTGGCTTCATTTTGATCTGATTATAACTGGAGTATGCATCAATGAAGCTTAGTAGCTCATGACCAGCTGTTGCATCCAATAACGAATCTATTCATGGTAAAGGATAATAATCCTTAAGACGTTCTTTGTTCGGATCAGTGAAGTCCATGCACATTCTCCACTTGTCATTTTTATTTGGTACTGTGACTAAATTTTTTAGCTAGTGAAGGTACACCATATCTTTAATGAACTCAACTTTCTTTACTTTGTCCGCTGCCTCTTGTATTGCCATATATTTGTCTTATGATAAAACCCACCTTTCTGTTTAATTGGCATCGCTTCTTTAACTATATTAAGTTCAAGGCAAATAATGGTAGGATCTATTCCCGGAATATCCTCAATACTCCAAGCAAATACATTATTTCTATCTGGGAGGAAGTTTGACAACTTCTTTTTGAGGATTGGGTCAAGGGATGAATCGATCTGATCTATCCTCCCAGGAGGCCCATCATCAATATTACTATATTCGTTTCTTCAATGGATTTTCCAGTTATCAACGTATCTTCATCTCGAGTGTCTAATGTCTCGATCTGATAGGTTTGGGTTAATGTCTTCCTTTTCTTTCACCACTCTGACACTATAGTTGGTGAGGAATTTGAGTCATTGGTTTAAGGTAGACGGTACAACCTCATATTTCTTCAAGCTAACTCTTCTAAAAATGATGTTGTAGGTCGATGAGATATTCTTGTCAAGGATGAAGAATCTCATTTTCTCTGTTATATAGATCGACCAAGTCTATATCATAACTTCCAACTCAATGGTACCCAATTGGTATAATTTTTCTCCCAAAAATCCAATCAGTGGACGCTGATATGCTACTAGTTTTCTATTAAACAACTTTAATCTTTGGAAGATATCATAAAATATGACATCAACCGAGCTCCCATTGTCCACCAGGATTTTTTTTCCACATTTTTACCATGTATGATCATGGTGGTTACTAGCGAATCATCATAAGGATACAATAATCTTGAGAGGTCATCCTTGGCGAATCCTATGATCATCTTTTCTTTGGTGATCTTGCGAGGTCGTGTGTCTGCTACTGTTGTCTTGTTGACATCTTTGTTGTTGAAACAAGCTCTCGCCTCATTGAGGTACGCTTTCCTTTCAGCTGGTCCACACTACACCAAAAAAAAAAATTTGGCACACCTTGATATTAAAACTCTGGCACAGTTTAAAATCATACCAAATTCTGACACAATTTAATGACACTCTGGCACACTTTAAAATGGTGCCAAAATTTGGCACTGTTTAAAAGTGTACCAAAATTAAACATACTTGCCTAAAATATAAATACCTTAAAAAAATACTAAAAATATAACTCACTTTTCATTTTGAAGCCACACGCTCATCCCCCGCCCTTTATCTACCGAACTTAACTTTCTCTTTATCTTTGTCAATGGGATCTCTCTCTATCTCTCTCTCTAAGCATGAAGAACTACTCGAGAAATTTTTTGCGGAGAAGATCCAATAAGGAGAAATTTTTTCTATCAGGTAATCTCCATCTCTCTCTCACTGTATCTCTCTATAGCATATCCTTCTTTTCTCCAAAAATTAGCGTTTTGTTACAATATCCAAATCAACATTTTCAGTAGATTGTAAATTTGTAATATTGTTGTATACCCAAATCGATATTCCAAAAATTAGGGTTTAAAGATCTGTGTTATTTTTTAAAATTTGTTTGTGTTGAATATATATGCATGTACATATTTTAATGAATATGTTTTGGATGTCATATTTCTTATTTAATATTTTCTCGATCTCCCCAAAAATAACAGATTGATGCATACTAATATGTACTTTTTTTTTTTTTTTAGGAAAAGGAACCATTTAAATTTCACGACCCTGATGTGGATGACAGGTTTGTAGAATTTGATGGCTATTTGTTTTTAAGTTTGGGTTTAACTTCGAAACAAAAAGCCTGGGCTGGTCTTGATCATTAGAAGTACAGGAAGGCTAAAGGTAAGGCATGTGGCCACTTCTTTGTTTGAGGTGCTCGTGTTTTGAGTATGTTGTCTACATGACTTACACTTGAGATGTTGGGTCTTTTATAATCATGTTATGTTTGGTTTCTAAATTCGAATTGATAAATAAAAACTTAGTGCTCATTTAGCAACCCAATTTCAAGGCTTGGAATTGGAAGGCCAATTTCAATTCCGTGGAATTAAAATTGACCTTCCAATTCCATTTTCATGACTTGGAATTGGATTACCAAATGGACCTTTAATTTACATTCAATATCATTATCATTATTATATATTTTCAAGATTGCAATATCATTCGTAGGTGGTTGAAAGTCCGTGCGATTCTACTGCTGTACCCGATGGGGTAGCCTTATCGGTATATCAATACTTCGAAAATGTGAGGAACTTTCTTGTAGCCGCGCAAGAGTTGGGACTTCCTACCTTTGAGGGATTAGACTTGGAACAAGTAGGTGATAATATTAAAAGAAATTATTATGAGTTCACAAGTTTTATTTCTATATAATAGAGACTCTCATACTGTTTTGTGTATAATTTTATAGGGAGGGAAATCTTCGAGGATTGTAAATTGTGTTTTGGCGCTCAAAGCGTATGGCGAGTGGATGCAAACGGGTGGAAATGGCATATGGAAATTTGATGGAAATATAAAGACAACCACGTCTGAAAAGCAAATTGTGCACAAAAATTCAGAGACGTTCACGAATTCCTTATCAAGGAATATGTCAATGAATGAAAAATCTTTGAATGCTCTATGTCTCGACAATGAATCTTGTAAAATGGTATGTAAGTTCTACTCATTGCATTTTATAATATAATTGGTATATCAATGTATACGAATTTTAATAATCTATTATAATACTATGTATAACTATATGCACAGCCCAGTTCTTTCTTCAGTATGCTTGTTCGTGTTGTTCTATTAGATAAGAAGCCTGAAGAAGTTCCCACAGTAAATGTGTGCGCAGTTTTTTAGTCGTATTTTACTTCGCAAAATCCTGCATTTTTTGCACGTTTGTTTTCGCCCCAACTGCTGGTATTTAATGATCGACAAAATTTTATTCTTCAATCAGGGGTAACCCAATAAATAAAGGATGACTAAAAACTAATGTTTCACAAAAAAGGGGGGCGTGGGAACCTAGAAATATATTTTTATTACAAAAATGGGCCTTGCACCAACTCTTAACGTGGACTCTAATTCCAAGATAGAGCTTTATTTTGTTTAAGGAAATTATTTTTCAAGGGGGATAAGCCCCTCCCCATTTTAAATCACCCCCGAAGTTATGAAACTTCTTTAACTTTCATGTCTTGAAGGGGTTCGCTTTCAAGACTTGTCAAACTAGTGAGATGTAATAACTAAATCTTCTTCCAAAGCCTAAAATCAACATATAGATGATTTATAATGTATTGCTGCCAGTTCTGCTAAATATCAACTCTCTAAACGAATAAAAAAAAGTTTATATGGCATTTCAATTTCCAAGAACTTTGTTGCCTCAGGGTTTGACTTTTTCTATCGTTGAACTACATTTGTTGTTATTACCCCTGAAATTATGACAGTTGGGATTTTTATTCTGATTTAAGGTGCTTTCCTACTTGTAACATATTATAGAGTCCGTTATATCAAAGGTTGTCGAGGAGTTTAAGCATTGCATTGCGAAGCAAGTTGAATTGGTATGAATGTTGACTTTTGTTAAGTGGTATTACCACGTTTTCTTACACTAATATAAAGTGTTAAAAGAGATTTTTTCTCACATACTAACTACATTTTCATATCTTTGGGGGAGGTTACAAAAGTGAGAACCATTTAAAGCACAGTTATTGAGTGATCTTTGTATTAACTTGCCATTTTTCATTTATTTGTCTTAACAAAAGAAAACAGCTCCAAAAGATTCTTTTATTTTTGTAATAAGAACTCGAGTCTCATCATATGTTTGTGTAATAAGAACTCGAGTCTCATCATATATAGCTAAATAATTACATTTTACCCATATCTTTCTGCACAATGCATATGTTTGTGTAGCCTGAAGGATCTCATTCAAGTAACCATTTAAAAGTGAATCTTTTCTCACAGTTGATGGAATGATGCTTTGAAATTTTAGAATACATTCCCTTACTAGATCTTCTTCCTGAGAAGGATTTAATTCTATATGGAGGCTTAAGTATCCGTTCAATGAAAAACTCTATCTATTTATTATTTCTGGTATTCCAAAATATTTATTTGTTTTTTCATATGTATTTTGTTCATGTCTAGGATCCTATTGCATATGGTAAAGAAGTGAACATAAGGAAAAACGCATTAGCTTGTCCCATTTTCTACAACCCACTGGTTTTAAATGGTGACCTAGGCTTGTCTGTGTAAGTCATCTCTTTTATAACGTTAAAAGATGCCACTTTACTTAGTTTGACAATTTTCTCCTCCTTCATTTGTGTTTGTAATTAACATTATATTTTTTGTTAGTTTAAATTTCATGCTAGTTGTTTTGTGTTACTCAATTGTGTTTGTATTGGATGAATCTGCTACAGGGATTCTGCACCTCGATCTAGTTTGCAATGCTGCACCTGTAGGAAGGCTTACTCTGGAAATTAAATGCATATTGACCTAACAATAGGTAGTGACACCAAGGAGTATGGTGAACCTATGCTAGTTTCTACAAAGTTTTTCAGGTACTTAAAAATTATTTCCCTCAATTTTATGACTTTAGGTATCTCGTACACATTTGCAGTATTTCATATATTTAGAAGCCTGGATGATTTTTAAGGCTTAGTATTGAGAAAATTTTCACTTTAAGTACATCTAGAGGCCTAATTGGGTCGCATGTCATTTGGATCCAGCCTCCCTGCCACTTAGTTATTCTATATTGCAACCTGCTACGTACAAGACATGGATTTATATAGGTGTTTATCCATAATTAGTTATTTATCCACAAGTAGAATATGTTGAAAGGTGAAACATGATGTAACAATTGGAACCTAATGGAAACCTAACGGAACCGAATCAGTTTTACATCTGTGAATATGAGCAAAACATATGTAACATGGATTTTACATATTTGGGGTCTTTATGGAATGGATTCGATTATTAGTTTACCAATTATACACAAGTATATACTAGGAACTGTTATTTGATTTTGCTGCTGATTTTGTTTTATTTTATGCGCATAGGTCAGTGTATAATTGAGGATACAATTCAGTAGGGCCATTGGAATGGGTATACGCTAGATGTCATTCTTTTGCTTAATGCTTATTTGTGACATGGTGCAGGTCCAACTTGGCATACATTCCTTTACTTTTGTTAATGTGCATAGGAGTGATGATTCTCCCTCATCCTTAATGTTTGAAGAGGGTGTTGCTCCTCTTGTTGATTTTTTTTTACAAGGATACAATGTCACTGTTCTTGCTTATAGTCAAGTAAAGTTTTGCTTTAACGAAATTTAGTTCGTTACCTCTATTTCATTTTTCTTATACACTATATTTTTACTTGGTTATTTATTTACTGTATTCACATATATGGGGATATGAATGAGTCTCTCGTGTGCTTATGCACTATGTTTTCATATTATGGATATTCACACATATGCTTCATGAAATGAGGACTAGTCTACCTAACTCTTTATATATATATATATATATATATATGAGCTAAGATTAATTATTGGGAACGATGCAAATGTGGTATGTTTTTTCTAATTTTATATTTATGACACAAGTACAACCTATTTATGGTGTAGGAATCCAATTCAGAAGGATCGAACCCACGTGGCGGAGCTCGTGTCTGTTTTGATATGTTGTAAAAAGAGGTTTCAGAACTAGGGTCAATAACACTCTCGTAGTCTGTGATTGCTCATTCATTTTCTCACATCACCATTGGTTCCTTTATGGATCCTTGAATTTCTTCTCAGGTATGCTACATGCCCATAAACTTCTTATATTACTTATTCTATAGAGTAATTAGGCCATGATCATAGTTGTCAAATTACGAATTGAATCATGAATCGAAAACCTTATAAATCGAATCGTAAGAATTAGTTTAAACGTAAAATATGTAGGAAATAATAAATAAATGCAAAGATAACATATTAACAATATGACTATAATTTGAAAACATCTTTGGCTTAAAAACAAGCCTTTAAAAGTGTGAAAACCCAAACCAACCCCCAAACGGTAACGTAAGAGGCATGGACACCTCGCACGGGACCAATGTCACTGGTAAGAACTGACCGCGTAGTCACGGGTCTCCTACTTTGAGAATATGACGATAATTTGAAAACATCTAGATTAAGCTTAAAAACAAGTCTTTAAAAGGGTGAAAACCCAAACCGACCCCCAAATGGCCCCGTAAGAGGCATGAACACCTTGCACGGGACCAATATAACTTGTAAAAAGTGACCGCGTAGTTACATGTCTCCCGATTTGAGAATATGACGATAATTTGAAAATATTTAGATTAGGCTTAAAAACATGTCGTTAGAGGGTGAAAACCCAAACCAGCGCCCAAACGGCCTCCTAAGAGGCACTAAAAACCTCGTACGGGACCAATGTAACTCGTAGGAACTGACCGCATAGTCGTGGGACTCCCAGTTTGAGAATATGACGATAATTTGAAAATATCTCGATTAGACTTAAAAGCAAACCGTTAAAAGGGTGAAAACCCAAACCAGTTCCGAATGACCCCGTAAGAGGCATGAACACCTCGCACGAGACCAATGTAACTTATAGGAACTGATCGCGTAGTCACGGGTCTCTCGGTTTGATAATATGACGATAATTTGAAAATATTTAGATTAGGCTTAAAAATAAGCCGTTAAAGGGTGAAAACCCAAATTAGCCCCCAAACGGTCCCGTAAGAGGCACGACACCTCGCACAGGACCAATGTAACTTGTAGGAGCTGAACGTGTAGTCACGGGTCTCTCGGTTTGAGATTATGATGATAATTTAAAAATATCTAGACTTTGGCTTAAAAACATGTCGTTAGTGGGTGAAAACCTAAACTAGACCCCAAATGGCCCAGTAAGAGGCACGAGCACCTCGCACGGGACCAATGTAACTCGTAAGAATTGACCGTGAAGTTATGAGTCTCTCGGTTTGAGAATATGACGATAATTTGAAAATATCTAGATTAGGCTTAAAAACAAGCCGTTAAAGGGTGAAAACCCAAACTTGCCCAAAAACGGTTCCATAAGAGGCACGAACAGCTCGCACAGGACCAATGTAACTTATAGGAACTGATCGCCTTGTCACGGGTCTCCCGGTCTTAGAATATGATGATAATTTGAAAATATCTAGATTAGGCTTAAAACCAAGTCATTTGAGAGTGAAAACCCAAACCAACCACCATACTACCTCTTAATAGGCACGACACCTTGCACGGGACCAATATAACTTGTAGGAACCGACCGCGTAGTCACGAGTTTCTCTACTTGGGAAAATGATGATAATTTGAAAATATCTAGATTAGGCTTAAAAATAAGTCGTTAAAGGGTGAAAACCCAAACTAGCCCCCAAACAGTCCCGTAAGAGGCACGAACACCTCGTACAGGACCAATGTAACTTGTAGGAACTGACAGCGTAGTCACGGCTCTCCAGGTTTGAGAATATCATTATAATTTAGGCTTAAAAATAAGTCGTTTGAGGGTGAAAAACTAAACCAGCTCCCAAATGGCCCCGTAAGAGGCACGAACACCACGCACGGTACCAATGTAACTTGTTGGAACTGACCGCGTAGTCACGGATCTCCTGGTTTGAGAATGTGACGATAATTTGAAAACATATAGATTAAGCTTAAAAACAAGCCGTTAAAAGGGTGAAAACCTAAATAGGCCCCCAAGCGGCCCCGTAAGAGGCATGAACACCTTGCACGGGAAGAATATAACTTGTAGGAAGTGACTCCATAGTCACGTGTCTCCAGATTTGAGAATATGATGATAATTTAAAATTATCTAGATTAGGCTTAAAAATATGTCGTTAGATGGTGAAAACCCAAACCAGCGCCTAAACGGCCCAGTAAGAGGCACTAACACCTCGCACTGGACTAATGTAACTCGTAGGAACTGACCGCGTAGTCGTGGGACTCCCAGTTTGAGAATATGATGATAATTTGAAAATATTTTGATTAGACTTAAAAACAAGTGGTTAAAAGGGTGAAAACCCAAACCTGTCCTGAACGGCCCCGTAAGAGGCATGAACACCTCACACCAGACCAATGTAACTTATAGGAACTGATCACGTAGTCAGGGGTCTCTCGATTTGAGAATATGACGATAATTTAAAAATATCTAGATTAGGCTTAAAAATAAGCCGTTAAAGGGTGAAAATCCAAATCAGTCCCCAAACAGTCCCGTAAGAGGCACGAACACCTCGCACAGGACCAATGCAACTTGTAGGAGCTGAAAGTGAAGTCACGGCTCTCTCGATTTGAGATTATGATGATAATTTTAAAAATATCTAGACTTTGGCTTAAAAACGTGTCGTTAGTGGGTGAAAACCTAAACTAGACCCCAAATGGCCCAGTAAGAGGCATGAACACCTCGCACGAGACCAATGTAACTCGTAAGAATTGACCATGTAGTTGCGGGTCTCTCGGCTTGAGAATATAATGATAATTTGAAAATATCTAGATTAGGCTTAAAAATAAGTCGTTAAAGGGTAAAAATCCAAACCAGCCCCAAAACGGTTCCATAAGAGGCACGGACACCTCGTACAGGACCAATGTAACTTATAGAAACTGATCGTATAGTCACGGGTCTCCCGGTCTGAGAATATGATGATAATTTGAAAATATCTATATTAGGCTTAAAACCAAGCCGTTTGAGGGTGAAAACCCAAACCATCCACCATACTGCCCTGTGAGAGGCACGACACCTTGCACGGGACCAATATAACTTGTTGGAACTGACTGCATAAGAACGAGTTTATCGATTTGGGAAAATGATGATTATTTGAAAATATCTAGATTAGGCTTAAAAACAAGCTAAGGGTGAAAACCGAGACGGTCCTGTAAGAGGCACGAACACCTCGTACAGGACCAATGTAACTTGTAGGAACTGACAGCGTAGTCACGGGTCTCCAGATTTGAGAATATCATTATAATTTAGGCTTAAAAATAAGCCCTTTGAGGGTGAAAACCTAAACCAACCCCCAAATGGCCCCGTAAGAGGCACGAACACCTCGCATGGTACGAGGTAACTTGTTAGAACAGACCGCATCATCGCGGGTCTCCTGGTTTGAGAATATGATGATAATTTGAAAACATATAGATTAAGCTTAAAAACAAGCCGTTAAAAGGGTGAAAACCCAAACAGACCCTCAAGCGGCCCCGTAAGAGGCATGAACACCTTGCACGAGACCAATATAAATTGCAGGAAGTGACCCCGTAGTCACGTGTCTCCAGATTTGAGAATATGGCGATAATTTGAAAATATCTAGATTAGGCTTAAAAACATGTCGTTAGAAGGTGAAAATCCAAACCAGCGCCCAAACGGCCTCGTAAGAGGCACTAACACCTCGCACTGGACTAATATAACTCGTAGGAACTGACCGCGTAGTCGTTGGACTCCCAGTTTGAGAATATGATGATAATTTGAAAATATTTTTGATTAGACTTAAAAACAAGCCGTTAAAAGGGTGAAAACCCAAACGAGTCATGAACGGCCCCGTAAGAGGCATGAACACCTCGCACAAGATCAATGTAACTTATAGGAACTGATCGCGTAGTCAGGGGTCTCTCAGTTTGAGAATATGATGATAATTTGAAAATATCTAGATTAGGCTTAAAAACAAGTCGTTAAAGGTGAAAACCCAAACTAGCCCCCAAATAGTTTCGTAAGAGGCACGAACACCTCGTACAGGACCAATGTAACTTGTAGGAACTGATCGTGTAGTCACAGGTCTCCTGGTCTAAGAATATAATGACAATTTGAAAATATCTAGATTAGGCTTAAAAACAAGTCATTTGAGGGTGAAAACCCAAATCAGCCACCATACGACCCCATAAGAGGCACGAAAACCTCACACGAATGTAACTTGTAGGAACTATCCGCGTAGTGATGAGTCTCCCGATTTGAGAATATGACGATAATTTAAAAATATATTGATTAGGCTTAAAAACAAGCCGTTAATGGCTGAAAACCCAAACCAGTCCCCCCAAACGGTCCCGTAAGAGGCACGAACACCTCGTACAAGACCAATGTAACTTATAGGAACTGACAGCGCATAGGTCTCTTGGTATGAGAATATGACTATAATTTAGGCTTTAAAACAAGCCGTTTGAGGGTAAAAACCCAAACCAGCCCCGAAATGGCCCCATAAGAGGCACGAACACTCGCACGAGATCAATGTAACTTGTAGGAACTGACCGTGTAGTCGCGGGTCTCCCGGTTTGAGAATATGACGATAATTTGAAAATATCTAGATTAGTCTTAAAAACAAGCTGTTTGAGGGTGAAAACCCAAATCAGCTCCCAAATGACCTCGTAAGTTGCACGAACACCTCGCACGGGACCAATATAACTTGTAGGAATCGACTGCGTAGTCACGGGTCTTCCGGTTCAAGAATATGATGATAATTTTAAAAATATCTAGATTAGGATTAAAAACAAATCGTTTGAGGGTGAAAACCCAAACCAGCTCCCAAACGGCCGTAAGAGGCACGAATACCTTGCACGAGACCATTATAACTTGTAGGAACCGACCGCGTAGTCTCGGGTCTTCCCATTTCAGAATATGATGAAAATTTAAAAGAATCTAGATTAGGCTTAAAAATAAGTCGTTTGAGGGTGAATACCCAAACCAGTAACCAAACAGCCCCGTAAGAGGCACGAGCACCTCGCACGGAACTAATGTACCTTACAGAAACTGACCGCATAGTCACGGGTCTCCCAGTTTGAGAATACGATGATAATTTGAAAATATCTAGATCAGGCGTAAAACATGCCATTTGAGAGTAAAAACCCAAACCAGCCCCCAAATGGCCCCGTTAGAGGCGCGAACACCTCGCATAGGACCAACGTAACTTGTAGGAACTGACCGCGTAGTCGTGGGTCTCCCAGTTTGAGAATATGATGATAATTTAAAAATATCTAGATTAGTCTTAAAAACAAGTTCTTTGAGGGTGAAAACCCAAACCATCCCCCAAATGGCCTCGTAAGAGGCACGAACACCTCGCACGGGACCAATATAACTTGTAGAAACTGACCGCGTAGTCATAAGAATTTCGATTTGTGAATACAATAATAATTTTAATTCTTATATGCAAATTTTCAGCCTGAATAAGATTTTTTTTTAAAAATTACTCGATTACTAATATCATTTCCTTTTGTATCTTATTTTTTTGTAGGATAACATTTTGTCATTAACTTTTATCCACGTGGAACACATGAAGTCAATGGTCTACAATAAGGGGATTGTTTACTTAATGTCGTTAATATTCAGGATTCTATTTTTTTGTGTTATGGCCGTGTGGGATTTTGTAGTTTTATTGTTAGCTTTAATGGTCGTACGGGCTTTTGTAATTTTATTATTATATTTTATGGTCGTGTGGGCTTTACATTATGCAAGTATTATATTAACAGGTTTTAGAATGTTACAAGAAACTTTGCCCAATTTTTTTGGTCTGTAAACTATTATTACTTGTAATATTTTGAAGTTTGTATGTACATTAGTTTATTAATAACTTTCGAGATTCGCAATTTGTGAATTTTTTTGTTTTCAAATTATTAATTTTTTTCTTTAATCCAAAAAATTTGGCATAGTTCAAAACCGTGCCAAAAGTGTATCAATTTTTGGCACGATTTTTAACTGTGCAAAAAGAGAATCAAAATGTACTCGATCTGGCATAGTTATAAAGTGTGTCAAAAGTGTGCCAGAAATATCAAATTCTGGCACAGTTTTAAAGTGTGCCAGAAGTGTTCCTGTTTGGTCAAATCTGGCAAACTTTTGAGTTGTGCCAGAAAAAACTGACCATTTTGGAAAACCTGATTCTTGCACAGTTCAAAACCATGCCAGATTTGATTTGTCACTGTTTTAAACCATGCCAGATTGCTATTTTTTGTGTAGTGATAGAGTAGAGGGGGGAAGTAGTGGAATTTACATGATAATTAGTTACAGGGTGGTTAGCTAGATGGGTCAGTTATAGTACGTTAGGCATGCACATTAGTGGAAGGGTGATGTGTCCTCAAGAGAGTGTACGACATTAACTTAAATATGGAGAGCATACTTTCATTTTAATTTACTGCATTTAAATTCACTTGCTAAATATGTTTAAAATGTTTTCGGTTCTAACCCTCGCTATAAAATATTTTCAAAACCTTTTAGGTGTCCAGCCACAGGAACACCAGAATTGTTCTATTCCAGGTTACGCAGCTGCGACCCATGTGGATGTTGCATGACTTTGACAGCGTCTCTTTAATCATTTCAATTCTAGAGTAGGACGCAGTCAGTGCTCTATTTGGGCACATCGCCCTAGTTGTTCCATTTTATTTCAGTTAGTTGATGTATTCAGTTATTACTCTTTTGATTCATTTCGTTATTTAACTTATAGCCGATGGTTGTTTCAGCAAGGTTTACATCTATTCCATTTTTAGTATTGCTTGATTCAGTGATTACATGATGGTTAGTTATATATTCTTTCGCAAGTTGTTGTTGGGATGTTAAATAAAAAGATAAAATTTGGCACCATGTCTTTTGAATACTAGGTGGTTAGTAAGTTTTAAAAAGTCTTCGACGGTGATGCTAAGAATGAACCAGATTAGATTCCTGTTTAATTTGGCATAGGATTGATCACCCGGTATTTTATTAGGTAGGGTGTCACAGATGGTATCAGAGCATCAGGTTCTAGTGTATTTAGGATCTGTGTGGGTTTTCACATTTCAGCGTAGCGTTCATTGATATAGAGCCTAATTATAGGATTGTTGTGTTCCTTCATGTATGCGACTTACGTTCTCCTGCTATAGGGCATAGTTCATGTGATTCATATACGGTTTCGGTCTAGCATGGCAGATCGAACATTATCAAATAACAAATGTGGGATATTAGAAGGATTGAAGGAGGAAGGACTCATCAGAAGCCATAGAGAATACTAGAAATAGTGATGCGGTAGGAGTCACCATATTGTTCAAAAAATTGAAGTTGGAGTAACCGCTAGGACGCAGTAGTTTCCCTAAGAGCCGTCGGGAAAGATAATGGTGCAAAGTTAAAACCCTAAGTGTAGACAACAAGGGGTAAGCTCGAAGAAGATTTTATTTCTGAAGTACAATCCGCTAAAATGCGAGGGAGGTGCGAAAGAATGATTTACCAATAGGTAAAGAACATCCAATTGGGATCATATATAGGGGAGTGTAGTAACACTCAAGTCAAAATTTTGGGCAAAGAAGTTTGCTCTTAGAAGCAGTATGGAGTGATGGGAGTCATCACCACATTCATGGGGAGATACCATGAATAATGAGGAAGTTAGGGTGCGAATTATTATGAATCCTATCACTAGAGATTAAATTGAGAGCTAAGGGAGATTTCAGTAATTTTCCAAAAAGGGTCGGATAGTAGCCGGATAGTAAGGAAAGTTAATGAAATTTGTAAACTTCATAACCTATGAGAGGGATACGGAGAATTAAGTAGGGTTACAAGTTGATATTAGACCCATGGGTAGAATATACGAACGTGGTAGGAGATCTGGCTAGGATGACTGGGTTCATTATCGTCAAGGTTATACATTTACATTTGTATCAATGCTCTCGAGAGGGGGGAGCTAAGGGAGTTAGAGAATATAGTAGAGGGGTAATATTGGATTTTTAGTGCTAGTAAGTTTCTAAGGGAAGAAATAACCAGTAGCGGACCCAAATTAATCATCGAGATTAATAAAATCTATACCGAGTGACAGTGGGTTTACTTAGGGCCATCAAGGCCAGCAATAAGTCTATTCAATTAGCGGATCCAAAGGGACAATTGTAGTAACATCAGGGTAAAGACTACTAGGTCCGTGAGAAGGACAACCCCAACATGGTCGACGGGGCCAGATAAAGGAGAAAGGGTAATGACACAGAAAGGTGTCTTATGTGTCAAAGAGTAGACACACATTGAAGGATCTTGTTCACGAATATTCAGGGGACATGAGCTAGATGCCTAGTAGGGGCATCTGTTGGAGAAGTTTTTGGTTGGGTTGGGATGTGGGTGTTATGTCTAATAATCGTTGAGCCGACAGTGTTTTGGCCAACTGAAACTACAAGTTTTATTTCAAGATGATTCAGGTATGTTTTGTATGATGCAAGCAGGTCATAGTAAAGTCATAGTGAAAGTATCGTAATTATCACTAGTATGTGTATTTTTACCCTGGAGTAGAGGGGTACTCTTCGGTTCTACTTGAAAGGAATAGGTGGGTATACTGAGACGATATATTTCTTGAGGACTAACTCCTTTGAGAGGTGATATTCGAGGTATGATTTTAACTTGGGGACGAACGGGTTAGTAATGGAGGGTGACCATAGCAAGGCTATCGTGTTCATTATTCTAGGGCAGGAGATATGTTTGTTTGATGCTCCACCTGAAAAAGGTTTGAGCTCGGGGTAATATTGTGTGAAATAGACTTCGTAAAGTACAATTGTCTAGTTATATTGTATTCCGGTGCGTAAGGACTCTTGTTGATGAGATTTAAGATATGTTAGATTGTCGTGAAGCGGAGAGATTTAGCTCGTCATTAATATTTAGCGCGGAGGACTTAGTGATAGTGTGAGGGAAGTAATATATGACTCTTTTAGAGACACAGGAGTCCATGATTAGACTTGTGAGTATAGGGATAGAGTTTGAGTGTCCCGAATGTATGCTTCGGGTTTTTTAAAAATCGAGGATTGACAATGCTGAGGAATAGTGCATTGGGGAAAAGTTATTTTGGACTTTACTGGGGGTGTTATACGCATAAGCCTTGATAAAATATTGAAAGTGAGAAGACAACATTGGAGTACAGGTCAACGGATTTAATGATAATTAGTGAACATGTGGGGGAAATACCTTGAGAAGAGAACCACTAAAAGATAGGGCTATTGGACCGAAAAGTGTTGCAAAAGAAACACTGCGAAGATTTATACCACAAGTTGATAGGTGAGGTAGTATCAGGAAGAATTTTTTTAGTGATGAGTAAAGTCATCGAAATATTTAAAGGATATAGCCACACCGAGAATGCGAGGGCCGAAATTGAGACAAATATGATTACGTAAGTGATGATCGGAGGTTTGTGCAATTATGCACGAGATATAGGGTGTATGGGCACCCTGAGAGGAGCTAGATCCTCTACTGTGTAGACACTTATCAGATTCGTGGAGAAGACGCAAAGGAAATGATTTTGGATATAGTCCGGAGGAATGGGAATAAGTTGTCACTAGAATTATGGAACGTTGAGCGTTGGTGTGCTTGGAAGTGACATTGAGTGCGTCACAACCTACGGTTTTCTATCACTAAGATTCGTGAGTGAGATGGATATTAGTGGATGTGTTTTTCGTAATAGATATAATATATATATATATATATATATATATATATATATATATATATATATATATATATATATATATATATATATATATATATATATTTGTCGAAGTACTGTGGGATAGCGGGGTCCTTTGGTGTTAACCACGTGAGAGTGGGGGGTTACACTAAGCAGATGGTTGATTCCTATTTTCGAGAATTATGGGAGTAGTGCAGATGTTTTCCAAGTTCCAACTGCGAAACTATAGTTTGGGGCTATAGTGGATAGTTCTAGTAATATTGAATGTTCTCGGTACCAGGGTATGAATTATCGTTGCTAGGGTTCCCCTGAGATAGGGTCTAGCGCATATATACGGTTATGTATGTTAAATGTGTTTCATATTAATGTATCAATTGTTAATTTAAATCCCGAGAAGTATGGACATTTATGATGTGAATCAGAGTGGTTGGACTTATTTTCGAGCAGGAAGTTATAGCTCGGGTTTTATTTTCGCGCAAGGAAACTAGTGATAGTAAGGGCGCAGTAGAGTATGTTGTCTTTTGTAGCATAAAGTGTGGATGTGTATACTTTTATGTTAGGAGACGGGTATTTGGGGTACGTGCTATGGATTGAGAGCCTAACAGATCTCAACGACCGACAATGTTAGATAGTAGTGTATCGGGGGGGATTATTTGTTTGTATTTCGCTTTACGATTTCAAGATGGAAGAAGCCGAGTATTATTTGTGCGGTTGAGCAGGGGTACAACGTGTATGGGCATCCTGGTTAATTAATCTGATTGTTACAAATAATTCACGTTTAGAAGTGGGAGAGATGGGTGTAGGATCTCAAAGGTAGGAGACTTGGGAGCTAGTCGAGACTGGGAGTACTAGACTTATCCGAATTTCGAGGAAGAAATTCCATTGCAAGGGGGGAAGTAAGTAAAACCCCATAAGTTCAAGGACATTTATTTAAATAATATTTTGGGAGGAAAAGAATTTATTTTACTTGGAAAATTAAATTCATGATTTGGGAATTTTAAAATATAAGGAAATTATCAATTTGACGAATCGAGGATTAAATATTTTGGACTATTTTATGTTGCCTTTTGAGGTCTTAGCGTTGGAAGATGTTATAAATTAATTCGGATGGTAATTTGGAGTGCATAGTTGAGTCCGGATGGTCAAAATAGTTCAAAATGAGTGGCCATATGTATATGTTGGGTCTTGAGACTTAATTAGACATAATTGATCTCCAAATAAAGAGTTTGAGCCCTTTTTAGGAGGCCCGTAGGCCCAAAAACGGAATTTGAGTTTTTAACCCTAATTGTGTAAGGGTGGGAAAACTTAAAATCATTTTAGAAAACTAAAATTGTGGAGATCTCAAGAGGAGATCCATTAGAAGAGAATTTTGGGATTTTTTGGAGATTGCTTCAAGAACAAGAGGAGACACTTAAATTCAATCCAACATCTTCATCCAAAGGCTTGGATCTACAAATTAAGGCAAGTGGTTTAATTTGCAGTTGTTAAATTGTATTTACCTTTTCATATTAAAGGAGGTGAGAATCAATTAATATGTTAGTGTTTATGTTCATTAGAAATTGGGGATTTCTTTGATTTGAAGTTATAAATCTGTAGAGGTGTTAAGATTTGACTAATTTGATGTCCTAGTTTGGTGTAATTAATGGGGTTAGATTGAATATAATAAAAGGATGGATTTAGGATGAATCTGGGGAAGTTTTGACGAAGAAATATGTATGGAATAAGGTTTAAAACATATCAATGGCGGACTGGGTTGTAACTGGGCAGATTTACGATAATGATGATACCAGGGTCGTTCGAATGACCCGGTATCTCATTCAAACGAGGGCCACTGTCGTTCGAACGACAGGGTTTGTCGTTTGAATGACCTGTTAAGCGTGTCAGATTTCTTGCTTCCCCTGATTCAGACCGTTATATAATTGAGATACATCGTTTCTACTTTAGTTAATTCTGCAACTTTGGTGATGATTTAGGGTTTTAATTGGTGAAAATTTACCCTTGAAGTAATTGGAGGATTAGTGAATTTGAAGATTTAAGGTTCAGGATTTAGTGAAATACAACCTTGTCAATTAAGTGGGTAGACTTAATGGAATGAAATTTAATGATGGATTGAAAATATTGAAATTTGGGTCAAGAGAGAGAGTCCGGGTATAATTGGTAGGGTGACACAAAAATAATAAAAATTAATTAGTGTATAATTGATTGAAATGAAGTCGAACAATAGACTTTCATGTTTTAGGCTTGTGTATGGACAAAGTACACCGGTAGCTTAGATTTATATATATATATATATATATACGGTGATGTGTAGTATATATATGATTTGTAAATATTTGTGTAAATAATATTTATAGTAAAGCATACCAATATTAATGCTATCTTAGGAGGTTGTGCGACGTGGGTGAGTCCCCTGATTAGCGAATGCAGCGTCTGTTTTTAGGGGTGGGCCGTTATGGTATGGAATGGGCACTAACGGGGGGGACTATGACCGCCTCCTACGCGTTGGGTGATAGCATTTATATTCGATATGCGTGTGAATGTTGAGATCTGATTCGTATACATAGTGCATAATTATATACGGATATCTATACATGGTGTAAATGTATAATTTATATAACTTGTGAAACGGTTATATAGTATTGAATGAGAATTGGTTTAATTAAGTTAATATAAATAATAATTTATAATTCATATACGTGATGTAAATCGTATAAGTGGTATAACCTGTGAGAATGTTAAATGGCATTAAATGAGAAATGACTTAAATAAGTTAATGAGAGTAATAACTTATATAGTATATGTTAAACTCACTCCGGATAGAGTAGTGGGGGGAAGTAGTGGAATTTACGGGACAAGACTAGTTACAGGGTGGTTAGCTAGATGGGTCAGGTATAGTACGTTAGGTGTGGACATTAGTGGAGGGGTGAGGTGTCCACAAGAGAGTGTACGACATTATCTTAAATATGGAGAGCATACTTTCATTTTAATTTACTGCATTTAAATTCACTTGCTAAATATTTTCAAAATGTCTAGGGTTCCAACCCTTGCTATAAAATATTTTCAAACCTTTTAGGTGTCCAACCACAGGGACGCTAGAAATGTTCTTTCCAGGTTATGCAGCTGCGACACATGTGGATGTTGCAGGACTTTGACTTAGCCGCTTCAGTCATTTCAATTCTAGAGTAGGACGCAGTCAGTGCTCTATTTGGGCATGTCACCCTAGTTGTTCCATTTTATTTCAGTTAGTTGATGTATTCAGTTATTACTCTTTTGATTCATTTCGTTATTTAACTTATAGCCGATGGTTGTTGCGGCAAGGTTTACATCTATTCTATTTTTAGTATTGCTTGATTCAGTGATTGGATGATGGTTAGTTATATATTCTTTCTCATGTTTTTGTTGGGATGTTAAATAAAAAGATAAATTTTGCACCATGTCTTTTGAATACTAGGTGGTTAGTAAGTTTTAAAAAGTCTTCGACGGTGATGCTAAGAATGAACCATATGAGATTCCTGTTTAATTTGGAATAGGATTGATCACCCGGTATTTTATTAGGCGGGGTGTCACACATCATAGGGATCTCATAGGAGATATCGGTCGGGTAGACCTATGTGGTAATTGTAGACACCCCATTCTGTTACCCCCAACTCTTCTTAGGTCCCTAATACCTCCCTTTATCACTACAAACCCAGGTCACACCTCGAGTACTGACCTAGAAGCCATCGGGCACTCCCAGGCTCCATTTGACCAAAAAGTCAAACTCTTCAGCTCGATAAAGGATGAATGAATCTTCAAAGGGCATTGAAATCCCTTTCCAACGGTCCATCCCGTGCGCGATTCCGACTTACCATGCGGACGAACGATCCGTTTGCATCCGAAATTTGATCCAGAGGTCATCGGGCGCTCTCGGGCTCTGTTTGACCTAAGTCAACTCTTCATCTCGACTGAGACTGAATGAATCTTTGAAGGGAACTGAAACCCCTTTCTAATGGTCCACTCCGTGCGCGATTCCGACTTACCATGCGGACGAACGATCTGTTTGACTCCAAGAGGTCACCTAATGCTTCCAGGGCCCGGTTGACCAAAGTCAACTCCCCAAATCGGGTCAAAATCTTTGGAATGTCTAAGTACATCTCCTGAACTTTCCAACGGTCCACCCCATGTGCGATTCAGACTTACCATGCGGACGAACGATCTATTTGCATCCGAACGATTCCCCATCCAATGGACCGACAAACGCTTCCGAGCCATATTTGACCCAAAGTCAACTCCCGAACCCGGGAGAGGTCTAAGGGACTTTCAAAGGTCTCGGAATTACCTTTCCAATGGTCTACCCCGTGTGCGATTCTGACCAACGGTTTTCCCTTGGCAGCCAATTTTCCGAAAAGGCCTGAAACACACTACCAAATGGCAGGTTCCAGACCCTGCCTATCGGTAGGTGCCGATAGGCAGGACCAGGTCTAGGCCGATCGGGAGTGAACTAGGCCTATAAAAGGAGGCCTTTACCTCATTTTCAAGGGGATCCTATATCTGATAAAAATCGCTCTCAGTGAATCCCAAAAACCTCTCTCGAAGACAGCGCGATTTCAACATCCAAATCCCTTTCTAACTTCCACTTTTCACCATCCTTTTCATCAAACTTGGTGAATTATCCACTCTCCATCATCATCCAAGTGCAAGGGCTGCTCTTCAACATTCAAGATCAAGCTCAAGATCTTCAAGAAGGTCCAACTTGCTCCACTTTCTCTTTAAATTCTCTTAAATTCGCAATAACTTGTTTTATTACCTAGCACTTTTATTATCTCATCTCACACATCCTAATATACTTTTTATTTAGTATTATTGCACATCTCTTATTTTCATATAAATAAAACCCAAAAAATAAGAAAAAGAGGGTTTTGCTCATAAATTCCAAATAGGGATTCTCATACTTTTCTCACAACTAAAACACTTTTTCTACACACACACACACTCACAAATAAGAGATCCCCCATTTGGATTTATGGGATAAACCCCACCCCTCGTTTTGTATGCGAACTACGTGGACTTTGATGCCTTTATAGGCTACGTAGGCGTCTCGAGGTAAAACTCGAGACTCGAGTCCTATTCTCACTTTCTCTCTCATTTTCTATCTTCTCTAAATCTAATTTTCTTATATTATATATACTTATTCCTAGTGACGTATCACTCCATATGCGTTATCGTTCCATTATAACGATCAACGTAAGAGTAATCGCGTAAATCTTATTTTCTAATATTATTTTTATACCTTCCTATGGATGACTCGCTTTATCTCTCCCATGATACAAGTCGAGGATTCCTATCTCCACTATATATATACACATGCACACATATCACGGGGAAAATAAAAAAGGTAAAATAGCAAACATCCATGAGAGACCGAGAGGGCGAAATGGGTGCCTAAAACCTTTCCATTTCGTAACTTAGCCTCCGAACCCTTCTCGAATCATTTTGGTTTCGTATGCACCAGTATGTCTTTGAATGCCGTCCTTCGGGATGGCTTCCCCTTTTTCTTTTGTCTGTTTTGACTAAAATAGACCGGTTACTCTAAATCTCTCTACATTTTTACACCTCATCTCAAACGAAACCGGCCGAAGCACTCCTGAGAGGGACGCGCAGGACCCGAGGATCCTCCTTCACGCGCTCGCCCATGGTGAGGATCGGGGATGGCCACAGTGGCGACTCTGCTGGGGACTTGTATGTTGTTGAGGGCTTGACTCTATTTACATGGATGTTATATTTGTTTATATTTCCCCTATATCTGCATGTTCCCCTTTTTCATGTGTATCCTATGCTTTACTTCTGTTCACACACTTGTAGAAAAATTCTCCATGTTCATTTCACACCACGTACACCTAGGATCACATATATCCACATATTGCCCGCATCACCCATCCATACTTGGTGTACCTTTGGTACTTGTACTTTGCTCCCTGTTTGGCATAATCAAGAAAAGAATTCGCATCATAAGATAGTAATAAGAGAATTATGCATGATTCACACGACATCACCAAAGAGCATTATTATTGACCAAATTTTACCCAGTAACTAGAGGGTCACTTCGTGATGGGCGCTGGTCAAGTAGGGCGCAGTTAGCCTAAGCGATATGACTCTCACCTTCCATTGGCCAAGTACCTTTAACGTATATCGAATGCTTCCCCCGCATCGTATCACTTGACCGAAGTCATGATGGGAGGTATATCGCAGGGAATTTGTTCACGTACGCCGAGTATATCAAATTCGCTCTCACACGTACCGTCCCCACGAGGTATATAGTGAGGCAATTCACGTACACTCATGTATATCAAATGGCTTGTCCACACGTACCGATTTCCCGTAAGAGCAAGACGTATATCGTGGAAGTCACGCCAAAGGGGGGAACCCATTCCAATTCACCCAACCAACTGCATACCCGCATATAGGTGTCAAACCTTGGACACGCACTTTAAATTGCCAATTTTAACCTAAAACTCTGTCGAAATTCCGAGTTGGCCTGCCACCCAAATTTTTACGCATTTTTAAAATGGGACCCTATACGTGAGCTTGGTTACAAGTCCAACCGTAGCTTCGCATATATTAAAAATCCCACTTTTTCAGGCTCGGGTCCCGTCCGGCATTGCATTTAGGAGAATTAAATGTAAGTGAGATCATAATAATCTTAATAATCATGATGAGTTCCGTCTCCAAAACCATTTCTCCCTTCTTTATCAAAAATCCAAAAATAGTTTCTTCTCTTTTTCTCAAAAATAAATCCCATTCTACGCCTTCTCAGGTCAATCACAAGCCTTTGGCCTGGCTCCCTATTGGCTTCGGTCTTCAGTCAAATCACCCCAGAGTTTCGTCCGTTCCTCTACTACTTCTTTCGAGTCGAGAATCCATCCACTTTCTATAGAGAATACAGATCAAGTACCAGTCATACAGCCGGATCTGACGGCAGTCCTAGCTCAGCTCGTGTCCAAGATTGACAACCTCCAAACTGAGGTTCGAAAGATGCAACGAAATTAGGTTCCTATTCCTCAAGAGACCGAGGCCCTATTCCCTCGTGTTATGGGTCCACCCAAGACTATCTGGGTTCCCTAAGAATAGCAGCACACTCCACATGCCCCTCCTGCTAATGGGTCGCCGCCTGCCCAGCTTCCTATGCCGAATCTTTCCCAGCATGGGGCTAACTTGCCTACGGTCGCTGATCCAAAAGAGGAGGAGTTGAATAAAGTCAAAGAGGATCTCAAGATGCTCACCAAGAAGTTCGACCAAGTCAGAATCTCTGGGAATTACATAGACTACACCCACATGTCTCCTTATCCTAAAGCGAGCTTACCCGAGAAGTTCAAGATGCCAAATATCGAGAAGTTCGGAGGGAGTGGACCCCCAATTGTTCATCTTTGCAGTTATTATCGTTCCATGACTCTACTAGGGGCTTCTGAATAAGTGATGGCCCAATTTTTTCAGAAAACTTTGAAGGATAGTGCCCTCCGATTGTTTTTATCTCTCGAGGAATCCAGAATCCGTAGCTGGGAGGATGTAGCTCGAGAATTCATGTCGCAATACAAATGCAACGAAGAGCTTGAGGTCACCCGTCGTGATTTAGAGCTGCTCAAACAGAACCCTGGGTAATCAGTCAGTAACTTCATAACCCCGTGGAGGGAGCAGGCAACTACCATGACCAATCGACCATCTGAGGAAGAACAGGTCAACATAGTGAAGAAGAACTTCTTATCCCATGTCCAAGTGATGATGGGAGGATAATACTATCCCCACTTCCGAGCTCTCAGAGAAGCGAGAGTAGAAATCGAGGAAAGCCTTGTTAAAACAGAGGTTGAACCGAAGAAGGTGTCCGAACAGTTCACCCGTAGAAAGTATGACAAGCCTGCCAGTGATACAATCTCAACCATCAACAACATCTCTCAACCAACCACATCATGGGCACCGAAAAGCCTCCCTACCCCCATCCGAAGGGAATACACTGAGCTCCATGCTCCCCTCTCCAAAGTTTACCAAGCCCTGTTAAGCCGAAACCTCATCAAACCCTTGGATCCCCGTCCATTTCCAAATCCACTCACAAGAAACTTCAAGGCCGATGCTCATTGCGCCTTTCACCAAACTGCTGGCCATACCATAAACCAATGCTTTCACCTCCGAAACATAATCCAAGATCTCATTGACCAGGGTACCATCGCCCCACCAGCCAATGCTAAGGCAAACACTACTCACAATCCTCTCCCAAATCATGCCAATGCCATCTTCTTAGAAGAAAACCCAGATTTCGATCCCTCAACTCAAATCACACCCATATACTCTCCTAAACCTCTTCAAATTTTCCCATATTTCCTCTTACACCCTAATAGCCTCACTGATCAAGCACTGTCACTCCTTACTAGAGCATGCATCGCTGTCCGTACCCATTCTGAAAATGGAAATATGGAATTGTCAGAGGTGTTAAACGAACTCCTAGAGTTCAGGCTGAAATTGCCCTCACAGATGGTCATCGATTGCCAAAGGTTCAGTACACTGTTCTTGGAAGCACAGAAATGGGCCCGAGATTCAGACAAGTGGTTGGTACCAACCGATGAAGTCAGCCTAGATGATGTTGTCCAGATTATGGCAGAATTATTCAGGCAAACCAACAGTATTTGTAGTATCACTGGGTTACTTGACCTTTTGAAGCTACAAGGGCTCTTGGTCCATTCAACCATACATATCCCCACATAATGGGAAGACCTATATGAAGAAGCCGTTGAAGTTGTGGAATGCATTGACTTTACATGGAAAGATAGAATTGTTACCACCGGATGTGGGGAAGAATTCGAAGATTCGAGTGAAGAACAAGCTTCAAGAAGAACTGGCCCAGTAGCCGACATATGTGGGATGATATCATTTGAAGAACTCCTTAGAGAAATAAATAGGGTAACAGAACAACCTGAGATTGATGAGGAAACGGGATTCATATTCTTCCCTTCTTCAATAAATCACATGACCAGATCAGGGAGATATTACCAGGTTCCAAGCTCACTACCAGCAAATGACAAAGGGAAAGGCAATGAAAACCTTCCTATGCCAAAGATGACCATTGAGGAGAGCAAGATCCTCGATCAACTAAAGAAAACTCAAGCTAACATCAATCTATGGGGGATTTTCATGTCTTCACGGCTTCACAGAAATGCTTTAATCAAGCTGTTCAATGGACCCACAGTTCCTCCTACTATCACACCAAAAGAAGCGATAAATCTAGTCGGATCCTTGACCTCTACCCGAATGCTATCATTTTACGAAGAAGAAATCCCCAGAATTGGGGTAAATCATAATCATGCACTCAACATCTCCGTCGAAGTTATGGGGAAGGTCGTGCCACTCTCTCTTGTCGATAACGGATCCGCTTTGAATGTCTGTCCACTGAGAACCTTCAAGTGTTTAGGCCTGAAAGAAAGCGACCTTGCTCCAACCTCTGCCGCTATACGTGCCTACGATAATACCCACCGGGAGGTGATGGGATCCATAAAAATTGTAATAGGTGTTGGACCTATAAACCCTATCGTTGAATTCTAAGTCATAAACATCCCAGCTTGTTTCAACCTGTTGCTCGGATGACCCTGGCTCCACAGTATCAAGGGTGTGTCTTCCTCACTCCATTAGAAATTGAAGTTCTTTGTTGACGGTCGAGTCATCACCATTTTGGGTGACGACGAAAATGTCGAGGGTGCAAGCACCAGCAGTCCAATCCTTGAGATACAGCACGGGTCAAATGATATGCTCCTATCAGGATTCCGAGTTGAGCCACTCCTACTCCCAATAGGGGACAGTTTCAAAGAAAGGGTTTGTCCAGAATATGACCCTCATGGCAATGTCAATGTGATTCAGATGTTCAGAAACATGCACTTCATACCCGGACTGGGACTAGGGCAAAGGCAACAAGGGATACTTGAGCCTATCGAACTGAAGAAAGCTTTCCCTCCTTGTGGCTTGGGGTATCAACCATCAGAACAAGAGCTCAGAATGATCCACCAGTCTCGACCAAAGAGAGGATTAGCCTGCATCCAAACTATCCCAAGAGACTCCGTGAATGGACGATTCATCAAAGAAGGCAAAGACTTCCCCTTTTACAATTTTCCAGAACCATGGTACGACCACACAGTCAAGAAGATGAAGCCTGGAATGGAGATCTTTTTCCAAGATGGCTACCCATGGGCTGAAAGTTTTCTTCAACTTACAGACACTGGTGTTGGCACTCTGCATGGTTCATTCAGGCACTACATCAATGGATCCATCCCTCCTGATTAAAGCTGCTGATACACCCCTCCTCAACTGGCATGCTGCGCCAGTTCTACCTCTTGAAATCCACCTAACCCCAATGTTTACCCTATTTCTTCTTTTGTTGTCTATCCTTATTCAAATGTAATCGAGACCTCTTTTGATAAGGTTCTCAATGCTATTTTTCCTATCAATGAAATAAATGAAGATTTTGAGTATCTTGGTGTGCCTTACATTAATTGTTCGGATTCTAATCAAACCTTTGATGATGATAATTTTGCAAATGAACAATTCTTAACTGATCTAAATAAGGTTAATAATAAACAACATAACCGCGTTCAAGATAATGAAGAAGTGAATGTTGTTATTGATCTCGATTCTAGTAGCCAACTGCGCGAGATTAGGATAGGGGCCACCCTTGACGAGCATGAGCGCACACAACTCAAAGAATTGCAAAAAGAATTCGTGGATGTCTTCGCATGGTCCTATGATGATATACCCGATATTGATTCTGAAATAGCTCAGCACGAGATCCCCACTCTCCCAGATTACAAGCCGGTTAAACAAAAATTGAGAAATCTCCGCACCGAATGGTCGCTCAAGGTTAAAGAAGAGGTGGTCAAACAGTTGAACGTGGGCTTCATCCGTGTGATCGAATATCCCACATGGCTAGCCAACATAGTACCTGTGCCGAAATCAGGAGGGAAGGTTCGAATGTGTGTGGACTACCGAGATTTAAACAAAGATTCTCCAAAGGATGATTATCCGCTACCCAATATCGACATGATCGTGGACAACACAGCCAGTCATGCTCTCAAGTCATTCGTTGACGGGTTTGCCGGATACAACCAAATCAAGATGCACCCAGACCACCAAGAAAAAACCGTATTCGTCACCCCATGGGGAACCTTTTGCTACACCGTTATGCCATTTGGTCTCAAGCACGCTGGAGCTACCTACCAGAGGGCTGCCACAACCATCCTACACGATCTGATTCACAAAGAAGTTGAGGTCTATGTGGATGATATGATTATCAAATCCAAAACTAGAGAAGGTCATGTTCATGCTCTCCAAAAGTTCTTTGACGACTGTGACAGTATCAGATGAGACTCAATCTGCAGAAATGCGTCTTCGATATTACAAAGGGAAAACTCTTGGGATTCATGGTCAGTGAGAAAGGGATAGAAGCAGATCCCTCCAAGCTGAAAGCCATACTTGAGATGCCACCTCCCCGAATAGAGAAAGAAGTCTGAGGTTTCCTTAGGAAATTGTAATACATCAGCTGGTTCGTCAGTAGTTAAACTCCTTCTGCGAACCTATTTTCAAACTCCTCCGAAAGGATTCAACTAAGGTTTGGAACGAGGCATGCCAAGAAGCTTTTGACCGAATTAAACAATACCTGACTCAACCCCCGGTACTCATGCCACCACAGCCTGGTCTCCCCTTGCTCCATACCTAATCATAACTGACACTGCAGCTGGGGCTTTTCTACCCCAATACCTTGAAGATTCCCACAAAGAAAGAGCCGTCTATTACGCCAGTCACAAATTGGCCGTGTATGAGGTTAACTACACCACTTTAGAAAAGGTGTGTGTCACACTTATCTGGATCACCCAAAAGCTGCGGCACTACATGCTCTCCTTCCCCATCAAACTTGTATCCCGATTGGACCCCATCAAATACCTGCTTGAGAAACCCGCTTTATCCAGTCGAATGGATCGATGGTTGATGCTCCTAGCCGAGTTCGATATTGTGTACACCACACAGAAATCCATTAAAGGAAGATCCATCTTTGACTACTTCGCTGATTAACCCATAGAAGAAGCTGATGTCTGGATCTCTGAATTCCCAAATAAAAACATCCTTTGCACTGCTCAAGACAACCTTCGATGGCAAATGTTATTTGACGGCGCTGTCAACAAGAAGGGATATGGCATTGGGATACTCCTGATCGCCCCAGATGACTCCCACACTCCAATCGCCATCGAGTTGGATTTCCCTTACACCAACAACATGACTGAATACGAAGCATACATGTTAGGCCTCAAAGTTGCTCTTAAGAAAGGTATTCAATGCCTATATGTCTACGGGGATTCCGCCCTCATCATCGGTCAAGTGCTCAGAAAGTGGAGAGTCAAGGACGAGAAACTCCAACCCTTCCATGCCCACTTAGAAGAACTAGCCTCCCAATTCTAAGATATCACCCTCCATTACCTACCTCGAGCAAAGAATAACCTAGTCGATGCTCTCGCTACCTTAGCCTCCATGGTCGACATGCCTGAAGGAATAACTATGACCCCCTTCCTAGTTCAAAAGCAAGACAAACTAACCCACTGCTACTACATTGAGCTCGTCACCGCAGAAGATCCCGAGATAGCCAATTGTTAATACTATGATATCTGGCGCCTCCTCAAGCATGGTAGGTATCCCGAGGGTTCCAACAAGAAATATCGAGCAACCCTTCGAAGACTCGCCGCCCAGTACATTATTTGTCATAAAGCTCTACTCAAGAGGAACTTCGATGGGACTTATCTACACTGTATCGCAGGGGCTGAGATTGAAAAGATAATGCAGAAGATCCACAGCGGGGAATGCGGGACCCACATGAACGATCACATGCTTGCCAAGAAGATCATCCGACAGGGCTATTACTGGACCACCATAGCCCAAGATTGCACCGCCCATGTCCGGAGATGCCTCAAATGCCAACAGTTCTTTAATCTTCAACACTTGCCTCCACGAGAATTATACAACATGACCTCTCCCTGGACATTCTCCACCTGGGGTGTCGACGTCATAGGAAAGGTTACACCAAAGTCTTCAAACGAACATGAGTTCATCCTAGTTTCCATTGATTACTTCACCAAATGGGTCAAAGCTGAGCCATAAGCAGTATTGAACGCCAAGAAAGTGGCCAAATTCCTTAAGAAAAATATCATCTGCCGATATGGGGTCCCACACGAGTTAGTGTCAGATAACGGGTTGCACTTCGAAGCAGAAGTCACAGAAGTAGTCAATGAGTACGGGATTCAGAGATACAAATCTTCTCCCTACCGACCTCAGACCAATGGTGCAGTTGAAGCTGCCAACAAGAACCTCAAAGCCATCATCAGCAAGATGACTGAAAGTTGTAGGGATTGGACCGATCGGATCCCGTACGCCCTCTAGAGCTATGGAACCTCAATCCGAACCTCTATTGGGGCTACCCCTTACTCTCTGGTCTACGGTATGGAAGCAGTCCTACCTGTGGAGTTGGAAATACCCTCGCTATGCGTCATGCTCGAAAGCAAAGTTAACGAAGAAGACTGGTGCCAAAGACATCTTGATGAGTTGACCCTCCTAGATGAAAGGACATTGAAAGGTCTTTACCACATACAGGGGTACCATCATCGAATAGCGCGATCATTCAACAAGAGAGTCAAAGACCGCAGTGTCCGGGAAGGGAATTTAGCCCTCAAGGAGATAATAGAATCCATCTGGGACCCCAGAGGGAAATTCAAGCCCAATTGGAGCGACCCCTACATTGTGAAGAAAATCTTATCCGGCGGTGCCGCCATGCTCACTGACCTAGATGGAGAGGAGATGGCTCGTCCAGTCAACCTGGACCGTCTCAAGAAATTCTACCCCTAGTCTGGAATCTCGGCGCGCTACGACTCTTCTAATCTCCCTTTTATTCTAAAAAAAAAAACTCTCTCTTCATTTCCCTCTACCTAGAACTATGTGGGCCTAATCCTCTGCAAAAAATCATTTTTCAAGAAAAATATTTTTTTTTTCAAAATCCCAGAGGTACGTAGGCAGCTCATACATCTTACAGGAGCACGGCCATTTCTTTTTCACAAAATACTATTCTTTTCTTATCTCCGAGAACGGTAGTTCATCCTAATAAATATTTGAACAAAAGGATTATGTATGCCTTAGCGATCTGTATAGATAATTCAAAAATACAAAATTCATCGAAAGGCATAGCTGGATGATTAGAAACTTGCTTATTTCATTAATAAGAAATTACAACACAGATTACATAAGAAACGGAATGGATAACTCCCTTCCCCCTACTGCCATAAAAAGACAAATAAAATCCCCACATCTATTCCCTATTACACAAATAAACTCTCCAAGAGTCCTACCCACAGCTACCAGAGGAGCCTGCACCCTTATCATCTACATCCTGGGGTCCCCAAATTTCCCTTGCCTGAACAGAGTGCCGTAAGCCCTCCATGGACCGATAAGCCTGAACCAGCTTCGAAAAAACCACAACACCCCCTTCTATGGTGTTAAATAAAACAAACCACCTTTGTCCAGTCTCCACTGCCAACATCTTGTTGACTACTCTCCTCCACAACCACTTCATATAATCCCCAGGGACATGCCAAACTCTCCCAACAGACTGAGAGGGACAGGTCGACGGACGCCGATTCTCCCACAGAGATCCAAGCAGCAGACGCAGGCGCTCGGTCAAAACGTCTACCGGAAAGAAATTTAGTGTCCGAGGTAGCACGACCTGTGCCCAGCCAAATTGGGGCAGAAGCCGCCAAGGGAAATAAAAAGAGGTCTGTCTGAGACCAACCAGCCGCACATATGAGTACTCTACTAGCTCCGGGACAGGCAGTAACTGCCCCCACCATAGCACTGACCAGTACAAATTTCGAGCCCCGTGCTACACAAACCAATTCTCCCAGCTCGCAATATCCAGGCCAACATAGAAAAAGTGGCGCGAAAAGAAGTTGCGTACAATCGATAAAGGATATTCTGGAGGAGTCACCAGGCGGAGTCTTTTAGACATCCACATGAACAACATTACAGGGCTACCCCTCAGAAAGTCAAAATGACCTTCTCGCTAGGCATCCAGACCATTCAGCGTCTTCGCCAGTATCACCGTCGTAGGATTGCGATAGTATGACATCCATGAAGTAATGGCTGCAAGTTGCGGGTCCATCAGCAGTTCCCCAGTCACCAGCAGTAATTTTGAAACCAGGCCCAGAGCAACGGCTCAAGCATAGCCAGCATCACCTACTTCCCGTAAATGCACGAACTGCAGCACCGCCGGGAGGGAGATCATTCCTCCAGCAAGTAGTGATCTGGCCGCCGAAGGCGAAATATGAAGAAGTCCAGCCAATAAATCACTGGGAGAACGGGAAAATTCGAACAAAGCCGCGGCAACACTGGGATTTATACCCAGCATGGAAGAAAATTCCTCGTAGGTAGGACAAACTTCATCCAACCCAAAGCGGAATATATGGTCTTCGGGGTACCAGAATTATACCGCCGCCATCAGCATGTTCCACTCAATAGGCCGATTGCGCCATAAGGAGACTCGACGCATGTTGAAACCATCATAGTCGACATTATAAGAGCACATTTATTCCAAGGCTTCGAGGTAGTTAGCAAACTCAATGCTACCAGGGAGAGCCATCTTGCAAGGCTAAGAGATAGTGGGCAAGTAAGTAAGAATGCAAAGGTGTGATGAAAACACTCCACCCTTACCCCTTTTTATACTTGAGAACCCTCACAAGAGACATAATCCCTACAGAAATCGAAGGGACTCCTACCCCACAAAATACAAAAGGCTGAAGAGGGTACCATTCAAAGCTTTGAATTAATGGGACTGGACTGAACTGCCGATAGGCTGGACAGGGTGCTTATCGATCAGCAACCCCCCATTTTTAGAAATTTCCCTTTATTCCTTTTTTGTCAAATCAGAAAACTCAATACAAATAAATTAATATTCTCAACAGAATTTCAAAATCCCTTTTCCTCCTTATATAATTTCCCCTTTTAATTAAAAAACTTTCCCTCAAAAATTCTAAAAATACTCATTTTTACGCTCTCAGCAGCAAAGTAAAAAGTGCATGTGCATGCATTCATTCATCATTAATAAAAGATAATAAAAAACTCCATTGCATTGCATCTATTTGTCTTCTGTGTTACATTAATTTTATAGGAAATAAAAAGAAAAAGCAAAAACAACGGGACTCAGCCCGAACCCACATTCTCTCTCTCTCTCTCTCTCACCTACCTTTCTCTCTAAGAGCTTCCACCCTTGCAACGTGCTCTCTTTCCCCTATGACGAGATGATGCACCACCACTACCCGAACCAGAGTCTTCTCCGGACGAAGCAGATGACACCAAGTAAGAAGGAATAGGAACCGCATCCCGAATATGGGCCATCACCGAAGATATCCAGTCTCTGATGTCTCTTAGCCAAGTGGTCGACACTTGGACTTGCTGCAAGAAAAAGGCAAAATCAGTATCAAAGCAGAGATGACCAAAACAGAAAAGAAAGAAAGAGAAGGACAGAAAGGTATACCGCAGGCCGGAGGACCTCCTCTGTCAAACCCAACTCCTCCGGATCCATCGCATGAGGACGATGCAACATAGGCACCATCCCTCCATTAGCCCGCCAGATGTTATATAAAGGAGTACACAACCGCACAAAAGGAACCTTCGAGGTCGTCACCGCCACAGATGCCATCGGATTGTCGCCACTGTGGGAAGATCCCGCCGCCCGACTCGAACCCGCAGGAAGGAAAGGCATGGCATCATATATGCTGGGCGCCATCAACCAACTCGTCACAAAGTCCATATAGTCATACGGCGTAGCCATATCAGAGTATAATAAGTAGGACTCACCGATCATCGCAGCGATCCTCGCATCCTCCGACAGTAGTCGCTCCCTCCTCATAGACGTAGGAGGCTGCGTGGCACCACCACCTCCTCCTCAGCAATCTGGCGAACCACCCTCTCCCCTAGATACCAATAATGGCCGAACTCATGCGCCAGTAAACGCCTCATATGCGCGTTCACCCCGATTATCCCCGCATCCTGAATGGTTGTCCCCCAGGGACAAAGGTCACCTGAAAATCTCCAAGCAGGCATAAATCAATACAAGATCAGAAGGCGTAAAAATCAAGACAGAAAATGGAAAGAGTCTTACCCTACCACTGGTCAAGTCATTCAAGACCTGACGCACCGTCTCCATAGAGAGAGATCCCTTCGACTGTCGATTGGCCTTACGCAATCGATACAATAGGCAGGAGTTCCCAACAGTGTCATCCTTCAGAGCGATCAGTGGGGTATTGCACCAAATCACCTCATAAAACCACGTCTGTCAAAGATAAGAATTCACAAATAAAAATAGACGCATAAGGAAAATGCGAATGCATGAAAGGAAAATGCGAATGCATGAAAATAAATGCGCAAACTAAAGAATACCTCAAGAAGGTACGTGGCTCCAGTAAAGATCTGTCGACAGCACCGGCTGAATGCATCCAGAGAAGAGTAAAGGGTCACCAAAGTCAGACTCCCCCAATCATAGAAAGGGATGTTCGAAAACATCCTCAAGTACAGCAAGAATCATAAATGGACGACGTCGCCCCTTGACGCCACCATGAAACCTCCTAACACCAGCAAAGTAAATAACTGGGCCATCTGCCTCACCTACAGCCCGTCCTCCACATCAATCACCCTTCCCAACAGAACATCCTTCAGCAGGGACAGCCGGATAGAATCCCCAGAAACTATCCTCCCTACATCACCAAGTGCCGCATGCACTGCCTCCGGTCTCACCCGTAAAGAGCGATCCATCTTTATCTGCTCTCCATCACAATCCAGCCCCAATAGCTGCTGCACGTCTATGGGAGTCACAGTCATCTCCCTGAAGCCGAAACGGAAGGTGTGGGTAGTATCCCACCACCTCTCCCCCAAAGCGCACAGCACCACTGTCGAACGAGGCGTCTCATCCAGTGCAGATGCCAACCTCCCAAAACCCGCTGATGATATCACCCAACGCACCACAGGTGGGAGATGCTCCCAGACTTCCCTGAGCCCCGTCGTCCCGCGGGCGCGCATGTTCTTCAAAGAAATATCAAACTGGCAAAAAGGAAAAAATCTCATCAGAAGTCAAGAAAGAAAGAAAAAACCACCAAAAAGAAAGGAATGCTAAAGGTCGGGTTACTTACATAACCAACAGGATTCACTCTCGAAGAGCGATGACGCGATGGCTCCCGCAGCAAAGTCCTCTCATCCGCAACAGGCTCAAACGTATCAAAGGAGTTCTCACTCCCCAAGGCAAGAGGCGCCTTGGCCCTCCACTCCACATTCGCCTAGTCATCAACGGTCAACCACTCCCTGTGGACTGAAGTGCTCACAAAAGCGGCCATTTCTTGAAGATCGGAATGCTAGAACGATTTGCAAAAAAGTCGCAGAAAGAGAGAAAGCAAAGAAGCTGTGAAAAAATGAAGGGATTCGCCTCCTTTATATAGGATGCAAAACGCCATGCCGATCGACACTGACCCTAACCATACCGATCGGCACTGATTCCTTACCTTCCCGAGGCAGTCCAAAAGTCTGTGCCATTGCCGAATAGCACCCCTCATACCATGCTGACCAGCACTCCCCTTAAATTTCGTACAGAAATTCCCCCAAAATACCAGAAAGCCCCGAAAAATCCTCGAAAAATTCTTAAAAATCCTAGGAAGGATTTAGAACATTTTCACCAGGAAAATTTTGCATTCCCTCAAGCAAAACCCCTCTTTCCCAACGGAATCCTCAAAAACCAAGTGAATCTCCTCCCGAAAAAGCTCAAGAGAATCTCTAAGGATCGCCTGATCTCTTCCCCAGCGGAATTTGTACAGCACCAAAATTGGGTTTTCCCCCCTGCGAGGCCTCCTAAAGAAACAAAAGCTTCCCTAGCTATCAACTCCCAACTCATATCAAAATTATAAAGCACTTTCTCCAGCAGAATCAAAATCCAATCTTTATCCGCTCTTAGGTCATAATTGACCTCGGTCTTGGATCGTCACCTGAGTTAGGTCAAAATTAACCTCGGTCCTCGATCGTCACCACTCTTATATCATAATTGACCTCGGTCTTGGATCGTCACCTGAGTTAGATCAGAATTGACCTCGGTCCTCGGTCGTCACCACTCTTAGGTAAGAATTGACCTCGGTCTTGGATCGTCACCCGAGTTAGGTCAGAATTGACCTCGATCCCCGATCATCACCACTCTTAGGTCAGAATTGGCCTCGGTCTTGGATCGTCACCTAAGTTAGGTTAGAAATGGCCTCGGTCTTCGATCGTCACCACTCTTAGGTCAGAATTAACCTCGGTCCTCGATCGTCGCCATTCTTAGGTCAGAATTGACCTCGATCTTGGATCATCATCCGAGTTAGGTTAGAATTGACCTCGATCCTCGGTCGTCACCACTCTTAGGTCAGAATTGACCTCGATCTTGGATCGTCACCCGAGTTAGGTTAACATTGACCTCGGTCCTTGGTCGTCACCACTCTTAGGTCAAAATGACCTCGGTCTTGGATAGTCACCTGAGTTAGGTCATAATTGACCTCGGTCCTCAGTCATCACCACTCTTAGGTCAGAATTGACCTCGATATTGGATCGTCAACTGAGTTAGGTCAGAAATGGCCTCGATCCTTAGTCGTCACCACTCTTAGGTCAGAATTGACCTCGGTCTTGAATCGTCACCTGAGTTAGGTCCGAATTGATCTCGGTCCTCTGTCGTCACCACTCTTAGATCATAATTGACCTCGATCTTGGATCATCACCTGAGTTAGGTCAGAAATGGCCTCGGTCCTCGATCGTCACCACTCTTAGGTCAAAATTGACCTCGGTCTTAGATCATCACCTGAGTTAGGTCAGAAATGGCCTCGATCCTCGATCGTCACCACTCTTAGGTCAGAATTGACCTCGGTCCTCGGTCGTCACCACTCTTAGGTCAGAGTTGGGCTCGGTCCTTGGTCGTCACCACTCTTAGGTCAGAATTGACCTCGGTCTTGGATCGTCACCTGAGTTAGGTCAGAATTGACCTCGGTCCTCGGTCGTCACCACTCTTAGGTAAAAAATGGCCTCGGTCCTCATTCGTCACCACTCTTAGGTCAGAATTGACCTCAGTTATTAGATCTTCACCCTAAGCCCACAGAATTGGCTTTGACCCGCAAAATCGGTCATCCTCATCACTTAAGCCCGCAGATTTGGCTTTGAACCACAAAATTGGTCATCCTCCAGCATCACTTCAGGTCCCCAAAATAGACCTAAACCTTTGATCGTCATTCAAACCATCCCCAGCACACCCCTCAGGTCCTCAGAATCGGCCTCGACCTTCTGAATCGGTCATACTCCCTCAAAAGCGTCATGTGGTGTCTATTCGACGGTTATCATTTGTTCCAAACTCACCCATCGAGGGGCTCTATAGACACCCCATTATATTACCCCCTAACTCTCCTTAGGTCCCTAATACCTCCCTTTATCACTACAAACCCAGGTCACACCCCGAGTACTGACCTAAAAGCCATCGGGCACTCTCAGGCTCCGTTTGACCCAAAAGTCAAACTCTTCAGCTCGACCAAGGCTGAATGAATCTTCAAAGGGCACTGAAATCCCTTTCCAATGGTCCATCCCGTGCATGATTCCGACTTACCATGCGAACGAATGATCCGTTTGCATTCGAAATTTGATCTAGAGGCCATCGGGCGCTCCTGAGCTCTGTTTGACCTAAGTTAACTCTTCAGATCGACCGAGACTGAATGAATCTTCAAAGGTCACTAAAAACCTTTCCAATGGTTTGCTTTGTGCGCAATTCCGACTTACCATACGGACGAACAATTCGTTTGACTCCAAGAGGTCACCGAATGCTTCTAGGGCCCGGTTGACCAAAGTCAACTCCCCAAACCGGGTCAAAATCTTTGGAATGTCTAAGTACATCTCCAAAACTTTCCAACGGTCCACCCCATGTGCGATTCAGACTTACCATGCGGATGAACGATCTATTTGCATCCGAACGATTCCCCGTCCAATGGACCGACAAACGCTTCCGAGACATATTTGACCCAAAGTCAACTCCCAAACCCGGGAGAGGTCCAAGGGACTTTCAAAGGTCTCTGAATTACCTTTTCAACGGTCTACCCCGTGTGCGATTCTGACCAACGGTTTTCCCTTGGCAGCCAATTTTCCAAAAAGGCCTGAAACACACTACCAAATGGCAGGTTCCAGACCCTGCCTATCGACAGGTGCCGATAGGCAGGACCAGGTCTAGGCCGATCGGCAGTGAACTGGGCCTATAAAAGTAGGCCTTCACCTCATTTTCAAGGGGAGCCTAGATCTGATAAAAATCGCTCTCAGTGAATCCCAAAAACCTCTCTCGAAGACAGCGCGATTTCAACATCCAAATCCCTTTCTAACTTCCACTTTTCACCATCCTTTTCATCAAACTTGGTGAATTATCCACTCTCCATCATCATTCAAGTGCAAGGGCTGCTCTTCAACATTCAAGATCAAGCTCAAGATCTTCAAGAAGGTCCAACTTGCTCCACTTTCTCTTCAAATTCTCTTAAATTCGCAATAACTTGTTTTATTACCTAGCACTTTTATTATCTCATCTCACACATCCTAATATACTTTTTATTTAGTATTATTGCACATCTCTTATTTTCATATAAATAAAACCCAAAAAATAAGAAAAATAGGGTTTGCTCATAAATTATAAATAGGGATTCTCATACTTTTCTCACAACTAAAACATTTTTTCTACACACACACACACTCACAAATAAGAGATCCCCCATTTGAATTTATGGGATAAACCCCACCCCTCATTTTGTATGCGAACTACGTGGACTTTGATGCCTTTATAGGCTACGTAGGCATCTCGGGGTAAAACTCGAGACTCGAGTCCTATTCTTACTTTCTCTCTCATTTTCTATCTTCTTTAAATCCAATTTTCGTATATTCTATATACTTGTTGCTAGTGACGTATCACTCCATATGCGTTATCGTTCCATTATAACGATCAACGTAAGAGTAATCGCGTAAATCTTATTTTCTAGTATTATTTTTATACCTTCCTACGGATGACTCGCTTTATCTCTCCCATAATACAAGTCGAGGATTCCTATCTCCACTATATATATACACATGCACACATATCACGGGGAAAATAAAAAAGGGAAAATAGCAAACATTCATGAGAGATAGAGAGGGAGGAATGGGTGCCTAACACCTTCCCATTTCTTAACTTATCCTCCGAACCCTTCTCGAATCATTTTGGTTTCGTATGCACCAGTATGTCCTTGGATGCCGTCCTTCGGGATGGCTTCCCCTTTTTCTTTTATCTGTTTTGAGTAAAATAGACTGGCGTCTCTAAATCTCTCTACATTTTTACACCTCATCTCAAACGACGTCGACCGAAGCGCTCCCGAGAGGGACGCGCGGGACCCGAGGATCCTCCTTCATGTGCCCGCCCGCAGTGAGGATCGGGGATGGCCACAGTAATGTGACTATGTTGGGAATCATCAATGAGTATGATGAAAAGTGTTGAGGTTATCTCAACCTGTGCTAGGCATAGTCCAAAATTGTTTAAGGAAACATAGGCTGTAAATTCTAACATAGAAATGATCCATGAAAACGACTTCATTGGTGATGGTACCATATTTGACGAATATCAAACATCTTGAGGTTTTGTTTAGGTAGACACGTTAGGCATTCTCGAGAATTATCAATAAGGTCTTAGGGTTCATTGTGAGTGAAATAATAATGGTGATTGATTAAATTGCAGTCTTCGAATATTAGACCATAGTGTTAAGGATGCCCTAGGATTGGAAATTGGTGGTATATGGTTGGATTATATGTTGTGATAAGCCAAGAATTTCGAGTAGTAATACCCCGCCCCGATTAATTAACTAAAATTATATACAGAGATTTTTAAATTTGGACGAAAAAATAATAATTACGGAATTTGGAGTAGTAAATTGGATTGTATGAAAAGAATTTTTAGATTTTACATCATATGAGGATTATATGGAATTATTGGTTAGAAAGTAATTAAAACATATGGGCATTTCTTAGATTTCGGAAGACTGTTGGGGGCAAAGGTGCAAGTTTAGAAAAGGTAGAAATTGTAAGAGAATGACTGGTCATTCGAATGACTCCCTTGTCGTTCGAACGACATTCACTATCGTTCGAATGGCGCGTCTGGCATATCTCCGCTACTACTGTTTGAAATGTTGTCTACATCGTGACTTTTGGATCAATATTGATCGGTGCGCTGTCGATTTAGGAGTAATTATGTACCATATATGGGAAGGTTTTTATTGGTGAGGTTGCGTCATTTGGGTAACAATTCCTTGATTGGGTATAAGAGGGAAATCGTATGAGATTCAAAGACGAAAAAACTCGATCAGATTTCTAACTTCTCCCTCTCCCTAAGCTCACAACTCTCTCATTTTAGTTCATTGCCTTACGCCGGTTTAGACTTCAACCTTACACCCACACCACTAAACACTTATATGTCCATTATAAATCTATGGCTACGTGGAATATAAGTTGTTGTTGGAAGTCCTTGATGGGTGTTTGAGGAGGTGTTATTATAAGAAGATGAAGGTATTATTAGAGGTATTTGAAGAGGGTCTTAATGGAGCTTTCTTCAAGGGTAACTTGGTGGTGAAAGATAGCCCCTTTACAGCCAACTTAGGAGGTGGAGGGTTGTCATATTCCTTAATTTTTCCATGCCTTCTACTGATTTGGACTTCATTTGAGGTGGAAAACACTAACTTTAGTTAAGTTTAATGAAGAATATATTTCAGCATGTTGTTTACATATATTAGGTTAAATATATGTGTGTAGTTTATTGGCTTGCATCCTAGTGTTGATCATTAATCATATTGGTATTGCATGAGATGGTATCAAATGATGATATAAAAGGGGTCTTGAAACATAATAAATTTCAGAATATAATAATAAATTATTTTATGAAATAAAAATATGAGAAAATATTATTTTAGCATATTTTCTAGTAAAAGAAGATAATGGACATTTTTATCGAATAACTGTATGAAAATATTATTTTAATATGTTTTCTGACGAAACTAATATGGGGCATTTTTATGGAACAAAAAATGTAAGGAATTATTACTTTTGTTTAGAATGAAAGGAGAATACATGTTTAATGAAATTGGTTTAAATTCAAGAATGAATGTATGTTTGAACCATGTAAATGGATTTTTGACTATTAAGGTTAACTTTCTCATGCAAATAAACTTGTAATGTTTTGGTAATAAATATGTGAACAAGTTTAAGGAAAGCCCTATTGGGTGTTAACATTAAATAAAATAAATTGAAGTTTGGGTCTTAAAGAATGTGTGAAAGTTGGGCAAAGGTGTGATATTAAACAAGTTTTAAATGGCTAAGGTGTTTTAAATGTTAAGTTGGAAACCTAATAACCATTTTGAGAAATAAAACTTATTAGCGAACTAAATTGCAAGTTTGGTTAAAAAGGGTAAATTGGTAATTTATTTAAAGTGAAATATTTTTATGGAATAAAAATGTTAAAGAATGTCTTTACACTAATGTCTGTGAAAATGAATTAAGTTCTTAAGCATGAATGAATTTAGTATAAATTACATGTGTGTGGATAAGGGATTTAAAGAAGAAAAGAATAATTTTCCTAGTGTTAATGAAAAAACGAACGGTTAAGTTCGAATTTTGGCTTCGACTGGGTAAATGTAAAGAAGTGGTGTAATGTGAACATTTATAAAATGTTAAAAAAACATGAAAGGAACTCGGATGACACCGAAATAAAGCAAGAAGGGTCCGCAACCCTTTGGTGAAAAGCCCCAAATCGCTGGCCAGAGCATATGGTGTGCATAGCCGTCGGTGTGGATCTCGTGTAGGTATGTGGTTTATTGGAAGAATACGAGAAAAGATAAAGAAATATGGAACGCATCAAGAAATGTATTGTGTGGTATTGTATTAATACAACCTAACTTGAATGGATGAATAATTATCCCAGTAAAGGGTAAATGGACAAGTAAATGCGTAAATCTATTAATGTCCATAAGATAAGGTAAAATGGGATAAAGTAAGTGGATAAATGGGTGATTAAAAAACCAAGTTGTTAAACCCATAACTTCATAAGTAAGTATCGAAAGGGATTCCACGTAACAAATAAGTATTTTTAACACGATGAATGTGTGAGTTGTAATGAAAATTTTCAATGAAAATATTAAAGTGGGTGTTTATGAGTAAAAAGAGTAATTCCAGTAAAGGCATGTATTTTGGTGAGTTAAGTGTAATGGTTTGAATTGTTGAATCGGGTGTGTCAAATAAAGTAATAAATACTAAGTATGAATAAAGAGAGCATTTACAAGATTAAGGTCAATTAATCTGGGCAAATGAGGTTTTTGAAAATAAATTGATTAATGCATTGAAACATGTATTTTTCAAACGTATACATATGTAGATATATACATATTTTCGCATGCATGTGGTTGTAGCGAGTGAGTATTCCTTTCAAACATTGGTTTATATACTTCTTTTATAAATCCCACTGGTCATACGCTCACATCCCCACTTTGTTACGGCAGGTTAGGAGCGGTTTCGTATTTTAAGGGCGTTTTATAGGTAAGTATATTTTATTTGTATTACGTTAATATCTCTATTTACTTGGACTTCGGGGTGCTCTCCATGGGTCCCTCACGTAGTTTACCTTGAAACGGGAATTGCATGCTAACAAGTGAAATGATAATTTAAATAAAACTGGAGTAGCAACATTATTTACGTTATTTCAATGCACTTCACATATAACGCTCGACTCGGGCCGGGTTGACTCACGATAACCCATAAATCTGGGTTGGGGCGTTACAATTTCAATGCAAAAATATAGAATCAACACATTATGTACATAATTCAGTAAGTCTTCATCGCCTAAGTACATAATGGGAAGAGAGAGAGAGAGAGATTATTAATATGATGGAGTGCTATAATGCTAATTGAAAGTCCAATCTACTAGAAAATGTGATTCGTATGTGTTGTTGGGTATCAACATTTTGCCTTCCTCATAACCCGGGGTCTTATTTTTAATACAAAGGATTCGTCTTACTATTGGTAATTCACCTCTAAGATGTCAATCTTGACTTCCATAGTTGTGTTCTAGTAGGATTGTACCCCTAAGGATCCGTTAATGCAATCGGTCAGTCACATTCTGATGGTGATTTACTATGTTTGTGGCCAATCAAAGAGAAGGAAAACTTAGGAAGATTTCTACCACGTGTCCTATATTGTCTTGTGGGCTAGGCCAATTTGATCCTCCTTCGGGATTATTATTCCAAAAGCCAATATTTGCATGCAATGAATATCCAATAATCTTCTTACATTGTACATATATCATATTAAAGGAATTCTATTTAAACAAGCTACCTCAAAGATCATGGAAAAGGCATGCCTTCAATTTCTTCTCTCTATAAGGTTTGTGTTCCTATCATTTGTTGGTTATTGAGTAAAGGAGAGGCAGCAAAATTCCTCTGTAATTGGTGATTGAGTAACATGTTGTTTAGTTTTATAAAGAGCCTAAGAAAAATTAAAAATTTCCACAATCACCTTCAAATTCTCCACTTATTATTATTTTTCCTTCAAATCTTTACTCCTTGATCCTTATCTTATTTTATAATCTAGATTTCCCCCTTCACATTTACATTTTCAACCAGTGGAAAATCCAGGAATCTAAGTCAAGTGGGACATAAATTTTCTGACGAAGTCCGGGGGTTTGGTGGCGGGAGCCCCCTAGCAGCTTTTTTTGGATTGTTTTTACTATTTTTTTTTTGCAATTTTTAACCTTAAAAATGTTTTAAACCTCTTTTAAACTCAAATTTTAAACTTTTTAAACACAAATTTCCCATGGATTAACATAAAATTTTAAATAGAAATTTCAACACATGGATCAACATTTTTTAAACAGAAATTTTAAATTGTATCATACAAAAATTTCAACACAATTTCAACAGAAATTTCATACACAAATTTTAACACAGTTTTAAACTTCTGTTGATTGACATAAAAAAATTAAAAAAATAAAGCATACCTGTGAGAGGAGGTAGAGGTTCGGTGAGGTAGAGGGGTTCTCCGGTGAGGTGGAGAAGTTGAGAGGTTCGGCCGGTGAAGTGAGGTTGAGAGCAGAGGCGGTTGAGCATAGGGGTCCAATTGAGCACAAAGGTTGAGCAGATAGACAGATTAGATTGAGCATCTCTCCGGTGAGAGAAGATGAGCGGTCCGGTGAGACGAGATGAGCGATCTGGTGAGACGAGATGAGATGAGAGGTGATACTTCGTCTTTTGTGTGACTTATTTTCTTGATTCGTCAGTAATTGCAGTCAAACTTCGAGTATCAAAGTTCCCTTGAAATCACCTACAAAACTTGTTACAAATTCAGTATCATAGTAAATTCGGGTATCAATCCAATTACAAGCGTCGAAACCGTTATCGTGAAAATTTGCAATTTAAATTTTGATAAAAAATAATCTTTTGTGTTTTTAATTTTTTTTTAATTTTGTAATTAAAAACAACTCCAATGGAGAAAACGAAAATTTATGCAATTAAAATGACTATGAAAAATTAAAAAGTAATCTAGTATAGAATTTATGAGAAGAAACAAGAGATGGGATTACACCGCGTAGTCAATTTAATTTAATGCCCTAATTATTCAATTGAATAGTTTGAAATAATATTGAATTTAAAACTTAACTCTCGTTACAATCCTAAATTCAATTTTATCTTTTTCAGCAATTAAATCAGGAATTGTCACCACATAAAAAAAATTAAGATTCATACTTGTTCTCACAATCTGCTAAAATCAATTCATAAAAAATTGTACTGATCTTTGAATTGAACACAAAGAATTAATACTTGAATTTAAGAATCGAACCTATCTCTAAGTCAAATCCTAAAATCAAATATCAATTTTCAACATTAATCTATTAACTCTCGTTAAATAAATTAATCGGTGATTTTTCTTAATTTAATTACCCTAGAACACATCAATAAACAATTTGTTTAATTAAATAACTCAACATACGCGTTTCATCCCACCCTTTGAATGGGGTGTTTAGACAGACATTATTAAAGATTCAGCACAAGCACAATTAAATAACAAGAAATTAAATAAGACAAAAAGAGATACGATACGCTTTAATTCCTTGTGTCAAGTGTGTGCTTAAACACGCGTCCAAACTTGTCCCAAAAACTTAGCTGGATTACAAAACTAAAATTAAAAACTGAACCTAGAAATTTTTTCTAATCCTAAACTATTTTTATTTTTATTTTTTTCTGACTTTTTTCTACCCTCTGCATTCTCTCTTTTTTTCTCTCTTTTTTCTTTTCTGTCTCTCATTGCTCTTTTTTTTGTGAGCGTCCTCCCTTTAATGAGCCATCTCATCTTTTTTAAAGCCCACGATCTTAGTTTTGTTGGGATATTTTTTGGGGATTTTATTTTGGCTTGGAATTAACTCCGATTTTTATGGAATTTGTTGGCAGGTGGTTAGGAGATGGTTGTAGCAGGATGGGTTGTTTGCTGCCCGGGTTGGAGGTTTCTTGAAATCAGGTTTAGGTGGTACCCGATTGCTGGTGGGTGAGGGAGTTTGGTCGCGGGTTGAACGGGTATAGGGTATTGACAGTGGTCGGATTTGGTGTGGCCTTGGGTAACGGGTATGAGGGTTTTGGGTAGCTGGGTCACCGGTTTTTTAGTGTGGGTGGATGGTCGATGTTTGTTATGGTGCTTGGTGGGGAAGAGAGAGGAAATGGGTTTAAGGTTTGGGTGTGTTTCGTTATGGTGGGAAGAGGGAGAAGGTGGGTGAGAGGTTGAAGATGAAGTGGCTAGTTGTTGGGTGTGTGTGAGTGTATGGTTGTGAGGTGAGGGTGAGGGAGAGTGTGGTGTGTGTGTGTCTGTACACATTAAAAGAAATGAAAAATAATTAACAAAATAAATAAAATGGAATCTATTAAAATTAAATTCCTAATCTAAAATAAAATAAATCAATAAAAATTAAAATTAAAAATCATTAAACTAAAAATTAAAGTCCTAAAAAAATGTAAACTCTAATAAAACTAAAAATAAATTCCTAAAAAAACTAATCCTAATAAAAATAAAATAAGATAAAAAGTAAAAGTAAAAATAAAAATAAAACAACACAAAATAAAATGTAATACAAAAATAGAAAATAATTTCTAAAAATCCTAAATAAATCCTACATATAAAAATGACTCAAAATAAAAATATACAAATTAATAAAAGTACAAACTCAACACACACATAGGGCTCAGGGTATGGTCTGGGCTCGGGGTAGGCTTAAGGTTGGTTCAGGCTAGGTTCAAAGATTGGGTTCGGGGAATCGGAACATATTGGCCAAGCTCACAAATGGACTTCAGACTTGGCGGTCTCTTTGATTTCTTTGATGCATGATTTTAACCGCTACTTTGTTGCAATTATGCCGATTTAGCACCATTTAACACCGTGACTGCATATTGACCTACAAAATGATAAAATACAAACATAAGGCCAATTTTATTAAAAATGAGCGACTAAAATACATCTATTCGGGGTATAAAATAGACACTTTTGGGTGCTTATCACACCACCCTCAAACAGAACATTGCTAGTCCTCGACCAAAAATAGAGGAAGGCAGAGATAAGTAAACCAAAAGTGTGCCACTTTCGCAGGCACTGGCGATTGCACTTAGCATGTGCAACAAGCCGTTCAACCTATAGGTTTCCCTACAGGATGAGTGGTGTCTCGTGAAGGTTTGTAGTAAATGTACCCACAAAATTCAAAATTTTATTGAATTGCAGAGTTTAATTTGATAATGAAATGCTATACGACCTAACTTAAGAGGACATTAAGGAACACCGTATTCAACTATCAAAATAAGATATAAAATTACTTAATACCAAAAACGTAATTCTTGTTAAAACTCAACATGTGTTAGAGCGAAATAATCTTAAATATCATTAGAGTAATACTTAAATCACCTGTATAGGATCAACGCTTTGACTTCAATTCTCACTGGATATATCTCTCTGAATCGAACTCTCTGAGAATTGGGTAAATGTATTTCTCTAGTGTGTGAGGAGGTGAGTAAATGTAAACAAATTCAAACATCTCACACACTTTATAGAAAATGATGGATACATGAAGGAAAGTTGATCTCATGACATAATGGTAACTACTGTGTCGAGAATGTCGAGTTATTCCCCATATAGACTTCTCATTTTCCGAACAAATTACCATGGGTGAAAAATTGTGTTTATGTAAGATATAGGGGAATGTGAAAATGACATGAAGAAGATATGCTAGAAAGGTTTTTGATAAGAGTGTGACTAAATAATGTCTTCATTTTTCAAATTTTTGATCGCATGCTTTCTTTTTCTTCGTTTCTATTTTTTTCTTTGCTTTTTTTTCCTAACAAAAATGAAGACAATTTACACAAAAATCTTCAAAACACTCTTTTTCTCAAAAATTATGGTAGTGATGGGGAATGACATATGAATGGTGTCTGGAACAAAAATGGGTAAGGAAAACATGGAATGATAATAGGTGGAGTGAAGGGTAAAAATGGTAAGTGTATGGAAAAATCGATTTAGTGCTCGGGACAAACTACAAGACACATGTTTCCTACAACTCGAAAGCAATTTCATTCTCAGTGATTAATCCAAATTTGAAAAATAATGAGACAATGCAACGACTAAGTGCGGTATCCAAAGAAAATTGAGTTAACTTGTGACTCAGAGATACGTAAAACCCTCAAAAAGGTAAAAAGCTCAAATCTCACGGGTTTAAGTCACCACTAGTGATCTTTTAAGGCTTTATTGAGAATATATTTACTCTTCAACTTTTGATTGTAACGTGATAGTGTAAAAGTGTCAAGTTTAGAAATTCATAGTGCAAATACGTTTTTTAAGAGGTATTAATTAATTTAAGGTTAAAAGTGTAATTTTTGGGTCGAACACGTTTCGAGATTTCTAAAGAAGGGATGATAGACAATCCATGTCATAAAAATTATTTTTAACTGCACAAAAAGTTTAAAATCACTTTTTTCTGAAATTTTTTCAAAAGAGGTACGATTTTGATAAATTTCTCACCCCCAAACAAAAGAACATCGTCCTCGATGTTTAAAACTATGTATAAAAATAAAAAGCACAAGGGAGGAAAGGTAATACCATAATGAACCGATAATGAAAATGTACCACATAATGGAGAAGAGTGTGATACCCCGCCTAATTAAATACCGGGCGATCACTCCTTTATTAAATTAAAATCAAGGTGAATAGTTGGTTCATTCTTATCATCACTGTCGCAAATGAAAATTTTCAAGTTTAAACACCCTGATTAATTAAGCTAAGTGTCAAAACCATTTAAAACCTTATTTTCATTTTATTAAATCCAATTATAAAACCTTTAACCATTAACATTTTAAGAGTCACACATTAAGTATAAGAATAAAAATGAACTTTCAAGAGTTTAAACTTCAATAATAAATCCCAACATTAAAACACTAAAGGAAAACATCCTGACAGTAATAAATCCCGAAATAAAGATACTGAAAGTAAAAGAATTACAATCTCTGACAAAACCAACTAAATAATGGAAATGGGCGACACATGCCCCCACTGGATAAAGTTGAACTAGAAGTGGAGTCAACAATGAAGTCGTCTAAGCAATGGCCTGCAACTCCCACAAAAGCTACAGCGCGTTCCATCCAAAGAATCTTAAGCATGACGCCCCTGTAATACATATATATATATATATATATATATATATATATATATATATATATATATATATATATATATGTATTACAGGGGCGTCATGCTTAAGATTCTTTGGATGGAACGCGCTGTAGCTTTTGTGGGAGTTGCAGGCCATTGCTTAGACGACTTCATCGTTGACTCTCTCTCTCTCTCTCTCTCTCTCTATATATATATATATATATATATATACACAAGAGAGCATAGATAATATCAAACGGGTCAGAGCCCGAATGTAAAACAGTTTTAAAAATAGTTTAGCAAGTATTTAAAATGCTTACCGGTTAATGCAACAGTCATATTAGTATGCGACACTCTCTTGAGAATTCTCACCTCTCATCTAATGTGCACATCTACCGTACTAATGAATCCCATATATCTCTCTAACTTATTCTCCATAAGACTTAACACGTGAAATTAAGGTAATGATATTTATTTTAGAAAAATCTATCTCTTCAAGATTTTTTACGTTATTTAGAATAATTCCGTATCGTTATAATGTTTCCGAATACTTATAGCGAAGTTGAAGAATTTCATACTTCACTTAACTAATATTTCGCTCAGTAGGAAGTTCTTATATAGATACACGTATATATATTAGTTACACAAATAATATATATAAACGGCACCCCACATAAAATCTATGGTGCAAAGTTTCCATAAATAAGTATATATATACCAATCACTTATATAATACATATATACTAACGGCACCCCACATAAAAACTATGGTGCTGGTATACTCTACTATCAAGTCCCTATATCACACATATTTAGGGAAATGCTAGTTCGGAATCACTCTCGAACTGCATTAACACAAACACAAACAAATGGAGGCGAAGCATAGTTCCCGGTCCTAAGAGGTCAGCACATACCCACACGTCTCTTAGGCCCGTCTGACTATCAATCAGATAGCCTGTACCAGGGAAATACTATGTTCTAGGGTACAAGTCAATATCCCCCATAAAGGTCCCATCGAGATAAGATTGTCCCGACGCGAAAACCCCCCGTGATAGCAAGTAGCCCGAGTACGATTTTTACACAGAAGTCATATATGCACAATCACACTGTCATATATATAATATATGTATTCACATCCACATTATTAAATCAGGCGTGCTCACGACCCATAATTATAATTATCCGTTATTACACATTTTACTCAATTATCTCGTATAACGGACTCATTCCTTTTATTCTCGTAATTAAGTTATTCTAAACCCACTTCTCGTCTCTCGAAGTATTCTCTTTAACCAAGTACAATTTCAGCAGGCCCTCGCTCACCTTCTAATTCAACTTCCTAGATGTTTCGATTATTTAATCAACGCACGTATGATTTCTTAAGTATGGATGTCTCCCCGTTTACCCTTTATTTCCCTTCACATTAAAGTTCCACTCAACGGGGTCTATCTTGACCCTACTGGTCCTTCTTATGTCTCATTATGTTTTAGCAACCCTAATCAAGGTTTACTACGTATAAAATCGGATTAAGCTAACACGAGCAAAAATGCAGTTTTCCAGGAGGGGTCGATCGATCGATGAAAGGTGGTCGATCGATCGATCAAGCAGTTTTGCAGATTCTGCAGAAAACCCAGTTACGGGATTTTTACCCCAAACTCCTCCAAATCATCATGTTACAATCCCAAACTCTCAACCACTTATACTACAAGTGTTGTATACCCATATAAACAATATCCTACGTAAAACATGCGAATTTTCATCAACTATAACAAGATAAAAGGGTGAAAATCTTTATAAATCTCAAGAACCCTAATAATTTTCTTTAACTTAGTTTCTTCCATTTTTCTTCCAGATTTTCTTTTACTAATACCATGGAAATTCGTGGTTCAACCTCTACACGTGAAATGGATTTCCAAAATATGATCTTTACCTCTACAACATGAAATTTTTGTCTCCAATTAATGTTTTCTTTCAATAACACTAATTCTAATCAACCCTAGACTAATATAAAAGAGCATTAACTTGATTAAATCAAGATAGATACTTGCCTAAAATTTCAGAGTTCTGATTTGTGGAAGAATTTGGTGTGGTTGAGATCCTCGTTGTGCGATCTACCATTTGGCGGTGACGGCGGTGCAACCGGAGGAGTTCTTGGCCTAAAACTCCTTGGAAAGCTCATCCCCTTCCTCTCTAATGGCCGTCATTAGTTTTTGTTTATGTTAACCCTAGAAGACAACACTTACCATCTGATATAACCCTAGAAAATTCGTGGGTTTAATTACCCATAATTACGAAATGTCCAAAACGCCCTCCCGGGGTACTAAATAGGCCTAAAAATGCCCCGAGACCCAAACTAAACCCCCGGGTACACTTTTCTGACTATCTCGACCCTTCTGGAGACTTTGGTGCACTCAAAACGACCATATGAGCAACTGATAATTTATTCACTTTTATTAATCAACATTTAGTCCTGACACGACACGGGCGCGTCCCGACTTAAATTTCCATAATTGCCATTTTATTCACACGTGACAATTTTATAAAATAAATCTTATATATGACTATACTCATCCAGTAACTTTCAATAAATTTCAATAATTACTAACTCTCGTCACGCTAGTAAATATTTCAAACAACATTCCGGATTAATATTAAATTAATTTATCTCAATTAAATTTAATAAATCCCTAAATTTAAAAGCCATAAAAATACGGGGTATTACATACTTCCCCCTAATAACGAAATTTCGTCCCGAAATTCAAAAAATAAGGCTTACCTGGTAGAAGAATTCTGGATATCTTTTCAGTACGCAAACTATCTAATTAGTAAGGCGTTTAATCACTATAGCCCCCGCCTCATAGCAAGCTTGATTAACATTCTCATTGGAGACACTTCACATGGTGCTCCCAACCGACAACATTCGCATAGGTCACGCCTATACATTATAAATTTCCATTATCTCACTATCATTGGGAGGCCGCACCTCACTACATGACAACTACTCAGATTTATTCATATACAAAACTCCCATTCTGAGAAAACCATACGAACATTTGACCACTCTTGTTCGCCTAAAATAGTCGGGGAATTCCACCATAGTTATCGGATTATTCTCGATCGATCCAAAATTCTAATTATCCACTCACCTCTAAATTACGAAAGGAGAATAGTCGAGGTTCTTCCATACCAAAACCTTAATAAGCACCTCATATTCGACAAACAGGTACGAGTGCTTCTATAGAGCATTCCTGAAATCATCGTACCAAGATTTCAAAATTTCCTTCACATGGCTCCACTAATCTTTAATCACCGTGTGCCTATTCCCTGGCTAAGGGTGATACATCCTACTCGAAACGAAACCTTATCTCCGCTGGTTCCTGAAATCCCATATCAAAGGTGTAATTCACAAATCTCATCCCGATTCAGAAATTAATATTGTGTCGTACCATGTACTGGCGTGATCCTTCCTTTCAAAGGAAGTCTGGGGCATACTAGTTAATATTGTAAACCACCCCAAAGGAATATCAATCACTTCCTTCTCGGGCGACTTAATTCACATGTTCAGATGAACCCTTGATCTTGTTTTGAGGATGGTAACCCATCCAAGAACTTTACCGACTTTACCGACCTCTTCCAATTACAGGAATTATCGATAAACACAAAATTCTCTGGTTGATTCTCCTCTTCCAACCGAACCTTGCCTATGGGCGGTGCATGTAGAGACTACTCACTACGTCCCGCTAAATATCGATTTTTCCTTGAAATGTCTCACATTAAGTGACACGTAATACTCCCCTTCCTTCCTTGGTGTATGCCGAAAGGCCCAACCCGTGCTCTTTCCTCCACGATGCGCACTTCAGGATCTTTTTTACCATACTAACATCATCACTCTTTGTATGCTCAAGTCGTTCTCACACTTGACTACTAACAACTCCGCTCCGAGTGTTCTTCATAATAATTAAATTCTACTCTATTCAAGGAATACTCCTTCTTAAATGGCTTCCCACAGTCTTCCAATTAAATTAGGGTGTGCTATTCAAATTGTACACTTATGTATGGATTATCGCCCCTTATGTGACGTTTAATCCACTCCATCACTTCCACTTCATTATGCTAGTCCCACAAATAAATATTCCACACGTCCATTCCCACGTCCCCTCAACTCGGACGATTCGATTATCAGATAACCAAGATGCCCACATTTTTGTAACACCCCGACCGCCCTAGGAGAGCGAATAGCGTGCTACTCATCTATAGAACTAACTAAATCCAATAAAATATAAGGAATAGGGCATTAAAATTCCATGACAACAAAAGGGGAATAGCAAATTTCAAACTTCTTCAGATAAGTACAACAATTTTCCCAATTAGGTACAACAACCAAAATAAATCACTAACGCTCTATTCATCAAAATAAATACAAGTCATCTCTTTTGTATAATAAAGTTCTTTCCAGATAATCCATGCTAAAAATCATTCCAACTCTTTATTCACCTTGTGTTCTGAACGCGGTTACGACATTTGGGTACTCTCAATCACCCTAGAAATCGAAATTTTTAAATCCTCCTTATCATCGTTCCACCCCTCAACTCGTGGGGATAACTTTCAATGCTTTCTTACCACAAAATCTGGCTCCAGTGGCTTTAAATCAAAATTCAACTTCCAACTTACATATGTAATTACTTGATCCCATTTCGACCGGGGTACCGAACTCATGGAATAGTGACCAAACGTCTCCCTATTTCCAACCTTACGCTAAGTTTCATGCGTGGGATGTCTCGCAAAGCGAAATCCAAACAAGGAACCCCCCCGATACACTACTACCTAGCATTGTCGGTCATTGAAATCCGTTAGGTCCTCCGTCCATAGCATGTACCCCCTTATTCCGTCTTTTAACAGAAAAGTTACATTTCCTCCCGTGATTACACTTAACAAGGAACATCTCACAAATTGCACTATCGTTCAGTATTGGGTGTTGGTAATTGCATTCCATAAACCTCGAATACATACAATCGGAATTCTCGAAATCCCTTTCCCTAATAATAGGGGTATAACTCTTAATTCCCACATCTCTAGAGGATAGATATAACAATGCACTCTTCCTATCACCAAGTCCTGAGTGCTCAACATAATACTGAATTAAATCTTTTCGCTCAACGGTAAACCCGATACATACTAAATCATAATGATAAAGTCCATATGTACATCGGTATCAAATTTCTTGAGCCCACTATCCCCTCCGAAGTCTCTAGGATAGATAATATAAGTGCGAGTCTGACCCTCTTGCAAGTGAAGCCTTGCCAGGACAAAATATATTGTACTAACGCAACCACTCCGATAGCCTTGCAATAAATGCCCACTATCGTACTAACCATTTCTATAACGTTTTAACAAAGATAATATCATACTCGCATATCGCATCACTACAACGAGTAACCTCAATAAAGTACATAACACTTTTAATATACTCATTCATCCTCCGCGGATAGCACTAAAGAAAAATCCCGTTACGCTAGGGAAAAATATTCACATAGTAATAACGTTTATAATTATATGCATTAAACTCATCTCACATGCTAATCTAGCAATGAATAAAATATAGTGACTCGTTCGTGCCACATAAACACGCCTCATCCTCTGAGGATACAACTTATACTTCCACCTTGGCAATCGTCTTGACTGCACAAATGGTTTTCGGACATCACACGTCTGTCCAAACCAAAACAAAACTACTTTAATCGTTGTCTTTTACTAGGCACCGTATTCTTGTCCCTTTACTCACTTCGGAAAATATTAACGAGAGCGATTTCACTCCCCACAAAATGCCTCAACACATAATCGACTTATCACCTGTCCTACTAACCATGTTAGGATTGTCCTTCTCTCGGACTTTAGTAGACTCGATTCCTGTTGGCTACCCCGGTTATTCCCTTAGCCTTTTAGGCTCTAAAGAACATGTCACTGTTTATAATAGTCCTTACTGAATTTACCATCACTTGGTAAGAATTCAACTATCCGAATCATTTAAATGGGTCCCCTCATGTGTATCCACATCCCGTTGTGGTGCTACACCACCACCGTTGTATTCAGTCTTATTCTCGACTAAATTCTTCGATTCTTTTAGCTTCCCACACAAAGGAGCATTACCATCTTTATTGACAAAATACGACATTGTCAACCTCTAAATCGGTCGTCTATCAGAATTTCCTCTTTGAGTGTTATCAATTTTTATTATGAGTCGATCTCCCACTTGGAGTCGTTTCCTCCACTTGTATCTATATCTCCCGATACAAAATTCGCTAACGATTAAGATTCATATTCACAAATGGACTTCTGTCACGCCCTCCTGCGATGAGTTCAGGACAACGTTCACTTCTAATCCTGAACAGCTGAGGAAGGAACATACGGTCAACACTGTACCTAAGGTTCTCTTATAGACATAGCATTCCACTTCTAAAAATTGGTGGTTGACTCCCATCATTATAACTTCATCCTGAAAGCCAAGAAAAGTCTCTCTAAATTTTCACTTTCAGTTAGCCACACTCCGTCCTATATCTAAACCTTTGGATACTTTACCTCCTTTGGTAAACACACACAATTCCCGCGTTTCTAGAATTTCCCACTGACAGTTCTCTACACATTTTGTAACACGTTGGGTGAGTTTAATCTCGCACCTCTTTTGACTAAAGCAGCATTTGGAAATCATTGTTGCGCCTTAGTCGCCTTCCTAGTCTTGGCTTCTCGTGCCATAATGGAGGTGACCTCAACTACGGTCATCATACTCGAATATATTTTACCACTTCAACTAAGCCCTGCCTCCTGATGTCCACTTAACGGTCCTCTTCTGACATCCGTCATCGCTAGGCACACGCACACATTCGAACAAAATTAGAATTCACTAATGTATATACGTCATAGCAGGAGAACGGAATCTCATCAAAGAAATCGACAATCCTAAACATAGGGCTCTATATCAAACAAAGAAACGCTGAAAGCATAATAAGCCGCACAGATCCTAAAGGACACTAGAATCTGATGCTCTGATACCACCTGTGATACCCCACCTAATTAAATACCGGGCGATCACTCCTTTATTAAATTAAAATCAAGGTGAACAGTTGGTTCATTCTTAGCATCACTGTCGCAAATGAAAATTTTCAAATTTAAACACCCTGATTAATTAAGCTAAGTGTCAAAACCATTTAAAACCTTATTTCCATTTTATTAAATCCAATTATAAAACCTTTAACCATTAACATTTTAAGAGTCACCCATTAAGTATAAGAATAAAAATAAACATTCAAGAGTTTAACCATCAATAATAAATCCCAACATTAAAACACTAAAGGAAAACATCCCGACAGTAATAAATCCCGAAATAAAGATACTGAAAGTAAAAGAATTACAATCACTAACAAAACCAACTAAATAATGGAAAAGGGAGACACATGCCCCCACTGGATAAAATTGAACTAGAAGTGGAGTCAACAATTAAGTCGTCTAAGCAATGGCCTGCAACTCTCACAAAAGCTACAGCGCGTTCCATCCAAAGAATCCTAAGCATGGCGCCCCTGTGGCTGGGCACCTGTAATACATATAAATATATATATATACACAAGAGAGCAGAGATAATAGTAAACGGGTCAGAGCTCGAATGTAAAACCGTTTTAAAAATAGTTTAGCAAGTATTTAAAATGCTTACCGGTTAATGCAACAGTCATATTAGTATGCGACACTCTCTTGAGAATTCTCACCTCTCATCTACTGTGCACGTCTACCGTACTAATGAATCCCATATATCTCTCTAACTTATTCTCCATAAGACTTAACACGTGAAATTAAGGTTATGATATTTACTTTAGAAAATCTATCTCTTCAAGGTTTCTTACGTTATTTAGAATAATTCCGTATCGTTATAATGTTTTCGAATACTGATAGCGAATTTGAAGAATTTTATACTTTACTTAACTACTATTTCCCTCAGTAGGAAGTTCTTATATAGATACACGTATATATATTAGTTACACAAATAATATATATATATATATATATAAACGACACCCCACATAAAATCTATGGTGCAAAGTTTCCATAAATAAGTATATATATACCAATCACTCATATAATACATATATACTAACGGCACCCCACATAAAAACTATGGTGCTGGCATACTCTGCTATCAAGTCCCTATGTTACACATATTTAGGGAAATGCTAGTTCGGAATCACTCTCGAACTGCATTAACACAAACACATACAAATGGAGGCGAAGCATAGTTCCCGGTCCTAAGAGGTCAGCATATACCCACACGTCTCTTAGGCCCGTCTGACTATCAATCAGATAGCCTGTACCAGGGAAATACTATGTTCTAGGGTACAAGTCAATATCCCCCATAAAGGTCCCATCGAGATAAGACTGTCCCGACGCGGAAACCCCCCGTGATAGCAAGTAGCCCGGGTATGATTTTTACACAGAAGTAATATATGCACAATCACACTGTCATATATATAATATATGTATTCACATACACATTATTAAATCAGGCGTGCTCACGTCCCATAATTATAATTATCCGTTATTACACATTTTACTCAATTATCTCGTATAACGGACTCATTCCTTTTATTCTCGTAATTAAGTTATTCTAAACCCACTTCTCGTCTCTCGAAGTATTCTCTTTGACCAAGTACAATTTCAGCAGGCCCTCACTCACCTTCTAATTCAACTTCCTATATGTTTCAATTATTTAATCAACGCACGTATGATTTCTTAAGTATGAATGTCTCCCCGTTTACCCTTTATTTCCCTTCACATTAAAGTTCCACTCAACGGGTCTATCTTGACCCTACTGGTCCTTCTTATGTCCCATTATGTTCTAGCAACCCTAATCAAGGTTTATTATGTATAAAATCGAATTAAGCTAACACGAGCAAAAATGCAGTTTTCCAGGAGGGGTCGATCGATCGATGAAAGGTGGTCGATCGATCAATGCTCTGAGCTCGATCGATCAATGCTCTGAGCTCGATCGATCGATCAAGCAGTTTTGCAGATTCTGCAGAAAACCCAGTTACGGGATTTTTACCCCAAACTCCTCCAAATCATCATGTTACAATCCCAAACTCTCAACCACTTATACTACAAGTGTTGTATACCCATATAAACAATATCCTACGTAAAACATGCGAATTTTCATCAACTATAACAAGATAAAAGGGTGAAAATCTTTATAAATCTCAAGAACCCTAATCATTTTCTTTAACTTAGTTTCTTCCATTTTTTTTCCAGATTTTCTATCACTAATACCATGGAAATTTGTGGTTCAACCTGTACATGTGAGATGGATTTCCAAAATATGATCTTTACCTCTACAACATGAAATTTTTGTCTCCAATTAATGTTTTCTTTCAAGTACACTAATTCTAATTAACCCTAGACTAATATAAAAGAGCATTAACTTGAGTAAAGCAAGATAGATACTTGCCTGAAATTTCAGAGTTTTGATTTGTGGAAGAATTTGGTGTGGTTGAGATCCTCGTTGCGCGATCTACCATTTGGCGGTGACGGCGGTGCAACTGGAGGAGTTCTTGGCCTAGAACTCCTTGGAAAGCTCCTCCCCTTCCTCTCAAATGGCCGTCATTAGTTTTTGGTTATGTTAACCCTAGAAGACAACACTTACCATCTGATATAACCCTAGAAAATTCGTGGGTTTAATTACCCATAATTACGAAATGTCCAAAACGCCCTCCCGGGGTACTAAATAGGCCTAAAAAGGCCCTGAAACTAAACCCCCGGGTACACTTTTGTGACTATCTCGACCCTTTCGGAGACTTTGGTGCACTCAAAACGACCATACGAGTAACTTATAATTTATTCACTTTTATTAATCAACATTTAGTCCCGACACGACACGGGCGCGTTCCGACTTAAATTTCCATAATTGCCATTTTATTCACACGTGACAATTTTATAAAATAAATCTCATATATTACTATACTCATCCAGTAACTTTCAACAAATTTCAATAATTACTAACTCTCGTCACGCTAGTAAATATTTCAAACAACATTCCGGATTAAAATTAAATTAATTTATCTCAATTAAATTTAATAAATCCCTAAATTTAAAAGCCATAAAAATACGGGGTATTACAAAGAGAGGGAACCTGAGGAACATATGCGATACAAATATGCACAAGTCTATAAAGTATGTGAAAACCACTGGGTGATGTGAAACACCACCCCCCAAACAGGATAAGACTCATACTAAAAAATAATATAAGACGGGTTGGCCCCGGTAGCGCTAAGTTTAACGTCTTCAGCCAGACTAATCGGGAACTCACCCTATAGATAAGAACTATGAAAGCGAGGGGTGGCAAAAACTTAGGGTGATTATAACCACCCCCAAATAAGACTGAACAGTCAGTCTTTATAAATGGGGTTAATAAGGTCAATTTCTTCTATGTGAGAGGGGCCTAGCTCTAAGAAAGGCTTCAAGAATTGACTATTGACCTGAAAGAGGTTACCATCCTTAGGATTTTGAACTGTGATGGAACCATAGGGAGTAACAGATTCAACAATAAAGGGTCCAGACCACCTGGTTTTTAACTTCCCGGGAAAGAGATGAAGACGGGAGTTATATAACAAAACTTTCTGATCATGGTGGAATTCTTTGCGTAGAATGCTTTGGTCATGGATCCACTTCATTTTGTCCTTGTACTTCTCGAATAAATCATAGGCATTATTCCGTATCTCCTCTAATTCATTAAGTTGGACCTTTCGATGGATGCCAGCCTCATCGATATCAAAATTAAGGGTTTTGACTGCCCAATAAGCATGATGTTCAAGCTCGATAGGTAAGTGGCAAGGTTTACGAAAGACCAAGCGATAACGAGATAGGCCAATCAGAGTCTTAAAAGAAGTATGGTATGATCACAAAGCATCGTCGCGGTTGGAAGCTTCAACTTGACCACTAATTTGAGGGTGGTAAGAAACACTAACTTTTTGGGTGACACCATACTTTTTCACGAGATGTTCAAAGACTCGATTACAAAAATGTTTACCCCCATCACAAATGATAGCTTTGGGAGTTCCAAAACGTGTAAAAACATACTCCTTAAGAAAATTGACCACAACGCGATGGCCATTGGTGCGGCAAGCGATGGCTTCTATCCATTTGGAAACATAATCAACTACAACTATAATATATTGAAAACCATGAGAAGAGGGAAAAGGACCCATGAAATCAATGCCCCATACATCAAAGATTTCGACGATGAGAATGGGTGTTACAAGCATCATGTGATGATGAGAGATATGCCCAGATTGTTGGAATTTGGCATAAGTCTAGCAATAGTGGTGGGCATCTCGAAAAAGAGTGGACTAGTAGAAACCACTTTGCAAAATTAAGGTGGCGGTTTTCTTGAAGCTAAAGTGGCTACCACAGGCACCATCGTGACAAAAGGAGAGAATACTGGACTAGGTTAGGAATACAATGGTGAATGACTTGATCAGTGCAATACTTAAAAAGGAATGGATCATCCCAAGAGTAAAATTTCACTTATGCCATGAACTTAGAACGCTCGTGTTTTGACCAATGATTGGGCAGTCGGTCAGTAACAAGGAAATTAATGATATCAACATACCAAGGTGAGGTGAAATTGCAAAAAGTTGCTCATCGGGAAATGTTTTAGAAATAGCAATGGGATTAGTTCAGAAGTAACAATAATGTGAAAGAGATGGTCTGCAACTAGATTTTCACACCCTTTATTATCACGAATTTCGAGGTCAAACTCTTGAAGCAAGATAATACACCGTATCAATCGTGGCTAAGAATCCATCTTTTGAAGAAGGTGCCTCAAGGCGGTGTGGTTAGTGTAAACGATGATAGGGGAATCGATTAAATATAACCTAAACTTATCTAGTGTGAATACGACCGCTAGCAACTCCTTTTCGGTAGTCGTGTAATGAAGTTGAGCTTTATGGAGAGTTCTGCTAGCATAATAAATGACGCAATTGCGCTTGTCAACCTTCTGACCAAGTACAACACCTAGAGAAAATTAGATGCGTCACACATGAGCTCAAAAGGAAAAGACCAATTAGGAGGCTGAATTATAGGAGAAGAAGTGAGCTTGGGCTTAAGGCGCTCAAAAGAAGCGACACACGCGTCGTCAAAGACAAAGGGAACATTTTTGGATAAAAGGGTTGTTAAAGGTCAAGCGATTTTAAAAAAGTACTTAATGAAACGACGGTAGAAGCCCACGTGTCCTATGAATGAGCGAATGTCCTTAACAGACTTAGGAATGGGAAGCGTGGAAATTAAGTCGACTTTTAATTTATCTACTTTAATACCGTCGCGAGAGACTATGTGACCTAGAACAATCCCCTTTTTGACCATGAAGTGGCATTTTTCCCATTTGAGGACCAATTTCTTTTCTTGACAACGTTTGAGGACGATAGTGAGGTGAGAAAGGCATTGCTCGAAAGAAGAACCAAACACAGAAAAATCATCCATAAATATTTCAAGAAAACATTCTACCATGTCACTAAAAACTCTAATCATACACCGTTAAAAAGTCACGAGTGCATTGCAATGGCCAAAGGGCATGCGGGAGTAAGCAAAATTAGCGAAGGGACATGTGAAGGTAGTTTTCTCTTGGTCTTCAAGGGCAATAGGAATTTGGTTGTATCCTGAATAGCCGTCAAGGAAGCAGTAATACGCATGGCCAGCTAAACGTTCGAGCATTTGGTCAATATAGGGAAGAGGAAAATGGTCATTGCGAGTGACAGCATTTAGCTTTCGATAGTCAATACAAACATGCCAGCACGTTTGCATACGGATGGGAACAAGCTCATTATCACTATTCTTGACGACAGTGACACCAGACTTTTTTGGTACGACGAGAATGGGACTGACCCACTGACTATCTTATATAGGGTAGATAATACCATCATCGAGAAATTTTAAAATCTTAGTGTGCACGACTTATTTTATAGCAGGATTGAGTCGGTGTTGGGGTTCACGAGAAGTCTTGGCACTCGCCTCCAAATGAATGCGATGACTACAAACATTTGGGTTCATACCTTGAATGTCGGAAATTGTCCATCCTATAGTATTGCTATGCTGAGTAAGGGAGTGGACTAATTTCTCTTCTTGATCAGGGGTTAAGTCGAAAGCAATGATGACAGGGTAATGGTTGTTAGGACCTAAGAAAGTTTATTTCAACTCGAGAGGTAAGGGCTTACTCTCTAAACTAGTAGGTGGCACAGGAAGGACATCGAACTCAGATGTAGAAACATCGTTCGAAGAACTATCAGTGCATAAAGTGGAGGAATCTGATATGGAAGTGATTTCATAAGGGGAAACAGAGTGATCCACATAGTGAAGAGTATCAACATAGAGGGGCTCGAAGGGAGGATCCCGAGAGGAAATGTCCATCAGGGGAGTGGAATCTAACATGGAATTTAGTTCAGAGATGGAGTAATCAATGTCAAAGTCGGATCCAAAATGAGTCAACCATTATTGGAGAGGATCGAGAGGGTAAGTTTGGCCCAACATTTCGTTAACTATGGAGTCAATCACATATACCTCATCAATACAATCAATATCAGCCTGTTGTTTCATAAGGTGGAAGATATTGACTTCAACAGTCATGTTGCTAAAAGATAGATTCATGGACTCGTCATGATAATTAATGATGGCATTGGCATTGGCAATGGTAGTGGCCAAAAAGGGGCGACCCAATATGATAGGAGTGTTGGTTGGGTCGGGCGCATGAGTGTCTAAGATGATGAAATACACAGGATAGTAAAAGTCCAAACCTTTCACCAAAACATCTTCAACGATTCTTTTAGGTACTTTCACGGAACGATCAGCAAGTTGAAGAGTAACCCATGTAGATTTCATATTTTGTAAACCTAACTCAAGGTAGAGGGAGTAAGGTAGCAGATTAGCCCTAGCCCCAAGATTAAGTAAAGCACTAGTAGTGAACTTGTCGCGTAACATGCAGGAGATAGTTGGACGACCAGGGTCTTTGTACTTCACAACATCATTATCATAGAGAAGAGACGTAGCTTGCTCAGTGAGGAAAGCATCATGAGGAACATTGGTCTTATGCTTAATAGTGCATAAATCCTTCAAAAATTTGGCATACGAAGGGACTTGTTGAATCCCGGTGAGGAAGGGAATGTTAATGTGAACATGTTGAAAGACTTTCTTGATCTCATTAAATTACTGGCCTTTCTCAGTGGGAGCCAACCGATGAGAGAAGGGTGCTATGGGAACGTAAACCGAGGTGGGCTCAAGAGGCTTGGACACTGCAGTAAATGGGCTTTTGGAAGATGATAGAACCAAAGGAAGAGTCTCTAAAGATGGGATGGGTGGGTTTGGGATATCACTGGGAGCATGAATACCATTATCAACTTCTTTTCTTGAGCAAAGAGTAGACACCGCTTTCATATTCGCTTGTTAATTAGGTGGAGTGGAAGTGGAACCAACATCGTAGTTCGAGTCTTTGCCATTCCCTTTAGGGTTAGCAATGGGTTGACTGGGGAAACGACCTTTCTCTCGCTCAGACTCGAATTGGGTGAAACACTGCTCAAGCCATTTGAGGGCTAGACTCTGAGTGGTCATAAACTAAGGGAGGAGATTCTCAAGAGAAGATGTGGATGAATTGGGCGAAGGGGCATAAGATGGTTGGTGTACCAACTCACGCTAAGAATTAAGAGATTGTGAATACTCAAATGAAGGAGGGGGAACAAGAACAAGCTGATTATTATTGTTTGAATGTCCACCATGGGGGACAAAGGAAGATGGAAAGTGCGGTTGATGGTAAGAAGCAGACTGATGCGGGACAGGAGGGTAAGGTTGCCATTGTGAGTTGTGTGGAAACCCAGGGTGACCACCAACATGTTGTTGTGGTTGGGAAGGAGGGGAGTTGTGGTCGTATTTATAAGAGAAATATGGGTGATTCCTCTTGTTAGGATAGTAAGTTAACGAAGGGGGAATGGGTTTCCTAGTGGTATCAAAGGCACATGCTTGGGACATGGTGCGTTCGGGATCATCTTGAAGGAGGGGGCACAAATGAGCTAAATGATCTTGACTTAAGCACACACTGCAAGGAGAAGGACTAGAATCGTTGACATTCATCGCTGTTTTAGAAAATGAAATATTTTGTTGCATAGTACAACTAAGAGCATCAACGATTTTAGTCAATGAGTGTAAGCTTTGTAGCAAAGTTTTAAAATTAGGATCATTTTTTACCTCAGAAGTGTTCCCCACACGTGGAGGGTCAGATCGCGAAAACGCATTGGTGCCCTCCCAATCTTGGAAGTCATCGCCTAATTCAAGGAGAAAATTAAAGGTGGCAGTGGGAGTTAAATGCATGAACTTCACTTTATACATGGATTCAATCATGGTGCGAGAAAAAGGGATAAGGCCATTGTAAAAACTATGGACTGAGAGACTTTTCTCGAGACCGTGATGTGGGCAGCTATTAATATAGTCTTGAAAACGGCCCTATGCTTCACAAAGTTGTTCGGTAGGCTTTTGTCTAAAATCCTAAATGGTCTGGCGCATTTCATTTGTTTCTCTCATGGGATATAACTTAGACATGAACTTCTTGACAAGTTGTTCCCATGTTTAGATAGAATTCGGGGGCAAGGAATGGAGCCACATGGATGCACTATCGTGGAGAGAAAAGGGAAACAATCGAAGACGAACATTCTCTTCATCTAAGTTTTGATTTTTAAAGTAGCGCACATATAGTGAGAAATTTTCGCAAGTGAGTATAAGGAGACTCGCATTTAAGGCCATGAAAACTGGGCAACATAGAAATAGTCGCGGGGCGAATTTCAAATTGCACGGCAAAAGTGGGCGGAAGAACGATACATGAAGGCGGAGTGGCCGTAATCGGGGCAAAGTAGTCCCTTAAAGCGCGTTTATGTCCCATGAAGGGTGGGGTAACGGAACCAGGGGAAGTGGGAGAACTAAGCATCGCCGATGAAGAAGAACGCGGATCGAGGAGATGAGAAGGAAAATCAACGAGAAGAGCACAATCACCTAAGAGGGAATTTAGAGATGGCGCACTAGGGGAATGTGTTAATAGATGATCAATTCGGTGCCAATTTGGTATAAAAGCAACGGAAAATATTTTGGGGTTTTTTGAAAAAGAAAAAAGGAAAAAATTGGATTTTTGTAAATCTTGGAAGGAAAAATGAAAAATATTTGTGGTGTTTGGAGAGAAGAATGATGCAGAAAAAATTGAAATATTTTTGTATTTTTCATTTTTGTAAAAAAAATAATTTAAAAAAAGCGAGAAAAAGGAGCGATGGACTTACGTTCGAAAAACTGACGGATGGAGCAAAAATTTGACTACCTAAAGGAACAATTTAGACAAGTACACAAAGGGAACACGTCCGAACGAGCACATAGCCAAATTATTATCTTCAAGTTAAGTGAGTGGGTTGTCAATTTTAATTAGTCCGCGGGCGAGAAAACACGGAAGCTTAGGCCTCACCGGTAAAAGAGTGCTCCTAATTTATTCCTGAGAGACAAGAGTCTTACTAGTTAAGGCTCACCACACTAGCTACTACAACAAACAACTATCCGGTACCACGCTAGGGAAAGTACAAACCCGTTTTACTGGGCGGCCTCACTTAAAACCCAATTTCCCTTGACAAAAGTCTTTAGATAGTTGAATGAAGATTTGCAGGAGTGAAAAGGACTCACTAGAGTATCATATGAGGGTCTCGTTTCAAAAGGGTCCTAATGAACACCGTTCCTACTTGGCTTACTAGTTGATTGATTTTAATTTAACTGAGAGGACGGGTAACATACAAATGGAGATGTGATTGAGTGGGTGATGAAATTCCAACTCGTTGTAATGACCGGGTGTAGATCTTAGGTAAATTTATTTATCAAACCATCCAATTTAAGTGCGATACAGAAATAAAAATAATATTGGAGCAAGTAGCACACAAAAATTGACTCGCTTGCAAGAGATTCACGAGTGATAAAGAGTTTACCTCCCACCGTTTTTACACGCGTGGGGTGAAGACCGAGTTGAGTCGATCGGGGGGAAGTATGCCTACTTCAGTCGTCCTCGTGATTCCTACCGACCCAAAGTAGAGAGGCTTTAAAAATCTTCACCTTTGGACGCCCTATCTACCTTGTCTGGTTTCCCGTTCGCTTTTTTGAATGTTTGAATAATTGTTACAAAAAATAAAATGGTGTCAAAGTGCACCCCAATTAAATACAAGGCCTCAATAATCCTAAACAACCAGTCTAAGGAGGGAGAGGAAGGAATAACTACACTAAAATTAAAAAATTAAAAATAAAAATTACAAATCTTCACGGGCTTCAATCTTCAAGAAATCGGCAAACACGCCATTGATACTTCGTCTTTTGTGTGACTTGTTTTCTTGATTCGTCAGTCGTTGCGGTCAAACTTCGAGTATCAAAGTTCCCTTGAAATCGCCTACAAAACTTGTTAAAAATTCAGTATCGTAGTAAATTCGGGTATCAAACCAATTTCAAGTGTAGAAACCGTTATCGAGAAAATTTGCAAGTTCAATTTTTATAAAAAATAATCTTTTGTGTTTTTAATTTTTTTTAGTTTTATAATTACTAACAATTTCAAGGGAGAGAATGAAAAATTTAGGCAATTAAAATGACTATGAAAAATTAAAAAGTAATCTAGTTTAGAATTTATGAAAAGAAACAAGAGATGGAATTACATAGCGTAGTCAATTTAATTTAATGTCTTAATTATTCAATTGAATAGTTCGAAATAATATTGAATTTAAAACTTAACTCTCGTTACAAACCTAAATTCAATTTTATCGTTTTCAGCAATTAAATCGGGAATTGTCACTACATAAAAAAAAGTTAAGATTCATACTTGTTCTCACAAATTATCTGCTAAGATCAATTCATAAAAATTTGTACGGATCTTTGAATTACACACAAAGAATTAATATTTGAATTTAAGAATCGAACCTATATCTAAGTCAAATCCTAAAATCAAATATCAATTTTCAACATTAATCTATTAACTCTCGTTAAATAAAATAATGAGTGATTTTTCCTAATTTAATTAGCTTAGAACACATCAATAAATAATTTATTCAATTAAATAACTCAACATACGCATTTCATCCCACCCCTTGAATGGGGTGTTTATAAGCAAGACATTATTAAAGATTCAGCACAAGCACAATTAAATAAAAAGAAATTAAAGAAGAGAGAAAGAAATACAATACGTATTAATTTCTTATGCCAATTGTGTACATAAACACGCGTCCAAACTTGTCACAAAAATTAAGCTGGATTACAAAACTAAAATTAAAAACTGAACCTACAATTTTTTTCTAATCCTAAACAAAAAAAAATTCCAACTTTTTTCTACCCTCAACAGTCTCTTTTTTTCTTTTATGCCTCTCGTTGCTCTTGTTTTTTTTTAGATTCTCCCTTTAATGAGCTGTCCCCTCTTTTTTAAAGCCCACGATCTTAGTTTTGTTGGGAGATTTTTTGAGGATTTTATTTTGACTTGGAATTAACTCCGATTTTTATGGAATTTATTGGCAGGTGGTTCGGACATGGTTGTAGCAGGACAAATTGTTGGCTGCTCGGGCTGGAGGTTTCTTGAAATCGGGTTTAGGCGGTACCCGACTGCTAGTGGGTGAGGGAGTTTGGTCGTGGGTTGAACGGGTATAGGGTATTGATAGTGGTCGGAGTTGGTGTGGCCCTGGGCAACGGGTCTGCAGGTTTTGGGTAGCTGGGTCACCGAATTTCGAACCCGATTTTTGAGTGTGGGTGGATGGTCGATTTTTGTTATGGTGTTTGGTGGGGAAGAGAGAGGAAATGGGTTTAAGGTTTGGGTGTGTTTGGTTATGGTGGAAAGAGGGAGAAGGTGGGTGAGAGGTTGAAGATGAAGTGGGTAGTTGTTGGGTGTGTGTGAGTGTATGGTTGTAAGGTGAGGGTGAGGGAGAGTGTGGGGTGTGTGTGTGTTTGTACACATTAAAAGAAATGAAAAATAATTAACTAAAATAAATCAAATGGAATCTATTAAAATTAAATTCCTAATCTAAGATAAAAATTAAAATTAAAAATCATTAAACTAAAAATTTAAGTCCTAAAAAAATGTAAACTCTTCTAAAACGAAAAATAAATTCCAAAAAAAAACTAATCCTAATAAAAATAAAATAAAATAAGATAAAAATTAAAAACTAAAAATAAAAATAAAACTACCCAAAATAAAAAGTAATACAAAAATAGAAAATAAATCCTAAGAATCCTAACTAAAGCCTAAAAATAAAAACGACTCAAAAAAAATATAAAAGTTAATAAAAGTACAAACTCAACACACACAAGGCTCGGGGTATGGTCTGGGCTCGGTGTAGGCTTACGTTTGGTTCGAGCTAGGTTCGAGATTGGGTTCGGGGCATCAGAATTGATCGGGCAAGCTCATAAATGGACTTCAGACTTCGCGGTCTCTTTGATTTCTTCGATGCATGCTTTAACCGCTACTTTGTCGCAATTACGCCAATTTAGCCTCATTTAACACTGCGACTGCACATTGACCTGCAAAATGAGAAAATACAAACATAAGGCCAATTTTATTAAAAAGGAGCGACTAAAATGTATATATTCGGGGTATAAACTAGAAACTTTTGGGAGCTTATCAAGCGGATGACTCGTGTTTGGTTTGAAATATTTACTGAATATGGGAGAGGTAGGGTTTACAGTCTGTAAACGTGCGTGCGGTTTAAAATGTTAAAGGGTTTTATTTTTTATTACTTACACACTTACAACCCCATCTTAGAATATAATTAGATGTAACCTCCAAGTTTAATTTTTTACCAAAAAACCCCTAAATTGTTTTTTTTTTAAGTTGAACTAGGGCGGCCGCCCCGTTTTGGCTGGGGCTAGATCCGCCCCTGTTTTCAACTCCATTTCTACAATATTCTACAGTCTTCAATTATGCTGAGTAGATTTGTGGTCTCTTTAACAGTAATATTGGACCAGGGTAAGATATGCACTATCTCCACACTAGGGGTGGGGTGATTGCAATTTTCACCTCGAGATCTTTAAAGACGGGGAGTAAAAAGTAACTAATAAGGGAAGCATTGTGAAATATGCGACCAAGGGCACATGCGTTACATATTTTTTCTAGGTTTTGTTCCATTGGATTATCCTAGCAAAATGTTTAACGAGGTGGCATTATGTCTGTCTAATGTTAGCTCAATGATCATGAAGAATGTTGTATATTTTACTTGGCTTTATCGTTTTCCTTTGACTTGAAAGGAATCAATCGTCACGTAATGTTTGACATAGTAGACATAGGGGAGAAAGTTAAGAATACTGTAATTTTTTAATGCGCATTTATCGTAAGATAATAATTTATATTGTAACATTGTCCCACTTAAGTTTCGAAAAAACAAGTGTAGCGATTGTTTTAAGAGAATGTAAAAAAAGGACTTGTTAACATTTTCATTATATTCATAGGAGACACGATGATTTTATTATAAAATTATTCAATACCAAAAATGTCCTTTTACCATCTTAAAATGTAATTATTTTTGTGTCACCTTTATTTTTAGGACATTCAACTTTTCTTTTATAAAGATATTCCTTATTTTAGTAGTCCTTAACTAAAGTTGTTTATATTTGGAAGGGGCAATGTAAAAAAATGACTTATTAACATTTTCATTATATTAATAGGACACACAACAACTTTGTTATAAAATTAGTCCCTAAAATTTTTCAATACAAAAAATGCCTTTTTTCCATCTTAAAATATAATTGTATCAATATATCCTTCATTTTCTCATAGCATAGTCTACTCCACGAAACAATAATCAACTCTCTCTCTCTCTCTCTCTCTCTCTCTCTCTCTCTCATATATATGTGTGTGTATATATATATATATCCCATTTTATTTTCCTTTAATTAAAGTTTTTACTAAAAATATCTATTTATCATTTATTCTTATTTTTAAATCTAGTCAGGCCTTTTTTAATGCTTAAAATGATGTGTTTTATTTTTATTTTAAAAATAAATAAATTTATTTTCTTCTCAAACATTAGACTAAGAATGTCATGGAACCTCTTGTAATCAAAACTTCCCCCAACACTACTCTCATCAGAGTGCAAATTTATTCTTGCAGTTTAAAGTTTTTCTATTTTTTATTTGATGTTTTAGATGTAATACAATCGAACCATTCTTCATCGCCTATTGTCGCCGCTCCGCAGCTAGATTACAAAATTATATTCGTACTTTTTTTATTGCGAATTTAAATTTCCAGTGTTGATACAATAAACTTATTCCATAGTGTAATAGTAAAAAAAATGAGTATTCAACGTAATTATATTATTTTATGAAAAAAGAAAATGAAGGATATAACATTAAAAACTAGTGTAAAAACAAAAAAAAAATGATAGTGCAAATGCAATTTTGAATTTTGACGAAGGAACATCAATGGTTGTACTATAATGATCGAAAATACGACAACATCTGTTGTCTAATGTTGGAAAATACTATAACATTAATATTTTTTTTTTTTATAAAACACTCATTTTAAGCAAAAATAAAAATTTAATAACTAGATTTGTAAACAAAAAAACAACTTATAAATTTTTTTATTAAAACAATTATAAGGACAAAAGAAATAGGGACCATTTTTATAAAAGAAAAGTTGATTGTCCTAAAGTCATAAAAGAAGTTTAAACTTAAATGATTTTTTTTATTAAGAACAAAAGAAATAAGGATCGTTTTATAAAAGAAAGTTTATTGTCTCAAAATCGTAATAAGAACCATTTTTATAAAAGAAAAGTTAACTGTCCCAAAATCATAATAGGGACCATTTTGATTTAAAGATAAAATTAGTATTTTTAAAAAACTGAAATCAACTGAATAAAAAAAAGTAGGGATTATTTCTACAAATATAAAATTGAGTGTCCTACATTCATAATCATCATTATTTTAAGTCCTACAAGTGCATAATTTTTTGTTTTAACCCTTAAATATGATTGTTGCCTCCAATTGTAATAGACACAAATGGAAAAAAAATTCTCTATCGCATTTATTTTTAACATTTGATTATATATTGATTTCAAACTAGGAGTTATATGCCGAAAGCCGTAAGAATAAATGGATACTTTTTTGTTATAATGACTTTTTCCTTATCACGAGGTGTTCGGATCAGCTTACGCGCACCTCGATTAATCATGTTTGTGATTTGTGGCTTTGGCTGGTCAAACATTATTTTGACAGCACCGGGAGTCGAACTGGGGAGCAAACCCAACCGACCCCAATTCTATACCAGAGATAACCTTATACCATTTGGCCAAAAGACTTTGATTATTTGTTTTAATGACTCGAAACATGCCGAGACACATACAGTAAGAAAAGAAAAATCAAACAAGGGGGAAAGCAGAAAGAAATAAAGAAAGTGAAATAAGGTTCACAATTGATAAATTAGATTAATCAATATCAGTTGGCTCGGCACCGTATTCAGAAGCTCGGGTGACCACAAGGTCAACAAGGTGGTTAAGCTAAAGTTCTCACGACAGTAATAAATTGGATAAAGTTATGTAGACCCTTATTTGTACCCTCGTACCATACCCTTATAATAGGACAAAGTTTGTGGAACCCACCTTTTTAAAAACCAGTCCAAAATTAAAAATAAACCCTCCTTTTCTCACTCCTAAATCCCCAAAGCAAATTAGCCGACCCTTTTTCTCACTCCATCTTTATCACCACCAAAAAACCCTCATTTTCTCCCCTTTCCATATTTCGATAATCTCCATAGTTGTTTCCAGGGATCTCCGTCACTGTTTCCGGTGTGAATCATCTCTCCCTCTCTCTCTCTCTCTCTGTATATATATATATATATATATATATATTGTATTATGAATTTTCCTTTTATGAATATTGAAAATCAACCCTCATTTTCCTTATTTTTTTACATATATTGTTATGAATCTCAAGTATATGAACAAAATATAATGCTATTAATTTTTATTGTAAAGCATATTTTTTAGAAACTATTGTTATGAACTAAAAAAAATAAGACTCTAAAATTAATATTATTTACTTTAAAAAAATGGTATAACTAATGTTAGTGACGGTAAAAAAAATTACAGGAATAAAAATAGACATTAACTTTTTTTTATGTTTACTATTAAAAATTGCAAGAATAAAAAATGACAATTGATTTAGAAGATAATATTGAAGATGGTATGGAGGATATTTCTTTGAATGATGATGAAGTTGTTGAAGATGATAAAAAAGAGATCCTCACATAGGAATGGAATTTGATACATTTGGCGATTTTTTTTATTACTATCAGAAATATGGTAATAAAAGGGGGTTTCTAGTGAAAAGAAGATCTTAGGGGAAGTATACAAATGGGGAGATGAAGTTTGTTGTGGTGGCATGCTCTTATGCTGGAAAATCACAAAGTAACTCCAAAAATATTTTCAAAATGCGCCCAATTATTAGAATTGATTGCAAGGCTAAAGTAAGAGTTGTTTCTTGTTCGGATGGGAAGTGGCGGGTGGCCTCTGTAAACTTGGATCATAATCATAGGGTGAGCCCCGAAAAAACCAGATATTATAAGAACAACCGAGTCATAAGTTCTTTTGTAAAGCGGAGACTTGAAATGAATGATAAGGCGGGTATCCGAAGAATTTCACTTCTATATTAGTTGAAGACGGTGGACATGAGAATCTGATGTTTGTAGAGAAATATTGCTATAATTTTATTAATAAAGCGAGGCGGTTAAAACTCGGAGAAGGATATGCTCTGGCAATTCAAAACTACTTTAAAAGAATGGAAGCAAACAGTGCCAATTTTTTTATTTGATGGATTTGGATGATAAGGCACGACTAAAAAATTTATTTTGGGCGAATGCTCGGAGTAGGGCCGCGTATGAAGAGTTTGAAGATGCTATGGCATTCGACACGACATACTTAACAAATATGTATGACATGCCATTTGCTCCGTTTGTTGGGGTAAATCATCATGGCCATTCAACATTGTTGGGGTGTGGATTGATATTTAATGAGGTTGTTAAAACATTCACTTGGATTTTCAAAGCTTGGCTTACGTGTATGAATGGACGTGCTCCAATTGCAATTATTACTGATCAAGACAAAGCAATGAAAAAAGCTATTGAAGATGTCTTTCCAAATACACGACACAGATGGTGCTTATGGCATATCATGAAGAAGTTACCTGAAAAGTTACAAAGTTGCAACCAATATGAATCAATAAAATATGCGATGCAAAATGATGTATATAATTCATTGACAAATGTGGAATTTGATGGACGTTGGTCCCATTTCATTGAAAAATTTCAACTACGAGATAATGATTGGTTGTGTGGCTTGTATGAGGAGAGGAATCGTTGGGTCCCGACATTTATGAAGAATACGTTTTGGGCGGGAATGTCGTCGACTCAATGAAGTGAGAGCATGAATTCGTTCTTTGATGGTTATATGAACTCTAGGATGACACTAAAATAATTTGTCTAACAATATGAAAATGCATTACGGAGCAAAGTGCAAAAGGAGGACCAAGAGGACTTCAATTCCTTTCACTCTTTCATCCCGTGTATTACTTGTTATCCAATTGAAAAGCAATTTCAAGATGCTTACACCATTGCAAAGTTTAAGGAATTACAAAAAAAGTTAACTAGGAAACTTTATTGTGAAATGTGTCTTATTAAAGAGGAAAGGAGTTGTGTTGCATATGATGTTTTAGAAGGTATGATTGGAGAAATGAATCGCCAAGCCGCATTTTCCATTTGGTTTAAGGAGGATAATTGTGATATAAGGTGCACATGTCAGTTATTTGAATTTAGAGGAATCTTATGCAGGCATGCCATCACAGTGTTGATTAATAAGCAGGTTCAACTTATTCCTGAGAAATACATCCTTCATAGATGTAGAAAAGATGTGAAGATAAAGCATACAAAAGTCAAAAATTTATAATCTAATTGGGCATTTCATCCTGAAAATCAACGCTTTGACACGATGTGTAATGCTTTTTATGAAGCGATCGATTTGGCGACAAATAATGAGGAGAAGACCAAAGTGGTGATGCGGTGAATTGAGGGGTTTGATTAATGAATTAAATATTTTTGATGGAGTATGTGGTATTAGTGAACCTAGTCGTGTGGATGTAGTTGAACAACTTCAAACATTATCACCTAAAGAAAGTGGAAAAATTCATAGTCCATAACAGTCCGTGGTAAAGCTCGACCACCTTTCAAAAGGATACAATCAAAGTTTGAACAAGTTGTTAGAAAGAGAAAAGAAAAGAAAAAGAGTAAAGAGAAAGAGAAAGTCGATAAAATCAATTTGGATTTGCAAATGGTTAATTTATTTCAATCTCTTATATTTTTTCAAGTCTGAATTTATTTTAAACTTTAAATTTTTTGTAAGCTTCTTAAATGGTATGTTTATTGTTGTGTAGGCGTTTCAAGCTTTGAATGCGTCCGGAGGTCCCGCTGTGAATGTTGATGATTTTGACTACATAGCGCTTGGTTCACAACAACCTTCTTTGGCAAACAGCTGCAACGTTTTTCCAAGTGGTGAAGCCTTTCCCCATGGATTTAATTCAAATATATCTTATGGACTAGGAGTTTGGAGTGCTCTATATGGAGATGATTCACATAACAAGTGATATTTAAGTTGTGTAATGCTACTGCTTAAGTTAGTTTTACTATATAATGACCTTTTTTGCTATGTAATGGCCTTTTTTGCTACAATTAGTGGTTTATTTGGGGATTTTGGTTATGTATATGTTGCTGGTTTTCAAAATTACAGTTGCTATTTTTTGTTTAAACTATAGTTCCTATTTTTTTATTCAACATTGTTGTTTTTTTACTCTAGTTGATGTTTTTTAAACAATAATTGTGTTTTTTATCAAACAATGGTGAACTATTTATTGTTTTATTAAACAATAGTGTGCTGTTATTAAAAAAATAGTTTGATGTTTTTAAATAACAGTTTGTTGTTTTCATACTATTAGTGACGCTTAAGTGTTATTTAACACTGAAATTTGATTTGGAGGGAATATGAGAAGAGTGACAAATGAGATGACGGGTTATGTTTGGGAGTTGATTTCTTAAAAGGTAGGTCCCATAAGCTTTGTCTTATTACAAGGGTATCAAATGGGGTACAATTAAGGGTACATGTATCATTGCTCTAATAAATTCTAATTTAACATGTGTTATTCAAGTGGCTACTTTTATTAAATAGTTTGCTATTAATCTTCTTTTTTCTTTTTTTCTTTCTTTTCTCTTCTTTACTTAATTGGTTTCAACCATCATACTTGCCAACCTGTTTTTACCAGTTTTTTTTCCCCGGACTAAGGGATGAGAAATATAGAATAAAATAGTTTAGATTTTAAATTTAACTAATTTTCTTTATGACTAATATAAATAACAAAAAATCCTAAATAAGAACAAAAAAATTATAAAACAAATTAATTCATATCTAATCAAGAATCAATCTAAGCTTATTTAAACTTTTTAATCAAAGTATTGTAATAAATTAAATCAAATACTTATTTAAATAAAAAAGTGGTTCAAGCATTTACCTCAAGGGTCCGTTTGGTTCGCATTAAAATATCTTTCACTTTGTTAAAATAAAAAGTTGAATGATTAGCTTGGTGATTTTGTTTCCACCATCTCCGTTTGGATGGATTACTTTTCATTAGGTGAAAATTTTAATATTTTCACAATTTATTGTTTGGATGGTTAAGAGCAATACAGTGAAAAAATAAAATGACAATATTATCCTCATACTTCAAATTGATACAAAGATATTTATATTTAACTATTTGATTGTCATCACACAAGTGTCATGCCCATTAAAAATATATTAATTTACCTCAAACTCATATTTGACACAATTCCCCTCCCCCCCCCCCCCCCCCCCCACACACACACACAACTAGTCATATTTGACTATGCAAGACAAATAAGGATAAAAAGTTTAAAAATAAATACAATCCCAACTAAAAAAAAAACAGTCCTAATTAAAAAAGAAAACAGTCCTAATTAAAAAAGAAAACAGTCAATTTTTTTTTTAAAAAAATCAACAATGAAAAAAACTGTCAATTGTTAAAAAAAAGTCCCAATTATAAAAACAGTAGTCCACAATTAAAAAAATAGTTCTTAACAATGAAAAAACAGTTCCAATTTTAATAAAAAAAACAACAACTATGAATAAAACAATTCCCAATCAAAAAAACAGTTTTCAACATTGAAACACACAGCGCCAATTTAAAAAAAAATAGTCTCAATTAAAAGAATTTAGAAAAAACAGTCTCAACTATGAAAAAAACAATTCCCAACTATGAAACTGTTCCAATTAATAAAAAAAATCGGAACACATTACCTTACACCAAACAAATATTTCTTTATTTCTTTATTTTTAATTTACTTTTAATTTATTTTTAAGTTTTTTAAAGTTAATTATTTTTTCAAAATTTTTATTTTTTATTTTTCTAAGTTTTTATTTTTTAAAAAAAATTTAAATTTTTTTTATGTATTTTTAAAAAAAAATTAAATGTTTTTTTAATAAAAAAAAATGATTTTTTTTCCCATTTTTTTAAAAAAATGAATATTTAATGATTATGTTAATTGATAGGAAGAAATGTATGTCTAATGATTGTGTGATAGTGGAAATAAGAAAGATTAATATGATAATAAGATAAATTTCATTGTTTTCACCTATTAAATTATTCACTTTACACATGGTTACAATTTCACCTCACTTTTCACCATATTCATTTCATTTCACCATATTAAATACTCAACCAAATACATATTTTACCTAAGTGAATTAGTTTTTAATGCGATAAAAAATATTTCACTACAAACCAAACGGACCCTAAAGAGAATTTTCTTTTTAATGTGCTAAACTCGCTTTAGTCAACATATCACCATGTCACTTTTCACCATATTCATTTCACCATATTAAACGCCCAATCAAATACATATTTTATTTAAGTGAAATATTTTTTATAGATTATGCACTTTTAGGACTTAAAATAATATTGATTTATGGTTATGGATTTAGGACAATAAATATTTTATTTCCATTTTTAGTCTCAATTTTTAAATTATCTGATGATGTGACATTCTGTGATTGATTGACATTTTATGGATATGAATCCGCGCCAGCGGCTTTTTTCAAAAATAGAGACTAAAAATAAAAACAAAATATTTATTATCCTATTTCCAAAATACGTATTATAATATGTCCTAAATTTATAAAACCCCTATTTTTTAACACCATAAAAAATATTTCACCACAAACCAAATTAACCCTAAAGAGTGTTTTCTTTTTAATGTGCTCTCAAACCGATCCAAGTCTTCAATTGAAGCAATAAAGAAGAAGGATTTTTTTTTTGCTTTGTGTGATATATTGACTAAAGCGAGTTTAGGAGATTATTCCTCTATTTTTTTATTTGTCCACTAAATTTCAGAATATTACATTTTTAGCCTTAATTCAAACTGCCCCAAAACTAAATAAAAATAATAATAAAAATTTCAAATTTCAAATTTTCTGGCTGGGGGGACTTGGAGACACTGGCTCTGCTACTGTTACTAGTTACTGTTAATTACTTCCCATTCTCACGTACAATTGATATACAAGTGGTAGCTGGGTTGTCTTTTGCTTCCCTCCACAGGAAGGGTAGATAGATGGACTGACTGACCAAGCGGTACAAACAAAACATGCAATCCCCTACCCACCTCAATATTCCATATATACATATGAGCTCTTATTCCCTCTTCTCACACCTCACTGCCTCATTCCACTAACAAAAATTCTTTGACTATATATAGATATTATTTTAGATTCTCTCACCTCTCTCTCTCTCTCTCTCTCTCTCTCTCTCTCTATGGTAAGGAAAAATGATGGATATGCTAAAAGGATTTTCAACAGAGGAGCATGGACAGCTGAGGAAGATGGAAGACTGGCTCAGTATGTTGAAACTCATGGAGCCAAGAAGTGGAGAACAATAGCAACCAAGTCAGGTATATATATATATACACTCTAATGCTTTTGTGCTTTTGTCCGGATCAGTCCGCATGTTAAGAATGCGGACCAGGGGCGAAGCCAGAAAATTATTTTGGCGATTTTTTTCGGATTATTTATATTTTAGGCAATATTTTAGCACTAAAAATATATTAACCATAAGAATTTTTTTCCCAACAATATCATATACATTCACCATAAAAATATAATAATTGCATCAAAATAAACAATTATTACCAAAATAGAGGTACGACATTATAAAGTTCGGTATTCAAGTGTTTCACTTATCGAATTTTGAACATTAGTCTCAAGAAAAACTGTTTTCACTTTTGGTAAGTTTTCTCTTGAAAAATGAAGCAAGGGTCTTTGATTTTCCCATATTTCTACAACACAAAAATAAAACAATTGGAATTTATCATTTTTCCTAAAAAAAAGTTAATTATCATATATTAAGCATAAACATTGAGCACTCCAATAACATATAAAAAATTACAATATGGGTAAAATTAATACTAACTAGTAGATAAAACTAATACTAACTATTTTTTTTTAATATTAACTAGCTAATACTAATATTATACTAATAAAATCAGTCCCTAATAACAGTAAATAAAATTTGTCCCAATAATAACAGTAGATTAAATGTTAATGGAGAGAAAGAAAGCTTGAATTGAATTAATGGATCAAGGCTTGAATGATGATTTTGAGAAGGAGGGAAATATTTTGGCTGCTGAAGAGATAAAGTAGAGTATAAGTTAAAAGATTAGTTAGGTTAACGGTAGTAGAAAATGGGTAATAGAGATGTGTGGGTATAATTTTGTGGGCTTGTGGTTGTGCGCTTTATAAATAAAAAATTGATATTTTTTTTGTTGGGTTTTAGAAGTTTGGAGGGGACCGTGGCCCCCCTCTGCCCACCTGCGGCTTCGCTCCTGTGCGGACTAAACATATGTCACCTGACGGTGAACCTCTCTTTTCTAGGTCACCGTCAGGTGACACATATCCGGTCTGCACGCTTAAAATGCGGATTGGTGCGTACAAGAGCAATATTGTATATATATATACAGTACGGATCTTGTGCGGGTTAATTCGCATTTTAAGAATACGAACCGAACATGTGTCACCTTCATTAGCTACTATGTTTACTTGATTTTGAGCTTTAGGCTTAATAGATTTAATTTTAATGTTTATTTCCCAGGTTTGAACCGATGTGGTAAGAGTTGTAGGTTGAGATGGTTGAATTATCTCAGACCCAATATCAAGAGAGGCAACATATCTGATGAAGAAGAAGACTTGATACTTAAACTTCATAAGCTGCTAGGAAACAGGTCACCTACAAATCAAACCCTCTTGTATTAAACAACATTTTTTTATCTAGTTACTCAACATGGAGATACTCCCAATTCAAAAATCTAGTGCTCGATTTCACCTAAATTTAGATTCTTGATTCAAAATTTAAACCTTTTGAAAATATTGACTTCAGGTAGTCTGCCAAAGTTAAAGCTTACTTGAATATTGCGAAATTTGATGACATAGATCAGTACTTAAACATATATATGCAAAGATAATTCAATGTTAGTCTCATTTATTGGGTCAAAGATCCATCAAATTTCACTAATTTTTTTTAATCCATCAAGTCCTATTTCATTATAAATTACATATTTTAGATAAATATATCGTCACACCCACTTACCCAACCACCCCATTGGAACTCCGGACTTCCCGCTTCAACCTGGATCACTTGTGCACCACCGAAAGACCCTAACTCCTTCGTCGGAACCCTAGATCCTACCTCCGCTGCTCCAACCTTATCGAAATCCACCGGAGTTAATATCCCACCAGTTGGATATCCCCTACGAACTCCGACAACCCAGAACCAAGAGCGGAAACAACCCCACCTCCACCCCCACCCACGCCACCCCTCTCCTCATTTCTCTCTCTCTTCGTCTATTTCTTTATTTTTTTGATCCGCACCAGCAGCACTATAGTCCGAGCTGAAAAAGAAGAGGTTTCGTCGGAAAAAAATGGAGTTATCGCCGGAAAAAATGGAGGTTTAACAGAATCAGATAAATTTATCTGTTTCGATTATTTCGTCAAAAAATATCGAATATGATGTTGTTTGATAGATCTCGACGAGTAGATTCCAAATATATAAATTTGTGAATTTTAGAATTGTAGATTTAAAGTTATAGACTTTTAAAGATCTGGTGTGTGTTTTATTAAAAAAAGGACGGAAGTGATGAAGGGTGTAATTTGAGTGTGTATTTCTTATTTTAATGTGCTAAGTTGGTCAAATAGAACATTTGACATCATTAATTCAATCAAAAAATCTCTTTATTCATTGATTAAGTGAATAGGACTTAAAAATAATTACCCTTAGGGTCCGTTTGATAGCACAAAAATTTCAAGGCAAATTTCCAAAAGTTGGAAAATTCTGGTATTTTCCAGCTTTTAGGCTGTTTGATAGCGTTAATTTGCCCTGGAATTTGTTTTCTATGTACAACACCCCTTAAGCACAATTTGCCACCCTAGGGTGGAATTCAATTCTTTGGGGGGGGGGGGGGGGGGGGTGAGGTTTTTGTTTGCCACCTTTGGGTGGCAAATCACTTGAAACTAATTTTTTTTTATAACTCTATATATTTCATAAATATATAAATATATATTGTTAATAAATATATAAATATATATATTTCGTATATTTTAATATATATTCGTATATTTTATATATTTTAGCACATATATGTATATTGCGTATATTTCGTATATAATTCGTACATTTATATAATTTATATAATTCATATATTTTAATATATATTTATATTTCGTAAATTTTGTATATTTCATATATTTCATATATTCCTTATATTTAATATATATTATTTATATACATATATATTATGTATATGTATATTATATTCTGTATATATACATATATATATATATATATATATATATATATAATATTATGTACATATACATATATATAATATACGTATACAATATAATATGTCTGTATATATATACATATATATAATATTATGTATATATACATATATATAATATACATATACAATATAATATGTCTGTATATATACATATATATAATATACATATACAATATAATATACACATATATAATATACATATACAATATGAATATATATACAGAATAATGTATATAATGTATAATGTATATATACACATATTGTATATATACATTATATATTATATAATATACATATTGTATATATAATGTATAATGTACAATATGTGTATATATACATTATACATTATATACATTATTCTGTATATATATTCATATTGTATATGTACACATATATACATTATTCTGTATATATATTCATATTGTATATGTATATTATATATGTGTATTCTGTATATATATTCATATTGTATATGTATATTATATATGTGTATATTATATTGTATATGTATATTATATATATGTATATATTCATAAATACATAATATATATGTATATATTCTGTAAATAATATATATTTAGTATATATATAATTTACATATATACAGAATATAATATTATGTATATATTCTTTAAATAATATATATTTAGTATATTCAGTATATAATATAATATATATTCATATATTACGTAAATAATATATTATATTTTCATAGATTTTTTATATTTAATAGATTTTGTACATTTAATAATATAAAAATCTATTATATTTAATAATATAATAGATTTTTAAATTATTAAATGTACAAAATCTATGACAATATAATATTTTATTTACGAAATATATTCATATATTAAATATATTATTAAATTATTATATTATTTGCAGAATATATATATTTCGTAAATTATTATTAATTTGTGGAAAAATATAGAAAATATATGAATATTCCAAAAATTAATAATAATTTACGGAATGTATATATTCGGCAAATTATATTAATTTTCGGAATATATATATTCCGGAAATAATATAATATATATTCATATATTTTGTATATATGGAATATATATATTCCGCAAATAATATAATATATATTCATATATTTTGTATATTTAATAATATATATTTATTATATATATATATTCCGTAAACAAATTTTCCACTTTTATATCTATTTTCCAGCTTTTGCGTGTGATAGAAAGTGTGGAAAATTGATGATTTTCCAACTTGTATCAAACAGACACAAGTTGAAAAATATTCATTTGCCCTGGAATCAAATGTCCTGGAATCATTTGCATTTTCCCAGTTTTCTATCAAACGGATCCTTATATTCAATTGCGGTTCCACCCATGCAAAAAAGAGGACAATAGTCAATTTAACACATTATTTTTCTCGTTGCAATGACGCCGAGCGTACTCCTATCTTCTTATGTTATAACCGTTGTTTAAAAATAATAAATCAATGCTGTGTACACTTCTTCTACAGGTAAATTGATACAAACCTAATGTTTAATATTTTTTTTTACCTGAAATCGGTGCTCTTCAAATCAAGTTGTGTTACACTTGGGATCTAAATATTATCTAGAAAGAAGGAAATAATGTAAACCCGATATTATTACTAAATTAAAATAAATTGAACCATGGCTTACAGTTGACATTTTTTTCTTTTTCAGGTGGTCTTTAATTGCTGGAAGGCTTCCCGGGCGAACTGATAATGAGATCAAGAACTATTGGAACTCTCATTTGAGCAAAAAAATTAACTCAAATGAAGAAATGACAGCAAGTTCAACAGCAGAAGATACGATGCCTCAGAGAACTGTGGACATGGCTGAGGTAGAGAAAAAAGGCATTGAAGGAAGTGGAGACATAGATGATGACATTGATGAGAATGAATTCTTTGATTTCTCAAGCGAAGGGACCTTTGGGTTAGAATGGGTGAAGAAATTTCTTGAACTGGATGAATATCCATAGGTCACCAATCAAAAGGTTAGCTAGGTTTGTACAAACTATAAGTGTGACTGTGTGACTCTTGAGAAAATTGAATGAACTGCTTGTTCATGTATACTTTTAGCCAGATGGGTTTAAGCTTGAAAAAGGGCAGTATTTTCAACTAAGATAACGGTTCTGTTATTCTGTTGTTCTGTTTTGTTCTTTTTCTGTTTTTGTCCAATGTGAATATACGGTTGAAAATTAATGTTAAGTGAAGAAATTAATTATTTAATTTCAATTGTATTAAATTTTGAATTTTTTATTTATGTGATTTTAATAAATGTTAGATAATTAATTAGAAATGTGATAAATAAAGATATTAAAAGATGTGGATAAACATTATCCGTTAGTCAAATGATGGTTAGTGGCATTAGTGGAAGACTTGAAAAGAGTCTCACCACCACTAGGATTCCGGCCATCTTCCCCTTATAAATTAAGACATCTACATCATCTAGAGTCATCTCAATACACACTGTTTCTAAGGAGGGAGAGAAAATCCGAAATTCGTTTTTCTCATATTCCGCGCTGTTCAAGAAAGGAGCATTCAAGTCATTTTAATCCGTTCAACAACGATGGACAAAGGTCAGTTTTTAAATTGTAGTTATAAGGAATTTTCGGTTCTGTGATTGTATGAAGATAAACATCCTGGATTCATATCAAAACTGTTTTATTAATGATGCAAACTTATGATTCATATTCGAATTTATGATTAACAAAACAGTATTAATTAACATGTGGTATCAGAGCTTGCGGTTTATAATCTCATATTTTCCGTTAATGAAAACTCCTTTATAACAATTATGATTTATGATCTTTTAAAAATTTGGAAATCTGGATTTTTTTTTTTTCTGGAAATCTGGAAATTTTGTTTTTTCTGGAAATCTGGAATTTTTAAGCAATATGATAATCGTACATATGGTAATTCGAATTTGTGTTATGATATTAAGAACGAAATTGCTGCTACAGTCCTTATCTTGTGAAAACTGTCTCATTATTGTTCAACCCCTTTTCGTGTTATAAGAACCCTAATATGCCGTTAACATGATTTTATTGTTTCAGGTTGTGTAAACATTCTGGAAAACACGTTTATTAATCAGGATAAGAAAACGAATCTGTTTTTAAGATTAATTAAGAGAAAACTGCGATTTGGCGCAAAACAGATTCTGGAAGAATTTTTTTTGGCACAGTGAATAGTGTTTTTCAAAATTTTTGGTGTCCGATTGCCTGGAAACGAGCCAATGATCGAATTTCACCGCCTTCGGCCGTGATGTAATGTGTTTTTCGGCAATCCGAGTCCATTAAGGCCCTCAAAACCCCGTTTTTACCATTTTAGGAAATAATCTCGGGGCTTATAAATCTTTGCAGAAAATTGATATTAACGTTCCGCAAAAAGTTTTGTTTTTCTGGCATGTTTTACTTCGATTCTATGGTGAAAACTTATTTTTGCCATTTTTGTCAAAATTCATGTATTTTGTATTTTTACTATACCTGGACAATTCTGTTTTTGAGGCATTTAAGCTACTATTGGTATCTTTGTAATTAATGATAGATTACGTATTATAGTTAATATTAAGGCATGATTAACTATATTTAAGTTGAGACATGTAAACAATTATTCATTTGAGATAAGTCAAAGGCCAAACACAGGCTGAGACTGCATGTACGAATAATATACTTACATTCATTAAAGACTTATTCTAATGTCAGTTATAAAATTGGATTGAGGCGCAACACATACTAATATCTGAATTGAACAACATTAGAACTAGTTTTTGTAAAAATAGAATAGTTGACATTAAGTCCATTAATCATGGTATTAAATGTTTAGGCAACAAACACATATGGCAAATCTTCAGGGTAATATATCTTTACAAACCTGAACATTATGTGATGATTAACACAGATTCCGTGATATTCAGATTGTAAATGAAATATGTCAAACTCTTTAGTCAACAATTCAATATTCGACCCTTGCAATTTTTGTTGCGTGTGAAAATTTAATTTGTGAACATTGTTATTAATTGCAGTTCCCCTTAACCTGTATTCGCAAGCTCAGTCCTATTCCAAATTTGTGAAACTAATTTTTTTGAATGGAATGAGCAAATTGAGTTCAGCCTATGGGTTCTTGACCTGGACATGGCAATTATGTGTGATGAACCCGCTGCTATTACTGATACCAGTAGCGAGGATGAAATTATTGTCCATGAAGCATGGTCTCGATCCAATAGGTTGGCCCTAACGTTTATGCGAATGTGTGTTGCTGCTAACATTAAGACCTCCATACCTAAAACTACGAAAGCGAAAGAGTATTTGAACAACATTAAGGAATGCTTTCGCACTGCTGATAAATCCCTTGCTGGTAAACTGATGGCTGACCTGACCACTATAAGGTTCGATGGTACTCGAACCATGAATGAGCACATTATAGAAATGACCAATCTGGTTGCTAGACTTAGAGTTTTGGGCATGACAGTGGATGAGTCTTTTCTCGTCCAATTCGTCCTAAACTCCCTACCTCCTGAGTATGGGCCTTTCCAAATCAATTACAACACTATAAAAGATAAGTGGAATGTAAATGATTTGCAAAGCATGTTGGTACAGGAGGAAGGAAGGCTCAAGCAACAGAATGACCATGTGGCTAAGGGACAGGTGACAAACCTTACAGTCAAAGGAGCTGGTTTTAAGAAGAATTTCGACAAGGGCATTAAGAAAGGCCCTGAGCCGTCTCATCAAGCTGAACCATCAACTGCTACTGTGAAGAAGGAAAAGAACGACAAGTGTCACTTCTGTAAAAAGAAGGGCCATTTCCAGAGGGATTGTCATAAACGAAAGGCCTGGTTCGAGAAAAAGGGTAAGCCCTTTATTTATGTTTGTTTCGAATCAAACTTTATTAACGCTCCTTCTAACACTTAGTGGATTGATTCTGGTTCTATGTGTCATGTTTCTAATTCGATGCAGGGCTTCATTTCGATCCGCAAAACAAATCCAAATGAGCATTTTCTCTACATGGGCAATAAGGCAAAGGCTAAAATAGAAGCTGTTGGAGTCTTTCGCCTGATTTTAAGCACCGGATTTATTTTAGATTTGCAAGAAACTTTTTATGTTCCCACAGTTTCTAGGAATTTAATTTCTGTTTCTAAACTCGCTTTAAATGGTTTTGCAATTGAATTTAAGAACAATGGTTTTGGTTTGATTAAAAATTCTAATAATGTTGGTTCTTGATTTTTATTAAATGGTTTATATCGATTGAATCTTAAAAAGAATTTTTCTGAAACCCTTGTGACCCTGCATCCTAATGTTGGTACGAAACGTACACTTAATGATGAAAAATCTGCTTATTTGTGGCATAAAAGATTAGGGCACATATCCAGGCCGAGAATTGAAAGTCTCATTAAAGATGGAATACTCCATAACCTGGATTGGGCCAATTATGATGTATGTGTGGACTGTATTAAAGGAAAATAGACCAAACATACAAAGAAAGGAGCCACAAGAAGCACCCAGCTACTTAAAATAATACATACAGACATATGTGTACCTTTTGATATTCCATCCATTGGTAGAGAAAAATACTTCATCACCTTTATAGATGATTTTTCACGTTATTGCATTTTATACATGTTGCATGATAAATCTCAGTCTGTGAACGTCGTTGAAATATACATTAATGAGGTTGAGAGGCAACTAGGCAAAAAGAAAAAAATTATTAGGTCTGATAGAGGTGGTCAATATTATGGTAGATATGACGAGTCAGGGCAACGCCCTGACCCATTTGCTAAACTCCTTAAAAATTAGGTATTTGCGCTCAATACACAATGCCAGGATCACCTTGGCAGAATGGTGTAGCTGAAAGGCGTAATCGTACCCTTATAGAAACGGTAAGAAGTATGATAAGTAGGACCCAATTGCCTACATTTTTGTGGACACGTGCATTAAAAATCGATGTACACATCTTAAATAGGGTTCCTAGTAAGTCAGTTTCAAAAACCCCTTTTGAACTTTGGAAAGGATGGAAACCCGATTTAAGGTATTTACGTGTGTGGGGCTGCCCAACGAAAGCTAGAATCTATAACCCTAATGAAAAAAAATTAGAACCTAGGACATTATCTTGTCATTTCATCGGGTATCTAGAAAAATCGAAGGGATATAGATTCTACTGTCCAAATCATACAACTAGAATCATAGAAACTAGAAATGCTAAATCCATTGAAGAAGGTGAAGTAAGTGGGAGTATAAAAGAAAGGGAGGTAATCATTCAAGAAGTCAGGGTACAAATTCCTATACCCAGAGTTCATAACATACCTGTTGTTCCTAATGTAGTTGTTGAACAGGTCATTGACCCAATCAATAACAATGAACAACAAGTGAATGATCAACTAACTGAACAACCACATAATGAGACTATAATCGATGAAAATTTTGAAGCACCACAGGAAGTGTCATTAAGAAGATCTCAAAGAGAAAGGAGATTGGCAATTCCAGATGATTATGTGGTATACCTTCAAGAGACCGAATTTAATATAGGGAATATTAATGATCCAGTTTCTTATGAAAAAGCTGTAAATGGTGATGATTCCGATAAATGGATTGATGCCATGAATGAAGAAATAAATCTATGAATGACAATAAAGTTTGGGAGTTGGTCGAATTTCCAAAAGGACAAAAACGAGTTGGGTGCAAGGGGATCTTTAAGGCCAAACTTGACTCAAAAGGCAATATCGAACGACATAAAGCTAGACTTGTTGCCAAAGGTTTTAATCAACGAGAAGGCATTGATTATAATGAGACCTTCTCTCCAGTTTCAAAGAAGGACTCATTGAGAATCATATTAGCGTTGGTGGGTCATTATGATTTGGAGTTGCACCAAATGGACGTAAAAACATCTTTTTTAAATGGGAGTTTAGAAGAAGAAGTCTACATGGCACAGCCACAAGGCTTCATAAAGGAAGAAAAGGAAGACATGGTCTGTATGTTAAAGAAGTCAATATATGGTCTAAAGTAATCTTCTCGTCAATCGTACATTAAGTTCAACGATACCATTACATCCTTTAGGTTTAAGGAAAACACTGTTGATCGGAGTATATACCTGAAGATCAGTGGGAGTAAGTTTGTGTACTATATGTTGATGACTTACTTATCGCCAACAGTGATCTTGGGTTATTAAGTGAAACCAAGAAGTACTTTTCTAAAAACTTTGAAATGAAAGATTTAGGCGAGGCATCCTTCGTGATCGGGATAGATCACGAGGAATGTTAGGATTGTCTCAGAAAGCTTACATTAACAAAGTTTTAGAAAGATTTAGCATGCAAAGTTGCAATCCCATTAATGTTCCACTTCAGAAAGGGGATAAGTTCAGCTTAAGTCAATGCCCTAGAAGTGATTTAGAAAGGGAGCACATGAAAGGCATACCTTATGCTTCGCTCGTAGGGAGCTTGTTGTATGCACAAGTCTGCACTAGACCGGATATCAGTTTTGCCGTTGGGATGCTAGGCAGTTATCAAAGCAATCTGGGGATTCACCATTGGAAAGCTGCAAAGAAAGTGCTGAGGTACCTGCAAAGGACCAAGGATTACATGCTCACATATCGGAAGACTGATCACCTTGAGGTGATTGGTTATTCAGACTCAGATTTTGGCGGATGCCTTGACAGTAGGAAGAGCACTTCGGGTTATGTCTTCCTTATGGCTGGAGGAGCCGTTTCATGGAAAAGTGCTAAGCAAAGCGTCATTGCATCATCTACTATAGAGGCTAAGTACGTAGCTTGCTTCGAAGCTACAAATCATGGATTATGGCTGCGAAACTTTATTTCAGGACTTAGAATTATGGGGTCAATATCTTAGCCGCTGAAAATTTATTGTAATAATGTTACAGCAGTCTTCTTCTCGAAGAACGATAGGTATACTAAGGCTGCTAAGCATATTGAGATGAAATACCTATCAGTTAAAGAAGAAGTTTAGATATAAAGAGTGTCAATTGATCACATTAGTACGCGTGATAACATAGCAGATCCTCTTACGAAAGGACTATCTCCGAAGACCTTTATGGAACACGTCAAAGTGATGGGTCTCGATTAGTTAGATTATGATTGCTATTTTGGCTTAGTTGTTTGACACTATTACTTGAACTCAATAAAAGTGTTTCTGATTTCTATTATTTCACTCTTTTGTGAATGCATGCATATAATTATGAATTATTGTTGACAGAAATAGTCCTTATTCAAAAGGACATTATGAGGGAATTATGATACCCAATATTAAAGGCTAGTTGAATGAAACATTGGCGTTGTGGTACATGGAAGGAACCATGCTCTTGAGTAGCATGGAACCGCCATGACTCGCATTTGTGAATCATTTGATTTAGCAAAATTTATCAATGATTGTGCACCTTATGATACCTAATTTAATTATACGAATTATTAAGACCAAGTGAGAGACTGTTGGAAATTAATGTTAAGTGACGAAATTAATTATTTAATTTCAATTGTATTAAATTCTGAATTTTCCATTTATGTGATTTTAATAAATGTCAGATAATTAATTAGGAATGTGATAAATAAAGATATTAAAAGATTTGGGTAAACCTTATCCGTTAGTCACATGATGGTTAGTGGCATTAGTGGGAGACTTGAAAAGAGTCCCACCACCACTAGGATTCTGACCCTCTTCCCCTTATAAATAGAGACCTCCACACCATCTAGAGTCATCTCAATACACATTGTTTCTAAGGAGGGAGAGAAAATTCGAAATTCATTTTTCTCATATTCCGGGCTGTTCAAGAAATGAGCATTCAATTCATTTTAATCTGTTCAACAACGATGGACAGAGGTCATTTTTTAAATCGTAGTTATAAGGAATTTTCGGTTCTGTGATTGCATGAAGATAAACATCCTGGATTCATGTCAAAACTGTTTTATTCATGATGTAACCTTATGATTCATATTCGAATTTATGATTAACAAAACAGTATTAATTAACATAAACACCCGTTTTTCAGAGAAAAACAAGATCAATTGCATCTTAGGTACGGGAAAATTGTGGCGGTAAGATACTACCCATTGTTATAAAAATTATTCTATACGCAGATCCTGTTTCCACTTGTATACATAATGCGGCCCTCTAAAAATAACTATTAACCGTTCAAACTTTTTTTTTTTGTTAAGAAATAGATTACTATACCCCGAAGAGAGAGAAAATATTGTAATAAATCATCCCCTATCTCCCGGAAGCAAGTAATTCAACTTTGATATTTTTTTTAGCATACTATGAGGTGTTTCTGCCCGCTTACTTGCACCTCGATTAATTTTCATTCGCGATTCGTGGCTTCCGCTGGTTAAGCATTATTTTGATAGTGCCGGAGATCGAATTGGGGACCAAATTCAATCCACCCCAAAAATTGTCCAAGTGATAACCTTATACCACTGAACCAAGAGGCTTGGTTATTCAACTATGAATTGAATATCGGCTTAGATACTATTGTTTTAGGGGGATAAACATATAATTTTGATATATACTTATCTCTTGAAATACATAAACACATAGATATAAGCACATAATTTTTTATTGATAGATACTCAACTCAACTAATTCCAGTTCATTCCAATTCCTGATAAACTGATACCCATTTAAGATTAAGGAAGATATATATATATATATATATATATATATATATATATATATATATATATATATATATATATATATATATATATATATATATATATATATTGGACAATGGTGTTTTGAATAGTGTCTTATTGGGTTTGTCATACATGATAAACATGTATGACATTTTATGTGTTGCATGAATGTATGCATGCATGCATACATACATTATTATTTATTAAAATATATTTTTTTAAATATTTAAAAAATACATATATTTTTAAAAAATAATAATTTAGGTTTTTAATTTTTTTTTAAAGTTTTTTTTTAAAAAGACGAGTAATTATGGGTTGAGTTTTATCACGGGGACAAATTTATCGTCGTGCCCTCGGGCACGGACACCTGCTAGTATATATATATATAACAGTCAATTCTTATCCATTTTGGAGAATGGTGCTCTTTTACAAGAAGTAAAACTAACTTCCTAGAATAATGGCATTATCATATGGTTTTCAGGCTCACTTTGATTGATTTTAATGGGATATTTGTCCATTAAGGGCCAATTTCTACAATTGCTTTTAACGGGGGCTTACATGAAGTAAAAGTATTATCCACTGGTGTTGAGATTTGAATTAGTCAAAATCTCCTATTATGCAGGAAGATTTAGCTCCAGATTTTGTGCTACTTTAGTTTAATAAAGATGCTGATTTTTTGCTTAGTCTGTTGGGATATGGATGTATATATAAGCCATGTATGTGTTATGAAAAGAACTGAATAAGAAACAAATCTTTCTACCCATTTTTGTTTCACTCCCATCACAAAATTAACATGGTATAGAGCATTGATCTATTTTTTTTTGTCCCATTCTAATTCTTCAAAGGTGACAATACAAAGAAACTCACTTTTAGGGACGGGTAAAATCCATCCCTAAAGGTTATATATCCGTCCCTAAAGACTTTTAGGGACGGATTTAGGGACGGCAAGGCATGGTCACATTAATGGGCATTCCAAATGTATTAGGGACGGGTTTGGCCGTTCCTAATAATTTTTTTAGGGACGGCCAGCCCCATCCTTTAAAGGTTGCCGCCAAATTTTTTTATTGCGCGATAGTCTTTTAAGGACGGATCTAGCCGTCCCTAATAATATTATTTGCTTATGTTTTAAGGACGGGGTTGGCCGCCCCTAATAATATTATTAGCTGATGTTTTAAGGACGGATTTGGCCGTTCCTAATAATATTATTTGGGACACTAATAATAAGTTGCCACCAAAATTTCTGTTGTTATAATTATCAACAAATATACAAATTATGATAAATAAATATCGAAAACAAAAGATCAACAAATCTCCGAAAATTCATTAATTCATATTCAAGGTTTTCAACGCAACATCTCGAAAAGGTAAAACAACCAACTTAAAACATAAGTTATATGGTTCAGACTACTATCATCCCCAAAAATATCAAAGAACCAATTCAAAAACATAGGAAACCCAAAAAATAGAGATGGCCAACACGTATTCCAAATGATGTCCGAACCTTTGGAAGAGAAAATAACATAAATTAGTACAATATTCAAGTATGGTAATCCGTATGTTATCATCTTAAATATTTTTAAATCACTTATTATTTTTAAAAAAATTCAGCAGAGTTTCCTTCGTTTATTCATGAAAACCAACATGTTTTAACATTAAAACGCAACTTAACAACAACAAAAGCCCAAATAAGAACATAAATTAATTTCATCATCATAAATATTCACTGGCCCACACAACCTAGCTTAATCTCAAATTATTAGTAAAATAATTCTAATTGTTAAGAAAATACCTAAGCAAGTGCATCATTTGGTACGGGAAAGCCAGCTTGCTGCATCAAATTGAGAAAAAACTCTTTAGTCTTGTTGATTTTGTCATCTATCTCGGCACGAACCTCGTCCCGAACATGATCAAGTTCTTCTAGATGGCAAATTTCACGTTCCTCGGCCTCTTTGCGTAATTCGGCTATCTCTTGCTCGTAATGTTGAGATGATGACGTTTTGTTTGACCTTTTAGGTGTCGATCGAAGATCTACTCCCATGCACAAGACACGATCATACCCGTTGGACCCTATCAACTCATCGAATATCTTATTTCGCGCTTCGACGTCATTTTGTTGATCCTCCGGTAACACTTCCAATAATCTTTTTATACTTTCCTACAAATAAAGAACAAAATCCAAATAAAGTATCAAATGCACATGATATATAAAATGGCTCGTATGCAAATGGAACTGTTTATTACTATTCCATGTTACGGTGAGAAAAATAGTTGAAATGTATATACCTCTATATCGGCCAATCTATCAGTATCACTACAAGACTCATTTCTCTTTCGTGTATATCTACAAACCCTAAGTTTATCGGTTTGCAAACCTTTTGTCTTCATCTAATGTATTAGTAAAAATAAGTACATTAAGAACTATTTTGATTCAAACTAAAGACATAAAAATGCAAAATAAATTCAAAAGGCATGGCTAACCTCTTATATTACTCGTGGGAATGATTTTTCTCCTGTCTTAGGATGAAAACAAAGGTTTGTTCGATTTTGAGAATTCTGATCCGCCACTTGCTACAAGAGAATGAAACTAAATTGAACTTAAATATTGAAAAGATGTATTGGAACAAATGAACTTTGGGTGAAAGATACAATTGAATGATAATATTAGATTTATTGGATTTTTTTGTGCCCCAACGTCCACCAACTTCTCCCACCGACACTTTCAACATAGGAGGGTTTATTTTCAATTCGTTCCTCATAAGTCTCAAATAAGTTGTAATAGTCCTCCTTTAAGTGGTTCTTGAACTGCTTCTATTGCAACTCGATTTTCTTCAGACAAAGATCCATGTTGTATGTTTCTAAGAAACATGTGTTACAATAAACTAATTAGATTATGTGCAATTTTATATTATCAATATAGATAAAAAAATCAGCAAATTTTACCTGCACAGTTTCCCAAATTTTTATGAGGCGGTGTGAATCCATTTTATCCCAAGATGGAACATCCAACGGAAATAGGTTCCCTTGTCGTGCAAAATAACCCAACTGAGTTGCCAACTTTAAAGCCTCATCACCAATTGGTTGACTCTTTTCATTCCAATCGATTATCTTTTTGTCTTTACCCCATCCCTTCCATGGTTTTGCACTTCCTCTACCTCGCCGCCTAGATGCCCTCCCTATACTACCTATCAAAAAGAGGTAATGGACATCAAATAATTAGTTTATGAAATTCTATAAAATGAAGAACACATCAAGCATGCAGAATAGCTTTTAAAATGAAGAACACATCAACTCTATATCAATTTTACATATGAACTACAGAATCATCTACATATGAATAAAAGTGATCTGATATAACAGTTCTACATATGAACTACAAAATTTTCTGCTATAACAGTTCTAAAACTAGTTACAACAGATAGCATTAATTTTGGGAAGAAACTTATTTTGTTGATAATTTCTTGGTTGATTATGTTCCTGATAATTATTAGATTACTTTTATTGCTGAAAGCCTTGAGAATTTGGAGATCTATTGATTATGTTGTAGAGATATCCATTGTTACCTCTCGAACGATTGTTTGCAAAATTTCCATGCTTCTAGCGTGATTATATTATTGTAATTCCTCTAATTTACCTGATTTGTAAAGAAAATATTATTGTAGAGTAATTGCAACTAATTCATTATAAGAATGTAATTTTCAGAATATATGTATTTATCAGACATATATTAACAGATTCAGAGGTCAGACAGTCAACTGATTGAGAATATATGTATGGTACACATATATGTATTTATATGTATACCATACGTGTATGATAAATCATTCATCTTTTCTCCCTTGGATAATGAATGAGTCGGTCAAGTGATATATGTATGATTAATCATACATATGTGTACCGTACATATATCAGTTGACTGATTCATACGTATATTTATCATACATACGTATACCATACATTGTTCTTGACTTAAATAATGAATGATTAATTTCAACTAACAAATCGGTGATGTTCTTAATTATAAGAATGTAATTTTAGGGCCAGAATATGAATAAGTTGCAATTACTCTACAACATAAAGATGGTTTAACATTTTGTGATCTTCACTGGCAGGGGCGAACAATGTTCATTGGACTGGATTCTCATGAATAATGTCTATAACTCAGCAGGGGCAAACAATGTCTATAACTCTGCTTGGATGAAAAGGGAAAGGGGGCTGCGTCACTGGCAGCAGGAGAGAGAGAGAAGTTGCTCTGCTTCGGCAGCAGGGGCGAGAGAGAAGCTACTCTGCTTCGGCTTCGGCAGCAGGCTGCTCTGCTATAACAGTTCTTAAAGAACTGAATTTGCCACTGCTATAACAGCAGGCTGCTCTGCTTTTTACAACATTGTATAACTGAATTTTGTGCAATTGTGTTCTAGCCGATTTACCAAGAACTTCTTATACGATCAGCATGATGGCTTTTGTTGGATATTTTTGAACTTGTAGGAGTGGAGGATATATAAGGGTAGAGATTTTGTAAAGAATCAAATGGAACATTCACGACACACTTCCATTGACATTTCAAAGATGAAATCGAGTATTAAGAATTAACTTAATGTTGACAGAATGTATTTTAATACACAATTGAGAGATATTATGCATCCACTATACCCACTTAAACAAGTGGGAGACCAACAATACCCACTACTTCCGTTTTTTTGCCCAAAAAAATTCAACCACTTTTATACCCACTAAGCCACTTGTGTACCCACTAGCCACTTCCCATTAAAAAGAGGCTCATCCGGCCAAAATGACATAGAGAGTTTTTGAGAAAGTTTGAGAGCTCAAGTTTCTTAAGAGCAAGAAAAGAACAAAAAAAATTATTAGCTCAAGCGTTGATATTGAGCAAAATATTTGTTTGAGATAAAAGAGAAACTCATAAATGTTCTTTCATAAAAATTTTAGAACAATTTGTCCCCCCAAACTGAAATTGTAGAATTGAGCAATTAATTTGGAATGGGTGTTAGAAGACATATAACCACGGTGCATGGTTATATGATACAGAAGTGATTCTGGGCTTGTTTTATCCTGGGGACGGCGTGACTGTAGACTACCTGCACAAAGAGGGTAGAGCCGCGAAACGTCTTAAAGAGAGCGACCTAGTCCGCGACTCAACCCAAGAATCGTCTACGACGAATTTATAAACGATTGAGGTAATATTGTTTATTTTTATTGTGCAGTAATTATTTGGAATCCACGCATGAGGTTCATATTTTGCGATAATCATATGAGGTAATAATTTAATTTTGAGCAGTAAACTTAAAATTAATTTATGATTTTATTTTTCGATTTCTCCATAAAACTCTTTGACGTGATTTTTTTTTTTTAATGACAATATATAAAGTGTACCAACAATTTTAAGACGTTTTTTGTCTACCATGGAGACCGAAAAATAAATCTTATGGGCATATATGATTATTTTTATGATGTCGAAATGAAAAAAGGCCAACTAAGTTTCTATGTTTAGAAATTATAATTTTGACCTTTTACCTCTATAAATGACCGCTTAGCCCCTGAACTTCCTAAATGTTATATTTTGTGAAGTAGATATATAAATTTCAGTATTTTTGGTCAATTCGAAATCGATCAATAATTTCGTGAGAAATTATAATTTGAACAAAAATGAACCCCTCCATGGAAAACTTTTAAATAGGTCAATCCTATTTTCTAGTTATGAATGTGAAATATTATTTCACATAAGATGTTATTATTGGAAATGAAATTGTATATTGGTTTTTTGGACAATTTATTTTGAGCCACTTGTGGTTAACAAAACAAATTAAAAGTTGTTATATGGAATCAAATTAAAAAATTTGATATTTGGAAACAAATGAAAATTTGTTATATTGAATCAAATGAAAATGAAAATTTGTTATATTGAATCAAATGAAAATTTGATATTTGGAATCAAATTAAAAATTTGATATTTGGAAACAAATGAAAATTTGTTATATGGAATCAAATTAAAAAATTTGATATTTGGAAGCAAATGAAAATTTGTTATATGAAAACAAATGAACATTTGTTATATGGATTCGAAGGGTATATAATAAACATTTGTGTTTTGCGCTATGTTTACTATAAAAGAAATATGTTCAAATATTTTTTTAAGTGTTTATGTAAAAGTGTAGTTGATATTTTTCAACCATACTAAAGTGATCGATGATGGGAAAAAAAAAAAAAAAAAAAAAAACTGAAATTTTTGTTATGAATTCTGTTGGAATATCATCTCAGTTTTTTGATGATATATAGACTGAAATTTCGTGAATTTTGGCATGCATGTAGTATGTTGAGATTATAAATATTGGGCTTTGGAATTTATGAAAAAAGAGTTGTATATCTTTTATGATGATTTTTACAAATGGGATGCGCGATGCTGAATTTTTTGGACATCTTGTAGTAAAATAAGTTTATCTTCACTTGTACTTAATATTTTTGAGTGATTCCAATTTTGGATAAGACGAGACTCATAAAGGATGAATTCTGGAAAATTTTATAAATTTCAATAAGCGGTTTGGTCGTGGTGAAATTTCAAACTTGAAGTTTTTCCGTTTGAACAAATATTTTGGATAACATTTTTTTGAAAAAATGTATCATGTCGTGTTCCCAACGGATTCAAAATATTTTGAGGCCTTTATAAATTTCTTTTTCAAGGATTTATGAAGTACTTAGAAAAATTTGGACTCAAATTTATAGAAGATGAATTTCAAAGAAATTGTATAAGGACTTATACAATATTTGAGTTTGGAGTGCAACCGCTACAATTTTATATGAATAATTCCTTATATTTATTCATTTATATGAGTTGGAAAATGTATAGAATAAAATTGTATTCTGCTATGTTGGAATCAATTTGGTGTGCTTCATACGCGTGTAGAAATAATTTAGTTGGGTAAAATTATTTTGACCGTATGCTTTGATTTGGAATAGAGGTTTAAACTCTAATACGGAGTATTATCGTATACATTGTGAAAAATTGTATATTATAATTTTTTATGAAATAGATTGTATCTATATGTGACTTTTAGACACATGAAAATCTGAATTTATGACTAAAATAAATGAACATGTTTTTTTTTTATTCGGCTATACATGAAGACATTAAGCATGTATTTATTTAAGAAATAAGATTAATTCTTATTTAATGTTGAAACTCACAAGTTTAGATTTTATTTTATGAATTGAAGATATAGTGGGGGCACATTATATGTTGCTTCTAATTGCTATACCTAGAGAATAGTGAGGGCACTCAATCGAGTACCTCTCAAATATATTTGAAGAACATTTAATAGAATCTGAAACTTTGATTATTTTTTGAGTTGTGAGTTAAAAATAAAAGCTTGCTTATGTTATTGAAAAGGATTTGAAAAATCCTTAGAGAAGTCATGTCATAAATGATTGATTGAATTCCTTGGAATAAACTAGAAATTAGTTATAATTGACTTATCTTATAACTTTAAGATAAAGAGGTGTATACACACTATTTGAAGGAATATTGAGACAATTATCATTTATGAATATAAGCTTTGTTTAATAGTCGAAATTCATCAATATAACTTAGTTATACATGATGCACGTTAAAATATTCTCATGAAAATGAAGAAGCTTCATTTATTTTGAATGCCATTGATATTATATATGATGTTGAGTTAAAAACTAAATATATATAATAGTGTTTTTCGAATGATGACCTATGTAAGGCAACTTACATGGACCAACTTGAAGTTGGAAAATTAATATAAAAGGCACCAATAAATGGCATGATATTTTGATAAATTATCAAATGAGAATGAATTGAGAATAATTTATGAATCGTGTTTAACACTAAGCATGTTGAAATATGAATGCACTCTTATTTATTGTGCAAGAATGATTAGCTAATATTTAGTTATAATATTTTTTTACGTAGAAAACCAAATTCATGCTAAGTCAAAGTGTTAGCATAAAGAGCTTCAATGAAACAAGAATAGTACTTGTTAATATTACAAGGCTATATGGATCAATTAATTGATCGAGTACATTGAAATACAAGAATATCTATTTATTAGATATATGCTTATTATGAACCATCTTGTACTCCACATGATCCAAGTATAAGAACACTATATATAGTGATAAGAAAAGATGAATATGCGAACATCTTAAGTAGTCTCAACTGAGCTACTAAATACAGTTGACTTGGAATTATTTTTTGTTGGAGTACTACGAAGGTTTATAATTAAAAAAAAAAGAGGTGCATTCTTATGCTATTGAGAAAGGTTATGTGTTTTGATAAAATCACGAACCTAGAATTGATTCTGAATTAATAATGGATATGTGTTTAACACATATTATGATGCTATTTTTTGGAACTCCTAGATATATTAATTATTGGCTTAATCAATGATGGAGTATATGGTGATACCATTGGCTATGGCTGGTGAGTAAATGAAAGGTTAAAAAAAATCTATTATAAGATACCATTTATGGTAGAGATTGACACAGTCATTTTATTCACAACAATAGAACCATGGCTATTGTAAAATATTAGAACCGTTATCATAACGGCAAGAACGATAAATATGTCGTAATCACAACATAGTTTTAGAATTTAAAACTAATGAGTTGTGTGTGTGGATTATGATTGGACTGATGAGAATAGAACCTGACTTGTCCTTTGATGAAAGAACTAGTGCAGGAGAAGGTGTTTTAACATCTAGAAAGGGATCGAACTAAAGCCCGTTGATATTGAATCATTTGTGGTGGTAACCCAACCTATAGACTGGAGATCCCAAGAAATAGGTTCAAAGGGTAATAACAAGTCACAGTGATATGGGTTGAATCATGCTAATTATTAGTTACGGGGTTTTACTCCGAGTCCATCTCTATGGAGCATGATATCCTGAAGCGAGTTAAGGTTGAGTTAATTATAACTCTTAATGATGATCTATAGCTCTATTTTGAGTGGGGTACCTAGCTACAGGAATATCCTTGATAGACTCACCTATGTGGATGTGGAAGTATGGCTGCTTCCTATGGTAATTTTGGGCAAATTCCCTAGAGCGTTCACATACTGGGATAAAAGCATATGGCCGTAACGTGCTGGCTTGAGGACTACACCCAAGTAGGGTTGTGTGTGGGATGTTGTCAGAGATAGAGTTCAAAACTACGAGTTACTCTAGTATAATCTGAATCATCTTTACTACGTAAATGTTCAAGTCGAAAGACACCTTTGCTTATGCACAATTCTATTAATTATTATTGCTCAATAAATTTTCAAAATTTACTAGTGGGGGATTGTTTCTGATTAGAGTGTTTTAAAATCCAAGTGGGGGATTGTTGACAGAATGTATTTTAATACACAATTGGGAGATATTATGCACCCACTATACCCACTTAAACAAGTGGGAGACCAACAATACCCACTACTTCCGTTTTTTTGCCCAAAAAAATTCAACCACTTTTATACCCACTAAGCCACTTGTGTACCCACTAGCCACTTCCCATTAAAAAGAGGCTCATCCGGCCAAAATGACATAGAGAGTTTTTGAGAAAGTTTGAGAGCTCAAGTTTCTTAAGAGCAAGAAAAGAACAAAAAAAATTATTAGCTCAAGCGTTGATATTGAGCAAAATATTTGTTTGAGATAAAAGAGAAACTCATAAATGTTCTTTCATAAAAAATTTAGAACAGTTTGTCCCCCCAAACTGAAATTGTAGAATTGAGCAATTAATTTGGAATGGGTGTTAGAAGACATATAACCACGGTGCATGGTTATATGATACAGAAGTGATTCTGGGCTTGTTTTATCCTGGGGACGGCGTGACTGTAGACTACCTGCACAAAGAGGGTAGAGCCGCGAAACGTCTTAAAGAGAGCGACCTAGTCCGCGACTCAACCCAAGAATCGTCTACGACGAATTTATAAACGATTGAGGTAATATTGTTTATTTTTATTGTGCAGTAATTATTTGGAATCCACGCATGAGGTTCATATTTTGCGATAATCATATGAGGTAATAATTTAATTTTGAGCAGTAAACTTAAAATTAATTTATGATTTTATTTTTCGATTTCTCCATAAAACTCTTTGACGTGATTTTTTTTTTTTAATCACAATATATAAAGTGTACCAACACTTAACATTTATAAACAGATAAACTGAACCTAATATCAACTAAATTAGCCAAACAACTGATCCCAAATTAAATCTCAGCCAAACAACTGATCCTAAATTAAATCTCAGCCAAACAACTGAATCAAAATATAAATTAGGCAAAGAATCAGTCCAAAACAATATTTAAAACATAAAACACTATCAGTCTCACATTCCACATGACTGAACATTTTTGAAATAATAGAAATAAACACTTTAAACATATCAACAACTAAAAATATAACAAATTCTCTATGAGAAAAATTAAGACTAAAGTGCTTAGAGCAACTCCAATGCTGCACTGGATGGAGCAGATTTAGATGGACACGTATGATTCACATAAAAAAAAAAACTACTCTCCAATACTGTTGTCTATTATCAATTTGAATCTTGCACATGATGTAAACATGATTGAATGTCCATTTTATCTTAAAATCATATGGTGAAAACCTTATGGTGTCTTGCAAAGGAGGTCGCATATTTGATGGCATCTGAGTTCAACGATCCTTGGGCAGCCCAGCAGGCCTCGGTCCTATCAGGCTTGAACATTGCATCAGTTTTCTTAGAATTCTTGTAGAGACCATGGGGCCTGGGATTAGCAATTGGCCTTTGAAATATTTTGGTGTGCCCCTTGGAGGAAACTTAGTTGCATATGAATTTTGGAGCTCAGTTTTTGATAAATGGGTGGGAAAACTTGTCCATCTAGGCAAGGTAGATTAGTATCACTATTTTTTTCTACTCTTCTTTAAAGTTCCCAATAGAAGTGGTAAAAATAATTGAAAAAAGGTTGATGAACGTTTTTTCGTGAAGGTTGTGTAGAAGGCAAGAAATGTCATTTGATATATTGGAAAGATGCTTCGAAATATAAGAGTAATGAGAAGTTGGGGTAATTAGAAGAATCAATGCTTAATTGGACAAATGATTAATTTTTCTTCTCTGATAAGAAAGATAAGAGGGTAAATCCCAAACTCTTCAACTTTTTCAACGTTAGACACCAAAAAAGCTTTTTCTTATACGACTGAAATTTGTTTCAAGGTGAAAGAACAAGACCAAAAATAGACCAAAATAGATATATATGAACTATGTATGTATCAAGATGGAACAAGGCTAAACATTGAACTTAGAAATAGGAAATGAACAAGAGCTCTTTGAGGAGTATAAGGTTTATATCCAAAAGGGACTTCCAGAATTCACTATAACTCATAACACAATACGACACATTAAAACACTACAAGACTAACACGAATAATAAATTTTATACTCTATTAGATATTTACTTGCATGCGACATTGGAAATGATTCATGTCCCTCCTCGTTTGTAGAGTTTGGTGTGCTCGTTAATGAAACTCTTGCGTTAGAGGTGGAACCATTCTTCGTCCTTGACCCCCCAGTTGTACAATTTCTCGAGGTTGTACTTCGTACTGTTGTGCCCCTCCTCCCTAAGGTACTCATACGGATCTATTAAAAAAAATAAGTGCAAAGAAGCGACACGAATCTTGACAAATATAAAATGAAGTGACATGAATCTTCACAAACATGAAAATTGTCAACACACGTCATAATATAATGGAAAATTATCAACAACAACAATATTCAAATATAAAAGGATCCAATACATATATCAATGAAGTACAATAGACAAAATGAACTAGAGCACAACAAAAAATTGCCAATACACATTTTAACCATCCAAATTGATAAAAAGAACTAAATTTGCAATTCACATCCTCATTCGCCATCCATGTCATCTTCGTATTCATCGATATTAGGAACAGTTGTGTCAATTATTGATCCATCCACGCCTTGTCTCACCTAAGAAACGCGTTGAGCTTCATCCAACTCTTGCATGCTAAATGGCTCGACTCATGGGACTTTTAATTCTTCTTCAGTGGTTTAATACCTATCGAGCCGGTCTCTTGGTGTCATTCGAACCACAACATGCCAGTCTGGTTCTAAAGGATCTTGCACATACCATACTTGTTCAGCTTGGGATGCTAGGATGAAAGGTTCATCGCCAACTCGATTATCTTTGTATAACAAGTGGTTGAAGTTCACTAGTGCAAAGTTAAACTCATCTACTTTTTGGCACACTCGATTATCAACCCAATTACATTTGAATAGCACAAAACGCATGCCATTAAGGTATTGAACTTCAATTATGTTTATCAACTCTCCATAAAACGTAATATCCCCTAAAACTGGGTTTGTGTCTCGTCGACTAGCATAAGTCATTTGTGTCGCTTTTAGAATAACACCACTATTCCGAGTTTTCCTACGAATATCAACCTTTTTTATTCGAAATCAAAAACCTCGAACAACATAAGAACGAAATTTTAAAGCTTGGACCTAAGGCCAAATTTCGAATTTCGCTTGATAGTTCGACATATTTTGCAGTTCATTCACCTAATATTATTTGAAAACAAAATGAAAATTAGTTAACAATAAATAAAACTCATAACGTAATTAAAAGCTTAATAGAAAAGTAAACACTTACATGATCCTTAAACCATGTGTGGAACTGTTCATTATGAAGGCGATGGACATGATGTTGTTGTGAAACTTGAGGATATTTACTTGAAAGTTCAGCAAGGTGTTTTCTGTAAAAATGTGGACGATTATATATTAATTTCAATGTGATTTTCTATGTAATTTCATTGTTGTTAATAAGTAACTTACTCAATGTACGGTGCAACTGCATCAGTGTTGGCAAGAACATAGCGATGGGCTTGTATATACGTCTCGGGATCAAGTATAAATTAAGTTTTTTTGCCCACGGCACGACTAGAGTCATTGCCTCTATCATCATTCATGATTGGTCGGCTAGACTTAGTTTCCACATTATCTATGTACCTCGAACAAAAAGTCATACATTCTTCCATAATAATTGATTTGGCAATTGAGGCCTCGAGATGAGCACGATTGCGCATAAAGAGTTTTAGTGTATGAAGGTATCGTTCAATGGGGTACATCCATCGGTAGAGCACTGAGCTAGCAATTAGCAATCAGTAGTTCATCCATCGACAAGTGCTCCATCATATAAAAAAAAAGCCTAATGGAAATATCTTCTCAAGACTACAAAGAGTAAGAGCCATACAATCCTCAATTTTTTCTATATCAGCAAGAGTATTCACACTTTAGCACAATATTGAGAAGCAATTGCTTAATTCAATTATGGTTTTGACAACATGTTTCGGCAAGACTCTTCGTATAACTATAGGAAAAAGTTGTTGCATTAAAATGTGGTTGCCATGGCTCTTCAGTCCCCATATGCTTCTCTCTTGAAGGTGCACACATCGTGAGATATTATATGAATAACCATTAGGAACTCTAACATCTCGCAGAACTCTCAAAAAAATATCTTTCTCTTTTTTGCTCATAGTAAACTCAGCAGGAGCCATATACTGTAGATTTGCCCCTAGTAGTTGAGGATGTAGATCTGTCCTAATTTTCATTACTTGTAAGTCTTTCCTAGCCTTCAAGTTATCCTTTGTTTTACCTTTTATGCCTAAGAGTGTAAACAATACGTTGTCGCACACATTCTTTTTAATATGCATAAATTCAAGATTGTGGCGAATTAAATTATTCTCCCAATATGGAAATTCAAAGAATATACTCTTTTTCTTCCAATTTAGTCTTGTTCTTGGTAACTTACCTTTTGTTGATTTAGCAGCCTCCTTCTCCATTTGTTCTCTTGACCTCTTTCTGAACACATCTTCCTTTATATATTCAGTTTCAATGTTAAGGTCATTTAATTGTTGCAAAATTTGTGATCCTGATAACTTACGAGGTGGAGGCCTCATATCAACCTTCCTATTAAATGTTGATTTCTCTTTCCGAAACCTATGACGTTGAGGTAAGAACCGATGATGAGAATAATAACAAAACTCACCACCATTTTTTAATCACGTCGCTTGATGATCCTTATTACAATACGGACATGCGAATTCCCCTTTTATGATCCATCCAGATAGCATGGCATATGCAGGGAAATCACTAATTGTCCACAACAATGATGCATGCAACTGAAAATTTTATTTACTCGATGCATTATAAGTGGATACCCCTTCAGACTATAACTCTTTTAACTCATCAATCAATAGTTGTAAAAACACATCAATTTTATCACCGGGCCCTTTTGGACCATCAATAAGAGTCGACAAAATTAGGTTAGGTTGCTTCATGCACCACCATAGGGGGGGAGTTCAATGGTGCTAGAATAACAGGCCAATTACTATGACTAATGCTCATGTTACTGAATGAATTGAATCCATCGATTGCTAAACTCAGTCTAATGTTACGACTATCACTTGAAAAAGATGGGTTTCTCTTGTCAAATGTTTTCCATGCAAGAGAGTCAGCAGTATGCCTTATCAGGCCATCATCAACTCGTTCCTCCTCATGCCATTTCATTAGCGGAGCAGTATGTGATGACCAAAACAATCTTTGCAGTCCCGACTTCAAAGGGAAATATCTTACCTTTCTTATGTCCACTTTTGCACTTATATTACTTAGTTCAACATGATCAACGTCATTGACACTATCCTCTTTATATCTTGAAGCCTCACAAATGTCACACTTATGGAGATTCTCCGTCTGATTTTGAAATAACATACAACCATTAGGACATGCATCCCAAGTTTCATAATTGAATCCCAAATCCGTAGTTATCTTGTTGGCTTGATAGAAAGATTTAGGAATCTTTGTATTAGGTAATGATTTCCCCAATAACGTCAACAACATTGTAAAAGAACGATTTGTCCACCCATTAAGTTGCTTCAAGTGCAAGAGCTCAACTACGAATGAGAGTTATGTAATACCCTTGGGATAATTCTCGTACAAATCATTTTGTGCCTTTTTAAAAAGTTTAAAATATGTTGGCACATTTTCATTAGACCCTGCAACATCTTCGGTTATGGGCTCCGCATTGCCCATATTATCCTCCATGCGTGGAATCCCCCTTAACTCATGAAGCATCGAAGTCATGTCAGCCCCTGAATTTCATTCAAATAATAAATCTTCAACCATACCATCTCTTGGATTTTCATTCTTATTATTTGAACCCCCATAGAACTCCTTGTGGAAAATCTAATATGTATAACTCCTTTCAAAACCATCCATTTCGATATTATCATTCACGGTTTGTAGGTTATTGTAGAATCGATTTTCACAATTTGTACACGAACATTTGATATGTGACGTTTCCATGTTCCTATTCGTATAAGTAAATGATATAAATGTTTCAACCCCATTAATATATGCCGTTGAGTTTCTATCACGCAACTCAATCCAGCTCTTGTCCATAGTAACTCCAAACAATGAGACCCTTCATCAAACGTAAGAAGGTTGATATTTTGTTAGTCTTACTTTTAGTATATATATATATATATATATATATATATCAAGGTTCTAAAAAACATGGGCGTGATCGAGGCGTGGAGGCAAGCCCTAAGCCTTAAAAGCCTAGGCGGACCTTAGGCATAAAAAGGCGTGAAAAGGCGTTTAGGCATTTTTAATATATTTTAATATTTTTAACCATAACAAAGCTATTAAAATACTAAAATTGTACATATCATAAAAATATTTCTGAATATTTGCAAATTAAAATACTATTTGATTATTTTGAACGAGTTAATGGTCCGATTTGTAAAAAAAAACTTTAAAAGGCGATATCGTTTTACTAAAGCATTGTTGTTTTTAGAAAAAAAAAGTGCACCTTAAGGCTTTTACCAAGAATAAAGTGTAAAAAGCGGGGCGTTTCTCCCAAGCCTCAAACCTAGGCGGAGCCTAGGCAGGTTTTTTAGAACACTAATATATATATATATATGTGTGTGTGTGTGTGTGTGTGTGGAGCCAAGAACCTTTATATACAACATGCATACTATTTATATACAACAGATGTCTCACAATGTAATCTTAAATGATTTTGTCATTTAAGATCCCATCGGCGCAGTTATACATCTAATAACTTAGTTATACATCTAACAAGCAAAGAAAATATTGTAAAATAAAAATGATAATGATTACAAATATATTTATAAGACATCTAAAATATAACTTTGAATACAATTTTTTTAACACATGATTGTATTTAAGGATACAACAAGAATTTATTCCGTTGCTTAAAGATTTCAAAATAAAGACACTTTATAAGGTTGTGTTGTTTAGCTGAAACTATTTCGTATCAGGAAAGGTGTTCCAAAATGTCTCCAAAATGTCAGTCAAGAATAAAGCAAGAACTCGTGTAAATAATCACAAAAGAATGAATAGCAAACTCGAGAATCACAAAAACTCGATATATAACTATGGTTATTATTATGTGAGTGACAAAAACCTCTAACAACAATAAATCACAAACAATAAATCACAAATAAGAGTTTGGAACCTCGACATAACAATTTATTTATTTTCCCATTTTATATAAGGAAAAAATTTAATAAGTGATATATGTGTATATATACACAAGAAGTCTTGCACCAAATCTCATAAAAAAATAGTAGGTATATATATTTATATAGGCATCAAAACCAATCACAAACAGATCATCACACATGAAACAATAGGAGGTATGCTATTTGATTCCATATTGCTCTGTCTATTCATTTTTATTGGTGGTGTAAGTTCTTCTAGAATTAAACTATGAAAAGTAACAAAAATCACACAAACTATATATAAAAGTGACAATACACAGACCAAAAACGAGAAAGCCCTTACCACGACCTCCCGTCGGCGCAGCAAACCACAAGAAAATCTAGATGAGATGATCTCGTGTTAGGTAGGAGAAAACCGAGATGAGATGATACGTGAGAAATAAGATTTGACCAAGCTTGTGAAGAAGAGAGGTTTAGGTTTGTTAGGGAATGATTTTGGGGAAAGGAAACGAGTGTCAAATGATATTTGCCAAGTCGAGGGAACACACTAATGAAATTATAACCGTCCTATAAAAGCATAAATAACCAACTTTTTAAGAACGGCTAACAAATCGTTCTATATAATATTATTAGTGCATTATTTAGGACGGCGATGTTGGCCGTCTTATATGATGTACTATTTGGGACGGGTGATTCTAGCCGTCTCTAATAAATATTTATTAGGGATGGGTATTATAACCGTTCCTAATATGCCAGTCTCAATAAAACATTTTTTTGTAGTGTGACATCTGAAAACCCAAAAGACACACAACCAAATCAAACAACAGATATAAAAAAACCCATATCACCTCCACTCTTCTGATCATCCAGGTTCTACCTTGGTCGCCAAACAGTTGAAAGGAGATAACTACGCAACATGGAGCAAAGCAATGAGCATAGCCTTAAATGCGAAAAATAAAACTGGCTTTGTTGATGGATCAATTGAGAAACCACCACAAACCAGTAAGAAGTTTGCATCGTGGAAGAGATGCAATGACATGGTACTTTCTTGGATCCTAAACTCAATTAATCGAATTCTCTCTGACAGTGTTTTATACACTGAATCTGCAACTGAAGTTTGGACCGATCTCAAAGAGAGATTTTCACAGAACAATGCACCTAGAGCATTCCAAATCGAAATAGACATAACATCTTTGCATCAAAGTACAGAAAGATAGTTGGTAAGCTAATATATCTCACCATCACAAGGCCTGACATACAGTTCTCTGTGCATCTTCTTAGTCAATTTATGAGCTAACCTAGAAAGCCACATATGGATGCAACCGTTAGAATCCTGAGATACCTAAAAGGTACACCAGGTCAAGGCTTTTTTTTCCAGCTAACAATAATTTAAAGTTGTTTGGATATAGCGTTGCTGATTGGGGAGCTTGCAATACTACAAGAAGATTAGTAACAGGATATTGTGTATTCATTGGCAATGCACTTGTCTCGTGGAAGACTAAGAAGCAAAATACCGTGTCAAGATCCTCAGCAGAAGCTGAATACAGAGCTATGGCAGCTATCATGTGTGAGTTAACTTGGTTAAGGTTTCTTCTCAAGGACCTGAGGCTAAACTTGTCTGTTCTAGCTAGACTACACTGTGATAATCAAGCTGCACTTCACATTGCAGCAAATCGAGTGTTTCATGAAAGCACAAAACACATAGAAATGGAATGTCATGTAGTACGAGAGAAGATACAAGAAGGGTTCCTTGAAACAGCTTTCACCTCTTCACGGACACAAGTAGCAGACATGTTCACGAAGCCTCTTGGAAAGGGAATTTTCCAAACGCACCTAAGCAAGTTGGGCATTACTAATATCCATGCTCCAACTTGAGGGGGAGTGTTGAGATTTGAATTAGTCAAAATCTCCTATTATGCAGGAAGATTTAGCTCCAAATTTTGTGCTACTTTAGTTTAATATAGATGCTGATTTTTTGCTTAGTCTATTGGGACACGACTATATAGATAAGCCTTGTACGTGTTATGAAAAGAACTGAATAAGTAACAAATCTTTCTTCCCATTTTTGTTTCATTCCCATCACAAAATTAGCAGTTAGGGTGGGTGGGTGCCCGGGGGGGGGGGGGGGGCATGTAGTTCTTTAGAAAATATTTTATACAAATGGGTGAAAGGATAAGATGGTATCAAAAACCAATAAAAATTTGGGGCATTTACACTTTGGGGTCACTAGTTCTTTCATATTTACTCATTAGGTATACTAGTGTAAGGACACAAATTTCCAATTGAGTCCTTTGTAGTTTTGGCTCAATTCCGGACAAAAACGTTTGAGTCATAGGATAGAGTTAATTGATCATCCTCCATGCCTATGACGAGTTTGTTTGAAGACGTAGCGGCCAAGTGTATAAAGCTTCATCAAAATGCCGAGTTTAAGTGCCTCGTTTCTACGTCATCAATAGTGGTTCCATTCTCCCAAGGTATGAATGCATTACATATATATATATATATATAGGAGCTTGGAACGGTTTATAATGGGTGTAGGTTTAATTAAAAACTGTTGTTTATTTTCAGAACGATTTTACTTAATCCTTTAAAATAAAGTATATAAAGTTTCTGGGAAAAAATAAAAATTTTCAAACTTTCTGGAAGTTCGTTCGATATGTCGTTCGAACGAGTTTGTCGTTCGAACCAGATGTCGTTCGAACGAGTTTGCCAACGAGTTCCCATATTGGCCACTGGAACTTCGTTCGAAATGTCGTTCGAACGAGATTTCCAACGAGATTTCTAACGAGTTCACACTAGAACTTCGTTACAAGCCTCGTTCGAACGAAAATGTCGTTCGAATGAGATTTCAGGCGGAAATTTTTTTTGGCAGTTTTTACCCATGTTTTCCACTTCCTTACCCCACTAACTTTTGACAGATTATTATAGTGCGGGAACCAAAGTTTGTAACTTAACTTTTTCACAATATTCTAACTCCTAGATAGAGTTTTGAGAATTGATTCTTCCAAGAAAAAGTTCATGAGTTTGAGTGTTCATTTTATAGAGAAAAAAATCCTTTAAACTTAGTTACACCCATATTTGTTTCTTCCAAGTTCATATATATATATATATATATATATACTTTGCTTGGAGCATTTTGGCATCGGTTTATCTCTACATTTGTTTGAATAGAAGTTTGGGTTTTCTTCTAAATCCCTCAAAGAAGAAGAAGAAGAATTGTTTAGCTGCGACTTCCTCACATGGTGAAAGGCATCATGTGTGGTTGAAGGTGTACCTATTGTTCGATCGGTGGGTTCGAGATCGCGGTGGAGCTCCGTGGTTATCCGCTAGGCAGATGTGGTTACAAAAAGACGCGTCAAGGCTTGAGAGGGTTCGATTTGAGGTTGTAAGTCATCTGTCTTGTAAATGTAAATTCCGTACTTAGTGGATTTGAGGCTAGGGTCGTCCGAGGGTGTTTCACGTTGTAGTTTTTTCCTCGTACATCGCGGCGTAGTGGATTAATTGTTTATTTTATCTTTTGTAAAATCACCTAGAATGCATGCTTAGGTAAAGGATAAAATTGGTTTAATTTAATCTCTACTTGTTTAATTTGGTGCAATTTAATATTGGGTAACGTTTATGTTAATTCAAGTCATTTAATTTAATTGATAAAATTTGGTTTGGCCTAACTTGGTATAATTGAAAAATATGACTTTGGCAAATTCTAGGACTTGGATTTATTATGTTTAAGTGAAAATGTTTTAATGGATTAATTTAATTTCACTTGGTTTAATTTTAATTTGTCAAGAAATTAAAATTTGTCTTAAGTTGAATCGTCACCTAACGCTTCCGCATATATTTCACAAGGAAATTGATTTTAAAGTAAAAGACTTTTAAAATTGGGGGCTTCCACTCTTTCAAATTGGTATCAGAGCCAAAGCGATAAATTATTTTGTTAAGATCCTTTAAATAATTTTTTGCCAAAATGGAATTTTCTCCATTTTCAAAATTTCCTATTTTCGATGGTTCTAATTACACGTATTGGAAAGCGCGTATGAAATCGGCACTAAAATCTATCGACGAGAGGGTTTGGTTATCGGTAGTTAACGGGTGGTCTCCACCAACTCATTTAGTAGATAATGAACGTGTTACCAAACCGGCCGATAGATGGAGTGAGGGTGAATTTAAACTTTTTAATTTTAATTCTCGAGATTTAAATGCCTTGTTTAGCGCTGTCACACATGATGAATTCCGACGTATTATGACGTGTGAGACCGCTAAAGAAGCGTGGGATATTTTACAACTCACTCATGAAGGTACAAGTGTCGTTAAAGCTTCTAAACTCCAAAGCCTCACCACTCAATTTGAAACTATCAAAATGAACGATAATGAAACTTTTGATGAATTTTATGCTAGACTTTCCGATATTGTCAATTCATCTTTTAATTTGGGAGATAAAATACCCGACAACTGAGTTGTAAAGAAAATTTTAAGGTCCTTTCCCGATAGATTTATTCCAAAAGTGCCCGTTTTAAATTCTTTACCAACTTTAGCCTCTATGAAATTAGAAGAGCTCGTAGGTGATTTACAAACCTATGAACTAGACATGTTTCCCTTTAAAACTGAAAAGAAAATAGAAAAGGGCGTTGCTTTAAAAGCACCAAAAGAGGTCAAACAAGTAGTAGAGAGCGAGAGTGATAGTGACTCGGAAGACATGACCTTGTTTGCTCGGAAATTTAGAAAATTTCTTAAATTTAACAAAGATAAATTTAGAAATGATTTTAAAAAATTTGAAACTTCTAAGTATGACAAAGCTGAAAGGATCCCTAAATCTTCTAATGAAAATTTAAATAGGGACGAGTCAAATAAGTGTTTTGGTTGTGAAGGGTATGGCCATAGGGCTTCTGAGTGTCCCACTAAACTAAAGAGAGAGGGTAAGCGACCCATTTCATATAATGCGACCCTTAATGATAGTGATAAGGAAGAGGGACCCGATTCTCCCACTAAGCCCAACTTTGTGGCTTTTATGGCTAGTCATGTGAGTGATAGTGAGAACTCATCGATTGATGAAACTTTAACACATGACACTTCCAAGGTCATAGTTTATGATTCCCTTATTTTTTATGATAGTGAGAGTGGAGAAGAAAGAGAGAGTGAAAATAAAGAAGAGGTTAATGTGAGTGAACTTCAAAATGCTTTTCAAGAATTATATGAAGAATCAATTAAATTAAAAAGAGCAAATTTAAAGTTAGAAGCAAGTTTGAAAGAACGTGTAAAGGTCATTGATGATAGTATGTTGATAGAAGACCTTAGGACACGTGAGAGGACTCTTTGAGAGAAGCTTGAATATGTAGAAGGCGAGAGAGATAGCCTTAGAGGTTTAATGGAATCCTTGAAAAAGGAGCTTCTCGAGTTCGAAGAGAGAAATGTTTTATTAGAGTCTAACATCCTAGAATTAGAAAATAAATTAAAAGACTCTAGTAATGTCAAATTTGATTTGGAGTGTCGTTTGAAAAAATTAGATAAAATATTAGGAACGGTTCAAATTAAAAATGACACTTGTGGTTTAGGCTTCAATACTTATAATGAATCTATTCATAAAGCCAAAATCAATGTTTTAGGAGAATCTACTAGGAAAGTCTTTAGAGATCATTCCTTAGGTATCAAATTTCGACGTAATTTTACTTGTACACATTGTGGTCGAAAAGGTCATCTTAGGAAATTTTGTTTTGATCTTAAACGAATTCCTAAAAAATCCCAACGTAAAGCAACCAAGGTAGTTAAAATTCCTACACCCCAAGATAGTCATTCTTCATTAATTTGGGTTAGGAAATCCGACTTGGTTGCCTTGCAAAATAGGACGTTTGATTCTCATTTACTTTCACATGCTTCCTCCCTTGTTAAATCTAAAGGATGAATGTGTTAGTGTTTGCATACTTTAGCGTTTGTGCTTCATGATATATTATCATGCTAAATGTATGCTTGTTTAATCATTTTCTAGTCTATGCTCCATGCTTAATCACATGCTAGAACTACGATTTTTGTTTGTCTTTTTGTATTATATTTGTTTATTTTTGTTTGCATTAAATGAAAAATTCAAAAAGATTTTTGTTTATCATTTTTGTTTTATTTGTTTCATTTAAGCTTAATGAAAAATACAAATGATTTTTGTGTGTTCTTTTGAGTATATTTTTTTTGGATAAAAATGTCAAAAACTCAAAAAGATTTTATTTTGTGTGTATTTTGTTTGACACACTTTAGGTGGCATATACTTGTGTTTGAATCCCACCTTTTACGCTCCCTTATGGCTAGAACTTTTGGCTTAGATTGTCAATCCTTAAAATGTTCTTTACCATGTTTATATGGAGTAGTTGGATTTTGTATTGATTAAATGGATTCTATTTTTATATGCCTCTTTTCACACATGCACGAGCTCATTTGAAAGTTTAACTTCATATGTATATTTGAGCTTTGTGAGATGTTTTCCTACCAATCTTGTCATCTACATATTTGTGACCTAGGCGGACTAGTGCATGTCAAAATCCGTTGCACGTGAAAATTGTGAGAAATAAAAAATGATTAATATAAATGTGCACGGGGAAGGGCTCCGAAAGGATTTATTATCCTTTGCGATAGTAAGCTGCCGTTTGAAATAGACCTAAAAGAAATACGTGGTCCAAAGGCCTAAAAGAAAATATGGCATTAAAAGAAAAATAATTTGCCAAGGCCTTATAAGTTTGATTGATATATTCATTCAAAAATAATATATGCTTATTGAGGGAGATTGGATGGTATATCAACGGTTTGCACAATGTCCGTTTATCCTAGTTGCGCTTTCAATGTCATGACTCTATTGGTTTGTAGAATCATTAACATGGTAGGCTTGTATGTATTGTGTATGTTTGTTCATTGAGTTCAATTTATATTGTCACATGAGGTTATATTCAAATGTGATGAAGTTTGCAATCAATTGAGAACTCCGTGAACATGTTTTAAGTGATTGGGTCTAAATTTAATTATTACTAGTTCACACCCCAACACTTTCGTTTCCATATGACACATTTTTGCCATACGAGTGTGAAAAGCTTATCGTATTTTGTGTCATTTGTGAGTTTATATCTATATATGTGTACTTGCGTCTATTAGGTATATCTTATGTATACATATATTGGATATTTTTGTTTAGTCTTTGCCTTGTCTTCTAATCCACATATGCTTTAATTCATAATTGTTATCTATCTTGTTGCATTCTTTGTTGATACCACATGCCTAATACTTTATGTATCTTATTGATATCATTTTCTTGTATCCTAGTTGGTATCCGTTATTATTTGTTGGATTAGCTATGACTTTTGGTGCCCATATGCTTTAATGTTCTTATCACTTTTGCACATTTGCATGTTTAGCTTATTCTCCCATTTTATTTATCCCTTGTTTAGTTTACGGGTAATATGCTTTCATTGGGGGAGATAAGTTAATTTTTGATTCTTTAGCCTTTGTCTATTCCTGAACAAAAAGGGGGAGAAATGATAGGGGGAGATTTAACTTAGGGGGAGTCGCTATCTTCTTAGGTTGATCACATTTGATAAAGGGGAGAATTAATAATTTCGGGGGAGTAATTATTTAATTGCATTTAATCTTTTGATATTCCCTATGCGTTTAATGTGTTTGCTTAAGTGTGCAGGAATTCTATTCTAAGTGGCAATTTTCACCGGCAAATATTTTGATCCTTTGGGTTGTTTGAGTCAAGCATTGTATTTTTTATTTTGGATGGGACTTTTTATTAGTCTAGTAGAGCTTGACGGCCCTTTAGGATTTTTGTTTAGTTTTTGTCCCGGAATAGCCAAAGGGGGAGATTTATAAGGACACAAATTTTCAATCGAGTCCTTTGTAGTTTTGGCTCAATTCCGGACAAAAACGTTTGAGTCATAGGATAGAGTTAATTGATCATCCTCCAAGCCTATGACGAGTTTGTTTGAAGACGTAGCGGCCAAGTGTATAAAGCTTCATCAAAATGCTGAGTTTAAGTGCCTCGTTTCTACGTCATCAATAGTGGTTCCATGCTCCCAAGGTATGAATGCATTACATATATATATAGGAGCTTGGAATGATTTATAATGGGTGTAGGTTTAATTAAAAACTGTTGTTTATTTTCAGAAAGATTTTACTTAAAACTTTAAAATAAAGTGTATTAAGTTTCTGGGCAAAAATAAAATTTTCAAACTTTCTGGAAGTTCGTTCGATATGTCGTTCGAACGAGTTTGTCATTCGAACCAGATGTCGTTCGAACGAGTTTGCCAACGAATTCCCATATTAGCCACTGGAACTTCGTTCGAACGAGATGGCTGTTCGAACGAGATTTCTAACGAGTTCACACTAGAACTTCGTTAGAAGCCTCGTTCGAACGAAAATGTCGTTCGAATGAGATTTTAGGCGGAATTTTTTTTTGGCAATTTTTAGCAGTTTTTACCCATGTTTTCCACTTCCTTACCCCACTAATTTTTGACAAATTATTATAGTGCGGGAACCAAAGTTTGTAACTTAACTTTTTCACAATATTCTAACTCCTAGAGAGAGTTTTGAGAGTTGATTCTTCCAAGAAAAAGTTCATGAGTTTGAGTGTTCATTTTATAAAGAAAAAAAATCCTTTAAACACTTAGCTACACCCATATTTATTTCTTCCAAGTTCATATATACATATACTTTGCTTGGAGCATTTTGGCACCAGTTTATCTCTACATTTGTTTGAATAGATGTTTGGGTTTTCTTCTAAATTCCTCAAAGAAGAAGAAGAATTGTTTAGCTGCGGCTTCCTCACATGGTGAAAGGCATCATGTGTGGTTGACGGTGTACCTATTGTCCGATCGGTGGGTCCGAGATCGCGGTGGAGCTCCGTGGTTATCCGCTAGGAAGAGGTGGTTACAAGAAGACGCGTCAAGGCTTGAGAGGGTTCGAGTTGATGTTGTAAGTCATCTGTCTTGTAAATGTAAATTCCGTACTTAGTGGATTTGAGGCTAGGGCCGTCCGAGGTTGTTTCCCGTTGTGGGTTTTTCCTCGTACATCGCAGCGTAGTGGATTAATTGTTTATTTTATCTTTTGCAAAATCACCTAGAACGCATGCTTAGGTAAAAGATAAAATTGGTTTAATTTAATCTCTACTTGTTTAATTTGGTGCAATTTAATATTAGGTAAGGTTTATGTCAATTCACTTCATTTAATTTAATTGATAAAATTTGGTTTGGCCTAACTTGGTATAATTGAAAAATATGACTTTGACAAATTCTAGGATTGGATTTGTTATGTTTAAGTGAAAATATTTTAATGGATTAATTTAATTTCACTTGGTTTAATTTTAATTTGTCAAGAAATTAAAATTTTTCTTAAGTTGAACCGTCACCTAACGCTTCCGCATATATTTCACAAGGAAATTGATTTTAAAGTAAAAGACTTTTAAAATTAGGGGCTTCCACCCTTTCAACTAGTTTTTTGTATTTACTCATTGGGATCCATTTTCACCTTTAGTGACAATTTCAAAAAAATGTTGCTAAAGGTTTTATAAGCCGTTGCTAAAAGTGGAAATGAACTCCAATAAATAAATATAAAAATTAGTGTATCTCAATGATTAAATATGGAGAACTAGTGGAGGCAATGAGTTAATGTCCCTAAAAATTTAATAAATCAGAGAGATTTTAAGACTTCACGAATATGAGATAAGACAACGTGTCATCTCACTGAAGTGAATAATTTGTCCTTTGATACAACTATCAACAAATGTTCACCAGCTAGACCACTTGATTTAAGACAACGTGGCATGAAAGCATGGTATCTATTAAAACTGTTAGTTACGGAAAGTGGAAAACTTAATTAAAAACAAAAGCTAGAGGTTGTGTGGAATGTCAAATGTATTTTGTTACCTGGTTGACAAAAAAATAACCCCGAGTTGCTTTAATTTGAAAACAGACCAATTTTGTCTTATTGTGTATGCATACTACGGTCTAGAAAGTTTTTAGAAAACGGACCCTCCGAAAAATAGATGTGCAAATAAAAATCAATATCAGGACATTAATTATCTAATGATTATTGGTTGAAGTTTCGTGGAGGTTTATATATATAATAATGCTCTTATGCGGACTTTTTCGCATTTTATCAGTGCGGACCGGACATGTGTCGCTTTACGGTGAGCCTAAAAATTATCTCATAAATTATAGACGCTTTCTCTCTTTTTTTGCGCTCACCGCTAGATAACATATGTCCGGTTCGCACTGCTAAAATGCTAGACAGTCCACACAAGAGTAGCATTGTATATATATATATATATGAGAAGGATCATCTACATCACCCATACATCACACCTAGTTGTAGGTACTAAAAAAATACTTTTTCTATATTTTTTATTTTTTTCTTGAAATTAATCTTCCAATAAACTCATGTTCAAAAAATTAGGTTAAAATACATTTTGTAGCTATTTTTAAAAAATCCACAAAAAACTGTTTGCGATATTTTGAGTAGTTTTTTGTGAATTTTTTAAAAATAGCTACAAAATGTAATTTGACCTAATTTTTTGAATATGGATTGATTAAAAGATTAATTTAAATAAATAAAAATCTCTCTCTCTCTCTCTCTCTCTCTCTCTCTCTATATATATATATATATATATATATATATATATATATATATATAGAGAGAGAGAGAGAGAGAGAGAGAGAGAGAGAGAGAGAGAGTGGATCTAGTGCGGACCTAGTTTGCGGACTATGTATGTGGACTAGCTACAGTCCAAAACTTACCTAGGGACCACTTTTGTCTTTATATGTTTTCGTCTTTTTCTAAAGTTTTAGGGAATAGAATTTTCTACCCCAATGATTTCTAAAGTCTTTTAAGCTTATTTTAACTTAATTAATCTGGAAGTCTAATTATAGAAGTTTCAGGGCTACTGCTACTTCTTAATCTTCTTCCGTCACTATCGTACTGGAATTCTGAATAGCGAGGATTATCTATATAAATTGTTTCTTCAGGGAGTCTAGAAACTGAAAGAGGTTTTGATGGAAAATATTCTAGTCTTAAATACCTTATACGGTATCTTGGATTTATCTGTCTAGTTTCTTTATATATTTGATTAACAATATCAATTATATCGTTATCTATAAATTCGTCTAAATTATTATCACCATAGGATGACAAAAATCTACGGTATGATCTAGGAGCAGCTGTCTCTACGTTTTTAAGGAGAGGGCGGATTCCTCCGGCTCTAATTAAAGTAGCCTTTGTTTCAGCTAACCTTTTACGTTTAACAAATTTTAATACGTCTATACTGTCTTCAAGTATCCTAGTGTATTCTTGATATTTTTCAGGTCTTGACAGTTCTTCTGCAAAATCTTCAGTTCTTAATTTTTGTCTAAAGAGACCACTCCTTGTTCTAATTATTTCTATTCTAGGTACTTCTCTTCCTAACCACTCAATGATCTGGTCTATATATTTAAAAGTACCACCTGCGTATATTAAAGCAGATTCTATAAGCTCTTTTTCTTTAGTGTCTGTAAGAGTCCAGTCTTGAATTTCTCTAGTTAAGTCTAAACTTATTTAATTAACAAATTCTAAAAAGTCTTTAGTGATTTGTAAGCTCATATAAAATTCTTTTTAAAGAAATAATATGTAAAAATAGTTAAGGGTTTGGTTCGAGTTATACCTTCCTTCTGGTCTACAATATCTTTATCTTCTTCCCTTTGTCTCTTCAGCCTTGCTACTATTCTTCTCCGGTCTCGATCTCATACAACTCTCTCTTTATGTGTCGCACCTCAATCCACTACTTTGGCGGTTGACCCATTTCCCGCCTGTACGCCTTCACGCCTAACGCCCACCTGGCTAACGGCTCACGGCTAATCGGCACCTGACGGCGGTTCACTAGTATAACACCTTGTGTGCTACACCAGAGGTTCCACACAATAGTCCTCTATGAACAGAAAGTTGGAGACAATTTGGAAAATAATAATAGCTCAACATAAGAGATTTCTGGAAAAGAAATTACTTTTATTGCATATCATAAGTAGTTACAACTCTCCCCTCTCCCCTAACTATGAGAGGTTTACTCACTCATATACATATTACTTACTACAAGTATACTCTTTTTCTAACACTGGAAGTCTAGCAATCTCTCCCTCTCTTACTCCTGATGATTAAAACACAACTGGACGCTCCCTTTTATAGATCAAGGGTACTACAAAATGACTGGAAACCGGCTACCAAAAGCAATCCGGTTGAAAGCATATAAATTATTAAAGCAACATTATCTTCAGAATCTTATCAGCTGGATCTACAAGATTTTAACGTCTTTTGATAATTTGGGGAACCTTTTTATTTTTGAAAAGAAAGGCCAGTTGATGGGGCATGCCAAGTCTTCATCATGAGTCTTGTCGTTTTGTAATAATGCAAGAGCATCAAACAAAGTCTTCGTCTTCTTTATCAGTCTGGTGGTCCATGTGGGGCAAGCATCTTTTCTCTTTATGGAAAGCAGAGTCTAGGCAAATGAGTCTTCAGTCTTCAATAATTCTTCCACTATCTGTGTCTTCTTCTTCCTTGTCTTGGTTTGGTAAGGCATTATTGAAAAATTCATCAATGAGGCCTACCGTTCTAATGCTAGCTGGCAAAGCTATCTCTACCATTTCTTTGGATTCTTTCTTGAGCCTTTCGTTGAATGGCTCATCAGCTTGGATTATCAGGTCTTCTTTGTGGTAGGTAGTGTACCACCTGTCTTCTCCTGTTAATAATTCCATAATTTCTATGGTCTCCATGGCTTGAGCAATCTGGAGTTTGGACTTATCAACAATCAATTCTTTAGTCTCGTCTTCTAATAAAATCTCAACGTCTTCGAATATATAACTGGAAAATCTAATAAGTCTAAATCCTTCAACTCTGATTCCTCTACAGGAACTTGGAGCAATCTAGTAGATTCTAGCAAATAGAGGAAGGAAGTCTTCAACCTTCTTAATATATTCATGGACTATTTTTCCAAGAACAACAGAGTCTTTAGTGTCTTTTATCTGAACGAGTCCAATGAACCCGTGGTCTGCAAGAGTTATATGAGCCATTTCTGATTTTCCAAAAAGATATATTTTTGGAACGTCTTTGAAGAAACCTTTAATCATTAAGGCATCTCCATTTAATTTTGATAATAACATATTAAAATGATCAATAATGTTATTAGATTCTTTTTTAAAGTCTTCAGTTAATGGAAGATTATTATGACCAAATGGTATAACAATCTTAGTCTTGAACGTCTTTTTCTGATAACAAAAATCAGTAGGTCTAGTTTTGGAGGATTCTCCAGGAGTCTGAGCATAAGTCTGAATCTGAGGTCTAGGCACAGCAGTGCCACTGAGCTGGGTAACTGCGAGTCTTTGAGTTCTCATGAATCTGGCAATAGCTACCAAATTTTGTTTGAACTCGATCCAAAGTCTATTCTTGACGTTCCACCATATAGCGTCTATGAGAGTATTTTCATCTTTCGAAAATTCTCGTCTGAATTTGATCAAGTCTAGATATCTTTGGTCAGGTCTATATTGAGGAAAATACATTTTTCCAATGAGTTTATTTTGAGAAATAATCTCTTGTCTAGATTTTCCAGGAGGAACTAAGATATCATCAAAGTTTTCTAGGATTGGTCTTTCTTGAGAGTCTTGAATATAAGTCAGTCTTTGCGTTATACCAGCATTTGGTCTTACGCGTCTAAGATAGTCTACAACGTCTTCCTTGTTCAGTCTATTTGTTCCAGAGGAAATCATGTCTTCTAGGTCTTCTGTTTGCAACATAAAACATGAAATCATATTAGTGTTAGCAAACATTGGCTCCCTTGATATAATGTCTGGAATGATATTTTTACTTCCCTTAATATGTATAACAGAGAAGTCATAACCATTAAGCAATTGTTTCCATCTAATTAGTCTATTAGTTCTTGATTTGGACAAATCTAAGTCTCTGAATTTTACTGCATAAGAAGAGTCAGTATAAACAGTAAAATGTTTAGGTCTAAGAAACAACATATATTTTTCTATTGCCCTTACTATGGTTAAAACTTCTTTTTCATGGGCAGTGTATCTAGTTTCTGGGTTTGTAAAGGTTCCGGAACTATGTCTACAAAGTTTCTTCTTTTTTGTCTGATGATCAATGGCAAAGTATACTGCTCCCCATTGTTTATCAGAGGCATCTGTTTCTACTATAAACTGGTCTTCTGCATTAGTCAGTTCAAGTAAAGGAATATTCTTGACTGCATCTTTAATTTGTCTTATGACTTCAAAATCATCTTTAGTCCAATAAAATGGATTGGTTTTGTCTGTTCCTTTTAATTTGGATGTTAAGCTTTGTCTTTTTGAAGCAAGGTCTTTAATAAAGTCTGCAGCACAATTAAGCAATCCTAAAAATGATTGTAATTGTTTTCTATCTTTGAGTTGATCTGGAAACTCAAGAATCTTTTTAGTTATGTGTTCCGCTAAGGATAATTTTCCTTTATTAATATGCATTCCCACAAAGTCTATTTCAGTCTGAAATAATTGCATTTTCCTTTCGGAAATAACAATACCATGTTTGTCTAATTCTAAAATAATCTTTTTAAGATGGTCTACATGCTCTATCTCGGTCTTACTGGCTACAAGAATATCATCTATATAAACAAGACAAAATTCTGAATAAGGTCTAAATATATTATCCATTCTTCTTTGGAAAACTTGAGGAGCATTCAAGTATCCAAATGGCATTACTAGCCATTCTTATTTTCCTTGGGGCACACTAAAGGCTGTCCAAGTAATACTGTCTGGATGCATCTTAATTTGCCAGAAGCCTGATTTGCAATCAAAATTACTGAATATAATTTTATCTTCAATCAAATTGATTAAATTATTCTTGTCTGGTATCTTGTAAGAATCAAATTCACAATTCTTATTTAATTGTCTATAGTCTATAACCATGCGTTTTTTTCCTCTTTTACGTTCAGATTCATTTTGAACATAGAAGGCTAAGCTATTATGTCTACTTTTACTTTCTCTAATAATACCTAACTTAAGCATTGCATCTATGTCTTTCTTGGATTCTTCCCTATCTTCTTGTGAGTATCCTTTCTTATAGGTTCCACCATTAATAGTGGCATCTGGGTTAATAGGGATGACTTCACAATAACTTTGGTCTTTATCCCACTTAGCGATGGGATTTTCTCCTAAAGTAGGCTCAGCTAGTTGCCTAATCTTTTCTTTTTCTACTTCTATATCCATTTTCTTCTGTTTGGATATAGCTTGTACCTGTAATAAGGTATGTTGGGCATGATCTAAAATGTCTTGTTGTATAAGCGCTATTTGCTTATAACACTTTTGGTCTAGACACTTACACTCTTTTTGTAAGGGTTTAGTAATGTCTAGGGCTTCTTGTTGGGTTGTAGGTCTAGGTCCACCATGCTCAGCTGAAGAACTCTGATGTTTTATAGGTCTGTAATTGGGCTTGACCTGCATAAGGTCAAAGGCAGTCTTATGATCAATTAGAGGGGCTTTAATATTAAATTCCTCTTGATCACTAATTAATATCTTATCGTTATACTGAGTATAAGGATGATATTTACTAATAAAGTCTTGTCCTAAAATAATATTTCCTGTGAAACTAGGACGCGGATCCATTATCCAAAACTGATGATTAACGATTTTGTCGGTCTGATTTCCTAATTTAAAATAAATAGGAATAGTCTGAAAATATAAGGTAAATGGATCTCCATTAGCCACTTTACCGTAGATTTCTTGAGTACTTTCTAGAAAATAGTCTTCAGGGAAGGCATTAGCCTTACAAATACTCTGAGAGCATCCTGTATCTATAAAGGCTGAAAGTCTTTTAGGATAGTCTTTATGTTGAACAAATAATTCTACAAAACAAGCATGTGGTTTAGTAGAAATTCCTAAATTATTTTTTTCTAAAATAGATATTCCTTTCTTAGGTTTATCTATAACATCTAAGGGTATTTGGTCTTCTGAACCACTATCAGAATGATATTCTTCTAAATCATAGGAAATTCCCTTTCCTTTGAAGTCTTCATTTTCTTGTAATCTTTTGGCTATATTTCTATCAATGTCTTGATAATATGTTTTAATATCTAAGTCTATTTGAGCGTCATACTGGTTAGTATAAATTGCCTTAAATCTAGTTCTCCAACAGTCTTCATGGTAGTGTAATTGACAAATAACACAAACCATAAATAACTCTGTCTGTATATTCTCAAAGCATTCTACGCATCTAAAGTCTTTCTTCCTACATTTCATTTCAAATGTACAATAATATCTTTCATCAAAATAGCATCTAGGTATATAGGTTAGTAATTCAGGATTACTAACTGTCCATCTTTTCTTTAAAAAGGGGCTTAATATACACTTATACCAAGCGTCTTCAAAATCTATATATTCATCATCTAGATCGTCTTGATTAGTCTGCATCATATATAAGTCTAGAGTATCCTGAGAGTCTTCATACTCATCAGTATCACTATAGTCTTCCGAATCACTGTCTGTGTATACACTATAGATACTAGTATTATCATCATCTTCTATGTCTGATATTTCTATAGCATATAGGATATCTAATTCTTCTTGATCTGCATAGTCTAATATTGTATTAATAATCTTAATACTTTCTTTATCTTTCTTATTTGGGCAGTCTTTAGCAAAGTGTCCTTCCTTGTCGCAAGTCCAACATTCTTTGATGGGAGTCTTAGATTGAGCTACGTCTTTCTCCTTTTAGGAACCTTTTTATACTTACTAGTATTTTTCTTAAAATATCTTCTTTGATTAAATCTATTTTTCTTAGTCTTAGGATTCTTTTCTCTAAAGGTAGTAGATTGTCTAAATTTATACTTCTTTGAAAATCCTAAAGGTCTAGTCTTAAACTTCCTATGTTTCCATTCTACTTTCTTTTTGAATTTCTTAGATTCACTTCCACATCCCCATTGGATTGGAGCGATGTCTCTTTCGTCTTTGATTGGAGGGATCTGCTTGAAAGTCTCTTCTATCAACTTTCCTTGGGTTATATCACGTCTCTTAGATATGATATAGTCTTTGGCGAAATTTATTCTTTCACCAAGGGAGTTATTCTTAACTCCAGCTACACCTGGCCAATTCCTATATTCATTAATTAGGATTTGTCCTATGGCTGGTATCTTTCTAAAGTTATCATCTTTTAAGGTCTCTCCAAATTCTTTAATTTGGTAATATAGCTACTCATAATTATTGCTATATTCATTTATCTTATCTAATTTGCAAATGCTAAGGAGGGCTAACTTAGTTTTTGCTAGGTCTTGTTCATTGATCTGAGCTAAATGTCCAGCTCCAATGAATTCTGAAGTGAACAATTGAATATATTCTTCAATTGATCTTTCTTCTAAGTTTTCCTTCATCTTCTCAATCTTTGCTAAGGAGTCTTCATCTGTAGCTTTTCTTAAACTATCTAAGTAGTCTTTTGCAATACCACGAATGGATTGCTCAGCGTATTGTTTACATGAATTTGCATCCCATTGTTCATTAGATGCAAAACACATGTTCATCTGGTTACGCCATTCATCTAAGGCTTTCTTCCTATCTTGAACATTGTCTAAGTTAAGGTATATACCTACTGGATTTATGGCTTGGCTTGCCATAGTCTTAACAGGAGTGAAACTCTTGTCACTAGTTGGAAAGTCTTTTATATAATCAGGTTTAGTCTTAACTACAGTGCTTGAGTATATAGGAATATTTATTCCTATTGGCTTACTAAAAAGTCTGGGAGCATCTTCTAACCTACTACTACTTCCTATCTCTTGTTTATTAGGCTCTACTTGTGTAGCTGGCATTAGTCTTTGTTCTCCTTCTATTAGTCTTAAGTTTCTAAGAAGATCTTTAGTATTCTTAGATTGTTTTAATTTTAATATGCGGTCTTGGGCTATCATATTAAACCTTTCTCTTTCTTAAAATTTAACAGAATGACTTTTCTTAAGGTTATCTTTAAATGTCTTCATATCCAATTCTGAGGGTTCATGTCCAAAGTTTTGGATTCTAGCTTTTTCTTTAATTAAGTATTTTTGTTCAAATGATCTTCTAGGTCTAATTACCGGGGCTTGTCTTAGTAAACTAGCACTAGTCTTACTACTGCATTCTCCTTCTGAAGGATCATTGATTATGGCTTCTCCCATATTCCTAAATCTAATTTCTTCGGTCTGGATATTCTTATTGACAATCTTAGGGGGACCAAACTAGATGGTAACATTTCCAGTGACGTCATCTTGATTAATAAACAAAGGTTTATTTTGTATAGTCTTAGTTTCTTGAAATTCTGGCAATTGCCAGAGGGTCTTAGCTTTTTCTCTCATAGGTCCAGTATTCCTAATACTGTAAGTATGATTATAGTCTGACACATTGGTTCTAACTAAGATTTCTTCATTAAGTCTACCGCTAGGAATTCCCGACTGCATTCCTTCATAAGGAAATTGGGAGAACTTCACATAGCTTTGGAATTCTATATTTATATTAGCGTCTGGGATAATATAGTCTTCATAGCCACTAGCATATAAGAGTAACTTAAAATGTTTGGTTGTGTCTACAGTTACTGTAAATGCCGGAATGACATTAAAGTATCCTATGTTGTCTGACATTTCTAATTGGGCTATCCCAATAAGGCTTTTCTCAAAATCTTTCCATCTTTTATCTACTAAACAACATAATATGTTGATATTATTTTGAGGTCTATGTAATCCTTGGATTCTTGCTTGAAAGAGTCCAAAGGTTAGGAATTGGAACTTCCTATCAGTTCCTCTAGATCTAAGCCATTCTGAGTCAAATACTTGAAGCTCAGTATAGGATTTATCTAACACATGATTTCTACAATGGTAGGTCATGTTATAATTGGGAGTCTTAGGAGTGGCACCTTCTTTAAACAAGTCTATGTATCTAACGGCTGGAAGTTGTTCATTATGAATGAAATCTTCAACTATATTCCAGTCAACTTCACCCCACTCTTTCCATTGGAGAGGATTGGTGAAATTTCTCTCTTTCCACCATGTCCTAACATTGGAGGATGAATCCTTAAGTCTTTGGAGCATATGATTACTCTGTCCAATATTTGGGATAGAGCTAACTATCTTACTAGTCTTATCTAATCCGTCATTTATGACTCGTCTACCTATGGTATTCCTTTCTCTAGTTTCTATAGGAGGGGATTCTTTAAATTTACAGGTGGTTACCTGTTTTTGTTCAAGTCTTTTTTCAATTCTATCTAAGAAGTCTGAATAATCCTTTTGTCTTTTTATCTGGTTAAGGATTTCTTCTTTAAAATTCTTGTTCTCTTTTCTAGTCTTCTCAGAAGTTTCTTCACTATGTCTAGCTAGAGAATTAACAATGGTTTTACCAATATTAGTAATATATTCTTTTATTTCATTATCTTTTTCTTGTTGTTGCATAGATCTAATTTCTATGGCTTCAACGGTCTTTTCAATTTTATCTAACCGAGTTAGAATAAAAGGCGAGTCTATTTCTGCTTGGGATGGTTTATTATATACGGCCTTAATTCCGTTTATAATTTCTTTGTATTTTTCTTCTACTTGGGCCATGTCTAGTCTAAGTTCATTAATAATACTATCCATTTTGGATAGGTTATGGTTTTCCCTATTATTAAGGTAATTTGCTAAATTTTGTTGGAATTTAACAAAGTCTGTATAGAAGGTGGTTAATCCTTCTGTCTTAGCCTTTAAGTCTAAATGCAAGTCTTTAACAAAGCTACTGTTATAGTCTTGGGTAGCTGCTATGGATGTAGAAATTAAATTCAATCTTTCTAATATAAGTCTAGTTGCTTTAGCGGCGTTAGCAATTTCATTCTCATTTATCTTATAATAAAATCTATCATCATTTATCTTTTCTAAAATTCTTTGGTAAAATTCTGATAAAGTCTGAATGGAGAGATCTCTTGGTACCTCATTCCAGTTTGATCTAACTATCTCCATTAGGAAGATAACTATCTAGTCTAGGGATGAGCTTAGCTTGTTCTTTAGTAAGTTTAATTAACTCACTGTCTTGATTTTTAATTGAAGTTTTAATTTCTAAAATGTCTTTGTTAAGGACTTCTATATGATTAGTCTTATTATTTATTTCTTGTAAAACATGGACTAAGTCTATTGGGATTTGATTATCTATTTCTAGTAGTCTTTTAGAGATATTTTTTATCTCTGTTTCTAGGGTTTGAGTGTCTTTTATTAATTGTCTTAATATAAGTAGTATACACTTATTTTGGTCTATTATAGTATTAATAGTACTAGCAGTAACTTGTCTACTGTCTGCGTGTTTGGCTGGGATATGTTCACTGTGTGAACAACCGTCTATGTGTGTAGTTAAACAACCTTCTGAGTCTAAATCAGTTATGGGTATAGGTTGGTAGTCTGGGTTGGTTCCAAAAATATCTTGGTAAACGCGAGGGATAAATCCCAAGGGCATTAAAGTCTTTTTACTTTTAGTCTAAAAGGAGCGTCTTATGGCTCTGATACCAGAATTGGGGTTTGGTCGGAATTTGGTGAGTTTTTTCTAAAGTCTTAAAGCTTAAAATGCAAAATTGTTATCTAAAGGTATTGGGGTCTAAAATAGAATATTACTAAAGGTCTTGCTTTTTGTCTTATTATGGACCTCACATAAGGACCTCATTTAAGGACCTCACTTGAGCCTATGCCTATATATATATATATATTATTTTTTTTTTCTTTGCTTTTGGTACTGATAAAGTTACCAGTTCAAAACAGGGAAAAGGAGAAGTCCTGAACAGAGACACAACTGTCATGAGGCAACTTTTTTGGTGCATAAGTGTTACCTATGCCACTAAATTTAGTACCAGCAAGTCAACTCTGCAAACAATTCCAACAAAAGCAGCAAACTGCCAACCAAAAGATAAAATAAAAAAATTCATTGCAAGGGCAGATCCATAACTTTATTCATTAATAGGATTGATTATAAGAAATTTTCGTCTTTTTATCCTATGTGTCAGTAGTAGAGTATTTTTAGATGTCAGGGTCGAATTATTTTTGTACATAAGAGGAATTTTCATAAAGACTTTTACATGTAGAGAAATTCACATTAAAAATATATATAGCTTAAGCCTGCTGTGGAGATAGAACCCATTAGAGAATTTTTTGTATATTATATTTCTATAACAAAAGAATTTTTTTATGGATAAGAAGTCCCATAACAACATGCACTTATTAAGAGAGAGAGAGAGGAAATTGTTAGATGACAAGACTAATCATTGTACATTCACGAGTTGTCAATCGTGGAGAGTAAACAAAAGAAATCACAGATAATAAAACTCTCAAATCATTTATGATATAATGAAATCCTATTAGTTCACAATGTTTGATTTACATGAGTCCATGTATAAAATGAAAAGTTTGTATCAGTAAGTGAATCATAGTATATTCATGAGTCGTACATCGTGGAGATTTAAACAAAAGAGTTCACAGATAAAACAAATCTCAAATAATTTACAATATAATGAAATCCTATTCTTTCACAATGTTTGATTTACAAGAGTCGATGTATAAAATGAACAGTTTGTATCAGTTAATGAATCATAGTGCAAAGAGGTGAAAACTATACTTACTCTATCCTCATCTCAATATTCGCAGCATAAACTCTTTTTCTTTCCCTTCCTTTTTGATACACAACACAAAATCTGGTGCACCTTACTCTCTTTTCTTTGTTATAATAATGATACAACATAAATGGATTTCTTGACCATCCTGGTCATCTAAAGGGAGGAAATTAATGGATAAAAATACAACACTTGGGTTCTAACTCAGTTGAGGAACAGGCAAAGATATATAGGTTGAGGCTAGGGGCTTCAAAAATAGTAACAAATCAAATAACAAATGTGAGGAACCTGTAAAATGCTGATTTTCCTGGAGATAAATTAACATCATTATTGGGGTATTTGAATCTGGTTCAGCCTGTTAAGCCAAATCGAATGCAAAATCATGTGGAACATATCATATCTGACAGGTTTTAGGTTCCACTGAAAATGCTTCTGCAACATCTTCACATTACTTTGCATAGTAAGATACCTTTTCAAAGGGATAGACAGTAAAATCTCTTTCAGTTTGGGAATATCCTTCTCAGCCACGATAACAGAAAATGCGCTCCAATCAAGCACTTCATCTAACGGGGGGGTGAAATTATCAGCAATAATCACGGGGACACACTCGTAATATATGGCCTCGACAATCCTTGGGCTGTTAACTTCATAGCCCATTGGGCAAATGCAGTATTTACTGGATTTCATGTGTTGAACATAAGACATGGTTTTTGAGACTCTGCTGGGTAGAGGCCCATAGATTCTCATGTCTTCGTCTTTGTGGGCCCAGTACTTGAGAAGTGTCGGGCGGACCCTACCATGCATTCTCCCAGCAAAAAAGGCGAGGATTGAACGTTGTGAGACTCTTTTTCCACCGAGATCTTTGTGGGGTCTTCTGGGATTTCTTATGGTGGTTTCTGGCAAGGAAACATCCTTTCCAGCAACAAAGATGCCTTCGGACGTGTCAGCGTTGCATAGTGCTTTTATGGAGTTTTTGGTTAGTTCCTCATGCTCAGTCAATGTGTAAGGTCCCTGAAGAATTAGAACAGGTAAAAAAAGGGTAAAAACTACTTAAAATCCACTAATTTAAAAAGGAAGCTGCAATTCCAATATAGGATGGAATTTAACTTAACCCACCACCCCACCCCGCAGCCGCCAATATATATATGTATATCTGCGGGCACATGCGCCCACACACAGAAAGAGAGAGAGAGAGAGAGAGAAAGAGATTAAATTTCTATAATGATAGAATAATATAAAAAACCATGAGAATTTAATTCACCATGCAGTCAAAATAAGATGACAGAACAGTGCATAAGCCAATAATAAAACATATGTTTATCAATATAATTGGAGGACAATCAGAGGCTTGGTTTGTTTAGTAAAAGTTACTCCATATGAGTTTATTATTGTTTAGATCAGTAACCTAATCAAGCAGACTGATGTCAAGTCAATGCAATCAGCAGGGGTTTCATTAGAGATGTCCATCAAATGATGAAAAATTTCTCGAATGGTCCAGAAGATTTTCCCTATTCAATGATTTATTTTTTATTCTCAAACAAAAACAAAAAAAGGATGTCTCTGCATGAAAAGAAGTCTTCACTTCATCTATGTTAGCCACCATTTTGACACATCCTTTTGTGTGAAAAAAGCTTTACAATGCAAGAACTCCAAAGTCAAAAGACAGGACAAGACAATAGAAGGAACAAAAGTCTACAATGTGCAGTGCTGTTCCCCTAATAGGCCTGTATAAAAGCCCATCCCATGGATCCCAAAATTCTCCAAATATTTTTCTTAAACTTCGACTCCTCCCCACCTTTACATATTCATTCTTTTGATTGAGGCCAGAGTAGTTCTGACTTCTGATGTTGAAAACATAAGAGATAATGGTTTTCATTCAAAATTAGTTTACCAAGTGTACTCAACAAGTATAGTAAGGGCCATTTTGACATCAACCCCTCATTTGGGGTCGTTTTTGAGTTACCTCTAAAAGTATCGCAAAATTCATGAAATGTCCGAAAAGATCCTTGCGAAGTGTTGCTAAAACCTTGAGTGCGGATGTAACTCAAATATATATATATTTTTTAATTTGGTGGAAAACTCAAAGCAAATCTAAAAGTGACACACATCTAAGCAGTTGTATGGATGATAGAATAGATTTGTCTTTTGACTACCAAACAGTTAACCGAATAAAAAAAATTGAACTGGCACACATCGAAGCAGTTGTATGGATGATAGATGCACAATTAAGCATTAAAAGTTAACTACAATACCCAATCATGGCAAGCAACAAGAAAGTGATCTGATCCATGAGTTCTGTTCCAGAATGGATATTTTGCAGCAAGCATGTTCACATAGTCACGCAAGTAGATTGATAATGGTTTCATATTATGTGAGTTAGGCACGTAAAGAGCCAACTCCAGCTGGCGTGCACTGTATGGAAGATAGAACAAGTGAGCTTTTTGTGGATCCCTCGTGACCAACTTCCTGTTTTCCTCCATTAACTTCATAAACCATCCTTCAGAAGAGTAGATTCCTCTAAGATAGGGTTGATGAAAAATAGGCCTCTTTCCGTCTTGGTAAATGTAAACCTTGAGTATTTGTTCCATTAACTCGTAGCTCCTGGAATTTAGAAAAATTATGTTTATCAATCAAATATTTAAGCTCAATGTATGATCGCACGCAATATGTTTCATTACTTTTTTAATGTGTCAAGCTTATCAAAATGGTCAAAGGGAGAAAAATACCAATGGTGCACACCTGTGGCAGATGTAATGCCACGCTGTCCATAATTTTCAAGTATGACTAAAGTGACTATTCTATAAAATTCTTACAACATGCCGATATTTTTATTTTTTCAGAACATATGGATAGTCTCTCTTAGCAAAATTTAATATGACATGCCCCGATTAGGCCAGTACATTACTTCACCTAAATTGCAGCATAGGAAGTATAAGGATCTTGTTTTCTTGTTAAGAATAAAAAAAATACTCTTTATTTACACATCCAGTACACCAATGAGAATATCAAACATCTTCATGCAAATGAAATGAAATGATGATTGCTCTGGTGCCCTTGGCCCCTTGCAATGAAGACCACTAAATTTTGCAAGGCTTGTTGTACTTTGATCATCATTAACAGCTATGGTAACTTGGTATATTATCCTACGTACATGAAGCTTATAACAAGAATTAACTCTTGAAAAGGGGCCAAGTTCTACCTCTTACTCAAATGATGGAACTACAAAAGCCATGGGAAACATAAGTGGGAAAGGGTCTACTTGGGTGAGGATTTCAAACCTTGGACCCTAAAAACTAGTCTCATGTTTAAGAAGAATATGTTATAGCATACTCAAAAATTTTTAAAACGGGAAAAATACTGTGATGATCTACCTTTTCTCTACCATGAGGGAACACAATTTTTCCAATCCTAGTATTGTTAGTTTCTTTTAAGTTACCTTAACACCTAATAGCTTAAGTTGTTAGGTAGTGGCCCGAACAATGTATATCAAGCTAACAGTTACCATTGACTATGTCATATATTTTTTTTAGAATTAAAAAGAGTAATGATACACAACTCAGAAATACTCGTACCTACCAACAACTTTACATATTTGTACCATGATTCATGGTAACCATCGTGCACATGATAAACCCATGTAAAGCTGTTGGTAGCAGCAAATATTGGTGTGTATCATTTTCCAATTGGAAATGAAACTAAGAAAGAAAGGTTTCTTTTGAACATGCACGCTGTCACCCTTCAAAACTAATAATTTTAAGTGAGTAAGATTCCATTGAAGATATAAGAGATTCAGAAGCCAGCGGTTTCAATAATTTAATAAAACCATTGCAAGTCTCCTTTAAAGACTCTCAAAGTCAATCGAATATATGAAACATAACACTAATATAAGAATGTTTTTTTGAACTCTCTCTCTCTCTCTCTCTCTCTCTCTCTCTCGCTCTCTAGGCAATTAGGGTTTGCCACACGGCCATGCATGCTGCCTCCCCACTGGAGGTAGCCAAAGAAAACTCCGATGCAACCATTGAAACCAAAACCATCTCTCTACAAAACGTCACACAAACTGTCCCTTCTGATCCGCCATTATCTAAATCTTTTGCTTCTGTCGTAGGGGGCCCTCAAGCAAACCGTACAATCCCTCTAAAAGAAATCAAAATGTTTAAAGGTGAACCTACAGTTTTTTCTCAGAAGATGATCTCAGTAAGGTTTCAGAACCTTTCGAGTATACCCTTGTTAAGAAGTTTTCCCATGGCAGACCTTCATTGATGGAGATAAGAAAGGTATTTCACTCGTTTGGGCTTAAAATCATCCTTCAATATTGCTGTCATTGACAACAAACACATCTTGATTAGACTATTATATGAAGAAGATTTTCATAGATTATGGTTAAGAGAGACGTGGTATATCAGCAGAGCCATCTCATAAGGGTTTTTAAATGGGACATATGAATTTCAACCAAGCATTGAATCATCTCTAGCCCCAGTATGGATTTCATTGCCATTACTACCTATTCATCTTTATAATAAAGCCAGCATATTTTCAGTTGCAAGTGCAGTTGGTCCACCACTTAAACTAGATGAGGCCACATTCTCTTTAACAAGGGCAAGTCTAGAAAGGGCTTGCGTGGAGAGGGATCTGAGAAAGGGCTTGACTTCTAGAGTTTGGATAGGTTATGGGAATGAGGGTAAAGGAATCTGGCAACAGATTAAGTATGAGTGTGTGCCAAAGGTAAAGCCACGATTCAAAAGAATGCTTTTTGAGAGAAGAGGAGGACAAGGGTAACACAGGTGCATATACAATGGAGGATCTAAGAGAGAAGCTTAACAATAGAAAAGAGGGGAAGGTGCAAGCTAGAGAAGAAGAAAGAACTAAAGATTGGGTGCAAAGAGCTTTTGTTAACGGAGGAAACTAGCAAGTTAACTCTCAGAGGCAGTGTAATTCAGAGAAAGGTTCAAGAAGAGGATGTGCAAAACCAAGATGAGATGGAGAAAGGGAAAGAGATGGTCACAGCTAACACGAGGAAGTAGAACCACAGCAGCAACAAGTTTCCACAGAATCAGTTGAGGCAAGGGTGGAAGACTACAGTATCAATCATGGTAAGGATAAAAGCAATGAGGAGGGGAATCAAGAAGAACAAGGAATTACTGAACAGGAGTCCAGTGAAGATCAAGAGGTTAGAACAAACATAGAGGAAGGGGAAATTAATGAAGGAGTAGAGGAAGTAGAAGGGGTGCATGATAGATTACACCTATCTCCTAGGCATATCCCATCTCCACCTCCAGACACAGAGGAGGCATTTACAGTAGTCCAGCACAAGAAGAAAAATATGAACCGAAGTGGAGAAAAGAGAATTCTTAGATCCAACAGAAAAGCTTCAGACTACCAGCTATCCAAATGATTAATTGGCTTCTGTGGAATGTAAGGGGCGTGTCTAAGAAATCTGTAAGAAAGATTGGTTTTGATAAAGGAGTGGCAAATGAATCTAATAATATATGGATTTTTGTTAACCATGGTCTAAAATTCACTGTTTCATCTCTAATGGCACAGTATATTACTATGCAAGTTGAGCATCCTCAATTATCTTGTCCAGTTCAAGTCTCTCTAGTGTATGCTAAGTGTTCTAAGAGAGAAAGGCAGCCTCTCTGGGACTATTTACAATCAGTGGCAGTCTCAACTCCGTGGATGGTTGGGGGGATTTCAATATAGTCCTATCTTCTACTGAAAAGGCAGGAGGGAATCCAATAAATATCAATGCTGTTAATGAATTTCAAGATTGTATCAGTGGTGCTGGCTTGTTGGACATTAGGTATTGAGGATCTAGATACATGTGGCTCAATAAAAGAGATGGCTCAAGCAGAATTCGGTTAAGATTAGATAGGGTGCTGGTGAATCCTCAATGGCAGACCATGTTCTCCTCTGACAAGGTGGAGCACCTCAACAGAGCAGCTTCAGATCACTCCCCTCTCCTTATGTCCATTAAGTGTGGAGATGTAGTGGTTATAGAAGATTCAGGTTCCTTAATTTCTGGACCAAGCACAAGGAGTATAAGCAATTAATTCCGAGTCATTGGGTGAAATACACTGCTGGTAATCCTCCTTATGCCTTGTCTAAAAATCTAAAGAAGATGCAGTATGTGTTAAGTTGGTGGAGTAAGGTGATCTATGGTAACATTTTCCAAAACTCTTATCAATGCTGAAGATAAATTGTTATTAAGAGAGTTGGAGTTTGAAATGAATCCATCAGACCACAACAGAGAGAGGCTTATGCTAAAGCTAATGCTGATTATCTCATTCATCTCCAAAGAGAAGAGGACTATAGGAGACAGTAGTCAAACATTAAATGGGCTACTGAACGAGAGGTAAATTCTAAATTTTTCCACACTACAGTTAAGGCTAGGAAGGCTGCTCAATTCATCCACAAAATTAAGGATTCTCAAGGAGATTGGATAACTGGTCAGCAGAAAATTAAAGAGGGGGTCAGGTTCTTTATGGAGCAGTTCTCTGGGTCTGTTGCAGGTAACCAGGAGGATCAGTGGTTCAATCATATCCCCAAAATGGTGGATGAGGCAGATAATGAAGTTCTATCAGCTTTCCCTTCTTTAGAGGAAGTTAAAAAGAAGTAGAAGACATAAATGGGAACAGTGCTCCTGGGGTGGATGGTTTCTCTGCTATAGTCTTTTATAAGAGGTTTGGGACAATTGGAGAGGATGTTCATAAGGCAGTGGGGCTTTCTTTGCAGGCTTTGATATTCCTAAACTTATGATGTGAATAAAGAATTGGAGGATATTTTCGTCATTTTTAGGATTTTATAGTATTTTTGTTATTTTCTTTTATTTGGTTAATTGGTTGTATTTTCCTTTGGTTTGTTTGTTTAGCATTTAGAGGTGGGAAGGACAATTGGCATTGAGGGTACATTTGTAATTATATCATTAGTTGCTTAGAGTCCAAGCGACTTCCCACCCATAAATACCCCATTTGTAGCCTCATTTGAGGTATTCTATATTTTGGAGAGTTTAGTGATTGAGGGTTGAAGTGTGAGATATCTTCTTCTTAATTCCCATTTGGCGTCATTTACGTCAAATTATGTCATCCACTCTAATATCTCTTATTCCCAAGAAAGATAATATTACATCCTTTTCAGACGTAAGACCAATAAGTCTTTGCAATTTTTCAAATAAAATCATTTCAAAAATTTTATCTAATCATTTGGGAACAATTCTTCCTAAGCTGATTTCCCAGAATCAGAGTGGTTTTGTGAAGGTAGATGTATCACAGATAATATTCTAATGGCCCAAGAAATGATAGATATGCTCAACCACAAGAATTTAGGTGGCAATGTGGATTGGCAAATAATTATTGTAGGATATCTTGGCTATTTTTTTATTAAGGTTATGAGGATGGGATTCAATGAAACATGGATTGATATGATATGGAGGAGTGTTTCAAATTGATGGTTTTCTTTAATGATTAATGGAGACACATTGGGCTTCTTTAAATCAAATAGAGGTATAAGGCAAGAGGATCCCCTATCCCCAGCCTTATTTGTCATGGCTGCTGAATGGTTGAGTAGGAGGCTGAATCAACTTCCTACTCAGGCAAATTTTGTAGGCTATAAAGTTCCTATAGGATGCCCTTGCATAAACTCACCACCTTTGCAGATGATATGTGGGTGTTTGCTTCAGGAGAGAAAAGATCTATTCAAAAGGTGAAGTCTATTTTGGTGGAGTATGAGAGTCGATCAGGCCAGAAGATTAATAGAGAGAGAAGCAATATGATATCTCCAACAAAATGAGTCAGGAGAGTAGAAGGTGGATAGCGAGACTACACAGAGATCTCAATCAAGAAGGCTCCATTGAAGTATATAGGATGTCAAGTATACACAGGGAGACGAAAATGCAGCCATTTTGAGGATATCATCAAGAGCATAAGAAACAAATTGAAAGGTTGGGCAAACAAAATTCTTTCTAGTGGAGCTAGACTAATTATTTTAAAAGTGTGCTTCAATAATTCCCCTATACACTCTTGCTGCTGTCAAGCCCCCAAAGAAGGTTCTTCAAGCAATTGAAAAAAATATTGCAGACTTTTTTTGGGGATCTATAGAAGGTGTTCCTAAAATGCATTGGTCCAAATGGGAGGTGCTCTGCAAAGCATTTGAGGAAGGAGGTATGGGATTGAGGAGTATGAATGATTGTGTGGAAGCTTTTAATTTGAAACTATGGTGGAAATTCAGAACTCAATAATCTGTGGCCAAAGTTTATGATGTCTAACTATAGTAGGAAGAACACCCTTGCAAGTTGAACATTTTGAAAGGATCAAAAACTTGGTGGAGATGCTAGAAGTGAGAGATACAACTGAGAAATACATCCAGTGGATCCCAGGTAAAGGGGAGATTAATTTGGCTTGGGATAACTGGTCGGGTAATGGAGCTTTGGGAGAGCAATTGCAGGCAAATCATAGCTGGTTGCTGAAGGATTGTAAAACTGAGGGGCAATGGAATGGGTGCAAAATCAATCACAGTATTCCCCATGAATTGAGGTATTGGTTTCATGAGGTAGAGGTGCTAAATGCAGACGAGAAGGATATAGAAGTTTGGTCCTATAACAGTGATGGAAAATTCTCATTATCTTCAGCTTGGGACTATATCACCCGACCCGTCCCCGCGACTTTGATCGTACTCGGATGATTTGGTGACTTGGTATGACCAACTGGACTCTGGGCTTGTTGAGGTGGATCATAAGTCAAATTTGGGTAACGTAGCGGCCTCAACGCAATTGATTTAGAGTTTTATAGCCTAAAGTAAATATGGTGGATTTTTGCAGTCATTCGAACGAGATGACGATGTCGTTCGAACGAGTCATTCGAATGATCGATTTCCCTCGCGCCCTGGAATCTCGTTGGAAAACCCATGTTCGAACGAGGTACACATTCGACCGAAGGGGTTTTCCCGTTCGAACGAGGTACATCTCACGTCCCTTTTAACCCTACAATTTTGGCTCGTTATATCTCTCGTTCAAATGAGAGGGGATCTCGTACGAACGATGCCTAATGTTGTTCGAACGACAGGATGAAATTTTAAAAATTCTGTACATTTTAATGTACTGTCACGATGTGGATCGTCGGATTGGATGAAGTGTCGAGCTTTCGGTGGCTCAGATCAAAACGTGGGATAAAGGCTTGGTGAACCATTGGATAAAAGGTTAAGTTTAGGGGCATTTGTGGAATTTAACCGTTAGGATTTGGGGGGTATTTAAATGATGTTTTGGCTCATTTAACCCATTCCAATCAGATTTGTCTCTCTCTAGCTCTTGGAGCTCTTCCTCCACCAACAACCACACACCAACCTAGCACCACCACCCCTCCACCCAAAACCACCAAAGATTAACCATCTTCTTCCATATTTAAGCTCATAAAATCCAAATACACCACACGTTCAAGTAAGATGGATTTTTATGGAGATGTTTTGGGGATTTTTTGAGAAGAAGAGGAAGGAAGTACGGACTTTGAAGGGTGTTTTCATGGAACATTTAAGGAGGCAAGCTTGTGGAGCTAGGCAACCTCTTTAAGGCCACCTTAGGAGGTGGGAGGTTGCCATCTTCTTCTACATTCATACTACCATTGCTGGATCTTCTTTTGAGGTGGGAAACTCTACTATTAGCTTAACAACTCTATTTTTCCATAGTATTGATCTTGTAGTTAGAGTTTGTAAAAGTAGAATGCATATATGATGTAAGAAAGTTATTTCTTACGGTTTTGTGTAAATGGTCTATAAATGATTTCAAAAGTTTTGGAAAATGATTTAAGAAATCTTGGTATTTAAATATTTTATGGAATAAAATGTGGAAATAATATTTATTGAGAAAATGTCTAAAGGATTTCTTGTAAAAATTGGAATTTTATAAAATTAGACATTTATTCTAGTTTTGAAGGAACAAAAATGTCTTTAGCCTTGAAAATCATGCTTATGCAAATGTTGTGAAATTTCTAGAATAAATCATGTGTAAAAACTCATTCTTATGGATATTTAGACTTAAAATCCACCTTCTCATATATATAAACTTATACACTCGTAGTATTTTGATGACGAGCATATACACAAGCTTAACGAAGGTTTTATTGAGTTTAGACATGAAATAAAGAAAATGGAAATTTTAACTCTTAAAGTGTGTTAAAAAGTGTAGAAATGACTACGTGTGAAAATAAAGGGAAAATGGTGTTTTCTTGTAAAGTAGTCTTCAAAATGCCAAAAGGTTTTCTTGGTAAAGAAAGTGATGAAGTAAAGAGATTTTCAACTTGAGAAGTATGTAACTCCAAAGTGTTAAATAAGTGTTAATGAGTTAAAAACAATTGAGAAGTTAGTATGTGTGACTTAATGATGTTTCATGGGAAATAACACTTGTGAAATTAGAGGAAACGACAAGATCGAAAACAAATGGGTAAAATGATAATTTTATGTAGAGTGGAATATTTTTATGAAATAAAATGTTGGAAAGGGTGTTACACAAAATGGTCCTAAAAGAAAGTTATTTTGGGGATAAACCAACGTAAGCATGTAAAGGGCAAGAAATGGTGATTTTCAAAGTGTAATACAAGCTGGGGTGAAATCCCCGGACTTGGCTTCTATCGGTAAAAATGGAACAATGTGGACATTTGATAAATGTTAAAACACATTAATATAAGACTCGGATGAGACTAGGAAAGAATAAAGAATGGCCCGGATCCCTAGGATGAAAAGCCAAAAAACACTAGTCGGAGCATATGGTAGGAGGATTCCGAGAAAAAGAAAAGTGGGACATATCAAGAAACGGGTTATGTGGTGAATATAAGAAATGACAATCTAACTTGAATGAAATTAATACATTTTCCAGTTGAAAGATAATGTGGACAAGTAAAGTAAGAAATTGACTAATGTCCATGAAACAAGAGGAATGGTAAAGTGAAGTGACCAAATGGGTAATTAAGCAACCTAAAGAGGTTTAACCCATAATTAACACATGAGTGTGTTTATGAAAGGTTTTCAACGAAAAATAATTATTTTCTACCACGGTGTTACGTGTGTTGAAAGGTGATTTTCAAGAAAAATACTAAGGTAAATTTGGGGCGAGTAAATGGGTGATTTTAATAAAAGATGTGCTTTTCCTTAAAAAAAAAAGGGTATTTATTTGAAGTATTTAACCGGGTCCATTAAATCAAGAAATAAATGTCAAGTCAAGTAAAAAGGGCTTCCTTTATAAGGTCATGGGGAATTAATCGGGATAAGTAATGTTTTGGAATAAAACGGTTTCATGCATTGATACACACACACACACACACACACACATATATATATATATAAACTAATTGCATGTGTGCATAGGTATAAAGTAATTGCATGTGCATATAGGTAAGCGTGTTAGAGTCTTTTTTTTGTCGTTCTATTCTTTATTGCATTATTGTATTTTTTCCACTAGACATTCGGCTCATTTCCTCTTTGTTACGGCAGGCTGTACGCGATTCCGTATTTTGAGAGTGTTACCCTGGTAAGTACACTTTTTATTTTACGTTAGTAGCTCTGTATGCTTGGATTCTAGGAACGGTTCCCACGAGTCCCTCACGTAGCTTGATTTGAATTGAAATCGCATATTAAACAAGTGAAATGTTAATCAAATAACACTGGACTATCAACATTATTTCGGTTGTCTCATCGCACTTCACACCTAACGTTCGGGTTGGACCGGGTTGACCACAGGTAACCCATAAATCCAGGCCGGGGTGTTACAGGGACTGTATCAGACAACATTATGGATCTTCTTGGACTAGTAAATTCATTTGGAGTAAAGGTGTTTCTTTAAATATATCTATATTTATATGGAGACTTCTTAGAGGTATTACACCAGTTGATTTAGTTGTTCAGAAGAAAGGAGTGAGAGAACCTTCAATGTGTAACTGCTGCTCAAAGCCTAATAGTGAAAGTGGACCATCTCTTCTCTGAAGGGGAGGTAGCAATCAAAGCGTGGAATTATTTCAATGGCATTATGGGAGTGAAATCAAGTTTTAGCACAGTCATAACAAGCTGATTAGGTGGTGGTCAGAGGCTTTGGACTCAGTGCAAGGGCATTTAAAAAGTAAAATTCCTTTTGATGTGAATTTGGGTGCGAAAGCGTAAAAAGAAAAAGTCATTCTACACAACATCTACACTACACAACAACAACAACAACTAAAGAAATGAAATGGGTTTCTTTCTCTCTTTATACTATTCTAAATATTCAAGGTTAAGTACAAATGAGGGCCAAAGGCCCTATTTATAGGGAGAGTTAGCTTGCTAATCAAGTTATTAACTACTAACTAAAAAAATAACATATTAGTCCCAAACATAATTGGAAACTAATAAAGCTCTAAAATAAAGGAAAATTACAATAAAAGAAAAAAAATTCTAAAATAAACTCTCATTCCCATCATTCTTCCCAACTTGAGGGAGCTCATCCCGAGCAACAAAAGGTTGGGTGAGGGAAACATCGGGGGCTCCCCTACTTGAAAGGGAAGTCGTCCTTTAAAGCGTCCCACATAAGGACTCGCAAAATAGCCTTGAAGAGAAACCACAAATTTGCACCATGGCCGATGAATAGGAAATCGGCCTCTAATTGATCCAAATGAAGAAAGAACACAAGATTGACGCGAAAAGGGCCATCGATGCCAAATTTCATCCAAATTGCTCGTGATGAACCTCCTTAGCATCAAATCATGTAAAAGAGTCATGGAGCACTCCTCATAAGGAACCCAAAAAGGATTCACAAATCCCACATCAATCGTGATCACCTCACGCAACATATACTCCTCAAAGGGAACAACCACCGAACCATCATCACAAGGCTCATCATCGTGACCAAAAATGGGAAAAAAATCCATCAAATTAAATATTTCCACCTCGCGATAATGAGTGCGAATCTCCCAACCATCTTCAACAAATAAATCGAAAAAATCACATAGAAAGTACCCATCATCTTCTACCCCAAAGATAGAAATGAACTCCACAATCTCAAATGCCTCCAAATCCTTATATCGAGTACGAGTGATCCATCAATCCTCGTCGAATATGGGAAAAAAATCACAAGGAAGGAACACAGAGTCACTATTAAGCATCGTCGGGGGTCTCAACAACCTTGGAGACATCCTCGTGAAACATATCCGAAGAGCTAGTATCATCGGTGTGCGTGGGAATGACATCGGATGTAGGAGGAGGTACACCGGTGGACAAGTACTCTAAATATGGGACCAAATACCTCGCTCGTGCACGTACCCATTGTTCACATGCCATCTCCATCTCATAATACTTGGCTCGACATCTATGTAGGTGTTGACGGTACATCTCATACTCTCCAATAGAATAAGCACTATATGCTAATGTGTGAAGCTTTCAAGAGAGATATGAATCCGTTTCGGTCCAAGAAGCTTGAAGACTTTGGAGTTCCTTGATGATGGTACAACTAACCTTATCAAAATCGGCACATGCATTCATATCGAGGTTGTATTTGGTACCATCCCACAAGAATTTGGAAAAAAGGAATTCTTCGAGTGGGGGAGGGATGAAATCGTAGGATCTTGATAGATTTGGGACATATTTGTAATTATGAGAAAATGCAAGGGCTGAATTGTAATTTTCAGAATTGGTTGGGGATTAGTGTGTTGAAAAAGTCCGGGTGGTGGAAAAATTTGGTTAGGGTTTGTGATGCGGTGGGAGGTTGCTGGAGTTGAATAAGAATGTTTATTAAGGTTAGGGTTTTGAAATAGAGTGGGTTTTAGGGAATCTGGAAAATGGGGTAAATAGGGTTTGGAATTCAATTTTTTTATTGAAATTGGTAAGGGTTTGCGGAGGGATGTTTCTTGGATAGAACCGGGTGAATCTTGGATTGATCGGGGGTGAAAAACATCGACTCTTGATCATTGGCAGCACAATTACGAGAGGACGAGATTGGGAAGGTGTCAAATTGCATTAGGGCTAAAGGACAGCCCGTTGTAGAGTTTCCAGACCCTTGAGGGGTTCGTCCGAGGACGTAGGAGGTGCCCAGGGCTGTAGACGGTTGGGGCGGACCTGTTTGGCCTTGGCCCGGGACTATTCGGGTTCGCAAGTGGTACCCGGTGGCTGCGATTTGTTGTCCGCTGTTTTGTTGTGGGTTTCAAACCGGATCAGAGTGGGGTTGAAGTCGGATCTGTGCTAGTTGGTGTTCCGACTTGTTATTGCTCAGTTCCGACCGTCTGGTGTGGTTTGGGGCCGGGATGGGAGGTTTTTGGGACAAGCGAGGGTCGGGATGGGTTTCCATGTAGGGGCGACGAGTTTGGGGGTAGTTTGAGTGTGAGGGTGTGCCAGCTGCCTTTGGGGGTTTAGGGACTATTTTGGGTCTGATTGGGTGTGGCTAGATTTTTTTTTTTTGCTGTCCAGCTAGGGGTTGTGGTGGTGGGGCACCATCCTCGGTGGTGATGCATTCTTGGATGAAATTGAGGCTAGGGTTTTGGTAATGGGTCGTTAGAGTTTCGATGGTGGGACTTGTTGTACATAGAATGAAGTCGGAGTGGTCCCAACTTGAATCTGACTCGTATTTGATAATCATCCTCGCGCTAAGAATAAACGTTGCTCTGATACCAATTTGATGTGAATTTGAGTGAGAAAGCGTAAAAAGAAGAAGTTATTCTACACAACAACTAACTACACAACATCTACATTACACAACAACAACAACTAAAGAAATGAAATGGGTTTCTTTATCTCTCTCTCTTTTATTCTCTAAGTACAAATGAGGGCCAAGGGGCCTATTTATAGGGAGAGTTAGCTTGCTAATCAAGCTATTACCCAAAATGACTAAAAGGGGCAACTACTAACTAAAAAAGGACATATTAGTCCCAAACATACTTGGAAACTAATAAAGCTCTAAAATAAAGGAAAATTACAATAAAAGCAAAAAATACTAAAATAAACTCTCATTCCCATCACCTTTATTTGTGTGCTAGTGCTTATGGAAGTCGAGGAACAAGGTGAGATATGAAGGCAAAAGTCATTTTCATCCCAAAATTATTGAAGATGTTAGTGAACTGGTAAGGTTTAACAACTATGCTATGTGTGGGAGCCCATTTTTTACAAGTTCATGAGAGTAGCCGACCAAGATAACTTGAGTTATTTGGCCCGTTCCAAATCATAACTTAATTTCTACACGAGCAGTTTAGTTAGAGAAGGATACTCACAGATGTGGTCAAATCAGGTGCCAAGAATCTCGGTCGAGATATTCAAGCACTTCATGACCAATCCAAGAACTATAATGGAGTTCCTTAAACAACTCAAACTCTATAACAAGCATATCTATAAATTGTACACCCTGACCCGAGGCAAAGGGAGGAAAAATTGTAATCGTTGAGACACACTTAATAAGAACAAGTAACCTCTCCGTGGACCTAGCAAGTTGTCGAACCACGTACATCGTTGTTGTGTGTAATTCCATTTACTTTCTGCCCTTTGTGATTGTTTTCGTAGATCCTTTATGGTGAATTTTTCTGCACTCACACAATGCCTAAAGTTCCGAAGGTACTATTCTTCAAAGGTTGCCTCCTTTTCCTATAAAATGTGGTAATAAAAAAATTCAATCCCGGTGTATTGGATGCCTCCTCCAGTTGGTATGCTAAAACTCAATGTAGATAGATGTGCCAAAGGGAATCCAGGGGAGAGTGGGGTGGAGAAATTCTTAGAAATCATAAATCCGAGATGGTTATGTCTTTCTATTGCTATTTTCAGAAGTCCACAAATATTAAAGTAGAAGCTAAAGCTATTTGGGAAGGTTTGAAATTATGTGAGGTGTTGAAAGATTATCAAATTATAGTGGAATCAGACTCTAAAGTCATGGTGGATATTCTAAATGGCAAGCATGCCCCCCCTTGGTCTATAATGGTGCTTGTCAACAACATTTTGAAGACCTGTACTACCATGAGAATTTCATTTCAACATGTGTTTAGAGAGGGGAACAATCCATCAGATTATCTGACTAATTTGGGATGCAGGATCAAGTCTAGTTTTAATTCTCATCTTCTTTCTGATTTTCACAAGGATCTTAAAGGTTTGCTGGTCATGGACAAATGGAGAATTCCTTATTTCAGTAAAATAGAAATTTTTTTAGGTTTTCTTTGTTTAGATTGTTTGATCTTTTGTTTCCAAAGGGAGAACTCTCTTTTATGCTTTGTGAGCTGCCTAGGAGGGGCTTTTCCGCCTTCTCTATGCAATAATCCAGGTGGTCCTCTCCCTCTTTTCTTAAAAAAAAAGAATATATGAAACACTGAAAAGTAGAATAGTTAGAAATTGTACAAGTAGAGAAATTTAGGATTATGGCCTGCGTAGTAATCCTATCATTATATAGAACCTGTGGATTCTTCCTAATAGTTGTATGAAATAATCTTAATTTTGTCACTGATATGACAAATATATTAGTCTTTCATTAACGCTACATCCAATGAACTCCATTCATTTACATTATTACATGTGATAATCACATTTAGAGAATAACTTCATGAATCAATTTCTCAAGTACGTCTGGCAAAATATACATATAAATTATAACAACCCATCTGATCAGTCTTAAGGAGTAACAATGCATAGCAACATCGCAATTTATAAGATCTCTAAATAACCTTGTACACTACAAAAATATTAAGACAGAACGATAGCACACGAACATTATGAGATGTACCTTTTGAAAACAGAAATGTTTCTGAATAAAGGGGCATACAGAACAGGATCACTGGTGACAGCTGAAGCATTCTGGATCTCCTTTTTAGCATACACAAGTGCCTCATCCGTTGTCATTGACCATATTTGTCTCTACAAAGTTAATGTTAACCTCAATAAAGTAGTCTTATAGTTAAAAGGCAAATGCAACCTACATTATGATAATATAAAACTTGATAATCTTACCAGATGGGCCAGAGTTCTACGAGGAGGAGAGGGAGGACTTGATGGTAGATGCGTTGCAGAAACCGTTGGCTTGACATTTTTTCTTGTAGAAACTAGTTTTCCCTCTTCCACAAATGGAACCGATTGATAGAAATCGGCAGAATAATTAAGTGAACCAACAATTGGGGCAACCCGCCCAATTTCAGTTTTTCTGCTCCGTGCCAAGGGAGTGATTTTACTCAAACGAATGGTAACATTTAGGGATTTATACGATGAAGATGTTACCGGTGAGGAGAGAATCCTTATGGTCAATGGACAAGGAAGTGAAAAGGTTTGAAGCACAAAACCAGTTATTGTGATAATGGCTCCAACAAAAAACAATTTTCTACAATCAATTCTGAACATCATGCGCAATAATTTCTTCATCTCATCTCATCCTCCAATAGGAAGACTTAATTACAATCTATAAGGCTTATATATATAAACAAGTCCCAGTGGCTATATACAAGAGCTCATCTTCATAAATTTCTCTTCACCAAAGTAACTGAAGTTCCACTATTCACAAAATTCTACTCCACTGGACAATCTAGCAAAGACCATCCTATACTTCCACCATGCTCCAGTGATTGAAGAAGTGCAGATATTTCTTTGCATGTAAGAAGAAATAATATACATCAGGCCTTTGACCATGATTAAAGATAAGAATTTTGGTAAACCACCAACATGAATATGATACGCATCACTTTCACTTAACAACAAAAATACCTTAACGTTTTGATGACCTTTGGACGATTCTCTTAATAAATAATTATGGGAACTTCACTAACCCCAAAAAATAAATAAATTAATTATCCTAGCTGGTTTTGAATAAACAGTGGAATATGTATAATACATGGATGGATGTTTTGGTTTCGGTAAAATGATAAACACGCAACTGGCTAAATAGTTTGAATTTCTAAACATACAACTTAGATTAAATAGCTGATAGAGTAATATTATCCGAAATATAGAACCAAAATTAAGACGTCCATCAACTACCAAAACATGTAATCAATAAAAACTCTGTTTGTACGTTTATGTTTGTATTTATAGATATGCATGTAGGAGAAATGTGATACAGAGTATCAGAATTCATACCACAACAAAGGAAGCTCAAAGTGTGAAAAATTGGATCTGGGGACAGTTAAAAATGGATATTGACGATGAAGAAGTGAAAAAAGGTGAAGAAATAATGTCAAACGCGGTTGGAGAGAAAAAGAAGAAGAAGAGGTTGAGTGTGGAGGGAAACAAACAAGGGACGCTGACGGTTAAACTTAGTCATAATGTCTTTAGCAATTTTGTTTAATTATTTAATATTTATTTTTTTAAATATTAATTTTAGTGGCGTCGATCGGGAGACTAGTTCTTAGATTTTGAATGTTTGACGTAACTATAGTTTATCAAGACACCTGGCAAGCTCGTTCATTGTTGTTTTCTTCTTCCAAAATTCTATGGGAGTAGCAATTTTTGACCACTTGTAATAGAAAGACTAGTTAACTCCTTAATACTCCTGGGTTACGTGTCTTATATCTGAGTTAAATCTTAAGTTCGATATAATTTGTAGTCCTCACTTTAATATTTTAACTACTGAGAAACTCACCTAATGCGCGAGTCATACACTATCGTATGCAAAATAAACGAAGTTAATGAAAATATAAAAAAATGATAAAATAAATTGGACAATAGATTAAAAATTACTAGTAGTCGTGATAATTAAACATTAAGTAGAAATTTAAATACACATTGTCATGGTTCGACAAAGAGAGAAACATTAAAGTAGAAATAGATTATAATAGCAAAAGGCGTCATTTGACGATGAAGCTGACTCTCGTGAAATTGAATCTAAAATATCATTTTTTTTTTCCTTTTATCCATATTCCTACAATTAAGTAAGGAAAAACATACGTTAAAAAAATTTCTAAATATTATATTGTAAAATTAATTAACAATATAGTAGATATTATATTTGCCTTACTTGGCCATACGCTTCCTTTAAGAAATTTGTTTAATTTCAATGTTAATGGAATGAGTCGTTTTATGTGTTGTAGGAGATAGAGGAGATGTTGGGGGAATTCCCTGATTGATGAGGTGAGTGTCGTCAAGAATGATAGGATGGGGACTGAGGCTGAGTCTACTCGTTTCCTTGTATGTAAATTATATAGAATCAGAATATGAGGAAAAAAATATGTAATTGAAAAATTGGTATGAGTATCTGTATATTACCTTTCGTATATTACCTTTTGATTGGGGTTGTGACTCCTTGAAGTAGCTCCGATAGCGAAATCGATAAAAATGTTTGAGCTAGTGTAGTTTTTATAACCACGGACTAAGTTGTAGTTATTGAGCTTGAGGCGGAAGTTGTGTGAGGTACCGATGATCCTGGTGATTGCAAGTGGAAGTGGATCTTCGGTTACCTGGAGAAAATAATAAAGATATTATGTGGGAAAATAAATTGTATTTAATGAATACTATCAGGGTCCATTTGGTTGGCTTTTTTTGCCTAGGCAAATGAGATTTGCACCCACTTTTACCCACAAGTGTTTTGTTTGATATCCATTTTCGCCCATGGCAAAAATTGCCAAAAAATGGTCAAGTGACCTCATTTTGCCCAATTTCGTGTGTATTTTTTGCTTTGTTATTTGGGTTGGCAAATTTTGCCGGGAGAAATGAGCGGGATGGTGAAGTGATGTTGCTGATGACACTTTGATTTAAGAGGGCGTACTGTTGGTTGGTAGATTACTCTTTGATGGCTCAAAATCCCATTGGTTTTTCTCAATCGGCTGAAGAAGAAAGGGAGGAGAAGAAGCGTGCTTCGGTAATTTTCTTCTACATCATTTTGTTCTGTAATTATAAGTTGTATATCAACTGATAATCTGGGGTTTGAGTTCTACTACATCAACTGATTTTGTTCTTCTACATCAACTGATTTCGTAATCTAGGGTTTGAGTTTTATTATCTGGTTTGAGTTCATTTTTTTTCTGCTGTCGATTTTACAGAGTAGGGTATAGTTTTTAGTCCATACTGTTGTTACTTTAATCCAATGTTTTAATCTAGGGTTTGAGTTCATATTTTTGTTGATTTCAAACTTTCTATGGTTTAGTATGCTTTGATATATCTAGGGTTTGATTATTCCTAATTTATAAAATGGGGATGTGAACTGGATTTATTTTATTCTGTTATTATGTGTTGAAATGGGCTGAATAAAAAAAAGTTATCTATTTCGTACAAAATGGACGTCGCAAAAAATATACAATACTAAATAATATATACCCTTCGCATTTTTAAATATGTAAATGCCAAAAAACTACATCCGAGAAAAGAAATTTTTTTTTATTTGTTAATAATTATTTGTGTAACACACATTTATCCCTCAATATAGGAAACCTATTCTCCGAGTTATTCGTTTGAATCAATTTGTTCCGGTAAGTTTTTCGTTGTTCTCCTTTTATTTTTTTGTTAATTGTTAACGATTATAACTTTTGTCCTCGTTTTTAATTTTTTCAAATTAATATCAAATAATGAGCTTTGTGAATCATTATTTTGTTGGGAAAAATGCTTAAATATAATTCCAAAATACAATGTAAACGTTTTGGTGTTGCTTGGTCGATGGTAATATGGACGATAGTTATCTATCCACAAATAAGGTCATTATTGAACATTCCTAGGGCACCTCAGTATAATTGGGATGAGCATCGTAAGCAATTCTTGTTTCGAATGTACGGGATGAGTGATCGTTTATTCCATGATTCATTACGTATGAACATTGGTTCATTTTATAGGTTATGTGATCGCCTCCATGCATTTGGGCTAAATCATTGTCGATCAGTTTTGGTTGAGGAACAAGTTGTAATTTTCTTGAATATTATTGGTCATGATGAGCGTTGTCAAACCGAGAGTAACACTTTTTATAGATCAAATCATACAATTAGTTTGTACTTTCATAAAGTATTGGTGGTCTGCCTAATGTTGTATAAGGAAATTCACATAAATGCAACACATGATAACTCCCCGAGCGATAATCATGGTAAAAAGAAGTTGGTATCATTACTTTTCGATAAGAAAATTCATTCTCAATAGATTAACTAGTTATTAAATTTTTAAATGGATTGTATGCAATAACACATGTCATATCTCAAGAGGATGCCATAGGAGCGATATACTGTACACACATATCTGTGAATGTCCCCCTTGTCGATCAACCTAGGTATCGTAATCGAAAACAAGTCATCTCTCAGAATGTTCTAGTAGCATGCACGTTCAACATGAAATTTACATATGAGTTGTCCGGATGGGAGGGGTCAGCACATGATGGTCGTGTACTTAGGGCGACTATACAACGACCAGGATGATCATTTGAAATGGCCTAGGATAGGAGGGATCAATACACGATGGTCGCCCTACATTCTTTAGGTGATGTTGTCCATGTGATGGAATGGTTAGCTCCAAGAAAAGGAAATATTCCTTGTGATGATCATTTTAAATGGACTAGGTTATATGATAAACGTTGCGATTTGGAGTGTTACTATAATTGGCATGGTTTTGTCGTGCCACGAGCAAAATCTGCAAAATATTGCAAAGATCCAACCAATGATAATGAGAAATGTATTCGTCTAATACAACGGGAAATTGACCAGATGGAAAAAATATTACTGCACTGGCATTGTAAACATCTGATAAACACGAAAATTGACGATCCAATGTATGCATCGGATCTGAAACTTTCGGACTACAAAATGGACGATTCAGATATGGATTTTATTCAACATCTACCAAACGTGTTGATGGGTGATGAGAATGCATACTATTATGATCCGTGGTTTCCCAGGAAACCACGAAGTAATTAATATGTAACTTTATTTTCTTTTTGTTTAATATGGGTTTATTAGGTAAATTTTAATATTTAATTTTGAGTTCTAAAATTTACTTTTTATTTTTTGAATTTTTGATTTTTAATTTGGTTGTATAACATAATTCCACAACATTATCAACAGGTCTTTTTAAAATAATTTTGTCCACATTATTTTATCAACAGGTCATTTTAATTTCAATAGGTTTTGTACAAATAAATGTGCTCTCATCCGAAATAGATTTTGTCCAAATAAATGCCATTTTAAGAAGTTTATTTAGTTAAGATGAATACAAATGTACATGACAGTAACTATATCCAACAAAAAAAATTTGGGTTCATCCACATTCAAAGGAGGCATCTGACTTGACTCGCAGTCAAAATCATTGTTTTAGCCATGTCCATTACCTAGCCTAGGGGTTGGGGTTATATTTCCGTCATTAATGGGTGTCGATCTTTGAAATTTAGGTTTTGGATAAAAACGCATTTAATTGAAAGCTCGTGTAATAAACTTAGATTATTAGGCCTTTAACTTTCTTTGCCACAAAACATTAGTGTTTATAGCGATATTCCAAAATAAATCCATTTGTGACCGTTTTCAGTTGAAAGTTTAATCTTTCATTGTTGAATTAATTATCTTCATATTTGATGTTTATAATTGATTGAATATGCTCGGTTAAATGTTTTCGAACCAAAATTCTTAATAGGCGTTATTTAGCCCATGGCGGGGATATGGTCTTAATCTCATTTATTAATCTTGTTTAGTTTTAATTAGCGTAATTAATTCTTTTTCCCATTTTTCTCCTTTTAAACCATCATCACCTTTTACACTTTTATTTTTGAAGTAATAAATCAATTAAATTATGTCAAACATTCCCTATGGATTTTCGATACCCGGACTAGCCGCTATACTCCATTTGAGTGTAGTTAAAGTTTAGATTTTTTACATCATGGTCGGAAGTCGATAATAAAGATTGGCGTATCTACACAGTTGCTCGATTTTTGCTTCATCAAAATGGCGTCGTTATCGGAGAGTGTTTGTTATAGATTGTAATTCTTTTATTATTTCATAGTATTTGTTTCTTTGTATTTGTATTCTCTGTTTTTCCTTTTTTTTACTTGTGCCAAATTATTTCGAGAATCTTAAAATTTTGGCACTCGTCGCGTTTTTGAGTTGCCTAATTTGAAATGTCTCGCTATAACTCTTTAGATAACCTTAATTGTTATGAGAATGGTTTTCCAAGTTACACTACCAAAACTATGTGAGAATGCCTACAAATTCTTGAAAATGAATGTATTGAGCGGGAAATTCAAGAATTTATAGGTAATCCCTCATCGCCATGGGAAGGAACTTTGGGGAGCAGGGAATCCTCTAGCTATAAGAAAACCTCTTAAGAAAATGTTATGTCTTCTTATTGGTTTGATCATGAGTTAGCTTTCAAGGACTTGAATGATCAATCCGAGATTCTTAAATCTTGGTCTTTAGAAATAAATGGCCAACTCAATGAGATTATTTCCTCTTCACAAAGCCCGGTTGAGGTTGAAACTTGCATTTCACCTCTACCCCTTTTTTAGGAAGAAAAAATTGAGATTGATCCCAACACTTTCGAATTTTAACCTCTTATTAATATTTCAAATTCTTTTGAGGTTGTAAGTCCTTTGTTTCCTTGGTTCCCCACTATTATTGAACTATTAAATTTATCACAATAATCGGTTGAAAGTCTTGATGACTTTGACCCGATTCTTGAACGAGAATGTTATTTTGAGATGCTTCATCTCAAGGGCTATTCACTTGCACTTTCCCCACCTCCCCTTCCAATTGAAAAATCTTGGTGATGTGATTTTAATTTTCTCGGGATTAATGAGGTCTTGGCACCCTTAGCATCCAAAACCCCCATCACCCTCCTCAAACCTTTAATAGATGATGGTTCTTCTCTTCCGCCGTACACATACCTTATGTTATTCAAACAGAATTTTTATTTTTCGGAAGGTATGAACTCAATTGAGGGACCGCCAATTTTCTCTCAAAGTCAAATCATTGTTTGGGCAGGCCCTCAGAAATTTCAACTCCTTTTGTATAGTTAATTGAGTAATTGAAATTTAGGTTGTACATAACTAATCCTTTTTTTATTATTTATTTTAATATAGCTTTTAGTGTAATTGGTTATTTTTTTCTTTATTTTTTGTGTATGTGATTAGGCATAAATTCTGATTAGGCATAAATTCTTCCCAATTTATCCCTCAATTTAGTTACTTTTAGCACCTCGAACAACGTAATCGAGTTGACTTTATCTCATAATCTTGCTATTGACTTATCCTAATGAGTACACCGAGTTTCTGGTATTTCGTATTGCTTTTACAGGTATTTGATGCCAAGAAACGAAAGAATTAGACCGAAAGAATAAAGGAAGAAAAGAAGGAAAGTCAAAAGGGCAAAAGCATAAATTCTATCCGGAATTCGGATGAGGTACCTAAAGAGAAGTTGAAGATATCACATTCATGAGCACATAGAAAGAAACGACACCTCAATCAAAATCCCGGAACAAAAGATATGAGCAGTCAAAGTTGAGAAAGAAAGTCAAACATGCAGACCGGTCTGCCCCTACCCCGGACCGGTCCGCTGTGCAAAGCTCCAGAAGACCCCGGATCGAAAGCATACTGAAGAAGGGTGAAAAATAAAAGAACCGATCCGCCCCGGACCGATTCGCCAAAAAATAAAAGGAACCGATCCGCATTGGAGGCAGACCGGTCCGCCTAAGGCTCAGACCGGTCCGGCCATCGAGATTCTCAAATCTTATCTTCTCCTAAAAGGAGTCCTAATGCAACTGACACTCTTGAATTGTTGTAGGGTATAAAAACCCGTTTTATTATCATTATTTGCACGGGGAATTAGGGAGAATTTTAGTAAATTTTCCATTCTTTTCCAGAAACCCTAGTTTTGATACAGTTTATTCTTTTAATTCCAAGATTAAAGCTTTGTTCAGATTTCAGTGATTACCAGTAATTCTAGTTAATGCTTTGAATGCGTTGGTAAGATTAGTAAGTAATTTCATCTGTTTAATTCTTTTTTTTTACATCAATTCACAAGTTTTCCTTAGATTAATCATGATTTTCTGCAAATCAAACACTGTTTTCATTACTTTCAGCATGCTAGGCTAGATTTTCTAAGGCCGGGATACATGAACCCAGCCTGATGTGTTAGTTGCATGTGTATAACATTAATCTTCTAAATTTAGTGATTGATTACGACCGTATTGCGTAGGAACACAACAATTGTAGATCTTTATATCTTGTTTGCCTCTGGGTAACCGGGATGATTTAGAATACAATTCGAGTGTCACTATCGCGATACCGATTTACTCGTCCTCATATTAAGTATGACGCGGGATTGAATCTCGTATACGTAATGCTTGGGAGTACTAAATTCTGGGTCAAATTAATCAGTTAAATTTACGATTAGTATTATAACTGCAATACACTATGGTTGGGGGATTGTATTCCCGTCCTATTTTTCTCATACATAGTTTAAAGTTTTAAATCAATTTTCATTAGCAATTTAGGTAATTTAGTATAATTTCATCTTTTCATAATTCCACAATTGCATTTAGTTTAATCAATTCCAAAACCAAATCATTTTCTCTTTTTCTTTTTAGAGTCAAAGTTAGGATTCCTTCGTCTTTTCCCGTCGTCACAACTTCGTTGTCTTAGTTCCATGAGCATCGATACCCGACTTATCGGATTATTACTTGAGCGACAGGATTGCACTTGAGCCTAGAGTGAACGCATTTCTGAGACATATTCTTAGTCGTGTCAAGTTTTTGGCGCCGTTGCCGGGAAATTAAGTAGACTTAGGATTAGATCGAGCCAATCTAAAACTTTGACCAAATATTCCAAAAATCCAAAAACATAAAAAAATTCAAAAAGCACAAAAAGATTCACCACCATCTCTCATAAGCTTTTAATGCAAAATTCTAAACTTACTCCCACACCCCATAATACTCCAACCAGCATTCACGAAAATCCAATAGTTGAGTACAACCCCGATAGCCCTCACACTCCAAACGCCCCACAGTTCTGGATCCCACCTCCCACACCGTCACACTCAATCTCAAACAACACTCCATTTTCCTTCTTAGGACACACCTCCGAGCACACTTCAAGCACACCAAGTGAGAGCACCGAGTCGTTAAGTGAGAGAGAGATGTCACAACACAGTAATGCACCTGCTGGTGAGGAAGAGGCCCCGTACTGCCCGCTGAGAGAATTTTTATATCCCGAGCGCACTGTCACTCCGGGATGCATTATACTCCCGTATAATGCCGGGTAATTTCGCTTTAAAAATGGGATGATCCAGATGTTACCACATTACCATGGTATGGATTCTGAAAAGCCATACCTCCACATTAGGGAATTTGAGGATGTGTGCGATACTCTCAATGATCAAACTTGCACACAAGAGGTAATCCGCCTCAAACTCTTCCCCTTCTCGCTCAAAGATAAAGTTAAGACCTGGATATGGTCTTTACCTCCAAGCTCGATTCCATCTTGGAACGAGTTGCAATCGTGATTTCTCAAGAAATTCTTCCCACCACATCGAACAATCTCTATAAAGGCTCAAATTCAAGCGTTCAGATAACCTGAAAATGAGTCATTTCATCGATATTATGAGCGTTTCAATGAGTTAGTTACTTTATTCCCCCATCATGGATTTGATGCAGCGCAAATCATCTATTTTCTCTATAATGGGCTGAATCTTAACTCCAAGCAACTTGTTGAAACCATGGGAAGTGGTCCCTTTGTCGACTTAGACGCCCACGATGCTGAGCTTCACCTGAGGTATGTTGCCGAGACTACCCAATCCTGGGATACATCTGACCCTAATGCTCAAAATTGAAATTGCCAAGTGACCACCACTCCGTCAGCGTTCGTCCTATTTCATGTAGAAAAGAGTTCTATAGCAGACAGTCGGATCGATATACTTGAGAAAGAAGTGCGAGACCTACGTGGGATATGTGGAAGAGGACCAACTGGATCCCTACCAAACCCCATTAAAAAGTTGTGTGCAGTTTGTGAGGCAGGTCATTCAACTGAGGAATGTCCGACTATACCCGCCTACAAAGTGATGCTTCAAGATCAAGTTAATGGTATAGGAGGTTTTGAGGGTAATTTCGGTGCACCGCACAGGAACTCTTACAATCCTTCATGGAAAAACCATCCTGGTTTTAGCTATGGACAACAACATACTACGATGAACCCTACTTACCATGTTGCCCCTCCTCCACCACAAAACTTTTAACAAGCCACACACATGCAAGGACATGTGCAAGCACCACCACCTTAAGGATCTTATATCTCGCCACCGCGAAGAACTCTCGGGGATACCATAAATTAATTTATCGCAAGTCAGATCGCAACCAATGTTTATGATCGTCTGATTAGCGACATAAATACAAATCTATCAAAGATACAATCCTCGTTGAGTGTCCAAGAGAAGGGCAAGTTTCTTGCCCAGGGCCAAAGACCTCCCCAAGGTAAAACTAGTGTTAGCTCCACTTCTACTGAATATCAGGAGAAATGTCAAGCTGTGACCACTCTTCGTAGTGGGAGAGTCGCTGATTTATCACCTCCCCCACATGACACAACGAATGATAAGGAGATTTCGCCCGGCATGAAAGAGGACGAAGATGTCCCCTTAAATAAGAGTGACAAAGAAGACGCTAGTGAGCCCGAGGTAGTAGTGAAACCACCCTCGACGGAACCATTTCCTCAAAGGTTGATTCCTTCCCATAAAGGAAACCCATGTGAAGACGTGCTAGAAGTGCTAAAGCAAGTAAATCTGAATTTACCTTTCCTCGATGCCATTAAGCAAATTCCATATTATGCTAAAGTCATCAAAGACTTGTTGACGGTAAAGAGAAAGATGAAGGTAAAGAAGAATGTCTTTCTAGCCCAGAACGTGAGCTCCATTCTACTAAATGATCTTCCGCCTAAATTCAAAGATCCCGGTGCACCCACCATTTCCTGCATCATTGGAGAAAACAAAATCGAGAAGGCCTTACTTGACTTGGGAGCAAGTGTCAATATCCTACCTTACTCCATCTATAAGAAACTTGACTTGGGCGACCTCAAGCCCACAAAGGTCACTCTCCAATTAGCGGATCGAACAGTGAAGATCCTACGAGGCATAGTCGAGGACGTGATCGTCCAAGTTGACAGTTTTTACTTCCCGATAGATTTTGTCATTTGGGACACGGAGCCCTCCTTCAACTCGAGCAATCATGTTCCCATCATCCTTGGGCGCCCTTTCTTAGCTACGGCTAACACAATCATCAATACTTGGAATGGGCGAATGCAACTCACCTTTGGGAACATGACCTTAGAGACTAACATCTTCCACATCGCCCAACATACGGGGGAGGAAGATGATCTTCACGCGGTGAGCTTCATAGATGAGATAGTGGAGGAGTACTTTGAGGAGAATTATTGTGGCGACGCCCTTAGGGTCCTGTCTAGTGTCGATCCACGAGAGTGAGGGGACGTATACCGACTTCGAGAGGGAGGTTAGGGAGTTGAGAGAATTACTCAATGAGAGAGCGTCGGACGAGGACGCGAGAGATGTTAATTGGGTTTCTAGATTCGAGGAATTACCACCGAGGGATACACGTATGGTTCCCTACAGTGAAAAATTTCTAACCATCGAATTGAAGAAACTCCCCTCCCATATTAAATATGCATACCTAGGAAGGATGAGATTTCCTGTTGTTGTCTCCTCTAGCCTAGACGACGAACAGGAGGGTAAACTATTAGAAATTCTGAGGAAGTACCAAAGTGCTTTTGGTTGGTGCATTGTCGATTTGAAGGGGATAAGTCCTTTGACTTTCACTCACAAGATCCATCTCAAAGAGGATGTCAAGCCCTCAAGAGAAATGCAAAGAAGGTTAAATCCTAACATGAAAGAAGTAGTGAGAATTGAGATTATAAAGTTATTAGATGCTGGGATTATCTACCCAATCTTGGATAGCAAGTGGGTGAGCCCCATTCAAGTCGTCCCGAAGAAGTCGTCCATGATAGTGATTGAGAATGCTAAGGGAGAGCTAGTCCCCCAACGTACCACCACCGGGTGGCACGTCTGCATTGATTACCGGAAACTCAATGCGGGAACTAGGAAAGACCATTTCCCCTTACCATTCATTAATCAAATGATTGAGAGAGTAGCGGGCCACCCTTACTATTGCTTCCTTGATGGTTATTCCAGATATAACCAGATTGAGGTAGATGTACTTGACCAGGAGAAAATGACTTTAACTTGCCCTTTTGGTACGTTTGCCTACAAACGTATGCCATTCGGCTTATGTAATGCACCCGCGAACTTCCAAAGGTGCATGTTGAGCTTATTTAGCGACATGGTCGAGAGAGGACTCGAAGTGTTCATGGACGATTTTAGCGTTTTTGGCACCTCTTTCGATCATTGTCTAGAGGAACTATAACAAGTACTTGCCTGGTGTGTGGAAAAGAACTTAGTGCTGAATTGGGAGAAATGCCATTTCATGGTCACCGAGGGAATAGTTCTTGGCCACATAGTATCATCCAAGGGAATAAAAGTTAATAGGGCAAAAATCGATGTCATAGCTGATCTTCCCCCACCAAAATTGCTTAAGGACGTGCGATCTTTCTTGGGCCACGCAGGGTTTTATCGAAGGTTCATTAAGGACGTTAGCGCCATCACTAGACCCTTAAGCAACCTACTCATGAAGGATACCCCATTCGAGTGGATGGAAGCATGACAAAGCTTTTTTGAAAAACTGAAAACCATGCTTGTGTCCGCTCCCATCATGCAAGTTTCGGATTGCTCTTTGCCATTCGAACTTATGTGTGATGCTAGCGATTATGCGATAGGGGATGTTTTTGGCCAAAAAAAAGATAAGCAAGCTCATGTCATCTACTACGCTATTCGGACTCTAATCGGACTACAACCCAATTACTCTACCACGGAGAAAGAGTTACTAGCGGTAGTCTTTGCCCTTGATAAATTCTGGTCATATCTTATCGGTTCTCCCATTACTTGCTTCACCAACCACGCGGCATTGAAATACTTACTTGCAAAGAAAGATGTCAAGCCGCGCCTTATAAGGTGGATCCTACTCTTACAAGAGTTTAATCTCTCCATTAAAGATAAGAAAAGAGTAGAAAACGTCGTTGCCGACCACTTATCACGGCTTTCGTCCGATGTACCTAGTGATCCCATACCCATAGACGAATACTTTCCAGATGAGCAACTTTTTGCTGCCTCTTCTTTTCCCTGGTTTGCGAATATAGTGAACTACCTTGTCACGAGAACCGTCCCTCCCGACTGGACACCGCAAGATAAAAAGAGGTTTATTACTTGGTCGCGCATGTTCTTCTATGACTATCCATTCCTTTTTAAATATTGCGCCGACCAAATCATCCGACGATGTGTACCGGATGACGAGATCCCAAAAGTCATCCAGTTTTGTCATTCAGAAGCTTGTGGAGGCCACTTTTCGACGAAAAAGACGACCGCTAAAATTCTGCAATGCGGCCTATATTGGCCCACAATATTCCGGGATGTAAACGATGCTTGCAAATATTGCAATAGGTTCCAACGGATGGGAGCCGTTACTCGATGAGACATGATGCTTCTTACCCCCATACTCATCATTGAGATCTTCGACTGTTGGGGTATTGACTTCATGGGTCCCTTCCCCCCATCCTTTGGTTTCCTATACATCCTTGTCGCAGTAGATTACGTTTCTAAATGGGTGGAAGCTATAGCTACCAAGACGAATGACAACAAAATGGTGATAAAATTCCTGTAGGGACACATACTTTCCCGCTTCGGTGCACCGAAAGCGATAATTAGCGATAACGGCACGCACTTTTGCAATAGGCCATTCGATAAGCTAATGAGAAAGTATGGTGTCATTCACAAGGTTGGAATGACTTATCACCCACAAACTAATGGGCAGGCCGAACTAACAAATTGGTAAATCAAGAACATTCTTGAAAAGACCGGCAATCCTACCCGAAAAGATTGGTCACTTAGATTGAACGATTCGCTATGGGCCTATCGCACCGCATATAAAAATCAACTCGGCATATCCCCTTTCCGCTTTGTGTATGGAAAATCTTGCCATCTTCCCGTTGAATTAGAGCACAAGGCGTATTGGGCAATTAAGCAATTGAATTATGCCATGGACAAGGCCGGTGAAGCCCACAAGCTTCAATTGAATGAGTTAGAAGAACTACGCAATGATGCATATGAGAATGCTAAGATTTCCAAAGAAAGGATGAAACCCGCACACGATAACATCATTCGATGCAAAGAGTTTCTTCCCGGGCAAAAAGTTATTCTCTATAACTCTCGGCTTCATCTCTTTCTGGGCAAGTTACGATCACGATGGTTTGGCCCGTTCGTGGTGAAGAATGTTTTCCCTCACGGAGCTGTTGAATTAGACAATTTAAAAGGGGAAAATACATTCAAAATGAATGGACAACGCCTAAAGCCATATCTAGAGGCGTGTGTGGAAGAAGTCGACACCATCTGGTTGTCGGACCCCATTTACGGGGTAGAGTGAGCTATTACAGTGAGGTCGTCGCACCCCCGACGCGTGTGAGGTGAGAGTCGAGTGTGTAGAGAGAGTCGTGTGTGTAGTGAGCGTTGATAGGATTAGGGTACATTCGGGACAAAGCATTCACATTTTTGAAAAGTGAGTCAAATCGTGTTGACCATTGGTATCGAGAGGTTTTGGACCAAAATTGATCGGGAGTATGTTGTGAAAGCGAAATTTTTTGGAGAAGAGTGTTCGAAACCAAGTTAGGGGGAAAATCCAGCCCAAAAACCCTGGGCCGGACCGGTTCCTTTATTTTAGGGCCGGACCAGTCCGCCCCGAATCGGTTCCTTTAATTTTATGGCAGACCGGTCCGCTAGTCGGATTTGCCTGAATATTAAAGGACCAGATCGGTCTGCCTTCTGCAGATCTGTTTTTAACCCTTCCCAAGGTTCACCCCCTTCTCCCTAATCCTCTTCATTCCCTCCAATTCGTCTTCCCAACTCCCAACCCTACCCTTTCCCTCCCAAATTCACCCCCTTTTCCCTCCAAACCCTTTCCCCTCCAATTTCAACCCCTACACTCACCCCTTCACCTATAAATACACACCCATACCCTTCCTTTCTCTTCACACCTTCAACCAAAATCCTCTCTTCTCCCTCCCTAGTTTTCCAAGCAAAAATCCCTCCTATTATCGTGGCCCAATGCGCTTCCCCCACCAAGTATGACTCCATCGACATCCACCCCTCCGGCCATGGAGAATTCCACTCCCGCCAAGAGGAGCGATGGTGCCATCGGTTCTTCGGTTTGGATCACAAACTCCATATGGAGCGCGCTGTCCAATGAATCGGGCTGCCCAACTCCGTCATCGCCCTATTCATGGCTCGGGATTGGTGCCGATTCTTTAACGAACCCTATGAAGCGATTTGGGCAATCGAAGTCCGATCATTTTATGGCACCCTTATTAGGACGGGCCAATTCGAGGCCCAAGCTTTACGTGGATGGGAATGTCATCCCATTTTCATTGGCTCTTCTCACGGCCAAGTTGGCCGAGTATGATGTTTCGGACGTTCCCGAATTCACCTATCCACGAAACGTTCCCCCGGCCGCCAAAGAGGTGATCATGGCACGCATTGCACCGGATGTGACTTGGACGGGGAAAACCGTCGCCGTTGGACGCCTTAACGAGAAAGCGCGCCTCACTTTTCAAATTGTGTGCGCCAATATATTGCAAACGTCCAACAATTCCGCCATGCGGCCCCGACAAGCCACTTTAACCTATCACCTCTTTGACCCCCATACTTCCATCCACTTGGCCCGCACTTTATACGCCGATATCATCAACGCGTCCTTGGATGAGAAGGGTACTGCCCCACTTCCCTATGCCCGTTTGATCACTTCTATCCACAAGGATGCTGAAATAGCGGCGCCGCTCGATCATACTCGCATTCCTGGTCCTTTTGGACAAGGGACCCTCACTAAGAGCGCTAAACAGCTAGTTGTCCTAAGGGCACGGCGAGGAGATGATAGTGAAGAAGAAGCTGCCCCGAGCGTGAGCGACGAGGAAGAAGAGGCAGCCGGTGTGGATGTCGAAATGGGGGATGTTGGTCCGGATGAATAGTCGACGAACGAGGAGGACGACCCAGATTTTGAGTGGGCGGGTAAAGACCTCACCAACCGAATGGCGGCACTGTAGACGAACTTTGGCAACTTTTTAACCGATTACCGTCACGACACGAGCTTGATAATCCGTTTCCAAGCGGACATATATCGACGCCAAAGAGATCCTAATGGGCCACTGTTACCCTATTTCTATGACCCCTATGGCCCCGATGCGCCCGGTTCTTCCCATCCCCCGCCCCAGTGAACCTTGATGTGGTTATGGCAGTTTTTATGTACTTTTCCCTGTTCACATTGTTGTCTGTTTTTCCTGTAATCGTACCACAGTCTTGTTTGCTATAAAATCTGCATTTTTCTCCATTTGTTTGTTTTATTTATCGCACTTATTATTTTGCCTTGTTTAGATTTTAGTCCTTTTTCCTTGAGGACAATGCAAAAGTCTAAGTTAGGGGGGTCACAAGTGCGTATTTCTAAAACTTCACAAATTTTCAAAAATGCCCAGAAATTTCCAAAAAATAATCATAAAATTTTGAAAAACCCAAAAATATTTTTGTTCAAAATAAATAAAAATTGGAATTCAAAATTTTCAAAGATATCATTAAAAGTTGGTTTAAAGTCTCAAGTTGTAAAAATTAACATACACAAAGACGAAATTGACTAAAGATGGAAATTGAGCGAAAATTAACGACTTAACGAATAAGTGTGGAGATTAACAAACCCGGTGAGATTCGAGCCTATCACTTTTTGCGAGTTTTTAAATCAATCCGAGTTAATTGTTAACTCAAAGTTCTTTTTAGCGCGTAAAAAGTCATCGAGGATCTCAATCCTTTCATTTTGATCGGTAATGAAAGACGAGTGTGATATTGCTTTGAAAAACGTGCCAAAATTGATCTCTAAAGTTAAATTCATCTCGAAACGCATATGGTAACACAATTGGTATTTTGGACAATGAAGTAGGCCCTCGTTTGTCACCCAAAAATATTGGCCAGAAAAAGTAGCGAAAAATTACCCCTTTTGTAACCCAATTTGAGCCAAACAAATTGTCCCTTTCGTTCGATAACCCAAAAAACCCAAATAGCCCGGAATTGCGAAAAATAGAAAAATTTAGAATTAAGTCCAAAAAGTGCATATAAAGGGGTAAGAAAAAAATAGATATGCTCAACAAAAATAGCAAGAAAAGAAAAGAAGTGAAAACATAAAAAAATAGAGAAAAAGAAAAAAAAATGAGCAATAGCCCAGAAAAAGCACAAATGGACATCATAAATGACTTTTCCAATTCCAACCTTCCCTACCATTTTCATTTTATCCCATATACCTTAAAACCCGAAAAAGTCCTAACCGAGTCTAAATTGCGATATTGGTTACCGCGTGGAGAGCTAATACACCAAAAGATAACGAAGGAGATTAAATGCGCAGAAAAAGAGGCAATGTTCCCATTTTTAAAATCGTAATCTGTTGATGAGATCCTTTTACCATAAATTTTCGTCTTTCTACTTGTATGAGTGACTTTGCGTCCATTACATTTACTCTTTATATCACGCATATAGAGAGAATAGCCACATTCCGAGTGATTCATTTGAGAGAGCATTCTGTGAGAATTTGAAATCAAAATGAACTTTCGGGTAAGTAACGTAATGATCAATCGGTGAAAATTGGCGGTTATATTTTCGGCTTCGCACACACGCACTATGATTTGAGACTATTGAACATGACTTGATGATGACTACTTTCTGGGAAGGTTTGAATTGTACAATTTTTGCCTATTTTGAATTTTCTTTGAGTCGAATTTTGTGGGTATATTCACTGCAAACCCTCACGAGACACAACTCGGCCTACTAGGGTAACCTAGGGATTTAAAGGCTTGTTGCATACGCTAAATGTAATCGCTTGCCCGCGAAAAAGGTATTCTATCTTAATAAAATGTTTTTCAAGAGTTGAGACTTGCTAGGATTCTTTTACATTGTTCGGGACGCGCAAAGTTCTAAGTGGGGGGTTTGATTAGGCATAAATTCTTCCCAATTTATCCCTCAATTTAGTTACTTTTAGCACCTCGAACAACGTAATCGAGTTGAATTTATCTCATAATCTTACTACTGACTTATCCTAACGAATACACTGAGTTTCTGATATTTCGTATTGTTTTTATAGGTATTTGATGTCAAGAAACGAAAGAAGGAGACCGGAAGAATAAAGGAAGAAAAGAAGGAAAGTCAAAAGGGCAAAAGCATAAATTCTATCCCAAATTCGGATGAGGTACCTAAAGAGAAGTTGAAGATATCAATTATGAGCACATAGGAAGAAACGACACCTCAATCGGAATCTCGGAACAAAAGATATGAGCAGTCAAAGTTGAGAAAGAAAGTCAAATAGGCAGACCGGTCCGCTGTGCAAAGATCCAGAAGACCCCGGATCGAAAGCAAACCGAAGAAAGGTGAAAAATAAAAGAACCGGTCGGCCCCGGATCGGTTCGCCAGAAAATAAAAGGAACCGATCCGCATTGGAGGCAGACCGGTCCGCCTAAGGCCCGAACCGATCCGGCCATCGAGATTCTCAAATCTTATCTTCTCCTAAAAAGAGTCCTAATTCAGCCGACACTCTTGAATTGTTGTAGGGTATAAAAACCCGTTTTATTATCATTATTTGCACGGGGAATTAGGGAGAATTTTAGTAAATTTTCCATTCTTTTCCAGAAACCCTAGTTTTGATACAATTTATTCTTTTAATTCCAAGATTGAAGTTTTGTTTAGATTTCAGTGATTACCAGTAATTCTAGTTAATACTTTGAGTGATTTGGTAAGATTAGTAAGTAATTTCATCTGTTTCTTTCTTTTTTTTTACATCAATTCACAAGTTTTTCTTAGATTAATCATGGTTTTCTGCAAATCAAACAATGTTTTCATTACTTTCAGCATACTAGGCTAGATTTTCTAAGGCCGGGATACATGAACCTAGCCTGATGTGTTAGTTACATGTATATAACATTAACCTTCTAAATTTAGTGATTGATTACGACCGTATTGTGTAGGAACACAACAATTGTAGATCTTTATATCTCGTTTGCCTCTGGGTAACCGGGATGATTTAGAATACAATTCGAGTGTCACTATCGCGATACCGATTTACTCGTCCTCAGATTAAGTATGACGTGGGCTTGAACCTCGTATACGTAATGCTTGGGAGTACTAAATTCTGGGTCAAATTAATCAGTTAAATTTACGATTAGTATTATAACTGCAATACACTAGGGTTGGGGGATTGTATTCGCGTCCTGTTTTTCTCATACATAGTTTAAAGTTTTAAATCAATTTTTATTAGCAATTTAGGTAATTTAGTATAATTTCATCTTTTCATAATTCCACAATTGCATTTAGTTTAATCAATTCCAAAACCAAATCATTTTCTCATTTTCTTTTTAGAGTCAAAGTTAGGATTCCTTCGTCTTTTCCCGTCGTCACAACTTCGTTGTCTTAGTTCCCTGAGGATTGATACCCGACTTATCGGATTATTACTTGAGTGACAGGCTTGCACTTGAGCCTAGAGTGAACGCATTTCTGAGACATATTCTTAGTCGTATCAGTATGCTTGGTTCTGAAAATTTTTGTAGGTTCAACGAACTGAAATTTACGAAGATTGTGCGTCCCGGGCATGTGATTGTTATAAATAAAAAAAAAATAACTCACAAAATATCTTCTTCTTCTTTTCATACATTCATCTAAACTTCTATGCATATATTTCCATTTTTTTATGTATGTGTGTGTGTGTCTCCCATTGTAAATATAATCCTTACATTAGTATTATATGGTATATACTTATATATACTTATTTCATCCTTACTTTTTTTTAATGTATATTCTTTTTTTATGTATTGTAATTTTTATAAATATTATTGAGTTATTCATATATAGTTTTTATTTAATTTTATTTTAACTTTTTTTTTAATTCCCACACAATTTTCCCATTATAACCAGGAATAGGTCTTGGCTCATAAAACAAGCAGGTCTTGGCTCATAAAACAAGAAGGTCTCGGCCATTAAAAATGCAAGCAGGTCTTTACTTGAATAAAAATAAGAAGCAACAGGGAGTAAGTGTGGAGAAAACAGGACATGCGGTCGATCGACCCTCCAATGGCGGTCGAATGTTAGGAAGTCTCTGTCCCAGACCCATGGCAAAAATCCAGAAACCCGATCGACCGATCCCCATCCCGTGATTGACCAGTCCCAGCTTCATGTGCATACTAGCTTGGTTCCAAGGCAAATTTTTAAAGGGAGGTCAACCGGGTTCCCACCCGCGGTCGACCGGGGCAAGCCGGTACTTGGCATATATTTTTTTTGTTGTTAACTTCGATTATACTCCTCTACTTTCCTCCCCCATTTCGTGCCCTTATTTTTTTCCCACCAAATTCACCGTTTTTACACATCTAAGGTATAAATTCTTCCTATGTTTATTGTCTTTTTTTTGTTATAGGTTGATAATTGTCTTGATTCTAAGGAATTATGCATATTTTAAAAATTTGTGAAGTTTTTTTTTGTTGGGTATGTCCCAATTATTGTTCCAACTTGATTTATGCTTGATTATTGACTTATAACCATTCATGAATACAAATTATTGTTGGATTCTTGTGTTTGTTCATGAATAGGGCTTGTGTTAGTTCAAATGACACTCTCACACACTTATATCACCACATTGTGCACACCAAGTGTTTACTAAAATGCCTAAACCAATTTTTTTCAAGATGTTTAGCATACACTTGCATTTTTTTCACTCGTTGTCGCACCTCGACACATTTCATCACAATGTGGTATGCTTTCACCTGGTTTCACACACTTGCGCACACTATTTCAACTTGTTCACCAACTAAATTTTAATTGCGCTTTATAATTTTTTTTATCTTGCCTAATTTTTATTTTGTAGGTTGAAATGGTCGTGATCAAAAAGTAGGATTCGACCAAGTGTGTGCCCTCCCAGGCTTTCGAGGGATTCCATGGTGAAAGGGAGGCGGGCGTCATACGAGGCTATGGTGAGGGGGTGAAGATATGTATAGGGTTCCTCTGGTGGTCCTCATTTTTTGAGTATTGTTGTTGTAATGAAAATTCATTTTTTTAATTTTTTTCCTTTCTTTTTTTCTATTTCTATTGTATTAAATTGTCTGGTGAAATTATGAAATTTGAAATGATAATGTAGTTGCTGGTTATCTATTAGATTTTGATGTGTGTGACCTTCCATTTTCAAAATGATCGGTCACTTTTATTGTCTCTAAAGCAAGGTGGCATGGCAAGGAATGAGGGTCACTAGTGGAACGGGATGCCTGATTCTTATCCGTGGTCTCTTAGGAGCGGTCGTCGTTATGTAACTAAAAAAGAGTCACAAAATAACCACAAATGAATCATAATCATATTAAAATATATAATAGATAAACCTAAATATAAGAATTTAACTCATAAAAAATGGGAAATAGTTACAACCAACAAACACCCCCAAATGTGTATCATTAACTCAAAATACGAAATCAACTATCATAATGACATGCAAATAAGTATGATTTCAACCTATAATCATGATAACTACTCTAACTTATCCATTTAGTCTCAAGAAATATATTATTTCTATTATAGAATAAAAATCTAGCCAAAAATACAAATCAATAACCACTACACTAAAATTGTCCCTTGTCACGGTCAAATGTCGTGAAAAGGCAAACTTGTTAAGGTCAAAGACCGTGACAAGTTTGGGGTGAAAAAGAAAATTGTCACGGATGATCAAAGTTCATGACAAGAATTGAACTTGTCACAAACTATGGCCATGATAAAATTCCATGACAAAGGACAACTTGTCACGGTCAAAGTTCGTGACAAATAAAACTTTATCACGATCAATATCCGTAACAGAATTAAAAAAAAAACTGTTGGTCAGTATGGCCACTGCCACTGCCTAGCAGTATATTTGTACATGTTTTAGCATATTTAAAGCTGTCCAAAAAACATATATATATCAAACAAGATTTAATATTCATCAAATAAATACAAATATCCATAACCATAACTAAACAACAAATATCCATAACTAAATAAAAAAAATACAAATAATATCCAATATTCAATATCCAATATTCAAATAAAATAAATACAAATAATGTCATGGACTAGGGTCTTGAACAGGTCGGAGGAAAAAGGTAGGCCACACAACATATGAATTAACACTTCCGTCAATTCGTTGAACTCCGCATTGTTATTCCAACCAGAAAATGCATTCTATCTTTCGGGCTTAATATGCATGACGCGAAGCTTTGCCTCAAAATCTTGCATGATATGTCCATGAACCACATTACTCGTATGTGTGTGTCTGGGTCCTTCAAACCCTTTGCTATCGGGTGCCACCAAAGATGTTTATTAAAAACACGCTCGGCCAATCCATTGTTGACATAGGTCGTTCAATGGGGGTCAAGATGGGAAATGGATCATATGCAGGCGGTGAGTCCGTGCGTATCATCAATGAGAGTAAGAGAGATGGAGCAATGACATCCTCATCTACCTCCTTCCCCTTCCCATTGCCCTTAAATGAGGTGGACCCCAATTGACCCTTCATGAAGGCGTACATATGTAGGACCGCCACCTACAACCTTTATAAATTATCGCCATGGGTATCCACCTTACGAGCCAACCCAATGTTGCTCGTCTTAATCCCGGTGAGCCTCGACTTCCCCAACTGAGAGCTCACCCCCATAGTCCTCCTCTTGTGATCTTCCCCTAGCACTTGGCTTAGTGCGTATGTAGCCAAAGATACTTTGCCGGCATTAGACTGCTTGTCATGCACTTCCTTAATGCTTTTCCTGCAATGACAAAAAGTACAGGATTAGTTAAGTTAATGAAAAATTATAACATAATTAAAAAAATAAACAATTGTAAGATATTTTATAACTTACAATCGTGGCTTCCATGCTCGGGGACACCTCCTTATCCTTGCCCTTCTTTGTTCGAATTTCCACATAGACATCGACCCTATGTGGCCTACCCCCAGGGTCCCTCCCCGTCTACTGAAATAAAATAATGCATAATTAGTAAGTAATGCAACGTAATGCTAAATTAGAATAACATAAAACTAAAATTAAAGAAAAATAAAAATTTATCATCTTGTGCTCCACCTCAGCATAAGCCGTCCGCTCGGAGTAGTGCACGTCCACCTTTTTCACCCGATTTTCCCTCCCCGATTGACAAGATTTCAATTGCCGCTCCTCGATCTCATTATCGACAAACTACAGCCACTATGCCGATAATATAGGCTCCTTTGTCGGTACGGTGTCACGTACTTTCATAATGGACTCCCGGGTCTGCCCAAAGTACCGTGCCCACATGTTTTTCTTCCACGTTTTTTTATTAATCTCTCAATTATTCAAACTAAAAGTCGCAGACATATGGGGGCAGGTTGAATTGTTCCTATCAAATAAGTACAAACCAAAAATAAAGTAAGTGCTAGTTTTATTTAAATTATAAAATATAATAACATATAAATATAAATATAAATACACTACTTGTAGTGCCCCCCAGATGGCTATCTTAAGCTCATTTGGCACCTTCCTCCAATCCATGTGCCTCAGGCGGATGACCGACTTGAGAAACTCTAAGGATCCAGCCAGTGAGCCCGTCTTGTTCTTAACGACATACCCCAATTTTCCCCATTTCGGGGGCCTAGTGGCAAACGAGCTTTCGTCGCCTCGCTACTGTAATGCCCTGATAAAGACATTTTCTGCAAAATTGTTGTTATTAGTACAAATATGTATATGAGAAAATAATCAAATCCAGTTGAATTATAATATTGTACAAGTTAACGACATTATAAATCTAAAAATATTGTTTCAATATCGGGTCATGTCATGGACTTTGAATTAATGCTTAAATTGCTTAAAATCCAAATTAACATATTCACTAACCAAAAAACCAATTTTGATTCAAATCCGATAATAACAAAGCACCAGAAGAATACAAGTTATCGACATTATAAATCTAAATATTGTTTCAATATCAGGTCATGGACATTGAATTAATGCTTAAATAGATTAAAATCTAAATTAACATATTCACTAACAAAAAAACCAATTTTGATTCAAATCCGATAATAAGAAAGCACCAGAAGGATACACCCACTAGTTATTACAACCAGTAAACTGATCAAGTACAAATGAATTAAAAGCACTAGGATTAGTGGCCATACACTCTGATTGGTGCTTAGATTTCCAAATGGATTGAAACCATCTGTTGATATTGCCAAACGAATGTTACGCCGTTCTCGAGAAAAATTGGGATACTCATAACTCATCCTCTTTCAAGCTGTAGAATCAATAGGATAACGCATGAGATTATCCCCTACTTTTGCCCTAGCATGCCAAGTCATTTCCTCTGCTATCCATGGTACTGTGAAAAACTGCTTCAATCTAGTTAGGCCCAATGGGAAAATATTTCAACACTTTTTGAGGCACTTTTGAGCTTTTGCCTTCCTTGCTAGTAGATTGGACATATCTAGACTCATCACGTACCGAACACCGATCGAGATTTTCATACTCCTTTCGGTATAATATGCAGTCATACACACAAGCATGAACTAATTCATACTTCATTCCTAAATCTTTCAAATTGTTCTCCATAATAGGATAGCTATTTGGAAGCGTATTCTACTTGGGTAGCAACCCTTCACCTAATTCAAAATTCATGTCACACTATTGCCAGTTAAATCATATCGGGTCTTCAAACTATTCAAACTAACCATGGCATGTAAAGTTGTTTGATCTTTCTCATAGCCAAAGTACAACGATTGGGTCGCCAAAAAATTTAAACTTTGGTAGTCATCGTCAAGGTTTATCCCGATATCTTCATGAGCACGGGAACCTTGTACATCGTCAGTGACCTTATTTTCTTCCAATTCATGAACTCCATACACGTCATCAACTAATTCACTATTGTAATCACATAATTGGACTTGAATAATGAGGTGGCTTAGTTGTGTCGGTAGTGAGTATTATTTTACTTTACTTGCATGTTCTTATATTGCGTAATTTAAAATACTCTATTATAATATTTATCAAATATGATGCTTATGTCTGGATTTACGGATCCTAATTGGGAGGAGGAGTTGGTATTGATGTAGTAGGCTCTGACCCATTCCGTTGACTAATATATCAAGTATAGTTATTGGAATAGCTGCATAGGATGGATTGGAGATTTTTGGAGTGTAGCTGGAGTTTTATTTTATCGCTTTAGTAGTTTAGATTTATTTCATTCTATCATTTTATTTATGAGACAGTTCTTTATGAATTTGGTGGGCCATTCAGTTCCATAGTTGTTTACGATTTTGAGTTAGAGATTTGTAGTTGGATTATTCATTTAAGTATTAATTTATCTTTTGGAGCTAAGTTTTATTTTGGAGATATCATGGTGATGGGTTTGATTATGTGGATGTTTATATTCGTTGGAATAAATTTCAAATTATATCCGTGGAAAAAGTTTTTAATGTCTCATATTTCTATCACATGCTAAGAATGGTATTTTAATTCTGACACCCGGCGTAGTTTACCATCAGAGACTGGCCACCTCCAATGCCAAAATATGCAAGGTGTCACAATATGTTATACGCCATGCACATAAAATATCATTCCTTATATAATAACCAAAAAAGAGTTCATCACAGAGACAAAACAAATGAATAAGCATGTGTCTTAACTTGAAAAAACTTATATACTTTCTAAAAATTAAAATGTCGTCCACTTTTGATATTAACTTTATGATAAATGAGTCCAACTAATGATATAAATTTAAAAATATAATATAAAAAATATATTTTTGGCCTATTAAATTAGTATTTTGGACAGTATTTTTGGTATTTAATTTTAGTGCAATATTTTCGGTAAATTGGTTTTTTAAATGTATAAACCAAAACCAACCACCAAGTGTTTGGTAATTTCAGTTTGTGGCAATGAAAAATAGTAATCAAAAACCATAATTTTTGGGGCCAAAATAATACAGTACGATAAAAAATAGTACCATAACCACCCCTGATGCAATGAATATTACTCATGGGAAGAAGAAATGTGAACATGTTTTAGTGTTGAATGATGAAGTCAAAACTAAGTTCAATAAAAGACAACTAAAACTACAATGATGTTAATCATGAAATTTTTTAATATTTCTTAAAAATATAAATCTTCAACTAACATTTTTTTTCTTCCTCAAATAAGAGGTTTATGATTAAAATCTTTTTGGTCTCATGTCCTTGATATTATCCAATTATTGTATAGAACAAAACTGTGAGATTTTTTTTTTCAAATAATTTTGCAAATGGCGACTTTCACACTTAATAACAAGGCATGTGACTTATTTTCAATTTTCAAAGGTGTTATCGTCTAAAATTTGCATGTGAATTTATGAGTCTTAGCGTGATAAATACCAATGATAACCTATAATAAATAAAGATATCAACAAACTAAATTAAAGATGGAGATGAGAAATTGAGATTGAGACAGGGAATTAACGTGGTTCGGCTAATGGTGCCTACATTCACAAGTGTTATGTATGAGCTTGTTATTCAATCAGAAAAAGAGGGTGTAAACTCTCAAAATTCTCTCTGTCAGTATGTAGATCTTTCATCCCCCCTCAAGTGGGAGTGTAAGCTATTTATAGAAGAGAGCGAGTATAAAAGGACGGGCATAGTGCCTTTATAAGTCAGCCCATTACACCCTTTCACATTCTAAGGACATTTAAGTGAAGGTTTAATTGTAATCAACTAAAGGGACTACCCCGCGTGTGTGTAATGGTATTTGTATATATTTCCATATGTGATACACATGTGTGCTTGGAGATTCAAACTAATAACATCAATTGATTATGGTCGGCTGCCTAACCGACAGGGAGTAATGCTGATCCAACTAAGGAGATGGTGTGCCGACCATGTTTAGTGGGTGAGCTGAGCCTTTTCTTATGGAAGGTGTCATAACACTATTTATCCACGTCATATTCTATATTTATAATACAACAAAAGCTCGCAAGACTTCATTCATGACTGCAATAAGTAGTAGCTTCTATGAAGTATTAGATCTCTAAAGTGGCCTATAATGTGGAGTTAATGGAAGAAGTGTTAAAAAGTTCTAAGTGGGAATGTTGTGTAGGGTTTTGGTCATTGACCTTCGCCAGTGAATAGGTCGGTTGCTAACTTTAAGGCGTTGGTAAACCAAGACTCTTAGTTCTCCTAGTTCAGCAGAAATTTTGTAAATATGAGTAATTTTTGGGAAACAAGGCGCACCGGGGGTACGTTGGCAATAAAGCACTTTTGACGGCCATTCACCGTTATAACGAAAATGACAGGTACATTTAACCGTCATTAGGATTTAGAAATCGTGAAGACGCCATTTCAAGCTTATAAATATTGGTTCTCATCTTTTTCCTCATTTCACCTTTATTAAAAAACCTTCCTTCATCTCTAAGCACTTTAGCCATCTGTGAGACTTTTTGTATTTCACTGTAAGTATCTTTTTATCCCTCTTTAGTTTCCTTTGCACTACTTTCTTATTCTTCTCGAAGCATAGTTTATACTTTTGATGAGAGTTTATTAAAATTATTTAGGGATACACATAGAATCCCTCCATGGGTAGTAACTGAACTGTTAAATGGGGCATATGACCTTTTTTCCTTATCCGAGGATCACTGGTTACCTTTTATATTTATGCTTATTGTAACCCCAACCAATTATTTTTAGAATTCTATCAATACTCTGATGTGGTTCCTCCCCAAGTTGCTTCAAACACTTGGAGGATTGTTAATGGGGTATATCATATTAAGGAATTATATGGGAGCCATATTGTGATCACTGAGTTAATGTACTACTATAATTGGGTTACCAGTAATGAAAATATTCATTACATGAAGATAATATTTTCGAACAGAGCTTTGGTCGTGAAACCCCCTGATTCCAATAAGGATTATTGGGATAATGGTTTAATTGTAAAGAATTAACAATTTACCCCTCACCCTAAGGGTAAAGTATATGATGGGCTAAGGTGACTTCAAGAAGGCAAGGGAATAGGTTAGGTAATGAATTTAAAATATCTTTATTTAAATTGTCACTTTTTAATTGATGTTGATCTTATATTATTGCTTTATATTTTATAGCGAAGAATAAAAAGAAAGCTCCCCGTGAGGCCAACATTAATTTTGTCGACCTTGAGATTATGTGGTCCCTTCAACAAAGGTTGGGTATTGAGGATCACCCAGGTCAGCTATTTTTCTTCTTGGGTATAAAAGCACTACCTCTTCATTTGTAGTAAGGTCTATCGGGGACAGACCAGTTGCTCCAATCCTTTTAGAAGACCCAGAGGCTTTAACCTCTGGCTCCTAGTCCTCCCCCGTGGAAAACATTAAAGGTGATAATTCTTTTGAGGAGAGCACATCTTTATTATTTGAGAATTTGGACGTTGCTTTAGTGCCCACCAACATCTTTCCAAGTAATATAAGAAAGTGCAAGGTCACTAACCTGATTGCCTCTCATGCTGAAATAAGGTCATCACCACCTGCTTGTTTTATTTGTAAAAGATCATAAGTTAAAGGTTTTAATGACCCCTAATTCTAGATACCTCTTCTACGAAGGATCGTGAACCTCTATCTAAGAGGGTGAAAAACTATCCACCTCCTCCGGATGAGATTGCAAGAAAGAAAATCACTGCTAACAAGGGTAAGGGTACTACCCAGTCTATGGTTATATTCCCTAAGATTATGCGTGACCTGATAAGTTTTTGAGTCCTCCCTGTCGGCCAAGCAGTTGCATCTTCTCTTCTCTATTTAAGATTGTTGGATCATGCAAACTAAAATCTGGCCCTTATAAGTTGGTCATTCGTTGTTTATCTTCCATTCATTCTTATTTTATTTCCTCTCCTAATATCCCCTCTTGCTCATTTATCTTTGCCATTCTTGATCGATTAGGATCAACTCCTGAAGAGGAAAGATAAGATGAATGAGTCATCCCGTGATGTTAAAAGTGCTTTTAATGAGATGCGCTACTCTCTGAAGGTAACTCGTGATGCCAATGAAAACCAAATAAATGAGAATAGGAAGATAGAGGAGAGGGTCAAGACATTGGAGCAGGAGAAAATTATAGAGGATAATGGTACTGTAGCCACCAAAAAGGTAAGAAAGGAGATAGTGGATGCAAAGTTTTGGCCGATTTGGCCAAAACGAAGGCCGAGCAACCTACGGCGTCTGCTACTAAAGCTAAGGAAAAAAATTTCTCAAGAGTCTAGGACAAGGCTTTTGCTAACACTTCTATGAAGATCGACTACTTGAAAATAGTGTTTTTCAAGAACAGTTAGGATGCAACACTTATCAAGGTTTGCACTGCTAAAGAGTTCGATCTCTTCTAGTTATACCATCCTGATGCTCCTCCTCAAGTTAATAAAGAAATTGATGATGACGAAGAGGTCTGTGTTGTGGCTGACCAGGAACAGTTATTGGTCTCTGAGCAGACTGAAGGTCATGAGGATGCTGACAAGGGGAAAGTGGGAAAATAGATCCCTATAGTTATATTGGGAGTTTTTATTATGTTTTACTTTGCTCATTTTTACTGCTATATCAATGTATAGGGCTTGCCCTGATGTAACTTCTCTTTTTAATGAAATGAAAATTTTGTTCCACATATTTTCCCTATTTTGATTCTTACAAGTTCTTTTTCACGAAAAATACTTATATCCAACCACCTGCTTTGCAGTTTAATATAAGAGTAGCATATATGGTCACCGCCCAAAATAACTTTCAGGAAAGATGTAATAGGTTTTTCACGACTGGTCACAATGAGATCGATGAAGATGAGCTCGAGGAGCTACTTGGCCTTAGTGCACCTTCTTTAGCCAAATAATTATACTTAAGGCTGCATTTTTTTTTATCGAGCGATTGCAGATAATGCTGCCTATCATGACATGATTTTTGCTATATAAAATATCCATAAAGAATTATTGGCAAGCCTTCAAGACGAACATGAGAGAAGGTTGGTCGACCTACAGAAGAGTAGTGGGTTTGACAATAAACTTCTTTCTCTATCATCAACATATTCTAGAAAGGAGTTTTTCCTCAACACTATGTTGGCTGGTTCTAAGCAAGTCTTTTCCATGCTTGAACAGGAAAATAATGTTTTTTGGGTTGAGATAGAAGGTTTAAAGAAGTCTAAGCTTTCCGACCAGAATGAAGGTGCTTTATTTTTAGAGGAGGAAAATGCTCATCTGAAAGATGAGTTATAATAAATGAGAAAAATAAAGGGGAACCTTTTAAACAGCAAGGGAGAATTTCATAATCAGTTGAAGAAAATACTCTGGCAGACCAATCAACGAATATTAAGAACTAGTTATCAACTATCAAGAGGTTGAGAGAGAAGGTAAATCGCCTGACATGTCAATTCTATAAGTAACCTCGCATTGTTTTGATGGAAGGCCCCGTAATGGGGGAAGAGCTTGATTAGGCAACAAAAGTAGGCTACAAGAGTGGGTGGCTCAATGCTCTAGTAATAATTACGGCCCCAAAAGAGAACGAACTATGGTATTGGCATGACCCAAGCTGTTTGGATCTCCTCAATTCTCCTTTCAAGCTTGACGTCTCATGGATTCCCCTGGATGCCATTCCAGTGAGTTTAATAAGAAAATAACTTGGGGACAATGGCCTTTATGGATATGAAGATCTAAGACGACCTCTTCATATGGTAGATAGGATTAGTTTTGGCAGTCAACCTAGGACTAGAGATCTGCAGATGCCCGTTACCCCTTTTGCTTTAGACATTCCTCCTATCGATTTTGGAGGATCAATAAGCAGGCCAATCTCTTCTTGTGACTAAAAATTCTGAGATGTCTTGTATTAATTTAACTTTCTTATAACGATCTTTAAGTTATAATAGAATGTTACATTCATGCCTCCTTACTTTTTTGTCTTTTTCATAAATAGATGCAATTATATTGTTGTAATTTTAAGTCACGTCATCTTGATGAGTTAAAAATGGTTCTACTAGTAGTTTAGTCTTATCATCCATTGGTTGTCTATTGTCTAAATGATCTTCCTTACAAGTTACTAAGGTCATAAACTGGGTTGTCTAGTCTTAGGATTTACTAATATCCTTTTTGCTAGTCGTATGGATGGATCTTATCATCCTAACCAAATACGAGTGTTAGTTTCTTGAAATGACCAAATATGTTAATAACTATCCTTGCATTTATCCAGTTATGATTGGATCTTATCGTCTATATAATTGCAATGGATTTCCTAAATTTAGTGAACTTTTTATTCTTGGTCTGTCCTAAAGGCGAGATTATACATGAAGTGATTCGTTGAACTTATTTTCTTGGTATGCCCTAAGGGCGAGATCATACATGAAGTGATTTAGTGAACTTCTTGTTCTAGGTCTTCCCTAAAGGCGTGATCATACATGAAGTGATTTAGTGAACTTCTTATTCTAGGTCTTCCCTAAAGGCATGATCATACATGAAGTGATTCATTGAACTTCTTGTTATTGTTTTGCCTTAAAGGAAAGATCATGCATGAAGTGATTTGGTTAACTTCTTATTCTTGGTCTACCCCAAAGGTGAGATTATACATGAAGTTATGTAGTTATGCTATCTTTGTGGGAGAAATGCTTGTGGGAGAAAAGTTTTAGAGTATCTCCCTATATCGAATAAATTTTTTGAAAGAAACAACAATGTTGACTTAATAAAGTTTTATTCATCACTAAGAAATGGGTTACAATAAATAAAAGGGTGTTACATGTTCTTTATTACTAGTAGTACTTTCTTAGGTATTCGGCATTCCAAGGATTCTTGAATTATTTCCCCTCTAGTGTTTCAATTCTATAGGTCCCTAGTCAGATGAATGTCGTTACTCTGTACGGACCATATCAATTTGGCTCCAATTTGTTCCCTTTTGGATGACCTTTTTCAGCACCTAGCCCCCCTCCTTAAAAGTGCTTAGTTTTACTCTTTTGTTGTAAAATCGAGAAATTCATTATTGGTACGCTTCCACTCAAAGTGCTGCATGTTCTCTGACTTCCTCTACTAAATTAAGATCTAGTCTTCTCATTATGTCACTTTTTAGCGAGTCAAAATTGAGAACACAGTGATTGGGCAGACCAATTTACGTTGGGACTACTGCTTATGCTCCAAAGGCTAACATATAAGGGGTCTCACTTATTGCCATCCTCAGCATTGTCTTGTATGGCCACAGAATACTTTGGAGTTCATTAATCTAATTTCCTTTAACATTGTCTACCGATTCCTTATTCCATCGAGCGAGGTTTTGTTTGTCACTTCAGTTTGCCCATTATATTGAGGATCATTGGGTATAGAGTGCAGTTTTTAGATTTTATACCGTACACAATAGTTTTTGAAAACTTGATTATCTAATTGGGTGACATGATAAGTTATGAAAGCATACCACAATCCATAATGGCAAATAATATTCTCCTAGATGAAGTGGATGACCTTTTTATACGGAATCCCCCCCAGGGGTTCCGCTTCCACCCATTTGGTCACTCCACTACGATAACCAAGTACTTGAATCTTCCCCTAGTCTTGGGTAGTGGTCCGACCATATATATTCCCTATATCGCGAACGTCCAGGGAGATATAATCAACATAAGGGAAGCCCTCAAACTCTTGTGTATGTTAGCATACTTCTGGCACTTATCACACTTCTTCACATAATTAGCGCAATCAGCCTTTATGGTGGGATACTAGTAGCCCTGTGTGTCTACTCACTTTACTAGTGATCTGCCCGCTGAATATGCTCCACAAGAGACCTTATGCACCTTCTTTATTAGGTCGTTGACTTCATTCGGATGGACAGACCTAAGCAATGTTAAGATGAATCCTCTCTGATATAGAATTTCCCTTTTATGATGTACCGTGCTTCCTTATATCGGAGTCTTCTTACGTCTTTAGGATTTGTTAGCACTATAACGTGTTCCAAAAATGCCCTTATGGGATCCATCCAAGATGATCCCATCTCCAGCTTTATTAAACTAACACTCTCTTCGTCAGTGCTTCTATGCATGAGGATTTTTATTGGCACTGTTCTTTATAAATCTGTCTATGTTGTCGATGCCATTCGTGCAAGTTCATCTACTCGAGAGTTCTATGCCCTTAGGATTCTCACTATTTGAACAACTAGGAATTTTTCTAATAAACTCTTGGCTTTACCTTGGTATTTTGTCATGGATTCCTCCCTCACTTCGTAGGCTCCCAATAATTGATTAACTATTAACTGAGAGTTACTGTGTGACTATATTTTCTCGGTGCCGAGGGATGATGCCAGGCCAAAACCCACTATAAGTGCTTCGTATTTGGCTTCATTATTTGAGGCTTCCAATTGGAATCTAAGTGTATATTCCATGTCAAGGTTATCCGACATTGTGATTATTAATCCTGCTTTGTTGTCGGTGGCGCAGGACGATTCATCAACAAACAACTGCCAGATAGGTATCTCCTTTATAAAATTTCCATCAACAAGGTAACCATGTTTGAATAACATCTGCGAGCTCTAAATCACAGGCAGTGTTTTCTTATCTAGTTATTGATTCTGGTATATTAATATTCTGGTCGATCGGATTAAGGGAAGAGTTATCTCCTACAGGAGTCTGATCGTATGGTTGGACTGATGAGCTCTCTTTTGAGGAAGTATACTTAGTTTGCTTTGGGGCTTAGCTCTCTTTTGCAGAAGTCCGCTCGGTCAGTTATTCCTCATAGGTGAATTCAGCTATAAAGTCTACTACGGCTTGGCATTTGATGGTCGTTCTTGGTTCATACTGAATGTCATACTCTCCTAGTTCTACAACCCAAGCCATCAGTTTTTTCTGATTTCTCCGATTTATGAACGGTTTGGCGTAGAGGTAGATATGTATAGATAATGATAGTATGAGCCTAAAAGTATGGATTCATCCTTCAAGAAGCCTCAATTAGGGAAAGTGCTAGTTTTTTAGCCTTAGATATCAGATCTCTACTCCTAGATATGCTTTGTTGGTGTAGTAAATTAGTTTTTGTACTTTATTTTCTTACCTAACCAATGCCGAGCTGACTGCTGATTCGAATACGGCTAAGTACGGGTAAAGTTTTTACCCCATTAAAGGCCTTAAAAACAGAGGTGGAGATCCTAAATACTTCTTCAACTCCATGAACGAAGCCTTATGTTCTTTATTCTATTCAAATTTATTTCACAATACTTAAAAGAAGGGAAGGCACTTGTCGGTAGCTCACAAAACAAACCGGTTTAATGTAGCCACACGCCATTTTAACTTTTGCGCTTCCTTTCTGTTCGTCGGAGACTGCATGTTGATTAGTGCCTAAATTTTATCGGGGTTAGCCTCAATGCCTCTTTAGTTGACTATGAAGTCCAGGAGCTTTCCTTCTTGCACTCCGAAGACACATTTTGCTGGGTTGAGCTTCGTTATGTGTTTTTCAAGCTGGTCGAACGTCTGCCCCAAATCTTTGATGTGGTCGATAGTCATTTTTCTCTTGGTGATCATATCATCAATGTATACCTCCATGTTTTTGTGGATTCATTCTTCGAATACTTTATTTACTAGCCTCTAGTACATTGCTCCATTATTTTTTAGCCCCAAAGGCATAACATTATAGCAGTAGTTACCTCGAGTTGTGATAAACAAAGTCTTTTCTCGATGTTCTTGTTTCATCTTGATTTGCGTCCATAAAACTGAGTATCTCGTGTCTTGAGGTGGTGTCAATCGATTAATAAATCCTAGGAAAGGGATAGTGGTCCTTCAGGCATGCTTTATTCAGGTCAGTGAAGTCAACACACATACGTCACTTGTTATTCTTTTTCCTAACCATCACTATGTTGGAAAGCCACCCTGGATACGTGATGTCTTCTATAAAGTTCTCTTTTGTAACTTCTCTACTTCTTCTTGTACAATTGTGTTCTTCTCCTATCTAAAGACATGTCATTTTTGTTTGACCAATTTAGCCTCCTTGACTACATTTAGTTCATAACAGATGAATGATGGGCTAGTCCGTGACATGTCCTCATAACTCCAAGCAAATATGCTCCTCATTCACCTAAGAAAATCAACCAATTCTTTCTTGAGGTTAGGGTCCAGTGAGGAGATGATCTGACCCTCTCCGGCTGTTCATCATCCATGATAATTGATTATGTATCTTCTACGATCTACCCTTTGACTAGCTTATCCTCATCCCGGGGATCCGACATTTTAATTCGGTAGGTTATGATCAGGTCATTTTAGAAAAGTTGACCACAAGGCGATATTTGTTCACCTTCCTAGGACGAGTGTCCACGGTGCATGTCAAGTTGATTTGTCTGATATGAGCATAAGCCTTTGCCTCATTGAGATAGGCTTTCCTCTCAGCAAGTTCGCCTCCTCCTCCAGCATCTCCTCCTGTAATGAAGTTATATCTAAAAGAGATCATTTTGAGACTCTGATCACTTTTTAGGTGCTCGCCGCTATGACAACTCGGCCTCCTCTGTCCACAAACTTCAACAACTTTCCTCGCCTAATAAATTTCTCAATCTCATTCTTTAGGGCCATGCAATTATCAGTGTTATGGTTATGATCCTTAAGAAACTCATAGTATTTGCTCATGTCTCTTCTGTTCATTGGGATTTTCGATTTGTTTGGCCATTTTAGGTCTCTTGTCCCATGAATTTCCTCTAAAATGTGGTGGATGACTACCGTTAATGGGGTATACTCATCATACTCTCTGGTTTGTCATCATTCTTGTCTTTATGCTCTTTTTTCTTCGAGTTATTGCTAGTATTAGATTTGGAGTTGATGACCTCTTTGGCAACCATAGCTTCTTCGGCATTCATAATCCTTTAAGCTTTGGATAATAACTTTGTCATCGTCTTTAGTGGCCCTTAGTCAATACCCAACATAGTTTCCCCGATATTAAAATACTCATTAGTGTTGTGATGGTTGTCTTCTCACCGTAACTAATTACATCTAGCTTCTCTCTATTAAAATGAGGGATGAACTCCCGAGTTATCCCGTCGGCCTTTTGTCATACATTCAATAGATGGGCTACTCTTTTTTCGGGCTTGGTACCAAAGCAAACTTTATTGATGAAGAGATCATCCATCTATTGGAAACTCAAGATATGTCCTCGCGATAAGCCATTGTACCAGATTTATGCTGATTTAGTGATTGTACTTGAATATAATCGGTAGCGCATATCATCCGAGATAAAATAAATATTAGTGAACGCTTGGTATTGCTCTACATGCAACACCGGATCACTGTTGTCATCCTACTTTGGCATCACTACTGGCAATTTGAAGTTAGCTTGTCTGGGACAGTTCACAACTGACGGGATAAAAGGGGATCCTTTAACAAACCCTCTGTGAATAGGATCCTTTGATTTAGTGATTTCCCCTAGTCTATCCTCTAGTAACTGGATTGACCCCTTCTAGGGTGGGTTATCTTTTCCATCCTTGGATTTGCCTGGTCGACCATGACTTTCTACCGAACTCTATTTCCTAGAATTTTATTCGACGTGTGTTGATCCACGTGTAATAGCTTTAGGTTTGGCCAAGCACTCTGTCCCTCAAACAGCAAACCTTCTTGATTCATCCCTATGTTGTATTGACCTCATAGGCTCTTTGTGACATTGTCCCCTCACATCATGTGGACCTAAATTATCAAATGCATAACCTCTGCTCAATCTTTCCAGTATGCTCGGCCTTTCTTCGAAGAAGGTTTTTTCATCATCGAAGGTGGTGGTTCTAAGGGACGAGGTATCCCCTAGACGGTATAGGCTATCATCTTGATATCCAAAATACTTGAACCTGCTACCTTCTTCCTGTGAGCCCCTATATAACCTCCTTAAGTTCCCTAATGTACAGATGTGATTTGTATATCTTCCTCCTCGGCAACGAGCTAGGGCAGCATTTCAACTCTTCTGTTTGGATGTTCGTCTCCTATCTGGTTGACGGATTCTCCTCAAGATCTGCCTTTTCCATCCTAGAGTGGTTGCGTTAGTCCCTTAACACTATCCTACATTGCCTCTAGACAATCTCATTCAGAATTCCCTGTATGTCCCCCATTCTAATGAGGGTTTGTGGTGGAATTATTTCATTTACATGACTTCTCTCTGTATCTTCTCCCATGTCCAGTTGTTGATGTAAAAAAATGGACTAGATCCAATTTTTTAATCACAGATAAAATATAATATGCGATAAAATAAACATACAAAAGACAAAGAGTTTTTAAAGTGGTTCGGTTGTGAAAGAAAGCCTACGTCCATTGTTATTGTATTGATTTGAGTAATTACAAAATGATAGGTACTCTTGCTACAAGAAGAATAACCTAGAGTCTGTTCTATCTTGCCTTTTGTGAAAGGAATACAATGTATTTATAGTGATCTGGAGATCAAGGGTTAGAATGCCTTTATGTATTCAAGCATTTACACTCGTATATAATGAATATGATGGTTGATAGTCTAGACCACGTGTGGAAGGACCCTTGGTTGTTTCCCAAGTGGTGACTATTTATTTACTTTAATGATCTGCATTCTTCATGTTGGTCAACCTGTCAGCCGAGCAACTATCTTCGGAGATATTTAAGTGGCTGCTGACTAAGACTGTTGCCATGTAAGGATACAATTATCCATTTCTAATTGGTCCACTTAGATGGATAATTTTTGTATCAACAGAAGTCCCCAATACTTCATTCTTGATGTTTTTATTGAAAGTATGGAGTATGATTTCTTCAAAGTTGGTCGACGGGTGCCGACTTATTTGACTTGTGAAAATTTTCCATGTCTTGATCTTGTGGTGGTAGTTTTGTGAATAATCTGAAAGTTAACGAACCGCCAAAGGGTATATTGGTATTTTCATGATTTTAGAGTTGTGCAGCTGTCAGAATGTTAATCGTCGATACAAGTAATCATCACATTCACTGTTTTCTAGGTAAGCTATAAGAGACGAGAGTTTTTTCGAACTCTCTTTCTTCTACAAGATTTTTATCTTTGAGCTTTCTTTTGATTCTACTCTTGCTTCTGCCACCATTTTCTCTGTAAGCTTTCTTCTTCCTTTTCTTTTCAATTTCTTTCTTTACTGTAATCATGGTTTACATTGTTTATAAGGATTCTTTAAACAAATTTAGACGGGAAAGAAACATCCCAGATTGGGTAGATTTAGAAATGCCTGTACCACCAATTGAGGTTTTATCACTACCTAAGGGTCACTAGATTCCCTCACTATTCATAGCTGAGTGTGGTATCACTTTTCCCCCCAATCGTTTCTTTCTAAAGTTCAGTCAATATTTTGACATCGTCCCTACTAGAGTAGCCCTCAATACATGGAGAATAATGAATGGGATTCATAGGCTTAATCAAGTATATGGAACTCACATTGGCATCCCTGAGTTGATGTTTTGCTACAAATGGGTTACTAGTGACAACACCTATTACTTAAAAGCTAGGTTTATCAACAGAGCCTTAGTAGTCAATTTACCAGATTCCAACAAAGACTATTTTTACTATGTGGCTATAGCAAAAAGTTGGAAACATGCTCCTCTTCAAAGAGGAGAAGTGTATGATGAGATTAGATGCCCTCAAGTAGGACATGGCATAGGTTACTGACCTTGATTACTGTATTTTACTTTTTTTCTAACCAACTGTTTGATAATACGTTGACTAATGTTTCTTGTCCTGTCTTATATAGTTGAGAGAAAGAAGAAGTGGCCTAATAAGGAGACACCAATATTCAAGAGCTGAAGTTCTTATGGAGCATCCATCAAAGGATTGGTGAGGAGCACCCCAGAGCAACTTCTTACCTATTATAATACAGAAGTTCTATTACTTTGTTTGTTTCTAGATCAACAGTTGAAACACCTGCAATTCCTATAAATTTGGAAGAAGATCCACTTCCAACTTCTTCGGTTGAGGAGTCTGCAGGGGTTTAAAAGGATTTTGGTACCTCATCCTCTTTTGAATCTTTAGACATTTCTACTGTTCCTTCCTCCCCACTTACTATCATGGGCAAAAGAAAAATTCCTGACTTGATGACTGTAGCTTTGTCTCTATCTTCCAAGAGGGCCATAGATAAAACTGTCAAGGCTGCGGATGCTAAGAAGTTCGTTATGACAGAGAAACATCCAAAGTTGCTGAAAAAGCTCCTCAAGTCATCACTTCTGAGGAGGTTGATGTTGATGTGCCTCAATATAAGAGGTTTAGAAAAGGTCTTTTTGAGAAACAAGTTAAAAAGATCACTGTTGACCGAGAGTTGGTCAAGAACATTCAAGAGGACATGGCTACTATAGGGTCATCCTTTGTAGCTATTAATCCTGGCATGACTAGGAAATCAATAAAAATTGATACTCGCTCTGCTGATAGAGTAACTATCACTTCCTTTCCACGATTAAAGTTGGGAGAAAATGCTTGCCTGAGTTTGGCTTCGTTAACTATTTTCCTTTGATTACTTATTCTTACTGTCTTGTTTTTTTTTCTTATAATCTGATATTTTTCCTTTGTACAATTTTTGGTGAACTTTAACTAGTTAATGGAGAAGGATGATTAATTGCATTCTTCTTGAGGAGATGTGTAAGAGGCCTTTTGGAGGTTTAAGGTAATCTTTGGAGACTTCAAGACAAACGTTGAAGTCCAACCAAAAGTTTTGGGAAGGAGAGTTATAAAAGGCCAACAATAGAGCCACTACTGCTGGGGGAAATTAAAAACTGCTGAGACCAATCCAACAGCTACTGAAAATAGGTCCAAGGTGGCCGAGGAGAAGTTGGTGGAAAATTAAGCCCTTCTCAAGCTTATTGAGGAGAAAATAGTAGGCCTGAATGCTGACTTGGTTGCATAGAAGGCCAAAGATAAGAAAACAGAGGAAGATTCCTTTAATAAAGGTTGGGATAAAGCGTTCTTGGCTACTTTTGAAAAAATTGAGTATGTCAGGAAGAAGTCATTCAAGAATAGCTGGTCGGAGGCACTCAAGGATGTCGGCACTGCTGAAGACTCTGAGTTGTTTCAGAGGCATGATCCAGACTCTCCACCAAACTTGGAGGAAGACTTTGATGATGAGGAAGGGTCTGGAGAATCTTCCATTCAGCCTATTGGGTCTACTTTAAAGCCAATTAGTGAAGTTATCCCTTCTATCGAGCTTCCCCTTGAAGTTAATGTCCAGGATAAGGAGAATGTTTAACTCCTTTATTTTTCCTTCTATTCTTCTGCCTTGTAATAGGATCATTATTCTGTAACACCGTTTGGTTTATTAATGAAAACATTTCCTTTAAGATAAATGTGTTTCACTTACCATACTTATATCTTCTTGCTTTGTTGTATTATCTTTACGAAGTCAATCACCTTGTATATTATTTGTTCTGTAATCATACTTGTGTTATTACATTTGTAATTTTTAGTTTGGTGCTAGGAAAAAGGCTATAGTTTCTGCTGAATCTGACCTACTCAGGCAGAGTACAATTCTTCTTTAAGATGGTCATATTCCTTTATCTGAAGAAGACTTAGTCGAATTTCTTGATCCTGATGTGTCGACCAAGTTAGGGAATCATACACTCATATTCATTGCATGTTGGATAGGGCAGTAGCAAATAATGTTGTTTATTATGAGATGATTGAAGATTTGCATGAAGACCACAAGTTTTCTTTGACTTTGCTCCATGTCGACTATGAAGCTAAGTATAAAGCATTGGGTGAAGGATGGGGCTTTGAGAAGAAGCTTGAAGAGTATGCCTCCATGTACAGAAGGAAGGAGTTCTTGTTGAACTGAGAAGTAAATGAAGCTAGGTAAGTAGCCAAACTACGTGAAGAGGAAAATAATCAAATCAGAAATAAATTAGATAGCCTGAAGAGATCATTTACCAGTGGTTTCGATGAGGGTGCTTCTTTCTTGGAAACTGAGAATGACAGATCAGTAAAAGAACACGAAGCACTGCAGAAAACCAAACTTGGGCAAACTTTCAGGCAACAAAACACTATCTAACAAACTATAGATAAGGCAAGAACTAGAAAAACACTAGCTGACCAAGCTGCCCAGTTGAAAGCAAAGAGTCAGGCCATTGTTGACTTGTTTATCCATCTGGAAGATAAAGATAAATCCATCGTCGATCAATCTGTCCAGTTCAAAGTAAAGAATGATATCCCGAAGAAACTTAAACATCAGGTTAAAAGGTTAACTTTTCAATTTTACAAACAACCTAGGGAGGTCTGGATGGAAGGCTATAATGAGGCCCTTAGACATGTTGATTATCATCTTGCCCAGAGTCATCGTGAAGGTTACAGATGGGGATGGACCAAGTTATTGACCTTACTAAAATATGACCAAAACAACGAGCTATGTATTGGAATGAACCCGATTTTCTAGATTGTGACAAGCCTCCATTTCAATTAGGCATATTGTGTATCCCTCCTGATGCCATTCCTCAATGTTTAATCACCACTACACCAAAAGACTTATTTTGTAACGAAATTTTTTTTCGATTTGGAACGGATTTTGCCTATCAGAAATTTGTAACGGTAAAAATCGTTACAAATAAATTATAACCGTTACAAAATATATTTAACCGTTGCAAAATTTATTAAAAGAAAAATGTAAAAAAAAAAAATACAGAAGGTTGGGCGGGCTCATTTCCCCCAATTCCAAAACCTACTTTAACCAAAAATGTATTTCAACCATTCTTCCATTCCACTCCCTCTCTGCCTCTTCCCGGCGACCCACGTCCCTTTCCCCGTCGACCGTTTAATTGTAAAGACCACTAGATCAATGACACCAAACACTGAAAAGAACATTAGTTTAGGGTTCCATTATCGTGCAACACCTCACTCGCAATAGAATATACTCACGGTGAGAGCTCTCTTGAGAAATGGTGAATTACCAGGTCAGCTGTCTTATATTTTAGAAAGCGTGTCACTAGTTTTATCATCTCCAATGAAATATTATCTTCTACTATTTATATCTTGGTATATCTATAAGTTATTTATATCTTAGTATATCTATAAATTGGTAGATCACTCGATTTGTATCCCTTGCCCCCATTTCGAAAAGATTCATGCTTAGTCTCAATTTATTACTGTAAAGAAATTGGATAGAAAAAATGAATAAGGGCATACCAATCTCTCAATTTGTTACTTACATAATTGTGTTTAGCAATTCCCAACTTAATAAAAAACATTCCTTGAAGACGAGGGTTCACGTTTCCGTCATGAATAATGAATGCTTTATATTTTGTTGATTAACATCTCAGAATGTAGATTTCTTATGGTGTTGTGATGTTTTTTGTCATCAGGCTGTAAATATTGCTCAAGGTGTTGTTATGGCTATTCCATCACTCATATTTCCATACATGTGGTTTTTGTAATAAAATAAATAAGGGTATCCATATATATGTTCGGACTTGGCTTGAAAGAAATTAACAAACAATGAGTACTCATAACATGTTTGATAAAATGTCTATATCCTAAAGAATACTTTTGGATATTTCCAAACTGGAGTTGGATGTCAACAAATGGTAGATTCAATAGAAAAGTAAATTAACACTTAGAAAATAAAGGTTCAAAAAGACTCATTAAGAACAATGAAATGGGAGTAACTGATGTCAAGGGAGGGGGAGTAACCGATAGAGTTAACATAACTGATATCAATGTGATGGCATTTCCAACAATAGGAAATTCTGATGTTGTCAATTGCTTCGTAAAACTTGCATCATCACCACTCTCTAGCAAGAAGTAGTCTTTGTTGTTTCACTTGATCACTAGGAACTCTTAATAACAATTTTTCACTTTAGGTGGAATGATAGGAGACGGAATAAGGCCAATCCCTAGCTCAGGACTTGGTTACCATGTCCAACCCAATAACTCAAATGTCATTTCAGAGTGCTTACTGCATGGGAGTTCTATTGAACCAGAGGAGGAATACCCAATTAAGAGTGGTTACCACATGGCAGTGGTCTTTAAGAGAAATTTTAGTTTAACCCAAATTTAGAAACTTTGACGAGAGCCAATCGTGGTGCGGTGTTGGCATTCACTTGCTCGATGTCGTCGTCGTTTATTGGAAAAGTCAAATTGCATAGGAGGGAAGATAACTTTATTTGTTGTCCTTTGGTATGAACCCTGAAAGTGTAACTAATGTCACAGTAAAAAATGATTCGTTAAAATTTTTATCCGCAATGCTTTCTTTTGTGGTGGCTCTCACCATAGTTAATGCATTATCTCAGCCCCTGACATTCACTTGATCAGAATTGAGCTCACTTGCTTTCTAAAAAAATTTAGTGTTTCAATTGTTATATATATATTCTTCTTTGTTCCATGTAAATCGACTTACTGAATATAATAACTCTTTTTTTACTTTATTAGAAAAAACATATTATATACTCGTAAAACAATTAGAATGGGGGGGGGGGGGGGGGGGATAGGGGAACATTTAGGGGTCTCGACCTTGGTAATAATCACACCAAATGTCGGGTGAGTCATATAATATTATTTCTTTATCAGATATGAAAAACTGGTGATGAATGGATTACATAAAAACAAGAAAATGTTTGACCTCTTTACCTTGCATATTATGTTCAATATTTTTAATATGAAGGAAAAGGAGAATGTAGCAAAAGGAAAAGAAAGAGAGTATTTAAGTGTCATACTCATTATCAGCTGACTCCTTACATATATCATATACATTGCTCCAACATATAGCAATTAGTGATATTTTCTTCCACAAAAAAAGAATTTTTCTTCAACAAGTAGTTGATGAAAAATATACATGAAGCTGATGAACACGAGACATGAAAATGTTACAGATCTCTATACAGGTTGTGGAAATAGATGAAGATGGAGAAAGTGAAGATGTGTTGCTCGATAGTGTTCTAGAAACTGTTCTTAGGCACTAGATGGTGCTTTGCCACTTCACCTAGGTAGAGACGGTAATTTGTTGTAGACAGTTATATATATATATTTAATTATTTATTTGCATATATACTGTTAGTGACTATGCTTGTCATACACTGGCTATGCCGGCTGAAAGTTCAGATCCATTGCCATTGTACTATATTGTTGAACCTATTGATCATTAATTGAATCAAGAGAGAAAAAAAGGATAGGTCATTTCACAAGAACCAGATATTTGTGCTTAATGCAACTAATTGAGTCTTAAATAACCAAACGAGCGTTAGCGTACTATTATGAGCACGAGTTATGAATGGCCTCAAGTGAGAGGCCCCTCATGAGCTTAAAATCATAAGAGTGGCAGGGGACACTAAATGGAACTTAAGACGTGGGTATCTAAAAAATTGAGTCGTTAATTAAATTCTCTGATATAGTTTGTAAAAAGTAAAAAAAAGTGCGGGAACTTTTTATTATATCATGACTATTCAGAAGATTAATGGTTATTCATTCATAGAAATTTTGTTGTATTTCCTTAAATTATTCTTATACATTTTTCACGTACCTTCATTCTTGTTATAAAAATATGGTCTATAGAAAGATAAATGGTCATTTATATACTGAACTCATGTTGTGTTTGCATACATGCTTGCTTAAGCATGTTTTTCACAAATCTCCATGTTCATAATGGTTCTTGTATGTTTTTTATTTGCACAATTTAAGCAGAGGTTAAGGATAGCCGCATATGCGGTGGATTTTGACAATGAAAGGGATTAGTTACACTATCGTGCACTACGGATCCCTGTTTATTGCAAGGTAGGATCCCCGAATGTTGAGAATGTACGTTCCTATGTGCCTCCGTTTGCATGTTCTACTCTGATTCACTAAGATTGCCAGTTGCCTGGTATAGATACATACATTATTTCATCTCAAATTATAGGGTAATGAGTCCAAATTTTCATTTTCTTTATGAAACTTTTGCATTTGTTATATTTTGAACATAGTTATGAAGTTCAACTTTGAGTATGTTCCTTCATTTTTCTAGTGAAAATTTGTTGTTATTTTTTGTTCATTTTGATTATTTTAGTTGGTTTTGTTGTTAATTCATTTTATCCCTTCAAGTTTGTAATTTTAGTATTTTATATATTTTCCATAGGTTAAAATTAGTTTTATTATTTTAATATGCGTTGACTTATATATATATGTATGTATGAACCATGCATGTATGTATGTAAGGAACCATGATTAAATCTTTATAAGGGGCAGTAGTGGGTCATATTGAGTATGGTTGTGTGCATTCATCAGTATAAATGATATATATTAGTGTAGGCTTGGTTTACTACGTGTATAGATTAATATATTTGGATTTTATTTTTCTTTAAAGAATATCAAGAGTTACGCGCCGCAGTATTTATGGTTGAAGTTTAATGCTTTGGATAAAATACGAAGCTAATTTATACCGGGTATTTCTTTGTGAAATGATTAGCTCTGTTTATTGGTTAGAAAATGGTGACTTTGATGTTATATGTTGATGTAATTTTGACTTTTAATCTCATTTCAACTATGAGTTATCTAAACAAACACAGACACACACATCTTTAGTATCATATATCTTTGTTTTAGTTAGATATACGCATGTATATGTTTCTGATTGCTCTTGTCATCCCTAAACATTGTTAAATCCGTACTTACTCTTAAATATGTACTTATTGGTTTCTTATGATTATGATTTTGCTGATATATTGAGGAGGACTGGGAGTCTAATTTGGGGACTGCGTTTATGGTTGATTGGGATAGCGCATCGGGTCTAATTTTGCTGATACGTTGAATGTATCTTTTGTATTGGTGAAATTTCAAATTGTCTACTGTGTTGAATGAATTTATGCATGTCGATAGGCACTTAGATATTTGAGTGTGTATAATTTTGCCTCTCCTGTTTAAGAAAGTACGAGTCATTGGCACACTAGTAGTAACACATCACCCCCGAAGAAAATATTATAGTTAGTGTAATCTTAAGTAAACAAGTTCCATTCATTGTAATATGTTCAAAATTTTAGTGGACATATCCATGTCTATTTGTAAACTTGAACGTAAGTCCTCTAATTATATTATAGTAATAAATGAACTCCTGGGGCTCAAAATGTAGGATCCAATTCATTTTTTGGTATTGATTTTTTCTCAAGGCTCCTACACCATTTAACAGCTTTCTGAATATTCTTATAAATGTATTTCCATTTCATATCTTCTCAAAAAAGTCTAAATAACTTCACGAGATAAAATTTTATAACTACATTATCCCTTTGATGAAGGTGATAGAGAATCATATAAATAGAAGTTATGCACGGTGTCAGGGGCGGATTTGTATGGGGCTGAGGGGGTACGGAGGCTCCCCCTAAGTTTTTCGATAAAAATATCGAGAAAAAAAATCTAGGGGTGTTTTTCAGTCGCTTTCTTCTCTCCGACCCTCACCTCTCTCTCCGGCGTTCTGTCGTCACCTCCTTCGGCCTGCTGTTGCGGCTCTCTTCCACTCACACTCAGCCAGTAAGAAGAACCATCCACCATTTTTTAAATGTTGTTTTGTTTCACAGTTTATTCATTCATTAGTTATAATTTGTTCATTAATGTTGTTAAATGTTATTAGACTTCATTAGACTTCGTGCTATTAAATTTTTCATTAATGTTGTTAAATGTTATTAGACTTCATGCTATTGAATTTGTTTCATTAGTTATATGTTGTTTCATTTATTAGTTATAAATTATAAGTAATTTGTTTCCTCGCTTGGTCAATGTCAATTTACGATAACAAAAAGAAATTTACATTGCAATTAAAGACAGTCCTCTATTCCTGCTCCATTTATGCAGGACCATTAGTCTTCTTTTCAGTATCGGCGTCTTGTGGACCATCTCTAGCACAAGCGGGACATGAACTAACCCCAAATCTTTTTCAAACTACAGGCCAGTTGAAAAAATATATATTTGATTTGCTTGTTCTTAGATATTATATTAGCATCTCATAAGCATATTCTATTTGATATGGAGCAAAAGGTCTCAATAGCAAGTAAAAATAAGCTTAATAGTCACTTTTATGGACTAAGATTCATAGTATGAGTCTGCAAGTATGCTTATTTTATAATCCAGAATGTTATATAGTAAAGGATATCAATATTCAAAGTCTAATTAATAAATATTTGAACAAATGCCTGAGTCAGAGTAAGAAGGAGAGCACTGGGAGGAGATAAGATATCCCAGAGAATTCTTAGCATGCTGAGAAGTGGGAAATGGTTTAATGAGGTGGATGATGAGAAAGAGTCACTTATTCATGCTCCTTACTCACTAAATTTAAACTTGCCAACTTCAGCCAAAAGACCTATAGTTGAATACACTTTGCCTATTTTGTCTTCTTATTGTAAGAATAGGTATGTAAAATCGCTTTACTCAGAGTCCTTATTGTCTGATGAAGATTTAATCATAAGAGGCATGTCGTCGATGATCCCGTTTCACATTCTAATAGCAAACGACCTGTATGAATGATCTATTCCTGGCAGAAGGAGAACCTTTACTTCTGGCTTGTCTAACACAACAAGTCTGGTAAGGCTAGTCAGTGAAAGATGTTCACGACCTATCATCCAATTGGTCTCTAAAGGTGAAAGAAACCAGTTGGACTGGTGTGTGTCCATGATATCTGATGTTGTTAGAGCTATGAACGATCAGGCAAACTATACCTTTAGAACACACCACACTGAATTGCAGAACGCTCAGAATGGGTCCTGGATAAATAGTTGGAGTGACTGTCCCTCATCATTAGACCAATTTGTATTATGTGAGACAAATTAGGGGAAATGTTCAGATATTTGTAAAGGGTTTTGTGAGGAGCACATTATTATTTGTCTTAATGTCAGACGATCTGGTGCTTATCCATCTGAAAATCAAGTTTAATGTGGAGTTGATCAGGATGAGAAACCACATATCGTATACGGGAAATAAAATCTCAGAAAGCATAACTCACAAACAGATTGTATGTTTGAAGTCTGAGCTGGCCTTTTGGTAATCTATAAGAGCTAATATGATACAACGTTGGGTTGCAGAAGAAGGTTCACATTTAGATCAATCCATAAAAAATATCATCAGGACTAGGACTGACACAGATATAGGCATAGTAGACTCAGCGACAAGAATACCTTCTAGACTAACACACAATCACAGGGCCAACCTGATGGATGTAAAGAAAACATGTGCCCCAGCTTCAACAACCAATATCGCATCCATGATATATATATCAAGCAATCATGTGGGTGAATATTCTCATGAAAATGAAAACTTATGTATGCCTTATGGGCCAGCATTCTTGGCTGGACAGTATTTAATCGGGCTGAAAGAAATATATAAGGATACTAACTCCATTGCCAACATTGGTAGGACTGTCATCCATTTCCATGTGAGATTTGCAGATGTGCCCAAGGTGTACGATGGTGTTATAGATTTATTAAAACCTATCCCCCCACTATCAGATGCTGGGTCAGATACGCCCCACTTCGTCCATTATCGAGACTTTTTACTACATGACAACTCTGGGCGCATCGTTGGTGTATTTTGGCAAAACTATAATACAGCATCACCAGACAAGGTCAGATTTGCCTACAGCACGCAACTTCTTGGAAATTCCTTATTGGATGAGATAATTTCCAGAGAGCAAATATCCCTCAATGTGAGATCCATTTATCCCCAGAGAACTACAAGAATCTTGTGACACCCCGTCTAATTAAATACCGGGCGATCACTCCTTTATTAAATTAAAATCAAGGTGAACAGTTGGTTCATTCTTAGCATCACTGTCGTAAAAATAACTTTTCCAAATTTAATACCCTATTTAATTAAGCTAAGTGTCAAAACCAATTTTAAACATTTCTTTCCAAATTTTATTTTGAAAATAAAGATTTAATTATCTACAACAATTAAATATTTAAAGAATCACACCACAATAATCTTGGAACATATAATCCAATTAATTTAAACATTCAATAACTAAATCCCAGTATTTAAAACTTAAAGTAAAACATGCATGCTGAATAAATCCCAAAGTAACAGTACTAGAAATAACTGAAATACAATTGTGCCAATAAAACAACTAAATAGTGGAAAGGGCGACACATGCCCCAATAACTGAGAATGATAAAAGTGGAATCAAGTGAATTAAATCGTCTAATCAAGTGGCCTGCAACTCCCACCTAAGCTGCAGCACGTTCCTTCCAAGGGATCCTAAGCAAGACGCCCCTGTGGCTGGGCACCTGTAATATATACATATATATACAAGAGAGAAAGAGAAATAGAAACGGGTCAGAGCCCGATAGTGTATATGATTTAAAAATTCGTTTAACAAGTATTTAAATTGATACAGGCCAATGCAACAACATATTAGTGTGACACTCTCTTGAGAAATTCTCACCTCTCTTCTAATGTGCACTCCTATCGCACTAACCTTCTCAATGGTCTATCTCGTCATATATCACACTATCTTTCCCCAATGATTTAACTTATCTTAGGTTATTCGCAGGATTTAAAATTGAACGATACAATTGTTTGAAAAGAATATTTCAATTAGTATCCAAAATTCTCGTTTTAACTTTATTAATTTATAAAGTTTTCCAGTGTCATATCATACTTTCTCAAAACAAGTATTTATAATATGAGTCATCGACCATGTCCTACTTACCATATCACAGTAGGCAGTTCCAAATTTCAGAATTTCATATATATATATTAAATACTCGTATAATATATATATATATATATATTATAACAACACCCCAAATAAAAACTATGGTGCGGGCATACTCTACTATCAAGAACCCCGTATCACTCGTATTAAGGCGAATACAAATTTAGAATCACTCTCGAATTGTATTAACACATACACAAACAATATTGAGGCGAAGCATATATTCCAAGTCTCTAAGAGGATGGCACATGCCTGCGTCTCTTAGGACCGTCTGAACTATCACTTCGATAGCCTGTACCAAGGATATCTATCTTCTAGGGTACGAGTCAATATCCCCCATAAGGCACACGAGATAAGATCGTCCCAGCGCGGAAACCTCAGGGATAGCAAGTAGCGCGGGCATGATTTTCACAAGTATATAATATATGCATACACAATCATATAAATATACCACTTTTATTATATCAATTTAGGTTTATCCCATAACCCACATTCACAACATTTATCCTTATTTTCCCATTATTATATATCAAGTATAATGGTTCGTTTCTAACTTTAATTCGAAGGTTTTTTTTCCAACTTACTACGTGATTGGACATAAATATTGTATATTTAATCCCCTAATTTCAGTGCATTTGTGAACCCGAGTGATGTAACCTATATGGATTTGACGCACATTTATGCTACTAATCTTCGTTGGCAAGTATTTCGTGTTTCGTGATTCTCTTATTGGTTTTACAGGTTAATTATGCAAGCAGCGCAAAAGAGAAAGCGAGACAATGAAAGAAAAGCTAAGAAGGAAAGTGCAAGGAAATTTTGGTAATTCTTCAACCAGATCCTGAAGGAAGAGTCAACTGGAAAGTTGAAGAGCTCAGAACAATGAGAACACTGGAAGAAACGGCACCCAAATCCGAGCTACGGTTGATGAGTTATGACCCGTTGAAGTTGAAGAAAAATCAAAGGAAGAAAGGAAAGAAAACAAGAAAAAAATTAATAGTGTTGAATGGAAGAAAAATCACCCCATACCAGCAAACATTCGCGAACCCAGGGGCGAACCGGTTTGGGGGACGAACCGGTTCGAGGAACATGCGAATCGGTTCGGGGGTCCTGAAGCGCGATTTTTTTCCTTTATTCTGATTGGCTCTAAGGTTTCCTTCTTATACAACATCAAAATTTCGTGGTTTAATCCTCTACATCACAAAAGGTTTCCAGAATATCATTTAAGTCATCACTACATGCAATTTCCTATCTCAAATTGGGTTTTTCTTCCATACAATTTATCCTAATCATTCCTAAACCAATATGAAAGATGCATCAACAAAATAAGCAAGATAAACACTTGCCTGGGATTTTTAGAAATATGGTTTGGTGTTAAATTTGGTGTGGTTGCGTTCCCCGTCTCGCGATCTACGCGTTAGCGGTGGCGGCGGTGCAAACGGTTGAGTTTTGAGCCTTGGAATGCCTTGAGAGCTCTCTCCTCTCCTCTCCAATGGCCGTTCTAGTGTTTTGAGTTATATAACCCTAGGAGATAACCTAAACATCTGATATAACCCCTTTAATTTTCGTGGGTTTAATTACCCAAAAATACAAAATGACTAAAATGCCCTCCCGGGGTACTAATTAGGCCTAAAAACGCCCCGAGACCCAAATCAAACTCCCGGGTATACTTTTCTGACTATCTCGACCCTCCCGGACGCGTTGGCGCACTCAAAACGACCATACGAACAAATTATAAAATATTTACTTTTATTTATCAATATTTAGTCCTGACGCGACACGGGCGCGTCCCGACTCAATTCACTCGTGACATTTAATATGGCCACTATTATATATTACTTTGCTCATTAGTAATATTCAACAAATTTTCCCATAATTACTAACTCTCATCACGTTAATAATTATAACATAATTAATTTTCGGATTTTTATTAAATAATTAATTCACATTAATATTAATAAATCCCCAAATTAATATAGCATAAAAATACGGGGTATTACAAATCTCACTTGGGGACATAAGCATGATAGGAGTGAAGATGTTTGTCCGGGTGTTATCTGCCCAGATTGCACTCATGATCCCACCCCATGTGCATTTTCGCACAGAAGACACTAGATTTATCCCTGCTGTAACTGAGGTGGTCGACAAAATATCCGATTATTTTTGGAACCAATTTACCACGGTTCTCATACACCCCAGAAACCTCCTGAGGTTGCTCCTATTGGTTCCTAACTCTGTTCAGCACAACTGTTCTAAATCTCATAAGAGCTTGGTTAAGACATTGAAAGATGGAGTGATAATCGATATTTGGAAGCTTAGAAGTATAGCTTTATCTACTATGAAAAATCCAAATTTTGGCTCATCGTGGTATTTAGCGACTCCTACACCTAATGCACTTAATTATTTATTTGAAAAGTGGGTTAAGGAACACACAATGATAATGTTGGGAGCAATTTCATCTGGCCTACGAACTGCTTTATCTCTCAGTCGTGACATGTCTACAAACATCCTTCCAGTCAGCCTAAATCATGCCCCATTCTTATTTAACACAATCAAGGGAGAATTTCGAGATGTACATTCTTTCATGTCAAGTACTCAAAATTATGATCTGCCCATTCCTATATGTCTATGTCCTTCAAATCAATCAGTGTCAAAACTACGATACACCACAAGTGAAAAAGATGACATTTCTCGCATGTCAGGACTGTCGACACCGGTCTTACCTCTCTCTCCCCTCTTAGTAAGATTTTCAGGGGGGACAAGATTGAATGGAAAGACCAGTTAAAGTTTGTGAGTGTGATATGTCCTAGTCCATTCCAGAGTTTCGTATGGAAACATTCTTTATGCCAATAGGACTCTTAAGCAAATCACATTATCGGTTCCTTGAGTGCTTGTGCTCTTTGAGATTATCCTTAAAGCATGTCATATGTCTCGGCACTAGCACTGGAATCGAGGCCTGTGCATTATCGAGATTTTCAAAAGTTGAGAAAGTATATATAAACTGTCTAACCGATCTAAGAGACTTCTCCCCTCATATGGCTGCGACGTACATATAAATTGTCTCAGCACTAGCACTGTGCATTATCGAGATTGTCAGAAGTTAAGAAAGTATATATAAATTGTCTAACCGATCTGAGAGACTTCTCCCCTCATATGGCTGCGACGTACATCCCTCCCTTATTTGATATCCATGATATCACAGGCATGTCCGATATAGTCTCTTTAGTACAGACTACGTGGTCTGGTATAATTTCGGACATTGTACTTGCCATATGTATTTCTCGATAAAGAAATATGACATGTGGAGTTAAATTATATCCTGATAGAGTAGCTTTATCATCTAATGTCTACCCTGTAAGATACTCATTGGCCGATTGTAGATGATATGATTGCTACCATGAGGATTTTATGCTAAAGCACTTTAAGTTGTATAGCCATGGGGATAGCCTAGTGGCATGTACTCTTACCTCACAACCTAAAGGTCAAGAATTCAATTAACCCCTGAACAATGGAAAAGTTACAAATACCTGCTTATGTGTGTTAAAGTCTTTCTAGTGACAATTGTAAATAAATGGAACAGTACAATGTGTTTCTTGCAATTTTACCCTTTTTAGTATTGCCATTATATTCTTGTTCAATTTTTTGTTGGTCACAAATAATTGTTCTTCATATAATAAATTCTACACAGGCACTAGATAAGTTTGTTGCAGCAACTCTAAGGAATCTTGTTTGTTGGTACAAATGATATCCCTGAGTGGTGCTATATGGAGGCATGTGGAAGTGAGGGGGTCTCTAGCTTTATAGAAGAATTTCTAAAGAATGGGATGAGACCCGTAACTCTAAAAAATATAATGTTTCCTGCTACTAACAGGTATTTCAATGGTTCTTTACAAATCTTTTTAACTGTTAGCTGTCTTAGTTTCGTATATTTCTTAGTCTCCGTTATTTAGCTATTTGTTGTTCTGAACACTTTCTCTACGGTCTAGATGGTGAGCTTCCAATATTAAGCATTTGTTGCTGGTCTATTATTTGACTATTTTGATAACTTTTTTTTGTTAATCTAGTTAGTTCGTTGATACATTCAGGGTTTGCTTGATTTGATTTTTTGTTCTTTGCTGGAAACTGAAATTGGTGAACTAACATATAAAGTCACATATGTCATTTCATGAGTTTATATCAAGATGTTAAATGAATTATACAAGTTTATATGTAAATTTACTGATTTAGAATATCAAGAAATCACAAATCTTGGAACCAAACGACTTCTTAGTGTTGATTAAGGGTGTTTGAAATCTCATCACAGTTCACTCAGCAGGGAAATATAATATCGATCCATGTCCTTTTTAAAAGAATATTTTTTCAATTTAGCTTTGCATGATATACATGTGGAATGAGCTATACTATTTCTGCTATAATTTTCTTTCTATGAAAGGGTGACCTTTATTTTCTTGTACATTATATGGTCCTCCCTCTCTTAAACTTTTGTGGCAATTGGTAATCTATTCTAACAAATATGTTACAATTAAATTTCTGTATTGATAATATTTGCAGGTCAAAACTCCTACACTTTTTCTATTTGGTGCTCAGGACCGTTGTGTTCCATCTTCAAATGGATTGCAAGTAAGCCATATGCCTATATTTGATTTGTCAATAGGAATGCGAATGTTATTCCTCGACTTTAAGTATTCGAAACAGAAACGCGTTAGAATCTAGACATACAAACATATGAAAACTTTTAATGGAGAAAAGATCTTATGTGGCACACATTTCTTCAAGCTACCAGTCTAGTCCAGGTATGCTGTCTCTTTTTCTCGTAATCCATTAGATTTATTTCTCTATAAGAAACATATGTCATTTAACATTGCGGCAATAATCAAACCACAATAATTCGTAAATATACAACTGTACCATATACATGAATTTGGATATTTTTCATTTGAACTAGGGTTTGTACAATTTACCTATAATAAATTATAATAAATATTCTTTAAGGTTTATGCATAAAGGTAATCCATACACATGAATTTGGAGAATTAAAGTTGAATCTAGCTTTCATAAAGTTTACATACACTGATTTGTAACAAATAAACATGTACTTGCACAAGAACTTTGATGTGAATCGAGGGCATAACTGTCTTTTGGGGCATATTAGTAGTCTTATTTTCTTTTTCTTTTTGTTATTTTTCTTTATTTTTATTCATTTTGTTTTGTTGTTTATTTTGTAAGTTTGGGCATATGTGAGCATAAATGGGTATTAGGTTTATTAGTAAAGTGGGAGTCCCACATTAGTTAGGGAACCATTTAGTGCTCCACTTTCCCACTTATAAATAGACCCCTTGTAGCCCCATTTGAGGTAGACTTGAATTTTGAATATAGAAGAAGAGTATTTCTCTCTCTAAAGTATGTGTTAGATATTTTAGGAGCCTTTGACGTGCGGTTTACGTCAAACTTGTTTACAACTGATCTATTAAAATTATTACAATAGTTTTTTGGTTGCAACTTTGGAATTCATGATTGTCGTTGTCAATGGTTTTTACTTTTTCGATTAATATATAATAGAGTAGTATTTGTAATTGATTACTCTGTTTGTGTTTCCTTTGTTATTCATAAACTTCAACAACCGTTTAATGTTACGGAGAATCACGTATTACGAAAATCAATTCCTTTGAAAACCCAACATCCCCCTTACTGAGCCAGATATGGAAGAAATGCAAGTAGATTGCATCTGTTGTGCTATTACAAATAAATTAGTGAACAAATTGTAATGTTTTTTGGCTATAAAAGCTTCATTGTGCTATCATTTTTTTGTAAGAAGTTAATTTTATGTCATGCATGTTATTTATAAGTTCACGTATATTCTAATTATCTTAATTTTGACTCTAATTTGTAGTCTCGCATAGTTATTGCTGGAAATTTACCCGGGGACCATTGCCATTAGAACCTCATCGAGATTTTTTTCAGTTGTCGGGAGGTATCATATATCATTATCTAATATTTAAACTGTGTTTGAATATATATATATATATATAAAGTGGTGTATGTGATGTACCATCTGATGTGCCATCACATACGCTGCTTTATATATTTTTTTAATTGTCTATGTAGTTAATCTTATTAATTGGGGGTATTGATATTCCTATAATTTTTTTATGGGGTACTTTTTTAGGAAGCTTAAGAATGTGAAGAAGAGCAATGGTCAAATGCTTGCAACCAGTGAGGTATATAACACTTAATCTTTTTTGGTGTTCAAATTGCTTTCTAATTATGAAATGAAAAAAGATTATGATTTTATGTTGGGAAAATATTTGGATTTTGATGATGTCTTTATGAATTTGCATTCATGTTAAGCACTTGTGTAGTTTCTCAGATTTTTGACATTTTGAGGAAAAAAAGTTTCCTTTTCCCACTTCAATCTGTTTAATTGGTGGCAATAGTAGTATGCATAAATCCATCTAATGAACAATCCTGTGTTTTTTTGACATATGACCACTACTTTAACTATTTATAGTTTTGATATAAAATGATGTGCCATTTTAATTTCTTGCGTGTCTTTTAATTAAAACAAAATCTATATAATTTAGTTTTTTCCAATACTAAGATTGAGTTTGTTGGACAGGTTCTTATTGGGAAATATGAAGATTACTTCTGGGAGAATGAATTCTACTTTTGCAAGAAATATCTTGAAGACTACTTTGGGAGAATATTATGTTTAGAACTTTAAAGTTGTTAGACTTTCTTTTGAGTACTATTATGGTTATAAGCTAGATGGTTTATCTTGTGGTACATTTTGTTTTTGGAATTTTAATTGTTAATAAAATATAATTTTAGATCAGTTTAATGTTACTGAAATATTTGTTCTCATCGAAATATAATTTCATACATTTTATCATGGGTCTTTATATTTTGAGTAAAATTTGTGGGTATTGGTTAACTGTAGTACATTGCCATTTGTTGAGCATGAGTTTTAACTAGTGTATTTATATCTATTTATTTAATGAAATATTAATATAGTTTTAAAATTATATTAATATTGCTAACAGACTTTAACCATTGCAAATCAAAGCATCCATTGCAAATATATGACACTCACAATCCATTACAATGTATTTTGTAGTGGTTTGCATCCGTTACAAATTCTATATTAGCAATGGATAAACACTGTTACAATTTAGTAAATCCGTTACTAATATATAGTAAGTGTACCAATGCTAAATCAGTTACAAAAGAAATTCTAACCGTTTTCATCCGTTACAAATATTAAATTTAGTGACGGATTTTATCCGTTACAAATTCTGTTAGTAAAATAAATAACGCCAATTTTCTAACGGATTTTATCCGTTAAAAATATTTTTTTTAACGGTTTTTTCCCATTACAATTGACCTGTTTTGGTGTAGTGCACTAAATACCTAGGAGATTATGGTCTTCACGATGTACATGAAATAGTTCATCTTCATCATCCGATCAATAGGTCAAGTAGAAGTAATAGGAAAATTTTGAGGGATTTTCACTACATAAATTCTCCCTATACCCTGGATGATCCTCCTACTGGGATGGAGAGAGTGCAACATGGGAGAGTGCCACAAACCTCTTCTGAAATGACCAAAGCACAAGGAAAACGTCCAGATGAATAATTTTCTTATGTTTCGTACCTATTTGATCTTGAATGTAATACCATTAGTATTTGAATAGAAATACATGCTTTATGTTGTCAACTTATGATTAGTTAATCAATTAGTAAACTAAGCTATTGTTTAATAATGAATTATTAAACTGTGATTGTAGGGCCATAGATTATACCAATACATTTAGATGAAACTACAAATATTTGTTGATCCAATCTTAGCATCAATTATCAGTGGCGACCAAGTGTATGTGGAATATGTGTGTGTATTCCCGTATTTAGGAATGTATACATGTCTTCCTGCATTTAACATAGTCGGGTAAAACTTGTTTTTAACAGTTTGAATTGTATACAAAGTTTTACAGACTTATGTCAAATACGAATTCATACATGAAATAAATTATTAGTGGCGACCAAGTGTGTTTTGAATGTATGTGTATATTCATGTATTTAACTTGGTCGGGTAAGACTTTTTGTTCGCCACTTCTTAATACGAAGTCATGAAGTAATAACTTGGTCGAGCGAGACACGACTGTGCATTAAGTTGTTGGTATATTTCAAATTTGATAAGTTCAACCTGATTAAGTATGTGATGTTGATCGACAAGGGATGAAGGCCAAGAGACATTGTTTGTGTGTTGTTTTGGGGGGATGTATATCGTCGTACTCCGGAAAAAAATAAAAAAATGAGGGAACTAAAATCAAGATTTTTTTAATGAAATTGAAGGATAGTTGTTTTGAACATAAAGTAAAAAATAAATACAATATGCTAATGCCTTTATTCACTAATAATATTTACGGAGGTTATCGGGGTTTCAAGGGTTCTTGAATTACTCCCCATCAAGTGTCTCAAATAAAAAAGTCCCTAGTCGAATTACCGCTAAAATACGATATTAGCCATTCCAATTGGCCACAAGCTTGTTGCCCTTCTGAATGACTTTCATGAGTACATGGTCGCCTTCTTTTAAGTTGGTCAGTTTGACCTTTTATTGTAAAAGCGAGCAGTCCTTTATTGATATGCAACATTTCTGAGGGCGGCATCTTCTCGGACTTCTTACACCATATCCAAGTCCAATCTTCTCATCAAGCCACTCTTGACAGAATTAAAGTTCTGCACTCTATGAGTTGGTAGGCATATCTCGGCTGGTACCATGGCTTTCGTCCCAAACGCAAGCATATAAGGTGTTTTTCCAGTTGTTGTCCTCGACGTTATTTTATAAGCCCAAAGAACACAGTGCAATTAATTAATCTCGTTACCCTTAGAAGCATCAAGTATCTTCTTCAGTCCATTAAGCAAGGTTTTGTTTATCACTTTCGTCTGACCATTGCTTCGTGGATGACCTGGTGCAGAGTGGAGTTTTTAGATCCTGGACTAAACACAATATTCTTGAAATTCATCATTATTGAACTGGGTTCCATGGTCTGTAATGAAGACATAATGCATGCCATACCTACATATAATACTCTTTTAAATTAATTAGTATACCTTCTCATAAGGCATTTCTATCAATGGCTCTGCTTCCACCCATTTTGTTAAATAATCAACAGCAACTACTAGGTACTTGAACCTACCTATGGTGGTCGGCAATGGGCCGATGAAGTCAATACCCCAAAGGGAGAACGACCAAGGAGAAGTGATCGGTACTAAAATAAGGGTGGGTGCTTTGTGAATTACAAAAAACCTCAGGCACTTATCACACTTTCTCGTGAAGGTTCTATAATCTGGCCTCATAGTTGGCCAGTAGTATACCTGTGTGTTGATTCTTTCTGGAGTAGTGACCTACCAGCTGAATGAGCTCCACAAGAACCTTCTTACACTTCCTTGATCAAATTAACAACTTCCAATGGATGGACACAAATTAGTAAGGAAACATTAAATCCCCTTTTGTATAAGACTTCTTTGTCCAACACATATTTGGCTGCTTTATACCGAAGCTTCTTTGCTTATTTTGGATCAGTTGGTAGGGTTCCTCATTCGATGTAAGCTCTAATAAGATCCATATAAGAAGGTCCCAAATCTAAAGTATTAAAACTGATCATTAGATCCTCATTTATGCTCCTGCTTTCCAAGATCTCATTTGAAATCTTCTCCTGAGTTCTATTCTTATTGCTGAAGCTAGCTGAAAAAGTGCGTCAGCTCGGGCATTAGCTATCCTTGGTATCCTGATCATTTGCATGCCTGGAAATTTAGAAATGACTTCCATTTCCTTGGTCAATTATCTAGTCATCAACTCTCCCTTGACTCCATATAGATGAAGCACTTGGTTGATAACCAACTGTGAATCGTCGTGCGCCACCACTTTCTCGCTGCCTAATGACTAGACTAATTCCAATCCAGCTATCAAAGCCTCGTACTCAGCTTCATTATTTGATGCCTTGAACTGAAATCTAAGGGCATATTTTACGTCAATATTATCAGTAGTATTAAGTATGATACCTGCTCCACTTCCAGTTGCGCTTGAAGATCCATCCACATATAAGTTCCACAATAAAAAATCACTGCTAAAGCTTTCTACAGATAGAAATCCGTGGCGAAATATCTTTTTGCTTTCCTCTGCATACTTCTGAGCCATATCTTGAGTGATGGATGATTCAGAAAGGTCGGCTATAACTTTGGCTTGCTTTTTAGTTGAGCTCTCTTTCGAAGAAGTCTGCTCGATAAGCAAGTTTTATTGGTCGGCAACCTCTGGATAGGTAAACTCTGTAATGAAATCTGCCAAAGCTTGTCCTTTTAATAATGACCTTGGATCGTAAATGATGTCATATTCTCCTAGATCTACTACCCAATACATCAACCTGCCTGAATTTTCAGGCTTACGAAGTGCTTGCTAAAGAGGTAGATCAGTGTGCACTACTATAGTGTGCGCTTGAAAATAAGGCTTCATACGCCTGGAGGCTTCAATGAGTGTTAAGGAAAATTTTTCCAAGTGTGGATTCTTGATCTCGATTCCCCTAAACGCTTTGCTGGTGTAGTAGACTGGTTTCTGGATCCCATTCTCCTTTCGAACTAATGTTGAGCTAATTGCAGACTCATAAATAGCTAAATACAAGTATAATTTTTCTCCCAGGACTGGATGGGACAACAATGGTGGAGATCCCAGATACTTATTTAATTCTTGAAATGCTTCTTCACACTCTGTATTCCACTTAAAGGTCTTTATAAGCACCTAAAACAATGGTAAACACCTATCTGTTGCTCGAAAAACAAATCGATTTAAGGCATCCACTTTACCAGTAAGTTTTTGAACATCTTTTTTGCAGGTCGGAGATTGAATTTCTATCAGAGCTTTAATTTTGGCAGGATTAGCTTCAATTCCTCTTTGGTTCACTATAAAGATAAGGAATATTCCCTCTCGCACACCAAACACACACTTGGTCGGATTTAGCTTCATTTGATGCTTTTCTAGTTGGTCGAAACTCTGACTGTGTTCCTTGATATGATCTGAAGCTTTCTTGCTTTTAGATAACATATCAAATACATAAACATCCATATTTTCCACAATCTATTCTTAAAACACCTTATTGGACAACCTCTGGTTCGTTGCTCCAGCGTTTTTAAGCCTGAAAGTCATTACATTATAGCAATAAAGACCTCAGTTGGTAATGAAAGAAGTACTTTCCCTGTCTTCTAGTTTCATTCCTATCTGGTTATACCCAGAATAAGCATCCATGAAGCTCAACAACTCATATCCTGATGTGGCATCCACTAACTGATCAATTCTGGGCAAAGGACAATGATCCTTTAGGCAATCCTTATTAAGATCAGTAAAATCGACACACATTCGCCACTTATTATTTTTCTTTTTTACCATCACGACATTAGACAACCATACTGGATATTTGACATCCTCAATGAATTGGGCATTTTATAGTTTCTCCACCTCTTCTAGTATGGCTTGATTTTTCTCAGGACTAAACACCCTACGCCTCTATTTAATCGACGTGGCGCCCTTATTAATATTGAGCTTATGACAGAGGAAGTTGGGATCAATCCCAGGCATATCCTCATGACTCTAATCGAATACATTTTTTTGCTCCCTTAGGAATGCAATCAATTCTTTTTTAAAGAGTGGATCTAATATGGAGATGATCTGGGTGGTTCTCTTCGATTTGTCATCATCCAAGATTATGTTTTCGATAACTTCTATAATCTGTCCTTTGACTAGATCGATTTCGTCTCGAGGATCCAGAGTATCAACTTCTGATTCACTGTTGGGCTCCGTAATGTGTACTTAGTAAGTGGTGGTCTTCTTCTTTAAATCAACCAAATCTTCTTTCTCGGCTGAGGATAATAGCATTCCCTGCAACCTTTTGATCACCTTTTACGATACCAGCCCAAAGTGAGTAGGGAACTTCAAACATTGATGGACTATGGATGGTATAGATTCAAATTTCTTTAGTCCTACCCTACTAAGTATCACATTATAAGCAGACTGAACATTTTTATCCATAATAAAGAAGCGTATCTTTTCGGTGCGGCTTGCTGGCCAAGTGCCGAACAACACTTCTAACTTGAGTGTTCCAAGGGGGATAGACTTTTTCCCCTGAAAAACCTATCAAAGGCCTGTGGTATGGTTCTATTTGACTAAGTTTCAGTCCTAAACTCTAAAAGCATGGGTAAAACATGATATCAGTTGGACTTCCATTATCTATCAGAACCTTGGCAATGATGCTTCTTGGATTCTAAACTTGATGACCAACGGGTCATCATGTTGATACAATACTCCAGAGAGATCATTTTCGGACAAATTGATAACCAGTTTATCTTTATTGACTTTCCTAGGCCGATCATCATCATCATTCAGATTGATTCGTTATATATAGGAGCATGCTTGTGCTTCATTCAGGTAGGCCTTTCTCTCTGTAATTTGATCTCCTTGTTATGCATCTCCACCTATAATGACATGACAATTAAAATAACCAAAACGTACCATAGCTACTTCAAGTTCTAATTATTTTGGCTTCTTCGACAAGTCGGGATCGTCTTCATAACCATCTTCATGGTTTTGCTTCCTGTCATCTCTAGGTTTGCAGGGAGAATTTGTCCTTCCTCCAATTTCTCAGCTTTTATACCGATAAACAAATTTGCTCAGCTTTCCCCGGCGAATGAGGGATTCCACTTTGTTCTTTAAAGTAATACAGTTATCATTCGTGTGGCCATGATCCTTATGGAACTCATAATATTTTAGATTTATCCCTCATGTTGGGTGGTTCCCTCAGCTTCTTAGACCATTTCAAATCTTTATTGTGCTTAATTTCCTCTAGGAGTTGGTGAATATTGACCGTCAATGGAGTATATAATCCATAATTTTTGGGCTTATCATCTTTCTTCTACTCCTCCTTCTTCTCAGGCTTTGTGGTGAGACATTGCTTTGTATCCACTACTTCCTCAGCATTCATGATTTTTCCTACCTTGGCCATGAGCTCAGTCATGGTTTTGAGAGGATCTTTTGCCAAAGCGTAGTATAGCTTTTCTAGAAGTAATCCACTCATTAAAGCAGAGATGGTTATTTTCTCTTCAGAATCAACCTTCTCGTTATTGAAATGAGTAATGTACTCTCTGGTGGTTTCCCCTACTCGTTGCCTGAAACTCAGGAGATGGTCTACTCTCTTAACTGGCTTGGCCCTAAAATAAAATTTGCTGATGAATCATTCGATAAGTTAATTGAAGTTGGCAATTTATCCTCGGGAAAATTTGTTCTGCCATAGTTGGGTTGAACCAATAATGGTACTTTAAAATGCTCTACATCTCAATTTATTAGGAACAGAATATACGTTAGTTGCATCTTGATAATGCTCAATGTGTAAAACTGGGTTAGTTTTACCATCATATTTGGGGGTAACCACTGGGTTTTTAAACTTGGATGGATTCTAGAAATCAATAATTGCCTGGATGAAGGGGGATTCCTTAACAAAATTTCACTATAATCGGTTCCTTGCCCTGGCTATTTTTCCCAATCGATCTTCTAATCGTTGGATTGATCTTTTCCATGAAGGATTTCCTGCATTATATCTATTCGAAGCAGATCGATCGTCCCGACCATGTGTTTATGTTGAGCTCTCTTCTTGAGAAGTCTGTTCGACGTGCAGAGTTTGTCGAACGCTTAATCTGGATCTGATTAAGGCTTCACGATGTTCGGTTGGGTGTTCATTGGTTCTGGATAACTCTCCGAGATGATTCCTATTTGCTCGGGGTCCTAAGCGATTGAAAGGTGAAGCTCTGCTCAACCTTTCCAAAGCACTTGGCCTTTCAGGAGAAAAAGAATTGTCATCATCGAATTATGTAGATCTGAGTGATGAGATTACTCCCGGATGATAATACCTATCGTGCGAAGAACTTGAATAACTAGGTAAGCTATTCCTAGGAGGCGGAGGTGGCATTTCTATCCTTATAGGTGGAGCCATATTTTTCCTGGACAGAGCTGGATACCTGGCTTGTAATGATTGATCCAACTACCTCATGGTTTCTTGTATGGCATTTTGACCACCAGAAATACTTGCAAGAATTATATTTAAGTCGGTTGCTATAGGTGGAGCAGATGGGACGGTATTTTTTCCTTCATTTTTGTTACTACTCTCAAGGTAATTCATTTTCCCTTGAACAAAGACGTAAAAGATAAATAACGATAATAGACACACGTTCCCACAGACGGCGCCAATCTGTTGATGTAAAAAAAAAAGACTAGAACCAATTTTCTAATCACAGATAAAATATAATATGCGATGAAATAAACACACAAGAGACAAAGAGCTTTTAAAGTGGTTCGACTGTGAAAGAAAGCATACGTTCACTATTATTGTATTGATTTGAGTGATTACAAAAATCTAGGTACTCTTGCTACAAGAAGAATAACCTAGAGTCCGTTCTATCTTGCCTTTTGTGAAAGGAATACAATGTATTTATAGTGATCTGAAGATCAAGTGTTAGAATTCCTCTATGTATTAAAGCATTTACTCTCGTATAGAATGAATGTTATGGTTGATAGTCTAAAACACATGTGGAAGGACCCTTGGTTGTTTCCCAAGTGGTGACTATTTTCTACTTTGATGATCTGCATTCTTCATGTTGGTCTGCCTGTTTGTCGAGCAACTATTTTCAGGGCTAATTAAGTGGCTACTGTCTAAGACTGTTGCCACGTAAGGAGACAAATGTACATTTTTAATTGGTCTACGTAGATGGATAATTTTTGGTATCAACATCAGGGATTACAAATTCTATCTAAATAATTACGGTTCAAGGGTTTATGGATACAAGATGGTAGTAAACAGTAAATGGCTAGTCATTCCCATAGACTCTGCCAATCTCTTATTGCCTAAAATTAGTATGTGGATTTATGAGTCTTAGCGTGACAAATAACAATGATAACCTATAATAGAGAAATAGACTTAGAGGGTGCCAACTCTCAAAATTCTCTCTGTTAATATGTAGATCTTCCGTCTCCCCTCACGTGGAGTGTGTACTCTTTATATAAGAGAGAGAGAGAGTAGGCGGAAGGGTGGAGTGCCTTTATAAGTCAGTCAATTATACCCTTTCACATTCTAAGGACATTTAAGTGAAGGTTTAATTGCAATCAGCTGAAGGGACTGCCCATGTGTGTGTAATGGGATTTGTATATATTTCCACATGTGTGCTTAGAGATTCAAACTAATAACATCAATTTATTATGGTCGGCTGCCTAGCCGACGTGGAGTAATGCTAATCCAACTAAGGAGATGATGTGCCAACCATATTTAGTGGTTGAGCTGAGCTTCTTTTGATGACAGGTGTCACAACAATATTAGTCCACGTCACATTCCATATTTATGATACGACAGTAAGCATCCCACTTTACTCATGTCGTAGTCCTAGACATTCATTGAAATTAATTTTGACTAGACTTACATAAATCTTTCAATAGCAACCATAAAAATTCCTCAACTGCACAAGGCAAAAATGACACCGCTTTTCAAATCACAATCATTTTAACACACCATAAAGCATGAACTAAATTTTCGTGCTTTAATAATTTGGTTGAATAATTTCTCGAGAATGTTATGATATGTAAAGTGCATTGAATTATACCATAAACTCTATATTAATCAAGTTTATGAACATTACAACTTTAAAGATTTAAATTTCAATTTCAATAGTACGTAGGTGTTGGGGAATTATCAGTCCAAAGAGAAAAAGATAACATGTGTATGATAGTCCTGATAGACAGTCATAGCTTAAAGATAAGACTAAAAGGTAATCCAATCAACGAAAATATCGGGTATATATCTACTCGACCAGACCGCAGTTTCATCCCAAGGTTATAGAGTTATACAAGACTCATTCTCCTTTCGTTCTCTATAAATGTAACCCCGCATCCCTAGAAAATGGGCATGTAATTCATGTTATTGCGAGTTTATCAATAAAAAAGATAGAAGCATCCCGTAGACGTATTGTTGAACCATGTACATTTTATATTGTGGATTGTGGGATTTTCCTTTACTGCTCGAACTTATTTTCTTGGAATCAATCTTAGTAGGATTTTAGCACCTATAATTGGCGTCGCATGTGGGAACGAATTTTCTTTTCTCAACCAATTAGATCCAGCGAGAAGTTATATCTCACCCACACAGCGCACCTCTGTCATCTAACGATGAACGTCAAAACGAACAAAATGGGCCCCCAATACCTAGATTTAGGTTTGAGGTCTACCATAATAGGAATTATAATACTCCTAACTCCCTCTATCATCCTTAAGAATAATAAACCGTGGAATGTGACTCACATCCCAAGTCCACCTAAATTTTATAGCTCGTAGATGCATATGAACGATGACTCTATCAATAATAGGAGGCCACACTCCTTTGACATGAGGAAAATGCACATTTACAACACCGCCTAGAAAGGATGGATCATGAGTTCCATTAGGACAAGTGAAAACATTATGCCTGAACACCTAGCCCTCGGCAAGCAGGACTCGCAGTTGGGGAAGGGTTCACGTCATAGTGAAGATCACTCTAGGCATAAGAGTCCATTGGAGATGAGAAACTAAGGAGGAAGATATCACAAGAAATACCTTCACGACCTTATTCATCGAGATATGGATAAGCATCCCTCTTATTGGGGACCCTAAACCACCAAGGAATTGTCCATGAGGTCCTTCTTAGTAAGATGAAGTCTCTGTTCTTAAGAGAAATTGAGGAATCGAAGCCTCCTAAAAAGTTCACTGCTCATCGATTCAACATCTACGATGAGAAGACTGGTCCCATCGATCTTGTTCACAAGTAACAGCAGGTATTGACCATCTAGAACAATAATGAAGCTCTCATGTGCTACGTATTCCCTTTTAGTTTTGGGGATATTGCACAAAAGTAGTTCAAAAATCTCCCACACAGGTCAGTTAACAGCTTCAAAAAGATTGCAAAGGCTTTTACCGTGAGGTTTATTACCAGTAGTGCTCATCCAAAAAGGATGGAATCACTCCTTACCATGAGAAAGAATCCCAAGGTCACCTTATGGTAATACACCAGGTGATACTTGCAAACTTACGATAAAGTAGAAGACTATTATGAATTGGTTGTTATAGCCTTATTCAAGATTAGTTGTCGAGAAACTCTATGTTGCACCAATCCCTCACCAAAAAGGTGACCAACACTATTGAAAATCTTATGTCCTGGATACAGAAATATGCCAAGGTAGAAAATGTGGTTGCAGACACCTAGCACAATAATGGTCGGTCAAAGATGACTAAAAACGAAGATAAAGAGAATGTCCCCAATAAGGGGGCAAGAAATAGAATCAAGTATTCAAAAATAATGACAAGACGGACCCTACCAAGGCCTACCAGGTGATCAAAACTATTATTAAAGATCCAATCTATAAGATCTTAAATAATATTAAAGATTAGTTATTCCTCAAGTGGTCGAGGAAGATGAAGGAAAATCCATTAAAGAGGAACACTGCCCTAAGATTTTCCTAGCACAAGGAGCACGGGCACAAGATAGAGAACTGTAAGGCTCTCAAGTCCCATTTAAAAGAGTTAGCCCAGGTCATCCACCTAGACGACTATATAGAGAAAATGGTGCAATACCACTATGGAGAATAACCAGAAGCCTAACGAGATCCTAGACGATGATGAGATAGGACGCGAGTTTATAATCATCCATGATGCATCAAGTTCAAACTAGATCCAAGACAATGATGTTTAGATGGAATTGAAGAAAGTCATTACGATAATGGAGGCTTTCCAGATTGACCCTTCCAATACTCTAGGAAGAAAACTACGATGACTAGAAGATATCGACTATAGTAAGCACATATCTTTACTGAGGAAAACTTGGTCGGAGTTAGGACTCCATTTCATGACGCTCTAGTAATCACTCTCAGAATTCCCAACTGGGACATGGATAAGCTACTTGTCGATCAGGGAAGCTCCTCTGAGGTTATGTAGCTAAATTTATTCAATAAGCTCAATCTTAATATGGAAGATCTAAAGGAAGAGACCATCCCTTTGGTCGAATTAGCTCAGAAGATGGCTATATCATTAGGGAAGGTGGTATTACCAGTTTAAACTGGTAATATCTCAAAGTTGACCGAGTTATTAATTATAGACATTAATTACCCATACAAAGATATCCTCAGACGAGGATGGCTTTATGCTATAAAGGTAGTCCATTTCACTTATCACTAAAAGGTCAATTTCATCACGGATCGGGAGGTAATGGAGATAAAGGGAAACTAAGTCATTTCTCGGTAATGTTTTATCATTGTTATTAGGATTAAACAGGAAAAAGAATAAGGAAAATGTGGTTTGCGTATGAAGAGACCAAAGACGAAGATACTTCATTAAAATAGAAACTAAAGTATGACAACCCGGGGGTGTAAGAAACAAGGGTGTCCTCGTAGACAGAGTCATGGAACCATTGCAAGAAGTAATATTTGATGACTCACACCCAAAAATAAATCTCAAATTGAAATCTCACTCACTGATCACGAAAAAGAAGAGTTGATCTCTCTGTTTAAAGAGAATCAAGACATATTCACTTGGTAACCTTACGATATGTCTAAGATTAAACTTGAAGTCACGTGTTATTGACTTCACATGGACCCAACATTCCTTCATATCACACAAAAAACACGTTGAACAACCCTAGAGAAGGTGAAGTTTGTGGAAGAAGTAGGAAACTTCTGGAGGTAAGGTCCATTAAAGAATTTCAATTCCCAAAATGGATATCCAACCTAGTGGTTGTCAAAAAAATTAATAAAAAGTGGAGAGTATACATAGACTTCATCGAGCTCAATAAAGTTTATCCTAGAGACCTGTTTCCTCTACCAAAGATTGATATATTATTCGATACTATAGCCATCCACGAGCAGATGAGTTTCGTAGATGTGTACTTAGGTTATCATCCGATTCTTCTATTTGATCCCAACCAGGAAAATACTTCATTCATTACCATTCTTGGCTTGTATTTCTATATAGCCATGCCATTTAGGCTTAAGAATGCAGGAGAAACATACCAATGAATGGTCACTAAGATGTTCAAACATCAACCGGGCGACACCATAGAGGTCTATATAGACAAGATTCTTGTGAAGATAAAGTATAAAGATGACCACATGCAAGACCTAACAAAGACATTTGAGGTCCTAACATACTACAGGATGAAACTCAATGTTGTTAAATGTTTATAGTCCAGGATGTTCTTGGGATACCTGGTCAGGCTGGGAGGGATTAAAATAATCCCTGGCTAAATTAAAGCGATCAATAATGTTCATCCACCGATGATAATTAGAGATGTTCAGCAATTGATCGAAATGCTGGCAGCGCTTAACTGTTTCATCTCTAAATCATTTGAGAAGTGTCGACCATTCTTTCATCTCTTGAAGAAAGAGAAGAGGCTTGCCTAGAATTAAAAATTCCTAAAGGCACTTAAAGAGATCAAGTCTTATTTGATCTGACCACCTCTACCTATTGTCTTAAATCTAAGGGATCAAGTCTACATGTATGTTTCGGTATTTGACCACGCGGTTAGCTCCGCCTTTATGTGTGAAGAGGAAGACCACTAGGCCCCAATTTATTATGTTATCAAGACGTTACTCGATGATGAAAAATTCTAACTCCCTATGGAATAGCTATCTTACTGTCATAGGCTTAACTACACCACCGTGTGGCACTTATCACTCTTTATCACACTTGAGTTACTAATTAATCCTAACTAGTTAACACATTATAACATAAAGCATACAAAAGGATGAAGAAAGAATAGAGAGAGTTTGAGTGAATACTTGTATTGCACTTAAGGAGAAGAGATTACAATTTTCTGGTGGTTTGGCCAAATTAGTCTCCCACTTATTTACATGCAGATACATTTATAAGCAATGGCTACGATATACACAAGTGTCCCTAATCCAACAGTTAGGAACATTCTATCTTAATATCCTAAAACATCCCCACATCTATACAAGAATATTCTATAACTATATACAATTATCAACTATAATCTACTACATTCCACATTACACTAGAATAGCTTAGAGAAATCTTGAGTGTTACAGAGAAATGTGATGTAGGGTGGAGCCTTTGGGACTGAATTTTAGTGGGAAATATGTGGCATGTGACATTACTCTTTGTTCATCGCCTCACAGAATTTAAAGCAATACTTCGAAGCTTATTAGATCATCATCATCACCTCTTTTACACTCAAGGCAATCCTCAGAAAGGTCGACCTCTATAAATGGATGTCCAAGTAGTCAATGGAACTGAGGATGTTCGATATCTGTTATTAACCAAGAATTATAATCAAGGGGTAAGTGGTAGCCAATTTCATTGCCGAATTCACCAGAGGGCAGGAGACCGAAGAAAAGAAAATAACCAACCATACAACTAGTGAAGACATTGACTAGCTAAATAAGTGGGCGCTCTATGTTGATGGGGACTCCAACTCAAAAGGGGAAGGAGTAGGAATTATGTTGATGAATCCCAAACAAACCATGATCTAGTAAGGGATCATACTTAGCTTTGAAGCATCAAATAATGAGGCTGAGTATAAAGCTCTTATCATCAGAATGTAAAAGGTTTTATCTCTTATAACAATTCACCTTGATGTCTTATGAGACTCAAGGTTAGTATTTAATCAAGTATCAGAAGACTATAACGCCAGAAACAAATATATGTCATCATACTTACAGGTCATCCAGGAAATGATCACCTAGTTTTAAATGGTTCATATACAACAATTTCCCCGAGAAACAACAGTCATATAGATGCTCTGGCCACTATGGGTTCAACTGTTAATTTTTACCTCGAAAGAATTATTAAGGTCGAATACCTATCCTAACCAAGCATAAAAAACCAAAGATCACCAAACAAGTCCACAAGTCCACATATCCATACCTCCAATGTGTACACCTAAACAATGATAACTAAGTTTTGTATGAAGTGCAGGGAAGAATATGTGGAAGTCATGCTGGGGAGAGGTCTTTGACATTCATATGCATCAAAGAACTATATTGGTTGACTTACATGCAGAAACATGCAATCTCTTATGTCAAGAAATACAAGAAGTGTCCAGAGTTCTCACCCATCCATCATCGGCATGAAACATGCTAAAGTCATTAACGAGTCCTTGGCCCTTTTCTCAATGGGGACATTATGGGTCTTGATAATACCCCATATTTTGTAGGCATTAAATTAAATTGTGAAATTATCTCAACTGTCTTCCATGACATGTGATGTTACTATTCATATGTGTATATGTGTTAATAAATTATATTTAAAATCAGACTTGATACACAATAAAACATTAATTAAATAGTTTGTCATGACTCTATATTATGGGCAACTACGAAATGGTCAGGGATTTGATATCGAGGATTTTCTTGTTTCGATTATCCCCTTGATGTCGGGTTCCACCAATCGTAAAATAGTTTTATATAATGTAATATCGCACTAAATTAATAAATAATTAAATAATGGACTTTTGGACCTGTACTGACTAATTTATTTAATTTACTGAGTTAAATTAGTAATTGATTTATAGCATGTTTCAGGTTGATTTTGGGATGCATATAATGTCCGTTTTAGCTTGAAATTATGGGTTTAAGCCTATTGGATTAGTATAAGGCTTGACTAGTGTTTTAGGCCAATTGGAGGTGTAGTTGGGTTCATTAGGGTGAGCCCCATATATATCCTAAGACTAATTTTTGGATTAATATATTTAGATGATCATTAGGGTTCTCATTTTTCACACTTTAAAATTGAAGAGGCACCCTAAGGCTAGAGAAAAGGAATATCAAGAGGAGAAGAAGAATTGGAAGATTCTTGGCTAATTTTCTTCACAGTTGGATTGAGACAAGTTTATTTAGAGTTCGATTATGATTTATTTTGTGTTAGAATTTATATTCATTGAAATCTAAAACTAATCTTATTATAATTTTATTTAGATGTTTAATAAGTTAAATTCATAATTAACCTCATTAAGATAATAATCATGTTAATTACATAATATGAAATTAATTGATTTCTTCATGAATTCGTGTTAGAATTGTTGTATAATTGTTAGGACTTGATAATATACTGTGAATCCATAAAAAAAATGTATTAATTGAACCATTCCATGTAAATCTGAATCTAATTGAAGAGATATTATAAAACTAGGGTTCTTGATTTTAAATCTAAAATTTTCCTTGCAAATCTTGATAAAAATCGTTTAAAGAGGTTATACTTAAGTTAGGATCATATATCATAACAAAACTTGATGTTTGGTAGTATTCTACTGTTAAATTGAAGCTTTAGGAACAAATTAATAGTGTTTTGGAGAGAGAAATTTGGAATAGTTAAATCCGGTTACAATGCGAAGGGGCGACCTACGAGTTAGGTCGATTGATCTGCCCTCGATGACGATCGATCGACCCCCTCGATTTGGCTTAAGGTTATGTCGAGGGTTTTTTTGGGTTGGGTTTTAGGGTGTAGTGATCCATTAAAGTTGTTTCTAGGTCACTTATACATGAAGAATTAAGGGTAAATTATTGTTTAGAGGTTTGAATTTGGCATTGGAGTTGTATGCCTAACTATATGACATTTATCAAATCAAGTAATTTAATTTAAGACTTGGTATCTAGCGTGTGACTAGGAATACTAATCTTGTGTATTATGTTCTACATACCATGTGTCAGTGCTCGTGGGATACATAATATAGGGGATATCCTTTATAGGGTGTGTACGATGTCGACCGTGCTAGCACCCGATGATAGATTCGGGATCACTATATTATTTTACCTCGAACGTTACATGTTAAGAGTATATGTTATATCCCTAGGGGATTAATGGGGGGATCCTCTCATATTTCATGAGGTGTGGTTGTATGATTGGTCTGAAGGCGTAGTTATTATCCTTTATTGATGGTTTGAGTTTATAGGTGTGGGACAACCTATAACTATGCCTAGTATGTCCAAGAGATCATTGAAGGCAGGATGATACGTAGAAATTTTCAGCGTAACGTTATTTGATACTGTAGAACTTTTCATTTAGATTATTGTACTATATTTTTGTACATGTACTTATACTCTTTTGTTTACTATCTTTCAGACGATGAATACATGTAGACGAGCAGCACGACAGTGACCGACCACTAGTGCCGAGTCAGATGTGGCGGCACCTATGCAGCCACCGCAGTAGCCTCAGCAGGGGCACGCGCCAACTATAGAGCCGACTCATATGGCTACCATTATCGCACAAATAGTAATTGCGACCATGGAAAACTTTCACTAGGATTATTCATAACCGCCACCCTTTGTGGTCACACCTGTACCTGTACCTGCCCCAAGTAGTGCCTTTGAGAAGAGGTACCCACCCAAGTTATCGGGATCCACAAACCTTATTATTTTGCTATAGTGGAGGTGTGATATCGAGAAGAACCTACGTCTGGTAGAGTGAACAGATACCTAGAGGTAGATGTTAGCCAGCTTCAGGCTCATGGGAGATGCCTTATAGTGGTGGAAGTTTGTAACCATTGAGGGGGACTGATCGTAGTTGACTATTTCATAATTTTAGGTAAAATTTGAGGGGAATTATTTCCCTCCAGCACAATAGACAACTTTAAGAGCACAGTTTGATCGGCTAATGCAGGATGACCAAGTATGAGAGATAATTTACTCAGTTAGTACACCTTACCCTGGACATCAAGAGTTTAAAGGTAAATAAGATGGATCAATTTATTTGAGGTTTGTCTTAGAGGATCAAACATGTGTTACTTAGCTACCCGACTTTCACTACATATACACAAGTAATGGATGTCGCATTGCTTTATTATCGAGATCACAAAGACTTTCAGAGAAAGATGTAAAAAGAGAAGGTGGGGAACAACCAAGGGCTAAAGGCAATTAGGCCGCCACAGTTTTTGGCATCAACAAGCTCTTCCAATCCTGCCATAATTGTAGGTATTTCCACCATCACCACAGTACGCGACATTGCCTCCACCTAGGGATCAGGCATAGGGACGCCCCCACTTCATTATGGATGTGTTTACCATGTCTGTTAGTTGGACTAGCCAACATAACCACGTGGGATTGATTGTACGTTCTATGTTTATGGTAGTTATGCATGAGTCCTTTTTGACACGGGAGTGTCACACTCGTTTTCTAGTTATTTGTTCGCATCTACACCAGGATTGTTAGATATAACTATGGATGTTTCGATGCATGTGGATACCCAATTAGGTAAGGTTGTTGCCTTACATCATATTTGTTTGGACGTGGTAGTGGAGATTGGTCGTTTGTATTTTTGCCTCCAACTTATTACTTTTATACATGTCGACGTATCACATTATATTAGGTATCGATTGATTAGCACAATATCATGCACAAGTCAACTGTAGCTAGAAGGTGATCATGTGCGCTATTCCTGAATAGGAAATGTTTCTAGTCATTATGCCTAGGTTCGAAGGGGGTCTAACACACACTTATATTAAGCATATATGAGTTCATCTAAGGAGATTACCGTGTCGTTAGATTTTATACCGATTATCCAGGAGTTTACAAATGTATTTTATTAGGTACTGGGACTACCACCATCATGAGATATATTTTGTCACTAATTTAGTGCCAGGCACTAGGCATGTAACACCCTGCTCATTAAATATCGGGTGATCAGTCCTATACCCAATTAAATGAGAGTATACAGTTGGCTACTTCTTAGCATCATTATCGAAAAACATTTTTTTAATCACTTGATTCTCAATTAAGTTGGTGTTAAAAACTTTCAAATTTTAATTTAATACAACCTCATTTTACCATTACAAATAATTTCATGTAATCCATTCCACAATAATGCATAATAGATAAGTAACATCACAACTGAATTAAATATAACTGGAATAAACTCCCCAGTTTAAATATCTCAATACGACAATCCAAATAAACTGAATGTATCAAAACTGACATAAGTAATACCAATGTCTGAGATAAAATCGAAATAACTAGAATCCTTGGGCGACATGCCCTACATGAACTAACTACTACAGATGTATGAATCAAGAGAATGAAAGCGTCTAAGCAAAGTCTGCAACTCCATAGCATCCATAGTACGTCAAGTATACAATCTTTTATGCCTGACATTCCTGTAACTGGACACCTAATACAAAAGAAAGAAGGGAGATGAGAATATGCAAGAAAACGGGTCAGAGCCCGATGGTAAAATATTTTTAAAAATAACAAGTGATTAACAAGTGAAATTAAGCAGTTATTATGTACATGTTAGATTCTCGAACTCTCTTTTGAGATTCTCACCTCTCATCTTGTGTGCATGCCTAACATACCTTCAAACCATATTAGTTACTATTCCCATGCTAACTAGTTCATTCCAGTCTAACATCTAAACATAGCCCAATATCGTTCCCACGTATTTCTCTCGCAATATAAGTAATACATATATACCCAATTTCTCTTTAATATGGATAAGCAATTTATCAATTTAATATAATTAAGTGTTCACCAACTTAATTCATTTCAGATTTCATTATCATTCATGTCTACTTAATTCACACAATAGATATTATCACAAGTATATATATACATTCACTCTATTATATATATACAATACTGCACCTCAAGACTCAGCTGCGGTGCATGTATACCCTGCTATCATGTCGGGGTACATCTCATCACTGTACAAAGGACTGTCGATTCAGTATATCTCTCAAACCATAAATAACAAACACAAATATTGAAGGTGAACATAGTCCTAAGCCTTTGGGCTACGCACATACCTACGCACCCAAATGACCATTCAATACCATTATTTTCACACATGGCAATCCAACCTAAGCCATATGTTCGGAGGCACAAGTCAAAAATCCCACCCAAGGCTCATCAGGATATGACTTCCCTCAACGCGTAAACCTTCCGTTGATATCAAGTAGGCTAAGTATGTCATACACACAAATCATCATATAGGTATACACTCAACCTATATATATATATCAATAATAGGGCATAAGCACATCCCATATTACAAGTCTCATACATAGTATACTTATATCTCGAATATCCTACGTATCATGGTATTTTAAACCTCAATTATATTATAGGTATTCGCTCCACCTATGTATATATATCAATAAATGGGTATACTCTCATCCTATATACAAATCCCACGCGTAGTATATTTCAAGTTTATCCCAGAAACTAATAATTCACATTTTATTCACATTTTCCATAAGTCCTAACATCTCTCGTTAACCGAAAGGATTTAATTAATTATTGCAGTAGCTACCTTCAACCCATACTTATTGGTCCAAAACCCAGACTCATTACAACAAGCCCGGATTATATTTTAATTCCTAATAATCATTTTTCACGATAAAGTTACATTCTGCCCAGAAATATAAAATTACAATTTGAGGCTTTTCTGCTCCGATTTTGAAAAAACTTAAAACTACAAAGTTGTGCAGAACGTGATTTTATACAAGAACTCATGCGCACACTACCAGTTTCCATATAAAACAGTCGTAAATTTATCATTCAATGTTCGTCCTTTTTCTGCATATTTCTACCTACGGGTTGTAACATAATTCATCCTTAAAACCTCCACCAAATGATCCCAAACTCCTTATAATTCATCCCAAATGATATACCCAAGTATTTACATGATTTATAACATCAAATCATATCAAAATCATCATGGAATTTTTATTAATCATGCTAATCCCATTTTAATTCAGAAAATCTGCATTTTATCATTCTTATTCAAGAACACGTATAAACCCCAAATTTCTTCATCAAATAAACCCAAGTTTCGTGAAGTTAATTCTAATATCAATAAGGGATTAGTCCTATATGGTTTCCATTTCAAGGGTTAAATCAAAATCATCAAAATTCATCTTTCATTTATAAAGCTTAAAAAAAATCCTTTTCTATCTACCATGGACAACATACATGCTATTGATTGCAAGAGTTAAAACACTTGCCTTTGATTCCGTAGGTCTGAACCTTTGGGGAAGTGTGACAACCCTGCTTTTTATATCTAATTCGGTTAGCTACGCCCAATTTAATTAAAGCGGAGCATCAATATGTTGGCATTAGAAACAAAATTTAAATGAATGCAGTAAAGTAAACATGTACACTCTCATATGTGTAACCAAATCATATAATAACAACTATAACAAGTTAAACCAACTCATAACTATTAACTGCAATAATTCATTAGTAATCTCAAACTGAAAATATAAAATGCCAATACATGCGGCCCAACACAAAACGGGAAAGAATAATACAACAATTCTCTCAAATACCAAGTATAAACAACGTGATATTAATCTCTGATACCACCCTCAAGAAAAGGGAAACAAGCGACATAAATTAAAATAGAATAACTCCACAACTACAAGAATCCTAAGATTGATATGATCTCATCAAGCTCCATAGTCTATTGTCCATCGGGACGAGGACTTTTCATATATTATATATATAGGAGAGGAGCAAGAAGCAAGATAGACGACCGTCAAAACAAGAAAACAAGCTATAAGATTATAAGATGTACTTATAATGAAAGCACACTAGTCATTTCTCGTCTCCAGTAATTAATTTGTTCAATTACCCAACCAGTGTTCCTATGTCGTGACTACCCAACCCAAACTCGAGTAACGTGTAGTCTCATATCGTATCATGATTAATCATTATTAATCTCATTTAAGTATTTAACGTATCAAAATGTTTCCTTCAAGTATTATATCAAATGCATCGATTCGGGATATTATTTTAAGACACAAGCATAATATCTCACATAACAAGTCATATCGGGTCACTATAGTTACCCGGGGGGAACAAGTCATAATACTAGGCCTACACACGAATACTCCCCAATATTACGTGGCAATGGAAATCGTACTAAGTCCTAAATCACATAGCGTTTCAAGGTCTTTCTATCCGACCTGCATTACAACCATGTGTTCGGTTCCGGTGGTTTATCTCCGACATGGAACTCAAGCGGAACCTAACCGGATCAATCACAAAAAATCGCATTCAACATGTGCCTACGTTGACCGGAGGACTAGTCTAGTGTATACTCGACAATATACATGTAAAACAATTTCACGCTTATGTATATATACAATCGTGTCAAGTCTCTTACTCGAGTTATACAATAGTCATTATTTATAATATAACATAATTTACATCATTAATTTACTAATTCAACATCAAATCATTTCAAGTTTATATATCCCTAATAACCTTAAGTATGTGATCAAGTTAGGATATTAGGCACAACACCACAATTATCTTACTAACAACATGGAAAATATTATCACTCTTATTTCAACAACATGCTGCCCAAAATTTAAAATGCAGATTCAAAGCTCTTCCGATCCGTTTTTGGAAAAACTAAAAACTATAAAGTTGTTCGGAATGTGATTTTCTTTAAGGACCCGCGAGCACGTTTCCATAGCCTGCATAAAACAGACCCGAAACTAATATATAATATTCTCCCCTTTTTTCGACAACTTTCTGCCTAGAATTTTAAAACGCCGATTTGAGGCTTTTTCGATCTGTTTTTGAAAAAACTTAAAACTACAAAGTTGTTCGGAACGTGATTTTCTACAAGAACACTTGAGCACGCTACCATAGCCTGCTTAAACAGACCCAAAACTAACATATAGAGTTCGGACCTGTTCACGACAACTTTCTGCGCAGAATTTTAAAACGCTGATTTGAGACTTTTCTGATCCGTTTTCGGAAAAACTTAAAACTACAAAGTTGTTCAGAATATGATTTTCTATCGAGCAACATGGACGAAACATCCATTTTCGGAACCAAAACAGCTCAAAATAGTTTTTAATATGACGATTTACTTAATTTCATAGATTTCTAAAATTCAAGAGGTTGTTCTACATCTCAATCCCTATAATGATGTTATTACATTTGAATCTACTTGGATGATGATCCTAATACATTGCATATCATTTTTAACATCAATTTTATATTAATTTAGGGATCCAAATACATGTTCATGTGAAATTTCATTATAGATACATAATATACACATATAGGTTATTAACTTGCCTTGGATTGTATGGAGAAGTTGAATCTTCTTGAAATCCTCTTAGCTCTCTTCTCTTCTTACTCTCTCTCTCTACCAAACCCTAGCCCCCATTGTGAAATGATAAAATGAATACTTCTTCTCTTCTTTTCTATTTATACCTAGGGTTAGTTTATTTACAAAAATGTTATTACCCCAAATTTAACTCTCTCGATTCTTTTACGCGTTAATTCGATTCTAATATTTAAGTCGCACATTCGTATCTCAATGAATTCATTTTAACTTTTCATTTCCAATAATTTTGAATATATATACTGACATAGTTTCATTTCCAAACATTTCGAATATATACACTGGAATAGTTTTTTTTTTAATTTCAATTCAATAAAAAATGCAGGGTATTACATTCTCCCCCTCTACGAACGGGATTTCGTCCTCGAAATCCAAATTAAAACAAATAAATTCAAGTCAAGTAAGGTAGTTTCTCACGTACCTTTCATGAAGAGATATGGGTGACTAATTCGAAAGTCATCCTCTCTCTCCTAAGTCGCCTCAGACTCATCATGATTACTCCGCACGAACAAGAGGAATAACTTTTGACCTCAACTGCTGCTCATGACGATCTCGGTTCCTGACCGGCCTCTCCTCATAGCTCCCATTGGACTGGAGCTCAAACCCATCTAACTCTATGTGTCGGTGTGAGTCCTCGAGACATAATAACTTCCTCAACATGGATACATAAAAAATATCGTGTACTCGCTGGAGCTGGTAGGGTAGGGCTAAACGGTAGGCAACTGATCCCACCCTACCCAACACTGTAAACGAACCCACGTATCGCGTTGAAAGCTTCCGTTTTGCACCAAAACGAAAAATGCCTCTCATGGGTGAGACCCTCAATAGTACTTGGTCCCCAACAGCGAACTCTAACTTCCTCTGCCTTATGTTAACATAAGTCTTTTGACGATCTTGCGCGGTCTTCATCCATGCACGAATCAAGTCAACCTTCTCCGAGGTCTCCCTAACAATATTCGGACCCAGCATCCGGTGCTCTCCGAACTCCAACCAATATGTAGGGGATCGACAAGACCTGCCATAAAAATCCTCATATGGTTCTATGACAATAGTTTATCTGATAACTATTATTGTATGCGTGTGTATCCCAACCACCTTTGAAGTCCAACAAACAAAATCATAGCATGTCTTCCAAAAATTCGTTTACCCGCTCTGTCTGACCATCAAACTGAGGGTGGAACGCAATACTTAAACTCAACTGAACTCCCATCGCCTCCTGAAGACCACCCCAAAAGAGCGAGATGAAGACACTGCCACGGTCGGACATAATATCACGTGGTACCCCATGCAACTTCACAATCTCATTAATAAAAATCATGGCATACTGTGCTACCGTATAATCCGTCATCACTAGAAGGAAAGATCCACCTTTGCAATCTATCGATGATGACCCAAATCAAATCATGACCGCACTGCGATCTTGGCAACCCAATAATGAAATCCATGGAGATACTTTCCCATTTCTAACTGTACAACCGAAGTCTCACCACAAAGCCTAACATAACTGAACTACTAAGCTAATCCAGAAATCAATACACCCCAAGTCCCGACTTGCTAAGTTTTATGCGTGGAGTGTCTCGCAAGCGAAATCCAAATAAGGAACCCCTCTGATACACTACTGTCAGCTTGTCGAGATAAGGAATTTGTCAACTCAAGACCCCTAGTGGTACAAGAATCATCTAACTCCAAAAAAACACTTAGCTCTGGTCTCAACGGTTCATCACACCACAAATAATCCAACTTCGCCTATTCAATACAGATGTCACTATTCATCAATCATGCCTCGATACTCAACTCAGAATCGACTAACAGATGGTACTGAAAGCTCAAAAACAACTCTACTCCGAGTTGTCAATAACACTTGCCTTTCACTTATATTGATGGTGAGTTAACCGATATGGCAACCCTTAGGATCCACTAAGGTTGCACATGTGCATAAGCATACAAATTCTATGCACGTGCGAATATTATTCCATCTTTCTAAGTCTAGACTTAGGTAAATAATATCAACAAGGTTCATACTCTCTCAAATAAGACAACACCGATAAAGTTGCATTCTCGTAGGTCAACGATCCCTCATACAAAGGTTTCGAACTAACCCAAGATGTAATATTCCCCCTTGCACACCCCTACTTCTCACGGTTTGGTAGCTCTAACCCAAGGTTATAGACCCTCTCTAGATTTGACATACCGCTCTTTTGTTAAAAATACGTATAGGAATTCAACCTATCCGACAGGATTTTCCTTGGATTGTGAGTATATTAGAATTTTCTCACCGAACATGAAATGAAATTGGTTCTTCAAACCACGAATAAGGCTTGTACATTTTCCAAGCAACGAGGTAAGACCAAAAATTCCTACTTATCCTACCAAATCAGAATATAGGATTTGGCACACTCACCATCTGAATACTCATCTTCCAGCACACTAACGCTACCTGGTCTTTATGAAGAACGGTGTGCTATCCAATATGTCAAGGGTCGTAAATATAAGGTAGCGGGTACCTTCACGTACCATGACCCTAATTAACACTCAGTAATCCACACATAACTGAAGTAAATATTAAATATCTTACGAACCCTTTCACGAGTGTTTGCCCAAGAGTACACACCCTCCTTACAAAACTTCTCAACAACGGTCGAAACACTCTCTTGTTATCCCCCTACAGTGGAGGTTATGACAACCATTTCAATAAATGGTCCGACATTTGGAATCCCAAAATGTCTCAATCCTTGCCATTAATGACGACACTCAGTTGGTAACACTATCATCAGTCAACTGAAAACTGACCGAGCTACACACGACTCTACCATTATCAAAAGACCATAAAGACCATTCTATGACTATTCACTAGTCTAGACATCACCAAAATCGAACATCTTACACTTGATTTCGGAACGCGTCTTTAATCACACACGATCTAAGTAAACATCATGTCACTAACTACTCACTCGTGCTATAATTCACATTAATATATAACTAGGGACACAATATAACCACATTCCCATATCTGATGGATTCAAAACCAAGCACCACCATTATCACGGTGCAATAAATTAATACCCCCAATCATTGGGTGATAACCTAAAACCGAACTCGTGGATATATCATCAACTCAAGCAATCACACTCGCATAAAATGAAACTCCTATTGAACACTCCCTCGTGATGTTCTCACTCGACAAATCGTCCCTCGAGATTCGCTACTCATCGTAGGGTTCACAATTGGAACTCCAACTCAAGTCCATCCCTTAGAACACCCATATTCACATTCCTCTCTCGACAGTTTTTAACAAATATACCGGTGCTATAAAGTAAGATAACCGCACCTTATCGAACACCAATTCTAATCTAGGGATTTACGAAGAACACTGAACTCCATTCATTGCCAAATACAGAAAGAAAACTACCTAAAAAAAATTCTGGACTTCTCCAATGTCAATCCTCATATGACCTTACGATACGGACTTCCTCATCCCTAGTGTCCATGGCCAAGATATCATAACATTACTGATACATTCTCACAAACTTGTTCGGGATAACTCGTCAACATATTCCACTCTGAACAAGTGAGTACCTAACCTACTAATATATCTTGTGCATGACCGAACACACACCTAATCGTCCTTAAGTTTATTCCATTACGGATTTTATACAATCAAACCACTAAAAACCACTATGCCACCCTAATGCGACATCAATCTCATGTGTGGACAACGTGTAGGTTTACACGCCTACCAAACTTCCCTAATACCAACACAATATTTCAAGGATAATCACTTATCCATTCCAGATTCAAACTCATGAATCTCCCATTGAACATCATCAAACGGATGAATCTAGTTCGTGCTTTTCACAAGTATGATAACACTCTTACGTAAACCAAAATTGGACCCCTCAGGTCATCCTTTGATGGTGTGGGACATACACCGATTTTGAGTAGTCCTCTCTCAAATCACAACCCTATTTTACATGTTCATGAGTAATAATATACTCTTATTATCACAAGACTTACTTCGTTAACCATTCACTTATTAATACATCATCGATTGCCTCCACAGTCTGTCCATTACGGGTGGAACGTGATAATTTCTTCTCAGGAAAATGTCACAACAACAACTGGACCACATCATTTTGAGGTGTGTCATATCTAAAGCTCTACCCTTCTACATTGGAAACAACTTCAGGCAACTACACGCGCAAGTGGTACCAACAACTCAGTGGTACTATAGGGTGGGCTATAACTTATACCAACTTCTTTATAGCCATAAGAGCGACGATATTCAAAGTTGATAATGCACAGCAAATATACGGGTGTTTTCTCCCCCTAAAGCACCGAAAGTCAACTCAATCATTGAGTTCAACATCGATTTTCTCGCCTACTGGTGGGCGATGAAACTACGATAGTTGCACGCGAATTGCGGTCTCTTAAAATTCTTGGACCCTTTTCCCTCCCAGAGTCCACGTCTCATCAAATCACCATCTTAAAAGATAGTAAGTGAACACGTATCCTAAATTTTTTGTATTCAAGTGGAGCACTAGTCATAATTACAACAAGTACTCACACACAGACCTCACATGTACTATACTGTGGTCGATCGAAGATTCACCTCATGCGTGGGACGTCTCACGAATGAATACCAAACAAGGAACCCTCCTTACACACAAGGCTAGCTCTGAATCGCCCGTCAAAATCGTAGCGTGAAGATCTTCCAAGTCATCGAATACAATACCTAATCGTATCAAGAAAACAATGCGCGAAAAACGTAACGGACGCCCTCAGATCCCTAAAGGCTCTAAAACCGGGCTCTGATACCAACTGTGACAACCCTGCTTTTTATATCTAATTCGGTTAGCTACGCCCAATTAAATTAAAGCGGAGCATCAATATGTTAGCATTAGAAACAAAATTTAAATAAATGCAGTAAAGTAAACATGTACACTCTCATATGTGTAACCAAATCATATAATAACAACTATAACAAGTGAAACCATCTCATAACTATTAACTGCAATAATTCATCAGTAATCTCAAACTGAAAATATAAAATGCCAATACGTGCGGCCCAACACAAAACGGGAAAGAATAATACAACAATTCTCTCAAATACCAAGTATAAATAACGTGATATTAATATCTGATACCACCCTCAAGAAAAGGGAAACAAGCGACATAAATTAAAATAGAATAACTCCAGAGCTACAAGAATCCTAAGATTGATATGATCTCATCAAGCTCCATAGTCTATTGTCCATCGGGACGAGGACCTGTCATATATTATATATATAGGAGAGGATCAAGAAGCAAGATAAACGAACGTTAAAGCAAGAAAACAAGCTATAAGATTATAAGATGTACTTATAATGAAAGCACACTAGTCATTACTCGTCTCCAGTAATTAACTTGTTCAATTACCCAACCAGTGTTCCTATGTCGTGACTACCCAACCCAAACTCGAGTAACGTGTAGTCTCATATCGTATCATGATTAATCATTATTAATCTCATTTAAGTATTTAACGTATCAAAATATTTCCTTTAAGTATTATATCAAATGCATCGATTCAGGATATTATTTTAAGACACAAGCATAATATCTCAGACAACAAGTCATATCGGGTCACTATAGTTACCCGGGGGGAACAAGTCATAACACTAGGCCTACACACGTATACTCCCCAATATTACGTGGTAAGGGAAATCGTACTAAGTCCTAAATCACATAGCGTTTCAAGGTCTTTCTATCCGACCTGCATTACAACCATGTGTTCGGTTCCTGTGGTTTATCTCCGACATGGCACTCGAGCGGAACCTAACCGGATCAATCACAAAAAATTGCATTCAACATGTGCCTATGTCGACCGGAGGACTAGTCTAGTGTATACTCGATAATATACATGTAAAACAATTTCACGCTTATGTATATATACAATCGTGTCAAGTCTCTTACTCGAGTTATACAATAGTCATTATTTATAATATAACATAATTTACATTATTAATTTACTAATTCAACATCAAATCATTTCAAGGTTATACATCCCTAATAACCTTAAGTATGTGATCAAGTTAGGATATTAGACACAACACCACAATTATCTTACTAGCAACATGAAAAATATTATCACTCTTATTTCAACAACATGCTGCCCAGAATTTAAAATGCAGATTCGAGGCTCTTCCGATCCGTTTTTGGAAAAACTTAAAACTACAGAGTTGTTCAGAACGTGATTTTCTATAAGGAATCTTGTGTGCGTTTCCATAGCCTGCATAAAACAGACCCGAAACTAATATATAATATTCGCCCATGTTTTCAACAACTTTCTGCCTAGAATTTTAAAACGCCGATTTGAGGTTTTTTTAATCTGTTTTTGGAAAAACTTAAAACTACAAAGTTGTTCGGAACGTGATTTTATACAAGGAAACGTGTGCACGCTAGCCTGCTTAAAACAGACCCGAAACTAACATATATAGTTCGAACCTGTTTACGACAACTTTCTGCGCAGAATTTTAAAACGCCGATTTGAGACTTTTTCGATCCGTTTTCGAAAAAACTTAAAACTACAAAGTTGTTCAGAATATGATTTTCTACCGGGCATCGTGGACGAAACATCCATTTTCGGAACCAAAACAACTCAAAACAGTTTTTCATATGACGATTTACTTAATTTCATAGATTTCAAAAATTCAAGAGGTTGTTCTACATCTCAATCCCTATAATGATGTTATTACATTTGAATCTACATGGATGATGATCCTAATACATTGCATATCATTTTTAACATTAATTTTATATTAATTTAGGGATCCAAATACATGTTCATGTGAAATTTCATTATAGATACATAATATACACATATAGGTTATTAACTTGCCTTGGATTGTATGGAGAAGTTGAATCTTCTTGAAATCCTCTTAGATTTCTTCTCTTCTTACTCTGTCTCTCTAACAAACCCTAGCCCCCATTGTGAAATGATAAAATGAAGACTTCTTCTCTTCTTTTCTATTTATACCTAGGTTTGTTTATTTACAAAAATGCCATTCCCCAAATTAGCCTCTCTCGATTCTTTTACGCGTTAATTCGCTTCTAATATTTAATTCGCACATTCGTATCTCAATGAATTCATTTTAATTTTTCATTTCCAATCATTTTGAATATATATACTGACATAGTTTCATTTCCAAACATTTCGAATATATACACTGGAATAGTTTTTTTTTTCAATTTCAATTCAATAAAAAATACGGGGTATTACAGGAAGATGATGCTATGGTGTTCCTCTCTTTTTTGGTCACATTCTGGTGGCGGCGGTGGTGGTGCAAAGTGCCTTTGTCCCTTGGTTTTTCAAGAACAACCCTTTCTCTCCTGGAGAAATATTTCCCTCTCCTAAATGGATGTCTCTTAGAGTTTTGGTGAATAAAACTTTGGCTAACATATCAATTAACTTATATAAAAATACTCAAATATCGTAAGTACTATTCATCTCCCAAGTAAAATGACCAAAATACTTCTTTGGGGTGTCTATTCGGTTCCAAATTGACCCGAGACCCAAATCAAACTCACGGGTAGACTTTTCTGACTATTTAAAACCCTTCGGATACTTTGGTGCACTCGAAACGACCATTCGAATGACATAAAAATAATTTACTTTTCATTTCATTCAATTATAGTCCTGACACGACTCACATGCACGTCCCGACTTAATTATCGTAATTGTCATATTTATAAATCCCGGTAATTTTTATAAATTCATAATCATATATTAATTTATTCTAGTAGTATTCAATCTGGATTAATTCTAATTATTTTCACATAAATAATTCCAATTAATCCCTATTGATTTAACCCATTTACTTTTAAGTTATCTCATTTTAAAAGTCATTAAAATACGGGATATTACAGCTTGTTGTGAGGTCATCATATAAGATGGCTTCGTTGGAGATATGAGAACTACACAAGAAGATATAACAGATATTGAGCCAGGAGTTCGTATAGAGGAGTATGTCTTCGTGGGGAGCTCTAGTCTTATTTGTAAAGAATAAGGAGGATTCACTTCGATTATGTGTGGATTATTGGGAGATGAATAAGGTTAAAATACGAAAAAAGTATCCGTTGCCACATATCAACAATTTATTTGACTAGTTGAGGGATGAATCAATTTTTCCCAAAATTGATTTATATCTAGGGTATCATCAGTTACATATTGGGGAGGAAGACATACCGAAGATGACTTTCTTGACTTGTTATGGATCATATGAGTTTTGGGTCATGCTATTTGGGCTGACCAATGCGCCACCAGTATTCATAAATATGATGAATTCGGTTTTTCAACCATTCCTGGATCAGTTCATCATCGTGTTTATTGACACCATTCTAGTGTATTCTTGATCGAAGTAAGAACATGCAGATTATTTGCGATTAATTTTACAGACACTTACGCAAAGTTCTCTTAGTGTGGGTTTTAGCTTTAAAGGTATAGTTATTGGACCTATTATATCAGAGGTGGTAATTTATAGATCCTAAAGGTATCTGCAGTTATAGATTGGGTACAACCCATTACGCCTACAGAGGTAAGGAGGTGTGTTGATGCGAAAGGGGAGACATGTATCTTATGCTTCTCGAAAGCTTAAGCCTCGTGAGGGAAACTACTCCACTCACTATCTAAAGTTGGCATATGTAGTTTGTTCTCTCTGTAATTGGAGACATTATCTATTGGGTGAGAGATTCACATTGTAATTTGATCACAAGAGTCTCTAGCCATTGTTTATGCGAAGGGAGCTGAATATGAAGCAGTGGAGATGGCTCGAGTTTGTGAAGGACTACCACTTTTTGATTCAGTACCATCTAGGGAAAGAGAATGTGGTAACAGATGTGTTGAGTCGAATACCAACTATTACATTGATAACTTTATGGGTAGAGCATGCACATAATTTACCCGATATTTGGGCAGCATAGTGGAATGCCACACGTGACATGGATTTTTCAGATGCCTTTTTAGGAGTTGTGATAGTTACAGTGGCCATGGTGACACGGGTGATATAGGCCCAAGATTTAGACTCCTTGTGTTAGTAGAAGGTGCAAAAGCTAGTATCAGGAGGGGTTCCTTCCATCTCGACTAGTTAAGATAGCGGTTTGAGATTTTAGGGTTGGTTAATTGTGCTAGAGGGTCCTAAGTTTAGGAGATCAATTCTAGATGAGGCACATGGGTCATGACTCACGGTACATATAAAAGGGTATACGTTGTATCAAGACACGCATATATCGTATTGGTGAATAGATACATTGTGAAGTTTGTGTCTTAGTGAGGCTCATGTCAACAAGTAAAGTTGGAACACCAAAAACGAGTGGGTGAATTATATCCTTTGGAGGTTCTCGAGTGGAAGTGAGAAAGAATCACCATGGACTTTATAGTGGGATTTTCGAGGTCCCAGAGAGGGTGTGATTCCATTTGGGTCATCGTTGATAGATTAACGAGGTAGCTCATTTCATTCCAGTGCGGATAGATTACATCACTGAGTAGTACACCAAATTATTTATGACAGAGATTGTACGACTTCATGGAGTATGACGTGATATCGCTTTTAACCAAGACACATTTGTATCTCGATTCTGGAGGGGTTTTTCGAAGGCTATGAGGGTATAAATGAATTTTTATACGGCCTTTCACCCTCAGTTTGATGGTCAAACTGAGTGGGTGAACCAGATTCTGAAGGATATGCTTCGAGCATGTGTTATAGACCTTAAAGGGAGGTGGTATAAACACTTGACACTCGTGGATTTTTCTTACAATAATAGTCATCAACAAACTATTGGTATGTCACCTTACGAGGCATTATATGGGCAATTGTACCGTTCATCGAGTTGTTAGTTGGAGTCAGGGGAAGACAAGGTGTTCGGACCAGATATTATTCGGGACATCTGAGAGAAGGTATCATTCATTCGAGCACGGATGAAGATGGGACATAATCGGCAAAAAACGTTATGTTAGTAAGAGGAAGTGGAAGCGAAAGCTAGATTTTCAGGTGGGGAATCAAGTACTTTTAAGGGTCCCCCCAATGAAGGGAGTTGTCAGATTTGGATGTAAGGGGAAGTTTTCTCCCCGCTATGTAGGTCCCTTTATGATACTGGATAGGGTGGGCCCGATGGAATATCATTTATCCTTACCCGATCATCTTCAACGGGTGCCTGATATCTTTTGCATGTCCATGCTGAGGAAATTTTTTAGGGATGAGGATGCCTATCAACACATCGACCTCGATGGGATCGAGATACAACTGAATGTCGGTTATAAAGAGAGGCCACAATATATTCTTGATCGAAGAGAGAAAAATCTATGATAAAAGTTCATTCCATTAGTTAGAGTTCAGTGGGGACACCACAGCGAGACTGAGTCTACTTGGGAGCCAGAGGACGACATGCGAGCAAGATATCCAGAGTTATTCTAGTCGTATATAAAATTCAAATTGAAAGGATGAAATTTCTTATTTTAAGGGGGAAAATGTAATACCCTGTATTTTTTAGGCATTAAATTAAATTGTGAAATTATCTTGATTAGTTATGGTGACATGATGTGATGTCACTATTTATATGCTTATATGTGTTATATAAATTATATTTGAAATCGCACGTAATACACAATAAACATTTATTAAACAGTTTATCGTAACTCTGTATTATGGGCAACTATTGAATGGTTAGGGATTTAATATCGAGGGTTTCCTTATCTGGATTTATCCCCTTAGTGTTAGGTTCCAATGATCATAAAATAGTTTCATATAATATCGTGTTACATTAAATTAATAAATAATTAAACAGTGAAATGTTGCACCCGTATCAAAAGGGGAAGAGGAATTAGGAGTTTCTTGGCTTGTTTTCTTCATAACTGGATTGAGGCAAGTTTATATAGAGTTTGATTATGATCTCTTTCATGTTAGAATATTTATATTCTTTGAAATCTAAACCTAATCTAATTATAATTTGATTTAGATGTCTAATTAGTTAAATTTATAATTAACTTAATTGAGATAATAATCATGTTAATTACATAATCTAAAATTGATTAGTTTCTTCATGAATTAGAGATGGAATTGTTATGTAATTGTTAGGACTTGATTATATATTGTGAATCCTTCAAAATCCCCATTTTAATTGAACCATTCCATGTCAATTTGAATCTAATTGAAGAGATTTTATAAAACTAGGGTTCTTAATTTTAAATCTAAAATTTCTTTTGCAAATCTTGATAAAAAACGTATAAAGTGGTTAAACTTAAGTTAGGATCATATATAAGAAGTGAATTTGATGTTTGGTAGTAGTATAATGTTGGATTAAATATTTGGGAACCCATTAATGGAGTTTTGGAGGGATAAATGGGGGTTTGGAAGGGTTAAATCCCATAACAAGTAGAAGGCGCCGACCTACAAGTCATGACGATCAATCGACCGTGGGTCGATCAATAAACCCCCTGGGTTTGGCTTAAGGTTGCATCGAGGGTTTTGTTTGGTCGAGTTTTGGGGCGTATTGATTAGTTATGGTTTTTTCTAGGTCACGTATACATGAATAATTAAGGGTAAATTATTTTTTAGAGGTTTTGAATTTGATACTAAAATTATAAGCTTAATTATTAGAGATTTGTTATATTATGTTTTCTCATTAAAGACTTGGTATTCTGCGTATGATTATTATTACTATTCTTGTGTATTATGTGGTACATACAATGTGTGAGTGCTCATTGGATACATTATATAGGGGATATCCTTTATGGGGTGTATTGATGTCTAAAAATAGATGGGGTCCAAATTTATAATCACGGATAAATAAAGATAAACACGCCAGACAAACACAAAAGAAATAAGGTTTTTAAAGTGGTTCATCTATAAGAAGAGCCTACGTCTACTTTTGATATTATTTCAGGTGATTACAATAGCTCAGAATGGGGTGTGCTTGTGCTTGGTTGAATCATCCATTTAAGCTAAAGGAGAACATGCATTTATAATGGTTAGGAACCCAAGAAGTTGAATGCCTTTTATATTTACAGGCACTTACATTTGTATATAATAAACGAGACTCTTGATATTCAGTGCTGGTTTCCATTCCACTCTAATAAACTTTGCTATTCCCAATGGTTCACGTTTTGGGTGTTGGTCGGCATTCTAGCTGACTAAGTGTTTCTGAAGCCGACCAAGATAGCTGAGTGGACTCATAGGAGTACAGGTGTCTACTTTTCATTTCTCCACTTAGGAGAGTAATTTTTACATACAACAAAAGCCCCAAATGATCCATGCTTGACTATTGATCGAAAGTATGGAGTATTTATTCAAAATTTTGCTCGGCGTAATCTTAGAGAGTTGGTCAGCAGTCGACCTTTTGGACTTGTAAAAATTTTTACCAGTACTGTTGATACTGGAACTTTTGTAAATAATTCGAACTTTAGCGAACTGCCAAAGGGTATGTTGATCCTTTAGTGCTTTGGAAAGAGTGTGGCCGCTGGCAGTTCAAATGTTCATGCAGTTAATCATTTCATTTATATTTTTGAGGCAACCTATAAAAGGACGGAGGTTTCCCTCCATTTCTCTTTACCTCAAACTTTCTGCAGTTAGCCTTTCTCTTTCTTATTAAGCTTTTCTTCTTCGCTTTCGCGGCTTATTATCTGCTGTCGGTTTTCGATCTCTGTAAGCTCTCTTTCTTTTCTTTTCTTTGATTTTTTCTGCCTTTCAATCATGGTGTACATCGTAGATGATAACTCTTTAGAGGAATTTAGGGGAAAAAAGAAAATTCCTAGTTGGGTAGGCTTATAGATTACCCTTGGGCCTGTTGATGTGTATTTGTTGGCTAAGGGTCACTGGATTCCCACTCTGTTCATTGTTGAGTGTGGCATCACTTTTCCCCTAAACCCACTTTTTCTTTAATTATGTCAATATTTTGATGTCGTTACAGCAAGAGTAGATCCAAATACATGGAGGGGTCATAAATGGGGTGAATAGGCTAAATAAAATTCATAGGACCCACATTGGGGTTCCTGAACTGATGTTCTCTTATAAGTGGATAACTATTGGTGATAGTATTTATTATTTAAAGACTAGGCAGACCAATAGGGCATTAGTGGTTAATTTACCAGATTCTAAAACGGACTACTAGGATTATGGTGTCGTTGTAAATAATTGGTAATATGCCCCCTTCTCGAGGGGTAGGTTCCCCCAAGAAGGTCATGGCATATGTCATAATTTTACTTTTTCAATTTCTTCCCCTGTCTATCAACTGTTTAAATCTTTGTCAACTAACTGATCTGTTATGTTTTGTGCAGAGGAAAGCAAATAGAACTTCTCAAAGGAGAGTGAAGTTAATATTGACGACCTCAAGTATTTTTGGTTTATTCATCAAAGAGTAGGAGAGGAGAATCCCCGATCAACTTCCAACCTGCTGGAATACAAGAGTGTTGCCACCGCTTTTGTTGCTCGACCTTCAGTTGTTTTTCCTCAATCACCCATTAACTTAAATGAAGAACCAGTGCCCACTTCTTCTATTACTGATTCGACTGGAGTAGAGCTTTCCCAAGGAGGAACTTCTTCTAGCTTTGAGTCCCTTGATATCACTACCATTTCCAATTTACCTACTGAGGAGATGGTGAAAAAAAAGAGATCCCCAATTTGCTTACTGGATTTGGGTATCTCCCCCCTCCTTCCAAAAAGAGTACTACAACTGATAAGAGGCCTTAGACTACTGAAAAGAGGCCTCAAGTCCTCACTACTGAGGAATCCAAAATTATTGAACCTCAGTTCAAGAGGTTTATGAAAGGTCTATCAAGCCACCAAGAGTTGGTCAAGAAGTCTTTTTCCAAGCAAAGAAGAATTGAATACGCCTCTGTGACAATCATCCCTGGGTTGTCCATGGGTTTGATAAAGGATAGTACTCTTTTAGACAGCTCGACAGTAGCCTCCATGACCAAAGCCCAATTAGTTGAGAGGGTTAGTTAAATTTGGCATTGGTAAGTTCATAACTCCTCTATTTACTTTTCATAATATTTACTGCCTTTCTTTTATATCGATATAACATTCTTATTCTTTTGCAGTTATTAGTAGACTACAATTAGATGCTTGAGAAAGATGACCAGTTAAAGGCTTCCTCGATCGATGTGGAGGAGGCTTTTAAGGGTTTGTAGAAATCCTTACAGGCCTCTGGGGAAGCTTTAGAGAGAGAGAAAAACTTGGAAGGACAAGGTTAAGGCTACCGAGGACAGGGCTAAGGTAGCAGAGGGCCAATAAAAGGCTGTCCAGGATAAGTTGACTTTGATCCAGTAGAAGTTGACTGAAGTTGAGAGCAGGCCAAAGGTCGCTAAAGACAAATCCTCCAACTTAACTACTAAGAACATTGGTCTGAAGTCCAAGAGCAAGAAGGATAAAGAGGAGGTTGTTAATAAAGGCTGGGATAAAGATTTTGCTATGGCAGCCATTCAAATAGAGTATGCTAAGAAGCTATCCTACAAGGAGGATTGGTCGGTTGCCTTAAAGGAGGTCGACACACAAGTAAACTCTGAGTTATTTCAAAGACATGACCTAGGAACTCCTCATAACTTGGATAAGGACTTTGACGATGAGGAGGATTCTGGGGAATATTCCATAGTGCCTACAAATACCGTTGACCTTCGTCCTGCCGACCAAAACAAGGAGAAGGTCTAACTCCTTTCAGCTAGTTTTTGCTTTTCTTTTTGTGTATTCTACATTTCTTCTTCTTTTCTGTTGTAATGGGATCAACTCTATAATCTCTGACTTATCAATGAAATGAAACAGTTTTATTCAATCTTTCCAAATTTTCTTTTGAAGTTGATTGCTTACTTGATCAACATTATTTTTCTTCCTTGGTCGGGCTCATATACTTATACTTGTAAATTTCCAGTTTGATGCTAGGAAAGATATTATAGTTTCTGCTGAATCGGACCTATTGAGGCGATGCAAAAGTCTTCTGGAGGCTGGTCATATACCTTTAATTGAAGAAGAATTATTAGAGTTACTCGGCTCAGATGCTTCTAACCAAGTTAAAGATGTATACGTCTATCTTCACTATCTTCTGAATAGAGCAGTGGCGAACAACGCTTCCTATTATAAAATGATTGAAAAACTGGAAGAATACCACAAACTTTCTATGGCGTTACTTCATTTTGATTATGAAGATAATTACAAGGCCTTGAGTGAAGGTCGAGTTTTGATAAGAAGGTGCAAGATATTACTTCTGGTTTGAATAATAAGGAAATGGTGTTGAATAAAGAAACTGCCTGGGAGATTACTACACTCTTAGAGAAAGAGAATAACGCCTTGAGGAATGAGTTGGACATTCTAAAAAAGTCATCCAATACTCGGTCAGATGAAGGAGTGTCCTTTTTGGAGATGGAGAATGCAGGGCTACTGGAAGAGCTGAAGAACCTGAAGAATAAAAAAACCAAATTTATCCAGTCTTCTAGGCAAGTCATGGTTGCTCGGCCAATTATAGATGAAGAAAGAACCAAGAAGACATTAGCCAACCAAGCTGCTCTACTCCAGGATAAGGATAAGGCTATCAGAAAACTCCAAAATAGGGTAGACCGATTAACTTTCCACTTTCATAAGCAACCTAAGGATGTCTACATGGATGGGTACGAGAAAGACTTTACTTATTTGGATAAACACATGAAGCAGTCTAGGTTGGACGAATATAAATGGGGTTGGTTGAACTTTGTTGGACTGCTGAAGATACCCAGGGGAAACGAATTGTGGAATTGGCATGATCTATGAATATTGGATTATGCTGATCCACCTTTCAAAATTGATGTTAGTTAGATTCCACCTGATGCCATTCCTCAGAACTTAATCAGAAAATATATTGGAGATTATGGCCTTGAAGGAGAGGATGAATATGTTCACCCCCAACATTTGTTGGATAGGCCTACTAGTAGAAGTTGTACTAGAATGAGGGATTTTAGATGTACAACTCTGTCGAGCACCTTTGATGGGCATCCTGCTGGGATGAGCAAATATGAAGGAAAATGCCATGTAGGATAGGATCGTGTTTCTTTCTTTTTAGATATTTTACTTTGTAACACACAATTCTTGAAATAAAATGAAGTTATTTTTCCCGATGTGTGGTTTTGATCACTTTTTATCATTATTTAAGCTTGTGATTGGTATTAATCTGATTTTCGACTAGGAATCTATCTAATGATTAGTTAATCGGCTTGCCGATTAAGTAATCTGCTTAAATGATAAATGCTTAATTCATGGTTGAATCTATTTTTAATGCCTTATGGTCGACTAATGCACTTGGATAAAACTGTGAGTAGTTTTGTTGAACTAAGTTTTTACATTAATTATCAGTGGCGACCAAGTATACTAGGAATGTATACTTATTCCTGTGTTTAACTTGGTCGGGTAAAACCTCTTGTGTTTAACTTTAAGTCATACATGAAGTTTTACTGACTTCTTGTTCTTTATTTATCAAAGACAAAATCATACATGAAGTTTGAAAATACTCCCAAACTAAACTTTTTTTAAGTTAGAAAAGTTTCAAGTTGGAAAAGTTTGAACTTTTATGAAGTTGGAAAAGTTTGAATTAGAAAAAGTTTGAACCTTTCTGAAGTTGGACAAGTTTGAATTAAAAAAAGTTTGAACTTTTTTGAAGTTGGAAAAGTTTGAATTAGAAAACTTCCAAACTAAACTTTTTTGATGTTGGAAAAGTTTGAACTTTTCTGAAGTTGGAAAAGTTTGAATTAGAATAGTTAGTTATTGGTGGCATCATATCACCATACTCTATAAAAAAACATAAAAAGGAAGCATAATTAGTAGAAAATTGCAACTTCATTAAATTGAATGATCGATTACATTAAAACGAAATTATTGAGAATATTTGCGAAGGTGATCGGTGTTCCAGGGATTCTTAAATACTTCCCCTTCTAGTGTTTATAGACGATATGTTCCTGGTCGGATAACTATCGAGATACAATATGAACCGTGCCAATTGGGCTTTAACGTGTTGCTCCTCTGGATTACCTTTTTAAGTACCATATCTCCCGTATTAAGTTGGTAGGCTTGACCCTCCGGTTGTAGAACCTAGCAGTTCTTTGTTGATAAGTAGCCATCCGAATTGTAGCATCTTCTCTGACTTCTTCAACCATGTCCAAATCTAGTCCCCTCATGAGATCACTTTTGGGGGAGTTAAAATTCAGCACTCTGTGAGTTAGCAGTCCTATTTCAGCCGGTACCACTAATTTAGTGCCAAAAGTGAGCATTTATGGAGTCTCCCCTGTTGTCGTTCTTTGTGTAGTCCTATAAACCCAAAGAACACTCTGCAGTTCATTGATCCAATTTTCTTTATCATCATCCAACCTTTTCTTCAATCCGTCAAGCATAGTATTATTAGTAATTTCTTTCTAAATATTTCACTATGGTTGTCCAGGTGCTAAATGAAGCTTTTGAATTACAGACTGATGAAATATTCCTCAAACTCATCCTTATCAAACTGGGTACCATGGTTGGTGATGAAAGCCTAAGGCATCCTATAGTGGCATATAATTTGTTTTCATATAAATTGGAAAATCCTCTGATAAGGCATATCAACCAAAGGCTCAACCTCTACCCATTTGGTGAAGTAATCCACTGCTACACCCAAATACTTGATTCTTCCTTTGGTGGTCAAAAATGGACTGACCATGTCTATTCCCCAAATGTCAAACGACTAGGGAGAAGTGATGGGAGTTAAGGTAGCCCCTGGTCTTCTATAGATAGTATTAAATTTTTAACATTTATCACATTTTTAGCAAAAGAAACACAATTTGCCTTCATCGTCGGCTAGTACTAGCCCTGCATGGCTATTCTTTGTACTAGTGATTAGCCCACTGAACGAGCTCCAAATGAGCCTTTATGTACTTTCTTGATCAGATCATTTACTACGGCTAGATGAACACAACGAAGTAGAGAGACAATGTATTCCCTTCTATATAGAATGCCCTTCTCCAAAATATAACTGGATGCCTTGTATCTCATCTTCCTAGCTTCTCTCTGGTCGGCTGGTAATAAGCCTTTTTTAATGTAATCTTTGATCGGATCCATCCAAGAAGGACCCAATTTGACAGATATTATACTTGTAACTTCCACATCAATGCCTATATGGGTGAGAATTTCTACTAGAATGGTTCGTCTGAGCTCTATCTGAGTAACAGAGGCTAGTCGAGTAAGGGCATCTGCTCGGGCATTCTTCACCCTTAGAATCCAGACCATATTGACTATATGAAATAAAGAGATAACCTCCATAGCCTTATTCAAACATCTTACCATTGTTTTCCTTTTAACTCCATATATCTTAAGTATCTGATGGATAATGAGTTAAGAATCACTATGCGTTATCACCTAGTGATGAATCCAGTTCCAAGCCTGTAATTAATGCCTCGTACTTGGATTCATTAATGGAAGCTTGAAACTAAAATCACAAATCATACTCCACATCTAAATCGTCTGGAGTGTTGATAATAAGTCCATCTCCACTATCAGTGGCACATGAAGATCCGTTTATAAATAATTTCCAGACTGGAATGTCATTGTTTAAGTCTTCCTCTGACAACACTCCATGTACGAATATCTTCTTACTTTGTTCAGCCAATCGTTGAGCTCTTTCTCGAGCAACCGATGATTCTGGTTATTTGACGACAATCTCAGTTTTCTTTTTAGCTGAGCTATCTTTTAAAGAAGTATGCTTGGTAGGCGAACTTCGATTATTTGGCACCTCTGCATATGTGAACTCTGCAATAAAGTCTGCCATTGCTTGCCCTTTTAATGAGGTTCTTATCTCATACACAATCTCATATTCTCTAAGTTAAACTACCCAAGACATCAACCTTCCTTACTTTTTGTGACACCTCGACTAATTAAATACTGGGTAGCTACTCCTTTTTTAAATTAATATAGAATATCAAGTTGGTTCAGTCTTAGCATCACTGTCGAAAATATTTAGTTACTTACTAGCCACCTAATATTTACAATAGAAATATGCCAAATTTTATTAATTAAATTAACAATTAACCAAGTAATTAAATCATCATCCATCAATCGCATAAATAATCTCATATGAATAACCAACGTAATGAAATAACTGAGTCTGGATTAAACACTCCAATAATAGTAATACTAGAATAAATAAAATCCCAATACAATTGTCTGAATAAATAAACCAACATCTGATATAATTAAAGTCTATAACTACAATCTCTAAATAAGAATGGGCAACATGCCCTAACTGATATGAATGACTCTGAAGGAACCAAGGATAAATGTTGAGGCGTCTAATGCCGACATCCTATAGTTTCCACAACAGCTACAACACGTCATCAGAATAGAACTCCTATGCTTGGCGTCTCTTTGGCTGGGCACCTAAAATCTTTTTACAAAACAAAATAGATTTGGAGGAAAACGGGTCAGAGCCCGAGGTTAAAATAGTTTAAAAATAGCAAGTGTTTAATTGCATTAAATAGTAAATATTATATACATGTTAGTTGCGTACTCTCACACGAGTTTCTCATCCCTCAACTAACGTGCACGCCTAACGTATACCCTTAACCCATCCTAGTTATGCCACTATCTAACTAGTCTGTACTAACTCCTGCTTTCACATTCTAATACAGGGTACCTACTCGTATTACCCAAACAAGTCAATTTATATCCCACATTCACATTCATTAAATTACTTATCTCGAGTGTTATTATATTTTCACATTCTTAACCCATTTACATATCCTAGTTACTCAGCATAATATATATATACAAATTCGGCACCCCAAAAGGCTGGAACCTACGATGCACACATACTCTGCTATCAATCCTGATACATCATGCTCGTAAGGATTTACAAGTTCCTAATCACTCAAGAACCGTATCAATACAATTCACACATATTGGAGGCGAACATAGTTCACATACCCATGGGTCACCCACATACCTACGCTCCCATGGTCAGCTAACTTATCAACTCACAGATAAGTCATTCACAGTCCTATGTCCTTAAGGTACCAATCTAAATCCCCCCGAAGGCACACAAAGATAATATGGTCCTTTTTTTGAAAATCAACCTCCCGTGATAGCAAGTATGATGGGTATGTCATACACAGAATCATCCATTTACTAGGTAATCACATAACCTAAGTATTTAGCAACAATTAATATAGGTATTCTCTATCCTATATTACAAGTCACATACGCATTTATTGCCATCCCAAATATTCTACGTAATATGTTTAGCGCGACAACTCTCTCGTCATATAAATCCAAATATTTAAACATATCTCAAAGGGTTACTAAGTCACCCACTTGCCTCTAAGGTTATTTCAGTAATTCAAATTCTCTCTTATACTTTCCCTAACCTTAAATTAATATTCGTCCAATTTCAATACCAATGTTATAAAATTTCTAACCATACCTCACTCGGTAAACACTCGTAAGTATCTCATTCAATCCCAAAGGGTATAACATTTTTCGGGCATAAACTACAACCCTACTAACCTTAACCAAGTCCCCCAATATTCTATTAAACCCCCTACGAGTTCTTACAAGCTTGGGATTTGTCAAACCTTATAGGGAAATGATCTACAAAAATCAGGAGGAGTCGATCGATCGAGGGAATGTGGTCGATCGATCGATCAGATAGGTATTGCAATTCTGCATAATTTTGCCTACGCAATTACACTTAAATAAGGAACTTCCTCCGAAAGACACTATCACTTAACATTAGTGGTAGTCACATTCCATAAACATCTTGCACATATAATCGGGGCTCTCGAAATGCTGTCCCCAGACATACAACTATGAGTATTAACTTCCACGTCTCTAAAGGGTGATATAACAATGTGCTCTCCCTATTACCAAGTCCTGAGCGTTAAACATAATTACAAGCTAAATTTTTTTGCTGAACAGTATACCCAATACACTCCGAATCATATCAATAAATTCCCTACACATACCGGGATCAAATATCTCGAGACCATTATAACATTTCTAAGTCTCTAAAATATATATATATATATATATAAATGCGAACCCGACCCTCCCGCAGGTGAGGCCTCGCCAGAACAAAACATCCTACGCTAAGGTAGTAACCCCGATAGGCTTACGACATTCTCCCACTATATGTCTAAGCATCACTATAAAACCATAATCAGGATAATATCATACTCGTATAACACATCACTAAAATGAGTAATCTCAATAAAGTATATACCACTATCGATACACCCATTCATCCTCCACGGATAGACTAAAGGTAACCCCGCTATACTAGGGAAAATATTCACATACTAATAACGTTATCAATATATGCACTAAACTCATCTCACATGCAAATCTAGTAATAAATAAAATGTAGTGCCTCGTTCGTGTCACATAAAATACACCTCATCCTCTAATGGTAAAACTCATACTTCTACCTTGATGATTTCCATGGTTGCTTAAATGGTTCTTGGACATAACACGCTTGTCTGAACAAAATCGTAAATTACATTAACTATTGCCCTTGCTAGGCACCATAACCTTATCCCTTTACTCACTTCGAGAAATTTTAACACATGGGGTTTTACTCTCCCTGAAATTCCTATACACGTAATCCACTTATCTCTGGTCATACTGACCATGTTAGGGTAATCTTTCTATCGGACTTTGGTAGTCTCGATTCTGATGGCTACCCCCATTGTTCTCTTAGCTTTGTTGGCCCTATGGAACATGCTACTGGTTTTAACAGCCCTTACTAAATTCATCATCGTTCGGTAAAAATTCAGCTCTCTAAATCATTTAGATGGGTCCCCTGATGCGTCTCCCCCTTGGGGTGCTTCACTAACACCGTTTCACAGTCTTACTCTTTGACTAAATTCCTCTATTCTTGTATTTCCCCATACGAGGAAGCGTTAACATCCATATTGACAAAACGCAACATTGTTACCATCTGCATTGACCGTCCAAGAAGAATCCCCCATAAGTGCTAATAATTTTTCTTATGAGTTAATTTCCCACTTTAAAATCCTCTTATCTATTGTACCTACTTCATCCGGTGCAAGATTCGCTAATTAATTAAATTCCCTTTCATAAAAGGACCTTTTGTGAGTTTAGGACAACGTTCGCACCTTATCCTGAACATCTGATAAAGGAACTTGCGATTGGACTGTACCTAAGATCCTTCGAATGACACAACATTCCACTAATAAATGTGGTGGTTGACTCCTACCATTATAACTTTTCTCCGACGAGCCAAGAAATTTTTTTACCCCAAATTTCACTTCCGGTTAGCCAAACTCTGACATATGCCCAAGCCTTTGGATATTTTACCTTCGTTCCCTAGCACACACCATTTTCGCATTACTAGAATTTCCACTATTGATTTTCTTCAATGTTTCGTCTGACTTTCTCCCAATCCAACCATGTTAGGTGAGTCTAATTTGACACCACTTTCTACTATAGCGGTACCTGAAAGTCATATGTTATGCCCTAGTCGTCTTTACCTCGATTACGGTCATCATTCTTGACTATACCCTATAACCTCAACTGAGCTTTGCCTTGTAATGTCCGCCCAACTTTCCTCACCTGACATACGGTATTGTTCGGCACGCGAACACACCGGAATGCAAATAAGATTCACTAATACATAGATTATAGCAGGAGAATGAAATCTCACCAAAGAAATTAAAACCCCTAAACATAGGGCTCTATATCAAAGAAAGCTACACTGGAAGCATAATAAGCCGCAAAGATCCTAAAGAACACTAGAATCCGATGCTCTGATACCACCTATGGCACCCCTACAAATTAAATATCGGGTAGCTACTCCTTTATTAAATTAATACGGAATATCAAGTTGGTTCAGTCTTAGCATCACTGTCGAAAACATTTAGTTACTTACTAGCCACCTAATATTTAAAAAAGAGAGATGCCAAATTTTATTAATTAAATTAACAATTAACCAAGTAATTAAATCATCATCCATCAATAGCATAAACAATGTCATATGAATAGCCAACGTAATGAAATAACTGAGTCTGGAGTAAACACTCCAATAATAGTAATACCAGAGTAAATAAAATCCTAATACAAGAGTCTGAATAAATAAACCAACATCTGATATAATGAAAGTCTATAACTAAAATCTCTAAATAAGAATGGGCAACATGCCCTAACTGATATGAATGACTCTGAAGGAACCAAGGATAAATGTGGAGGCGTCTAATGCCGACATCCCGTAGCTTCCACATTAGCTACAACACGTCATCAGAATGGAACTCCTATGCTTGGCGTCCCTGTGGCTGGGCACCTAAAATGTTTTTACAAAACAAAATAGATTTGGAGGAAAATGGGTCAGAGCCCGAGGTGAAAACAATTTAAAAACAGCAAGTGTTTAATTGCCTTAAATAGTAAATATTATATACATGTTAGTTCCGTACTCTCACATGAGTTTCTCACCCCTCAACTAATGTGCACGCCTAACGTATACCCTTAACCCATCCTAGTTATGCCACTATCTAACTAGTCCGTACTAGCTCCTTCTTTCACATTCTAATATAGGGTGCCTACTCGTATTACCCAAACAAGTCATATTTATATCCCACATTCACATTCATTAAATTACTTATGTCGTGTGTTATTTAGATTTTCACATTCTTAACCCATTTACATATCCTAGTTACTCACATCTACTAAGCAACAGTGAAATAATCACAAGTATGTATATATATATATATATATATATATATATATATATATATATATATATATATATATATAGGGGTGCCAGATTTGTATATATATATATTACTAGTGATTATTTGTATATATATTTGTATATATATATAATTCACTAGCAATATATATATATATACAAATCTGGCACCCCTATATATATATATATAATTCACTAGCAATATATATATATATACAAATCTGGCACCCCAAAAGGCTGGAACCTGTGGTGCACACGTACTCTGCTATCAATCCCGATACATCATGCACGTAAGGATTTATAAGTTCCAAATCACTCAAGAACTGTATCAATACAATTCACACGTATTGGAGGCAAACATAGTTCATATACCCATGGGTCACGCACATACCTACGCTCCCATGGTAAGTTGACTTATCAACTCACAGATAAGTCATTCACAATCCTATGTACTTAAGGTACCAATCTAAATCCCCCCGAAGGCACACAAAGATAAGATAGTCCTCTTTTCTGAAAATCAACTTCCTGTGATAACAAGTATGGTAGGTATGTCATACAAAGAATCATCCAAATGGTAGGTAATCACACAACCTAAGTATTTATCAACAATTAATATAGGTATTCTCTATCCTATATTACAAGTCACATACGCATTTATTTCCATCCCAGATATTCTACGTAATATAGTTAGCGCAACAACTCTCTCGTCATATAAATCCGAATATTTAAAAATATCTCAAAAGGTTACTAAGTCACCCACTTGCCTCTAAGGCTATTTCAGTAATTCAAATTCTCTCTTCTACTGTCCCTAACCTTAAATTTACATTCATTCAATTTTAATCCCAATTTTATAAAATTTCTAACCGTACCTCACTCGAAAAACACTCGTAAGTATCCCATTCAATCCCAAAAGGTATAACATTTTTCGGGCATAAACTACAACCCTACTGACCTTAACCAAGTCCCCCAATATTCTATTAAACCCCCTAAGAGTTCTTACAAGCTTGGGATTTGTCAAACCTTATAGGGAAATAATCTACAAAAATCAGGAGGAGTCGATCGATCGAGGGAAAGGGGTCGATCGATCGACATTCATGGGTCGATCGATCGATCAGACAAGTATTGCGATTCTGCATAATTTTTCCTACAGGTTTCATCAAAATTAACCCTCAAATCCTCTACTATAATGTCCCAAACTCCCAAATATTTATTCCTAACATCATACCAACATAAATACATAAGTTTCAACGTTTTAGAATCATTAAATCATGATGGAAAATCAATTTCTTGGATCAAATCATATATTTTTCATAAAAACCCTAGTTCTCCTATTTTCTTCAAGAACATTATATAACTCAATACCAAATTCATAATTCTCTACACATGGATCATAATTTCGTGGCTGCTATATTCCCAGAAGTTTAACTACATGCAAAACCTACACAAATTTTGATTTTAATTCTTCAAATCCATTCATTCATTATTTTTCAAAGCTATTCTCCAATTCTAAACTAACATGGATGATATATGCGCTGGATTATTGCAAGTTAAACCACTTGTATGGAAATAAAAGTTATGATCCTTTGGAGAAGATGATATGGAAGTAATCATCTCTTCTTGATCTATCCGATGGTGGTGACGGTGGTGCAAAAAGTCTAACGGTGGTGGTTCTCCTTTGGTAACTTCCTTCACTTCTTCTCTAATGGTCGTCTATGAAGTTTAGTGATGGAAGACCTAAGGATCCTAAGTGTTGGGTGATATAATTCACTTAAAATTCATGGGTCACTATTTTCAAATAGTAAAAATGACTAAAATACCCTCCCGGATTGCCAATTAGGCCTAAAAATATCCCGGGACCCAAACTAAACCCTCGGCTAGTGTTTTTTTACTATCTCGACCCTTCGGACACGTTGGCACACTTAAAATGACCATACGGATGACATAAAAATAAATTACTTTTAAATCCATTAAATTGGGTCCTGGCACGACTAACACACGCGTCCCAACTTAATTACCGAAACTGTCGTATTTTCAACTCACGATAATTTTAATAAATTCAATAATCATTTATTATGATAATCACTCAGTAATATTCAACATTATCATCATAATAAAATACTAACTCTCGTCTTGTTAGTTATTTAAATTCTGAATTAATCTCTAATTAATTATCCCAAATTAATTTAATTAATCCCATAATTAAAAGCAATTTCATTTAATTAATCTCATAATTAAAAGCCATAAAAACACGGGGTCTTACACTTTTCAAGTTTGTTCAAAGCTTTTTGCAATGGCAAATCAGTGTATACCACAATAATATGAGTCTGGAAGTATGGTCCCATTCTTCTAGAGGCTTCAACAAGTGCAAGTGTCGTCTTCTCTAAGCGTGGATATGGATATCTGCTCCTTGAAAGGCTTTGCAGGTGTAGTACACTGGCTTCTAAACTCCTCCCTCTAGTTGGATCAAAGTCGACCTAACAGCTGACTCTGAAACAACCAAGTATAGATACAACTTTTCTCCCAAAACTGGTCGAGAGAGGAATGCTGGAGATCTCAAATACTTCTTTAGCTCTAGAAAATATTTCTTGCACTCGTTATTCCACTCAAAGGTCTTTTTTATCACCTTAAATAACGGGAGACATTTATCTGTTTCTTGGGACGTAAAATGATTTAGAGTTGCCACTCTTCCAGTCAATTTTTGCATGTCCGTCTTGCTCGTGGGGATTACATCTCCATTAAAGCCTTTATTTTGTTAGGATTGGATTCAATTCCCCTTTGGTTCACAATATATTCTAATAACATTCATTCTTGTTCCCCGAATATACATTTGGTCAGGTTGATCTTTATTTGGTGCTTCTCCAACTGGTCAAATATCTGAGCCAAATCTTTTATGTGGTCGGCGGCAGCCTTGCTCTTGGTGAGCATGTCAACCACATATACATCCATGTTTTTTCCTATCTGTTCTTCAAATATTTTTTTCAATAGCCTTTGGTATGTTTTTTTTTGCATTTTTCAGCCCAAAGGGTATAACATTGTAGCAATATGTTCCTCAGCCGGCGATAAAGGAAGGGATCTCCTTATCTTCTGGATTTATTTTAATTTGGTTGTACCCATAGTAAGCATCCATGAAACTAAGTAACTCATGAACTGCAGTTGTATATACTAATTGATCAATCCTTGGTAAAATAAAATGAACCTTTAGGCATGCTTTATTGAGGCTGATGAAGTCTACACACATCCGCCACTTGTTATTCTTCCTTTTTACCATCACCACATTGGCCAACCAATTGGGATACTTGACATCTTCTATAAACTGGGCTTTTTATAAATTTTCCTCTTTTTCCTAGATTTCCATGTTCTTCTCGGGACTAAAAAATCTAAGTTTCTTCTTGATCGACTTAGATTCCTTATAGATGTTGAGCTCGTGGTAGATAAAATTAGGATCAATCCCTGGCATATCCTCATGGATCCAGGCAAACACATTCTTCCTTTCTTTAAGGAATGAAATAAATTCTTGTTTGAGGGAAAGAGCTAATCTTGAACCAATTTGAGTAGCCCTTTATGGCTTCTCGTCATTAAGTATAATAGTCTATGTTGCTTCCTTAACCTGTCACTTCACTAGATCTTCTTCCTCCTGAGGATCCAGAGTGTCAATATGATAGGTGGTATTACTTTTCTAGACTTCTTGATGGTCGGCTGAGGTAGAGTAGCAATTGTCATTCACTACGCCGACTCCATAATTAGTAGGAAACTTCATGCACTGATGCATAGTAGATGGAACTACCTCTAACTGCTTTATTCCTATTCTGTCGAGAATTATGTTGTAAGCTGAAAGGACATTTTCATCCAGTACAAATAAATGAATCCTTTCCTTACTACTTGTCAGCCAAAAGCCAACCAGTACATCCATCTTGATTATTCCTAAGGGATACACTCTTTCTCCTAAGAACCTATGAGAGGCCTGTGATAAGGCTTTAGCTTATTGTCTTGTACACCTAGGTTATGAAACGGTTGTAGAACATGACGTCTGTAGAACTCTCATTATCTACCAGGATTCTTGTTACTCTACCATGATGAACTCTAGAATTGATGACTAGTGGATCATTATGAGGGTAAAGTACTCCGCTCAAATCATTCTTGGAGAAACCAATCACCAATCTGTCCTTATTGACTTTCCTAGGCCAACCATATGTGCAGTCATACATGTCAATCTGTCTTATTGTAGGACAATATTTGGCTTAATTCATATAATCCTTTCTTTAGACAAGCTCATCTCCCCCACCGACATCTTCTCCTACAATGAAATAACAGCAAAAAAAAAAAATCATTCCTACCTCCACTTCAAGTTCCTCAGGTTTCTTCGACACATCAAAATCATCCTCATAACTGTTGTTGCGTGCCCTTTTGTGTAATATTTTCCTCAGCCAAGTGACTCAGATCTTTTTCTCATGTGTCTTGGCTACCATTTCGATCAACGAATTTAGTTAATTTTCCTCACCGAATAATATTATCCATATCATTCTTCAAGTTGATGCAATTGCTAGTAGTTTGCCCATGATCTGGGTGAAAATTATAATATTTGCATTTATCTCTCCTGTTAGGAAGTGACTTTAGCTTTCCAGACCATTTAAATCTTTGCTTCCCTTGATCTCCTCTAATATGTAATGGACACCCTTGGTGAGAGGAGTCTAATGGTCATACTTTTTTATTCTATTAATCTTCTTATCTATTTGATCTTTCTTGATCAACGTCTTCTAACTTGCAGTTTTCACCTCCGGAGTTTCCATAGCAGTCATAGCTTCCTAGACATTCATGATCTTCACAGCCTTAAACATCAACTCTGTCATAATTTTTAGAGGATTCTTTACTAAAGCATAGTATAAATACTTGGAAAGTAATCCATTCATCAGTGCTGTAATTGCATTCTTTTCTTCATAATCAACCACCTCTAATTTCTCATTATTGAAGAGTGTGATGTATTCCCGAGTACTTTCTCTAAGTTTTTGATGTATCGTCAAAAGATGAGTGACACTTTTAATCAACTTAGCCTAAAAATAAAAATTATCAATAAATAGCTCGACCAACTGATGGACGTTAGAAATTTTACCTTTGAGAAGGTTATTGTACCATACCTGGGCAGGGCCTATGATGGAACTAGAAAAATCCATGCAGAGCATCTCGTCAGGGACATAATAGATATCTGCAGTAGCTTAATATTGCTCAGTATGGAGGAGTGGATCGGTCTTCCCATCATACTTGGGAGTAACAACAGGTGGCTTGAATTTTGAAGGCATGGGGTAGTCCACAATAGCCTAAACAAAAGGGGATCCCTTTACAAAACTTTATTGCAAAGAATTATTGTTTTTGCCCATTTCTCCTAGCCAATCTACAAGTCATTGCATGGATCCTTTTCAGGGATGTTCCTCTGGTTTAGACTTGGCTGAAGAAGATTTAGTGGCTTTACTATGCACATGTGTTGAGCTCTCTTCCTGAGAAGACTGGTAAGCACGTACAGAGCCTCTCATGCTAGCCCTAGACCTCATAGATGCCTCTCTGTTCATGCGGGGTTAATCATGCTCTCTGTGATAGCCTCTGGATGCTCGGGGACCTAAATGATGAAAGGTAGATTCCCTACTCAGCCGCTCTAACACGCTCGACCGTTCGTTGGAGAAAGACTGACCATCGTAATAATCTTTTGATTGGATTGATGATGTCTCTCCAGGATGGTATGATCTGTCATGAGACCTAGAGCAATGACTTCTCTCATTCCTGGTTGGTGGAGGTGGCATGTCCCTCCTGGAAGGTTTATTATTGGAATTGTCTTGCAATGTGCAATCCAATTGTCTTACTGACTCCTGCATCGCTTTCAGTCCCTTAGCTGTCATACCCCGTATTTTTATGGCTTTTAATTATGAGATTAATTAAATGAAATTGCTTTTAATTATGGGATTAATTAAATTAATTTGGTATAATTAAATGGAAATTAATTCAGAATTAAATAACTAGCGAGACGAGAGTTAGTATTTGATTATGATTGTTGATGTAAAAAATTAGATCGTATCTAATTATTCAATCACAGATATAATAAATTAAACAAAGAGTTTTTAAAGTGGTTCAGCCTTATAAGAATGGCCTACGTCCACTGTTATGTTATTGCTGAGTGTTTGGGAATTCTCGATTACAAGTTCTATCAAGAAATTTCGGTCTCCCTATAATGAGGATTGTACAATGTATTTATAGCCTTGAGGGTGTAATGTGAAAGGGTAATACATTAAATGATGTACATATGAAAGGGTAATATATTCAATGCCCATTAAGCGTGTGCGTCTGAATGATAAGCATTTAATGAACAGTCAAACTGTTGGTTATCCTGCTATTAATGCTTTGTTCGAGGTGCAACTCGGACCGCCTAAGCTTCTCGGTACTCAAAAGTTCCTCGGAGAGTTCTTGTTCCTCGGAGCGTATGAGTTCCTCGGGGAAGCAGTGTTCCTCGTTGTGGTATGGTTCCTCGGAGCGTGTGAGTTCCTCAGAAGTGTTTGTTGTTGCCACGTAGATTGCCACGTGTCTTCATCTTATTGAGCCATATGAGCCATGTCAGCAGACTAAATTTGGTATCAACAGAAGCCCCCAATGTTTCATAGTTCGAAATTTGAGGAGCGTGGAACATTCTTTCTTGGAATATGGTAGTTTTAAATGGTCCTCCTGATTTTTAGGAGTGTTTCCTTTGTATTTACTTTTCCTTCCAAATTCGTAGAATCAGGCTTTTTTGAATTTTTATGCTCGCTTCGATTCCCGCGCCCCTTTTTGTCTTTTTAGCCGCCGGTAACGTAACCGTCTCTTTTTGTAATCATTACTTTTCCTTTTCCCAAGGTAGAGTATTTAAACGCTGCAGAAAATCCCATCGTCTTCTACTTTTTCAAATTTGTATCTTCGAGTTTTCTATCGTCTTACTCTCTTGTGTATTCATCTCTTCCATCATTCGTTGTCAACAGATCCACTCTTTTTTTGTAAGATCTTCTTCTTTTTTCTTCATTTCCTTTATTCATCATGGTTTACCTTGTTGAATCTCTTGATAAATTTCGCTCTGATTTTTCTATTCCCTCCTGGGTTGTTCTGGAAGAGATTTTTTAGCCTTCTGATTATTTCCGTTTGGCTGAGGGACATTGGTTCCCCAGTCTCTTTGTTGCTGAGTGTGGATTTTCTTTTCCACCAAATCCCTTATATCTGGAATTTTGTCAATACTTTGACGTTGTTCCTGCAAGAATAGCCCCAATACATGGAGAATAGTTAATGGGGTTCATAGATTAAATCAAATCCATGGAACTCGCATAGGAATTCCAGAAATCATGTTTTGTTATAGATGGGCAGTTGGTGATAACACCTTTTATTTAAAAACTAGATTTTTAAATAGGGCCTTAGTAGTCAATCTCCTGGATGCCAATAGGGACTATTTTGAGCACGGGGTTGTCATAAAAAATTGGCAACATGCTCCTTTATCAGGAGATGAAGTGTATCAGGGTCCCAGATGCCCTCCCTATGGCAATGGGATAGGTTATTTTTATTTCATTTTATTTATTTTGAAATTATGCTTCCTCTGTGTTTAACAAAATGTACCACTGATATTTTAATGTTTATTTATTTGCAGTTGACAGTAAAATAAAGTGTCCAAAAGAAGCAGACGTTAATATAAGGCACTTAAAACTTATCTGGAGTTTGCATCAGAGTGTTGCCGACGATCACATTAGGTCAGCCTCGTATTTACTACAGTATAAGAGCTACACATCTTCTTTCACTGCTCGTCTGGTGATAAGCGAAGTAGAACCACTACCAGCTTCTACCAGTTCCTCGCCTGAGTCACACGTTCCTTTAAGTGAAAGGATGAAGAAGAGAAGACCACCCACCCTTTTTGAGAAACCTGCCTATGGTGCTGGAGAGGCAAAAATAAGTAAGATTGACGTTCCAGGGGAGGGGACAAAGAAAACTGATGCACCTTCCTCGACTGCCCCTGTTGTGAAGGTTGTCGAGAAGCCCCAAGTGGCTCTGAGAAAGCCTACTGCTCCAGGAGAAGTGATTGTAATATCACCGACCAAGAGTTCCTCCTTAGTTGAATCTATTCCTGCTCCCCTGAGGAAGCTGAAGAAGAGATCCTCGGTCAATTTGGCTGACACCGTCTCTCAGCCCCCGACTAGTGGAGTTCCCACTTTTGTTCCCCCGAGCTCTGCCATGAGCTCGGTGAAGACTTGGATCATTCTCGAGATCCAAGGTATTAAGGAGAACCTTTCTCGGGACATGGTCACCTCATTGGATGCTCTCCATATTGCTTTTGTAAGTCTTATTACTTTGCACTTTTCATCTTTCCCTTCTTATATCTGTCTCTGACTTGCTTTCATTTTCTTTTCACAGTTGGTGAGCTGCTTCAATACAATTTTGAAAAAATATGAAGCTATTAAAGCTTCAAGCTCCTCATCTGGTGTGGAGGAAGATCTGGTGGGCCTGACGAAGTCTTTGGAAGATTCTCGTCAGAAGCAAGATGCTGACAAGGCTATCTGGGAGAAGAAGCTTACCTCCACCGAGCAGGAGAAGGCTCAAGCTGTTGAAGTCTCCAAGGAGTTGGAGAATAGAATAAAGGACTTGGAAGGGAAAAATAAAGATCTCGACAAGAAGCTCAAAAATGCTGGAGAGTTTGAGAATAAACTCAAGGTTGCTGAGGAAGAGTTAATCCAACTTCGCGAAGTAAGTCGCCAGAAGGAAGAATTTGAGAATAAACTGAAGACTGCTGAAAGTCTTCTGTCCGAGAAGCTTTCCTCGGAGAAGTTAAAAAGGAAAATGGCTGTGAAGAAGTCTTTCAGCGCCGGCTCGGACAAGGGGTGGAACAAAGGCTTGGCTGCCATGATGTCTCAAGTAGAATAAGGCAGCCTAAAATATTTTAGAGATGGGTGGGTCGCAGCTCTTCAGGAGATAAAGGTTGATGAAACTTCTGAGCTCTTCCAGCGACACATCCCTGGTCCCCCTCCAACTTCTGAAGATGAAGAAGAGGACGAAGCTGTCTCCGAAGAATCTTCTATGGTGATGGGAGATCATCCCCCAGCCATCCAGCCTTCTACCGAGGAACTTCAGCAGCTCGCTACTTCCTCCGATCAACCTCCAGCACTCCCCGAGCAACTTTCTGTTCCCTCCGAGCAACCTACCTCCCCGTCCCAGCCTCCCGAGAAGGTTTTGGGAGATAAGGAAAATGTGTAGAGTTGTTCGGGTTTCTTTCTATTTCATTTCTCTTTGACAAATGTAATCCTGAACCATGTAACTCTGAACCTGATGATATAATAAAAATTGAACTTTTGTTTTTGCATACTGTTGTCTCCCCTTCATGCTCTATTTTGATTTCTTATTGATGGCCAGGATGGAATTACTGTCTGCTCATGATACAAAGCTGTTGCGGCAATGCAATGAATACTTTAAGGTTGGTCACACAGATCTGAGTACAACACAAATCGTCGACATCCTCGGCCAAGATGCTTCAGAACAGGCAGTTGAAGCTTATCAATACTTGAAGTGTCTGCTTGATCATGTAGTGGTCAATAATGTGGCTTATTATGATATGATCGAGGATCTCCAAGGCATTCTTGAAGACCTTCATCAATAATACAAATAATCCACTGCCCTTTTGCACGAGGGGTATGAGAAGAAATATCAGCAAATCATTTCCGACAAGGGATACGAGAAGGGTTTTGCTGGCTACGATGTGAGGGGGAGAATTTAGAGGGGTGAGGTCGAGGAGTGCAGACAAATAGCTGAGTTGTTGGAGCAAGAGAATAACAACCTACAACAAGAGTTGTCTTAGTTGAAGTCTGCAGCTTCCACTTCAAACGCCTTGATCCCAGTGAATGATGAGGGATTCTCGTTCTTGGAGGTCGAGAACGCCAACTTGAGGGATAAATTGGAGACCTTGAAGAGAGCTGGACCCTCTACATCTTCTCTTGGACAAGCAAGAGCTCCTCGGGGACGAGCAAGAGCTGCTCGGATTCCTATCGAGGAACAGAGGACTCAATCTGCCTTAGAGAACCATGCCTTCCAATTAATGGCGAAGAACCAGGCGTTGGCTGAAATGTCAAAGAAGATCAGGGACCTGGAAGAGCAGCTTTCTACGTAGAAGTCAGTCTTGGAGAATAAGGAACTCTTCATTAAAATCTCCACGAGCACCTGGAAAGATTGGCATATCAATTCCATAAACAGCCCAGGGAGATCTGGATGGATGGGTACAACGAGGCTCTCTATCACTTGGATGATCGTATCCAGAATGCCAATAATGAGGGCTACAAGCAAGGCTGGTTGAATGCCTTAGGTGTGCTGCAACTCGAATATGGTCATTACCTATGGGACTACCACGATCCTGGGCTGCTCGACTTACCCGTGCCACCATTCAAACTGGATATGAGTTGGATCCCTACTCGGGCCGTTCCTTGATGCTTGATTTCCAAATATCTCAGCGACTATAATCTCCATTCAAATGTCGAGATATCTCGTCCCGAGCACCTCCTAGATCGACCATCCGTGATGAATATCAGGATGTTAAAAGATTTGAACTTTATAAATTCTCCTCTTTCTTTAAATGATCCGCCTGCTGGCGAGGAACCTGTTTCAAAAGCAGAGGGGAAGAAACCAATAGAGTAGGAATTTTGATGTAATAGTTAGTATACATTTCATTCTTAATGTAATTTGTTTTTGATTTTAATGAAAGACTTTTATTTTTGTTCGCAATCTTAATTGCTATTGTCTCGTAAAACACTTTATATTTGTGCATGTGTATCTGTTAAAAAGATAATGATATTGTGTTATTCGTCGACCAACTTATTGTCGAGTAGTTTGAATTTGGGGAAATCATTTGATAAAAATGATGTTTTGTTTCTCGATCAACTTAGTAATAATTAAAAAGTTACGAGTATCAAAAATTTTGCTCGATCACTTTCTTGTATTCATAAAATGTTTCCGACCAACCAAGGTCGGTAAATTTCCTTCTCGACTAACTACAGTTAGTGGGTTTTTATCCCCGACCAGCCATAGTTAGTCGATTTTTCCTCTGCAAGGAGCTTTGGCACTTTTTGGAATAATCTTAACTCCCGACCAACTTTAGTTGGCGTTTTCGAGAATATATTTACTTCCTAAACAACATAAGTTGGCATTTTTAGGAATACTTTTATTTCCCGAGGAACATATAGTTTTATTTCCCGTAGGAATACAAGTTTTACTTCCCGGAGGAATACAAGTAGCTTTACTTCCCGGAGGAATACAAGTAGCTTTACTTCCCGGAGGAATATAGGTAGCTTTACTTCCTGGAGGAATACAGGTAGCTTTACTTCCCGGAGGAATACAGGTAGCTTTACTTCCCGGAGGAATAGAGGTAGCTTTACTTCCCGGAGGAATATAGGTATCTTTACTTCCCGGAGGAATACAGGTAGCTTTACTTCCCGGAGGAATATAGGTTTCTCGACCAACCTTAATTAGCATTTTCGAGAATAAATTTGAGTAGTCCAAGTTTTTTCGAGTTGTGTGTAGCACTATTCCTCGAAAAATTTTCAATAAAAAGAGAGAATTCGGCAGAATATCTTCATTTTATTCATCATTGATAATACTTGCGTAGGTGCTCTGCGTTCCATGCATTTTTAAACTCCTCTCCTTCTAAAGTTTCTATTCGGTAAGTTCCTGGTCGAACAACTTTTGTAACTCGGTATGGTCCATGCCAGTTTGCCTCCAGTTTGTTATGCTTTTGAATCACTTTCTTCAGCACATAGTCTCCTTCTTTCAGGTCGCACTTCTTCACTCTCTTGTTATAGAACAAAGCAGTTCGTTGTTGGTATGCAGAATTCCTGATGGCTTCTTCTTCTCTAACTTCCTCGAGCATGTCTAAATCCAATCTTCTCATTAAGTCGCTGACAGGGGAATTGAAATTTAGTACCCTGTGTGTTGGGAGGCCCAACTCGACAGGTATAACAGCTTCACTTCCAAACGCTAGCATATATGGAGACTCCCCTGTTGCTACTCGGGGAGTAGTTCGATAAGCCCACAGTACTGACTGTAACTCATTGATCCAATTTGCTTTCGCATCGTCTAGTCTTTTCTTCAAGCCTTTCAGCAGCGTTCTGTTTGTCACTTCAGTTTGTCCATTGCTTTGAGGATGGCCTGGTGCTGAGTGGATCTTCAAAATATTTGACTGATGACAATAGGCAGCAAACTCCTCGTTATCAAATTGTGTTCCATGGTCTGTGATGAAGGCATGAGGAAGACCATATCAACAAATGATGTTCTTCCAAACAAATTTATACACCTTGTCGTACGTCATATCGATGAGAGGCTCAGCTTCTACCCACTTAGTAAAATAATCCACTGCAACGACGAGGTATTTGAACCTTCCTCTGGTCGTTGGCAGTGGCCCGACCAAATCTATTACCCACATGGCAAATGGCCAAGGGGAAGTTATGGGTGTCAACAATGCTTGTGGAGTTCTTTGAATGGAGGAAAAATGCTATCACTTGTCACATTTCTTGGCATAGGCTATACAATCAGCCCTCATCGTCGGCCAGTAGTATCCCTGCGTCATCACTCTTTGCAAAAGCGTCCGACCTGCTACATGGGCTCCACAGGACCCTTCATGGATCTCTTCAATTAAATCTTTCACCTCAGTGGGATGCACACATCTCTGCAAACCTGCCATAATTCCTCGTCTATATAGAATACCGTTAGTTAATACATACCGAGCAACTTTAAATTTCAATTTCTTGGCTGCGAGCTTGTCAATTGGTAATTCTCCCTCCTCAATATATGCCCTGATGGGATCCATCTAAGATGGCCCTAAATCAAGGGTGATAAATTTCATCGTCAGATCTTCATCTATACTCCGACCAGCTAAAACTTCAATTGGGATTGTTCTCTGGAGCTCGGTACGAGTAGCTGAAGCTAATCGAGCTAGGGCGTCTGCTCTCGCATTCTCCATTCTCGGTATTCTGACCAGCTGAATAGCAACAAATTCTGACACCAGCTACTTTGCCTTTGCATGATATCTGATCATTAATTCTCCTTTGACTGCATATACTCCCATCATTTGGTTTACGATCAATTGAGAATCACTGAAAATAATAACCTGCTGCGCCTCCATAATTTTTGCCAAACTAAGACCTGCAATCATGGCCTCATACTCAGCCTTATTATTGGAAGCTTTGAATTGGAAATGTAGGGCGTATTCCATGTCGACCTTATCCGGAGTGTTCAAAACTATCCCCGCGCCACATCCTGTAGTGCAAGATGAGCCATCTACATAGAGCCTCCATATAGGTAACTCGTCTTCAAATTTCTGATCTGTCAGAGTTCCTCGGTGAAATATTTATTGCTTCCTTTCATCTTCCCTTGATATTTCTCGCTCTTCGTCGATCATCTTTTCTTACCCTTTTACCAACCGGAGTTGGTCTGAGCTTGAATTTGATGATCCTGTAACATCCACTTGCCCTTTTACCAACCAGAGTTGGTCTGAGCTTGTGTTTGATGATCCTGTAGAATCCACAAGTTGATCAGCGAGTAACTTTTACTCCTCGGGCGTATCAGGATAGGTGAACTCTGCTATAAAATCCGCTACAGCCTGCCCTTTAAGCGATGATCTGGGTTCATAAACTATATCATATTCACCAAGCTCTATTGCCCAGTACATCAATCTCCCTGATTTTTCTAGTTTATGAAGGGCTTGCCTCAACGGCATATCAGTATATACAACTATAGTATGAGCCTGGAAGTATGGCCTCATTCTCCTACTCGCCTCAATCAGCGCCAGTGCTAACTTTTCCAGCCTTGGATATCTGATTTCTGCTCCTCGAAAGGCTTTACTTGTGTAGTAGATTGGTTTTTGTACTCCATTCTCCACTCTTATCAACGCCGAACTAACTGCATTCTCCGATACTGCTAGATACAAGTACAATTTTTCTCCCATTACCGGCCCGGACAACAGTGGAGGTGCTCCCAAGTATTTCTTCAAGTCTTGAAAAGCCTTCTCACATTCTTCATTCCACTCAAAAGTCTTTCGGAGTGTCTTGAACAATGGGAGACATCGATCAGTTGCTCGTGATACAAATCTGTTGAGTGCTGCTACTCGTCCTGTAAGACTTTTCACTTCTCTCTTCGTCGTTGGAGATCGCAGCCCTAATAGAGCTTTGATCTTTTCAGGATTTGCCTCAATGCCTCGTTGATTGACAATGTACCCTAGAAACATGCCTTCTTGTACTCCAAATATGCACTTCGTCGGGTTCAGCTTCATTTGATATTTATCCAGTTGATCAAAAGTCTGACTTAAGTCAACTAGATGATCGAAAACTTTCTTGCTCTTTGTCAGCATATCATCAACATAGACTTCCATATTGCAACTGATTTGTTCAACAAAGACCTTGTTCATCAGCCGCTGATATGTCGCACCTGCATTTTCAAACCAAAAGTCATAACATTATAACAATAAGTTCCCCTAGGGGTAATGAAATAAGTACTTTCCCTGTCTTCAGGTTTCATTTTAATCTGATTGTAGCCAGAATAAGCATCCATGAAGCTCAGCAGCTCGTGTCCCGAGGTAGCATCCACCAGTTGATCAATTCGGGGCAATGGAAAGTGATCCTTTGGGCATGCTTTGTTGAGGTCGGTGAAGTCTACACACATCCTCCACTTTTTGTTTTTCTTCTTTACCATCACCACATTGGCTAACCAGTCTGGATATTTAACATCTTCAATGAAGCAAGCTTTTTGGAGCTTCTCGACTTCCTCCTGTATAGCTTGATTCTTCCCGGGGATGAACACTCTTCTTCTCTACTTCACTAGCTTGATCTCCTTATTCACATTGAGTTCGTGATATAAGAAATTTGGATCTATTCCGGGCATATCTTCATGACTCCACGCAAAAGTTTGCTTTCTGCTTCTTAGAAAAGTTATCAATTCCTGTTTTAGTGAGGCATCCAACGACGAACCTACTTGAGTAGTTCGTTCAGGGTGCTCGTCGTCCAGAATGATGTTTTCAGTAGCTTCCACCACTTGACCCTTCACGAGTTGAGACTCATCTCTAGGATCCAATGTTTCAATTTCTGCACCTTCATACACTTGATAGGTAGTAGTCTTTTCCCTTGATTCCTCCAGTTCCTCTTGCTCGGCGGATGAATAATAGCATTCTCGAGCTACTTTCTGATCACCTTTCAGAACTCCTACTCCAAAATTTGTTGGAAATTTAGGCATTGATGTACTGTAGATGGTACAACCTCGAACTTCTTTAATCCTACTCTTCCCATGATGATATTGTATGATGATTGAACATTCTTATATATCACAAAGAAACGTATTCTTTCTGTTCGACAATCAGGCCACGTACCAATGAATATATCCAACTTGATCGTCCCAAGTGGAAATACTTTCTCGCCAGCAAAGCCGAGGAGAGGTCTATGATAAGGCTCTAGTTGAGATAACTTTAGATTTAAACTATCAAAGCACGAGTAGAACATGATGTCAATTGAGCTACCATTGTCAACCAGTACTCTTGAAATTATTATTTCCTTCATCCTCATTTTGATCACTAATGGGTCATCATGAGGATATAGAACACCTGCGAGGTCATTCTTTGAGAAACCAATGACCAATTTCTCTTTATTTACCTTTCTCGGGCGATCCTCCTCAGCTAGATTTATTCGTTGAATATATGAGCAAGCTTGAGCCTCACAGAGGTAAGATTTTCTCTCGGTAGTAAGGTCTCCTCCTCCTACATCTCCACCTGTTATAACATTACAGTCAAATGACCCAAAGCGTATTGAAAATACCTCTCGTTCTGGCTGCCTTGGTCTCTTGGGAAGATCGGGGTCGTCTTCGGGATCAACTTCATGGTTTCTTTTCTTGTTCTCCTCTGCTCGATGAGGAGATCTAGACCTCTCTCTTGTTCGGTCGTTGTTTCTTCTTTCGCTTCCACGATCAACATACTTTGCCAGCTTTCCTCGTCTGATGAGTGTTTCAATCTCATTCTGAAGAGCTATGCAATTTTTGGTCATATGGCCATGATCTTTATGAAACTCGCAATACTTTACCTTATTCCTCTTGTCAGGGTCTACCTTCATTTTCTCTGGCCAGTTTAATTCCTCGTTATTCTTGATTTCTTCTAGAACATGGTTGATATCCTTCTTCAAAGGAGTATAATTATCAAATTTCTTCATTACGTCCCATACCGACCTAGTTTTTGAATGTTTGTCATTACCATTGTTCTTATGCTCTTTCTTCTTAGCTTTCTCACCTTCCAGCTTGGTTTCTTTAGCATCCATGTTCTTCTTTGCAGCCATAGCCTCCTCGGCATTCATAATCTTGGACGCTTTTCCCATCAGGTCCGATATGGTTCTAGGTGGATCTTTGGCCAAAGTGTAGTACAACTTGTTTGGCAGTAGTCCACTCATCAAGGAAGTAATCGCTGTCTTCTCCTCATAATCAATGACTTCAAGTTTCTCGTTATTAAAATGAGTTATATAATCTCTGGTTCTCTCACCAGCTTTTTGTCTAACACTTAATAAATGTGCTACTCGTTTAACTGGCTTTGCCCCAAAATAGAAATTCCCAACGAATAACTCGGCCAGTTGAAGAAAAGTTGAGATCTTACCCGAGAAAGATTATTATACCATATTTGAGCAGATCCGGTAAGAGTTCCCGAGAATGCCCTGCATCTCATCTCATCTGGAACAGCATAGATGTCGACTGCAGCCTGGTATTGTTCTATATGAAGGATGGCATCAGTCTTTCCATCATATTTGGGAGTCACAACAGGTGCTTTGAACTTTGATGGTGTTGGAAAATCTACAATGGCCTGGACAAAAGGTGTTCCTTGAATAAAGGTTCGCTGTAGAGGGTTCTTGGCCTTAGCCATTTCCCCTAATCTATCCTCCAGCCTTTGAATAGAGCCTTTCCATGCGTCATTTCCTTCCTCGGGCCTGTTGGTTCGAGCAATTGATCGCGTTGAGGTGGATTCCTGGGATCTCTCTTGATGAGCAGCTGGTTGCGACTGGGCAGATCCTTCTCTTAAATATGATGGTCGTCGAAAAATTCTCGACACGACTTTAGGAGGACTTCTACTCCTTCTCGGTCCTAATCGATTAAAGGGTGATACCCTGCTTAATCTTTCTAGCGCACTGGTCCTTTCTGGGGAGAGAGTGATACGTTGTTCAGTATCTGTGGCTCGCACTGATGAAGTTCGTCCAGGTTGATAAGAAAAATCTTCAGACTCCTCATTGCGATATGAATTGGTACGCCTAGTACGCGAAGAAAGCGCAAGGGTATTTCTTTGAATACTTCGTGGTCCTGAATGGGTTGGTGCACCGCCATGGAGGGTTTGTATGAGCTGTCGCATAGTTTTTTGCATGACGGTCTGGCCCTGAGCCAGATTTGTCATTATTCCAGCCAGATCTGGAATATTTGGCGAAGAAGATGGATTTGGAGGGCTTCCAACGTTTCGATTGCTAGATTCTGGAATATCAGCCATTTATGATGAATTATTTTTGATGAAAAACGATATTACCAGTCGTTTCCCACAGACGGCGCCAATCTGTTGATGTAAAAAATTAGATCGTATCTAATTATTCAATCACAGATAAAATAAATGAAACAAAGAGTTTTTAAAGTGGTTCAGCCTTATAAGAATGGCCTACATCCACTGTTATGTTATTGCTGAGTGTTTGGGAATTCTCGATTACAAGTTCTATCAAGAAATTTCGGTCTCCCTATAATGAGGATTATACAATGTATTTATATCCTTGAGGCTGTAATGTGAAAGGGTAATACATTAAATGATTTACATATGAAAGGGTAATACATGCAATGCCCCTTAAGCGTGTGCATCTGAATGATAAGCATTTAATGAACAGTCAAACTGTTGGTTATCCTGCTATTATTGCTTTGTTCGAGGTACAACTCGAACCGCCTGAGTTTCTCGGACCGCCTAAGCTTCTCGGTACTCAAAAGTTCCTCAGAGAGTTCTTGTTCCTCGGATTGTATGAGTTCCTCGGGGAAGCAGTGTTCCTCGTTGTGGTATGGTTCCTCGGAGCGTGTGAGTTCCTCGGAAGTGTTTGTTGTTGCCACGTAGATTGCCACGTGTCTTCACTTTATTGAGCCATGTGAGCCATGTCAGCAGACTAAATTTGGTATCAACAATGATGATAATGTTGAATATTACTAAGTGATTATGGTAATATGTGATTATTGAATTTATTAAAATTATCGTGAGTTGAAAATACGACAGTTTCGGTAATTAAGTTGGGACACGCGTGTCAATCGTGTCAGGACCCAATTTAATGGATTTAAAAGTTATTTATTTTTATGTCATCCGTATGATCATTTTGAGTATGCCAAAGTGTCCGGAAGGGTCTAGATATTCAGAAAACACTAGTCGGGGATTAGTTTGGATCCCGGGGCATTTTTAAGCCTAATCGGCAACCCGAGGGGGTATATTAGTCATTTCTATTTTTTGGTGAATAGTAACCTACAAAAATTAGGTTTCGTATATCAGAAAACCCTTAGGGTTATTAGGTCCATTAACTGTTAAACACAAGAGAGAACAACGTGAGAAGAAATGAAGGGTTTCAAGAGAGTTCCAAGGCCAAATAACCACCATACACCACCATCATCTTCGAATTTGTGACCGGAAAGAGAGGGAGGACCAACCATTATCATCATCAAAGGATCAGAAACTTCTAATCAGAGGCAATTGATTTATCTTGCAATAATTTATGGCATATACTTTACATGATAGTTTAGGTTTGATGTCAATTTATGAATAATGGAAAAAATATGAATTTGGAGACTTAATAATTGATTTTGGGCAGGTTTGCATGTAGTGGTTCTTCTAGAAATGTTTGATGAACGAAATTATAAATTAAGGGTTAAAAATCACGAAATTTAATTGAGTATTATGATGATTATGGAAAAGATAGTGAAGTATTAGGGTTGTAGTGAAATTCATGACTTTTGATCCAAGAAAATGATGTTTTATAATAGTTTGATGATTCTTGAACGTTAAAACTTGTGTATATATGTTGGTTTAATGATTCGTAAACTTACTTGGGAGATAAGGGATGTTATAATGGAGGATTTGGGGTGTAAAATTTGAGGAACCCGTAACTGTTAAAGGAATTATTGGCAAATATCGGATCGATCGATCGATCGACCATCTTCCCCGATCGATTGACCCCTCCTGATTTTTGTAGATTGTTTCCCTTTAAGGTTTGACAAATCCTAAGCTTGGAATAACTCTTAGGGGATGTAATAGAATGTTGTGGGACATGGGTAAGTTTAGTAGGATAACTCGGAAAATGTTATAACAATTGGGATTGAATGGGATACTTACGGGTGTTTTTCGAGTGAGATACCGTTAGAAAATTTATAAATTGGGATTGAAATTAGGGTGAATGATAACTTAAGGTTAGAAACAGTAGAAGAGGGACTTTGAATTACTGAGATAACCTTATAAACTAGTGGGTGACTTAGTAACCTTATGAGGTAGGTTTTAGTATTCGTACTTATACGACGAGAGTTGTAGCGCTAAACATATTACGTGGAATATTTGGGATGACACTATAATACGTATGAGACTTAACATATAGGGCTGGTGTATACCTATATAAATATGATGATTATCTAAGTTGCGTGATTACTTAGTATCTGGATTATTTTGTATATGACATACCTACCATACTTGCTATCACGGGAGGTTAATTTTCGGAAAAGGACCATCTTATCTTTGTGTGCCTTCGAGGGGATTTAGAACGGTACCTTTAAGGACATATGACTGTGAATGAATTATTTCTGAGTTGATAAGTCATCTAACCATGGGAGCGTAGGTATGTGCATGACCCATGGGTATGTGAACTATGTTCGCCTCCAATATGTGTGATTTGTACTGAGACGGTTCCTGAGTGATTCGGAACACGTGATCCTTACGTACGTGATGTACATGGATTTGATAGCAGAGTATGCGTGCACTGCCGCTTATCCTAGGGGTGCCATATATATATATATATATATATATATATATATATATATATATATATATATATATATATACTGAGAGTGATTTATATATGTACTTGTGACTGGTTCAGTGTTGCTTAGTGGATGTGAATAACTAAGATATTTGAATGGGCTAAGAATGTGAGAATTTAAGTAACACTTGAGATAAGTAATTTAATGAATGTGAAAATGGATATAAATATGACTTGTTTGGGTAATACCATTAGATACCCTATGTTAGAATGTGAAAGAAGGAGTTAGTACGGACTAGTTAGATAGTGGCATAACTAGGATGGAATTTAGAGGACGCATTAGGCGTGCACAATAGTTGAGGGGTGGGGATCTCAGGTGAGGGAATGTGACTAACATGTTTAATATATTTGTTGTTTAATATTGTGGTTTAAACACTTTCTATTTTTAAAATTTTTTGACCTCGGGCTCTGACCTGTTTTCTTTCAAATCTATCTCTTTTTGTAAAAGCATTTAGGTGCCCAGCCACGGGGACGCCAAGCATAGGAGTCCATTGTGATGATGTGCTGTAGCTACTGTGAAAGGTACAGTATCTCGGTATTATACGCCTCCACATTTATCCTTGGTTCCTTCAGAGTCATTCGTATCAATTAGGGCATGTCGCCCATTCTTATTTAGAGGTTGTAGATACAGACTTTCATTATTTCAGATATTGGTTTTGTAGTCAGACTCTTGTATTGAGATTTTATTTACTCTGATGTTATTATTATTGGAGTGTTTACTTCGTTGGTTATTCATATTAGATTGTTTATGCGATTGATGGTTGATGATTTAATTACTTGGTTAATTGTTAACTTAATTAATAAAATCTATTTTAAATATTAGGTGGCTAGTAATTAACTAAATGTTTTTGACAATGATGCTAAGACTGAACCAACTTGAAATTCTATATTAATTTAATAAAGGAGTAGCTACCCGGTATTTAATTAGTCGGGGTGTCACATGTGGTATCAGAGCATCAGGTTTTAGTGTCCTTTAAGATCTGTGCGGCTTTTTATTCTTCCAGCGTAGCTTTCTTTTATATAAGATTGTTGATTTCTTTGGTGAGATTCCGTTCTCGTGCTATAATGTATATGATAGTGAATCTTAATTTCATTTGGGTGTGTTCGTGTGCCGAACAATGTAGTATGTCAGGCGAGGGAAGATGGGCAGACAGTAGGAGACAAAGCTCAGTTGAGATTATAGGGTATATTCAAGAATGATGACCGTAGTTGAGGTCACCCCTATTATGGCACGGAAGGCCAAGACGGTAAAGATGGCTAAGGCACAACATATGACTTCCAGGTACCACTATAGTAGAAAGCGGGGTCAAATTAGACTCACCCAACAAGGTTGGATTGGGGGAGAGTCAGACGAAACATTGAAGAGAACCAGTAATGGAAATTCTAAAAATGCGAAAATGGCGTGTGTTAGCCAACGAAGGTGAAATATACAAAGGATTGGGCATACGTCGAAGTGTGTCTAACTAGGAGTGAAAATTTAGGGTAATTTTTTTCTTGACTCGGAAGAGCAGAGTTACAATGGTGAGAGGCAACCACCACACTTAGAAGTGGAATGTTCTGTCAAGAGAAGGCGCATGGGTATGGTTTGACCACAAGTTCCTTCATCAGATGTTCAGGATAAGTTGCGAACGTTCTGAACTCACACAAGAGGGTTGGACAGAGGACACTTTGTGAAAAGAAATTTAATCCATTAGCGAACCTTGCACCGGATGAAGTAAGTGAAATGGAGAAGAGGACTTTAAAGGGGAAAATTAACTTACAAGAAGAATTGCTAACATTTTTGGGGAATTTTGCTTGGACGATCAATGAAGATGGTAATAATATCGCGTTTTTTCAATATAGATATTAACACTTCCTTATGAGGGGATTTACAAGAATCAGAGAGTTTAGTTAGAGAGTAAGACTTGGGGAAACGGTGTTGGGGAAGCACCACAAGGGGAGACTCATCAGGGGACACATTTAGATGATTCGGATAGCTGAATTTTTACCGAGCAATGGTGAATTCAATAAGGGCTGTTGAAGCTAGTAGCATATTGCCATCAAAGCTTAGGGAACAACATAGGTAGCCATCCCAAAGTCTGAGAGAAGGACAACCCTAACATGGTCAGTATGGCCGGAGATAAGTGGGTTAGGTGTAGAGGCTTTTTGGGGAGAGTAAAATCCCATGTGTTAAAATTTTATCGACACGAGTAAAGGGATAAGGGTATGGTGCTAGCAAGGGCAATAGTTAATGTAATTTTCGATTTGGATCGGACAGGAGTGGTACGTTCAAGAACTATTTAAGCAGTCAAGGCGATTGTCAAGGTAGAAGTATGAGCTTTACCCTCAGAAGATGAGGCGTATTGTATATGACACGAACGAGTTACTACATTTTTTTTATTTTCTAGATTCGCATGTGAGATGAGTTTAGTGCGTATATCGACGACGTTATTATTATGTGAATATTTTTCTGGTATAGCGGGGTTAATTTTAGTGTATCCGCGGAGGATGAATGGGTGTATCGATAGTGGTATATACTTTATGGAGATTACTCATTTTAGTGATGTGTTATACGAGTATGATATTATCCTAATTATGGTTTTATATTAATTCTTAGACCGATAGTGGGCGAATATCGCAAGTCTATAGGGGTTACTACCATAGGGTAGAATTTTTTGTTCTGACGAGACCTCATATGCGAGAGAGTTAGACTCACGTTTATATGATTATATATATGTATATATATTACAGAGACTTTGAAGAAAATAATGGTCTCGAGATATTCGATCCCAGTATGGGTAGGGACTTTATTGATATGATTCGGAGTGTATTGGGTATATTGTTCAGCGAAAAGATTTAGCTTGTTATTATGTTTAACGCTCAGGACTTGGTAATAGAAATGGCGCATTATTATATCACACTTTAAAAATGTGGGAGTTAAGACTCATAGTTATATGTCTGGGGACAGGATTTTGAGAGCCCATATTATATGTGCACGATATTTATGAAATTTCACTATCACCGATGTTAAGTGACAGTGTCTTTCGGAGGAAGCTCCTTGTTTAAGTGTAACTGCGGAAGGAGATGTAATATTTGTGTCAAGAGATGGGAAGATAGGGGTACATGTTATGGACTGAGGGCCTAACGAATTTCGATGATCGAAAATGCTAGGTAGTAGTGTATCAGTGGGGTTCCTTATTTGGATTTCGCTTTGCGAGACATCCCACACATGAAACTTAGCGTAAGGTTGGTAGTAGGGAGATGTTTGGCCATTCGTTCATGAATTAGGTACCTCGGTCGTTGTAAAGGTATGTAGTTATAACTGTAAGTTAAAAGGTAAATTATGATATAAGGCCAGTAGAGCCAGTTGTGTGGTGAGGAAGTACTAAAAATTTTGTTTTATTACGACGGGTTGAAGGATGGAATGATGTTAAGGAGGATTTAGAATTTCAAATTATGTAGTGATTTAGAATGCCCAGGTGGTAGAGCCATGTTGCGAATACAGGGGAAAAAAGAATTAGGCGTATGTATGAAGCGTATATGATATTTAAACCCGTTTGCACGGCTTATAGGGTGTATGGACACCTTGGTTTGCTGGTGTCAGAATCGCCGAAAGAAGTGACGTAGAGATGGGTGAAATTTATTCTTGTGAGACCAATATAACAAAATGGTAGTGGTAGAGTGGATGAATAGTCGTGAGAGGAGGACAACAATCTATATATTCATGTGCAATCAAAGTAGCACGTCCGAACTTGGATGAAAGGTAACGGGAAGCCATTTAAAAAGGGTTTATCCCTTGAGAAGACAAATATTTAACTATTTTGTAAAAGCTGGAGCAGAGTTATAACCAGTCAAATGTTGAGAGTGACTTGTGCGTAAATAGAATAATGATGTCAATTAGGTATAAAGATTCCAGAAGTACACATCATGGAGAAAAGTGAACGGGTCGGAACTTTTGGGTATATGCCGAGGGAAGAAGAGGATTATTAAGTACCACTGAATGGGAGAAATTATAAGTGAAAGTCGGTGTAGAGCGGGACATTATAAATAGTCTCCACATGCACCGCTCATAGATAGAAAATAGTTGGAGTAAGAAGATCAGGTAGAAATTTTATATCCAGTCGACGATTCCAGTGATGTAGAGTCAAATGGTAAATTTTTTTGATGGGTTGCCAACCTAAGATAAGTAACGAGTTCCTTTAAATGTGTGGAATAGGTTATCCGGAAGGAAAGAAATTGTTATATCCTTGGGTGATTTACACTATTATATAGTGAACGCGCCGGTACGTGGTCCTGACCAGTATTATTCTGAACTAGGATGAGATCCTTGAAACCCACCTTCAATATGGGGTATCAGGAAATAGTGGGGATAAAGTTTTGTTTTGCTAAGGTTGTACCACCTATAGCCTGAGGAGTAGGCGCAAGGTGATTGACGACTGGTGGAGCTGTATGAAAGTAATTTTGTACTCATTCCGATCATTTCATTTCCACAACGGGTATAGCTAGTAAGTGTGTAAGGACATTTTTCTCATGTCTGAAATATTTCATTTATTTATGTCGTACGCCGCTACATTTGGCACGTCACCTCACGATCTCACATGACGGCCTCTATCAAAATTCCGGGAATTAAGCATGCATTATCTCCATTAATGTGTCCCTCATCTGCATCAACGACTTCACGTTCCTTGATTCTAGGCTCGTAATGCAAGTGGTACGCAAGAGAAGTCAAATCAGTGAAACAAGGCATGATAGGGATGTTCAAGGGAAAATTGGTAATTTTACAGCCCCTGTCCGGAGGACCGGTCAACTGGAAAGTTGAAGAGCTTACCGCAACAAAGATACTGGAAGAAATGGCACCTCAATCCGAGCTACGGTGAACAAGTTATGGCCCGTTGAAAATGGAGATATTTACATAGAAAATTCTAGGAATTTTTCTAAGTGTTTAATCCCCTGTTCCCAGCACACTTTCCCGAACCCAGTCCGAAACCGGTTCGGGGGGGCGAACCGGTTCGCAAGGTACCCGAACCGGTTCGGGGTACCTGTACGCTGGATAGAATTTCAGAGTTTTAAAATCGTGGGTCTCTTCATGTATTTCCCTATAAATACCAACTTCGGGGGAGTTGTTTTGCAAGACTTTAGAAGACGTTTTTTAGAGTCCAAATACATCTAGTCTTCATATTTTTGAGTCCCAAGACTCATGTTTTGATTCACACATCCTTGCCAAATATTTGTGAATCCTTTTGCAACCCAAGAACACAACTTTGGTTTGTTCAACCCTTGTGGAGAAGCCGTTTCTCTTCTCCATTGCAGCCCTACTGGAAAGGGAAAATTCCAGCCGCGACTACAGAATCCGATACCCGAGGGTAATTCTTAGTCAACTTGTATTTTCATTGTAATCCGATTGTAAGCCGTTTTCTTACAAATTATAGTGAAAATAAATGGTTTTGCCCCTGTGGGGGATTTTTCCTTAATTGCATGTGTTTGAATGTTCTTGCGTAGATTATCAATTTATTAAATCACATACTACTGCAAGTTTAGGGTTTGTTTGTGTTAAAAGGGTTTTATATATAATTTGATCATTTGAACGCGAGCACACACGTCTTCAAATTGGTATCAGAGCAGGTTACGCTAATCTATCGCGTATTCCTTTTTCCGCAAAATTTTTGTAAGATATCAATTTTCTAAAAAAAAAAAAATTGATTTTTGAAGAAGTGCGTGTTCAAATGGAGAAGTCATATTATAAAATGCCTGTTTTTGACGGGACAAATTATGCTTATTGGAAAGCCCATATGAGGTCGGCTTTAAAAGCCATTGATGAACGTGTCTGGATTTTGGTTGAACGAGGGTGGACTCCTCCCACCGTGACTGTTGATAATGTGGCCAACTTGAAACCTGACACTTCTTGGACTGATGAAGAATTTAAATGGTCATCTTTTAATTCTAAGGGTCTAAGTGCTATTTCTGGGTCTGTCACACCTGATGAGTTCAAACGCATAATGACGTGTACCACGTCAAAAGAGGCATGGGATGTTTTACAACTCACCCATGAAGGAACTAATGCTGTGAAAGAGTCTAAGTTGCAAAACTTGACAACTCAATTTGAAACAATCACCATGCATGATTCTGAATGCTTTGATGAATTTTATGCTAGACTTTCTGACATTGTGAATACTAGTTTTAATCTTGGTGAACATATTCCGAATGCTAGAGTTGTTAAAAAGATTCTTCGTTCTTTGCCTAAGCGTTTTATCCCTAAAGTCACTGTGCTAAATTCTATGGGTAATTTAAATACGCTAAAATTGGAAGAACTTGTAGGAGATTTGAAAACTTACGAAATTGATATGTTCCTTAAAAATGCTAAATCTAAAGATAAGGGAATTGCACTTAAAGCCCAAGAGAGAAGGAGTGAGGGGTCAGCTAGAAAGAGGGTAGAGTCATCTAGAAAGAGAGAGACTGATACGTCAGATTCTGAGTGCGATTTTGACTTAGATGATTTGGCTCTTTTCGCAAAAAATTTCAAGAGGATTCTCAAATTTAAGAAAAATGGCAATTTTAAAGATAAAAAGAAATTTGAGAAAAATAAGTTTGAAAAGAAAAATGAAAAAGATTCCAAAAATCCTCCTCTGAAAGAAAGTGAGAGATGTTTTGAGTGTGATGGTAGGGGTCATAGAGCTTTTGAGTGTGCCAATCGTCTGAATAGAGAGAAAGGGAAAGCTGTCCTTAATGCTACCCTTAGTGACGACAGTGAGGTCGAGACGGTGGATTCAGGAGATGAGTCACCGCATGAGTGTAACTTCACCGCATTCATGGCCAGCCAAGTGAGCACTCCTAGTTCACCTCACGACGTTGAGGATGATGCTTCACAGGGACACCTCGACAGTGAGATCAATGTGAGTGAGGGGGAGGATGACACAAGTGAGAGCGAGAGTGATATACAACGCGCCTACACTGAGTTATATTCTGAGTCTTTTAAAACTAAAAAGCGTTAGTTCTTAAGATCACCTGCTTAGAGGAAGATTTAAAGAAAGCGAGAGAAAGAGAGTTCTCCACCTGCACCGCCCTGAGAGAGAGAGATTCTACATGTGTCGAGAATGAGAATTTATTTAGAGAGAGAGAGAGAGTGTGTTTTAGAGAAAGAGAGAAGGGACTTGATTAAGCAAGTGGCTAGTCTTACGAGTCAGCTTCATTCCTCCATGGAGACTCGGAAGAAACTTGAAGCCCTTGTTGCCCAGCTGACTCATGATCTTGAGAAAGCACGGGAAGTCAAGGTACAAATCGAGGACAGATCTGGGAAGATGGGAAAGATGCTCCTCGGCCCCGCATTAGGTTTTGGTGATCGTCAAGGAATTGGTTATGATGGTGCCTCCATGTCCCAAATTGCACCTGGACCAGTTCCTGAGTTTACTACAACTCCTTATGGTCACCGTCAAAAACCTCGAAGGAGAGTTCGACCAAGAAAAGCAAACCAAGGTCCGCCTTTGACTGTGATCTTTTGTACTTATTGCAAAAGAAAAGGCCACCTTAGGGAATCTTGCTATAGTATGGGTCGAACACGACGTACTACTGCTCCACCACGTCATACTGATGAGTTTTCTAGTCTGAGAGAGCGTGTTGAGTTCTTAGCTGCCACGACTTAGAGTTTAATGGAAGAATTCCGACGGATGTCTTTCCCGTTAGTAAATACTTCTCACATTTTAGCTAAAATCAATAACAACAAAGGCAAACAAAAGTTCAGCTCTGCTTGGGTACCTAAGAAAGATAAAAAGGCCTTTGTTGTTCATGTTGCTCTCAAAGCACATAATACCTCTCAGTGGTATTTTGATAGTGGGTGCTCCAGACACATGACAGGTGATGCCTCATTTTTTACGACTCTTGAGGACTATCAGGATGGCAGAGTCACCTTTGGAGATGGGAGCAAGTCTAGCATTATAGGACGTGGTACTGTCGAGTTACCTGGATTTCCTAAGCTAGAAAATGTTTTGTACGTCAAAGGTTTGAAAGCAAACCTTCTCAGCATTAGCCAGCTGTGCGACACTGACTTTGAAGTAAAGTTTGACCGGGATGCATGTAAAGTCTACAATCAAGCCGGTAAACTTTTGATGCAAGGGGTGAGGACCAAGGATAATTGCTATGGGACTGAGCCCACATCCTCACTTGTCTGCAACAGCGCCACGATCACTCCTATGGATCTGTGGCACCAACGTCTAAGTCACGTGAACGTTAGAGATCTCAATCGTTTATCTAAAAAGGATATAGTACGTGGTTTACCATCTCTTGGAAAGTCAACTTCGACCGTTTGTGGACCCTGTCAGTTGGGAAAACAAATTCGTAGTCCTCATAGGAAGTTGCATTCCTTTACCACCTCTCGTGTTCTGGAGTTGATTCACATGGATCTTATGGGTCCCACTCATACTGAGAGTCTAGGTGGTAAGAGGTACATCCTCGTGATGGTAGATGATTTCTCCAGGTACTCCATTGTAGGTTTTCTGAGAGAGAAATCCGATGCTGTAGAATTTTTAACGACCAAGTGCCGTGTCCTGCAAAATCAACACGGTGTCACTATTAACAGAATACGTAGTGACAATGGCACGGAATTCATAGAAGCAAAGGTAGACCTTTACTGTGATAGCCTAGGGATCAAACATGAGTTTTCTGCTGTGAGAACTCCTCAGTAAAATGGGATTGTTGAGAGAAAGAATAGAACGATCCAAGAGATGGATAGATCTATGCTTCTAGGTCGTAAAGTTTCTAGGAGATTTTGGGCAGAGGCAGTGTCTACTGCATGCCACACGGTGAATAGGGTGTATCTACGTCCACACACACTTCACACTCCTTATGAGTTGTGGACTGGCAAGAAGCCCAACCTGGCATATTTCCGTGTTTTTGGGAGTAAATGCTACATCCTATGGGATAGAGAGTAATTAGGAAAGTTCAACTCCCGGAGCGACGAGGGAATATTTCTAGGATATTCATCGAATAGCAGAGCATACCGGGTTTTTAACCTGAAGAGCTCTAGGGTTATGGAATCAATAAACGTTACCGTGCAAGATGACGAACCTCCGACGGTTATTGATCCTAACCTTTAGTGTGAGGATGAGGACTGTTCTGACAGTGATTTACCTATTCCTCTCTCACACTCTGTGGACCCTACTCCTGTATTAGGGGACACACCTTCTTGGGTTTGCAAGAGTCATGACCCATCTGCCATTATTGGCGATCCCACTCTAGGGGTCAAGACTCGTGCTCAGCTAGAGAACGTTGTTAGCCATCTTTGCTACACGTCCAAAGTCGAGCCCAAGAACCATAAAGAAGCACTCAAGGATGAACACTGGATATCTGCTATGCAGGATGAGTTGCTTCAGTTTAAAAAGAATAATGTCTGGGAATTAGTTCCCCGACCTAGTGAGACTAATGTTATAGGTACCCGGTGGATTTTCAAGAACAAAATGGATGAAAATGGTACCATAATCAGAAATAAGGCTAGGTTGGTCGCTCAAGGCTACACACAGATAGAGGGTGTAGACTTTGGGGAGACATTTGCTCCTGTTGCGAGGCTTGAGTCCGTCCGTCTTCTGCTCACCATCGCATGTCATATACGCTTTAAGGTATATCAGATGGATGTCAAGAGTGCTTTTCTGAATGGCATACTACAGGAGGAGGTTTACGTGGAACAACCAAAAGGGTTTGAAGACCCTCAGCACCCAGAACACGTCTACTATCTCAGGAAAGCCTTGTATGGTTTGAATCAAGCACCCCATGCTTGGTACGAGAGGCTTACTTCCTATCTCTTGGCTCGTGGCTTCAAGAGAGGGGGAGTAGATATGACGTTATTCGTCAGGAGAGATGACGGTGCTATTTTGGTTGCCCAAGTCTATGTGGACGACATAGTCTTTGGATCCACATGCTCCCAGCATACTCACCACTTTGAGGAGGAGATGAAAAGTGAGTTTGAGATGAGCATGGTTGGTGAGCTTACATTCTTCCTTGGTCTCCAGGTTCGTCAGCTAGAGGATGGGATGTTCATCTCCCAATCCAAGTATGCTAGAGACCTATTGAAGAAATTTGGTTTAGACTCCTCTAAGCATGCACGTACACCTATGAGTACCACTACCAAGCTTAGTAAGGACACTTCAGGCAAGGACGTAGAGCAAACCTTATATCGGAGTATGATAGGTAGTCTCTCTACTTGACTGCCAGTCGTCCCAACATCGCCTTTAGTGTTGGATTCTGTGCGCGATATTAGGCATCCCCAAAAGAGTCACATTTACTTGCTCTAAAACGTATTATTAAATACGTGAGTGGGACTCTCTCATACGGGATTTGGTATTCCTTTGATACCGATGACCGTCTGTCCGCCTATTCGGATGCCGATTGGGCTGGGGATGTAGATGGCTGTAGGAGCACTTCTGGTGGGTGTTTCTATTTTGGTTCTGCCCTTGTCTCCTGGCTGAGCAAGAAGCAAAATTCCATCTCCTTGTCCACTGCGGAAGCTGAGTACATCGCTTCCGGGAGTTGTTGCACACAACTCTTGTGGATGAAGCAAATGCTGGAGGATTATGGGATTTCACAGGACACCATGATCATTTCCTGTGACAACACGAGCGCGATACACATATCCCGCAATCCAGCATTCGCGCACCAAGCACATCAGGATACGTGAGCACTTTATTCGTTAGTTAGTTGAGGAGAACACTGTATCCCTGAGTTTTGTTCCCACCAACCGTCAGTTAGCCGATATTTTCACGAAACCATTAGATGCCCTTAGATTTGAGAGTCTTAGGAAGTCTTTGGGGATTTGCACAGTTGACTGAGGGGTTGGTCTATGTCTAGAATAGGATGCTTCTTCATGTTCATATCATATGCTTCCTATTGCTAGTCTGTTTGATATGTACCATTGCTTAGTTGTACATCTTTATTTTACTCTTTTTGCTTTTTATATTTCTTTTGAAAAATACAAAAAGATTTTCTTTATTTTGTTTAAGAAAAGCACAAAAAGATTTTATTTTGATAAAATTTTTGAAAAAGACCAAAAAGATTTTTGTACGTATAAGCACCTTTTATGGATGAGCATTTAAGATAGCCAAGTCACTACTTCATTCCATATCTCCATGTGACTGTTTGATAGAGATTTGAGAAGCTACATCATTTCATTCATGTGCTTTACATTGGTTGGAGTCTTTGAGATGTAATTAGTGATATATTCCTACATGTTTGACTCCTATATCCTTTATTGCACACATGCACGGCTATATTTGATTATTGCACTTGTCTATCTCATATTGGCTTGAGTGTTTCCATCTCAATTATGTCTATACAATGTACAATATGCGATAAAACTTGACAAGATTGGAATGCATGTAAAAACCGTTTTGGTGAGACTGTGTGTTTTTGTATAACGGGGAGGGGCTGCGAAAGGTAATCATCTATTCTTTGCGCAAAAGCCACCGTTAAAAATGACCTAAAAAATGGAGGAATTTTAATATCCGAGGTCCAAAGAGGTTAAAAGAGCCCGAAAAATTTTACAGGCAATAAAAAGCAATTCATGCCAAATATGGGCCACTTAGGTTTCACCATCAATTCTCCAAAGTTTGAGAATTTAGAATGCCTCTATTCAAAATAATATCTGAGGGAGTTTGTTTGGAGAATATAAACCGGTTTGCACTTCCTTGAAAGTCCTGAAAAAGCATAAAATCATTTTGGACGTTATTGGTGTGAAAATCATTTTGAGCTTTGATTTGTTGATTTGATTGAGTCAATATCTTATATTGTCATTATTTTACACCAAAGGAAGCATTTGAGTTCATTCGCTAGGAATATCCAATATTCATCGTGCACATATGTCATGTTTGTATGCATTGATTTTCCTATCGAATTTGATCACACCACTTCATTTACGCTATCATCGACTTGGTTTCTTTATGTTCATTCATGGTGTGGTTTTATCCTAGTGTCACCCCGCTCGTGCTTATTTGATTTGTTTATCTCATTTGTCTATTTGGGGACATCATAAAAAGGGGGAGAATGAATTATCTTATTATGGGGGAGATTTAAAATTTGAGTTTGCTCATAAATTGATATATATATGTTTATCTCATCATTTCAAACTCGATATGTCACTTGGTATTTTGCTTTATCTCATGTGTGTAGGTACTACATTGATGATCACTAAATTGCACACCCTGATGAGAAAAGATTTGAGATTCCTGACGATTTGAAGAACAAACGATGAAGACTATTCACTTGTACCTTTTCCAGTTTTGGGTTCATGGGAGGGTAGATTTGTATAGGCAATTTCATACTTAATAATTCGGATTTTTTATGTATGTACCGGCATAGACATAGGGGGAGATTTGTAAGGACATTTTTCTCATGTCCGAAATATTTCATTTATTTATGTCGTACGCCGCTACATTTGGCACGTCACCTCGCGATCTCACATGACGGCCTCTATCCGAATTCCGGGAATCAAGCATGCATTATCTCCATTAATGTGTCCCTCATCTGCATCAACGACTTCACGTTCCTTGATTCTAGGCTCGTAATGCAAGTGGTACGCAAGAGAAGTCAAATCAGTGAAACAAGGCATGATAGGGATGTTCAAGGGAAAATTGGTAATTTTACAGCCCCTGTCCGGAGGACCGGTCAACTGGAAAGTTGAAGAGCTTGCCGCAACAAAGATACTGGAAGAAACGGCACCTCAATCCGAGCTACGGTGAACAAGTTATGGCCCGTTGAAAATGGAGATATTTACATAGAAAATTCTAGGAATTTTTCTAAGTGTTTAATCCCCTGTTCCCAGCACACTTTCCCGAACCCAGTCCGAAACCGGTTCGGGGGGGCGAACCGGTTCGCAGGGTACCCAAACCGGTTCGGGGTACCTGTACGCTGGATAGAATTTCAGAGTTTTAAAATCGTGGGTCTCTTCATGTATTTCCCTATAAATACCAACTTCGGGGGAGTTGTTTTGCAAGACTTTAGAAGACGTTTTTTAGAGTCCAAATACATCTAGTCATCATATTTTTGAGTCCCAAGACTCATGTTTTTATTCACACATCCTTGCCAAATATTTGTGAATCCTTTTGCAACCCAAGAACACAACTTTGGTTTGTTCAACCCTTGTGGAGAAGTCGTTTCTTTTCTCCATTGCAGCCCTACTGGAAAGGGAAAATTCCAGCCGCGACTACAGAATCCGATACCCGAGGGTAGGGCTGGCAATTTTTGACACGATAACCCGTTTATGGTAATAACCCGAAATGACCCGAATATGACACGATTAACTTGTATAGATTTTAAAGTACCCAAAACTTATACTCAAATCAAAATCAACGCGACCCGAAAGTGACACGACTAACCCGAATTGCCACCCCTACCCGAGGGTAATTCTTAGTCAACTTGTATTTTCATTGTAATCCGATTGTAAGCCGTTTTCTTACAAATTATAGTGAAAATAAATGGTTTTGCCCCTGTGGGGGATTTTTCCTTAATTGCATGTGTTTGAATGTTCTTGCGTAGATTATCAATTTATTCAATCACATACTACTGCAAGTTTAGGGTTTGTTTGTGTTAAAAGGGTTTTATATATAATTTGATCATTTGAACGCGAGCACACACGTCTTCAAAGTGAAGTACAATATGGTACAAGGGAGAGGATATTACCTAATAGTAGAGTTGTGTGAAAGCACCCGTACCTATTTATAGTGGATAAGGTACTTATAGTTGTTTTGTGTAGATAAACCTTACTATCCTTCCTCTAGATGCTTAGAAGTGAGCGGATTATTAGAGTTTTGGATCAGTCAGAAGTTACAGTCCGATGACTATAATGGGATAACCACCAACCATCTTAAGTGTCTTTTTCCTTTTGTAAAAGTCACACCACCAGGAATAGATATTCGAAGAACGGACAAGAGTATTCAGATGTTCTATGGTTTCTCTCAGGATGGGAGCTTTGTGTTTAGATAAATGCGGGAGTTGATACGAAGTGAGGTGCGAACTCCCAATAATATTGAGATAATGCGGCCAATGATGTAGAGGCTATTCTTATTCGAATGTTTCTTAGTAAGAGCACAACACGAGATGCATTTATTGAGGTGTGACCCTATAAATGATCAAGTTTAGAGAGTGTTCAGCGAGCTTGTTGTGAAGTGGGGGCTGTAGTGATTGAGCCTTACTTTGAATTTTGTTTTGAGTATTGGAGGATACCTAATTTTTCCAAGTATGCCTTACTTTTTTGAATTTCGGGATGAAATTCCGTTATTAGGGGGGAAGTATGTAATAACTCGTATTTTTATGGCTTTTAATTATGAGATTAATTAAATGAAATTGCTTTTAATTATGGGATTAATTAAATTAATTTGGATAATTAATTGGAAATTAATTCGAATTTACATAACTAGCGAGACGAGAGTTAGTATTTGATTATGATGATAATTTCGAATATTACTGAGTGATTATGGTAATATGTGATTATTGAATTTATTAAAATTATCATGAGTTGAAAATACGACAGTTTTGGTAATTAAGTTGGAACGCGCGTGTCAGGACCCAATTTAATGGATACTTACGGGTGTTTGCCGAGTGAGATATTGTTAGAAAATTTATAAATTGGGATTAAAATTTGGGTGAATGATAACTTAAGGTTAGAAACAGTATAAGAGGGACTTTGAATTACTGAGATAACCTTAGAGACTAGTGGGTAAGTTAGTAACCTTATGAGGTAGGTTTTATTATTCGGACTTATACGACGAGAGTTGTAGCGCTAAACATATTACGTGGAATATTTGGGATGACATTATAATACGTATGAGACTTAAGATATAGGGATGGTGTATACCTATATAAATATGATGATTATCTAAGTTGTTTGATTACTTAGTATCTGGATTATTGTGTGTATGACATACCTACCATATTTGTTATCACGGGAGGTTAATTTTCGAAAAAGGATCATCTTATCTTTGTGTGCCTTCGGGGGGATTTAGATATGTACCTTAAGGGCATAGGGTTATGAATGACTTATTTCTGAGTTGATAAGTCAGCTGACCATGGGAGCGTAGGTATGTGTATGACCCATGGGTATATGAACTATGTTCGCCTCCAATATGTGTGATTTGTATTGAGACGGTTCCTGAGTGATTCGGAACACGTGATCCTTACGTACGTGATGTACATAGATTTGATAGCAGAGTATGCGTCCACTGCAACTTATACTAGTGGTTCCATATATATATATATGTGTGTGTGTGTGTGTGTGTGTGTGTGTACTGAGAGTGATTTATATATGTACTTGTGACTGGTTCACTATTGCATAGTAGATGTGAATAACTAAGATATTTGAATGGGCTAAGAATGTGAGAATTTAAGTAACACTTGAGATAAGTAATTTAATGAATGTGAAAATGGATATAAATATGACTTGTTTGGATAATACGATTAGATACCCTATGTTAGAATGTGAAAGCGGGAGTTAGTACGGACTAATTAGATAGTGGCATAACTAGGATGGAATTTAGAGGATACGTTAGGCGTGCACAATAGTTTAGGGGTGAGGATCTCAGGTGAGGGCACATGAGTAACATGTTTAATATACGTGTTGTTTAATATTGTGATTTAAACACTTGCTGTTTTTAAAATATTTTCACCTCAGGCTCTGACCCGTTTGCTTTCAAATCTATCTCTTTTTGTAAAAAAATTTAGGTGCCCATCACAGGGACGCCAAGCATAGGATTTCATTCTGATGATGTGCTGTAGCTGTTGTGGGAGCTACAGGATCTCGATATTAGACGCCTCCACATTTATCCTTGGTTCCTTCAGATTCATTTGTATCAGTTAGGGCATGTCGCCCATTCTTATTTAGAGGTTGTACATACAGACTTTTATTATTTCAGATATTGGTTTATTTATTTAGACTCTTATATTGGAATTTTATTTACTCTGGTATTATTATTACTGGAGTGTTTACTCCACACTCAGTTTATTTCATTTCGTTGGTTATTCATATGATATTGTTTATGCGATTGATGGTTGATAATTTAATTACTTGGTTAATTGTTAACTTAATTAATAAAATTTGGCATCTCACTATTTTAAATATTAGGTGGCTAGTAATTAACTAAATGTTTTCGACAGTGATGCTAAGACTGAACCAACTTGAGATTCTGTATTAATTTAATAAAGGAGTAGCTACCCGGTATTTAATAAGTCGGGGTGTCACATTAGCCAGGTTGAGAAAAATTCCCTAAAGATCTCTTACACTAGGTGGAACAGATGGATCTGGATTATTACCTACAACCGTAAGGCTGCTCTCATGAACAGTCATCATTCTTCAGAAAAGTTCTCAAATGAACAAAATAAATAAAATAGGTAGAGAACGATGACAAGCAATCGTTCCCACATACGACGTCAATCTGTTGATGTTTAAAAATGGATGCGGTCCAAATTTATAGTAAAAATAAATAAAGATAAACACACTAGACAAACACACAAGAAATAAGGTTTTTAAAGTAAGTCAGCTATAAGAAGAGACTACGTCCACTGTTGATATTATTTAAGATGATTACAATAGTTCCGGTATGAGATCTATTTGTACTTGGCTGAATCGTCCCTTTAAGCTAAGGGATAACATGCATTTATACCAAGGTTCTAAAAAAATGTGGGGCGTGGAGGCTAAGCCTTAATCCTTAGAAGCCTAGGCGGGCCTTAGGCGTAAAAAGGCGTTTAGGCCTTCCTAATATATTTTAATATTTTTTAACCATAACAAGGCTATTAAAATATTAAAATTCTACATATAATAAAAATATGTTCAAATATATGCAAATTAAAATACTATTTGATTATTTTGGATGAGATAATGGTCCGGTTTGTAAAAAAATTCTTTAAAAGGTGATAACGTTTTACTATAGCATTATTGTTTTCAGAAAAAAAGTGCTCCTTAAGAGTTTTACCAAGAATAAGGTGCAAAAAGCTTAAGGCGGGGCGTTTCTCCCAAGCCTCAAGCCTAGGCGAGTTTTTTAGAACAGTGATTTATACTAGTTAGGAACCCAAGAGATGGAAGGCCTTTATATTTCCAAACACTTAAATTTGTACAAAATAAATGAGGCTCTTAATATTCAGTGTTGGTCGTCATTCCATCCGAGTAACCTTCGTTATTCCTGATGGTTCACGTTTTGGGTGTTGGTCGGCACTCTTACCAATTAAGTGTTTCTAAATCTAACCAAGATAGATGAGTGGACACATAGGAGGACAAATGTCTACTTTTAATTGGTCCACGTATGAGAGTAATTTTTACATACAGTAGGGTGTGTACGATTTTGACCGCACTGGCACCACAATGACAAAGACGGGATCTACCTGTGTTATTTTACCCCAAACTTTACGTTCTAAAAGTACCCATTGTATCTTAGGGGATTAATAGGGGGATCCTCTCATATTTCCTCGGGCATGGGGATATATGATTGGTGTGAAAGCATAGTTATTATCCCTCGTTAATGGTTTGAGGTTATAGGTGTGGGAAAACCTATGACTATGACTACTATGCTCGAGAGATCCCTGAAGGCGGTATGGATATGCCTTTTTTGTGTGCAGGCTCGAGCCTATCCCATTGGTTATGCATGTGGATGAGGCTGTGCTTATATGGATATTAGATGTAGAGATTGTATTTCCTTATATATGCATATGATCGAGATGTATAGATTGAGATGAGTATGGAACATTTACTTATATTCATATGAGATGAATAGTATGTACTCATGGGGTTCATTTGGGTTTGGATTTAGACGCATATGATATTTAGGGTTGTTTGGGTTTAGATAAATTTGAAAATAATTAAAATACAAGAGGAAGACGCGTAGTGATATTGTAGCCCAAACTCAGTTATAATCTTATTCTACATAAACTTGTTGTTAATGTTGTTGTTGACTTTACTTTTTAGGACATAGGTCGTCATTGTAACCTCAACCCTGATCTCTTTATTTGCATCTCCATCTGTTAGTGATCAATTAGGATGTAGGTGCCAAGCCTACGCGCCCACTCTCTTTACTACTTTTTATATTCAGTTGAGTTGAATTTATGTAGTAGTTTGATTTTAGTGGGTTGGATTATGTTGAGACACTCATGTGTTCTTGTGTTAAACTTTATTATTGTCAGTTATAGTATCAGATTTGTATAGGTTTCCAATTATTTGTGTTATGTTATTTACTTTACGCATTTTCCTGATTGTCGGTTATTTTTATAATGATATTTAATTGTATAGACTCCTGTATTATTTATTTTATATTTGATCAAAATATTATTATATTTTACGAGGTGTCATACTCCCCTACCTATACCACGAGGGAATCGGAAATATCTCCTAGTCGGTGTGGACTATTTCACTAAGTGCATTGAGATGTAAACTTTAGCGAATGTAAGGTAAACCGATATGATTAGATATATCTAGAGGAGCGTCGTGACCCGTTTTGGCATGTCAAGAACGAATATCACCGAAAATGGGACGTGATTTGATAGAGAACCATTTTAAGACTTATGCAACATCCATAACATCAAGCACCACTATATTTCGGCGGCCTACCCTGAAAGCAATGGCTAGGATGAGGCTTCTAACAAAATGGTGCTCAACGGGATGAAAAAGAGGCTTGAAAAAACCAAAGGTGCTTGGGTGGATGAGCTTCCCATGTCCTACGAGAGTATTGAATAACTCCCAAGAGGTTGGCGGGGAAAATGTCATTTGCCTTAGCTTATGGGATGGAAGCTACAATTCTATTGGAAGTTAGCTTAACGACCATAAAGACAATTATCATCGATCAGAGCGTAAATAAAGAAATCATAACGACTGAGCTCAACCTAGACGAGGAGAGGATAGAACAAGGCATAATTTAATTTTCTCTTATCAATAATAGTTGGCCAAGAAGTACAAGAAAGGTGTTAATTCGAGGAGGTTCCGAGTTAGAGATTATGTCCTTAGAAAGGTGATTCGGAGTGCATGGAAGATATCAGATTGTAAGTTAGGTCTTAACTGGGAAAGACCATTTAAAGTTACTAGAGATGAACTCCAAGGGTCCTACCATTTAGAAACAATAGGGACCTTGGAGATACCTAGGACCTGAAATGTGGCCAACCTTAGGAGATTTTATTTTTAAAACTTTTTTAGCTTTACTCAAGTTTTAACTTTCTGTTTCTTAGATGATTTATAGTGAATTTAATGAAATTAGCTTTCTTATTGTTCCAAATGGCAGACCAACTATGTTTATTGCAAGTTGTCATTATATCAAGGCTATTATCATTGTAAATTTGTTCAAATTTATGCGATCAAGATCTGATAGCCAGTTTAAACCTATGATTATGTTCATTGCCAATTTAAAGGCCTTGGTTAGATTACACTTAATCAAAACTCAAGGTTACATGTTTTCATTATTAATAAACATGAAAATATTATGAATTTCGCAGGCAAGAAAAAGACCTACGAGGGATCCCTAGGCACTAAGTGTCTCGACTATGGTCGACTAAAATCCTGAACGGGTGGATGGACCTGCGATCAGGGTTCATTTTTGCCATAGTTTATCTTAGGCCTAAGATTGCGTGACAATACTTTCTGAAAGATAAGGCAAATAACAAATACATGCTTGCCATAAAAGAATGAGAAAATGAAAAACATGATGATCTTATCTCGGCTAAATTATAAAAAAGGGGAGATCGGATAAATTACAAAATAAATATAGAGATATGATAAAGGTAGTCCTCATCTCTGATGAGTTACTAGCTCGGTGATATCAACTCGATAGCTATCGTCGGGGTTAGGCTGAAACTCATCATCACTATTATGAGATAATAAGTACCTCTTCACCAGCTGAAGAAGAACATCATCAAGAGGAATCCAACCCTCATTACTCCTAAGGAGAGGTCATCGGTAAGTAGGGCATTCCAATTGACACCGGTACCAAAGCTCATAATCTTTTAGAAGATTCATGATGGCTAGGTCATTAAGCCACCATGCTTATAGGACACATGTTTGGCTTTATCCAAGCACAAAAGGGCATCATCCAACCATCATTATAACTAGTAGTACGACCCTTCCTAAAGGAATACTCCAGTTTCATTATTTGGCGACTCGTGCCTTGCTTGATCGACTCATTCTTTTGAAAATTCTCCTTAACCATTTTCGAGTTGCTCCCTATGGGATTTTTTTCTCATTCTGTAGTAGCTCAGTAATGTCCCCTACCTCTTTGACTACATCTTGAAGGCCATCCACCAAATGGACCTGCTTACCGTAAGCATTTGTCATTTTATGAAGGGCTTACTGAATAAAATGGAATGCTTTGCGAGCTCGACCAAAATCTTTACGACCAAGTATTAGATAAAAATATTCACTTTTTTGAGTCATTAGAACTAGTGCCAAGCTATTGTCAGATTGCAAGAGATCAAAGGGAAAATATTTAAAAATAAGAAGATAATTGAGGCATCCACTAGCAGTTAAAAAGTTCGACAAAGAAATGAGAAGGTAAAAATAGTTCTTTTCATTAAAAATCAAAGGATGGGTGTGGCCATCTGGGTCGAATTCCTCCGGTGCGAGCTGGCCCCGAAATTGGAGGGGAGAGAAAATCAAAGAACTCTCTCTCCGCACATGCTTGGATTCGATGATATGGGAGTCCTCTTTTTGCCACTCACATTGATCTTTATAGGCTGCCTTGAATATAAATCGGCCATCGTTAAAAGGTATGAGACACAAAGAAATGGAGTCGCCAACCTATTTTGCTAAAAACGGGTAAAATAAATATAACCACCCCGACAGATCGACATCAAAAGACATACTGATTCGTACGAAATCAAATGAATCAAGGGTCCGAGGACTAAATTTTGAAATGGGAAGGTGTTAAAACCCATCCATCCCTTTCGGTCTTTCATGAGCTTTAATAATATTCTTCTTTTCTCCAAAATGTGTCTATATGTGTGCAGTGTGAATAATAAGAGAAAATAACCATTCAACTCATGGCATAGGAAAGACGTAGTGGAATCATCCTAAACAGTAAAAGAATAACATAAAAATGTAATGTAAGTGTCGAACTAATCACAAATCACTATGAGAAAGTGAATGTATATGTCGAGCGGAACACGAATATATAGGAGTACACAAACTCGCAATACTAATAAATACAAGAAAACATAAAATGAATAAAAGCAAAAATAGGACTCGAATCCAAAGATTGGCTTGGGATGCCTACGTAGCCCAAAGGGCATCAAAGTCCACGTAGTTCGATAACATGTAAGGATGGGCTTTAACCCATAAATCGTAATTTATAACTACCTTTAGTTTTTTTAGAAAATGTGCACAAGTGTAGAAAGTGTGAAAAATGAAGAAATTTTAATTTAGGGTTTATAAGAAAACCCTCCTTTTAGCTTTTATATATTTTATGAAAAAAAGATTGCATTAAATAGTAAAAAGTGAGATTAGTTTTGATGTGAAAAAATGAAATAAAGGTGTATCAAAAGTGGAAACAAAAGTAAACAGCTATTAATTGAGTGAGTTATAAATGAATAAGGGTAAACCATCTAGATAACTTTAATTCTGATTTTGCAATAGGAGGAGGCTGATTTTAGTATGGGTAGATGGTGGTGATGTAAAGTTTGAAAGTGGGGTGAAGAATGGATAAGAGTGATATAAGCAAATGTAAAGAATGTTTGTAAAAATAGAATCTCGGCGCACTGATTTCGAGGGGAATGTTCTGACCTCAAAAAGGGACCTCCTAGTGGTGACATCATGGTCTTCCTAATAGTAAATTTTTTTTGGATTTTAGGGGGTTTGATCGGCATAGTCCTTGGCCTGACTATCGGCATAGCCCCTGCCGTGTTGGCCAAGGAAATTACACCATGTCGATAGGCAGAGGGTCTGGGGTGACTATAGGTAGTTTGAAACAGTCTTTTTCTAAAAAATAAGCATAAAATGAAAATCATAAGTTTAAATCGCCCACGGTTAGGACCATTGGAAAGGATATTCAGTGACCTACAAGAATCCATTTAGCCACTCGTGGGTTCGAGAGCTTTTTAAAGTCCAATGGGGCTCAAAAGCACCCAATGGCCTCTAGATGGGGGGTTCTCGAAGTAAAAAGGAAGTACGCATGAACCATGAGATCGATTCATGCACGGTATTGACCGTTGAAAAGTGGACTAAGAGCTCTATGGGGTTTCAATTAGATTCATTCAGTTTTTAGAGTTGACCGAGTGCCAGGTGGGCTCTTGATTAGGTCTCGGAGTAAAAAGGTGAGTACGCACGAATCGTGAGGCCAATTCGTGCATGATAAGGACCTTTGGAAAGGGGATTCATAACCCTATGAGGTTTTCATGAGCTTCACTTATCTTATGGAGTTGACTGAGGTCAAATGGGGCCTAAAAATGCCTAATGGCCTCTGGATCGGGCTTGGGAGTAAAAAGGTGAGTACGCACGAATCGTGAGGTTGATTGGTAAACGGTATAGATCTTTAAAAAGGGAATTCAGAGCCTTATGAGATTTAAACGAGATTTGCTATAGGTGGTGAGTTGATTGAGGTCAAACGGGTCTCAAAAGTGCCCGATTGCCTCTAGATTAGGGCTTGGAGTAGGACTTAGGGTCTTATGATGGGAGGAGGAGTGTTAGGGACTTAAGGAGGTATTTAGAAGGTACTAGAATGGGGTGTCTACAGAGCCCCTCGACGGGAAATCTTGGAACAATCGGAGGTCGTCAAAAGATTGACACCTCATTGATGTTTAAAGGTTAAGGACCCTCCTAGTGTTTTGAAGGTGGTCGATTAAAGGATTGATATTGATTCTATAGACCTAAAAAAGTTAAGATGACAGATTCAGAGGGCCGAGGTCAATTCTGTAGACTTGGATCAATTATGTGAACCTAGAGGGTTGAGACAACCGATTCAGTGGGTTAAGGTTAATTCCGTGGACCTTGAAAGTTGAGACGACAAATTCGAAGGGTCGAGGTTGATTATTAGGACCTAGTTAAATTATATGGACCTAAGTGTTGAGATGATCGATTCAGAAGGTTAAGGTTGGTTCTATGGACCTAGAAAGTTAATATGACCAATTTAGAGGGTCGAGGTCAATTCTACAGATTTAGGTCAATTTTGTGGATCTAAAGAGTTGAGTTTACCGATTCAGATGGTCGTTGTTGATTCTGTGGACCTAGGTTGATTTTGTGGACCTAAAGATTTGAGATGACAAATTTAGAGGGTCAAGGTTAATTCTACGGATGTAGGTCAATTCTGTTGAGACGGCCGATTCAAAGGGTTAAGGTCGATTCTGCAGACTTAGGTCTATTCTGCGAACCTAAAGAGTTGAGATGACCAATTTAGAGGGTCGAGGTCTATTTGGTGGACCTAAAGAGTTAAAATGACCAATTTAGAGGGTCGAGGTCGATTTGAGGACCTAGGTCAATTATGTGGATCTAAAGAGTTTATAAGGGGCGTGTTCTTCAATTTTGATTTTGCAGGGGAGGATGTTGGTATAGAGAGTGTAGGAACACTTTCATTTAGGGTTCCAGTAGGGAGTAAAATTTTATAAGCGTTGATGCATTCTAGTTCTGATCATGTCAGGGATTATGCTGGTGATGAGAGTTCTTCAAGTGGTTCGGTTCTTTTAAGTGAGTTTTCTTAGAATCGCGGTGTACTCGACCTTGCGAAGACCTTTTGGGATTTTTTATGAATTTTTCAGGAAATTTTTGGATTTTTTTAGAATTTTTATGATGAAATTTTGAGGGGGTTGTCGATAGGAATAGCTGGGAAGTTACCTATTGGCATATGGCATGGACTCCTGGGTTTCTTGAGGGAGGGGAAAGGGCACTACCAATAGGCATGTCCAAGGGATTGTCGATCAGCATACCCCTTAGTCTCTTATAAAAATGGGGAAGCCCTCCATATTTTTTTACACCTTCATTCGATTAAATACCTTGATTTATCTATAGAAATAGATTTCGAATCTATTTTCTTCAAAAGAACTGATAGAGGGTACCTTGGAAAATAACAACTGCATAGCCACTAATAACTGGGAGGGTTTGGAATGGCGTGCTGGTGCACCATTGGTGTTGGGAAATGAGAATGTTTACGATAACCTTGAGCTTGTGTTGGATGAGAGGGTTCTTCTAAGGGAGCCGGCACATCACTGTTCTGCGAGGGTGAAAAACCCTAGCAGCTATGTAAGCGTTTGCCCTTAGTTTTCATTTTTCATTTCCTTTTCCTTTCTATCCTTGGGATGTTAAAGGGTTTTTATTGATTTTAGTCAATGTTGATATAGCTTCGTCGAGCACTCCTTCTCAAGGATCGATCGTAATGAAGGAAGTCTGGGAATACCTTCCTGCTGTTATTCGATTGATGGTGAAGGCCACCAAATTTGGCACGTTGGAAAGGGCTTTGTATGAGACATTGCGTTCCATGAAAATACTGTGTGCATTGGGTAATAGATGGTAGGATACGACCCGCAAATTCCATTTTGGCATTGGAGAGATGACGGTCACTCCATTGGATGTTCATTAGCTGATAGGGCTGGAGCGCAAGGGCCAGCAGATAGTGGTGGACGACACCTTGTGCATTTCAGAGGCGGTAGTGCGGGCTACCTTGGGTGATATAGGGAGGATTGTGTCGAGGTACTTTATTCATATATCCGTGCTAAAGGATACTTTGTTGTTCGAGAAAATTGATGAGGCCGATAGGCAATAGGTGAGGTAAGCAGCCCGTTTATTTATTCTGCTTCTATTGGGGCATTCGTGGTGGCGACGAGCTGCGATGTCATCCATCTGTGGTTTCTTCTATTTTTGAGGATTATTTTGGAGATCCTTTTCTATGACTGGGGGAGCTTTATGTTGGCGTACCTCGACGCCTCTTTGGATGCCTCTAGTCGATATTGTCGATAGACTTTCACAAGACCCGCGTATTTCTTAGAGGTAATCTTTAGATTCAATTTCCTCTTATTTCTTGTTGTCTTTCTATTTTCATCTTTTTGACGTTTGTATGGCCTTCTGCAGACGTATTTTTACTAGGTGATAAGTCATAATGTCAGTTTGATATCCCTGAAGGCGAGCGAGCCAGGGAATTTCTCTCGAATGTACAGGTGGAGGAAGTCGAATGGGTGTTTGAACTAATCCTTGTCTTTGAAGGATGTGGGGGAGGTACTTAACGCCCTAACGAGTAATCAAGTTTGGTTTTGCTCTTGTCTTTTATGTGGCTTCAAAAATTTTCTTTGCATTTTAGTATACTACTGAACCTTGTTGGGGAAATAGGTGACTTTCTTCCCTCGGTGCTTATCTTCGAGGGTCTACAGGGTTACGGGCATGCACACCTGATGAAGAGGATGCTGGCGCACGAGTTTGGCTACGTCTAGTACCTAGGATAGAGAGTGGTACAAAAGGTTCTGGAAGGTGAGGTGGAGGTCCCACCATCGACACCCCTAGAGTATATGAGGCGGGTGAAGGAGATGTCTGATGACTCTAGGGCGGTGCCGATGGAGGGTGAGCCCTACATGCACTGCACTGATATGAAGGCGGGCAATGAGTACCTAGACTTTGAGACCATTCGATTGATTTCTTCATTCATTTATGATGTGGAGAATATGCCTCCACCTGTAGCGAGATAGGGGAGGGGTACCAGTATACCGACGATGTCATCCCATAGCACATGGGGATGCGCGACAGAGGCAGTGGAGGAGGTTCCATTCAACCACATCTCCACGTTTTCTTATCACATTCGGGTGCACAGTGGGGAGGTGGTCTCGGTGCCTCATCTCCCTCATATGGACATAGATGATTTTGCGAGTCTTCCTGAGGACGCTCTTTAGAGAGATGTATGACTCTTCTTCTTTTCACATCTCTCCTTTTTCTTTTTCTTCTTCTCATTACTGTTTCATTTCCCTTTTTAATTATTTTGCAGACTATTCGCGTGTCGATAATATAGCTGTGGGATATTTGAGATTGAATGACATCAGTGTTTGATTACGTGAAAAAGTCGACCAACTTTTTCTTGGTGTCGTCAACCACATCCGAGGAGAGCTCTAGGAGTAAGGGGTCCACCGCACGTCATCGGGGGAAACGTTTTCGTCGAGATGCATGATGTGGGGGGTTTTATTGAGTTTGGATGGTTTTTCATGGGTTCGGGTTGCGTCCCGATTTATCTTTTCTTTTTTTATTCTTTTTTGTTTCTTTTTGCACTTGAGAGTTACATTTTTTTATTATCTTGGTTTAGTGACTTACTCTACATGCATTTTAATTTTCTGCTAAGGTTTTTATTGCAAAGATAAGATAAAATGGAATAGATAATAAGGAAAGTTCGAAGTTTGATTTTTCATGAGTAAGAGAAATCTTTATTTTGGAAGTTATGTACAAAAGAGGAAAGTAAGGAATTTCCAAAAAAAAAAGATGGGTTTGCCGATCGACATGCCCCTGAGCTACCTATCGACATAAGAGTCAAGTCAAAATTACTTTCTTAGATTTGATCACACTGCCTTTGTACTTTTGGGTACTTGGGATCAGAAGGTCTGGAAGCATCTCGAATGGCTTGTCTTTCGTGGATGTTTGTACTATAAAAAGGCGACTTTGATGGTGGTTTTCATAACCACAAATCAACTTATTTCCTTTGCAATCTTTCTTCTACTCTAGCAATGGAACTTCTGATATCCGAAACTTTCCCAGCCTACCTCCAAGGCTTACATGCCATATACCTCTATAACATTAACTAAGAAGCTTTCAGCTTGCGCCATGTCTCCTTATGGCATAGCCTCCCTATAGACTGATATCTTCTGAAAGTAGCAGTACATTTATGGTACCCTAAAGACCATGACTTTCGATTTGGCCTGGATGAGGTGTATCCCACCTATAAAGAGTTTTTTGTTATACTGTTGTTAACCTAAGTGTGGCAGCAGCCAAGCTGGATCTGTCCCTTTCCTCTCGGGTGTCACTATTAGAGTTGATCCATATTTTTCCTTCAGTTACCAAACCATTGGTGCATAGAGGAATATCATCCTCCCGATGGTAGTGAACTCTGTATGCCAAAGGTATTTCGCTAATAACATCTTTTTCGGTGTCGTAGCCCTAGGATTGACTACCAGATTTCTTATAGTGATAGGAGTTACGACGATTGACCCTCAGGAAGCTACGATAGTGTTGTGAATGTCTTACCATTATAACCCAGCTGCTATGCTATTGGTAGGGGTCCTGAATGGACTGGATGCCTGAAAGGAGGGTCGAGTTGGTTTCTTGCCAGAGAGCCCTATCATGTTATTCATGTGGTTATTTGAGAGATTGTGCCTGGTGGTCCCTCCTGAATACCCTCTGCCGGGCATTTCTAACTTCTTTTCTAAGCCTTTCTTCATCTTTATCCTGATGATGGAGAACTGGGTGAACTTGCTTATAGAGCATGGGTCCCGGATCCTTCGCTAGTCTATACTGTGGTGGGCAAACTTGTAGCATGTCTTACAACTGGGTGACTACCGATACGTGCAGTTGGTGGACCATCACCAGACCTCTTTCTACTTTCCATGGAAGATTTTATTCCAAATGGGGTGAGCAAATCATTCCTCTGTGCATAACAAACTTCTTTCATATAGAGGACCTGACTGAGTCACTGGAAATGATATTGGGGTCCTTATGAAAGCATTTTCGACCGTCTGTCCATTCATCTTAATATGTTGGGAAAGATGGATTCATATCGGGGGATTACCTAAAGTGGTTGTGGAAGCGGGTGGTTTAGAATATTATAGCGAACGGGATGGCTTGTGTTGTTCGACACTTTGGAAGTGGGTGTCATGGTTTCATCCAAGCTTATAAAGGTCTATCGCTGCATTGAGCACATTCGGAGGCCAAGAGTGGGATTCTTGAGGTTCTCCTGGGACAAGCAATGACAAAGAAGCGGGTCCGTCAGGAAGTTGAGAACAGGGTCTTGGGTATGAGAGGGGTAGTGAAAATTTGTGTAGGTTCAAAGAGGTTTCTGAGAAGATTATCTTTGATTTGGTAGGTGTTCTATTTTTTTGTGAAGTTGTGGGTTTTATGATGTTTTTATGGGGTTTGTAAAGGAGTGGGCCCTTTTTCATTACCACTGCTGATATGTCATGTAATAACTATATTCATGTTTTTTTTTTAATAAAAGAACAATAATTTCAATGTATTTTGTTATGTCTTTAATAAATTTTGTGTGAACAATATATACCGATCGCTAAGGCATACATAATCCTTTTGTTAATTTAAATGACGAGGGAGACCATCATTCTAGGATGGAGAAAAGAATAACATTTTGTGAGAGAGAAAGGATCGTGCCCATGTGTGTTTTATAGGCTACCTACGTATCTCTGTGGGGTTTGAAAATTATGAGCTTCTCTTTTCCTGAAAAGGGATTTTTAAGAGGATCAGATCCTTTGTAATACTGAGTAGAGAGGAAGGAAGATATATATATATATATATATATATATATATATATATATTATACAGTCGAAAGGGGTGAGAAGAGTCGTAGCGCGATGAGAGTCGAACTAAGGGTAAAATTTCTTAAGACGGTCCAAGTTGGCTGGACACGCCATTTGTTTCCCGTCAAAGTCTGCAAGTATAGCAGTACCACCAGACGGAGTTTTCTTTACTATGTAGGGGCTACTCTAGTTGGGCTTGAATTTTCCTCTCGGATCCCAGACAATTTCTATGATTTCTTTGAGGATAAGATCCCCTTATTGGACACCGCGGTCCTTGACCTTCTTGCTGAATGATCACACAATACGACAATGGTAACCTTGTATATGATATAGGGCTTTCAACCTTCTTTCAGGTAAGTGCCTAAGTTTTTCGTAGCGGTTTCGACGCCAATCTCCTTCACTGACCAACTTTCGAGCATAACCCATAGAGAAGGTATTTCAAGTTCGACAGGGAGGACCCCCTCCATGTCGTATACTAAATAGTAGGGAGTATCCCCAGTGGACGTTCTGCTGGAGATGTGATAGCTCTGGAGGGCATATGGGATTCGATTGGCCCTGTCTTTGTAGCTTTCTACCATCTTGTTAATAATAGTCTTGAGGCTTTTGTTGGCAGCTTTGACAGCGCCATTGGTTACGGTCAATAAGGAGAGGACTTATGCCTTTGAATTCCATACTCGTCAACTAGTTTTTTCACCTCATCTTTGAAATGGAGTCCATTATCTGAAACCAACTCATGGGGCTCTCTGTAGTGGAAAATGATGTTCTTTCTGATGAATTTGGGTACTAAGATGCGTATGACTCAGCTTCGACCCATTTTGTGAAGTAGTCAATGGTGACTAAGATGAATCCATACCCATTTAAAGGTTTGGGAGCGACTTTCCCTATGATGTCTATGCCCGAGGTGGAAATAGTCCAGGGAGAGGTCATGTTGTATAACTTCCGATGAGGCAAGTGTTGAAGGTTAGCAAACTGCTAGAATTTGAGGCATTTTCAAACATAAGCATAATAGTCTTGACCCTGGTGGTCCAGTAATAACCTTGACGAATGATTTTTTTGGCAAGCATATAATTGTTCATGTGGGTCCCACATTCTCTACTGTGGATTTTATGCATCATGTCCTTGATCTCAGCTCCGCTATGCAATTCAAGTGGGTTCTATCAAAATTCCTTTTGATGAGTGCCTTATCAAAGACGATGTACTAAGCATCTAACTTGCAAAAGGTCGCACGGTCTTTCTTGTCAGCATGCCAAGGATACCTACCATGTTTAAGGAGGCGCCAAATGTCATAATACTACAATCCCTCCATGTTTGGATCTTCTTCTATAACGAGCTCAGCGCGGTAGCAGTGGGTGGGTGAAACTTTTTTCTGGACTAAAAAGGGGCCATTGTCATTCCTTCAGGCATGTCGATCATAGAGGCTAAGGTCAAAGTGCATAAACTAAGCTATTCTTCGAGCGAGGAAGGTAATGGAATGTGACATATTTGAATTGGGAAGCGATCTCTTCTAGGTGAGCGTGGAAGGGTAGGAGCTTTTCATCTTCAACTTTTCATTTTCTGGCGATCTGCCCCAAGATGAGGGTTGAGTATCCATATACATCTAAGTGTTTGATTCCTTTCTCAAGGGCGCGATCTTGACCCCTATGGTACATGACTCATATTCTGTCATGTTATTGGTGCAAGGGAAATCCAATTTAATGGAAATAGGGGTGTGAGATTCATTGGGGGCGATTAGGAGTATCCTAAAACTAGGGGTGTAAGCGGTACAATTTGGTCGGTAAATAGTAGATACCAATACCAAAACCAAACTCTAGATGGTAAAACCAAACCGTACCACTTTACCACCCGGTACACCAAAATCAATACCAAAACCAAACCGGTTGGTATTTCGGTTTTTTCGATAATTTTAATTTTTTTCGGGTTTCAGTAAATTCTGGTTTTTTCTGGTTTCTCGTTTTGGTTTTTTCTGGTTTCGGTACATAACACTAAAACTTCAAAAAAACCAAAAACAAAACCAACTAACTTTTTTAAATATTAAAATTAAAACCAAAACCAACTTTTTTTTCTGGTTTTGGTAAATTCGGTACGATAATTTTGGTAAATTCGGTACGGTACGGTAATTTCGGTACGGTTTTTTCTGGTTTCGGTAAATGCGGTACGGTATGGTAATTTTAGTATGGTTTTTTCTGGTTTCAGTAAATTCGGTACGGTAATTTCGGTAAATTGGTTTTTTAAATATTAAAACCAAAGCCAACCAACTTTTTTATGGTAATTTCGGTTTCGGTAAGACTGGTTTCTGGTATTTTAATATATGAAACCAAAACCATTTTTTTCGGACCAAAACAGTACGGTACGGTAAAAACCCGTACCGCTTCTACCCCTACCTAAAACCATACCCCTTTTTATTTGCAACTCTGTCGAAGAACATTTGCCATCTGAGATCCTCATGAAAGGTGCAAAGGATGTTTTCGTCTGGGAATTCAAAAATTTAAGGCTCGATTCCTTCCATGGGATTATCGACAAGGTTGAAGCACCCTATATCTTTGAATCACTTGAGTCAGCATTATATAGGAGCTTATCTAGTTTGGAAATAGTGACAAAACTGTGTCTATCCCTAGATGAACCAAAATGCCTCAGAACTTTTAAAGCTTCATTGATATTCCTCTACAAGTTCATGAAGGTAAAACGAATACACCACACACTAGGATTGCATATATATATATATATATATATATATATATATATATATATATATATATATATATATAGTTATTTATTCATGTAATGATCATGTGTGAGTTAAATCCCCTTAAAATGATTTTTAAATAATTTTTGGGATTGATTTAACATTTTCTAAGAATTTTAAATAATTTTTGGAAATTAAAATTGGAACTTAATAAAGTTTTAGGGTTAATTTATAATTATATTTTATGCCTTAAAACTATCTTGGGTAGAAACCTAAAGTAGCAGAAAATAATGTAGGTGAAACTGGAATTTTTTAGAACTTAAAAACATGGGTGTGTGAATCAATCTTAAGCCTACACGTGTTGCACATACAATAATTTGATTTGTGTTTCTTATCACTCACATACCTATTACTTATTCTGGACCTTTGGATCGTCTTAATCTACTATATGCATATGTTTGGAATCAATCCAAGTGAATTGGTTTTAACCAATCAGAGTTGTCTATTGCACCGCTTCTTGTGAACCCTTGGATTTACATCGTTTCAACTGTTGTTAATATCAGCCCTTGGTTTAAACCATCGTTCTAGATCCTTCTGCGCCTTGTATAAATAGATTCCATCTGTGAGGCAATTAGAGACTTTTGTTACTTCCTCGTTTGAGAGAAAAAAGAGAGAAGAGAGAAAAGAGCGAGAAAGATTATAGAGAGAAATAGAAATCCTAATCCAAACTTCGTCAAATCCAAACAAGAAAAAAATTTATGAGAGATAAACCTGAGTGTTTAGATCGTGTTTTGAGAAGTTATCCTCTTTTGTTCTTGATCATCCTTCCAACTTAGTCACGTTGGTAGAGTTTTCAGTTTCTCTACATAGAAACTTGAGATCTCGTCTCTGTGATACAAATCACATAGATAGTTTACTGTTTTGATTTCTTATTTCGAGAAATCTTACTTGTTGGTTATTTTAAAACTGATTTTATGTTTTCAAACCCTAAACCGACAATATTCGTTCTGATTTCATTTTACTCAAACTATTGGACTAAGATTTAGTTTTGAGATCTTGATTGTGGTTTGCACTTTCTATATAATATTTTCAAAACTAGAAAGTGTTAGGATCTTAGATATTTTACAACAAGATTCTCTCTTGATCTACGGTTATTTTGAAAGGTCTAAAAGTCTGATTTAGTTTTGACTAAACTGATTTTAGAATTTCTTGCATAACTAGTGATTCTGTAATTTGATAAGATCATTTTGTCTGTATTAAGTGTGAGTGTGTTGCATGCATATGTTAGAGAGCACATCACCACTACACTTTCACTCTACCACAATTAAAGCGTTGGTTGAATGATCTTGAACTTGTTTGAGTCGATATAAAGCTGGAATCAAGTAAAGATTACAAAGATGGAGAGAATAACAACAACAACAACCTTCAGAGAAGTCAGATCCAATCAAGAGGAGTTGGTAACGATTTTGAACTTAGTTTAAATGTGTTTGTGTGGTTTGATTGTTAAATAGCTTGTGGGTTGTTATTCTGATTTTAGTGGATTTTTCGTTTTATGATGTAGAGGTCGCCGTGGATGTTTCCCCAATTGGGTGAGGTTTTACCACGTTAAAAATTTACTTGGGCACTTCCTTATACTATTATCACCTTCTTCGAAGTTAAGTTGATTTAATAGTTTGAGTTTTGTTTTTCAAAACTGGTTCATTCTAAATCTGAAATAAGTCATTCAAATTCTTTTGATAATCATTTTAAACACATCTTGTGTTAAGTTTTGTTTTGAATTAAGAGTTTCTTTAAAAAACAGTTTGGAGCCAATTTAACTGTTTAATCATATAATAAACATCTTAAGTGGCATTTTTCAAAGGTAATCGGAGATGGCTCTCCCTTTCATATCCTTCTGTGTGATATAAGTGATATCAAATTCAGTCAGTAACATCAGTCAGCGGGACATGTGGCTAGATAAGGCGGTCTTTTCCAACAGATATTTCATTGGATCCATTCGGGACACCAATTTGATTACAAATGCAAGCATATAGTGCCGGAGATTCTGTGTGACCCAAACTAAGGCGACACACGCCTTATCTAATGCGATGTATTTTACCTCGTACCCAGTTATCTTTTGACTATAGTAGTATATTTCTCTCTCCTTATGCGATTCCTTAATGTATTATGCCATCATATCCCTTGATGTAGTGTCTATGGTATTCAAGTATAGGTGGAGGGGGGGAGCTTGTTGTGGAGGCATGAGTACCAAAGGTCGGTTGAGGTATCATTTAATCTAATCGAATGCTTCTTGACATGCCTTATTAAAAAAATTAGTTGAGTCCTTTCGGATAAGTTTGAAGATGGGCTCGCAGCTAGAGGTCAGTTGGTTGATGAACCGACAGATGTATTGGATCTTACCCAAGAATTCACACACTTTTTTCTCCATTTGGGGTGGTTACATCTCGAGTATGACTTTTAATATGGCAAGGTCTGCCTCAATCCATTTTTTATTGACTATGAATCCAAGGGGTTTGCCCGTGGTGACATCGAAAATGCATTTCGGTGGGTTAAGTCCCATCTGGTACTATCACAGTCGCTCGAAGAATTTCCTCAGGACAAGAATGTGACCTTACCGATTCTTGGAATTACTGATCATGTAGTCGACAGAGACGTCAGCTTCCTTATGGATAAGGTCGTGAAAGATGATTGTAGTGGCCTTTTGGTAGGTAACCCCAACATCTTGAGACTAAATGGCATTATCATTTAGTAAAAGATTCCTCATGGAGTGATGAACCTGGTCTTTTCCTGATGTCCAGTATGCATTTTAATCTGATTATACCCGTCCAAACCGTCGATAAATGATTTGAGGGTGTGACTCGCAGTGTTATCTATGATCATGTCGATGTTAGCCAGAGGATAATCATCTTTGGGGGATACCTTATTCAGATCCCAATAGTCGACACACATGCGAACATTCCCTCCCGATTTCGACATGAGGATGATGTTTATAAGCTACGTAGGATATTCGACCATGAGAATGAAACCTACATTTAATAGTTTCACCACTTCATCTTTGACTTTGAGGTATGACTATGTTCAATGTTTTCTCAATTTTTGCATGACAGGTGGGATGGTAAGGATCTCATACTGAGTTATCTATGGATTAAAGCCAAGCATGTCGTGATATGATTATGCAAATACATCTACGAACTCTTTCATAATCTCTTCAAACTGTGACCACTCATGCTCATCAAGGGTGGACCATATCCTAATCCTGAACGAATGGCTACTGTTGATACCAAATTTAGTCTGCTAATGTGGATCAATTATATGGAGACACATGTCAACCTACATGGCACCTAGAAACACTTTTAATTAACAACACACTGACTCCGAGGAACTTAAACTCCCCGACCAACTCAGGCATCCCGAGCAACCCATGTTCTCCGAGGAATTTCATTGTAACGAGCAACTTAAGCGGTCCGAACAACTCAGGCGGCCCGAGCAACTTAACGTGCAGAACAAGAAAATCAAAGAGATGACTGCGCATTGTACATGTCTACTAGACTGTCCTTTCATTTGTGCAGCCTTAAGGCTATAAATACATTGTAACCTCCTCATTTTAAGGGGACCGGGAGTTTCTTGAGAAAACCATTCTTATCGCGAATTCCAAGCAAACAGTCAGCAATACAAAAACAGTGGATGTAGGCCATTCTCATAAGGCTGAACCACTTTAAAAATATATTGTCTAGTGTTTCTTTATTCATTTTTATCTGTTAAAATAATTAGATCAAATCTAGTTTTTTACATCAACAGATTGGCGCCGTCCGTGGGAAACGACTGTACTTAGCGTTTTTCATCAAAACAATTCATCATCAAAGGCTGATATTCCAGAATCCAATAATCAAAACACTGGAATTCCTCCAAACCCTTCTTCTCCCCCAAATTTCTCAGATCTGGCAGGTATAATGGCTAATTTGGCCCAAGTCCAGACGGCCATGCAAGAAACCATGCGTCAACTCATACAAACTGTTCAAAGCGGAGTGCCAGCCTAATCAGGACAACGAAGCGTTCAGAGAAATACCCGTTTACCTTCTTCGCGAAATAGGCGAACATTATTTCCAGAGGAATCTCGATCCAAACACACCGATTCCTATCATACTGAGAAATCTAATGATCCTTCTTATCAGCCTGGACGGACTTCATTAGTACGAGCTACAAACACTCAATAAAATGTCACTCTATCTCCAGAGAGGACAAACGCCCTTGAAAGGTTGAGTAGAATCTCTCCTTTTGATCATTTGGGACCTAGGAGGAATAGAAGTCCCCCTAGGATTGTGTCGAGGAACTCTCAAAGACCATCTGATTTAAAGGAAGGCTCTGCCCAATCACGACCAACTACTCATCATGAAAGGTCCCAAGAGGCAAATTCAGTGCGATCAGTGGCTCGAACTAATAGGCCCGAGGAGGGAAATGATGCATGGAAGGGCTCTATTCAGAGGTTGGAATACAGATTAGGGGAAATGGCTAAGGCCAAAAATCCTCAACAAAGAACTTTTGTTCAAGGAACACCATTTGTACAGGCAATTGTGGATTTCCCCACACCATTAAAATTCAAAGCTCCTGTAGTGACACCTAAATATGATGGAAAAACTGACCCTGTCCTTCATATAGAACAATACCAAGCAGCTACCGATATCTATGCAGTGCCAGACGAGATGAGATGTAGAGCATTTTCAGGAACTCTTACTAGATCAGCTCAAATATGGTACAACAACCTTCCTCGGGGGAAGATCGAGACTTTCTTTCAATTAGCAGAGCTATTTATCGGGAACTTCTATTTTGGAGCAAAACCAGTCAAAAGAGTTACACACTTGCTAAGTGTTAGACAAAAGGTAGGTGAAAGCACCAGGGACTATATTACTCGTTTCAATAACGAGAAACTTGAAGTAATTGATTATGAGGAAAAAATAGCAATTACTGCTCTGATGAGCGAACTGTTGCCCAATAAATTGTACTATACTTTAGCCAAAGAACCGCCCAGGACCATGGCAGAACTGATGGGGAAAGCAGCCAAAATCATGAATGCCGAGGAAGCCATGGCTGCGAAGAAGAACGCAGACACTAAGGAGACCAAGGTGGAAGATGGTAAAACCGAAAGAAAGGATCAGAAGAACAATGGTGGTAACAGACAATCGAAGGCAAAGCAAACATTGGAACAGATGAATAAATTTGGAAATTACACTCCTTTAAAGGTAGATATAAATCATATTCTGGAGGAAATCAAGAATAGCGAGGAGCTAGCCTGGCCAACGAAAATGAAAGTAGATCCAGACAAAAGAGACAAGTCTAAATATTGCGAATTCCACAAAGACCATAGTCATACGACCAAACAGTGCATACCTATTCATAATGAAATTGAAGCACTCATCAAACGAGGAAAATTGGCTAAGTATGTTGATCGCCAAAATGGTGGAAAGACCAACGACCGAGGAAGAAGAAGATCTAAATCTCCTCGTCAAGCAAAAGAAGACAAGAAAAGAAGTCATGAAGAAGATCCAAAAGAGGATCAAGATGATCCCGATCTCCCCAAAAGACCAAGACAACCAGAACGTGAGGTATTTTCTATTCGTTTTGGATCATTTGATTGTAATGTTATTATAGGTGGAGATGCAGGAGGTGGAGACCTTACTGCGAAGAGGAAAGCTTACCTCAATGAAGCTCAAGCTTTCTCGTACATTCAACGAATAAATCTAGCTGAAGATGATCGCCCGAGGAAGGTAAATAAAGATAATTTGGTCATTGGTTTCTCTAAGAACGACCTAGCAGGTGTGTTATATCCTCATGATGACCAATTGGTGATCAAAATGAGAATGAAGGAAGTAGTAATTTCATGAGAATTAGTGGATAATGGTAGCTCGGCAGATATCATGTTCTACCCATGTTTTAATAGTTTGAATCTAAAGTTATCCCAGTTGGATCCATATCATAGACCCCTCCTTGGTTTTACTGGCGAGAAGGTTTTTCCACTTGGGACGATCAAGTTAGATATGCTTATCGGTACATGGCCTACTTGCCGAACAGAAAGAGTACACTTTTTTGTAATGGATAAAAACGTCCAATCAGCTTACAATATCATCATGGGAAGAGTAGGCCTGAAGAAGTTCGAAGCAGTACCATCTACTGTACATCAATGTTTAAAATTCCCAACTAATTTTGGAGTGGGAATTGTCAAAGGCGACCAAAAAGTAGCTCGGGAATTCTACTATTCATCTGCCGAGCAGGAGGATCGTGAAGAGTCCATGAAGAAGACTACTACTTATCAGGTAGATGAAACAGAGGATCCGAAGATTGAAACTTTGGACCCAATAGACGAGTCTCAACTCATTAAAGGCCAGGTCATGGAAGCTACCGAAAATATCATTCTGGACGATGAGCATCCAAAACGAACAACTCAAATCAGTGTATTACTAGATGTATCCATAAAACAAGAGCTGATAGCATTTTTAAGACGCAGAAAGCAGACTTTTGCATGGAGTCACGAAGATATGCCAGGGATAGACCCAAATTTCCTGTGTCAAGAGCTCAACGTGAACAGGGAAATCAAGTCAGTGAAGTAACGACGAAGGGTATTCAGTCCCGAGAAGAACCAAGCCATACAGGAAGAAGTAGAGAAACTGCAAAAAGCCTCTTTTATTGAGGATGTCAAATATCCTGATTGGCTGGCAAATGTGGTAATGGTGAAGAAGAAAAATAACAAATGGAGGATGTGTGTGGACTTCACTGATCTTAATAAAGCTTGCCCAAAGGATCATTTTCCTTTGTCCCGAATCGATCAGCTGGTGGATGCTACCTCGGGCCATGAATTGTTGAGTTTCATGGATGCTTATTCTGGGTACAACCAGATTAAAATGAAGCCTGAGGATAGGGAGAGTACCTTTTTTATTACCCCAAGGGGAACTTATTGTTATAATGTTATGCCTTTTGGATTGAAAAATGCAGGTGCAACATATCAGCGGCTGATGAATAAGGTGCTTGCAGAGAAAATCAGTCACACCATGGAGGTCTACGTTGATGATATGCTGACGAAGAACAGGAAAGCTGTTGATCATCTAGTTGATCTAGGTCAGACCTTTGATCAACTAGAGAAATATCAAAGGCTCTATTAGAGATACAATCTCCAACCACGAAGAAGGAAGTACAAAACCTCACAGGGCGAGTAGCAGCACTTAATAGATTTATGTCACGAGTAATTGATAGATGCCTCCCATTCTTCAAAACACTTTAAAAAACTTTTGAGTGGAATGATGAATGCGAGAAAGATTTCCAAGAGTTGAAAAAATATCTAGGGACACCTCCATTGTTGTCTAGTCCAGTGATGGGAGAAAGATTGTACTTGTATCTAGCAGTCTCAGAGAATGCTGTTAGTTCGACATTGATAAGATTGGAGGGTGGAGTGCAGAAACCAGTTTACTACACCAGCAAAGCTTTTCGAGGAGCAGAAATCAGATATCCAAGGTTGAAAAAGTTAGCAATAGCGTTGATTGAAGTAAGTAGAAAAATGAGGCCATACTTCCAAGCCCATACTATAGTGGTGTACACAGACATGCCATTAAGGCAAGCTCTGCATAAACCAAAAAAATCAGGAAGGTTGATATATTGGGCAGTGGAGCTCGGTGAATATGATATAATTTATGAGCCTAGGTCATCGCTCAAAGGGCAGGCAGTAGAGGACTTTATCGTAGAGTTTACTCAAGAAAATACCTTCGAAGAACAGAATTTGAATACTGATCAACCTGTGGATATTACAGGATCATCAAATGCAAACCCCGACCAACTTATGTCGGTAGGCAAGCAGCAAGAATGGACAGTCGAGCAGGAAAAGATGACTGACGAGCAGCGAGAAGTACTGAAGAAGGACAAAAGGAAGTACCAGATATTCCACCGAGGAACTCTCTCTGATCAAAATTTCGATGATAAGTTACCAATATGGAATTTATATATGGATAGCTCTTCGTGTACTGCAGGCAGTGGAGCAGGGATTGTTTTGAAAAGTCCGGATGAGATTGATGTGGTGTATGCTCTGCGCTTTTAATTTAAAGCTTCTAATAATGAGGTCGAATATGAAGCAATGATCCTGGGACTAAACTTGGCCAAAACCATGAAGGCAGAGCAAGTCGTTGTGTATAGTGACTCTCAGTTAATTGTAAATCAAGTTCTGGGGGTGTATGCACCAAAAGGAGAATTAATGATCAAGTATCATGCCAAAGTAATGGAGGTTGTATCAAGTCTTACTGCAGTACAGTTGATTAGAATACCAAGATTGGAGAACACAAGAGCAGACTCACTAGCTCGACTGGCATCAGCCACTCGTACCGAGCTACGAAGAACTATCCCAATAGAATTTAGTTGGTCGGAGCATAGACGAAGATCTAATGATGAATTTCATTGCCCTCGAATTAGGACCATCTTGGATAGATCCCATCAGGGCCTATATTAAAGATGGGACTTTACCAACTGATAAACTCACAGTTAAAAAACTAAAATTTAAAGCTGTTCATTATGTATTGACCGGAGGCATTTTGTACAGACGAGGAATTATAGCAGGGCTACAAAGATGTGTCCATCCCTATGATGTTAAAGATTTGATTGAAGAATTTCATGAAGGGTCTTGTGGAGCCCATGTAGCAGGTCAGACGCGCTTACAAAGAATATCCACGCAGGGGTACTACTGGCCGACAATGAGAGCTGATTGCGCAGCTTATGCTAAGAAGTGCGATAAATGACAATGCTTTTCGTCCATCCGAAGAACTCCTCAGGCATTATTAACACCCATAACATCCCCTTGGCCATTTTCCATGTGGGGGATAGACTTGGTCGGGCCACTCCCGACGACCAAAGGAAGATTCAAGTACCTTGTGGTTGCTGTGGATTATTTTACAAAATGGGTGGAAGCTGAGCCCCTTATTGATATGACATACGACAAAGTCTATCAATTCATTTGGAAAAATATTATTTATAGATATGGTCTCCCACATGCATTCATCACTGACCATGGAACCCAGTTTGATAACGAGGAGTTTACTGCATACTGTCATCAATCTAATATACTGAAAACTCATTCTGCACCGGGTCACCCCCAGAGCAATGGACAAACTGAGGTGACAAATAGAACGCTACTAAATGGATTAAAGAAACGATTAGATAGTGCAAAAACAAATTGGATTAATGAATTGCACTCTGTGTTATGGGCTTATCGCACCACACCGCGAACAGCAACAGGGGAGTCCCTATACATGCTGGCATTTTGGAGTGAGGCTGTCATACCGGCTGAATTGGTTCTACCTACGCATAGAGTACTAAATTTCAACTCTCCTGTCAGTGACTTGATGAGAAGATTAGACCTAGATATGCTCGAAGAAGTTAGGGAAGAAGCAGCGATCAGGAATGCAGCATATCAATCACAAACAGCTTTGTTCCATAACAAAAGAGTGAAGAAGTGTGATTTGAAGGAAGGGGATTATGTGCTGAAGAAAGTGATCCAAAATCACAATAAACTGGAAGCCAACTGGCACGGAGTCTACAAAGTAACAGAATTTGTTCGCCCAGGGACATACAGGATTGAAACCTTGGAAGGAGAAGAATTCAAGAATGCATGGAATGCAGAGCATCTATGCAAGTATTATCAATGATTGTAATTCATATGTAATGCAGTTTATTTAATATAAATAAAGTGTTGCTTCATCCCGTTTCTTTCTTTGGTTGAATTTTTTTTCGGAATATCAGTGCTACACACTACACATCAAATTCAGAGAAATTACCAATTCCGGTTGGTCAAAAAAGTAATTACCACCAACTCTAGTTGGTCGAAAACTCATTTACCACCAACTCTGGTTGGTCGGAAACTTATTTACCACCAACTCCGGTTGGTCGAAAACTTATTTACCACCAACTCTGATTGGTCGAAAACTCATTTACCACCAACTCCGGTTGGTCGAAAACTCATTTACCACCAACTCCGATTGGTCGGAAACTCATTTACCACCATCTCCAATTGGTCGGAAACTCATTTACCACCATCTTCGGTTGGTCGGAAACTCATTTACCACCAACTCCGGTTGGTCGGAAACACATTTACCACCAACTCCGGTTGGTCGAAAACTCATTTACCACCAACTTCGGTTGGTCAAAAACTCATTTACCACCAACTCCGGTTGGAAACTCATTTACCACCAACTCCGGTTGGTCGGTTGGAAAGTAATTAACTCAAATTAAACAATAAATGGGATAAGTATTATATATACACATATATTTATCAACCATCAAGCAAGAACACTCTACAAATTATTTAGAAGACAATGAAATAGCAAAAAATCTTCATTCAAAACGAATAGAATTACACATGATGTGAAAAATATACTTAATTACAATAAAAATCCTATTCTATCGGTTTTTTCCCTTCTGCCTTGGAAACAGGTTCTACTCCAGCAGGAGGGTCTTCTAAGGCATAAGGAGAATTTATAAAATTTACATCTCTCAGCATTCTGACATTCATCACAGAAGGCCGATCAAGCAAATGCTCTGGGCGAGATATATCAACGTTAGCATGAAGATTATAGTCATCAAGATATTTGGAGATTAAGCATCGAGGAATGGCCCAAGCAGGTATCCAACTAAAATCAAGCTTAAAAGGAGGCACGGGCAAGTCGAGCACTCCAGGCTCATAATAATCCCATAAGTAGTGCCCCTGCTCCAATTTCAGCACACACATAGCATTCAACCATCCTTGCTTGTACCCCTCATTATTCGACTGCTGGATCCGATCATCAAGATGGTAAAGGGCTTCATTATAAACGGCCATCCAAAATTCTCTGGGTTATTTGTGGAATTGGTAAGTTAACCTCTCCAGTTTCTCATGAAGATTCTTCACCAGGATTTCCTTATTTTCCAAGATAGAACGCTGGGTAGAAAGTTGTTCGCTGAGGTTTAGGATCTTCTTGGACATCTCTGCCAAAGCTTGATTCTTTTCCACCAACTGAAATGCCTGATTCTCCAAGGCTGCTTGAGTTCTTGCTTCTTCAATAGAAACTCGACCAGCCCTTGCTCGTCCCCAAGAAGAAGATCTTGCTCATCCACGAGTGGAGGTGGAAGGTCGATCCTTTTTCAAAGTTTCCAACTTATCTAGCAAGTTGGCATTTTTTACCTCCAAGAAAGAGAAACCTTCATCATTAACATGGACCAGGGACCCCAAGGAAGATGCGGCAGACTTGAGTTGTTTAATCTCTTCTTGTAAAATAATGTTTTCCTACTCCAACAACTTAGCAATATGCCTATGCTCTTCAACCTCAAGCTTCAGAACGCTCTCTTTCTTCTCATAAGTAGAGATGAATTTATCATATCCTTTTTCAGCACTCAATTGCTGAAATTTCTTTTCGTACCCTTGATGTAGAAGTGCGGAGGATTCTTTATACTGCTACTGGAGTTCCTCGATCGTTCCTTGGAGGTCCTCGATCATCTCATAGTAAGCCACATTATTGGCAACAGCGCGGTCGAGCAAGCACTTCAGATATTGGTAAGCTCCAACTGCCCGTTCAGAAGCATCTGAACCCAGGATATCAATGATTTGAGTCTCATCAAGATCTGTATAACCCTCTTTAAAATAGTCATTGCATTTCTTCATTAATTCCGTATCATGAGATGATAAGATCTCCATCCTGGCCATAAACTTGCAAAGAGAAATATAAAGAATCAATAAGGATGCAGAAAGAGCAAGTAGGGTAGAAATTCGAGATGAACAACTAAAAATTCAAATTTTATTTCATCATAAGAAAAGATACAAAGTCTTTGATTACATTCAACAGAACAACAAAATAAAAATCCGAGCAACTTTACACCTTCTCTTTGTTCCCTATGAATTCCTCAGAAGGTTTGGATGAATGGGCTGGTTGCTCGGAGGACAATGATAGCTGCTTGACGAAAGTACTGGTTGGTTGGAGTTACTCAGAAAGCTGAACAACTGGAACAACAGGAACCTGATCTCCAATCATCATGAAAGACTCATCTAAGGCAGCTTCGTCCTCTTCTTCTTCTCTATGAGAGGGAGGAGGGCCATGAGTGTGTCACTGGAATAGTTCAGAATCCTCACCAACTTTCAGCTCTTGCAAGGCTGCGACCTATCCGTCCCTAAAATATTTAAGGCTGGCATACTCCATTTGAGAAGACATGGAAGCCAGGCCTTTGTTCTAGTATTTATCCTAACCAGCACTGAAAGACTTTTTAACTGCTTTTTTCCTCTTTGCCCTCTCCGAGGAGGTCTTTTCCCTAAGAAGCTCCTCGGCAGCCTTCAGTTTCTCCTCCACCTCCTTCTTCTATCGCTCAAAATCTTTAAGAGCAAGAACTTCATTTTCAGCAGCCTTGAGTTTAGCCTCAAGCTCCTTGTTGTTCTGTTCAAGATTTTTGTTGCTCAGAATAAACTCTTTCAATTTCTTCTCCAATTCCTTGGAGGCATTCTCTGCTTGATTTTTGTTCAACTCAATCGACTTGAGTTGCTTTTCCCAGGCAACCTTATCTTCCTCGTACTTTTGACGAGAATCTTTTAAAGACTGGGTCAGACCAACGAAGGTTTCCTCTACCCCTCCCGCGGAACTTGAAGCCTTGATTGCTTCATCCTTCTTCACAAGGATATTGAAACACGTCACCAGCTGGAGGAAGAAATAACGATGAGTCAATATATGAACATAATATTAGAAAGTGAAAGAATCATGCTAACAATACTTACTGAGGCAATGTGTTGAGTAGCCATTGTTGTGATTCTCTCACGAGAAAGGGAATCCTCAATGCCTTGGACTTCTGGGATAGTCCATGATTTTACCAAGCCCACAACGGAGCTCGGAGAAACAAAGGTTGGAATACCACCTTCAACAGTTGAAGGTTGAGAGACCAGTTCAGCAGGTCTCTCAGAAGAACTTTTCTTTAACTTTCTCGGAGGAACAGGAACATTCTCAACTAAAGACGTTGTCTTTATTGGTGATATAACAATAACCTCAATCGGAGGAGTAATAGCAACAATCTTGCTCGGAGCCACGGGAGGCTTCTCAACAGCTTTCTCAGTAGCAGCAGCAGGAGGTGCATCAATAATTCTCGTCCCTTCTTTTGTAACATTTTGCTTGCTTTTCTTTGCTTCCACATTGGTAGAGGAAGATTTATCAAAGAAGGCAGGAGCTCTTCTTCTCTTCATTAGGTTACTGATGGGAGCAATTGACTCAGAGGAAGAACCTTCTACACTAGTCTCAGAAGCTGGTACTTGGTCAAAATTAATTACCACTGGACAAGTACGAGCAGTGAAAGACGAGGTATAACTCTTGTACTGCAATAAATAAGAGGCAGACCTAATATGTTCCTCAGCAATAGATTAGTGCAAATCCCAAATAAGTTTCAAATGCTTTAAATTAATGTCAGCTTCTTTTGGAGGTTTTCTTTTACTGTCAACTGTAACAAAATAAAAATAAATGTCAATGATACATTTTATCAAACACTAAGAAAACAATATTTCAAAGAATAAAAACAACCTATTCCATTTCCATAAGGGGGACACCTGGGACCCTGGTATACATCATCTCCATTTAATGGATCATGTTGCCAATTTTTCATAACAATCCCATGCTCAAAGTAATCCCTATTGGCGTCTAGAGGATTGACAACTAAAGCCCTATTCAAAAACCTAGTTTTTTAATAAAATGTGGAATCACTGACAACCCATCTATAGCAGTACATAATCTCTGGGATCCTTAAACGGGTTCTATGGAGTTGGTTCAATCTATGAACACCATTAACTATCCTCCAGGTATTTAGAGCTATTTTTGCAGGTACAACGTCAAAATATTGATAGAACTCCAAACATAGGGGATTTGGAGGAAAAGAAAAGCCACATTCGGCCACAAAGAGAATAGGGAACCAATGTCCCTCAGCCAAAGGAAAATAATCAAAGGGTTCAGAAAGTTCTTCCAGAATAGCCCACGAAGGGATTGAAAATTCAGATCGAAATTTATTCAATGACTCAACAAGATAAACCAAGATGAACAAAGTAAATAGAAGAAAGGGAAGAAAATCTTACAGAGAAAAAGAGATCAGGTGACAACGAACAACGGAAAGAACAAAGGCACAAGATAGAGAGAAAATGAAGAGCTCAAAGATACAAATTTGAAAGGTGAAAGACGATAGGATTTTGCCGCACTTAAATACTTTACCTCGGGAATCGAGAAAAGCAATGATTATAAGGACGGATGTTTGCGTATTCGGCGGCTAAAATGAAGAAAAGGGGCACAAAAGTCGAAGCGGTCAAGAACATTTAAAATATTTATGAGGCCTGATACTATGCATTCAAAAAAGGAGTTATATACAATGATCATTTCCCTAAAAACCATACAAACCGATAATCTATGCAATTTTCAACAATAATGTCCCATACTTTTCTTCGACATCGAACTATGAAACATTGAGGGCTTCTGTTGATACCAAATTTAGTCTGCTAACGTGGATCAATTATATGGAGACGCGTGTCAACCTATATGGCACCTACAAACACTTTCAATGAACAACACACTGATTCCGGGGAACTTAAACTCCCTGACCAACTCAGGCGTCCCGAGCAACCCATGTTCTCCGAGGAACTTCATTGTAACGAGCAACTTAAGCGGTCTGAGCAACTCAGGAGGCCCGAGCAACTTAACGTGTAGAACAAGAAAATCAAAGAGACGACTGCGCATTAAATTCTCATTACTATCATACAGATGTACATGTCTACTAGACAACATCGCATTGTCCTTTCATTTGTGCAGCCTTAAGGCTATAAATATATTGTAACCTCCTCATTTTAAGGGGATCGGGAATTTCTTGAGAAAACCATTCTTATCAAGAATTCAAAGCAAACAGTCAGCAATACAAAAACAGTGGATGTAGGCCATTCTCATAAGGCTGAACCACTTTAAAAATCTATTGTCTAGTGTTTCTTTATTCATTTTTATCTGTTAAAATAATTAGATCAAATCTAGTTTTTTACATCAACAGCTACTAAAACTAAGATTAATAATAACAGTATCGTCATCATTAGTATTGATGTAAAAAAACTAGAATAGATCTAATTATTTAATCATAAATAAATATGAGTAAGTAAAAGAAAGAGACAAAAAGGCTTTTAAAGTGGTTCGGCTATGGAGAAAAGCCTACGTCCACTGTGCTTCTTATTGCCTTGTGTTTTCCTTTCGATCACTTCCCTTTGATGAAGGGATTTTAGTGTATTTATAGCCAAGTAGGGAGATAAAGAGATGGAATGTTAAAGGATGGAATGCCTTTATAAATTAGGAATTTACATCCGTACATAATGTCCATAATGCTTCTTCCTATTGGCACTTTGTTGATAAGGTTAGTCGGCCTCCCTACTATTGGTTGGGCTTCCTGGTGTTGGTCGACGAAGCCATTGCTTGATGACTAGGATTTTTTCCATGTAGGATGACACGTGTTGACTTCTGATTGGTCCATGGGAGTGGGTTATTTTGGGTACCAACAGAAGCCCCCAATGTTCCATGCTTAATTCTTGCTTGAAAGTATGGAGCATTCAGCCTCGGTAGTATCTTGGGCTACATTCATAATGCTTGGATAGTTTTTTACTTCCCATACTTGTCTCATTTTACTGATATTACTACAGGCGCGCGTTGCCAATGGTATTTTTGTAAATATCCATACTTATAATGAATCATCCTGGGGTAAATACGTTTTTTTTGTTTTGCCACCAAAATTTTAATCGTCGTTTCACTTTAATCATTACGTTCACCAGTTTTCAAGGCAATCTATAAAAGGAGGTCAAACCTTAGTCATCTCTTACCTCAAACATTCTAGGTTTTCGCTCTAATTTCTTGAGCTTTTCCTACGATCGTTCTTTCAGTCACCAAGTTCTTGCTGAATCCTTAAGCTTTTGTAAGAGTTTTTTCTCTTTCCTTTGTTTTTCATTTTTAAATCATGGTTTATGTCGTTGCGTCTCTTGATGAATTTAGTAATGACTGGAACATACCCTCCTGGGTTTATTTAGAATTCCCCACTCCTCCTATAGATTTGTTTTCTTTATGTGAGGGTCATTGTATCCCATCCATGTTTGTTGCTGAATGTGGGTTTAGTTTTCCCCCGAACCCTTTTTGTTTGGAATTTTGTCAATATTTTGATGTAGTCCCAGCTAGGGTAGCCCCCAATTCTTGGAGGATTATCAACGGTGTCTATAGACTCAATCAAATCCATGGGACCCATATAGGCATTCCCTAAATCATGTTCTGTTATAAGTGGGTCACCAGTGACAGTACTTACTATTTAAAAACTAGGGCTATAAATAGAGTTTTAACCTTCCATATTCCAATAGGGATTACTTCGACCATGGAGAGATTGCCAAAAATTGGCAATATACGCCCCTAACAGGGGGTGACGTGTACAATGGGCCAAAATTCCCTCAGGAGGGTCATGTGATAGGTTGTTTTAGTTTTCATGTGACTTTATTAATAATTTTTCTGCTGCAACACCAATTGAACTTGTTTTTCCTCTTTTTTTAATTACAGTTGTTAGGAAAAGAAACTTCCCCAAGGAGGATGAAATTAATCATACTGAGCTTAAATTTCTCTGGGGTATCCATCCAAAGATTGGGGAAGAACATACTAGGTCAGCTTCTTACTTATTGAAGTACAGGAGTTCCACAACTTCTTTTATTACTCGACCTACCCCTATTGCTCCTTCCATCATCATCGACCTAGATCAGGACCCAACTTCCACTTCCTCATCCATTGCATCTAGCAGTGGTGAACCTTATGTGGGCCCCTCTTTATCCCTGGATTTCGACCTCCGTCTTGCTGTTGCTATGGGAAAAAGAAAGTTTCCCAATATAATGGTAGATGTTACTGCCCCTGGCTCCATCGAATTTGTTGTTGGTGGGGCTATCAATAAAGAAGATGTTGGGAAGAAGCCCCCAGATAAGAAGGGTGAAGAGCTTCTTCTCAAATGGATGAAAGGGGTCTTCCTATTAGGCTTACTGAAGGAGATGCTGCTACTTTCGACCAACAAAACTTGGTCAATTTGTCTACTGTTGACATTGGCTCTCATGTAGCCATGGGACGTAGCCTAGCCAGGTAATTAATAATGTTTGGGACTTTGTCGGATCACAGGGGTGCTGCATCTACAATGCCCCATTTAAAAATTTCTTAAAGGGATGCACAAAGCCTTTCCTTGGTAAGAACTCTTTCTCAGTAATTTTACTTTTTCATTGATTTCTTGTACTGACTTGGCCTTTTTTTTACAGTTCTTGGTTAATTTCAACCAGATTTTGGAGAAGGATGATGCACTTCGTTCTTATTCAAATGACGTAAAAGAAGCCTTTGAGTGCCTAAAGAAATCCTTGTTTGACTCCCAACATGCACTAGAGCATGAGAAGCAAACTTGAGAGAATAAAATAAAAACTGCTGAGAGAGCTCGGTAAAAAGCTGAAGAAGAGGCTGCTACAGTTCGGGAGCAAGTCTCTAAGTGGAATAAGAGTTTGGCTGTAAAGAGGGCCAAGAGGGTAAAGGCTAGGGAAATTTCCTTTATTAAGGTATATGAGAAAGTAATCACAGTTGCTTTTGTCCAAATTAAATACATGAAGAAGAAGTTCTATAAGGCTGGTTAGTCGGCTGCTCTTACTGAGGTAGACCCTCCTCAAGAGTCTGAACTCTTCCTCAGATATGACCCTGGTTCCCCACCAAACTTCAACGAGGAAGATGAAGATGATGTGGGATCAGAGGATTACACCCTTGTTCTGGAGTCTACAGGTGACCAACTGCAGACAGTTGATGAGTCTTCTTTTCCATCTACCTTTTGCAAATTACTCCACCCTCCCCTACCTCCAATCAAGCTGGAATTTCTAATGACAATGATAAGGTGTAGATTTGTTCGGCAATCATCCTTTTCCCTATTTTTTCTTTACTTTGCTTTTATTCCAATGTATTTGTAACTTTGCTTTGTTCATAAATAAAAAGACTTTTTCTTCACTTGGCATTTTCTATTCATCACTTCTTGATTGTTGTCATTTATTCCTTTTCTTATTGTTGATTGAATTTTACCTCCTTTTCCCAGTTCATGGCCAAGATGGAATAAATCTCTTCCAATGACTTCGAGCTATTCAAGAGATGCAATGATCTGTTCAAGGCGAGTCATATGACTCTGTCCGAGGAAGATCTGTCAAACTTTCTCGGTGAAGACATTTTAGATCATGCTAAGGAAGCTTACTTATACTTGAAGTGTCTTCTTGATTGGGCACTGGATAATAATGTGGCCTACTTCGAAATGATTGAAGAGCTTCAAGAGTAACATCAAGAAGAAAAATCTCTCATGCAGGCTGATTATGAGGCTAAATATAAAGCTATGGGTGGAGCTCAAGCATTTGAAGAAAAGTTGGAGAAATATGCATTTGCATACAGGAAGAAAGAATTTTTGATGAAGTGTGAAGTTGATGAACCTAGAGCCATTGTCAAGTTATTGGAGGAAGAAAATAACAAGTTGACGAGTGAACTGGACTCTTTAAAGGCGCATTCTACAACTTCTAGTGTTGATAAAGGGGTATCATTCTTAGAAACTGAGAAGTTAGGCTGAGGGAGGAACTGGAAGTTTTGAAGAAATCCAAATCTTCTTCTACCTCCCGATTAAGATCCAGATCTGGCCGACCTACAACTGATGAGGCCAGAACTCAACAAACGCTTGAAAATCAGGCTGCAAAAATAAAGGCCAAGAATTTAGCCATTGCTGAGATGTCTCAAAAGATCCAAACCCAGGATGAGCAAATTTCTAACCAGTCTTCTCAATTACAAAATAAAGATGAAGTGTTGAAGAAGATGCAACACCAGATTGAAAGATTAACTGTTGGAACACGAAGTCCACAAATTTTAGATTTTATATCAAAAATACAATTTCAATTTCCTTTTTAAAGATATGCGAAAGCAAGATGGTTCAACACAAACATAAAAAAAACAAATTTTAATTTATCTCAAATTAAAATTAAACAACGTGAAATTAAGTCAAACACACACTTATGTTAATTTCACTCAAACAAAATTAATTCAACTCAAGTCCTAGAAATTTGCCTAACAATAAATATTCGATTTGCAATATAGGCCAAACCAAATTTCAAATTAAAGTAAGTGACTTGAACTAAATTAATTAAACAAGTAGTGATTTAAACCAAATTTTATCATTTTACCTAAGCATGCGTTCTAGGTGATTTTGCAAAAGATAAAATAAACAAGAACCACTACGCCGCGATGTACGAGAAAAAACCCACAACGGGAAAAAAACCTCGGACGACCCTAGCCTTAAGTCCACTAAGTATGGTTTTACAATTACAAGACAGATGACTTACTTCCTCGACTCGACCCCTTTCAAGCCTTGACGCGTCTTCTTGTAAACACCTCCGCCTAGTCAACAACCCCGGAACTCCACCGGAACCTTGGTCTTCACCAATGAGACTTTAGGAACACCGTCAACCACACATGTTGCCTTTCTCCATGTGAGAATACCGCAGCAAAACAAACTCTTCTTCTTTGAGGAATTTAGAAGTAAACCCAAATAATCTCTTCAATGCAGTAGAGAAAACCCGGTGATAAACACTCCAAGAAAGATGTATATATATTGAAACTTGGAATAAACAATATGGGTGAAAACAAGAGTGTTTAATTAATTTTTCTTGAAAATTAGACACTCATAAACATGAACTTTTTCTTGGAAGATTGAACTCTCAAAACTCTCTCTAGGAGATGGAGGATAGTGAAAAGTTGGTTCCCTCCCATATTAAGTCTTCCCAAAAAGTTAGTGGGAAAAGAAGTGGGAAACATGGAAAAACTGCTTAAAACTGCCAAATAAATTATTCCCGCAAAATCTCATTCGAATGAGATTTTAGTTTGAATGAAGTCTCATTCGAACGACCCTCCTAACGATGTTCTAGTGGATAAAAATGTAAAGTCGATAGATTACTCGTCAGAATTCTCGTTCGAACAGCCTTTTCGTTCGAATGACAATTCGAACGATGTTCTAGTGATCAAATAGGGAACTCATTGGCTAAACCTCGTTCGAATGACATTCTCATTCGAATGACATTCTCGTTCAAATGACAAACTCGTTCGAACGACAATATCGAACGAACTTCCAGAAAGCTTAAATTTTGATTTTTAGCCCAGAAACTGTATATACTATATTTTAAAGTTTTAATAAAATCTTTCTGAAAATAAACAACAGTTTAAAATAAAATTTCACCCAATGAAAAATGTTCCAAGGTCCTATATATATATATATATATATTTACAATGCATCCATACCTTACGAGTAAATGGAACACATATTGTTGACGTAGAAACGAGGCACAATAAACTCGGCATTTTGATGAAGCTTTAAACTTGGCCGCTACGTCTTCAACTTTAGTATGTAATAGGATTGAAGGATGGATAATAACCCTATCCTATGACTCAAACGTTTTTGTTCGGAATTGAGCCAAAACTACAAAGGACTCAATTGAAAATTTGTGTCCTTACATTAACTTTCCAGTTTCACAAGCAACCCAGAAAAGTTTGGATGGAAGGGTATAACAAAGCCCTTGGATGATTTAATGATCATTTTAGTCATGCTCAGTGCGAAGGATATAAATGGGGCTGGACCAATTGCCTAATAGTTATGAAGGTTGAACATGACAGCAATCTATGGTATTGGAGTCGAATGTTATTTGGATACCAATTAAATCCATCTCCAGTGTTTGATTACCAAGTATTTAGAGGATTATGGTATGCACGATGAGCTGGAAATAGTTCATCCCCCTCATTTATTGAATACTTCGAGCAGTAGTAACAGGAGAATGCTTCACGATTTTAACTTCATCAATTCTCCATATACATTGGATGATCCTCCAGTAGGCATGGAACCAGCACCAAGCTCACCAAAAGATGAAGGAAATAATCCAGTAGAATAACTTGAGAATAATTTATTCCTGTATTTCATTTGTAAACACTATTTGCATGTAATCATCATTTATATAAATGAAATGCATTTTACTAACTTATCTTGCTAATTTTAGGATGCTTGAATGACTTTGTTGTTTCATTAGTTCTACTGATGCCCTTAGACATTTGCCTTAATTTAGTACCAGTTACCAATGAGATGATCATAGGCTCTACAGATACACTTAGATTTCTAAGTTTAATATTAGTTACCATTTATATGGCCATAGCTTCTACTAGCGCACCTAGATTTAAATCTAAGTTTTGCACTAGTTACCCGTGGTATTTCCATAGGTCCTACTAATGCACCTAAATTTTTAGGTTTAGCATTAGTTTCCAGTGGTGACCAAGTGTATTTGGAATATGTGTCTACATTCCTATTTGGGAATCTTCACAACGTTCTTCCTCCATTTTGCTCAGTTCGAATAAAACTTGTTGATTTTTATACACAGTTTTATCCCTGATTTTCTTGATCAAGTACTGAAGACCTAAAGTATTGTTTTGACTTGGGTTTTTGTGCTTTTCCGATCAAGTATTCCTTTCTCCGACCAAGTACTGAAATCCTGCCGACCAAGTATTTATGGGGATGCATATCACCAGTTACTCCCCAAAAAATTGAAAAAATGGAAGATACCAACTTTTTATTAATACTGAATAAAATTGATTACAAAAGACATTGCTCTCTACATTACTGATAGTACTTCCTAAGATGCTCAGTATTCTAAGGATTTTTGAATTCTTCCCCCTCCAGTGTTTCAATTTTGTAAGTGCCTGGTCGAAAAACTATCGAGATACGATATGGTCCATGCCAGTTGGCTTCAAGCTTATTGGTCTTATAAATCACCTTCTTAAGTGCATAATCCCCCTCCTTTATGTTGGTCAGCTTCACCCTTTATTATAAAAGCATGTTGTTCTTTATTGATAGGTAGCATTCCTCAAGGTTGCATCTTATCGTACCTCTTCCAGCATATCAAGATCAAGCCTTCGCATTAAATCACTGATGGGAGAATCAAAGTTTAACACTCTATGAGTTGGCAAACCTATTTTAGCTGGTATGATTGCTTATGTCCTAAATGCCAGCATGTACAGTGTTTCCCCAGTTGCAGCTTTTGGAGTTGTTCAGTAGGCCCACAAAACTGAGTGCAATTCATTTTTCCAGTTCCCCATAGCATCGTTAAGTTTTTTCTTCAACCCACTGAGCAAAGTCATGTTCATCACCTCAGTCTCCCATTGCTTTGAGGATGAATTGGAGCATAGTGAAATTTTTGGATCTTAGATTAGGCACAGTAGGCTGCAAACTCATCGTTATCTAACTGTGTACCATGGTCGGTGATAAAGGCATATGGCAAACCATATCTACAGATAATATTTTTCTAGATAAACTGGTATACCTTCTCATAAGGCATGACCACTAATGGTTCTGCCTCAACCCACTTGGTGAAGTAATTAACAACTACTACCAAGTACTTTACTCTTCCTCGGGTGGTCGACAATGGCCCGACCAAATCTATTTCCCACATAGCAAATGGACAAGGTGAAGTAATGAGAGTCAGAGTAGCATGTGGAGTTTTGCGAATGTTGGAGAATGATTAGGCATAAATTCCTCCAAAATTATCCCCCAATTTAGTATCTTTTAGTGCCTCAAATAAATTAATTCATCTTGATTTATCTCATTTATATGCCACTTACCTTTCTACATATTATCACGAGTTTTGTGCCTTTTTCATGATATTTTTCAGGTATTTATTACTATGTAAAGGAAGGAAAAAAGCCAAAGTAGAAGGTTGAATCAAGGAAGAAAAGTCTAAAGGGAAAAAGCATAATATCCATTAGGAATCTGGATAAGAACCCAGAATTAAATTGAAGATCTCGAGTCTACAAGTGTGTAGGAAGAAACGGCATCCAAATCCGAGTTTCAGTGAAGAAGATATGACCGGTTGAAGATGAGAGAAGTCAATAAAAGAGTTCTGGATGAAAAACTAGAGCGATCTGGACCTATTAATAATAAACGGTCCGGACCGGTTAGCAGCAAGATCTCTGAATAAAAAATCAGGACCATCCGGACCTATTAAAGTTAAAGGGTCTGGACCGCCTCTGCGCAGATGTCTGACTCAAATAAGGAGCCGATCCGGACCGCTTTGAATTTTCTCAGAATTTCATTTTTTAAGAATTTTATGATTGTCTCAATCTCTTGTAAATTTCGGAGAGTATTTGTTCAAAGTTGTTACACAATATTAGGGGTTAAACAAATAGGTTTCCAGCAGTAGTAGAGGGTTTTTGTAACCGAAAACCCTAGTTTTGTAAAACAGTGAAGATTGAAGTTTTATTTCTGGAATTTCATCAATACAAGTAATATTTTTCCTTTAATCCTTCAGTTTTACTTTGATTAGTTATTTGATTTTATTCGTCACGTTTTTCTTCCCCATTCTCCATATAGTATGATGTTTTATTTTTCAAAGATTGTGTTTTTATTTAGTTTAGTTATGTACGGCTAAGTTTTTACGGGTTGGGGTGCATGAACCCAACCCGATGTAATTCATCATAATGGGAAGTAAAAATTTCAATTAAAATCTTAAAGGGATCGTGTTGTGCAACTATCGCAACCGTCGTAGGACTTTTGATCTCGTTTACCCTAGGTAACCGGGATGCATAAGAGTGCGACGTGTGTGTTAGTTAATGTGACATCGCTTTATTCTTGCCTTTGATTTCGTATGATGCGGGCGTCGTTCCTTCATATACGTAATGCTTAGGATTAATAAAGACCGGGTTTGTTTAAAGTTTTAATTCCGAAATCTATTATCCTACTAAGTGAATTACTAGGGTGTGGGGTATTGTAACCCGACCTATTATTTCCATTCGTAGTTAATTCCTCCATATAACTATCATTTGTTCTTAGGTTAGATAGACTAGTTGCATTTCAATAGAATTTAATTTTGTTGTAGTTAATTTAAATCTGCATTTAATTCGTAGATATACTCCCATTTTAAACATCTTTTCATTTATTTTTAGAGTCAAGTTAGGATTCTCTATCTCTCCAACGTCGTCACGTCTCCACGTCCTATTTCCCTGAGGATCGATACCCCATCTTACCGAGTTTATTACTTCTACGACTGGTTTGCTCTTGAACCGTAATTATCATGCGCTTTAGACACAATTTGAGTCACGTCATGTTTTTGGCACCGTTATCGAGGAATTAGGTAGACTGTAGGTTAGATTGAGTTAATCCATAACCTTGACCAAAAATTCATTAAAAATAAAAAAGATACAACATCTCTCAAAATCCTGTTAATGCAAAATCCACACCAAACTTCTTAAAACACTCATACGCGCATTCACGAAAACCTGATCGCCGTGTAACCCAGATAGCCCATACACGCCTAACCATCCTCAATTTTGGGTTCCAGCTCCTACACCGCTAAACTCAATAGTAAGATACCCATCTGGTTACACTTGAGGTTACACTCCTAGTGCACCAAGTAAGGATACCGAGTCGTTAAGTGAGAGAGCCATGTCACAGCACGGAAGTGTAGGCGCAGGTGAGGGAGAGGCACCTTATCGACCCTTGAGAGAATTATTGTATCCTGAGCGGTCAGTCACTCCGAGCTATATTTTGCTCCCATATAATGTAGGGCAATTATGTTTCCAGAATGGAATGATCCAAATCCTTCCCACATATCATGGAATGGAATTAAAAAATCCCTATCTCCACATTCGGGAGTATAAAGAGGCATGTGAGACGTTCAGAGATCAAGTATGCACGAAAGATGTGATTTGCCTCAAGATTTTCCCATTTTCTCTCAAGGATGAATCTAAGACTCGGCTATGGTCTTTATCTGTTAATTCGATTACGTCATGGAATGAGTTACAATCTAAGTTTCTTAGGAAGTTCTTTCTCCACATCGAACGAACTCCATTAAGGATCAAATTTAAACATTTCGACAATTAGAAAATGAGCCATTTGATCGATGTTTTGAGCATTTCAACGAGTTAGTTACTTCATGCCCTCATCATGGACTTGATAAATAGCAAATCATTTCATTCTTCCATAATGGTCTGAACATCAACTCCAAACAACTTATTGAAATAATGTGTGATGGCCCCTTTATCGAATTAGACGCTAATGATGTTGAGCTCCACTTGAGGTATGTCGCCGACACCACTCAAGCATGGGATACATCTGACCTTAACACTCAAAATCGAACTCGCCAAGCAGCCACCACTCCATCGCGTCTGGTCTATTCAACATCAACAAAGATACCATGACGAACCATCGATTCGATAAAATTAAGAAAGGTATGAGAGAGTTACTCACTAAACGCGTAAGAGAACCAATTGGCCCCATCCACATCCCCGTTGAGAAGGTATGGGCTATTTGTGAAGCGGTACATTCGATAGAGGAATTTTCGACGATTCTCGCTTACAAAGCTATGCTTAATGAGCAGGTAAGTGGTGTAGGAGTATTAAAGGGTAATTTCGGTGCCCCACACAAAAATTATTATAACCCTTTATGGAAAAACCACCCAGGTTTTAGCTATGGGCAACCGCAGGCTGCATTTAATCCTAATTCACATATTGCCCCTCTTCCTCCTCCACACTTTCAACAAGTACCACCTATGCAAGGACACGGACCAGCACCACCTCCTCCAGCTCCATATATCACTCCACCATGGAGAACTCTTGAGGACGCGATACACCAATTCATAAACTCCCAAAGTGCAAACAATGCTAGATATGAGCGCATGTTCACCAATATAAATGCGAACTTTTTGAATTTGCAATCGTCGTTGAGTGTCCAAGAGAAGGGTAAGTTTTCTGCTTAAGGACAAAGACCTCCCCAAGGTCAAACTAGTGTTAGCTCTACATCCACAGAACATCAAGATCAATGTCAAGCCGTAACAACTCTACGTAGTGGGAGGATTGTTCATTTATCACCTCCACCACACGACGCGCCGAAAGACAAAGAGATTTCGCTCGGCACAAAAGAGGCCGAAGATGTATCCTTGAAAGAGAGTGATAGCGAAGACACTAGTAAGCCTGAGATAGTAGTGAAGCCACCCACCGCATCACCATTTTCTTAATGATTGGTGCTTTTCCCAAAAGGCATACCCCGTGATGATGTGCTAGAAGTCCTTAAGCAGTTAAAGTTAAACTTGCTTTTCCTCGATGCCATCAAGAAAATTCCCTCTTATGCAAAAGCTACCAAAAACTTATTGACGGTGAAGAGGATGCTTAAGGTAAAGAAGAACGTGTTTCTAGCACAAAATGTGATCTCCGCTTTGCTCAATGATCTCCCACCAAAGTTCAAGGATCCGGGTGCACCCACCATTTCCTTCATCATAGGAGAGAATCGAATAGAAAAACCCTTACTCTATTTAGGGGTGAGTGTAAATATCCTCCCCTACTCCATCTATAGGCAACTTGATATGGGTGACCTCAAGCCCATAAAGATCACTCTCCAATTAGCGAATCGAACCGTGAAGATACTACGAGGTATTATAGAGGACGTGATAGTCCAAGTCGACACTTTCTACTTCACAGTAGATTTCGTCATTTGGAACACGGATCCCTCCTTTGCCTCGAGTAATCATGTTCTCATTATCCTTGGTCGCCCATTATTAGCTACGGTTAACGCATTGATTATCACTCAAAATGGGCCGATGCAACTCACTTTCGGGAACATGACTTTAGAGATCGACATCTTTAACATAGCCTAACATGTGGGGGAAAAAGATGATCTTCACGCAGTGAGCCTTATTGACTAGATAGTAGAGGAGCACATATAGGAAAACTATAGTGGAGATGCGTTAGGATCTTTCCTTTTATTGAACAATAAGATTACGGGGATCGTACATCGATTTTGAGAAGGAGATAGAGGAGTTGAGAGATATACGTGATGAGAGAGCGTCGAATGAGGATGTAAGAGATGTAAGTTGGGTTTCTAGATTTGAGGAACTACCACCGAGGGAGGCATGCATGGTTCCCTCTAGTGAAAAATTTCCTATTCTCGAATTGAAGAAACTACCCTATAATGTCAAATGTGCTTATTTAGGAAAGAATGGGACATTTCTTATTGTTGTCTTATCTAGCCTAGCCTAGATGAAGAGCAAGAGGGTAAATTGTTAAAAATTTTGAGGAAGCACCATAGTAATTTTGGTTGGTGCATAGCTGATTTGAAAGGTATAAATCCTTTGTTTGTACCCATAAAATCCACCTCGAGGAGGACGTGAAGTCCTCGAAGGAAATACAAAGAAGATTGAACCCTACCATGAAAGAGGTAGTGAGGCAGAAATTATTAAGCTATTAGATGCTGAGATTATCTACCCAATCTCGGATAGAAAGTGGGTGAGTCCCATACAAGTTGTCCCAAAGAAGTCGGGTATGATCGTGATTAAAAATGCTAAGGGTGAGCTAGTCCCCCAACGTACCACCATCGGGTGGTGCATTTGCATTGATTACCAAACACTCAATGCAGGAACTAGGAAAGACCATTTCCCCTTTCCATTCATTGATCAGATGCTAGAGAGATTAGTGGGACACCCTTATTATTACTTCCTATATGTTTATTTCGGATATAACCAAATAGAGGTAGATGTGCTTGACTAAGAGAAGACGACTTTCACATGTCCTTTTGGTACGTTTGCCTAGAAACGTATGCCATTCGGATTGTGTAATGCACCTGCGACCTTTTAAAGGTGCATGTTATGTCTCTTTAGCGACATGATTGAGAGAGGACTTGAAGTATTCATGGATGACTTTAGCATTTTTGGCACCTCTTTCGATCTTTGTTTAGCAAATCTTGAGAAAGTACTTGCTCGGTGTGTGGAAAAGGACTTAGTGCTGAATTGGAAAAAATGTCATTTTATGGTCACTGAAGGAATAGTTCTTGGCCACATTATCTCATCCAAAGGAATTGAAATTGATAAGGCTAAGATAGATGTCATAGCTGAGCTACCCCCATCGAAATCACTAAAAGACGTGCGTTGTTTCTTAAGCCACGCGGGATTTTATAGAAGGTTTATTAAGGACTTTAGCGTCATCACTAGACCCTTGAGTAACCTTCCCATGAAGGACATCCTATTTGAGTGGAATGAAGCATGACAATCCGCTTTTGAAAAATTGAAAAACATGCTTGTTTTCGCTTCCATCATGCAAGCTACGGATTAGTCCTTGCCATTCGAGCTTATGTGTGATGCGAGTGATTTTGCAATAGGGTTATTTTGGGCCAAAGGAAAGACAAGAAGGCTCATGTCATCTACTATGCTAGTCGAACTTTAACCGAACCACAACTTAATTACTCCACCACGGATAAAGAATTGCTAGAGGTAGTTTTTTATCTAGACAAATTTTGTTCCTACCTCATCGGTCCACACATTACTTGCTTCACCGACCACGCAGTGTTAAAATACCTCCTTGCAAATAAAGATGCAAAGTCGCACCTTATAAGGTGGATCCTACTCCTACAAGATTTTAATCTCTCCATTAAAGATAAAAAAGGAGTAGAAAACCTCGTTGCTGATCACTTATCCCGACTTTCATCCGACGTACCTAGCGATCCTATACCCATAGAAGAATATTTCTTGGATGAATAACTCTTTTCCACCTCGTCTCTCCCCTAGTTTGCGGATATAGTCAATTATCTTGTCATGGGAGCCGTCCCTCCTGATTGGACACCGCAAGAGAAGAAGAGGTTCATTACTTGGTCACGCATGTTTTTCGACGATGATCCATTCCACTTTAAGTATTGTGCAGACCAAATCATCCGACGGTGTGTACCGGATGATGAAATACCCAAAGTCATCAAATTCTGTCATTCGAAAACATATGGAGGACATTTCTCGATGAAAAAAATTCTCCAAAGTGGCCTCTACTGGACCACAATGTTCCGATATGTTAGTAATAGTTGCAAATCATGCGATAGGTGTCGACAGATGGGTGCAATTACTCGATGAGACATGATACTATTATCCCCCATACACATTATTGATATTTTTAACTGTTGGGGTATTATCTTCATGGGTCCTTTTCCCCTGTCTTTTGGATACCTATACATCCTTATTACGATAGACTACATTTCTAAATGGGTGAAAGCTATAGCTACCAAAAAAAAGATAATAAAATGGTGATATGTGTCCACATAGACTCACAGTACGAGAAGGACCCATTAGGTCCATATGGATGAGCTCCAAGGGTTTAAAGGTAAGGATATCTTTAACTTTCTTATGAGGTGCCTTAACAATTTTTCCTTCCTGACACGGTCCACAGACAATGTTAGAAATAGGTTTGATCTTTGGAATTCCTCTAACTATTTCTAGTGAAGACAATCTACTAAGGTTATCGTAATTTATGTGACCCATTCGATTATGCCATATTTCATTGTCATCCATTCTGGCAATGTTACAGACCTCAGTACTTTTCTGGACAGTATAAAAATTGTCAGGAGTTATGAGTCTTGTAATTATGCACTCACCTTTTTCATTTAAAATTTTGCAATTATTCTTTGAAAACGTGACAGTATGATTTGAGTCACAAAATTGCAAGATACTAAGTAGATTAGAATTAAGACCTTTTATAGAAGAAAATTTTCAAGAACAGGCATTCCTCCTTCTTGGAGTGTTCCTTTACCAATGATATGAGATGATACACCATCACCAAAAATAACTTTTCCTCCAGCAAAGCTGGTTTTGTTTAAAAGTTTTGTATCATCCCAGTCATGTGCTTTGAACACCTAGAGTCAAAATACTAACCAGAGGGAGTGTGTTCAACTTTTAAAGCAGTAATCACAATGTTACACTTCATCTTGGGCAATAGCTCATCTTTTCTAACCCAAATAGCTCTTGTCTTTGTTTTGCGAATATTTGCTCTAATTTGATAAAATTTGTGAGCATTAGATTTTTGTTGAAAAATATTTTGTGCATGCATTTTAGTTTTATAAAGGATATGAGCATTTGGTTTAGGAAAGTATCTAGGAGTCCTTCTTATAAATGATCTTTTAGGTTCGATCTTTCTATTTCTATAGTTAGAGTTTTTGTCTGGTTGTCTAGGCAGAACATAATTGTTACGACTTCTCCTAGAGTAGTTAAAATTCTAGTATAGAGGAGTATTAAAGACAGGTTTTACTAAACGTCGAGAGTAGCAACCTTCAAAAGAATGATCGTATATGTCACAGTATGAGCAATATAGATTGCTTGAATAGGGTATATCCTTAGGAAAGTCTCTAAACATAGGTTTCATAGGATTTTGATGTTCAACCTTATTCCAAGGGAGGACAGTTTGAAAAGCAGAAACACTCTTCCTAATCGGGGGGCAGATATATTTAGCCTTAGGTTGACTATCACACTTAGAGTAACTAGATTCCCCAATATCAAACTTTTGTTATTTTTCATCAAACTCATCTTTTAGGAAAGGAAAATCTGGGCAAGTTTCTATGGGTCTTTTACCACCTGACACGAACTTGATTGATTCAAAGTTTTTAGTTTGTGTCTCTAACTTTGGGCAAAATCCTATTCTAGTTCGATCATCAGAATTGGTTTTTGAGTCAGCAACAAAATCATCAAAACAGTTGGAATTGTTTTCAAACTTAGCAATTTTTTCGAAAACAGTTGCCGTCTTTTCTTTAGCTTGTTCCAATTCTAATAATGTCCTTTTATATATTTTCTCCGGAGTTTCATTTGTTTCAATCAAAATTTTCAATTTTTGATCAAAAATTTTGACTTCATTTTCATGAGTTAGACATTGGTTAGTATACTCTTTAGCATTAAGTTTGACCATTAGACTAAGGTCTTCTAGTTTCTTAGTAAGTTCTTTCACTATCTTTTCTAGTCTAGAGCTTTTCTTGAGAGTTTTGGCATAAAGTGTGTGAACATCAGGGAGGTCTTCAGTGTCCGAATCACTAAGTGTAGTGTGTGAAGTGACCCCTAAGGATTCAATTCTTGAACTCACACACACATTGACATCGTCATTATCGCTTTCCCTTTGACTCACACACCCCACTTTAGAACTAACAATGTTCTCAGAAATTAAAGCATCTAAACCAGTAGCAGCATGATTCATAAGAATAGAAGTAGAGCTATTATCATCATTCTCATATAATGGCACATGCATATCATCATTATAGATTATCTTGTCAAATAAGGACATACAAGGATCAAAACATCAGATGACTCAGGTTCCTCATTATCAGAGTCACTTGAATCATCCCATGTCTTGCAAATGTTGGCCCTAGTATGTTTATTGGTCGTGTTCAGTTTAACTCTACAGTCTTGTGCTATATGACCCAATTTTCCACATCTAAAGTATTCAATATTCTTAAAGTCTTTGTTAGGTCTCGTATGAATGTCCTTGTGATGTTTGTCTTGACCTTTCTCATGAGGTTTGTGACTATACTGAGTTGGATAATTTGGCTTGCCTTATCTGGTTGCCATTTTATTTCTAAATTTAAAAAATTTCTTAAACTGTTTTGACATCAAGGCAATTTGATTATCCAAACTATCTATATCACATTCCTCATCAGAGTCATTATTGGGAATAGTAAGCTCAGGTTTCATCAGCTTAGAAGAAAAACTCAATTTGGAACTAGTCTGTTTCCTATGGGACTGGGTCAATTGTTTCTTAAATTCTAATTCCATTTCCACAATTCTCAGTTTACTACTGAGTAATTCAGGAGTGAGATTTTGATCACTCATTTCCTTAATAGCATATCTTTTGTTATCAAATTTCTGTGGTAATGATGTTAGAATTTTAGAGACAATTTCATGTCTACCCTAAGTTATCCCATTAGCATGCAATTTGGTCACAATGTCTGTCAATTTCATGTAAAAGTCATCAAAAGATTCACAGTCTGACATAATTAAAGAGTTATATTGCTGGACAAGCATCTGTGTTTTAGCAGTCTTAACTCTAGTGTTACCTTCATATGTAGTAATCAGTGTATCCCAAGCTTCCTTAGGAGTGGCACAAGATGAGATCCTTTTGAACTCATGATCATTTATAGACATAAAAATGGCATTATTCCCTTTGTCATTGTTTTGAGAAACTTTCTTCTCTTCTTGAGTGAATTCACTTAATACTTTCTTAATCCTCTTATTACTTCCTTCAATGGCTGGTTTAGTAGGATAAGTATAACCACTTTCAACAATATCCCAGACATCATCTCCTAAGGTTCCTTGTATGAAAGCAAACATCCTTACTTTCCAGTAAGCAAAGTTTTTTCCATCAAAGAGAGGAGTTCTGGTCAAGTTACCAAATCTTTCATTTTTCTTGTCCATTGTTTGATTTTAAGAAAACAAATTCAGAAACACAAGATCTTTAAAGAAAATTTCCAAAGCTCTGATACCAATTGAAAAAGATGTTAGTTAGGCCGTTTAATACAAGATTAAACTATTGAAATAACTCCGAACTATTTTTTAAAGAAAATCTTTTCTTTAAATCAAAATAGATTAATCACAAGATGTGTTTAATAAAACATGCACGAGATTTGTTCAAGATTTTATAACAGGTTTCAAAAATCAGTTTAAATCAATTAAACTCATCACAACCACAAGAATGAGATGAGGAGATGTAGAAATATTAAGGACAAGTCATTTTTAACGTGGTAAAACCTCACCCAACTGAGGAAACATCCATGGTGACTTCTAAGTCACAAACCAAAAATACACTAAAACAAAATATACAAGTTACAAACTATTTAACACACATGAAAACTAATCATACCTATACAAGTTTATAAATGTACCCACTAGTTTGATTCTAACTTTTCTGTAGTTCTGAAGTTGATGTGGCTTTCCCAGTTTGCTAAATTTTCCGCTTTGTTCCAGTCTTTATGTCGACTCTTGTTAATTCAAGATCTTATAGCCAACACTTATGTGTTTTAGTGTGCCAAGTGCTTTGTGAAAGTGATCTAACACATGCATGAACACACGCACACTTATTTGTACAAACAGTTCTATCAAATTACATAACAGATCTATATGAAGTAAGGTTTTCAGTTTTTCTCTTCTTAGGAAACAAAAGGCTATTTGACCTTTAAAATAATCCCAAAATCCAAGGCTACCTTACTCGAAAGACGGTTCAAGGTCTTAATCAATTTCAGAGGGTTTTGAAATTGAAAACCGCCAATTGCGATTCCAACTAGGTCAAAAGTCTTGTTTCATAAGAACTAGAAACATAAAATATATTTGTTGATTCTAACGTTTTGAAAAACATTTACAGAACAGTAATCAACAAATGCGATTTCTCAAGATGAGAAACTAAAATATGCAAATCTAAGTGTAATATGACGTGCAATAATCAGATCTATTGTTTCCATGAAAGAGAAATAGAGATCTAACATGAAATGTCTAAGTTGGAAATAAGATCTCAAACTCAGAGGATAAAACTCTTTAAACAACCTTCAAACCCCCACAAACAACACTCTCAAACACACAAGTATACTGTTTGGTAAAAATTGTTTTGGAGAAATGAGTTTAGGGTTCGAAAACAAAATAGGGTTTGGACGATTTAGGGTTTCTTTCTCTATCTGGTTTCTCTCTTTCTTTTCTCTCTCTCTCTTCTCTCTTCTCTCTCTATTTTTACGAACTCCCAAAAGTCCCCAAATTCTGAGGGTAAGCCTCCTTATATAGTAGGCTAGGAAGGATCGAGAAGGTTGATACAAATCTAAAGGCTGAGATTTGGTCTTGGCCTTTTGACTTTGATCCAACGGTTTAACATCAGCGGTGAATTAAATAATTATTGATTGGTCTAGAGAGGTTCACAGGGATTGAGTTAGGACGCATGCAGAACATTGATAAAAGAGATCCAAGGGATGATAAGGTGTACGAGTTATGAGTCTACTAACAAACACAAATCAGACCGTTATGCAAGAGACAAGTGTAAGGCCCAGATGAACACTCACACGCGTGATTTAAAAATAATTACACACGCACCCCCAAGTCTCAAACGCATTCGGATCCTACCCAACTCAACTTTCAGGTATGAAAACATAAAACCAGTAATTACAAAATGACCCCAAAAGTTTTATAACCAAGTTTTAATTTAAAAAAAATCATTTAAAAATTATTAAAAATTCCCAAAAAATAATTAAAATCAATTTAAATGGGATTAAACACACACAACTCACACACAATCAAATAATACAATGTATGCAACCCTAGTGTGTGTGATTGAGATTTATACCTACAATTGAATCAAGTGTGGCTTAAGAAGAAGATTTTAAGGCTCTTTGGTATCTAGGGAATAGGACTCTAATTTTGTCACAATTTCCAAACTACATGAGCACTTATACAATGTAGGCTCAAGTGAGTCAAGAGTATAAGGTGCTTCAATCTTCCCCTTTGGAAATATGAGACAAAATATCCTTTCAGTCAACTAGGACTCGTAAGGCTACAAATAAGTAAGGAAAAACCTATTCCTATACAAAAATTCTATCTACCCATTTCTTAGAAAAAGAAAATTGTATAACTCAACTAATTACAAACCAATACCCTAATAACATATGTTGAATAAAACTGTACAGATTCCTGCAAATAATCACTAAGATCAAGCTTATTAGAAATATGTACAAACAAAAATGAACTCATAAGACTCAAACTTCTCCCCCATTTTGTCTCAAATGGACAAAGGGCATAATACTTAAGTCATAGGAATTTATTCAGCACACACCATTCCTATCGGTTTTCGCAAAGCAAGAAATCTATTGTAATCCAAAGGTTTTGTAAACATATCTGCGAGCTGAAAATCAGTAGGAAGATAATTAATTTCTAATTCCTTAGTCCCCACTAATTCGCGTATAAAATGATGTCTAATTTTTATATGTTTAGTTTGCGAGTGTTGAACAGGATTTTTAGAGATATTGATCGCGCTTTGATTATCACAATAGAGATGTAATTGCTCTTCTTGAATACCATAATCATTTAACATTTGCTTAATCCAAAGTAATTGAGCACAGCAACTACCAGCAGCTATGTATTCAAATTCAACTGTGGACAACGAAGTGCAGTTTTGTTTCTTACTACTCCATTCTACCAAATTATTTTCGATATAGTAATACGCTCCCGATGTGCTCTTTCTATCATCAGTACACCCAGCCCAGTCGGCATCAGTGTATCCTATTATAGTACTAGGAGTATCATTGGTGTACTAAATTCCTATATTTGGAGTGCCTTTTATGTATTTAATGATTCTTTTTACACAAACTAAGTGGCATTCTTTAGGATTGTTTTGATAACGGGCACACACGTAAACTGCGTACATAATATCAGGACGCGAGGCCGTAAGGTATAGTAAGCTTCCTATCATACTACGATACAAAGTAGGATCTATGTATTTACCACTCTCATCTTTAGATAGTTTGACCGTAGTACTCATGGGAGTTTTAGCTTCTTTGGCACTTTCAAGACCAAAATTTTTTATAATCTCTGAAGCATATTTCGATTGCGACACAAATAAACCATCTGAATTCTGTTTGACTTGAAGACCCAAGAAAAATTATAACTCCCCCATAAGAGACATTTGAAATTCTTTATGCATAATTTTAGAAAAAGATTTAACTTCTGAAGGGGAAGTGGATCCAAAAATGATATCGTCAACATAGACTTAAGCTATAAGGATATCTTTGTCAAAATGTTTGACAAAAAGGGTTTGATCATTTCCACCATATTAAAACCTTTGTCTAAGAGAAAGTTGGAAAGACGCTCATACCAGGCTCTTGGCACTTGTTTAAGACCATACAAAGCCTTTTTAAGACGATAAACATGGTTTGGATACTGAGGGTCAATAAACCCTTTGGGTTGTTCAACATAGGTCTTTTCAGTCAAGATTCCATTAAGAAAGAATGATTTTACATCCATTTGGTAAAGCGTAAAATGCAAGTAACATACTATTGCAAAGAGAAGACGAACAGATTATAAGCGAGTAAGAGGTGCAAAAGTCTCGTTAAAATCTATTCCTTCAATTTGAGAGTATCCTTGAGCCACTAATCTGGCTTTGTTTCTAATGATTATCCCACTTTCATCAGATTTATTTCTAAATATCCAACGTGTGGCAATAACCTTTTTATGAACATGCCTAGGTACAAGATACCAAACATCATGAACGACAAATTGAATAAGTTCTTCCTCCATGGCAGAAATCCAATAAGGGTCATTTAATGCTTCATTTACATTCTTTGGTTCCAGAAGGGAAACAAAACATGCATAATGAGCATAGTTTCTTAATTGAGATCTTGTACGTACAGGCTCACTAGGGTTACCAACAACGTTATCTATGGTGTTTCAATTGGTAAAGAATCATCTATTTCTGGAGAGTCATTTTTTAAAACATTTTCAGACTCTTCCACAATAGTTAGTTCTCCAGTCTTACTCTCAACAGTAGTGTCACTTATAATAATGTTTATGGATTCCATTAAGGTCTTTGTACGAAGATTATAGACACGGTATGCTCTACTATCAAGAGAATATCCTAGAAAGATAGCTTTATCTCCACGAGTCTCGAATTTGGATAAGTGTTCTCTGTCTTTGCAGACATAACACGTACTACCAAAGGTTCTAAGGTATTTAAAATTGGCCTTTTTCCCATACCATAGTTCGTAAGGAGTTTGTTTAGAATTCTTCCTAAGATAGACCCTATTGATAATGTGACAAGCAGTGCGAATAGATTCTACCCAAAAATACTTAGGTAAACACTTGGCATGAATCATAACACGTGCCATCTCTTGAAAAGTACGATTCTTTCTCGCAGTAATTCCATTTTATTGAGCAGTCTTAGGAGCACTAAATTCATGTTTGCAACCATTATAGTCATAATACTCTATAATACCAATATCTATGAATTCTTCAACTCTATCACTACGAATTCTATTTACTTGACTGTCCTTCTCATTTTCAATCCGAAGTAGAATTTTTAAAAAGGTTTGGAAAGTGTCAGACTTTTGTTTTAAGAAGGACACCCAAGTAAACCTGGTGAAGTCATCAACCATAACAAGAATGTAACTGTGTCCACATAGACTCACAGTACGAGAAGGACCCATTAGGTCCATATGGATGAGCTCCAAGGGTTTAAAGGTAAGGATATATTTATTTTTCTTATGAGGTGCCTTAACAATTTTTCCTTCCTGACAAGGTCCATATATATTGCTAAAAATAGGTTTGATCTTTGGAATTCCTCTAACTATTTCTAATGAAGACAATCTACTAAGGTTATCGTAATTTATGTCACTCATTCGATTATGCCATATTTCATTGTCATCTATTCTGGCAATATTACACACCTCAGTACTGTTCTGGACAGTATAACAATTGTCAGGAGTCCTGAGTCCTGTAATTATGCACTCACCTTTTTCATTTAAAATTTTGCAATTATTCTTTGAAAAGGTGACAGTATGATTTGAGTCACAAAATTATGAGATACTAAGTAGATTAACCTTAAGACCTTTTACTAGAATAACATTTTCAAGAACAGGCATTCCTTCTTCTTGGAGTGTTCCTTTACCAATGATTTGAGATGATACACCATCACCAAAAATAAATTTTTCTCCAGCAAAGCTGGTTTTGTTTAAAAGTTTTGTATCATCCCCAGTCATATGATTTGAACACCCAGAGTCAAAATACCAACCAGAGGGAGTGTGTTCAGCTTTTAAGGTAGTAATCACAATGTTACACTTCATCTGGGGCAATAGCTCATCTTTTTTAACCCAAATAGCTCTTGTCTTTGTTTTGCGCATATTTTCTCTAATTAGATAAAATTTGCGAGCATTAGATTTTTGTTGAAAAATATTTGGTGCATGCATTTTAGTTTTATGAAGCATATGAGCATTTGGTTTAGGAAAGTATCTAGGAGTCCTTCTTGTAAATGATCTTTTAGGTTTGGTCTTTCTCTTTCTATAGTTACAGTTTTTAACTGGTTGTCCAAGCAGAACATAATTGTTACGACTTCTCCTAGAGTAGTTAAAGTTCTGGTATAAAGGAGTATTACAGACAGACTTTACTAAACGTCTAGAGTATCAACCTTCAAAATAATGACCCTATATGTCACAGTATGAGCAATATAGATTGCTTGAATAGGGTATCTCCTTAAGAAAGTCTCTAAACATAGGTTTCATGGGATTTTGAAGTTGAGCCTTATTCCTAGGGAGTACAGTTTGAAAAGCAGAAACACTCTTCCTAATCGGGGGCAGATGTATTTAGCCTTAGGTTGACTGTCACACTTAGAGTAATTAGATTCCCCAATATCAAACTTTTATTGTTTTTCATCAAACTCATCTTTTAGGGAATGAAAATCTAGGCAAGTTTCCATAGGTCTTTAACCACCTGACACGAACTTTATTGATTCAAAGTTTTTAGTTTGTGTCTCTAACTTTGGGCAAAATCCTATTCTAGTTCGATCATCAGAATTGGTTTTTGAGTGAGCAATAAAATCATCAAAACAGTTGGAATTATTTTCAAGCTTAGCAATTTTTTTAGAACAGTTGCCGTCTTTTCTTTAGCTTGATCCAATTCTAATAATGTCCCTTTATATTTTTTCTCCAGAGTTTCATTTATTTCAATCAAATTTTTTAATTTTTGATCAAAAATTTTGACTTCATTTTCATGAGTTAGACATTGGGTAGTATACTCTTTAGCGTTAAGTTTAACCATTAGACTAAGGTTTTCTAGTTTCTTAGTAATTTTTTTCACTATCTTTTCTAGTCTAGAGCTTTTCTTTACAGTTTTGGCATAAAGTGTGTGAACTCAGGTAGGTCTTCAGTGTCCGAATCACTAAGTGTAGTGTGTGAAGTGACCCCTAAGGATTCAATTCTTGAACTCAAACACACATTGACATCGTCATTATCGCTTTCCCTTTGACTCACACACACCACTGTAGAACTAGCAATGTTCTCAGAAATTAAAGCCTCTAAACCAGTAGCAGCATGATTCATAACAACATAAGTAGAGCTATTATCATCATTCTCATACAAAGGCACCTTCTTATCATCATTATAGATTATCTTGTCAAAGATGGACATGCTAGGATCAAAACATCAGATGACTCAGGTTCCTCATTGTCAGAGTCACTTGAATCATCCCATGTCTTGCAAATGTTGGCCCTAGTATGTTTATTGGTCGTGTTCAGTTTAACTCTACAGTCTTGTGCTATGTGACCCAATTTTCCACACCTAAAGCTTTCAATATTCTTAAAGTCTTTGTTAGGTCTCGTATGAATGTCCTTGTGAGGTTTGTCTTGACCTTTCTCATGAGGTTTATGATTATACTGAGTTGGATAATTTGGCTTGCCTTGTCTGGTTGCCATTTTATTTCTAACTTTAAAAATTTCCTTAAACTATTTTGACATCAAGGCAATTTGATTATCCAAACTATCTATATCACATTCCTCATCAGAGTCATTATTAGGAATATAAGCTCAGGTTTCATCAGCTTAGAAGAAAAACTCAAATTGGAACTAGTCTATTTCCTATGGTACTGGGTCAATTATTTCATAAATTCTAATTCCATTTCCACAGTTCTCAGTTTACTACTGAGTAATTCAGGAGTGAGATTTTGATCACTCATTTACTTAATAGCATATCTTTTGTTATCAAATTTATGTGGTAATGATGTTAGAATTTTAGAGACAACTTCATATCTATCATAAGTTATCCCATTAGCATGCAATTTGGTCACAATGTCAGTCGATTTCATGTAAAAGTCATTAAAAGATTCACAGTCTGACATAATTAAAGAGTTATACTATTGGACAAGCATCTGTGTTTTAGGAGCCTTAACTCTAGTGTCACCTTCATATGCAGTAATCAGTGTATCCCAAGCTTCCTTAGAAGTGGCGCAAGATGAGATCCTTTTTAACTCATGTTCATTTATAGACATAAAAATGGAATTATTTCCTTTATTATTGTTTCAAGAAACTTGCTTCTCTTCTTGAGTGAATTCACTTAATACTTTCTTAATCCTCTCATTACTTCCTTCAGTGGTTGGTTTAGTAGGATAAGTATAACCATTTTCAACAATATCCCAGACATCATATCCTAAGGTTCTTGTATGAAAGCAACCATCCTTACTTTCCAGTAAGCAAAGTCGTTTCCATTAAAGAGAGCAGGTCTGGTCAAGTTACCAAATCTTTCATTTTTCTCGTCCATTGTTTGATTTTAAGAAAACAATTTCAGAAACACAAGATCTTTAAAGAAAATTTCCAAAGCTCTAATACCAATTGAAAAAGATGTTACTTAGGCCGTTTAATACAAGATTAAACTATTGAAGTAACTCCGAACTGTTTTTTGAAGAAACTCTTTTCTTTAAATCAAAATAGATTAATCACAAGATGTGTTTAATAAAACATGCACGAGATTTGTTCAAGATTTTATAATAGGTTTCAAAAATCAGTTTAAATCCATTAAACTCAGCACAACCACAAGAATGAGATGAGGAGATGTAGAAAGATTAAGGAGAAGGCATTTTTAATGTGGTAAAACCCCACCCAACTGAGGAAACATCCACGGTGACTTCTAAGTCACAAACCAAAAATACATTAAAAAAAAATATACAAGTTACAAACTATTTAACACATGCAAACTAATCAGACCTATACAAGTTTAGAAATGTACCCACTAGTTTGTTCTAACTTTTCTGTAATTCTGAAGTTGATGTGGCTTTCCCAGTTTGCTAACTTCTCCACTTTGTTCCGGTCTTTACGTCGACTCCTGTTAATTCAAGATCTTATGGACAACACTTATGTGTTTTAGTGTGTCAAGTGTTTTGTGAAAGTGATCTAACACATGCATGCACACACGCACACTTATTTATACAAACAGTTCTATCAAATTACATAACAGATCTATATGAAGTAAGGTTTTCAGTTTCTCTCTTCTTAGGAAACAAAAGGCTTTATTTAACCTTTCAAATAATCCCAAAATCCAAGGCTACCTTGCTCGAAAGACGGTTCAAGGTCTTAATCAATTTCAGAGGGTTTTGAAAATATTTTTGAAATTGAAAACCGCCAATTGCGATTCCAACTAGGTCAATAGTCTTGTTTCATAAGAACTAGCAACATAAAATATATTTGTTAATTCTAACGTTTTGAAAAATATTTACAGAACAGTAATCAACAAATGCAATTTTTCAAGAGGAGAAACTAAAATATGCAGATCTAAGTGTAATATGACATGCAATAATCAGATCTACAGTTTCTATGAAAGAGAAATAGAGATCTAACATGAAATGTCTAAGTTGGAAATAAGATCACGAACTCAGAGGATAAAACTCTTTAAACAACCTTCAAACCCCCACCAACAACACTCTCAAACACACAGGTATAGTGTTTGGTAAAAACTATTTTGGAGAAATGAGTTTAGGGTTCGAAAACGAAATAGGGTTTCTTTCTCTATCTGGTTTCTCTCTATCTTTTCTTTCTCTCTCTTATCTCTTCTCCCTTCTCTCTCTATTTTGACGAACTGACAAAAGTCCCCAAATACTGAGGGTAAGACTCCTTATATAGTAGGCTAGGAAGGTTCAAGAAGGTTGATGCAAATCTAAAGGCTGAGAATTGTTATTGGCCCTTTGACTTTGATCCTACAGTTTAACATTAGCGGTGAATTAAACAATTATTGATTGGTCTAGAGAGGTTCACAGGGATTGAGTTAGGATGCATGCAGAACGTTGATAAAAGAGATCCAAGGATTGATAAGGTGTACGAGTTATGAGTCCACTAACAAACACAAATCAGACTATTGTGCAAGAGACAAGTGTAAGGCCCACATGAACACTCACACGCGTGATTTAAAAATAATTACACACGCACCCTCAAGTCTCAAGCGCATTCCGATCCTCACCAACTCAACTTTCAGGTATGAAAACATAAAACTAGTAATTACAAAATGACCCCAAAGGTTTTATAAACCAAGTTTTAATTTAAAAAAAAATTCATTTAAAAATTATTAAAAATTCCCAAAAAATAATTAAAATCAGTATTAAACACATACAACTCACACACAATCAAATAATGCAATATATGAACAATGTATGCAACCCTAGTGTGTGTGATTGAGATTTAAACCTACAATTGAATCAAGTGTGGCTTAAGAAGAAGATTTTGTGGCTCTTTTGTATCTAGGGAATGGGACTCTAATTTTATCACAATTTTCAAACTAGATGAGCACTTATACAATGTAGACTCAAGTGAGTCAAGAGTATAAGGTGCTTCATTTGGACAATGAAGTAGGCCCTCGTTCGTTACCCAAAAGATTAGCCATAAAAAGTCGTGAAAAAATCATCCCTTTGCAACCCAATTTGAGCCTAATAAATTTTTTCCTTAACATTTGATAACCCAAAAAACCCAATTAGCCCGGAATTGTGAAAATCGAATATTCATCAAATAAAGTTCGAAAAGTGCATAAAAAGGGCCAAGAAAAAAAATAGAAAAATGCTCATCAAAAATAGCAAGAAAAGAAAAGTGTGATGAATTAGAAAAATAGAAAAAAAATAGAAAAAGATGAAAAAATGAGCAAAAGCCCAGAAAAGCACTAACAGTCATCATAGGAATATTTTTCCACTTCGAAATTTCCCTATCATTTTCATTTTACCCAAATACACCTTATAACCCAAAAAAGTCCTCACCGAGTCCATATTGCGAAACTGAGTACCGCGTGGAGAGCTAAGGCACAAAAGATAATAAAAGAGATTAAAATAGTGTGACTAAGAGGTGGTGTTTCCCATTTCTCAATGACTATATCCCGATGATGAGATCTTTTCTCCTAAAATATTTCCGTCTTTCAAAATAGTGTTCGTGAATTTGTGTCCATCATATTTACTCTTTTTATCACGCATACCGAGAGAATAGCCACATTTCGAGTGATTCATTTTTGAGAGTATTCCGTGAGCATTTGAATCAAAAATGAATTTTTGAAAAAGTAATGTAATGATCAATCGGTGAAAATTAGCGGTTAAATTTATGGCTTCACACACACACTATAGTTTGAGACTCTTGAATATAAATTTGTGGTGATTATTTTTCGAAAGGTTTAAATTATACAATTTTTAAGTATTTTGATTTTTTTAAGTGCGTAGGAAGAAACGACGTCCAAATCCGAGTTCCGGTGAAGAAGATATGACCGGTTTAAGATGAGAGAAGTCAAGAAAAGAGTTATGGATGAAAAACTAGAGCGATTTGAACCTATTAAGAATAAAAGTTCCGGACCAGTTGGCAGCTAGATCTCTGAATAAAAAATAAGGGTGATCTGTAACTATTAAAATTAAAGGGTTCGGAACGCCTCTGCGTAGATGCCTGACTCAAATAAGGGGGTGATCCGGACCGCTCAGTCCCGCCGATCCGGACCGCTTTGGATTTTCTCATAATTTCATTTTTTAAGAATTTTATGATTAGCTCGATATCTTGTAAATTTCGGAGACTATTTATTCTAAGTTGTTACACAATATTAGGGGTTCAAAAAATTAGGCTTCCAGCAGTAGTAGAGGGCTTTTGTAATTAAAACCTCTAGTTTTGTAAAAGAGTGAAGTTTGAAGTTTTATTTCTGGAATTTCTTCAATACAAGTAATATTTTTCCTTTAATCCTTCAGTTTTACTTTGATTAGTTATTTGATTTGATTCAGCACGTTCTTTTTCCCCATTCTCCATATAGTATGATGTTTTGTTTTTCAAAGATTGTGTTTTTAATTAGTTTAGTTATGTTCGGCTAAGTTTTTAAGGGTTGGGGTGCATGAACCCAACCCTATGCAATTCATCATAATGGGAAATAAGTTTTTGAATTAAAATCTTAAAGGGAGCGTGTTGTGCAACTATCGCAACGTTCGTAAGACTTTTGATTTCATTTGCCCTAAGTAACCGGGATACTTAAAAGTGCGAAGTGCGTGTTAGTTGATGTGATACCGCTTTATTCTTGCCTTTGATTTCGTATGATGCGGGCTTCATTCCTTCATATACGTAATGCTTAGGATTAATAACTCCTGAGTTTGTTTAAAGTTTTAATTCTAAAATCTAGTATCCCGCTAGGTGAATTACCAGGGTGTGGGGGATTGTAACCCGACCTATTATTTTCATTCGTAGTTAATTCTTCCATATAATTACCATTTGTTCTTAGGTTAGATAGACTAGTTGCATTTCAATAACATTTAATTTAGTTGTAGTTAATTTAAATCTGGATTTAGTTCGTAGATATACTCCCATTTAAACTATCTTTTCATTTCTTTTTAGAGCAAGTTAGGATTCTCTATCTCTCTAATGTCGTCACGTCTCCACGTACTATTTACCTAAGGATCAATACCCTGTCTTATCGGGTTTATTACTTCCGTGACCTATTTTCACTTGAACTGTAATTAGCACACACTTTAGACACAAATTGAGTCGCGTCAGAGAACCTCTGGCACTTATCACATTTCTTTGCACAAGTTGTACAATTTGCCCTTATGGTCGGCCAGTAGTATCCCTATGTGTTCATTCGTTGTAGTAATGTTCTTCCTGCCACATGAGCTCCATAAGATCCCTCATGAACTTCTTTTATCATATCTTGAACCTCCAGCACATACCTCGCCACTTTATACTTAAGCTTTTTGGCCTTAATTGGATCTGCAGGCATAATTCCTTCTTCAATATAAGCTCTGATAAGATCCATCCAGGAAGGTCCCATGTCTACTACAATGAAATTAATCATCAAGTCTTAATCAATACTCCTATTGGCCAAAATTTCAACGGGAATGGTTCTCCTGAGTTTAATTTTGGTTGTTGATGATAGACGAGCATATGCATCAGCCCGGGCATTGTCCAATCTTGGAATCCTGCTCATCCGAACAGCTGGTAATTTCACTATAACTTACATTTCTTTGGCGAGGTACCTTGTCATTAATTCTCCTTTGCCTCCATAAAATTTAAAATCTGATTAAACACCAACCACAATGGTATGCGCTTAGAAGTAAGGCTTCATACGTTTGGATGCCTTTATAAATGCCAAAGAAAGTTTCTCCAGTTAGGGATATCTGACTTCTGCTCCTCGGAAGGCCTTGCTAGTGCAGTAGATTAGTTTTTGAATTCCATTCGTACCAAAGCAAAACTTACAGCCGAATCAAAAACGACTAAGTACAAATACAATTTATTTTTCCCAAAACTAGTCGGGAGAGCAAGGGGGTAATCCCAGATACTTTTTGTACTCCAGAAAAGCTTTCTAGCACTCTTCGTTCCATGAAAAATTCTTCCTTGGCACTTTAAAGAATGTAAACACCTATCGATAGCTCGGTATACGAATCTATTCAGAGCTGCTACTCGCCCAGTGAGCCTTTGCATATCCTTCTTATAGGTCGGGGACTGCATTTCAATCAACACCTTGATCTTGTCAGGATTAGCCTCAATTCCCCTCTGATTCACTATGTACTCGAGAAACATGCCTTCCTGGACACTGAACACACATTTTGTCGAATTCAGCTTCATCTGGTGCTTCTCCAACTGATCAATAGTTTGGCAGAGGTCGACAATATGATCAGAGGCTATATTTCTCTTCGTCAGTATGTCATCTATGTACACCTCCATATTCTTGCCTATCTGTTCCTCAAAGACTTTATTCACAAACCTCTGGTAGGTAGTGCCTGTATTTTTTGGACCAAATAAATATAGCAATAAGTTCCTCGAGGAGTAATGAAAGAAGTGCTTTCCCTATCTTCTGACTTTATTTTAATCTGGTTAATACCAGAATAAGCATCCATAAAACTCAATAGCTCATGTCCTGGCGTAGAATCAATGAGCTGATCAATCCTGGGTAAAGGAAAATGGTCATTTGGGCAGACTTTATTCAAATCGGTGAAATTCACACACATTCTCCATTTATTGTTTTTCTTATTAGCCATAACGACGTTGGCCAATCAGTCTAGATATTTCATGTCGTCAATGAATAAAGCTTTTTAGAGCATTTCAACCTCCTCCTGGATAGCCTGGTTCTTCTCGGGGCTAAACACTATACGCCTTTGCTTTACTAGTTTGGCCTCCTTGTTAACGTTGAGTTCATAGAAAAGGAAATTAAGGTCAAATCCAGGAATATCCTCGAGACTCTAAGCGAACAGGTGCTTTTTTTGTCTAAGAAATGTTACCATCCACTGTTTAAGAACAAGGATTCAGTGTTGAACCTATCTGTGTAGTCCGATCTGGCTTGTCATCGTCCAGGATGATATTCTCTGTTGCTTCTACAATCTGACATTTAACCAGCTTTGTCTCCTCTATTGGATCTAAGGTTTCAACCTCGAACTCGCAATTGGGCTCAGTGGTGTCCACTTGGTAAGTGGTGGTCTTCTTCTTCAATTCATTCAAGTCTTCTTACTCGACAGAGGAGTAATAACATACTCTAGCTACCTATTGATCACCTTTTATCACACCTACACCAAAGTTGATCAATAATTTCAAGCATTGATGGACTGTGAAAGGTACAGCTTCGAACTTCTTTAATCCTACTCTACCCATGATCATACTGTAAGCGGAGGGAACATTCTTGTCTATTATGAAAAAATGGATTTTCTCTGTCCGACTTGCTGTCCATATTTTGTTCAACACTTCTAACTTGATTGTGCCCAGGGGATATACTTTTTCTCTAGAGAAGCCTATAAGGGGCCTGTGATAAGGTTCTAATTGGCTAAGTTTCAGGTCCAAATTGTCAAATCAAGGATTAAACATGATGTCCGTTGAGCTCTTGTTATTACTCTAGAAATAATTATGTCTTGCATTCTAAACTTGAATACTAGGGGATCGTTATGGGGATACAGTACTCTGGAGAGGTCATTTTTGGAAAAACCAATCACCAGCTTGTCTTTGTTGACCTTCCTTGGCCAGGTTAATCCTCTGAATATAAGAATAAGCATGGGCCTCATTAAGGTAAGCTTTTCTTTCGGTAGTATGATCTCCTCCCCCAGCATCTCCTTCTGTAATCATTTGATAATTAAAATATTTAAAACTAAGCATAAATACATCATGTTCCGGTTGCCTGGGTTTCTTGGGTAGATCGGGATCATCTTCATGTGCGTCTTCATGAGTTCTCTTTTTCTCATCCCTAGGCTTGATTGGATATTTTAACCTTCGCCAAGATGCTCTGTCATCTTACCGATCAACAAACTTGTATAATTTTCCTCGACAAATGAGGGTTTTTATCTCATTCTGTAGCATAACACATCAATATGTCGTATTCCCATGGTCCTTGTGAAAGTCACAGTACTTGGATCTATCCCTCTTTCCAGCAGGTGCTTGTAGCTTCTCAGGCCAACGTACCGCCTTGTTATGCTTAATTTCCTCCAAAACACGATGAATGCCCATCGTTAATGGAGTGTAATTATTGTATTTCATGAGCCTGTTGTGAATATTTTTTTGCTTTGAATCCTTCTGCTCCTTGTGTTCCTTCTGCTCTTTTTTTTTCAATTTTTCCCTCAAAATTTATGCCTAAGCTTTATTTTGCTGCCATGGCTTCCACGACGTTCATTATTTTTGCTTATTTAGCCATTAATTTGGTCATAGTCTGGGGAGGATCTTTGGAAAGTGTGTAGTAAGGCTTCTCGAGAAGCAATCCACTCATAAGGACTGTAATAGATGTTTTTTCTTCATAATCAGTAACCTCCAACTTCTCATTATTGAAGTGAGTAATATAGTCCTTTATACTTTCTCCTACCCATTGCCTCATACTTAGTAGGTGAGCTACTTTTTTTATCGGCTTGGCTCCAAAGCAGAATTTGCCAATAAACAGCTCGGTAAGCTGGTTGAATTTAGAATTTATCCCCGAGGAAGGTTATTCTACCAAATCTGAGTAGGATCTGTGATTGTTCCTGAGAATGCCCTGCATCTCATTTCAATGGGGACAGTATAAATATCAGTTGTTGCTTGGTACTGCTCTATATGAAGAACAGGATATGTCTTCCCATCATACTTGGGAGTGACCATAAGAGCTTTGAACTTTAAATGAGTAGGAAAATCCATAATAGCTTGTACAAAAGGATATCCTTTCACAAAACTTCATTCTAAAGGGTTCTTTTCCTTCACCATTTCTCCCAACCTATATTCCAATCATTGAATAGAGCCCTTCCATGCATTATTGCCAGCATCAGATTTATACGGTGCAGCTCGACTGTTCTGACCAACTGTTTGTGCTGAGTTATCTTTTTATGAGGTCTGATCGGCATCGACAGATCGTCGGTCGCCTAATCTGGATTGGTATGAGCCCTCACATTGATCTACTAGTCGTTGAGTCTTCCCCGATAATGCCCTAGGAATATTCTATTCCCTCTAGGTCCCAAACGATCAAAGGGAGATTCTCTTCTCAACCTTTCTAAAAAACTTAATCTTTCAGGAGTAAAGGATAGCTCATCATAAGGCTCTGAATTCCTAAGAGAATAACTTGTTCCTCGACGGTAGGATGGGTCCCTATTAGTCCTGGATTGGCTATTCCTACGGGTTCTTGGAGGCGGTGGTGGCATATTCCTATTCCTATGAATAGATAAGGCGGGAGATCCAAATTGTAGTGTTTGGGATAATTGCCTGATCTTATCCTGTATAGCCTTCTGTCCTCTGGAAAGACTAGCCAAAATTCCAATTAGATCATTATTTATTGAAGAAACAGAGGGAATAGGCGAATTGCCATCGTTTCTCCCACTAGATTCGAGAATGTCAGCCATTTGCAAAATACTGGTGAATGAATGAGTGAAAACGTTTAGAAATACGTTCCCACAGACGATGCCAATTTGTTGATGTAAAAACTATAATAGATCTAACTCTTAATCACAAATAAATATGAGTAAGTAAAAGAAAGAGATAAAAAGATTTTTAAAGTGGTTCGGCTATGGAGAAAAGCCTACATCCACTGTGCTTCGTATTGCCTTGTGTTTGCCTTTCGATCACTTGCCCTTGATGAAGGGATCACAGTGTATTTATAACCATGTAGGGAGATAAAGAGATGGAATATTAAAGGATGGAATGCCTTTATAAATTAGGCATTTACATCAGTACATAATGTCCACAATGTTTCTGGTTATTAACGCTTTCCTGATAAAGTTGGTCGGGCTTCCTGGTGTTGGTCGGGCATCCTAGTGTTGGTCAGCGAAGCCATTGCTTGATGACTAGGATTCTTACCATAAAAGATGACATGTTTTCACATCTGATTGGTCCACATGAGTGGGTTATTTTTGGTATCAACAATCAGTTTGAACCTGGTTATGTTGTTTATTTTTTTTCTTATTGAAATCAGTTAAGAATTGTTCATTTAGTAAATTATCTTCATTAAAAGCTTGATTATAATCAAGACAATTAATGTAAGGCACAACAAAAGGGTTTGCAGGACTCTTAAAGAATATTTCTAGGCCAGTATATCTTCTTATCAGCAGGGTCATACCTTAGTTCAGGGAACCCACAAAAGGGGAAATAATCACCCTCCTTAACAAACCTCTTATACAAGGAGTCTCTTGAGATTGTATTTTTACTTTTGGGGATTCTTTTCAGATTAGGCCCACGGAGTGCCTGGAGTTCTGTTGATGATGGTTGGTTTCCCGGGCCGAATGGGGGAAAGGCTTCCTTTAGGACTATCGGTTCGAGAATTCCCTGTTGGCATTGATCGACCTACTACCATTCTAGGCATGAAGTGCATGTTCTTAAATATCTGGATCACGTTGATATTTCCATAAGGGTTGTGCTCTGAACACACTTGGTCTTTGAAATTTTCCCCAACTAGGACAAGAAGTGGGTCGATCTTAAAACCAGATAGAAATATTTCACTAGCCTGATAAATTTTTAGTATTGGGTTACTAGTGCTAGTACCATCTTAAATATCATCATCCCTAAGAATTATGATGACTTGACCATTCGTGAAGAAATTTAATTTCTGATGGAGGGAATAAGACACCCCTCGGATGTTGTGGAGTCATGGGCGACTAAGGAGTAGGTTATAACAAGCAGGTACATCAATGACCTAAAATTCTGTCAATTGGGTGGATAGGGTCAACCCCTAGTATAATATTTATGGAACCCATAACTTCTCAACGAGTATTGTCATAAGCATGCATGGAGGTAGATGTTGGAGTGAGATTAATAACTTTTATCCGCTAATAATTAAGGGTTCTGAGTAGGTAGACATTAAGGGACAATCCATTATCTACAAGTTCTAAGGGAACTATCTTTCCTGTAACTTCGACAGAGATGTTGAGGGTATAGCTGTGATCAGGACCAATCTTTGAAATATCTTCTACAGAGAAGTATAGGAGTCTGGTAGTGGTCAGGGATCCGATTATTTGCACTGCTTTTTCAGGGGTGGTAGCGTGAGGAATCGTGGTTCTTATGAGGAGTTATATCAAGGCATTTTTATGCAACTGTGAGAACATGAAAAGCCCCATAAGGTGATGTTGGCTTGAGTCTTTTTTATCTGGTCAAGGACTTTGCTTTCTTCAACTGTCATTTTTGGCATTGGGAGCCCTTTGACGACTCCCTCTCCCTAATCTATTTTAGCTGACTGAGGACTTAGATCTTTGTAATGTCGCTCGAATCGGGTCATGTGGTTAACAGAGGTAGGGATTAATAAGAACACCGTGTCTTCATATACTTCGGGTGTAATGGATACTTTTGTTAACCCCTAGCAACTCTTTAAAGGAAATAATCGCACACAAAGAAGCTACTAAACTGACGTCTATACACTTTGATTCATTATTTGATCTATCAAAATCGTCCCCCATCCGGTGGCAATGCTGTCATATTTCCATACAAAATTAATGCACTCAACAACCTCCACGACTTCATCATACAGGTTTCCCACTCAATAGGGACTAGGCACTCTAGGAGTTTCAGGATCATGAGCAACTCAGAGATGTAGCATATCTCTCTTTTTTAGAGGAATATATTGAACATGACCTGCATAATATTATCTAGGTTGAATTCTTCTACAGACACAACCCATTCATCAGATTCTTATGCCTACCTTTGGTATTCTATAAACAAATAATTGAGCTTCTTAGAATTAATAGTCATTTCTGAGGGCAATTTTAGTCCAGACTTCCGAAGCTAGTTTAGAACTGTAGTGGTGTCCGAACTTTCGAAGAAATTTTAGTTCGAACTTTCGAAGCTAGATCACATTCTTGAGGTAAAAGAATTTATCAGTGGTGTGCCCAATGATTTGGTAGAAGTTGCAATGGGTGTCATGTTTGAAGTTTCTGGGAAGAGGATCTAATAACGGTAGGGATTTTAAGGGTTTAATGAGATTTCAAACAAGCAAGGCTTGGTATACTTTTGATAGAGGAGCATAGAGTTTATTATACTCCTTTTTATATAGGGTTAGGATGACTTTTAGGAGTCCAAGAAGTGGCAGGATGAGATATGTTATTGATAGTTGAGACTAATGTGCTAACTGTCTTATCGTACTTTCGTAGTATGAACTGCCCAGTCATCTTTTTTAGTTCAGGCTCTACTTTATGGATTGAAATCCCTTATTTATTTTCTATCCCAGCCTCTCAAAAAGCTCTGAAGTGAGGGTAGTACTGACCTCTAATTGATACTCTAACTTAAGGCAATAAGTTCTTCTTTATCAGGCTTACATGTTCTTCTTATGATGGTCTATTGGTCATGGTAGCTGCTTTATCCCTCAACCTTTCGATGAAGATACTGATTAACTCCCCCCAGTTTTGTTTGAGAAGTTTTAAATCTCTGTGGGTGATTTCTAACTCTTCATTATACTTGTACTGTGACATGAACTCCCTGGCCACATTCTCTAAACTGTAGATTCTAGACACTTCGAGGGAAAGGAACCACCTGAGGCACTTTCCTTGAGGGTTTGCTAGAACATTTGGGCCATTATCTCTTATGTTTCCCCAAGGAGAGTCGTGACCTGATGATAGCTACATGGGTGCACAATTGGAGGCCTTTTACCTCCAAACTTCTTAATATCTGGAATTTTAAATTTCTCTGGTAATCTAGCCTTGGGATAGGTACACATATGAGTGTAGTCCATGTAGATACCTGAGATCTTAACCTGGTTTATTTTTTTAGATATTAACTTAATTTCCTCCTTAGCCTTGTTCAATTCTTCCTCCTTATGATCAACCGGCAGTGGTAGATTAGCCCCTAGTTGGGTAAGGTTTAATATCTATAACTGAGTTGGCGGCAGCCCATTAGCAGGTGGGGCATGCGGGGTATGATGATACTCTTCTGGAACCCATACTGGTTTAGGTGTGAGTGGAACTATGGCACGGTAAAGGAGTGTTTTGGGCTCGAAAGCCTCGGGAATCTGAACCCAGTGTCGCTATATTTCCTGGACTTTTGCTTGAAGGTTGTCAATCTTAACACTGAGATGGGCAAGGACTGCCATCAGGTCTGGTTGAGCATTTGTAGCCTAGTTAGTGTTCTCTATGAATAACTTTTAAAGGTATATCTCGAACTCATCGGAAGTAGCAGAGGAAACAGTAGATATTTGGAGTGCTTTGGCAGAAGATCGGAGCCAATAAGGAATCAGGCCAAAATCGGGGTATGCGATCACACCTGAGAGGAAAAAATGATTTTTGGGATTATTTTGAGGGAAAGAGGAATAGTTTTGGTAATTATGTCTTTCTTTATGGAAAGGGGAAAAATATTTTTGGTATATTTTAAAAACGGGGAGAAAGGAAAAATCCTCAACTTTTTACTATTATTAGGTTCCACTTGCATTATGTTTACCTAGGAGGAAAAAAAATGACGAACATGACCCGAGGCTGGGGAAAAGATAGCGTACATAATGCAAGACATGATTTGACTTGTTTCCAGAATCACGGATAGTCTCCTATTTTAAACATGGGTGAAATAGCACAAAAATATTGGTGGTAAGCCGACCTAGAATTTCGAGAGAGTTTCGCATTATAACCGACAAACTAGATATGTGTGTCCTATGGTAGACGCCTATACGAGGTTGATGTAATTTTTAGTTCAATGGAAAGGCTCCTCTTTTGGCATGGTTTCCATAATATACCTCTTGCCTATAAGGGCATTCATTTATCGATACATGTGGACACGCCATTTGATATACCTAAGTGTACGTAAATTGCCTCACGATATACCTCGCAAAGATGGTACGTGCGAGAGCGAATTCGATATACTCGACGTATGTAAATTGAGTTCCATGTTATATATCTCCCCTTATGAGTTTGGTCAAACGGTACGATGCGAAGGGAACCGTTCGATATACATCGAAGGTACTAGGCTAATGGAAGGTGGGAATCATATCACTTAGGTTAACCATGCCCAACAGGACCGACACCCATCATGAAGTGACCCCAGTAACAAAATTTTGGTCAATATTGCATTGTTTAAGTGATGTAGTGTGCAAGAATTCATGAGTCTTAATCTGTATTTTATAGAGTAGTTTACATATGCTAAGTGAGAAAAATACTACCACTATGAGGGAGAGCATAAGATATGCAACTAGCATAGGATAAAGGGGATAAGCATGGAGTGTAAAACTAGAAAGTATGTACATGGGGCATGGAGACTATACAAGGCATGGTGATAGATACAAGGCCTAGGAGAAATATGTGCAAAGTGAGAGAGTGACATGTGAATATGTGTGAGTGAAGAAAGTATGTGGATATATACAAGTGAGAGAAACGTGGAAGTATGTGCTAATGTGATTAAGCATGGATATCTACAAGTCGTGTGGAATGTGTGAGTAAGTAAGAACCTATATTCAAGTAAGGAGAATGTGAGAGTGTGTGCTAGTGTAACTAAACATGAATATCTACAAGTAATGTGTGAAACAAGTGAGTAAGAGTGAAATTATATACGAGTGAGAAGAATGTGAGTGTGTGTGTTAGCGTGACTAAACATGGATATCTACACGTGGTGTATGAAATATGGTGAATATATATAAGTGAGTGAAAAGTGAAACATGTGATAAGAAGACGATATATACATATGATGATAAAATATCATGGTAGATAGAAAGGTATATGATATGAATGAGGCATATATACAAGATGTAAGTATGAGACTAAGAAGAACATACAAGTGGAGGCATATGTACACACGTAGAAAGGGAAAAGAACAAAAGAAATAACACCCATGTGAAATAGAGTTTGGTCCTTAAAAAATAATCCCCAGTGGGGTCGCCACTATGGCCATCCATGTCAGATTCCTCCGACACGAGCCGGCCCTGAAATTGGAGGGGAAAGAAAATAGGATAAATCTCTATCTTCGTGCGTGAGGGGATTCGAGGATATATGAGTCCTCTTTTCGACTCTTGCATTGATCTTCGCGGGCTACCTCAGATATAAATGATCGTTGTCAAAAAGGTAGAAACATAAATAAATGGTGTAACACCCGCCCTTGCGACTTTGACCCTACCCGAGTGATTCTGTGACTTTATGTGACCTAATTAGGCTTTCGACCTTGTGAAATAAATTAGGGGTCGAATTTGGGTAATATAGTGGTCTTGGTGCAATTAATTGGAAGATGAATGTACTTAAAGGTAATATTTAGAAAATTCAGTGTCGTTCAAATGATTCTCGAAGTCGTTCGAACACAATTTAAATATCGTTTGAACGGTCTTCTAACAACCATCGAACGAGGCACCTCCGTATAGGAATGGCCACTCTCATTATAACCTCATTTGGAGTAGATTCGAACGAGATGTCTTTCTCGTTTGAAGTAGTGGAAGCCTGATTCGAACGAAATGAGAGTTTTAGTTCAAATAAGATCCATTCTCGTTCGAAAGAGACGCTCATAAATCAATTTTTATAGTTTGAAAAGCGATGTCAAAATGTGGACCGTTAGATGAAGACACGTGACGCGCTTCTGCAGCAGCATATAAATTCGTGAATAGGGTTTGGGGCATTTTAGGAATTTTGTCCCAAAGGGTTTTGGGATATTTGAGGAAGGTTAGGTCCATTTTGGGCTTATTTTAATCAAAATTCCCTCTTTCTCTCTCTCTCTCTCTCTATCACTTAAGAACTACACCTCCTCCTACCACTTCTACCACCCCAGCATCACCACCCCTCCACCCTAAACCACCATATTCACCTCACATTCCATCATATTTAAGCCTATAAAACCCATCTGCACCATTTATTAATCAATATGTAAATTCATGGAGTTGTTATTGGGGGTTTTCAAGAAGAAAAGTATAAGATTAATGGAGTTTGAACGGGGTATTGCTTGGAGCTTTCATGGAGACAAACTTGGTAGAGCTAGGAAACCTCTTTTAAGGCCACCTTACGAGTGGGAGGTTGCCATCTTCTTCTACATTTCATCCTACCATTGTTGGAGCTTCTTTGAGGTGGGTAAAACTCTACTCTTTAAGTTTCAGAATATATTTTCCTAGTATTTGGTCTTGTATGTAGGGTTTAAGAGTAGAATGCGTGAATAATTTGAGAAAATATTTCTTATGGTTGGTGTAAAATAGCTCATAAAGGATTTCAAGAATATTGAGTAAAGTGATATATTTCAAGAAAGATTGGTGTTAAACATTTTTATGGAATAAAAATGTTGAAATAATATTTATCTTATCAATGATATTTTATGAACAAATGTTTCAATGTTTTCTTACAAAATTTAGGATTTTCACAAAGATATGCATTTATTCAATTTTTCAAAGATAAAAAATATCTTTAGTATTGAAATTCATGTTATTGCAAATGTTATGAAATTTCTTGAATAAATCACGTGTTAACTCATTATTTGGATTTTTGGACTTAAAATCCCTCTTCCCATTTATATAAACATGTAGTATTTTAATGATAGGCATATAAACATGTTTAATGGGGATTTTAATGAGTTTTAACTTGAAAAAAATGGAAATTTTAGCCCTTAATGTGTGTGACAAAGTGTTGGAAATGTGATAAGTGTATGGCCTTAAGAATACACATGGTAATAAAGGAAAATGGCATTTTTCTTGTCAAGTAGTCTTAAAAATGTTCAATGATTTCTTAAAGAAATAAAGTGATGAAAAGTATGTTACTCTAAAGTGTTAAATTAAGTGTTTATGAATTAAAAACATTTGAGAAGTTGGTGTGTATAACTTAATAATATTTTTAGGAAAATAACAATTGTGAAGTGGAGGAAAATGTAAGTTTGAAAACAAATACGTAATGGTAATTTTACATAAAGAGGAACATTTTTATGAAATAAAATTTTTGGAAATGGTGTTACACAAATAGTCATAAGTGAAAGTGATTTTGGAATAAGATCAATGTAACTGTATAAAGGACAAGAAATGATGATTTCAATGTGTAACAGTAGGTGGGGTGGAACCCAGAGTTTTGGTTTCGGTCGCTAAAAAGTGGAATAATGTGGACATTTGAAAAATTAAAACACATTAATATGGACTCGAATGACAGCAGGAATAATTATGTAGGACCCGAAGCCCTGAGGTGAAAGACCCAAAATTACTAGCCAGAGCATATGGTAGCCTAGCCGGCGACGTGGAGCCCGTTAAAGTATGTGAATATTTGAAAGATTTTGAGAAAAGATAATACGAAAAGTGAAACATGTCAAGAAATGGGCTGTCTGGTGAATATAAGAAAACACAACCTAACTTGAATGAAATTGCTAAATGTTCTGATTGAAAGATAATGTGGACAAGTAATGTTAGAAATTGGATAATGTCCATGAAATAAAAGGAATGGTATAATGAAATGATTAAATGGGTGATTGAGCAACCTAACGAGGTTTAATCTATAATTAACGCTAGGGTGTGTATGAAAGGTTTTCAAGAAAAAACAGTATTTTCTAACACGAGCATGTGTGTGTTGAAAGGTGATTTTCTAGGAAAATACTAAAGAAAATTTAGTGTAAGTAAATGAGAAATATCGAGAAAGGAAGTGTCTTTGCTAAATGAAGTATAATTGTTTAAAATATTTAACCGGGTGTGTTAAATCGGGAAATAAATGTCAAGTCAAGTAAAAAGGGGACTCTTTTATAAGATTAAGGTGAATTAATCATAATAAATAACGTTTTAGAATAAAACGGGCTCATGCATTAATGTGGAAGTATGAAATAGGTACGAAGTAATGGCATGTGCACGTAGTTAACGTGTTAGAGTTCTTTTTTGCCGTTCGATTCTATATTGCATTATTGAATTTCCTAACTGGGCATTTGACTCATTCTCTCTTCTTTGTCACAACAGGTTATATGCGATTTTGTATTTTGAGGGCGTTCCTCAAATAAGCTTTCTTTTATTTTTATGTTAGTAGCTCTATATGCTTGGATTCCGAGGATGTTCCCAACGGGTCCCTCACGTAGTTTGACTTAAATTGGAATCGCATGTTAAATAAGTAAAACGTTAATTAAATAAAACTAGACTAGAAACATTATTTAGGTTGCCTTATTGTACTTCACAGCTAACATTTGTGTCGGACTAGGTTGACCACGGGTAACCCATTAATTTGGGTTGGGATGTTACAAATGGTATCAGAGCTCAAGGTTCAAGGTTCAAGGTTCCTTTAGGGAGTGACGTTGTGAGGGCGGTAGTGGATCTTTGACATTGTTATTGGTTTTAGGTTGGTCACGTTAGATTGGTGATAGTTGCGATTAATGTTCTCGATGGTGAAGTCAAGGAGATTAACACGACGGGCAATTTATTGCCAAGTGGCACGTGGCTAAGTTAATTTCCATTAATAGATTCCACCCTTATGATTTAGACATGTTGGCAATTTACGAGTGTCGATTCAAGTCAATAGTGGCGACACCGTAATTTATAGTATGATGTGCTTTTGTGTCAACCCTTGACTATGTGAAAGGTCAATTAAGATGTTAATAATGGTGAATAACGTCCATCGAATTAACGACATGAGTTGTTAAAAGTCAACTACGGAGATTAGGTGACTAAGGTTCCATGTATAAATGATATTGGATTTGTAATAAGGACGCATGAAGTTTCTTGATTAGGTGCTTATGGGTAGTTACTAACAAATACCTCGAAAATTACACACGCAAGGTCGTAAATATAGATCATACATTATATACGTCGTTAATTCTACTAGGTATAATAACAAGAATAACCCAATCGAATTTGATGCATAAAACCCATCACCGTAGGAAAGCAACCCATTGAAACCAAGGCGAGTTCCATTAATCACAACCTAATTTAAACTAGCTAGAAAGCATCATGAATGACATGTATTAAATGAAAGAAATAAATGGAAGTAATAAATAAAGCAAGTAAACCTAAATTAGAAACAAAGAAACTGATTAACAATGCTTGAAATAAAGAAATGGAAACTTAGATTGATGGAGAAGAAGATGAGTAATGTTCTTACACAACCTATATGGGCAAACAGTAGGAGAGAGAAATGTCACACCCAAAAGCTCCTCCAAACCCTAACCACCCTAAGAGAAATAAAACCTAAAACTAAGTAAAAGAATATATATATACAAAATAAACAAAAGGGTTCTATTTATAGTAAGTTACAAAAGAAATAAAAGAAAAAGGGAAAAGAAACTAAAAGAAAAGAGGCGCGCAAAAACTGCTATGACCGATCGACCGCGGCCAGGGGGCTGGTCGACCATAGTCCAAGGGTTAAAAGCCACTGCTTCCTTTGAAAGCCTATTTCCAATCATCGGTCGACCGGTGTGGCAGGACCGGTCGACCGATCCCCTATTTTTTGGGCTGCCTTGGTCTTCAAAAAGGGTGAAAAGGGTGCATACGAAATCAGTTATATCTTCTTCGTTCGAACTCCAAATGATGTGTCGTTCATGGTCACAGGAAGATAAATTGATGAAATACGATTCTGTGGAATCCCAGTGAGCCGAAGATGAAGTGTGAAATGTCTAAAATACCCCTGAAGTAGCATCTAATGATGAAACTTCTCCGAAATGTAATGAATCCTCACTTTAAGCGTTCCAATACCTACAAAAGCTTGATTAAGCCCTACAAGGCATAAATATATATCCAAAATCGAGGTTGTCTGGTTAACAAGCATAAATAATATAAAAAGTGAGAGAATGCGTAAAGATAACGGGCGTGCATATGCAATACTCGTGACTAATCAGTAATATTTAAAAAATCTAGTGTCATTCGAACGACGCCCAAAGTCGTTTGAACATGATTCAAATATCATTTGAATGAGATTCAAATCTCGTTTGAACGGTCTTCTAATGACCATCAAATAAGGCACCTCTGTATATGAATGGACACCCTCGTTTGAAGTACATTCGAACGAGATGACTTTATTGTTTGAACGAGTGGCAGCTTAGTTTGAATGAAATGGGAGTTATCATTCAAACGAGATCCATTATCATTCGAACGAGATGTTCAGAAATCAATTTTTGCAGTTTGAAAAGTGCTATCAAAATTTGGATCGTTGAATGAAGACACATGTCACGCTCCTACAGCAACAAATCAATTCATGAATAGGGTTTGGGGCATTTTAAGGATTTTTTCCCAAAGGGTTTTGGGTATTTGAGGAAGGAGCTCCACATCCTCCAACTACCTTCTAGCACCACATCCCCTCCACCCTAAACCACCATATTTAAGCCTATAAAACCCATTTGCACCATTTATTAATCAATATGTGAATTCATGGAGTTGTTATTGGGGGGTTTTGAAGAAGAAAAGTAAAAGATAAATGGAGATTGAACGGGGTATTGCTTGGAGATTTCATGGAGACAAGCTTGGTAGAGTTAGGTAACCTCTTTAAGGCCACCTTATGAGGTGGGAGGTTTCCATCTTCTTCTAAATTTAATCCTACCATTGTTGGAGCTTCTTTGAGGTGGGAAAAACTCTACTCTTTAAGTTTAAGAATCTATTTTCCTAGTGTTTGGTCTTGTGTGTAGGGTTTAAGAGTAGAATGCATGAATAATTTAAGAAAGTATTTCTTATGGAAAGGATTTCAAGAATATTGAGTAAAATGATATATTTCAAGAAAACTTGGTGTTAAACATACTTATGGAATAAAAATGTTGAAATAATGTTTATCTTGTCAAAGATATTTTATGAACAAATGTTTCAATATTTTCTTGTAAAATTTGGGATTTTCACAAAAATAGGCATTTTTTCAATTTTTGAAAGATAAAAAATGTCTTTAGTCTTGAAAAGCATGTTGTTGCAAATGTTATGAAATTTCTTGAATAAATCATGTGTTAAAATCATTATTAGGATTTTTGGACTCAAAATCCCTCTTCCCATTTATATAAACTTGTAGTACTTTGATGATAGGCAGATAAACAAGTTTAATGGAGGTTTAATGAGTTTTAACTTGAAATATAGAAAATGAAAATTTCAGCCCTTAATGTGTGTGACTAACTGTTGGACATGTAATAAGTGTATGGACTTAAGAGTAAAAATGATAATAATGGAAAATGGTATTTTTTTTGTCAAGTATTCTTCAAAATATTCAATGATTTCTTAGAGAAAGAAAGTGATGAAATAAAGATATTTTCAACTTGTAAAGTATGTTACTCTAAAGTGTTAAATTAAGTGTTTATGAGTTAAAAATATTTGAAAAGTTAGTGTTTATAACTTAATAATATTTTTGGAAAAATAACACTTGTGAAGTAAAGGAAAATGCAAGTTAGAAAATAGGTAATGGCAAATTTACATAAAGAGGAGCATTTTTATGAAATAAAAATGTTGGAAATGGTGTTACACAAATAGTCATAAGTGAAAGTGATTTTGGAATAAGATCAACGTAAGTGTGTAAAGGACAAGAAATGATGATTTCAAAGTGTAACACTAGGTGGGGTGGAACCCGGGGTTTTGGCTTCGACCAGTAAAAAGTGAAATAATATGTACATTTGAAAAATGTTAAAACACATTAATATGGATTCGGATGACAGCGAAAATAGTTATGAAGAGCATAAAGCCCTGGGGTGAAGGACCCAAAATTACTGGCCAGAGCATATCGTAGCATATCCGGCGATGTGGAGCCCGTTAAAGTATGCGAATATTTGGAAGATTCCGAGAAAAGATAATGAGAAAAGTGGAACATGTCAAGAAATGGGTTGTGCAGTGAATATAAGAGAAGACAACCTTGCTTGAATGAAATTGATAAATGTTTCGATTGAAATATAATGTGGACAAGTAATGTGAGAAATTGGCTAATGTCCATGAAATAAAATGAATGGTAAAGGGAAATTATTAAGTGAGTAATTGATCAACCTAACGAGGTTTAGCCCATAATTAATACAAGGGTGTGTATGAAAGGTTTTCAAGAAAATGAGTATTTTCTAACACGATCTGTACGTGTGTTGAAAGGTTATTTTCAAGAAAAATACTAAGGAAAATTTGGTGTAAGTAAATGAGACATCTCGAGAAAGCAAGTATCTTTGCCAAATAAAGTGTAATTGTTTAAAATATTTAACCGGATGCGTTAAATCTAGAAATAAATGTCAAGTCGAGTAAAAAGGGGAATCTTTTATAAGATTAAGGTGAATTAATCGGAATAAATAAAATTTTATAATAAAATGGTCTCATGCATTAATGTATAAGTACAAAAATAGGTACAAAGTAATTGCATGTGCACGTAGCTAACGTGTTAGATTCTCTTTTCTGCCGTTCGAGTCTATATTGCATTATTGTATTTTCCCACTGGGCATTCGACTTATTCCCTCCTCTTTATCATGGAAGGTTTTATGCAGTTTTGTATTTATGAGAGCGTTACTCAGGTAAGCTTTCTTTTATTTTTACATTAGTAGCTTTGTATTCTTGGATTCCGAGGATGCTTCCCACGAGTCCCTCACGTAGTTTCACTTAAATTGGAATTGAATGTTAAATAAGTGAAACGTTAATTAAATAAAACTAGACTAGCAATATTATTTAGCTTGCCTTATTGCACTTAACACCTAACTTTTGGTTCGGATCGAGTTGATCACGGGTAACCCATAAATTCGGGTCAAGGCATTACAAATGGAGTCGCCTGCCTATTTTTCTTAAAATAGGCAAAAGAAATATAGCTGTCCCAAGAGAACGACATCAAAAGACATACTGATGCATACAAAACCAAATGAATCAAGGGTCCGAGGACTAAGTTACAGAATGAAAAGGTGTTAGGCACCCATCCTACCCTTTCGATCTCTCATGGACTTTGATAATATTCTCCTTTTCGCCAAAAATGTGTGAACATGTGTGCGGTGTGAATAACAAGAGAAAAAAATCATTAGACTCGCGTCATGGGAAAGACGGAGCGGAATATCCTAAGGAGTGTACAAAAGAAATAACATAAAAATGTAATGTGAGTGTCCGTCAAATCACTATGAGGAAGTGAATGTGTATATCGAACGGAACACGAATATGTACTTGAAATAGTAATAAATACAAAAAAAAACATAAAATGAATAAAAGCAAAAATAGGACTTGAATCCCAAAATTGGCTCGGAACGTCTACATAGCCCTAAGGGCATCAAAGTCCGCGTAATTCGATAACACGCAAGGGTTAGGTTTAACCCATAAATCCTAATTTATAACTTTCTTTACTTTTTTTCGAAAATGTCCGCAAGTGTAGAAATCGTGAAAAATGAAGGAATTCTAATTTACGGTTTATACCCTCTTTTTAGCTTTTTTATATTTTATGTTAATAATATTTACGTATATAAAATAGTAAAAAGTTAGAATAGTTTTGATGTGGATAATTGAAATAAAGATGCATCAAAAGTGGAAAGAAAAAAGTAAACAACTACTAATCGAGTGAGATGTAAATGAATGAGGGTAAACCTTCTAGAGAACTTTAATTCTAATTTTACAATAGGGAGAAGCTGATTTTAGTAAGGTTGGATGGTGATGAGGTAAGGATGGAAAGTGGGGATAATAATGGATGAGAATGATGTAAGGAAATAGGGAGAATGTTTGCAAAAATAGAATTTCGACGCACTTATTTATAGGGGAATGCTCTCACTTCAAAATGGGACCTCCTAGGAGTGAGGTAACGATCTCCTTAAGTAGCAAAAAATTAGGGTTTCATGGGGGTGTCGATCAACATAATCCATGTCCTACCTATCGGCATAGCCCATGCCTTGCTGGCTAAGGAAAGTACACCCTGCCGATAGGCAGGAGGTCTAGGATGCCTATAGGCAGTTCATAACGGTCTTTTTAAAAAAAGGGGAATAAAATGAAAATTATAATTTCGAATCGTGCATGGATGGGATCGTTAGAAAGGTTATTCAGAGTAATGTAAGAATCCATTTATCCCCTCCCGAGTTCGAGAGTTGACCAAAGTCAAATGGGGCTCGAAAGCACCCGAGGGCCTCTAGACGGGGGGTCTCGAAGTAAAAAGGTAAGTACGCGCGAACCGTGAGTCCGATTCGCACAGGGTATGGACCTTTGAAAAGTATACTCAGATTTTTATGGGGTTTCAACCAGTTTCATTCCATTTAGAGAGTTAAACGAGGTCAAACAAGGCTCAAAAAGGCCCAATGGCCTTAAAATTAGGTCTCAAAGTAAAAAGGTGAGTATGCGCGAACTATGAGACCGATTTATGAACAGTATGCACTTTTGGAAATGGGATTCATATCCCTATAAGGTTTCAATCAGCTTCTCTCAGGTTAGGAAATTGAATGGGGTCAAACGGGGCCCAGAAGCGTTGGTGGCCTCTGGATCAAGGCTGGAGTAAAAAAGGTGAGTACGCGTGAATCGTGAGTCTGATTCGCATAAGGTATGGACCATTGGAAAGGGAATTCATAGACCTATGAGATTTCAATGAGTTTATCTCAAGGTGGAGAGTTTATCGAGGTAAAACGGGGCTCAAAAGATCCCAATGGCCTCTAGATCAGGGTTTAGAGTATGACCTATGGTCTTATGGTGGGAGGACGAGTGTTAGGGAACTAATGAGGTATTTAGAGGGTAATAATATGGGGTGTCTACAATGGGTGAGACCTTATACCGTGAATATCAAAATATGGGAAAATACAAGGAACAAGGGAACCTAAGCTAAATATAACTAGTTTGGCCTTATTTCTCTTTCACCTGCTCTTGATTGGCCGGACCCTTTCCGAGTCTGTAGCCTCCTTTTCTTGATTGGTTCCATCCTTTGCCTGTTCACTACTAGAAGCCTCTCCCTCCTCCTCATCTAACTTTAGAGGGGATCCTAAGTCATGCTCATTGAATAGTTCTCACTCAGAGGGGACCTCGTCCTTAGCCAATGTCGAGTCCCATCCTTTCTTGAAGCTGGACTTGCGAATGAAATTCACCCACTTCTTAGCATGACCAAAGTCATCATTGAACCCTTGGTCATATGCCTTGTCTTTGCTTACTAATGCTGCAGACAGACTCTAAGCATTCTCTTCGACAGCTTTCATCTGCTACTCATTTGTAGACTTTATCTTGGTCATATCTATCTCAGTGGCCTTTTTGTATATCTTAAAGGCCTTTCTAGAGGTCATGAAAACCTTTTGAGAATCTTACAAAGTGAGATAAAAATCATCACTATACTTTGACTCATTACCTCTCCTATCAAGAATATCAATGAAGTCTACAAAAAACTGCAAGGAAAAGGCAGATCACAAGTTAGTTCAACAGAAAAGTTCTAAGTAAAATATTCGACCGGAGTTTTAAGAATTACCAGAGATAGAGCCTGAGCGATGTGGGACACTAGCTAGTGGGTGGTCAGCCTGTCGGCCTGCTCCCTATCCATTTTCACAATATCCCCCCAGTACGGCGGGAACCAATTCAGGATTCTTAGCCACTGACATCATGGCGTGTCCCTTTCCTTTATTGGGGGTATCCACCTTCTCGAAAGTCACAATAGAAGTAGCAGTAGTAGCATGACTAGAGCTAGTCTTTCTCTTCTTTTAATATTGTATCTTATCAGGGAAATCTGAAGGTAACATAGGTGGACATTCCCCCGATCTACTTCCTCTTAGAAGGATGATCTCTTTGGGAAATTGGGATGTAAGAATCATCCAATAAAGTAGGGACTTTTCTTTTCGGTTCCATATCTTCTTCCGAGGTGGATGTGATCATGGCAAGAATGGAAGCAATGTCCAGAGATTCAAAGGAACCTAAAGTGGAATCATTTGAAGACCCTTCACTTCTAAAAAGGACCAAGAGTTTCGGTATTACGTCTACTAACCTAGCAATAAAAGAGGTGGTGGTATTCTTTTACTCTAGTAAAAATGATGCCAACGTGGGATTTTCATCACTAGTAGCTAAAGGTCTTCTCAAATTCCAAGCCTTGTTTAGCTCGACAAAGTTGACATGAACAGGGGTAGGCTCTTTTTTCTTAGAAGCTTTTGCACAGAACAAAGAAAGAAGAATGTTAAGCATAATTCATATAAGATTTGTTCTACTCAAAAAAAGAAAAAGTGTAAAATAATAATTGACCTATTTTGTGCCCTTTATTGGGAGTCTGAGACACCAGAAACCCCTATAGGGTGCACCACCGTTGGGAATTGGTGGATGCTTCCATTTCCTTTCAAGGAATCCATGGGACTAATAACCTTTATTTGAGTATAGAAGGTTTACAACCAGTAACATGTCTTACCTTCTCGCCTTCAGGTAGAAGGCTTCACCCATGAACACCAATATCTAATCAAGTTGAGATTGGTAAAACTCATTAATTTTGTGAACCCATTAATAATACTCCAAGTATTCAAAGTACATTGAGTGGGAACTGCTCTGATATACTCACAAAATTTAAAAATTAATTTGTTTGGGGAAAAAGTAATGTCGGCCTCAATAATGCATTGATTGTGCATCCAATAACCCCCTCTGCGTTATCACAGTCATTAGGTTGCTCAACACACTCTTTCACAAGCCAATTGGGGATGGAAAACCTCTTCCTAAATTCTCATATAGATCTCTCACTCACCACATAAAGAATTTTTCAGTTTCAAGAAAGGGAATGATGGAAAATATGAAAGAGCGGATAAATGAAGATGATTGCTTCAGAAAACTGCAAAAAAATAAGAAACAAGAGAAAGGGGAAAATTACAATTAGAGAAGAAGGTAAAAAGCTTTGAATGTTCTTGGATAATGAAGAAATGATGATGAAAAATAGCTGTAGGAAAGCCTTTGAAATTTTTGGTTTAACTTATAAGGCTTTTCATCATTTAGAATAAGACACGATGTGATGGATTCCATGCACATCCTTTCCTTTTAGCCTCCTTACCACCAAATTACCAGTGTACCCCTCAAAGATAGTGGAAAATTACAAGTGTAACCTCCAGGCTCAATGGGAAGATTAAATTTGATTCACATCTAAAAAATTACAAGTGATGATGCTCTTCTAGCTCAACTTCAACACGCAATCAAACATCACTACCGACCAACATCGAAATCGACCGGCAATCAAACCTCTCCACCCCATTCAGGTTGCAAAGCTTTAAGGGAAATTATGGGGGAATTTTCCATCCTAAGTGAAAAAGAAAACATGTGTCTGGACGCCTTGATAAATAATTATAGATTGAAGATAAGAACAAAAGGGTATCCAATCAGTGGAAATCTCGGACCTGGATCTACTCGACCAAATCACAACTGCATCCCAAGGTCATATAGTCCTACACGACCCATTATCTTTTTGTTCTCTATAAATGTAACCCTCACCCCTGGTAAAAAGGGCATGTAATTCCTGTTATTATGCTAGTTGATCAATAGAAAGAGAGGTAATTACCCCTAGACGTAGGCACATTAACGAACCACGCACATTTTGTGTTGTGTGATTTTCCTTTAATTCTCGACATTATTTGCTGGGAATCAATGTTAGTAGGAATTTACCACCTGAAATAGGCATAAAAGAAACCAAAATACAATATCACATGCAAGAGATCATATATTAATTTATAATATAAGTCAAATAACCTATAAGAACATAAACAACATTTATATCTCGAAAAAAGCAAAGTTGATAAAAGCACAAAAAGGGAAAAGGATGAGACGATGAACAAGATAAACATTCTAAGAGTCCTAAGTGCATTGAGAGGTTGAGGGAACCAAGTTAGGATATCTATTATCCATACAACTATCCTTTTCATGCTATCCTACCTAATACACACATGACTCACACGTGACGTTTTGGGTTTAGGTCGAACGTTGGGCAGCTTTCAAATATCCTCCCCTTCTTGTTGTGAACATGTAGAACATTTTTTTCGTTCCCTCCTTTACTATTATTCCTGACAAAAAATTTATTATTCCTCGTATTGAGAAAAGACAATGTCAAATTAAGAAAATAGAAAAAGTTTCTTAAATAACCCATATTGTGATAATGATCATATGTAAACATTTTAGGTCTGGAAACATGCACATGATTATTAGGAAAAATCATTTCACAAAGTTAAACTATCTTCAACTTGAAATAAAAATATTTAAGATGGACTTTTTTTATGACATTAGTAACAAACATCATAATTTCTAGATCTCCTTATATGTTATGGTTGAATCATGTTTATAAAAGGAGGAGGAACACCATTATCCTCCTTTAAATGTTTCCCACCATAAAAATTTTGAGGAGTTTAAACACTTTTGAAAATTGGATCAACAAACGGTGATCACTTTAATAGTCAAGCTTTGGCATGAGTTTTTTTTCCCATAGGAACCTCTTGTCAGTTAAAATACAAGTCTTTAGCAAATTTTTAAACATAATCAAATTGTTAACATTGGATTCATCACAAAATTTAAACTTCTTGTTCAAATTGTCCAAGGAGATGGTTATATCATCTCTCTCATTTCTCAAGGTTGAAATGTATCAAATCAAACCGTAAGTAACTTATTATCTTTTATAAGCTCATCAAGAAATTTTAAGACGCTGATATGCCAACCTAGAGTTCTAGAGGTCGAACGACATAACTCTAAAGTAGTAGAGTCCGAGAGTGGTAATGACTAATGAATGATGGTCATATAAATTCGTGGGATAAAGTGACTCAATTGAAACGGTTATCAAAATCCATGGTTTATATTTGTTTGAAAAAAAATAGCGCTAAAAATTTAACTCACATAAAGGACGATAAATAAAAACCATCCCAAATAAAAAATAATATTTCTATTTTAAAGGTCGGTAATTAAAATCCAACCCAAATAGTCCATTTACGGGAAAAAATGACACGGCATCCCAAATACTCCCGTCCCTAATAACCATTCTTCTTGTGGTGTATTGATCAGGGTTAAACAGTGGTATTTGGTGATAGCGCGAGTAGGCTTCCATAAAACTCATGCGTTGATGCCTTATAGTGTAATTGACGAGTTGATCGATCCTCGAGAGGGGGAATTTATCTTTTGGGTATGCCTGGTTGAGGTCTATAAAATCGACATGGACTCTCCACATTCCACTCTTATTCTTGATCACGACCGTGTTAGATATCCAATATGTAAATTTAACTTCTTTAATAGAGTTGGCATCAAGTTAATTCTTAACTTCATCCTCAACTTCCTTAATCTTTTCAAGAGATAATTTCCTAGACTTCTTAATAGTCTGATATGAACGATCCATATGCAATCGATGATAAGTAATGTCTCGGGTGATTCCTAATAAACTATAAGGCTTCCATGCAAAGACGTCGTCATTCATTATGAGGACACAAATGATTTGTTCTACCTCATCGTCTAGTGATTCAAAAATCGATTAGGAAAGTCTTAACCAATTGTGATGAATCTAGAGGAATAGTTATGATCTCTTCCATTATTCATTTGTGGGGATGAGTCTGGTATCTTCCACCCCCAATCGAGTTCCTTTTGGTTACTATTTGGACACATCTTCTTATAAATCATTGTTATCTTGACTCTTTTTGGGTTGTAATGGATTTGATTTTATAGTTGTGATGAACAAGTTGTGTGTTGCTTCTTAAATCGCCTCTATTTTTGACGATTTTATGATCGGTCACGATTCTCACGAACTTCAATTTCTAATGTGAGGAAGAAGGCACAACCCTCATAGTATTGAGCCATCCTCTATATAGAATGGCATTTCAGGGAAACTATGATTTAATAATGTGAAACTCAATCTCACGATTGATAAGGACGAACTTAATCGATAACTTGGTTTTCCCCAATAGTGTCACCACATTGCTATTGAATTTCATAAAATGACCAACTTTAATATCTATGTATTGTATGATGTACCCAATCTTGTAAAGAATATTGACCTAAATGATCTCTAATGAGGTTCCTTAATTGACCAATATCCTTTTGATGTCAAAGGTATCCACACTGAGAGTAAGAACTAAGGAGTATTTATGGGGAAGGTTGATATAAACTAAGTCCTCATCAAAGAACATGATCACCCGATCAAAATTAACCTCCCCATGATCTCTTTTGGTGAGGATTAGCTTAGATATCTCAATCTAGAACACTTCTTGCATGTTGGTTGCAATGTTAACTCTCTTCTAAAGCTTCTTACCTATGCACTAGGATGGATCAGTGTAGCTATGTATAAGTATGATCATTCCCAAATGTTTTTATGTATGGCTTTAACCTGACCTAAAGATTTTATTTTGTCAAAGTCAATGTATTCATTGAGATGCCCAGCCTAAACAAGTTCTTCTAGATAATGCTTAAACATCTTGAAGTTCTCTATCTTACAGCCATTATACTGATGATAAGTGAACCACATGTTAGTGTCTTTATCATTTGGATTGCTCCCCATCTTAGGGGGTTATTGTAGTAGGTCTTACCCATTATCTGAGGAAAGAGATTGTAGATCGGATCCTTGAAAATGTGTCTACTTCTTGATAGGCATTTTTAATAGTTGAAATCCTTATTCGTCCCTTAGGATTATCTTTTTCTACCCTTTTTGGTGGAGTTCAGTTGTGATTATCACTTCGATCATTTCTTCACATCTTTCTTATTGTTTGGCTTGGAAGTCTATGTCGACACGATTCTTATCATTAGGGAGCTCATCCTCCATTTTGGCATAATTTTCAATATGCGACATCAGATCATCCATTGATCATGTCGACTATTTAGTGAGATATTGATAAAGATCATCAAATTTGGCAAGGCCAAATTTGAAAGAAGAAATCCCTAATTATTCATTGCAATTTTCATCGTCTAATCCCCGTTGCAGATCAGATAGAAAAACCATTTGTGTTTTTCCCCTCTTTCTCATTAACAACGGTTACCATTTTTTGGTTTGGGGCTTAAGCAATTTCTTGATCTGGTTTGGTGGAAATTTGTATTCTTTAAGTAGATTTCTTCAACCATCATAGAATCCGCAAGGTTTGGGGCTTAAGCGATTTCTTGATCTGGGGGGTGGAAATTTGTTTCGATATGTGTATTGGATTTTCAATCAAAATCTGTTACATGAACTTGTTAATTGTCGAGATTATTTTGTAATAGGGCTATTTTTCTTTCAAGTATATTTGTGAGAGCAACACTGTAAGACGACTCATTACCGGGAGATTTGCGGTACCCAGGTGTGTTATTTCCATTGTTTACTATTCTAGTTAATTTGTATGATTTTATATATGTGTTGTATATTTAATGTTGGTATATATATTGTACTGTTGGTTTAGTTGTTAGCACCTTTATTTTGCATTTTTTTCTATAAGAAATAGTTAATTAATTAAATAACTAATTAATCAATTAATCTCTTCGGATCTACCATTGCTGTTGCCCAAGTCCGGATGTGAAACGAGGTGGGTTAGTGTCAGGTTGACAACTGACTGTAAAATCTATGTCAAATCTTATGATGGATTCTCTAGTTAAAAGAAGAAACTTAAATAAAAATAACATAAATAAAATCATATTTGGTACGTGAAATTTAGGAACACTAACTGGCAAGTGTAAAGAACTTATGAATACTTTAAAACGGAGGAAAATAAACATAGCGTGCCTACAAGAAACTAAATGGAAGGGTGAAAAGGCTAGAAAGATAGGATAACGTTATAAATTATTTTTCTCGGGAGGGATAGATAATCGCAGAAATGGGATGGGTATTATTGTTGATCACTATATGAAAGATAACGTTGTGGATGTTAAATGATGGGGAGGTAGATTAATGAGTATTAAGATCGTCTTAGATAAAATAATATTGAATATTATAAGTGCTTACGCACCCCAAGGAGTGTTAGATGAAAATATAAAAAAAATATTTTGGAAATTATTGGATGAAGTATTACAACAATTTCCTACGCATGAAAACATACTTTAGGAGGCGACTTAAATGGACATGTAGCAGTAGAACGATATGGTTATCCAAGGATTCACGGAGGTTGAGGTTTTGGTAAGAGAAATGAAGGAGGGGAAACTATCTTAGAATTTGCTAAGGCATATGATCTAGCATTAACAAACACATTTTAAAAAAATGCTTAATAACTTTTAAACTCAAATAGACTATTGTTTACTTAGAATAAGAGACTTGTACACATGCAAAGACTGTAAAGTTATACCAGGTGAAAGCTTAACAAATCAACATCGTCTATTAGTAATAGATTTACCAATTAAATGATTTAAGTATCAAAAAGAGAAAATAGGTTATCAAAATATAAAATGGAATGATTTAAAAGGATGCAAAGAGATTGAATTTAGATAGAAGTGCATGTTAAACATGAAGGGAGTTGGAACGACAAGGTTAACAACATTTGGTCAGGAACAAAGAATGATATTGAAGAAATTCGTAAGAAAGTTTTAGGTGAGACTAAAGGAAAAAGATTATAAAAAAGAGACTTGGTGGTGGAATGAGGAAGTGAAAAAGATAATACAAAGGAAACGAGTAAGTTTTAAAGAATGACAAAAGATTAAAAACAAGAAGATTTAGAAAAGTATAAGAAGTTAAAAAGTGAAGTAAAAAATATCATTAGAAATGCGCAACAAAATGTACTAGATAATATTTATAATAAATTAGATACCAGGGAAGGTGAAAAGTAAATATATAAATTGGCAAAGAATAGAGATAGATTGACAAGGGATATGGGTCCAGTTAACGGTATTAAAGACATAAATCAAAATATATCAATTAACGATAAAGAAATTCTAGATAGATGGGAAGAATATTTTTAGGGATTATTGAATGAAGAATATTCAAAAAAATATGTCGAGAACATTGAACAGAATATATAGGAATGGTATGTCCGATTACTGGTAAAGAAGAAGATATATTAATAAGAAAAATGGGAAAGAATAAAGCGGTTGGCCCAGATAAAATACCCATAGAGGTTTGGAGAACCCTTGGTAGGCTAGGGGTAGAATGGTTAACAAGCTTATTTAATAAAACTTTAAGAGAAGGAAACATGCCAGATGAGTGGAGGAAAACACCATAATACCGTTGTGTAAAAATAAAAGGGGATATACAAAACTACTGTAATTATAGAGGAATCAAACTGATGAGTCACACTATGAAATTATGGGAAAAGGTTACATAACAAAGATTAAGAAATTAGTCAACTATTTCGGACAATCAATTTGGATTTATGCCAAGAAGATCAACCATGGAATCTATTTACTTATTAAGACAGTTAATGGAGCAATGTAGAAGTAAGAATAAAAATGTATATATGGTCTTTATAGATCTAGAAATGACTTATGATAGAGTGCCTAAGGATATAATTTGGTGGGATTTAAGGAGGAAAAGAATCCCTATGAGTTATATTAAAGTTATTGAAGATATGTATGATAACATAAACACTAGAGTAAGGATGTGGAGAAACTAATGACTTTATGATTAAAGTCGGTTTACATCAAGGACCGGCCTTAAGTCCTTATTTATTTGTCGTAGGCTTGGATGATATTACTAAGGAAATAAAAGAAGATATCCCATGGCGTAAGTTATTTACGGATGATATAGTTTTAGTAAACACTTCAAAGGAAAGTTTAGCGATAAGAGTAGATACTTAGAGAAAAGCCTTAGAAACTAAGGGTCTAAGAATCAATAAAAATAAAACGGAATTTATGGAATGTAAATTTAATAATGAGGCATCAAGTAATATAATATTAAAGATTAAAGAAAAACAGATAAGCCAAACTAATAAATTTCATTATCTAGGTTCAATGTTAAAAATTAATGGGGATATTGATGATGATGTTACGAGTAGAATATCAACTGGTTGGATGAAATTTAGACAAGTGAGTGGGGTGTTATGTGATAAGAGGATAACTAATAAATTAAAAGGAAAATTTTATAGAACAGTTGTTAGGCCAGCGACTCTTTATGAAGCGGAGTGTTGGGTGTTAAAGAAAAAACATGAACAAAGTCTACATATTGGTGAGATGAGGATGCTCCGGTGGATGACACAAATTACTAGAAAGGACAAAATCAAAAACCAATACATGAGAGAAAAGTTAGGGGTAACTTCCATTAGCGATAAATTAAGAGAAACTAGACTTAGGTGGTACAGTCATGTGTTGCGTAGACCAGTAGATGCCCATATAACAAGAGGAAGATTGTTGGAAATAGAGGGTAAAAGAAAAAGTGGTTACCCTAAGCTATCGTGGGAGGAAATTATTAGGAGAGAACTTAAGGAATTAAACTTGAATGATAATAATGCATATAATAGATTAGAATGGAAAAGGATAATCCATGTGACCAACCCCAAATGATGGGATTAAGGCAAGGATGGTGATGGTGATGATGATGAACTCTGAGTATCAGTAAGCATACTTCTTGAGAGACTTCCTCTTCTTCCTATTGAGGGATATTAGAGAGTTAACTTCCTTTATTATCTTACTTCTAGTGATAAAAAAAATAGTAAACTACTTGGCTAGTTCTCTAAAGGAGGAGATTGATCTCGGGGCTAGATTCTCAAACCACCTATGTCCGATATCACCCAAAATATATTTGAAAATATGACACGTTAGGGCATCACTATGGCTCCACATGTACATGGATCACCTATAGTGCCTAATATAGTGGGCTAGATTAATCTTTCTAGTGTATGTTATGATATTTTTCATGAAAAATTTCTTTGCGAGATCCAAGGACTCAATATCAACGATAAATTGAAAGTCAAACATGTGACCCAAAACTCTTTTGGAAAGATATTTTTAGCGTCCATTCTAGGTTGGGATTTAGGCATCCTTACAACTCTTTCTTGATAAAATCACGCATGTTGTCACGAATGACACTCTTCTTATGAGGCTAAGCTTTGGCCAAAATGTGGTTGTGGAAGTATTTAACCGCTTGAATTGGTTAATCTCCTTGACTAACTGATATATGGACAGAGGATTGCCTCAGTTGGGGATGATTAGGACATTCCACTCGCGGACTTCTGGACACAAATTCTCTCTGAATTCTCCCTCTTTTATGGTGTTTAGGGTTATGGGATCTAGATCCATGCCTTTCAGGCTGATTGATTAATTATTTTCTCAAACGGTCACTTTCCTCATCACGTTCATTCAAACGTGCCTTATAAATATTAATAAGATGTGATGTGCCATGTTGGGGATCGATATACGCAGAATAAAAAATTTCAGCCATTGATCTTCTATTAATAAAACATTTAGAAGAGGTAAAATAAAAAACTAGGTATGAAGAACACACCTAGGGTTTAGAGAACAATACCTTTACGAATCCGATTACAATTCAATACGGAGAATGGTATTTGTTGATGATGAATGGATGCCTTTTTATGGATCTCATAAATCTTTCTTAACCTTCTCAAAAGCTTATATCTTCAAGTGTATGATCCTCCCCAAAGTCAGGTAGGTGGGGTGGGTGCCCTTTGAGATGAAAAATATTGCTTATGATTGAGATACGGTGGTCTCTCTCAAGCTCTCTTCACAAGAACGTGAATAGTGCTTTCTCCCACCCCTCCCAAACCCTAAAGATGAATTATAATAATTAAAACATCTTCCTAAACCTTTATATACATTTACAAAAGGTGCACTTGGGCCAAATTAGATTTCTTAAGAGTTTGGACCTAACTACTTCGGTACCCAAGATAAATAATTAAATTGGATTTCAAATAAATACTCGAAAATCCTAAATTATAATTATTTTTAGTTTATTTCCTTTCTTTCTTTAATAATAATTAATTCCACTAAATAGTTATGATTGCACTCTAATTTAAATGTCTCAAAATTCACTCGGATATAATGAGGTCTTTTTTGCAAAGTTGATTATGGTACATAATATGATTTCCCGCGTTAATCTTCTAATGCCCGCTTGGTCAAATCAATTTACTATTAGTTGACTTTAACCAACATCTAATGAATTACTTGATTCTCAGACTTAGCTTATTTTTCTACTCCATCGGATTATAAATAACCAATTTATTAGGTTTACTGATGGAAATAAATCATATAAGTCTTTTAAGAGGGTACTGTAATCCTAGGTATCCCTGAACGCGAATTCCTGAGAATTAAGATCTCAAACCTACTTACATAATTGTCTCCCAATATGCGGGGATCATTTGGTTCAATCTAAAATTGAATCGTACCCATAGAAATCAAAGTTGCAATCATATAAGCATTCTAATCCTCATAATTATCGGGATTGAGTATCTATGCACCATTTGCAAATGGTGTCATATTAGCTGAGTATAATCTAGACAATCCTTAGACTTAAATCTCACGAATAGTTCTTTTTAATACATTCCTGAGATATAGCGATCAAAATCCTCTGTTGAACTATTGCACAAGTTCTCAAACCATTATAAATGTTCCCATAGTTTGAGATAAACTACTAGTATTGCATCGCAACCATTATAATAGGATGTCAAGCTCATATCTAGGTTATGTAAACTTTTCAACAGTGGTGGAACTAGAATCACAATCCCATCGTGATCGGCCTAAAGCTAACTCACTGGAATTGTTACCAAGCTCTATTAATCGATATTAATATGAAATAATATATTTATACAAATATAAAGCATTCTAACAAACTTTATTCTCATTTTAAAATGAATAAAAAAATCCTTTATTAATCATAATAAAATATTTTACACATGATTTTAAAAATAATCTCCCACTTAGTCTTAGAATCGTGTAGCTATGCACTTGACTTCCATTCCTTCTATGTGAATGTAAAAAGTCCTAGATGGTAAGATCTTTGTAAAAAGATTCGCTCAGTTGCCTCAGATGCAATCTTGGTCAAAATGACGTCGCCCCTCTGCACGATATCTCGAATCGGGTGATGCTTAAGCTCAATGTGCTTCGCCCTCTTATGAGTCCTTAGTTATTTAATATTTTCAACAACATCGCTATTGTCAGAGTAAATTGTAATAGCTGACTGCACGGAAGGAATCATGTCCAAATCACTTAGGATGTTTTATAGCCAAACTGCCTTTTGCTGCCTTCGAAGCGATAACATACTCGGTTTCCATGCTAGAATCAGAAATTTAGGATTACCTGATACTCCTCTAACTTATGGCTCCACAGCCCAAGGTAAAGACATATACTTAGGTCGATATCTTGGAGTCCCTATCTGATTAAAAGTCTGAGTTTGTGTACCTAATGGGTATTAGACTCTCTGCTGAGTAAACTAGCACATATCTTTAGGTACTTGAGAATGTGTTTCACATCAATCTAATACTCCTCATCTAGATTAGACTGGAATATTTTAACCATTCCAATGATATAACAGATATTCGGTCTAGTACAGACAATAGCATATATGAGGCTGACCATCGCTGACGCATAAGGCATATTCCTCATCCTGTCTATATGATCAGGTGTCTTAGCACACTGATCCCTAGATAACACTACACCAAAACTTCCCACTTGTCAAGGTCTAAGACCGTGACAAGTTTGGGGGTGATAAAGGCATTTTTCACGAACTTGTCACGGTCAAAGTCCATGACAAGTTTTTAATTTATCACGAACTTTGACTGTGATAAGTCGGTGACAAAGGAAAACTTGTTACGACCTTGACCGTGACAAGTCTGTGACAAATAAAAAATTATCATGGACTTTGACCGTGATAAGTTCCCTTTTTCACGGACTTATCACGGTCAAAGTCCGTGATAAATCTGGGCAGATTTAAAAAAACATGTTGGGCAGTATGGCCACTATCACTGCCCAACAGTATATTTGTACCCATTATAGCAAATTTTAACCTGTCCAAACAGCATATATATCAAGCAACATTCAATATTCAATAACCAATACAAATATCCATAATAAAAACCAAACCAACATTTGAATATCCATAACCAAATCAAAAAAATACAAATAATATCCAATATCCAAATAAAATAAATATAAATAATGTCATAGAGTAAGGTCTAAAGTAGATTGGAGGAGGAAGGAAGGCCACACAACATATGAATTGAGACGCCCATTAATTCGCTGAATGTCACATTTTTCTTCCAACCATAAAGTTGCATTCTCCTTTCCGGGTAAAATATATGTGATGAGAAGCTTTACCTCAAAGTCTTGCATGACACGTCCATGAACCACTATATCCGGAAGGGTGCTCGGGTCCCTAAACCCCCTCGCTATTGATGGGCCACCAAATACACCTACTAAAAGTACGCTCGGCCAACCGATTGTTGACATAGGCCGTTCGACGGGGTCAAGATGGGAAATGGATCATATAAGGGAGATGAGTCCGTGTGTATCAGCGAGTCCGTGCATATCAGCGATGTAGCAGTGGCGTCCTCGTCTACTTCTTTACCCTTCCCCTTCCCTTGCCTTTTCCATTGCCCTTATCAAAGGTGACCTTATCAGAAGTGGACCCCCATTGATGCTTCATAAAGGCGTATATATCTAGGACCATCGCATCCAACCTTAATAGCTTATCGTCATGGGTGTCCACCTTACAAACCAAATCAGTGTTTCTCGTCTCTATCCCGATGATCCTCGACTTCCTATCCGAGAGCTCACCCACCTAGTCCTCTCCTTGTGATCTGTCCCGAGCACTTAGCTGAGTGCATCCGTAGGCAAAGATGATTTGTCAGCGTTAGACTATTTTTCATGCACTTCCTGAAGCTTTGCTTGAAACGACAAAAAGACAAGATTAGTTAATTAAGTTAATAAAAAAATTATAACACAATTAAACAAATTATAAATTAATTAAAAAAATTAAAAAATTATAACTTACAATTGTGGTTTCCACGCTCGGGGTCACCTCTATATCCTTTCCCTTCTTCGTTCGGATTTCCACATAGGCATTGAGTCTATGTGACCTACCCCCAGGGCCACGCCCTGTCTACTGAATAAAATAATGCAGAATAAAGAAAGATAAAAACTTACCATACTGTGCTCCACCTCGGCGTAACACGTCCGCCTGTAGTAGTGCACGTCCACCTTTTTTCCCGATTTATCCTCCTCGATTGACGAGATCTCAATGGCTAGTCCTCGATCTCATTGTCGTAAAATAACTGCCACTGTGCCAATGAGATTGGATCCTTCTACGAGATGGTGTCATGCACTCTCACAATGGACTCTCGGGTCTGCCCAAAGTACCGTGCTCGCATTTTTTTCTTCCACGTCTTATACTGATCTCTCAACTGTTCCAACGTGGAGTCGCGGACATGTGGGGGTAGGCCGAATTGATCCTGTCAAACAATTACAAACCAAAAATAAAGTAAGTGTTAGTTGTATTTAAATTATAAAATATAATAACAAATAAATACAAATATAAATATACTACCTGTATTGCCCCCCAGATGGAGATCTTGAGCTCATTTAGCACCTTCTTCTAATCAGTGTACCTTAGGATGATGATCGTCTTCAGTAACTCCAGGGATCTAGCCAGTAATGTCGTCTTGTTCTCGATGACGGGCCATAATTTGCCCCATTTTAAGGGCCTAGTGGCCGAGGAGCCCTCGCCGCCTCCACTATCGCGATGCCCTGATGAAGGCATTTTCTGCAAAAATTGTTGTTATTAGTACAAACATGTATATGAAAAAAAGATCAAATCAAAATGAATTAGAATAATGTACAAACATGTATATGCAAAAATTCTTGTTCATGGACTTTGAATTAATGCTTAAGTTGATTAAAATCTAAATTAATATATTCACTAACCAAAAAACTAATTTTGAATCAAATCCGATAATAAAAAAGCACTAGAAGAATAAAAGTTAACGACATTAAAAATCTAAATATTATTTCAATATAAGGTCATGACATGGACTTTGAATTAATGCTTAATTTAATTAAAATCCAAATTAACATATTCACTAACTAAAAATCAATTTTGATTCAAATCTGATAATAACAAAGCACTAGAAGAATAAAAGTTAATGACATTGTAAATCTAAATATTGTTTCAATATCGGGTCATGTCATGGAGTTTGAATTAATGATTAATTTGATTAAAATCCAAATTATGATCGTCACTAACGAAAAAAATAAATAAAAAATCGATAATAACAAAGCACTAGAAGAATACACCCAGTGGTTATTACAAGTAGTAAAATGATCAAGTATAAATGAATTAAAAATATTAAACGGTCTTCTGATAATAATAAAGCAATAGAATAATACACCCACTGGTCATTACAAATAATTGGAATATTTATTACAAATCTAAAAATTATTTCAAATTGGGGTTATCATAAAAAATGGATTGATATTCGGTAGGAGCAGCTAAGTCATCCACACTATTATTTAGATGCTTTGGCGCATGTAGGAGGATTGATCAGGGCTCATTATTGATATACTCTGAGTAAAACACTTGCTTGACCTTTTGACAAGCACAAACAAATGGCTCATCGCTCACGTGTCCGTTGCTCTTCAACTTAGACAAGTCATCCATGATTAAATTGGTGCCAGGATCAACTTTACAAGCATTTTTATCCTCAACTCTTACCTAATCACAGTAAAACACAACCTCTTTTAAGCTTATATAGTCCAATTCAAATATATTTCAAATTACACCATAGTAAGTCATTTCAGCTTCAACAAGGTTTTTATCTTTCACGCATGCTCGAAAATAAGTAAGAGCCTTGTATAAAATGCTCGAGTTTTGCACATTTGTATATTCGTCTTACACCCTTGCACCGAATACATAATCTTTCAATCGATACTTTTTGTACTCTTTCGCTATGAACAAGGGTCCAGTGGCTAGACGAGCAAGCCTTGATGTCGCATCACCCGTCTTTAAGAGCTAAGAATATAGATAAATTAATTAAGTTAGTTGTAAAGCTCTCTTGTAATGTGACATTTAATAACAAACATTTTCATTATAATTACCACGTGTGACAACCATGGCCTAAATTCGTTGTCTGATTGTGCCATTATTTTTCGTCTTTTATTGTTCTCACACGCTTCATATTTTTTGCATTGATCATGAAGAACGTATTACAAAACTGATAATGTAAAAGTTAAAATAATATAAACTTACTTTTTTCGTTCTTCGACTTCTTTACGTGTGCCAAATAGATAACGAGCTACTTATTCATGTTGTAAACTCGTTAAATCCACTCGTTTGCCCATCATATGATCGCCCTCATCGACGAACTCATCAATATCATCCACGCTGCTCGAGTCCGACATATATTCTCGAGTGTAGATTGATGACTCCATGGTGATGTATTCCTATGCAATTGATCCTATAATGTATCATGTATTCTTAACGTAATCTTTAAAAACTTTCATCAATCTTTCAAATGGATACATCCATCGATATCTAACTGGGCCGCAAAGAAGTGCCTCGCCGCACAGGTTTACCAACAAGTGAACACTTATGTCAAAGAATGGTGGGGGAAAGTACTTTTCCAACACACAAATTGCTTCGGTCACAGCCAATTTTACGGCCACTATGTGATCTCGATTGACTACCTTCTCACACAAAAGTGAGAAGCAAATACTAATTTTCATAATAGCCCTCCACAAATCCTTGTGTTTGTAGAAAGAGTGTTTAAACAATAGAGGAACCAATTGCATGATCACATGCCAATCATGGGACTTACAATTATGTAAATCATGGGCAGCATAATTCACAATTTTTTGAAAGTTGGATGAAAAATTAGATGGAACCTTTAAATTATATATTGTGTCTAAAAGAACCTTCCTTTCCTCACTCTTCAAAGAAACACACCAGGGCGGATTATCGTCCTTCCCCTACTATCGTCTTTCAACCATAGTTGTGGCTTAAGTTTCAACGATTTAAGGTCGTTTCGTGCATTTTCTCCATCCTTTGAAAGACTCCCCCCAAGGCATGTTCCCAGAATATGTTCAGTGATATTCTTCTCTACGTGCATCATATCTAATACATGGTGCACTGGGTTATTCTTCTAATAAGGCAAGTCAAATAAAATTAACCTCCTAGATCATGCTTTTCTTGTCTCAGTTTCATTTCCAGTTGGGGTATTCTTATTCTTGACATTCTTTAATTTATGATTCTTAACTCGAATATTAAGGCCACAATCAGAAGATTTGCTTTCAATTTTTGAAACTAAAAGTTTTCTCATAGGTAGCCTATGTTCAACCCCGCTCGAAAAAAAATTAGAACCTTTCTCAAATCTAAAACTATGAGCGGGGGTAAAAACCTATTATGGCAATAGTATACATTTTTTGAGCTAGCATGGAGACTAAGAGATTCAGTTTCATCTCCATAAAAAGGACACCCCCAAATAACCATGTACTACATAACAGATAATGTCCCATAAGCTGGAAGATCATGAATTGCGCACATCAACATAGCTTTCAGCATAAACTCTTATTTTTTAAAAGAGTAAAATGCTTGCACACTCTTTTCCCACAACTCATTTAATTCTTCTACCAAAGGATCCAGGTTGACATCGATGTCCTCACTTGGTGCCTTTGGCCCAGGTATCAACAAAGATAGCATCAAAAATTCGGGTCTTATACACTGTGAAAGAGGGAAGTTCAGTGGGGCTAGGATCACTGGCCATACACTTTGATTAGGACTTAGATTTACAAATGGATTGAAACCATCTTTTGATATTGCTAAATGAATGTTACACTGTTCTCGAGCAAAATCGGGATACTCAAAACTTATACTCTTCCAAGCTGTAGAATTAATATGATGGCGCATGAGATTATCCCCTACTTCTGCCCTAGCATGCAAATTCATCGACTCTCCTATCCATGGTACTGTGAAAAACCACTTTAATCTAGGCCCAGTGGGAAAATATTTCAACACTTTTTGAGGCACTTTTGAGCTCGTGCCTTCCTTGCCAATAAATTGGACATATCTAGGTTCATCGCATACTGGACAACGATCAATATTTTTATACTCCTTTCGGTATAGTAAGCAATCATACACACAAGAATGAATTGATTTATACTTCATTCCCAAAACTTTCAAACTGTTGTTCATACTAGGATAGCTATTTGGAAGCGTATTTTAGTTGGGTAGCAAGAACTTCACCCAATTCAAAATTCCTGTCACACTATTTCCAGACAAACCATATTGGGTCTTCAAACTATTCAAACCAACCATGGCATGTAAATTTGTTTGATCTTTCTCACAGCCAGAGTATAATAGCTGGGTCGACAAAATATTTAAACTTTGGTAGTCATTGTCAAGATTTATCCCGATATCTTCATGAGCACCTAAACCTTGTACATCATCAGTGACCTCATTTTCTTCCACTTTATAAACTCCATACGTGTCATCAACTAAATCCTTTAGCATATTATGATCTACATTGTCCTCCTGCCCTTGTACATTTATCCTACTTGTTGAATGTTATTGTGAAGGTTGCTCGGGGATAAAAGGAAATTTTGATTCCCCATTAAAATTCAAAATTGATAACTATCTTGCATACCCCATCTTAAAAAATGTAGTTCAACTGTTTTCCACTCAAACACCTTACCATTCTTACACTTAGCACACGAATACGGGAACTCTACATCATTATGACATCTCTTTGCATATTTCACAAATTCATTAATACCTCTGAGAAACACATCCCTTAATATATTTATCTCACCCATACACTCTTTATATTTAGGATATCCCATCACAGCTACTATAAACAATCACCTATTATGGGTAAGAAGCGTATATTCATGGATTAGTATAAACAAAAGTGTGAACATTTAGTTCCCATTAAATAATTTACTACAAGATTGACATTTCAACTTTCGGTATTATATTATAAAAATAATGTAATTCCTATTTCCTCCATCTCCTCTAACGGGTGAGTAATCATATCCCATTCAAGACTGCATATTTCTGTAATATACTTAACAGCTTATGCACATTGTTCCAATTTGAAGAAAATTCGGCAGCATATCCCCATAGTTCTATAAGTTCACGACATATATTCACAAGTGTAAGTGTTATTTAAATTTATTAATTGAAATAACACTTAACATCACATCATCTAGTACGTACCCAGAGAACATTAAGATACGCCAGCAGAACTTTCCCCAAAAGTAACAAGTTTAAGCCACTAAGAATATTATTATACATAAACTATGCAGTCCCAAACTGTCCAAACGGGAAAATTAGAGAGATATCATTATAGGAGTAATGACTCTTGAACGGGTCTAAGGGCTATTGAATGCGTACGCATAAGAATTAGAAGGCTGATATCTATGCTCACTATATGTAATTTAAATTAGTTATAAAGGTTACAAAACCGTTATGTCATGCATTCACATAAGAATACATGCACCCCCAAAGCAATTGTTATGTAACACGCTGAATTAATGTAAATTTACACATGCATTCCTAGATTATAGTAATGAGAACCGCAATAGATAGCCAATGACTATCTATTGTGATACCCATTATTACCTTTTACCCTCGTTACTTGTTATATAACACTTTCTTTGCGGGCTACATACATGCATATATTCTCATGTGAATGCATGATTACTTATTACTTGTTATATAAATTTATAATATGTTTCATTTAATTATGTCTTATTTATATTCGATTTTTACATAGTTATGTTTCATTTCGCATCACAAACCTAAATGTTAGAAATGCTTAGGGTCAACTAACTCAATGGCCATCTAAGTGTTCAAATCCACCAGTCAATAACAATTCAAGAATTCGAAACAACAATGCAAATAATAATGCGATATATTAGAATCTTTTAGGGCCAACCAACTCAATAACCACCTAAATGTTCAAATCCACCATTCAACCACAACTCAAGAATCCTAAATAATTCAACAATCTTTATGTGTGTGTGTATATATATATATATATATATATATATATATATATATATATATATATATATATATAGAGAGAGAGAGAGAGAGAGAGAGAGAGATGTATATATAGAAAGAGATAGAGAGATATATAGATGTATCAACATGTGTGTAGAGAGAGGGAGAGAGATGGTCACCGCTGCTGCAATTAGAGAGAGAAACCAAATTTCAATTTTAGAATTGAATACCAAAAATCAAATACACACTATACCGAAAACTAAATACCAAATACCAATTGCAATGCCAATTTCAATTTATAATACTAATTTCAATTTATAATACCAATTTCAATTTTAATTTGAAAAACCAATTCCAATTTATAATAGGTTTTTACGGTCTCGTCCTTTAACTAAAAATTTTGGACAAAAAAATGATCAAACAAATTTTAAATTATTAGGTCCAACATATAAATACCGCCAATCTAAAAAATTCATAAACCTAATCGGCTATTGGAGGTTTCTCTGCAACTAACTACTATTCTCCGAAATCGAAAATAACATCAATTTTGTTGTTTTTTTGTTTGTCCAATAATCGATTACAGCGTTGTTGATGTAAAAAATTAGATCGCTCTAATTATTCAATCACAGATAAATAAAATGAGACAAAGAATTTTAAAGTGGTTCAGCCTTATAAGAATGGCCTACGTCCACTGTTATGTTATTGCTGAGTGTTTGGGAATTCTTGACTACAAGTTCTATCAAGAAATTTCGGTCCCCATGAATGAGGGTGATACAAGGTATTTATAGCCTTTAGGCTATACATGAAAGGGGTGATACATTAAATGATATACATGTGAAAGGGTAATACATTTAATGCAGCGTGTGCGTCAAGATAATAAGCATTCAATGAATAGTTGAACTGTTGATTATCTGGCAATCAATGCTGGGGCCGAGATGTAGCTCGGACCGCCATAGTTGCTCGTTACTCAAGAGTTCCTCGGAGCGCTGGAGTTCCTCGGAATGATAGAGTTCCTCGGTGTATCCTTGTTGCTCGGAGAGAACATGAGTTGGTCGGGGAAATGAACTTCTTCGTTGCGATTGTGCCACGTAGATTGACACGTGTCTTCGTATTATTCGTCCATATCAGCATATTAATTTTGGTATCAACAGAAGCCCCCAATGTTTCATATTTCGAACTTTGAGGAGTATGGAACATTCTTTCTCGGTATATAGCAATATTAAATGACCCTCCTGGGTTTTAGGAACTTTTTCTTCGTATTTAAATTTCCTTTCAAATTCGCAGAATCCGCCTTTTTGTATTTTTAAAAGCGCTTCGATCTTCGTGTATTTTTTGTCCTTTTAGCCGCCGGTAGCGTAATAGTTTCCTTTCTGTAATCATTTCTTTCGCCGTTTCCCAAGGCAAGGTATTTAAACTTCAGAGGCAATCCCATCGTCTTCTACCTTTTCAATTTCTGCTTTCGATTTTTCTAAAGCTTTTCTCTTTCTTATGCGTTCATTCCCTCCTTCGTTTGTTTGTCAACAGATCTCCTTTTTCCTGTAAGCTCTTCTTCTTTCTTCTTTTATTCATCATGGTTTACATTATTGAGTCTCTTGAGAAATTCCGTTCTGATTTCTCTATTCCATCTTGGGTAATTTTGGAGTGTCTTTCTGAACCTTCAACTTATATTAATTTGGCTGAGGGACGCTGGTTCCCTAGCCTATTTATTGCTGAATGTGGATTTTCTTTTCCACCAAATCCGTTGTGTTTAGAGTTCTGTCAGTACTTCGATGTTGTCCCTGCAAAAATAGCCCCCAACAAATGGAGAATAGTTAATGGGGTACATAGGTTAAATCAAACTCATGGAACTCGTATAGGAATTTTTGAGATTATGTACTGTTACAGATGGGCTGTTTTAGACAATGTTTTTTATTTAAAAACTAGGTTTTTGAATAGGGCCTTAGTAGTCAATCTCCCTGATGCAAACAGGAAATATTTTGAACATGGGGTAGTTATAAAAAATTGGCAACATGCCCCTTTGGTTGGAGATGCAGTATATGAGGGTCCTAGATGCCCCCCATATGGCAATGGGATAGGTTATTTTCATCTTATTTTATTTTTTGAAATTATGATTTCATTGTGTTTGACAAAATGTATGACTGATATTTCACTATGTTTTTATTTGCAGTTGACAGCAAGAGAAAAACTCCAAAAGAAACAGAGGTTAATATCAAGCATTTAAAACATATCTGGAGTTTGCATCGAAGAGTTGCAGACGAGCATATCAGATCTGCTTCATATTTACTGCAGTACAGGAGCTACACATCCTCCTTCACTGCTCGTCCTGTGGTCAGCATTAGTGAATCATCGCCAGCTTTTGAGGAATCTTCACCAGAATCTCACATTCCTCTAAGTCAGAAGATGGGTAAGAGAAGAGTTCCTGCTATCTTCGAGGAGACTTCCTCTACCGGGGATGGAAAGAGGAACAAGGCTGAAGTCCCAAAGAGGACCAAGAAAATTGATGTTGTTCCTTCTGTTGTTGTTCAGAAGGCTGTCGAGAAGCCTCCAATGGCTCCGAGCAAGAGAAGTACTTCTGTGGAAGTGGTCACTATTTCTCCCACCAAAGGTTCTTTGGCTGAAACTGCTGAAGTTCCACTGAGGAGATTGAAGAAATCCTCCTCGGTTAGTTTTTCTGAAGCCATTCCCCACCTCCAAACTAGTGGAGCTGGTGTTCCAACCATCATTCCCCCGAGCTCTGCAATGAGCTCGGTAAAGACTTGGATTATTCCTGAAGTCCAATGCATCGAGGAAAACATGCCTAGGGATATGCTGACATCCCTAGCTACTCGTCACATTGCTTCAGTAAGTTTCTTTTTCTCTTGAATTTTTCCTTCTATCAATATATGTATCTCAGCACTAACTCATCACTACCTTCTTTTTTCAGCTGGTGAGTTGTTTTAACACCATTGTGAAGAAAGATGAAGCGCTCAAGGCTTCAAGATCCTCGTCTGGAGTAGAGGATGCATTCCAGGGTTTGGCCCAATCTCTGAAGGAATCCCGTCAGAAGTACGACGAGGATAAAGGTGAATGGGAGAAGAAACTGGCTGCATCTGAAGCAGAGAAGGTGCAGTTGGGAAATAAAGTGAAAGATTTGGAGAGGGAGAATAAGAAATACTCCGAGAAGCTCACTACCTTCGGGGAGCTTGAAAATACGCTGAAATCAGCTGAGGAAGAGCTGACCCTTCTGCGCAAAGCAAATCGTCAGAAGGAGGAGTTGGAGGCCAAGCTGAAAGCCTCCGAGGATCTTCTATCCGAGAAGCTCTCCTCGGAAAAGATGAAGAGAAAAACAACTGTGAAAAAATCCTTTCGAACTGGTTGGGATAAAGGATGGGATAGGGGGGTAGCAGCAATTATGACCCAGGTGAAGTATGGAAGTTTGAAATACTTCCATGATGGTTGGGTTGCTGCCTTGCAGGAATTGAAGGTGAGCGAGGACTCCGAGCTATTTCAACGACATCTCCTTGGTCCTCCTCCAGTTATTGAAGACGAAGATGAAGACGAAGCTGCATCTGAAGAATCTTCAATGATTGTGGGTGATCAAATCCTTGCTCCTCAACCCAACCAGACATCTGCTGAGGAGATTTCTTCTTTGCCTGCTCCTTTTGAACAAATCCCAACTCCAGCTGATCAAATCAGTGTTCCCACCGAGCAACCAAGCTCCTCGTCCCAGCCTCCCGAGAATGTCTTGGGAGACAAGGAAAAGGTGTGAAGTTGTTCGGTACTATCTTTCTGTTTTTCTTCTTACTTGTACTTTGTATCTCAGATATTTGTAACTTTGCCTTATGATCTAATAAAATTTAAGTTATTTTCTTCCATATGATTGTCTCTTCTTTATCTGCACTCTGTCTTAATTTTGTTTTTCTTTCTCTGTTAGTTTCTGGCCAGGATGGATATTTTATCTGCTAATGACACAAAGTTGATGCAGCAATGCCATGAATATTATAAAGCTGGTCATACAGACCTAAGTGCATCCGAAATTGCCAATATCCTTGGCCATGGTGCTTCAGAGCAAGCAATCGAAGCTTATCGGTACCTGAAGGACTTACTTGATAGAGCAGTGGCCAATAACGTGGCTTACTATGACATGATCGAGGAGCTTAAATATACTTTAGAAGATCTTCAGACTCAGTACAAGGAGTCAACTGCCTTGCTGCATGAGGGGTATGAAAAGAAATATCAACAGCTTTCTGCCGAGAAGGGCTACGACAAACTCCTTGCTGGGTATGATGTCAGGGAGAGGACCTTAAAGGGAGAAGTTGAAGCTTGTAGACAAATTGTTGAACTGCTGGAGCAAGAGAATAATAATTTGCAAAAAGAACTAGCACAATACAAGTCTGCAGCCTCTTCTTCAACAGCGGTAATCCCAGTGACCGATGAGGGATTTTCCTTCCTAGAGGTTGAGAATGCCAAATTAAGGCAAGAGTTGGATGTCCTGTGAAGATCTGGTACTTCTACTTCTACTCGGGGATGAGGAAGAGGTTCTCGTGGGTGAGGAAAGCTGCCCAGGATGTTAACGAGGAACGAAGTACTCTAGCTGCTCGGGGTCGATCAAGAACTCCTCTTAGTATTGAAGAAGCTCGTACTCTGTCAACATTGGAAACCCAAGCGTATCAACTGAATGCCAAAGATCGGGCTTTGTCTGAAATGTCAAAGAAAATCCTAACTTTGGAGGATCAAATTGCATCGACCAAATCTGCTCTGGATAATAAGGATGCTCTTGCCAGGAACTTTCATGAGCAGTTAGAGAAATTAACTTTCCAATTCCACAAACAACATCGTGAGTTCTGGATGGCAGGCTACAATGAAGCCCTTTATCACTTGGATGCTCGCATTGAAAATGCCAATAATGAAGGTTATAAGCAGGGATGGTTGAACGCCCTGGGTGTATTAAAATTGGAGCAAGGGCATTATTTATGGGATTATCATACTCCTGGGCTACTAGACTTGCCTGTGCCACCTTATAAATTGGACATGGAATGGATCCCAGCTCGTGCCATTCCTCGGAGTTTAATTGCAAAATACCTCGGCGGCTATAATCTTCATTCACAAATCGAAGTATCTCGTCCCGAGCATCTACTGGACACACCTTCTGTCATGAACGTCAGAATGCTCAGAGATATTAATTTCATTAATTCTCCTCTTTGCCTGGAAGATCCTCCTGCTGGCGAGGAGCCTGTTTCAAAAGCTAAGGGAAAGAAACCAATAGAGTAGGAATCTCAGTGTAATAGTTAGTACACATGTAATTTGTAATTCGTTTTGAATTTTAATGAAAGACTTTCATTTTCTGTTTGCAAATTTGTACTGATATTGTTTTGTACTTGTCTAACACTTTTATATTTGTGATTTCATAACAATACTTTGTGGTTCATCGACCAATCTAGTAATAAAAGGTTACAAGTATCAAAAATGTTGCTCGATCACTTAATAATAAAGTAATGAGTAAAAATGTTTAAAATTTTTCCAACCAACCAAGGTTGTTAAATTGTGCTCGTCGACCAATTATAATTAGTGAGAGTTTTTATCCCCGACTAACCATACTTGGTAATTTTTTTCATAAAATGTTGTCCGACCAACCAAGGTCGCTAATTTTATCCTCGTCGACCAACTACAGTTAGTGGACTTTTATCCCCGACCAACCATACTTGGTTCAGTTTGGAATATTTTGTATTTTCTGGAATAGTTTTACCTTCCGACCAACATAAGTTGGCATATTTTGTTTCTTAACCAGCCGAAATTGGCATTTTTAAGAATGTTGTTCTTACCCTTTTACCAACCGGAGTTGGTCATGGGTTTGAACTATTATGTCCACTAACTCTTTTACCAACTGAAGTTGATCACATTAGTGTACGCCTCCTATCCAAAGGAGTATAGTTTGTTCTCGCTATTTTACCAACCGAAGTTGATCACGCTCGAACTATCACGTCCACGAGTTATTTTACCAACCGGAGTTGGTCACGCTAGTGTATGCCTCCTAACCAAAGGAGTATAGTTTGTTCTCGCTATTTTACCAATCGAAGTTGATCACGCTCGAACTATCAGTGTCCACTAGTTATTTTACCAACCAGAGTTGGTCACGCTAGTGTATGCCTCCTAACCAAAGGAGTATAGTTTGTTCTCGCCCTTTTACCAACCGGAGTTGGTCGTGGGTCTGAACTATCGTCTTCTTTTTGCTTTCGAGCAGCGTAGTGTACAACACTAGTATTCCCCGAAAAACTTTCAATAAAAGGAGAGAAGATGGTGAAACATCATCATTTTATTCATATTAATAGAACTGCTTTACATTTTACATTACTGATAATACTTGCGTAGGTGTTCAGCATTCCATGCATTCTTGAATTCCTCTCCTTCTAGAGTTGCTATTCGGTAAGTTCCTGGTCGAACAACTTCTGTAACTCGATAAGGTCCATGCCAATTTTCTTCCAATTTATTGTGCTTCTGAATGACCTTCTTTAGCACGTAATCTCCTTTTTTTAAATCGCATTTCTTCACTCTCTTGTTGTAGAACAGAGTTGTTCGTTGTTGATATGCAGCATTCCTAATGGCTGCTTCTTCTTTAACCTCCTCGAGCATGTTCAAATCTAATCTTCTCATCAAATCACTGACTGGGGAATTAAAATTCAGCATTCTGTGTGTTGGTAGACCCAACTCGACAGGTATTACAGCCTCACTTCCAAATGCCAGCATATATGGGGACTCTCCAGTTGCTGCTCGGGGAGTTGTTCGGTAAGCCCACAATACTGACTGTAGCTCATTAATCCAATTTGTTGTAGCCTCACTTAGCCTCTTCTTCAAACCATTTAGTAATGTTCTGTTCATCACTTCAGTCTGTCCATTGCTTTGAGGATGGCCTGGTGCTGAATGAACCTTCAAAATGTTTGACTGATGACAATAGGTGGCAAACTCCTCGTTATCAAATTGTGTTCCATGGTCTGTAATGAAGGCATGAGGGAGACCATATCGAAAGATGATATTCTTCCAAACAAACTGGTACACCTTCTCGTATGTTATATCAATAAGTGGCTCAGCTTCTACCCACTTAGTAAAATAATCCACTGCAACGACGAGGTACTTGAATCTTCCTCGGGTCGTTGGCAGTGGTCCAACTAAATCAATTCCCCACATGGCAAATGGCCAAGGAGAAGTTATGGGTGTCAACAATTCTTGTGGAGTTCGTCGAATGGAGGAAAAACGTTGGCACTTGTCACACTTCTTAGCATATGCTATACAATCAGCCCTCATCGTCGGCCAGTAATATCCATGCGTCATCACCCTTTGCAAAAGTGTTCGACCTGCTACATGGGCTCCACAGGACCCTTCATGGATCTCTTCAATCAATTCTTTCACCTCGGAGGGATGTACACATCTTTGTAAACCTGCCATAATTCCTCGTCTATACAAAACACCATTAGTTAGTACATACCGAGCAGCTTTAAACTTCAATTTCTTGGCAGCGATCTTATCCTCCGGTAATTCTCCTTCCTCGACATATGCCCTGATGGGATCCATCCAAGATGGTCCTAAATCAAGGGAAATAACATTCATCATTAGGCCTTCATCTATGCTTCGACTTTCTAACACCTCAATTGGTATCGTTCTTCGCAACTCGGTACGAGTAGCTGATGCTAATCGGGCCAGTGCGTCTGCTTGCGCATTCTCCATTCTTGGTATTCTGATCAACTGAATGGCATCAAATTCTGCCAACAACTCCATCACCTTTGCATGATACTTGACCATTAATTCTCCTTTAACTGCATACGTTCCCATCATCTAATTCACAATTAATTGAGAATCACTGAATACCATCACTTGTTGCGCTTCCATAATCTTTGCTAAATTAAGACCTGCTATCAAGGCTTCATACTCAGCCTCATTATTAGAAGCTTTGAATTGGAATCGTAAGGCATATTCCATGTCAATCTCGTCTGGGGTGTTCAAAACAATCCCTGCTCCACACCCCTTGTACAAGATGACCCATCCACATACAATCTCCACGTAAGTAACTCATCTTCAAAATTCTTATCTGACAGCGTTCCTCGGTGAAATATTTGTTGTTTTGTTTCATCCTCCCCTGGTATTTTTTGCTCCTCGTCAACCATCTCTTCTCGCCCTTTTACCAACCGGAGTTGGTCTGGGTTTGAATTTGATGATTTTTCTACATCCACAAGCCCTTTTACCAACCGGAGTTGGTCTGGGCTTATGTCTGTTGATCCTGTAACATCCACAGGTTGGTCAGCGAGCAACTTTTGTTCCTTGGGGGTATCAGGATATGTAAACTCTGCTATAAAGTCTGCTACAGCTTGCCCTTTTAAGGATGATCTGGGTTCATACACAATATCATATTCACCGAGCTCTATTGCCCAGTACATCAGTCTTCCTGACTTTTCTGGCTTATGAAGGGCTTGTCTTAATGGCATGTCGGTATACACGATGATGGTATGGGCCTGGAAATATGGCCTCATTCTGCTACTCGCTTCAATTAATGCCAATGCCAATTTTTCCAACTTTGGGTACCTGATCTCTGCACCTCGAAAAGCCTTACTTGTGTAATAAATTGGCTTCTGGACTCCATTCTCCAATCTGATCAATGCCGAGTTGACGGCATTTTCTGATACTGCCAGGTATAAGTACAACTTTTCTCCCATCACTGGTCTGGACAGCAATGAAGGTGTTCCCAGATATTTCTTCAAGTCTTGAAAGGCTTTTTCACATTCATCATTCCACTCGAAAGTTTTTCGGAGTGTTTTGAAGAACAGAAGGCACCTATCAGTTGCTCGAGATACAAATCTATTGAGCGTTGCAACTCGTCCTGTAAGACTCTGCACTTCTTTCTTCGTCGTTGGAGATCGCAACCCTAAAAGAGCTTTGATCTTTGCTGGATTTGCCTCAATGCCTCGCTGGTTGACGATATACCCGAGGAACATTCCTTCTCGTACTCCAAAGGTGCACTTCATCGGGTTAAGCTTCATCTTATATTTATCGAGTTGATCAAAGGTCTGACCTAAGTCAACTAGATGCTCAGCAGCTTTCTTGCTCTTTGTCAGCATATCGTCGACATAGACTTCCATGTTGCAACTGATTTGTTCGGCAAAAACCTTGTTCATCAGCCGTTGATATGTCGCTCCTGCATTTTTCAAACCAAAAGGCATAACATTATAACAATAAGTTCCCCTAGGGGTAATAAAAAAAGTGTTTTCCCTGTCTTCAGGTTTCATTTTGATCTGGTTGTAACCAGAGTAAGCATCCATGAAGCTGAGCAGCTCGTGCCCCGAGGTAGCATCTACTAGTTGGTCAATTCTGGGCAAGGGGAAATGATCCTTTGGGCAGGCCTTGTTGAGATCAGTGAAATCAACACACATTCTCCATTTATTATATTTCTTCTTTACCATCACCACGTTTGCCAACCAGTCTGGATACTTCACATCTTCAATGAATTGAGCTTTCTGGAGCTTGTCGACCTCCTCCTGAATAGCTTGATTCTTCTCAGGGCTAAATACCCTTCTTCTCTGCTTTACAGGCTTGATCTCCTTATTCACATTGAGCTCGTGACATAAGAAATTTGGATCTATTCCTGGCATGTCCTCATGACTCCATGCAAAAGTTTCCTTCCTGTTTCTCAAGAAAGTTATCAACTCCTGTTTTATTGAAGCATCCAATGTTGAACCTATCTGGGTTACTCGTTCAGGGTGCTCGTCGTCCAAAATAACATTTTCTGTAGATTCCACCACCTGTCCTTTTACAAGTTGGGATTCATCTCTGGGATCGAGAGTTTCAATCTCTGTATCTTCTTCCACCTGGTAGGTAGTAGTCTTTTTCCTTGATTCTTCAAGCTCCTCTTGTTCGGCAGATGAATAATAGCATTCCCGAGCTACTTTTTGATCACCTTTCACAACTCCTACTCCGAAGTTCGTTGGGAATTTTAAGCACTGATGTACTGTAGATGGAACTGCCTCGAACTTCTTCAAACCAACTCTTCCCATGATGATGTTGTAAGCTGACTGCACATTTTTATCCATCACAAAGAAGCGTATTCTTTATGTTCGGCAAGCAGGCCAAGTTCCAATGAATATATCCAACTTGATCGTTCCAAGTGGAAAAACTTTCTCGCCAGCAAAACCCAGAAGGGGTCTGTGATAAGGTTCCAATTGAGATAATTTCAAATTCAAGCTGTCAAAGCATGAATAGTACATGATGTCTGCCGAACTACCATTGTCTACTAACACCCTTGAAATCACTACTTCTTTCATCCTCATTTTGATCACCAAAGGGTCATCGTGAGGGTAAAGAACACCTGCCAGGTCATTTTTTGAAAAGCCAATGACCAGCTTCTCTTTGTTTACCTTCCTCGGGCGATCCTCCTCAGCCAAATTTATTCGCTGAATATATGAGCAAGCTTGAGCCTCTCCAAGGTAAGCCTTTCTTTCTACAGTAAGGTCTCCTCCTCCTGCATCTCCTCCTGTAATAACATTACAATCAAATGATCCAAAACGTATGGAAAATACCTCTCGTTCTGGCTGCCTTGGTTTCTTTGGAAGATCGGGGTCATCCTCGGCATCATCTTTATGGACTCTCTTCTTTTTCTCCTCTGCTCGACGAGGAGATCTAGATCTTTCTCTAGTTCGATCATTATTTCTTCTTTCACCTCCCCGATCAACATACTTTGCTAGCTTTCCTCTTCGGATGAGTGTTTCAATCTCGTTCTGAAGAGCTATGTAATTTTTAGTCATATGGCCATGATCTTTGTGGAACTCACAATATTTATCCCTGTTCCTCGCATCAGGATCTAACCTCAGTTTCTTCGGCCACTTTACCTCCTCGCTATTCTTGATTTCTTCCAAGACATGATTAATACCCATTTTCAAGGGAGTATAATTATCGAATTTTTTCAGGACTTCCCATGATGACTTATTATTTCTGGAACGCTTGTCACCGCCATTGCCCTTCTGCTCTTTATTTTTAGACTTGTCGACGTCCACCTTGGTGTCTTTATGCATATTCTTCTTTGCAGCCATAACTTCCTCGGCATTTATGATTTTGGTCGCTTTTGCCATCAACTCTGACATAGTTTTAGGTGGATCTTTCGCCAAGGTGTAATACAATTTATTAGGCAATAACCCACTCATCAAGGCGGTGATTGCTGTCTTCTCTTCGTAATCTATGACTTCCAGCTTCTCGTTATTGAAACGAGTTATGTAATCTCTAGTACTCTCACCAGATTTTTGTCTAACACTTAACAAGTGTGCTACTCGTTTTACTGGATTTGCTCCAAAATAGAAATTGCCGATGAACAACTCGGCCAACTGAAAGAAAGTTGAAACCTTACCCCGAGGAAGATTGTTGTACCATATCTGGGCAGCTCCAGTAAGAGTTCCTGAGAACGCTCTGCATCTCATCTCGTCAGGGACAGCATAGATGTCGGCAGCAGCTTGATATTGCTCTATGTGAAGAATAGGATATGTCTTTCCATCATATTTGGGGGTCACTAATGGTGCTTTAAACTTTGACGGTGTAGGAAAAATCACAATGGCCTGGACAAAAGGTGTCCCTTGAACAAAAGTTCGTTGTAGGGGATTCTTCGCCTTAGCCATTTCTCCCAATCTATCCTCCAACCGCTGAAGGGATCCTTTCCACGCTTCATTTCCTTCTTCGGGCTTATTAGTTCGAGCAATTGATTATTCTGATGTGGCCTCCTGAGATCTATCTTGACGAGCAACTGGTCGTGATTGTGCTGATCCTTCTCTTAGATCTGATGGTCGTCGAAAACTCCTCGACATGGTCTTAGGTGGACTCCTATTCCTCCTAGGGCCTAATCGACTGAAAGGAGACACCCTACTTAGCCTTTCCAAGGCACTGGGTCTTTCTGGAGATAGAGTGATACGTTAATCAGTATTTGTAGCCCTTATTGACGAAGTTCGCCCAGGTTGATAAGAGAAATCATCAGACTCCTCATTACGATATGACTCAGTACGCCTGGATCGTGAAGAAAGTAAATAAGTTTGCCTCTGACCACTTCGCTGTCCTGAACGTGCAGGTGCACCGCCATGAAGGGTTTGTATGAGTTGCCTCATTGTTTCTTGAATGGCGGTTTGTCCTTGAGCCAGATTCGTCATAATCCCGACCAGATCTGGAGGTGCAGAGGGATTTGGAGGATTTCCAGTATTTCCAGCGTTTCGATTGCTAGATTCTGGATTATCCGCCATTGATGATGAATGATTTTTGGTGAAAAATGATAATAACAATCGATTCCCACAGACGGCGCCAATCTGTTGATGTAAAAAATTAGATCGCTCTAATTATTCAATCACAGATAAATAAAATGAGACAAAGATTTTTAAAGTGGTTCAGCCTTATAAGAATGGCCTACGTCCACTGTTATGTTATTGCTGAGTGTTTGGGAATTCTTGACTACAAGTTCTATCAAGAAATTTCGGTCCCCATGAATGAGGGTGATACAAGGTATTTATAGCCTTTAGGCTATACATGAAAGGGGTGATACATTAAATGATATACATATGAAAGGGTAATACATTTAATGCAGCGTGTGCGTCAAGATAATAAGCATTCAATGAATAGTTGAACTGTTGATTATCTGGCAATCAATGCTGGGGCCGAGATGCAGCTCGGACCGCCTTAGTTGCTCGTTACTCAAGAGTTCCTCGGAGCGCTGGAGTTCCTCGGAGTGATAGAGTTCCTCGATGAATCCTTGTTGCTCGGAGAGAACATGAGTTGGTCGGGGAAATGAACTTCTTCGTTGCGATTGTGCCACGTAGATTGACACGTGTCTTCGTATTATTCGTCCATATCAGCATATTAATTTTTGTATCAACAAGCGTTCTTAATCGATTCTAATTGTATCATTTGGCTCTATCATTTGTAAGTTTATCTTTATCAACAGTAATTTTTTCTATTTTCAATCGATTACAATAGGTCAATGTACTTTGTTTTGATTCAATGAACTGATTGTAATTCCGTAATTCATGTGATTGAATAACTTTTTATATGTTTTATATGAATATGTTTTGATTTTGTGTTCTTTATGTATTTATGTTTTGATTCTATCATATATAATTTTATATTTATCAATAATTGTTTTATATTTCGATCATTTACAATAGTTTAATGTATGTATTTCATTTGGAGTGAATGACATCATTGTAATTATTAGTTGTATATGCTGAATGAGTATTATTGATGTTTCATACTAATTTTAAGAGTACTTGATTTTGAGTTGACACTGAATCACTTATTAATATGGGTCCGCACCAGCGGAACTAACCAATTCGACATCAGTTTGTAAAGTACACGCATTGTTTATAAAGTAGACATGATTATTTTTTTGAAATAACATGTGTACTTTATAGCTTCATGTTTAGTTTATAAACAGTGCCTGTAATTTACTCTTAATTATATATAAACATTTTGATATTTCATGCATGAAATTAATACTATGGTTTAGCTATTACACACATTTTAGAATTCTTGACCTTGAAGTAAATGATTTTCGTCTCTCTTTTACTGCAGGACATTATGGTAAGTAGTATAATAACAAGGTGTTGTTATTTGGATAATATGGCTTGTACTGAAATATTTGAAGATAGCTCATTAGATTTCATATGCAATGAGTTGTATATTAGGTTTACTAATTTGAGAACTGGGAGTTTTTCATTGAGGTATTCATTTAGTGATGAATGTCGGTTCATGTTGGTTTGTGACAACGATGTTCGTTGTATGTTGTTGTCCCCATTGATCGTGAAAGTTGATTTCATTTCAATATATGTCATTAATTCATTAGCATTGTCAAGTAATACATGTCGTGAACGGGTTGACTACTCTAATTTAATTTATAAAGGGGTTGACTACAGTAATACAAGTTCTGAGAGGGTTGACAGTGATGATACAAATACATAGAGTTTAGAGTCTTTATTATCAGGCACTGCAATTGATTTTAATAGTGGCATTGAAAATGACTTTTATCTTGGAGGTGTGGATCCAAGTAAGTCGAAAGTTTATATTTCCAATGATTGGAAGACATATATAACTCATGATCAGCAGTGTTTTGAAGGAGGTGTAGTGGAATTTCGAGATAAATTGCAAAAGTATGCCGTTGAGGTTGGGTTCAAGTATGTGTATTTAAAGAATGATAAAACTCGAGTAACGGCTGAATGCTCTAAAAAGACTATTGAGAATTGCACGTGGAGAATCCATGCTTCATTATCTACAATAAATGGATACTTTACATACGAAATTTGAATAATGAGCATACATTTAGAGGTGCCTTTCATAGTCCGTCAGTCAAAATGATAGCCTATGATATTAGAGATAACCCACTATTGAGACCAATTGATGTAGTTAGATATATGAAAAAGAATTATGGTCTCGATATAGCCTATCAAAATGCATGGCGTGCGAAAGAGATGGCTATTGTTGATATACATGGTGATGAAAAGATTTCTTATGCATTAATGAATAATTATCGTGACCTTATATTGTAGTATAATCCTGGGTCGCATTGCATCCTTGACGTGTAACATTAGAGTAAAAAATTCAAGAGAATATTTTTAATGTTTAGAGGATGTATTTATGTATTTTAATACTGTAGACCTATTTTATTTCTTAACAGTGCCTTTTTGAAGAGCCGTTACCGTGGAACAATATTGTCAGCAACTGCAAGGAATGGGAACAATGGTAAATTAATTCTAAATATTTTATTTTGTGTATTGCATTCACATTTTGTTTGTTCCATTGCAGATCATCAAAATACAAGCATAAAGATATAAAGTACCTTATAATGTCTTTTTTTAGTTCATGTGTACTTTATATTTTTATGCGTGTATTTGGATGATATGCCTTGTTATGTTGAATAAAAACTAAAGTACACACATAACACATGTAAAGTACACGTGAATGTTTCTGTTAATTTCACATGTACTTTTCATTTTTATGCATGTACTTTGATGACATGTGTTGTTATTTAGAAATAAAGCCAATTACACGCTAATAATGTAAAGTACCTTTGAATGTCTTTATTTAGTTGACGTGTACTTTACATTTTTATGCGTGTACTTTGATGATAATGCTATTATTTGAAACCAATTCAAAGTACAAGCAAAAGATTGTAAAGTAAACGTGCATGTCTTTGTATCTTGATCGCGCGTACTGTACATTTTTATGTTATTTACAAACAATGCAAAGTAAACACATAATATATTTTCCATGTATTTTAAGGTCTGCGCCAGTAGCATCAATTTATGATGTGTTATACATGGATATGTTATTTATTTTAATTTTGATATATTTTAATATTGCAGGCCTTTTTCCTGTTACATACGTTGTTGTTGATTCCGAAATGGGAGATAATTGGATGTGATTTCTTGCAAATTTGCATAGTGCAATAGTTAAGCAATATCGAAACATAATATTTATATCTGATCGAAACAATGGATTAATTGAAGCTGTTTCGAGGGTCTTCCCGATGTCTGCACATTCATAGTGTATACATCATTCACAAGGGAATATAAAAAAGAAGATTCATGGGAATTGTGGTGGATTTCAAAAGAAAATTTTTAATAATTTTTTGTCTAGTGCATATGTTGTCTCAGTAGATGAATTTCACAAGAATATTGAAGCATTGAAAAAGGAAGGAGGAGCTGGTGTTGCTGATTTCATTGATATCCTGAGAATTAGTTCTATGCATATTTCCCCGATAAACAGTATGGTGACATAGCATATAGTGTTGCGAAGTCATTCAATTAATGGATATTGGCGGAAAGACATTTACCAGAAATGAATATGCTCGATAAATTGAGAGTGAAGATTATGAATTTCAATGCAAACAAACTTGTTGAGTCTGACACTTGGGCAAATGAGCTATGTCCTTTTTTTTCAAAAGTTACTAAATGAAAATTGGAATAACAGCCGACATTGGACTATTAGTCGCTCAAGTCAAAATCTATTTGAAGTTCATTCAGAAGTGCGAGCAACAGTTGACTTAGAAGAAATAACTAGTTCTTGTAAGAGTTGGCAGATAAGATGTTTTCCATGTTCTCATGACGTTTCTATTGTACGGAGGATAGGGACCAGTATTTATGATTATATTGATGATTAACATAGGGTATCTTTCTACAGAAAATCATACTCTATACCTATAGTTTCTCTTCCTGATTTAATATCCTTAAATATTCCTATTCCTGAAAATCCACCTGTCCTTCCACCAATGACTAAGAGACCAACAGGTAGGCTAAGAAATAAGAGAATAAAGTCTTCTGGTGAGATCACAGTAAGGGAAGTTACTTGATCTAGGTGTAGTAAAACATGTCATTATAGGTCTACATGTAAAGAACCCATTTGATTACGTTTAAAATTGTTGAATTCGTTCATTTTAACCATTTGATTGAATAAATAATTTAATAACCCATTTGTTTTGAATAGATGAATGTAATTGTTGTTTTTAGTTTTTAGTCTCATTTTTAGTTTGTTTTTTGTGTAGCAGTACACGTATTTTTCATAAAATACACGTGATCATTTTTTCTAATGTTCATGTGTACTTTACATTTTTACGCGCATGTTTTTGTACAGTACACACATTGTAATGACCAAAACTATTTTATCAATATGTGTACTTGATGAAATATGCGTGTACTTTATGAAGTACACGCATAATATATAAAGTATACTCATTTAGAAAATGATTTAGTTATTTTGTTATAAGTCCTATACTCCATATTTTGGATGCCTCCAATCCCATCAATTATTTTTTTTTAGTTTGCAGTCCTAGCAGTTGTGTTTTCTATAGACATTTTGTAAAATTAATTACTCCACTTATTATGGGTTAGCAGTTTTTTCAAGTTAACATGTTTATAGAAAATGGGACCAATGTCAAAAATAAATTAACTTAGGACTGCCCACTAAAAAATCTTAAAAAAAAGGACTAAATCCCTCCAATTCCAAAATGGTTTTGGTTAGTACAATGTGCGTGTACTATATATATTGTATAACTTATAACTTCTATCAATGCGTTTACTTGATGAAATATGCATGTACTTTATGAAGTACACACATAATATATAAAGTACACACACTTAAAAAATGGTTTTGGTCAGTTCAATGAGCATGTACTCTATAAAAATATGCGTGTACTTTATATATTGTATAACTTCTATTTGTCATTTTTTTATGTATTATTACATTTAGTTTAGATTTATTTTCGTTATTTTTGACATTATATTTTCTATTATTAATTTGTGTAAGGGTTTTGCTTATATTATATTATATTATTTTTCAATTTTTAATGTACAAGTCACTGATATTCTCACATTCCTATGTGTATTATAGTTCGCACCAGCGACATTAAACATGACATAAAAATCAATCCATTCATTGTAACAGTAGTTTTAAATAAAATCAATGAACATTCGCATTTGAATAAATTATTATGATTTACTTTAAATTTATTTTATTCAATTTTGACATTGTAATTTCTATTATTAATTTTTTAAAATATTTTTATTCTATTATATTATTTTTTAATATTTAACGAACAAGTCACTCATATTTTCACATACATACGTGTATTATTGTCCGCATGTAAAGAACCCATTTTATTATGTTTAAAATGGGTCATTGCAGGTTTACATGTAAAGAAACCATTCAATTGTTTTGAATAAAATAAATGTAATTTTAGTGTTTAGTTTTTAGTCTCATGTTTTAATTTTTTTTTCTATGGAAGTTCAACAAAGTACACGTATTATTTAGGAATACACGTGATTTCACATGTACTATATTAAATTTGCATGTACTTTACACTTTACACTCTTTAGTATGATTGTTGAATAATTGCTTTTAACATACCCATTTTTTTACCATAAATAAATGTAATAGTAATATTTACTGGTTAGTTTTTTTTTTTTTAGCTGTTCAGTAAAATACACGCATATTTACTAAAATACACGTGATCATTTTTCCTAATATTCACGTATACTTTACTAAATTTGCATGTACTTTATATTTTTACACTATGTATGAGTCATGGTTCGAGACAACATTATATTATGTAGGTTTTAGTGTATGATATAAGTCATAATACATGCATGAAAGAAATAAAATATTTATTAAAACAAAAAAAATAAAGTAGAATTTTTGACATAACAAAAGCTGAAAAAAATAAAGAAGACTTCTAGTTGGGAAAGTTGTTAAAGGCATCTATGGTGTCAGGAAGAGAGTCAATTAAATTCGAGCATGCTCGAATTTCTTCTTCGATGACAACTACAAGGCCTATATGGTGAGCTTTCTTCTCCTTCAGCTGGTCAATTTTCAATGGAACCTCTTGTGTATAGAAAGACATGAGGTCTTCATGTGTTTGAAGAGGGTCCTCATCCACATCAAATAAATATATGGGATTGGGTGGAAGTCCAGAGTAGCCTTCCCTCACATATGCTTGAAATTTCTCAAAAGCAGTTTCATATAAGGAAAGATTTTCCTCAATTTCCCTTATTTTTTTTTTGTTTCTTTCATCCTTCTCAAGAGTAGCTCGCAACTTTTCTGTTGGGATACTCATTATGTAATCTTTACCCTAGATGTAATGGTTAAGAAAGGAATAAATATTACTCTTTTATAGGCAAAGTTAAAGCTATTTATTTCTTTGACCAGAAGTAGTTAGGATAGTGAGTAATTGAGCTTAATAAATTATTTTTGGTTATTGTGTCTTACTGAATAAATATATATAGTAGTTTTTAATTAATAATAAAAAATTATTACATTAACCAGTGCGTGTACATTGTTTAATTACCTTTAATTTGAAGAATTCATGCGTGTACTTAGTAAATATCACGTGTACTTTTGGTTAAAATGCATGTACTTTGTCTCATAACACTTGCGTGCATTGTTTGTGTAGTTGTCATTGTGTATACCTTATGTGACTTGTGGTCCGCGCCAGCGAAAATAAACCATTTTGGTGTAATAAATATTATAAATAATAACCAATATAACACAAAACAAATTACAAATATGGTATGTATTTGAATCAATTTATAAAAGTTTTTTCTCATTTGGGGGGAAGAAATATTTTGAAAAAAGAATTTCACTTAGTACATATGCTCGGTGTTTTAGCATGTCAGGGTTTTGAAAGAATTTTTCCATTTCCTTGTTTCTGCTAATTTGTTCAATGTAGTAGATGCAGAACACCCCGCAGTCAATCCTGAAATTAAAATAAAACAAATATACATATTATTATGATGTGAATGAAATTTTTTGCAAATATATAAATTAGTACTTTTTAGAAATGAAGTTTTTGCTTTCCCATTATACTGCTTAGGGCATTGATGATCTCTTATTTGGTCAAACTTGAGATCACTTTCGAGCAAGAAATTTACTGTCCTTTTTTCTTGCTCTGTCAGTGGATCATCATTCAATGTAAACTCAATTGGTGTACCTTCATAAAACTTTCTCTTAGTTTTGCAACCATTATTTTTCATTTTTTTTCCTTCAGCCTTCAATAGGTACAGTATTTTTTGGAAGACATAAAATTGTCAAGAGGATAAATAGTGAGTGTATACAAATAAAAAAGTATATGTAAATTAAAGAGTGAAAAGTACACGCATAATATTAAAGTACATGTGCTTTGTATTTGTCCATTTCAAGTGTATTTTAAAATATAATGCGTGTACTTTGATTAAAGAGTGAAAAATACACGCATAATATTAAAGTACACATGTTTTGTATTTGCCCATTTCACGTGTATTTTAAAATATAATGCGTATAATTTGACAATCTGGGTGATTATGTGCAATTAATACAAAGTACACGCATTATATTCTAAAATACACGTGAATCATATAAGTACAGGTAACATTACTAATTACGTTTAGCCTCTAACTATTTTTTTCTCATCATCAAAGTATATTGTGTTTTTTTCCTTGTCGTTCGATCGAAGAGAATCCATATGGACGACTTTCTTTTCTTCTTTTTATATCGCAAGTAATGTGAAATTTCCTATATTATGTCTTAGTACAATGAACAAATTATTAGAAGTGCCTAAGTATTCAAATAAATCTCTGTATAACTCCCCCATCTTATTGACTTCATTTTTTATACAAGCTTCTATCTGGAAAAAATTATGGACATTATGCTAATAAAAAACTGTGAAATTTTGTTTCACAAAGCTTTCGGTTTAATTTTACTTACCCAACAATAATAAGCAAAAGTGTGTAAGTGGGAAAGCCCTTCCTTTGATAATTTTAACCTCAATACTTCAGTAAAGGCAATTATTATCTATTTCGCACAATATAAAATGGTGAGAAAATAATAATGTTAAAATTTAATGAATGTCTAGTATTTGGACTACATACTTGGCTTGATATTTCTTGATTCTTGAGGACTTTAACAAAATCATTCCATGGGACATACAAAACCAACCCTTTGGAAATAAATTCCCTGTATTTTATATAAATAATAACAATTGTATAATAAGAAAAACCTCATTCTTTTGTACCAAAAAAATATAAATTAGTGAAGTGACAAATCATAAAATAATATACTTTACTCTGGCTCAGCCTTTTGAATAAACTCTTCAATTTTATTCTTCGTAGCTTCATTGAGATATTTGTATACTTCAAGCTTGAAGTGAGTTTCTTTCATTTGTTGAGCTATTGTTAGCTTGACTATTCTCAGCTTTGTCTCCTTCGATTTTTTTAATTGGGTTATACTTCTCAATTTCTTTTTCATCTTTTCTTTTCTTCTGTCCTCTAGTAATAGACCCTTTTATTTTGGGTATTTCGGGGGTTCCCTGTACTATTTTTTTCTCCATTTTTTAATTGGATTCTCTTGTACATCGAGGCTCATTCAATCTTCAAGCTCGAAATTTCGTCCACGAGTTGTTTATTAGTGTTTTCCTGATATGTTTAAACAAGGAATGTAAGATTGTAAGAATTTTTTGATAACAATGATTTAAGTTCTGCTTGTATTTTGATGAAATCCATGTTTTTCATCAAAATTTATGTGTATTTTATAAGTAAACATGTGTATTTTATAAAGTACACGTGTGTATTTAATAAAACACATGCATGTACTTTATAAAATACACGCGTGTACTTTATAAAATTTATACAAATATTATAAAATGCGTGTATTTTCATCAAAATTTGCATTTATTTTATAAAGTACACGCGTGTATTTTATAAAATAAATATTGCGTGTACTTAATAAAAAAATGCTTGTACTTTATAGATACCTGTTCGGTTTTTTCACTTCTGATTCTTCAAGCATTTTCTTCATCTCCGAAATTTCATCATTAAGGGATTTATTATTGCTTTCCTGATATATAAAAAGAATGTTAGATTATAAGCAATAATTGATAAACATAATGTCAAAGCAAACTGCGTGTACTTTAGGAAAAATGCGTGTACTTTAGGAAAAAATCATTTTTGTACTAGCAGGATGTGAATGTACAACAACAGAAATGCGTGTACTTTATGTCAAATGCGTGTACTCTGCATTATTTCTAAAGAATACCTAATTACATATGAATAATTTCAAAATACATGTCAATGTAAAAATAATTCCACATGTACTTTGGGGTAATATGCGTGTACTTTATAAAATAACTGCTTGTACTCTATAGAATAATGATGTTTTCCATTTGAAAATTAATTGAAAGTACCTATTGAGTTCTTTTCAATTCTAACTCCTCAAGATTATGCCTCAATGTCCCCATTTCTATGTCACCATCTCTCCATTTTTGCAATATATCATCATACTTTTTTTTTAGATTTTCATTAATCTGAGACAGATGCGCATTTTTTTGTTCCAAAATTCTTGATGATTCAACCTATTTTTTAATGATTTATCCAATTCTTTAATTTTATCTGAGTCATTCATTATGACTTGATCAAGCTTTTCTTTCAAAGAATTGTTTAACTCAACAAGTCTGGAATTTTTCACCTCCAACTTATTTAGTAACTCTTTTTCTTTCAAAAGTTGAGAATTTTCCACCTTCAACTTCTTGATTTCCTTTTGTGTTTCCAAAAGTTCACCACTATCTACCTGCAACTGTACATTTATAATAGTAAGGTTGGCACTCTACACCTCCAGAGAGGTCACCTTCTTAAGTGCACAATTAAGGTCTCCAGCTGCTTTAAATAGTTGGTTATTTTTTTCCAACAATTCCCTTTTCAAAGTAAAAATTTGTTCCTCCAAATTCAATTCTCAGCCTTTTCAGCATCTGTTAGTTCAAAATTCCTATTATCCGTTGGTTGATCATTTTCCTTCTTTTTCAAAGGACTCACAATATTTTTAAGGGGAATATTCCAACCTGATTAAAGATCATTCTCATTAAATTCTTCAGCAGCTTTTTTCGACGATGAATCACCATGTATAGTACTTCCTTTAGAAGTGTTCAAAGAGTAACTGGGCCCTTCAAAGTGAGATTAACTTTCCACAGAACTGTCCTTACTAGCTAGTTTATTTGTATTCTCCTTCAAATTTGCTGAAGCGATATCATTCATAGCAAACCAATCTTTTAAAGATGACAAATTCCACCTAATAAATTTTGGCGTCTTCTCTTTCATATTTTCAACGAGAGGGATTATATCAAAATTCTCATATACCCAATACTGTGATCATCTAAAAAATAAAATGATATTAGTAATTGTATTACCTAGTTATTCATAATTGAAAGTCCACGTAATATTTATAAAGTACACGTGATGTTACACGTGTACTTTGTAAATATAATAAGAGTACTTTGAATGTACATGGAATATTTACAAAGTACACGTGTACTTTTTAAATATAAGTACACGTGTACTTTGTAAATATCACATGTACATTCAAAGTACACTTGTTATATTTACAAAGTACACGTGTACTTTGTAAAAATCACGTGTACTTTCAAAATACATTTTTGATATTTATAAAGTACATGTATACTTTGTAAATATCATGTGTACTTTATAAATATCACGTTTGCTTTTAAACTATATGTGATATTTATAGAGTACATGCATGAATTGGTTTAAATATAAGTGGTACTTTGAAAGTGCAAGTGATATTACAACCATTGTAAATGTAATACTACAAGGTTCATATGTATTTTATAAATATCACGTGTACTTTGTAAAAATCATGTGTACTTTTATAGTGCACGTGATTTTTACAAAGTACACGTGTGAATTGGTTTGAATATTTATAAATATCGCGATGTTGTTTTGCTCACCAGTAGGGAAATGACACATCCAGTTGTTGTGCTAGGTTTTAAAATTATTGTTTTGTCAAGTGAATTTATGAGAAACTCGTGCACAGTAGATGCCCAATCATAGGTATTCATTTCATCAATAGTGTTGATGTATTTTGTAAAAAGTTATCCTAGTGTGAAGTTTGAGTTGGAGAAAAACAACATGGTCAAGAAGTGGAGACAAATAAGTTTTACAAAATCGGTAATGCCCTCATCTGTGTCCAACTCAACCGATTTCTTCAAACCCTTCAATATTTCTGACTTTCCAATTTCACGAGTGAAGTATCGGGTAACTAATCCAGATCTTTGAGACGAAGTCAATCTCTTTTTCAGATCTATTGATTTTTGCCCCTCTACTATTGGTATGCCAAATATTTCACTTAAATCTATTGGCCTTATTTCAATCCTACTCTTCATATGGAAACTTTTGGTTTTCTTGTTGTACAACTTGATAATGGATAAAATATTTTTATCAGTCTTCTTGTGGTCTGCTTCTACTACTTCCCCTCTGTAGTAGGCATTGAAAAGCTCCCATAATGGAGTCTTCTTAAGCAGTTCAATATGCCTATCATTTATTTTCTCTTTAATCTCATGATAATCATGAAAAAAACTAACAACATTTGATCTATACTGGTCATTCTTCTTAGCAGCAAATGTAAATTTCAAAGCAACACTAGAACTAGAACTGGTTGAAGAACTTTCTTTAGAACTGCACTTTTTGTTGTTCTTTCCTTTTCTTGCCTTCATCCCCATTCTATTGATCTTTAAATAAAATTTAAATTACTAACCTATAATGATAATTTACATGTACAAAAAATAAAATACATGCGAACTAGAATAAAACAAAGACTAAGACAATAAAATACAAGCGTATTTAACAAAAGTATATTCAATATTCTCATAAACAATTCATGCAAGTCTCAACAAAATACATGCTAAAGGCGATAATATATATCGTCCGTTTCATGGTAATACCGAATAGATGTTGTTCGACAAGTCAAAAACCAAGATTCTCTCTTCCTAACATATTCAGAAAAGAAGTGATACAATAGTTCCATGTTAAAAGTGCCAACGTTTTCAAAACCTCTTAAGCAATACTGCTCAATTCGTTTAGCTAAATCCTTCTCTTTCGATTCAGTTACTTGAAGCTGTTGCACATCAAAAGTTCACTTAACGTTTTCATAGTAGTTGTAAAAACCAAGTAACCTTTTATCTCTATCATTGATGCGAAGGAGAAAATGAATTTCGTCATCATTAGTAGTATTGACTGTCAATGTGAAAGGTTTTGTATTGTTAATATCTTCAAAGGTGCAAGCAACAATTTTGTAGTTGAACATGGTTAATGATATGATTCCTAAACAATAACACAACAATAAATAAAAGTACACTTATAATACATAATTGTACACGCATATTGGATTGAACAAATTCAATTTCAATGTGCGTGTACTTTGAGAATTTTGTGTGTACTTTCAAAAACTACACACAAAAATTCTAAAGAACACGCAAAAATCCAAAAGTAACTGATCGGGCATAAATATTGTATATTTATCCCCTTAATTTCGGTACTTTTGTGAACCCGAGCGGTGCAATTGATATGGATTTAACTTGTAATGATGCTACTAACCTTCGTTGGCAAGTATTTTATGTTTTGTGTTTCTCTTATGTGTTTTACAGGTAAATTATGCAAGCGATGCGAAAGAGAAATCGAAACAATGAAAAAAAAGTTAGGAAGGCAAGTTCAAGGGAATTTTCATAATTCTGCAGCTTGATCCTGAAGGTGAGACCAACTGTAAAGTTGAAGAGCTCGGAACAATGAGAACACTGGAAGAAACAACACCCAAATCCGAGCTACGGTGAAAGATTTATGATCCCTTAAAGTTGAAGAAAAATCCTAGAAAGAAAAGAAGAAAGCATGCAAATTTTCTAAGTGTTAGAAATGAAGGAAAGAAGGCCCAAACTAACAAGAATTCCGGAATCATAGTGTGAACCGATTCGGGGGTGAACCGGTTCGGGGTACCCGTGAATCGGTTCGGGGGTCCTGATGCGTGAAATTATCCTTTAATGCTGATTGGTCCCAAAAGTCCTATTACATTACAAACTCTTCAAAAATGTATTTGTATCTTTGTATTGACTTAGAAAACGGAGTTTTGAATAGTTTTTGATAGAGAGACAAGTAGGAGAATACCCTAGGAATCTAGCTTTGATTTGGTGATTCAAGATTGATTATTTTCGGGATTGATCTCAAGTTTTAATTCAAGTTTCGTTTTCTCTATTATTGTTTTTGCATGTTATTCTTCTTGCACGATTCAGTTCGTTTCTATGTTCATAATAATTCCTTACATGTTTCAGTACACTTTCATCATGATTTCTTTGATATGCAACGTAGTTAATTCATGCATAGTTAGGTTAAATATGTCCAGCTAGATTTTTTAGGTCGGGATGCATGAACTCAACCCGATGTGAGAGTTGCACGTGTATAAAATTAAGGATTTATTAGACCGTATTGCGTAGCGAATACAACCATCATAGATCTGTGGATCTCGTTTGCTTCAGGGTAACTGGTATGCCTTAGAATTCAATGCGAGCGTAGCTATTGCATTACCGCTTTACACGTCCTCTGATTACGTATGGTTCGGGCTTGGACCTCATATACGTAATGCTTGGGAGTACTAAATACTAGGTCTGATTAATCACTTAAATTTATGATTAGTTTTATACCAGCAATACACTAGGGTTGAGGGATTGTATTCCCAGTCTGTTTGTCTCATCATATAGTTCAAGTTTTAGTTCAATCATCATCAGTATTTTAGGTAATTTAGAGCAATTGCATTCCATTCATTCCTGATTTCATCAATTAATCATTTTTAAAATTGCATCTAGTTGTAGTTATTTCACCATTCAAATCAACTTTTCCTTCCTTTTAGAGTCAAAGTTAGGTTAACCGTCTGTCCTTCTGTCGTCACGATTTTCTCGTCCTATTTCCCTGTGGAGACGATTCCGACTTACCAGGTTTATTACTAACGCGACAGGCTTGCACTTGAGCCTAGAGAGTACGCACTTTAGAGACACATTCTTAGTTGTGACAAGGTTTTGGCCCCGCTGCCGAGGATTTAGGTAGACGTAGGTTAGATTCCGTTAATCTAAAACTTCGACCAAAAATAAAAAAATAAAAAAAAATCACAAAAAGATACTTCATCTCTCAAAAGCCTGTTAATGCAAAATCCAGAACTCAATCTAACTCCCCATAATACTCCAACCAATATTCACGAAAACCCGATAGTTAAGTACGACCCCGGTAGCCCTCACACTCCTAATTCTCCATAATTCTGGGTTCCATCTCCCACACCTCCACACTCAATTGAAAATAACACTCTGCCCTCCCATTGAGAAGGTGTGTGCTATTTGTGAGGCGGGACATTCAACAGAGGAATGCCCGACGATACCCGCCTACAAAGTTATGCTTCAAGAGCAAGTGAGTGGTGTAGGAGGATTTAAGGGTAATTTCGGTCCACCGCACTAGAATTCTTACAACCCTTCATGGAAAAACCATCCTGGTTTTAGCTATGGGCAACAAAATGCTGCGATGAATCTTAATTCACATGTTGCCTCTCCCCAACCATCACACTTTCAACAAGCACCACACATGCAAGGAGATGTGCAAACACCACCACCTCATGGGCTATATATCACTCCACCGCGAAGAAGTATCGAGGATACGATAAATCAATTTATCACTGCCCATAATGCAACCACCGCTAGACATGAGCGCATGATCAACAACATAAATGCGACTATTTCAAAAATGCAATCATCGTTGAGTATCCAAGAGAAGGGCAAGTTTCCTGCCCAGGGCCAAATACCTCCCCAAGGTCAAACTAGTGTTATCTCCACCTCTACAGAACATCAGGAACAATGTCAAGATGTGACCACTCTTCGTAGTGGGAGAGTTGTTGATTTATCACCTCCTCCACACGACAAAACCAAGGACAAGGAGATTTCGCCCGGCACGAAAGAGGCCGAAGATGTCCCCTTGAAAGAGAGTGATAAAAAAGACACTAGTGAGCCCGAGATAGTAGTGAAACCACCCTTCGCGGCACCATTTACTCAAAGGCTAGTTCCTTCCCACAAAAGAAACTCCCGTGATGAAATGCTAGACATGCTAAAGCAAGTAAAGTTAAATTTACCTTTCCTTGATGCCATTAAGCAAATTCCAGCTAATGCGAAAGTCATCAAGGACTTGCTAACAGTAAAGAGGAAGATGAAGGTAAAGAAAAATGTATTTCTAGCGCATAACGTGAGCTCCATTCTACTTAATGATCTCCCGCCAAAATTCAAAGATCCCGGTGCACCCACCATTTCCTGCATCATTGGAGAAAATAAAATTGAAAAAGCCTTACTTGACTTGGGAGCACCCTTACGCCATCTATAGGCAACTTGATCTAGGCGACCTCAAGCCCACAAAGATCACTCTCCAATTGGCGGATCGAACCGTGAAGATCCCAAGAGGCATAGTTGAGGACGTGATCGTCCAAGTTGACACTTTCCACTTTTCGGTATATTTTCTCATTTGGGACACGGAGCCCTCCTTCGCCTCGAGCAATCATGTTCCCATTATTCTTAGACGCCCATTCTTAGCTATGTCTAACGTAATAATTAATACTCGAAATGGGCAGATGCAACTCACCTTTGGGAATATGACCTTAGAGACGAACATCTTCCAAATAGACCAATATATAGGGGAAGAAGATGATCTTTACGCAGTGAGCTTTATCGACGAGATCGTATAGGAGTACTTTGAGGAAAATTATTGTGGAGATGCCCTAGGGAATTGCTTAATGTCGAGCCACGAGAGTGAGGGAGCATATACCGAATTTGAGAAGGAAATTGAGGAATTGAGAGAATTTCTTAACGAGAGAGCGTCGGACGAGTACGCGAGAGATGTAAGTTGGGTTTCTCAATTCGAGGAGTTACTACCGAGGGAGGCACGCATGGCTCCCTACAGTGACAAATTTCCAACCCTCGAATTGAAGAAACTACCCTCCCATATTAAATATGCATATCTAGGAAAAGATGAGACATTTAGTGTTGTTATCTCCTCTAGCCTAAACGAAGAGCAGGAGGGTAAGCTATTAAAGATTCTGAGGAAGAACTAAAGTGCTTTTGGTTGGTGTATTGTTGATTTGAAGGGGATAAGTCCTTTGATTTTCACCCATAAGATCCACCTCGAGGAGGATGTAAAGCCCTCGAGAGAAATGCCAAGAAGGTTAAACCCCAATATGAAAGAAATAGTGAGGACCGAAATCATTAAGTTATTGGATGTCGGGATTCTCTCCCCAATCTCGGATAGAAAGTGGGTGAGCCCTATTCAAGTTATCCCGAAGAAGTCGGGCATGACAGTGATTACAAATGCTAAGGGAGAGCTAGTTCCCCAACGTACCACCACCGGGTGGCGCGTTGGCATTGATTACCAGAAACTTAATGCAGGAACAAGGAAAGACCACTTCCTTTAGCCATTTATTGATCAGATGCTTGAGAGAGTAGCGAGCCACCCTTACTACTGCTTCCTTTATGGTTACTCCGAATATAACCAAATTGCGGTAGATATACTTGACCAGGAGAAAACAACCTTCACTTGCCCCTTTGCTATGTTTACTTACAAACGTATGCCATTCGGCCTGTGTAATGAACCCGCAACCTTTCAAAGGTGCATATTGGGGATATTTAGGGACATGATTTAGAGAGGACTTGAAGTGTTCATGGATGACTTTAGCATTTTTGGCACCTCTTTTGATCTTTGTCTGGAAAATCTGAAAAAAGTACTTACCCGGTGTGTGGAGAAAAACTTAATGCTAAATTGGAAGAAATTCCATTTTATGGTCACTTAGGGAATACTTCTTGGCCACATAGTTTCATCCAAAGGGATTGAAGTTGATAGAGCTAAGATAAATATCATAGTCGATCTACCCAAACCAAAATTGCTCAAAGGCGTGCGCTCCTTCTTGGGCCACATGGGGTTTTATCGAAGGTTCATTAAGGATTTTAGCGCCATCGCTAGGCCCTTAAGCAACCTCCTTATGAAGGATACCCCATTCGAGTGTAATGAAGCATGCCAAAGTGTTTTTAAAAAATTAAAAAGCATGCTTGTTTTCGCTCCCATCATGCAAGCGCCGGATTGGTCCTTACCATTCGAGCTCATGTGTGATGCAAGTGATTTTGCAAAAGGGGCTGTTTTGGGCCAACAGAAGGATAAAAAGGCTCATGCCATCTACTACGCTAGCCGGACTCTTACCAGACCACAACTCAATTACTTCACTATGGAGAAGGAATTGGTAGCCGTAGTATTTGCTCTAGACAAATTTCAATCCTATCTCATTGGGTCACCCATCACTTGTTTCACCGACCATGCGGCTTTAAAATACCTCCTTGCTAAGAAATATGCAAAGTCGCGCCTCATTAGCTGGATCCTACTCCTATAACAATTTAATCTCTCCATTAAAGATAAAAAAAGGAGTAGAAAACGTCATCGTCGATCATCTATCTAGGCTTTCGTCCGACGTACCTAGCGATCCGATACCCATAGAAGAATATTTTTTGGATGAGCAACTCTTTGCTACCTCTTCTTTGCCCTGGTTTGCGGATATAGTGAATTATCTTGTCACGGGAGCCGTCCCTCCCGAGTGGACACCGCAAGATAAGAAGAGGTTCATTACTTGATCGCGCATGTTTTTCTATGACGATCCCTTCCTTTTTAAATATTGCACCGACCAAATCATCCGACGATGCGTACCGGATAACGAGATACCGAAAGTCATGCAATTCTATCATTCGAAAGCTTGTGGAGGTCACTTTTTGACGAAAAATACGACCGCTAAGATTCTTCTAAGCGGTTTCTATTGGCCCACAATATTCAGAGATGTGAGAAATTGTTGCAAATCTTACGATAGGTGTCAAAGGATGGGAGCGATAACCCAATGAGACATGATGCCATTAACCCCGATACTCATTATTGAGATCTTTGACTGCTTGGGTACTGACTTCATGGGCCCTTTTCCCCCATCTTTTGGTTTCCTATACATCCTTGTCGCGGTAGACTACGTTTCTAAATGTGTGGAAGCCATAGCTACCAAGACAAATGATAATAAAGTGGTGATTAGGTTCCTATAGGAACACATACTTTCCCGCTTCGATGCTCCGAAAGTGATAATTAGTGATAATGGCACCCACTTTTGTAACAGGCCATTCGAGAAGCTCATGGGAAAGTATGACATCGTTCACAAGGTTAGAATGACTTATCACCCACAAACGAATGGGCAGACCGATTTAGCGAATCGAGAAATCAAGCACATCCTCGAGAAGACCGTCAATCCCGACCAAAAAGATTAGTCACTTCGATTGAATGATTCACTATGGGATTATCGTACCGCATATAAAAATCCACTCGGCATGTCCCCATTCTACTTTGTCTATGGAAAACCTTGCCATCTTCCCGTTGAATTAGAGCACAAAATGTATTGGGCAATTAAGAAGGTGAATTACGACATGGATAAAGCCGGTAAAGCTCGCAAGCTTCAATTAAATGAGTTGGCAGAGATACACAATGACGCGTATGAGAACGCAAAAATTTCCAAAGAAAGGATGAAACTGGCCCACGATAAGATTATTCGACACAAAGAGTTTCTTCCCGGGCAAAAAGTGCTTCTCTATAACTCTTGGCTTCATCTATTTTCGGGAAAGTTACGATCTCGATGGACTGGCCCATTCGTTGTGAAGAATGTATTCCCCCACGGAGCTATGGAATTAGACAATTTAAAAGGGGGGAATACGTTCAAGGTAAATGGACAACGCCTAAAGACATATCTAGAGGCGTGTGTGAAAGAAGTCGACACCATTTGGTTATCGAACCCCGTTTACGGGATAGATTAAGCTGAAAATGAGAGGTTGTCGCACCCCCAACGCGTATGGGATGAGTTCTTGTGTACAGTAGTAGTGTTTGAGCTAGGATATTTATGAGTCCGAAAGCACGAGTAATGATAGGGGATTGAGTTAGCACACTTTTTGAGAGAGCTTACACGCATTTCGAGGGCTTAGTAGAGGATTTTTTGGGAACCCGAGGGTCTAGGTTAAGTTAGGGGGCGTATACAAGTGTTGAGGCATGAGAGAACACTTAGTTCGTGAGATATAAGAGAAATAAGAGTTCCAAGACAGCAAGGTACCCCGAACCGCAGGGTGAATCGGTTCGGGGGGCGAACTGGTTCGGGGTCAGTGCGAACCGATTCGGGGGTCATGCGAGATTCTCCCCCCCTCTTTTCCAAATTCATTTCCCTTTCCCCCTTCCCTCCATTCATTTACCTACGGAATTTCACCCTCTCAAACTTCCCCCCCACCAATTTACACTCCAAATTCACTCCCTCCTTCATCTCCCTCCATACCTATTCCCATTTCCCACCAAAAGTCACCCCCACACACCTATAAATTCACCCTCAACCCCTCTCCATATTTCAAACTTCATTTCACTCTCCTTATATTCTACAACATATCACCTCTATATATCTCTCTCTCTCACCAAGTCGCGCCCCCGCCAAGCAACCTTCCGTCCTCGAAAATATGACGACACCACCATCCTCGATGACGAGGGTGCGGGAGTATTTCGGTCCGTCAAAGAATGTCGTTGGGCCGAATGCTATTTCTCGTCCACTCGCCCAATTCATATTGAGCGGGTTGTTAATTGGGAGCAGTTGTCCAGTGAGGTCACTGCCTTTTTCCACCGTCGGGCGTGGTGCTCATTTCTCTCTCCTACGAGCAACAAAGTTTTCGAATCTGAAATTCGCCAATTCTACGCAACGCTCGTGCGCAAATCCTCCACTCTTCATGAGGCGTATCTTGACGGCATTCAGATTCCTTTCGCTGCCGCCATCATTGCTCGCAAACTGAGAGAAAAATGAGTTGTCCTCCCCGTGCCCTTCATGTATCCCACCAATGGTGCCCCACGCACCAAAGCTGAATGTGTCGCTCGAATGGCACACGTGGAGGAATGGTTGCGCGATTCTTTTTCGATAGGAAACCTTTCGGACACGGTGCGATTCATGCACCTCATTGCATGTGGAGCAATCCACCAAACCACCAATGATTCGGTGGTCAGGCTACATCACACCAACTTCCTATACCATTTCCTCGACCCCGAGAGCACTATCAACCTAGCCCAACTTTTCTACGCGGACATCCTCCATGCCGCCTATGACGAGTGGGGTAAAGCCGCGCTCCCCTACGCCCGCCTTATCACCTAAATTCTTATTGATGCGGGAGTGGACGATACGGGGTGGCAAGTCCGACTCCCCCACCCAATTGGAGGCACTTCCACCACCCGTAGTGATCGCCAAATGAGGGTGGCCCACCCCGACCGTCCTATTCTTGATGAGGGGGAGGGGGAGGAAGGACATGACGCTCCAATTATGGATGTGGAGGAAGAAAAAGAGTATGATGAAGACGAGGACGACGACTCCGATTTTGAGTCGCTGGGTGCAAATTTTGATAGGCGCCTTTCGACAGTGGAAACCTTCTTTGACGGTTTCCTCACCCAATACAATCGGGATCAAGAGGCTTACTGAAGGGACATGAGCATGATGCACCGTCTCCAAACCCATTTATACGAGCTCAACTTCGGTGGACCCCCTCCAACCTTCTTTTATGATCCGTATGATCCCAACGCACCCGGACCCTCCAATCCACCTCCCCAATGAAGCCCTTGTCTGTTGTTGATGTTTATTTTTGTTGGTTGCGTCGTGATGAGTTGTTTCAAAAATGTTAATTGTGTAATTCTCCCATCACTCTTGTAACACAGGCTCTTAGTATCTATAAAAAAAATCCTGCATTTCTGTTTTATTTGTTCGTTTTATTTTCTCACACTTTTAATTCGCTTTGAGTTAGATTTTAGTCCTTTTTGCTTGAGGACAATGCAAGAGTCAAAGTTAAGGGGAGGGGGGGGGGGGTTCACAAGTGCGTCCCTCTAAAACTTCACAAATTTTCAAAAATGCCCCCCCAAAAAAATCCAAATAAAAATCATAAAATTTTGAAAAATCCAAAAAATATTTTTCTTCAAAATAAATAAAAGTTGGAATTTAAATTTTTCAAAAATATCACATTTATTCTATTTGAAGTCTCAAATTGTTAAATCTCTATTGCACTAAGCCGAAATTGACCAAAGATGGAAATTGTGCGAAAATTAACGACTTAACGAATAAGTGTGGAGATTAACAAAACCCCATGAGATTTCGAGCCTATCAATCTTTTTGAGTTTTTAAATCAATCCGAGTTAATGGTCAACTCATGGTTCTAATTCAGCATTTTAAATGAGTCGCTGATGATCTCAATTCTTTGTTTTGATCGGTTATGGGAAATGGAATATTATTTCGAAAAACGCGCTACAAATCTCTAAATTAAATTAATCTTGAAATGCATATGGTAAATTAATAAGTAATTCGAACAATGAAGTAGGCCATCGATTGTTACCCAAAAATATTAGCCATAAAAAGATGTGAAAAATTATCCTTTTGATAACCCAATTGAGACGAATAAAATTTTCCCTTTTCGTTTGGTAACCCGAAAAACCCAATTAGCCCGGAATTGTGAAAACTAGAAATTTCATCAATAAAGTCCAAAAAGTGAACAAAAGGGGCAAGAAAAGAAAAATAGAAGAATGCTCAACAAAAATAGCAAGAAAAAAAATGTGTAAAAATAGAAAAAGAAGAGAAAAATGAGCAAAAGCCCGAAAAAAGCAGTAAGGGACATCATAAGAAAAAAATTACAATTCCGAAGTTCCCAACCATTCCCATGTTACCCAATATACCTTTAACCTGAAAAGTCCTACCGAGTTCGAATTACGAAATTGATTACCGCGTGGAGAGCTAAGATACAAAAAGATAATATGAGAGATTAAATGGTGTGAATTTGAGGCGATGTTCCCCGTTTTCTAATTACCGTAATCCGATGAAGAGATCATTTCACTAAATAATTCCGTCTTTCATAATTATGTGCGTGAACTTGTATTCCATTACATTTACTCTTATAAATCACGTATACCGAGAGAATAGCCACACTTCCGAGTGAGTCTCTTGTGAGTGTATTCGGTGAGATTTTGAAATCAAAGCGAATTTTTGAAAAGTAACGTAATGATCAATCGGTGGAAATTAACGGTTCGATTTTTGGCTTTGCACACACACTCGACAACTTGAAACTCTATTGAATATGAATTTATGGTCACTATTTTTCGGAAGTTTAAATTGTATAATTTTTAAATATTTTGATTTTTCTTTGAGTCAATAACGAATTTAGTGGGTATATTCACTGCAAACCCTCACGAGAAAACACTCGTCCTACTAGGGTAACCTATGGGTTTAATGGCTTGTTGCATATGCTAAAAGCAATCTCTTGCCCGCGACAAAGGTATTCTATCCCAATAAAATGTTTAGAAGAGTTGTGACATTATTCTTTTTCTTTTACATTGCATGGGACGCGCAAAGTTATAAGTTAGGGGGGTTTGATCGGTATAAATATTGTATATTTATCCCCTTAATTTCGGTACCTTTGTGAACCCGAGTGGTGCAATTGATATGGATTTAACTCGTAATGATGCTACTAACATTCGTTGGGAAGTATTCCGTGTTTTGTGTTTCTCTTATGTGTTTTACAGGTAAATTATGGAAGCAGTGCGAAAGAGAAATCGAAACAATGAAAAAAAGGCTAGGAAGGCAAGTTCAAGGGCATTTTCGTAATTCTGTAGCCTAATCTCGGAGGTGATACCAACTGGAAAGTTGAAGATCTCGGAACAACGAGAACACTAGAAGAAATGACACCCAAATTCGAGCTACGATGAAAGAGTTATGATCCCTTGAAGTTGAAGAAAAATCCTAGAAAGAAAAGAAGAAAGCATGAAAATTTTCTAAGTGTTAGAAATGAAGGAAAGAAGGCCCAAACTAGCAAGAATTCCCTAACCACAGTGTGAACCGGTTCGAGGGCGAATCGGTTCAGGGTACCTACGAACCGGTTCGGGGGTCCTGCTGGGCAAAATTATCCTTTAATGCTGATTGGTCCAAAGAGTCCTATTACGTTACAAACTCTTCAAAAACGTATTTGTATCTTTGTATTGACTTCGAAAACGGAGTTTTGAATAGTTTTTGAAAGAGAGACAAGTAGGAGAATACTCTAGGAACCTAGCTTTGATTGATGATTCAAGATTAATTATTTTCGGGTTTGATCATAAGTTTTAATTCAAGTTTCGTTTTCTCTATTATTATTTTTGCATGTTATTCTTCTTTCACGATTCAGTTCGTTTCTAAGTTCATAATAATTCCTTGAATGTTTTAGTACACTTTCATCATGATTTCTTTCACATGCAACGTAGTTAATTCATGCATAGTTAGGTTAAATATGTCCAGCTAGATTTTTTAGGGCCGAGATGCATGAACTCAACCCGATGTGAGAGTCGCATGTGTATAAAATTAATCCTCTAAAATTAAGGATTTATTAGATCGTATTGCGTAGCGAACACAACCATCGTAGATCTGTGGATCTCGTTTGCTTTAGGGTATCCGGGATACCTTAGAATATAATGTGAGTGTAGCTATCACGTTACTGCTTTACTCATCCTCTGATTACGTATGGTGCGGGCTTGGACCTCATATACATAATGCTTGGGAGTACTAAAGACTAAGTCTAATTAATCACTTAAATTTACGATTAGTTTTATAACAGCAATACACTAGGGTTGAGGGATTGTATTCGCGGCTTGTTTGTCTCATCATATAGTTCAAGTTTTAGTTCAATCATCATCAATATTTTAGGTAATTTAGAGTTATTACATTCCATTCATTCCTGATTTCATTAATTAATCATTTTCAAAATTGCATCTAGTTGTAGTTGTTTCACCATTCAAATCACGTTTTCCTTCTTTTTAGAGACAAAGTTAGGTTAACCGTCTGTCCTTCTGTCGTCACAATTTTCTCATCTTATTTCCCTGTGGAGACGATCCCGACTTATCGGGTTTATTACTAACGCGACAGGCTTGCACTTGAGCCTAGAGAGTACGCACTTTAGAGACACATTCTTAGTCGCGTCAGTAACACAACAATAAATAAAAGTACCCTCATAATACATAACAGTACACGCATATTAGATTCAACAAATTCAATTTTAATGTGCGTGTACTTTGTTAATTTTGCGTGTACTTTTAAAAACTACACGCAAAAATGCCAAAGTACACACAAAAATGCCAAAGTACTCGCAAAAATTCCAAATTAACACAACAATACATAAAAGTACACTCATAATACATAACATTACACACATATTGAATTGAACAAATTCAATTTAAATGTGTGTGTACTTTGTGAATTTTGCGTGTACTTTCAAAAACTACACGCAAAAATGCCAAAGTACACGCAAAAATCCCAAAGTACACGCAATAATACATGACTTTAAAATTCAACACCTAATATCATAAAATACATGCAACCCTAAATAAACGTCGCTGGCGTGGACCACAATTAATATAGGAGATATATAAATACACCATGGCATATTTTATTTAGAATCCGTACAACTTTTGATATAAAATACATATACATTGTTGTGTACAAAAATCTAAATTACCCAAAGTAACCATCACATTATCTCATATCTTTGGCCCCACATGACACTGAGAAGTTCTATTTGGAAATTCCAAAGTCGGATCTGTCATTCATTGTGCGCTCCAATTACTTTTATAGATAGAGGGATAAATATCTTTCATACTTACATCGCAATACTTGCAGTTCCTTGCCTGACGACGTTTGGATGTTGAATCAATGATCTTTATCTTAATAGCCCGTATAGATTTACATCGTGGAATATTTTATTTAGAATCTGTTCAACTTTTGATATAAAACACGTCTACATTACTATGTACGAAAATCTGATTAACCCAAAGTAACCTTCACATTCTCTAATATATTTGGCCCCACATGTAAGACACTGAGAAGTTTTATTAGGAAATCCCAATGTTGGACCTATCACTTCACTGCATGCTCCAATTAATTTTATGGATAGTTTCTTTACCCCACATGTAATTCGTTTTGCTGAATGCTTCGCTTTCCATTCAGTTACTTGAAGCTTTTGTGCATCAAAAGTGCAATTAATGTCTTCATAGTAGTAGAAAAAACCAAATAATCAATTCTCTTTATCATTGATGCGAATGAGAAAATAAATTTCGTCATCATTAGTAGTATTGATTGTCAATGTGAAAGGTTTTGTATTGTTAAGATCTTCAAAGGTGCAAGCAGCAATTTTGTAGTTGAACATGCTTGATGGTATGATTCCTAAACAATAACAAAACAATAATACTTCTTACAAACTCATGGAATATCATTCAAATGTTGCTGGCGCGGACCAAAATAACATATAATTGATCAAATATGGATATGAAATATATATTGTATAGAGTACTCATATAAAAAATAAACGTACATGCATAATGGACTGAGAAATTCAATTTCACTATGCATGTACTCTATGGATTTTGCATGTACTTTTTGAAAGTACACGCAAAATTCACAGAGTACGCACAATAAAACAGGGTTTGTACAAGGAGAGCACCTAAATTCATAAACTACATGCAGTCTTATATAAATGTCGCTGGCGCGGACCACAATAACATGGAATTGATCAAATATGGATATGACATATATATTGTATAGAGTACAAGCATATTTGACTGAGAAATTCAATTTCAATGTGCGTGTACTCTGTGAATTTTGCGTGTACTTTTTGAAAGTACATGCAAAATTCACAGAGTACACGCAATAAAATAGGGCTTGTACATGCACATATTCCAATCATGTGTATATTCATAGTCCTCAATAAATTATGTATACAGGAGGAAATGTACAATGATGAAATACATATATCTAACATGCAAAAAGTGTGTTTTGCATTTAAAATCAGGGCAACAAATGTATTTTTCATATCATGAAGAAGAAGAATATGATTTCATCAGTCCATGTGTAATGTCTACAAATTTATACATATGAGAACACAAAATACATAAGGACAAACGGGTGATATCAAAAATAAAATGCTAAGAACACAACATATACATAGTGTATGGTATAATCTTAAGTACAAAGATTAAGAACATATATATGAGAATGTATCCATACTTATTAGCGGTGTTTGGAAGAATTTGATTGAGTATGATAAATGCTTGGTAGAACTTCCACGATTAGGGATTGATCCCTTTAAGTTCCGTGAAGTGTGTTTGTATTGGAATTCAGCGGTATTTATATGTGGCTGTTGACCAAATTTTGATTTAGAATGAGAATCATTTTGGTGTTTTGATCGAAGAGACAGCACGGTTAGGGTTTTGATCAAAAAGTATTTTTGGCGCTTCGATTTCTGAAAAGTGCGCTTCGATTTCTGAAAAGTGCATTTTTATTTTAATTTCGAGAAATCTATATGTTGGACCGAATCGTTTAAAATTTGTTGGGCCTGATTTTTTTGTCCAAAATTGTTAGTCCAAGGACTAGACCGTAAAATCTCCAATTTATAATACCAATTTCAATTACATTAGTGACCCCAAAATACACCCATAATTTCAATTTCAATACATAAAAATTTTAATACAAACAATTTAATAAAAAAAATCATTTGGAAATAAATATCAATTTCAATACCACACACAATTTCAATTTCAATACCACACACACACTCACACACACATTGACCCACAAACTAGTCCCACAAAGGGCCATAAGACCTCTGAATCGTGGTAAATTTAAAAAATCCTTGTAAGGGCTTGAGGCATTCGAAGTGAAAAAATTTGGAATCTAAAGTCCTTATAAGGGCTTGGGACATCTGTACTTAAAGAGAATTTTAACCTGAAGTCCCACAAAGGGTTATAATATCTCTAATCTTAGGTAAACTAAAAAAATTTAAAGTCATTATAAGGGTCTGAGACCTCCAAATTGGAAAAAAATTGGAATATTCAGTCCCTATAAGGGTCTGTGACCTTTAGACTTAGAGAGAATTCTAACTCAAAGTCCCACAAAGGGTCATAAGACCTCTGAACTTAGGTAAATTTAATTTTTTTAGAAGTCCTTATAAGGGTCTCAGGTATTAAGAGAAAAAAATTTGGAATATGAAGTCCTTATAAGGGTCTAAGACCTTGGGACTTGAAGATAATTTTAACCTGAAATCCCATAAAGGGTCATAAGACCTCTGAAATTAGGTAAATTAAAAAAATTGAAGTCATTATAGGGGTCTAAGACCTCTGGACTGCAAAAAATTAGAATTTTAAGTCCTTATAAGGGTTTGGGACCTCCGGACTCAAAGAGATTTTTTTAGTTTCGAGAATTTTTTGTATTCAAATGCTTAGACCCCATTTTTTTTTAAAACTGAATTCTAAGCATCTTTCAAGGTTATATCTGAGGGGTGTAAGGTTTGTACAATTTTGTAAAGAGAAGATTTTAACATAAGGAAATTGTTTCTTTACAGATCCTCAGACCTTGGCCTCTTGGAATTATGGATGAATATCTCAATAATCCCTTTAGTCTTTTATGGGTATGAAAACCTTTGACTATGTTGTTTAAATTTGAGGATTGTAGTCTTTTTTGGGTCATAAAACCTTTGATCGTTAGTTTTAAATCAAGGTTGAAATCCTTGTAACTTAAAAGTTGGGTCCTGAAACCTTAGTTTAAACCTCGAGCCAAAGTTGAAATCCTTGTAAATCCTAAAAAAAACTATTACTGACTACATTATGAGTAACCAAAACTTTATTTTAATTTAAAATAATAAAGTACATGGTTTACAGTTGTTCTCATGGGATGGTACACCCCTCTCGAGGCTTCTGCTTTTGACGTTCAGTCTCCAATTGAACTTTTAGTTGTGGAGGTATATGCCCTTATATTATGGGGCGGAGATACCCAAACTCATTAGCTCTATGCTCAGTCTTTCTATGGGAGCTCGTATATTAGTAGTGGTGGAGGTAAGTCATCTGATTAGACCTCGGAGGTCTTTTGGTGCTTCTTCGGAGCTTCTGTCAACCCATGTGGACCACTTAGTGACTTATTTTTATCCTTCATGGAAGTGATGTAGTACTCTCGAGATTTTTTCTAGTCTCCGAAGACCTCTCCTAATCCCTTGGATGTTGGGAACCTCATTACCAATCTGCGGATTGAGATTACAATGTCCAGGTCATTGAGAGATGGTTTTCCTATGATGACATTGTAAGTCGAGGGGAGGTCCAACACTATGAACGTGTTCCAAATGGTTATGCAACAATCCTTGGAACCAAGAATGAGGGGAAGAGTGGCATACCCTAGGGAATAGGTATGCTCTCTGTTGAACCTAATGAGAGGGGTAGTGGTTGGCTGCAAGTGCTTGGTTCGAAGGCCCATTGCTTCGAAGGAGTCCGAGAATAGATAGTCTACGGAGCTTCCCATATCAATCATGATCATCCTAATGTTGTCATTTCCATGATTGTTGTGATCATAAAAGGATCGTAATGAGGTAGACGGACCCTCTTGAGGTCAGCTTCGGGGAAGACGATGATTGGGACCTCCTTGGGTGCTTGATATATGCGAGACATACATGGTTTACCTTAACCCCTTCGTGCTGGAGACTCCTGAAGTGGGCCTTTCTGGCTATGACAGAGTGACCCCTGTAACACCCCGTAATTTTGAGGATTTAGTATTTAATTATTTTTGGGAGAAATAAAAATATTTAAATTGGAGAAACTTAAATTTACGATTTGGAGAATTTATTTGAGTGGGATGAATTATTTATAATTGGAGACTTTAAATTAAATTGTTCGAATTAATGTGTGTCGCATTTTTGAGGTCAAAATTGGACAATGTTATAAAGTATTGCGAATGACGATTCTGAGTACGCGGTTGAGTCCGGATGGGTCAAGATAGTAAGAAAGGAGTACCCGGGGGTAGTAATCGGATCTCGGGACATTTTTGGGCATAGTTGGGCCCACACGGGGTGATTTGGGCCATCTTAATTAGGCCCATGTGGCAAAAAACGGGATTCGGAGTTTTAATCCTAATTAGGGAAGTGTGAACGGCAGTTAATACAACTCTAAACCTAGGGTTTGAGAGAGACACGGAGGACTCAAATCTAGAAACAAATTGGAAACCTTTTTGGAGACAAATTAAGGGACGGATTAGGGTGTTCTTCATCAACACGTTCTCTACACCAACGGATCAGACTCTACGAACAATTAGAGGCAAGTGGTTAACTGTTGTGATTTTAAATTGATGATAATTAATTCATACGATGGGAGGTGTAAACCAAAATTCATTTTGGGTGGGTATTCATATAAAATTGGGTTTTCAGAAATTGATACACTTTAATGGGATTAAGGGGTGAAATTTATTATGTTTATGATTCTGGAATATAGAGGTGTGAATTGTATGTTAAAACCAGTAAGAATCGATGGTTAATTTCTGTTAGTAGGAATGAAAATCGTATTGGAGGTTTGAAACCCGGATAAAACCCAAATTGAGAAAATGTTGGAATTAATGGAAATTAGTTGACTAATTAAGGTCTCTATGATGTTTAGACTCTTTTATTATGTCGAGATAATGTTGGTTGTGTTTGGGTAAGGGCTTGGAATGAAACAAAAAGCTTCAGGGTCATCAATGGCTTAAACAGCAAGCCGGAGAAGACGAATCCCTGTTCGATCGATCGATCAACCCAGGGGATCGATCGATCGAAGGTCGCAGAATTTTGGCAATTCGGCCTGTTTATATATGTAAGGGAAATTAATTTAGGATTTAATCCCCTACTTTTATTTAGTGATAAATGCATATGTGACACACATTCCTTAACAATTATAAGGGGATATAATTGAGTTTAGGAGGGTGATAATTGTATGTCACGGGACGATTCAATTTTGGGAATTTATTTGTACATATTGGTTTTGGATCGAGGGAGAAGGTTCGGATATTGTAGTTGGGTGGCACTACATTATTAAAGTAATCGAGGTGTAATTAATTAGTTAAAGGAGGGGAAATATAGAATCGGGTATTAACGATGGTACGGGCCAAGTGAGCGAGTCCGAGTATAACGGTTGGGTGACACCAAGTGTTAAATTAATTGATGTGTGAATTAATAAGATTAGATTAGGACCATAGACTCGGATTGGTAATAATTAATTAATGTGTAAATTAATTAAATCAGAGTCGAATCATAGACTCGGGTAAATATTATATAAATTAATGTGCAAAGTATTTATATAAGAGTCAGACCATGGACTCGGGAAAATATTATATTAATTGACGTGTGAATTAAATAAATTAGAGTCGGACCATAGACTCGGGGGGATGATAAATTACTAAGTGAGAAAATTAATTAAGTTGAGTCGGGCCACAGACTCGAAAAATTACAAGCTAGTATTACGGGTTTTTGAGTACACGGTAAAGCCGGGATTTATATTATATAAATACGATGTACTGATAGTATATATATATGTCTATATATTGTGTGTGCTATTAAATATCAGTGACTAGACATTTATTTAATTTATAAACTCTAGTGCTATTAAGGGACATTGTGCGATGTGGGTGAATCCCCTAGCTTGAGGAGTAGGGTGAGTATATCCCCAGGTCATAGCGTCCGGTATATGGGTGAGGAATTTATCTCACTTTCAGGGAAGGAATATGACCGCCTCCACTACGTTTATATTTTGGGCCAAGTTGGTGAGCGATTCCAACTCAAGTGTCTAGGTTATGTGAGCACACCTAGTAAGATAGCACTTTAGAGGGAATCATCTGGTGAGGGTATACTCGGAGGGATGGATGCGCATATATATATGTGTGTGGTTGTTCTTAGTAAAGGTATGTATATAATGGTAGTAATATTATATGCGGGAAAAAATACGGTGTGTGATGTATATACTTTATATAACTTGTGTCACGGTTATATGTTATGATTTAAAGGAAATTAATTAAGTTAATTAGTGAGAAATTATAATCCAGAAATTATTATACTAGGGTTAGAGTAGTATGGCAAGGGGAGATTATACCAGGACTAGTTGGACGGGGTAGTACAACTAGGTGGGGTTAAGGTAACCGTTAGGTGTGCACATTAGTGGAGGGGTGAGTATCTCCTCAAGGGAGTGCGCCACTAACTTAATTATGAAGCGCATTCATGCATTTTAAATTACTGCAGTTAATTCACTTGCTAAATATTTTCAAAATGTTTTGGGTTCTAACCCTTCCTATAAAACTATTTTCAAAACCTTTTAGGTGTCCAGCCATAGGGACGCCATGATTGATATTCTATTCCAGGTGCACGGAGTTGCGGCATATGTGGATGCTAGCAGGAGCTTGGATTAGACGCCTCATTCATTATTTCCTAGAGTTGGAACCTTCTATCAGATTCAGTTTTATTTAGGGCATTTCGCCCAGACCTTCAGTTCAGTTATATTTTTATTCAGGTGTTGAATATTTGTATTGGATTATTTACTTTGGTGACCGATGGTTTATTCGGCATATAGTTATTATTTATTCAGTTGATTTAATTCAGTTGTGTGAATGGATTATATTTATTTTCGCATGTACTGTTTGGGTTAATTAATAAGATAAAATTTGGCACCAGCTTTTTGGAATACTAAGTGGTTGGTAAGTTTTACAAAGATTTTCGACGGTGATGCTAAGGATGAACAACCTGGGATTCCTGTTTTAATTTAGTATAAGACTGATCACCCGATATTTTATTAGGCGGGGTGTCACAGATGGTATCAGAGCATCGGGTTCTAGTGTCCTTAGGATCTGTGCGGCTTTTCATATTTCAGCTTAGCGTCCTTTGATGTAGAGCCTTATCATAGGATTATTGTATTCTTATATGTATGCGCGTTTACGTTCTTCTGCCAATTACTTTATATTTGAGGGTGAACTCATACGCTTCGATTCTCATTTCAAATGCCGCCCAGGAGAGAGAGGGCAGCTAGGGCAGCAGGGGGAGATGAGACTAGGGAGGCTCATCAGGAGCCAGAGTTACCGCAGCAACTGTCAGAGATGATTTCAGCTGCACAGGTAACTGAATTAGTAGCACAGGCAGTTCAAGCAACGATGATCGCAATGGCAAGATACTTTCCACGAGATCAGCCACAGGCATTAGTGGTACCGGATGTTCAGGACCACCCGAGGCAGTTGGAGTGGCAGCAAGTATGAGAGGTCTTTCAAAAGGGCCACCCACCAGAGTTTCGAGGAGGTTCAGATATGGTGCTAGCGTTTCAGTGGAAGAGGGATATCCAGTGTCACCTATGCATGGTAGATTGCAACGAGGTGCAGAAGCAAATGCTAGCCACTTTTAGGTTAGTGGGAGAAGCGCTTCAGTGGTGGGAGTCGATCACCACAGTTGAGGAAAGGGATACATTAACAATTACAGAGTTTTAGGTGCGGTTCGACCGCAAGTACTTTTTTCCAGCAGTTGAGACCGAAATGAAGAGAAAATTCACAGAGGTGACTCAGGGGTACCGTTCAGTGGCCGACTACGAGGAAGAATTCACTTGTTTGGCAAATTTTATACCGGATGAGGTACGCGATGAAGAAATAAAGAAGTCAAAGTTCATGGATGGGTTAGTCTGGAGGATGAGGCAACATTTGATTGGTAATCCCGCATTAGTAGCCTATATGGACATCGTAAATGAAGCATTCCTGCACTGTCAGGAATATCGCTTCCACGTGAGAGGAAGCAAGAGGGGAGGGGAACCCAGTCAGTCGGATAAAGCGGGAGGGAACAGTACCAGTGGGGTATCTTAGCAGTAGACAGGGGGACATTAGGGACAGGATTCCCGACAGGGGAATCAGGCCAAGCGATTTAGGTCCGGAGGCTATCGACAGGATGGCCAGGACTTCCGACAAGGCCAACAAGGAATGGATTAGTGACAGGGTGAATTTATTATGAGGTGTTTCGTTTGTGTGGAAGCGGGACACGTGAAGAGAGATTATCCTCAGGGAGGAAGGGGTCAACTACAGGATGAGGTCCTGGATGTGCAGCCACTACAACAAGTCATGGGTGCGTTCGAGAAGGGAGAAGCTGCTCAGGAACCCAAGGATCAGCCATTGCAGCTAGAGTATGGAGGTAATTATTTTTATCCTTTGGGCATGGGGTGTATTTTGGGTGACAGTGAGGGTGTCACAATATAAAATTATTTTTCACTAAAAATTCGCGAGTGAGTTGAATTTAGTGGGTACGCTGGCTGTAGCAGCCATAGTATGTAGATAAGATTTTTTGTGGGGTAGCGGAGACCTGTGGTGTTAACCACGAGAGAGTGGAGGTGCACACTGAAAGAAGGCTTGAATTATGCGAGGGTTCGCTACTTTCAAGAATTATGGAAGTAGGATAGATGATTTTTTTATATCGGCTGGATAGCGATGGATTTGAACTAATGTGAATAGTGGGGGTAAGTTTTGGTCTTCACAACACCAGGGTATGAATGATTGTTACTAGGTATCACCTGAGAGGGCGTCTACCCTATATATGTGTGTATATATATTGTATTGTGTGGTGCGATAGACACATAATGAGGTCTTGTGTTCTCATATTTATCCCGGTAAGTAGGGGTGTTTACTGAAGTGAATCCGGGTGGTTAGATTTAGTTTCGAGTAGAGAGAGATAACTCGGGGTTTATTTTGCACAAGAACTAGTGATAGTAAGGGCGCGGTATTTTATGTTGTCTTTTGTAGCATAAGAGTAGGCGTGTATGCTTTTGTGTTAAGGGACAAATATTGGGGGTACATACTATGGACTGAGGGTCTAACAGATCTCAATGACCGACAATGTTAGGTAGTAGTGTATCGGGGGGTTCCTTGTTTGGATTTCGCTTGCGAGACGTCCCACGCATAAAACTTAGCGCAACGTTGGAAGTGGAGAGATGTTTGGTCGTTAGTACATGGGTTGGGTACCCCGATTATTATTCATATATGTGATATGACTACGAGTTGAAAGTTATATTACGGGTCACGACTAGCATAGTCGGGTAAATTTAGTGCGGTAAAGCACGAGAATAGGGTGTATGGGCACCCGGATTAATTAAGGTAATTTTTGTGCGGTCAAGCATGGGCACAGGGTGTATGGGCGCCCTGGTTAATTAAAATGCATATTTGTGTAAACTATAGTTAGAAGCGGGAATAATAGATATAGCGAGCTTAGAGGCACATGACTAGAGAGTGATATTTTAATCTTAGAGCACTGAGCTTATCTTAATTTCGAGGAGGAAATTCCTTTGTAAGGGGGAAGTATGTAATACCCCGTAATTTTTAGGATTTAGTATTTAATTATTTTTGGGAGAAATAAAAATATTTCAATTGTAGAAACTTAAATTTCTGATTTGAAGAATTTATTTGAGTGGGAAGAATTATTTATAATTGACGACTTTAAATTAAATTGTTCGAATTAATGTGTGTCACATTTTTGAGGTCAAAATTGGAGAATGTTAGAAAGTACTTCGGATGACGATTCTGAGTGCGTGGTTGAATCCGGATGGGTCAAGATAATCAGAAAGGAATACTCGGGGGTAGTAATCGGGTTTCAGGGCATTTTTGGGCATAGCCGAGCCCACACGGGTGATTTGGGCCATCTTAATTAGGCCCATGTGGCCAAAAGCATGATTTGGAGTTTTAATCTTAATTGGAGAAGTGTTAACAATAGTTAATACAACTCTAAACATAGGGTTTGAGAGAGACACAGAGGAATCAAATCTAAAACAAATTGGGAACCTTTTTGGAGACAAATTAAGGGACGGATTGGGGTGTTCCTCATCAACACGTTCTCTACACCAACTAATTAGACTCTACGAATAATTAGAGGCAAGTGGTTAACTCTTGTGATTTTAAATTGATGATAATCAATTCATACTATGGGAGGTGTAAACCAAAATTCGTTTTGGGTGGGTATTCATAAAATTGGGTTTTCAGAAATTGATACACTTTAATGGGATTAAGGAGTGAAATTTATTATGTTTATGATTCTGGAATGTAGAGATGTGAATCGTATGTTAAAACCAGTAAGAATCGATGGTTAATTTATGTTAGTAGGAATGAAAATCAACTTGGGAAAATGTTGGAATTAATGGAAATTATTTGATTAATTAAGGTCTCTAGGATGTTTAGACCTTTTTATTGCGTGGATATAATGTTGGTTGTGTTTGGGTAAGGGCTTGGAATGAAACAAAAAGCTTTAGGGTCATCAATGACTGAAACAACAAGCCGGAGAAGACGAATCCCTGTTCGATCGATCGAAGGTCGCAGAATTTTGGCAATTCGGCCTGTTTATATATGTAAGGGAAATTAATTTAGGATTTAATCCCCTACTTTTATTTAGTGATAAATGCATATGTGACACACATTCCTTAACAATTATAAGGGGATATAATTGAGTTTAGGAGGGTGATAATTGTATGTCACGGGACGATTCAATTTCGGGAATTTATTTGTAGATATTGGTTTTGGATCGAGGGAGAAGGTTCGGATATTGTAGTTGGGTGGCACTGCATTATTAAAGTAATCGAGGTGTAATTAATTAGTTAAAGGAGGGGGAATATAGATTCGGGTATTAACGATGGTACGGGCCAAGTGAGCGAGTCCGGGTATAACGGTTGGGTGACACCAAGTGTTAAATTAATTGATGTGTGAATTAATTAGATTAGATTAGAACCATAGACTCGGATTGGTAATAATTAATTAATGTGTAAATTAATTAAATCAGAGTCGAATCATAGACTCGAGTAAATATTATATAAATTAATGTGCAAAGCATTTATATAAGAGTCGGACCATGGACTCGGGGAAATATTATATTAATTGACGTGTGAATTAAATAAATTAGAGTCGGACCATAGACTCGGGGGGATGATAAATTACTAAGTGAGAAAATTAATTAAGTTGAGTCGGGCCACAGACTCGGAAAATTACAAGCTAGTGTTACGGGTTTTTGAGTACACGGTAAAGTCGGGATTTATATTATATAAATACGGTGTAGTGATAGTGTATATATATATGTTTATATATTGTGTGTGCTATTAAATATCAGTGACTAGATATTTATTTAATTTATATACTCTAGTGCTATCAAGGGATGTTGTGCGATGTGGGTGAATCCCCTAGCTTGAGGAGTAGGGTGAGTATATCCCCAGGTCATAGCGTCCGGTATATGAGTGAGGAATTTATCTCACTTTCAGGGAAGTAATATGACCTCCTCCACTACGTTTATATTTTGGGTCAAGTTAGTGAGCGATTCCAACTCAGGTGTCTAGGTTATGTGAGCACACCTAGTAAGATAGCACTTTAGAGGGAATCATCCGGTGAGGGTATACTCGGAGGGATGGATGTGCATATATATATATATATATATATATATATATATATATATATATATATGTGTGTGTGTGTGTGTGTGTGTGTGTGTGTGTGTGTGTGTGTGGTTGTTCTTAGTAAAGGTACGTATATAATGGTAGTAATATTATATGCGGGAAATAATACAGTGTGTGATGTATATACTTTATATAACTTGTGTCACGATTATATGTTATGATTTAAAGGAAATTAATAAAGTTAATTGGTGAGAAATTATAATCCAGAAATTATTATACTCGGGTTAGAGTAGTATGGCAAGGGGAGATTATACCAGGACTAGTTGGACGGGGTAGTACAACTAGGTGGGGTTAAGGTAACCGTTAGGTGTGCACATTAGTGGAGGGGTGAGTATGTCCTCAAGGGAGTGCGACACTAACTTAATTATGAAGTGCATTCATGCATTTTAAATTACTGCAGTTAATTCACTTGCTAAATATTTTCAAAATGTTTTGGGTTCTAACCCTTCCTATAAAACTATTTTAAAAACCTTTTAGGTGTCCAGCCATAGGGACGCCATGATTGATATTCTATTCTAGGGACACGGAGCTGCGGCATATGTGGATGCTAGCAGGAGCTTGGATTAGACGCCTCATTCATTCTTTCCTAGAGTAGGAATCTTCTATCAGTTTCAGTTTTATTTAGGGCATGTCGCCCAGACCTTCAGTTAAGTTTTTAGATTTGTATTCATGTGTTGAATATTTATATTGGATTATTTACTTTGGTGACCGATGGTTTATTCGGCATGTACTTATTACTTATTCAGTTGATTTAATTCAGTTGTGTGAATGGATTATATTTATTTCCGCATGTACTGTTTGGGTTAATTAATAAGATAAAATTTGGCACCAGCTTTTTGGAATACTAGGTGGTTAATAAGTTTTAAAAAGGTTTTCGACAGTGATGCTAAGGATGAACCAACTGGAATTCCTGTTTTAATTTGGTATATGACTGATCACCCGGTTTTTTATTAGGTGGGGGTGTCACAACCCCCTCCGCCAAAACCTTCGAAAGTGCATTGGATGTTAATTGGAGGGACATCATCATTGATTTTGTTACTATTGTTATTGCGCTGGCCTTGGCCTATATCTTTAGCCACAAACTCTTTGAGGTACCCTCTCCTTCAGACCAAAAAGTCGTTTGTGTTGTGGCCATGATCTCTGTGGAGCCAACAATACTTGGACTGGTCCATTTTGTTGTCTCCAGTCCTCATAGGCTTTGGATGAGGCAAGATGTCTTGAGTTTCTGTAGCAACAAAACCTCTTCTATTGTGTTTGTATCACATTTGGTTTCTTGATCCTAAAAGTTTACATTATATTAGGATCTTTGACCCTGAATATGTACAATCAAAGTTGGCTATGAATAAAATTATCTAAATGTTTATTAAAAACATATCTTGGAAGTCAAATTTTATTGAATAATGTTTTGCACATCGGTAGTTAGTAGTAGGTAAGTACCAAGCGAGCTTTGCATGGTACAAGCCATGCAAAGCTTATCTGGTACTTATTCGATACTAATTACCGATAAGTGTAACATTGTTAAATTTTAGGGGTAATGGGTACAAACTTAGTCAATGAGCCAAGAGATCATTTGAATGGGTTAATGGTATCAAATGTCCTATTTTGACAACTCAGCGCAGTACAATGATCAACATGCCTCCAAAATGTACTTATCAAGTGTTACATCGTTTTTTGTTAAAAAACCCATTAAATCTTTGAAAATTCATAATTTTAAATTTACAAATTCAAAATTCACAGAATTCATATATTTGGAATTTACTCGCCAAGATATATCAAACATCACCTTTTTCGATAATTTTTTACAAAAAAATCGAAACAGATAAATTTACTGTTTCTGTAACATTTCCATTTTTTCCGGAAAAAACTTCATTTTTCCAGAGAAAAACCTTATTCTCCAACTCGGGCGATGGTGTCGCTGATGTGGACAAAAAAAAGCAAAGAAATAGACGAAGAGAGAGAGAGAGAGAGAGAGACTCCAGCGAGAATTTTGTCGGCCTCCGACAAGATTTTCTGGTGGGCTGTTTCCGACGAGTCTCCAATGGGGTAACGGTGGGGCTGCTAAAGAGAGAGAGAAAGTGTGTGGAGTTATCTGTTTGTTGAGAGAGAGAGAGAGAGAGAGAGAGAGAGAGAGAGAGAGAGAGAGAGAGAGTAAATGAGTTTAAAATGAGTATAGATGAAGAGTATATTTGTCTAAATATATGTGGTTTATAATGAAAAAGAACTTGGTATATTAGAAAAAATTAATGAAATTTTATGTATCTTTGATCGATAAATATGTATAACTAATAATAATAGAGAGACTCCAGTATATATCAAGTATACATACCGATTTTTTTAGAATCGTAAAAAAAATATTTTTGAGTTGAGTTTTTTTGTGTAGTATTTAAACATTTTAAGGGACCCATATAAAAAAAAATTAACATTTTTTTTCTATTTTAAAAAAATCGGTCAAACTTTCATAGCTTTTAAAACACTTTAAAAGGTGTGAACGTTTGACCCTTTTTTTAAAATAGTAAAAAAAATTATTTTGAACGAATTTTTTTATATGAATCCTTTAAAATGTTTAAATACCACATAAAAAATTCAAGTCAATTTTTTTTTTAGTATTAAAAAAAAATTTGCGCTAACAAATCTGTATACTTAGGTTGCGTTTGTTTTTTCATTTGAATCTGAAGTCTGAATCTGAAATTTGAAGGCTGAATTTGAAGTTTGAAATCTGAATCTAAAAAATATGTTTGTTTTTATATCTGAATATACCTCTAAATAAATGTATTTAGAACGATTCAGACTAAATATGCAACTCTATCTTTTAATCACTAAGAGGCAAATATAACAATTAACTTCTTAATCATTTAAAAAAATAAATATTTTTTGGTAACTTTTAGGTCAGACTTAAAAGAGGTAAAGATAAATATGGATGACTTGCACATCGGAGTGTAAATATTTACGCGCAGAATATAGCAATGCAGTGAATGGCGCAGACTGAAACTTGGGCGAATAGCATGTTGCCTCGTCTTTCTACAGCAGCGAACTGCAGAGAAATAGTTGATTTGACTCGAAAGAAACTGTCCTAAATGATAAAGAGATGTGTACGAAGAAAAAAATTTGATGTTTTAAAAACATCAAATTTTTTTATGTCTTGAATTATGATTAATCAATATTATTGATGAGAACTCATATCACTTATGAAAATGATCCGCATCATCAATATTGACTATTGATGAGAACTCATATCACTTATGAAAATGATCCGCATCACCAATATTGACCGATCATAATTCAAGACATAAAAAAAATTGATGTCCTAAAGACATCAAATTTCTAAGCGTATACGAAGCGACTAAGTTGCCATCATTAAAAACAGTAAACGAACATATATGTAAGAAACAAAATAAAATTAACAGCTATTTTTTACCAGTTAGTCAGATGATCGCTCTTTATTCGGCTACTAAAGAACCCAAACACCTTCCATATATAACAAAATTTGGCTTTTTTGATGATTTGAATTTTGGAGTTCAGATCTCTCTTTAATATCAGTGTTCAATCTCTCCCTCTCTAATGGCAGCTCCTTTCTTTTCCACCCCATTCCAACCTTTCGTCTATCAGGTACTCTCTCTCTCTCTCTCTTTCTCTAGCTTCAATCCGAATTTACTTTCAAAAGGTTTTATTGTAAATTATCTTATATGTCCGGAAACAAGAAGAATTTAAAAATTGAATTTTTAGATTTATTTTGTCGGTGGGGCCGGGGATTAAGGACGGAAATTTGTTTGTTTCATGAGTTTTGTTAATTGAGCAAGTTTTTGCTTATCTTATATACTTGACATTGTTGGGTTGGAAAGCTGGTGAAAATTCTGATAACTATTTATTGGATCATGTATGAAGAAGCTCAATTAATACAATTAGAATGAAAAGAGAAAGGGGAGGGGGAAAAGAAAATCTTATTATTATGCACCCCCTTCTATTACAAATTAAGAGTGCCCCACTTAAAGTCGCTTACTACACATTCTAGGCTTAGTAAAGAACTGGACTTCTAAGTTCAACTACGGTTCCGATCAAAGACTTGGACATCCAATTTTTCCCGCGGTGTCGGTTTCAGGCGAGACAAGATGATACAAAATTTATAGGATCAAAAAGATTAGAAAAGCAGCAATAGGACGCGACGATTGGTTTGGCAATTCGCTAATGGACTCTAAGTTATTTAATGTTTCAGCTGTTTTGGTAGATAATTCGGAGGGCAAGTCACAATGAGTCCAATTGATTTAGTTAATATAAATAACACGTAACGGTTTTAGAACGCTTAGTACCAAAACCAACATGACTTGGGCATGATTTCGGGTCGGATTCTTTTTACTATGAGTTGACCCAAATATTTTTATCCTCCCCCCTCCAAAAAAAAATAAAATTAAGTTTTTTTGACCAAAGATGTTCAATTGATATCTTTTGGTCAATAATACCCTGCAAAATCAAGATGATATGATGCTAAAATTCTCATTTCTGTCTTTGCCAGAGGTCAGTTGGTCAGGCCTTGACACTCCCCAGAGGTCGCCAGTTTGAGTCACCGCAAGAGCCACTGGAGGGTTTAACCTGTCCTTAACTTTAGGGCCTCATGGGATATAGTCGGGGGAAGCCCGGATACCCACGGTTATAAAAAAAAAGTTCTCTATTTGCCAAAGACCTTAAAGGAGATATTAATTAAAGGAACATATGCTAAGCCCACTAAAACCAAAGCTGTTACGATATGAATTGTTGGTGGTGAATGGTGATGTTGACATCCTTTTAATCTTCCCGATGACATTGAATTGAGCATAAAGTAAGTGCAAGAGACTGACAAACCTAAATCTTTTCCTTTTTCTTTCCTTCTAAAAAAATTCAGAGACGGAAGAAACGAATCTAAAACCACCTTTAAAAAGTTCAAAGAGAATTGCTTCTTTCTGTCTGAAAGTTCTTTCAAGGTTATATATCGATATATTTGATTGCATATTAACAGCCAAAATCTTAAAGAGGGTGAAACTTAAGTATTTTAATTCTTAATATTCTCCCTCGCGCGTGGCCAGACTATTCTTTAGGAGGAAACCAGTATAGTTTTTGTAACATAAACAACCAGCTGATCTAAAACTTCAAGTTATTACTCGTTAGTGAGGTTGTAACTTGAATATTCAATTTCTGAAATATTGTATGCATCACACAGATGGTATATAAACTCTTCCACATTAAATGCTGGTTGTCTGAATTTGGACTTGAACTACCGAAAACAAATTAAGGATTAATTTAAAACAAAGTAAATTGCAAATTCAGGCAGCATCTGAAAGTTTTCTTGTTAATTTGGCTAGAGATTTATGACATTTTGGAACCTCGAACAGGGTATCAAATACTTCAGTAGTTACTGGCAAAATCTACCAATTTTTGTGATTTGTGGCACATGACAAGGTAAACACTTGTGGTTTGTTTCAAGAGAGGCTCAAAACAAACCTTTTGAACGTTGGTTCCTGCTTTGCAAGAAGGCGGGGGATAGTCTAGATCACTGGATTCTTCATTGTTTGGTTTCTTCTTACATGTGGAACGGAGTTTTTAGACAGTTTGGTTCGTTGGTGTCTTATCAGAAATAAATATGGACTTGATGGCAATGGAAGTAGTGAGGCGAAATGAAACTTTGGAAGCCAAGGGACTGGAGATGTACTTTGGCATTGATGGTGTGGATCAAGAAAAAAGCATCTTTTAAGGAAAAGGTGGAGGAGAAAGAATGGTTTTGGAAAGAATGAACTTTAAGCTTCTTTCGTGAAATTATTCATATCTTTTTCATATATTATGTTCCGCTGGAGAAATATGATGTCTTGAGATATTTTGCATATTGGCGGAGTAACATAGCGGAAGCATAATGAGGAAGAAGTTGAGGAAGTTGTGAGGGGATGAGAAAATCTGATGTATTATTGCTTAATTGAATGCCTCTACATATAGAGGTAAAAGTTAACCTAATCAGACATAAACTTGAATAAAAAATAATCTTAATTAAGCTAGAACTGTTATAGTTAATCAACATTAAATATAATTCCACATCTAAATATTCTAAACAAAACAAGACATCCTAAAATGAATGGGAGAGGCACCGCCGGGGTGGGTGGGAAGGGAATCACAACTACTGTTCACACCATGTTACTGTTTGTGGGGTCTGTTTTACATCATTCGCGCTCTATAAAATAACATGTCCCTGAGTCTGTGCATGAGGATCATCATAAAATGGATAAAGATCTTGAACGTTAAGAGTTAAAGATGTTCTTATCTTTTGGAAAATCAACGACATAAGCATGTTTACTCATCTTTTTGAGAATACGAAAGGGACTGATCTTCTTCTTTGTAAGTTTGTTATAGGTACCCACTGGATGTCACTCTTTCCGAAGAAAAACCGTCGTCAAATTGCCTTCTTCAAAACTCTTCACACTTTTGTGTCTGCCTGTATCTGCTTTTTTGTATGTAGCATCGGAAGCCTCAAGCTTGGACTTGAAATCATCTTCATAATTGAGTCAACCATGTCATCTGCGGCATTATGGGGATTGGGAAATGGAGGCACGGAAACATTACTAACTGTGTGATTAGGCATCCAAGAATACACAATCTGAATGATTTGTTGAAGACTATGCCATATCATCCATCACATTTTTACTGGATCTGATTCTTAAACATTTGAAACCTTAACGAGTACACTAATTACTCATAGATCCAGACACGGTAAATTGGGAGGGTGCGGTTCCTCCATATCAAACATGTATATGCGAAAAATTTTGTACCAAAAAAGAACATGTATCATATATATAAATATATTTATATATATTTTTGTGTATAATACCACCAATTCACGTGAAGTTTGTACAAAAAAAGCAGTTATTTTAGTGTATATTTATGTATACCTTACTTTACATATTCTTTAGCATATTTACATGTACTTCTGTAAAAAAATTGTATATTGCTTTTTATTCAATTTCTTGCTTTCACTTTGCTAGGTATTTTTTCATATCTTGTCCATATTTTGATTATTTTTGTTGGAGAGCATGATATACATTGTGGGGGCACTACCTAACAGCTTAAGCTTTTGGGCTAGATGGTGATTCAATATGGTATCACAACATGGTATCAGAGCTTTTGTCTCGGCAAGGTCTTGGGTTCAAGTCTCCCAACCCGAACTTTGCTCCCCCCTTTGTTTGTGCACATTGTGCACCTCGGTTTGTCTCTCTATGTGCTTGTGGGAGTCGCTCGTGAGGGGGAGTGTTGGAGAGCATCATATACATTGTGAGCACACTACCTAACAGCTTAAGCTTTTGGGTCAGAAGGTGATTCAACACTTCTAAATATCAAACTCACATTTTTCGCTCATTTTAAGATGTCAAAATACTGATTTCAAAAATGTGTATTTTATAGATTTTTTTTTTTTACATTTTATAAAGGAATTTTTCAGTGTGCCTCATAACCCTTTTATCATATCAGGAACCCCATTATTTAATCCTAACGTCATACTGTGGAGTGCAACAAGCTATTCACAGGGTCGAGTCTAAATTTTGGCTTCACCCCTGAATCCATAGATAGGTAGAGGAGTGTATAATCCAGTGTTTTGTGTTTGTTAACATTTGTGAACATGGTCCGCCGCACCACGCTTCAATGAAGTGCAATAGGATTGGTCCTCAACAAGTCTTATCACAACCCAAATGACCACCTAAGCCTTCTCCATGAAGCCTTGACAATATACTCTCAAAGAGAACCTTGAGGAATGCCAAGGCTAGTGCTTTGAAAAGAAGCTTTTATTCAGGATATCAGAAGTTTCAGACTGATCAGTGAAATACTTGGTCCCCATCTTCACAAAATTGTGGTCGTCGGGGTAAAGTTCCTTTGGTAGTCAAAGGCAACTACCCCACTAGGTTTAGTGAGGGCCTGAAGAATTTCATCCCACCTTGCACGCATCTTGTTGTAAATAGCGTTACTTTGAAGCCTGGTAATCACAATATAGGATGAATCTGGTTGTATCAAATAAACTCACCAATAGCTCATATAGATCTAACTCATAAGTAGCTTTGTGGTGTCGAGCTGCGGTGAGTTTCTCACTCAAGGCTATAAACATCACAATCTAGCTAAAAGAGTTTGTAAAAGTTAGGCAAAGCAAGTGCGAGCGCAAAAATTAAACCTCCTTGAGTAACGCAAACTTTGTTCTTCCTCGTTGATCCAAACAGTGGCAGAGCTAGGAATTTAGTCTAGGTGGGGCACAAACCGAAAATGTATTTAGGGTTATTTTTACGTTTTTACAAATATTTGATTGATAATTTGTATTTTTAGACAATTATAACTCAAATAAAACAACATCGAATACAATAACAATTCATTACTAAAAAAGAGAGAAACATATTTTGAATTTTTCATACAAAAGTAGAAAGTTGTCAAAGTACACGATACTGAATTTAAAACATTCTACAATCTCCTTCCGCGGCTTTTCATCTTCTAGAAGCGATCCACAATTGCATCATTAGAAATGCAATCAAAGACATTCTTTTCAATAAATGTCATGCAACTATCACTTAACCAACCACCCCCTTGCAGTTTCGGAGATTAGTTTTCACGCTATTCATAGTGGAAAATGCCCTTTCAACCGTTATAGTGGAAACGGGAAGAATTAATGACAAATTTAGAAGCTTATAGACTAAACCATACACAATGTGTTTTCCTTTCGCAACCAGCCAAACCATTAATCCCTTTCGCTTTTAGAAAGTCCCCATTTGATTCCATATCAAACTCATACAACTCAAGCTCATCCCGAAGTACAATACGTTGGTATAAAATTCAAAGAGACGAACCAATTTATTTATATCAAAAGCAGCAAATGAGTTACTTGGATAAAAAGATGCCATACATATAAGCAATTCTGAATTCACCTTATCGAAACGGTTGGTAAGTTCAACAAGCTACTTATCCACGCAAAGGTAGAATAAGTCAACTTTATAATGATGTAAACTTGTTATCTTCGGTCCTCGCCTTGATTTTACCAAAAGTTTAAAATTATCCTCCATACCGAGATGCCATATTTCATACAAAAAGAAGCCTTCGTCAATATATTGTCCCACCCACAATCTCTCATTTTTTGCATACGATTCTTGGAAAATTTCACTAAAGTCATAGAAATTATAATATCTGGATTTTTTTCATGGCAATGCTTTCGAAAGTTCATTAGTTATTGCAAGCACATTCCTCACCTAATGCAAGGTAAATATGTAATCAAAAGATTGCATTGATTTGATCAAATTTAACGCTTCACCTTTTCTATCTGTAGCATGTTCTGCCAAATCCGCAAAAACATCAAGCACGGATCCAAACATAATAAATAAATTTATTAATGTACCATAATGTGAGCCCCAACGTGTATCACCGACACGCTTGACGCTAGTCTTTTGATTTAACCCTCGACCGCTTGATATATCACCATTTTCTAGTTGCTTAAAAATCCGCTCCGCTTCCTTCTCTCGAAGAATGTCTCGGCACTTGCATGATGCCCCCACAATATTCACTAACTAAGAAGAAGAAATCATCAATGTGCTTAAGATGTTTTGATACATGGATAAGTTCCAACCGAAGTTGGTGTCCAAAACAATGCACATAGAATGCGGACTTGTTCTTCCTCAAAATAACGCACAACAAAAGCCATTTGCTCCCGACCTATACATCACGAGCTTCGTCAATTAATACTGCAAATGGTTCACCCACTAGATTTTTTAAGATTTCATTGGTAATCTCACTGGCAATGGCATTCAAAACATCTTTCTGAATATCCGGTGATGTCAATTTATAATTTCCTAGAGCATTTTTAAGAATAACATTATTAACTTCTGCATCCCTATTGTCTAGCCATTGCAAAAGTTCAAAAAAGTTACCCTTATTCATAGAGCCTTCTATTCGTCATGAGAACAAAAAGATAACCCTTGTCGTAGAAGAAAATCCAATCACGTCAATGGTTGCAACTAATCGTAAACGATACTCATTCCGACACTCCTTCGATTGGTCATCAACTAGCGCCTCAATATGTTGATTTTGATTCAACAAATCTCGACTCTTCATATATGCCGTATTGTGAGCATTGCTATTGAGATGCTCTTGGAGTCTTCGTTTTTGTTTCCAATCATTAAATCCACCTCTAACAAAAGCATCACTTTTATTTCTGCCCACGGATTCTGGACGAAATAAGTAACAATGCAAGCAGAATGCCGCATCCTCCTTAACACTATATTCAAACCAACTCCCAAATTGGATGAACCATGCTAGGTTAATACGACCGGTATTGTTTCCATACATTTTTTGAGGAAATGAATGCGTGTATGGCTGACAATGACCCATTTGCAAATATGCTCGTCTAATCTTGTCTTGGTTGTTCTCATTGTATTCTGAAATCTGTGATCTTAAACTAGGATCAGAAGGAAGATTTGCAACTTGAATGTGACTTCAACTTATCTTTTTTGGAATAGGTTCCTTTTGGACATCGAATTTTTCCGTTGGAGGCACCACATTTTTGCGAGGTCTTTTATAATATATGTCCATAACTGAAAATTTCAGGGGATAATGCCTTAAATTTATATCTATTATTCTCACTCACCGAACATTAAATCATAAAAAAATATACAAATTGCAGGTTTAAATAAAATGTAAGACTTAATAAAAATATCTCAATAGCTCCCCTCCAATCAAAGAAAAAATGTCCAAGGTCGATCCTCCACCACAAATTGCAAATCCCTAAAAAGAAACAGATCATGACAAATAAACATTAAAATCATAACAACATTAAATCATAAACTAATCATATTTACCTAAACCATTAATTTATAACAGCATTAAATCATAAAAATAAACTGTTTAGGCTAAACATTAAATCATAAATATGATTAAACCTTAAATAAAACATTAACTTGAACATTAAATCAAAAAACATTTAATATTAGCGTAAACTAACTCACTAACCACTTACTTAATGGAAGGGAAGAAGCAAGGCGGCAGTGGCACTGGCAGGCCGCCAGTGGCAGCGGCGGGAAGAAGCAGGGCCGCTGGGGTGGAGTGGAGGAGGGAAGAAGCAGGCAGGCATTTTTTTTTAAGAGAAATGGGTCTTCTTTGTAAAGGGGCGGGAGTATAGAATAGAATAGGTTAGGTTACAATTAAACTTTAACTAATTCGATTTGTGACCGTACCCTTTTTTTATAACTAGATATTTACCCTATATAATTATTTTTTTTCCCTAAATTTCTGGATCCAAGTGAACTACGAGTTTATGGATACTTCAAGCAATCAATAAAAGGAGCCCCCAATAGTTTCAATGTTTGACTGAACTGATGGTAAAACATATCAAAGCCATGAAAGTTATGGACATCATGAAGAGAAAAGGGGTAGGCCAATCACAAACAACCTGAAACTTTTGCCTTATCAACATGTATCACGTTAGCAAAAACTGATAGAGATCAAAGAAAACCCTAGATTGAGAGATGAAAGAGAAAGAGAAAGAGAAATAAACGAATGATTTGGTAAAAACAGAATTATGATTTCATTGATAACAAACTTGATACAAGAGAAGTATTTATACAGGCTGTACAAGGGCTGAATAAAGGACACGTGTCCCATTACTAACTTATACTCCTAACAGCCCCCCTCAAACTTAGTGTAGATAGATCTTCTACTCTCAGTTTGAACCTATTTGGATTGAACAAAGAAGAAGAAACAGCCTTGGTGAAAATATCTGCAATTTGAGCCGAGGCTGGAACATGTCTAACATCGATTTCCCGATTCACAACTTTCTCTCTGACAAAATATAAGTCTAGCTCAATATGCTTAGATCTAGCATGGCGAATAGGATTAGCAAACAATAAGACTGTGCTGAGGTTGTCACACCACACAATAGGAGGTTGAGAGAATGAAACATGCAATTCAGTCAACAGCGATTTAATCCAGGCTGCAACTAGATTAGCCAAACTTCTATACTCTGCCTCTGTGCTGGATCTTGACACAGTACTCTATTTCTTAGAAGTCCAGGAAATCAAATTTGGCCCAAGAAAAACACAATTTTCGGAGGTTGATCTTCTGTCATCTGTATCTGAAGCCTAATCAGCATCACAATAGCTAACTAAAGAGAGATCAGAAGACTTTCTCAGACGCATTCCATACTCTGAAGAGTTCCTTGAAGATATCTCAAAATTCTTTTTATTGCTTGCCAATGTACTTCACTAGGATTTTGCATGAATTGGGATACCTTATTGACACTGAAGGCTATTTCTGGTCTGGTAATAGTTGCATATTGCAAAGCTCCAACGGTGCTTCTGTAAAGTTGAGCATTTTCAAAAGGAACTCCACCATGAGCACTAAGTTAAGTTTGAGGCCACTTGTCATTGGTTTAGCTAGAGGTTTTGAATATAACATCTTGGTTTTCTGAAGCATATCAGTAATATATTTGGTTTGAGACAAATGAAGTCCTTCAGTAGTGTGAGTTACTTGAATACCCAAAAAATAATTAATGGGACCCAATTCTTTTAAAGAAAAAGAGGAATTAAGTTGAGTCACGAGAGTATCCAGTACAAAGGAAGAGTTTCCAATGACAAGGATGCCATCAACATAGACTAGAATATAGGTGACATGATGGGGAGTATTTCTAATGAATAAGGATTGATCAGATTCAGCAGAAGTGAACCAAAGATGAAAGAGAGCAGTCTGCAATTTTTCAAACCAAGCTCTTGGAGATTGTTTGAGTCCATAGAGAGCTTTATGAAGTTTGCAGACATAAGTGGGAGAGTGATCACTGACAAATCCTGTTGGCTGCGCCATGTACACTTCTTCATGCAGAATGCCATTGAGAAAGGCATTATTAACATCAAATTGCCTAACAGACCATCCATAAGACAAGGCTAGAGACAAAACAATTCTGATAGTGGCTGGCTTTACTACGGGACTAAAGGTTTCTGTAAAGTCAAAACCAGCTTGTTGGTGAAAACCTTGAGCTACAAGCCTGGCTTTGTACTTCGCAACAGACCCATCTGGGTTTCCTTTACTCTGAACACCCATTTACAGCCTATAGGTTGTCTGTCAGGAGGTAATGGAACTAAAGACCAAGTGCCATTCTTCAACAGAGCTTGATATTCTTCAATCATAACATGTCTCCAATCTGGATGAGAAAGAGCATTTGGAAGACTGGTGGGTGGAGAAATAGAAGCTAGAAAAATTTTGGGCTTAAAAATTCCATCTTTGGACCGTGTTGTCATGATGTGAGTATTGGTAGGAGGGACAACATCTGGTTGTGGTGATGATTCCGGTTCTAATTCTTGAGCACCAACTGATATAGACCTGGTAGGAGAAACAACTTGTGGAGGAGAATTAGTATCAGTAGAAAAAGAAGCAGAATTATCATTAAAATCAGAAACAGAAGTATCCACACTGCATATAGGTCTGTCACGGGAAGGGAAGAAGGGAGGGGAAAGAAGAGGACACAAAACAGAGGGAGAAGTTGGTGGGAAAACAGAAGAGGAAACAGGAGTGGTTATGGATGATGATGATGATGATGATGATGATGATGATGATGAGGATGCAAAAGGGAAGAATTTCTCATTAAAAATGGCATCCCTTGAGATGTAAATTTTGCCATCAGAAGCAAGACATTTGTAGCCCTTATGATTTAGACTGTATCCCAAAAAAGTGCACTAAACACTTCTATATTGAAGCTTATGTTTAGTGTAAGGCCTTAAGTTTGGATAACAAGCACATCAAAACACTTTGAGAAAGGAGTTATTTGGTTTGTCCTGAAAAAGAACTTCAAGAGGACATTTTCCTTGAAGAATTGGTGTGGGCAGCTTATTAGTAAGGTAGGCAACAGTTCTAAAGGCTTCATCCCAGTATTTCTGAGGAAGAGAGGCGTGAGATAGTAATGACAGTCCATGTTCAACAAGGGTTCTGTGCTTTCTCTCTGCTAAACCATTTTGAGCTTGAGTGTGGGGACATGAAATTGTGAATTATGCCATTTTCATCAAGAAAGGATCTAAAAGTTCTAAATTCACCACCCCAATCAGTTTGCAAGGCTCTGATTTTAGTATCCAATTGTAATTCAGCCATTTTCTTAAATTGACAGAAAATAGGAAAAGCATCAGATTTGTTCTAAGCATATATACCCAGGTAAACCTTGAAAAGGCATCTATAAAGCTGATGTAGTAAACATAACCATTGCTTGATTTAACTGGGGCTGGTCCCCATAAATCAGAATTAATTAATTGGAGAGGTTTAGTATAAATGGTTTCTGAAGCAGTAAAGGGAAGTCCGTGTATTTTACCCAAGCAACAGGATGAACAGAAGAAAGAATTGGTTTTATTATCATTGAAAGAGACATTACAAGAACTCATGACCTTCTTTACAACTTGAGTTGAGGGATGGCCAAGTCTATTGTGCCATAGAGCAAACAAATTGCATGGACTATCAACAACAAGACTAGAATTGTCAATCATAGGACTAGAAGTGGAAACATGATAAATATGAAATGAAGTACTGCTAGTAGAAGTTTGAGCTTGAATTTCTTGCTCGGAAGATGACTTTGCAGCAGACTGGAACAGGATTTGAGATGAATCAAAGGTATATAGTCCATCCTTAGCTGTTCCTCGCATGAGAACAACTCTGGTGTTTTTGTCTTGACAAAACAAGAATCAGAATGAAATTCAAAGAAAACAGAGTTATCTCTTGCAAATTTAGAGACACTTGTAAGATTTTTAGTGATGGAAGGCACATGAAGAAGTTGTTTTAAAGAAAGAGTCCGAGAATGAAAAGGAGTATGAAAAAGTGACGGACCAATATGTTTAATGGACAAACCTGTTCCATCTCCAATGTGTATCAGTTCTTTTCCTCTGAAAACTGTGCTTTGCATCAGATTATCAGCATCTGAAGTCACATGGTTTGAAGCACCAGAATCTGGATACCAACTAGTGTCTGCATACTCAGAAACAGGGTTGCTCATTGTAGAATGGGTCAAGAAAGCTGACGGAATATTGTTTTGAGGCTGAGAAGGTTCAGGTAGAGATGTGTTATGCAGTTGAGAAGGTCCACTGAAGCTATGATCAAAACGATAGTAGCACTTGTCAACAATATGACCATATCTCCCACAAAGTTGACATTGAGGCTTACTAGATCCTGTCCAATTGAAACAACCTCTGCCTCTTTATCCACGATAATTTCCTCTATTTCCAAAAGTTTGGGATTGACCTCTTCCACTTTGAAAACGACCAGAAGATCCTCGATCAAAGTATCCTCTTCCTCGATTAGAATTCTGATTAGCAGTATAGTAGGCAGAAGGAGAAGAATCAAGTGCTTTGTGATGTTTTTCAATTTTCGCTTCTTGTGCCATTAGTAATGCCTCAACTTCATCAACAGAATAATCATCAGTTTGAGTAGAAATAGAGATTGTGCAAGGATCATACTCTGAGGGAAGACCATCCAAGATTGCATCAACATGTTCTTTTTCAGTGAGAAAATGACCTACTGAAGCTAGGGCATCAACGGTTGTCTTGAGTTTAGAGAGATAATCATCAACAGATAGTGATCCTTTCTTCAGACTCTGCAGTTCTGTTTTGAGTTGGCTAACTCTGGCTCTAGTTTGTGATGCAAAATACTTCAACAACTTTTTCCAGATCTGAGGGTGTCTCACAGCCTACCAATCGAGGAAGAATGGAGTCTGAAATTGAGGAGAGAATCCATGATAAAAGTAACTGATCCTGTTGTTCCCAATTTAGTTATTCTTGAGAAATTAACCCTAATTTCTCATCATCAACACACTTAAACTTCAGAGGAATACTATTTTCATCAAGAAGAAAATGATGAAGGCCGTAACCTCCAACTGCAGATAGGACTTGTTGTTTCCAGATCAAGAAATTTTTGATTTTTTAACATCTAATTTGACAGATAAAGAATGAGAGAATGTCACCAGAGAGAATTTTGAGATTTCTGTGGTGGAATTGGGAGTAGCAATATGACGAACATTATTGGGAGGATCGTTTGTATAATCTGTAGAAGAAGATGTGTGCTGCTCTGATACCATGATAGAGATCAAAGAAAACCCTAGATTGAGAGATGAAAGAGAAAGAGAAATAAACAAATGATTTGGTAAAAACAGAATTATGATTTCATTGATAACAAACTTGATACAAGAGAAGTATTTATACAGGCTACAAGGGCTGAATAAAGGACACGTGTCCCATTACTAACTTATACTCCTAACAAAAACAATGTGACGTAAAATGGAATAGAAAACAAGCACACAAACCAAGACTAAATTCTCAAACATTATGCAATGAATAAAAAGGAGGTCAATACATGAGTATTTATAAGACAAGGGTTGTGTGCCAAGCCAGGGTAACAATAGTAATAGCTAAAATGACAAAAACTGGGATTTATTTAATATAATGTAGCGAATAAATAGCTAAAACCTTGAACTCAGTGGCGTACTCAGGATTTTCACCTAGTGGGTGTGTCACTTATGGCATGCAAAAAAATTAAGCTAATTTTAAAGACATTTGTAGTGAATAAATACCATGCATTAATATTGAATGTCTTACACCACACGCATCAAAATAACGTGATATTTTTTACATTAAAACCCTCTGGGACTTCATATTCCGAAAAATGGATTGTCGCTAGCATCCCATATATGTCTTTCATTATATGCCAGAAAATTCATCATTTAAACCCCAATCGATTTCATAGTGAAGTCGTAATGATGTTGATGTAGATAAACGAAGGGGTGTGTTATTGTATTTTTCCCTTCCTTAGCACACTTACCCTATTTTTAGGAGATAGATATTATTAGTACACTAGTAACTAGAAGATTCACGAGGGATGCCACGCATGGATGACCTCACTAATGCTAGCACCTTCTAGAATAGTGTAGCACGTTATAAGGAATATTGCCTCTCTCTAGGCCTATAAATGGGCCTTTTTTTTCCCTTTTGAGATAATCATTACTACATTTAGTGAGAGTATTGTGCTTAAGTTGATATTTCTTCTTGGTGCCATTGGCGTGTCATGTCAAATCTTAATTGCAGAAACGACTTTCTACAGTCGTAGTTGTAACGGGAAAGAGTAATGACAACTTTACGAGCAAATATACTAACGATAAATATTATGCTTCTTCAACTAAACAAATAATTTAGCAATCTGTCGTTGGAGCGCACATACAAAATTTAGGTATCAAATTGATGATGAAGATGCATTAACTCAACAAGAGAATACGCGAAAAATCGAAGCAATTTTCTCTTATCATATGCAGAAAATGAATCACTTGGATTGACACAAGCTATACACAACAACTTTCTTCACCTCATTAAAGCGATTATTCAGCTCTTGAAGTTACATATCTATCATTGTGTAGAACATTTCAACCCGATAGTGATGAAGATTTGTTTTTATTCAACATGATGAAGTTGAGTATCTCTCGAATTAACCCCCTAAAAGAGTAATACCTTGAATTGTTGAACTCAAAGTCGAATTACATTGTGCCGGGATTGAGCCCGATGACGCGGGCCATGAGAGCATCACAGTGCCTTTCCTCCATCGCAGGCGCATCGAGACCTCCTACCATCCATTGTATGTATAATTATCGTTGAAATTGGAATTTTTTCTGACTACGTGGTCCATGTTATGATTAGATGTCCAACAACAATAAATTAATTATATCTGTAGCAGTAAAGTTTATCGTCTCGTATACATCATTCTGGCTATTTTTGTTATTCTTTTAAAAAAGTTAGAATTAGAATTTCAAATGAGTCCGAAGCTGACTGATTTGCATTGTGGGTGGGAAGTTCGCTGATGTTGGTTTCTAGTTTAAGCTTAATACGTAATAAAGACAAGGTTTTTACCTTCTTCCGAGTTTCAAAACACATGCCTTCATCGATGATTTATGGATGCATATGACTTGTAAAGCTGTTTTCAGAATTTTTGATTGCCAAAGCCTAAAACAGCAGGTGTAATTGATTATGGATCAAATGTGTATGGATTGAATGTGAATTGATTATGGCCTAAAATAAGCCTAGCTGAAAATATGATTTTTATTTGGAAAATATTGAATGGCCTTTTGAATTGATTATGGATCAAACATGTTAAAAGGCTTTACAGAAAAATCCTTTTGTGAAATTGTATATAATGGGTTTTCTCTAAAATGATTTTTGAACATTTATTCTAATAAATTTCGGAGAGACTGATGAGGCAAAAATATGTGCCCAGCAGTTAAGCTGCGAGATGCACGTGAGGAGGAAAATCTAGCTGCTGCCGCAACATTTTTAAAGCAGCTCGCTGTATTGACATAACTTGAAGCAGAAATAGGCCACGAGAGCCAGCTGCGGTTTGACCGCCAACTGGGTATTAACTGCTATAACGGTCCGTTTGGTCTGCGGTAGCAGGCTTGGTAAATTTTTCCTCAGATCCACGTTTTTAGGACTTTCAGTAGGGTTTTTAATGCAGCCTTTTTGTAAAGACATGACAGAATTTTTATGCAACAACTTTCTAACCCTAAGCTCCTCCTAAGAACAAAAATCTTTTTGCCTCCACTTTCTCATGATTGATTAAGAAAGCTTGTAAAACAAAAATCAGAATCCCAATGCTTTCTTAGTCAAAAAACTAATCATATATATAACACAATCGTGTGGCGAGGGCTTTGGTGGATTCCAAAGCTTGTTGAGACCTAGAGACCGGTAGATACCGAGGCAAACGGTGTTGTGAGATGCTTTAATAAGAGGTGATGTCAAGAACGTAAGTGAGGCGACTTGAGTGGTTTGGGTTATATTGTAAGTTGTACTTGGGCCTTGTAATACCTTGTATTGATTATAGTGCAGAAATAAAGAGATGGGCCTTTTGTGGTTTTCCCGAAAGGAATCCACGTTAAATCCGTGTCTCTCGTGGGATCGTGATCTTTACTTCTGCATGATGAACAATTAATTGATCAGAATTATAATTTAATCTTTACAATCACTCGACGTGCAATTGAAATTGAATAATTATTTATCACTAGAATAAAATTAATCAAGGTTAATTTATAACGGTATTCTAAGAGGCAAAGATTATCCTTGTTTGTTTTATTCTGGATATTTGCATTTTTTTTGCGGTCCACAGTAGTCCTTGCTTATTCTTTTCTGTCCTTGGATCATTGGGATACTGTACTGTAGAGTCCACAAGAAGATGTGATACCTTTTCAGATCTTGGGTGGTGAAGCTCAGATAGTTCAGGTAATTATGTCCATTTTTCTTCTGTAAGAGAAATTATATGCTCTTTTATTTGACATCTTTTTATTGTTTGTTTTCTTTTCTTTTGCTACTCTGGGTTTTCAATTTGTCAGATTATGTTGAAGCCACAAGAGAAAGTTATTGCAAAGCCTGGTAATTTTCTTTGGAATATACTTATTCACACGTTGCTTAATGAGTTTTTAGATGAAGAATTACTTTTGAGTTGCTAGTTTATCATGCCATATTTTTTTTTCTGAATTAATGTATGCTTCTAGATGCTAATCTATATGATATGAATGCAGGGGAAGACTTAGTGACACACTTACACGCGAACAAGAAATTAAAGGAAAAATCTCTCTCAATCACATATTCTAATTAATCAAGAGGAGTCCAACGATCTTAATCTATAGATAAATTAGTCTTGGGGAACAAGACTCCTAACCAGCAAAGGAAGCATGATAATAATGGGAAACTAATAGATAACTGCCTAATTTTCTAAGAACTGATTACCTAACATGACGTCAAATGGGAGCAAGAAAAGATAATTCTCTCTCAAACTCTCTCTAATCAATATCTAAAACTATGGAAGAATGCCAAATGAGGTTACAATAGAGGTATTTATAGGAAGGAGGTTGCTTGCCCTCTAAGCTAAGAATCTAATTACAATTATGCCCCTAAGTGCCAAGTAATCTTCCTTCCTCTAAATACTAAATAAAAAAGAAAATACAATGAATAAAATAAAAACTAAAAATGATAAAAGACGATAATAACCCTCGTTCACATCACTCTCCCCCCTTAAAAGAGTTCGTTCTCGAACTCAGAGGGGAAGAACTTCAGTGTCACCATCAAGGATAGTAATGAGAGCTAGCTGGGGTGGGACCTCCGGTGCCTCCTCAAGATAATCAGGTCCCCTGAAGCTAGGAGAGCGCGATTGCGGGGAAGGGAATAATCTGAGGCTCGATGACCCATCATCTCACAGTTGTAGGATTTGAAGGTGATCGGATGAGCGGGTGCCGGAGGAGGAACCATGGGAGTAAGAGTAGCTGTAGTGGAGGGAGTCACAGTAGGAGCAGAAGTCACTGGTGCTAGAGGGGCTGTCATGAAGTGGCCACGCGGTGGAGAGAAAGTCTAATGGAAGGACTTTATTTAGTGGCGTACTCGACCGCCTTGGCAAAGGAGGTGACGTCGCGTAAAGCGAGATCTCGCTGAATATAACTCTGCAGCCCGTGGATATAACGACTAATCCACTGCTCCTCACTCTCACCGAGACGAGCACGAGTACACAAAAGCTAGAAGCGCTCCGTGTAGTCAAAAACTGAAGTGTCCTGTCTCAGAGACAGTACTCGGAGGAAGAGTTCGCGCTCATAGGTAGAGAGAACAAAAGTGACCATCAACTGTGCACAGAGCTCGGCCTAAGAATGGATAGGAGGTAGGCCTTCAACGACACGTCGCTGCTCCAAATCATTCCACCAAACACTGACATAACCCTGAAATTTGGTCGCTGCGAGCAGAACACATCTACGACCCTTTAGCCGTTTATACTAAAAAATCCGCTCCATGGCGGCAAGCCAATCCATAATGACATCGGGATGTAAGTTACCATCGAATATCGGGACATCCACCCTAATGTCATCGTGCATACTCCGTGAGCGTAACTGAAGTTCCAACCGAGTAATGGCATCATCACCCTGAAGGGAAAGGGCATCCTCATCGCCCAGCGGAGGCGCGAGAAGTAAGGCGTGCTGTGGGCGTCTCCGAGGCGGTGGATGAGAGGGTCAGGAGCTGGTGGGGGAACTGGGGTTGCGGGAGGAGTGGTATGAGGTGGAAGAGTCTCTCGTGGCGGAGAATAGGGTGGAGCTGGGATTAACGGCTGGTAGAAGGGGTAGTGGTTCATCTGATGCCCCTTCTGATAGCATAAAAAACAATGGTGCTCTGAGAGAGGGACATATGGAGTAACCTTCGGACTCAGAGAGTCGAAAGGAGAAACATTGGCGCGCCACTCTGTAGGAGGGGGTGACTCAAACTCAGGAGCGGAGTGGGGTTGGGGTGAAGGAGGACCATTGTGTGGGGGTAAGGTAATCCACTCGCGTACCCGCTCATGGGAATCAACGGGTGCGGAATAAAAGGAACGGGTATCCCATGGGGGTTGATGATGTGGGATATGGAGAGGGTGTCCGGGTGGTGGTGAGGTGTGTAGAATAGGTGGGGGCGGAAGCGTGGGGAAAGTGAAATGGGGTGTGTGGGGTGTGTGGTTACGGTTGGAGCGAGGGGTATGGGGGTATTTGGGGGTTTTCAAGATGTTTTTGTGGGTGGTGACTAGGGTAAATGGTGATAGGGGGCAAGGAGTAGTTATGTTGGGGTGGAGTGGGATAATTGGGTGGATATGATGGTGGGGAGTGGGAGGGTACAAGAATGCGCGGTGGGAGAAGGTGTGGAGAGGGCATATGGTGATGTGTTGAGATGTTGGGTGGTGAAGGGGGAGGTATAGGGGGTGGTGTTGAATTTTGGGGGTGAAATTATTCGGAATGGGAGGTGGTTGAAATTCTAGGGTTTGGTGATCAAGATTTGGGTTAAATGGCATGGAGGACTCATATGTGATTGGTATGGGTACCTTTGATTAAGGATTTACTGAAGTTGAACCCTTAGCATGCCGAATATCACGGATCATCTCGGCAATAGTCGGAGAGTATGTTCCGATCATGGGGGGCACTGTTTGAACACAAATTGGAGAAGGATTGTGCAGAAAAGTACCTTATGGAACCGGGTGCATATGTGGGTACTCGGTGAGCGCGTCAGGCCAACAGAGAGGACGGATTTACCCAGTGGGGTCGTCCGATGTAGTCGGCGGCTGAATTTGGGTCTGTTGGACCTTGGTTTGGACCGTTCGTCTGCGTAAGGCATAACCGGTGGTCGATATTGGAATTCCGACCGGAGGGGGCAGCGCCGGTGGCTATTCGGGCGGATCTTGATGTTGAATTTGATGTCCGGTGTGTTGGGATGGTTTTTGGATTGGATCGGGTTGTTGATATTGTCTTCCGATGGATTGGGATGGAATTTTGGTTGGGTTTTGGTGACGGGTCTTGATGTTAGGTTTGGTGTTGGTGTTGTGCCGGGTCCGGATCAGTCTGTGTGGTTCCGAAATGTAGAACAAGGGGCTGGATGGATTTTTCGGTGGATTGGAGCAGTTCGGGAGCAGAGGCGGGAGGGTTTTGACTGCCAGGGGTTTCGGGGGGGAACATCGGTGGTGGGAGGGGCTGTTTTGGGTCAACATGGGTGTTTTTTGATTTTTTTTTTGTGTTTCGGCAAGCGGGGTGTGGTGATGAGGTACCCTCCTCGGTGGTGGTACTTTCTTGGATGAAATTGGGGTTAGAGTTTGAGAAATTAAGGTTTTTTTGGGGTAGAGCAATGTTTTAAAAAGCGCGCTATTGCTTTTTGCGGGCCAAAAACGCAACATTGTGGTCAATGTATTACGGGATGCTCAAAAAGCGTGCGCTATTTGGCGCTATTTTGCGCTATTTTGCGCTATTTGGCGCAACAGCAACGCTATTCATGTTTTTTTTTAGAAGTCTCAGATTAGTTAAGGAGGGGGAAAAAGTGTTACTTTATTTCACGTACGGACTTTGTTTGGGTGAGGTATTCTTTGTTCAAAATCCTCAATTTACTTATTTACGAAGGTCTCAATGATGTTATTTGCTTAGTTTAAAAAGTTTAGCTTAAAAGGTTACTTTTATTTAATATTTTCTATTCTAAACTCTCGGTTTACTTAAACGCTTACTTATTTGACATTTTTCAGTAAATAATGTTATTTATTTTATAATTTCCAGTTTAAATGTTACTAATTGTTCGAATCTCAGTTCAAAATGTTTTTTTTAATAATTCTCAGTATAAAATGCTACATGTGTCATAAATATCTGTTTAAATTGTTATTTATATTATAATTTTCAGCTTTAAATGTTACTTATTTTTCAGATTTCTGTTTAAAATATTATTATTATTATTTTTATTTTTATACTTGTCAATTTAAAATACTACTTGTTTTATACATTTATGTTTAAAACGTTATTATATTATAATTTTAAGTTTAAATTTTATTTATTTTACAAATTTCATGTTAAAATTTTATTTATTTTATTATTTTTAGCTCTGAATGTTACTTATTTTCAGAATTCTATTTAAAATGTTATTATTGTTATTTTTTTAATTGTCAATTTAAAAAGTAACTCTAGAAAAAAATAAAAAAAATCCATTTCAAATAAAACTTTTTTTACCAATTTCAGTTTGAAATGTTACTTTCTTACAAATTTCATTTTAAAATGTTATTTATTTATTTTATATATATTTATTTATAAGTTTTTTAACTAAAAAGCGGGAATGCATGAATTGCTTGCGCGATGCGCGACGCGATTAGCGCGACGCTACTTCGGAGCCAGAACGCGGCACCCTGCGCGACCGCGATTTAAAACATTGGGGTAGAGGTGTAGAATGGGTTGATTTTGGAGAACTAGGGTTAGGGTTTTGAGATGTTACCGGGGAGGTGTGAGGGCGGTCCCTGGTGGTTGCTGGCGAGGATTCTCGGGCATTGGTCGCATCTACTCGAGCCGTCAATCGGTTGATGGCCTTCAAGATTTGGTTGAAAGGATTTTCGTTGGAGGTGTTCATCCTTTCTTGGACCCACCTTGGCGTTGTCTACGAGTTTTTGTTTTACAACAACAACAACAACCGGTGGAGCGACTAGGCTCTGATACCAATTGATGTAGATGACGTCAAATGGGAGCAAGAAAAGATAATTATCTCTGAAACTCTCTCTAATCAATATCTCAAAATATGGAATAATGCCAAATGAGACTACAATAGAGGTATTTATAGGAAGGAGGTTGCTTGGCCTCTAAGCTAATAATCTAATTACAATTATGCCCCTAAGTGCCAATTAACCTTCCTTCCTCTAAATACTAAACAAAAAGGAAAATACAATGAATAAAAGAAATACTAAAAATGAATAAAAATGATAAAAGACGATAGTGACCCTCGTTCACATCATAATATAAAGCCTAACAAATAGATATCATAAAGATAACAAGATAAATTTCCACCCAAAATTCTGAAAATCCTCTGGGCCCACCCGGACACATGGCTATAAACTTTCTTTCTTTTTCGGTTTGCACTACCATGCTCATACTTGCTGTGTCAGCACCAATTGTCGATATTTCCTAATGCCTTGACAAAAAGAGATTTGGGGTGGCACATGCCATTAAACCGAGACATAGTAGCAGTGGAAAGCCCCCACATTGTAGGATATCATAACTATCAGATAAAGTAACCAAGAAAGTAAAATTAAGAAAGTTGATATATCAGAATCAATATAATTAATTTATTGTAATATTAAAGCTGCATCAAAGTTGGACCAAATTTATTGCGTTTCTTGGTATTCATCCCGTCAGATCTTTAAGACATCGTCAAATTATTTATTCTGTATTAGTAAATATTATGAAGCCATTGTCAGCAAGCAATAACCCTGTTTCCTTCAAAAGAATGTTGGTAAAAGGCTTTACCCAATTGGGAGCCTCAATGATTATATTTATATGAACAAGTGAATGTTTTCATTTATGATAAGTTGAAGGGAGTAAAAAGGCCAAAGGGAAAAAACTACTAGGGCCCAAATAAGGAGAGTGCAAAATAAAAGAGAAAAATACTAATAAACACCAAATTAAACATGTAATTCAATACCTTTTTGTCCTCAATTCATACACAGAACACCACATTTCGGTGTTTTCCATCCTTCCCTGCAACTAGTTCTAGGCAGCTCTGATCAACTTCTTTTTGTTAAATGAAGTGAAATTTCTACCTTTTTCAATCCTTTCATAGGCTGCGCATTCCTAGGTTTCCTATTAGTGCCCACCTTCATTTTTTTTTGTGAAATTACTGCCCATCGTCATCTCTTGTCCCAGTCCTTGTTTTGTCATCAATTTGGATCAAAATGATTAAATACTTAATAGGCTCATAAACTATGACCCCATATATGACTCATTAGACCTGGGGGATTAAGTTATGGTTGGGAGAGGGCACTTGCCATGTCTTGAACCCGAGACCAACCGTAGCTTGGGAGAGGGCACTTGCCATCGCACCGAGGTATTAAGTTACTGTCTAAAGAGTAATTTGTGCGTAACTCAGTTTTTCATAATCAAAAGAACAATAATAAAAAAGTTTTTTAATTAAAATTTAATACGTCGATAATTACCCACTTTTGAGTTTGGTACCTTTTTTAATTGACTTTGAGTTTATACCTTTTCCGTTGGAGGGGTGTTAAACTTAACAGTCATGTGCCTTGCACATGTCCTGTGAAAAAAAAGAAAAAGAAAATTAGCAAAAACAAAAGAAAAGGGAAAAAAAAAGAAAAACCAAGAAATAGTCAAAAAGAAAAGAAAAAGAAAGAAAAAATAGCTTCATATATATATACACTGGCCTGCTCTTGTGCGTATCAGTCTGCATTTTAAGAGTGCGGACCGGACATGTGTCACCTGGCGGTGAGCCCAGAAAAGAGAGAGAGAGTGTGCCTATAATTTAGCCGATAATTTTTAAGTAAGTGACAAATGTCCGGTCTGCACTCTTAAAATACGGATTGGTCTCTCTCTCTCTCTATATATATATCTAGAGAGAGAACAGCGGGGTATGGTGGGATTGGGGGGTAGGGGGGAGACATGCCGTGGGGGTGGCGGGGGGGTGGGGTGAACGGGCGTAGGGGCCTTGGGGTGTGTGTGTGTGTGTTGTGGGGGGGGGGGGGGGGGGATCTGTGTTGACGATGAGACTTTATTTACTTTTTTTTTACTCTTTCTTTGTTTTGTTTTTGCTATTTTTTTAAGTTTAACACCCTCTAATGGAAAAGGTACTAAACTCAAAGTCATTTAAAAAAAGGTACCAAACTCAAAAAGGGGTAATTATGGACGTATTAAAGTAAAAAAAAAAAACTAAAAATTTCTCTCTCTCTCTCTACCATAGATGACTACAGATAGGGGAATTAAGGGAGATGATAGAGGATAGAGAGGTAGAGATGATGGATGAGAGGAGTGAAGACCGCTACTGGCATAGGCAATCTGCTAAATGATGTTGGCGAAGCAGATGGGGTGAAGCACCCGAACCTGGTAAGTCCCTTCTCAGCATCTTCTTCATCCTCTTCCTCAGTCCCCAATTGGATCTCAATCTTCAACCCTCTGATCTCATCTTGGCTTCTTGTCAAGGAAGCTTGAGAAGGGAAAATGCTGCCATAGCAGCTCCTGAGACCATCTACAGTTCTTTAAACTTTAGAGAGCAGAGGGGGAATACTACAGGGAGTTTTTAGTTAGCATTATTGAAATCCCGATAATTTAGTAAGGAAAAGATATAATGTCAAAAAGAAAAACAACTCCAGACAAGCACTTGCCTAAAGCTTGAAAAATCCTCACCCAAGCACAATCTCTTTCTCTCTCTCTCTCTCTATATATATATATTAAAACACGCTCCTAAGCCTCATTTATCCCTCCCTTCTTTTTCTTTAGTGCCACTTGGCATCTTATTTCTATTTCCTTTTTTCTCTTTTTCTCTTCTCTCTCTCTCTCTCTCTCTCTCTCTCTCTCTCTCTCTCTCTCTCTTATATTCTCCCTCCCTCCCTCTCATAACAACAGTTTTATCATCTCTACAATGATACATAAATGAATTGCAGGATCCATGTGCTACATGTCTGGGTCCATCCAAATGGAAAATGCTTACTTTCCAGAGAATGAAGGGGGTAGGTGGCAGTGGCTTTTTGGCAAGAGTGTGACTAGCATAGTTCTCCTCAATACTGGTTCAAGTGATGGATATGTTGGAATTGCGGCACCTACTCTAGCAAGAATTCTCCCGGTCAATATCATTACACATTTCAGTGCATTAGGCATTTGTTATACTCCCTCCGTCCCAAAATTAAGAGTCCATATTCATTTTTGGAATAGATTAAAGATACACTCAATCAATGGCCACGATCAACCCTTGTACACTATCGTGGAATTTGGTTCATTGATTATGTCCAAAAAAGGAAATTGGACTATTAATTTGGGACGACCCAAAATAGAATAGTGGACTCTTATTTTGGGGCGAAGGGAGTAATTATTATCTCATATCAATTCAACATCAGAAAGTGTCTTTGTCATATGATTAGATTTACACATATTTTGCAGATCGACTTAGCAAAATTTGGCGGTGAAGTGTTGTGCCAGGTACAGCTGATTCATCACCTATTTGTCCGAGTTCAGTTTAATGACAGTTTCTTTATGTTGTATTTGTAAACTGGTTCATTATGTAACTTCAATATATTGTTTTGTAGCCAGATGCATTCCTTTGCTCTATCAACGATGTGAAAGTCGGTAATCCAGTTGATCAGAGGGCACGTAATGTTGTAGCTGGTTTGGAGGTGAGAGGTCGCACCTTGAACTTCATTCCTTTCACTTAACTTTTGTAATTCTTGAAGATGTTGCGTATTCATTTATCTGAGTTAATATATTTGATGGCCATGCGTATGGTTTTTGTAGGGATTCTTGAGGCAGAAGCTATCTGGCCAAGGACTGGCATTCATAGTCGGGGGTGGAACTGGTACCTTTTTAAGCTCAGTGTTAATTCTATGTAACACTTGCATTTCAAGAGATTGGGTCTAGCCTTAGATAGGATAGAACATGGGCTTGTCGTATAAGTAAGGGTTTTCCATAAATGTAAACCAAAGAGAGAGTAGCACATGAATTTGATTTTCCATGTGAGGTTTCGCAATGACTGACTTTTGTTTTCAGTTAGTAGGATAACAAAAAGTATTTAGCATATACTTGACAATGGAATTGTGTTTGAAACATTGCATTTCACTTGTTCTGTAAAGGAACTTCAAGCAATGATGACTTGTTATTAACTGAGATGCTCGTTTCATATAGTTTAAATCCATCCCCCCTCCCCCCCCCCCCAAAAAAAAAAGAAATATCGTATGTAAACAAATATTTTCATTCCATCATATCTTTGTCCTTCCCCAGAACAAGCCTAATTTACTCGGAAATTCTTTTATGGAGTTATAAATTATCAAGTTGGGGAATGCCATTGGCCTAGCACTTTTTGCTGTATCTTGAGAAATTCATATGAGAACATGAAAGGAGGGGACATTTTTGTGTGTGCTCACGTGTGTGTAGGGTGGGGGTGGGGGCGTAGGGAGTAAGGGGTATTGATAAAACAAATACCTTCTCTGTTACTTCTAGTTAATTATAGGCCATGTGTCACATACAGGTTGTGATATCTTACTGCGAGACTGGTGTTTATTTGTATTGATGTTCCTTAATGGCACCTCCTGAATCTTGAAAACTAAGATCTCTTTGCAGCTGCAAAGCCATTGGGTTCCGAATCCCAAGATTAAAAATACTATAGTCGAATAAATAGTTCATTCAACCTGTTTGTGTAAGAATAGCACTTGTTTACATTTTGATATAACATAGATTTTAGTTTTATATTTCTACTTTTCCTGGATGAATCATGAGATATTAATGGATCTCGTCTTAATTATTTATTTGTCGGTGGTATTAGTTGTACAGAAAAATCTCGAGGTTGGTGAAGTACTTTCTGTAGACTTGTCCAATATTGTCGCCCTATCAGCAACAGTTGATGTACGAGTCAAATATAATGGTCCCATGAGAAGGGTGGTCTTTGGGGTAATCTCCTTCTATTTCCCAGTTTCTAGTAATTATTATCACCATCACTATTATTACTTATTTTCTTATTGTTCTTACTTGTTTGCTAGAATTACTCATTATTTTTTATTGGTAATTCAAATAGCAGCTTGCATGATTATTTTTTTGAACTTGAAAACTGATTTAATGCAATAAACCTTAGTTGAATTTGTAAATTCCTTTTATCTATAGTTACACGAGTTTCAATGAAAAGGTAGAAGTAGCAACATATGGGGAATGTAGATAAATCGATTGAAATCACTAAGGCCCTGTTTGGTTTCGCCAATTGTTTAATTATCTAAATTGGTTAATTGTGAATTACTGAATTGCAAATGAGTGGATTTGAAATGAGTAGGAGTGACAATTTTAGAAACGACATGAAAAAACGATACGGAACGACATGAAATTGACCCGAAATTGACACGATGTTTCGTGTTCGTGTTGTGTCTTAATTATGAGTCGTGTTGTATCGTGTTATCGTGTTTTTTAGGCGTGAAATTTAAGAAATTCTGGTATTCGTGTCGTGTTCGTGTCCGAAAAAACCTTGTCGTGTCGGCCCGAAACACGACCCGTCCGAATTGCCACCCCTAGAAATGAGTTAAAATCCAATATTACGCGATGTTTGGTAATCTGAAATTGATGTTAAGGTTCAATCATAAAAAAAGTTAAAAAACGAATGGAAATTGATGAGCATTTGTGAAATGCTCCTATTTCAAATGGGTGCATTTCACGTTTTTTTTTGTGAAATGCTCCTATTCTCTTCTCTAAAACTGTAATAATTATTATGAAGCAGGGAAATAAGCCTTTTATAGACCAAGGCTGCCTAAAGAACTAAAATACCCATACTAAAGAAAAGGAGTAGCAAATACATATAGAAAGTAATAATGACGATTTAGGCCTTCAGGGTTGGTTATGCCCCTGCATCTACATTTCTCTGGGTTACTTTCAGCTAGGGATGGAAAAATTCTCCGCAGGTTCAAGTCCCCGTGGGAATCCGCCCCTAACAGGACGGGGATTGGGGGTAAAATTTGGGGACGGGGGCAGGGATGGTTTTTTATTCCCCTTGGATTCGGGCCGGAGACAGGGAACTGGGACCCCGCCTTGCAGGGATCATCGTTGTATTCCCCCCGAGGGGATTCCCCGATATATTATGTATATTCTAATTAAAAATATATGCAATAAAAGGTCGTACCCAGTGCATAAGGCTTTCACTTAACTGCAGGATCTGGGAGAGGCTGGCATTACCCCCGTATATGGAGAGGCTACTCTCATGCCTCGAACCCTAGACCAATTGTAGCTTGGGCGAGGGCACTTGCCATCGCACCAAGGTACGACATCTTAAAAATATATTCAATATTATTTTTTATATTATAGTTTATTAGTCAAAAAACTTCTTAATGCACTCTTATTATACAAATGAGTTAAATATTATTTTTGTACATATAATTATTATTTTTTACCTAGTATTAAAAGAGGTTAAAAATAAAAATATTTTTTTTTGACAAATCAGGTCCCCACAGGGAACCTGATCCCCGAAAAAACGGGGATGGGGATGGGTTCCCCCACCCGCCCCGCCCCGCCCCGTTGCCATCCCTACTTTCAACCAAAGTTGTTTTGACTAATGCCATAGATAGACGTGTACAACGATTGAGGCAGATGGCACAGTTCTTTATTGCAGGCCAAATACCCTAAGTTGGGTACATACTCCCCCCCCCCCCCCCCCCCCCAACGTGGTGGTGGTGGGTGAGTGAGGACAAGAGCTATGCAGGTTTTGCAGGAAATTTCTTAAGGCAAGAAACCCTGGATTATGCATTTGTTGCAAAGACACCTATTTGTAGTTTAAAAATGTCATGTCACTAAAAAGTTCCAAGGGGGGATAGTCGAAACAAAATAGTTCAGAAAATTATTTGTAAAACTTGAGAGTTAATTTTTTGGGTCTTTGTAAATTTAGGACCTATTGTAATATGCATTTTGAAAATAGGACAACAAACATTTTATTTTATGATTTTAGTCCCTATTTTTTAATAAAGCCGCTGGCGCGGACCCATATTCATAAGACGTCGACCAATCACAGCATGCCACGTGTCCCTTTATTTTGAAAATAGGGACTAAAAATGGAAACAAAATGTTTGTTGTCCTATATCCATAATCAACATTATTTTAAGTCCTAAAATTACATAATCTATAATTTTTTTCCCACTTTCCCTGCTCCAAGTGCTTTGTCTACATTTTTTCTTTTAATAACTATTTGGTTTTCTGACCTAATGTTCTCACCTTTTTCGTGAAACCAGAGTGATTATCTAGCAGTTGTTCTAACCGGGCCGGGCATTGTCTTTATTCAGAGTATGCCTTTCCATCGACTTTCTCAACGCATTGCTAGGTAACTTCTTGTGGCTGCATACTGCCTGGAATCAATTGAACATAATCTCTCTCTCTCTCTCTCTCTCACACACACACACACACACACATACACATATTTGGGACTTTTAAGTTCTCTGACTTTGGCCCCAGATGGTGTTTATAAATGGATGACCCCCAAAAGTGTCGTAAAACACTTTTCTAGACGCTTCATGAGAATCTTTCCGATGTTTTTAAGCATTTATGACATTTTGTGTGTTTGTCACTTTACTACTATTATTTTTTCTGTGCGTAAGGTGGGTGGGTTTTGTGTGTGTGTGTGTTGTGGGTGGGGGGGGGGGGGGGGTGGGGGGGGGGGGGGCACAGGGCAGTGGCCAAGGTCTATAATTTTGCAAAGTTTGAAGTCTATAAAGTCAGTTAAAGCATAAACTTTGAGGGTCAAACCTCCCATGTCTATATTCTTTAAGGATATATTATTTAATTTTATAAATTGATCAATTTGAAATGAATAGATTGTCGATGTATTAATTTTAAATGGGTTTAAATCTAATTTGTGATGTGTTTGGAAAAATTAAATGGAATTATTTACTTTTGATATATATATATATATATATATATATATATATATATATATATATATATATATATATATATAATAATGTTCCTGTGCGGACTAGTCCGCATTTTAAGAATGCGGACCGGACATGTGTCACTTAACGGTGCGCCTAGAAATTATCGCCTAAATTATAGGCACACTCTCTCTCTTTTCTGGGCTCACCGTCAGGTGATACATGTACGGTCCGCATTCTTAAAATGCGGATTAATCCGCACAAGAGAAAGACTGTATATATATATATATAGAGAGAGAGAGAGAGAGAGAGAGAGAGAGAGAGAGAGAGACTCCTGTAAGGACTCCTTATGGTGCAGATCCCGGTACATACCATTTTTTTAAAATAGTAAAAAAATGATTTTTTTGATGAAGCTTCATGGATATGATCTTCATGGTGAGAAGATCATCTCCAATTTTTTTCATCGAAAAATTCAATAAAAAAACCCGTTGAGATGAGGTGATATGTAAAAAACTAGTATAAATATGCATTTTCAACTGTTGAAATGTTGTGTACCGGAGTTTGCCCCATAAAGAGTCCTTACAGGAGAGTCTCTCTCTCTCTCTCTCTATATATATATATATATATATATATGTGTGCGCGCGCGCGCGCGTGAGAGAGAGAGAGAGAGTAGTATGGTGAGAGTACTATGGGAATAGTGCATTTAAGATTCATGTTGTAATTATAAATTGTGCAATTTCAAGCTTCTGGTGAAATGAACTAATTTAAGTTTTTGTAAATCAGCATGAATTGTTTCATTTTTGTAACCAAACACTAATAATAAGGCAATTCATAAATGAGTCAATTTTAGATGGACTAATTTACAATTTTGTGGACAACCAATCAGGCCTTTAGGGCCCGTTTGGTTGCGTAAATTATTTAATTTTATAAATTGATCAATTTGAAATGAATAGATTGTCGATGTATTAATTTAAAATGGGTTTAAATCTAATTTGTGATGTGTTTGCAAAAGAAAAATAGAGTTATTTACTTTTGATATGTGTGTGTGTGTAGAGAGAGAGAGAGAGAGTAGTATGGTGAGAGTACTCTATGGGAGTGGTGCCTTTAAGATTCATGTTATAATTATAAATTGTGTAATTTCAAGTTTTTGATGAAATGAACTAATTTAAATTTTTGTGAATCAACATGAATTGGTTCATTTTTTAATTTGTTCATTCTTGTAACCAAACATTAATAATAAGGCAATTCATGAATTAGTTAATTTTAAATTGACTAATTTACAATTTTGGGGACAACCAAACAGGCCCTTAAGGTATGGCAAATAATTTTTTTTTCCTGTTCTGATTTGCAGGGCAGTTACATCTCCAAACATGAGGGACAATCCAAAGTTCTTCATTCAGATGGCAATTTTCTTCTTTCTAGCTTATGTTGTGATCTTGTCATCAATAATCTTAACGGATATTTGATCTTTTGTTTTCGCTTTTGAATATTCTTTAGACTTTAGAGCATATCTTCCCTCTCCTACCTTGCTCTCGATATGTGGCAGCTCCTCTTATATGTTAATAAATAGTGTGCTTAATATAAACATAGGGAGTTATACATTTGGTTTGTTGGTTTGATCACAATATAAGGACAGTAGGAATTTGCTACTGTAAAGACGTTTCAAATTTCATAATTCTGCATGTTCCGTCCAGTGAGACTGAAATCAATTTTAGAATTTCCTTATTGCTATTAAGGTTGTAAATATAGTCATTTAAAACGATAGTATCCAACCCCAAGTCAAGTACTAGATAATTTGAGTCTCGCCCATTAAATTTTTCTGCAAACCCACATTTTATTTCACCATTTCTTTCTTTCTACCCACCCACATAATTTTCATTTAAGGGTGTTTTTATTTGCACCTACAAAGGTGTTAAAAGTTTAATAGAAATGGGGGTTATTGAAAGTAAAATGTGGTTTAAATAAAAACACCCTTCATTTAAATTCCTTACATACTCATATATATGTACACATGGCACTATCTCATCTTTAGCCATCTATCTTCTCCTATTATCAAACCCATCTCCAGCAAACCCCTCTTGTCCGTGTCTAACACCTCCGGCCTCTTGCATGACGACCACCATGTTGCCTCTACTTTCCTTCTCCCCTCAATGTATCTCTATTTTTCTTCCACTGTGTATAGGGCTTGATATCGGTCGGTTTGGTCGGTAAATAGGGAATATCAATACAAAACCAATTTTAATAAGCTAAAATCGAATTTACCATTTATACCACTTGGTACAACCTTACTTGAACCAAAATTGTATCGCACATTTTGCGGTGAATTGCGGTAAAATCGGTAATTTCGATAAAATTTCTATTTACAGCTTGCCCAACTAAAATTACTGGAATTAAAAAATAACTATGTTACATCATTTTTTATTTAGTCAAAAAATATTTTGACTGATAATGATCACCAAAATAGCATAATTTTTCGATGAAAAATAACTAAAAAAATAAGTCTTAGCATCATTTTATATTTAGTCAAATTATTTTGACCAAAAAAATCATATCGACCAAATTTTTGCACTAAAGTCGGTCCACTTTTAACAGCAAAACCAACTAATTTTGAGGATGACATTGAGGCTTATTTATAAAGAGCAATATGGAGCAATTTCTCAAACCCAAACAGACGCGAGACTTTAACAACCAACTGTGCATGATATCTAACTAGCTCAAGACTTGCCACGCATGATACAAACACCCACTACTCAACTGACCAACTTTGACTGTCACGACCTTGTTCAGTTTCCAATTGCCATTGTTATCACTTTCATCACTTTAACAACAATTTCTCAACTAAGGGTTATTTATTTTGCTTTGCCTTTTTTTTATAAATATTTTTATGCTTTTGATCATAATAAATTAAAAAAAATTACATAACAATACATGACTATTAAGCAAGGTTCTAAAAAGCCCGGAGCGTGATCGAGGCGTGGAGGCCAGCCTTAAGCGTTAGAAACCTAGGCGGGCTTAGGCGTAAAAAGGCGTTTAGGCCTTTTTAATATTTTTTTAACCATAATAAGGCTATTAAAATACAAAAATTGTACATATCATAATATATGTCTGAATATTTGCAAATTAAAATACTATTTGATTATTTTGGACGAGATAATAGTCTGGATTGTAAAAAAAAATCTTTAAAAGGTGATATCGCTTCACTAAAACATTGTTGTTTTTAGAAAAAGTGCACCTTAAGTCTTTTACAAAGGATAAGGCATAAAAAACTTAAGGCGGAGCGTTTCTCCCAAGTTTCAAGCCTAGGCGGAGGCTAAGCGGGTTTTTTAGAACACTGTTATTAAGTTAGGTATATTATATCAAAATATATTTGTATATCTATTTTATAATTTAGGAACACTATTACAAAAAAATCGGTAAATCAATTTTTTAAATGTGTAAAACCAAAACCAACCACAAAAAAATCGGTCATTTCGATTTCGGTAGTTTCGGTTTTCGATATGTAAAAAAAAGTAAACCATTACCAATTTTTTCGTACGGTATGGGTTTTTCCCGTACCATGAAGACCCTTAACTGTGTACATATATGCAATATACTTGTATATAATCATTATAACCCTCGTAATAAATTGTTGTATAATTTAATCTCGGTGAAACTATAACATCTTCGTTATAACTTAAAATCGAAAAACTGTATGTATTTACCTATAATTGAAATTGCAGAGAATGAAACAAAGTGGGAAAATGAAAGCTATTGTTAGTCACTTATATAGGAATTGAATTTTCTTTGAAGAGTGTATCCCTTCCGTAGATCTAAGAAATGAAGATATCTATATATGTCTCCCTCCCTCCCCCTACTCCTCTCTCTCTCTCTCTCTCTCTCTCTCTATATATATATATATATATATATATATATACCACCTAGCGGTGAGCCTAGAAATTATCGGCTAAATTATAGGGGCTCTCTATTTTTTGTGGACACATTGCCAGGTGACAGATGTCCGGTTCGCACTGTTAAAATGCGGGATAATATATATATATATATATATATATATATATATATATATATATATATATATATATATATATATATATATATATATATATATATATATATATATATATATATATATATATATATATATATATAAAGTCTCTTGTAAAGACCCCTTATAGCGCATACTCCGTTACATAATATTTTTTTAAAATAGTAAAAAAAAGAATTTTTTGATAAAACTTCATGGATACGATCTCCACGGTGAGAAGATCATCTCCAATTTTTTTCGTCGAAAATGTCAATGAAAAGTCCGTTGAGATGAGGTAATATGTAAAAAAATGGTATAAATATGCATTTTCAACCGTTGAAATGTTGGATCGGCGTCAGCCACTTTATTGATTGATTTTTTTGATGAAATTTCATAGATATGATCTTTTCACTATCGAGATCATATCCATGAAGTTTCATAAAAAAATTCAATTAAAAAGTGGGTGAGATAATCGCCAACATTTAAATGGTCGAAAATGCATATTTACAAGTATATAATAAAAATTGTAGACCCAAATGATATGAGACTGATAAGTGGCATTTACATAAATGTAAGTATGTCAACATGGTTCTCTTCTTCTATTTCCAATGTTTGCTATCTCTTTTTTCTCTCACTTCTTCAACTCCCAATCTTGGATTTCCAACCGTTTTTCTAGCAATTCCAACACAGGAGAGTAATCGATCATCGAAATAAGATCTCCTAACTCTTCGGTAACTGCTCACCTGAAATTGGACCGTGAATATGTACAAGGCAGGGGGTGTCAAATAGTTTAAGGAGTAAACTCCCTCTTTTTTTTTTTTTATCTTCGGATCTGGGATTCACCTCCTGTGATGGTAAAGGCCAAAAAACATGGATCCAAAACTCCGTCAAGAAACTCTGTTAGATACTCTAGTGACGGTAAATGCCAAATAACATGGCGCATACACCAGTTGCGGATGGTTCCGATACATCATCACTGAACGATTGTGGGGTCACAAACCATCCTATATTTGAGTTTGGTCAGACCGGTTCATCCTTTTGGGAGATCCTTGGTGAGATGATACACCCCGAATACGACTTATAGAAATTCATCCTTTAAAGGCCGAATTCTGAATGAGCGTCAAAATGGGAGACGAAAATTTTCCCCAAACAGATTTCTTTGCTAAATTACCCAACTCCGGTAAAATGGTAGAGATAATGAAAATTTTGACTTTGTTATCTTATCTCTTTGAGCATCTTCACGATACCACATTGACTCGGATAAAGTTACAACAGTCATAACAATCATAAATACTTCTTTTTGGAATGAAAAATATTAGACACACCGGGTGATAGTACCGGTTTAGTACCGATATTGCTTTATTTTCTTGTACTATGGTGTGGGTCCCGCCAGGAAATGCTATAGGTCCCACCAATGTACAATCAAATATAGCGGTACCGGTACTAAACCGGTACTATCTCCCAGTAAGAGTATCACTACTCTTTTGGAATAGTATACGCATATATGTATATTTATATATATAGATATGATGTTGGGTTGTGTATATATATGTATATATGGGTATTAAGGAATTGAGTTTTAACACATACGGCGGATTTCATTTTTTATTTGAGCGCTTTACTAGGTATGTATTGCATGGAGTTTGACACTTAATTATTTTACCAATCATTAGACCTATATTTTTTTTTGTTGCAGTATACACTTGAAATCAATGTATACCCAAGAGTGCCTGAATCCATGAAAGAGTTGCATGAGGACATCGCAAAACACCCCTGGTGAGTCTCTTATTATTTGTTCTCTCTTTCTCTCAAATTATGTTAACATTGATTTTGTGAGGTGAACTATTTTTTATCAATGATAAGAATGGTGACTGTGGGTACCCGAAATTAGAAAGATGGGCTTAGACGAGTAGTCCAATTATAGCGGCCCAAAGTCCAGACCCTCCCTATCTTAATCGGTTATGATTTAGTCTTCTCCCATGTTCTCGTTAAGAGGGGTTCTAGGAGAAGATAGAAAACGTGGGGGAGTCCAACACCCCCACTCCCTGAAAATGAACATGTATATAATAAACCCTAGGTCCGGGGCATAGGACACACTGTATTATCTGTAATCACTCTCCGAAGTATATAAAAATAATACTGACTGCACCACCGTGGATGTAGGCACCTTTGCTGAACCACGTACATCTTGTGTTGTGTGATTGGCATTTTGTATTCCTTATTTTTCTTGGTGATTGTGTTTCTCTTATCTCTTTGTGTTGAATAATAATTGTCACCACAATTGGCTCCGTCTGTGGGAAGCGTCTATCTTCCATGAGAAAGCCCACACCAAGAAAAGAGTTAGAAATGTTTGGTCACAGTAGTAATGCTCCCTAGGTTGATCGATGCATATGAGGCGAGGCTTCACGAGCAAAGGGAGTCTTCTCGCAAGCACGAAGTTGAGAATGCTCGCCTCAAAAGAAGATTCGAAAGAATGGAGAGAGAACTCTATCGTGGTACCAAGAGACGTCCACAACACACTCCTAGCCCTCAGGCGAGCAAGTCTCTCAGCCGAGGAAGGAGCCCCAGGCGCAGGTCCCAGAAAACTGAGGGAAACGAGTTAGAGGACGACCTGCTCGAGCAACTGCGACTACCTCGCAATCACAGGAGCCCAAATCGCAGCAACGAAAACATACGAAGTCTGGTCCGAAAGGAGATGGACCAACACCCTGCACATCACGGTACCAAATCGACCCGAGAGCTCGCTAGGTGAGCTCTCAAAACTCAGATGAAATCACCTTTCTCGAGGGAAATAGAAGAAGAGGAAGCCCCCAAGAAGTTTGCTATTCCAAGATTCAAAATTTATGACGGTAAGACTGATCCCATTGATCACGTCAGGCAGTAACGGCAGGCCATGACCCTCTGGAACCATCGAGACGCGATAATGTGCTGAATTTTTCCCTCAAGCCTGCATGACGTGGTGCAGAAATGGTTCGAAAGGCTCCCCCACTGCTCCATCAGGAGTTTCAAGTCCTTGGCCGAGCTCTTTACAACCCGATTCATTACTAATAGCTCCCATCCCAAGATGATGGATGCTTTGCTGACAATGGAAAAGATACCTCAAGAGACCCTCCGAGAGTACGCGAAGAGGTACTGGGAGTTATTCAACGAGGTTGAGGACTGCTCGGAGAAAGTGGCAGTGGCCTCTTTCAAAATTGGGCTACCCAGCTCTTCCCTTCTGTACCAGTCCCTGACAAAGAAAGAAGCCATGACCATTGATGACCTAATGGACCGCATCTAGAAATATACCAAGGTGGAAGATGTGACCCGCCCAAGCACAGGGGAAAATGGTCGAGCTAAGCTCGCTGTCAAGGGCAGTGACAAAACGGAGAACCCGAAGAAATGAGGAAAGAATGGGGGCAAGAATGGCTCCAATAACGAAGGCAACAATGATGTGTCGAAATAATTGCAGGCGATCAACACAGTCTGTAGAGAACCAATTAACAAAATTCTCGCAAAAATTAAAGACGAGCCATTCATCAAGTGGCCTAGGAAGATGGGAGGAGATCCCTCGAAGAGAAATAATGCGTTGAGATGCGCTTTTCACAAAGAAGGAGGATGTAAAACCGAGCATTGCAAGACTCTTAAGTCCCATCTCGAAGAGCTGGCTCAGTCCGGGCATCTGAACGAATTCGTGGAAAAGAAATCAGAGAAATTTGTTACCCATAGAGAAGCAAGGCTCGATAACGTTCTTAAAGACGATGTCGGCCATGAATTCGCAGTAATTCATGGGGCATTTGACGTGAGGAAGATTTAGGAAAATTCAGCTCGAATGGAGGTAAAAAAGCTTACAGCAGTGATGCAAGCTTTTTAGATCAATCCAGGGAAAACACAGTCAGGAAAGCTTCGGCGAGCAGATGATGTCGACTATAGTAAGCATATCGTATTTACATATGAAGATCTGATGGGAATGAGAACCCCACATCATGATGCTTTAATCATTACTCTCAAGATAGCGAACTATGACGTCGACAAGTTGCTCGTCGACCAAGGAAGCTCGTCCGAGGTAATGTATCTCGACCTGTTCAGAAAATTGAAATTAAGCATCGCCGACCTGAAGAAAGCTACTGTCCCTTTGGTTGGCTTCGCTGGAAAGATGACTATGCCCTTGGGAAAGATCGTGCTGCCAGTAAGGGCAGGAAATGTTTCTAAAATGATCGAATTTATGGTGGTCGACATTGACTCGCCATATCAGGCTATCCTCGGCAGAGGGTGGCTACACGCAATGAAGGCAGTCTCCTCGACCTACCATCAAAAACTCAAGTATGTGACCGAGCGAGGAGTAATGGAGATCCATGGCAATCAAGCGATGGCGAGAAGATGCTTCATAGCATCCATCCACCCAAAACTAGAGAAGAAGGTCGACAAGTCCAGCGAGAAGGTTGAAGAACAAGGAAGCTGATACCTTCGAAATAGCAATTAAAATACGTAAGGCCCGGAGTAAAGGAGACCAGGCTCCTCCCCTCTGAACGTGTCATCGAGGACCTGGAAGAAATCACAGCTGGAGATTGCGATGATAGCAGGATCTTCTTGATTAGAGCTTCCCTCGCAGATCAGGAGTAGAAGGAATTGACGATTCTGCTAAGAAAAAACATAGACGTCTTTGCATGGGAACCATACGAGCTGCCTGGAATTGATCCTAGTATGGTTTGTCATCAGCTGCACGTCGATCCCACCTTCAAACCAATCGCACAGAAAGCACGGTGAACTGCACCCGAGAAGGCAAGAGCCGTGGAGAAAGAGGTTGAAAAATTGCTGGACGCAGGATCCATACGAGAGGTCTAATTCCCTAAATAGTTATCCAACCTAGTAGTAGTTCCAAAGAGCAACGAAAAGTGGAGAGTCTGCATCGACTTCACTGACCTTAACAGGGCATGCCTTAAAGACAACTTCCCTCTTTCAAAAATCGATCAGCTAGTGGACGCCACAGCAACTCACGAGAGAATGAGTTTTCTGAACGCATACTCAGGGTATCATCAGATCCCATTATACGCTCCAGACTAGGACAAGACATCATCTATCACCACCGTTGGATTGTACTGTTACAAGGTCATGCCTTTCGGGCTCAAAAATGCTGGGGCAACCTATCAGGGAATGGTCACCAAGATGTTCAAAGATCAAATGGGAGACACCATGGAAGTTTATATTAACGATATGCTCATCAAAAGAAGGAAAAAAGAGGACCACCTCTCATACCTATCAATAACCTTCGAAATCCTCAGGAAATACCGAATGAAACTTAACGCGAGCAAGTATTCTTTCGGTATCCAGTCAGGAAAATTTCTCGGGTACTTGGTCAGTAAAAGAGGCATCGAGGCTAACCCAGACCAAATCGATGCAGTAAGCAGGGTACAACCTCCTCGCACCATCCGTGATGTACAGAAGCTCACTGGCATTCTCGCTGCCCTGAACCGTTTTATATCCAAGTCCTCCGAGAAGTGCAAACCGTTCTTCCAGCTCCTGAAGGGAAACAAAATGATAGAATGGAATCAAGATTGCTCGCGGGCATTGGATGAACTCAAAGCTTACCTTAGCTCCCCACCACTGCTCGTCATACCACAGGAAACAGATTACCTGTACTTATACCTCTCTGTTTTCGACCACACTATCAGTTCTTCATTAATGTGCGAAAAAGCAGGAATCCAGCACCCCGTTTACTACGCGAGCAAAACCTTATTATAGGCTGAGCAGCGGTACCTACCACTGGAGAAGCTCGCCTTTGCACTAGTAGTGGCTTCAAGAAAGCTGAAACACTACTTCAAAGCCCACACTATCATTGTCCTTACATCGCACCCCCTTAAAGCAATCCTAAGGAAGGCGAATTTGTCGGGCAGACTGTCTAAATGGTCAGTCGAGCTCGGACGATTTGATATCCAGTTTCAACCAAGGAACACAATCAAAGGGCAGGTCCTTGCCGATTTCATAGCCGATTTCACAGGCGAATAACCCCTCGACCAACCTCAACCAGGGAAGCAAGGAGAGAACCACGCAACAGAGGGAGTCTGGAAATTATTTATTGATGGAGCCTCCAACTCAAAGGGGGCAGGAGTAGGCATTGTCCTCATCACCCCGGAGAATACAATCCTCGAACAGGGTATCAGGCTTGGATTTGCAGCCTCCAACAACGAAGCAGAATATGAGGCTTTAATATTCGGCCTCCAGAAGGCACACACTTTGGGGGCAAAACACTTACATGTGTTAGTTGATTCGCAATTGGTCTCCAATCAGATAAGTGGAGACTACAATGCAAAGGATGAAAGGATGGCAGCCTACCTCACCTTGGCAAAAAGGTTAATGGCTGGCTTTGAGGAAGTCAGCGTCCAGCAGTTTCCAAGAGGGCAGAACAGCCATGCTGACGCCCTAGCGGCCCTGAGTTCGGCAATCGATTCCGATTTAAAAAGGACAATCCCCATCGACTTCCTTGCTCATTCGAGCATTAATCGTGACAATGAACTGCCAACCGTGGAACATGTGCTCCAAATTGAATCAGTACCCAGTTGGATCAATCTTATAAGGGACTATTTAAAGGATGGTATACTTCCGACCGATAAGAAGACTGCTCACCAGATAAGAGTTAAAGTCGCTCGCTTTCACTTATCCCCTGAGGGCAAGCTATATAAAAGATCGTTTTCCAGTCCCTACCTTTAATGTGTTCACCTAAGGGATGTCGAACAAGTTTTACATGAACTTCACGAGGGAATCTGTGGAGGCCATATTGGAGGAAGATCTCTGGCTTTTCGAGCAATGAAGGAAGGCTATTGGTGGCCATATATGCAAAGGGACTCTGCGACATATGTTCGCAAGTGCGAAAAATGCCTACTTCATGCTCCTATGGTCCACCAACTTGCTAGCGACCTAAAATCACTTTCCAGCCCATGGCCATTCTCCCAATGGGGAATGGACATTGTAGGGCCACTTCCTACCGCTGCCGGCAATCGCAAGTATCTATTGGTCGCAACTGACTACTTCACCCAATGGATCGAGGAAGAACCCCCGGTGAACATCCGAGATGCAGATATGATAAGATTCATATGGAAAAATATAATCACCCATTTTGGCATCCCCAGAACCATCATCACTGACAATGGAACGCAGTTCGAGAGCGGCTCCTTTAACAGCTTCTGTGACGAGTATGGAATCAGACACCATTACAGCTCGGTGGCCTATCCTCAGAGCAATGGCCAAGTCAAAATTGGTCATTAAACAATGTTTGGTTGAATAAAATCCTGATTGGATAGAGCATCCAACACCAGGTGTGTCCTCGCCAATTGCCCCACTTAGGCCTAAGGGAGTGTGTCAACATATAAACTTTATAACCCACACACCCTTCCCAAGTAACAGGCACACTGATCATTACACTATAGCAGGTAAATGACCCTCCTCAGGTTTTCACTATGAAATATGAAAGACCTTTTAGCATTGCCCCTGGCAAAATATGAAGCCCTACAGGAGATCCTTAGGTAATATGGCCAAGTCAAAATTGGTCACCAAACAATGTTTGGTTGAATAAAATCCTGATCAGATAGAGCATCCAACACCAGGTGTGTCCTCGCCAATTTCCCCACTTAGGCCTAAGGGAGTGTGACGACACAACCTAAAAGGTAAAGTGAGGAAGAATGGTATCTCGTTGGCATACTGGAATGGAAGGACACTTACTTGATAATGCGAGCATACAAATCTAGTCAGCCAAATAGGCTCAAGATTTTTGAGTAAAGATATGGAAGATATAAGACACTTGTTTAGTCGAAAAATTTTCCCAAACCATAAATTTTATATTAATTCATCACATTTACAACAAATACAATACATGTTTAGTCGGAGAGCTCACCCAAAACATCAACATTACGCTGCTTCATTACATATATATATACAGAGTTTCTACTGGCAAAATCTCAATGAGGTTGATGCCTCTGAACGAGATAATCAGCCACTTGAGCTCTTCGACCATCATCGGGAGGGGGAACTAACTCTACCTCGACTTCGTTCGCATCCGAATCCAATAGCTGCCGAGGGATGGCATCAATGGGTATCCACTGATCATCTCTCCGGAAGGGGTTAGGCATTTGAGTGGAAGGAGATATTTCATGTCGATACCAGAGCATTGAGTTCCTTGGAACTTGCAGCTCCCTCAAGGCACTCAACCACCCCCTGATGAAGGCAAGCTCTTCAAACTCTATAAGCCTCGTTGGAGCATCTAGCCAACCCTGATTGTAACCATTGGCCCACACTCGTCGATGTCCTTTCTTAAACAAATGCCTCAACCGGGTGATGTCCCTCTGGAGCCCAGCAGTAATCACATACGCTCGCTGGACATCACCACGAAGCCCTTCTATTTCCCTAACTGAACTCCTGGTATTCCTGCCAGCTCGCAGAACGGTTGGAGGGGTAGAGCCTCGCAGCACAGGAAAAACGTCGCTCGGGCCAATTTTGGCTCGCGACGAGGAAGAACCTCGCAATACTGCAGGAGCGGTGCTCGACGCATGCTCCTTAAGTCACGAGACCTCTCTCCTCAAAGCCTCGTTCTCTTGCTGGAGAATTTCTCCAACCTGGTTGATCTCAGAAGCATGTAGAAGCTTTGCTCTTAGTGTATTCACCTCTTCTTGCACTAAAGCACTAACTTCTTCCATATCCTGGAGCCTGTCTTTCAGTTTGACGACAAACTCGGTCTGCTCTATGAAACGCTTGCTCCTTAATTACAAAGATTTATAAATCCTCATAAAAGTATGACGAACTTCGGAGCTTACATCAGGTCTACGAATTCTTCCCAATTGAGAAGTGGCTGGTATATAGTTATCAACATCAATCGACTACAAGCAATAAAAGGGCAACGAAAAGAAAAATAAATCAGTGCACTGGAGAGAAAAAAACCTTTTCATTTCATTAATAAGGGTCAAAGTACATCGAGCAGCAAAAAGGAAAATTACAAGCGAAGATACAAAAGTAACCCTAGAAGTAAATCAACTAGCAACCTCAGGCTGTCCAAAAGTAGCTGGTTGCTTCCCCTTGTCAGCGACAGTAGAAGCACCCCCCTCAGTAGGGATAACCTCTGTCCCCTGAGCAGGGAGAACCTCAGCAGGAATTGTCTGGGAGGCAGGATCAATGCCTTCGATGGCAGGGGCAGGGGCTTCTTCATCCACAGTTGGCTTCGGGCCCGGGTCGTGCTCGTCGAATAGAGGAGAGTCAATATCGACACCAGCAGCTAAGAGGGCCTTGTTCCAGCCTTTCTTAAAGTTCAGGCGGCTGATGTAGCCTATCTGAACCTCGGCGTTTTCATTTGCAGTAGCCCACCCCGAGTTGTATGAGTCCTCCTTGATGGTGGCTACCTGGGACTCTTTCTCCTTCAGCTACTCGGCCAGCACCTTTCTCTCCTCTATAATGGCCAACTTGCTCGAACAGACCAGATTATAGGCCTGCCTCAGCTCATTCAATTCTTTAACTGTCTCATCCCTCTCTCGATTGGAAATAGCAAGAGCCAGGTCAGAAGAAGCTCTGGAAGCATCAGCAGTCTTCAGGCTGGCCTCCAATTGTGTGCCCCTCTCCTTCAAGGTAGTATTCTACTGCTCCAACTCGCTATTCTTGCTCACCAGCTCGCCACGAGAACGATAGAGCACGGCGAAGTCAGTCACAAACTGCGAATAAAAGAAGATATCAGGAAAAGAAAACAGCGAATATGTATAAAAGCATTAGAGAAAAGAGAATGTCTTACCAAGGCTAGCCTCTGGCTAGCTTGCAGGGCCAATTGATCAGACCCCAGCGCCATTTGGCGATCTGCAGGAAGAACTGCCCTCTCGAGCAGCGCGGGGGCCAATTGAGGAGAAATGGCAACTGATGCCCCCTCGGGAAATGCGGACACCGGGACTAAGGCCTGCCCAGCCTTCGTCCTCGATTCCATCTTTCTCCTCTCTTCCTCTTTCTCTTTATCCATTTTCCTCTTCTCCTCCATCCTCTTCTTCTCTTCTGTCTTCTTTCTCTCCTATTCCTTTTTTCTCTCTCTCTCTCCCTCATCTGTTCTTCTTCTTTCCTCTTTATCTCCTGCTCCTGAGCAGTAGATCGAGAGCCAGTAGCAACAGCCCCAGTACTGGACTTCTGCTTCTTCGACCTCTGAGCGAGGAGCATATGATCATCATCATCATCGTCCCGAATCAAAGTTTTCCTTGGAGGAACCATCTCCTTGCTTGAACTGCTGGACGTGCTCAAACCCTAAACCCTAAACCCTAAACCCTAAACCCTAAACCCTAAACCCTTATTCTCGGGCTTCAGAAACCTCCTTTGAGTCAGAAGAACTATCACCACTGGAGTTCCCCTTGCCAAAACTGCCTTCAGCACTGCCTACGATATCACTCTCAGAACTGCTCTCCTCCTCGTCCAACTGAATGGGATCAGCAGCAGTCTCTTCAGAGGTATCAAATTCAGGAATACTATCTACCGACCTCGTTATAAAACTAGAACTAACGTTTTTGTACTCGAGCAAGAAAGCATCAGACCGGGGATGCTCGCCGTCATCTAAGGGCTCCCTGATATTCCAGGCCTTGACCAGTTCAGAAAGACGAACCTCTTTGAGAGAAGGTTCCAAGTTCTTCGACCTCGTTGAAGAAAAAACAGGAAAAGTCAGAAAGATCACAAATCAGTAAAGAAATTTAAAGAACAGAGCAAAGACTACCTATATATTATTCCCCATAAAAGGGAACAGAGAACCTATCAGACCTCGACCCCTTAGTCTAGGGGGAAAACAGCCAATTTCTAGCAAGGAAACCATCTTGCCAATAGTCCTTATGGGAATCAGGTAGGTTTACCACCAATACCCTGTCAGGACTCCTGGCTTTGAGATAGAGAACACCAGAACTAGTTCGAGAAAAAGAATAGCAAAAGCGATCTTCGGTGAGCCCTAACTTGGTGCCATAGAGTTGATTTATTCTATGGACACCATTGATTATCTTCCACACATTGGGCGGACACTGTGTAGGAACAATGTTGAAATAACCAAAGAAGTGTAAGAATAGATTGTTGGGAGGAAAAGTAAGTCCCCCTTGGGAAAGCAACAAGACATGGATCCAATGGGCACCCTCTATCTCTCTAACATTTCTAGGGGGAGAGGCGCACTCAATCTCTACCCACTCTGGGACATTGTAAAACTTCCTAAACTCGGACACTGATCTATTACCAATCTTTGCCATTGGAAAACCTTAAAAAGCTACAAATTCAAAGAGAAAATACAAAGAGAAGGCACAGGGGACTTACAAGATGAAAGTTTGACTTGAACGATGAAGAATCACAAGCCCAAATGACGAGGAAGATCAAAAGCAATAAGAATGAAGACCGGGAGAAGAGAACGTGAATCGCTAAAACTCGCAGAAAATGGAAGAGTACTGAGAAGCTTGTAACGACGATGGGGAAACGACTGCTCTGAATAACTTTTGAGCGTAACTAATCATAGTGCACAAACCACGAAGCAGGTGCTGCCTAAATCAGTCCTCAAACTTTGGGAAGAGTTGCACGATGTCCAAAGGAGCCATTATGACAAATCATTTAAATTTATTGAGCCCAAATCATAACCCAACAAACTTAGGGGCAATTGTGGGTACCCAAAATTAGAAATATGGGCTTAGACGAGTAGCCTAATTATAGTGGCCCAAAGGCCAGACCCTCCCTATCTTAATCGGTTATGATTTAGTCTTCTCCCATGTTCTCGTTATGAGCGATTCTAGGAGAAGATGGAAAACGTGGGGGAGTCCAACACCCCCACCCCCTGAAAATCAACATGTATTAATAAACCCTAGGTCCGGGGCATAGGACACACTGTATTCTCTGTAATCACTCTCCGGAGTATATAGAAATAATATTGACTGCACCACCGTGGACGTAGGCACCTTTGCTGAACCATGTACATCTTGTGTTGTGTGATTGACATTTTGTATTCCTTATTTTGCTTGGTGATTGTGTTTCTCTTATCTCTTTGTATTGAATAATAATTGTCACCACAGTGACAAAATTTGGGATGGGAATAAAATTCATAGTATTGATTTTTGGAATAAAGCAGAACTTGATCACCACCTCGGCTGATGAATGGCAATTCTTAATAACATTATGTTATCACTCTTTTTTACTTATTGTTTCTTTAAATTTAATCTAAAGAAACAAAATTAAATGTGCTAAATAGTTATGTTATTTCAATTGCCGATTCTGAATTGGTTTGTTAACAATTAATTTATACAATTTTCATAGTTAAATATCCATATAATAAAGGAGCATGGTTTTTGGCAAAATATCTTCACTTTTATGCATGACATTTCATGCAGGATATTTTCTCCCTTTCATGCCCATGCATGAAATGTCATTCCAAAATTTTTTATTTTATTTTTTATTTAATAATTTTTTTAAAAAGAGAAATAATTATTTTTAAAAAGGGAAATAAGCACTACCCTTAGGGAACATTCTTTTCCTACATTATTTTACAATAACAAAGATCATCGTATGCATATATACTAGCGGATGCCTGTGCTGAGGGCACGGCGATAAATTTTCTCCCGTGATAAAATATAAAAATTAAAGAAAAAAAAACATTTAAAAAATATAAATAAAAAAATAAAAAATATATTTTAAAAATATAAATTAAAAAAATATAAATTAAATTATTTAAAATTATTTCCCTTTTAAAAAAACAAAAACAAAACCCTTGTTATTAAAAAAAATATTTTAAAAATATGAAATAAAAAAATATAAATATTTAAAAAAAATATAAATTAAATTACTTAAAATTATTTCCCTTTTTAAAAATAATTATTTCCCTTTTAAAAAAATAAAAACAAAACCCTTGTTAATAAAAAAAAACACTTTAGCATGACATTTCTTGAATGGACAAAAAAGAGAAAAATATCATACATCCAAAAACTGAAAATATTTTTCAAAAAATTTTCAAAAACCATGCTATCATATTATGTGGATATATATATATATATATATATATATATATATATATATATATATATATATATATATATATATATATATATATATATATATATATATATTTTAAAAAAAATATATATATTTTTTATATTTATATTTTTAATTTTTTTCTTTAATTTTTATTTTTTTTATCACGGGGGCAAATTTATCGCAGTGTCCTCGGCACGGGCATTCACTAGTATATATATATTCGGCCACACATCGCGTGGCCTTCATGCTAGTTTATACCATAGTTTTACATATCACATCATCTCAACGGTTTTTTTATTGAATTTTTTCATGAAAAAAATTGGAGATGATCTTCTCACTCTGAAGATTATATCCATGAAGTTTCATCAAAAAATTTATTTTTTTACTGTTTTTAAAAAAATGGTATGTATCGGGATCTGCACCATAAGGAGGTCTTACAAGAGAGGGCTTCTCTCTCTCTCTCTCTCTCTCTCTCTCTCTATATATATATATATATATATATATATATATATATATATATATATATCGCATTTTAACAGTGCGGATTCGACACGTGTCAACTGATGGTGACCCCAGAAAAAAGAGAGAGAGCATCTATAATTTAGCCGATAATTTCTGGGTTCCCCGCTATGCGACACATTTTCGATCTGCACTCTTAAAATGTGGTACAGTCCGCACAAGAGCATTAATATATATATATATATATAGAGAGAGAGAGAGAGAGAGGGGATCTTAGACGGATGAGTTTAACATGTGACTTTAATGGGTCTTTTAAAAAAGGAGGAAAGAACGCATGTGGTGAAGGCAAATATCACTGCTACTATCCACGTTGGATTTTAGCCTTTTTCTCTTTGTAAACCAAGTTGGCTTTTACTAGAAGAATAATGATATACCATCGGGACTCTCTCCCAATGTGTGTATATATAAGGGCTTGCAATGTTGATTCTCCACAATATATTAAATTAATAGTTAATTAAGATTATCTCCACAAAATTAATTAAGCAATCCCTTTAAATGAATATGTAACTTAAAAAACAGAGTTTGTAATTTTTTTCATAAAAATAATTTAAAAAAACGGTTTTTATAAAGATAAATCGGCTTAAATATTAAAAAAGCAATGTTTGAATTTTTTTTTAATAAAAGACTTGTTTTAAAAACGGTTTTGTTTGTATAAAAAATTGTATTTTTTTATATAAAATACCGTGCTTTATAAAAAAAACATTGTTTTAAAAAAAATGTTTTCTATATAAAAACGGTCATTTTTATAAAAAAAAAAAAAAAACGCACCAAAAAATATTTTCATCCAAAAAATGTTTTTTTTTCGAAAAGGGCAAAAAATGCTTTATATACATCATTTAATGAATGTGGGTCCGAGTCAGCGGCACTAACCACTGCATTTTTTTAATAAAAAAAATTGTACAAGTTTTGTAATAAAAAAAATTGTACAAGTTTTTTAATAAATTTTTTTTACAATTTTTTAATAAAAAAAAATGTACAAGTTTTTAATAAAAAAAATTGTATAAGTCTTTTAATAAAAAAAATTGTATAAGTCTTTTAATAAAAAAAATACAATGGTTAGTAACACTGGCGCGGACCCACATCCATTAAATGATGTATATAAGTTTTTTTTTGCCCTTTTTGAAAACAATATTTTTTGGTGCGTTTTTTTTTGTTTTTATAAAAAAGACAGTTTTTTAATATAATTTTTTTTAAAAAGAATGTTTTTTTTATAAAGCACATTATTTTTATATAAAAAATACAATTTTTTTATAAAAACAAAATAGTTTTTAAAACAACTCTTTTATTAATTTTTTTTTCAAACATTGCTTTTTTAATATTTAAACCAGTTTATCTTAATAAAAACAATTTTTTTAAAAATATTTTTATAGATAATATTACAAACTCTGTTTTTTAAGTTAAATATTAATTTAAAGGGCTTGCTTAAATAATTATGTGGAGATAATCTTAATTAAATATTAATTTAATATATTGTGGAGAATCAACATTGCAAGCGCTTATATAAACACACATTGGGAGAGAGTTCTGATAGTAAATCATTATTCTTCCAGTAAAAGCCAACTTGGTTTACAAAGAGAAAAAGGCTAAAATCCAACGTGAATAGTAGCAGTGATATTTGTCTTTAGCACATGCGTTCTTTCCTCCTTTTCTAAAAGACCCGTTAAACTCACCCATCTAAGATCTCTCTCTCTCTCTCTCTCTCTCTCTCTCTCTCTCTCTCTCTATATATATATATATATATATATATATATATATATATATATATATATATATATAATCCTGCTCTTGTGCGGACCAATCCGCATTTTAAGAGTGCGGACCGGACACGTGTCACCTGACGATGACCTAGAAAAGAGAGAGAGCGTGCCTATAATTTAGGCGATAATTTATAGGCGCATCGTTTGGTGACACATATCCGATCCGCACAAGAGAAGCACTATATATATATATTCAACCGCTCTCTTCAACGGATATCCGTTTACGGATTAAATAGCATTTGCCAATTTAACGTTCAAAACAATGTCGTTTTGGCAGTCAACGAAATGCCAAAACTTTTGTTCAGAAAAAAAAAGTTAAGGGCCCTTTTATGTTACAGCTGGAACCCACTCTCCAAAAAACAAACAACAAAAATTAAGGTACCCTCATAATCCTTCATACGACCGAGAACCAAAAACCTAGCCAACACTCTCTCTCTTCCAACTTTCAACAACACCAACAACTAGTAACAACTTAAAATCACCTCAAGTGAAGACAATCTCACCCCCAATTTGTGTAAGTGTGCTCCTCATAGTTTTGGGTTCTATTTTGTGTTTAAATGGATGTGGATTACATTTTTTGCTGTTTGGGTGTGAATCTAATTTCTTGCTGTTAAAATTTTTTTGCTGTTATTTTTAATTTGGTACATTAATGTTTATTTAATTTTTAACTGTGCGTGGATTACATTTTTTGCTGTTTGGGTGTGAATCTAATTTCTTGTTGTTAAAAAATTTTTGCTGTTATTTTTAATTTGGTACATGTGACACCCCGACTAATTAAATACCGGGTAGCTACTCCTTTATTAAATTAATACAAAATGCCAAGTTGGTTCAGTTAATAACATCACTGTCGAAAACATTTTAATGATTTCTAAACACCTAGTATTTAAAAAGTAAGTTGTCAAATTTTAAATTAAATCTGATTAACATGCAATAAAAGAATTATGAAAGAATAACATAACCATTCACCATAAAGAAGCAATAGAATAACCAACAAATAATAATAAGTCTGGAGGAAATACTCCTCACAACAATCCTAAGATGGAAATAAATAAAACAAGTCTGCATCCTGAATTAAATACAAACCAAAGTCTGAATAACAGAAATATAAAGTGCCTCTAAAGAAATGGGCGACATGCCCTACAATGATGAAACTGAATATGGAGTCAAGACTAGAAAAGAGGCGTCTACTAGCAAAGCCCTGTAACTTCCACAACAGCTACAGCTCGTCACCTGAATAGAGATCCTATGCATGGTGTCCTTGTGGCTGGGCACCTAAAAAGGTTTTTACAAAAATAGATTTGAAAGCAAACGGGTCAGAGCCCGAAAGTGGAGAGTATTTTAAAAACATCAAGTGTTTTAATAACATTTAAAACAATGAATGCAAAATACATGTTAGGACGTGCTCTCACATGAAATACTCACCTCTCGTCTAACTGTGCACTCCTAACGTTCCTGTATCCATTCATGTGTTATTTATATCTAACTAAACCGTCATAAGTTCTAACCCAACTACTCGATTCACAATATGAATCCCCAATGTTATCACTTAAATAGATAGCTTTACTTAAACTCGGATTCTCAATCAATTAGCATTACCGTTTACTGGAGGTTATCCCCTTATTTATCTTCTCAAGGAGTTACTATTAATTATTCTCATAATTAAACATGACAATTCCTTTTCATTTAACCGTATATTATTCACATCATAAATATACAATATAAGCACCTCGAGGCTAAGTTGCGGTGCACACATACTCTGCTATCCATCCTGGTACATCACGTACATAAGGATTACAAATTCCGAATCTCTCAGGAATTGTTAGAATAAGCACAAGACATAAAAATGGAGGCGAACATAATTCAACATATCCATGGTCACGTACATACCTACGCTCCATAGTCAGCTGACTTATTAACTCACAAATAAGTCATTCTCTTGAACTATGTCCTCGAGGTACCAATCTAAATCCGGGCACACAAAGATTAGATGGCCCTAAGCGAACGTAAACCTCCCGTGATAGCAAGTATGGTAGGTATGTCATACACATAAAATCATATACTAAACATTCACACATCTTAGATGTCTCAATATTAATAAAGGTACATTCTCCATCCTTATACCATTATTCCAATTTTATACATTTTAAGTCTTTCGATAATATAAAATGTAGACTGTCGACACATCTCACGTCATAGTTTCTTGTACTTAAAACCTATCTCAAAGGGATTGTTAAGTTTCCTATTATTCCCACATATAACATCATTCTTCTTAAGGTCCTTACTTCTGCCCCAAACCTCATTTCATCAATTTATTCAAATTTACTCTTTTAACCCTAATATTATCTCACTCATCGAATTTCATTAGCTTTTAGAATAATTCCTCAAATTGAATTCTAATTAAGGTCCAAATTTTATAACCATACCTACTGGTCTTCCTTAAGTCTAAGGATATTGATTAAGTCTCCAATGATAATTTTCTAAGGGTTAACATCATTAAAATATAACTAGGAAAATTTTACTCATTCTGGGAAGGTCGATCGATCGACCTTGAACCTCGATCGATCGATGGTGGTCGATCGATCGATTGATGAATGTCGATCGATCGATCACACTAGGTAGGCTACGGACTGCTTCGTTTTGCAGTCCTCAAATCGTCCCAAAACTCCATTATAATGCATGAAAGTCTAATTTAACGTTATAACATCATCATACAACCATCCTACAACATTGTTAACGTTCTAAAACCAATAAATCATCAACCAAGGGCTTTATTTGGATCAAAACTTCATCAAGAACCCTAGTTTTCTATTTCTTTCAAGAACAATAATAAATCTCTTCTTAAATCCGTTTTTAGATCATCAAGGGTTATAATTTGAATTCATAATTCGTCCAGAATATGTCTACATGCAATTCCTAACATGGTTCATAGTTTTAATCCTCAAATTCATGGGTCTATATCAATCTTCCAAGACAAAATTCGATAATTACCTAAACATGGAAGAACACATTCATGGAATTAATTGTAACTAAATCACTTGCCTTATGTTCTTAAGATTTGTTGTTGGTTGGAGATGGTTGAATTCCTCTCTCTCTCTCTGCAGAATTCTCCTCTCTCTCTTACAATTTCTTCTCCAAAGATGACAAATGGAGGTGGAGGTTTATTTTTGGACTTTTAACTTCTTTTCTAAACTTCTCCCATAGCCCACTACTTAGTTTAGTGCTAATAATGGGTTGGTGGGTTTAATGATAAATCATAATTAAACTCTAATTTTCGTGGATTTTAATTACCAAAATTACCCTTTTGGGTTGCCGGTATGGCCTAAAAATGCCCCGGGACCCAAACTAAACTCCCGACTAGTATTTTCTGACTATTTCGACCCTTCCGGACACGTTGGCGCACTCAAAATGACCATATGGTTAATAAAAATAAAATTCACTTTTTAATTCAAAAAATTACATTCCTGACGCGATTGTCACGCACGTCCCGACAAAATTTTTCATATTGCCGTATTTTAGCCTCGCGATAATTTCAATATTTTCAATATTCATATATTGCCATTTATACACATTATAATCAAATACCAACTCACATCTCGTTAGTATTTTATCCGGATTAATTCTCAATTAATTCATATTTAATTTAATTAATCCCATAAATAAATATCGATAAAAATGCGGGGTATTACATACTTCCCCCCTAATAACAGAATTTTGTCCTGAAATTCGGAACTAGAAAGTACCTGGTAATAATAACTCTGGATAACGTTCGTGCATCTCATCCTCGCGCTCCCATGTGGACTCGTCGACATTATGATGTCGCCACTGAACACGTACTAACGAAACTATCTTTGACCGCAGTTTTTGCTCACTTCGATCCAAAATAGCAATCGGCCCCTCCTCGTAGGAGCTATCGGGCTGGAGATCGATGTCCTCCAAAGCAATGTGAGAATGAGCCAAATCATCTCTAAGATATTTCCTTAGCAAGGAAATATGAAACACATCATGAATCCTATGTAAATGCTCCGGCAACCCAAGTCTATACGCAACGGAGCCAATCCGCTCAATGATAGGAAATGGTCCCACGTATCTCGGTGCCAACTTCCCCTTCTTCCCAAATCGCATAACCCCCTTCATAGGAGATACTCTGAGTAAAACCTGGTCCCCCACTTGGAACTCCCTGAAGAACCTCTTCGCATCAGCGTAGTTCTTCTGCCGATCCTGAGCTACCCGAATGCGACTCCGTATCAATTCTATCATTACCGAAGTATCCTGAATCACTTCCGGCCCAAGTAGTTTGTTGTCCCCCACCTCCAACCAACATGCTGGGGAACGACAAGGTCTACCGTACAACGCCTCAATTGGAGCCATGCCAATGGTGAACTGGTAGGAGTTGTTGTAAGCAAACTCCACCAGTGGAAGATACTGCTCCCATCCACCCCCGAAATCAATGATGCACATACGCAACATGTCCTCCAACATCTGATTTGTACGCTCGGTTTGCCCATCGGTCTGCGAATGATAAGCCGTACTCAATCACAATTCCGTGCCCATGGCCTCCTGAAAACTCTCCCAAAACTGTGAAATAAATATCTTGTCTCTGTCAGACACGATATTCAGATTTCTGCAATAAAGAGCTGGGCATACTGTTCCGTAGTGTAGTCGATCCTTACGGGTAGAAAATGAGCGAATTTGGTCAGCCTGTCCATAATTACCCAAATGGAGTCGTGACCTCTCTGCGACGTAGGTAACCCCGTGATAAAGTCCATGGATATGCTCTCTCACATCCACATCGGGACCTCTAATGGTTGTAGAAGTCCTGCCGGTCTCTGATGATCCACTTTTACCAGCTGACAAGTGGCGCATTTAGAAACAAACACGGCAATATCTCTCTTCATCCCGCTCCACCAATACTGACGTCTCATATCTTGGTACATTTTGTCCCCACCGGGATGTACCGCGAACCGTGAGCCGTGCGACTCTGCCATCACCTCGTGTCGCAATTCCTCCCCTTCCGGGACTACTAGTCTCCCATTGAAGCGTAATCCCCCGTCTGAGCTAACGGTATAGGACTCGGCTCCCTCTGTTAATAATCGAACTATCTTCTCCTGACAGAACGAGTCATCTGCTTGTGCCTTTACCACTCTCGTGACAATCTGCGGTGTAACAGTCATCACCGATATGAATGATCGGGCCACTGCATCCTGGTGTCCCAACTCCTTGCACTTTGCCTTCCATACCCCTGCCACCTCATCTACTGGCCTACGGCTCAACGCGTCTGCTACCACGTTAGCCTTCCCCGGGTGATATTGGATATCAAACTGATAGTCCTTCACAAAATCAATCCACCTCCGTTGTCATATATTCAACTCCTTCTGCGTGAACAGGTACTGTAGGGACTTGTGGTCCGTGAACAATCGAAACTTCTCCCCCAAAAGATAATGTGTCCAAATCCAAAGGGCAAATACCACTGTCGCTAACTCCAAGTCATGGGTGGGGTAACTCTTCTCGTGAGGCTTAAGCTTATGGGAAGCATAAGCTATGGCCTGACTCTCCTGCTGCAATACACCTCCAAGTCCTTGTAAGGACGCGTCGGTGTAAACTAGATACTCAACTCCCGGTCTCGGCAATGCTAACACAGGTGCTAAGGTCAATTTGTCCTTCAACTCATCGAATGCCAACTGACAGGCATCACTCTAAATGAACGACACATCTTTACGAGTCAGATGTGTCAAAGGACCCGCTATCTTTGAGAAACCCCGAATAAACCTCCTGTAGTATCCTGCTAGGCCTAAGAAACTACGAATATCAGTCGGTGTCGTGGGCTGCCCCCACTCCCTCACCGCGGATACCTTCCCCGGATCAACAGATATCCCCCGATCGAAAATAATGTGTCCCAAAAATTGAACTTCCTTCAGCCAAAACCCGCACTTCTCATACTTTGCATACAGCTCGTTCTGACGTAGCGTCTGTAAAACCTGTCTCAAATGCTCGGCGTGCTCCTCCTCTGTCTGGGAGTAAACCAGAATGTCATCAATGAAGACAATGATGAACTGATCTAGGAACTCTCTGAACACTCTATTCATCAAGTCCATAAACACGGCTGGAGCATTGGTTAAACCAAAAGGCATAACCCGAAACTCGTAAGAACCATATCTCGTTAAGAAAGCAGTCTTCGAGACCTCCTCCTCCCCGATACATAACTGATGGTATCCCGGTCGCAAATCAATCTTTGAGAAGAAATAAGCTCCTCTCAACTAGTCGAATAAGTCATCGATTCAGGGCAACGGATACTTATTCCGTATCGTGACCTTATTCAACTCCCGGTAATCTACACACAACCTCAACGATCCATCCCTCTTCTTTACGAATAACACAGGGGCACCCCACGGCGAAGTACTCCTCCGAATAAACCCCTGACCCAACAACTGCTCAATCTGATCCCGTAACTCTCTCATCTCAGCTGGAGCCATACGGTAAGGTGCGCGGGCAATAGGCCGAGTGCCCGGCGTAAAATCAATCACAAAATCTATCTCCCTACTCGAAGGTAGTCCAGGTATATACTGAAATACATCGGCGAACTCACTAACATCGGGTATCGAATCAAGTGGTATCACCACTTCCTTAGAGGTCTCCTCCTCTATGTAGTACAAATGAGTGGATGATCCTCCCTCAGGGCGAGGCATCGCAACTAAAAACATCTCCTTCCCGGGAATGGCAAAGATAATACTCCTACTAAAACAGTCAATCATGGCTCGGTACGCAACTAGCCAATCCATACCAATAATGGCATCATACTCGGTCATCTCTAATACTAACATATCAGCGGGTAAAGTAAACCTCCCGATCTCTATACCCACACCTCTACAAATAAGGGAAATCACGGACCCCTACTCAACGGTGAATTTACACAAGTAACTGTATTCTCGACGGTGTCTAACAACCCAATGGTGCGTGCAAATCTCATAGCAATAAAACAGTGTGTAGCCCCCGTGTCAAATAAAATGCGCCCCATAGTCCCCTGAATAGAGAACATACCCTCAATGGCTAGTGGATTTTGTGGGGCTGCGACCTGCTGGAGCTGATACACTCTCCCATACTGAAGCTGTCCCTGCTGAACTGGGACTGCTGGAATGGGTGGTAATGCTGCCATCTGTGGTGCTGGGAGGGCGGCGGGAAACATAGGCCTCTGTGGCTCGTGTCGAGCACCCTGCTGCTGCTGCTGTGGGGCCCTGCCCTTATCAGGACAATCCTGACGTTTGTGGCCAATCTTACCACAAATGAAACACTTTCCCTGGAAGTTTCCCCCTCGTTGTCCCCGTTGCCCTCGGCCCTGGTGGCCTTTACCATTCCTCCCCTGGCCCTGCTGTTGACCATTCTTCCCCTGCTGGCCCTGATGGACGTTCGGACCCTGATGGCCCTGCCTAAAACCTCCCTGTCCGTGCCTGAAGTTCCCCGATCTGAACCTCTTATGATCCCCCTGCTGGGAACCCTGGTCACCCTGCCTCTGTCCCTGAGAAGATTGTGCCCCACTGGCACCATTTCCCCCAGTCCTGCCCTGATGGATGGACTCTCCTGATCTCTTGCTCTCAGCCATGTGAAAGCGGTGATCCTGGCAGTGTAACAGTGCAGCGTTAACCACGTTAGAATAAGTGGCCAACGAAAGGTTCCCGAACAAATGCTGACGGATCCTCCATGTCAATCCATCGGTGAACTTCTGGATCTTCTTCTCTTCTGTCGGTATCTCATCCGGAATAATATTCAGCAAATTTGTGAATTCGGCCTCATACTCGACCATAGTCTTACCCTCCTGTCTAAGATTCATCAACTTCCTCCTCATTTCCGTGTGAACAGCTGACGGAAAATATTTGCGATCGAACCGCACCCAGAACTCCTGTATCGTGAGAGTATCTCTCTCCTCTGCGGTGGTAATAGACTCCCACCACTGCAATGCAGATCCCACTAGCTTGAAAGTAGCTAGTATCTACCTCTGAACATCGGTGCACTCATACATCCTCAAGTGCCTCTGAATATCCTTCCTCCACTGACTAGATACCACAACATCGGAGCTACCTGCGAACTCCGGAGGGTGTGCTTTCTGAAAAGCATCACGAACGCGTTCCCAAGCAGACGGGAATGCATGTGCCTGAACTGGCGCGGCTACTGGCGCTTGGGGTGGTGCCTGCTGTACAACGGCTAGGGCGGCATTTACTTCTTGGGCTACAATAGCTGCAACCTCGACGGCATTCATGGTGCCCTGTACTGGTGCTGGCTGTGGCTCTGGCTGTGCATCCCTAGGAACTTGCTGCGCACGTCGTGGAGGCATCTGAAATGAGAGTAAATTCTATAAGTTCGCAATTATAAACTTGAAATAGCTGAAGAGCGAAGCATACATAAAAGAATACAACAGTCCTAAAATATAGGGCTCTACATCAAAGAAAGCTCAGCGGAAACATAATAAGCCGTACAGATCCTAAAGGACACTGGAACCTGATGCTCTGATACCACCTGTGACACCCCGACTAATTAAATATCGGGTAGCTACTCCTTTATTAAATTAATACAAAATGCCAAGTTGGTTCAGTTAATAGCATCACTGTCGAAAACATTTTAATGATTTCTAACCACCTAATATTTAAAAAGTAAGTTGTCAAATTTTAAATTAAATCTGATTAACATGCAATAAAAGAATTATGAAAGAATAACATAACCATTCACCATAAAGAAGCAATAGAATAACCAACAAATAATAATAAATCTGGAGGAAATACTCCTCACAACAATCCTAAGATGGAAATAAATAAAACAAGTCTGCATCCTGAATTAAATACAAACCAAAGCCTGAATAACTGAAATATAAAGTGCCTCTAAAGAAATGGGCGACATGCCCTACAATGATGAAACTGAATATGGAGTCAAGACTAGAAAAGAGGCGTCTACTAGCAAAGCCCTGTAACTTCCACAACAGCTACAGCTCGTCACCTGAATAGAGATCCTATGCATGGTGTCCTTGTGGCTGGGCACCTAAAAAGGTTTTTACAAAAATAAATTTGAAAGAAAACGGGTCAGAGCCCGAAAGTGGAGAGTATTTTAAAAACAGCAAGTGCTTTAATAACATTTAAAACAATGAATGCAAAATACATATTAGGACGTGCTCTCACATGAAATACTCACCTCTCGTCTAACTGTACACTCCTAACGTTCCTGTACCCATTCATGTGTTATTTATATCTAACTAAACCGTCATAAGTTCTAACCCAACTACTCGATTCACAATATGAATCCCCAATGTTATCACTTAAATAGATAGCTTTACTTAAACTCAGATTCTCAATTATTAGCATTACCGTTTACTGGAGGTTATCCCCTTATTTATCTTCTCAAGGAGTTACTATTAATTATTCTCATAATTAAACATGACAATTCCTTTTCATTTAACCGTATATTATTCACATCATAAATATACAATATAAGCACCCCGAGGCTAAGTTGCGGTGCACACATACTCTGCTATCCATCCTGGTACATCACGTACATAAGGATTACAAATTCCGAATCTCTCAGGAATTGTTAGAATAAGCACAAGACATAAAAATGGAGGCGAACATAATTCAACATATCCATGGTCATGTACATACCTACGCTCCATAGTCAGCTGACTTATTAACTCACAAATAAGTCATTCTCTTGAACTATGTCCTCGAGGTACCAATCTAAATCCGGGCACACAAAGATTAGATAGCCCTAAGCGAACGTAAACCTCCCGTGATAGCAAGTATGGTAGGTATGTCATACACATAAAATCATATACTAAGCATTCACACATCTTAGATGTCTCAATATTAATAAAGGTACATTCTCCATCCTTATACCATTATTCCAATTTTATACATTTTAAGTCTTTCGATAATATAAAATGTAGACTGTCGACACATCTCACGTCATAGTTTCTTGTACTTAAAACCTATCTCAAAGGGATTGTTAAGTTTCCTATTATTCCCACATATAACATCATTATTCTTAAGGTCCTTACTTCTGCCCCAAACCTCATTTCATCAATTTATTCAAATTTACTCTTTTAACCCTAATATTATCTCACTCATCGAATTTCATTAGCTTTTAGAATAATTCCTCAAATTGAATTCTAATTAAGGTCCAAATTTTATAACCATACCTACTGGTCTTCCTTAAGTCTAAGGATATTGATTAAGTCTCCAATGATAATTTTCTAAGGGTTAACATCATTAAAATATAAATAGGAAAATTTTACTCATTCTGGGAAGGTCGATCGATCGACCTTGAACCTCGATCGATCGATGGTGGTCGATCGATCGACTGGTGAATGTCGATCGATTGATCACACCAGGTAGGCTACGGACTGCTTCGTTTTGCAGTCCTCAAATCGTCCCAAAACTCCATTATAATGCATGAAAGTCTAATTTAACGTTATAACATCATCATACAACCATCCTACAACATTGTTAACGTTCTAAAACCAATAAATCATCAACCAAGGGCTTTATTTGGATCAAAACTTCATCAAGAACCCTAGTTTTCTAATTCTTTCAAGAACAATAATAAATCTCTTCTTAAATCCGTTTTTAGATCATCAAGGGTTATAATTTGAATTCATAATTAGTCCAGAATATGTCTACATGCAATTCCTAACATGGTTCATAGTTTTAATCCTCAAATTCATGGGTCTATATCAATCTTCCAAGACAAAATTCGATAATTACCTAAACATGGAAGAACACATTCATGGAATTAATTGTAACTAAATCACTTGCCTTATGTTCTTCAGATTTGTTGTTGGTTGGAGATGGTTGAATTCCTCTCTCTCTCTCTGCAGAATTCTCCTCTCTCTATTACAATTTCTTCTCCAAAGATGACAAATGGAGGTGGAGGTTTATTTTTGGACTTTTAACTTCTTTTCTAAACTTCTCCCGTAGCCCACTACTTAGTTTAGTGCTGATAATGGGTTGGTGGGTTTAATGATAAATCATAATTAAACTCTAATTTTCGTGGGTTTTAATTACCAAAATTCTGAAATTACCAAATTACCCTTTTGGGTTGCCGGTATGGCCTAAAAATGCCCCGGGACCCAAACTAAACCCCCGGCTAGTGTTTTCTGACTATTTCGACCCTTCTGGACACGTTGGTGCACTCAAAAAGACCATATGGTTAATAAAAATAAAATTCACTTTTTAATTCAAATAATTACATTCCTGACGCGACTGTCACGCGCGTCCCGACAAAATTTTCCAAATTGCCGTATTTCAGCCTCACGACAATTTCAATATGTTCAATATTCATATATTGCCATATATACACATTATAATCAAATACCAACTCACATCTCGTTAGTATTTTATCCGGATTAATTCTCAATTAATTCATATTTAATTTAATTAATCCCATAAATAAATATCGATAAAAATGCGGGGTATTACAGTACATTAATGTTTTTTTAATTCTTAACTGTGCGTTAATAATTTTGTGTCACTGTAATTTTTTTTTTGTCATTTCATAGAGAATGGAAAGTGATTCAAAATCATCCAATGCCACATCCGGTTGGCCTGCTCGTGTTTGCAATTGTCGTATATGTATTGTGAAAATTTCAAGAAGTGCAAAAAATCCGGATAGACATTATTACTCATGCCCTCAGAACGTGGTATGATTTTATATTATTTGTGTAAATTTTTTTATTAATGAACAACAATTTAATTTATACTCTCCTAATTGCGGACCTGCGAAAATTTCATAGGTTGGTGCGACTAGAATGTGTCCCGTAAAGATTTACAGAAGAAAGAAGAAAGTTCTCAAATTCAACTCTGAAATGATATTACCCAAGTTCGAAATGATATTACCCAAGTTCGTGATGAAATTCGACAAATGTGAGATGAAATGCGACAAATGCGAGATGAATTGAAAGAAAAAGCGACAGAGCGATTTGTTATTACAATTTATATTGTTTATGTTGTACTCGTTGCATTTATTTTGTATCAAATGTAATTTGATAATGATTAATGAAATATCTTTGGTTGAGCATTTGCATTCCAAATTCTACTGTGTTAGTTGAATTGATGTGTTTTTTATAGACAATTGAGCAAAAAAAAAAAAAAAACAGATATATGAATGTTGGGCATTCCAAATTCTACTGTGTTCGGTTCATTTTTTTTTTATAAATGTTGGGCGAAAAAACAGATATGGAGAATTTTATGTTGGGCATTTGAATTGATGGTTGGCCATTTTTTGTTGGGCAGTAGCAACATTCCAATGCCAATGGTTTGAAAATTCAAGAATTGATGTGCTTGGAAAAGTCAACAAATATGTTGAGCAGTAACATCATTCCAATTCCAAACTCATATGTGAGTTTTTTGAGCAAGAGATAAATAAATGCCAATAGATAAATAAAAGTCAAACTCATAAAAAGACAAAGACCAATATGCATTCATCAAAATTAAACTCGTTCATCAACATTCATTCATCAAAATAAAACAAGTTCTTCTACTGTTGCAAAAGTAAACAGGTACATCAACATTCATTCATTAAAATTAAATTAAATTAGTTCTTTTACTTTTGCAAAACAGGTCCATCAACATTCATTAAATGACTGCTGCAAAATAGGGCATGCCCACTGTGGTTCTTCTCCTGCCCATATTACATGGAGTTATGCCGCCCCTGAAATTAAATTAAGTACTATTAAATTACTGAAATTAAATTAAGTACTATTAAATGAATGCCGCAAAATTTACCTGCCTAATACTGATCTTCATCATCCGAACTTGTGTCCAAACTACCATTCGAACTTGGTTCGTCACTGCAAGTATTGAAATAAAAAAAAATAAGCAAATTTATTGATACGTAAGTAAACAAAAATGTAAAAATAGTAGTGTTTTTACCAATTAGTGAGCACCGGGCAATTCATTTTATCATGTGCTTTTCCAACTTGACCACACCCATGACAACGACGTCCCTTTGATGATTTCGGTCTTCCTAGCGCCCTCTCTTTCCCACCCTTGAGTCGTTTACCACATCCTTTAGCTCTCACTTGATTCGGCTCACGATAATGATGTTTCACTTTTATTGGAGTATCACTCTCATTCGTTTCACTAGTATTGCTTGACCGTGAATTACAACTACCCAATAAATTGATTTTTTCAAGAGCACTACCCAAAGCATCTATTAAAATTTGTTTCGCTTCGTTACTTTTGATGGCCTTGTCAACTATATCTAAACAACATTGAATTAAACGACTCCGTTCAAGGAAATAGGATTTATCATCAACCACCTCAATACCAACACCATCAATCACAACATTTGATTTGGCCGTTTTAGTCCATCTCTTCATAATGTATTTATCCGGTAATGTTTCAAAGTCTTGAAATTTTTGCAAGTACGCTAAAATGTGTCTGCATGGAATCCCCAAGCTCTCAAATTTTTTGCATGTACATGAAGCGAAATTCGATTTGACATCATATATTACTTGACGACCTCTATATGTATCAACAACTTTGCGTTGAATCTTATAACAACATTTAGTGTCCGACTCAGATTGAAGCTCAAATTTGTAATTGAAGCTCTCACAGAACTCATCTTGGAATTTGAAGAACACCTCATGTGTATAAACATCAACCATTTGGACTAAAATTTCATTAAGAATTTTCATTTTAGGTTTCTCAGTCATGTCTCGATTGTTCGCAGCCAATGATTGATGATGTTTTCTTTGAAGCCCCCTAGAAAAATGCACCATGAAATTAACCAAAGAATTCTTTTTGGCAACAAACTTCTTAAAAAATGAATGACCACTTTTCGCCTATTGACTACTAGACATATCTGCCAAAAAGACATGATTGATATATGATATATGCGGGAACCCACGTGTTTCGAATTTCATAAGTATTTCCTAGCCACTTGTTATCATGTAAGACATTTTTTTGTACGAGATCCATCCATATCGAGTCAAACTCTTCTTTTTTCTCTGAATTCCAAATGCAATCAGAAAAATCCCTATAATATGCTCCATATTTTAATGAATCTAGTTTCTCAGAAAACTTAGTCAATATATGCCAACTGCAATACCGGTGAAAGGTACGGGGGAGAGTTTTCGAGATAGCTTTGTCATTGCAGGATCTTGGCCTGCAATTATCATCTTAGGTGCATCACCGGTCATATTATCTAAAAATTGGTGGAAAAGCCAAACAAATGATTCAACAGCTTCATCACATAAAAAAGCACAAGCGAAGATAATTGTTTGACCATGATTATTAACCCCCATTAATGTTGCAAATATTAAACCATGTCGATTGGTGTTATATGTAGTATTGAATATAACAACATCACCAAAAAAATCACAATCCCTACGAGAGGTTGCATCTACCCCAAAACAACGAGAAATGCGATTTCCATCATCATTTTCAATTTAAAAAAAAATGATGGGTTTTTGCCTTGCTCTAATTGCATATACTCGTATAGCATTTCACCATCATGCCCCTTCATTTCATTACGCCTATCCCGTTCAAAATTATACAAATCTTTTTCAGTACACCCAATATTTTCGAAGCAACTAGCTTGGACTCCAAATAAACTATATTGTAGGTGTGTTGGTATATTTACCATGCTAAGTTGTTGAGATAGGCATTTTTGCATGCTAGAAACTTTTCGATGAGATCTTAACAAGTGAGTTTTTCGTGGGGTCGACAAAGGGTGGCTATGGAGCTCCACAAACACAGTGACAACATACACACCAGATTTTGATTTTATAACGACCATTTTTGCATTGCAATTTTCTTTTAGTGATCCTCATCGTCTTGTTGCATCAACATCCGCTATCAATAAAGTTTTTCCTTGTTTAAAACATACATATTCTTTCCTCAAAATTTCATCACTACCCGCCCTCTTCCTCTCAAACCATTTTCTAATACTAAATCCAGACGCTTTTGCATATGAATTGTAGAAATTATGAGCATCATCTAGCTTCGGAAATTCTTGACCAATTCTTGGTTTGAGTTCAGTTGAAACTTGCGAATTATAAACATCAGATGAGTTTTCCATATTAGCAACAACATTCTCATTACTCTTTACTTCCATTTCATTATTCTCACAACTACCCCCTACAACATAAAAATTATTTTCCTCACTCCATGATTCCAAATTAACACTTTCCATTATAAACACCTGAATGGTAAAAAAATTGCAATATAAAACAATTAATTCTATAAACACCTGATTGAAAAAAAAATGCAATAAACAATTAATTTTATAAACACCTGAATGGTAAAAAAATTGCAATATAAAACAATAAAATACTTTTTAGATGCGGGGCACACTTACACAAATTAATTAGGGGTGAGATCGTCTTCACGTGAGGAGCATCCAACTTGTTGTTACTAGCTGTTGGTGTTGTTGAAAGTTGGAAGAGAGAGAGTGTTGGCTAGATTTTTGGTTTTTGGCAATATGAAGGATTATGAGGGTACCTTAGTTTTATTTGTTTGTTTTTTGAGAGTGGCTTCCAGCTGTAACATAAAAGGGCCCTTGACTTTATTTTTTTCTGAACAAAAGTTTTGGCATTTCGTTGACAGCCAAAACGACATTGTTTTGGAAGTTAAATTGGCAAATGCCATTTAATCCGTAAACGGATGTCCGTTTAAGAGAACAACTATATATATATATATATATATAATAATAATAATAATAATAATAATAATGCTCTTGTGCGAACTAGTCCGCATTTTAAGAATGCGAACCGGACAAGTGTCACCTACCACTGCACCTAGAATTTATCTCCTAAATTATAGGCACACTCTCTCTCTTTTCTGAGCTCACCGTCAGGTGACACGTGTCCGGTCCGCATTCTTAAAATACGGAGTAGTCCGTACAAGAGCATTATTTTATATATATATATATATATATATATATATATATATATATATATATATATATATATATATATATATATATATATAGGGAAAAGATCAAGTGAAGGCCCAGTTTGAGAACTCTGAATGAGGTCCAATTTTTTGAAATAGTAAAAAAAATATTTTAGGACTGATTTTTTTTTAATGATTTTTAAACATTTCAGTAGGACCATAAAAAATTAATCAGCTCAAAATGATTTTTTTTGCTATTTTAAAAAAAATCAGTAAAATTGTGTCAGTTTTTAAGCGGTTAAAAACTGACAAACTTTGACCGATTTTTTTAAAATAGTAAAAAAATATATTTTGCGCTGATTATTTTTGTATGATCCTACTGAAATATTTAAAAATTATAGAAAAAAAAATCAAACTCCAAATTTTTTTTTTTACTATTTTAAAGTGTAGAACTCACTTGATCAAGAGAGAGAGAGAGAGAGAGAGAGAGAGAGAGAAATGGAGGCTGGGTTGCAGCGAAAGTCGAGAGGGTCGTCCTGGGAAGATAACATTTTGTAGTTTAATGCACTTGATTTGTCTTTTTCTATCCTTTGTTTTTCTCAAACCAACAGTTTTTTTCCACTAGAAGGAGTGACATCGGCAAGGAAAAAGAAAGTCTCCAGCATCCGCCAACAATGTTTGAAACTCAACAATAGATATATGATTAAAACCACTGTCTGTTGGGACATTCCTTCGTCTTTTCACAAAACTTAATGAAAGGTAGTCTAACCGAGCACACAAAAACTTAACCTCCTCTGTTATATTCCCAATTCCTTATTGATGAAAAGTTTATTTTTATCACTCTGCAATCTGGTTACCACATTCCATCAGTCTCCTTCAATCATCACATGAAGAAACCAGCAATCGTAAGCAAATTTCGCATCAACTCTAAAATCTACGAGACCTGCAATTGTAAAGAAATTTAGCATCAACTCCAAAAGTTACTAAAATTTAGCATCAGTCTCCAACGAGAGGCGGATCCATAAATTTATTTCGGGTGGGGCACAAACCATTGCCGGGGGTTCGGGGGTGGGAACTCCCGAAATTTTTTTTAGGTTACAAATTTTTTATGGGTAAAAATTTGATTTTTTTTCTTTTTTTGGGTGAGGCACAATTCTAAATTTACAATTTTTTATGGATAAAATTTTCAATTTTGAGATTTAGGGTGGGGCACTTGCCCTACCTCTCTTCCACATGGATCCGCCCCTGCCTCCAACGTCCTTTGTAGTTTTTAAGGTAATCACAATTTTCCATGTTAGTCTCTAATAATAACTCCCACATCGATAAAATTACAATCAATGAAGATCGTTGCCTCACAATCAACTTAAAACAACCAACTGGTAAAGGTCCACAAACTAGGAAGGAGAGTTATAGTATAGTAGCATCTACATAATTGGCTTCCCTAAAACTTAAGAGAGATTTTGTATGTTCCCTCCAATGCTGCAACCTCCTCATGAAAAATATCACTTTTATTGTTCAACTGAGCGAGTGAGGTTATCCCAGTGGTAGGACACCCACTCGACCTTGGATACACCAAGGTTCGAGTCTCACCAGCAACATAGTTGCATTCCCCTTTGTAATAGTGTAGAATAGATTAGGCTAGGGTGGGTATTTTTGTGTCCAAAAAAGTAAAAATGCTCTTTGGGGAGGACTCCAACAACTGCACCCATCCAAATTCTAGCGCCAGCGCATGCATAAACTTTTTTCCCTTCGAATTTCATAATCTTACACTGTTGCCAAGTTGATGTCACCACCTCATAATCCCGAAATACGTGAATAATGGTCTTTGGATGACTTTTACAAATGCAACAAATCTTATTAGGGATCCCCCTCTTCTTTAACTTATAGAACGTTGGAAGAGAATTTGTTGAGACTCGCCATAAAAATGCTGATTTTATTTGGGATATGACAGCTCCAGATGCTATTCCACTCAGAGTTAAAAGAAGAGGACGAAGTTCTTTGTTCATCAGCATTATCCCTTCCCAAATTGAGGTTCCACGCTAACACCCACTCTGCGTAGAGAATCTTCCATTTTTAAGTCCCAAACCTCTCTATATTGTCTTCAATTTCTTGATCACAAATTTTTTTTATCGTATCCGTATCCAAATGCCCAAATATAGTTTCTATAAGTTCCTTCACCAAAGCCTATTGGTGAATAGTAGGAAAATGTGAGAAAGGTTTAAAGTGTGGGGTCGTGGGATCCGTATGATCTTCCATATCTTCACTCTAGCACCACCACCAATTCTCCATCTAATCTCATGCTCTAAGACTTTTTTCCCTTCCCGAATGGTTCTCCAAACATATGAATACTCCATTCCTTTTTGTTGGTTATTGAACTAATAAAAAACTTAGTTGCCCCTTGATTTTTGATTGATCATGTTCCAGAAAAGAGAAAAATTGTAAGGATAAATTTTTTAATCGAGTTAATTTGTATGCATTGGCTTAGTTTTGTGTTTGGAGAAAAGTTGTTTGATTAATAGATTGTTAGGACTTGAGTTATGTGTCATTCAAGCCTATGATGGTGGATGACCGGTGTAAGGTATCTTTTCACAATGAATGCTGGATTTGCAAAATTGCCCAAAGAATATTATAAATGTAAAAGAAAGATCAAGAGACTATGTACGTAGTTCGGATGTCAGGTCGACCATCCACGGGGAAAGATGGGGAAGAGTTTTTATTATAAAGGGGATAGTAACAACTGGAGTGTTAGGATTTCCACTTAAGAGTTTAAGTTATTACATGTTATTTACAATTACCCTCTAGTATGAGCCAAATCGCTTTTATTTATAAACTTGAGTGTCCTACATTTCTGGGCTTCTTTATACTTATCTTGACTAGGCTTAAGAGTCATGTTAATAAAAGATTGTTAGGTTAAACCTCCTTAGCCAAGACGATCTTTAAGATTTGATCTTATCAATTCGTGTTTATCCAGGATGATCGCCTTAGTCCGCTGCTCACGAGATGTGTCATGTGTTCGGCCACGTGGCATTGTTGATCTTATTTTCTTTAACCGTGATAAGTGTTTTGAATGTCAAGGTTTAATGCATTATTCTTGTGAGTGCCCCATTAGAATGAGGAAGGAGGATAAGAAATCGAAGGTATATAATACCACCCTTAGTGATAGTGAGTCGAAAGAGGAAGTTAATTCCCCCATTGATCGCAACTACACTGCACTCATGACCAGTCATGTGGGCTTCAGTAAAATGTCATCCCCCGTTGAAGATAATCATGATCATGACAGTTTCGAGATCCGATCTTTAGGATCCTAAGATAGTGAGGGGAGTAGTGATGAAGAAGAGGAGGAGGAAGAGGAGTATGAGAGGGAGCTTTGAGTGTCCTTTCGGGAGTTGTACACGAAGTCGTTAAAGTTAAAATATGTCAACTTGAATTTAGAAGCTTGGGTGAAGGAACGTGTCATAAGAGATGATAATTATAAATTGATAGAGGATTTAAGAGCACGCGAGAGGACTCTTGAGGAGAAGCTCGAGTACGTTAACGGAGAGAGAGATAGCCTTCGAGGATTAATAGAGGCTCTGAAGAAGGAGTTTCTTGAGTTTGAAGAGTTTAGGTGTTTATTTGAGTCTAAGATTATGGAGCTGAAAGAGAAGTTGAGTGACCCGAGTAATGTCAATTTTGATTTGAAGTCTAGGTTGGATAAATGTTAGGCACCGTATGAATCAAAGATGACAAGTTTGGGATTGGCTTCGATGATATATATACTTCCACTGCTAAAGCCAATACTATGCTTTTGAGAGAGCCAACCAAAGCTAGGGATCTTAGTAAAGGTCAACCTATAGGTAACATTCCTCGTGTATTCACTTGCACACACTTTTGTAGGAAAGATCACTTTAGGCGTTTTTGTTATAATCTAAGAAAAAGTCCTAAGAAAATTCAGGCCAGTGTCTCTAAGGTTCACCAAGCCCAAGTTTATCACATTACACTTATGTGGGTTAGAATATTTGATTTGGAGGCACTTCATGTTAGGCTTATTGACTCTCGCATTCTTTCACACGATTCATTACATGCTATATCTAATGAGTGATTGCTTGCATGCTTATCACACACTATTGTTATGTTTCATGCTATATGTTATTGTTAGTGTTATGTGTAACACCCCGTCCGCCCGAGGAGAGCAAACGGAGCGCTGCTATCGATAAAACCAATCAAATCCACAAATAACAAGGTATAGAGCATTTAAAAGAATCCCACAATAATATAAATTCACTAATCTCAACACTCAAATTTAAATACAATAATTGTCTCTCGAAATAAAACAACTAAAGTAAATATCCAATGCTCTATACATCAAAATAAATAAATACAAGTCTTCTCATCTTGTATTAAAAATTCTTTCCAAATAATCCGCGCTAAAAATCATCCCAATTGGTCCATAGCGTCCCAATCCACGCTAACCTACCAACTAAAAAAAATATGGGGAAGTACATAATACAACAGGAAAGATGCTCAACAAATATATTAACGATGAATAAAGCGTAATAACACGAGTACGAATATTCAAATCAAATGCAAATCTCGATAGCATTTATCAATAAATTCCTCAATAACACATCAATGGGTCACCAGGCCTCACCCCATCCGCATATGCTTTATCAAGACATAGCCCCGGGAAGCAGGAATTTTGGCGGATGCCCAACCTTCGTGCCATATTAAAATCTTATGACAACGTGCTCAACAACAACATGAATAATACCACATGAATTAAAATAATTCCAACAATTATTTTTCCAGATTTCCAAGAATTTATCAATTCAAATATGAGTTCAATTAAACATGAAATCAACGGAATAAACTCTTGAGATATTTAAAGAGCATGTTGTGTAAAACCCCATACCTTAAAATTATTGTATGAATCACCACATAAATTCAGCCTCAAAATCTAATCCCACCATCACGTTCCTCTCGCGAAAATAATCAAATCATGTTCTAGCTCCAACACGAGATAACCCTAAATAGTCATATTTTAAAAACCCAGAAAAATCAGATCGAAAAATTATTCAAATCGCTAATCCGACTTCAGATTTGGATTCTACACGAAAAATTCAGTCAGGTATATGTTTTGGATTTTTCTCAAATCTCATCTGAATGCACTCAAGGAGAAGATATAAACATTCCAAATTGGCTCTTCTCATTCCACTCGTTTTTACCTCTTTTGATTTCGTTTTTGGCCTCTCTTTTTCATCTCCCTCTCCTTATAATCATCCATAATATTCCTTATATATCCCCTCTCGCAAACCCTAGAGCCTAAGCTAACACATATTACCATATTACCCTTTAATTCAAAATTATCAACTTTACATATTTAAACCATTACAAAATGTCCAAAAATAATTTAAATTTAAATGTTTGATTCGATTCCAAGGCAAAATAAATTATTTTATCCTCGATTAATAAAATAATAATATTACTGAAATTTTGTATAATATTCATGAATAACCCTAAAAATAACGGGGTATTACATTATGAAGTGCTTATCTTTTGTATTTTGGTTTTTATTTTTTGGGGTCTTTTTGAGAAAAATACGAAAAGATTTTGTTTATCTTTTGAGTTGTTCTTGTTTAAAATTGGTATCAATTTGAAAAATGTTTAAAAACTCAAAAAGATTTTTTATTTTTGTGTATTTTGGTTGTACACATATTGTGTGTCATATCAGTATGTTTGAATCCTATTCCTTCCATGTATTCATGTGACTAGGACATTTGATTTTGATTTCCAATGCTTGGACTGTTCTTAATATTGTTTACATGAAGTATTTTAAAATTGATACGCATGATGGATTCACTTTGAATATGATTCCACACATACTTTGCATGAGCTCTTTTGGATTTGAACTATATATGTCATATGAGCTAAGTGAGGTGTTCTCCCAACAATTTTATCACATGCACAATTTTTTTTTATTGAGGGGGAATTGTTCATGTAAAAATCATTGCACGTGAGTTTGTTTGATATTTTTGAAAAATATGAATATGCATAGGAAAATTCTCATAAAGGAGAAATCCCTTTTGCATGAAATGCTACTGTTGGCAAGGGCCTAAAAAGATTGAGAAGCAATAAAAACTGAATAATTGCTAATGCCAAATTTTTACATTTATACTTCAAAAATTAGATATCTTGAAAAGAAAAGGAGAGAGAAAATGATATATATTTTTATGGTGTTTTAGTTAAAGATAAATGGATTTGCACAATAAGTCCTAGTTGAGTGTAATTATTTTGATGCTATTGATTCGAGAATCAACAAAATTTCTAGGCAAGTGTGCATTATGCTTGTTTATCCTTTTGAGTTATTTATTTGACATTTGAGGCGAAATTGAATGTTGATAAATTATTGCGGTCAAATAGATTTACTTGGACATTTTTAAGTGATTGGGTCATTTTTTCTTGTTTCTAGTTCACACCCTTTCACTTCGTAACACTTATTTAGACATATAGATACTATGTGGGTGTGTAAAGATTATTTGGTTGTGTCTTTTGTGTTCATTTATACCTATATATAGTTTTGCTTTATTGGTATATGTGTGGTTATATATGTGGTATGTTTTGTGTTTTGAATCTTTGCGTTTCCATTTAATCCATGTGTGCCTTATGCTTAATACTTTATTTGTATTGACATATCTTATGATAATCTTGACATTTTATACTTAAATTCTTGAATAATAGTTGATATCATTTGTTCGTAGTTTGAATTATTTGTGATTGTGTTGCCAATATATTTGTTATTGCATGACTTGCTTCACACCATTGAATGATATGTTTTTTTTTTCCTTAATGATTACCCATGCTTCACTTAGGGAGAGACTTTGTTTTATTTGGTAGAAATGTTTCATTATTGTGCACAATATTCTTTGTCTATTGCTGAACAAAAGGGGGTGGAGGAGAAATGCTATCTAACTTTTTTCATGTGAGGGAGATCTTTAACTTAGGGGGAGACATCATTTCTCAAGTAGAGATGGATAGATAAGGGGGAGGGTTTTTTACATACATTTTATATATTGTTATATTCTCCTTGCATTTGAAGGTGTGTTTAAGTGCTCAGCTTAGCAGCGATGCGACAAAGGTTTACACATGAGTAAAGCTACTCAAGTTTATGTCAGTCAAGCATTTGTAACCTTTTTCCTTTTAAGGTTAGGAATTAAGTCTTAGTGAGCTTGACGGCCCAGTAGTTTTTTATTTTTCATTTTGTTCCGAAACAATCAAAGAGGGAGATTCGTAAGGGATTTTTTTTAATGGAGTCAATTTGTATATATTGGTTGAATTTACTATTTGCACAAAACTTTTTTGAGTCATAGGTTGTTAGGAGTTCATTCATCTAGCATTTAAGAGGCTATTCAAGAGACCTCAATACGGTGCGAAGCACCGTACGGACACGCGCGCGCGCGCGCGCGCGCGCGCGCGTGCGGGTGCGGGGCAGTGGGCTGTAGAGGCGCTAGTGGCGCACTTTGCACTTCGCACGCCGCAGTGGTAGCGGGTTGCCGGGATTCGTCCGGGTCGGATCGCGGTAGCTCGGGCGCGGTCACTTTTTGGTTGACCCGTGCAAAACCGATTCGGTATTATTATACCTGTTCGGAAAGGACTTAAGACTGTTGGTAATTAACAGTCATACCTGCTCGGAAATGACTTAATTCAACAGTCATGACTCTTGAAGACAAAGCCTTTCATTTTCTATAAATAAAGGCTGCCTAAAAACGGAATTACATTGATACCAAAAAACCAGTTTCAGATTTCCATACCCTGCTATTACTCTCTTACAGTTTTCAGGAGATATAAATTCTCTTATTCTGTTTTGTGCACATAAACAGAATAAGAACTTGATTGACTGTTCTTCGCTGCTACATCCAAGGGCTGTCTTCAAATATACAAGTTGCAGACAGTGCAATTGCTTCATTGTATCTTGAGTACGGATTTGCTGATTCCCGTTTGTATACCGAAATTCTTCGTGTGGGGCAAATACTGTATTTAGGAAAGTGACATCACGCCTTGAAGTTTTATAGTGACTATTCAGAAATCACATTGTTGTATTGAAGTTGACATTTTGAGATATATAAAGAGTTCCATTTCTGTATTTGCATTCATAATTTCCAACAATCTAAATACAGTAATTTGGAAATGGCCGACTCTTCCAAATCACTTCGACAAATAACAGAAAGCTTTGTCAAGTTGGACCGTTTTGATGGTGGTAATTTTCTGCGTTGGCAGAAAAAGGTTCATTTTCTTCTAACAACATTGAAGATTGTATATGTCTTGTCACAACCGAAACCAATTGAAGATGAAGATGAAACCGTGGAACAGACTAGGCAACGCACAAAATGGGAGACCGATGATTATTTGTGTCGTGGTCACATTCTCAATGCACTTGCTGATAATTTGTTCGACTTGTACCAAAATGTTGGGACTGCAAAAACTTTATGGGAAACATTGGAGACCAAATATCTAACGGAAGACGCTACAAGTAAGAAGTTCCTTATCGGTCAGTTTCTAAGCTTTAAAATGCATGATAATAGGCCTGTGCTAGAACAATTTCATGACATCCAACGCATCATAAATCATTGCAAACTGAAAAAATTAAATATGGATGATAATGTAATTGTTGCTGCCATAATTGAAAAACTTCCTCCTTCTTGGAAAGACTATAAGAAAGAACTCAAACACAAAAAGGAGGATCTTTCACTTGAAGAATTAGAGACTCATTTAAGAATTGAACAAGAGTCTCGAATTCTAGATGGTAAAGAGGAACAAGAAAATTCTGTTTCTAAGGTCCATGTGGTGGAGGAAGGAAAGGAGCAAAAATATGGCAATCATGGAAAAAATAACAAGCGGAAGAATTTTTCAAATAATTCTAAAGCAAACAAAAAGAAGAAAGGAAATTGTTTTCATTGCAACAAACCAGGTCACTTCAAGAAGGATTGTCGTGAGTTCAAGAAACTAAAGGAAAAAGGAGGGACATCAGACACAAAGCAAAAATTTGCTGCTATGATATCCGAGGCTAATATGCTTGGAGAAGACAACTCTTGGTGGGTTGATTCTGGTGCCACAAGGCATGTTTGTAAGGACAAGAACTTGTTCTCTGCCTATGAAACAGTGGAAGGAGATGTTCTCTATATGGGAAATTCATCTACAGCTGCGGTTAAAGGCAAAGGGACAGTGGATCTCGAATTCACTTCCGGGAAAATCCTTAGCCTCACCAATGTTTTTCATGTTCCTGATGTTAGGAAAAATTTAGTTTCTGGAAGTCTTCTTAACAAATTTGGCTTTAAGCTTGTATTTGAGTCAGACAAATTTATTCTGACTAAGAATGGTACCTTTGTAGGCAAAGGATATTTGTATGAGGGCATGTTTAAACTCAATATCAATGAAAAGGATTCTTCTGCTTATATCGTTGATTGTCTTTCATTATGGCATAGTCGTTTAGGACATGTTAATACAAAGAAAATGCATTTCATGGTTAATTTAAATTTAATTCCTAAATATGAGAATGATATGAATGAAAAGTGTAAAATATGCATGCAAACTAAAATTACAAGATTGCCTTTTCCTAAAATAGAAAAAACTACATCTTTGTTGCAATTAGTACATAGTGATGTTTGTGATTTGCATGGAACGCCTACTAGAGGTGGTAGTAAATATTTTTCTACATTTATTGATGACTTTTCAAAATATTGTTATGTATATCTTCTAAACTCTAAGGATGATGTGCTTAATAGATTTAAGACATATAAAAATGAAGTTGAAAATCAATGTGATTCTAAAATAAAATGTCTTAGATCTGATAGAGGTGGTGAATATCACTTTCCTCAATTTTGTGAAGATATGGGAATTATACATGAAGTTACTGCACCTTATACACCACAACAAAATGGAGTAGCAGAAAGAAAAAATAGGACACTAACTGAAATGGTTAATGCTATGCTTTCTTATTCTGGTTTAAGTAAAGGTTTTTGGGGAGAAGCACTTTTAACTGCATGTCATATTCTGAATAGAATACCTGTTAAAGATAATAAGAAAACTCCTTACGAATTATGGAAGAATAGAAAACCTAATTTAGGTTATCTTAAAGTTTGGGGTTGTAGAGCTATTGTAAGACTACCTGAAACTAAGAGAAAGAAATTAGGAAGCAAAGGTTTTGAATGTATTTTCATAGGTTATGCACAACATAGTAAAGCCTATAGATTTTTGGTTAGTGAACCTAATGATTATGTTGAGGTAAATACAATAATTGAATCGAGAGATGCAATTTTTTTATGAACAAAGGTTTTCTTCTATTCCTAGAATTAATAATGAAAAAGAAGTAAGCACTCCTTCACAGTTACCTGATACTCCACTAGTAGAACAAGAAGAGATTAGAAAAAGTAAAAGACCTAGGAAAGAAAAAAGCTTTGGTCCCGACTTTGTAGTCTATCTTGTTGAAGGAACTAGAAACACATCTTGTAATCAATATGCTTTGACTCTTAGCGTTGAAACAGACCCACAAACTTATAATGAGGCAATTAAGTCTGTAGATTCAGCATTTTGGAAAGAAGCTATAAATGATGAAATGGATTCAATTTTGGGAAATAAAACTTGGAAATTAGTGGACTTACCTCCAGGATCTAAACCCATTAAGTGTAGATGGATTTTTAAAAAGAAAATGAAAATAGATGGAACAATTGATAAATTCAAGGCTAGATTGGTTGCTAAAGGTTTTACACAAAAAGAAGGAATTGATTATTTTGATACCTATGCACCTGTTGCTAGAACCGCCACTATTAGAATTTTAATTGCATTAGCATCTATATATAATTTTGAGATTCATCAAATGGATGTGAAAACTGCCTTTTTAAATGGTGACTTAGAAGAAGAAATTTACATGGAACAACCTGAAGGGTTTGTTATGCCTGGACAAGAAAACAAAGTATGTAAACTTATTAAGTCCTTATATGGCCTAAAACAAGCACCTAAACAATGGCATGAAAAATTTGATAAAGTCATTATTTCTTATGGTTTTAAAATTCATGAATCTGATAAGTGTGTTTATAGTAAATTTGCTAATGGTAAAGGTGTGATCATTTGTTTATATGTAGATGACATGTTAATTCTTGGTACTGATTTAGAAAGCATTAATAATACTAAGAGTTTTTTGTCTTCTAAATTTGATATGAAAGATATGGGTGTAGCTGATGTCATATTAGGAATGAGAATAATAAGGAAAGATAAAAATATAATTCTCACTCAATCTCATTATGTTGAGAAAATTTTAAAGAAATTTAATCAGTTTGATTGCACACCTGTTAGTACACCTTTTGAACCACAGCTAAAGATGATCCCTAATAATGGTAGAGCTATTTCACAATTGGAATATGCACGAGTAATTGGTAGTTTAATGTATGCCATGACATGTACTCGACCTGATATTGCTTATGCTGTTGGTAAATTAAGTAGATATACTAGTAATCCAAGTTTATTGCATTGGCATGCTGTCAATAGAATATTAAAATATTTGAAAGGAACTATGGACTATGGTATATACTATAGTGGATATCCTTCAGTATTAGAAGGGTTTTCTGATGCCAGTTGGATAACTGAGCGGGAGGATCATTCCTCAACAAGTGGATGGATTTTCACTCTTGGTGGAGGAGCTGTTTCTTGGGGATCAAAGAAACAAACTTGTATAGCTGACTCTACTATGGCAGCTGAGTTTGTAGCATTAGCTGCAACTAGTAAAGAGGCAGAATGGATAAGGAATTCATTAATTGAAATTCCAGTTTGGCCAAAACCAATGCCTCCAATATCTATACATTGTGATAGTGAGTCTACACTTTCCAGAGCTTATAGTAAAGTGTATAATGGAAAGTCTAGACATATTGGCCTGAGACATAGTTATGTCAGACAAATGATTACAGATAGTGTAATCACAGTAGATTATGTAAAATCAAGTCAAAATTTAGCTGATCCTTTTACAAAAGGTCTTGCAAGAGGACTGGTGTCTAAGACATCAATAGGGATGGGACTAAAGCCCATTAATAATAATCACTCTTGATGGAAACTCAACTTGAAACTTGATATATTCAAGTCTCAAGTTCAATGATTAAAGTACATCATACGACGTGATTGTAAGCACTATGAAATTTAACATCCCAAGGATAAGTGCTTAGAACATGTAATGAATAATGAAAGAGGATGGATTTAACCTTAATAGATTTATGGTGTTTTAAGTTACATGGACACCTATGATAATCTACCTATATGAGTGTGGAAGTGGTGCCGCTTCCTATGAGTATTGGGCTTGACTCTAAAGCACTCATGAAATCAAGGTACAGACACAAGGCCTAATTCATGTGTCGGCTTATATGGATAATCAGTGACTAAAAGATTTGTGTGTGAAGACAAATCCGGATAATCAATATAGATTGATAGTTCAAAGACAAGTCTACTATACTTTCATGGTTAACCTTGACGAACCTTCACAGGGTATTGGTTCAAGTCGTGAGACACCAATGCTTATACACAGTCTTACAGACAATCAAAGATTTACAAAACTTATTTTGAAAATGGTGGAGGAATGTTGGAGATTTTTAAAATAAGAGAGTAAGAGTTTTTTGGGTGTAAAAGCCTTAAAAGCTTGTCCCACATTGGAAGTGTGAGGAAGAGGTGGGAAGCTAACCCAAATATAAAAGGGTATAGTGTCCCACATTGGAAAATGTACAAAGCTAAGTGTCACCACTAAGCTATAAAAGGGGTGGGCAACCTTTGAGTCCCACATTGGAAAAATGTTAAGAATTTGTACACTTAATAAGTACAAATGGAAGATGAAGAGTTAATTCATCTAGCATTTAAGAGGCTATTCAAGAGACCTCAATACGGTGCGAAGCACCGTACGCACACGCGCGCGCGCGCGAGCGCGCGCGTGCGGGTGCGGGGCAGTGGGCTGTAGAGGCGCTAGTGGCGCACTTTGCACTTCGCACGCCGCGTGTCCGCAGTGGTAGCGGGTTGCCGGGATTCGTCCGGGTCGGATCTCGGGCGCGGTCACTTTTTGGTTGACCCGTGCAAAACCGATTCGGTATTATTATACCTGTTCGGAAAGGACTTAAGACTGTTGGTAATTAACAGTCATACCTGCTCGGAAATGACTTAATTCAACAGTCATGACTCTTGAAGACAAAGCCTTTCATTTTCTATAAATAAAGGCTGCCTAAAAACGGAATTACATTGATACCAAAAAACCAGTTTCAGATTTCCATACCCTGCTATTACTCTCTTACAGTTTTCAGGAGATATAAATTCTCTTATTCTGTTTTGTGCACATAAACAGAATAAGAACTTGATTGACTGTTCTTCGCTGCTACATCCAAGGGCTGTCTTCAAATATACAAGTTGCAGACAGTGCAATTGCTTCATTGTATCTTGAGTACGGATTTGCTGATTCCCGTTTGTATACCGAAATTCTTCGTGTGGGGCAAATACTGTATTTAGGAAAGTGACATCACGCCTTGAAGTTTTATAGTGACTATTCAGAAATCACATTGTTGTATTGAAGTTGACATTTTGAGATATATAAAGAGTTCCATTTCTGTATTTGCATTCATAATTTCCAACAATCTAAATACAGTAATTTGGAAATGGCCGACTCTTCCAAATCACTTCGACAAATAACAGAAAGCTTTGTCAAGTTGGACCGTTTTGATGGTGGTAATTTTCTGCGTTGGCAGAAAAAGGTTCATTTTCTTCTAACAACATTGAAGATTGTATATGTCTTGTCACAACCGAAACCAATTGAAGATGAAGATGAAACCGTGGAACAGACTAGGCAACGCACAAAATGGGAGACCGATGATTATTTGTGTCGTGGTCACATTCTCAATGCACTTGCTGATAATTTGTTCGACTTGTACCAAAATGTTGGGACTGCAAAAACTTTATGGGAAACATTGGAGACCAAATATCTAACGGAAGACGCTACAAGTAAGAAGTTCCTTATCGGTCAGTTTCTAAGCTTTAAAATGCATGATAATAGGCCTGTGCTAGAACAATTTCATGACATCCAACGCATCATAAATCATTGCAAACTGAAAAAATTAAATATGGATGATAATGTAATTGTTGCTGCCATAATTGAAAAACTTCCTCCTTCTTGGAAAGACTATAAGAAAGAACTCAAACACAAAAAGGAGGATCTTTCACTTGAAGAATTAGAGACTCATTTAAGAATTGAACAAGAGTCTCGAATTCTAGATGGTAAAGAGGAACAAGAAAATTCTGTTTCTAAGGTCCATGTGGTGGAGGAAGGAAAGGAGCAAAAATATGGCAATCATGGAAAAAATAACAAGCGGAAGAATTTTTCAAATAATTCTAAAGCAAACAAAAAGAAGAAAGGAAATTGTTTTCATTGCAACAAACCAGGTCACTTCAAGAAGGATTGTCGTGAGTTCAAGAAACTAAAGGAAAAAGGAGGGACATCAGACACAAAGCAAAAATTTGCTGCTATGATATCCGAGGCTAATATGCTTGGAGAAGACAACTCTTGGTGGGTTGATTCTGGTGCCACAAGGCATGTTTGTAAGGACAAGAACTTGTTCTCTGCCTATGAAACAGTGGAAGGAGATGTTCTCTATATGGGAAATTCATCTACAGCTGCGGTTAAAGGCAAAGGGACAGTGGATCTCGAATTCACTTCCGGGAAAATCCTTAGCCTCACCAATGTTTTTCATGTTCCTGATGTTAGGAAAAATTTAGTTTCTGGAAGTCTTCTTAACAAATTTGGCTTTAAGCTTGTATTTGAGTCAGACAAATTTATTCTGACTAAGAATGGTACCTTTGTAGGCAAAGGATATTTGTATGAGGGCATGTTTAAGCTCAATATCAATGAAAAGGATTCTTCTGCTTATATCGTTGATTGTCTTTCATTATGGCATAGTCGTTTAGGACATGTTAATACAAAGAAAATGCATTTCATGGTTAATTTAAATTTAATTCCTAAATATGAGAATGATATGAATGAAAAGTGTAAAATATGCATGCAAACTAAAATTACAAGATTGCCTTTTCCTAAAATAGAAAAAACTACATCTTTGTTGCAATTAGTACATAGTGATGTTTGTGATTTGCATGGAACGCCTACTAGAGGTGGTAGTAAATATTTTTCTACATTTATTGATGACTTTTCAAAATATTGTTATGTATATCTTCTAAACTCTAAGGATGATGTGCTTAATAGATTTAAGACATATAAAAATGAAGTTGAAAATCAATGTGATTCTAAAATAAAATGTCTTAGATCTGATAGAGGTGGTGAATATCACTTTCCTCAATTTTGTGAAGATATGGGAATTATACATGAAGTTACTGCACCTTATACACCACAACAAAATGGAGTAGCAGAAAGAAAAAATAGGACACTAACTGAAATGGTTAATGCTATGCTTTCTTATTCTGGTTTAAGTAAAGGTTTTTGGGGAGAAGCACTTTTAACTGCATGTCATATTCTGAATAGAATACCTGTTAAAGATAATAAGAAAACTCCTTACGAATTATGGAAGAATAGAAAACCTAATTTAGGTTATCTTAAAGTTTGGGGTTGTAGAGCTATTGTAAGACTACCTGAAACTAAGAGAAAGAAATTAGGAAGCAAAGGTTTTGAATGTATTTTCATAGGTTATGCACAACATAGTAAAGCCTATAGATTTTTGGTTAGTGAACCTAATGATTATGTTGAGGTAAATACAATAATTGAATCGAGAGATGCAATTTTTTTATGAACAAAGGTTTTCTTCTATTCCTAGAATTAATAATGAAAAAGAAGTAAGCACTCCTTCACAGTTACCTGATACTCCACTAGTAGAACAAGAAGAGATTAGAAAAAGTAAAAGACCTAGGAAAGAAAAAAGCTTTGGTCCCGACTTTGTAGTCTATCTTGTTGAAGGAACTAGAAACACATCTTGTAATCAATATGCTTTGACTCTTAGCGTTGAAACAGACCCACAAACTTATAATGAGGCAATTAAGTCTGTAGATTCAGCATTTTGGAAAGAAGCTATAAATGATGAAATGGATTCAATTTTGGGAAATAAAACTTGGAAATTAGTGGACTTACCTCCAGGATCTAAACCCATTAAGTGTAGATGGATTTTTAAAAAGAAACTGAAAATAGATGGAACAATTGATAAATTCAAGGCTAGATTGGTTGCTAAAGGTTTTACACAAAAAGAAGGAATTGATTATTTTGATACCTATGCACCTGTTGCTAGAACCGCCACTATTAGAATTTTAATTGCATTAGCATCTATATATAATTTTGAGATTCATCAAATGGATGTGAAAACTGCCTTTTTAAATGGTGACTTAGAAGAAGAAATTTACATGGAACAACCTGAAGGGTTTGTTATGCCTGGACAAGAAAACAAAGTATGTAAACTTATTAAGTCCTTATATGGCCTAAAACAAGCACCTAAACAATGGCATGAAAAATTTGATAAAGTCATTATTTCTTATGGTTTTAAAATTCATGAATCTGATAAGTGTGTTTATAGTAAATTTGCTAATGGTAAAGGTGTGATCATTTGTTTATATGTAGATGACATGTTAATTCTTGGTACTGATTTAGAAAGCATTAATAATACTAAGAGTTTTTTGTCTTCTAAATTTGATATGAAAGATATGGGTGTAGCTGATGTCATATTAGGAATGAGAATAATAAGGAAAGATAAAAATATAATTCTCACTCAATCTCATTATGTTGAGAAAATTTTAAAGAAATTTAATCAGTTTGATTGCACACCTGTTAGTACACCTTTTGAACCACAGCTAAAGATGATCCCTAATAATGGTAGAGCTATTTCACAATTGGAATATGCACGAGTAATTGGTAGTTTAATGTATGCCATGACATGTACTCGACCTGATATTGCTTATGCTGTTGGTAAATTAAGTAGATATACTAGTAATCCAAGTTTATTGCATTGGCATGCTGTCAATAGAATATTAAAATATTTGAAAGGAACTATGGACTATGGTATATACTATAGTGGATATCCTTCAGTATTAGAAGGGTTTTCTGATGCCAGTTGGATAACTGAGCGGGAGGATCATTCCTCAACAAGTGGATGGATTTTCACTCTTGGTGGAGGAGCTGTTTCTTGGGGATCAAAGAAACAAACTTGTATAGCTGACTCTACTATGGCAGCTGAGTTTGTAGCATTAGCTGCAACTAGTAAAGAGGCAGAATGGATAAGGAATTCATTAATTGAAATTCCAGTTTGGCCAAAACCAATGCCTCCAATATCTATACATTGTGATAGTGAGTCTACACTTTCCAGAGCTTATAGTAAAGTGTATAATGGAAAGTCTAGACATATTGGCCTGAGACGTAGTTATGTCAGACAAATGATTACAGATAGTGTAATCACAGTAGATTATGTAAAATCAAGTCAAAATTTAGCTGATCCTTTTACAAAAGGTCTTGCAAGAGGACTGGTGTCTAAGACATCAATAGGGATGGGACTAAAGCCCATTAATAATAATCACTCTTGATGGAAACTCAACTTGAAACTTGATATATTCAAGTCTCAAGTTCAATGATTAAAGTACATCATACGACGTGATTGTAAGCACTATGAAATTTAACATCCCAAGGATAAGTGCTTAGAACATGTAATGAATAATGAAAGAGGATGGATTAAACCTTAATAGATTTATGGTGTTTTAAGTTACATGGACACCTATGATAATCTACCTATATGAGTGTGGAAGTGGTGCCGCTTCCTATGAGTATTGGGCTTGACTCTAAAGCACTCATGAAATCAAGGTACAGACACAAGGCCTAATTCATGTGTCGGCTTATATGGATAATCAGTGACTAAAAGATTTGTGTGTGAAGACAAATCCGGATAATCAATATAGATTGATAGTTCAAAGACAAGTCTACTATACTTTCATGGTTAACCTTGACGAACCTTCACAGGGTATTGGTTCAAGTCGTGAGACACCAATGCTTATACACAGTCTTACAGACAATCAAAGATTTACAAAACTTATTTTGAAAATGGTGGAGGAATGTTGGAGATTTTTAAAATAAGAGAGTAAGAGTTTTTTGGGTGTAAAAGCCTTAAAAGCTTGTCCCACATTGGAAGTGTGAGGAAGAGGTGGGAAGCTAACCCAAATATAAAAGGGTATAGTGTCCCACATTGGAAAATGTACAAAGCTAAGTGTCACCACTAAGCTATAAAAGGGGTGGGCAACCTTTGAGTCCCACATTGGAAAAATGTTAAGAATTTGTACACTTAATAAGTACAAATGGAAGATGAAGAGTTCATTCATCTAGCATTTAAGAGGCTATTCAAGAGACCTCAATACGGTGCGAAGCACCGTACGCACACGCGCGCGCGCGCGTGCGGGTGCGGGGCAGTGGGCTGTAGAGGCGCTAGTGGCGCACTTTGCACTTCGCACGCCGCAGTGGTAGCGGGTTGCCGGGATTCGTCCGGGTCGGATCTCGGGCGCGGTCACTTTTTGGTTGACCCGTGCAAAACCGATTCGGTATTATTATACCTGTTCGGAAAGGACTTAAGACTGTTGGTAATTAACAGTCATACCTGCTCGGAAATGACTCAATTCAACAGTCATGACTCTTGAAGACAAAGCCTTTCATTTTCTATAAATAAAGGCTGCCTAAAAACGGAATTACATTGATACCAAAAAACCAGTTTCAGATTTCCATACCCTGCTATTACTCTCTTACAGTTTTCAGGAGATATAAATTCTCTTATTCTGTTTTGTGCACATAAACAGAATAAGAACTTGATTGACTGTTCTTCGCTGCTACATCCAAGGGCTGCCTTCAAATATACAAGTTGCAGACAGTGCAATTGCTTCATTGTATCTTGAGTACGGATTTGCTGATTCCCGTTTGTATACCGAAATTCTTCGTGTGGGGCAAATACTGTATTTAGGAAAGTGACATCACGCCTTGAAGTTTTATAGTGACTATTCAGAAATCACATTGTTGTATTGAAGTTGACATTTTGAGATATATAAAGAGTTCCATTTCTGTATTTGCATTCATAATTTCCAACAATCTAAATACAGTATTTTGGAAATGGCCGACTCTTCCAAATCACTTCGACAAATAACAGAAAGCTTTGTCAAGTTGGACCGTTTTGATGGTGGTAATTTTCTGCGTTGGCAGAAAAAGGTTCATTTTCTTCTAACAACATTGAAGATTGTATATGTCTTGTCACAACCGAAACCAATTGAAGATGAAGATGAAACCGTGGAACAGACTAGGCAACGCACAAAATGGGAGACCGATGATTATTTGTGTCGTGGTCACATTCTCAATGCACTTGCTGATAATTTGTTCGACTTGTACAAAAATGTTGGGACTGCAAAAACTTTATGGGAAACATTGGAGACCAAATATCTAACGGAAGACGCTACAAGTAAGAAGTTCCTTATCGGTCAGTTTCTAAGCTTTAAAATGCATGATAATAGGCCTGTGCTAGAACAATTTCATGACATCCAACGCATCATAAATCATTGCAAACTGAAAAAATTAAATATGGATGATAATGTAATTGTTGCTGCCATAATTGAAAAACTCCCTCCTTCTTGGAAAGACTATAAGAAAGAACTCAAACACAAAAAGGAGGATCTTTCACTTGAAGAATTAGAGACTCATTTAAGAATTGAACAAGAGTCTCGAATTCTAGATGGTAAAGAGGAACAAGAAAATTCTGTTTCTAAGGTCCATGTGGTGGAGGAAGGAAAGGAGCAAAAATATGGCAATCATGGAAAAAATAACAAGCGGAAGAATTTTTCAAATAATTCTAAAGCAAACAAAAAGAAGAAAGGAAATTGTTTTCATTGCAACAAACCAGGTCACTTCAAGAAGGATTGTCGTGAGTTCAAGAAACTAAAGGAAAAAGGAGGGACATCAGACACAAAGCAAAAATTTGCTGCTATGATATCCGAGGCTAATATGCTTGGAGAAGACAACTCTTGGTGGGTTGATTCTGGTGCCACAAGGCATGTTTGTAAGGACAAGAACTTGTTCTCTGCCTATGAAACAGTGGAAGGAGATGTTCTCTATATGGGAAATTCATCTACAGCTGCGGTTAAAGGCAAAGGGACAGTGGATCTCGAATTCACTTCCGGGAAAATCCTTAGCCTCACCAATGTTTTTCATGTTCCTGATGTTAGGAAAAATTTAGTTTCTGGAAGTCTTCTTAACAAATTTGGCTTTAAGCTTGTATTTGAGTCAGACAAATTTATTCTGACTAAGAATGGTACCTTTGTAGGCAAAGGATATTTGTATGAGGGCATGTTTAAGCTCAATATCAATGAAAAGGATTCTTCTGCTTATATCGTTGATTGTCTTTCATTATGGCATAGTCGTTTAGGACATGTTAATACAAAGAAAATGCATTTCATGGTTAATTTAAATTTAATTCCTAAATATGAGAATGATATGAATGAAAAGTGTAAAATATGCATGCAAACTAAAATTACAAGATTGCCTTTTCCTAAAATAGAAAAAACTACATCTTTGTTGCAATTAGTACATAGTGATGTTTGTGATTTGCATGGAACGCCTACTAGAGGTGGTAGTAAATATTTTTCTACATTTATTGATGACTTTTCAAAATATTGTTATGTATATCTTCTAAACTCTAAGGATGATGTGCTTAATAGATTTAAGACATATAAAAATGAAGTTGAAAATCAATGTGATTCTAAAATAAAATGTCTTAGATCTGATAGAGGTGGTGAATATCACTTTCCTCAATTTTGTGAAGATATGGGAATTATACATGAAGTTACTGCACCTTATACACCACAACAAAATGGAGTAGCAGAAAGAAAAAATAGGACACTAACTGAAATGGTTAATGCTATGCTTTCTTATTCTGGTTTAAGTAAAGGTTTTTGGGGAGAAGCACTTTTAACTGCATGTCATATTCTGAATAGAATACCTGTTAAAGATAATAAGAAAACTCCTTACGAATTATGGAAGAATAGAAAACCTAATTTAGGTTATCTTAAAGTTTGGGGTTGTAGAGCTATTGTAAGACTACCTGAAACTAAGAGAAAGAAATTAGGAAGCAAAGGTTTTGAATGTATTTTCATAGGTTATGCACAACATAGTAAAGCCTATAGATTTTTGGTTAGTGAACCTAATGATTATGTTGAGGTAAATACAATAATTGAATCGAGAGATGCAATTTTTTATGAACAAAGGTTTTCTTCTATTCCTAGAATTAATAATGAAAAAGAAGTAAGCACTCCTTCACAGTTACCTGATACTCCACTAGTAGAACAAGAAGAGATTAGAAAAAGTAAAAGACCTAGGAAAGAAAAAAGCTTTGGTCCCGACTTTGTAGTCTATCTTGTTGAAGGAACTAGAAACACATCTTGTAATCAATATGCTTTGACTCTTAGCGTTGAAACAGACCCACAAACTTATAATGAGGCAATTAAGTCTGTAGATTCAGCATTTTGGAAAGAAGCTATAAATGATGAAATGGATTCAATTTTGGGAAATAAAACTTGGAAATTAGTGGACTTACCTCCAGGATCTAAACCCATTAAGTGTAGATGGATTTTTAAAAAGAAAATGAAAATAGATGGAACAATTGATAAATTCAAGGCTAGATTGGTTGCTAAAGGTTTTACACAAAAAGAAGGAATTGATTATTTTGATACCTATGCACCTGTTGCTAGAACCGCCACTATTAGAATTTTAATTGCATTAGCATCTATATATAATTTTGAGATTCATCAAATGGATGTGAAAACTGCCTTTTTAAATGGTGACTTAGAAGAAGAAATTTACATGGAACAACCTGAAGGGTTTGTTATGCCTGGACAAGAAAACAAAGTATGTAAACTTATTAAGTCCTTATATGGCCTAAAACAAGCACCTAAACAATGGCATGAAAAATTTGATAAAGTCATTATTTCTTATGGTTTTAAAATTCATGAATCTGATAAGTGTGTTTATAGTAAATTTGCTAATGGTAAAGGTGAGATCATTTGTTTATATGTAGATGACATGTTAATTCTTGGTACTGATTTAGAAAGCATTAATAATACTAAGAGTTTTTTGTCTTCTAAATTTGATATGAAAGATATGGGTGTAGCTGATGTCATATTAGGAATGAGAATAATAAGGAAAGATAAAAATATAATTCTCACTCAATCTCATTATGTTGAGAAAATTTTAAAGAAATTTAATCAGTTTGATTGCACACCTGTTAGTACACCTTTTGAACAACAGCTAAAGATGATCCCTAATAATGGTAGAGCTATTTCACAATTGGAATATGCACGAGTAATTGGTAGTTTAATGTATGCCATGACATGTACTCGACCTGATATTGCTTATGCTGTTGGTAAATTAAGTAGATATACTAGTAATCCAAGTTTATTGCATTGGCATGCTGTCAATAGAATATTAAAATATTTGAAAGGAACTATGGACTATGGTATATACTATAGTGGATATCCTTCAGTATTAGAAGGGTTTTCTGATGCCAGTTGGATAACTGAGCGGGAGGATCATTCCTCAACAAGTGGATGGATTTTCACTCTTGGTGGAGGAGCTGTTTCTTGGGGATCAAAGAAACAAACTTGTATAGCTGACTCTACTATGGCAGCTGAGTTTGTAGCATTAGCTGCAACTAGTAAAGAGGTAGAATGGATAAGGAATTCATTAATTGAAATTCCAGTTTGGCCAAAACCAATGCCTCCAATATCTATACATTGTGATAGTGAGTCTACACTTTCCAGAGCTTATAGTAAAGTGTATAATGGAAAGTCTAGACATATTGGCCTGAGACATAGTTATGTCAGACAAATGATTACAGATAGTGTAATCACAGTAGATTATGTAAAATCAAGTCAAAATTTAGCTGATCCTTTTACAAAAGGTCTTGCAAGAGGACTGGTGTCTAAGACATCAATAGGGATGGGACTAAAGCCCATTAATAATAATCACTCTTGATGGAAACTCAACTTGAAACTTGATATATTCAAGTCTCAAGTTCAATGATTAAAGTACATCATACGACGTGATTGTAAGCACTATGAAATTTAACATCCCAAGGATAAGTGCTTAGAACATGTAATGAATAATGAAAGAGGATGGATTTAACCTTAATAGATTTATGGTGTTTTAAGTTACATGGACACCTATGATAATCTACCTATATGAGTGTGGAAGTGGTGCCGCTTCCTATGAGTATTGGGCTTGACTCTAAAGCACTCATGAAATCAAGGTACAGACACAAGGCCTAATTCATGTGTCGGCTTATATGGATAATCAGTGACTAAAAGATTTGTGTGTGAAGACAAATCCGGATAATCAATATAGATTGATAGTTCAAAGACAAGTCTACTATACTTTCATGGTTAACCTTGACGAACCTTCACAGGGTATTGGTTCAAGTCGTGAGACACCAATGCTTATACACAGTCTTACAGACAATCAAAGATTTACAAAACTTATTTTGAAAATGGTGGAGGAATGTTGGAGATTTTTAAAATAAGAGAGTAAGAGTTTTTTGGGTGTAAAAGCCTTAAAAGCTTGTCCCACATTGGAAGTGTGAGGAAGAGGTGGGAAGCTAACCCAAATATAAAAGGGTATAGTGTCCCACATTGGAAAATGTACAAAGCTAAGTGTCACCACTAAGCTATAAAAGGGGTGGGCAACCTTTGAGTCCCACATTGGAAAAATGTTAAGAATTTGTACACTTAATAAGTACAAATGGAAGATGAAGAGTTAATTCATCTAGCATTTAAGAGGCTATTCAAGAGACCTCAATACGGTGCGAAGCACCGTACGCACACGCGCGCGCGCGCGAGCGCGCGCGTGCGGGTGCGGGGCAGTGGGCTGTAGAGGCGCTAGTGGCGCACTTTGCACTTCGCACGCCGCGTGTCCGCAGTGGTAGCGGGTTGCCGGGATTCGTCCGGGTCGGATCTCGGGCGCGGTCACTTTTTGGTTGACCCGTGCAAAACCGATTCGGTATTATTATACCTGTTCGGAAAGGACTTAAGACTGTTGGTAATTAACAGTCATACCTGCTCGGAAATGACTTAATTCAACAGTCATGACTCTTGAAGACAAAGCCTTTCATTTTCTATAAATAAAGGCTGCCTAAAAACGGAATTACATTGATACCAAAAAACCAGTTTCAGATTTCCATACCCTGCTATTACTCTCTTACAGTTTTCAGGAGATATAAATTCTCTTATTCTGTTTTGTGCACATAAACAGAATAAGAACTTGATTGACTGTTCTTCGCTGCTACATCCAAGGGCTGCCTTCAAATATACAAGTTGCAGACAGTGCAATTGCTTCATTGTATCTTGAGTACGGATTTGCTGATTCCCGTTTGTATACCGAAATTCTTCGTGTGGGGCAAATACTGTATTTAGGAAAGTGACATCACGCCTTGAAGTTTTATAGTGACTATTCAGAAATCACATTGTTGTATTGAAGTTGACATTTTGAGATATATAAAGAGTTCCATTTCTGTATTTGCATTCATAATTTCCAACAATCTAAATACAGTATTTTGGAAATGGCCGACTCTTCCAAATCACTTCGACAAATAACAGAAAGCTTTGTCAAGTTGGACCGTTTTGATGGTGGTAATTTTCTGCGTTGGCAGAAAAAGGTTCATTTTCTTCTAACAACATTGAAGATTGTATATGTCTTGTCACAACCGAAACCAATTGAAGATGAAGATGAAACCGTGGAACAGACTAGGCAACGCACAAAATGGGAGACCGATGATTATTTGTGTCGTGGTCACATTCTCAATGCACTTGCTGATAATTTGTTCGACTTGTACCAAAATGTTGGGACTGCAAAAACTTTATGGGAAACATTGGAGACCAAATATCTAACGGAAGACGCTACAAGTAAGAAGTTCCTTATCGGTCAGTTTCTAAGCTTTAAAATGCATGATAATAGGCCTGTGCTAGAACAATTTCATGACATCCAACGCATCATAAATCATTGCAAACTGAAAAAATTAAATATGGATGATAATGTAATTGTTGCTGCCATAATTGAAAAACTTCCTCCTTCTTGGAAAGACTATAAGAAAGAACTCAAACACAAAAAGGAGGATCTTTCACTTGAAGAATTAGAGACTCATTTAAGAATTGAACAAGAGTCTCGAATTCTAGATGGTAAAGAGGAACAAGAAAATTCTGTTTCTAAGGTCCATGTGGTGGAGGAAGGAAAGGAGCAAAAATATGGCAATCATGGAAAAAATAACAAGCGGAAGAATTTTTCAAATAATTCTAAAGCAAACAAAAAGAAGAAAGGAAATTGTTTTCATTGCAACAAACCAGGTCACTTCAAGAAGGATTGTCGTGAGTTCAAGAAACTAAAGGAAAAAGGAGGGACATCAGACACAAAGCAAAAATTTGCTGCTATGATATCCGAGGCTAATATGCTTGGAGAAGACAACTCTTGGTGGGTTGATTCTGGTGCCACAAGGCATGTTTGTAAGGACAAGAACTTGTTCTCTGCCTATGAAACAGTGGAAGGAGATGTTCTCTATATGGGAAATTCATCTACAGCTGCGGTTAAAGGCAAAGGGACAGTGGATCTCGAATTCACTTCCGGGAAAATCCTTAGCCTCACCAATGTTTTTCATGTTCCTGATGTTAGGAAAAATTTAGTTTCTGGAAGTCTTCTTAACAAATTTGGCTTTAAGCTTGTATTTGAGTCAGACAAATTTATTCTAACTAAGAATGGTACCTTTGTAGGCAAAGGATATTTGTATGAGGGCATGTTTAAGCTCAATATCAATGAAAAGGATTCTTCTGCTTATATCGTTGATTGTCTTTCATTATGGCATAGTCGTTTAGGACATGTTAATACAAAGAAAATGCATTTCATGGTTAATTTAAATTTAATTCCTAAATATGAGAATGATATGAATGAAAAGTGTAAAATATGCATGCAAACTAAAATTACAAGATTGCCTTTTCCTAAAATAGAACAAACTACATCTTTGTTGCAATTAGTACATAGTGATGTTTGTGATTTGCATGGAACGCCAACTAGAGGTGGTAGTAAATATTTTGCTACATTTATTGATGACTTTTCAAAATATTGTTATGTATATCTTCTAAACTCTAAGGATGATGTGCTTAATAGATTTAAGACATATAAAAATGAAGTTGAAAATCAATGTGATTCTAAAATAAAATGTCTTAGATCTGATAGAGGTGGTGAATATCACTTTCCTCAATTTTGTGAAGATATGGGAATTATACATGAAGTTACTGCACCTTATACACCACAACAAAATGGAGTAGCAGAAAGAAAAAATAGGACACTAACTGAAATGGTTAATGCTATGCTTTCTTATTCTGGTTAAAGTAAAGGTTTTTGGGGAGAAGCACTTTTAACTGCATGTCATATTCTGAATAGAATACCTGTTAAAGATAATAAGAAAACTCCTTACGAATTATGGAAGAATAGAAAACCTAATTTAGGTTATCTTAAAGTTTGGGGTTGTAGAGCTATTGTAAGACTACCTGAAACTAAGAGAAAGAAATTAGGAAGCAAAGGTGTTGAATGTATTTTCATAGGTTATGCACAACATTGTAAAGCCTATAGATTTTTGGTTAGTGAACCTAATGATTATGTTGAGGTAAATACAATAATTGAATCGAGAGATGCAATTTTTTTATGAACAAAGGTTTTCTTCTATTCCTAGAATTAATAATGAAAAAGAAGTAAGCACTCCTTCACAGTTACCTGATACTCCACTAGTAGAACAAGAAGAGATTAGAAAAAGTAAAAGACCTAGGAAAGAAAAAAGCTTTGGTCCCGACTTTGTAGTCTATCTTGTTGAAGGAACTAGAAACACATCTTGTAATCAATATGCTTTGACTCTTAGCGTTGAAACAGACCCACAAACTTATAATGAGGCAATTAAGTCTGTAGATTCAGCATTTTGGAAAGAAGCTATAAATGATGAAATGGATTCAATTTTGGGAAATAAAACTTGGAAATTAGTGGACTTACCTCCAGGATCTAAACCCATTAAGTGTAGATGGATTTTTAAAAAGAAAATGAAAATAGATGGAACAATTGATAAATTCAAGGCTAGATTGGTTGCTAAAGGTTTTACACAAAAAGAAGGAATTGATTATTTTGATACCTATGCACCTGTTGCTAGAACCGCCACTATTAGAATTTTAATTGCATTAGCATCTATATATAATTTTGAGATTCATCAAATGGATGTGAAAACTGCCTTTTTAAATGGTGACTTAGAAGAAGAAATTTACATGGAACAACCTGAAGGGTTTGTTATGCCTGGACAAGAAAACAAAGTATGTAAACTTATTAAGTCCTTATATGGCCTAAAACAAGCACCTAAACAATGGCATGAAAAATTTGATAAAGTCATTATTTCTTATGGTTTTAAAATTCATGAATCTGATAAGTGTGTTTATAGTAAATTTGCTAATGGTAAAGGTGAGATCATTTGTTTATATGTAGATGACATGTTAATTCTTGGTACTGATTTAGAAAGCATTAATAATACTAAGAGTTTTTTGTCTTCTAAATTTGATATGAAAGATATGGGTGTAGCTGATGTCATATTAGGAATGAGAATAATAAGGAAAGATAAAAATATAATTCTCACTCAATCTCATTATGTTGAGAAAATTTTAAAGAAATTTAATCAGTTTGATTGCACACCTGTTAGTACACCTTTTGAACAACAGCTAAAGATGATCCCTAATAATGGTAGAGCTATTTCACAATTGGAATATGCACGAGTAATTGGTAGTTTAATGTATGCCATGACATGTACTCGACCTGATATTGCTTATGCTGTTGGTAAATTAAGTAGATATACTAGTAATCCAAGTTTATTGCATTGGCATGCTGTCAATAGAATATTAAAATATTTGAAAGGAACTATGGACTATGGTATATACTATAGTGGATATCCTTCAGTATTAGAAGGGTTTTCTGATGCCAGTTGGATAACTGAGCGGGAGGATCATTCCTCAACAAGTGGATGGATTTTCACTCTTGGTGGAGGAGCTGTTTCTTGGGGATCAAAGAAACAAACTTGTATAGCTGACTCTACTATGGCAGCTGAGTTTGTAGCATTAGCTGCAACTAGTAAAGAGGCAGAATGGATAAGGAATTCATTAATTGAAATTCCAGTTTGGCCAAAACCAATGCCTCCAATATCTATACATTGTGATAGTGAGTCTACACTTTCCCGAGCTTATAGTAAAGTGTATAATGGAAAGTCTAGACATATTGGCCTGAGACATAGTTATGTCAGACAAATGATTACAGATAGTGTAATCACAGTAGATTATGTAAAATCAAGTCAAAATTTAGCTGATCCTTTTACAAAAGGTCTTGCAAGAGGACTGGTGTCTAAGACATCAATAGGGATGGGACTAAAGCCCATTAATAATAATCACTCTTGATGGAAACTCAACTTGAAACTTGATATATTCAAGTCTTAAGTTCAATGATTAAAGTACATCATACGACGTGATTGTAAGCACTATGAAATTTAACATCCCAAGGATAAGTGCTTAGAACATGTAATGAATAATGAAAGAGGATGGATTTAACCTTAATAGATTTATGGTGTTTTAAGTTACATGGACACCTATGATAATCTACCTATATGAGTGTGGAAGTGGTGCCGCTTCCTATGAGTATTGGGCTTGACTCTAAAGCACTCATGAAATCAAGGTACAGACACAAGGCCTAATTCATGTGTCGGCTTATATGGATAATCAGTGACTAAAAGATTTGTGTGTGAAGACAAATCCGGATAATCAATATAGATTGATAGTTCAAAGACAAGTCTACTATACTTTCATGGTTAACCTTGACGAACCTTCACAGGGTATTGGTTCAAGTCGTGAGACACCAATGCTTATACACAGTCTTACAGACAATCAAAGATTTACAAAACTTATTTTGAAAATGGTGGAGGAATGTTGGAGATTTTTAAAATAAGAGAGTAAGAGTTTTTTGGGTGTAAAAGCCTTAAAAGCTTGTCCCACATTGGAAGTGTGAGGAAGAGGTGGGAAGCTAACCCAAATATAAAAGGGTATAGTGTCCCACATTGGAAAATGTACAAAGCTAAGTGTCACCACTAAGCTATAAAAGGGGTGGGCAACCTTTGAGTCCCACATTGGAAAAATGTTAAGAATTTGTACACTTAATAAGTACAAATGGAAGATGAAGAGTTAATTCATCTAGCATTTAAGAGGCTATTCAAGAGACCTCAATACGGTGCGAAGCACCGTACGCACACGCACACGCACACGCACACGCGCGCGCGCGCGAGCGCGCGCGTGCGGGTGCGGGGCAGTGGGCTGTAGAGGCGCTAGTGGCGCACTTTGCACTTCGCACGCCGCGTGTTCGCAGTGGTAGCGGGTTGCCGGGATTCGTCCGGGTCGGATCTCGGGCGCGGTCACTTTTTGGTTGACCCGTGCAAAACCGATTCGGTATTATTATACCTGTTCGAAAAGGACTTAAGACTGTTGGTAATTAACAGTCATACCTGTTCGGAAATGACTTAATTCAACAGTCATGACTCTTGAAGACAAAGCCTTTCATTTTCTATAAATAAAGGCTGCCTAAAAACGGAATTACATTGATACCAAAAAACCAGTTTCAGATTTCCATACCCTGCTATTACTCTCTTACAGTTTTCAGGAGATATAAATTTTCTTATTCTGTTTTGTGCACATAAACAGAATAAGAACTTGATTGACTGTTCTTCGCTGCTACATCCAAGGGCTGTCTTCAAATATACAAGTTGCAGACAGCGCAATTGCTTCATTGTATCTTGAGTACGGATTTGCTGATTCCCGTTTGTATACCGAAATTCTTCGTGTGGGGCAAATACTGTATTTAGGAAAGTGACATCACGCCTTGAAGTTTTATAGTGACTATTCAGAAATCACATTGTTGTATTGAAGTTGACATTTTGAGATATATAAAGAGTTCCATTTCTGTATTTGCATTCATAATTTCCAACAATCTAAATACAGTATTTTGGAAATGGCCGACTCTTCCAAATCACTTCGACAAATAACAGAAAGCTTTGTCAAGTTGGACCGTTTTGATGGTGGTAATTTTCTGCGTTGGCAGAAAAAGGTTCATTTTCTTCTAACAACATTGAAGATTGTATATGTCTTGTCACAACCGAAACCAATTGAAGATGAAGATGAAACCGTGGAACAGACTAGGCAACGCACAAAATGGGAGACCGATGATTATTTGTGTCGTGGTCACATTCTCAATGCACTTGCTGATAATTTGTTCGACTTGTACCAAAATGTTGGGACTGCAAAAACTTTATGGGAAACATTGGAGACCAAATATCTAACGGAAGACGCTACAAGTAAGAAGTTCCTTATCGGTCAGTTTTTAAGCTTTAAAATGCATGATAATAGGCCTGTGCTAGAACAATTTCATGACATCCAACGCATCATAAATCATTGCAAACTGAAAAAATTAAATATGGATGATAATGTAATTGTTGCTGCCATAATTGAAAAACTTCCTCCTTCTTGGAAAGACTATAAGAAAGAACTCAAACACAAAAAGGAGGATCTTTCACTTGAAGAATTAGAGACTCATTTAAGAATTAAACAAGAGTCTCGAATTCTAGATGGTAAAGAGGAACAAGAAAATTCTGTTTCTAAGGTCCATGTGGTGGAGGAAGGAAAGGAGCAAAAATATGGCAATCATGGAAAAAATAACAAGCGGAAGAATTTTTCAAATAATTCTAAAGCAAACAAAAAGAAGAAAGGAAATTGTTTTCATTGCAAAAAACCAGGTCACTTCAAGAAGGATTGTCGTGAGTTCAAGAAACTAAAGGAAAAAGGAGGGACATCAGACACAAAGCAAAAATTTGCTGCTATGATATCCGAGGCTAATATGCTTGGAGAAGACAACTCTTGGTGGGTTGATTCTGGTGCCACAAGGCATGTTTGTAAGGACAAGAACTTGTTCTCTGCCTATGAAACAGTGGAAGGAGATGTTCTCTATATGGGAAATTCATCTACAGCTGCGGTTAAAGGCAAAGGGACAGTGGATCTCGAATTCACTTCCGGGAAAATCCTTAGCCTCACCAATGTTTTTCATGTTCCTGATGTTAGGAAAAATTTAGTTTCTGGAAGTCTTCTTAACAAATTTGGCTTTAAGCTTGTATTTGAGTCAGACAAATTTATTCTGACTAAGAATGGTACCTTTGTAGGCAAAGGATATTTGTATGAGGGCATGTTTAAGCTCAATATCAATGAAAAGGATTCTTCTGCTTATATCGTTGATTGTCTTTCATTATGGCATAGTCGTTTAGGACATGTTAATACAAAGAAAATGCATTTCATGGTTAATTTAAATTTAATTCCTAAATATGAGAATGATATGAATGAAAAGTGTAAAATATGCATGCAAACTAAAATTACAAGATTGCCTTTTCCTAAAATAGAAAAAACTACATCTTTGTTGCAATTAGTACATAGTGATGTTTGTGATTTGCATGGAACGCCAACTAGAGGTGGTAGTAAATATTTTGCTACATTTATTGATGACTTTTCAAAATATTGTTATGTATATCTTCTAAACTCTAAGGATGATGTGCTTAATAGATTTAAGACATATAAAAATGAAGTTGAAAATCAATGTGATTCTAAAATAAAATGTCTTAGATCTGATAGAGGTGGTGAATATCACTTTCCTCAATTTTGTGAAGATATGGGAATTATACATGAAGTTACTGCACCTTATACACCACAACAAAATGGAGTAGCAGAAAGAAAAAATAGGACACTAACTGAAATGGTTAATGCTATGCTTTCTTATTCTGGTTTAAGTAAAGGTTTTTGGGGAGAAGCACTTTTAACTGCATGTCATATTCTGAATAGAATACCTGTTAAAGATAATAAGAAAACTCCTTACGAATTATGGAAGAATAGAAAACCTAATTTAGGTTATCTTAAAGTTTGGGGTTGTAGAGCTATTGTAAGACTACCTGAAACTAAGAGAAAGAAATTAGGAAGCAAAGGTGTTGAATGTATTTTCATAGGTTATGCACAACATAGTAAAGCCTATAGATTTTTGGTTAGTGAACCTAATGATTCTGTTGAGGTAAATACAATAATTGAATCGAGAGATGCAATTTTTTATGAACAAAGGTTTTCTTCTATTCCTAGAATTAATAATGAAAAAGAAGTAAGCACTCCTTCACAGTTACCTGATACTCCACTAGTAGAACAAGAAGAGATTAGAAAAAGTAAAAGACCTAGGAAAGAAAAAAGCTTTGGTCCCGACTTTGTAGTCTATCTTGTTGAAGGAACTAGAAACACATCTTGTAATCAATATGCTTTGACTCTTAGCGTTGAAACAGACCCACAAACTTATAATGAGGCAATTAAGTCTGTAGATTCAGCATTTTGGAAAGAAGCTATAAATGATGAAATGGATTCAATTTTGGGAAATAAAACTTGGAAATTAGTGGACTTACCTCCAGGATCTAAACCCATTAAGTGTAGATGGATTTTTAAAAAGAAAATGAAAATAGATGGAACAATTGATAAATTCAAGGCTAGATTGGTTGCTAAAGGTTTTACACAAAAAGAAGGAATTGATTATTTTGATACCTATGCACCTGTTGCTAGAACCGTCACTATTAGAATTTTAATTGCATTAGCATCTATATATAATTTTGAGATTCATCAAATGGATGTGAAAACTGCCTTTTTAAATGGTGACTTAGAAGAAGAAATTTACATGGAACAACCTGAAGGGTTTGTTATGCCTGGACAAGAAAACAAAGTATGTAAACTTATTAAGTCCTTATATGGCCTAAAACAAGCACCTAAACAATGGCATGAAAAATTTGATAAAGTCATTATTTCTTATGGTTTTAAAATTCATGAATCTGATAAGTGTGTTTATAGTAAATTTGCTAATGGTAAAGGTGTGATCATTTGTTTATATGTAGATGACATGTTAATTCTTGGTACTGATTTAGAAAGCATTAATAATACTAAGAGTTTTTTGTCTTCTAAATTTGATATGAAAGATATGGGTGTAGCTGATGTCATATTAGGAATGAGAATAATAAGGAAAGATAAAAATATAATTCTCACTCAATCTCATTATGTTGAGAAAATTTTAAAGAAATTTAATCAGTTTGATTGCACACCTGTTAGTACACCTTTTGAACCACAGCTAAAGATGATCCCTAATAATGGTAGAGCTATTTCACAATTGGAATATGCACGAGTAATTGGTAGTTTAATGTATGCCATGACATGTACTCGACCTGATATTGCTTATGCTGTTGGTAAATTAAGTAGATATACTAGTAATCCAAGTTTATTGCATTGGCATGCTGTCAATAGAATATTAAAATATTTGAAAGGAACTATGGACTATGGTATATACTATAGTGGATATCCTTCAGTATTAGAAGGGTTTTCTGATGCCAGTTGGATAACTGAGCGGGAGGATCATTCCTCAACAAGTGGATGGATTTTCACTCTTGGTGGAGGAGCTGTTTCTTGGGGATCAAAGAAACAAACTTGTATAGCTGACTCTACTATGGCAGCTGAGTTTGTAGCATTAGCTGCAACTAGTAAAGAGGCAGAATGGATAAGGAATTCATTAATTGAAATTCCAGTTTGGCCAAAACCAATGCCTCCAATATCTATACATTGTGATAGTGAGTCTACACTTTCCAGAGCTTATAGTAAAGTGTATAATGGAAAGTCTAGACATATTGGCCTGAGACATAGTTATGTCAGACAAATGATTACAGATAGTGTAATCACAGTAGATTATGTAAAATCAAGTCAAAATTTAGCTGATCCTTTTACAAAAGGTCTTGCAAGAGGACTGGTGTCTAAGACATCAATAGGGATGGGACTAAAGCCCATTAATAATAATCACTCTTGATGGAAACTCAACTTGAAACTTGATATATTCAAGTCTCAAGTTCAATGATTAAAGTACATCATACGACGTGATTGTAAGCACTATGAAATTTAACATCCCAAGGATAAGTGCTTAGAACATGTAATGAATAATGAAAGAGGATGGATTTAACCTTAATAGATTTATGGTGTTTTAAGTTACATGGACACCTATGATAATCTACCTATATGAGTGTGGAAGTGGTGCCGCTTCCTATGAGTATTGGGCTTGACTCTAAAGCACTCATGAAATCAAGGTACAGACACAAGGCCTAATTCATGTGTCGGCTTATATGGATAATCAGTGACTAAAAGATTTGTGTGTGAAGACAAATCCGGATAATCAATATAGATTGATAGTTCAAAGACAAGTCTACTATACTTTCATGGTTAACCTTGACGAACCTTCACAGGGTATTGGTTCAAGTCGTGAGACACCAATGCTTATACACAGTCTTACAGACAATCAAAGATTTACAAAACTTATTTTGAAAATGGTGGAGGAATGTTGGAGATTTTTAAAATAAGAGAGTAAGAGTTTTTTGGGTGTAAAAGCCTTAAAAGCTTGTCCCACATTGGAAGTGTGAGGAAGAGGTGGGAAGCTAACCCAAATATAAAAGGGTATAGTGTCCCACATTGGAAAATGTACAAAGCTAAGTGTCACCACTAAGCTATAAAAGGGGTGGGCAACCTTTGAGTCCCACATTGGAAAAATGTTAAGAATTTGTACACTTAATAAGTACAAATGGAAGATGAAGAGTTAATTCATCTAGCATTTAAGAGGCTATTCAAGAGACCTCAATACGGTGCGAAGCACCGTACGCACACGCGCGCGCGCGCGAGCGCGCGCGTGCGGGTGCGGGGCAGTGGGCTGTAGAGGCGCTAGTGGCGCACTTTGCACTTCGCACGCCGCGTGTCCGCAGTGGTAGCGGGTTGCCGGGATTCGTCCGGGTCGGATCTCGGGCGCGGTCACTTTTTGGTTGACCCGTGCAAAACCGATTCGGTATTATTATACCTGTTCGGAAAGGACTTAAGACTGTTGGTAATTAACAGTCATACCTGCTCGGAAATGACTTAATTCAACAGTCATGACTCTTGAAGACAAAGCCTTTCATTTTCTATAAATAAAGGCTGCCTAAAAACGGAATTACATTGATACCAAAAAACCAGTTTCAGATTTCCATACCCTGCTATTACTCTCTTACAGTTTTCAGGAGATATAAATTCTCTTATTCTGTTTTGTGCACATAAACAGAATAAGAACTTGATTGACTGTTCTTCGCTGCTACATCCAAGGGCTGTCTTCAAATATACAAGTTGCAGACAGTGCAATTGCTTCATTGTATCTTGAGTACGGATTTGCTGATTCCCGTTTGTATACCGAAATTCTTCGTGTGGGGCAAATACTGTATTTAGGAAAGTGACATCACGCCTTGAAGTTTTATAGTGACTATTCAGAAATCACATTGTTGTATTGAAGTTGACATTTTGAGATATATAAAGAGTTCCATTTCTGTATTTGCATTCATAATTTCCAACATTTTTCTCTAGCTGGGCTAAGGTAGACTAGAATGAGAGAGAGGGACGCAACCTTTAAAGCTACGACAATTTCGGAAAATATAAAGTTATCATAGCTTTATTTCAGATTATCTACAGTTGGCAGAGTAGCTAGGGCATTTGGTGGTAAGAGCTTGAATGAGCATCTCATTTCAAAACTTCACATTTGAATGGAAGTTGTAGATGATGATACATAATTTGTCATCTTGACAAGCAATGGCGTATGGAAGGTAATATCCAACCAAGAAGCTTTTTTTAATCATTGGTAGAATTTTTATTTTTGGAAATTATTTTCCTTTTTTATTAGTTTTAAATATTTTTTTTCTATTTTTTTTCCCTATAATCTATTTTTTTTGTAAGTATTAATTTTTTCTGGTTTTATTAGAAATTTGATTTTCTTATTGGAAATTCATTTTTTGTACTATTTTTTCAAATATGTTATAATATTTATTCAGATTGCAATTTTTTAAAAATATTTTTTGGGTTTATTGAATACTTTTATACTTTTTTACATATCTTCCATATTTTTATTTACGTTTTCTGTTTTATGTATTTTTCAGATTTTTAATAATTGTTAAACATTTTTTTCTTTTTTTATTAAAAATTTGTTTTTAATTGGAAATCTACTTTGTTAGTATTTTCCTAATTTAGTATGAAATCTTTTTTTAATTGAAAATCTGTTTTTTATCTATTAAAAATCTGTTTTTTTATTAGAAATATGTTTTTTTTTTAATTTGAAATATTTTTTTACTTGTTTTTTTTTTAATTTCCCAATTTTGTGCATTTTAAGTTTGTACTCATGTTAGTTAGTGTTTATGGATCTCCTTTTAATTAATAGTTTACTATGATTTTAGATGACACCATTTGAAGACATTTCAAGAATTGAGTGACAACAATGACGCTTGAAATTTTGAAGACATTTTTGAATTTTATAAATGAAGTTTTATTAAGTTTTGGATTTTTCTTAATAATATATATATATGATGATAAACTTTTTTACATGTATTGTTTGGTATATTAATAATTTGTCAGTTATATATAATGAAATAATATAATTTTGAGAATGTATTTAAATAATATATTTTGTTCAACAATATTTGTAACAAATATTTTCGTTCGGGCATCATGCGAGGCACATGCTGACTTTAAAAAATAAGGAAAGAAAATTGGAGGATAAGGAAGTTAATACTTTTGCCAAATTGAACTATTAGTTTTGGAGACCATTAGAATACAGAGAAATTTAGGAGTCTTTTAAGTTTATACTTGTTTCTAAATTAACTAAAAAGCACCGTTAGACTTACCGAGAGATCCCTCCCCGATTACAAACCGAATGCTAAAGCCTCCTTTTTTTTGTTTTTTGTTTTTGCTAAAAAACCATTTTTTTATAAAAAATTATATTTTTTAAATAAAAATAGTATATATATATATATATATATATATATATATATATATATATATATATATATATATATATATATATATAAAGGAACATGAACATGACTAAATAAAAATAACTCGAATCCGACCCAATTAAATGCGATAATTTTTTTTACTAAATATGAACATGACCTAATTACGACACGACATAAATTTTGTCGGAAATAATTTATTTTAGGTAATAATTTTTTTTTGTTAAAATCAGTTCTAACACTTTTTTTTTATAAAATCACTTTTATGTCCTATACAATGTCAATTAAATTGTGTTAGGTAAGAAACGATACGAGTTTTTTTTTTGGTAAAATCGATTTTAATTAAAAAAAATAACCTGTTTAATTTGATGTCTTAGATTCGCGATTGATTAGTGTCGTTGGCGCGGACGTACATTCAACAAATGATATTGGTCCCTGAATGAAGATCCGTGTCAGCGGTCCCTTTTTTTAAAATAGTAAAAAAATGGCAGTTTTTTTAACTATTTAAAAAAATGATCCCTGCCAGCGGTAAAAATTATTTTTGAATTGAGTTTTTTTGTGTGCTGTTTAGATATTTCATGCGACCTATAAAAATCAGTTTTAATAAAAAAAATAATATATTTAATTTGATATTTTAGATTCGCGATTGATTAGGGCCGCTGATGCAAACCCACATTGAACAAATTATGTTGGTTCGGGAATGTAGGTTCGCGCCAGCAGTATTAAACTTTTGTTTAAAAAAACAAAAGTTAGTTTTATATAAATAAAAAGAAACTTTTTTTATATTTTTAAACAGTTTTGAAAAGTACAAAATTGTTTTAAATGATGTAAAAATTTTAAAAATAAGTGGTGCCGATGGCGCGGACCTATAAAAATAAGAAAATATTGGGTAATGAGTGTTTGAGGAACTAAATGAGTTAAAAAATTAAGTTTAAAAATAAGGGGTGCCTCTGACGCAGACCTATAAGGTAAATGGGTGTTTGAGGAATTAAATGAGTTAAAAAAAAATAAGTTTAATAATAATGAGTGCCGTTGGGGCTGTCCTTTAAAAATAACAGAATATTAGGTGAATGGGTGTTCGATGGACTAAATGAGTTTAAAATAATTAAAAAAACATAATTAGTTTTAGTTTAATGTAAAATTTATTTAACTATAAAATAAATCATAACTCTAATTATTTATCAATCTAAAATAAATTTAAAAATAAATAAAAGAATATCTTTTAGTTTTAGTTAAAAATAATTTATAACTCTAAAGATATAATGTATTACTTTCGAAAAATAAATTAAGGGTCAGGATTATTTGGCATCTAATGAGATCAATCAGTGGCAGATCCACATAGGGCCGAATGGTGGTGGTGGTGGTGGTGGTGGTGGTGGTGGGGGGGGGGGGGGGGGGTAGTTGAATTTTTCAAAAAAAAAAAACAGAGAAAATTATATTTTTTCATTTGTCAAGCCAACGGATATATAAGTCCTATTGACTTTTCAACCAACATATAGGTCCTATTCCAACTTTTGGGAGACTTTTTCCACAATTTTACTCTTTTTAAAACCAATCATCTGTAACTTCCTCAAGGAAGTTACATAAGTGGTTGGACGTTTTTTTAAGTCTTAAAATTATCATAATTTTTATTAACAAATTCGTTTTTCGCAAAATTACTATTTTTGAAATCTGCTCGACGAGATCTATCAAACAAGATTCATGAACCCTATAAAATTTCAAAGAAAAAAATTACACAAACAGTAAACTTTACTTTACTGTATGCACTAGAATATGAAATAGTTTTATATATGTGACATTTGCATAAACAGACAGTAACATTTACAGTGGTAATATATATATATATATATATATATATATATATATATATATATATATATATATATATATATATATATAATGCCCTCTCCTGTAAGGACTCCTCATGGTGCAAGACTCCGATACATACCATTTTTTTTAAATAGTAAAAAAATGAATGTTTTGATGAAACTTCATGGATATGAGGTCCATGGTGGGAAGATCATCTCTAAAAAATTCAATAAAAAAACCGTTGAGATGAAGTGATATGTAAAAAAATAGTATAAATATACATTTTCGACCGTCGAAATGTTGGCGATCATCTCACTCACTGTTTGATTGAATTTTTTGATGAAATTTCATGGATGAGAAGATCATATCCATGCAGTTTCATCAAAAAATTCAATCAAAAAAGCGGTTGGTGCCGACCCAACATTTCAACGGTTGAAAATGTATATTTATACAATTTTTTTGCATATCACCTCATCTCAATGGTTTTTTTATTGAATTTTTCGACGAAAAAAATTGGAGATGATCTTCTCACCATGGAGATCATATCCATGAAGTTTCATCAAAAAATTCATTTTTTTACTATTTAAAAAAATGGTATGTACCCGGAGTCTACATCATAAGGAGTCCTTACAAGAGACTTTTTGATATATATATATATATATATATATATATATATATATATATATATATATATATATAGAGGCAGGCTCCCGTGCACACTAAGTTTGCACATTACCTTTTATATATAGTAAAAAAAATATTTTTGAGTTGATTTTTTTTGTGTGATATTTAAACATTTCAAGGAACCCATATAAAAAAAATCAGCTCAAAAAAACTTTTTTTGCTATTTTTAAAAAATCGGTCAAACTTTCGCAGTTTTTAAGCCCTTTAAAAACTGCGAAAGTTTGACCGATTTTTTAAAAATAGCAAAAAAAGTTTTTTTGAGCTGATTTTTTTTATGTGAGTCCGTTGAAATGTTTAAATATCACATAAAAAAATTGGTGTGCGCCATCACTAAGTTTGCACACTTTTAAAAGATAATGTGCAAACTTAGTGTGCAAACTTAGTGTGCACAGGAGCCTGCCTCTATATATATATATATATATACACGGTAGATTCAAACTTTTTTATTTTTTGAAATTTCCATATTTTTAAAGGATTGCACTAGCGACTTTCAATCCCCACCACTATTCACCCCCATTATTCGAGCTTCAATGACCTTCATCAGAGCTACAATTTGGGGTAGGAAGTGGTGGCATAGGGTGCTGCTGGCGCGGACCTTTGATATTAAGAAAATATTAGATATATGGGATTTTGTAAATTTTTTGAAAACAGTTGCTATTTTTTGTAAATTTTGTGAATTTTGATACCAATTGAAAATGCGTTACTAAAGCCGTTTATTGAAAATAAACTATTTAAGTAACTCCGAGTTGTTTTTTGAAGAAACTCTTTTCTTAAATCAAAAAGAATTAATCACAAGATGTGTTTAATAAAACAATATGTACGAGATCTTATTCAAGATTTGAATAATAAGTTTAAAGGATAGTTTAAACCAGTTTTAAACACAGCACAACCAAGACTGAGATGAGAAAATGTAGAAAGATAATGTTCACAATTTTTTACGTGGTAAAACCTCACCAATTGAGGAAACATCCACGACTCCCTCTACGGAGTAAAATGAAAAATCCACTAAAACAAATTTATGAGTTACAAACTATATAACTAACATGCAAACAACTCAGACCTATATAAGTTTAGGAATGTACCCTCTGGTGTCCTTATAACTTCTCTGCAGTTCTGATTGTAGATGTAGTTCTCTCAGTTTGTCAACTTCTTATTTGTTCCAGCACTTTACGTCGACTTATGTTCACAAGATCTTATTACCAACACTTTTCGTGTTGTAGGGTGAAAGTGTTTGTGGAGGTGCTCTCTAACACATGCATTCACACACACACACACACTTATTAAGTACAAACAGTCCTAACAAATTACAGTAAGACTATATGCTGTGATCTTTTCTTTTCTTTGGTTTGTTCCAATTCTAACAATGTCCCTTTGTACTTTTTCTCCGGAATTTCATTTGTTTCGGTCAAATTTTTCAGTTTTTCATCAAAAACTTTAATTTCACTTTCATGAGTTAAACATTGGGTAGTACACTCTTCAGAATTCAGTTTGACCATCAGGCTTAGATCTTCCAACTTTTTGGTAAGATCTTTCACAATTCTTTCTAGTCTAGCGCTTTTCTTGAGAGTCTTAGTGTAAAGTGTGTGAATGTCTGTAAGGTCTTCATTGTCCGAGTCACTAAGTGTGGTGTGTGAAGTGACCCTTAAGGCTTCATTATTAGAACTCACACACCCATTGACATTGACATCGTCATTATCGCTTTCCCTTTGACTCACACACCCCGAGGTAGAACATGCAACATTCTGAGTAATCAAAGCATCTAAACCAGTAATAACCACATTCGAAGTATCGGTCATAGAACTATTTGGTTCATCCTCATTAATAAACATAGGCATGCCATCATTATAAATAATCTTGGCAAAGAAAGACATGCAAGGATCAAAAACATCAGATGACTCAGGTTCCTCATTTTCAGAGTCACTTGAATCATCCCATGTTTTGCAGATGTTAGCTCTAGTGTGTTTGTTTTGAGTGTTCAAGTTAACTCTACAGTCTTGAGAAATGTGTCCCAGTTTACCACATCTATAGCATTCAGTCTTCTTAAGGTCTCTATTAGGTCTGATATGAGAGTCCTTGTGATTTTTGTCATGGTTTTTCTCATGAGGTCTGTGGCTAGAGGGAGTTGGATAATTTGACTTGCCTTGTTTATTTGCCACTTTGTTTTTTAAACTTAATGATTTTCTTGAACTGTTTTGTCATTAAGGCAATCTGATTTTTCAAACTCTCTATATCGCAGTCCTCATCAGATTCATTATTGGAATTATTAAACTCAGGCTTAATCAATTTAGAAGAGAAGCTTAGATTGGAACTAGTCTATTTCCTATGGGATTGGGTTAATTGTTTCTTAAATTCCAGTTCCATTTCCACAGTTCTTAATTTACTACTGAGTAGTTCAGGAGTGAGATTAATATCACACATTTCCTCAATAGCATATCTTTTGTTATCAAACTTCTGTGGTAATGATCTCAGAATTTTAGATAAAATTTCTTGTCTATCATAGGTTATCCCATTAGCATGCAGTTTGGTCACAATATCAGTCAGGTTCATATATAAATCATTAAATAATTCAGTCTCAGACATAATTAAGGAGTTATACTACTGGATAAGCATTTGAGTTTTAGCAGCCTTAACTCTAGTGTCTCCTTCATGAGCAGTGACGAGGGTATCCCAAGCTTCCTTAGAAGTGGTACAGGATGAGATTCTTTTGAACTCATGTTCATTTATGGACATAAATATGGCATTCTTTCCTTTGTTATTATTTCGAGAAACTTGTTTCTCTTCTTGAGTGAACTCACTTAAAGCTTTCTTAACCCTCCCATTACTTCCTTTGTTGGCTGGTTTAGTAGGAAAAGTGTAAACCATTTTCAACAATGTCCCAGACATCATCTCCCAGAGTTCCTTGAATGAAAGCAATCATCCTTACTTTCCAGTAAGCAAAATTGGTTCCATAAAAGATTGGAGGTCTGGTCAAGTTACCAAATCTTTCATTTTTCTCGTCCATATTTGATTTTCAGAAAACAATTTCAGAAACACAGGATCTCTTTAAAAGTAGTTTTACCAAGCTCTGATACCAATTGAAAATGCGTTACTAAAGCCGTTTATTGAAAATAAACTATTTAAGTAACTCCGAGTTGTTTTTTGAAGAAACTCTTTTCTTTTCTTTCTTCTTACAAAACTTTGAACCTTATTTGAACTTTCAATTAATCCCAGAATCCACGAATATCTTGCTTAGAAATCAGCCAAGATCTTAATCAATCTCAGTTTTGAAAAGATTTTCGAGATTGAAAACCTCCAAGTGAGATTCCAAACTAGGTCAAAGGTTTAGTTTTACAAGAACTAGAAACATAAAGCATTTATTGTTGATTTCAAAGTAAGAAAACGTTTTAAAGAAAATAATCAACAATATATTTCTCAAGATGAGAAATAACGAATGAAACTAAGTATAATGTAACATGAATAACTCAGATCTGAGATTTCTATGGAATCAGAAACTAGATCTAAGTAAAAGTTTAAGTTGGAAATAAGATCTAACGAACACAAGGTTACAGCAACAAAAATAACTCAACTCAAACTCTCAAACACTCAAGAACACTCAGGGTAGTGTTTTTGGATATGGTGTTTTTGAAGAAGTGTTTGGGTTTGGTTTGAAGAGGATTTGGACGAATGAAGTTAGGGTTTCTAACTTTCTTTCTCTCTTCTCTCTCTACTCTCTCTTCTCTCTTTACTCAGGAAAGTTGAAATGGCAAAAGTCTTCGAAGTCTGAGAGAAGGGTCCTTTTTATAGTGTAAGGAAAAGGTTCGAGATACCTGATTAAAACCAAGGGCTATGATTGAGTCAATTTGAATTGACTTGAATCCAAGGGCTCACACAAGGCGGTGGTTTAAACGAATGCTGATTGGTTTAAAGAGATACACTGAGATTCATCAAGGCAACATGCAGACCATTGATAAGAGATGATCCAAGGGCTGATAACATACGTATTTTTAACTCAGTAAAGAAACACACTTCCAACCAATCAGAAGCAGACAAGTGTTGGTCAAATAATGGATATAAAACACGCGTCAAAAGTAATTAAAATCACACCCTCATGTTTATGCCGCTTTTGGATTCTACCCAAGGTAACATTAGGCCATAATTCCCAACAAATTATATTTAGAAATTGACCCCATAAACTTTTAAATCAAGTTTTAATTAATAAAACCTTGTTTAAAAAATGTTTAAAAAATACCAAAAAATTATTAAAAAATCATAATTAGGGATTTAAACACACTCAACATATGTACACACATTATTATGCAGTATGACATGTATGAATTGAATTATACTGTGTGTGAGTGTTGGCAATAGTATCTTGATCACTACAAAATAGAGAGATGAATAGGCATAGCAATTTCTGAGGTTCTTTGGTTTCTAGGATGGACATAATTTTGTCACAATTTCCAAACTAGATGAGCACTTATACAATATAGACTCAAGCGAGTCAAAAGTATAAGGACTTCAATCTCCCCCTTTGGAAATATGAGACAAAATCTCCTTTGAGTCAACTAGGACTCGTAGGGCGACAAAAAAATAAGGAAAACTTATTCCTATAAAGATTCTATCTACCCAATTCCTAGAAATCAAAAAGTACATAACTCAACTATTTACAATTGAATACCCTATTACATCAGTTGAGAATGAATGTACAAAAAATACCTGCAATGAATCACTAAGATCAAGCTGTTTAGTATATGTAAGAGATGAATAGACTCAAATTTCTCCCCTATTTTGTCTCAAATGGACAAAGGGAAAAAAACTTGGATAAATAACAAAGTTATTACTCAGCACAAACTATACCAATAGATTTTCGTAATGAAATGAATCTATTATAATCTAGAGGTTTGGTAAACATATCTGCGAGTTGTAGATCAGTAGGAAGGTAATTAATTTCTAATTCCTTAGATTCAACCAACTCGCGTATAAAATGATGTCTTATTTTTATATGCTTTGTTCGCGAGTGTTGAACAGGGTTTTTAGAAATATTAATCGCACTTTGATTATCACAATAGAGGTGCAATTGGTTTCCTTGAATACCATAATCACTTAGCATTTGTTTAAGCCACAATAATTGAGCACAACAGCTACCAGCGGCTATGTATTCAGATTCAACTGTTGAGAGTGACGTGCAGTTTTGTTTTTTACTACTCCATCCTACCAAGTTATTACCAATATAATAACATGCTCCTGAAGTGCTTTTACTATCATCAATACACCCAGCCCAGTCAGCATCAGTGTACCCAATAATAGTGCTTGGTGTGTCATTAGTGTACCAAAGTCCTAGATTCAGAGTGCCTTTAACATATTTAATTATTCGTTTAACAGAATTCAAATGGCTCTCTTTAGGGTTGTTTTGATAACGAGCACATACACACACAACATACATGATATCAGGACACGAGGCGGTAAGATATAGTAATGTTCCTATCATACTACGATATAGAGTAGGATCTACGGAATTTCCATTTTCATCTTTAGACAATTTTACCGTAGTACTCATAGGCGTTTTAGCATCTTTAGCACTCTCGAGGCCAAATTTCTTAACGATCTCTAAAGCGTACTTAGATTGCGAAACAAATGATCCTTATGGATTTTGTTTGACTTGGAGACCTATGAAGAACTGCAACTCCCCCATAAGGGACATCTGAAATTCCTTACTCATAATTTCAGAAAAGGATTTTACTTCTGAGGGAAAAGTTGATCCAAATATAATATCGTCCACATAAACTTGAGCAATAGTGATGTGTTTGTCAAAATGTTTGACAAAGAGAGTTTGGTCATTTCCACCTCTTTTGAAACCTTTATCCAAAAGAAAACTGGAAAGATGCTCATACCAAGCTCTGGGAGCTTGTTTAAGGCCATACAAAGCCTTTTTCAGACGAAATACATGATTTGGATAATTAGGGTCAATGAACCCTTTAGGTTGTTCTACATAGGTTTCCTCAGCCAGTATTCCATTAAGGAACGCAGATTTGACATCCATTTGGTATAATGTAAAATGCATGTGGCAAGCTATAGCAAAAAGCAGACGAACTGATTCTAAACGAGTAACAAGGGCAAAGGTCTCGCTAAAATCAGTTCCTTCTATTTGAGAGTATCCTTGAGCAACTAATCTAGCTTTATTTCTAAGTATTATCCCATTTTCATCAGTTTTATTTTTGAAGATCCAATGAGTACCAACAACCTTTTTGTGATCAGGACGTGGAACAAGATACGATACATCATGAATTACAAATTGTAAAAGTTCATCCTGCATAGCAGAAATCCAGTGAGAGTCATTCAATGCCTTATTTACATTCTTTGGTTCCACTAGGGAAACAAAACATGCATAATGTGCATAATTTCTAAGTTGGGATCTTGTACGCACTGGCTCACTAGGGTTACCAACTACGTTGTTTATGGGATGATCTTTAGAAACCCAGTTAGGTACTTCAGGTGTCTCAATAGGTAATGAATTATTTATTTCAGAGGAGTCATTTTCTAAAATATTTGTAGACTCTTCCTCAATAGGTGATTCACTAGGCTTGCTTTCTACAGTAGTGTCACTAACAATTACATTTATGGATTCCATTAAGGTTTTAGTGCGAAGATTATATACACAATAAGCTCTACTGTTAGGCGAGTATCCTAGAAATATGGCTTTATCTCCCCGGCTCTCAAATTTGGATAAGTGTTCCCTATCTTTGCAAACATAACAGGTACTGCCAAAGGTTCTAAGATATTTGAGATTAGGCTTTTTATTGTACCAAAGTTCGTAAGGGGTTTGTTTGGAATTCTTTCTAAGATAGACCCTATTAATGATGTGACACGCAGTACGAATAGATTCTACCCAAAAATATTTAGGTAAATTCTTGGCATGTAACATGACACGTGCCATCTCTTGCAAGGTACGATTCTTTCTCTCGGCGATTCCATTTTGTTGAGGAGTCTTAGGAGCGCTGAACTCGTGTTTGTAACCATTATAGTCACATTATTCTATAATACCAGTGTCTTTGAATTCACCACCTCTATCATTACGGATTCTATTTACTTGAGTGTCCTTTTCATATTTAATCCTAAGAAGAATTTTTAGGAAGGTTTGGAAAGTGTCAGACTTTTGTTTTAAAAAGGCAACCCAAGTAAATCTGGTGAAGTCATCAACCATAACTAAGATGTAACTGTGTCCACAAAGGCTAACAGTTTGGGAGGGACCCATTAACTCCATATGGACGAGTTCTAAGGGATTAGAGGTAAGAATATCCTTAACTTTCTTATGAGGTGCCTTAACAATTTTACCTTCCTGACAGGAACCACAAACAATATTATGAATGGGTTTAATTTTTGGAATTCCTCTTACTATGTCTTGAGAAGACAATTTACTAAGATTATCGTAATTTATGTGACCCATTCTGTTATGCCATATCTCGTTGTCATCCATTCTGGCAACATTACAAATTTTAAAATTGTTCTTGACAGTGTAGCAATTGTCAGGAGTTCTGAATCCAGTAATTATGCATTCACCTTTTTCATTTAAAATTTTGCAATTGTTCTTTGAAAAGGTAACAGTATGGTCTGAGTCACAAAATTTGCCAAATACTAAGTAAATTAGACTTTAGACCTTTAACTAGAAGAACATCTTTAAGAATAGGAAGCCCATCTTCTTGGATAGTTCCTTTGCCTATGATTTGAGATGAAACTCCATCACCAAAAATGACTTTACCACCAGCAAATCTGGTTTTGTTTAAAAGTTTAGATTCATCTCCAGTCATATTCGTAGAACATCCAGAGTCTAAATACCAACCAGATGATGTGTGTTCAGCTTTTAAAGCAGTAACAACAATATTACACTTCATCTGAGGTAATAGATCGTCTTTTCTAACCCAAATTGCTCTAGTTTTCATCTTGCGCTCATTAGCTCTCAACTGATAAAATTTGCGAGCATTAGATTTTTGCTGAAAAATCTTTTGCGCATGATTTTGAATTTTGTGAAAGGATTGAGCATTTGGTTTAGGAAAGTGCTTAGGATTCCTTCTAGGAAATGTTCTTTTAGGTTTGGTCTTTCTCTTTCTATAGTTAGAGTTTTTATCTGGCTGTCTAGGAAGTATGTAATTATTTCGACTCCTCCTAGAATAGTTAAAGTTCTTGTAGGTATGAGGATTATAGACTGGATTGAGTAGTCTCCTAGCATAGCAACCATCAAAAGAGTGACCATATATGTCACAGTAGGAGCAATAAAGATTGCTGAGGATGGGGGTCTCCTTAAAAAAGTATCTAAACAAAGGTTTGGAAAAGTTTTGAGGCTGAACTTTATTCCTAGGGAGTACAGGTTTGAATGTAGGTTCACTCTTTCTGATAAAGGGACAGACGTATTTAGCCTTAGGTGAACTTTCATGCTTAGAGCAACTTGATTCCCCAATGTTAAAGTTTTGATGTTTCAAATCAAACTCAATTTTTAGGGAATGAAAATCTGGGCATGTTTCAATAGGTCTTTTGCCTCCTGACACAAATTTGATAGGTTCAAAATATTTAGTTTGTGTCTTCAAATTGGGGCAAAACCCTATACCAGTTCGATCATTAGAATTGGTTTTAGATTCAGCAACAAATTCATCAAAACAGTTAGAATTATTTTCAAATTTTGTAAATTTTTTTAAAACAGTTGCTGTTTTTTGTAAATTTTGATACCAATTAAAAATGCGTTACTAAAGCCTTTTATTGAAAATAAACTACTTAAATAACTCCGAGTTGTTTTTTGAAGAAACTCTTTTCTTAAATAAAAAAGAATTAATCACAAGATGTGTTTAATAAAACAATATGTACGAGATCTTATTCAAGATTTGAATAACAAGTTTAAAGGATAGTTTAAACCAGTTTTAAACACAGCACAACCAAGACTGAGATGAGAAAATGTAGAAATATAATGTTCACAATTTTTTACGTGGTAAAACCTCACCAATTGAGGAAACATCCACGACTCCCTCTACGGAGTAAAATGAAAAATCCACTAAAACAAATTTATGAGTTACAAACTATATAACTAACATGCAAACAACTCAGACCTATATAAGTTTAGGAATGTACCCTCTGGTGTCCTTATAACTTCTCTGCAGTTCTGATTGTAGATGTAGTTCTCTCAGTTTGTCAACTTCTTATTTGTTCCAGCACTTTACGTCGACTTATGTTCACAAGATCTTATTACCAACACTTTTCGTGTTGTAGAGTGAAAGTGTTTGTGGAGGTGCTCTCTAACACATGCATTCACACACACACACACACTTATTAAGTACAAACAGTCCTAACAAATTACAGTAAGACTATATGCTGTGATCTTTTCTTTTCTTTGGTTTGTTCCAATTCTAACAATGTCCCTTTGTACTTTTTCTCCGGAATTTCATTTGTTTCAGTCAAATTTTTCAGTTTTTCATCAAAAACTTTAATTTCACTTTCATGAGTTAAACATTGGGTAGTATACTCTTCAGTATTCAGTTTGACCATCAGGCTTAAATCTTCCAACTTTTTGGTAAGACCTTTCACAATTCTTTCTAGTCTAGCGCTTTTCTTGAGAGTCTTAGTGTAAAGTGTGTGAATGTCTGGAAGGTCTTCATTGTCTGAGTCACTAAGTGTGGTGTGTGAAGTGACCCTTAAGGCTTCATTATTAGAACTCACACACCCATTGACATCGTCATTATCGCTTTCCCTTTGACTCACACACCCCGAGGTAGAACATGCAACATTCTGAGTAATCAAAGCATCTAAACCAGTAATAACCACATTCGAAGTATCGGTCATAGAACTATTTGGTTCATCCTCATTAATAAACATAAGCATGTCATCATTATAAATAATCTTGGCAAAGAAAGACATGCAAGGATCAAAAACATCAGATGACTCAGGTTCCTCATTTTCAGAGTCACTTGAATCATCCCATGTTTTGCAGATGTTAGATCTAGTGTGTTTGTTTTGAGTGTTCAAGTTAACTCTACAGTCTTGAGAAATGTGTCCCATTTTACCACATCTATAGCATTCAGTCTTCTTAAGGTCTCTATTAGGTCTGATATGAGAGTCCTTGTGATTTTTGTCATGGTTTTTCTCATAAGGTCTGTGACTAGAGGGAGTTGGATAATTTGACTTGCCTTGTTTATTTGCCACTTTGTTTCTAAACTTAATGATTTTCTTGAACTGTTTTGTCATTAAGGCAATCTGATTTTTCAAACTCTCTATATCGCAGTCCTCATCAGATTCATTATTGGAATTATTAAACTCAGGCTTAATCAATTTAGAAGAGAAGCTTAGATTGGAACTAGTCTATTTCCTATGGGATTGGGTTAATTGTTTCTTAAATTCCAGTTCCATTTCCACAGTTCTTAATTTACTACTGAGTAGTTCAGGAGTGAGATTAATATCACACATTTCCTCAATAGCATATCTTTTGTTATCAAACTTCTGTGGTAATGATCTCATAATTTTAGATACAATTTCTTATCTATCATAGGTTATCCCATTAGCATGCAGTTTGGTCACAATATCAGTCAGGTTCATATAGAAATCATCAAATAATTCAGTCTCAGACATAATTAAGGAGTTATACTACTGGATAAGCATTTGAGTTTTAGCAGCCTTAACTCTAGTGTCTCCTTCATGAGCAGTGACGAGGGTGTCCCAAGCTTCCTTAGAAGTGGTACATGATGAGATTCTTTTGAACTCATGTTCATTTATGGACATAAATATGGCATTCTTTCCTTTGTTATTATTTCGAGAAACTTGTTTCTCTTTTTGAGTGAACTCACTTAAAGCTTTCTTAACCCTCCCATTACTTCCTTTGTTGGCTGGTTTAGTAGGAAAAGTGTAAACCATTTTCAACAATGTCCCAGACATCATCTCCCAGAGTTCCTTGAATGAAAGCAATCATCCTTACTTTCCAGTAAGCAAAATTGGTTCCATAAAAGATTGGAGGTCTGGTCAAGTTACCAAATCTTTCATTTTTCTCGTCCATATTTGATTTTCAGAAAACAATTTCAGAAACACAGGATCTCTTTAAAAGTAGTTTTACCAAGCTCTGATACCAATTGAAAATGCGTTACTAAAGCCGTTTATTGAAAATAAACTATTTAAGTAACTCCGAGTTGTTTTTTGAAGAAACTCTTTTCTTTTCTTTCTTCTTACAAAACTTTGAACCTTATTTGACCTTTCAATTAATCCCAGAATCCACGAATATCTTGCTTAGAAATCAGCCAAGATCTTAATCAATCTCAATTTTGAAAAGATTATCGAGATTGAAAACCTCCAAGTGAGATTCCAAACTAGGTCAAAGGTTTAGTTTTACAAGAACTAGAAACATAAAGCATCTATTGTTGATTTCAAAGTAAGAAAACGTTTTAAAGAAAATAATCAACAATATATTTCTCAAGATGAGAAATAACGAATGAAACTAAGTGTAATGTAACATGAATAACTCAGATCTGAGATTTCTATGGAATCAGAAACTAGATCTAAGTAAAAGTTTAAGTTGGAAACAAGATCTAACGAACACAAGGTTACAGCAACAAAAATAACTCAACTCAAACTCTCAAACACTCAAGAACACTCAGGGTAGTGTTTTTGGATATGGTGTTTTTGAAGAAGTGTTTGGGTTTGGTTTGAAGAGGATTTGGACGAATGAAGTTAGGGTTTCTAACTTTCTTTCTCTCTTCTCTCTTCTCTCTCTACTCTCTCTTCTCTCTTTACTCAGAAAAGTTGAAATGGCAAAAGTCTTCGAAGTCTGAAAGAAGGGTCCTTTTTATAGTGTGAGGAGAAGGTTCGAGATACCTGATCAAAACCAAGGGCTATGATTGAGTCAATTTGAATTGACTTGAATCCAAGGGCTCACACAAGGCGGTGGTTTAAACGAATGCTGATTGGTTTAAAGAGATACACTGGGATTCATCAAGGCAACATGCAGACCGTTGATAAGAGATGATCCAAGGGCTGATAACATACGCGCTTTTAACTCAGTAAAGAAACACACTTCCAACCAATCAGAAGCAGACAAGTGTTGGTCAAATAATGGATATAAAACGCGCGTCAAAAGGAATTAAAATCACACCCTCATGTTTATGCCGCTTTTGGATTCTACCCAAGGTAACATTAGGCCATAATTCCCAACAAATTATATTTAGAAATTGACCCCATAAACTATTAAATCAAGTTTTAATTAATAAAACCTTGTTTAAAAAATGTTTAAAAAATCCCAAAAAATTATTAAAAAATCATAATTAGGGATTTAAACACACTCAACATATGTACACACATTATTATGCAGTATGACATGTATGAATTGAATTCTACTGTGTGTGAGTGTTGGCAATAGTATCTTGATCACTACAAGATAGAGAAATGAATAGGCATAGCAATTTCTGAGGTTCTTTGGTTTCTAGGATGGACATAATTTTGTCACAATTTCCAAACTAGATGAGCACTTATACAATATAGACTCAAGTGAGTCAAAAGTATAAGGACTTCAAATGTATAGAGCATGATGTACGTTAACTAGTCCACATGTGTTGTCTGGAGGTGAACTTAGAAATTATACTCTTCCCGTGGGACTAGTCCACATTTTAAAAGTGCGGACTTGACATGTGTTGTCTGGAGGTGAACTTAGAAATTATAGGCTAATTTTAGTCCCACACGCTCTCTCTATTCTGGGCTCACCGCTAGGGGAGACGTGTCTGGTGCGCAATCTTAAAATGCTGACTGGTCCGCGCAAGAGCATCACTATGTGTGTGTGTGTATATATATATATATATATATATATATATATATATATATATATATATATATATATATATATATATATATATATATATATATATATACTGTGTTATAACACAGGTGAAAATGTTATAGATATAAACATAACCCAACCTTATTCACCATAAATCGAAGCTCCGGTAGATCCAGACCCTATTTATCTAATATTCTCTTATTTTCTTAGGTCCGCGCCAGCGCACCCCATGTCACTCCAAATCAGAGCTCTGATGAAGGGTGTTGGAGCTCCGACAATGGGGGTGGGAATTGAATGCCGCTAGCGCAGACCGTTAAAAATAAGATAATATCGGGAAGAAGAGGTTTGGGTCCACCATATATATATATATATATATTGTGTTATAACATATTAAATGTTACTGTTTGTGAAAATGTTACAGATATAAATCTAACCCAATGCCAACCCTACTCACCCCAAATCGGAGCTCCAGTGGATCCAAACCCCATTTAACCAATATTCTCTTATTTTCTATGCTCCGTGCCAGCGGCTCCCCATGTCACCCCTACCCACTCCAAATCGAAGCTCTAATAAAGGGTGTTAGATAGCGTGGCCCTTTTAAAATAAGATAATTTCAAAAAAAAAAGTTTGGATCCACTGTGTGTGTGTGTGTCTATATATATATATATATATATGTATATATATATATTGCGTAATATTAACACAGTAAATGTTACTATTTGTGAAAATATTACAGATATAAACCTGTTTCTCTTTTTGGTGCATATAGTAAAGTTTGTTATCTGTGAAATTTTTTTCTTTGAAATTATATAGGCTTCATGGATCTTGTTTACTAGATCTCGTCGAGCAGATTTCAAACATAGTAATTTTGTGAAAAACGGATATGTCAATTAAAAGTTATGATCATTTGAAGATTAAATAAAAAAGTCCAACCACTTAGTCCATCTCCAATCTTTGTTTCTATTCGTCAGTTTTGCATCCTTAGAAATAGAGAAAGTTAAAAGACAACTCCAATAAGGGTTTCTATAGAAGGATGAATATGATGTGGATAGTGAGTCACATGGAAATTTCAATCACCATTTCTACATGTAGAAATCCTAAAACAGTTATTCTATATGAGGTAGAACAAATATGGAAACCCACGTTGCTTATTTATAGGCACTTCATCTTTACAAAGCTAACACATCACTAAGAGGGAACTAACTGTTGGAGATAAATTGGTCCACAATTTCTAAAAATCTGCTAACAGGATATAGAAGGGTTTTTAACCGTCAAATAAGAACAACTTTTGGAAATAGAACATTGGAGAAGGCCTTATGTAACTTCCTCAAGGGAGTTGCGGATGGTTGGATTTAGAATGGTAAAATTGTGAAAAAAAGTTTCAAAAAATTAGGGGTAGGACCTATATGTAAGGGAGAAACATGGTGGGACTAGAATGTGTAAAAAAAGGTCTAATAGGATCTAAATGCGAATGCCCCAAAATATAGTTTTTTTTTTGTAAACTTCAAGGTATACCTCTAATTATTTACAAAACAGATGGTGTAAAGTTGTAATTACTTAAAAATTTTAACCTAAAAACAAAACACACGGCTCATCTCATTTCTCATTCTCATCCATTTTCTTATTTCCTAAACAGATTTCCCCTCCCCCCGACCTACGCCTCCCTCTCTCTCCCAGCCCAGCAGCGGCTCCCTCCCAGCCCAACGCCTATCAGGCTGTCCAGCCTAGCTCCTGTCTGTCCGTCCAGCCTCCCTCTCGACTCCACCTCCTCCATTTCAAGTATTTTTTGTAGCCAAATTTTATGCATGTGTAGTGTAGTTTAATTTTTTATGTAGCCTAATTTTATGTATGTGTAGTTTAATTTATTTATGTAGACTAATTTTATGTATGTGTAGTTTAATTTTTTGTATGTGGAGAAATTTCAAGTTGTAGCCTATTTTCAAGTTGTAACCTAATTTTATGTAAACAATCTCTTTGTATTTGTAATTTCTGGTAATGAATTGATGAATTGATATGAAATTTTGGCATATTCAGTATTTATGTTTTATCGGATGTTGATTTTTATGAGTTGATTTTTTATTAATGTCGTTAAAAAAAATTTGAATCGATTTGATCCCGGTTGAACTAAAATCTTGGATCCGCCACTGTGATCACTGGTTGGGATTATTGGGTAAGGAATCGGTAGCTTCCCATTCAGGGAGTCTCATTATTCTTAACTAAGGGATCTTAAGTATTTTGTCCTGTTTATAATGATTTATTTGTCACCACTTCCATATTTTTATTTTTTTAATTATTGGTCCTATATGAGATAAGTGTCATTGTCTACAAAAAGAATGATAGGTGGTTAAAGGCAAGTTATATACGATTTTGAGTGGTTATGAGACTTTTTACAATTCTAAAAACACATGGGAGTGAAGCCTAAATATATTTTTGTAGATGGGACTAAAGCCAAAAAAACTTACTTAACTAAATGGTTGGTTTAAATATCTTTTGTATTTGAGAAGTGTCTCCCTATGAATTTTCTGCAGAAGTATATGACAAGCTATAATATACATCATCTAATAATAGAAAGTGAAATATGTCCAAAAATATGGTTTACCACTTATGGAAGCACACCTTGATATTCCTCCACATAAACTATTACTTGCCATCTCTTGTCTTTCCTCAACAATTATATAATTTGACACTTTGATATAGCTCGGTCCGATTGTTAGCATGGTATTGTTGAGAAGGATTCAAACACATATGGGTAGAGGAGAAATACTTGGAAAATGAAATTAAGATTAAATATGTAGTTTTGTAACTTCTACATGCAGAAAAAATAAAAATAAAAAACAGTTTAATCACCAATACATGTCCATATGCTAACGTACAGAACGAAATACTTGAAAAATTAAAGACTAAAGATAAATTAAGCCTTCCCATTGCCTGCGATTACCCTTGCCCTTGTCATTGGCCCCTTGCTCTCGGCTTTGCCAATGCCCACAGCGTCGCCCACGGCCTGACCCTCGCGTGCGTCGCCTCTAATGGAACCAAAATTGTGAGCGTAATAAGCATCGTTAAAGGATCGAATTCGTCTACAAAATTCCTTGAGGCGCAGAAGGAAGTCGTGATGTTCATTGGTACACTCGTGATACTTTTCTACATCAACAGGACTGCAAAGCCCCATGTCGATTTGCTCCTCATACTAAATTTGAAGTTCAATCAAAATGCGATACTTTTCCTCCGCTAATCGATCCAAAAAGTCATTGAACTTGATTGATTTCAGTATGAATCTCACATTCAATAAAAGTTGGTAGGGTATTATAATTGTAAACATATAGAAGTATCACCATCTCATTTGGAACCCTAATACCACAAGAACCCAACCCCAATCGGTATCAAATTAAAGAACCACACAATTTCATCCCGATATCCATATTCAAAAGATCTCTCTCTCTCTCTCTCTCTCTCTCTCTCTCTCTATATATATATATATATATATATATATATATATATATATATATATATATATAATACTCACAACTTTCGTTCATTTCGATCATCATCATCATCATCATCATCATCCGGTGGATTAGGATTAGGATTAAGAACTGGAGGGTTGACCGGCCTCTTTCGACCTCGTTTACCGAGAATCCTTTTTTCTTTGGATCCATTCTTCTTCGTCTTTGCCATGAGATCAGTTTTCGCAGTCGCAAAGGATTTCTTGAATGGGAAAAATGAAACAATGAGGTTGGGCAATAGGGATTAGAGTATTCGCCAAGAAAACGAAAGGGCTAATGTTACTTGACCCCCAGAACTGAATGGCTATATCCTTTAGTAGTGTTTTTTTAGGTTTTTGGGATTTTGTCCCATTTACAAAGATGTATTTACACTCCACTCTCATGTATTTTTAGAAGGGCCTTTTACGGTCTAGTCCTTGGAATAACAATTTTGGACAAAAAAACCAGGCTCAATAAATTTTAAACGATTAGGTCCAACCTATAAATAGCCCGAAATTAAAACAAACACGCACTATTCAGAAATGGAAGCGCCAAAAATTCTCTTCGTTAGAAATCTCTCTTCGATAAAAAATCTAACTCTCTTCGATAAAAAATCGAACTCTCTTCAATCAAAACCCTAACTCTCTTCGATCAAACCCCAATCGTTGAAGTTCTACCGAGCATTTTACATTCTAAATAAAATTCTTCCAAACACCTCTAACAAGTATGTATACATTCTATTATAACCTGTTTGTCCTTGTGTAATTTATATTCTCATATGTATAAATTTGTAGACACATGGACTGATGAAATCACATTCTTCTTCTTCTTCTTCTTCTTCTTCATGATATGAACAAATATATTTGTTTACCTCATTTTAATTGCAAAACACACTTTTTGCATGTTAGATATTTGTATTTCATCATTGTACTTTTCCTCCTGTATACATCATTTATCGAGGATTTATCAAGGACTAGGAATATATACATGATTGGAATATGTACATATACAAGGCCTGTTTTGCGTGTACTATGTGTATTTTACGTGTACTATCAAAAAGTACACGCAAAATACACAGAGTACACGCACATTGAAATTGAATTTCTCAATTCAATATGCCTGTACTTTTATGTTTTATACGTGTACTCTATAAAATATATATTTCAAATCCATATTTGATCAATCATATGTTATTTCGGTCCGCGCCAGCGGCAGTTGAATGATATTCCATGAGTTTGTAAGAAATATTATTATTGTGTTAATATTTAGGAGTGTTTTTAGTCCGCGCCAACAGCATTTGAATGATATGTTATTAGCTTGTAATCAGTATTATTGTGTGTACTTTTTCATTTTTTGCGTGTACTTTGTTAAAAGTACACGCAAAAAATTCATAAAGTACACGGACATTGAAATTCAATTTGTTCAATCCATTATCCATGTACTAATGTGTATTATGAGTGTACTATTTTGTATTGTTGTGTTATTGTTTAGGAATCATACGATCAAACATGTTCAACTACAAAACTACTGCTTGCACGTTTGAAGATCTTAACAATACAAAACCTTTCACATTGACAGTCAATAGTACCAATGATGACGAAATTCATTTTCTCCTTCGCATCAATGATAGAGCTAAAAGGTTACTTGGTTTTTACTACTACTATGAAGACATTTACTTCACTTTTGATGTGCAACAACTTCAAGTAACTGAATCGAAAGTGAAGGATTTAGCTAAACGAATTGAGCTGTATTGCTTAAGCTGTTTTGATAATGTTGGAGCTTTTAGCATGCAACTATTGTATCACTTATTTACTGAATATGTTAGGAATAGAGAATCTTGGTTTTTGACTTTTCAAACAACCTATGTTAGGTATTACCATGAAACTGACGATATATATTATCGCGTTTAGCATATATTTTATTGAGACTTGTGATATGCCCCAAGTGTCACCTCAGCTCAGAAACTGCAACCTAGACCAAGACATTACCGAGGTTGGAAATGCCTTGGATCAATGACAATAGGCCTCGGCCCTAGCAAGGTCGGCCCTGGACGACACCACTACAAACCTCATCAAGGGGAGATTGCATGAATCATGGGGGTCAGAAGTTCGTCAGTTCACCTGGGAATGACAACCTCGGCCAGGGGTAGGACGAGTTTACAAGGAGACTTACCTCTACCAAGGTCAACCCCATCAGTGAATCGGCCAATGTTCCAAGAACATTCCAACTTAACCTTGGCCCAGGCCGACCTTAACACCTTACCTCGGCTTCACTTAAGCCGAGACCATAATGGCTCATCTCGGATTGGATGGGCAGCTAAACCTTACCAACCTCTAACTCTTCCAGGCCGAGGTCATGACCAAGCAAGGAGGCCGAGCACTTATTAACAGAGGTGTGGACAAGGACACGTGGATACAAATCAGTTATAACAAATCATTCCCCCCACGTGGAGGGAATATTTCATCATCATTCTTTACATGTGACAGGGATAAATGTCTTCATCATATTGGCTAGACCAACACACACATGCTCATTGCATGCATGGGGGGTACACTACACCCCCTGGTACTATATATACTTGTCTTCTCCTTCTTAGAAGGGGGATCCCGAAATTAGCAACCTTAGCTGAAACTCCGTCTAAACACACAGTAGAGAGAGAAAGCTTGAGAGATTGTAACTATGGCCATTAGAGCCCTCATACAGTGATACATATCATACACTTGCACAGTGGATGTAGGACTAATTGGCTGAACCAGTTATATTCTGGTGTGAATCCTCTTCTCCTCACCTCCCTCTACTATATGTGTATATACCCTTATGTTGCCATTGTTAACATTGAATTGAGCTCACAAACACCTTGAAGGGTGGTGCTATTTCCAGCATCATCATTTTGGCGCCGTTTGTGGGAACGAGAAGCTATCTCTTCCTCTTTTTCTGCTTAACCTCACCGGAGACTCTGGTGGTGAACCAGGCCTCTCCCCTAGCACGGAGCTGTTTCACCATTGGAAGAGGTTTTGTAAGGTATTAAGATCATTTACTACACAAACTCTTTTGTGCTAGCATATGGCACCAGAGGTACCACCGCCTCTTTCGTCGCCTGGGACGAGAGGACCTAGTTCCAGCCAAGCATCGCCTCAGTCCGAAATGGCAAAGATAGCCGCAGCCTTGAGGTCTTTGGCTGCAACGCAACAAGCTATGCAGGAGCAATTTCCACAACTCAGCCAAAATATGATGAGGACACCTAGAGTTTCACCGGAAATGATCACTCTGGCGGCTGTTCAGCCTCATTCTGATGCCAGGGGACCACCCCAGGCACCAATAAAGGACCAACCTGCCCCCCAGCGGAGGAGGGACGTTGCTGACCCTAGGCGCTTACGCCTGGGGAGGCAAGGCAACCCTTGCCCGAAGGATAGGTATGGCGATCTGGAGGCGGAAGAGGTCCCAGAAGAATGTTAGGAGCCGTATGAGGTTTCGAATAATACTGTATATCCTCTTCAGTAGAGCCGAGGCCGTTGCGGCCGAAGAGACCCAGGAACGAGGATCAGCTTTTGATCAATTGAGTAGAGGGTCAACCTTTGAGAGGTTGGGCCCAGTAAATGACCTAAGACAGAGATTATCAAGGTCAAGGAGTGAAGCCGGCTCGCAAAGATGGGATGAGCAATGTAATCCCCACCAAGTCCGACCTTATACAGGAAGAGGTAGAGACCAGGAAGAGGTCAACAGCCGACGCTGCGCTGTGGCTGGAGAACCCTCAGTTCATCCCTTGGAGGTGGCTGGGGATAACCTTGGCCATGTCGATGGTAGGAGACCATGGAATGACTCTATCCAACATCTTGAGACAAAGATAGGAGACCTCATTAAAAGCCAAAACCCATTGCAAAGAGGTTTTTCGGAAGGCTCCCCCTTTGTGGCAAGGATAGTGAGCTTCCCAACCCCTGCTAAGTTCAATCCACTTGTGGTGTCTCCCAAGTATGACGGTAGCACCAACCCTGTACATCACATTGAGATGTATCAGTCAGCGGTGGAAGTCTACTCGATACCTGATGAGATGAAGTGTAGGGCCTTCTCTGGGACTTTGACAGGAGAAGCACACAACTGGTTCACTTCTCTTCTGAAGAATTCAATTGAGACCTTTAAGGGCTTGGCTGAACGATTCATTCGCAACTTCTTCTTTGGGGTAAGACCTCAAAAGAAGACCACTCATTTACTGTATGTCAAGCAAGGAAAGGACGAGAGCCTAAGAGACTACATTGCCAGGTTCAACAAAGAAAAACTTGAGGTTGAAGACTACGAAGAGAATATAGCCATGACCGCCCTCATAGGAGGTCTTCAGAAAGGGAAGTTATTGTAAAAACTCGTAGAAGACCCTCCCAGGTCTATGGCCGAGCTACTGGCAACTGCGAGAAAAGTCATGAATGCCAAAGAGGCAATGGCCGCAAAGTATGAGGATGAGAACCGCGGTAGTAGCGGGAAGTCCCAAAGAAAGAAATATGGAAAGAAGAGGTCACCCGATGACAAGTTCGCTCACTATACTCCTCTAACTGTCAGCTGTGAGCATATCCTCAACGAGATCAAGAATGACAAGACTCTAAGATGGCCAGAGAAACTGAAGGCCCCTCCACATAAGAGGAACAAAAGCTTGTGGTGTGAGCTTCACCAGGACCATGGCCATGTTATAGACAGATGCTTCGCCTTGAAGGATGAGGTTGAAAAGATGTTAAAATTCAAAAAGCTGAGGAAGTATGTTGATGGCAAGGCTCCTAAAGGGGGAAGAGATGACCCTAAGAAGAGGAGAAACGACAGATGCCGTAACGATGCCCCAACTAGAAGAGATAATGATTCAGAAGGTGATGATGAAGATGATCCGGACCTTCCGCTAAAAGATGACAATACCCCGGTGAAGAGGGTTGGCATGATCTCCTTTGGTATTAACACCATTTGCGGAGGACTTACGGGAGGTGGCTCTGAAGTGGCTGACAGGAAAGCTCATGTGGCAGAGGCTAAGTCAGTGGCCAAACTTGAAGTTGTAAATCTAACGTCTTCCGATACAGCGTAGAAGAGAAAGAAGGTGGACATGGACACCCTTATAGTTGGGTTCTCCCGACTCGAATTCAAAGGTATCTTAGCCCCGCATGATGACCCTTTGGTAATAACAAGGGTGCATGAATGCGAGGTGCAGAGGATCCTTGTGGATGGGGGGAGTTCAGCAGACGTAATATTTTGGCCTTGCTTCAAGATCCTAGGCCTCAACAGAGCAAGGTTGGTACCCTATCATCATCCTTTAATGGGCTTCAGCGGTGAAAAGGTCCACCCATTGGGCATGTATGAATTGGACGTACGGATGGGTGATGAGTGGCCTAAGAGGTTGACCCAAAAGATAAATTTTTTCATGATGGAAGAAAACGTCTTCTCGGCCTATAACCTCATCATAGGAAGAGTGGCCCTTAAGGAGTTCGAAGTCGTGCCATCAACGGTTCACCAAATGCTAAAATTATCGACCCCCTATGGGGTAGGGGAAGTGCAAGGTGACCAGACCATATCACGAGAATGTTACTTCAACTCGGTCGAAGAGAGAGAGGCCCATAAGAGGGAAACCACCACTTATAGCATTGATACACTTGACCTAAGAGATGAAACAAAGTTGAAGAAGGGAGAGGTCGCGGAAGAGGTAGAATCCATCGTCCTCAATGAAGATGAATCGTAAAAAACCATCCAGGTCGGCAAAGCCTTAAAAGCAGAAATCAAGGAAGAGTTGATGAAATTCCTCAGGAAGAGGCAGAGTGTCTTCGCTTGGAGTCACGCGAACATGCCCATCATCAACCCTAAGGTTATGAGTCACAAGCTCAACGTGACCAAAGATGCCAGGCCTATCAAACAAAGACGAAGAGTTTACTCCAGGGAGAAGTACGACGTCATCCGAGAAGAAGTCAAAAAATTGGAAGAGGCTGAGTTTATTAGAAAAGTCATATATACGGAGTGGCTATCAAATGCAGTCATCATGCCCAAGGCCAATGGAAAGTGGAGAATGTGCGTTGATTTCACTGACCTGAACAAGTCTTGCCCAAAAGACAGCTACCCCTTACCCAGGATAGATCAGATGGTAGATGCTACTGTAGGGCACGAGCTCATGAGCTTTATGAACGCGTATTTAGGCTACAATCAGATCTTCATGGACGCGGAAGACTCGGAGAAGACAACCTTCATTACCGACAAAGGGACGTACTATTACAAAGTGATGCCCTTCGATCTGAAAAATGAGGGGGCAACATACCAACGTCTTGTTAATAAGATGTTCGAAGATAAAATAGGTAAGACTATGGAGGTGTATGTAGATGATATGCTAACGAAGAGCTTGAAGGCCTGCACTCATGTGGCAGATCTTGAAAAGACCTTCGATACTATGGACTTGTACGGAATGAAACTCAACCCCACAAAGTGTGTCTTCGGGGTAGGAGCTGGGAAGTTTCTTGGATTTATCGTCAATCAAAGAGGAATCGAAGCAAACCCTGAGAAAATCAAGGCTTTGCTTGATATGAAGACACCGAGGAGTATCAAGGATGTCCAAAGACTCACGGGGAGAGTGGCCGCACTCAACAGGTTTGTTTCCAGAGCAACGGATAAGTGTCTTCCATTCTTCAAAGTGCTTAGAAAGGCCTTCTAGTGGGACGAAGAGTGTAAAGAGACTTTTAACCAACTCAAGTCCTACCTTGGGTCTCCCTTGTTGTTATCTCGGCCCATTGTAGGAGACAAATTGTACGTGTATCTAGCAGTCTCTGAATCGGCTATCAGTGTAGCCATAGTGTGGGAAGAAGTTGGAATCCAAAGGCCTGTGTATTTCAACAGTAAAGCGCTTCAAGGGTCTGAACAAAATTACCCTCGTATGGAAAAGTTAGCTTATGCCTTGATACATGCCTCAAGGAAGATGAAGCCTTACTTCCAAGCCCATTCCATGGTCGTCCTCACCGATTCCCCACTAAGACAGGTTCTATATAAACCTGAGAAGTCTAGAAGATTGATGACCTGGGCTATTGAGTTGGGGGAGTATGACCTTACCTACCAACCTAGGGCAGCCATCAAAGGGCAGGCCCTCGCAGACTTTGTTGCTGAGTTCACATGGGAAGAGGCTGAGGAAAAAAATGACCAAGTGGGTGCTGAAGGGTCAAACAACAATGTCTTCTGAGAACAGGAAGAGGTCGCACCAAACGTCTTCCGAAACCAGGAAGAGGTCGTATCCAAAAAGATCATAAGCGGAGTAGCGGATAACGAGAAGGATCGATACCTCTTCAGGGAAGGAATCGTGTCAGAAGGGGCCTTCTCATCGGATACAGACATTTGGAATCTCTTTGTTGATGGTTCTTCCTGCGACAGTGGAAGCGGTGCGGGGATGATACTTTCAGCTCCAGACAGTGCCAACATTGAATACGCTCTGAGATTCAACTTCAAGGCATCTAACAACGAGTCAGAATATGAGGCCATGATAGCAGGCCTCTCATTGGCAAAGACTCTAGGTGTAAGATGACTCCTACTTCATAGAGATTCAAGGTTAGTTGTCAATCAAGTATTGGGAGTCTACGAGGCCAAAGATGAAAGAATGGCTAAGTATCTGAAGAGGGTGAGAATGATGTTAGAATATTTCGAAGAGACAAAACTAAAGAGAGTACCTCGATAAAATAATAGCCACGCAGATGCATTGGCAAGGTTGGCCTCGACGACGAAGACAGACATCAGAAGGATAGTTCTGGTCGAGCTCTTTGCAAAGGCGACCATTGAGGAAGAAGAGGTATCCAACCCTTGTCTCAATTTGAACCTAAGGGACTCATGGATGGACCACCTCATCAGATACATCAAAGAGGGAGAGCTACCGGAGTCCAAGTTAGAGAGGAGGAAGTTAAGATATAGGGCTGCCAAGTTCTCCGTAATAGGAGACTACTATATAAGAAGGGATTTATGTTGCCTCTCCTCAGGTGTGTACATCCCATCGAAGTTCCCCGCGTCTTACAGGAAGTTCATGAGGGTTCTTTCTCCAGTCACATAGGGGGAAGACCCTTGGCCAAGAGGATTATTACACATGGATATTGGAGCCAACCTTGGCCAAAGATGCTGTAGCTTACGTAAAGAGGTGCGATAAATGTCAGAGATTATCCACTATTCCTCATCAACCTCATCAACCTATGACGTCAATCACCTCTCCATGGCCATTTGCAGTATGGGGAATTAACTTAGTAGGAGCCCTACCAAGAGCTGCCAATAATTACCGATTTCTAATAGTTGCCATTAACTACTTCTCAAAGTGGGTGGAGGCAGAGCCAATGATAACGATCACAGAACAGAAGACCTTCCAATTTATTTGGAAGAACATCATATGCAGACATGCCCTCCCAAACACACTCATCTCGGATAATGGAACCCAGTTCAAGAACTTCTTTTAAGAAAAGTATTGCGAAAGAGTGGGGTTAAAGCAGTTCTTCTCATCTCCTGGCCGACCTCAAGTAAATGGTCAGACGGAAGTTATAAACAGGACAATCCTCGATGGAATCAAGAAGAGGTTAGAAGAAGCAAAGCGAAGATGGACTGAAGAGGTCTACGCTGTGTTATGGGCCTACAGAACAATGACAAGGACACTAACAGGAGAAACCCCGTTCATGCTAGCACATGGCTCAGAGGCCGTCATACCACCAAAAGTGGGGCTTCCAACTCATAGGGTTCAGACCTATAACCCTGATAAAAATGGGTAAGAGATGAGACTAGACCTAGATTTGATTCAAGAGAGAAGGGAAGACGCAGATATCAGACAAGCAGCTTACCAACAGAGAGCAGCAAAATTCTACAATCAGAGGGTGAAGTCAAGACCCATCATCGTGGGAGACTTAGTACTGAAGAAGACCTTACAGAAAACAAACAAGCTCCACCCAAACTGGCATGGTCCCTACAAAGTGACAGAAGAGGTTATGCCTGGGACCTATAGGCTAGAAAACAGTGAAGGGTAACATTTCTCTAACCCCTGGAATGCCGATCACCTAAAGAAGTATTACATATGATGTTGCAAAAAGTTATGTAAATTTACCATCTTATGAAGAGGTTATTAATAAAATATCAGTTTCCATGTTTATTCTTGCTTAAAGTGATGACCTCAAACCCTTATAACATCATTAAGTGGTGACAAGGTCTGAGGTCAGACACCATACTTGGATGACCTCAGACCCATAACATCATTAATTTGGTGAAATTAATTATGAGGATAACATCTTAGTTAATGACCTCAGACCTTTATAACATCATTAAGTGGTGACAAGGTCTGAGGTCAGACACCATACTTGGATGACCTCAGACCCATAACATCATTAATTTGGTGAAATTAATTATGAGGATAACATCTTAGTTGATGACCTCAGACCCTTATAACATCATTAAGTCGTGACAAGGTCTGAGGTCAGACACCATACTTGGATGACCTCAAACCCATAACATCATTAATTTGGTGAAATTAATTATGAGGATAACATCTTAGTTGATGACCTCAGACCCTTATAACATCATTAAGTGGTGACAAGGTCTGAGGTCAGACACCATACTTGGATGACCTCAGACCCTTAAGATCATTAATTTGGTGAAATTAATTATGAGGATAACATCTTATTTGATGACCTCAGAACCCTATAACATCATTAAGTGGTGACAAGGTCTGAGGTCAGACACCATACTTGGATGACCTCAGACCCTTATAACATAAGTAAGTGGTGATAAGGTCCGAGGTCAGACACCATACTTGGATGACCTCAGACCCATAACATCATTAATTTGGTGAAATTAATTATGAGGATAACATATTAGTTTATGACCTCAGACCCTTACAACAACATTAAGTGGTGACAAGGTCTGAGGTCAGACACCATACTTGGATGACCTCAGACCCATAACATCATTAATTTGGTGAAATTAATTATGAGGATAACATCTTAGTTGATGACCTCAGACCCTTATAACATCATTAAATGGTGACAAGGTATGAGGTCATACACCATACTTGGATGACCTCAGACCCATAACATCATTAATTTGGTGAAATTAATTATGAGGATAACATCTTAGCTGATGACCTCAGACCCTTATAACATCATTAAGTGGTGACAAGGTCTGAGGTCAGACACCATACTTGGATGACCTCAGACCCTTAACATCATTAATTTGGTGAAATTAATTATGATGATAACATCTTAGTTGATGACCTCAGACCCTTATAACATCATTAAGTGGTGACAAAGTCTGAGGTCAGACACCATACTTGGATGACCTCAGACCCATAACATCATTAATTTGGTGAAGTTAATTATGAGGATAACATCTTAGTTGATGACCTCAGACCCTTATAACATCATTAAGTGGTGACAAGGTCTGAGGTCAGACACCATACTTGGATGACCACAGACCCATAACATCATTAATTTGGTGAAATTAATTATGAGGATAACATCTTAGTTGATGACCTCAGACCCTTATAACTTCATTAAATGGTGATAAGGTCTGAGGTCAGACACCATACTTGGATGACCTCATACCCATAACATCATTAATTTGATGAAATTAATTATGAGGATAACATCTTAGTTGATGACCTCAGACCCTTATAACATCATTAAGTGGTGACAAGGTCTGAGGTCAGACACCATACTTGGATGACCTCAAACCCTTAACATCATTAATTTGGTGAAATTAATTATGAGGATAACATCTTAGTTGATGACCTCAGACCCTTATAACATCATTAAGTGGTGACAAGGTCTGAGGTCAGACACCATACTCGGATGACCTCAGACCCATAACATCATTAATTTGGTGAAGTTAATTATGAGGTTAACATCTTAGCTGATGACCTCAGACCCTTATAACATCATTAAGTGGTGACAAGATCTGAGGTCAGACAACATACTTAGATGACCTCAGACCCTTATAACATCATTAAGTGGTGACAAGGTCTGAGGTCATACACCATACTTGGATGACCTCAGACCCATAACATCATTAATTTGGTGAAATCAAGTATGAGGATAACATCTTAGTTGATGACCTCAGACCCTTATAACATCATTAAGTGGTGACAAGGTCTGAGGTCAAACACCATACTTGGATGACCTCAGACCCATAACATCATTAATTTGGTGAAATTAATTATGAGGATAACATCTTAGTTGATGACCTCAAACCCTTATAACATCATTAAGTGGTGACAAGGTCTGAGGTCAGACACCATACTAGGATGACCTCAGACCCACAACATTATTAATTTGGTGAAGTTAATTATGAGGACAACATCTTAGTTGATGACCTCAGACCCTTATAACATCAATAAGTGGTGACAAGGTCTGAGGTCAGACACCATACTTGGATGACCTCAGACCCTTAACATCATTAATTTAGTGAAATTAATTATGAGGATAACATCTTATTTGATGACCTCAGAACCCTATAATATCATTAAGTGGTGACAAGGTCTGAGGTCAGACACCATACTTGGATGACCTCAGACCCTTATAACATCAGTAAATGGTGACAAGGTCTGAGGTCAGACACCATACTTGGATGACCTCAGACCCATAACATCATTAATTTGGTGAAATTAATAATGAGGATAACATCTTAGTTGATGACCTCAGACCCTTATAACATCATTAAGTGGTGACAAGGTCTGAGGTCAGACACCATACTTGGATGACCTCAGACCCATAACATCATTAATTTGGTGAAATTAATTATGAGGAAAAGATCTTAGTTGATGACCTCAGACCCTTTTAACATCATTAAGTGGTGACAAGGTCTGAGGTTGGACACCATACTTGGATGACCTCAAACCGTTAACATCATTAATTTGGTGAAATTAATTATTAGGATAAAATCTTATTTGATGACCTCAGAACCCTATAACATCATTAAGTGGGGACAAGGTCTCAAGTCAGACACCATACTTGGATGACCTCAGACCCTTATAACATCAGTAAGTGGTGACAAGGTCCGAGGTCAGACACCATACTTGGATGACCTCAGACCCATAACATCATTAATTTGGTGAAATTAATTATGAGGATAACATCTTAGTTGATGACCTCAGACCCTTATAACATCCTTAAGTGGTGACAAGGTCTGAGGTTAGACACCATACTTGGATGACCTCAGACCCATAACATCATTAAGTTGAAGAAATTAATTATGAGGATAACATCTTAGTTGATGACCTCAGACCCTTATAACATCATTAACTGGTGACAAGGTCTGAGGTCATACACCATACTTGGATGACGTCAGACCCATAACATCATTAATTTGGTGAAATTAATTATGAGGATAACATCTTAGTTGATGACCTCAGACCCTTTTAACATCATTAAGTGGTGACAAGGTCTGAGGTCAGACACCATACTTGGATGACCTCAGACCCTTAACATCATTAATTTGGTGAAATTGATTATGAGGATAACATCTTAGTTGATGACCTCAGACCCTTATAACATCCTTAAGTGGTGACAAAGTCTGAGGTCAGACACCATACTTGGATGACCTCAGACCCATAACATCATTAATTTGGTGAAGTTAATTATGAGGATAACATCTTAGTTGATGACCTCAGACCCTTATAACATCATTAAGTGGTGACAAGGTCTGAGGTCAGACACCATACTTGGATGACCTCAGACCCATAACATCATTAATTTGGTGAAATTAATTATGAGGATAACATCTTAGTTGATGACCTCAGACCCTTATAACATCATTAAATGGTGACAAGGTCTGAGGTTAGACACCATACTTGGATGACCTCAGACTCATAACATCATTAATTTGATGAAATTAATTATGAGGATAACATCTTAGTTGATGACCTCAGACCCTTATAACATCATTAAGTGGTGACAAGGTCTGAGGTCAGACACCATACTTGGATGACCTCAGACCCTTAACATCATTAATTTGGTGAAATTAATTATGAGGATAACATCTTAGTTGATGACCTCAGACCCTTATAACATCATTAAGTGGTGACAAGGTCTGAGGTCAGACACCTTACTTGGATGACCTCAGACCCATAACATCATTAATTTGGTGAAGTTAAATATGAGGATAACATCTTAGTTGATGACCTCAGACCCTTATAACATCATTAAGTGGTGACAAGGTCTGAGGTCAGACAGCATACTTGGATGACCTCAGACCCTTATAACATCAGTAAATGGTGATAAGGTCTGAGGTCAGACACCATACTTGGATGACCTCAGACCCATAACATCATTAATTTGGTGAAATTAATTATGAGGATAACATCTTAGTTGATGACCTCAGACCCTTATAACATCATTAAGTGGTGACAAGGTTTGAGGTCAGACACCATACTTGGATGACCTCAGACCCATAACATCATTAATTTGGTGAAATTAATTATGAGGATAACGTCTTAGTTGATGACCTCAGTACCTTATAACATAATTAAGTGGTGACAAGGTCTGAGGTCAGACACCATACTGGGACAACCTCAGACCCTTAACATCATTAATTTGGTGAAGTTAATTATGAGGATAACATCTTAGTTGATAACCTCAGACCCTTATAACATCATTAAGTGGTGACAAGGTCTGAGGTCAGACACCATACTTGGATGACTTCAGACCCATAACATCATTAATTTGGTGAAATTAATTATGAGGATAACATCTTAGTTGATGACCTCAGACCCTTATAACATCATTAAATGGTGACAAGGTCTGAGGTCAGACACCATACTTGGATGACCTCAGACTCATAACATCATTAATTTGATGAAATTAATTATGAGGATAATCTTAGTTGATGACCTCAGACCCTTATAACATCATTAAGTGGTGACAAGGTCTGAGGTCAGACACCATACTTGGATGACCTCAGACCCTTAACATCATTAATTTGGTGAAATTAATTAAGAGGATAACATCTTAGTTGATGAGCTCAGACCCTTATAACATGATTAAGTGGTGACAAGGTTTGAGGTCAGACACCATACTTGGATGACCTTTGACCCATAACATCATTAATTTGGTGAAGTTAAATATGAGGATGACATCTTAGTTGATGACCTCAGACCCTTATAACATCATTAAGTGGTGACAAGGTCTGAGGTCAGACAACATACTTGGATGACCTCAGACCCTTATAACATCATTAAGTGGTGACAAGGTCTGAGGTCAGACACCATACTTGGATGACCTCAGACCCATAACATCATTAATTGGGTGAAATTAATTATAAGGATAACATCTTAGTTGATGACCTCAGACCCTTATAACATCATTAAATGGTGACAAGGTCTGAGGTCAGACAACATACTTGGATGACCTCAGACTCATAACATCATTAATTTGATGAAATTAATTATGAGGATAACATCTTAGTTGATGACCTCAGACCCTTATAACATCATTAAGTGGTGACAAGGTCTGAGGTCAGACACCATACTTGGATGACCTCAGACCCTTAACATCATTAATTTGGTGAAATTAATTATGAGGATAACATCTTAGTTGATGACCTCAGACCCTTATAACATCATTAAGTGGTGACAAGGTCTGAGGTCAGACACCATACTTGGATGACCTCAGACCCATAACATCATTAATTTGGTGAAGTTAAATATGAGGATAACATCTTAGTTGATGACCTCAGACCCTTATAACATCATTAAGTGGTGACAAGGTCTGAGGTCAGACAGCATACTTGGATGACCTCAGACCCTTATAACATCATTAAGTGGTGATAAGGTCTGAGGTCAGACACCATACTTGGATGACCTCAGACCCATAACATCATTAATTTGGTGAAATTAATTATGAGGATAACATCTTAGTTGATGACCTCAGACCCTTATAACATCATTAAGTGGTGACAAGGTCTTAGGTCAGACACCATACTTGGATGACCTCAGACCCATAACATCATTAATTTGGTGAAATTAATTATGAGGATAACATCTTAGTTGATGACCTCATACCCTTATAACATCATCAAGTGGTGACAAGGTCTGAGGTCAGACACCATACTTGGATGAGCTCAGACCCATAACATCATTAATTTGGTGAAATTAATTATGAGGATAACATCTTAGTTGAGGACTTCAGACCCTTATAACATCATTAAGTGGTGATAAGGTCTGAGGTCAGACACCATACTTGGATGACCTCAGACCCTTAACATCATTAATTTGGTGAAATTAATTATGAGGATAACATCTTATTTGATGACCTCAGAACCCTATAACATCATTAATTGGTGACAAGGTCTGAGGTCAGACACCATACTTGGATGACCTCAGACCCTTATAACATCAGTAAGTGGTGACAAGGTCCGAGGTCAGACACCGTACTTGGATAACCTCAGACCCATAACATCATTAATTTGGTGAAATTAATTATGAGGATAACATCTTAGTTGATGACCTCAGACCCTTATAACATCATTAAGTGATGACAAGGTCTGAGGTCAGACACCATACTTGGATGACCTCAGACCCATAACGTCATTAATTTTGTGAAGTTAATTATGAGGATAACATCTTAGTTGATGACCTCAGACCCTTATAACATCATTAAGTGGTGACAAGGTCTGAGGTCAGACAACATACTTGGATGACCTCAGACCCTTATAACATCATTAAGTGGTGACAAGGTCTGAGGTCAGACACCATACTTGGATGACCTCAGACCCATAACATCATTAATTTGGTGAAATTAATTATGAGGATAACATCTTAGTTGATGACCTCAGACCCTTATAACATCATTAAGTGGTGACAAGGTTTGAGGTCAGACACCATACTGGGATAACCTCAGAACCTTAACATCATTAATTTGGTGAAATTAATTATGAGGATAACATCTTATTTGATGACCTCAGACCCCTATAACATCATTAAGTGGTGACAAGGTCTGAGGTCAGACACCATACTTGGATGACCTCAGACCCTTAACATCATTAATATTGATGAAATTAATTATGAGGATGACCTCTTAGCTAATGGCCTCTAAACTTATAACATCACTCTGGTGACAAGGTCTAAGGTAAGACTATTGATTTAGTTTAAAAAAACATCATTGCAACAAGACTTCAGAGCTAAAACATCACATGACAGAGGAATTCAACAAGCAAATCAACATACGAAGAAATAAAAACCCTCCTCAGAGGTTGTCATCCAATTGTGATTCAAAAATATATGCTGACAATATTCTTCAGAGATTACAACGAACGGGTTATAAAAGTACAAAAAGATTCACAAAAGAGCCTAAGGATTCGAAGGGAGAGTGCTGGTATCCTCGGCCTGATTCTCCGGGACCACGTTGGTCACCTCGGCCCCATCTTCTTTGTGGTCAGCTCCCTTTTTCTCCGTACCGTCCAGTGTGGCAGTCTCTGTAGGGGCAGGGACCTCCTCCTCAACTTCTTGAAGGGCTTGGGCAAGTTGAGGGTTAGCAAAACCCAGACCTATGAAGTCAGAGGCCTTCAAACTTCTTGCCTCCTTCTCTTTAGTAGCCGCCCATTTGATAGTAGCCTTAATACCTCTTTCGAGGTACTCAAAGCCGAAGCTCATGAATTCATCAGAGGCTTTATAATCAGCCAATATCCCCTTAGAGGCATCTTCAAAGGCTGCCTTCACTGCAGAGTCGACCTTTTGTTGGAGAACATTGTCCTTGGGCTTCAGAGCCACAGCATGGTCCTTTTTAAGCTTGGAGATCTCTTTCTCCAGCTCCTTCACCTTCTTCTCAGACCCATCAAATGCAAACTTCAGGCGGTCGACCTCTGCATTCAGAGAGTTTTGCACCTTCTCGTCCTCTTGACCCTTCTGGATGAGGGGTAACTTCCTCAGAGTCCAATTGGCGAGATGATGCATAGCAGCCAGGCCCTGGAAATCATGTGGTCGTGTATATGAGTTGAGATTCAAATAAGAGGTTACACTTTGAAGCTATACAGAAATCTGAAGTCATACTGAATAGACCTATGGAGGCCAAACTCAACCAGCAGAGGTGTGTCCATAGACCTGCAAAAATGTTTGTCAGCCTCGATCATGGCAGAGCCGATGGCATCCAACGCCCGTAGACTGTGGCCTATGATGCTGTCATTGACTTTTAGTTTCTCTATGCGAGCAGCCAATGCGTCAGCAGAGGATATTGGGATGGCAGTGTCCCCAACTTTTTTCTTCTGCCTTTGATCCTCAGGGGAATGGTCACTAGCACTTCTCTTTTTAGTGGCCTGCGCCTTCGATGTTGAGGGAGGGGGTGGAGGAGCATTCAGACCTGCCTTCTTTGCAAGCTTTATCAAACTCGGTGCTGCCATTGCCCAAAGCTCGTCTGATATTCCCTTCGGACGCTCTGTAAAATAGAAAGGTCTGAGTTAGTGGGTCAGACATGCATAAATTCAGAGGTATAACTTGGAATAAAAAACATTTACCAAGTTCTGTAAGAGGACTTCCCCCTAAACCAGTCTTAGAGAGGTAGTGGGGGGTCATCAGGTGTTCAAATTTTATGAGCAGACCATGCATCTCCTGATCCTGAAGGTCTTTGACCTTCTGAAGATTTTGTAGGCTTAGACCAGGGTCGGCCTTGGCAGACATTGTGACCTTACCCCATCTAATAGGCATTCACGGCTCTAATAGGGAAGAGGGGGCACATGGGCCAAATTCCTATGGCCCTGAGGCAAAGAAATAGCGGGGCTTCCAGTTATGATTAGAAGTCTGAGTTATTTGGAGCATCTTCTTCTCAGGTTTCTGAGCTACAAAATGGTAATAGATCGGATGGTTTTTGGCAGACGAAGGGACATAGCAACCTATAAAAACTTGGACTGGAAGGTTTGAATGATGAACAACCCACCATAGGACTATGGCCCCAATTATTACGCTCCAAGCATTGGGTGACAACTGGGAAGGGGCCAAGTTGATGTAGGCTAGTATAGACCTAATGATGGGGTGGATAGGCAAACGAAAGCCCAACTTAAACATCTTCTCGTACAAATAGATCTCATCTTCTCGACCGTGGTAGGCCCTCTCTTCCCTCAGAGGTCTCCTGAGCTTTATGGAGGGGCTGATAGAGTATAGGTATCTGAAGCAAAGAAGGTCAACCTCACTAACTGTACTCTCAATCTCGGTCGCCTCAGAGACGTCGACATCACTCTCAGCATCATCATCATCGTCATTGGCTAGCTCAACGTCGGCCAGAGCAGACGTTGGAGGGTTACTTGGGAACCTCTGAGAAAACTCAGCCCCTGTGACGGCCGACAGGGGAATGGCATCAAGTATTGGTGGAATAGCCACGCTTGGTTCAACAATCTCAACCTCTGAGGAAGAGGACGATGTGCTTGAATTTTTATGAGACGATACCCGACTGGAGACCTCTGCTTGATCAGGGACCTGATCTTGTTGATTTGAGATGTCCATGGTCTCTTGGAAAGAGTTCACAGACATAGGGTCTGATGTGGAAGACTCAGACGCAGACATTGGTGAGGGTTCAACAGGTACCTCAGCTTGGTTAGCGGGTTCTGATAGTTCAGGGTATACTACCTTCAGAGGTGGGGGAAAGATAGGTCTGAGGGGGAATTCCTCTGACCTATGAGCTTCCTGCTGCGCTCTTTCTATTTGCCTAATTTTCCCCAAAGTCTTCTCTCTGAGAGAAGGGAACTCCTCTAAGAGTTGGTAGAGGGAAAAGAGAGAAATGAGAAGGAAGGAGGGAAAATAGGGTTTAAACCCTTAATATGATTGCACGCTTCCCAAGGCCCATCATTGACTTGGGAGCACCAAAGGACGGCTGACATCACATGCTTGCCAGGCATGCCATACACTTCAGTAATGGACAAGTGTCAAATGGTCATTGGAACAAGAGAGACCTCGGAGATGTAGAGACACCACAGTCACCTGCTCTCACATGTAACTAAGGGCTAGGGGTGATTGATATTCCCCAAGTGTCACCTCGGCTCAGAAACTACAACCTTGGCCAAGACATTGTCGAGGTTAGAAATGCCTTGGATCAGTGACAATAGGCCTCGGCCCTAACAAGGTCGGCCTTGGCCGACACCACTACAAACCTCATCAAGGGGAGACTGCATGAATCATGGGTGTTAGAAGTTCATCAGTTCACCTGGGAATGACAACCTCGTCCAGGGGTAGGCCGAGGTTACAAGGAGACTTACCTCTACCAAGGTTAACCCCATCAGTGAATCGGACAATGTTCTAAGCACATTCCAACTTAACCTCGGCCCAGGCCGACCTTAACACCTTACCTTGGCTTCACTTAACCCGAGACCATAATGGCTCATCTCGGATTGGATGGGAAGCTAAACCTTACCAACCTCTAACTCTTCCAGGCCGAGGTCATGACCAAGCAAGGAGGCCTAGCACTTATTAACAGAGGTGTGGAAAAGGACACGTGGACACAAATCAGTTATAACAAATCATTCCCCCCCACGTGGGGGGAATATTTCACCATCATTCTCTACATGTGACAGGGACAAATGTCTTCATCATATTGTCTTGACCAACACACACATGCTCATTGCATGCATGGGGGGTACACTACACCCCCTGGTACTATATATACTTGTCTTCTCCTTCTTAGAAGGGGGATCCCGAAATTAGCAACCTTAGATGAAACTCTGTCTAAATACACAGTAGAGAGATAAAGCTTGAGAGATTGTAACTATAGCCATTAGAGCCCTCATACAGTGATACATATCATACACTTGCACAGTGGATGTAGGCCTAATTAGCTGAACCAGTTATATTCCGGTGTGAATCCTCTTCTCCTCACCTCCCTCTACTATATGTGTATATACCCTTATGCTGCCATTGTTAACATTGAATTAAGCTCACAAACACCTTGAAGGGTGGTGCTGTTTCCAACATCATCAACTTGTATAAATTGTTTGTGAGAATATTGCATGTACTTTTGTTAAATATTCTTGTATTTTATTATTTTAGTCTATGTTTCATTCTAATTTGCATGTATTTTATTTTTTGTACATATCATTATAGGTTAGTAATTAATTTTTTTTAATAGATCAATATAATGGGGATGAAGATGAAGGCAAGAATAGGAAAGAAACAAAAAAGAGCAGTTCTAATGATAGTTCTTCATCCAGTTCCAGTTCTAGTTCTAGTGTGGCATTGAAATCTAAACGTCCTGCAAAGAAGAATGACCAATATCGATCAAATATTGTTAGCTTTCTCCATGATTTGCATCAGATTAAAGATAAAATAAACAATAGCCATATTGAACTTCTTAAGAAGACTCCATTTTGAGAGCTTTTCAATGCCTACTACAGTGAGAAAGTAGTAGAAGTGGACCACAAGAAGACGGATAAAAATATTTTATCAATTATCGAGCTGTACAATACGGAAACCAAAAGTTTCCGTATGAAGAGTAGGATTCCAATAATGCCAATAGATATAAGTGAAATATTTGGCATATCCCTGGTTGAGGGTTTAAAATCAATAGAACTGAAAAAGCAACTGAATACTGCTAAAAAATATGGATTACAAGCACGATACTTCGCAAAAAGAATAGGAAAGTCAGAAATTTTGAATGGTTTGAAAAAATCATTTGAATTGGAGACAGACGAAGGAATTGCTGATTTATTAAAATTGTGTGTCTCCACTTCTTGAACACGTTGTTTTTCTCCAACTCAAACTTCACCCTTGGAGAATTTTGGTTGAAATACATCGACAATATTGAGGAAATAAATAAGTATGATTGGGCATCTGCTGTGCATGAGTTTCTCATACATTCACTTGACAAATCAGCAAGTTCAAAACCTAGCACAGTTACTGGATGTGTCATTTTCCTACTGGTGAGCAAAAAAACATCCTGATATTTCAAAATTTACAAACCAATACTCACGTGTACTTTGAAAATACACGTGATATTTTCACTTGTATTTTGAAAATAAACGTTTATTTTCAAAATACACGTGATATTTTCACTTGTAAATTTTAAAAATACACGTATATTTTCACGTGTATTTTCAAAATACACGTGATATTCCTGATATTTCAAAATTTACATACCAATACTTACCTGTACTTTGAAAATATCACGTGTATTTTCAAAATACACATGATATTTTCACGTGTATTTTCAAAATAAAATAAACGTGATATAACAAGTGTATTTTGAAAGTAGACTTGTTATATTTACAAAACATAGTACACGTGTATTTTGTAAAATTCCCGTGTACTTTATAAAGTAGAATTGTAATTTCAAAATACACGTGATATTTTCTCTCGTTCTTTCAAAATACACTTGATATTTTTAAAATACACGTGATAATTTAACGCGTATTTTGAAAATACGTGTCTTATATCACGTGTATTTTGAAAATACACGTCTTATATCACGTGAAAGTACACCCGTATCCACTATGAATGCTTTGTAAATATATGAATGAAACATTATCACTTGGATTTTAAATTCATTTTATTTTTTGTATGATCACAGTATTGGGTATGTGAGAAATTTGAAATTATTTCTTCTGTTGAAGAATTTAAAGAAAAGACTCCAAAATTCCTGAAGTGGAAATTGTCATCTTTGAGACAATGGTTTGTGAAGAATGATATCGCAACAACAACTTTGAAGCAGGATACAAATAAACCAGCTTGTCAGGACAGTTCTGTACAACAGGAATCTTAGTTTGAAGGGCCAAGTTACTCTTTGAACATTTCTATAAAAAGTCCTATACATGCTGATTCATCATAAGAAAAAGTTGCTGAAGATATTAAAGACAATGAGTTTTCACATGGTTGGAATATTCCCCTTAAAAACATTGTGACTCCAAAGAAAAAGAAGGGAAAAGATCAACCAGAGGTTAATTTGGAGGAACAAATTGTTGTTTTGAAAAGGGAATTGTTGGAAAAAAATAACCAACTATCTAAAGCAGCTGAAGACTTTGATGGTGCACTTGAGAAGGTGACCTCTTTGGAGGTGGAGAGTGCCATTTGAATGTACAGTTGCAGGTAGATTGTGATTCACTTTTTGAAGCCCATGAGGAAATGAAGAAGTTAAAGATGGAGAATTCCAACCTTTTGACGGAAAAAGACTTACTAAATAAGTTGGAGGTAGAAAATTCCCAACTAGTTGAGTTGAACAATTCTTTAAAAGAAAAGATTGATCAAGTCACAATGAGTGACTCACATAGAATTAAAGAATTGGATGAATCATTGCAAAAATAGGCAGATGCAACACGAATTTTGGAATAAAAAAATGAATATCTGTCTCTGAGTAATGAAGATCTAAAAAAAAGTATGATGATACATTGCAAAAATGGAAAGATGCTGACATAGAAAAGATCACATTGAGGTAGAATCTTGAGGAGTCAGAATTGAAAAGAACTCAACAGGTTCTTTTGAATGCAGAGTACACACAGTTTTCCTAAAGCACACGCAGTTTTCCTAAAGTACACGTTAAAAGTACACGCAGTTTTCCTAAAGTACACGCAGTTTTCCTAAAGTACATGCAGTTTCTATAAAGTACACGCAGTTTTCCTAAAGTACACGCAGTTTTATTTCATAGTATTTTTAATGCATTTTTATTTGATATTACAAGTAATGCAGAGTACATGCATTATTTGATTAAAAATAATGCAGTTTTATTCAAGTATTACTTATAATGTAACATTCTTTTTGTATAACAGAAAAACAATAATAAAATCCTAAATGACGAAATTTCAGAGTTGAAGAAAATGCTTGATGAATCAGCATTGACAAAAACTGATCAGGTATCTAAAAAGTACAATAGATATATAGTACACGTTTTACTTTCTAAAGTAAATGCAAATTATGTTGAAAGTACACGTGTATATTATAAATTTTATAAAGTATATGTATTTTATAATACATGCGTGTATATTATAAAATACACACATGTATTAAAATATAGGCGTGTACTTTATAAAATACACGTAAGAGAAAATGAATTATTGTTTCAAAAAATGCTTACAATCCAACATTCCTTGCTAAATATATTAGGCAAACATTAATAAGCAACTCATGGACGAAATTTCGAGTTTGAAGATTGAATTAGCCTCAAAGACAGTTCAGGGCACCCCCAAAATATCCAAAACAAAAGGGCCTCTTACTAGAGGAAAGAAGAAAAGAAAAGCTAACAACGAAACCGAAAAGCATGAACCAATTAAGAAACAAAAAGAGCCAAAGCTGTGAAAAGGTCGTCTAACAATAGCTCGACAAATGAAAGAAACTCACTTCAAGCTTGAAGCAATCAAAGTATACAAATATCTCGATGAAGCTTCGAAGAAAAAGATTGAAGAGTTTATTCAAAATGCCGAGCCCTGGTAAAGTTTATTGTTTTATGATTTATCATTTCACTAATTTATATTTTTTTTGGTGCAAAAGAATAAGGTTATTATTATTATACAATTCTTATTGATTATATAAAATGTAGGCAATTTATTTTCCAAGGGCTGGCTTCTTATGTCCCATGGGAAGATTTTGTTGAAGTCCTCAACAATCAAGAAATTTCAAACCAAGTATGTAGTCCAAATATTAGACATCCATTAAATTTCAACATTATTATTTCCTCACCATTTTATATTGTGTGAAACAGATAATAATTACCTTTAGTGAAGTATTGAGGTTAAAATTATCAGAGGAAGGGCTCTCCTACTCACACACTTTTTTTTATTATTGTTGGGGGAGTTATATAGAGATTTATTTGAATACTTAGGCACTTGTAATAATTTATTCATTGTACTAAGACATAGTGTAGGACATTTCACATTACTTGTGATATACAAAAAAGAAAATAAAGTGGTCCACATGGATTCCCTTCGACCGAACGACAAGAAAAAAAAACAATATTCTTCGTTGATGCAAAAAAATTGGTTAGTTCCTAAACTTATTTAGTAATGTTACCTGTACTTATATTATGAAAGTACACGCATCATATTTTAAAATACACGTGAAATGAACCAATACAAATTACGTGTACTTTAATATTATGCGTGTACTTTTAACTCTTTAGGCAAAATACACGCATCATATTTTAAAATACACGTGATATGAAAAATTAAAATATGCGTGTACTTTAATATTATGTGTGTACTTTCAACTCTTTAGGCAAAGTACACGCATCATATTTTAAAATACACGTGATATGAAAAAATAAAATATGCGTGTACATTAATATAATACATGTACTTTTCACTCTTTAATCTTCATATACTCTTTTATTTGTATACACTAAATATTTGTCTTTTTAACAGTTTTCTGTCTTCCAAAAAATACTGTGCGTATTGAAGACTGAAGCAGAAACAATGAAAAATAATGGTTTCAAAATTCAGAGGAAGTTTGATAAAGGTACACCAAATGAGTTTACATTGGATGATGATCCATTGATAGAGCAAGAAAGAAGGACAGTAGATTTCTTGCTGGAAAGCGATCTCAAATTTGACCTAATAAGAGATTATGAATGCCCTAAACAATATAATGGGTAAGAAAAACTTCATTTCTAAAAATTACTAATTTGTATCTTTTTTAAAAATTTCATTCACATCATACTAATTTGTATATTTATTTTATTTTAATTTCAGGATTGACTGTGGGGTGTTCTGCATGTACTACATTGAACAAATTAGCAAAAACAAGGAAATGCAAAAATTGTTTCAAGACCCTGACATGCTAAAACAAAGAGCATATGTACTTGAGGAAATTCTTCTATCAAAATATTTGTTCCCCCAAAATGAGAAAAAACTTCTATAAATTATGATTCAAACACAAACCATATTTGTAATTTATTTTGTGTTATATTTGTTATTGTTTACAATATTTATTACACCAAAATGGTTTATTTCCGCTGGCGCGGACCACAATTCACGTAAGGTTTAGACAAACAATGCACCTAAGTGTTATTATATAAAGTACACGCATTTTTCATGAAAACTACAAGTGATAATTACTAAGTACACCAATGAATTCTTCAAAGTACACGCATTTTGATTAAAGTACACGCACTGGTTAATATAATAATTTTTTATTATATTAATTGAAAACTACTTTAAATATTTATTCAGGACACAATAACCAAAATCAATTTATTAAGCTCAACTACTCACTTCCCAACTACTTCTGGTCAAGAAATAAATAGCTTTAACTTTTCCTATAAAAAAGTAATATTTGTTCCTTTCTTAACCATTACATCTAGGGTAAAGATAACATAATGGCTATTCCAGCAGAAAAGTTGGGAGATACTCTTGAGAGAGATGAAAGAAATAAAACAAAAATAAGGCAAATTGAGGAAAATATTTCCTCATATAAAACTGCCTTTGAGCAGTTTCAAACATATGTGAGGGAAGGCTATTCTGGACTTCCACCCAATTCCATAGATTTATTTGATGTGGATGAGGACCCTCCTCAAACACATAAAGACCTCATGTCTTTCTATACACAAGAAGTTCTTATGAAAATCGTCAAGCTGAAGGAGAAGAAGGCTCTCCATGAAGGCCTTATAGCTGTCATAGAAGAAGAAATTCGACACTGATCGAATTTAATTGACTCTCTTCCTGACACCCTATATGCCTTTGGCAAACTTCCATAATAGAAGCCTTCTTTAGTTTTTTCAGTTTTGTTATGTGAAAAAAATGTACTTTATTTTTTTGTTTTTAATAAAATTTTTATTTCTTTCATGCATGTATTCTCACTTATGTCATACACCAAATATAGTAAAGTACACGTGAACTCTTATAAAAATGATCACGTGTATACTAAAAAATGTAAACATTAATATCATTTAATGTAAAAAAATTGGTTTGTCAAAATATGATTGCGTGTATTATAAATTATAATACACAAAATTTTTTATAAAGCACAAACAAGATATTATCCCAAACAATTATATAATTGCGTGTACTTTATATATTACACGTGTACTTTATAAAGTACACGCATAGTTTATAAAGTACACGCCTATTGAAATACTTGTATAATAATGCCTCTGGCGCGGACCATAATACACATAGGAATTTAAGAATATGAGTGACCCAAGTGTCTTTTATAAAGTACAAGCACATTGTAATGTCCAAAACCATTTTCCAAATAGTACATGCATTTATATATGTCTACTTGATAAAATTACATGCGGAATACATTAAGTACACATATATTGAATTAGATTTTTGTCATATCAATATGCGTGTACTTTGCTAAAACATGCGTGTACACTTATATTTAAATGCGTGTACTTCATAAATTACACGCACATTTCATCAAGTACACGCATATTATATTTATATTATGCGTGTACTTCATGCATGTACATCATAAAGTACACGCATATTTCATCAAGTAAATCTAAATTAAATGTCATTAATAAAGTACATGCATGCTTTTATAAAGTACACGCATATTGAGCTGACCAAATTTATTTTTAAATGCGTGTACTTTATGCATTCTATGTATACTTCATAAAGTACACGCATATTTCATCAAGTACACGCATTGATAAAATTTCTTTGGACATCAATATGTGTACAGCTACACAGAAAACAAACTAATGTGAAGTACACGTGAACATCAAGAAAAATGATCACGTATATTTTATGAAAAATATGTGTACAGCTACACAAAAAACAAACTAAAAAATGAGACTTAAAAATAAATTTCATTCATTTATATGAAACAAATGGTTTATTAATTAATTTATTCAATCAAATGGTTAAAATGAATGAATTCAACAATTTAAAAAATACTCAAATGGGTTCCTTACAAGTAAACCTGTAATGACCTGTTTTACTACACCTAACTTCCCTTATTGTGATCTCACCACAAGACTTTATTCTCTTATTTCTTGGCCTGCATGTTGATCTCTTAGTCATTGGTGGAAGGACAGATGGATTTTTAGGAATAGGAATATTTAAGGAAATCAAATCAGGAAGAGTAACTATAGGTATCGAGTATGATTTTCTGTAGAAAGATACCGTATAGTACTCCTCAATATAATCATAAATACTGGTCCCTTTCCTCCGCACAACACAAACATCATGAGAACATGGAAAACATCTAATCTGCAAACTCTTACAAGAACAAGTCCTTTCTTCTAAGTCAACTGTTGCTCGCACTTCTAAATGAACTTCAAATACATTTTTACTTGGGCGACCAATAGTCCAATGTCGGCTTTCATTCTAATTTTCATTCAATAACTTTTGAAAAAAAGGACATAGCTCATTTGTCCAAGCGTCAGACTCAACAAGTTTGTTTGCATTGAAATTCATAATCTTCACTCTCAATTTATCAAGCATATTCATTACTGGTATATGCCTTTACTCTAATATCCATGAATTGAATGAATCCGCAACACTAGATGCCATGTCACCATACTGTTTACCAGGGAAATATGCACAAGACCAATTCTCGGGAGGCAAACTATCAATGAAATCAGAAATAGCAGATCCTCCTTCCTTCTTCAATGTTTCAATATTCTTGTGAAACACATCTACTGAGACAACATATGCACAAGACAAAAAATCTTTAACAATTTTCTTTCGAAATCCAGCACAATTCCCACGAATTTTCTTTTTTATATTCCCTTGTATATGATGTATACAGTAGGAATGTGCAGACAACGGGAAGACCCTCGAAACAGCTTCAAGTAATCCATTATTTCGATCTGATATAAATGTTATGTTTCGATATTGCTCAACTATAACACTATGCAAATTGATAAGAAACTACATCCAATTATTTTCGGTTTCAGAATGAACAACAGCATATGCAATAGGAAAAAGGCCTGAAATATGAAAATATATCAAAATTAAAATAAATAACATATCCATGTACAACACTATGAAAATTGATCCTGCTGACACAGACCCTAAAACACATGGGAAATATATTATGTGTTTAATTTAAATTGTTTGTAAATAAAAAGACAAAACATAAAAATGTACCGTACACACGATAAAGATAAAAAGACATGCACGTTTACTTTCCAATCTTTTGCTTGGCTTTATTATTAACAACACTAACATCAACATACACGCATAAAAATGTTAAGTACATGTGAACTCAACAAGAACATTCAAAGGTACTTTACATTTTTAACGTGTACTTGGCTTTATTATTTCTAAATAACAAACCTATAATCAAAGTACATGCATAAAAATGAAAAGTACACGTGAAATTAAGAAAAACATTCACGTGTACTTGACATGTACTATGTGTGTACTTTAGTTTGTATTGAACATAACAACATCATCATCAAAGTACACGCATAAAAATGAAAAGTACTCGTGAAATTAACAAAAACATTTACGTGTACTTGACATGTACTATGCGTGTACTTTACTTAGTATTACACATAACAACATCATCATCAAAGGACACGCATAAAAATGAAAAGTACACGTGAAATTAAGAAAAACATTCATGTGTACTTGACATGTACTATGCGTGTACTTTACTTAGTTTTACACATAATAAGACATATCATGAAAATACACGCAGAAAAATGAAAAGTACACGTGAACTAAAACAAAGACATTCAAAGGTATTTTATATTTTTATGCTTGTATTTTGATGATATGGAATGGAACAAATAAAATGTCAATGCAATACACAAAATAAAATATTTAGAATTAATTTACCATTGTTCCCATTCCTTGCAGTAGCTGATAGTATTGTTCCATGGTAACGTCTCTTCAAAAAGGCACCATCAAGAAATAAAACAGGTCTGCAGTATTGAAATCCATAAATACATCCTCTAAACATTACAAATATTCTCTTGAATTTTTTACTCTCATGTTCCACGTCAAGGATGCAATGTGACCCAGGATTATACTGCAATAGAAGGTCACAATAATTATTCATTAATGCATAAGAAACCTTTTCATCACCATGTATATCGACAACAGCCATCTCTTTAGCACACCATTCATGTTGATAAGCTATATCAAGACCATAATTCTTCTTCATATCTCTAACTACATCAATTGGTCTCAATATTGAGTTATCTCTAAGATCATCAGCTACCAATGTTGAAACCAACTTGGAGGCTATCATTTTGGCTGACAGACTATGAAAGACACCTCTACATGTATGCTCATTATTCATTGCACGTATATAAAAGTAACCATTTATTATAGATAATGAAGCATGAATTCTCCACATGAAATTCTCAGTAGTCTTTTTAGAGCATTCAGCCGTCACTCGAGTTTTATCATTCTTCAAATACACATACTTGAACCCAACCTCAACGGCATACTTTCGCAATTTATCCCCAAATTCCACTACACCTCCTTCAAAACACTGCTGCTCATGACTTATATAAGTCTTCCAATCATTCGAAAGATAGACTTTCGACTTACTTGGCTCCACACCTCCAAGATAAAAGTCATTTTCAATGTAACTATTAAAATCATTTGCAGTGCCTGATGATAAAGACTCTAACCTCTGTGTATTTGTATCACCACTGTCAACCCTCTCAGAACTTGTATTACTGCAGTCAACCACTTCAAAAATTCGATTAGAGCATTCAACCCGTTCACGACATGTATTACTTGGCAATGGTAATGAATCAATGACATATATCCCAATGAAATTAGCTTTCACGATCAATTGGGACCGCAACATACAACAAAGATCGTTGTCACAAACCAACATGAACTGACATTCATCACCAAATGAATACCTCAATAAAAAACTCCCACTTCTCAAATTAGTAAACCTAATACACAACTCATTGCATATGAAATCTAATGAGCTATCTTCAAATATTTCAATACAAGCCATATTATCCAAATTACAACACCTTGCTATTACACTACTTACCATAATGTCCTGCAGTAAAACAGAGACGAAAAACATTTACTTCAAGATCAACAATTCTAAAACTGTGTGAAATAATTTAATGAATGAAATATCAAAATATTTATTTATAATTAATATAAAATTACAGGCACAATTTTAAAACCTATACATAAAGCAATAAAGCAGACACATATTTTCAAAAAAATAATCACGTCTACTTTATAAACACTATGTGTACTTTGAAAACTGATATCGAACTGGTTATTTTCGTTGGCGCGGACCTATATAAATAAGTGATTCAATACCAAATCAAAATCAAGGACTCTTAAAATTAGAATGAAACAACAATAATATTCATTTAGCACATTCAACTAACAATTACAAATATTGATAAATATAACTTATACATGAAGAATCGAAGCATAAATGCATAAAAAACACAAAACCAAAACATATACATATATAACACGTAAAAAGCTATTCAATCACATGAATGAATATTATAATGAGTCTCTTGAATCAAAACAAAGGACATACACTTATTGTAATCGATTGAAAATAGAAAAACCAACTGCTGATAAAGATAAACTTACAAATGATAGATCCAAGTGATACAGGTAGAATCGATTAAGAACATTGTAATCGATTATAGGACAGACGAAAAAAGCATAAGATTGAAGTTATTTTCGATTTCGGAGAATAGTCGTTAGTTGCAGAGAAACCTCCAATAGCCGATTAGGTCTATGATTTTTTTAGATTGGCAGTATTTATATGTTAGACCTAATCGTTTAAAATTTGGTTCACCGTTTTTTTTTGTCCAAAATTGTCAGTCCAAAGACTAGATCGTAAAAACCTATTTTTAGAATTGTAAAAAGTCCTAAAACCATCCAAAATCGCCTATAACTTCCCTGTAACTATTCATTATTCTTTTTGTAGAGAATGCCACTTGTCGACCAACAACTAAAGCAATAAAAACATAGGAGTGGTGACACATAAATCATTATAAATAGGACTAAATACTTAAGATCCCCGATTTTTTTTACTTTAGTTCTATATCCTAAGATTTGTTAATCTCTCAATGGCTTTAAATGCTAATTTTTCATGAAAAATACAATACATGGAGTCATTTTTATCTTTTGAATGTTTGATAAACAAAATTTTCCATGGAATTGGTTTCTTTAAAACAAATGAAATAACCACTTTTTTCACAAAAAGGTAGATTTAAAAAACCTCCTCCCACCTTGTTATTCATTTTCCATGAAAAAGAATTCCCACACCAATAAAATTGATGAAAAATAAAGAAAATGAATAAAAATCCAAAAATAATTAATAAAACAAATAATTAATTTAATTTAAAAAACTCAAAATTTTTTATTAAAAAGTCTTAATTTATTAATTAATAAAACAAATAACAGAAAATTAAAAAACACTTGAATTTTTTTAAAAAAATGGAAATAAATAAAAACCAAAAAATAATGAAAAAAATATGAAAAATGACTAAAAATAAGACAATAAATATTAACCCCAAAATTAATCTTTAAAAAACCTAGAAATTTATTAAATAGTCAAAAAATATTAATTAAGAAAAAATATGACAGAAAAAAAATCTAAAAAAATAGCAATAAAACATAAAAATAAGAACGAATCTGGCGACAGGGGACGAAACAGTTGGGGGACGAGGACGAGGGCAAGGCTGATTTTTATTCATTTTCTATTTTTTCTTAATATTCTTAATACATTTTGGATGGTTTCTTTTTTTTATATTTGTTTTTTTAAAATTCATTATGGGTTTAATATATATTTTTTGATTTTTTATTCATTTTTGTATTTTATTTTTGTTTTTTGGAATTTTATTCATTTTTGTTTTTTTAAAATTTCTGGTTATTTTTATTAATTTTCTTGCATTTTTATTAGTTTTCTGGGATTTTTTTATTACTTTTTCATTTTTTAATATTAATTTTCTACTTTTTTTTATTTATTTCCTATTTTTAAATAATATTTGCGTGTTTTAAATTATAACTTTTATATTTGCAAACAAAAGTCAAAAGTAGAAAATTATAATATTTTCTAGATTGAAACTAATGGCGATAAAAAATGTAGTTTTTTTCCATAGAAAATATTGGGAATCAAACACATAAAAGATGAAAAATATACATTTTCCACCTGAAAAATAATTGCAATCAAACAACACCATCGAATTTTTTCGATTGAAAATATTTTCAAGTTTTCGATTCCATGGAAATTGACTCTTAAGCACTTATTTTCCATCTTTTTTATCAAACACACCCTAAAATTCTGATAAATTTTAAACACTTAGCTCCATTAATTCTCTTCTCGTAGAAGTCCACGCTAGTGTCATAACAAGTGGACCTAATAGTAATTGTCCTTAAATGTTTAAAAATTATCAATAAGGGACTTAATTGTAAATCTCCCTATTTTTTACCGATAAATACTAGCTCTTATACTTTTAAAGTTATGGGATTCGGCTCCTCTACAGTTTTAATAGAACTCTAGTATAAAAGTAAGATAGAATACTCATTTGATTGTAATAATGTCCACGGGTCCCAAGGAGGACATAGAACCATTTGGCGTCATGGGAGTTAAACTAACCAATTGTAATTGAGCCATGAATGGGTAATCCATTAGTGTTTAGACAGGTAAGGAATTCCTTGGAGAGATTAGATAAGATGAGTTTGGTGCCTTTTGACCTCCCTTTATCACCGTTAGTGTTCACGATGTTTCGCGGTACTAGATAAAGGGAGTTCTTGACGGACTAGTTGGTGTTTCAACGATTGGATTGGACTGGTTTGGTTTAGAATATAACCGAACGCAAGTTACGATGAGAGAGACCATCGGTTATGCTAGGTCATGGATGGATTAAATTCTATTTTTCTAGTGTAAGGACGCTACGGGTGAGATATTCTTAAACTTTTGATTACAAATATAATAAATTCTATTTTTATACATATTATTTAATCGATTAAATTGTAAAAGTTAATTACATGTGCTTATTGTGACTAGAGATGTCACTATTTATATTGTTATGTGTTACTTAAGTTGGGTGGAAATTTGGACTTAAGACATGGTGATTAATAATTTAATTAAATAATACTCAAACTCGTATCGGGAAGTTTTTAAATAACTCAGTTGTTAATTATTTACTTTGGATATATTTGGTAATTGGATTTCGGGGTGCGTAGGTTATCCTTTTATAGTTTAAAATTATGGTTTATTTGCATATTGGGTTAGTAAAAGTCTCGGACATGATTTTAAGTCATGGTTTTCAGTCAAAACTTTGGAGTTCATTAATGGAGGTTTAGGATGGAGAAAACATGATATTATTATGAACGCAATTGACCAAATGTAGATCGATTGATAAAATTAGAAGTTGCATGAAATTGTGAAAAATTAAATTACGGAGGCTTGGGAACTTTTTTTTTTTAATTTGTTAGGAAATTTCTACTAAAAGATGCGCGAGATCGAATTTTTGATGGGTGATTTTGGGTTGGACTTTCTTTTGGAAATTTTGATTTTAGAGCCTACGGATTTGATTTGTTAGCCTATAAAATAGAGATAGATTCTTATGGATTAACTTTTATGAGATTGGTAATTAGGGTATTAGGATATTAGGGATGTTTGTTGACTTAAAGGGGGTTAATTTGAGGATGGGGCCTTTGATCGTAAGCCTAAGGGTAGGATGTGTTATTGAATTGGAATTTTGGATGTTTAGATTATTGGACTTGGTATCCATGATTATTATAGTCATCATGAAAAACTAATGGGGGTTTGTTATTTGGGTGAAATTAGCCCCTTATGAAATGGACTAAAATGTATAATGATTCTAAATGTATGACCCGAGGGTGGGGTAATTAGGTCTTGAGTAGATTGCTTGGAAATTAATGGGTGACAATTTTAAATGAACATGTGAAATGGAAATTAATGGGTGAGCACCGTGGAGGGACACCCCGATATTGTGATATGTGAATTTCCGACCATGCGAATATCAGGTGGCATTAAGGCATGAAACGCGATGCTTATGATTTAACATGATGTGTCGTTCTGACGTTGCGTAATGGGCAACTGAGGTTTATGTGATTGTTTAAACTTGATGTACAACATATTTTGATATGATCAAAATGAAGGCACGGTGTCACCACCATTGGCTTGCATGGACACTCATAAATTACTAATATATTAAATCATAAGCATAAAAGAGAATAATAACCACCAACCTGATTGTATGTCACTTGGACTAACTTACTTATTGTGCTAACCTCTTTGACTTTACTGTCGGGGACATGAGCTAAACCGTCATCAAAACTAGCGTAACTGGCCCAAACCAACACCGACGTCAAAAGATCCACTACCGACCTCACCATGTCACTCTTGAAAGGAACCTTGAACCTAAAGTTCTAATACCATTTGCAATGTCCACACCTGAATTTATGGGATACCCGTAGTCCACCCGGTCCGATCCGAGTGTTAGGTGTGAAGTGCAATGAAACAACCTATACAATGTTACAAATACAATTTTATTTTAATTAACGTTTCACTTATTAGCATATGATTTAACTTTCAAATATAACTACGTGAGGGACTTGTGAAAAATAAGATTGGGGGAGGGGGAGATATGTTACCGTAATGGAGGAGACTATGGTTGGATAATGGGAGGAATATATATATATATATATATATATATATATATATATATATATATATATATATATATATAGAGAGAGAGAGAGAGAGAGAGAGAGAGAGAGAGAGAGGAGGGGCTATAGAGGGAGTTGTGAGGAAGGGGATTTGACAACATTTCTCCTCAATAATTATATTATTTGACACTCTTTGATATAGCTTGGACATATTATCAGCGTGGTATTGTTGAGAAGGATTCAAACACATATGGGTAGGGGAGAAATACTCGAAAAATTAAGACCAAACATACTTGAAAATCAAGACAAAGCATGTAGTTTTGTAACTAAGAGTAGCAGAAAAAAATAAAAATAAAAATAGTGTAACCACCACTACATGTTCATAGGCTAAAAGTACATAACGAAATACTTAAAAAATTAAGACTAAAGATCAATCCAACCTTGCCAGCCTGCCCTTGCCCTTGTCATTGGCCCCTTGCTCCCGGCCTTGCCAACACTGACGGCCTGAGCGTTGCCTCCAATGGAACCAAAACTGTGAGCGTAATAAGCGTAGTTAAAGGATCGAATTCGTCTACAAAATTCCTTGAGGCGCAGAAGGAAGTCGTGACGTTCATTGATACACTCTTGATACTTTTCTACATCAACAGGACTGCAAAGCCCCATGTCGGTGTGCTTCTCATACCGAATCTGATGTTCAATCAAAATGCGATACTTTACTTTCGCTAATCGATCCAAAAAGTCATTGAACTTGATTGATTTTAGTATGAATCTGACATTCAATAAAAATGGTTAGGCTATTATAATTGTAAATAGATACAAGTATCACCATCTCATTTGGAACCCTAATACCACAACAACCCAACCCCAATCGACATCAAATCAAAGAACCACACAATTTCATCCCGATATCCGTATTCAAAAGATCTCTCTCTCTCTCTCTCTCTATATATATATATATATATATATATAGGGAACTTTTAATTTGGAGCAAAGCCAGTCAAACGAGTAGCACACTTGCTGAGTGTTAGACATAAGGTAGGTGAAAGCACCAGAGACTATATTACTCGTTTCAATAACGAGAAACTTGAAGTAATTGATTACGATGAGAAAATAGTAATTACTGCTCTTATGAGTGGACTGTTGCCAGATAAATTGTACTACACTTTGGCCAAAGATCCGCCTAGGACCATGGCAGAACTGATGGAAAAAATAACCAAAATCATGAACGCAGAGTAAGCCATGGCTGCGAAGAATAATGCAGATACTAAAGAGACCAAGGTTGAAGATGGTAAAACTGAAAAGAAGGATCAGAAGAACAATGGGGGCAACAGGCAGTCAAAAGGAAAATAAGCATTGGAGCAGATGAAGAAATTTGGAAATTATACTCCGTTGAAGGTAGGTATAAATCACATTCTGGAGGAGATCAAGAACAACAAAGAGAAAGCCTGGCCAGGGAAAATGAAAACAGATCCTAATAGAAGGGACAAATCCAAATATTGTGAATTCCACAAAGACCATGGTCACATGACCAAACATTGCATAGCTCTCCAGAATGAAATTAAAGCACTCATCAGGCGAGGAAAATTGAATAAGTATGTTGATCGCCAAAATGGTGGAAAGACCAGCGACTGAGGAAGGCAAAGGTCTAAGTCTCCTCGTCGAGTAAAAGAAGACAAGAAGAGAGACCATGAAGATGATCCAGAAGATGACCCCGATCTCTCCAAAAAACCAAGATAGCCAGAGCGTGAGGTATTTTCAATCCATTTTGGATAATTTGAATGTAATGTTATTACAGGTGGAGATACAAGAGGTGAAGATATGACTGCAGAGAGAAAAGCTTACCTCAATGAGGCTCAAGCTTGCTCGTACATACAGCGAATAAACTTGGTTGAAGATGATCGCCCGAGGAAGGTGATTAAGGATAAACTGGTCATTGGTTTCTCTAAGAATGACTTGGAGGGTGTACTATATCCTCATGATGACCCATTGGTAATCAAGATGAGAATGAAGGAGGTGGTGATTTCACGAGTACTGGTGGATAATGGTAACTCGGCAGATATCATGTTCTACCCATGTTTTGACAGTTTGAATCTAAAGTTAGCCCAGTTGGAGACCTATCATATGCCCCTCCTCAGTTTTACTGGCGAAAAGGTTTTTCCACTTGGGACGATCAAGTTGGATATGCTTGTTAGTACTTGGCCTGTTTATCGAACATAAAGGGTACGCTTCTTCGTAATGGATAAAAATGTCCAATCAGTTTATAATATCATCATGGAAGTTCGAAGCAGTACCATCTACTGTACATCAGTGTTTAAAATTCCCAACCAATTTTGGAGTAAGAATTGTGAAAGGCAACCAGAAAGTAGCTCGGGAATGCTACTATTCGTCTGCCGAACAAGGAGAATGAGAAGAATCCAGGAAGAAGACTACTACATACCAAGTGGACGAAATAAAAGATGCAGAGATTGAAACATTAGACCCTAGAGACGAGTCTCAGATCGTGAAGGGACAGGTCATCGAAGCCACCGAAAGTATTATTCTGGATGACGAGCACCCAGAACTAATAACCCAAATTGGTGCATCATTGGATGTATCAATAAAACAAGAACTGGTAGCATTTCTAAGACGCAGAAAACATAATTTCGCATGGAGTCATGAAGATATGCCGGGGATAGACCCAAGTTTCTTGTGCCAGGAGCTTAACGTGAACAAGGAGGTCAAGCCGGTGAAGCAACGAAGGAGGGTGTTCAGCCCTGAAAAGAACTGAGATATACAGGAAGAAGTGGAGAAACTATAAAAAGCTTTCTTTATTGAGGACATCAAGTATCCTGACTGGCTAGAAAATGTGGTGATGGTGAAGAAGAAAAATAATAAGTGGAGAATGTGTGTAGACTTCACTGATCTTAATAAGGCGTGCCCAAAGGATCATTTTCCTTTACCCCGAATCGATCAACTGGTGGATGCTACCTCGGGGCATGAATTGTTGAGTTTCATGGATGCTTATTTTGGTTACAACCAAATTAAAATGAAGCTCGAGGATAGGGAGAGTACCTCTTTTATCACCCCAAGGAGAACTTATTGCTATAATGTTATGCCTTTTGGACTAAAAAATGCCGGTGCGATGTATCAACGGCTGATGAATAAGGTGTTTGCAGAGCAAATCAGTCATAACATGGAGGTTTATGTTGACGATATGCTGACGAAGAGAAAGAAAGCTACTGATCATCTAGTTGATTTAGATCAGACCTTTGATCAACTAGAGAAATATCAAATGAAGTTAAATCCCACAAAGTGCATATTCAGGGTGCGAGAAGGCATGTTTCTAGGATACATTGTTAACCAGCGAGGTATTGAGGCAAACCCCGAAAAGATTAAGGTCCTACTGGAACTGCGATCTCCAACTACGAAGAAGGAAGTGCAAGGTCTCACATGGCGAGTTCCAGCACTCAACAGATTTGTTTCACAAGCAACAAACAGATGCCTCCCATTCTTCAAAACACTTCGAAAAACTTTTGAGTGGAATGATGAATGCGAGAAGGCCTTCTAAGAGTTGAAGAAATATATGGGGACTCCTCCATTGTTATCTAGACCAGTGATGGGAGAAAGATAATACTTGTATATGCCAATTTCAGAAAACGCAGTTAGCTCGGCGTTGATAAGAGTGGAAGATAGAGTTAAAAATCGGTCTACTACACCAACAAGGCCTTCCGAGGAGTAGAGATCAGCTATCCAAGACTGGAAAAGTTAGCACTGGCACTAATCAAAGTGAGCAGAAGGATGAGACTATACTTCCAAGCCTATACTATAGTGGTGTATACTGATATTCCATTGAGACAGGCCCGAGAAATCAGGAAGATTGATGTAATGGGCAGTAAAACTTGGTGAATATGATATAATTTACGAGCCTAAATCGTCGCTCAAGGGGCAGGCAGTAGCTAATTTTATCATAGAATTTACTCATTCTGATACCCCCGAAGAACATGAGTTTAATGCAGACCAACCCGTGGATGTTACGGGATCACCAAATTTAACCCCCGACCAACTTCCATTTGTGGATGATCAAGGTAAGACAATCAACGAGCAACGAGAAATGTTGGAAAAATACAAAAGGAAGCATCAAATATTCCACCAAGGAGCTCTGTCTGACCAAGAGTTTGATAATGAAGTACCTGTGCGGAATCTGTATGTGGATGGCTTTTCGTGCACTACAGACAATGGAGGAGGAATTATTTTAAATAGTCCAGATGAGATTGATATGGAGTATTCTCCGCGCTTTAAATTCAAAGCTTCTAATAATAAGGCCGAATATGAAGCTATGATCGTGGGCTTAAGTCTGGCTAAAACCATGAAGGCAGAGAAGGTCATTGTATTTAGTGATTCATAGTTAATCGTAAATCAAATTTCAGGGGTGTATGCAGTAAAAGGAGAATTAATGGTCAAGTATCATGCAAAAGCAATGGAGGTTGTATAGAGTTTTACTGCAGTTCGATTGATTAGGATACCAAGATTGGTGAATGCACGAGTAGATGCCCTAGCTCAGCTAGCATCAGCCACACGCACCGGGCTACGAAGAACAATCCTAATAGAAGTCCTGGCTGGTCGGAGCATAGACGAAGATTTAATGATGAATATCATTACCCTTGACTTGGGACCTTCCTGGATGGATCCCATCAGGTCCTATATCAAAGAAGGGATACTGTCACCTGATAAACTCGCAGCTAAGAAACTAAAGTTCAAGGCTGCTCGTTATGTATTAACCAATGGCATTTTGTATAGAAGAGGAGTTATAGAATCACTCTAGAGATGTGTCCATCCCTCCGAAGTTAAGGACATGATTGAAGAGGTTCACAAAGGATCATGTGGAGCCCATGTATCAGGCCAGACGCTTTTGCAGAGAATAACGATATAGGGATATTATTGGACAATGATGAGGGTTGACTGCACTGCTTATGCTAAGAAGTGCGATAAATTCCAGTGCTTCTCTTCCATTAGAAGAACTCCTCAAGCATTGTTAACACCCATTACATCACCTTGGCCATTTGCCGTATGGGGGATAGACTTGGTCGGGCCACTTCCAACGACCAGGGGAAGATTCAAATATATCGTCGTCGCTGTGGATTATCTTACTAAATGGGTGGAAGCTAAACCTCTAATTGATATGACATATGATAAGGTCTATCTATTTATTTGGAAGAATATTATTTGTAGATATGGTCTTCCCCATGCATTCATCACTGACCATGGAACCCAGTTTAACAACGAGGAATTCACTGCATATTGTCATCAGTCCAATGTATTGAAAATCCATTCCACACCAGGCCATCCTCAGAGCAATGGGCAAACTGACGTGACGAACATAACTTTACTGAATGGCTTGAAAAAATGACTAGATGATGTAAAGGGAAACTAGATCAACGAGCTATACTCTGTGTTGTGGGCTTATCGCACTACACCACGAACAGCTACAGGGGAGTCTCTATACATGTTGACATTTGGAAGTGAGGCTATCATACCTGCTGAATTGGGTCTACCCACACATAGGGTGCTGAATTTCAATTCTCCTGTCAGTGAATTGATGAGAAGATTAGACTTGGAAATTGTCGAAGAAGTAAAAAAAGAAGCAGCAATCAAGAATGCAGCATATCAACAAAAGAGTGAAGAAGTGTGATTTGAAGGAAGGGGACTATGTGCTGAAGAAAGTGATCCAAAAGAATAACAAACTGGAAGCCAACTGGAATGGACCCTACAGAGTAACAAAAGTTGTTCGTCCAGGGACATACAGGATTGAAACTTTGGAAGCAAAAGAATTCAAGAATGCATGGAATGCAGAGCACCTGCGCAAGTATTATCAATACTTAAAATTCCTATGTAACGAAGTTCTTTCAAAATGAATAAAGTGATGTTTCACCCCCATTTCTTTTTTGTTGAAGTTTTTTCGAAATATTAGTGCTACACACTACACAAACCCAAATTCAGAGCAACGCACCACCAACTCCGGTTGGTTGGGAACTTAATACCACTAACTTCGGTTGGTCGGCAAATGAATTACCACCAACTTTGGTTGGTTGGGAACTCATTACCACCAACTTCGGTTGGTTGAGAACTCAATACCACCAACTTCAGTTGGTCATCAAATCAATTACCACCAACTCCGGTTGGTCGGAAACTCATTACCACTAACTCTGGTTGGTCGATAACTCAATACCACCAACTCCGATTGGTCGGTAAATCAATTACCACCAACTCCGATTGGTCGGTAACTCAATACCACCAACTCCGGTTGGTCGGCAAATCAAGTACCACCAACTCTGGTTGGTCGGGAACTCATTACCACCAATTTCGATTGGTCGGTAACTCAATACCACCAACTCCGATTAGTCGGCAAATCAATTACCACCAACTCCGATTGGTCGGGAACTCATTACCACCAACTCCAGTTGGTCGGTAACTCAATACCACCAACTCCTGTTGGTCAATAAATCAATCACCACAAAGGCCGGTTGGTCGGGAACTCATTACCACCAACTCCGGTTGGCTGGTACCAAACTAGGCAAGAAGCTGGACGACCTCCCGTGGCATCCACTATCTAGGCAATCAGGTAATCCATACGTGAATACTACAACTAAGAAGGAATATGGGATGCAAATCATTCCATTGCTTAGGCCCAAAGAGTGACAAGTCACTATAATCAAACAACAAAATAGGATACACATATATTCACAAATGAATGAACAAGGACATTCTAAAAATTGTTTCGAAGAAAATAAAATGGCAAAAGACTAAAAAATTTCTTTATTTAAATTAAGTAAAATTACATATGATGTGAAAAGTCTGATTCATTACATAAAAATATCCTACTCTATGGGTTTCTTCCCTTCTGCTTTTGAAACAGGATCTACCCCAGCTGGAGGATCATCTAACGCATAAGGGGAATTTATAAAGTTTACATCTCGCAGCATTCTAATGTTCATTACGGATGGAGGATCAAGCAAGTGCTCTAGGCGAGATATCTCAAAGTTGGCATGAAGACTGTAATCACCAAGATACTTGGAAATCAGGCATCGAGGAATTGCACGAGAAGGAATCCAACTAATATCAAGATTAAAAGGGGGCACGAGAAAATCGAGCACTCCAGGCTCATAATAATCCCATAAGTAATGTCCCTGCTCCAATTTTAGCACACACATAGCGTTCAACCATCCCTGCTTGTACCCCTCATTATTCGATTGCTGTATCCGAGCATCAAGATGGTACAGAGCTTCATTATACCCAGCCATCTAAAATTCTCTGGATTATTTATGAAACTGATAAGTTAACCTCTCTAGTTGCTCGTGGATCTTCTTCACAAGAATTTCTTTACTTTTGAGAGCAGAACTCTGGGTGGAGAGTTGGTCGGTGAAATTCTGAATCTTTTTAGACATTTCTGCCAAGGCTTGATTCTTCACCATCAACTGAACGACTTGATTTTCTAAAGCAGACTAAGTTCTTTCCTCTTCAATGGTGACCCGACCAGCCCTTGCTCGTCCACGAGAAGATCTTGCTCTATCATGAGTAGATGTGGAGGGTCCAGCTCATTTCAAAGTTTCTAATTCATCTCGTAAGTTAGCATTTTCTACCTCCAAGAAGGAAAAACCTTCATCATTAATGGGGACCAAGGCTCCCGAGGAAGAGGCAGCAAATTTGAGTTATTTTATTTCCTCCTGCAAAGCAATGTTCTTCTGCTCCAACAGCTTGGCGATGTGTCTATGCTCTTCAATTTTAAGCTTTAATACACTTTCTTTCTTCTTATGAGCAAAGATGAATTTGTCATACCCTTTGTCAGCACTCAATTGTTGATATTTTTTCTCATAGCCTTGATGCAGAAGTGTGGTGGTTTATTTGTACTGTTGTTGGAGTTCCTCGATCATTCCCTGGATATCTTCAATCATCTCATAGTAGGACACATTGTTGGCTACAGCATGATCGAGCAGGCACTTTAGGTACTGATAAGCATCAATGGTTTGCTCAGAAGAGTTTGAACCAAGGATATCAATGATTTGAGCTTCAGTAAAATTAGCATGACCAGCTTTAAAATAGTCATTACATTTATTCATCAACTCTAAATCATGAGCTGATAAAAGTTCCATCCTGGCCACAAACTAGCAAAGATAAAATGAATCACAAAATCAACAAGGGTGCGAATAGAACAAGTAAGAGAGAAATTTAAGACGAGCAACTGAAGTTCAAATTTTATTCATCATGATAAGGGAAAACAAAGTTCAAGGTTACATCCACAAAAACAAAAAAACAAAAGACCCGAACAACTTTACACCTTTTACTTATTTCCTATTACGTCGTTGGACGATTTGGATGAAGGGGTTAGTTGCTCGGAGGACAATGGTAGCTCCTCGGTAGAAGTGCTGGCTGGTTGGAGTTGCTCGGAAGGGTGAACAACAGGAACAATTGGGGCTTGATCTCCAGCCATCATAGAAGATTCATCTGAAGCAGCTTCATCTTCATCTTCTTCTTCTTCTTCTTCTTCTTCTTCTTCTTCTTCTTCTTCTTCTTCTTCTTCTTCTTCTTCTTCTTCTTCTTCTTCTTCTTCTTCTTCTTCTTCTTCTTCTTTTCTTCTTCTTCTTCTTCAGGAGAGGGAGGAGGGCCATGAGTGTACTCTTGGAACAGTTCAGAGTTTTCAGCAACCTCCAATTTCTTCAAGGCTGCCACCCATCCATCCCTAAAATATTTGACGCTGGCATACTCCATTTGAGAAGACATGACAGCCCGGACCTTGTTCCAGCCCTTGTCCCAACCAACACTGAAGGATTTTTTAACAACAGCTTTCCTCTTTACCTTCTCCGAGGAGGTCCTCTCCCTAAGGAGCTCTTCTGCAGACTTCAATTTTTCTTCCACCTCCGTTTTCTGTCGCTCAACATCATGAAGCTTTGTAATCTTCTCCTCAGCAGACTTGAGCTTGACCTCAAGATCATTATTACTCTGCTCAGCCTCCCTCAGTTTCTTCTCCAATTCCTTAGAGGCAGTCACAGCTTGGTCTCGATTTGCTTCAATGGACTTGAATTGCTTCTCCCAAGCACCTTTGTCTTCCTCGTACTTCTGACGAGATTCCCTAAATGATTGGGTTAGTCCAGCAAAAGCTTCCTCTATTCCACCCAAGGAGCTTGAATCCCTGATAGCTTCATCCTTCTTCAAAATGCTGTTTAAACACGTTACAAGCTGAAAAAAGAAAAGAACTATAAGTCAATACATGAACATAATATTAAAAAATAAAGGGGTTAAGCTAATGATTGTTACTGAAGTAATGTGTTGAGCAGCCAGTGTAGTAAGTTTCTCGCGAGAAAAGGTGTCTTCAACACCCTGGGATTCTGGAACAGTCCAGGATCTTACCAAACTCACAACAGAGCTTGGAGCGACAAGAGCTGGAACACTACCTTCAATATTTGAAGTTTGAGAGATAGGTTCAGCAGGTCTCTCAGAAGAACTTCTTTTTAATCTCCTCAAAGGAGTAGGAGCATTCTCAATTAAAGATATTATCTCTATTGGGGAGATGACAACAGTCTTACTTGGAGGCACAAGGGGCTTCTCGCCAGCTTCCTTGGCAGCAGTGGGAGGGGGTACATCTATAGTCTTTGTCCCTTCTTCTGGGATATCTTGTTTACTTTTATTTGCCTCCACAGTGGCATAAGCCGACTTGTCAAAAAAGGCAGGAGCTCTTCTCTTCTTCATCAGATCAGTGATTGGAATGCTTAAGTCAGAAGAAGAACCTTCCACACTGGTTTCAGAGGTTGGTACTTGGTCAAGATCAACCACTGCAGGATGAGGACGAGCAATAAAAGACGAAGTGTAGCTTCTATATTGCAGCAAATAAAAAGCAAATCTAATATGCTCCTCAGCAACATATTGATACAAGCCCCAGATAAGTTTCAAATGCTTTATATTAACCTCGGTTTCTTTTGGAGGTTTCCTTTTACTGTCAACTGTAACAAATAAAATTAAATGTCAGTGATGCATTTTATCAAATACAAAGAAAACAAGATTTCACAAATAAAAACAACCTATCCCATTGCCATAAAGTGGACACCTGGGACCTTGGTATACATCATCTCCAGTTAATGGAGGGTGTTGCCAATTTTTCATCACAACTCCATGATCAAAATAATCCCTATTGGCATCGGGAAGATTGACAACTAACACTCTATTCAAAAACCTAGTTTTTAAATAGAAAGTATTGTCACTGGTAACCCATTTGTAGCAATACATAATCTCTAGAATCCCTAAACGAGTTCCATGGAGTTGATTCAACCTATGTACGCCATTAACTATCCTCCATGTATTTGGAGTTATTTTTGCAGGAACAACATCAAAATATTGGCAAAACTCCAAACACGGGGGATTTGGCGGGAAAGAAAAGCCACATTCAGCTACAAAAAGACTTGGGAACCAATGTCCCTCAGCCAAAGAAAAATAATCAGAAGGACCAGAAATTTCTTCCAAGATAACCCACGAAGGGATTAAAAACTCAAACCGAAATTTGTCTAACGACTCAACAAAATAAACCATGGTGAATAAAAAAAATAAATAAGAAGAAAGAAAGTCTTACAGAGAAAATAGAGATCAGTTGTCAATGAACGATAGAAGGAACGAAGGCACAAGATAGAGAGAAAATGAAGAGTTTAGAGATACAGATTTGAAAAGTGAAAAAATGATAGGATTTCTGTCGCACTTAAATACTTTACCTCGGGAATAGAGAAAAACGGTTATTACAAGGAAAAACGTTTGCATTTCCAGTGACTAAAAGAGGAAAATGGCACAAATATCGAAGTGATCGTGAAAATTCAAAATATTTAGCTTGATATTATGCGCTCGAAAAGGAATTATTAAATTTTCCTAAAATCCATAAATATCAGTAATCCAAGCAGTTTTCAAGAAAAATGTTCGACACTCTCCTTCAACCTCGACTGTGAAACATTGGGTGCTTCTGTTGATACCAAATTTAGTCTGCTGAAGTGGACCAATAATCTGAAGACACGTGTCAATCTACGTGGAAAATACAACACTTTCAATGAACAACATACTATCAACGAGCTACTCTGGCTCCCCGAGCAACTTAAGCGTACCGAGCAACTTAGGCGGTCCGAACAACTTAAACGTACAGAGCATCAGAATGAAAAGACAGCTACGCGTTAAATGCGCATTATTATCGTACATATGTATATGTCTACTGGATAACAGCGCATTATCTTTTCATATGTACAGCGTCAAGACTATAAATACATTGTAACCTCCTCATAAGAAGGGGACTTTTGATTTCTGGGTGAATCTATCATCGAGATTCCAAATAAATAGTCAACAATACCAAAACAGTGGACGTAGGCCATTTTCATCAGGCTGAACCACTTTAAAAATTCTTTGTCTTATAAATTTATTTATCTGTGATTGATTAATTAGAGATAATCTTGTTTTTTACATCAATAAACCCCTTAATAAATATAAAAAAGGAAAAATTTATTAAAAACTCATGAATTTATTAATTAATAAAACAAATAATAGAAAAATAAAAAACACTCATAAAATTAAAAAAAAATGAAAAAAATACGAAAAATGACTAAAAATAAGAAAATAAATATTAACCCAAAATTAATTTTTTAAAAACCCAGAAATTTATTAAATAGTCAAAAAATTATTAATTAAGAAAAAATATAACAGAAAAATAATAATAAAAAATACAAAAAATGAATAAGAATAGAAAATAAATATTAACCCCATAATTAATTTTAAAAATCACAGAGAAATTTATTAGAAAGACATAAAACTATTAACTAAGAAAAATAATAAAAAATTAAAAAAAATCAATAAAAACACAAAATAATGAAAAAAAAAAGTAATAATAAATAGAAAATAGATATTAACCTCAAAAATAAAAATAAAACATAAATTTAATAAAGAGTCAGATATGTATTAATTAAGAAAAAAACAAAAACTAAGAAAAAGAAATGATTAAGAACCCAAAAATAATGAATAAAAGTAAAAAAATGAATAAAATAGAAAATAAATATCAACCGATAATTAATTTTAAAAAACCCAAAAAATTATTAATTAAGAATTTTCATATAGAAAATTAAAAGAAATCTCATAAAATACAAAAAAAAACACAAATAAATAAAAATTCATAAACTATAAAAACAAGAAAATGAACAAAAAATAGAAAAATATTAACCCCATAATTAATTTTAAAAAACACCCAAAACTTTATTAAAAAATCAAAAATTTATTAATTAAGAAAAAAATAAGAGAATAAAAAATGCTCAGAAAATTAGAAAAGCATAAATGAATAAAAACCCAAAATAGTGAAAAATACAAAAAATGAATATTAGAAACAAGCGCCTTTCCAAATCATGTATTTCGTCTCAAAACGGCTTTGTATGGCCTAAAACAAGCGCCTAGAGCCGGGTATGAGCGCCTTTCCAATTTTTTCTTAGAAAAAGGTTTTAAGAGAGGTGGAAATAATCAAACTTTATTTGTCAATCATTTTGACAAACACATCATTATAGCTCAAGTTTATGTTGATGACATTATCTTTGGATCAACTTCTCCCTCAGAGGTTAAATTATTTTCTGAAATTATGCATAAAGAGTTTCAAATGTCTCTTATGGGGGAGCTGTAATTTTTCTTAGGTCTTCAAGTCAAACAAAATTCAGAAGGATTATTTGTTTCGCAATCGAAATACGCATTACAGATTGTAAAAAAATTTGGCCTTGAGAATGCTAAAGATGCTAAAACTTCAATGAGTACTATGGTCAAACTATCTAAGGACAAAACTAGAAAATCTATAGATCCAACACTATATCGTAGTATGATAGGAACCTTGCTATACCTTACTGTCTCGCGTCCTGATATAATGTATGCTGTTTACTTATGCGCTCGTTATCAAAACAACCCTAAAGAGATCCATCTTTCTTCTGTTAAAAGAATTATTAAATATGTAAAAGGCACTCTGAACCTGGAACTTTGGTACACTAGTGATACACCTAGCACTATAATTGGGTACACTGATGCTGATTGGGCTGGGTTAACTGATGATAGTAAAAGTACATCAGGAGCATGTTATTATATAGGTAATAATTTGGTAGGATGGAGAAGTAAGAAACAAAACTGCACGTCACTCTCAACAGCTGAATCTGAATACATAGCCGCTGTAAGCTATTGTGCTCAATTACTTTGGCTTAAACAAATGCTAAGTGATTATGGTATTCAAGAAAAAAAATTACACATCTATTGTGATAATCAAAGTGCGATCAATATCTCTAAAAATCCTGTTCAACACTCGCGAACAAAACACATAAAAATAAGACATCACTTTATACGCGAATAGGTTGAAACTAAGGAATTAGAAATCAATTATCTTCCTACTGATTTGCAACTCGCAGATATGTTTACCAAACCTTTAGATTACAATAGATTTATTTCTTTGGGCAAATCAATAGGTATGGTGTGAGTTGATTAATCTCTTTGACCTCTATATGTTTTTCCCTTTGTCTATTTGAGACAAAATGGGGGAGAAATTTGAGTCTTATGAATCTTCTTACATATTCTAAAGAGCTTGATCTTAGTGATTCATTGCAAGATTCTGTACAGTTATCCTCAACAGTTGTAATAAGGTATTCAATAATAGGGTATTCAATTGTAATTAGTTGAGTTATGTACTTTTGTTTTCTAGAAAATGGGTAGATAGAATTTTTATAAGAATAGGTTTTTCTTATTTTTTTGCCCTACGAGTCCTAGATGACTCAAAGGAGATTTTGTCTCATATTTCCAAAGGGAGAGATTAAAGCTCCTTATACTCTTGACTCACTTGAGTCTGTATCGTATAAGTGTTCATCTAGTTTGGAAATTGTGACAAAATTGTGTCAGTCCTAGAAACTAAAGAACCTCAGAGATTGGTCTGCCATTTTATTCCTCTTGATTAATTGATCTAGATACTTTTACTAACACTCACACACATTAGAATTGCATTCATACATTTCATATTGCATATAAGTGAGTGTATATATGTTGAGTGTGTTTATATCCCTAAAATTCATTTTTAATATTTTTTTGGGAATTTTATAAACTTTTAAAATAAGGTTTTTATTAATTAAAATTTGTTTTAAAAGTTTTGGGGACAATCTGCTATTCTGGATTGTTGGTTTCATTGGCTGAAAGTTCACTTGGGTAGAATTCGAAAGCGCTAGAGAGTATAAGGTGAGCTATGTAATTATTTTAGATGCGCGTGGAACAACCAATCAATTGCCTACACCTATCGAGCTATTATCGAACCAAATTGTGTTTTCTATGTGAGACGATTGCTGTGCGTTGTTTTAACCCTTGGATTAGTTTTAATCTATGCTCTGCATGCATTCTTTTACAATCCTGGTGAAACCATCTTGAGGCAATCGGAAGCGTTTTAATCACCGCCTCTGTTTAAACCATTGGATCAAAGTCAATCCTCCAAAACCAGATCCTACCCCTTGATTCTGGTCTGTTATCTCGAATCTTCTTAGCCTCCTATAAAAGGAACCCTTCTCTCAGCCATATGAAACTTTTGCCACTTTGTTCATTTGAGTGAGAAAGAGAGAGAAGAGAGAGAGAGAAACCAGAGTTAGGAAACCTTAACCCTAATTTGTCCAAAACTATTTTCAAACCTTAACCCCTTTCAAAACCAGTATATACCAAACACAACCTTGAGTGTTTGAGAGATTTTGAGTGATTGGTTTGTTAGTTTTGTTGCTGTAACCTCTTCGTTCTCAGATCTTGTTATCAACTTAAACATTTGTTTGGATCTGTGTTTCTACTTTTATAGAAATCTTAGATCTAAGTCATTGCATGTTATATTACACATAGATCTACATTTTTAGTTTCTCATCTTGAGAAAATATTTGTTGGTTTGATTCTGTGAATGTTTTTAACTTTGAAATCAACAAAATCCTTTTCTGTTTCTAGTTCTTTTGAAACAAGACCTTTGACCTAGTTAAGAATCGCACTTGGTGATTTTTAATCTCAAAAGTATTTTCAAAATCTGATATTTATTAAGATCTGGATACGTCTTCCGAGCAAGATAGCCGTGGATTCTGGGATTAAAATAAAGGTCACATAAGGTTAAGTTTTATGAGAAGAGAGAAATAAAAAATCACAGCATATAGATCTTATATGTAATTTGATAGGACTGTTTGTATAAAATAAGTGTGTGTGTGGATGCAGGTGTTAGAAAGCACCTTCACAAACACTATCACCCTACCATACAAAACTCTTAAACAAAACCAGCTTTGCTGGAGGAAATGTCATTTTTGGTGATGGAGTATCATCTCAGATCATAGGTAAAGGAACTCTCCAAGGGAAATGACTTCCTGTTCTTGAAAATGTTCTTCTAGTCAAAGGTCTTTAGGCCAATCTACTTAGTATCTCACAATTTTTTGACTCAGATCATATTGTTACCTTTTCAAAGAACAATTGCAAAATTTTAAATAAAAGGGGTGAATGCATAATTATAGGATTCAGGGCTCCTGACAATTGTTATACTGTTATGAATAGTTCTGAAATCTGTAATGTTGCCAGAATGGATGACAATGAGATATGGCATAACAGGATGGGTCACATAAGTTACGATAATCTTAGTAGATTGACTTCTCAAGAAATAGTTAGAGGAGTTCCAAAAATCAAACCCATTTCTAACATTGTCTATGGTTCCTGTCTGGAAGGTAAAATTGTTAAGGCACTTCATAAGAAAGTCAAAGATATCCATACCTCTAACCCCTTAGAGCTCATCCATATGGACCTAATGGGTCCCTCCCAAACTGCTAGTCTCTGTGGACACAGTTACATTCTTGTTATGGTTGATGACTTCACTAGATTTACTTGGGTAGCCTTCTTAAAGCAAAAGTCTGACACTTTTCAAACTTTTTAAAAAATACTTCTTCGAATTGAAAATGAGAAGGACACTCAAGTAAATAGAATTCATAGTGATAGAGGTGGATAATTCAAAGACACCGGCATAATAGAGTATTGTGACTATAATGGTTACAAACATGAATTTAGTGCTCCTAAGACCCCTCAACAAAATGGTATCACTGAGAGAAAGCATCGCACACTTCAAGAGATGGCACGTGTTATGTTACATGCCAAGAGTTTACCTAAATATTTTTGGGTAGAAGCTATTCGTACTGCGTGTCACATTATCAATAGGATCTATCTTAAAAAAAATTCTAAACAAACTCCTTACGAGCTTTGGTATAAGAAAAAACCCAATCTTAAATACCTTAGAACCTTTGGTAGTACTTGTTATGTATGCAAAGATAGAGAACACTTATCCAAATTTGAGAGTCGGGGAGATAAAGCTATTTTTCTAGGATACTCGCCTAGAAGTAGAGCCTACCGTGTTTATAATCTTCGCACTAAAACCATGATGGAATCCATAAATGTAATTGTAAGTGACACTACTGTAGAGAGTAAGACTGGTGAATCAACTATTGTGGAAGATCCTACAAATGTTTTAGAAAATGACTCTCTAGAAATAAATGATTCATTACCAATTGAGACACCTGAAGTACCTAACTGGGTTTCTAAAGACCATCCCATAGATAACGTTGTTGGTAATCCTAGTGAGCCTGTGCGTACAAGATCTCAATTAAGAAATTATGCTCACTATGCATGTTTTGTTTCCCTTGTGAAACCAAAGAATGTAAATGAGGCATTGAATGACTCTCACTAGATTTCTGCCATGCAGGAAGAACTTTTTCAATTCGTCATTCATGATGTTTGGTATCTTGTACCTAGGCCTAATCACAAAAAGGTTATTGGCACATGTTCGATATTTAAAAATAAATCTGATAAAAGTGGGATAATTATTAGAAACAGAACTAGATTAGTTGCTCAAGGATATTCTCAAATTGAAAAAATAGATTTTAAAAAGACTTTTGCTCCTGTTACTCGTTTAGAATCTATTCGTCTTCTCCTTGCCATAGCGTGCTACTTGCATTTTACACTCTACCAAATGGATGTCAAATCTGCATTCCTTAATGGAATATTGACCGAGGAGACCTTTGTAGAACAACCAAAAGGGTTTATTGACCCTCAATATCCAAATCACGTATTTCGTCTCAAAACGGCTTTGTATGGCCTAAAATAAGCGCCTAAAGCCGGGTATGAGCGCCTTTCCAATTTTCTCTTAGAAAAAGGTTTTAAGAGAGGTGGAAATGATCAAACTTTATTTGTCAAGCATTTTGACAAACACATCATTACAGCTCAAGTTTATGTTGATGATATTATCTTTGGATCAACTTCTCCCTCAGAAGTTAAATTATTTTCTGAAATTATGCATAAAAAATTTCAAATGTCTCTTATGGGGGAGCTGTAATTTTTCTTAGGTCTTCAAGTCAAACAAAATTCAGAAGGATTATTTGTTTCACAATCTAAATACGCATTACAGATTGTCAAAAAATTTGGCCTTGAGAGTGCTAAAGATGCTAAAACTTCAATGAGTACTACGGTCAAACTATCTAAGGACAAAACTGGAAAATCTATAGATCCAACACTATATCGTAGTATGATAGGAACCTTGCTATACCTTACTGCCTCGCGTCCTGATATAATGTATGATGTTTGCTTATGCGCTCGTTATCAAAACAACTCTAAAGAGATCCATCTTTCTTCTGTTAAAAGAATTATTAAATATGTAAAAGGCACTCTGAACCTAGGACTTTGGTACACTTGTGATACACCTAGCACTATAATTGGGTACACTGATGCTGGTTGGGCTGGGTTAATTGATGATAGTAAAAGTACATCAGGAGCATGTTATTATATAGGTAATAATTTGGTAGGATGGAGTAGTAAGAAACAAAACTGCACCTCTCTCTCAATAGCTGAATCTGAATACATAGCCGTTGTAAGCTACTGTGCTCAATTACTTTGGCTTAAACAAATGCTAAGTGATTATGGTATTCAAGAAAAAAAATTACACATCTATTGTGATAATCAAAGTGCGATCAATATCTCTAAAAATCCTGTTCAACACTCGCGAACAAAACACATAAAAATAAGACATCACTTTATACGCGAATTAGTTGAAACTAAGGAATTAGAAATCAATCATCTTCCTACTCATTTTCAACTCGCAGATATGTTTACCAAACCTTTAGATTACAATAGATTTATTTCTTTGCGTAAATCAATAGGTATGGTGTGTGCTGATTAATCTCTTTGACCTCTATATGTTTTTCCCTTTGTCTATTTGAGACAAAATGGGGGAGAAATTTGAGTCTTATGAATCTTCTTACATATTCTTCTTACATATTCTAAAGAGCTTGATCTTAGTGATTCATTGCAAGATTCTGTACAGTTATCCTCAACAGTTGTAATAAGGTATTCAATAATAGGGTATTCAATTGTAATTAGTTGAGTTATGTACTTTTGTTTTCTAGGAAATGGGTAGATAGAATTTTTATAACAATAGGTTTTTCTTATTTTTTTGCCCTACGAGTCCTAGATGACTCAAAGGAGATTTTGTCTCATATTTCCAAAGGGGGAGATTAAAGCTCCTTATACTCTTAACTCACTTGAGTATGTATTGTATAAGTGTTCATCTAGTTTGGAAATTGTGACAAAATTGTGTCAATCCTAGAAACTAAAGAACCTCAGAGATTGGTTTGCCATTTTATTCCTCTTGATTGATTGATCTAGATACTTTTACTAACACTCACACACATTAGAATTGCATTCATACATTTCATATTGCATATAAGTGAGTGTATATATGTTGAGTGTGTTTGAATCCCTAAAATTGATTTTTAATATTTTTTTGGGAATTTTATAAACTCTTAAAATAAGGTTTTTATTAATTAAAATTTGTTTTAAAAGTTTTGCGGTCAATCTGCTATTCTGGATTGTTTGTTTCATTGGCTGAAAGTTCACTTGGGTAGAATTCGAAAGCGCTAGAGAGTATAAGGTGATCTACGTAGTTATTTTAGATGCGCGTGGAACAACCAATCAATTGCCTATACCTATCGAGCTATTATCGAACCAAATTGTGTTTTCTATGTGAGACGATTGCTGTGCGTTGTTTTAACCCTTGGATTAGTTTTAATCTATGCTCTGCATGCCTTCTTTTACAATCTTGGTGAAACCAACTTGAGCCAATCAGAAGCGTTTTAATTACCGCCTCTGTTTAAACCATTGGATCAAAGTCAATCCTCCAAAACCAGATCCTACCCCTTGATTCTGGTCTGTTATCTCGAATCTTCTTAGCCTCCTATAAAAGGAACCCTTCTCTCAGCCATATGAGACTTTTGCCACTTTGTTCATTTGAGTGAGAAAGAGAGAGAAGAGAGAGAGAGAAACCAGAGTTAGGAAACCTTAACCCTAATTCGTCCAAAACTGTTTTCAAACCTTAACCTCTTTCAAAACCAGTATATACCAAACACAACCTTGAGTGTTTGAGAGATTTTGAGTGATTGGTTTGTTAGTTTTGTTGCTGTAACCTCTTCGTTCTCAGATCTTGTTATCAACTTAAACATTTGTTTGGATCTGTGTTTCTACTTTTATAGAAATCTTAGATCTAAGTCATTGCATGTTATATTACACATAGATCTACATTTTTAGTTTCTCATCTTGAGAAAATATTTATTGATTTGATTCTGTGAATGTTTTTAACTTCGAAATCAACAAAATCCTTTTCTGTTTCTAGTTCTTTTAAAACAAGACCTTTGACCTCGTTAAGAATCGTACTTGGTGATGTTCAATCTCAAAAGTATTTTCAAAATCTGAGATTGATTAAGATCTTGATACGTCTTCCGAGCAAGATAGCCGTGGATTCTGGGATTAAAATAAAGGTCACATAAGGTTAAGTTTTATGAGAAGAGAGAAATAGAAAATCACAACATATAGATCTTATATGTAACATGATAGGACTGTTTGTATAAAATAAGTGTGTGTGTGTGTGCATGCATGTGTTAGAAAGAACCTTCACAAACACTATCACCCTACCACACTAAAAGTGTTGGTAATAAGATCTCAATAACAAAAGTCGACGTAAAGAACTTGAACAAATTGGAAGTTAGCAAACTGGGAGAACAACATCAACACACAGAACTGCAGAAAAGTTAGAAGGACACCAGTGGGTACATTCCTAAACTTGTATAGGTCTGATTTGTGTGCATGTGTGTTATATAGTTTGTAACTGTTATAATTTGTTTTAGTGGAATTTTTGGTTTACTCCGTAGAGGGAGTCGGGGATGTTTACTCAGTTGGGTGAGGTTTTACCAAGTAAAAAGTCCCTTGTTCTTAATCTTCCTACATCTCCTCATCTAATTCTTGGTTGTGCTGAGTTTAAAGTTTTTAAATTGATTTATTAAACCTCTTAACAAATCTTGAACATATCTCGTATATATTTTTGTTAAACACATCTTGTGATTAATTTGATTTGATTTTAAGAAAAGAGTTTCTTCAAAAAATAGTTCGGACTTACTTAAATAGTTTAATTTTATATTAAATGACTTTAGTAACAGATTTTCATTCGACTCATGTATGGTGTTAATAGAACTCGTGTATAAAAGTAAGATAGAAGACTCATATGATTGTAATAGGGTGCAGGGGTCCCGAGGAAGACATAGAACCATTTGGCGTCGTGGGAGTTAAACTAACTAATTGTAATTGATCCATGAGTGGGGAATCCATTTGTGTTTGGACATGTAAGGAAATCCTTTAAGAGATTAGATAAAATGAGTTTAGTGCCTTTTGACCTCCCCTTATCACCATTAGTGTTCACAATGTTTCGCGGTACTAAATAAAGGGAGTTCTAGACTGACTATTTCGTGTTTCAACGATTGGATTGGACTGGTTTGGTTTAGAATATAACCGAACGCGAGTTACGATGAGAGAGACCATCGGTTATGCTAGGTCATGGATGGATTAAATTCTATTTTTGTAGTGTAAGGACGCTACGGGTGAGATATTCTTAAACTTTTGATTACAAATATAATAAATTCTATTTTTATACATATTATTTAATCGATTAAATTGTAAAAGTTAATTACATGTGCTTATTGTGACTAGAGATGTCACCATTATGTGTTATTTAAGTTGGGTTGAAATTTGGACTTAAGACATAGTGATTAATAATTTAATTAAATAATACTCAAACTCGTATCGGGAAGTTTTTAAATAACTGAGTTGTTAGTTATTTATTTTGTGTAAATTTAGTAATTGGATTTTGGGGTGCGTAGGTTATCCTTTTATAGTTCAAAATTATGGTTTAAATGCATATTGGGTTAGTAAAAGTCGCGGGCATGATTTTAAGTCAAAACTTTGGAGTTTATTAATGGAGGTTTTGGATGGAGAAAACTTGATATTATTATGAACGCGATCGACCAAATGTAGATCGATTGATAAAATTGGATGTTGCATAAAAGTGTGAAAAATTAAATTATGGAGGCGTGGGAACTTTTTTTTTAATTTGTTATGAATTTTCTACTAAAAGATGTGCGATATCGAATGTTTTGATGGGTGATTTTAGGTTGGAGTTTCTTTTCAAAATTTTGATTTTTAGGGCTTACGAATTTGATTTGTTAGCCTATATAATAGAGATAGATTCTTATGGATTAACTTGTACGAGATTGGTAATTAGGGTATTAGGATATTATGGAGGATTGTTGACTTGATGGGGGTTAATTTGAGGATGGGGTCTTTGATCGTAAGCCCAAGGGTATTTTGTATGTTTAGATGATTGGACTTGGTATCCTTGATTATTATAGTCTATATGAAAAACTAATGGGGGTATATCATTTAGGTGAAATTAGCCCCTTATAAAATGGACTAAAATGTATAATGATACTAAATGTATGAACCGAGGGTGGGGTAATTAGGTCTTGAGTAGATTTCTTGGAGTGAATAAAGATATGTCAAAATGACAATTTTAAATGAACATGTGAAATGGAAATTAATGGGTGAGCACCATGGAGGGACACCCCGATATTGTGATATGTGAATTTCTGACCATGCGAATATCAGGTGGCATCTGGGCATGAAACGCGATGCTTATGATTTAACATGATGTGTTGTTCTGACATTACATAATGGGCAACTGAGGTTTATGTGATTGTTTAAATTTGGCATACCACATATTTTGATATGGCTAATATGAAGGCACGGTGTCACCATTATTAGGTTCCATGGACACCCGTAAATTGCTAACATATTAAATCAGAAGCGCGAAAGCGATTAATAACCACCAACTGGATTGTCTGCCACTTGGCACTAACTTACTTATCGTGCTAACCTCTTTGACTTCACCGTCGAGGAGACAAGCTAAACTGTCACTAAAACTAACGTGACTGGCCCAAATTAACACCGACATCGAAACAACCTATACAAGGCTTCACACCGTCAGCAATGCCACCATATGATCTGAATAATCATTTTGGGTCTTTCACCCAAGGGTTTCGGTCCCTTCTTAATTATTTTTCGATTGCATCCGAGTCTTTATTAATGTGTTTAACACTTTTCTCATGTCCACATTATTACACTTTCCCTTTTACCTGACCGAAGACGAAATTCAGGGTTTCACCCTAACTTGTGTTACATTTAAACTTATCATTCAAGTCCTTCATACTTTGGCACTGATTTGTTTCCAAAGCCATGTTCATTTAGGACTATTTCGTATGACACATTTTCCAACACTTTTCCCATAAAAATGTTTCACTTTAAGTAAAATTACCATTTTACCCAATTGTTCTCGAACTTGTCATTTTCCTCCATTTTACGAAAGTTATATTTACAAAACACCATTAAGTTATCCGTTTTGAACTTCTTACGTATTTTTAACACATAAACACCCTTTTAAAATTTGGAGTGGCATTCTTTCGAATTAGAAACACCTTTATTCCATTATTTATTTCCAATATCATTAGTGTTAATCTTTCAAAAACATTATGAAGTTAACCATCAACTAACCAATATTTCTTTTTAGCTATTAACACTTATTCAACCGTTTTCTATTTAGAGATTTCTTTACTTTCTTCATCCAAAAAATCTAATTACACACAAAGTCTACTGTATTAAGAAAATACCATTCCATTTTATTACCTTACACTTACCACTCAGTTTGAAGACTAAAAATTCCATTTATCTTATTTCATGTTTAAACCCAATAAGACCTTCTTTAAACTTGTTCATACATTTACTATTAAAATACTACAAGTTCATGTGCATGACATGATGTATTTTAAATCCTAAAATCCTATTGAATGGGTTAAACATACACTTCATTCTTAAAATTACCCCATTTTCAAAACCAATCCTTTCAAGGCATGAAGACATTTTTAGTTTCTTCAAAACTCAACAAATGTTCATTTCTCATAAAATCTCCATTTTTGCAAGACTTTGGAACTTTATTCCATAATATTTTGACAAGATCAACATCATTTCAATTATTTTATTCCATAAAATATTTAACCTCAAACTTCTAGAAAATTCACTATTTTCACACAAAAACAAATCTTTATTTCAAGAAACTTTGAGATATGTGTTCTTCATTTTGTATTCAACAAAATGACATTTTCTAACATTTTTGCTTCATAAAAATGTTTATTGTTAATGTTACTAGAAAACCCATCATCGTGTTCATAACATTCTACTCTTAATATTCAACACCAAAGCTACAAATACATAAAATAGAGTATTAATATAATAGTAGATTTTCTCACCTCAAATGAAACTGTAACGATGGAAGGCATGAAATATCAAAGAAGATGATAACCCCCCACCCCACACCTCCTAAGGTGGCCTTTAAAGGGGTTGTCTAGCTCCACTAACTTTGCCTCCATGAAAACCCCCTAAAAACCGTCTTCAAACTCTATGAACACCCATCTTCATCTTCTCCAAACGCCCCCAACAAGACCTCCAAATTTGTAGCTTCACTCATCAATGGTGGAAATGGATATAAAGGGTTCAAATATGGAAGAATACATATAGAATGTAATACCCCGTAATTTTATTACTTTAATTTAATTATTATGGGATTTTTATTAAATTAAATTGGGATAGAATTTAATTAATATTAATCCGGAATTTAAAATAAATATTTACTAGCGTGACGAGAGTTAGTACATTATTTAGTGGAAATTACTTAATGAGTAAAAATAATATATAATTTAAGTCGGGACGCGCTTGTGTCGTTTCGGGACTAAATTAATGCAACATAGAGTAAATAAATTCTAAGTCACCCATATGGTTATTTCGAGTGCGTCAACGTGTTCGAAAGGGTCGAGATAGTCAGAAAAGTGTACCCGTAGGTTTAGTTTGGGTTTCGGGGAGTTTTTAGGCCTAACCGGCATCCCCGGAGGGCGATTTAGCCATTTTCCATTTTAGGCCTTAATTAATGATGAAAATTGGGAATTAATATCAGATGTTAGGAGAGCCTTCTAGGGTTAACATTCTCAAAAGTTTAGAACGACAGTGAGAGGAAGAAAGGAAAAAGCTTTCCAATAACTCAAGGCCAAGAACTAACCAATTTGCACCTGCACCTCCACCACCACCAAAGCGTAGATCAGAGAAAGGGGATCAAACCTATACCATTCTATTTCATGGAATCAGACCTACAACCTTAAGGCAAGTATTTACTTTGCTGTCATTTTGATTGATATCACACCCATGTTAGTGTAGGAGACTAATTTCATATTTCTTGAAATGTATTTGATAATTAGGAACACTATGTTGAAATTACGATATAAAAAACCATGTTAGAATGAATATCTTAATGGATTTGAATTGACACAAAATTGGATGCCCAGTAGAGATAGGAATCTGAAAATTAATGGAGTTCATGAGAAATAGGAAGATCTAGGGTTTAATTAACAAATCCTTAAATCAAAGCCATTTGATGTTGATCTTTGAGAAATTAATGAAGGTTTTAAAATTAGAAATCGTTTATACATGTTAGTATAATGTTTGGGGGAAATTTATTGGAGTTTGAGGATGAATTAGAAAAATTTTTGTGGTTAAAAATGGTGTTAACCCGTAATAGAGGAAGGTTGAAGATGAACAGGTGCGAATCGATTCACATAAGGAGGCGAATCAATTCGGTAAGTTAAGAGAATCGATTCGCATAAGGCGCGAATCGATTCGGCTGCCCAGAATTGCTACATTTTTTTTAGATTAGTTAAAATTTTTGGAAAAACATTGGGAATGAAATTGTGAGACTTAGACTCCATAAATATTGAGGATAACATGGAAATACCAGTTGGCTAGTATGTATATTAGGACGTATCTTGGGGAGGAATTAAGGGTTAAGTTAATTAGGTTAAATTGCAAAATTTCCTAATTGACAAGTTAATTCAAGATTATGAGAATTCGGGAAGAACGACGACTTAGAACCATAGGAGATAGTGTGTACACCTACTGATTTTTTATCTATTAAGATAAAACACTTTGAGGGACGAAAAGTATTTATAAAAGGGATGGTAATTGAGAATGAAACGGAATGGTTAATTATACGTAGGACTTGAGTGATATGTGTCGCATATGGATAAAAATATTTGGTTATAGGTCATTGGACAAACCTAATTGAACTATGAGGTAATATATATACAACCGAGTGCATGTGTATATGTATATTACATTTCTGTGTATAATCATACCCGCGCTACTTGCTATCTCGGAGGTTGCCACACTGGGATAGTCTTATCTTGATGGGACCTTTATCGGGGATATTGACTTATAGCCTAGAACATACGATTCCTTTATACAGGCTATCTGAGAACGATAGTCAAACGGTCCTAAGAGACGTGAAGGTATGTGCTGACCTCTTAGTGACTTGGAACTATGTTTTGCCTCCATTTTGTGTGATTTGTGTTAATACAGTTCGAGAGTGATTCCGAACTAGTATTTCCCTTAGTACGAAAGATACAGGGACTTGATAGCAGAGTATGCTAACACCATAGATTTTATGTGGGGGTGCCGATTAGTATATATATATACATATACCTGGAAATTATTCTACTATGAGTGTAAGTAGATAAATAATGAATAAATACTCCTAAACCTAATATTGTCCTTGAGATCCCACTACAATATTGAGATAATCATAATTGAATTGTTAATTTTCTAATAAGTTGTCATTTTAACAAATTGTCATTTTTATGGTCTCGTGAATTAGAACTTAAGGGGAGAGGAATGGGTTCGACTTAGTATACTTTCGTAATACGATAGGCGTGCACACTAGATGGAAGGTGAGAATTCTTAACAGAGTGTTGCGTTCTAACATGAATGTCATATCAATTAGTAGGCATTTTAAATACTTGCTAAATCATTTTTAAAAGCTATTTTTACACTCGGGCTCTGACCCGTTTCTTGTTATTTCTTCCTTATCTTGTATACGTGTGTGTATATATATATATATATATATATATATATTTATTTATTATAGGTTCCCAGTCACAAGTGCGTCATGCATAGGTTCTTTAGACTGGACGTGCTGCAGCTTATATGGGAGTTGTAGGTCTTTGCAGTTGACGACCTCTCCCTTGATTCAATTCCTGATTTAGTTTCTCTTTAGATAGGGCATGTGTCTCCCATTTCCTATTACAGTTTAGACTTATTAGAGATTCTGTGTTTATTTACGTTTCTAGCATTCAGTATTTATGTGGGATTTATTTCATTGGTTATGATGATTCCGTTATGGATATTTACTTGGTTTGAATAATCTACTTGACATTTCATTTAAATGATTGTTTTATTTACCTCGCGTATTATTCATAAATTGGTTTATATTCTAAAAAGGTTTTGACTATGAATTTTAATAAATAAAATAAAGTTTAAAATTGTTTTGACACCTAGCTTAATTATTTTAGGGTGTTTAAAATGGAAAATATATTTTGCGACAGTGATGATAAGAATGAACCAACTGTTCACCTGGATTTAATTTAATAAAGGACTGATCACCCAGAATTTAATTAGGCGGGAGTCACAGGTGGTATCAGAGCATCATGTTCTAGTGTCCTTTAGGATATGTATGACTCATTGTGCTTCCATCTTTGCTTCCTTTGATGTAGACCCCTATTAGTAGGATTGTTGCATTCCTTGTTACTTGTTATAGATTACGTACTTCTGCTACAATGCTATGTATAGTCGTTAGACTTATAAAATTGTAATACCCCGTACTTTTATTGATATTTATTTATGGGATTAATTAAATTAAATGTGAATTAATTGAGAATTAATCCGGATAAAATACTAACGATATGTGAGTTGGTATTTGATTATAATGTGTATATATGGCAGCATATAAATATTAGAAATATTGAAATTTTCGCTAGATAGAAATACGGCAATTTGGGAAATTTTGTTGGGACGCGCGTGACAGTCGCGTCAGGAATGTAATTATCTTAATTAAAAAGTGAATTTTATTTTTATCGACCGTATGGTCATTTTGAGTGCGCCAACGTGTCCGAAAGGGTCGAAATAGTCAGAAAACACTAGCCGGGGGTTTAGTTTGGGTCCCGGGGCATTTTTGGGCCATACTGGCAACTTAAAAGGGTATTTTGGTAATTTTGGAATTTTAGGATTATTAACCAACGAATTTTGGGAATTAAAAATAGGGAATTTAATAACCCACTAACCCATTACCAACACTTAACTGATTATAGGGCAACGGGAGTTAGAGGAGGAAGTTAGAGAAAGTTTCCAAAGAGAAAATACAACCTCAATCTTCAACCTTCAACCTTAGGAGAAAAAGAGAGAGTACAACCTTCATCATTCTACACCAAATTCAGAGAACAATCCGAGGCAAGTGGTTTAATTACGTTAATTTCAAGCGAATGCTTCTTCCATGCTTAGAAATTGATATAATTGCATTGTATTGGGAGACTTATAAAACCCATGAAATTGGAGTTATAAATTCGGATTTTGATATAGGGATGCATGTAGAATTGTTATTGGGTGATTGTCCTAAAAGAATTACAACTTTTTATGTTACAAAAACGGATTTAATTATGGAAATTGATGACTTCAAATTTCTAGGGTTCATATTCATAAGGTTTGGGAAAAATTGGGGAGTTATGATAATTAGATGATGTTTAGGAAGATTTGGCCCTATATAAATGTTAAGTTATGACCTATGAATGTTTAGCGATGATTAGAAACCTTAAAATACTGTTAAGACAATTTTTAGATGAGATTTGAGGTGAAGAAAATTGAGAAAAACGAGATAGGAAAATTCTGGGCTCGAAACTGTCACCTAGTTAGAAGACCTGCCCAGGTCGTTCGAACAAGCTTCTAACGAGCTGACAGTTTGCCTTCTAACGAGTTGGATGTTCATTCGATGCCTTTCGTTCGAACGAGATCTCGTTACATGCCCCTTTCGTTCAAATGAACTCTCGTTCGAACGACCTCGTTCGAACGAGACTTCTAACGAGTTGACAGAATGGCCTTTTTGGCCTGATTTGATTTTTAACGTCCCGTAACCTTGTTTAATTGTAGAGATAACTTTCCCTTGTTAACTATTTGGCATAGTTGGGAGATTTGGGATATATTGAGGAGTAAAACATAGAAGTGTGATTTGAACCAAATGATATTTGTGGATTTGGACGCGAGTGACTATTTACGATGTGAGTATAAGTGACGACTTAAATATGTGTATAAACCGGGGATATGTGAATTGTGTAACATTACAAGTTGGTATGAGAATGAGAAGTATACCACTAATAAATTATGGTAATTACTAAGATGTGTGCATTCTTGGTATATATGATTTATATGTATAACATACCTACCATACTTGCTATCACGGGAGGTCTACGTTCGTTTAGGGCCATCTAATCTTTGTGTGCCTACGGGGGGGGGGGGATTTAGATTGGTACCTCAAGGACATAGGTCAGAGAAGGACTTATTGGGAAGTTAATAAGTCTGCTGATCATGGGAGCATAGGTATGTGCGTGACCCATGTGATGTGACTGTGTTCGCCTCCATTGTTTGTGATTTGCTATTATCTGATAACGATTCCTGAGAGATTCGGAATGCGTAATCCTTATGTACATGATGTACCGGGATGGGATAGAAGAGTATGTGTGCACCGCAGCTTAGTCTCAGGGTGCTTGTATTGTATATTTATGATGTGAATAATATACGGTTAAAGGAAAAGACTTGCCATGTTTAATTGTGAGAATAATTATGGTAAAGCATTGAGAAGATAAATAGGGGGATAACCTCCAGTAAAATTGCGTTGTGAATAAATGGGAATTCGAGAATTAAAGTAAAACTCTCTATTTAATTGATAACGTTGGAAATTATAGTAAGAATCGAGTAGAATGGTTAGTAGTTATTTTGGTCTAGATAGGAATGAGAATCACTTGAATGGGTACGGTACGTTAGGAGTGCAAATTTAGTCGAGAGGTGAGTATTTCATGCGAGTGCACGTCCTAACATGTATTTTGCATTCATTGTTTTAATGTCATTAAAGCACTTGCTGTTTTTAAAATACTCTCCACTTTAAGGCTCTGACCCGTTTGCTTTCAAATCTATTTTTTTGTAAAAACCTTTTTAGGTGCCCAGCCACAAGGACACCATGCATAGGATTTCTATTCAGGTGACGAGCTGTAGCTGTTGTGGAAGTTACAGGGCCTTGATAGTAGACGCCTCCTTTTCTAGTCTTGACTCCATACGCAGTTTCATCATTTGTAGGGCATGTCGCCCATTTCTTTTAGAGACATTTTATATTTCAGTCATTCAGACTTTGATTTGTAATTAATTCAGGATGCAGACTGTTTTATTTATTTCAGTGTTGGGATTGTTGTGAGGAGTATTTCCTCCAGACTCATTATTATTTGTTGGTTACTCTAGTTGGACTTTATTGTGAATTGGTTATGTTATTCTTTCATATTTCACTTATTGCATGTTAATCAGATTTAATTTAAAATTTGACAACTCACTTTTCAAATACTAGGTGTTTAGTAATTATTAAAATGTTTTTGACAGTGATGCTATTAACTGAACCAACTTGACATTTTGTATTAATTTAATAAAGGAGTAGCTACCCGGTATTTAATTAGTCGGGGTGTCACAAAAATTCATTTGAATTTCAGATGTCGCTTATGAGGGAGAGACAAACTAACACCGATGAAGAAGAAAATGAGGGACCAGACCAACAATTACCTCGGGTACATCAGGAAAGAGCGGAAATCACTGAAATAATGAATATTGTGGCACAAGCAGTGACTACTGCAATATTATAGTAGCAAAATAGCAGTGTGTAGCTTACAGGGGGAAAAAGAACAAGAGAAGTCAAGCAATATGACGTTTTTAGGGATAGAAGCAATAGGAAAGCACCGTCACAGCAGCGACAAGTTCCTCAGAGTTGTCAAGACCAAGAGGACAATGGAAATCGTAGGAAGAGCCAAACCTGCCAGTGCTAACAAAGCCAAGGGCAGAGGACCATCATAAAAAGGTGTTTTAAGTGTGGAAGAAATGGCCACAAATGCCAAGTTTGCCCATAACGAGCTGGAAGACAGCCTCGATCAAATTAGCAAGGTCGGAAGGACCGTTGATGTCAGCAGTTAGGGAGTGAGGACAACCCACGACACCGACAGAGGTGCACAGTTTCTTGGGGTTGGCCAAATATTATAGGTAATCTGAGGGTCCTCGAATATAGCAGGACCGTTGATGAATTTGACACGCAAAGCGGTACCATTCATTTGGGATGACACTTGTCAGTTAGCTTTCGACGAGCTAAAAGACAAGTTGACTTCAACACCGATTCTTGCTTTACCCAGGCCAAGGGTGGAGTACCTGGTTTATACTGATGCCTCTTTACAGGGACTCAGTGGAGTACTTCAGCAGGAGGAGCAGGCTATAGCTTATGCCTCCCACAAGATTAAACCTCACGAGAGGAATTACCCCACCCATGACTTGGAGCTAGCAATTGTTGTGTTTGCTTTACAGATATGAAGACACTATTTATTGGGGGAGAAGTTTCAACTGTTCACAAACCACAAGTCACTGCAATACCTGTTCACTCAGCGGGAATTAAACATGCGGCAGGGCAGGAGGCTAGAGTTTATGAAGGACTACCAGTTTGAGATACAATACCATTAGAGGAAAGCTAACGTGGTTGCTGACGCGTTAAGCCGTGGGCTGGTAGGCGAGGTGACGGAAGTATGGAAAGTTAAGTGGAAAGAGTTGGGACACTAGGATGCATTTGTCCATTCCTTTATGTTCATTATGACGATTAAACCGGAGATTGTTACGAGAGTAATCCAGGACCAAGCTAAGGATACATTTTTCCAGGATCAGATTATGCGACTCTTAGATGAGGGTGTTGAGTCCTATTCAGTGAGTTCTGGCGGGGGTTTGAGGTTCAATGGGAGACTGATAGTCCCGAAGGGGGATGATTTGAGTCATGCAGTGAAGACACAGTCACATAAGTTTAGATTTGCAATACATCCCGAAGGGGATAAAATGTACTAGGATATGAGGAGGCAGTACTGGTGGAGTGGGATGAAGAGGGACATTGTGGAGTTTGTGTACAAGTGTGCCATATGTCAGCTAGTAAAGGTGGACCACCATAGACCATCAGGGTTACTTCATCCATTATAGATATCTACATGGAAATGGGGGATCATTTCCATTGATTTCATTATCGGGCTGCCTACATCACAACAGGGTCACGATTCCATATGGGTAATAGTGGATCGGTTGACCAAGGTAGCTCACTTTCTGCCAGTGTGTACAGACTACAGGCTAGTATGAGCAATTATTTATTGCTGAGATAATGAGATTACATGGGGTGCCCTTGGATATCGTGTCTGATAAGCGAGCAGGAGAGTCTAACCAGTAGGGACGAACAGGGGGAAGTAGTATTGGTGGGGCACCAGCAGCCCAAGAGCAGACCCATCACAGTGAGCAGAGTTCCCAGCAAGGGGACCCTATCAAGAGATTTTGATCTGGTGATTCTAGGTAGGGATTTGGGGGATTTAGATAGGGCCAGTTGAGTCAGCATGGCCAGCAGGGCCCACACCGTCACCAGCAGGGCCAACAGTAGGGCCAGCAGCGTCATCAGTAGGACCAGTAGGGCCAATGGTGAGGTGGTAACGATCATCAGGGCCGTTGTCAGTAGGGGCAGAGGGGATGGAACTTCAGGGGTAGATATTTTGGGTGCGACAAGAATGGCCACATGCGCCAGGATTGCCTAGAGGGAGATAGGGCCCCTCAATAATAGGGTGCCCGTCAGGAGACACAAATACCACTTTTTCCATCCGCTCTCCCAGCACCACCTCCGATGCCAGCTTTACCATCCATCCCATCAGTTCCTGTCCAATAGGGGAAATTGCAGTATGGATGTGTCTATAATATCCATGAGCCAGTAGCACCATAGGTGCCACCCACGATTGAGGGTACGTTTCCTATTCACAGCAATTTGGGACATGTTTTATTTGATACTGGGGCGTCACTTTGTTTTATAGCTACTATATTTTCACGGGGTTATTAGACACGGCATAGAGTACAACGACATGCGTAGATTCACCCCTGGGGAGTGGGTCCTTAATTCTCTTTAAATACCGGGGAGTGGGTATCGGTAGCTTAATTTTACCTGCGAACATGCTAGTTTTAGATATTCATGAATATGACACCATTATTGGCATGGACTGGCTCACTTCGTATAAAGCCATGATAGACTGCTTCCATAGGAGTATTATTTTTGCCATCCCTGGTTAGGAGATGTTTTTGGTGGCGATGCCTCATCCTGAGGGACGATCTTCCACCCATTTATATTACATAGAGGAGGAGACCTCTAAGGAGATTGTGATACCCCTATATTTTATTCCAGTTGTTCGTGAGTTTTTAGATGTGTTTCAGGAGATACCGGGCCTACCTCCGAGTCGAGAGATATATTTTGTCATAAACTTGATACCGGGCACTCGGTCGATAGCACGTGCACCGTACCGTATGGCTCCAACGAAGATGAGGGAGTTACGAGATCAGATAGAGAAGCAGTTAGGTCAGGGCTTTATTCGTAGGAGCCACTACACCAAAAATAAGAAACTGGCACCATTTAAAACAGTGCCAGAATCAAGGGTGCCAGATTTTCTGGCGTGGTTTAAAACCGTGCCAGATTTCCCAAACTGGCACGCTTTTAAACTATGCCAGTTTTTTATCTGGCATGCTTTTAAACCGTGCTAGATGTTAAATCTGGCATGCTTTTGGCACATGTTGAAACTGTGCCAAATTGTCTATTTTCTGGCACGCTTTTGGTACGGTTATAAAGCATGCCAGATTGTTTTGAAAGCGTGCTCAATTTTATAAATTGTTACGGTTTTGTCACGATTTTAAACCGTGCCAAAATTTTTAATTAATAAAAAAATAATAGGAAACAAATCTGGAAAATCTACAAATTCCAAATCTGGTACGAAAAATATTTATTATTTGCAAAAAAAAAATCAAGAAAATTCACAAATTATGAATATCGCAAGTTTTTGATATACTAATGTGCATATAAACTTCAAAAAATTACAATAGTTAATAGTTCACAGATAAAAACAAATTGGACAGAGTTTCCTCTATTTTTTTATCATTCCAAAACCTGCTAATATAAAATCTTCCAATATAAATCCCGCACGACCATAAAGTCGACAATAAAACTACTATAGCCAGCACGGTCATAAAAGTAAATAATAAAACTACTAAAGCCTGCATGACCATAACACAAAAAATAGAATCCTGAATATTAACGACACTAAATAAATAATACCCCTGTTGTAAAGCATTGACTTCTTCGTGTGCTCCAAGTGGATAAAAGCTAGCGATTTAATATCATCCTACAAAAAAAAATAGGGCACAAAAAAGACACGAAATTAGTAACCAAGTCATTTAAAAAAAATCGTATTCAAGCTGAAAAATTGCATGTACGAGTTATAATTATTATTATTATATTCTAAAACTGAAAGTCTCATGAGTATGTGGTTAGTTCATATGAGTTACATTAATCTCATATGATGTGTTAGTACCTCTTACGGGGTCGTTTGGGGGCTGGTTTGCATTTTCACCCTTTAACGACTTGTTTTTAAGCCTAATCTAGAAATTTTCAAATTATCATCATATACTCAAACCGAGAGACCCGTGACTACGCAGTCAGTTCCCACGAGTTACATTGGTCCCGTGCGAGGTGTTAGTGCCTCTTACGGGGACATTTGGGGTTGGTTTGGGTTTTCACCCTTTAACGACTTGTTTTTAAGCCTAATCTAGATATTTTCAAATTATCGCCATATTCATAAATCGGTAGACCCATGACTACGCATTAAGTTCCTACGAGGTGTCCATGCCTCTTATGGGGTCGTTTGGGGACTGGTTTAGGTTTTCACCCTTTAACGGCCTATTTAAGTCTAATATAAATATTTTCAAATTATCATCATATTCTCAAATCGGGAGATCCATTACTATGCGATCAGTTCCTACGAGTTATATTGGTCCCGCGGGAGGTGTTCATGCCTCTTATAGGGTCGTTTGATGGTTGGTTTGGGTTTTCACCATTTAACGACTTGTTTTTAAGTTTAATCTAGATATTTTCAAATTATCGTCATATTCTCAAACCGGGACACCCATGACTATTCGATTATTTCGTATAAGTTACATTGGTCCCGTGCGAGGTGATCATGACTCTTACGGGGCCGGTCGGGGTCTAGTTTGGGTTTTCACCCTTTAACGACTTATTTTTAAGCCTAATCTAGATATTTTCAAATTATCATCATATTCATAAACCGGGAGACCTGTGACTATGCGGTCAGTTCCTATGAGTTACATTAGTCTCGTGTGAGGTGTTAGTGCCTCTTACGGGGCCGTTTAGGGGTTGGTTTGGGTTTTTACCCTTCAACGGCTTGTTTTTCAGCCAAATCTAGATATTTTCAAATTATCATCATATTCATAAATCGTAGACCCGTGACTACGTCGTCAGTACCTACGAGTTAAATTGGTCCCGTGCGCGGTGTTCATGCCTCTTACGGGGCTGTTTGGGGGTTAGTTAGGATTTTCACCCTTTAACGACTTGTTTAAGCCTAATGTAAATATTTTCAAATTATCATCATATTCTCAAACCAGGAGACCCATTACTATGCGGTCAGTTCCTACGAGGCCGTTTGGGGGGATGAATTGGGTTTTCACCCTTTAACGACTTGTTTTTAAGCCTAATCTAGGTATTTTCAAGTTATCATCATATTCATAAACAGGTAGACCCATGAATACATGGTCAGTTCCTACGAATTACATTAGTCCCGTGTGAGGTGTTAGTGCCTCTAACGGTGCCGTTTGGGGGTTGGTTTGGATTTTCACCCTTTAATGGCTTGTTTTTTAGCATAATCTAGATATTTTTAAATTATCGTCATATTCATAAACTGATAGACCCGTGAGTATGCAATCAGTTCCTACGAGTTACATTGATCCCGTGCGAGGTGTTAGTGCCTCTTACGGGGACATTTGGGGGTTTGTGTGAGTTTTCAATGTCTTGTTTAAGCCTAATGTAGATATTTTCAAATTATCATCATATTCTAAAATCGGGAGGCTCATTACTATGCAGTCAGTTCCTACGAGTTACATTGGTCCCTTGTGAGGTGTTCATGCCTCTTACGGGGCCGTTTAGGGGTTGGCTTGGGTTTTCACCCTCTAACGGCTTGTTTTCAAGTTTAATCTAGATATTTTCAAATTATCATCATATTCTCCAACCAGGAGACCCGTGACTACGCAGTTATTTCATATAAGTTACATTGGTTCCGTGCGAGGTGATCATGCCTTTTACGGGGCCATTTGGGGGCTGAATTGGATTTTCACCCTTTAACGGCTTGTTTTTAGCCTAATCTAGATATTTTCAAGTTATCATCATATTATACCCATGAATACGCGGTCAGTTCCTACGAGTTACATTGGTTCCGTGCGAGGTGTCAGTGCACCTTGCGAGGCCGTTTGGGGGTTGGTTGGGATTTTCACCCTCTAACGGCTTATTTTTTAGCCTAATCTATATATTTTTAAATTATCATCATATTCATAAATTGATAGGCCCGTGACTACGTGGTCACTTCCTATGAGTTACATTGGTCCCGTGCGAAGTGTTAGTGCCTCTTACAGGGCCGTTTGGGGATTGGTTTGGGTTTTCACCTTTTAACGGCTTATTTAAGTCTAATTTAGATATTTTCAAATTATCATCATATTCTCAAATCGGGAGATCCATTACTATGCGATCAATTCCTAGGAGTTACATTGGTCCCGTGCGAGGTGATCATGCCTCTTACGGGGCCGTTTGGGGGCTGAATTGGATTTTCACCCTTTAACGGCTTATTTTTTATTTTAATCTAGATATTTTCAAGTTAATATCATATTAATAAACCGATAGACCCGTGAATACACAGTCAGTTACTACGAGTTACATTGGTCCCGTGCGAGGTGTTAGTGCCTCTTACAAGGCCGTTTGGGGGTTGGTTTGGATTTTCATCCTTTAACGGTTTATTTTTTTAGCCTAATCTTGATATTTTTAAACTATCTTCCTATTCATAAATCGATAGATCCGTGACTACGCGATTAGTTCCTATGACTTACATTGGTCCCGTGCGAGGTGTTAGTGCCTCTTACGGGGCCATTTGGGGGTTGGTTTGGGTATTCACCCTTTAACGGCTTGTTTAAGTATAATGTAGATATTTTCAAATTATAATCATATTATTAAACTGAGAGACCCATTACTATTCGGTCAATTCCTATGAGTTACATTGATCCCGTGTGAGGTGTCCATGCCTCTTATAGGGCCGTTTGGGAGTTGGTTTGGGTTTTCACCCTTTAACGGCTTGTTTTTAAGTTTAATCTTGATATTTTCAAATTATCATCATATTCTCAAACTGAGAGACCAATGACTATGCGGTTATTTCATATAAGTTACATTGGTCCCGTGCGAGGTATTCATGCCTCTTACGGGGCCTTTGGTGGCTGAATTGGATTTTCACCCTTTAACGGCTTATTTTTAAGCCTAATCTAGATATTTTCAAATTATTGTCATATTCATAAATGGGTAGACCCATGACTACGCGATCAGTTCCTACGAGTTACATTGGTCCCATGTGAGTTTTTCATCCCTCTTACGGGGCCGTTTGGGAGTTGATATGGGTTTTCACCTTTTAACGGCTTGGTTTTAAGTTTAATTTAGATATTTTCAAATTATCATCATATTCTCAAACCGAGAGACCCGTGACTACGCAGTTATTTCATAGAAGTTACATTGGTCCCGTGCGAGGTGATCATGCCTCTTACGGGGCCGTTTGGGGGCTGAATTGGATTTTCACCCTTTAACGGGCTATTTTTTAGCCTAATCTAGTTATTTTCAAGTTACCATTCTATTCATAAATCGGTAGGTCCATGAATACACAGTCAGTTCCTACGAGTTACAGTGGTCCCGTACGAGGTGTTAGTGCCTCTTATGAGGCCGGTTGGGGGTTGGTTTGGATTTTAACCCTTTAACGGCTTGTTTTTTTTGCCTAATCTAGATATTTTTAAATTATCTTCATATTCATAAACCGATAGACCCATGACTACGCGGTCAGTTCCTACGACTTACATTGGTCCTGTACGAGGTGTTAGTGCCTCTTACGGGGCCGTTTGTGGGTTGGTTTGGGTTTTCACCCTTTAACGGCTTGTTTAATCCTAATGTAGATATTTTTAAATTATCTTCATATTCTCAAACTGGGAGACCCATTACTATGTCTTAAATTCCTACGAGTTACATTGGTCACGTGTGAGGTGTTCATGCCTCTTACGAGGCCGTTTGGGGGTTGGTTTGGGTTTTCACCCTTTAACGGCTTATTTTAAAGTTTAATCTTGATATTTTCAAATTGTCGTCATATTCTCAAACCGGAAGACCCGTGACTATGCGGTTATTTTGTGTAAGTTAAATTGGTACCGTGCGAGGTGTTCATGCCTCTTACAGGGCCGTTTGGGAGCCAAATTGGGTTTTCACCCTTTAACGGCTTGTTTTTAAGCCTAATGTATATTAACAATGTTAAAAGCAAGACAAGTTTAACAATAGGGGGCTAAAATATATTTTAAGCATCAAATAAAGAGGAATCTAAAATATATATGAAGCATGAGAGAGCATGAAAACTCAACTAAATATTTCCTTTATCATTCGTTGGTGTCATTAATGGGATGGAGAAAGTAATCGTGTCAATACAAAAATCCATTGTTACCCACATCTCCCAACGTCTCACAAGATCCTTATTTTCCTGCCCAAACTGGATATTTAGGCACTTTTATGAGGTCGAGTACGATCTTCACTTCTCTCTTTCCTAACTCATGGAAGTGAACTGAAGATACAGCTCCTGGCGGTAATTTCCTACCATAATTGATGGCTTGACCAGTGTGAGATAGTATTTTGCATTCTTCCATCGAGCTAAAACTTGAAATTTGGGATGTGGGGGGAGTAAAAGGATTGGAAGGAGTTGCAGTGTTTGGAGATGGTAATGCATGAGTATTATGTCCAACACATGCGAACTTTCCACTCTCAAAATTCTTTACAAAATCTGAGAGTGTAGACTTCACACCCTCCATTTCTTCTCTGAGGTTGTCCACATGATCCTTCTAACTTTCGTTGTCCGCATTTACCTCTTAAAGTATTTCTCGAGCAAATGCAGACGTCAATATAGCTATTCTAGAAATCGTGGACCCAACGCAACGAACATGTCCTCGCGTTTCTTTCCCAAATACATACAAAATTGGCCCAACATCCAAGGTCTCCTCTTAACCACTCGCTTGGTATACATCTAGAAGCATTTTAACCTTATCCTATACATAAAGATATTAAAGTTATCATTTGAATTACATAAGGGGTTAAAGAAGCAAAAAGTAAAACACTAAAACTAAATTACCGAAAAAGCTTTATCATGAGGCACATAATCTCCGCCTTTTACTTTATGAGCTGACAACCGAAATTCAGCTCGGGTTGGTTCATGTCTATGCTCCTTTTTCCAATTCTCTGCAACTCAGGCATGCCCATAACGACCCGTGTTATGAGTAGTCGTTCTCGAACAATTTTATTTTATCTTTTATTTTTTCTTCGCAAAATCTTTTGGGCCTGTATAGCTTCATTGTCACAAAATACCTTTCAATCCTCAGGTTTAACATTTTTAGGAACATTCTCCCTCAACTTTGTAACATCGTCATCCTTCAAATTTACCCTTATCTTGGCCTTGAACTTCTTCCAAGACTCGTTAGATTTTTTCATAAACATGCTTTTTTGATTATCTTTCACATCGGGAAAATCTTTCTATAATATATGAAAGAAAATAAATTTATCATTATGTAATTAAATTTAGTAACTATTACAATTGTAGCCAAAGAGAAAAAATAGTATACCTTGAACATTGTCCAAATTTGATTCTTATATCGCTCGTCTACATGTCTACATATTGTATAAGAAATCGGTACATGCGTCCTTGTGAGGTCTCCCCATCTAGTAGAGGGTGTAGCTAAATTATCCCCCACCGGAAGGCCATGCTCGTTAAATTTTAATCTCTTTGTAGAAAGTGCATCACCCATTGTCAAAGAACTCGAAACAACCTTCGAGTAGGAGTTTGATCCTGGTGTCGCACCACTTGGTGACGGATTTAAAGTATCACCCACTTGAGACATTATTTATCTGAAAAGAGATTGTTTGGCATAAAAATAATCAAAATAAACATAATATTATGTCACCAAAACAACTATTGTACAATTGCTAATTGCAGCCACTAAAGTTGGTTAACATGCTTCCATTAGATTAAGTTAAAAGTCCAATATCTGTAGCATTTGATTTCAACAGGTAGCATTTGATTTAGATAGGTAGCTAAAATTGAGTGTTCTGACTTAAACAAGTAGCTTTGTTTAATCTATGTTGCGGTTTTAGTCTTTTGAAAACTTATATTCGTCAACTTTGAAATCCCATGATAGAAAACAAATATACACTATACTAGGTTAGTATAAAAAACAAATATCAAACACTTACTAAGTAGAAATTAGATTCCATATATTCAAGAGCTATAATTAAGGCTGCTGCTATAGCCACAATCAAGCAGCGAATGTTTGCAGCAATCAAGCAGCTATGAAAGGTACTTTGATTTTTAAGAGTTTATAACCAATGGTTCCTTCAATGTGATTCTAAATCTTAACTAATTGATTTCTAAGTTAACATTTTAACATATTGTAACTGAATTTGTTATTGGAGCCCTGCACGGCTCACAATACTAGGTTGGACAGGCCAACCTTCCAACAAAAAGATAAAAAGTTGCCATTAATTATTTTATAAATAGCTAAGTGTCTCACAAAGATGAATGAATAAACCAAATTAAGATAGATAATGACCATTAAAAAAATATAATCTGATGAAATATAAAGTAGGAAGTAATGACAAATCTCTACCCACATGAGATATGACTTACTTTAGAGCGGACCGCCACCACTGAAAAACTGAGTGTGGAATTCGAAAACTTCCAAATATGAGAGCACATAAAGTTTATTTGGGATAAATTTTTTTTACAGTTATACCATCTAATCCTCAAATCCCGATGAGGATATATATATATATATATATATATATATATATATATATATATATATATATATATATATATTCTGTTTTACTTGTATATATAATCCACATCTAACAAAATGTGATCCCAGTTGAATTCGATAACATATTATATCCCCATAGTGACATAAAAAGCAGGTTTATGACCAATATTACCACATAATTCTCCTCTAAAAAAGCCTCTGGAGGTTGTGAACACATCACCAATCACAAATGTTTTAGATTATAAGGATAACCCATCCGTATTACGTTTAATCCATCCTCTAATAGGAGGGAACCGTCTAACTTCAAATATTTTAGGACTACTCTTTGCTGCGTTTAACATTAGAGAAGTGGAGTATTCGTAAATCATCAACAATGTTAAACATATGATCTTTACTAAATGATTGAACAGATATTGCAGTTGCGATACCCGTACTTCTGTTGCTGTGATAAGATTTGAAGACGGTACTAACACTGCCCCAATTGAGCAGGTTGTTCTCTCAACCTTTAGTGAAGATGGAATTGGTAAATTTAGATACATAAAGCATACCACTCAGGATATAGAAATCCCAGATCATTGAAATGCATGTATTGTGATTACTGTGGGTAAAGCACTGAAAGTGTTGAGAATTTCAAAATGATAAAGAAAGTTACAGAGAAACTTGGTGCTACTCGTGCCGCTATTGATGACAGACATGTTCCTAATGATCTCCAGGTTAGCCAAACTGGAAAAATTGTGGCCCCAGAGCTGTACATGGCTTTTGGTGTTTAGGGAGTTATTCAACACATAGCAGGCATGAAAGATTCTATGGTTATTGTTGGTGTAAACAAAGATTCTTATGCACCCTGTAAATAAATGATATTAAAGTTCAATAGATTCAATAGATTAACAATAACTAAATACCCAAGTTCAATAGATTCAATACATTGACAATAACTAAATACAAAGTTAAAATAGTAAAAAAGTGATATCAGGTTCGAACATGAAGCCATTACATTATATATATTCAGTGTCTAAAAGTTCCAACAACTTCTCATTTTCCTCGAGAATGGAGTCATGCATCGTACGATCAATCTCAATCGCATCTATTTCTTTTCTCAATCTCTTGGGAGAGTGCAAAACAATCGACCACTGATAGGGCATAAATATTGTATATCTATCCCCTTAATTTCGGTACCTTTGTGAACCCAAAAGGTGCAATTGATATGGATTTACCTCGTAATTATGGTACTAAACTTCATTAGCAAGTATTTCATGTTTTGTGTGTTCTCTTATGTGTTTTACAAGTAAATTATGCAAACCGTGCGAAAGAGAAATCGAAACAATGAAAGAAAGGTAATGAAGGTAAGTTCAAGGTCATTTTCGTAATTCTTCAGCCTGATCACAGAGGTGGGGCCAGCTGGAAAGTTGAATATCTCGAAACAACATGAATACTGGAAGAAACGACACCCAAATCCGAGCTACGGTAAAAGATTTATGATCATTTGAAGTTGAGAAAAAATCCAAGAATCCAAGAATAAAACAAGAAAAAATTCTAAGTGTCGAAATTGAAGAAAAGAGGCCCAAAACCAGCAAGAATTCCCGAACCATACTGCGAACCGGTTCGGGGGAGAACCAGTTTGGGGTACCAGTGAACTGGTTCGAGGGTCCTGATGCGCGAATTTTCCCTTGAATTCTGATTGGTCCAACAGAGTCCTACTATGTACAAACTCCTCTAAAATGTATTTGTATGATGTTAATGACTTAGAAAAAAGAGTTTTTGAACAGTTTTTGATAGAGAGAAGAGTAGGAGAATACCCTAGGAACATAACTTTGATTTGTGATTCAAGATTGATTATTTCCGGGTTTGATCTCAAGTTTTAATTAAAGTTTCATTCTCTCTATTATTGTTCTTGCTTGTTATGCTTCTCGCATGATTCGAACAAATTCTAGGTTTATAACACTTCCTTGCACGTTTCAATATATTTTCAGCATGATTTCTTTTGCATGCAATGTAATTAATTCATGCATAGTTAGGTACAACATTTCCGGCTAGAGTTTTTAGGGTCGGTATACATGAACTCAAGCTGATGTGATAATTGCATGTGTACAAAATCAATCCCCTAAATTTAAGGATCTATTATAACCGTATTGCGTAGCGAACACAACCATTGTAGATCTTTGGATCTTGTTTGATTCAGGGTAACCGGGATGCTTTAGAATGCAATGTGAGTGTCGCTATCGTGTACCGCTTTACTCGTCCTCTGATTACGTATGGTGCGGGCTTGAACCTCATATACATACTGCTTGGGAGTACTAAAGTCTGGGTCTGATTTATCACTCAAATATACGATTAGTTTTATACCAGCAATACTCTAGGATTGAGGGATTGTATTCCCGACCTATTTTTCTCATCATATAGTTCAAGTTTTAGTTCAATCATCATCAGTATTTTAGGTAATTTAGAGTAATTGCATTCCATCCATTCCAGATTGCACTAATTAATCATTTTCCTAATTGCATCTAGTTGTAGCTGTTTCACCATTCAAATCATCTTTTCGTTCTTCTTAGAGTTGAATTTAGGTTAGCCATCTATCCTTCTGTTGTCATGATTTTCTCATCCTATTTTCCTGTGGAGACGATCCCGAATTACTTGGTTTATTACTAACGCGACAGGCTTGCACTTGAGCCTAGAGAGAACGCACTTTAGCGGCACATTTTTAGTCGCGTCAAGTTTTTGGCGTCGTTGCCAGGGATTTAGGTAGACATAGGTTAGATTCCGTTAATCTAAAACTTCGACCAAAATAAAAAAAAATAAAAAATCACAAAAAGATACTTCATCTCTCAAAAGCCTGTTAATGCAAAATCCTGAATTCACTCTAACTCCCCATAATACTCCAACCAGCATTCATGAAAACCCGATAGTTGAGTACGACCCCGATAGCCCTCACACTCCTAACGATCCACAATTTTAGGTTCCATCTCCCATTCCTTCACACTCAATTGCAAATAACAATCTGACCTCCCTCTTAGGACACTCTTTAGAGCACGCTCCGAGCATACCAAGAGAGGATACAGAGTCATCAAGTGAGAGAGGCATGTCACAACACGGTAGTGTAGCCGCCGGTGAGGAAGATGCCCCGTACCACCCTTGGAGAGACATCTTATATCCCGAGCGAACTGTCACTCCGGGATGCATTTTACTCCCGTATAATGCAGGGCAATTTCGTTATAGGAATGGGATGATCCAGATACTTCCCAACTACCATGGAATGGAATCAGAAAAGCCATATCTCCACATCCAGGAATTTGAGGAGGCGTGCGAGACCCTCAATGATCAAACTTGCACACAAGATGTGATCCGCCTCAAACTCTTCCCATTCTCGCTAAAGGACAAGGCTAAGACCTGGATATGGTCTTTACCTCCAAACTCGATTACATCGTGGAACGAGTTGCAATCTAAATTTCTCAAGAAATTCTTTCATACACATCGAACGGACTCTATTAAGGCTCAAATTCAAAGCTTCTGAAAATTAGAAAATGAGTCGTTCGATCGATGTTACGATCATTTTAATGAGTTAATCACTTCGTGCTCGCATCCATGACTTAATAAACTGCAAATCATTTCCTTCTTCCATAATGGGATGAATATAAATTTCAAACAACTCGTTGAAACCATGTGTGATGGTCCCTTAGTCGACCTAGATGCCAACGATACTGAGTGACGCGACTCAGAATGTGTCTCAGAAGTGCGTACTCTCTATGATCAAATGCAAGCCTGTCACGTTAGTAATAAACCCGGTAAGTCGGGATCGTATCCACGGGGAAATAGGACAACAGAGTTGTAACGACGTTGGATAGATAAAGGAATCCTAACTCTGACTCTAAAGAAAAAGGAAAAGATGATTTGATTTGTGGAATAACTACACTAGATGCAACTATGAAATTATGAAAAAATGCAACTATCCTAAATTACCTAAAATACTGACGAAGAATGATTTAAAACTTTAAACTATATGATGAAGAAAACAGGACGGGAATACGATCCCCCAACCCTAGTGTATTGCAAGTATAATACTAATCGTAAATTTAAATGATTAATTAGACCCAGAATTTAGTACTCCCAAGCATTACGTATATGAGGTTCAAGCCCGCACCATACTTAATCAGAGGATGAGTAAATCAGTATTGCGATAGTTGCACTCGAATTGCATTCCAAAGCATCCCAGTTACCCGGAAGCAAACAAGATCCAAGGATGTACAATTTTCGCGTTCCTACGCAATATGGTCGTAATCAAACCATTAAATTTAGAGGATTACTTTTATACACATGCAACTATCACATCAGGTTGGGTTCATGTATCCCGACCTTAGAAAATCTATCCTAACATGCTTAAACTAATGAAAATAATTTTTGAATTGCAGAAAACCATGATTAAACTAAGGAGGAATTGTAGAATAATGTAGAAAGGAGATTGGACAGAAGAAATTAACTACTAATCTTACCAAAGCACTAAAAGTAGCAATTAACATTACTTGTAAGCACAAAATTCTGAACAATCTTCAATCTTGGAATTAAAATAATAAGCTATCTCTAAACTAGGGTTTTTCTGAAAAGAATGGAAAATTAGATGAATTCTCCATCCTAAGAATGATAATAAAACGGGTTTAAATACCCTACAAAACTTCAAGAGTTTTACTGAACTAAGACTCTCCATTAGAGGAAGATAGAAAAATTAAAATTCGACAGTCGGACCGGTCCGGTCCTCTTGCGATTCGGTCTGGCTGGAATCCGGATCGGTTCTTTTAATTCTTGGGCAGATCAATTCGGCACGGATCGATTCTTTTAATTTCTTTCAGCTTCGATCCATCTTCGGTCCGGGATTCTCTGGAAATTGGGATTGCGGATCGGTCCGGACCGAATCGGTCCGAATTTCCTTTGACTTTTTCTTCAGACTTTTACTGTTCATAACTTTCACACCGGGACTCCGATTGAGGGGCCGTTTCTTCCTATGTACTCATGAACTTGATATCTTCACCTTCTCTTTAGATGCCTCATCCGAATTCTGGGTGAAAATTACAACTTTGCCCTTTTGACTTTTCCTTCTTTTCTTTATCGATTCTTCCGATTTCTTTCTTTCTTTATTAACATTAAATACCTACAAAATTAGTACAAAATACTAAAAACTCGGTGTACTCATTAGAATAAGTCAGTAGCAAGATTATGAGATAAAATCAAATAGATTACGTTGTTCGAGGTGCTAAAAGTAACTACATTAAAGGGATAAATTTGGAAGAATTTATGCCTAATCACTGAGCTTCACCTGAGGTATGTCACCGAGACTACCCAAGCATGGGAAACATCTGACCCTAGTGCTCATAATCAAATGCGCCAAGCGACCATGACTCCATCAACGGCCGTCATATTTCACGTAGAAAAGGATACCATAACTTCTAATCGACTCGATCTACTTGAGAAAGGAATGCGAGAAGTACTTGAGGTATGTGCAAGGAGACCAACTGGATCCATACTGAGCCCCATTGAGAAGGTGTGTACTATCTGTGTGGTGAGACATTCAACAGAGGAATGCCCAATGATACTCGCCTACAAAGTTATGCTTCAAGAGCAAGTGAGTGGTATAGGGGGATTTAAGGGTAATTTTGTTGCACCGCACGGGAATTCCTATAACCCTTCATGGAAAAACCACCCTGGTTTTAGCTATGGGCAGCAAAATATGGCAATGAATCCTAATTCACATGTTTCCCCTCCCCCAACATCACACTTTCAACAAGCACTACACATGCAAGGACATGTGCATGCACCACCACCTCAGGACCATTTATCACTCCACCGTGGAGAAGTCTCGAGGATACGATAAACCAATTCATTATTGCCCAGAATTCAACCACTGCTGGACATGAGCGCATGATCAATGATATAAATGAGACTATTTTAAAGATGCAAGCATCGTTGAGTATCTATGAGAAAGGAAAGTTTCCTGCCCAGGGCCAACGACCTCCCCAAGGTCAAACTAGTGTTAGCTCCACCTTTACAGAACATCGGGATTAATGTCAAGCTCTGAACACTCTTCGTAGTGGGAGAGTAGTTAATTTATCACCTCTTCCACATGACACAACCAAAGATAAGGAGATTTCGCTCAGCACGAAAGAGGCTGAAGATGTCCCCTTAAAAGAGGGTGATAAAGAATACATTAGTGAGCCCAAGGTAGTAGTGAAACCACCCACCGCAACACCATTTCCTAAAAGGATGGTTCCTTACCACAAAGGAAACCCCCGTGATGAAGTGCTAGATGTGATAAAGCAAGTAAAGTTAAATTTACCTTTCCTCGATGCCATTAAGAAGATTCCAGCTTATGCAAAAGTCATAAAGGACTTGTTAATAGTGAAGAGGAAGATGAAGGTAAAGAAAAACGTATTTCTATCACAGAACGTGATCTCCATTCTACTTAATTATCTCCTGCCAAAATTCAAAGATCCTGGTGCATCCACTATTTCCTGCATAAATGGAGACAATAAAATTGAAAAAGCCTTACTTGACTTGGGAGAAAGTGTCAATATCCTCCCTTATGCCATCTATAGGAAACTTGATCTGGGCGACCTCAAGCCCACAAACATCACTCTCCAATTGGCAGATCGAACCGTGAAGATACCAAGAGGTATAGTTGAGGACGTGATCGCCCAAGTTGACACTTTCTACTTTTCGGTAGACTTTGTCATTTGGGACACGGAGACCTCCTTTGCCTCGAGCAATCATGTTCCCATCATTCTCGGGTGCCCATTCTTAGCTACGGCTAACGCAATAATCAATACTCAAAATGGGCAGATGTAACTTACCTTTGGTAATATGACCTTAGAGACTAACATCTTCCATATAGCCTAACATACAAGGGACGAAGATTATCTTCTCACGGTGAGCCTAATCGACGAGATCGTAAAGGAGTACTTTGAGGAAAACTATTGTGGAGATTCCCTAGGATCCTACTTAGTGTTGATCCACGATATTGAGGGGACATATAATGAATTTGAGAAGGAAATTGAGGAGTTGAGAGAATTGCTTGATGAGAGAGCATCGTATGAGGACGCAAGAGATGTAAGTTAGGTTTCTCGATTCTAGGAGTTACCACCGAGGGAGGCACGCATGCTTCCCTCTAGCGATAAATTTCCAACCCTCGAATTGAAGAAACTGCCCTCCCATGTTAAATATGCATATTTGGGAAAGAACGAGACATTTCCTATTGTTGTCTCCTCTAGACTAGACGAAGAGCACGAGGGTAAGTTATTAAAGATTCTGAGGAAGAACCAAAGTGCTTTTGGTTGGTGTATTGCTAATTTGAATGGGATAAGTCCTTTGATTTGCACCCACAAGATCCACCTCGAGGAGTATGTAAAGCCCTCGAGAGAAATACAAAGAAGGCTAAACCCCAATATGAAAGAAGTGGCGAGGACCGAAATCATTAAGTTATTGGATGTCGGGATTATCTACCCAATCTCGGATAGAAAGTGGGTGAGCCCTGTTCAAGTTATCCCGAAGAATTTGGGCATGACAGTTATTGAAAATGCTAAGGGATAGCTAGTTACCCAACGTACCACCACCGAGTGGTGCGTTTGCATTGATTATCGGGAACTCAATGACGGAGCAAGGAAGGACCACTTCCCCTTGCCATTTATTGATCAGATGCTTGAGAGAGTAGCGGGCCACCATTAATATTACTTCCTTGATGGTTACTCCAGATATAACCAAATTGAGGTAAATATACTTGACCAGGAAAAGACGACCTTCACTTGTCCTTTTGGTATGTTTACCTACAAACGTATGCCATTCGATTTATGTAATGCACCCGCGACCTTTAAAAGGTGCATGTTGGGTCTATTTAGCTACATTATTGAGAGAGGACTTGAAGTGTTCATGGACAACTTTAGCATTTTTGGCACCTCTTTCGATCATTATCTAGAGAATCTGGAAAAAGTACTTACCCGATGTGTGGAGAAGAACTTAGTGCTAAATTGGGAGAAATGCCATTTTATGGTCACTGAGGGAATAGTTCTTGGCCACATAGTTTCATCCAAAGGGATTGAAGTTGATAGAGCTAAGATAGATGTCATAGCCGATCTACCCACACTAAAATCGCTCAAGGATGTGTGCTTCTTCTTAGGCCACATGAGGATTTATCGAAGGTTCATTAAGGATTTTAGCGTCATCTCTAGGCCCTTCAGTAACCTCCTTATGAAGGATACCCCATTCGAGTGGAATGAAGCATGCCAAAGTGCTTTTGAAAAATTAAAAAGTATGCTTGTTTTCGCTCCCATCGTGCAAGCGACGGATTGGTCCTTACCATTTGAGCTTATCTGTGATGCAAGTGATTTTGCAATAGGGGTTGTTTTGGGCCAAAGAAAGGATGAAAAGGATTATGTCATCTACTACGCTAGCCTAACTCTTACCGGACAACAAATCAATTACTCACTACGGAGAAGGAATTGCTAGCCATAGTATTTGCTCCAGAAAAATTTCAATCCTATCTCATTGGATCACCCATTACTTGTTTCACCAACTATGCGGCTTTAAAATACCTCCTTACTGAGAAAGACGCAAAGCCGCGCCTCATTAGGTGGATCATACTCCTACAAGAATTTAATCTCTCCATTAGAGATAAAAAAGGAGTAGAAAACGTCATCGACGATCATCTATCTCGGCTTTCATCTGACGTACCTAGTGATCTAATACCCATAGATGAATATTTTTTGGATCAACAACTCTTTACTACCTCTTTTTTGCCCTGGTTTGCGGATATAGTGAATTATCTTGTCACGGGAGCCGTCCCTCTCGAGTGGACACCGCAAGATAAGAAGAGGTTCAGTAATTGGTCGCGCATGTTTTTCTATGATGATCCCTTCCTTTTTAAATATTGCACTAACCAAATCATTCGATGGTGCATTTCGGATGATGAGATGCCGAAAGTCATCCAACTCTGTCATTCGAAACCTTATAGAGGTCACTTTTCGATGAAAAAGATGACCACTAAGATTCTTCAAAGAGGTGTCTATTGGCCCATAATATTTCGGGATGTGAGCAATTATTGCAAATCTTGCGATAGGTGTCAAAGGATGGGAGCGATATCTAGACGAGATATGATGCCATTAACCCCGATACTCATTATTGAGATCTTTGACTGCTGGGGTATTGACTTCATGGTCCATTTTCCACCCATCTTTTGGTTTCCTATACATCCTTGTCGCGGTAGACTACGTTTCTTACCAAGACAAATGACAATAAAGTGGTGATTAGGTTCCTACAGGAACACACACTTTCCCGCTTCGGTGCTCTGAAAGCGATAATTAGTGATATGGCATGCACTTTTGCAATAGGCCATTCGAGAAGCTCATGGGAAAGTATGGCGTCATTCACAAGGTTAGAATGCCCTATCACCCACAAAAAAATGGGCAGACCGAATTAGCGAATCGAGAAATCAAGCACATCCTTGAGAAGATCGTCAATCAAGATCGAAAAGATTGGTCACTTCGATTGAATGATTCACTATGGGCCTATCGTACCACATATAAAAATCCACTCAGCATGTCCCCATTCCTCTTTGTGTATGGCAAACCTTGCCATTTTCCCGTTGAATTAGAGCACAAAGCGTATTGGGTGATTAAGGAGGTGAATTATGACATGGATAAAGCCGGTGAAGCTCACAAGCTTCAATTAAATGAGTTAGAAGAGATACGCAATGACGCGTATGAGAACCCAAAAATTTCTAAAGAAAGGATGAAACTCGCCCACGATAAGATTATTCGACGCAAAGAGTTTCTTCCCGGGGAAAAAAGTGCTTCTCTATAACTCTCAGCTTCATCTATTTCTAGGAAAGTTACGGTCTTGATGGACTGGCCCGTTCATTGTGAAGAATGTATTCCCTCATGGAGCTGTGGTATTAAAAGATTTAAAATAGGGGAATACGTTCAAGGTAAATGGACAATGCCTCAAGCCATATCTAGAGGCGTGTGTGGAAGAAATCGACACCATTTGGTTATCGGACCTCGTTTACGGGGTTGATTGAGCTGAAAATAAGAGGTCCTCGCACCCCCGACGCGTATGGGATGAATTCTTATGTACAGTAGTAGTGTAGGAGTTAGGATGTTTAGGAGTACGAAGGCACATTTCATGAGAGGGATTGAGGTAGCACACTTGTTAAGAGATCTTGTATGCATTTCGAGGGCGTGGTTAAGGAATTTTTAGGGAACCCGAGGGTCTAGGATATCTTTAGGGGCCATACGCACGAGAGGAAGCATGAGAGAACACTTAGTTTTTGGGAGAAGAGAGAAACCAAACTTCCAAGCCAGCAGCTTCCCCCAAACCCCAGGGTGAACCGGTTTGGGTACAGGAGAACCGGTTCAGGAGTCCTGCCATGTTCTTCCCCCTTTTTTTTCTAAATTCATCCTCTTTTCCCCCTTCTCTCCATTCATTTCCCCTACAAAAATTCACCCTCTAAAAACTTCCCCCTACCAATTCACACTCCAAATTCACTCCCTCCATCCCTATTCCCATTTCTCACTAAAATCCACACCCACACACCTATAAATACACCCTCAACCCCTCTCCATTTCTCACACTTAATTTCATTCTCCCTCTCTTCTACGCCACATAACCTCTATATCTCTCTCCCTCTCTCTCACCATGTCGCGCCCCCGCTAAGCTAATTTCCGCCCTCGTAAATATGATGACACCACCATTCTCAATGACAAAGGTGCGGGAGTATTTCGGTCCATCCAAGAACTCCATTAGGTCGAGCGCTATTTCTCGTCCATGCGCCCAATTCATATCGAGCGGTTTGTTAATTAGGAGGAGCTTCCCGATGACATCACCGCCCTTTTCAACCGTCAGGGGTGGTGCTCATTTCTCTCTCCTACTAGCAATAAAGTTTTTGAAGTTGAAATTCGCCAATTCTAAGCGACGCTCGTTCATAAATCCTCTACTCTTCATGAGGCCTATCTTGACGGCATTAAAATTCCATTCTTCGTCGTCATCATTGCACACAAAATGCGAGAAAAAGGGGTTGTCCTCCCCGTGCCATTCATGTATCCCACCAATGGTGCCCCTCGCACCAAAGCCGAATGTATTTCCCGAATGGCCCCTGGGGAGGAATGGTTGCGCGACTCATTCCCAATAGGAAATCTTTCGGATACGGTGAGATTCACGCACCTCATTGCATGTGGAGAAATCCACCAAACCACCAACAACTCGGTGGTCCAGCTACGTCACGCCAACTTCCTATACCAATTCCTCGACCTGAAGAGCACGATTAATCTTGCCCAACTCTTTTATGCGAACATCCTCAATACCGATTGCGACGAGTGGGGCAAAGAGACACTCCCCTACGCCCGCCTTATCATGGAAATTCTGATTGATGCTGAGGTGGACGATCAGGGATAGCAAGTCAGACTCCCCCGCCCCGTTGGAATCACTTCTACCACCTGTAGCCAACGCCAAATGAGGGTGGCCCATCCTGACCGTCCTATTCTGAAGGAGGATGTAGGGGAGGAAGGGCATGATGAACCAATAATTTATGTGGGGGAAGAAGAAGAATATGATGAAGACGAGGACGAGGATGACGATTCTGACTTTGAGCCTCCCGGTGCGAATTTTGATAAGCGCCTTTCGATGGTGGAATCCCGTTTTGACGATTTTATCACCCAATACAATCGCAACCAAGTGTCATATCAAGAGGATCAAGAGGCCTACCAAAGGGACACGTGCATGATGCATCATCTCCAAGTGCATTTATACGAGCTCAACTTCGGCGGACACCCTCCGACTTTCTTTTATGATCCATATGATCCCAGCACACCCGATCCCTCAAATCCGCCTCCGCAATGAAGCCCTTATCTGTTGTTTGATGTTTGTGTCTTGTGATGGTTGTTTATATTGTTAAGTTGTGTGCTCTACCCTCTCCTTGGTAACACAGGATTCTCCGTATCTATAAAAAAAATATCTGCATTTTTGTTTTAATTTGTACATTTTATTTGCTCGCACTTTTAATCCGTTTTGAGTTAGATTTTAGTCCTTTTTTCTTGAGAAAAATGCAAAAGTCTAAGTTAAGGGGGGTCACAAGTGCGTCTTTCTAAAACTTAACAAATTTTCAAAAATGCCCAAAAATCTAAAAAAAAAATCATAAAATTTTGAAAAATCCAAAAATATTTTTCTTCAAAATAAATAAAAAATTTGGAATTCAAATTTTTCAAAAATATCTTTAAAAGTCGATTTAAAGTCTCAAATTGTAAAATTACAATACACAAATCCGAAATTGACCAAAGATGGAAATTGAGTGAACATAGACGACTTAACGAATAAGTGTGGAGATTAACAACCACCGGTGAGATTCGAGCCTTTCATTTTTGTAAAATTTATAAGTCAATCCGAGTTAATTGTTAACTCAAAGTCCTTTTCAGCAGTCTAATAAGTCGTCGAGGATCTCAAGTCTTTCACTTTGATCGGTTTTGAGAAATGTGTGTGATATTGCCTTGAAAAACGTGCTGAAGAAGTCTCTAAAGTAAATTCATCTCGAAACGCATATGGTAACGCAATTAGTATTTTGGACAATGAAGTAGGCCATCGTTTGTTATCCCAAAATATTGGCCATAAAAAAAGTTGTGAAAAATCACCCCATTTGTAACCCGAAATTGAGCCGAATAATGTTTCCTTTCGTTTGACAACCCGAAAAAACCAAATAGCCCGGAATTGCGAAAAATGGAAAAAGTTAGAATATAAGTCCGGAAAGTGCAGGAAAGGGGAAAGAAAAGAATGGCTATGCTCAACAAAAATAGCAAGAAAGAAAGGTGTGAAAAACAAACAAAAAAAAAGAAAAATAGGAAAAAGGAGGAAAAGCCCAGAAAAAGCACTAATGGACATCACAAGAAAATTTTCCAATTCCAAAATTCTTAAACTTTTCCAATTTTACCCAATATACCTTTGACCTGAAAAGTCCTACCGAGTTCGAATTGCGAAATTAATTACTGCGTGGAGAGCTAAAACACAAAAAGATAATAAAAGAGATTAAAAAAATGAATTAGAGGCAATGTTCCCGCTTTCTTATAACCGTAATCCATTGATGAGATCCAGTTACCATAAATTTATGTCTTTCAACTTGTATGCGTGAACTTGGTTCCAATACATTTACTCTTATAAATCAGGCATGCCGAGAGAACATAACCACCCTCGAGTGACTCGTTTATGAGAGAATCCCGTGAGAATTTGAAATCAAAATGAACTTTCGGATAAGTAACGTAATGGTTAATCGGTGGAAATTCGTGGTTAAATTTTTGGCTTCGCACACACGCACTATGATTTGAGACTCTGGAACATGAATTAATAATGACTATTTTCTGAAAAAGTTTGAATTATACAATTTTTGCATATTTTGAGTTTTCTTTGAGTCGAATTTTGTGGGTATATTCACAAAAAAACCTCACGAGACAACACTCGTCCTACTAGGGTAACCTAGGGGTTTAACGACTTGTTGCATATACTAATTGCAATCGCTTTCTCGTGAAAAAGGTATGCTATCCCAATAAACTGTTTAGAAGAGTTGTGACATTATTCTTTTTATTTTACATTGTCGGGATGCGCAAAGTTCAAAGTTGGGGGGTTTGATAGGGAATAAATATTGTATATTTATCCCCTTAATTTTGGTACCTTTGTGAACCCGAGAGGTGCAATTGATATGGATTTGACTCTTAACTATGCTACTAACCTTCATTGGCAAGTATTTCATGTTTTTTTGTTGCTCTTATGCGTGTTACAGGTAAATTATGCAAATGGTGCAAAAGAGAAATCGAAATAATGAAAGAAAGGTTAGGAAGGCAAGTTCAAGGGCATTTTTGTAATTCTACAGCCTGGTCCTGGAGGTGGGGTCCTACTGAAAAGTTTAAGAGCTCGAAAAAACATGAATATTGGAAGAAACGACACCCAAATCCGAGCTACGGTGAAAGAGCTATGATCATTTGAAGTTGAGAAAAAAATCCAAGAATCCAAGAAGAAAACAAGAAAAAATTCTAAGTGTTGGAATTGAAGGTAAGAGGCCCAAAACCAGCAAGAATTCCCAAACCACACTGCGAACCGATTCGAGGTACCTGCGAACCAATTCGAGCGTCATGATGCGCGAATTTTCCCTTGAATTCTGATTGGTCCAAAAGAGTCCTACTATGTACAAACTCCTCTAAAACGTATTTGTAAGATGTTAATGACTTAGAAGACAGAGTTTTTGAACAGTTTTTTATAGACATAAGAGTAGGAGAATACCATAGGAACATAGCTTTGATTTGGTGATTCAAGATTGATTATTTTCGGGTTTGATCTCAAGTTTTAATTCAAGTTTCATTCTCTCTATTATTGTTCTTGCTTGTTATGCTTCTTGCATAATTCGAACAAATTATAGGTTTATAACACTTCCTTGCACGTTTCAATATATTTTCATCATGATTTCTTTCGCATGCAACGTAATTAATTCATGCATAGTTAGGTACAACATTTCCGGCTAGAGTTTTTAGGGTCGGGATACATGAACTCAAGCTGATGTGATAGTTGCATGTGTATAAAATCAATCCTCTAAATTTAAGGATTTATTATGACTGTATTGCGTAGCGAACACAACCAGCTAGTCGCGGACTTGGGCCGTGACCCACTCAATATTTGGCGTGACCATATTTATTATCACACTAAATTATTGATGCTCGGGAAGTGGTCACGGACCAAGGCCGTGACCATAGTGGTTGCGGACTTAGGCCGTGACCAGGTCGTGACCATCTTGGCGCCAAACACGTGCCAAAATTCCCTCCAAGCTTGGTCACGGGTGGTTCACGGCCCAAGTTCGTGACCCATGGCGTGACGAAGAAGATAGTACACACATTGAGGGTCACAAATTAGGGCCATGACCATTTCTTGGTATGGGTCACGGCTATGGGCCGTGACCATATCGCATTCAAGCACTAGGGTTGATGAAAAAGGGTCGCGCATCATAGATTTAGGGTCACAGCTCTGGGCTGTGACCATTTCTTGGTATGGGTCACGGCTATGGGTCGTGATCATACCTCAATCAAGCATGGGAAAGGGTCGCGCATGGTGGGTCACGGCTCTAGACCGTGACCAGATCTGAAGAACCCGACTCTGGCTTCCCTTCATTTTAAGGGTCGCGCGTATAGGGTCACGGCTATTGGTCGTGACCAGTTCTAGGTCTTAAAAAAAAAAAAATCACCCGCCCCGCTGCTTATTATTTCATTAATTTTATTTGGAGTAAGGCAGCTGCTTCTCAGTGCGATTTTTAGTTGAATTTCGGTTGGATTTGCAAGGGTTAAGCGATTTCAATTGGTTTGCATTTGGATTAACCCTGGTATATATTGATTCATTTTGATTTCATTTGGATTTGTGATTTCTATCTAAAACCCTAATTTCGGTGTATGTATGTGTAGATATACGTTTGTATGTGTGTATGTGTGTGTATGTATAGATTTATGTTTATATGTGTGTGTGTGTGTGTATAGATTTATGTGTATATGTATGTTTATGTGTGTAACTATGAACAAATAAATTATTTTTTTGTCAATAAACCCTCTATTGTACGTGTGTGTATGTATAGATTGTATGTGTGTGTGTGTGTGTATATATAAATTTATGTCAAAAAAATAATTAGGGTTTAGTAAAACCTAAATAGTATGCGGTGGAGACGGGTGGAGACCGGGTTGGGGGTTAGAAGCAACAAATAGTCCCTTAGGAATTCCATAAGTGTTAATTTTATTCTTGGCCTTGGTATTTTCAATTTGGTTTTAGATTTGTCCTTATGAAAAAAAAGGAATAGATATATACCTGGTTTAATTAGATTGGTATCGGTTATATTATGATATACTTGTTATGCCATTTTATATAATTGTTGAAATTGAATAAGTATTGGATTTTGAAATGTAATCAAAATCAATTGTAATCTTCTCAATATGTGTGCATCTTATTTTTTTTCTCAGTAGTAATCCTTATATACGTGAAAGAAAATATCAATGAGGATTAACGAATTTCAGTTCACACAAGTTTACCACGAGTCAAGTTGGAGCAGTGAGTGACGCAAGAACAAGTTTTGGTTTTCTTCCTTTGGTTTTGAATTTATTTTTTTGGTTCTACCATTTTTTTTAATTGAACATAACTGTTTGCAAAAAATTCATTATTTTTTCACTGTCATAGGATACATTGATGTTGGGGTCGAACTACTATCAAACATAATCTGAAATTGCATCGCTGCTGGCATAGAGAAGGTTCTGATTGGCATTGGGTCTAACAAAATATCCAGGTAATGGATAGACCTATGATGAACTTTATTTTAAGGTTAAATATGCATTGATTCAATTTTTTAATTATTTTGGGTTTGGATCCTATTTATGTCAAAACCCCGTAATTTTAATTCTTTTGTGCCCCCTATAGCTTGGGTATTGTTGGCGCATTTGTTTCTTGTCACTTCCAGTGGGGGCCGGGGGGGGGGGGGGGGAGAACATAACTTTTGAACAAATAATAGTTACGGTGAACACTAGAAAAAGAAGGCATTACCCAATGGATTGCCACTTTCTAGGTTTAAGGCGTGTCAATTTATCTGCAATGGTTCACATTAAACTAATTGGTAACCATTTGTTTATTAGCTTAAAGATATTCTTGATTAGTCCGAGATGAATAGGAGAGATGTGAAAATGGGAATAAAAATTAGTCATGGTTCGAAAGTTATTCTTGGGTTTGCAATTTGTGACCGCTCATTTTATTCACTTGTCGCACGGGACCAATGTGACTCGTAGGAACCGACCGCATAGTCACGGGCTCCCGGTTTGAGTATACGACGTAAATTTGCAAAAAATTAGACTTAAGCATAAAAACATGCCATCGAAGGGTGAAAACATAAAACAGACACAAAATGGTCTGGTAAGAGTCACGAACACCTCGCACGGGACCAATCTGACTCGTAGGAATCGACCGTGTAGTCACGGGGCTCCCGATTAGAGTGTACGACGTAAATTTGCAAAAAATCTAGACTTGAGCATAAAAACTTGCAATTGAAGGGTAAAAACGTAAAACAACCACAAAAAGGTCCCGTAAGAGTCACGAAACCTGGCACGTGACCAATGCGACTCATAGGAACCGACCGGGTAGTCATGGGGATCCCGGTTTGAGAATACGACATAAATTTGCACAAAGTTAGACCTGAGCATAGAAACATGCCATCGAAGGGTGAAAATATAAAATAAGCACAAAACGGTCCCGAAAGAGTCACGAACACCTCACACGGGACCAATGTGACTCTTAGGAACCGACCACGTAGTAACGGGGCTCCCGGTTTGAGTGTACGACATAAATTTGTAAAAAAATAAACTTAAGCATAAAAACATGTCATCGAAGGGTGAAAATGTAAAACAGCCTTAAAACGGTCCCGTAAGAGTCACGAACACCTCGTACGGGACCAATGTGACTCGTAGGAACCGACCGCGTAGTCACGGGGCTCCCGATTTGAGTGTATGACATAAATTCGCAAAAAGTTAGACTTGAGCATAAAAACATGCCATCGAAGGGTGAAAACATAAAACAACTTTAAATGGTCCCATAAGAGTTACGAACCCCTCACACGGGACCAATGCGACTCGTAGGAACTGACCGCGTAGTCACGGGGCTCCCGGTTTGAGTGTATGACGTAAATTTGTAAAAAATTAGACTTAAAGCATAAAAACATGCCATCGAAGGGTGAAAATGTAAAACAGACTTAAAACGGTCCCGTAAGAATCACGAACACCTCGCACGGGACCAATGTAACTCGTAGGAACTGACCGCGTAGTCACGGGGCTCCTGATTTGAGTGTACGACATAAATTTGCAAAAAGTTAGACTGAAGCATAAAACCATGCCATCGAAGGGTGAAAATGCAAAACAAACACAAAACGGTCCCGTAAGAGTCACGAACACCTCGCACGGGACCAATGCGACTCACAGGAACCGATTGCGTAGTCACGGGGCTCCTAATTTGAGTGTACGACGTAAATTTGCAAAATGTTAGACTTAAGCATAAAAACATGCCATCGAAGGGTGAAAACGTAAAATAGACTTAAAACGGTCCCGTAAGAGTCACGAACACCTCGTACGGGACCAATGTAACTCGTAGGAACTGATCGCGTAGTCACGGGGCTCCCGATTTGAGTGTACGACGTAAAATTGCAAAACGTTAGGCTGAAGAATAAAAACATGCCATCAAAGGGTGAAAACACAAAACTAACACAAAACAGTCCTGTAAGAGTCACGAACACCTCGCACGGGACCAATTCGACTCGTAGGTACCGATTGCGTAGTCACGGGGCTCCCGGTTTGAATGTACGATGTAAATTTGCAAAAAGTTAGACTTAAGCATTAAAACATGCCATCGAAGGGTGAAAACGTAAAGCAGACACAAAACGGTCTTAGGAGTTACGAACACCTCGTACGGGACCAATCTGACTCGTAGGAACCGATCGCGTAGTCACGGGGATCCCGGTTAGAGTGTAGGACGTAAATTTGCAAAAAATTTAGACTTGAGCATAAAAACTTGCAATTGAAGGGTGAAAATGTAAAACAACCACAAAAAGGTCCCGTAAGAGTCACGAAACCTCGCACGGGACTAATGTAACTAATAGGAACCGACCGCGTAGTCACGGGGCTCCCGTTTAGAGTGTACGAACTAAATTTGCAAAAAAATAGACTTGAGCATAAAAACATGCCATCGAAGGGTGAAAACATAAAATAGCCTTAAAACGGTCCCGTAAGAGTCACAAACCCCTCGCACGGGACCAATGTGACTCGTAGGAACCGATCGCGTAGTCATGGGGCTCCCGGTTTGAGTGTATGGCGTAAATTTACAAAAAGTTAGACTTAAGCATAAAAACATGCCATCGAAGGATGAAAACGTAAAACATCCATAAAACGGTCCCGTAAGAGTCACGAACACCTCGCACGGGATTAATGTAACTCATAAAAATCGATCGCGTAGTCACGGGACTCCCGGTTAGAGTGTACGACGTAAATTTGTAAAAAAATTATACTTGAGCATAAAAACATGCCATCGAAGGGTGAAAACGTACAACAAGCACAAAACGTTCCCGTAAGAGTAACGAACACCTCACACGGGACCAATGTGACTCGTAGAAACCGAACGCGTAGTAACGGGGCTTCCGGGTTGAGTGTACGATGTAAATTTGCAAAAAATTAGACTTGAGCATAAAATCATGCCATCGAAGGGTGAAAGCCTAAAATAGCCACTAACCGGTACGGTAAGAGTCACGAACACCTCGCACATACCAATGTGACTTGTAGGAACCGACGACATAGTCACGGGGCTCCCGGTTTGAGTGTACGACGTAAATTTGCAAAAAGTTAGACTTGCATGCGATCAAAGGATGAAAATGTAAAACAACCTTAAAACGATCCCGTAAGAGTCAAGAACACCTCGCACGGCACCAATGTAACTCGTAGGAACTGATCGCGTAGTCACGATGCTCCCGGTTGGAGTGTACGACGTAAATTTACAAAAAATTAGACTTAAGCATAAAAGCATGCCATCGAAGGGTGAAAACGTAAAATAGCCACAAAATCATCCCGTAAGAGTCATGAACGCCTCGCACGGGACCAATGTGAATAGTAGTAATCGAAAGGGTAGTCACAGGGATCCCGGTTTGAGTGTACGGCGTAAATTTGCAAAAAGTTAGACTTGAGAATAAAAAAGATGCCATCGAAGGGTGAAAACGTAAAACACCCATAAAACAATCCCGCGAGAGTCACGAACATCTCGCAGGGGACCAATGTAAGTCGTAGGAACCGACCGTGTAGTCACGGCGCTCCCGGTTTGAGTGTACGACATAAATTTGCAAAAAGATAGAATTAAGCATAAAAACATGCCATCAAAGGGTGAAAACGTAAAACAAACACAAAACGGTCCCGTAAGAGTCACGAACTCCTCGTACGGGACCAATGCGACTCGTAGGAACCGACCACGTAGTCACGGGACTCCCGGTTTGAGTGTACGATGTAAATTTGCAAAAAGTTAGACTGAAGCATAAAAACATGCCATCGAAGGGGCAAAACGCAAAACGAACACAAAACGGTCCCGTAAGAGTCACGAACATCTCGCACGGGACCAATGTGAGTCATAGGAACCGGCTACGTATATATATATATATATATATATATATATATGCAGTGAATATATACTGCAATGTATAGTGTAAATATATGCAGTGTACTGCAACATATATATATACTGCATATATATACACTGCAGCGTCTATATATACTGCATATATAATCACTGCAGCGTGTATATATACTGCATATATATACAGTGAAGCAGAGTATATATATACTGCAAATATATACACTGCAATATATATATATATATATATATATATATATATATATATATATATATATATATATATATATATATATATATATATATATATATATATACTGCTTTGCATATATATGCATATATGTACAGTATACATACGCCGCAAAGAGTACGAGGTTTTTATAATTCACACACACATAATTCCCTTAAACCGAAGTTATTACCCAACTCATTTCGAGAACCCTGCCTCTTAATTGTCACACAACATATTTTCCCAATATTTATTCTGATGTTTAACTTTCTATTTTGCGCATATGGCAGGTCGGTTTCGGTGTTAAAAAAATAATGAAGCAGTCTACTTAGTTTCTATCCATTTAGGGGAAAGTTGGTATTTTCAGTTTTGTGTAGTATGTTGCAATATGCTGGATATGACATAATATGTCATTATATTATACATATCCAGTTAGCATGTTATACATATCCAGTTATGGAGTTTGGGAGGATACTAAAGAAGGGATTAACTAAACTTCCATACTTCATGGGCAGTTATTCCTACAGAAGAGGAGATATTCAAGGCTATTAACAATCTCAATAGCAGCAGTACTCATGGACCAGATGGTTTTAGAGGTGTTTTTTACACAAAGTTATGGGAATTTATCGAAGAGAACTTTATCAAGGCAATTCAAAGTGCTGGTTTTTTCAACTCATCTAGAGGCCTTACACATGGAGACCCTTTGTCTCCTAGTCTCTTTATCCTTGTTACTGAAGTGTTGAGCAAAAACTTAGACAAGTTATATAGTTTCAATAAAGCCACTCCATTATTTCATCCTCCTAGAAGCTTATTACTGACTCATTTGGGATTTACAGATGACTTAATTATTTTTAGTAATGGAGGCCAGAGGTCTATTAAATATCTTTTTAAAGTATTAGCTAAATATGAATCATTCTCTGGGAAGTTAGTGAATATAACTAAAAGCTCTTTTATATGGATAAAAATACAAGGCTTAGTACAATCAAAGGCATATGTAACCTTACAGGTCTGTCACATAAAAATTTCCCTATAAAATGCTTGGGTTGTTCTTTAGCTAAAGGTATAAATAAGATATCTCACTTTACTGAGCTGCTGGAAAACATAAAAAACAATATTTTTGGATGGTCTTCCAAACTTATTTCACAAGGATGCAGAGTTAATCTCATAAATCACGTGTTATCATCTATCCCCATCCATATGTTATCAGTTCTTAGCACTCCTATAACTGTTTTAAGGAGAACAAATTTTCTGTTCAGCAAATTCTTTTCGGGAGGTTGTTCCAAAGACAAACACTACCATTGGTTAAAATGGGAAAAAGCACATTTTCCTTTTGAGGAAGGAGGCCAAAATATTAGAAGTGTAGAAGATATTCTATCAGCAACTAGCTTGAAATTATAGTGGAAGTAGAAATTTGACAATGGTTTGTGGGAAAAATTGATGAGAAATAAATTCAAAACAATTAATTAAGAGACAAAGCTTCTCAAGCATTTAAAAGAATCATCTCTATTCAAGATAATGCAAAAGTCTAGGAACCCTTTTTATGGGAGCCTTTTACATAGGGTTTTTGAAGATGCATTTCAGCACCTCATGAACTTGTTTCTTACAATATTATAAGAAAATAAGTATATTTTCATATTTCTAGACTACGACGGTAATTTGCATATTTATAGACTTAGGCAAAACATGGCGTTAGTGGGGGAAAACTCGAAACATCTCCCTAATTGCCCCGTGGGAGGCACCAACACCTCCCATGGGACCAATATAACTCATAGGAACTCACCACGCAGCCGCGGGACTCCCGGTTTGAGAATACGACAGTAATTTGAATATTTCTAGACTTAGGCTTAAAACATGGCGTTAGAGGGTGAAAACTCGAAACAGCACCAGAACGTCCCCGTGGGTGGCAAAAACACCTCCCACGGGATCAATGTAACTCGTAGGAACTGACCACGCAGCCACGGGACTCCCGGTTTGAGAATACGACGGTAATTTGCATATTTCCAGACTTAAGCTTAAAAACATGGCGTTAGAGGGTGAAAATTCGAAACAACCCCCGAACGTCCCCGTGGGTGACACCAACACCTCCCAAGGGACCAATGTAACCCATAGGAACTGACCCCGCAGCCGCGGGTCTCCCGATTTGAGAATACGATGGTAATTTGCATATTTCTAGACTTAAGCTTAAAAACATGGCGTTAGAGGGTGAAAACTCGAAACTGCCCCCGAACGTCCCCGTGGGTGGCACCAACACCTCCCACGAGACCAATGTAACTCGTAGGAACTGACCATGCAACCGTGAGACTCCCGGTTTGAGAATACGATGGTAATTTGCATATTTCTAGACTTAAGCAAAATATGGCGTTAGATGGTGAAAACTCGAAACAACCCCCGAACAGCCCATGGGTGCCATTAACACCACCCACGGGACCATGTAACTTGTAGGAACTGACTCCGCATCTGCGGGTCTCCCGGTTTGAGAATATGACGGTAATTTGTATTTTTCTAGACTTAGGATTAAAAACATGGCGTTAGAGGGTGAAAATTCGAAACAGCCTCCGAACGTCCCCATGGGTGACACCAACACCTCCCACGAGACTAATGTAACTCGTCGGAACTGACCACGCAGCCATCGGACTCCCGGTTTGAGAATACGATGATAATTTGCATATTTCTAGACTTAGGCTTAAAAACATGGCGTTAGAGGGTGAAAACTCGAAACAACACCCAAACGTCCCCGTGGGTGGCACCAACACCTCCCACGAGACCAATGTAACTCATAGGAACTGACCATGTAGCCGCGGGACTCCCAGTTTGAGAATACGACGGTAATTTGCATATTTATAGACTTAAGCTTAAAAATATGGCGTTAGAGAGTGAAAACTGCCCCCGAACGTCCCCGTGGGTGGCAACAACACGTCCCATGGCACCAATGTAACTCGTAGGAACTGACCACGCAGCTGTGAGACTCCTGGTTTGAGAATATAACGGTAATTTTCATATCTTTAGAGTTAAGCAAAACATGGCGTTAGAGGGTGAAAACTCGAAACAGCCCCCGAACGGCCCCTGGGTGCCATCAACACCTCCCACGGGACCAATATAACTCGTAGGAACTGACTCCGCAGCCGCCGGTCTCCCAGTTTGAGAATACGATGATAATTTGAAAATTTCTAGACTTAGGATTAAAAACATGGCGTTAGAGGGTAAAAACTCGAAACAGTCTCCAAACGTTCCCGTGGGTGGCACCAACACCTCCCACGGGACCAATGTAACCCGTAGGAACTGACCACGAAGCCACGGGACTCCCGATTTGAGAATATGACAGTAATTTGTATATTTCAAGACTTAGGCTTAAAAACATGGCGTTAGAGGGTGAAAACTCGAAACAGCCCCCGACCGTCCCCGTGGGTGGCACCAACACCTCCCACGGGACCAATGTAACTCATAGGAACTGACCCCGCAGCCGCGGGACTCCCGATTTGAAAGTACAATGGCAATTTGCATATTTCTAGACTTAAGCAAAACATGGCGTTAGAGGGGGAAAACTCGAAACAGCCCCCGAACGGCCCGTGGGTGCCACCAACACCTCCCACCAGACCATTGTAACTCGTAGGAACTGACCCCGCAGCTGCGGGTCTCCCGGTTTGAGAATACGACAATAATTTGTATATTTCTGGACTTAGGCTTAAAAACATGGCGTTAGAGGGTGAAAACTCGAAACAGCCCCCGAACATCCCCGTGGGTGGCACCAATACCTCCCACGAGACCAATGTAACTCATAGGAACTGACCACACAGCCGAGGGACTCCCGGTTTGAGAATACGATGGTAATTTGCATATTTCTAGACTTAAGCTTAAAAACATGGCGTTAGAGGGTGAAAACTCGAAACAGCGCCCGAGCGTCCTCGTGGGTGACACAAACACCTCCCACGGGACCAATGTAACTCGTAGGAACTGACAACGCAGTCACGGGACTCCCGAATTGAGAATACTATGGTAATTTGCATATTTCTAGACTTAAGCTTAAAAACATGGGGTTAGAGGATGAAAACTCGAAACTGCACCGAACGTCCCCGTGGGTGGCAAGAACACCTCCCACGAGAGCAATGTAACTCATAGGAACTGACCACGCCATCGCGGGACTCCTGATTTGAGAATACGATGGTAATTTCCATATTTCTAGACTTAGGCTTAAAAAGATGGCCTTAGAGGGTAAAAACTCAAAATAGCCCCCGAACATCCCCGTGGGTGACACCAACACGTCCCAGGGGACCAATGTAACTCGTAGGAACTGACCACGCAACTGCGGGACTCCCAGTCTGAGAATACGACGGTAATTTGTATATTACTGGACTTAGGCTTAAAAACATGGCGTTATTGGGTGAAAACTCAAAACAGCTTCCGAACGTCCCCGTGGGTGGCACAAACACCTACCACGGGACCAATGTAACTCGTAGGAACTGACTATGTAGCCGCAAGACTCCCGGTTTGAGAATACGACGGTAATCTGCATATTTCTAGACTTAAGCTTAAAAACATTGCGTTATAGGGTGAAAACTCAAAACTGCACCGAATGTCCCCGTGGGTGGCAACAACACCTCCCGCGGGACCAATGTAACCACGCCGCCGCAGGACTCCTGATTTGAAAATACCACGGTAATTTGCATATTTCTAGACTTAGGCTTAAAAACATGGTGTTTGAGGGTGAAAACTCGAAACAGCCCCCGAACGTCCCCGTGGGTGGCACCAACACATCCCACGGTACCAATGTAACTCGTAGGAACTGACCACGCAGTCGCGGGACTCCCGATTTGAGAATACGATGGTAATTCGCATATTCTTGACTCAGGCTTTAAAACATGGCGTTAGAAGGTGAAAACTCGAAACATCCTCCGAACATCCCCGTGGGTGGCACAAAAACTTCCCACGAGACCAATATAACTCGTAGGAACTGATCACGCATCCACGAGACTCCCGATTTGAGAATACGACGATAATTTGTATATTTTTAGACTTAATCTTAAAGACATGGCGTTAGAGGGTGAAAACTTGAAACAGCCCCCGAACGTACCCGTGGGTGACACCAACACCTCCCACGGGACCAATGTAACTCGTAGGAACTGATCCCGCAGCTGCGGGTCTCCCGGTATGAGAATACGATGATAATTTGCATATTTCTAGACTGAGGCTTAAAAACATGGTGTTAGAGGGTGAAAACTCTAAACAGCTCCCGAACGTCCACGTGGGTGGCACCAACACCTCCCACGGGACCAATGTAACTCGTAGGAACTGATAACGCAGCCGTGGGACTCTTGATTTGAGAATACGATGGTAATTTGCATATTTCTAGACTTAAGCCTAAAATCATGGCGTTAGAGGATGAAAACTCAAAATTGCCCCCGAACGTCCCCGTGGGTGGAAACAATACCTCCCACGGGACCAATATAACTCATAGGAACTGACAGCGCAGACGCGAGACTCTCGGTTTGAGAATACGATGATAATTTGCACATTTCTAGACTTAAGCAAAACATGGCGTTAGAGGGTGAAAACTCAAAACAGCCTCGAACGGCCCGTGGGTGCCATCAACACCTCCCACGGGACCAATGTAACTCGTAGGAACTGACTCCGCAGCCGCAGGTCTCCCGGTTTGAGAATAAAATTGTTATTTGCATATTTCTAGACTTAGGATTAAAAACATGGCGTTAGAGGGTGAAAACTCAAAATAGACCCCGATCGTCCCCGTGTGTGGCACCAACACCTCCCACGGGACAAATGTAACTCGTAGGAACTAACCCCGCAGCCGCGAGACTCTCGATTTGAGAGTACGATAGTAATTTGCATATTTCTAGACTTAGGCTTAAAAATATGGCGGTAGAGGATGAAAACTCGAAACAATGCCGAACGGCCCCGTGGGTGGCACCAACACCTCCCACGGGACCAATGTAACTCGTAGGAACTGACCACGTAGCCGCGGGACTCCTGATTTGAGAGTACGGCGGTAATTTGCTTATTTCTAGACTTAAGCTTAAATACATGTCGTTAGAGGTGAAAACGCGAAACAGCCACTGAACTGCCCCGTGGGTGGTACTAACACCTCACACGGGACCAATGTAACTCGTAGGAACTGACTTTACAGTCGCGGATCTCCCAATTTGAGAATATGACGGTAATTTGCATATTTTTATACTTATGCTTAAAAATATGGCGTTAGAGGATGAAAACTCGAAACAACCCCCGAACGTCCCCGTGGGTGGCACCAACACCTCCAACGGGACTAATGTAACTTGTAGGAACTGGCCACGCATCCGCGGGACTCCCGGTTTGAGAATACGACGGTAATTTTCATATTTCTAGACTTCGGCTTAGAAACATGGCGTTAGAGGGTGAGAACTCAAAACAGCCCCCGAACGGCCCCGTGGGTGGAACCAACACCTCCCACGGGACGAATGTAACTCGTAGGAACTGACCACGCAGCTGCTGGACTCCCGGTTTGAGAATATGGCGGTAATTTGCATATTTATAGACTTAGGCTTAAAAATATGGCGTTAGAGGGTGAAAACTCGAAACAGTCCCTGACTGTCCCCGTGGGTGGCAGCAACACCTCCCAAGGGACCAATGTAACTCGTAAGAACTGACCTCGCAGTCGCGGGACTCTCGGTTTGAGAGTACGACGGTAATTTGCATATTTCTAGACTTACGCTTAAAAACATGGCGTTAGAGGGTGAAAACTCGAAACAGCTCCCGAACGGCCCTGTGAGTGGCACGAACACCTCCCACGGGACCAATGTAACTCGTAGGAACTGACCATGTAGCCGCAGGACTCCCGGTTTGAGAGTACGATGGTAATTTGCATAGTTCTAGACTTAGGCTTTAAAACATGGCGTTAGAGGGTGAAAACTCGAAACAGCCCCCGAACGGCCCCGTGGGTGGCACCAACACCTCCCACGGGATTAGTGTAACTCGTAGGAACTGACCCCGCAGCCGTGGGTCTCCCGATTTGAGAGTACGACTGTAATTTTCATATTTCTAGACTTAGGCTTAAAAACATTGATATGTTGATAATTTTAACTCATATATGCAATTTTAAGCTTGATTAAATTTTTTGTAAAACTACTTGGTTACTGATATTTTTTTTTGTATCCTATCATTTGTAGGAGTTTTGCACGTAGAACAAATGAAGGAGGCAATGGTTTACAACATGAAGATTGTTTATATGTTGTGGACATTCAGGATAATGTTTTTTATGTGTTATAGCCGTGCGGGTTTTATTGCTGAGTTTTATGGCCGTGCAGGCTTTATAATAAGCAGGTTTTACATTTACAGGGTTTGGAATGTCAAGAAAATAGAGAAAACTCTACCCAATTTTTTTGTGGGTCTGTGAATTATTAAGACGCGTAATATTTTTAAGTTTGTATATATATATTTGTTTATTAACAACGTTCTCGATTCGCAATTTGTGATTTTTTTTTATTGTTTTGCCAATAATAAGTATTTGTAACACCTCGTACGCATCCAACGTTACACGTAGCAACCGACGGTGCACTCACAGGACCCTCAATTTTAGGATTGGACCAAAAAAATACATTTTTTTTAAATTATAGATAAATATGGTCATGGACTTTGTCCATGACCATTTTTATTTTTTTTGTCGCGCATAAAAATGGTCGCGGCCAAAGTCCGCGACCATTTATTTTTTATTTTTTTGTCACGGTTGTGGGTCGCGGCCAAAGTCTGCAACTAATTTATCACGGTTGTGGGTCAGGAATGAGGGCCGCGACTAATTTTTTTATTTATTTTTTATCACGCACGTGGCTCGCGGACTTTGGCCGCGATCAATTTGTCACGATTGTGGGTCACGGATGAGGGCCGCGACCCGTCATGGCATGGGTCACGGCCCAAGTCCGCAACCATCTGCCGTGACCCCTCTCGGCCGTGACCATTTTTTGGTCACGGACTTGGGCCACGACCCACGAAAATGGTCACGCCCGAAATGGTCACGGCCCACGTCCGCGACCCACAGTTTTGGTTAGGGATTTTGGCCGTGACCAATCGCCAGTTTTGGTGTAGTGTATGGAAAATGTCGCATTACCTTCTTAGGAACCTTATGAAACTTCTTTTGGCCCTTGGGATATATAATTTCCTCCCCATCATTATCTATTGAAGTATACTTGTATCGCAAAGCACCACATTTTAGACATTTATTATAGTTTTCATGCTCTTTCCAAATTAACATGCAATTATTAATGCACACATCATACATAACATAATCCATACCAAGATCTCTAATTGTGTTCTTCATTTCGGTATAACTAGTTGTCAAGTTGTTCCCTTCAGGGAGTAACTCATTCAATAATCTAAGAATTCCACATGTGGCACCATCTGACAAATTAAATTGCATTTTTATATCATTTAACTTCACAAGAGCATACATGGTCGTTTGGTGTGATGAACTAATAAGAGGGTGAAGTGGCTCCACTTCGAGTTGATGTAAATGCTCATACTTCTTGCCTTTTCCTGTATGTGTGTGAGAATCATTCGAAACATCAAAAGTTTGGGGCCCTTCATCAACACCTACACAATTAGGCGCACTAGGACCCGCTTCAGTCGTGAACATATCACAAGAATCATTCACAAGGTCATCCAAAGTTATAATATTAGACACATCAATGTGTTCTCCAACATTAGTCTGAACCGCGGGTTGTGCTGGTCACTGGACTGGATTAAGAATTGACGTCTCCCCATGAAAATTCCATAAGGTGTAATTTATATCCATACCATAGTCCATCAAATGGACAAAGATTTCATCTAAAGTAACGTGTCCTTTCCCATTGCAACAATGCCTACACGGACATGAATGTATATCCCCGGAAATAGTGTTACGCAAATACTGCAGAAACTCTAACACCCCGTCTCTATATGAAATAGTATCAATTTTTTTCTCTTTTATCCACTCTTTATTGATCATCAACGACATCCTGATAAACATGTGGATGCAGAATGTGTTAATAAGATATCATCACATAAAATAACATTTCAAAATTTGAACAAGAGGAACTGTGTAGAATTACTAAATTATAGAAATAACATATAATACATTCTAATTATTCAAATTGTCCCATATGTATTCTTTAACCCCTCATTTGATAGCTATTAGTGGGCTTTCTCTCCAACCGGAGTAATAGTTTCGAGGAACTGTGGATCCTTTCTACATTTAGACACAGTGAGTAAATCATAGAAACCTAAAGCAATATAAGGGTGGACTAAGATCAAACATCCATTCTTACGTTTTAGTTATTAGACGGAAATAAAACCTCCAAACCTTAGGTTTTTAGTCAAGAACACATCACGAGGAACAAATCGTGTGCTTGGACAAAACCAGCCTAAATCGCTTTAAAAACTTCATATTTTAGCCTAAAAACATAACCAAACATTCTACCCTGCTTTTATAAACCCACGCCAATTCTAATCAAGCCACATGACCTCATCAAACAATAATTATTCGACCCAAGAAAATAAAAAACTGAAGATGTTCTTCACCGTCTAAATACCATATCAAAAGAAACCCTAAACCCAGAATCGAGATCAATTTTCATGGTTATAATTCAACGATTTATCATTTCATGGTCACACTATGGTTACGATTTGCATTTACATGTTGATTAATTCAAGTTAACAAGCGAGTGTATTACCATTATAACACATAATCAACACCAATAGAAACTAAACTAACGTCTAAAATTATGACACGATTGGAAAAATAATAACCCCCAATTTTTAGTTCAATGGGGTATTGTAATCCTAATATACCACATCCCAAATGGAAAAAAGCAATATATATTGGTAATACATTTGCATTAGTGGAAAACTAAAAAACATAAAAACCCTAGTTGGAGATTTCTAAACTACTCAGTATGAATCCATACAAAGAATGTTGAATCGATGGGCTAAAATATGAGAAATGATAATAAGGAATTTAAATAGAAAAGAAATTACAGAAATAAGGGCAAAAACTAACCTAAAAAGTGGTAAGTTCGAAAATCCCTCTTCAACTCATCGAAAATCACAAAGTCTTTTGCTGAGCAGTGACGAGAGGCAACAACGATGGGAGGCCACAGCGACGGGAGGTAGAATTGATGGGAGGCAGCGCCGGCGGGAGCAACGTCGATGAGGCTTTGTTTTGGGGTTAGATGATCTCGATTCTGCCGATGCAGTGCCGACGGGTAGCATGGATAGAGGGAGAGAGTTAGGTTAGAATAATTTGATACCTCTTGAAATTTTGGTCCCTCCTTGAAATTTTTGGGGTGTTATTTTTCTAATGAAATGTACTCATATTTAACACGGTTTAAATCGTGCCAGATTTTGGCACTATTTGAACCATGCCAAATTATGATAAAGCGGTGCCAAATTCTGGCACGGTTGAAAAGCGTGATAGAATTTCATTGCCTCAGCGTGCCAAATTAGCATTTTTGGTGTAGTGGCACCTCACCTTGGGGCTCTCCGGTGTTGTTCATGAAAAAGAGAGATGGATCACTGAGATTGTGCGTGGACTATAGAGAGTTGAACAAGGTCACGATACGGAATAAGTATCCATTGCCCCGAATCGATGACCTATTCGACCAGCTAAGGGGAGCTGCTTTCTTTTCGAAGATAGATTTGAGGTCGGGATACCATCAGCTATAGATTAGGGAGCATGATGTGTCGAAGACTACTTTCTTGATGAGATACGGGTCCTATGAGTTCAGAGTCATGCCATTTGGGCTAATAAATACTCCAGTCGTATTCATAGACGTGATGAACCGAGTGTTTCGAGAGTTCTTATATCACTTTCTCATCGTCTTCATAGATAACATCATTATTTATTCACATACTGAGGAGGAGCATGCCGAGCACTTGGGACGAGGTCTTTAGACCCTACGAGATCATCAGTTGTATGCCAAGTATGAAAAATATAGGTTCTGGTTACGGGAGGTGCTCTTTTTGGGGCACATTGTTTCAGAATTGGGGATATCAGTGGACCCGAGTAAAGTGTCAGCGGTGAGGGAGTGGGGACAACCCACGACACCGACAAAGGTTCACAGTTTCTTGGGTTAGCCGAATATTATAGGTGATTTATCTGAGGTTTCTAGAAGATCACAGGACCGTTCACAAATCTGAAATGCAAAGGGGTACCATTCATTTGGGATGACACTTGTCAGTTAGCTTTCGACGAGCTAAAAGAAAAGTTGACTTCAGCACCAGTTCTTACTTTACCCAGGACAGGGGTGGAGTACCTGGTCTATACTAATGACTTTTTACAGGGACATGGTGGAGTACTTCAGTAGGAGGAGAAGTCTATAGCTTATGCCTCCCACAAGCTTAATCCTCACGAGAGGAATTACCCCACCCACGACTTGGAGCTAGCAACTATTGTGTTTGCTTTACGGATCTGGAGACACTATTTGTTGGGGGATATGTTTCGACTGTTCACAAATTACAAGTCACTGCAATACCTATTCACTCAACGGGAATTGAACATGCAGTAGCGTGGGTGGCTAGAGTTTGTGAAGGACTACCAGTTTTAGATACAGTATGATCCGGGGAAAGGTAACGTGGTTGCTAATGCGTTAAGACGTAGGGCAGTAAGCGAGGTGTCAGAAGTATGGAAAGCTAAGTGGAAAGAGTTGGGGCAGAAGGATGTGGTATCCCGTTCCTTTATGTACATTATGATGGTTACACCGGAGATTGTAACAAGGGTAATCCAGGCCAAGCTAACGATACATTTTTTCGAGATCAGATTGTGCGACTCTTGGCTGAGGGTGCTGAGTCCTATTCAGTGAGTTCTGACGGGGATTTGAGGTTCAATGGGAGACCGATAGTCCCGGAGGGGGATGATTTACGTCTGCTATGATGATACAGTCACACGGGTCTAGATTTGCGATACATCCCGGAGGGGATAAAATGTACCAGGATATGAGGAGGCAGTACTGGTGGAGTGGGATAAAGAGGGACATTGTGGTGTTCGTGTCCAAGTGTACCGCGTGTCAGCTAGTAAAGGTGGACCACCAGAGACCATCAGGGTTACTTCAGCTATTGGAGATACCTACGTGTAAATGGGAGAGAATTTCCATGGATTTCAATCCTGGGATGCCTACATCACAGCTGGGTTACGATTCCATATTGGTAATAGTGGATTGGTTGACAAAGGTATCTCACTTTCTGCCAGTGCATACAGACTGCACTATGGGCCTGTATGCGCAGTTATTTATTACTGAGATAGTGCGATTACATGGGGCGCCCTTGGATATTGTGTCTGACAGAGACAAGATCTTTGTGTCACGCTTCTAGGAGAGTTTTCCGGAGGCTATGGGTACAGAGTTGAAATTGAGTTCAGCTTATCACCCGCAGACGGAGCATACTAATTAGAAGTTGGAGGATATGCTACGCATGTGTGTACTTGATTTTAGAGGGGGATGGGAGTCGTATCTTCCATTGGTGGAGGTCTCTTATAATAACTCCTATCAGTTCACGATCGGCATGGCCCCATTTGAGGCTTTGTATAGCCGACCTTATCGATCTCCCACTTGTTGGATAGAGGTGGGGGACAATAAGTTACTCGGGCTAGAGGTGATTCAGGACACACTGCCAGGATCGAGTTAATTAGGAGTCGCATTCCGGTAGCCCAGGACAGACAGAAAAGCTACGCTGATGCAAAGCAGTACTTGAGGGAGTTTAATGTGGGAGACCAAGTATTGCTGCGTGTGTCCCCGATGAAAGGGGTAATGAGGTTCGGAAAGAAGGGGAAATTAGCTCCGAGGTATGTAAGGCCATTTCCCATTATCGAGAGGATAGGACCGATGGCATACAAATTGGGGGTGCTGGAACACTTGCACCGTATCCATGATGTGTTCGACATTTTGTCGTTAAGGCGATATCTTTGGGATGATAGGACCTATACCCACATAGCTATAGAGAAGATTGACTTGTAGCCCGATAACTCTTATGAGGATAGGTCGGTGGCTATCCTAGACCACAGCGAGATGAGATTGAGGTCGAAGGTAGTTCCACTTGTACGGGTCCAGTGGGAGCATCATAACGTAGAGAGGTCCACTTGGGAGCGCGAGGCAGATATGCGCAAGAAATACCCAAATTTGTTTTTATTAGGTATGCCTTATTTTTTGAATTTCGGGACGAAATTTCGTTATTAGGGGGAAGTATGTAATACCCCGTAATTTTATGAGTTTTATTTAATTATTATGGGATTTTTATTAAATTAAATTGGGATAGAATTTAATTAATATTAATTTGGAATTTAAAATAAATATTTACTAGTGTAACGAGAGTTAGTAATTATTTGGTGAAAATTACTGAATAAGTAATAGTAACATATAGAATTGATTTTATTAAAAATTGTCGCGCTTGAGTAACAAGACAATTATAGAATTTAAAGTCGAGACGCGCTTGTGTTGTGTCGGGACTAAATTAATGCAATATAGAGTAAATAAATTAAAAATAGCCCGTATGGTCTTTTTGAGTGTGCCAGCATGTCCGGAAGGGTTGAGATAGTCAGAAAAGTGTACACGGGGGTTTAGTGTGGGTCTCGGGGTGTTTTTAGGCCTAACCGGCATCCCCGAAGGGCGATTTAGCCATTTTCCATTTTAGGCCTTAATTAATGATAAAAATTGGGAATTAAAATAAGATGTTAGGAGAGGCTTCTAGGGTTAATGTTCTCAAAAGTTTATAATGGCAGTGAGAGGAAGTAAGGAAAAAGCTTTCCAAGAATTGAAGGCCAATAACTAACCAATTTGCACCCCCACCACCACCAAAGCGTAGATCGGAGCGAGTGGATCAAGCCTATACTAGTCTATTTCGTGGGATCATACCTACAATCCTAAGGCAAGTATTTATTTTTCTGTCATTTTGATTGATATCACACCCATGTTAGTGTAGGAGACTAATATCCATGTTTCTTGAAAGGAATTTGATAATTGGGAAAACTATGTTGTAATTACGGTATAACAATCATGTTAGAATGCATATCTTAATGGATTTGAATTAAAGAATACAAAATTGAATGCCCAGTAGAGATAGGAATCTGAAATTAATGGAGTTCATGATAAATAGGAAAATCTAGGGTTTAATTAACAAATCCTTAAATTAAAGCCATTTGATGTTGATCTTTGAGAAATTAATGAAGGTTTTATGTTAGAAATCGATAATACATGTTAGTATAATGTTTGGGTGAAGTTTCTTGGAGTTTGAGAATGAATTAGAAAGATTTTTGGGGTTAAAAATGGTGTTAACCCGTAATAGAGGAAGGTTGAAGACAAATAGGTGTGAATCGATTCGCATAAGGAGGCGAATCGATTCGCATAAGGGGCGATTTGATTCGACTGCCCAGAATCGTTATTTTTTTAGATTAGTTAGAATTTTTGGAAAAACATTGGGAATGAAATAGTGAGATTTAAACTCCATAAATATTGAGAATAACATGGAAAAACCAGTTGACTAGTATGTATATTAGGACGTATCTTGGGGAGGAATTAAGGGCTAAGTTAATTAGGCTAGATTGCAAAATTTCCTAATTGACAAGTTAATTCCAGATTATGAGAATTCGGGAAGAACGACGACTTAGAACCGTAGGAGATAGTGTGTATGCCTACTGATTTTATATCTATTAAGATAAAACACATTTAGGGACGAAAAGTATTTATAAAAGGGGCGGTAATTGAGAATGAAAAGAAATCGTTAATTATACGTTGGACTTGGGTTATATGTGCCGCGTATGGATAAAAATGTTTTGTTATAAGTCTTGGTCAAACCTAATTGAATTATGAGGTAGTATATATATATATAACCGAGTGCATGTGTATATGTATATTATATTTCTGTATATAATCATACCCGCGCTACTTGCTACCTCGAGGGTTTGCCGTGCTGGGACAGTCTTATCTTGATGGGACCTTTATAGGGGATATTGACTTGTACCCTAGAACATAGGAATACTTAGTACAAGCTATATGAGAACGATAGTCAGACGGTCCTAAGAGACGTGAGGGTATGTGCTGACCTCTTAGTGACTTGGAACTATGCTTCACCTCTATTTTGTGTGATTTGTGTTAATACAGTTCGAGAGTGATTCCGAACTAGTATTTTCCTTAGTACGATAGATATGGGGTCTTGATAGCAGAGTATGCCAGCACCATAGATTTTATGTGGGGTGCCCACTATATATATATATATACCTATACCTGGAAATTATTCTATTGTGAGTGTAAGTAGATAAATAATGAATAAATATTCCTCAACCTAATATTGTGCTTGAGATCCCACTACAATATTGAGATAATCATAATTTAATTATTAACTCCTAATAAGTTATCATTTTAGCAAATTGTAATTTTTACGGTTCGTGAATTAGAACTTAAGGGGAGAGGAATGGGTTCGACTTAGTATACTTTCGTAATATGATAGGCATGCACACTAGATTAGAGATGAGAATTCTCAAGAGAATATTGCGTGCTAATATGAATATCATATCAATTAGTAAGCATTTTAAATGTTTGCTAAATCATTTTTAAAAGCTATTTTTACATTCGGGCTCTGACCCGTTTCCTATTATTTCTTCCTTCTCTTGTGTGTGTGTGTGTATATATATATATATATATATATATATATATATATATATATATATATATATTACAGGTGCCCATCCACAGGGGCGTCATGCATAGGTTCTTTGAACTGGATGTACTGCAACTTATGTGGGAATTGCTGGTCTTTGCAGTAAACAACCTCTCCCTTGATTCAGTTCCTGATTTAGTTTCTCTTTAGATAGGGCATGTTTCGCCCATTTCCTATTTCAGTTTAGACTTATTAGAGATTTTGTGTTTATATATGATTCTAGCGATCAGTACTTATATGGGATTTATTTAATTGGTTATGATGATTACATTGTGGATATTTACTTGGTTTTAATAATCTAGTTGACATTTCATTTAAATGATTGTTTTATTTACCTCGCGTATTATTCATAAATTGGTATATATTATAAAAAGGTTTTCACTATGAATTTTAATAAATAAAATAAAGTTTAAAATTGTTTTGACACCTAGCTTAATTATTTTAGGGTCTTTAAAATGGAAAATTTATTTTGCGACAGTGATCTAAGAATGAACCAACTGTTCACCTGGATTTAATTTAATAAAGGACTAATCACCCAGAATTTAATTAGGCGGGCGTCACATATAATATGATGGTTTGTGATGGTGGGATGGTGGACAGAAGCCAACATTGGTGGAAGACTACTCCACCCTCTATCTTCTTTTTACAATTCCTTCTCTCTTATAAATGCCAAAAATGAACCAAACCCACGCTTATAAAAGCCCTTAAAACACCCAAAATCATGTTTTCCCCAATTTGGGCTTACCAGAGCTCGACAACTCAATAATCCAAGGTCCAGAAACGTGGCGTAAGGACAATCTGATCTAGAATTTTTGAAGTGCGTCATTCGAATGACTAAAGAATCTCGTTCCATCTTTGGCTTCTAACGACCTCCAAACAACCCTTAAAAATGATACAGTGGGATCTCGTTCGAAGCTCGTTTGTTCCATTGCTTTGAACGACCCTAACCTCTCGTTCGAGTGACCCACCTCTTTCGTTCAAACAACATCTTCTCATTCTTTTCTCAAAATTCTAATTTTTACCCATATATTTTCAATAATTATCATCAAACCTCATTTCATTACAATTTACACATAATTTAAATGAAATATTAGGGAAGGCTATTATAAAATTTCCTCCTTGGGAATTTCGTCCTCGAAATTCTCATTTCATCCATTCTTCAAATTCGAGGGGTTTACTAACTCTCATTTTAAGTCAACGAATCCTCTAAGACAAAATCGTCGAAGTCCTCAATACTAAAATCACATTACATGCCCTCACACGAGGTTTTTCACCAAACGATCAACATGTTATATGCTTTAATACTTACCAAATCACTAACTGTGAGCATCACACAACCGACTTCGAGCCTCCACTCACTTGATGATTATGCTTAAACAACTCTTAGCCCTACCTATGCTAGTACCCAGGGCACACCAGAGCCTCCATGGGCAGCCCTCTAAAGCGATCAACACTCATCCAAAAGTGAACTTTAATACAACCAGTCATCATATACATCATCAAAGCCAATTCCTTCTTAGAACTACGCCTCCTGCGATCCACGAATTTTCAAGCTATCCTGACTACACAACTTGTATGAGATTGCCATTACCCATACAATGCTAATTTCTCACTCTGAGAAGTAATATACCCACTAAATCATCAGAGAGCGTTCGGCTGACACCTTTCGCTGTGCCACTCTGATGACCCTAGTACTACCCTAGGTTCTCACCGTAGTGCACTCACTTGGGCCTCACACTACTCCACCCTGTGGCATGGAAACATCGTGTGCTAAGTTTCCTCTATTTTAAACATTATATAATATCCCCCAAGTCATCATTCCGCTCTTTACAATCACACCCACCAACTTCCATATTGACCAACCGAAAGGCCATTGATCCTAAGGAAAGAAAATACTATTAGCAAATCGTATGGTTGAAAGAGAAACCCCCTATATACTAAATTTTTGTGCAATAGCAATGACACCTCAGATAAGGTAAACCTAGGTACCGGGTCGCATTGACCATACCTGATCCACCATGCTCTATCAGGACCAACCGCGTTATAGCATGACATGATACCAATCCAAGTTACCACATACATGAAAATATCGATCCTCGATTATCAAAATCGAAAGGGATACACGAGAGCTAGAAGGAACACACAACTATTTCGAGAGAATTTCATTCGCACGTGTTAGACTCTGATTTATGAGAGCGAACCTATGCCATATGCTCGAAGTCTTATCACTCATCCCATACATTCGCACTGGGTATTAACCTAACCATATACCCTGTCTTTGGTCAATGATCGAGACGAACATACTCGTAACCCACTCATATCCTTGAGAAGGAAATAATACACGAACCTAAAGTTTCGTGGGAAGTCAGCGCTGGACTTCCCTTCTTAATGCCCTTGTCCACACCGACCGTGTCTATCTCATTAGCGATGATGTCATCAACTTGACACCCCTAGATTGCTATCTTGCTCGATCGTACTACAGTCATGCTCCGACGTCTCCTTAAGAAACACTAGATTCAACAAAATACTAAACTTATTATAGTTATCATCACCACAAGGTTGTTTTTGCATATCTCCAAATTCAATTTCAATTGGATTCCATGTGATGACCAACCGCGTCACTAATACTAAAGGGTAGTTAATTCTAGTCGGATATACATCCTCGAACCCACTCGAGTTTAACAAATGACCCAAGGTCTAATGTTCCTCTACTAGTGTTAGTCTAATATATATTTTTGACTCGTGTCGCTGTACTCATGCTTCAATACCCCAATATTTTTCTATACGCATGGAATCAACCATAACCTCATTGGCCTAAATCTCTAATGCATTCTTGGTACTCATCAAAATTTAACATGACCCTCCCTACATCTCTCCCCTCAAGATAACGAGCATTATGTCCCATTATGATATGAATCTCTAATTTCACCTCAGAAGATTGCACTATCTGTCTACATTAAACTTTGGTAGCCTCACCTAAGGTTATACGAAGAGACTCCTTTGAACTTAGTCAGTAACCCAAAGTTATCACCTAAATTTTCACATCCTATCACCGGACACAACACATCCCAGGGACTTGGACTCAATTAGTTCCCTAAGGACACCAAGTATACCCAAGAAATTGTCACTAAGACTAGATAAGGCTTTATTGACCATAATTTCCACAAAGCGGTTATGCCCTAAGACTTGTTACTATTCGTTTCCTCAATTACTAGTTGGTCCCTCAAATATTAATCAATGATTCTCTAACATGGTAGGTCATAGCTGTCGGACACACTCAAGACGTCATAACAAGTTAACATTTCATCCCAAGGATAATTCGTATCCTCCTCACTATAACTAATGTTATGTGCCACACATTGAACCACAAGCTAACACCACTAAGAATTTTGGTAGGATATAGGACACAGTGTATAACTAAGACATCTCTAGGACTATACTACAGGTGTCGCTAATGATCCTATTCATCAAATGTTACATAATTCTTTCAACCACTACTCTGAAGGGCTACTTAGGGTTTGCTCCCTTGTTGCTACGACTCATCGTTATCACTTACATGACCTCTCACCGCAAATGGCTCATAACTCTAATCACGACTTGTAAGATACATTCATTAGCCAACAATCAGTAAGGTTCCCACCCACATGGATAACATCCTATTAACTAAGGCTGAATGTACCTATCCTTATTTATTGACCCACATAAATTTACATGCACATTGGCTTTTCCATCAGTCATGATACTATCCCAAGGATCGAATTTTCCTAATTATATCATCGATATTGACCACTCATAAGTGTCGTACCTAAGACTACATGCATTTTTAAATCATAAATCACCTTTACATATTTACGATACTCTAATTATCAATCTTTACAGTTAATTATGCACAAATTGGTGCCACATGCCCAATGGGCATTATCTTACTCTATTAATATATCAAAAGACGTTGAGTCATAAAAGGTTGGAGCACAAACACCTCACACTAAAAGCCATGGTGTCACCACTATTGTCTTCCATGGACACTCGTAAATTACTAACATATTTAATCAGAAGCGCATAAGTGATTAATAATACCAACTTGATCATATGCCACTTGGAACTAACTTACTTATTGTGATAACCTCTTTGACTTCACCGTCGAGTACATGAACTAAATCGTCACCAAAACTAGCGTGACTGACCCAAACTAACATCGGCATCGAAAGATTCACTACCGACCTCACCACGTCACTCCCAAAAGGAACCTTGAACCTAAAGCTCTGATACCTTTTGTAATGCCCCGGCTCGAATTTATGGGCTACTCGTAGTCAACCTGGTTTGACCCAAGTATTAGGTATGAAGTGCAATGAAACAACCTATACAATGTTGCTAATCCAATTTTATTTTAATTAATGTTTTACTTATTAGCATGCGATTTCAATTTCAAATATAACTATACGAGGGACCCATGGGAAACATATCTGAAATCCAAGCATACAGAGCTATTAACATAAAGTAAAATAGAAAGCTTACCTAAACACGCTTTCGAAGTATGAAACCTTGTACTACCTTCCGTAACATAGGAGATGGAATGCGCCTAATGCCTGATTGGAACATATAACGATGTATCATATAATCGAATGTCATAAGGAAGACTCTATCATGTTCTACTTACTTGCACATGCAACTACCTTATACATATATTTATAAACACATATATACTTAGTGCATGAAATCATTTTTATTACCAAAACGTGATTTGTCCCAATTAATTAACCTTAATCTCAAAAAAGAACTTCTTTTTTCTTAACTTAACTGTGACACCCCGACTAATTAAATACCGGGTAGCTACTCCTTTATTAAATTAATTCAAAATGCCGAGTTGGCTCAGTTAATAGCATCACTGGCGAAAACATTTTTTTTATTATTACTAACCACCTAGTATTTAAAAAGTAAGTGCCAAATTTTAATTACAGTCTGATTAACATGCAACAAGTGTAATAAAGAATAATAACACCATTCACCATAAAGAAGTAAAAAGAATAACCATCACATAAGTAAATAAAGTCTGGAGGAAAAACTCCTCACTACAATCCCACGACTGAAAAGTAAACTGAATACTAAAACAGTACATGCCAAAGTCTAAAAACTGTAATGTAAAAGATGTCTCTAATGGAAATGGGCAACATGCCCTACAACTGATAGAAAATGAATCTGGAATCCAAGTGATAGAAGCGTCTACAAGCAAATCCCTGTAGCTTCCACAAACAGCTACAACTCTTCAACAGAATGAGAATCCTATGCTTGGTGTCCCTGTGGCTGGGCACCTAAAATGGTTTTACAAGAAAAAGATTTGAAAAGCAAACGGGTCAGAGCCCGAATGTGGAGTTATATGTTTAAAAACCTGCAAGTGCTTTAACAACGTTTAAAACATTAAATGCAAGGTACATGTTAGGACGTGCACTCACATGATATTCTCACCTCTCGTCTAACTGTGCACTCCTAACGTAAATACCCATCTACAACGACACAAACCACTAGCTAAGTGACATCGAATCTAGCTAGACTGTCATAGGTCCTACCCTTATTGCACGGTTCTATTAACATCATAACGCTCGTAACTAAATAAGGATTAACGTAAACTCAGATGCTCAATATGCAATATATTACTCTGCCAGCTAACCCGTTATGTTTCTCGAAACAATACCGTAATTATTTTCACAACATCAACATGAAGGTTCTCATTATTTAAGCGTATATTATTCACACCATAAATATACAATACAAGCACCCCGAGAACTAAGCTGCGGTGCACACATACTCTGCTATCCATCCCGGTACATCACGTACATAAGGATCACATATTCCGAATCTCTCAGGAATAGTTCAGATAACACAAATCACAAATAATGGAGGCGAACACAGTCACATCACATAGGTCACGTACATACCTACGCTCCTACGATCAGCGGACTTATTAATATCTCAATAAGTCTTTCTATGACCTATGTTCATCAAGGTACCAGTCTAGATCCCCCCCGTAGGCACACAAGGATTAGAGGGTCCTAAGCGAACGCAACCTCCCGTGATAGCAAGTATGGTAGGTATGTCATACACACAATTCATATACCAATACTAAGTAAACACACGTCTTAGTAATACCGTAGATTAATCATAGTACATGTCGTATTCTCGTACTAACTTATAATTATCACAATATTTATACGGTTCCGATTTATAATCATACGCGCCATAATTTATTCTCACTTCGTAATAGACACTCACGTCTCAACCCAAACTGTCCTTCTAATTTAACTCACTTGTATATAATTTCCTTCTCATAAATACCCAAATGCCCCAATTATATCATAACATCATCATCGGAATGTTAACTATATCCTCGAACAGGTTTACGGGACTCCAAAAATCAAAACAGTCCAAAATGGCCCAAACTGCCAGCTCGTTAGAAGTCTCGTTCGAACGAGATCCCAGTTCGTTCGAACAAACTGCACCTTCTAACGATATCTCGTTCGAATAAGATATCGAACGAAACTAACCTTCGTTAGAAGAGACTGGTCAACTCGTTAGAAGCTCGTTCGAACGAGCTCGTTCGAATGACCTGGGGATTGCTTCTAACGACTGACCAGCTCCGGCCCAGATTTTTTCCAATTCGTTTTTCATCCATTTTAACACCTCAAATCTTCTCCAAACTTTGTCCCAACAATACTTTAAGATCTCTAATCAATCCTAAACATAACAAGGTTCTAAACTAATGTAATTTACGGAGTTAATTCTTCTCAATCATCATTAAACCAACAAATCTCATCACTTTCCCCCAATATCTCAAGAACACAAACCCTAAAATTTAAATCATGAATTTACCCAATTTAAATCCGTTTTAAATTTCATCCAATCATAAATATCATCAATATGAACATCTACCTATCATTCTACATGCAAATCCTCCTCAAGATTTCAAGTTCTAGGTTCAATTAATATGGGTTTTCATTATCTTTCAAGAACAATTGATATTCTTCAATTTCTAACATGGAAAAGACATTATCTGAAATTAAATGGAATAAAGTCACTTGCCTTGGTTGTCTCTGAGTTTGGATGATGGTTTGATAGAGTTTTTCTGCAGAATTCTTTCTCTTCCTTTCCCTCTCCAAGCTTCCTTCTCCAAAGGTGGCTATGGTGGCTAGGGTTTGATTTGCGGAATTTAGAAAACTCTCTAATAACCTACATAGCCTTCTAGGTTAATATGGGTTGGTTAGTGGGTTTAGTGGGTTAAATCCACATCAGATTAAAACTCCCAATTTTTGTCACTTTTAATTCCTCAAAATGTAAAATTACCAAAATACCCTTTATGATGCCGGTATGGCCTAAAAATACCCCGGAATCCAAACTACACCCCCGGCTAGTATTTTCTGACTATCTCGACCATTCCGGATGCGTTGGCGCACTCAAAACGACCATACGGGTAATAGAAATAAAAATCACTTTTTATAATTAAAATAATATACCATGACGCGGCGGTCACACGCGTCTCAACAAAATTCTCAAATTGCCGTATATAAATCTCACGACAACTTTTATAATACCAAATACATATATCAAAACATGTATGCACATAATCAAATACCAACTCGCATCTCGTTAGTATTTATAACCCGGATTAATTTTCAATTAATACGCATTTAATTAATTCATCCCAAAAATAAATATAGCCAAAAATACGGGGTATTACATTAACATTTATCCCTTTATTTAACACACACGGTTAAATACTTAAAACAAATACACTTTGTTTAACTGAAAACTATTCTTTTGCCAAAGATACCTTTTCATTTAAACAATCCACATTAGTATTTTCATAGAAATCACCCCTTTCAACACATACGGGCCCCGTATTAGAAAATACTTGTTTAACTTTTGAAAACCTTTCACAACAGATCCTTGTGTTAAATACGGTTAAACCTTCAAAGGTTGCTTAACTCACCCATTTAACTGCTATACTTTACATTTCCCTTACTTTATGGACATTAATCAATTTTCACATTACTAGTACACTTGATCCTTCACTTGAACTTTTGTTAATTCATTCAAGTTAGGTTGTCTTTATCCATTTTTTCCCACACAACCCATTACTTGACATTTTCCATATTCCTTTATCTTTTTCTCATTATTTTCCAATAAATTGCGTACTTTAACGGGCTCCACACCGTCGGCGACGCCACCATATGCTATAGCCAGTGATTTTGGCTCTTTCACCCCAGGGCTCGAGGCCCTTCTTAATTATTTCTCGAATGTATCCGAGTCTTTATTGATATGTTTAACACTTTGCATATGTCCATATTATTATACTTTCCTTTTTACCCGATCAAAGCCAAAACACGAGGTTTCACCCCAACTTGTGCTACACTTTGACATTATCATTTCAAGTCCTTTATACTTTGGCATTGATTTGCTTCCAAAAGCATGTTCAATTAGGATTTTCGATTACTCAAAAATTCTCATTTTAAAGAAACGGATAAATTTTTTTAACCCAACATGTAAATACATGAGGTTTTGTCCCATTTTTTTCATACGTGTAAAAGTTAAGAGGATAATTTCCTTTTATAGTGCACACTTTGGATCCCTCACCCTCTCCTAACCGATGTGGGATATGGGTAAGTTTCCAAAAATGGGGAAAATTGAAAATTTTGGAAATCGAAAAAATCGGATCGACATAGTTTCGAAAAAATCAGATCGAAAAATCAAAAATTCATAATTATTGTTTATTTTTTATCTGATTTTTTCAAAAAAATGGAAATTAGATAATCGAAAATTGGCAAACTAAAATTTCATTCCAAATTCGTAAAAAATTGGATCACAAATCGGAAAATTAAAAGTTAAAAAAAACATAGCCCTGAAATTCTACTCTTAATATTTAACAACAAGACTACAAATACACAAAATAGAATCTTAATCTAAAAGTTAATATTCATGCCTTAAATGAAGCTCCAAAAATGGAAGGCATGGAAGATCAAAGAAGATGAGAATCCCATCAACCTCCTATAGTGGCCTTTAGAGGGGTTGTCTAGCTCCACCAAGTGTGGGGATATGCACGGGTATAATGTGAATGGGCGCCCTAGGTAGTTGAATCCTTTTTGAATTATCCGCGATCAAGAGAGGAAGAAATGTATGTAATGATCTTAAGGGTAAGGGTATTAGGAAGTATATGAAGCTGGTAGTACCAGACTTATCCAATTTCGAGGATGAAATTTCTTTGTAAGGAGGGACGTGTGTAATACCCTTTATTTCTAAGTTCAAATTAATTAATTCGATAATTATTTTGGTTTAGTTGTAAATTACGCGTGTGCCATAATTTTATGGAATTAAATATTTTTGATAAATAAGGATTTATTATTGGTGGAATAATTTTTCCAATAATTATTATGCGTCGTAGTGAGTGATATCGACGAAACTGTGTAGTATGTCAACTGGGGATCGCATGTAGACCATACGAGGTCGAGATAGAAAATTATTGTAGAGTGACTCGGATGATTATTTAGAGGTCACGATTGATTCCGAAAAGGTCGAAATAGTCAGAATAGTATACCCAGGTGTATAGTTTGGGTCTCGGAATGATTTTAGACCAACCCAGCACCGTTTGAGGGCATTTCTATCATTTCGGAGTTTAGGGTAGAAGGAACTCCGAAAATTAAAAGGTTATATCTTCCCCCTTTGAGTTAGAGGCTAGGGTTAACATAAATTTGAGAGAGGAGAGGCCATAGGAGAGGAAGAAGAGAAGAAAACCTAGGCTTTCCACATAAATTCTAACCACCGACGTGACAGAATCAAAATTGAAAAAAGGAGAGAGCAACCTCATCATCCTAAAACAAATTCAGACCTTAAAATACAAGGCAAGTGTTTATCTTTCATGTTTTTGAAGAATTTATAATACCTATGTAGGGTAGGGTTTTCAATTTCATGATTTCAATTATGTTCTTGGGATTTAAATTAATAGAACTCATGATTCGGTGTAGGATTGCATGTATAATGAATCCTTATGTGAAGATAAAATTAAATTAGAATATATGTGATTATTAAGATGGAATCTTTATGGATTCTTGGTATAAGTACATGGATTTTGAATAACTTGGAGTTTAATAGATGAATATAAGATGTCAATCTATCAGAATTTTTAATGTGATTTTAAACGTATGTGATATAAATTTTACTTAGAATTAGAGTGTGGTCCATAGATCTATGTAAAGGTATATGTCTTAGATTTCCAATGAGATTTGAATCAGATCATTCTGAGTTCTTTACAGGGAGTAATCGACGTTTTACTACAGGGTGTATGATCTGTCAACATAGTAATCTGCCATAACTTTTTATATTACTTTAAACATATGCCATTTTACTTGTGCTTAAAATTAGAGTGACAGACATAGATGTAAAAGATTTCTATGTCTTAGCTTTCAAATGATCTTTGAATTAGGTCATTTGAATTCTTGAAGAGGGAGAAATCAAAATTTTACTATAGGGTGTTTAATCTGCCAGAAAATTTATGACTTGATTCGGTTACCCATAATTGCCCAATTTTCCTTATTTAAGCCCTGAATTTGTGAATAGTTAATGGGGGAACTTTGGGACATATCTAAACTATAATGAGGGAAATATTGAATTATAGTAGGCCTAATGTGGGATTGAGGCTTTGCCATAACGAGGGAATTACGACGAATAGCTATTGGACATGAGTTGTGAAATAATGAATTTAAGGGAACGAGAACGGATCACGGAGAGTATAAGTGAACATATGATGTACACCAGTAGTGTATGAGTGAATTAACTAGTAAAATAACTTAATTGGTAACCAGGGCCCTTAGGTACAAATTAATACTCAGGAAATACGATAGAGAGTTATAATCATATATCGATAGTACATTAAGTATTCGAGAGATATATTATGTACGGATTGTATTTATAGGTTGTGTGTATACCTATACGGACTATATTATAGGTTGAGTGTATACTTATATGGGTTATATTTATAGGTTTTGTGTATGACTATATGCGACGTATGGATAGGTTGTGTGTATGCCTATTATGTGCTTTCTTATGCGTGAACATACCTACGCTTCTTGTTATCATGGAGGTTCCGTAGAGAGGGCGATCCCACCTTGACAATTTCAATAAGGTCTATATTTGTGCCCCAGAATATAAAACCTAGGTACGATGATTATCTGAGTTTACGATAGTATTGACGGTCAATTGGGTATGTTAGGTATGTGCGTGACCTATAGGTTTAGAACTATGTTCGCATACAATATGTGTTGATTTGATTTTGGGTTTGAGGAGACATGCCAAACCATTAGTTCTTGATTTGGTATGAGAGGTACATGAATTTGATATCAGAATATGCAAGTATGCATCACGGTGGCCAGTTTAGGAGATGCTATATATATATATATATATATATATATATATATATATATATATATATATATATATACACACACACTTAGGTGATTTATCCTACTTATGTGTAATGTAGGAGAGGTGTATATCTAAAAGTGATTTAAATTAAGAGATGATTAACTTAGTGGGTGATGGTAGAAAAGTTAGATATCGTATATCTAAAGATGATTTAAGTAGAGAAACTTAATGAAATGATTTAATGATAACATATGTGGAATGTTAATTCTAGTTTAATTATAACATACTAGGAATGTTAATTATTAGTGTTACTACAACGTATTATATGGGCGGTGCAGGGGGAGAGGGGGGAGTTAAAGAGATCATTTAACTAAGGACTTAATGATCAAATATAGGAATATCGTGGCGTACTCTATGTGTGGTACGAGGGATCTAAAGCTTTTAGTGGTTAGTTAGTTATTGATGAGATCTAGTTAGGCTGGGTAGCATAGCTAGATAGGAGACGTTAGGCGTGCACATTAGTTGAGAGGGGAGGAACTCAATGGAGTGTATGTTGAACTAACACGTGTAATCAATAGCTTCTTTTAAACTGTGATAAATACTTGCTAAATGCTTCAAAAAAAATTAGGCTCTGGCCCGCTTGCAAAATATTTTCAAAACCTTTTAGGTGTGCCACAGGGACACCAAGCTTGATGATTTATTCTAGGGATGTGTAGCTGCAGCACTTGTGGATACTTACAGGATTTGGTTTATTCACTTCAGTTACTTCATTCCTAGAGTAGGATGCAGTTTCAGTTATTTCATTTGGGCATATCGCCCCTTCAATTATTTCATTTATTCAGTTTTATCAGACTATGTCTTTGGGGATTCAGTTTGTATTTCTCTAGATATTTAGTTCGATTTTTGTATTGGGAGCCAATGGTTTATTTGGTATTACTTTTAGTTTAGTTATTTATCTGGTGATTGGTTCAGATTATTATTACTTGTGAATGGTTTGGTTATTGAATTTATTTTCTCTTGTTGTTGTTTAATAAAAAGAAAAAATTTGGCACCGACTTTTTGAATACTAGGTGGTTAGTAAATTTTAAATGTTTTCGATAGTGATGCTAAGAACGAACCAAATGAGATTCCTATTTTATTTTTATAAAGGATTGATCACCCGATATTTAAATGGGTGGAGTGTCACAAAAATAAGAAGAAGAGACCATAAGATTTTATCAATAATTTTATTCTCTTTTAGAGTCTTCCCTAAAGAAAATATGGAGGTAACTATGTCATTCATCTCGACGTAGAACTTGTTAAAGTTTTGTGCCTATCCATAGTAAGAAGTTAAAAACCGGTGCAAGTCGTTGAAGTTTAGAATGATTCATGGTGGTGGTGCCTTCATAGGTTGTTTCTAAAACATCCAATGCATCCTTAATTGGTGTACATGTGGATAGACGACTAAACTCACTCGGGGACACACAACTAAAATTAAGTTCCTTAATATCCACCCACTCTCCTTTAAATCATTATCATCACAATTGGGTCTAATCTTATCAACTTATACATCATTTATAATGGTTTGGGGACAAGTTCATCCCATAAAACACTATTCTATATATGATCATATATAAACATTAAATATGTTGTCATACGACCTTTTCAATAGGAATAATTTCTCCCATCAAATAGAGGAGGTCAAAGTTGAACTATAATCAATTGCACATAAAAAAGATCTCTGCTTAGGTTTCAACACCTAAAACTTGGAGAGTCGCTCTAATACCAGTTGAGATTGTGCCTCTTGAAGGTAGCTACCTAAATAAACATTAATTCCATTAATTCAAGAAAAGGTTTGTTAATTTGTTATTTCAAAGGGGTTTGACAATACAAAAGTCTTTGTGACAAGATATTTTACTAAGTTTTAGAATCTCTCAAGTTTTATCTTCTTAATTAAGACATTGATTCTATAAGATGCGAAAAGAGTAAAATAAGCACAAGACCTAATGTATGAGAGAAAACCCCACTAATGGGAAAGCCTCTGTCCATAATGGTAGAGTTTTATAACTATAAAAAATAAATTTAAAGACTCATGACACTAAAATCGACTAGACACTCTTTCTCACCATATTCTTCTTAGAGAGCACCACGATTAGAGTATTTTTAGTCCGTAACTAATGCCTTAGAATCCTTTGGTCAGAATTTTCTTCTTCAAAGTAGATGTAACTTTTGATGTTCAGGGATGGAACCTCCAAGCAACCAAAATGCTACACCTAGGATGTTTGAGGGAACCTCCAAGCAACCAAAATACCCAAATTTATATGCAAGTTATGGGAGACTTCAATCAAGTAATGTATGATTATGGATTAATTGACCTGGGATGTAGAGGTATTAAGTTTACCTGTTGTAACAATAGACCTGAAGATGGGGTCATTATGGCTAGGCTTGACAAAAGGCTTATTAATATTCTTTGATCATCCTAATTTTTAAACACCTTAATTCAACACCTGAACGGGTCCTCTTCTCATCACGCCCCTCTATTATTGACTGTTAAATAAACTATGGATCTATTCCCTAAAGCCTTTCAATTCCATTATATGTGGACCACACAAGAGAAGTTTGAATATATAGTTAAAGTTTTTTCTTGGTGTTAGGATACCAATTATTTTTGGATGAGAAACTTTTTTGTCAAATTGCAAAGACTAAAAGGTGTGATTAAAAAATAAAATAAGAAGACTTAAAGATATTTTCCAAGCTGTTAAAGTTATGGAAGATGAAATTTTGCAGTGGGAAGTGGAGTATGAGAATGATAGGAAGGAGGAGAATATAATTACCTTTGTAATGGGAGATCCAAACTATTTAAAATTTAAAGAGAGACAAGATATTCTGAAAACAAAAATCATCTATAAAAATGGATGAAACATGGTGATTCTAATACCAGATATTTCCACTCATCTGTTAAGGCCAGACACAAAAAACTCCTGATTAATAGCATTAAAAAGAATGATAAGTTATTTATAGAGGATTATCTAGAAGGGTGCATCCATATTATAAATCGTTTTAATTCCTTATTAACTGTTGATCGTAATATCAGTACTTATGATATATTTTACCTGATTCCAAACATATACCCCTAATACCAATGATTTGATTGAGATATTTGCTACTGGGGAGGAAGTACACCAAGCATTAGAGGATCTTAGTATTGTCTCGGCACCTGGACCTGATGGCTAAGGGGGATGATTTTACTAAAAGCTGTACAAGCACCTCTATTGTACTTATCCGCAAAATTAAAAGCCCAAAGAAGTGTGAAGATTATAGACCTATCAAGATATACAATTTTTCCTCTAAAATCCTCTCTTTTATATAGGTTAATGTGTTTTCCAAAACTTGTGTTTTCCCAATCATAGTGGATTTTTTAAAGGAAGAAACATTTAAGACAATGTTCAACTTGCTAAAGAGATGGTGCATAACCCTGGAAGTAAAATTCGTGGTGGTAATGTCATTCTTAAAATTGACATGGAGAAAGCTTATGATAAAGTCCATTGGGGTTATTTAATTAATATACTTAGAGGCTTTGGAACTCCGCCTATGTTGTGCTTAACTTCTTATTTTTTTTTTACACTGCCAGTCCCAAGCCCAGATAAAGGAGGAGGGTTGCATTAGGTGGCTGACATCTAGCGTAAAACTTTGTCAGATCCTTATGAACATGAATCCTATGAATGTAAGCACTAATGCTAGGGCATTCCCCTTAAGATATGCGTTGCGCTGCCATCGGGTGTCTCAAAAAATAGACAAGGGGCATTGTGCCTGCCACCGGGTGTCTCAAAAAATAGGTAAGGGGCATCGTATCGACGCTCGGATGCGACGAAAAATACACAAGGGTTACTGTAAAAATCTGTACGTGTACGGGTAAAGAAGCAAGTCTAGGATATTAGACATCGGTTAAAAACTTAGAACATCGGAACTGCGATAGGAAAATAGACGGAGTTAGTAGATACCATGATAAGAAGAAAAGTTAATATAACTTGTTTACAAGAAACTAAATGGGTCGGTGAGAAAGCTAGAGAAATAGAAAATAAAGGGTTTAAATTATATTATACAGGAAAACATAGACATAAGAATGAAGTTGGAATAATAATAGATAAGAACCTCAAGGATGATATTGTAACCGTTATTAAAAAAAAGGTGATAGACTTATACTTATAAAATTGGTTTTAGGTAAAAACATAATTAATATTGTTAGTGTTTATGCACCCTGTGGTGACAAAAATCTCAACACAAATTATAATAAAAGATAATCACCATAAAAATAAGAATAGAAAAGAGTCACAACCACACAACCAAGGATATACGTGGTTCGGCAAATTGCCTATGTCCACGGAGTGGTCTATTGTTTTATTAAGTGTCTCTCGAGAGAAGTTTCCTTTTTTGCTTACATCCCCCTTTGCCCTGGGCCAGGGGTACAATATATATTCAATTGAAAAGAGTGGAGGTACTGGCAACTAGCACGTTACGCCAGCATCCCCTAAATATCTCCTCCAAGATTTTAGGAATAGACTGGGTCAAGTTTCTAACTCTAACCGCCACTTAAAACTCATAATTTGGGCTAGACAAATATTATTCTAGTTTGGGATTTGTCCAGTTAGTTTCATGGGACTAAATAACAAAACGGTACCCACAAGTAGGATTAAACTGTAATACCCCGTATTTTTATAGCTTTTAAATTATGGGATTTATTAAATTTAATTGAGATAAATTAAATTAATTTTAATTCGGAATGTTGCTTTAAATATTTACTAGCGTGACGAGAGTTAGTAATTATTGGAAATTTTTTATTTGTTGCATATTACTGGATGAGCATAGTAATATATTGTATTGGTTATATTGAATGTCATAAGTGAATTAAGTGACTATTTCGGAAATTTAAGTAAGGACGTGCCCGTGTCACGTCGGGACTTATTTTGTTAAATAAAAGCGAATATTTTATAAGTTCTTCGTATGGTCGTTTTGAGTACGCCAACGCGTCCGGAAGGGTCGAGATAGTCAGAAAAGTGTACCCGGGGGTTTAGTTTGGATCTCGGGATGTTTTTAGGCTTAATTAGTGACCCGGGAGGTCATTTTGGTCATTTTACAAAATAGGGTAATTAAACCCACGAATTTCAGCCAACTTATATCAGCCATTAGGTCAGCCTCTTAGGGTTAGAACATTCACAAATCAAATGACGGCCATTGGAGAAGAGAGGAGAGAACTCCAAGGCAATCCAAGGCCAAAAGGCCTCCGGTTTGCACCGCCACCACCACCACCGCGTAGATCACGAGACGAGGAACGCAGCCATACGAAAATAAGCCGTGAACCTGCATACCAAAATCCCAGGCAAGTGTTTAACTTGCATATTTTCGTTAGTGCAATAATCATATTAGTGTAGGAATGATTAGGAGTATAATCAATGGAAGAAAACCCCAATTTTGATAGGGATTTGCATGTAGAAATCATTATAACCTTATTCTGGAAATTAATATGTGAAGTAGATGATTAACTCACGAATTTGTAATGACTTGTTAGAAGGAAATTCTGGAGAAAACGGATCAGAACAAAAGTTAAGAAAACTTAGGGTTCTTGATGATTAGATGAGATTTTAGGTTGTTTAATCATGTTTAATGATGGTTATATGCATGCTTAACGTTAGAAACATCTGGAAATATATTACCATGATTGTAGTATAAGTTTTGGACGATTAGTGTTGGAAATTATGGTTTTGAATGAAGAATATTAGTCAAACCCGTAACTGCACTTCTGCAGAAATCAAAATACCTGTTTGATCGATCGATCGAACCTATAGCGTCGATCGATCGAAGGTTCGATCGATCGAGCCCCAGACGTCGATCGATCGACCCCTCCTGGCAAACTCTTTTTCCCCTTGTTTAATTAGTTGAATTAATTTACCGTGGAATATTTCTTGGGCATTATAAATAAAATGTTTTGGGATATAGAAGAGACCAGTAGGACATATGATTAAGTGTTGAGAACTTTATTATGAAATGATAATTGGGTTTAAGGGATAATTAATTAAGGAATGACGAACTACGTATTTCAAGTGAGAGATTACAACGAATACCTACGATAGTGAATAGACGTTTACCTACTGATTTTGCTACTTGGATGGATAGAATCCACGAGTGTCACGTAACTAGTGAGAAAACCCTTCGAGTTAAGGTTAGAGACGAAACCTTATACGAAATCTTAAAAATGTAAAATTAAGGATAAATGTTGTGACTATGGGTAACGGGAGGAACCTATATTAATATGATGAATGGGTATATTTATATGATTGTGTGTACATATATTATATACATGTGAAAAAACGTACCCGCGCTACTTGCTATCCCTGAGGTTACCGCGCTGGGACGATCTTATCCTGTGTTGCTTTATGGGGGATATTGATTCGTACCCTAGAAGTTAAAGATCCTAGGTACAGGCTATCAGATTGATAGTCGGACGGTCCTAAGAGACGTGTGGGTATGTACTGACCTCTTGGACTTGGAATCTATGCTTCGCCTCAACGTTGTTTTGTATATGTTAATACAGTTCGAGAGTGATTCCGAACTTGTATTTCCCTTTGTATGAGCGATACGGGGATTGGATAGCAGAGTATGCCCGCACCATAGTTTTAGTTGGGGTGCTGTTATATATATATATATATATTATACGAGTAGTTAATATATATATATGAGATTATGAACTTTAAACTGCCTACTGTGATTTGATAAGTAGGACATGGGTGTTGACTCACTAATAAATGCTTGTTTTGTGAAAGTATAATATGTCACTGTAAAACTTTATTGTTTTTATAAAGTTAGAAATAGAGAAATTTGGTTACAAATTGGAACATCTCTTTTAAATGAAACCGTGAATTGCAAATCTTTCGGGTAAGTGATGTTAAGTCAAATCTTTTAGAAAGACTAGTGCGTTAGATGATAAAACAAACCAATGGGAAGGATAGTGCGATAGGGGTACACATTAGAAGAGAGGTGAGTATTTTCTTAAGAGAGCGACGCTCTAATATGTTATTGCATTGGCCTGTATCAATTTAAATACTTGCTAAACGTATTTTAAAATCAAACACACTTTCGGGCTCTGACCCGTTTCTTCTTCTCTCTCTCTCTTGTATATATATGTATATTTTCAGGTGCCCAGCCACAGGGGCGTCTTGCGTAGGATCCCTTGAGAAGAACGAGCTGCAGCTTAGGTGGGAGTTGCAGGTCACTTGAGTAGACGGCTTCTGTTATTGACTCCACTCCTAGTACTCTCATTTATTGGGCACGTGTCGCCCCTTTTCATTATTTCATTTGTTGTTGGGAGATTTATATTTCAGTCATTTCCAGTATTGTTTCTTTGGGATTTATTCAGCATGGACTTGTGTTTTAGTTTTAATTTGTTGCCATTCGATTGGCAAATGTATTATATTATTTGGCTTACTGTAGTGTGATTCTTAATTGTAAGTATGTTGTTTTTAATTAAATAAATATATTTTCTTTAAATTAAAATTTGGAAAGTATGTATGAAAATGGTTTTGACACTTAGCTTAATTATTTAGGGTGTTAAATTGGAAAATTTATTTTTATCGACAGTGATGCTGAGAATGAACCAACTGTATACCTTGATTTAATTTAATAAAGGAGTGATCGCCCGATATTTAATTAGGTGGGGTGTCACATAAACGAGCACACTAAATTATAATTTTGGGAACAAATGGATGAACTAATTCAATAAGTACCCGTAGGTGAGAAAATCTATATAGGGGGAGATTTTAATGGCCATGTAGGAGAAGACCGTATAGGATATGAGATAGTGCATGGAGGATATGGTTTTGGAGATATGAACGACGGAGAAGAGTCTATCTTAGATTTTGTGATGGCTTATGATTTTGTTCTACTAAACACATGTTTTAAAAACAGGCTTGAACACTTAATAACTTATAAAAGTGGAACGTACAAGAGCTAAATAGATTTTATCATTACTAGAAAAGGAGGCCAATTAACGTGTAAAGATTATAAGGTTATCTCGGGAGAGAGCTTAACCTCACAACATGGGATAATAGTGTGGTATATAAATATTAAAAATCAATCACGAGTGTGAAAAGTGAAGATTAACCCACAAACTAAGTGGTGGAACTTAAAAGGAGAGAAATTAGAATTATTTAAAGATAAAGTATTAAATGAAGTGACATGGAATACTGAGAAGAGAGTAACATAATGTGGAATAAGATGGCCACATGCATTAGGAGAATATCAAAAGAAATTCTTGGAGAATTAAAAGGTAAGGGGCGACAGTCTAAAGAAACTTGGTGGTGGAATAAAGAAGTACAAAATATAGTAAAAATAAAAAAGGAGTTCTTTAAAAGAGGGAAAACAAATAGAAATGAAGAAAATTTTGATAAATATAAATAGGTTAAAAAGGAAGTTAAGAAATTGGTAAGAGATGCTAAGTTAAAAGTGCATGATGATCTTTATACAAAATTAGGAACACAAGAAGGGGAAAAAGTATTTATAAGCTTGCTAAATTTAGGGACAGGAAAACAAAAGATTTTAATAACGTCAAGTGTATTAAAAGAGATGATTCGAGAGTCCTAGTCAAAGATGAAAAAATTATGGAAAGATGGAAAAACTACTTTGAGAGGTTATTAAATAGAGATAATGGGAAGATATTAGATATAGAGGAACTTAGGGAGACTCGAGAAAATATGTTTTTCCACAAAATTAGGACAACAGAGATTAGGATTGCTCTAAAAAGGATGAAAATAGGGAAGGCTTTAGGACAAGATGATATCCCTATTGAGGTTTGAAAGTGTTTAGGGGAGGATGGAGTATCATGGATTAAAAAATTATTTAATAGAATTTTAATGACTAATAGGATGCCCGATGAATGGAGAAAAAGTGTTTTAGTACCTATTTATAAAAATAAAGGGGACATACAAAGTTGTTCAAATTATCATGGTATTAAGTTAATGAGTCATACAATGAAACTTTGGGAGAGAGTGATTGAATATAGATTGAGAATGAAGACAATGGTATCTGAGAATAAATTTGAGTTTATGCCTAGGAGGTCAATAGTGGAAGCAATTTATTTATTAATGATATTAATGGAGATGTATAGGGAGAAAAAGAAGGATCTTCATATGCTTTTTATAGATTTAGAGAAAGCGTATAATAGGATACCCGGAGATATAATATGGTGGGTTCTATATAAAAAGGAGTGACTTACAAATATATTTATGCTATCAAGGATATGTATGATGGTGTTATGACTAGAGTAAGAACATTATCTAGAGAAAGTAGTAAATTTTCAATTACTGTAGGTCTACACGAAGGTTCAGCATAAAGTTCTTATCTTTTTGCTCTTGTTATGGATGAGTTGACTGGACAAACACAAGATAGGGTACCATGGTGTATGATATTCGTAGATGATATGATTTTAGTGGATGAGAGTAAGACGAGGATTAATTCTATGTTGGAATTGTGGAGAGAAACTTTAGAAAAAAAAAGGATTTAAAATAAGAAAAACTAAAACTGTATATGTGGAGTGCAGTTTTAGTAGTAATAGGAGGACAAATGGAGATGTGGTGAAATTGGAGGGTTAAGAGATACCTAGAAATTATCATTTTTTTATTTAGGATCGATTATTTAAAAAGATGGAGATATTAGTGATGATGTTACTCATAGGATTAGAGCATGTTGGGTTAAGTGGAGAAGTGCTATCGGCGTTTTGTGTGATAGGCACATACCTTTGAAGTTAAAAGGAAAATTTTATAGGATGTCTATTAGACACGCCATGTTATATGGGCCAGAGTGTTGGGAAACCAAGAAACAAATTGTACAGAAAATGAGTGTGGCAGAGATGTGAATGCTAAGATGGATTTGTGGTCAAACTTGAAAGGAAAAAATTAAAAATGAACAAATTTGTGAAACGGTAAAATTAGATCCTATAGAAGATAAATTGGGAGAAAATTGACGTAGATGGTTTGGACACGTCAAGCGTAGTCCAATGGATGCTCCTGTAAGAAAGAGTGATTTAGTTAGTATTAATGGTAACACAAGGGGTAGAGCTAGGCCTAAATTGACTTGGTAGGATTTTATCAAAAAGGACATGATGTCATATGGTTTAACCGAAGATATTGCACTGGATAGAATGGAATGGAAAAATAGGATTCATGTAGCCGACCCCCAAATAGTTGGGAAAAGGCTTTGTTGAGTGGAGTGGAGTTGAGAGGTCTTGGCTTTAGGGAAGAATGGAATGACTATCTTTGGAGATGAATATCCAATAATTGGTTCTCTATAACCATAAATGGCCAATCCAAGGAATACTTCGACTCATCCAGATGTTTAAGACAAGGGGACCTTATGTCCCCAAGTCTACTTTTTGGCAATTGAGTACCTGAGTAGGGGCCTTAATAATCCGATGTCTAGAGGCATTTCAAAATCTTATTATCATCCAGGCGACAACCGTTCTATTCATCACCTATCATTTGCTAATGACAATGTTATATTCTTTAGAGGAGATATACATATTTTGAAGGCTCTAATGAAATTCCTTGGCAGGTATTCTTCTATATCTGGAAAAACTATAAATTTGAATAAAAGTAGTTGTTAAGAAGGTAGTGAGAAGAAAAAATCATATAGCTGATTACACATACCTGCAATTTAAGTCTCTTTTGCTAACGTAATTTGGGTGCCCTTTGTTTAAAGGGAGGAACAAAATTACAATTTGATTGATTCTCTTAGAAGCAAAATAACAAGATGGCATGATAGAATTTTATTAATTCAACCTCCAAAATCGAAGATTAAAAGGCTTCAATCAATTCTTAATAAATTTTTCTGGGGTGGAAATGAAACTCTTGATTGGAAACATCAGTACAAAAGTTGGAAAGGTCTATGCAGAGTCAAAGGTAAGGGTGGTCTTGGATATACTAATTTCAATCTCATTAGTAAAGCTTCTAGTATGAGATTTATACGGAAGTACTCAATTAAAGACACACTTTGGGTGAAATACAAGAGGAACAAATATAAATCCTTAAATTACATATCTCAATGGGGATCTTTATCTTGGAGAAGAATGATTTCAACTTAAGAGATCTACATAAACCAAATGGAAAAATAGGGAGAACAGTTGATTTGGAACGCATCTGAATCACGTATTTTTAATTTTCATTATGCTATTAAAATTTGTAAAAACCACTAAATTGCCTCTACAGTTATATCCATCATATGGGATTATTATATGCCTAAAAAACTCTCAATCAATATGTGGAGACGTTTAAGTGACTGTCCGCATCTTAATGAAAACATTAAAACACTTGGAACGAGGATGGTCTTTAGATGTAAAACCTGTCATAATCAAGTTGAGTCAACTTTGCACCAATTTTTACAATGTAAAGAAACAAAGCCTATTTAGGGCTACTTATCTTACCTTATAGGTACCAAAATAGATGTGAATTATATTTCTGCTATGCTTATGAGCTGGTTCTATAGCGAAGGATCAAAGATTACATGAGATGCCTTGGGAAAATTATTCCAATTGTGGGCTATTAGGAAATATGGAAAAGTAAAAATATGGATTTTTATGAAACTAAAAAATTCAACCATCATTCTATTACAAAAGAGGTTATATTCTCGATCTCTAACATTTGTAAGTACTTGATTCTTATTAGCCCTGTTCAAACCTTTGATGAAAAAAATCAAGGAGGTGTTTGATTTGAAAATATACCCTAGACATACGATGGCGAAAATGGTTCAATGGATTGCTCCTTGCCAAAATTGGTTCAGATTAAATGTGGATGGTCATTCTAAAGGAAATCCATCAGAGATCCTAAATGTAAGTTAGTTATTGCCTTTACTAATTCAAATGGTATTTATACCAATACAGAAGTGGAGATTTTGGGTCTAAATATAGGTCTTATAATTTATTTAAAGTATAAATTAACTTTATTCAAATTGAATCTGACTCATTGACGGTAATCAAAGTTTTGAATAAGTGTTGGAAACCTCCATGGAGATACATAGAGAGCATATAATAAATTCAATCTAATCTCAATCAACTCAATTTTACTTTGACTCGTTGCTTCAGAGAATCTAATGTGGTGGTTGATTGCTTGGATAACGTTGGTATTGAATTGTACTCCATTCAAATGTTTAAGAATTCAGGGGATCTTCTAAACCCGGTCAGAGGCGCTTTGAAGTTAGATAAACTTGGTTGTAAGTACATTAGGATTCTACTTGATCATGTTAGTAGTTAAGCACAGTTGTAATGGGTCTAAAGATAAAGTCCCAAGTTTATTTTCTGCAGTATTTCCTTTTGTTCATTGGCTCCACAAAATGTTCTAGTTACATGAGCTTGTATTAGCCACTTAGGAGAGGCTATTTCTCCTTTATTATCAATAAAAGTTATGGGGGTATTGTCCCTTTTAAAAAAAATACGTGTTTGGGTGTTGGAAAAGCGTGGTCCTTTAAATCACAAAACAAGTGTTTTCAAGCCAAAAAGAGAAAATATACTCACCAATGAAGATTGTATTTTGGACCCAGGGTGAGCAAATATACCTCTTATTAAAAATAAAGGCTTGAGAGAACTCAAATAAGAGGAGTGATAAATGTTCTCACAAATATATCATATATTTTTATCAGTAAAAATAATTTTTCAAAGATCTTACTCTAGGTTTGAAAGAGAAGACAACACCTTAACTTATAGCCTTTTGATTTGAAAATGTTTATAGTCCTAAATTATAGATGTCACACTCTTAAGGTGTCAAGTAGTCACATTAGAGTCTTAGTCTCCCAAAACATTGTACTTGACACACTAACCAAGAAAGTCTTATAGAAAGATCATCTTCAAAAGTTACTTTCAACGACGTCAAGCGCGTGTAGTCACAGGGTCACTGTAGCGAGCTATTGCGTCTATGCGGCGAACGTGAAGAAATATAAGTCACGCACTAGTTCAAAATTTTTTCATGGGGACATAAGAAACCAACGAGACAATGTCGCTGTAGCGATGGGGATCATCATTCTGTCAGAACTGCTGCAAAGCAAGTCACGCCATTGTCTAGAGATTTTGTGGACAAAAAAATGCCAATGACAAGTTTCGCTGCAGCGAGACAAGCCATCGCTGTAGAGAAATTGAGGCAAGGTGGGTGGCACATGTGTCCATATCTTTTGTACAATTTCACTTAGAAATTTTCAAAATAGTTTTTAGACAAACTCCAAGTATGTTTGTTTCTCGAATGAACATTCATACTTAAAATACTTTAAAGGATGCAATTATTTAAAAAATAGACTTTTCTATATGAAAAGTATATTTGCATGTGTACTTGAGAAAATTACAAAAATAGAGTTAATTAAAAAGATTTTTCAATTATAAAAATAGATTAACCAAGGTGAATCTAATTCCTTTAAGTCTTATGCATTTTTGTAAGTGGTTCGCTTGAGGTTTGCTACTGATTGAACCCGATTCGTTGATGAAGATTTCCAATGACCTCTTAAATAAAGACACAAACATATTTTGGTCAAGGAATTCAGAAAATTTACTCTATGAGCACATCGAGTATATTATACTTATACAAGAAAACTATTGCACAAGGAAAAAATCTAACGGTATGACCAGTGAAAAGATTATATCTAAAGAATAAAAATAATGATATAGAGAAATCAAGAAGCCTATCAAAAAGAGTAAACTAAACAGTCTACAACGCCTAAACTAAAAGAATCATATTCTTATGAAACAAGGACCAAGACTTATCTTGTTTATGTAGAGATTCTTGTTCCCCTCCATCCATAATTTGCCTTAAAATCCAATCAGATTCCTTAAAGAAATCAATTTGGAAAGACATTTTTCCTTTTTCCTTCCTTTTGGAAACCTTTTGTAGGGCTTCCACCTTATTCTTCCCTTCCCATTGACATTTATACCCTTATCAAAATAACCTAAAGCCAATGCGAGTTGAAATAAATGACATACAAAACTACTTAAGGTGACCTAAGTAATGTGTGCGCTTATAGGGTCGTGGAACAATAGGATCGATGGAGCGCTATTGTTGTTGTTTCCTAAGTTTAAGGAAAAATGCCTTAAAGTGTCCTTCCTTGTTGTAAAAGGAATAGATGAACGTCACCTTCCTTTGGTTTTCTTCAGGTATAGATTGAGTTGAAAAACCACCAATAGAAGATGAAAAAATGAAGTTGGATGCCAAGTTAGCTTAATTAGACGAAGATCTACCAAAACCGATTCCCCGTTTATCTAAAAATAATAACTTATATCCAAAAAGAATCATATCCAATTTTTGAGAATCGCCTATTGATAACTATTATTCCAGGAAAACTCCATCAATGGTAAGAATGTCCCTCAATTACACTTGAAGTCCAAAAAGCATGCCCATAACATATCCTCTAGTACTTGGTTAACCAGCTTAGTCTATCCATCCATTTGTGGGTGGTATAAGGTACTCACCTGTAAAGTAGTCCCCAAATCCTACTAAAAACTCCTCTAAAAATGGGATGCAATCGTCTTTTCCTTATCAGGTACGATATCAAGTGGTATATAATTGTAATATCCCATATTTTATGTGGATTATTAATTTAATAAAAAATTAATTATGTGTGCTTGTGTGACTAGAGATGTCACTATTTACATTTTTTATGTGTTATTTAATTTGGAATTGAAATCAAATTTAAGACACGGTAATTCATTAATTAAATTTATTAATATTTGGACTCCTACTAGTTAATTATTAAATAATTGAGTTGTTAGTTCTTACTTTTGGGTATATTTGGTATATGGATTTTGTAATGCGTATAATGTCCATTTTTAGTTTAAAATAATGGTTTAAAGGCCCATTGGGCTAGTATAAGGCTTGGCCAAGGTTTTAAGTCATTTGAAGGTGTTTTGGTCCCTTTTAGTAAAACCCATTCATTTGGGGGCCAACTATTGATGTCTAAATTTGGATATATGATTGCCAAAGTTATAATCAAAGGTAAATGAAATATAACAAAAGGCAAGAGAGTTTTCATGTGGTACAACTCTGAGAATGAGCCTATATCCACAGGTGAAATGGGTTACGGTTATATTCCAATCTCATAAACATAGTTAGAAGGTGTACAGATCATACAAAATATGTCCTCTTAATCTAGGGGAGGTCGAGTATTTATAATAAGTAAGAAATCAAGATGTGGAATACCTTAATAGATTCAAGCATTTTGCACACGTACGTAATAATAGTGTGATGGGTGTTCTTTACATGAGTGAATATAAGGACTGTTGAAGTTCCCCACCTGTGTCTCTTCATCTGACTAATGGTCCAACTTTTTAGAGGTGGTCGGCATGTAGGCCAACCAACTAGTAATTATGCAGACCAAATATGGTCGTTGTGGTGAGTCCCATAATAATGTGGACATGTGTCACACTATTATTGGTCCACGTGGTGGAGTAATTTTTTCATACAACAGAAGCCCCTAATGCTCTATACTTGAAGATTTTATCAAGAGAATGGAGCATTTTCTTCAGTAAGTTTCTCGGTGCTAAAAAAGTTGAAGATCGTTAGCATACATATTGGACTTGTAAATATTTCATTACTTTATTAGTACGGTGGCACTTTGGTAAATAAATTGAAAACTGACGAACCGCTATAGGGTACGCTGGTGTTTTTACCTTTCGGGGATTTGAGAAGCCATTCAAAGTTCAATCATTTGGTTCAATCAATCAATTAAAATCACAAAGATCTAGAGCATTTCCTGTATCTATAAAAGGTTGAGTTTCCCTCCATTTTCTTTACGTCAACATTCTTATACTCCCTTCTTTATACTGCAACATTTCCCCTTGCTGCATAAGAGTTTTCCATCCCCGTAGTAGAAACTATAAGACTTTTTTCTCCTTCATCTTTTTCTTTATGAATTTGTTAAGATGGTTTATATAGTCAATGAAGGGTCTTTATAGGAATTTAAGCAAAGAAGGAGAAATCCAAATTGGGTAGTAGTAGAAATGGTACCCGGGCCTTGTAATTTGTGTGCATTAGTTGAGAGTCACTTGTTGCCCATAATATTTATAGCTAAATGTGGAATCACTTTTTCTCCCAACAACCTGTTTTTGGAATTTTGTCAATACTTTGATATAGACCCTCCCAAGGTAGCCCTCAAAATTTGGAGAGTAGTTAATGGAATCAATCTCCTCAATTAGTTATATCAAACCCACATAGGCATTAGCATATTAATGTATTGCTACAAGTGGGGAACCATTGGAGACAGCACTTAGTACCTAAAAACATGTAAAGCCAATAGAGCTTTGGTAGTTTATATTCCTAACTCCAATAAAGACTATTGGGATTATAGAGTAGTTGTGAATAATTGACAGCATGCCCCTCTTTCTAAGGGGCTAAGGTATACTAGTCCCAGATGACCCTAAGAAGGGTTTGGCATAGGCCGACAGTTTGTATTATTTGTATTTTCATTTTAGCATGATTTCTATTTGTTGATATGACGACTAACGTATTGTATCCTTTTTTGCACAGAAAAGGAAGAAAGAGTGTCCCCCTAACTCGAAGATGAATTATGAGGAATTAAAGTTTATTTGGTCCATCCAGTAAAGGATATGAGAAGATCATCCCAAGTCAGCCTCTGTTTTGCAGAGTATAAGAGCTCCATCACCTCCTTCGTAGTTTGGCATACGAAAGGCAATCCTTTAACCCACGTAGATTTAGAGGACTATGCCTCCTTTATTGCTGCTTATAAATATCCTCTTGAATAAGGAGATATTATCCCGAGAGGAACCTCTTCCTCTTTCAAATCTTTTGAGCTAGCTGAAATCCCAACTACATCTTCATCTTCTAGTAAGATGGTGAAAATAAGGATCCGAAAATTGATGTTTGGAGCCATATCCCCCTCTCCTATTGAGAAAAAAAACCATTAGTGATTGTGGGTCAAAGAGGGTTGTGGGTGTTACCACCGAGGAAGTTAAGAATATTGGATCTCAATTTAAGAGATTGAAGAGAGGTCATGTGATCCAGTACAAATCGACTCAAAAGTCACAGGCTAGCCACCTCTCTGCTGCAAAAGTATCTCCCCGGAGAGGAATTGTATGTTTTGGAAAGAAAGGAAAATTAGCCCCCAATACATTGGACCTTTCACAATTTCTAAAAGAGTTTTCTCATCTATTTGAATTGTCTGTGGAATTATCCAATATCCATAATATGTTTCATGTATCACATTTATGCCAATATATATCAGACCCGTCCCATACTATCACATGGCAAGATGTTTCAGTTCAACTCATCCATAAATTTGAAGTATGTCGTATTCAAATTCTTGATCGCTAAGTGAAGTATCTCAAGAATAAGGAAATCCACTCAGTTAAAGTACTTTGGGAACACCAGAATCAACAAGAAGCTACATGAGAACCAGAACAAGTAATGACAAATCAATACCCCGACTTATTTTAAGGTAAGAGTCGAGGATGATTTTTTTAGGTAGGTAGATTGTAAGAACCGGGAATTTTCAAACCCTAAAATGACCTACGACCTCCATTTTAACCCTCGTAAGATGAGTAAAATCAAAAGTCTTTTAAGAAGAAAATACCTATGCTTAAAATCCTACAATTTTGCTTATTAACTTCAATAACTTGAAGTTTTAATTAACTACAAAAGAGTCCCTAAACTTTCAAAATGAGATAAACTAAGATATATTGAACTTGTAAACTTCAACCTTATATCAAATTAAACCTTTGGACCTCAACTAACATGAAATTATAGTTTTAACCCTAAAAACTTTATAAAATTACCAAAATTCCCTTAAACTTTATCAAAAATGTACTTTCCCAGACCCAAATGCAATTACATCAATGATTAAGGACTCAAGTTAAAACCTTAGTTTTACCTAGTCCACACACCCTCTCATTAGTGAAAATAGGCAAAAATCACATGGTAACACACGGTAAACCTTAGGAAACCATGTGCCCCATTTGAACCAAACTCAAAGCTCACCCTAACTTACTTCAGATCCACCTCCTTTTCACTCCAATCAACTCTCCACAAAAAGTAGTATAAATACCCTATGTTCTATACAGTAGAGACTCATCCCACATTTCAATTTCAAAGTTTGAATTTTCTCTCAATTCAGGTAATTCATCATTTTATGCTTTAATTTCAATTCTTTTAATTCTAGTAGTTTTCTACATAGTTAATATAGTTAGGACACTGATAATATGCAAGCTTTTCCCTGTAAAAATGCTTAGAATAGAAGAAAATAATAGGAACGCCATGAAATCTTGAGCTTTCATGGTGAAATCCATTACAGTAACCAAAACTATTATTTAAAGCCATGAATAGACTCATTATAACCTCAGGATGTTGAGTGTACTAGTGAAAAGCCATGAATGTTCATACAGAAGGCTAATCAATCGAAAGAGTTTTCAAAACTAAAAACCTATAAATATAAAATTCTCGACCTACAGTCCATCAAAATACTTGAAACCAAAACCTAATTACTCTCATAGATATACCCAATTCATAAGATACCCTGCTATACTTTATAGATCAAGGAATGATAGGTCAAAATTTCATGAAAAAAACAGTTTTGAAACTCGAGTTACACTGAGATTCGAATCATGAAACTTATATATTTGAAATCCTCATGAAAAATTAAGTTAAGTTGGTTAAGGAATAAGCTCAAATGGTATAACAGAGAAGGAGAAAACCTCGGTAAATGTTTTAAACCCTAGAAAGTCAAAATCGAGAGGTACAAAATAAAGACTTTGGCCAAGAAGTTTGACCTCGCGCGTGAGGGCGCGTGGCCAGTTAGACAATTCTGAATTATTTCCCATAAGTTTATTTAATTTTTCTGATCAAAATGGTATAAGATAAGACTATTTTTGGATATTCCTAACTTGTAAAAATGAGGTTTTTACATAAAGAAATTTTCTTAAAATTACAAATCAACCCCTAAAAACTTTTCCAACTTTAGAATTTGTACCACAAACTTTGCCCCTGCATACATCAAACTATTTTAAGAAAAAAACTCTCTTACACCAAAGTTCAAAAATGAGCTTAAACATTAATTTTAAAGTCCCAAGATAATTACACATAAACCCCTAAAACTTTATTAAAGACGATTTAAGTACAAAACTGACTGAGTAAACCCAAATACTCCTATGCCACACATTGTATAACAGAAAATCAAGTCCTAAATCTTCTGAATACTCTAGTGTGACAACAATTCAACAGAATACCCAAGCAGTATGTTTTTCCTACCTTTTCAATATCATAGTTCACGTATTTGAAATGCCGTTATTGATATCACTTTGTGATAACCACATTGACTCTGAGTATGTGCATGTTATCATAATGCCATACTATATATTTTGTTAACCATCATCAATATTTGAATTATCACCACTTTTTAATTTAGAATCAATTTTAACCCTTCTCACCTAATAACTTAGAACATGTACCATATTGATTATGTTTATCATTGCACTTTTGTGCTATATTTTACTATAAGCATTAGTATTAACTAGGAAGTAGATCGACGTGTTATCCCATGAAAATTTCTACTTGTCCTATTGGCCTCAGATGATTGAGAGACCTAATTATTTCTACATACGTATGAGTGCTACTTTAATTGTGAGAATAGTAGGTTACTTTTCTCCAAAGGTTTTGGGATTGTTTATGATAAAGTTACACTAATGGCTTAATTACCTCTATACCCCTTAATGAACTAGCAAGAATGGGATCATTAGTTCAAATTCCTTGACTTTCTCCAAACATGATTCTAACTAAACTGATAATGTACCATATTTTCTTAAACGGATCAATCATTATGGAATTATGAATTTCCAACATTTTGATGTTATAATCTGATAAATATAGCATTATCAACTTATTGTTATCAGCCTTTTAAACACTGATTCTATACACACTCCAACTCTCAATTATATATGTATCATTGTGTTAGAACTGGTAGATATTGCTTAGCATATTTCTGCTAACTCTTATAAGCACAAATATCTAATCAAGTCAATTTGTTTGTAATTGGCTTAATTCTGGACAAAATAAATTGAAACTAGACTAGTTATTAATTCAAGAATATTCAAAGTCTACAAAGATTAAAGTTTGAAGAAGTTACAAATTAAATCCATGAAGAAGAAATTATTCAAGTTGCAATTTCACACTTAGTTTGTTCTAAGATCACACAGGTAAGAATAATCTAAGGAATATGTGCTTAGAATTTTAATTAAATATTGGATAATTTATAAATGTTTTAAAGTATTGAGAATTAAAATTAAAGTTTTGAAAACGCATTAATTATATCTGAGCTAATTTTTTTTTAATTATTTGAGGATAATGTTGAAATAAAAACAGAGTTTACTCTCATTCAAATGACATGTAAACTCGTTCTAACAACAACGTTTCTCGCTTGAACGAGAGAACTGCCTCGATTTATGTGTTTTATTTTCCTTGGACTCTATTTTGCTCAAAAATACATATAACACTTCTTAGACGTTTTTATAGAGAGATGAGTATTTCTAAAATTCCCAAATTAGTTTAGATTCATCCAAAGTTTATTCCAGATCCCAATTGTGTAATTCAAAAGGTTCTGTGATCTTGGACAATTGTGTTTGGAGACTTCATATACAAGTTGCTGGGTGCGGTCATTGAGGTTCACTACGTGTGGAATTTTGCTGAAGAAGGAACTGCGTGTTCTTATGGGGTAGCTGTGGTTGTTCCTCTATTGACGATGAGAAACTGACACCTGTGGGTATTTCGTATGTCACTTGTATTTTCACTGTAATCCGTGTAAATCGTCTTTTACAAATTATAGTGGAAATAAAAAGGTTTTTTCGCTTCGGGGATTTTTTCATGAAATTATTTCTTTTACCGCATGCTTTAATTGTTGAATGGATTAAATCATTTAGATGCATGTTTAGAGTTCATGAAGATAATATTGAAATTACTTGAAAAGGCTGATTTTACCTAAAGAACTTGTGAAATGGCCTCTCTAAAATTAGTATTAGAGCTTGTTGCGCTACTTTATTGTGTTTTGATCCAATGACTTTAGGTATGCCATTCTCCACTTTTGATAATTTGAAAAATCACGTGTTTAAAACTTCAAATTGAAAATCTCACATGAAGTCTGCTCTTAAGAATTTTGTTAATAATTATGATTGTGAGAAGTGTCATTGCATCGAGGGGTTTGGCAATAAGATATATGAGTGCCCCACTAGACTCAATGAGAATTTGAATAAATCGATAAAACATGTTTCTACCCTTAGTGATAGTGACCCCGAAGAAGAAAATTTCTATGCAAGTAAGCGCAAACTTCCCACCCTTGTTGCTAATCATGTGAGCGATAACGACACACCTTTTCATGATTCTTCAGAAAGTGAGGGTGAGGGTAGTGATAATGAAAGTGAGGATATGAGAGACTTGCAAACTACCTTTAATGAGTTGTATAAAGAAACTCTGAAAGTGAAAAAGGAGAATTTGAAATTAGAAGATAAGTTGAAATAACGTGCCATAAAAAATGATAATTCCAATGCATTGATCGAGGAACTTAGGGCACGAGAGAAGAAAATTCAAGAGAAGTTAGAATATATTGAGAGTGAGAGAGATTCTTCACGGACTGATGGAGACTATGAAAAAGGAAATGTTAGAGTTTAAGGATTGTAAACATTTGCTTGAGTCAAGGATAGGAGATCTTGAGAAGAAATTGAAAGACTCAAGTAAGGTTAAATTTGATTTCGAGGCAAGGTCTGAAAAGTTAGCTAAAATCTTAGGAACCGTCGAAATCAAAGATGATAGATGTGCTATCGGCTATGATACACATGTTGCACCCATTCCCAAAGCCAATACTAGGCTTGATAGAGATCCACCTAGGGCCATTAAGAGAAAGCAACCTAGGCACGTTAGATATAATCGTCCCGTAGTAAACACTACCCGCCGTATCTACACTTGCACTCATTGTGGTAGGGGAGGTCATCTTAGGCGTTTTTGCTACAATCTTAACCATGTTCCTAGAAAGTTAAAGAATCCAGTCGTTCCTACTTCGAAATTCCCCACTCATCATTTAACACCCACTTGGGTTAGAAAATCAGATTTAGAGGCGTTAGGGATTAGACTGGGTGATACGTGTGTCATTTCACGTGGATCTCCACATGTCTCATCTTTCGATTGAGCTTGCTCATCATTTTGTCATACTCTAGTGTCTTTGTAGATATATTCTTTGTCTAGAGTTGTGATGTTTGCCCAATTGTAGTTTCGAGTCCATTTACAAAATTATAAAAAGATTTTTTTTAATCAAATTTGTTTGAAAAATACAAAAATATTTTTGGTTTTTGAGTCATGAATTTTCATGTTTGATATGTTTATTAGTGTGCTTGGACCCCCATCACTTCATTATCCATATGGCTAGGACATTTGGTCATAATTATTGATACATTGAATGATCTTAACCATTGTCGTAATGGAGTTGTTTTGAAATTAATATGCGTTTGGATTCAACTTTGTATATATTCCATTCCTGCACACATGCACGAGCTTTTATGATTGTTTGACATCACATGCACATTTGAGTTTGGTGAGACGTTATTATCTCAATTTTTTCATTTTTGATCAAGTAGTCTTAGGAGAAGGTGTGATTGTAAGAATCACTTACCATAAGGAACTAAAAATTCAAAAAATGATGAGTGTTTACGGGAAAGGGGTGCGAGAGTGTAAAATTGACTCATCGTGGTAGCCACCGTATAAAAAGAGCCCTAAAAAAATTAAACGAAAATAAGAAGATAAGTATGCCATATTTGGGGCCATTTAGTTTAGATCACCTAAAAATAAAAAATAAGTGAGAATTATTTATGAGGGTGTTTGGATGGAAAGTAAAAAAAACGGGTTTGCACATCGAATCCTAATGATGAAACAACGTAACTTAACGAAATTATTTGTAGAATCGTCAAAATTCTGGATTTGTGTGTATGATTGATTGTTTAGTTCATGAATCTCATTTATTAACTGTCACACATGGATATACCATTGCTTATTGACATATTGCTATCATCTAGAGCATCTTGAACGTTTTAGTGTATTAAAATTATGACTCATTTATCGTAGTACATGCCCATTCACTCCATATCCACGTTTGAGCACACTAACTACATGTTGGCATGAATTTCATAAAATTTTAATTGATTTTGTTTTATTACTATTTTTCAGTAAATACTTGTGTTGAAAATATTTTGGGTTACTTTATCGCATCGTTCAAACGATATATTATCTCGTTCGAACCAAGCCTTATCTCGCGCGAAGTGTCATTCAAACGACATCGCTTTTCATTCAAATGATACCGATTTCGTTCAAACGACACTGAAACAAATATAAACACTCAATTTCTCAGTTCAGTTCGCTTGTTCCAATTGATAGAAACCTTTATTTTTGTTGTTCGATTGTCCAGCTTCTCACGAACGCATTTTCGTCCCTAAACTCGTGGTTTGAACCTGATTTTCAAGTCAAAGTCATTCCTTTTTCTTATTCGTGGGATCTGGTGTCCTGTTTGAGGTATTATTATTAGATTTGTGAGATTGGTTAGCTGGTATTGTTTGAGATGGTACTGTTGTTGGTTTCAGAAACAAAAATGAATGGTGTTACAATACACGATTGTTACCTACTGGTTTATTCATTTGGTGTATTGATCCTAGCTTGTTTTTGAGTTTGAAATCAATACTTTGTTGGCTTGTGTGAAAAATTGGATTTTTTTAATTAAATCTCGTAGACACCATTTTATTTTCGTGCAATCATTTTTTATCCATTTTAATTCTGAAAATGAGGTGTTTGTGATTTTTGTTAAAAAAAACTATGTCTTTCGGATGCCAACAAGTACCTCTCTAGTGTGGTTAATTTTTTTACACACATGTTAGTATATTCTTCTGCTGATTGGGTATATTGTAGTTTGCTGGGGTTTCAGTTGGATATGTACAAAGATAGGCTCGTAGGTGTTAGTTTTATCTGTCCTCCCCATCTTACTCTACACTAGTGTTATTTGGTTACGCGTCATGCCATCCACATCATCGCGGGCTCAAAGATCTAGGAGTAATAGGACACCTTTCTCTCCAGTACGTTGGCACATTGTTTTTAAGTATGATCACTTTTGCCATCTAGTTTTGCATATTCACTAGTTGTTCAGGAGAAAGTTTTCTGTATAGATCAGTTTACTGAGTTATCTATTCCCACTTGGATGTCTAGCAGGGGTTGGGATAGGTTATTTGATGCACATGGTATGGTATACCCTGACATTGTTCACGAGTTCTACTATAGGGCGATACATACTTCTTGTGGTATTCAGTCATCAGTTAGGGGTGTCCAGCTGATTGTCACTTTTGATCTCATTTTTGAGACACTTCAGTTTCCCCAATTTTTCCTAGATGTTATGAGGATTGTCCTTCATTTGATGGGACTATTCGACACTGTTTTGGGGAGATACATCGTATAGGGAGTACTATGTATCATCGACAGTTCCATACCATGTTTCATACTTTTAATCGGTTTGTATCTTCATTTATCTATCTCGAGTCAATCACATTCAGATTAGCTTCGACATATTTTACTTTATGTATGCAGTATGTCAAGGGTTGGACATTGATCTACCGTCACTTCTTTTTTGACTTATATCCTCTGTTACCATTATTGGTACCACTCCTGTACGCCTCGCTCTTCCTTACGGACTCCTAGTATCTCGTATATGCACCTTTGCTAGAGTTACAGTTTTAGAGGATGATATCTGCATTTATTCTCCTTCCTTCATTGATCACAATACTTTGACTAGATCTAAGTATTATTTACCATTTGATACCAGAGCAAAACCCCCACCTAGTGACACATCATTTTTTAGAGAGCCGTTTAGTCCTGCTGAGCATTGTTCTATGCCTTCTCGGTCTCGACCCTCTAAACTTAAATGACCCACTCTGGAGGAGTTTGATGCACTACAGGAACATATGGCATCGTAGTTCCAATTGTATGATGCTATGATGGCAAGATTTGATGCCGAGGTTGAGGCTAAAGCTCGTAACCACTCGCAGATGACTGTATTTTTTTAATGAGATAAGACAGAGGGAGATGAGTAGAAGTGTTGGATCATCGGGATTGGGCAACACCATATATGTTGATTATGGTGATGATGATGATGATGATGATGATACATATTGATATTTATCTTGAGACATTATATTTGATATTTTTATGTATTGTAATATTTATGCCCTCATGGTCTTCTGGCTATCCCGTAGAGGCGCACGCACGGTGGTCAGTCCCGATCCTCCGAAAGGAATGAGGGGAGGAGAGGAAGGGGGCACTGCATCTGCGTTGTTGTCTCACACCCTTCTTAGATAGAGTGATTTGGCCATCATCGATGTGAGGTGAATGTGAAGAGTTGGAGATGCCAGCCTATTTTGCACAAAACAGGCAAAAGAGCATGTTGCCACTTCGAGAGTGGCATTAAAAGACAAACTGATGCATACGAAACCAATAGATCGAAGGTCCGGGGGTTAAGTTACGAAATGGTAAGGGGTTAGGCACCCATCCTGCCCTTTTGGTCTCTCATGGTCAAGTGTTAATATTTCCTTTATAACCTCGTGAAGTGTGTGTGTCTGTGTTTATATAAATGGATATTTGAATCATTCGACCCATACCATGGAAGAGGTAGAGTGAAGTTATCCATAGGAATGTTCCCCAAAATAAATAGAAGATAGAGTATGAGCGTTCATCACGATATTGATCAATAGTGAAAAATGATAACATATGTTGGATGAAACGCGAACAAGCATATTATTTATAAAAGTATGATAATTATAAAAAAGAGGAGTTTTGAGAAGTTGGAAAATTGGAAAATTGGACTCGAGTCTTAGATTTTAATCCAAGACGCCTACATAGCCTATAAAGGAATCAAAGTCCACGTAGTTCGAAAGTAGCAAAGGAGTGGGGTTTAACCCATAAATCCATACGAAATTTTATATGTGTATGTGTAGAAAATGTGTTTTGGTTTTGGAAAATGTGATGGATAATTTCGTACAGAACTTACGAATATAACCCTATTTTATTTGTTTTGGGTGATATTAGTGTGTATGGACTAAAGTAAAACTAGATCATAAATCTAATGTAACTTATGTGAAAAATATGAGATTAAAAGAGAGGAAGAAGGAATTGGACCTTCCTTGGAGCTTGAACTTTGATCTTGAGTGAACTCATTTGGATCTTGATGTATGTTAATGAAATATAAGGATTTTTGCCAAATTGGTCATGAAAAGGATGGAGATTTAAGGTTAAATGGAATTCTCCATATAGAACTTCGCAAGTTGATGAGATCACTGATGTTAATGGATAACTTGTATTTGCTGCTGAGTGTTGATTGTAGTTTTTTAGGAATGAGGTTAGGGCCTCTATTTAAAGGGCCAAGGGGGGTGACAATAGGCCTACCCCAAAGGGTGTCTATCGATAGGTGTCCCCCGACACTGTGCTGATAAGTAGGGTTTAGGACCTGCCAATTGGCAGTCTAGGGCAGACTTTTTGGGAAAAATAATCGTTGCGCACAAATCATTGATCCAAATTGCACAGGGGCATATCATTAGAAATGTGTTCCAGAGACCCTTCGGTTGCTCTCATGTCTGGGGGTTGACTTTGGGTCAAATGTGGCTCGAAAGCGCACGTCAGTCCTTTGGAAGGGAGATCGTCGGACGCAAATGGATCATTCGTTCGCATGGTAAGTCAGAATCATAAATGGGGCAGACCATTGGAAAGGTTAGGAGATGTACTTCGAAATTCCAAAGAGTTTAACTCGGTTTGGATAGTTAACTTTGGTCAACCGGGGCCCGAAAGTGCCCAGTGTCCCTTCGAAGTAAAATGAATCATTCATCTGCATCGTAGTCAGAATCATGCATGGGGTGGACCGTTAGAAAGGGTTTTCAGTTCCCTTTGAAGATTCATTCAATCTCGTTTGAGCTGAAAGGTTAACTTAGATCAAAGGGTGTCCGAGAGTTCCCGGTGGCCTCTGAATCAATTTTTGGTGGAAAAATAATCATTCATCTGAATAGTTATGCCATTTTACGCATGGGGCAGACCATTAGAAATGGGTTTCAATGCCCTTCAAAGATTCAAGGAGCTTTAGCTCTGACGGTGAAGTGGATTGGGGTCAATTCGGGGCTTAGGAGAGCCTGACGGCTTCTGAATTGATTTTTGGGTGTGAAATGGTTCGTTAGTCCGAACGATTATTCTAATTTGTGCACGAGGAAAACTATTAAAAAGGGGTTTTGGTTCCCTTCAAAGATTCAAAGATATTTCATTCTGATGGTGAAGTTGATCGGAGTCAAATGGGTCCCAAGGGAGCCCAATGGCCTCTAAATCGGTACTTGGAGTGTGACCTAGGGTTTATAATGAAATGGGGAGGTGATAGGGACCTAAAGAGGGTCCTAGAATGTGGTGTCTACAGATCCCCTCGATGGGTGAGCTTGGAACAAGTGATAGTCGGCGAATAGACACCACATGATGGAGGGAGGTTAGTTTTGCAAACCTAAAGGGTATGGATGACCAATTGAGAGGGTTGGGATCAATTCTGACCTGAGAGAGGTGATGACCGAGGACCGAGATCAATTATGACCTAACTAAGGTAACTATCCAAGACCGAAGTCAAATCTGACCTAAGAAAGGTGACCACCAAGGATCGAGGTCAATTTTGACCTAACTAAGGTGACGATCTGAGATCCAGTTCAATTCTGACCTAAGAGAGGTGAGGACCGAGGATCGAGGTTAATTCTGACCTAACTAAGGTGACGATCCAAGGCTGACGTCAGTTCTGACCTACGAAGAGGTGACGATAGATGACCGATGTCAATTCTAATCTAACTAAAGTGACGATCCAGGTTCGACGTTAATTCTGACCTAAGAAGAGGTGACAACCAAGGATCGAGGTCAAATCTGACCTAACTAAGGTAAAAATCCAAGATCGAGGTCAAATATGACCTAAGAAGAGGTAACGACTGAGGAGTGAGGTCAATTCTGACCTAAATAACTTGACGATCCAAGATCGAGGTCAATTCTGACCTAAGAGAGGTAACAACTGAGGACAGAGGTAAATTCTAACCTAACTAAGGTGATGATCAAAGACCGAGGTCAATTCTGACCTAAGAGGTGATGACCGAGGATCGAGGTCAATTATAACCTAACTAAGGTAACACTCGAAGACCGAGGTCTATTTTGACCTAAGATATGTGACGACCGAGGACCAAAGTGAATTCTGACATAACTAAGGTGATGATCTCAGATCGAGATCAATTTTAACCTAAGAAGAGGTGATGGTCGAGGATCGAGGTCAATTATGACCTAACTAAGGTGATGATCCAAGACAGAGGTCAATTCTGACCTAAGAGAGGTGACGATCCAAGATCAAGGTCAATTCTGACCTAAGAGAGGTGACGACTGAGGACCGAGGTCAATTTTGACCTAACTAAGGTGACGATCCAGGACCGAAGTCAACTCTAACCTAAGAAGAGGTGATGACTGAGGAATGAGGTCAATTCTGACCTAACTAAGGTGACAATCCAAGACCGAGGTCAATTCTAACGTAAGAGAGGTGACGACCGAGGATCGAGGTCAATTCTGACCTGAATAAGGTGATGATCCAAGACCGAGGTTAATTTTGACCTAAAAGAGGCGTACTTCCCTTTAGGGAGTTTGGGGATTCCACTTGGGATAAGGATTGGATTTTTTGTTTTGCTGGGGAAAGATGAATGTTTTGGGGTCCCGTTAGGGGAAGATTTGGTTGTGGGTTCCGCTGGGGAAAGATTTGGAGCATCTTTTGGAGACGTTGTTGGGGAGAGTGATTCTATGGAATTATGCTGGGAGTGTGAAAAATGTTTCCCTTAGTGAATGAGGCTCTACAATGGATTTGGCATTTTTAGAAATTTTTCGGGACTTCTAGGAATTTTTTTTAGATTTTAGCAAGAAATTTTAAGGGGTGTGCCGACCGACATAGGTTGAGGTGCGCCAATCGGTAGTGGCATGGTCTTTTTGGGTACCTAAAACAGATTAAAGGTCAGTGTTGATCGGTGGGTTAAGGTGGTTGTCGATCGTCATGACCCTTAGCCTCCTATAAAAAGGGAGCGGGTTCCCCTAATTTTTCACAGCTTTTAGACTCTTCAATTTCTTCTATACATTTTTATAAACTTCCTTAACATCCGCGATGGCCAATTTTTCAAGCAGTGCAACCCATCTGGCATGGCTTAATACCGATGATTGGGCAGGATTGGAGTGGAGGTCTAGGGTGACCCTTGCATTGGGTAGAGAGAACTCTTTCGACTCATTCAAGCCGGTTGTGGATGATCAGACTCTTCTGTGCAAGCCTTTGCGTCATCGCTCTTCTACGTCTATGAACCCTGGTGGCTATGTAAGTATTACATGACTTTTGGTACTCTCTCTCTTCTTTTCTTGATGAGATTGCTTCATTTCGTGAATCTGACAAGGGTTTTCTTCATTTATCTGACAGTCTGATGTTTCCATGTCGACCATTGGTGCCCGTGGAATGATGAGGCTTAGAGATGTTTGGGAGCACCTTCCTCGGGTGGTGCACTGGATGGTGTCTTTTGTAAGATTTGGGAGGTTGGCATCTACTCTAGATGAGACACCTCTCTCCACTGCGGTTTTATGTGCACTGGGAGATAGGTGGTGGGACACTACCCACACCTTCCACTTGGGGTTCAGGGAGATGTTAGTGACTCCCATAGACGTACAATAACTGCTGGTATTGGACTGTGAGGGTACACAGATTGAGGTTGGCAGGACACTGAGGGTGATGACGGAGGCGGTGACGATGGCTTTGGGTGACGTGGTGAGGGTGGTTTCTGGGGATTCCCTCTACTTATCCTCTTTGAGGGAGATTTTGCTAAGTAGGAGGATTGATGAAGATGATGGGTTACAGGTGCGACAAATGGACCGTTTGTTTATCTTATTACTACTAGGGGATTTCTTGGTGGCGGTGAGTGGCGACGTCGTCCACTTATGGTTCTTGCCCATTCTGAGGATGTTTTCGAACATCCGCTTCTATGACTGGGGGATCCTGACTTTGGTGACCCCGTATTATTCTTTGGATGCATTCATCAGGTGCTTACGGCGTACTTTTATTAAGGCCACGTATCTTCTGGAGGTATCATTTATATTGTGCATTTTCCTTTATGAATTCACACTTTCCATTCATGCACTTCTTTTTGGTTTCTTGAATGTTGATCCTTGTCCTTTGCAGATGTTGTTTTATGAGGTGATTGGGCCAAACACCCAGTCGATTTCTCTAAAGGACGACTCCGTTGGGGACTTTTGCCGAATGTACTGATGGTAGAGGTCCAATCGGCAGTCGAAGAAGACTCTTGCTCAGGAGGCTATACATCAGGTCTTAAACGGCCAGATGAGTGATCGGGTAAGACTTCTTTGATCTTGAGACTGATTTTTATTTCTTTATTGATCTTTTATTAATATCGATCTTTTTCTTTGGCTGGGGATTTGCAGGTGACCTTTTATCCCTGGGGGACGGCTATTCATCACACTGAGGTGATTGGGGGTCATGCAAAAATGCGGCGCCTGCTGGCGCATGAGTTAGGCTACTCCTGGTATCTTGGAGAGAGAGTAGTTCGATAGATTTTAGAGGATGAGGTTGCGGTGCCGCTATATTCATGAGGCGCGTGTGAGAGATGTCTAAGCATGCCCGAGTGGCGATGATGATGGGAGAGTCGTACTCTTTGTACACCGATATAGCAGTGATGTAAGACTACATGGACGTTATCTCGAGTTGGTTGATGCCTCCTAGCATATATGATATGATTCCTCTCCCTAGGGCAGGCTCAAATAGGCAGGCAGGGTCTTCTCATAGTGGTACGGCTACATCAACGATGGCAACGATGACGTCGGGACCTTCTTTCATATGATTTAATTCACCCAGTTACAACCTTCGACGAGCTGATGAGGGGTCGATATATGTATAGCATTTTCCTCACCCGATGAACCCAGAGGAGCTAGGTTGGATGGAGGAGGTCCTTCGACCTACGGTGTATCTTAAATCTCTTTCGATTTTCTGATTTTTATTTCTTATACTTGAGTGATTTAATCTTTTTCCATTCTTTTCCAGAACATCATTATTTTGACTACTTGGTTAAAGGACATTAGGGAATGGATATCCTCGGTAGCTGCTCATATTCATGAGGCGGTTCCAGTTCCTTCTTGCTTGGTGATGTCTGCCTCGTTAGAGGAAGGGTCAAGCTCTTGTAGTGGGGTCACGTCGTCTTATTGCAGGGAGAAGAGGGTGCATCGTAGGGAGGGAGGATCGTAGAGAGAAAGAGAGAGAGAAGAGAGAAAGAGAGAGATAGAGGATTGGGTTCAGGCTAAGTCCTGTTGTTTCTTTTTATTGTTTTACTACAAAACAATCTATGTAACACTGACAAGTAATATATATGCAAATGAATGATTTTTTTTTGTTAATTTCTTTGTCTTAGTGATCAAATGCACATGTTCTTTTATTTTGCTGTTGAGACTGTAAAAGGATTTTTGAACATCGATTTTGAAGAGGAATAAATGAGATAAGCATAAATATGAGTATAAGTATAAAAGGAATCCGAAATTTCCTTAAGCTAAAGAATTTTTTTTTTTGGTTTTTCTTTGATTTTAACAAAAAAGGAAAAAAGAGAAGTTTTCAAAAGAGGGTGTTCTCGATCGGCATAACCCCTGTCCTACCTATTAGCATGCTAATCCAGTCCAATCAACCCAAGTCTTTGATTACACATGCTTAGATTGCTTGGTACTTGGTGGGGCAAGTTTTTCTCCGATTTCTGCAAGTTTTCTAGTATAAAAGGGGGTGTGGATGGGGCTTTCTTCCTCACACTTTCAACTCCTTAGTTTTCCATATTCTTGTTTACTTTTTAACTCTTAGTCTTGAAAAATGGATCTCCCTGGTAGCATTGAGTTTGCCAATTACCTCGAAGCCTTAGAGGCGATGTGTTCTTACAATGTCGATTATATTGCCTTTCACATGCGGCGAGTCTCTTTGTGGCATAATCGGCCCATAGAATGGAACATGATGATGGCAGCCTTAGAGTTTTGGTATCCCTAAGATCATGTTTTTCGCTTCGAGTTGGATGAGAATTGTCGTACCTATGAGGAATTTTCTGCCATGCTGGGGATAAATCCTAGCATTTCTGCGGCTCTGCCTGAATTTTCTCATTCTCCTAGGGAACTTTTAGTTGGGCTTCTTCACATTATTCCTTCGGTAGCCAGGCCATTGGTCATAGAAGGGATGATTTCCCTTCTGACGGTTTTGCAATCTGTGCACTTGCAGGATGTGGGTGATGCTGGATATGCCGGGATCGTTATTCGGGACCTTGTCTCAAAGGTTCTGTTGGTGACGGGGGAGACACTAGTGGACCCCCAACTGGTTTCCATTGTTTCTTGGATGTCCTATCGTCGTATTCCTACAGCGGTAATATTGGCGGAGACCTTGAACGGCCTGGAAGCCTAGCGGGAGGGTGTCATTCTAACTTTCTGAGAGGGAACCCTATAATATTGTTCATGTGGCTGTCTAAGAGATTTCGCATGGTGGCTCCACCTGAATATCCCTTGTCGGTGATTCCAAACTTCTTCTCGCGCTACTTTATTGGCATGGGCCCAGATATTGAGAGTTGGGGGAATTGGTTTGTGTAACACGAGGCTCTAATCTTGCGCTGGTCTGTGCCCTGGTGGGGGGAGCTATTGCCTATTCTGGAGCTCGAGGAGTACCAATATGTCCAACTAATTGGCCTTATCCAGACCTCTTTTTATTTTCCCTGGTGTCTTCTGCCCCAATACGGTTGGGAGTAAATCTTGCCACTGCAGGCACAAGATTTCTTTCCCGTTGAGGACCTGACAGAGCATGTGTTCATGCGTCTGGGATCTTTATGGGAGAATCGGAGTCCGTCGACCCATCCTTCCCAATCTGTTGGGCAAGTCTGGCATGTCTCAAGGGACTACATGAAATGGCTATGGAGGAGAGTGGTTTCCAAGATGCTGGCAGTAGAGAGTGGGAAAAGGTGGTTTGCCTTCTTTGATACTCTAGAGGGTGGTATTATGGTTTTTCCGCAACTGGTAAGGGCCTATCGGTCAATGGAGCATCGACGGCATTCCCTTAAGTCAGCAGAGGTTTGGGGGCCCCAGGATGTGGGAGATAGAGGTAGTTCATTTGGCAGTTGTGAGTAGTATGGGGTTTGGTTCTATTTATGGTTTTTTGTAGTGTGTTGGTTATTCTGGTTATCTAGGAGTGGTGGGGCTTATTTTTATTTTGTTTTAAGAAAGTAGGTGTAGGATGACAAGGGAAGTCTTCTGACTCCTTTCGTCGATGTAATTGTACCGAAATTTTAAATAATAAAATAAATAAGTTTTTGATCATCTAGTTTTTCCTCTTGATGACTTTGCATTTGAATTATTTATACCAATTGCTAAGGCTTACATAATACTTTTGTTCATGTATATGTTAAAATGAATTGTCGTTCTCGGGGGTAAGAAAAGAAAAGTATTTTGTGAAAAAGAAGGGGTCGAGCTCAAGTAAAGGGATGAGCTGCCTACATACCTCTCAGGGTTTTGTGGAAAAAAAATTAGAATAGAAGGGGTGAGAAGAGTCGTAGCGCGCCGAGATTTCGGACTAGAGGTGGAACTTCTTGAGATGGTCCAAGTTGACTGGATGCGCCATTTCTTCTCTGTCGAGGTCGATGAGCACAGCAGCGGCGCCTAACAGGATCTTCTTCATGATGTATGGGTCGCTCCAATTAGGCTTGATTTTCCCTCTGGGGTTCCAGATGGGCTCTACTATTTCCTTGGGGGCTAGGTTCCCTTCTTGAACATCGCGGTCCTTTACTCTCTTGTTGAATGATCACGCTATACAACAATGGTAATCTTGTATATGATATAGAGCCTTCAGCCTCCTTTCATCTTAGAGGGACGTCTCTTCAAGACGTCTTTGGTTCTAGTCTTCCTCATTGACTTTACTTTGGAGCATGACGCGTAATAAAGGGATTTCTAGCTCCACGGGTAGGACTGCTTCCATACTATAGACTAGAGAGTAAGGGGTAGCCCTAATAGAGTTTCAAACACAAGTACAGTAGCCTCAAAGGGCTTAAGGGATCCTATAGGCCTAATCTCGATAAATCTCGATTATTTTGTTGATGATGGCTTTGAGGTTCTTATTGGTTGTCTCAGTTGCCCTCTTGGTTTGAGGTCAATATGGAGAGGATTTGTGTCTTTGAATTCCATACTCGTCGACCACTTTTTTAACTTATTCCTCGAAATGTATCTCATTATCTGATACTAGAACATGCGGGACCTCATACCGGTAGATGATGTTTTTCTTGATGAACTTGGCCACTTTTTTGGCATTCAGAACTGTGTTTGACTCGACTTTGACCCATTTGGTGAAGTAATCGATAGTGACTAGAATAAACTCGTACTTGTTTGATGTCTTTAATGTAACTTTCCCTATGATGTCGATGTCCCATGTAGAGAACGGCTAGGGAAAAGTCGTGTTATACAATTCTCGCAGAGGCAGATACTGTAAGTTGGAAAACTATTGGCATTTGAGACATCTTTGAACGTAGGCTATGCAGTCCTGAACCATGGTAGTCCAGTAGTACCCTTATAGAATGATCTTTTTGTCTAGCATATGACCATTCATATGGGGTCTGCATTCCCCGTTGTGTATTTTTTACATCATTTCTTCAATATCAGCCCTACGATGCAGTGTAAATGGGTTCCATCGAAGTTTCTCTTGAACAGTGCTTTATCATTGACAATGTACTAGGTAGCCAATCTGTAGAGAGTTGCTCGATCTTTCTTATCAGATCCTTAAGGGTACCTATCGTTCTTGAGAAGGCGCCACATATCATAATACCAGCAGTCGACTTTTTTGAGTTCTTCCTCCGTACAGAGCTCAATGTGGTAGCAGTGGGTTAGTTTGTCCTGTTTCTGGACAAGGAGAGGGGCCATAGTTATTCCTTCAGGCATGTCAATCATGGAGGATAAGGTATCAAGGGCATCGGCTAGGTTGTTCTTTGCTCGAGGTAGGTAATGGAAGGTGATTTCTTGGAATTGGGAGGCCAACTCTTCAAGGTGGGCATGGAAGGGTAAGAGTTTCTCGTTCTTAACTTTCCATTTTCTGAGTACTTGACTGATGATGAGGGCTGAATCCCCATAGACGTTGAGGTATGAAATTCCTTTCTTGAGGGAAACTTTGAGGCCTACCGTGCATGCTTCATATTCGATCATGTTGTTACTGCAGGGGAAATCCAAATTGATGGCGATGGGAGTATGGGAGTCATCAGGGGCAATTAAGAGGATCTCAATGACATATCCCTAGTTATTAGCAGCGCCATTAAAGAAAATTTTCCATTGAAGATCTTCTTAGGATGCGCAACGGATATTCTTAACAAGCAACTCGAAGATCAAGATATCAGTATCTTCCATAGGATAGTCAATAAGGTAATCAGAGATGGCTCTTCCTTTCATGATTTTCTGTGTGACATGGGTAATATCAAACTCGGCTAAAAACATCAACCGACGAACCATTTGGCTGGACAGGGTAGGCTTCTCTAGTAAGTACTTGATGGGATACATGCGGGATACGAGTCTGATGGGGAAGGCAAGCATGTAGTGGCATAACTTTTGGGTAACCCAGACAAGAGAGACACATGATTTTTCCAAGGTGATGTAGTTAAATTCATAACGGCCAAATATCAACTGGCATAGTAGATGGCTTTCTCATTGCGGGTTTCTTTAAGTTATTGGGCTAGCAAAGCCCCGACTGCGGTATCAATCATAGTTAAGTATAGAAGCAAGGGAAGACCAGGTTTTGGTGGCATAAGCATCGGGGGTTGGGTTAGGTATTGTTTGATTTGGTCAAATGCTTCTTGGCAAGATTCATTCTAGACTTTGGTTGAATCCTTTTGGAGTAGTTTGAAGATGTGTTCACAGATGGATGCCAATTGGTTGATGAACCGACTAATGTATGTTAATTTCCTAAAGAATCATCGGACTTCTTTTTTCGCTTGGGGTGGTGGCATCTTGAGTATGGCTTTCATCTTGGAAGGATCTGTTTCTATTCATTTCTCACTAACCATGAATCCCAAGAGTTTTCCTTTGGTGACACCAAACACACTTTTGTGGGTTAAGCTGCATCTGGTACTGTCGTAGTCATTTAAAGAACTTTTGGAGAGAGAGAACATGGCCTTATCTAGTCTTAGACATGATAATCATGTCATCTACATAGACCTTGACTTCTTTGTGTATCAGATCATGCAGAATGGTGGTGGCAGCCCTTTGGTAAGTAGCTCCTGCGTTCTTGAGACTAAATGGCATGATAGTGTATCAAAAGGTTCCCCAAGGGGTGATGAATGCGATTTTGTCTTGATGATCCAAGTGTATCTTGATCTGGTTATATCCGATAAACCCATCAACGAATGACTTTAGAGGTTGATTGGTTGTGTTGTCCACGATTATATCAATGTTGGGTAGCGGGGAATCATCCTTTGGAGAGTCCTTGTTTAAGTCTCGCTAGTCGACACACAAGCGGACCTTCCCTCCTAATTTTGGTATGGGTACGATGTTGGCTAGCCATGTGGGATACTCAATTACTCGGATGAAGCTTACGTTTAATTGCTTGACTACTTATTTCACTTTGAGTGACCATTCGGTATGGAGTTTTCGCAACTTCTGCTTAACGTGTTTGCATTTCGGGAGAGTCAGAATATCATGTTGTGTTATCTCAGGATCGATGTCGAGCATATCATCATAGGACCAGGTAAAGACACCCATGAATTCCTTTAGCAATTCTTCGAGTTGTGCACGCTCGTGCTCATCAAGGGTAGCCCCTATCATAATCTCGCGCATTTGGCTACTAGAACCGAGATTAATAACAACAGTTTCATCTTCATTAACTTAAACGCAGTTATGTTTTTTGTTATCAACCTTATTTAAATTAGTTAATAATTGTTCATTTGCAAAGTCATCATCATCAAGAGTTTGATTAGATTCAAGACAATTAATGTAAGGCATAATAAGATACTCAAAATCTTCTTTTATTTCATTGATAGGAAAAACAACATTGAGAACCTCATCAAAGGAGGTATCGATTACATCATAATTAAGGGAAGTAGCAAAAAGGGAAGGGGGTAAGCATTGGGGTTATGTTGAACATTAGCAGGTGGTATAGGTGCAACATGCTATAACACCCCGTATTTTTCAGGATAAATAATTTATTTAATTTGGAGAATTAGAATTTAACCTAAATTGATGGTTTGGAGAAACTATTTAATTTGGTGAATTTATTTAAATTGGAAGATTCAATTTATTTGGAGAATTGAGATTTAAATTAATTCGGATTATTTCTTTTAAGAATACATGGATCATAATTTGAGGTTCAAATTTGAGATTTTAGTTAAGTAACTCAGATGATTATTCAGAGTGTACGGATGAGTCCGGAAGGATCAAGATAGTCAACATAGAGTACCTGGGGGTAGTAATTGGATCTCGGGGTTTTTTTAGGCATAATCGGACCCACATGGGAGTGTTTGGGCCATTTTAATAAAGCCCGCAAGCCTAAAAACGGGATTGGCATAATAAAATCAAAATACGAGAGGGTATGGGAGCTATAATTCATTTTAGAAAAACACTAGTTGCAGAGGAGAAAAGAAGGATCAAGTGGGAGAGATTTTGGAAGTCAAGCCAAGAGGAGATTTGGTGTGTTCTTCGTCAAAATCTCCATCTACATCAAAGGATCAGACTCTATGAAATTTCCAGACAAGTAGTTAAACTTTCTTTCATTTAAATTGCAGTATTTCGATTCATATCATGGTGGGTGTAAACCATATTCATTTTAGGATGAGTTATTATAGCAAAAATCATTTTTGGAGGGTATTACATGTTAAATCTGGGTTTTGGGGATTTAAGCATTAAGGGTGAAATTGATGTTTAATTGATGTGAGAATAATATCATATGAGGCTATAATATGATTTAGAATCGAATACCTGTAGAAATTGTTGTTGAATTCGGATTATTGAATTGAATTGAGAATTTTTATTTAAGGGGTATTGAGAAAAACCCAATTTATGAACCCTAGAATTTTAATGAAAATCATTGAGGATTAATGTCATATATTAGTTTTTTATCATATTTATAGATGAAATAAATATGGGAGATAAAATAATAGAGGTCTGGATTGAAGTTGGAAAGTTTCGAAGTTTAAAAATGGTGAAAAAAGCACTCGGGGAAGATGATTGATATGTGGTCGATCGATCGAACCCTTCAGTTATTATAAAGCATGAGATTTTAGATCTTTTCATCACGGTGGCATGGGCACCGAGCTCATATTTTTCTGATTGTTTTTGGATTTGATATGATTTCTCTATGATAGGGTGTGCGAGATCGACATCTTTAGGAAGAAATAAATTCAGGTTATTTGGAGATGTCCGTAAATGAGTGAAGGACTTTGGAAAAATATAAAGGAACATTATTTTATCCTTGGATTAGATAGGGATGAATCTGGGGTATGGATTTAGGAGTATTTATAAGCAACGACACTCGATAATATATGTCAAAAATATACGAACGTATTCAAATGGGAATTTTGGATGAATTTAGCATACGGGCTGGAATCTTAAGGTGGAATTTATTTGATAGAAATGAAACGGAACCTAATACTTAGAGTCTTATGGGATGAGTATTAAGGACTATTAAATTTAATAAGGGTGTTAAACTTATTAACTGAATTTGGTGAAATGAATTCTAAAAGGTTAAAATACAGACCAATAAAGGGAGTCCGAGCATTTTGGATGAGTGATACCACTTGGATAAAAATTAATTAAGGTGGTAGTAATTAAATAAAGGGTCGGGGTTTCGACTCTGATATTTCTCAGGCTAGTGCTACGGAAGTTAGGCACAGATTAGCCGATTTAATTTATTATAAAGATATATAATAAATTATCGAATAGTGAATTTAACGAGAGGTGTTAACCTTAATAGTGGATTTTCGTGTAACAAATTCTAAAAGGTGAAGATACGGACCATATGAGTGAGTCGGAGTATTGTAGTTGGGTGAAACTACTTTAATAAATTAAACGAATTCAGGGGATGAGCGAACCTATGACTTAGATCAGTAGGATATGAGTGAATTACCTACTGCAATATTTTAAAGGATAATTGGCACACTTCGAGTAGTGAGGGATACTCGAAAATATATGATGAGACGTATAATTGAAATTAAATAATACGTAGGATATTCGGGAGATATATATGTTATGTATGGAATACATGATATAGGTTGTGTGTATACCTATACTTATTTGTATGATATATTATATGTATGACATACCTGCCATACTTGCTATCACGGGAGTTTGTAGGAAGAGGACAATCTTGTCTTGTGTACCTTCGGGGGGATTTAGATTTGGTACCTCAAGAACATAGGACTGTGAAGACTTATTTGTGAGTTGATAAGTCAGCTGACTATGGGAGCGTAGGTATGTGCGTGAACTATAGGTATGTGAACTATCTTCGCCTCTAATATGTGTGATTTGTATTGATACGGTTCCAGAGTGATTCGGATTTCGTAGTCCTTTATACGATGCGTGATGTACCCGGACTTGATAGTAGAGTATGCATGCACCATAGGGCCCATCCTAGGGTGCTATATTGAATATATATAATTAGTGTGATAAATATATATATATTTGTGATTTATTTTACTGTATGTGTTTGGTAGATGATGTACGAAGACATTATAGCCTAGTATACTAGCACCGCAACTCAGCTTAAGGGTGAAATGTTAGTATATGTATATATTAGAGTGATATATGTATACATGTGATTTTATTCTACTGTATGGGTTTAGTAGAAGAGAAAGATAGTGACATTAAAAATAACTATATTATGGGGAGAAATAAGCATATACTGAGAAATTTATAATGGGATAAAAGACATGGAAATTCAGTAACATATTGTATGGGTAATATGAGTGGGTACAATGAGTTAGTTTGTGGAAGGAGACTTGTTATGACTAGTTAGGTGGGGTAGCTTAACTAGGAAAGGTAGAAGGCAAGCGTTAAGTGTGCACATTAGATGAGGGGTGAGCTATGTCTCAAGAGAGTACGACACTAGCTTAAATATGAAAAGTGTGCATGCATATTTAATTATTGCAATTTAACTGATTGCTAAATATTTTCAAAATGTTTTACTTGGGCTCTGACCTGTGTCAAAATATTTTCCAAAACATTTTAGGTCTCCAGCCACAAGGACGCTCAGTTTGAGGATTTTATCCAAGAATGCGCAGTTGTAGCTCATGTAAAAGTTGCAGGACTTTGTTATAGACGCTTCATTCATTTACTTCTAATGTAGGAACTTTTCAGTACTCATTTGGGCATGTCGCCCTCAGATTTTGTATTTAGTTTACTTATCGGATTTTGTGTATCCAAGTTATTGCTTCAGTTACTGTTGTATTTTATTGTGGAACCGATAGTTGATTCGGTTATCTTAATTTTATTTATTCATCTGTGTGGGATTTAGTTATTAGTTGTGTTGATGGTTTTATTATTATTATTTATTTTTCGCCTGTTGTTAATTAATGAAAGATAAAATTTCGCACTAGTCTAATTAAATTACTAGGTGGTTGGTAATTTTAAAAAGTTTTTGACAGTGATGCTAGGAATGAGCCATATGAGACCAACGTTTTATTTTGATCACAAGCTAGCCACCCGATATTTAAGTAGGCAAGATGTCACACATGCCACTTGAAAAGAGGTGCATCAGTATCTTTGATCATGCAGGATGGGTTTGATGATGTGACCCCTGAGTGGATCATGTAGAGTGTCAGCCCTAGTGTTTGTAGATTGAAGGAATTCTCAGAATTACTATCTTTAGAACCCTTAACGTCGGCTATGATCTCTTTAGTGAGTGGTTGTACACATTGTTGGGAACTTCTGGCCCATGGGTAGCTATCTTGAAAGAAGATCTCCATTCCTGGTTTCATTCTCTTATCTATATGGTCATACCAAGGTTCAGGGAAGCCGCAGAAGGGGAAATCCTCACCCTCTCTGATGAATCTTCCATTTAATGAATCTCCTGAGATAGTTCTCGCACATTCCAACTTTCTCTTGAATTGAGGATGATGGATCAATCTGAGTTTTTCTTCTGATGGATGATAGCCTAAGCCATAGGGAGGAAAGTATTTATTCAACACAATAGGTTAAGTTATCCCTTGTTGTCTTTGCCCTAGCCCCAGTTCGGGCATGAAGTGCATATTTTTGAAAATTTTAACTACATTAGCGTTTCCATGGGGGTCATATCTGGACAAACCCTGTCTTTGAAGTCGTCCCCTGCTGGGAGTAGAAGTGGTTCAACTTGTAAGCCAAATAGTAGCATATCATTTACCCCATGTTGTATCTCAAGTACTAGATTACTGGTGCTTGCGTTCCCTGTGTCGTTGTTGTCTCCCAAGATGATGATAAGTTGTTTGTTGACAAATAACTTCAATTTATGATGAAGGGAAGAGGACACCCCTTTGATGATGTGGAGCTACGATCGTCCGAGTAGCAGGTTGAAACCGATTGGGATGTCAATGAATTGGAATTCCACATAGCCATCTTGATAGATCCCATTACTTCTTGATGGGTGTTGTCATAAGAACGTACGGTAGTAGAAGTTGGAGCAAGGTCGCTTACTTTCAATCTCAAACAGTTCAGAGTTCTCAATGGGAATACATTCAGTGCTGATCTGTTATCAATGAGAGAAAGGGGGACTATTTTTCCCATGACTTCAAAATAGATATTGAGAGCATGATTGTGGTCGGGACCCATCTTGGGGATTTCTTCTTCTGAGAAAAAAAGCATTCGGGTAGAGGTTAGGGATCCGCAAGGCTTATCGCTTCTTCTAGTGTGGTTGAGGGAGGAACTGTGGATCCTGTAAGTAGCTTGATTAGGGCATTTCGGTGGAGTTAGGAAGATATGAAAAGTCCCCATAGAGTGAAGTTGGCATAGGTTTTCTTCAGCTGATCCAAGACCTTACTTTCTTCAAGAGTTATTTCTAGCATTGGGAGATTCTCAACACCTTTCCCTTTATCGCTTGCTGATGGTTACAGGCTTGGGTTCTAGTAATGTCTTCTTGACCTGGTCATGTAATTCACAAAAGAAGGGAAGAATAGAAACCCTGTTTCTTCATCCATATCGGGTTGCTCAGCCACCTTGTTGATTTCTCCTAGTAGCTCTTTGAGTGATATCATTCCACATAGGTTGGCAATCAGAATAGTCTTTTCTGAATCTAGTTCTTCATCTGAATCTTCGGAATCGTCCCCCCATCCAGTGGCAATGATATTATCTTTCCATGTAAAGTCAATGCACTCTATGACTTCTACGACCTCTTCTTATAAGTCTTCCCATTCGGTTGGGAGATGTAGGACTGAAGTGATAAGGCACCCTTATAATTTTAAAGCATCAAGCATCTCGAACATACTACAAACATTACCAGTCTGTTGAAACAGATCTATAATGATTTGGACCATGTCATCCAGGATGACTTCGTCGGTGGGTACTTCCCAGTTTCCTGACTCTCGAGCCCATTTTTAAGCATCTAAGAATAACCCACTGAATCTCTGACAGTCGATGGTCATCTAGGAGGGCAATTTCAGCCCGAACTCTAGGAGTTATTTCAGCACTTCTAATAATTCCATATTTTTACCTCCAAAACAGGTGCATACAGCAATGCATGCTCTAGTTAGAAGTGACGAGGCTTTATCGGCAAGGCTAGTTGGGTGTAAGAGGAAATATGGTCATGTTTGGAGAGGTTTTGGAGATTATATGGGTATGACTGGTGATTTTCTTGGTATGATATGAGTATATGGGTCAAATTCTAGGTCTTCTTCCAGGAAGATGGCATTTGCATGGTTCGATAGTGAATTATGAGTAGTGTTTGGTTTAGGATTGGTCGGGGGCGATGATACCTCGATCAGTCAGGCTTTGGATTGTGTTTCAGAGATGGAAACATTCGTCGATGGTATGGCCAATAGTTTGGTAAAAGTCACAATGGGCATCAGGTTTAAAGTTTTTCAAAAGTTGGTTTGGTAGTGGACGAGGGTCAAAAGGTTTTATTAGATTTCGGCTCAAGAGGTCCTGGTAGACAGTGTATTCCTTTCAGATCGAGTTAGGGCGACTTTCTGGTGCCCATGAAGTAGTAGGCTGAGAGATTTTGTTGATGGTAGAAACAACGGCACTAGTAAGCTTTTCAAACTTCCTAGGAGCAAAATGTCCAGAGGTTTTCTTGGGTTCATCTTTTGTCTTGACAAGACCTTCTTCGATTTCCACCCCTACTTCTCGAAGGGCTTGGAAGGGAGGGTAATACGGTCCTCCTATGGTAGCTCTGACATGGGGAAGGAAGTTCTTCTTCATAATGATGACTTGTTCTTCTTTGGAAGGACGATTGGTCATGGTAGCTGCTTTTTCTCTCCATTTTCTATAAAGTTGCTGACTGATTCCCCAGGATTCTGCTTAAGTAGCTCTAAGTCACGGCGGGTAACCTCTAGCTCCTCGTTATACTTATATTGTGACATGAACTCATGGGAAAAATTTTCCCAACTGTGGATTATGGATTCCTTGAGGGATAGAAACCAACGGAGAGTGCTGTACTTTAAATTTTGCCAGAACATCTGAGCCATTATTCTTCAAAAGCCCCTAGAAGAGTCATGGCTCGGTGGTAGCTGCAGAGATGGACAATCGGGGGACCAATACCTCCAAACTTCTCGACATTAGGCATTTTAAATTTCTCCGATAACTTGGATTTAGGATAGGGATACATGTGGGCGTAGTCCATGTAGTTCCCATAGATTCTGACTTGGTCAAAATTTTAGGTCAACATCTTTAGGTCTTCCTTGACCTTGTTCAGTTCTTCTTCTTTCGGATCAATAGCTACGGGTAAATTAGCCCCAGTCTGAGTAAGGTTTGGAATAGGAAGTTGGGATGGTGTTGGCCCATTAGCAGGAGGAGCACATGGAGCATGTCGGTATTCTTCAGGGATCCAATTAGGCTCGGGTGTAGGCGAACCCATGGCATGAGAGAAAATGACCTCGGGATCTTCAGGGACAGGGACCCAATTTCTTTGCATCTCATGAACCTAGGTTTGAAGGTTGTTAATTTTGGCGGTAAGCTGAGCCAGAATCGTCAACAAATTCGGCTGTACAATCGACGCTTGATATGTGTTCTCTATGGAAGGCGGGTGAATCTCGGACTCGAAGGAGGTAAAGGGACTGACAGATCTTCAGGGCAGCTCGACTAAAGATCGAAGCCAATAGGGAGCCAGGACAAGGGTACGTGATCGACCTAAGAAAGAGAAAATTGGGATTTATTTTTGAAAAAGAAAGGGGAAATTCGTTATTTTTAGAAGAGGGAAAATGTTTCCGACTTTTTTTTTTGAAAAATATGAGGACAAAATGTTTTTGGCGGAAAAGAAAATCCTTTTGATATTTTCAACAAAAGAGGAAAAATGCTTTTGGACACTTTTTTGGGAAAAAATAGAGGAAAAAGATGAGAGACGGGTCTCAGCATAATTATTATGTTTCTTAGGTTGTCACTTGTATTAAGTTCACCTAAATGCAAAAAAGAAATACCGGACGAGACCCGAGCCTGGAAAAATTAGGATCTATGACATATGGAAAGCTACGGTTGGACTTGTAACTAGGCTCATAGGCAGGGACCCGTTAAAAAAATTATGCAAAAATTCGAGCGGCATGCCGACCCGTCACCTCTACAGAGTTTCGGGTAGAAATATATAATCTAACATGTGTGTACTAAGTTTGACACCTATATACAGGTATGCATTTGGTTTGGTGAATTTGAAGGGGTTCCCCCCTTTGGCATGAGTTCCACAATATACGTCTTGATTTTGAGGGCAATCGGTACTTGTGGAGAAGACATTTGATATACCTGAGTGAAAGTGAATTGCCTCACTATATATCTCATGGGGATAGTATGTGTGAGAGAGAATTCAATATACTCAACGTACGTGAATGAGTTCCCTGCGATATACCTCCTGTCATGACTTCGGTCAAGGGGTACGATGCGGGGGAACTATTCGATATACGTTAAAGGTACTTGGCCAATGGAAGGTGTGAGTCATATCGCTTAGGCTAACTGCACCCTACCGGACCAGCGCCCATCACGAGGTGACTCCCCAGTTACGGGACAAAACTTGGTCAATAGCAATATTCTTTGGTGATGTTATGTGAATCATGCATGATTCTTTTAGTATCTTATGGAGAGAGTATCTTTCTCGATCATGCCGAACAGAGAGCAAAGTACAAGTACCAAAGGTGAAGCCATACTAAGCATGGATAAGTGATGTGCAAGTGATGTGTGATTATCTAAAAGTGAGTGTGTGATAAGTGAACATGGATATATACAAGTGGAGGTGTGTGTTAGTGACACCTAAACATGGATTTCTAAGTGATGCGTGGAAATTTGTGATCCTAGATGCACGTGGTGTGAAGTGTACATGGAAAGTTTTTCTACAAGTGTGTGAATATTAGCATAAGAATGGGTACACATGAATAATAAGGGGAACATGCATGATAGAGGAATGTACAAGAAAATAAAACATCCATGTAAATAGAGTCTATCCCTATTAAAAATAAATCCCCAACGGAGTCGCCACTATGGCCATTCTGCGGAGGCATGCACGGGGCGGTTGGTCCCGATCCTCCGGAAGGAAGGAGGGGAAAAGAGGAAGAGGGCACTACAAGTGTGCCGCAATCTCACACCTTTCTAGGATAGAGTGCTTAGGTCATCATCGATGTGAGGTGAATGTGAAGAGATGGAGTCGCCAACCTATTTTGTACAAAATAGGTAAAAAAGCATGTTGCCACTACGAGAGCGGCATTAAAAGACAAACTGATGCATACGAAGCCAATAGATCAAAGGTCCGGGGGCTAAGTTACGGAATGGGAAGGGGTTAGGGACCCATCCCGCCCTTTCTATCTCTTGTGGGCAAGTGTTAATATTTTATTTATATCCCCGTGAAGTGTGTGTTTGTGGTTATATATCCTGGATATTTGAATCATTCGACCCATACCATGGAAGAGGTAAAGCAAAGTCATCTATAGGAATGTTCCCCAAAATAAATAGAAGCTAGAGTATGAGCATTCATCATGAATTGATCATTAGTGAAAAATGATAACATATGTTGGACGAAACGCAAACAATCATATTATTTATAGAAGTATAACTATAGGAAAGAGGAGTTTTGAAAAGTTGTTGTGACACCTCGCTTAATTAATTACCGGGTGATTAGTCCTTAATTAATTATTTTCAGAATATCAAGTTGGTTCAGATAAATGCATCATTGTCGAAGAACTCAAATTTTAAATTTAATAAACTAACCAACTAATATTTAAAAAGGTTGGTGTCAAAATTTTATCATGTTATTAACCATCAACATTAAAGGAAATAATTATACAACACCATACATCACAATAGAATAAGGAAAGATCTAACTGAAATAGTATAAAGAACTAGAGTAAACACTTCCAGTCAAAATCCCATACAATAATCCAACAAAATGAAATCAAAGTCTAACATTAGAATAAAGCAACTCTAAATATCTGAATGTAAAATAGGAGGGACGACATGTCCAACTAAAATAAATGACTGATAGATAAAGAGAAATAGACTCAGAAGCGTCTACTAGGAATATCATGTAGCTTCCACAGCAGATACAACTCGGCAAATGAATGGAATCTCTTAAGCCTAGTGTCCCTGTGGGTGAGAACCTAAAATAATAGAACAAGAAAATAGATTTGCAGAAAAACGGGTCAGAGCCCAAGTAGAAAACAGTTTAAATATAGCAGGTGCTTAAATTCGTTAATTAGCAAAAATATTACTCAAGTTAACTTAGCGTACATCTAATGTGAACAACTAGCGAGTCTAACTACCCATACTAGTCACGATACTCTGCCTGACTATAGTAGTATAATATCCCTATGCCGGATAAAATATCTAAATAACTCGAAGACAATATATCTCTTTTTTTTAATAGGCTTAAGGACACTTTAACTCATTCTCATAACCTTCTTATTTCTCAATTAGTGACCCAATACATATATACTTTAATAAAGTGACCAATAAAGAAGCATAGAATAGGAACTCAGTATACATATATATAATCTCACTATGTATACATACAAATATATATCAATATTGCACCCATAGTTAAGAAACCCTTGGTTCTAGGCATACTCGGCTATCTAGTCCCATTGCAACGCTCATGCATAAATGACAACAGATTCAATCTCTCAAGAACCAATAAAACATATACACATATTTGAGGCAAACATAGTTCCAAGCCGATGGGATACGCACATACCTACTCACCCATACAACCGTCATCACTATCGTTCTCACTGACATCCCATACCTAGGTTCCATGCTCTAGTGATACATCAAAATCCCTCGAAGTCACACAAGATATGGTCGTCCATAACGCGCTAACCTCCGTTCGATAGCCAGTAGCTAGGTATGTCATACAAATAATATTCCAAGTAACAAGCATGCACACAACTTATATAACTAAATAGACGTTCACGCAACCCAATTTCCATAGTACGTAGGTAATATTAACATTACTACTCTCCACAATATCCATTTATATATAATTTTTAGGATTCACATTTTCTCTTAGGTTTCTATCCAAGTTCAATACCTCGAGGATCATTACACCCTTAATTCCCTAAAACCTTGAAATTTAAGTCACCCGTTATTCATGTAGGTTAATACACTCTCTTGGATAAGCCTAGGATGGATTTTAACTAAATCGGACCCAAAAATCAAGTTTTAGAATCTCGTTCGAAGTTCCAGGATTCTCGTTCGAACGAGGTCGTTCAAATGAGTTCGTTCGAACGAAGTTTCCACTTCGAACAAACTTTAACATCTCGTTAGAAGGGTCGTTGGATTTCTCGTTAGAAGGCTCGTTCGAACGAGGTCGTTCCAACGACCTGGGCAGGTATCCGAACAGTCCCAGTTCTTCCCTAATTTTGATTTTTCCAACATATTAAACCTCAAGCTCAACCCAAATTTCATCCAATAACTAATTAGATAGTTCTAAACTATTCCTAATCATTATGGGGGCACTTTCTAACACAATTTAGGGTTCAAATCTATATATTTTCAAAGGGAACCCCAATAATTTATTAAATCTCTAAAAATTTGCATAACATGAACCCAACAATTTAAGTACTAAAAACTCTTATTATAATTTATGATTAAGACATAAAATCTCCAAATTTAACAGTCTAACAAAGGGCAAAACCTCCACATGCATACCCATCTTCAATTCATAATATTGCTTTATAATTCAGTTTAATTAACCCTAAGATTTCATTGCACTAAGTTTATAACATCTAATCTAAATCAACATGAACAAATTTTGCTAAAAGAGGAGAAAGATAAACACTTGCCTTGGAATGAACTTCTGATTCTTGGACTAAAATTGGTATGTAGTTGATCCTCTCATTGTGATCTACACTTTGGCAAAACTTTTGGTGGGAATCCTTGAGTTCTTGCCCTTGTTCTCCAATGGAGTCTTCTTCTTCCTTGGTTCTCTCTCTCTCTTTCACGTAGGTTGAAATTGACAGTAACCTCTAACCCACGTAGTTTTTAATTTAACCTAATTTTCTTCCATTTAATTACTCAAAAATCCCAAAAGACCAACATACCCCTCCGGGGTGTTGTTTTGGGCTGAAATGCCCCTGTCTCCAAATAAAACACCCAAGTAGTATTTTCTGACTATTTTGACCCTTCCGGACACACTAGCGCACTCCAAACGGTCATACGAGCTATATAAAAATAATTTACCTTTTTAACCCCCAAATATATAATAGTGACGTGACTCATACGCGTGTCCTAAACAATTATATCCAAACTATTGTGTATCTCGTCCCCGACCATATTATTATTTACAAAACCATCTATTATGTTACTCACTACGTAATGTTCAACATCGTTATTACTCAACATGATTTCAACATAATTATTTTCGATAACTACTAACTCTCGTCAGGCTAGTAATTATTACCATTAAGTCGGATTAATTATAAATTAAATTTTCTCTCTTAAATTAATTAATCCAAATTTCCATAATTTCATAATAAAATAAATATGCATAAAAATACGGGGTATTACAGTTGGAAAATTTGAAAATTGAACTCGAGTCTTAGATTTTAATCCAAGACGCCTACGTAGCCTATAAAGGCATCAAAGTCCACGTAGTTCGAAAGTAGCAAAGGAGTGGGGTTTAACCCATAAATCTAGATGGAATTTTATATGTGTATGTGTAGAAAATGTGTTTTGGTCTTGGAAAATGTGTGATGGATAATTTCGTACAGAATTTACGAATATAACCCTCTTTTATTTGTTTTTGTTTTTTTTATATAGAAAATAGAGTATGTACAATATATTAATAAAAAGTGGATATTAGTGTGTATGGACTAAAGTAAAACTAGATCATAAATCTAATGTAACTTATGTGAAAAACAGGAGATTAAAAGAGAGGGAGAAGGAATTGGACCTTCCTTGAAGCTTGAACTTTGATCTTGAGTAAAATCCATTGGATCTTGATGAATGTTGATGAGAGAGAATGATTTTTGCCAAATTGGGTGTGAAAAGGATGGGGGTTTAAGCTTGAATGGAATTCTCAATATAGAATTTCGCAAGTTGCTGAGATCACTGATGCTAATGGATAGCTTGTATTTGCTGCTGAGTGTTGATTGTTATTTTTTGGGAATAAGGTCAGGGCCTTTATTTATAGGGCCAAGGGGGTGACGATCGGCCTACCCCAGAGGGTGCCTATCGGTAGGTGTCACCTGATACTATGTCGATAGGCAGGGTTCAGGACCTGCCAATTGGCGGTCTCATGTAGACTTTTTGGGAAAAATGATCGTTGTGAACAAACTGTTAATTCGAATTATGCAAGGGGCATACCATTAGAAAGGTATTACAAAGACCTTCGAGATTCCTTTCGGGGGTTGAATTTGGGTCAAATGTGGCTCGAAAGCGCACATCAGTCCTTTGGACGGGAGATCGTCGAACATAAACTGATCGTTTGACCGCATGGTAAGTCGTAATCGCTCATGAGGAAGACAATTGGAAAGGTTAGGAGATGTACTTCGACATTCCAAAGATTTTTCCTCGGTTTAGATAGTTGACTTTGGTCAGTCAGGGCCTGAAAGTTCCCGGTGACCCTTCGGAGTAAAATGAATCGTTCATCTGCACTGTAGGTCAGAATCGCACACAAGGTGGACCGTTAGAAAGGGTATTCAGTGACCTTAGAAGATTTATCTAGTCTCATTTAAGCTGAAGAGTTTACTTAGGTCAAACGGAGTCCGGGAGTGCCCATTCGCCTCCAGATCGATTCTCTGGGGAAAACTGATCGTTCATTTGAACGATTATTCCATTTCATGAACTTGGTGGACCATTGGAAAGGGTTTCAGTGTCCTTCGAAGATTTAAAGAGGTTTCACTCTGAAGCTGAAGTTTATTGGGGTCAATTCGAGGCCTGGGAGCGCCGACGGCTTCCGAATCGATTTTCAGGAGTGAAATGGTTTGTTCATCCTAACGATTATGCCGATTTATGCACAGGGCGGACTGTTGGAAAGGGGTTTCAGTGCCCTTCAAAGATTCAAAGAGCTTTTGCTCTGATGGTGAAGTTGACTGGAGTAAAATGGGGCCCGGGGCGCCAGATGGCCTCTAGATCGGTACTCGAAGTGTGACTTAAGGTAAGTAGTGAAATGGGGAAGTGCTAGGGACCTAAGAAGGGTCCTAGATTGTGGTGTCTACAAGTATCTTAATGATACATTCTATTTTTTAGAGTAGGATATATATATTTTTACGGAGTTCTGATATTCCTGACACTGTTCTTTACTTACTACCATATTTTTCATACCAAATGTTGCAGTTTATTATGCTTATAATTGATACCCATTTTTACTTGCTAGTTTTATTTCTCCCGTGATTTGTCTATTCCAGGAAAAAAGGGGGAGAGATATATGATTTAAGGGGATTTTTAAGTTTAATTAAAAGTACATGGAGTTTTAATTAAGGTTTTAGCTCAAAATTTTATCTATATATTTTGTTTGTTCCTCCATACTTCACTTGGGTATATATGTTTATGTCTTGTGTGTGTAGGTATTTTTTGCAGATTCAGATATTCACTGCTACATCACATTCAGAGATAGTTATAGTCTTCTTAGACTCAGATGTTGCTTTAAAATTTATTCATGTCCTGTATTTTTCATTTTTGGGTTTATAGGGTAGGACATTTAATTATAGCTAACATTTTTATTTTTGTTTTGTCCCGGAATAGCCAAAGGTGTAGATTTGTAAGCAAAAGTTTCTAATTGATTCAATTTTTTTGTAATTGGATTTATTCCGGACAAAATAAATTGAGTCTAGACTAATTATTAATTCAAGAATATTCAAAGTCTGCAAAGATTAAAGTTTGAAGAAGTTGCAAATTAAAGCCATGAAGAAGAAATTATTCAATTTGCAATTTCATACTTGGTTTGTTCTAAGATCACACATGTATGAATAATCTAAGGAATATGTGACTTAGAATTTTGTTTAAATATTGTATGATTTATATATGTTTTAAAGTATTGGGAATTAAATTAAAGTTTTGAAAACGCATTAATTATATCTGAGCTATTTTTTTTAAATTATTCAAGGATAATGTTAAAATAAAAACAAAGTTTACTATCATTCAAATGACAAGTAAACTTGTTCTAACGACAATGCATGTCATTCAAACGACATCATTTCTCGCTCGAACGAGAGCACCGCCTTGATTTCTATGTTTTATTTTCCTTGGACTCTGTTTTGCTCAGAAATAAATATAACACTGCCTAGACGTTTTTATAAAGAAATGAACAGTTCTAGAATTCCCAAATTAGTTTATATTCATCCAAAGTTTATTCAAGATCCTAATTGCATAATTCAAAAGGTTATATGATCTTGGAAAATTGTGTTTGGAGACTTCATATACAAGTTGCTTGATAGGTCCCGAAAAATAACCAAGTGTGGAAAAAATGTGTTTTAAACCAAACCAAGTTGTGAACAAATTAGTTAAACCAAATTTTATCTTGTTTAACCCTAAGCATGCAGATAGTGATTAAAGAAAGTAAAATACAGTAAAGTAATACTCACAATGCCGGATGTACGAGGAAAATCCCAAATGGGAAAAAACCTCGGACGGCCTAAGCCAAACAATCACTATGAACAATGGTTTTACAAAGACAGATTAGCATTACACAGAGACTCGATCCCCATGGGTCTTGACGCTCCTTCTGATCCTCTACCATTTTTTAATAGTGCCACACATAATTTCCATCTTTTACGATGATCATCCATAACACTCGACTCCATGAATGTCTCGGTGTCCACTGATACGGCTTGATTTGTCTACGATGTTGAACACGATGTCCGTCACTTCTCCACCGTAAAACCAGCAATCACAAGTTGTTCAAAGATGGTTGAACAAGTTACACTTGATGCAAACACAAGATCTCTATCGCATATGAATATGAAAAATCGGATCTTTAAACACAAAGGATGACTTTACTATGAAAACCTTTGTAAACTGTTGTGCAGAAAACGTAACAGTATTCTGGAAATATTTTACTCTGCACGAGAAAAGTACTGGGACCTGACTTAAATACATTTTTAAGTTGGTGAAATCTTGTTCGAGCGAGATGACACGTCGTTCAAACGACAGTGCATCTCGTTCGACATCATTTGTTATTTGAACGACAGGATGATTAGAGTTCCAAACTGATCCAACTTTAATAAATGGGTTTTAATTCAAACCATTTCTAATCCAACACTAATCCGTCCTTTATCTGATGTGTAAACAAATGAAACACTTTTAAAACATTTTAAAAACATTTTATTTAAAAAATTCTTCCTTAAACAATTTCCGATTTCCATAATCATTTAGCATTCCTACCTTAGAGAAATTCGAAATGCATTATTCAATTTGATTGAAGACTTCAAACTTGCATCAATAACACGACATGATAATGCACTGAAGCTTGGACGCTACGTCTCCAAATCAACACGTCATAGACTCGTGATAATAAAAAACTATCTATGACTCAAACATGTTTTGTTCCGAGAATAAGTCAACACTACATTACGACTCAATTGGAAATTTGGTCCTTATAAATATCCCCCTTTGACTATTTCGGGACAAAACTAACTATGAAATGCCTAAGATGGATCGTCAAACCGTATGACGCCTAAATCCCTTCCCATAAATCCAAAACGAAAAATACATTAATAGTACAGGATAAGATGCGAAAACTATGGCCTGACAAGCATGAAACTGTATCCGGATGTGTAAATGTGATGTAGACTTGAAATCTCTGAATCTCATTAAGCATACCTACACACATGAAATAGACAAATATCCAGTGAAGTATGGAGGAACAAATAATATAAATCAATATAAAAATGAAATAAGAATCATTGGTTATGTGAGTAAACATGATATAACACATGATATCAGTTTGTATAAACTATGAAATCACTTTGTGCAAACATAATACCAATATGTGTAAATGAACATATAAATCAGGATATCACATAAAAACTCACAAAAATCCCTCTACATCACAAACATCTCTCCCTATTTTTGTCTCAAATAAGCAATCTGGTGAAAAGATAAAACAACCTAGCATGAAATATATCAACATGTAGAATATCTAGGTAAGCGAAAACAACCATCTAAATATGATCAAGCAATATTAAATCTGTAGCTAGTAAACAATGAATCACACAAATACTATATCAAGCTAAGCAGGTGTGATAAAAATGAATCAATGCAGCAAGAAATATCATCGAATAAAGTAAACTGCATAAACAAAAACCCAGTACTAAAATATGAATCAATATGCAACAGGGTACTGAAACAAAATAAGATAATCAGAAAAGTCAAATTGGTCAAACAGGTTGTCGTTCGAACGAGCTAGGGATGTCTTTTGAATGAGATATGACATTTCTCGAACGAAGATAGATGTCGTTAGAACGACATTACCAAATTATCACAGTCTCCCCATAAAATCAAACAATGTTGACCAGTGGAAAAATTTTAGGAAAATTATAACTGGAAGGGGCTCAAAAATGTGAAATAATAGAAAAGCAATAACTAAACTAGAAAACTTAAAGATAAACAAATATGAGTAACATGTCAACATAGTATCAATGTGCCTAAACACGAACATGGAATGCATGTGTGTGAACTAAAATAGATGAATCACAATTCCAACTCATCGAAACGATCAAGAAGCTCTAATCGATAGCAATAAATCATCAAACTTTATTATATCCATATGGGACAATTAAAGTGTGAGCTTAATGAACTAGACAAACATCATGCACACAAATTTGGAATATTGACGATTCTACAAACAATAGCATCATGACACGAATTTTAACTTTTAGGATTCCTTTTGCAACCCCGTTTAAAATTCTAATCCATCCAAACTCCCTCAAACATATATCATAATTTCTATTAGATGAACTAATTTGGCCCATTTGTGACATATGATTCTTTGTATTGCCATATTTTTTTCGGGGTCTTTTAAACGATAGCTTTCACGATGAGTCAATTTTACACTCTCGCAGCCCTTTCCCGTACACTCATCATATTTTCAATGAAGTTACAATGCTCACATTTAAACGGTTATTACATGCACTCTCCCTCCTTAAGTCTACTTACGCATAGATGACAAGATTGAGATAAGAACGTCTCACCAAACTCAAATATGCAAGAGTAGTCAAACATCCATATAAGCTCGTGCATGTGTGCAATCGTGGCATATAAACAAAGTCAAATCAAAATGCATATCAACTTAGAAACAACCCAATAATACAACAGCTAAGATCATTGTAAACATCGATAATTATGACCAAATACCCTAGTCACATGGATAATGGAAGGGAAGGAGGTTCAACAACACCAATATGCCATATCAAACATGTTAACTCAAGACATAAAAACCAAAAATCTTTTCGTCTTTTTCTATACATTTTGACTCAAATAAAATCAAAATCTTTTTGGATTTTTCTCAAAATTTTCAAAACCAAAAATCTTTTTGTATTTTTTGAAAAATTTTATCAAAAATAAAATCTTTTTGTATTTTTCAAATAAGATGCAATAAATGAAAAATAAAATACACAATGATATACATGTCATAATACTACCAAAGTATATATCACGAGTGCAAAGACTAACATATGACAAACATGGTTACACAATCATCCATTAGATATAGCATGGGGGGAATCACGTGCAAAAAAATAAGAACAATGATGTTTTAACCCTAAAGCTACCAAATCTACCTTCCTAACCTAAGTAGTTGTGTAACTACGCACGGGGGTGGGGGAATCGGGGAAACTTTATTCCTAAACGTTCGAGGAGCATTCCTACGGTCATAGGAAAACTTTCTGAGGTGACCTTTCCTACCAAAAAATGTGCAAGTGTAGCGATGGTAAGGAAAGTAACCTACTTGTGGACCTTTTCTAATGTTCCTATGTGGATCTCTCACACGTGTGGGGGGAATGGGAACAACACTATCATTAAGGCAAATAACCCCTATCTCTATTAATTTGGATGGTGCCTGGCATCCTATCCAACTTCTCACTTCTAGACTCCAAATCAAACTTAACTCCAGACAAGTCTCTCAAACTTTCCTCCAACTCCTTAATCCTAGACTCAAGTAGACGCCTAGACTCCTCAAACTCTAGCACCTCTTTTTTCAAAGCCTCCATCAAACCTCTAAGGGTGTCTCTCTCTTTATAAACGTACTCTAACTTCTCCCTAAGTGTCTTCTATCATTCCCTAAGATCCTCAATCAACTTATCATTATTTTCAACGGCACACACTTTCAACTTTTCTTGCAACGCCAAGTTTTCCTTTTTAACCTTCACCATCTCCTTACATAATTCATTAAAGGGAAGTTGTAATTTCCTCACATGTACCTCTTCTCCCTCACTCTCCTCGTCCTCACTCACTTGATATTCACACACAATTCTCTTGAAAGTGTCATGAACATAAGAATCTTCATGGGAAGATATATCGTCGTCGCTCACATGACATGCCATAAATGCAACACAGTTACACTCAATGGGGGACTCCTCTCCCTCATACGATTCACTATCACTTAAGGTATCATTGAATGCAATTGGTTACTTTATCGCTTTCTTAAGTCTAGTGGGTCACTCCTTAACTTTGTGACCATAACCCTCACACCCAAAACACCTATCTGACTCATCCCTTTTTGGTTTGTCAGTTTCAAGTATAGGGGTTTTAGTATCCTTGTGGTTTTTAAGTTTTTCAAATCTTTTAACATCTTTTTATTTCCTTTGAAACTTCATAAAATTTTTGAATTTCTTTTGCCAATAAGGTCATATCCTCAAAGTCAGAATCGAAATCATCATTCAAAATTTTTATTTCCTCCTTTCGGGGGTTTTCAAAGCAATACTCTTTTCTTTCTTAGGCACTTGCTTAGAGTTAAACATATCAAGCTCATAAGTTTGTAAGTCACCTACAAGATATTTTAATTTCGTTGATTCAAGCATACCTAGAGAGTTTAAAACGGTCACTTTGGGATCAAATCTACTCGGCAACGATCTGAGAATTTTCTTTATAACACGGTTGCCGTGTATCTTTTCTCCTAAGTCAAACGAAGAGTTAACAATTGTAGACAATCTAGCATAAAATTCATTAAAATTATCACTTTCTAATATTTTAATCGTTTCAAATTGAGTAGTGAGATTTTAAAGTTTAGACACTTTAACCGTGCTAGTGCCCTCGTGTGTGAGTGCCAAAACATCCCAAGCCTCTTTCGAGGGTTCACAAGTCATGATTCTATTATACTCTTCTTATGTGACGTGTGAGGAAATCAAGTGCAAACCCTTAGAACAATAAAAAGATAATTTATGTTCAACCTCGGTCCAATTCTCAATGGGTTTCATATTTATGACATCACCATCTCTAACTACTGGAGGTTACCAACCTCCTTCAACAGCTAACCACACCCTGTCCTCAATAGCTTTTAAAGCACTTTCATTCGCATTTTCCAATAGGTGTAATTAGTGCCATCAAAAATGGGAGTTTTTAAATGTTCCATTTTGTTGAAATTCATCTTTAAAAACACACGGGATCACAACAAATGCAAATTTTTTTAAAGCTCTGATACCAATTTTATAGGTCCCGAAAAATAACCCAGTGCGGAAAAGGTGTGTTTTAAACCAAACCAAGTTGTGAACAAATTAGTTAAACCAAATTTTATCTTGTTTAACCATAAGCATGCTTTTAGTGATTGAAGAAAGTAAAAAACAGTAAAGTAATACTCACAAAACTGGATGTACGAGGAAAAACCCAAACGGGAAAAAATCTCAGACGGCCCAAGCCAGACAATTACTATGAACAATGGTTTTACAAAGATAGATTAGCCTTACTCACAGACTCGATCCCCATGGGTCTTTACGCTCTTTATGATCTTCTACCATTTTTTAATAGTGCCCACGCAGAAATTCCATCTTCTACGATGCTCGTCCACAACACTCGACTCCACAAATGTCTCGGTGTCCACCAATACGGCTTGATTCATCTATGATATCGAACACAATGTTCATCGATTCTCCACTGCAAAACCAACAATCACAAGTTGTTCAAAGATGGTTAAACAATTTCCACCTAATGTAAACACAATATCTCTATCACATATGAATATGAAAAATCAGATCTTTAAACATAAAGGATGATTTTACTATGAAACATTTGTAAATTATTGTGTAGAAAACGAAACAGTATTCTGGAAATATTTGATCCTGCACGAGAAAAGGACTAGTACCTGACTTAAATACATTTTTTAAGTCGATGCAATCTCGTTCGAGTGAGATGCCATGTCGTTCAAACGACAGTGCATCTCGTTCGAACGACATTGTTTGTTGTTTGAACGATAGGCTGATTAGAGTTCCGAACTGATCCAACTTTAATAAATGAGTTTTACTTCAAAACAACTCTAATCCAACACTAATCCGTCCTTTATCTGATGTGTAGATAAATGAATCACTTTTAAAGCATTTTAAAAACATTTTATTTAAAAAATTCATCCTTAAACAAATTTTTTATTTCCATAAACATTTAGCATTCATACCTTAGAGAAATTTGGAATGCATTATTCAATTTGATTGAAGACTTCAAACTTGCATCAATAACACAGCATGATAATACATTGAAGCTTGACTGCTACATCTTCAAATCAACACGTCATCGACTCGTGGAATCTTGACAATAAAAAAACTATATATGACTCAAACATGTTTTGTTTCGAGAATAAGTCAACACTACATTAAGACTCAATTGGAAATTTGGTCCTTATATTGCTGGTTGCGGTCATTGAGGTTCGCTGCATGTGGACTTTTGCTGAAGAAAGAACTGAGTGTTCTTAAGGGTAGCTGTGGTTATTCCTCTGTTGACGATGATGAACCGACACATGTGGGTATTTCTTATGTCACTTGTATTTTCACTGTAATCTGTGTAAACCATCTTTTACAAATTATAGTGAAAATAAAAAGATTTTTTCCCTTCAAGGATTTTTTACTAAAATTGTTTCTTTTACCGCATGCTTTAATTGTTGGATGGATTAAATCATTTAGATGCATGTTTAGGGTTCATGAAGATAAAATTGGAAATAATTGAAAAAGTTTGTTTTACCTAAAGAACTTTTTAAAGGGCCTCTCTCAATTCCTTTCTTCTCCAGATACGCTGGGAGAAAGGAAATAGTATCTCTTCTCTACTCACCTGCTCGCGTATGTGACTGTACGGGCAGAGATTAAACTAGATGGGAGCAAGGAGTGGCACTTTTCAGTTTTATATATTGTCGTGTGTACTAGAGGCACGTAATTCACCCCTGCAATGGTTCCACTTTATGTAACATATTAATAATGAATAAAAAGGTTATGTTATTCCTCCTTAATGTTAGTTCATTTCTTTATGTGTACTTAATGTTCATTCATACCAAAAAGTAGGGTGACAAGTAATACCCTCAAAATGCCTATCTTGAGCTCATTTGGCATGGACCTCCAATCAGTGTACCCCAGGCCGATGATCGCCTTTAGCAACTCCAGGGATCCTGCCAGTAATACCGTCTTTTTCTCGATGACGGACCCCAGTTTTCCCTATTTTGGAGGCCTCTTCGCATCTACTAACGCGCTGCTCTGATGAAGTCATTTTTTGCAAAAATTGTTATTATTAGTACAAATATGTATATGAGAAAATGATCAAATGCAAATGAATTAGAATGTTGTACGAGTTAATGACATTATATATCTAAAATATTATTTCAATATCGGGTCATGTCATGAACTTTGAATTAATGATTAAATTGATTAAAATCCAAATTAACATATTCACTAGCCATAAAACCAATTTTGATTCAAGTCCGATAATAACAAAGTATTAGAATAATAAAAGTTAACGACATTATAAATCCAAATATTGTTTCAATATTGGCTCATGTCATGGACTTTGAATTAATGCCTAGATTGATTAAAATCCAAATTAACATATTCACTAACTATAAAACTACTTTTGATTCAAATCTGGTAATAACAAAGCACTAGAAAAATACAAGTTAACGACATTATGAATCTAAATATTGTTTCAATTTTGGGTCATTTCATGGACTTTGAATTAATGCTTAAATTGATTAAAATTGAAATTAACATATTCATTAACCATAAAACCAATTTTGATTCAAATCCGATAATAACAAAGAACTAGAAGAATACAAGTTAACGACATTATAAATCTAAATATTGTTTCAATATTACGTCGTGTCATGGAATTTGAATTAATGCTTAAATTGATTAAAATCCAAATTAACATATTCATTAACCATAAAACAAATTTTGATTTAAAACTGGTAATAACAAAGCACTAGAAGAATATAAGTTAACGACATTATAAATCTAAATGTTTCTTCAATATCGGGTCATGTTTGAATTAATCATAAATTTATTAAAATCCAAATTAACATATTCACTAACCATAAAACCAATTTTCATTCAAATTCGATAATAACAAAGCACTAAGAATACACTCACTGGTTATTACAAGCATTAAACTGATCAAGTACAAATGAATTAAAATCCTATAAAGAACTAGAATAATACACTCACTAGTCATTACAAATAATTGGAATACTTATTACAATTCTAAAAATTATTTCAAATTTGGGTTATCATAAAAAATGGATTGATATTCGGTAGGAGCAACAAAGTCATCCACACTAATATTTAGATTCTTTGGCTCATGTAGGACAATTGTCCATGGCTCGTTGGTGATATACTCTGAATAAAACACTTGAATGACCTTTTGAAAAGCACAAACAAATGTCCCATTGCTCACGTGTTCGTTGCTCTTCAAATTGGACAAGTTAACTATGATTAAATTGGTGCTAGGATCAACTTTACAAGTATTTTTATCCTCAACTCTTATCCAATCATAATAAAACACAACCTCTTTGAATCTTACATAGTCCAATTCAAATATATCTATAATTACACCATAGTAATTCATTTCAGCTTTAAAGAGGTTTCTATCTTTCACGCTCGCTCGAAAATAAGTAAGAGAATTGTATGAAATGCTCGAGTTCTGTACATTTGTATTTACCTCGTACACCCTTGCACTGATTACGTAAATGTTCAATCGATACGATTAAGCATGAATTGATTTATACTTCATTACCAAACCTTTCAAACTGTTCCTAATAGTAGGATATCTATCTGGTAGTGTATTCAACTGGGGTAGCAAGCCCTTCACCCAATTCAAAATTCTTGCCACGCTATTGCCAGATAAGCCACATTAGGTCTTCATACTATGCAAACCAACCATGGCATGTAAAGTTTCTTGATCTTTCTCACAGCTGGCGTACAACAAATGGATCACCTTCAATTTTAAACTTTGGTAGTCATCGTCAAGGTTTAGTCCGATATTTCCATAAACACCCAAACCTTGTACATCGCTAGACACTTCATTTTCTTCCACTTCATGAACTCTATACACATAATCAATTAAATCATCTACCATATTATGGTCTACATTGTACTCCTTCCCTTATACATTTATCCTACTTATTAAAGGCTGTTGTGAAGTTGCTCGAGGATAAAAGGAACATTTGTTTCCCCGTAAAAAATAAAAAATTAATAACTATCTTGCATACCCCATAATAACAAATCTAGTTTAATTGTTTTCCACTCAAACACCTTACCATTCTTACACTTAGCACACGGACATAAAAACTCTTCATTATGAAATCTCTTTGCGTATTTCACAAATTTATTAGCACATGTACGAACCAAATCCCCTAATATATTTGTCTCACCCATTTACTCTTTGTATTTAGGATATCCCATCACATCTACTACAAACAGTCACCTATTATGGGTAAGAAACGTATATTCATGGATTAGTGTAAAAAAAGTGTGACCATAGTTCCCATTAAATAATTTACTACAGGATTGACATTTCACCTTTTGGTATTATATTATAAAAACAATATAATTCCTATTTCCTTCATCTCCTCTAAAGGGTGAATGGTCCTATCCCATTTAAGACTGCGTATTTTTGTAATATAGTTAACATCTCATGCACATTGTTCCAATTTGAGGAAAATTCAACAGCATATCCCCATAGTTCTCCAAGTACACGACATAGATTCACAAGTGTAAGTATTATTTTAATTTATAAATTAAAATAGCACATAACATCGCATCATCTAGTATGTACCCAATGAACATTAAAATACGACTGTAGAACTTTCCCCTAAAGTAACAATTTTAAGCCACTAAGAATATTATTATACAAAAACTATGCAGTCCCAGACTGTCCAAATGGGACAATTCAAGAGATCTCATTACAGGGGTAATGACTCTCAAGCGGGTCTAAGAGTTATTGAATGCGTACGCATAAGAACTATAAGGCTAGTATCTATGAACACTATATGTAATTTATTTATGTCTTATTTATATTCGGTTTAGTCACAACCCTAAATTTTAGAAATGCATAGGGCCAACCAACTCAATGGACATCTAAGTGTTCAAATCCACCAGTCAACAACAATCCAAGAATCCAAAACAAAAATGCAAATAATAATGCAATATATTATAAATTCCTAGGGCCAACCAACTCAATGGCCATCTAAATGTTCAAATCCACCAATCAATAACAATTCAAGAATCCAAAACAACAATGCAAATAATAATGCAATATATTAGAAATTCTTAGGACCAACCAACTCAATGGCCATTTAAATGTTCAAATCCACCATTCAATAACAATTTTAGAATACAAAACAGCAATGAAAATAATATTATGATATATTAGAAATTCCTAAGGCCAACCAACTCAATGGCCATCTAAATGTTCAAATCCACCAGTCAACAACAATTCAAGAATCCCAAACAATTCAATAATTAAACAATCTCTCTCTCTCTCTCTCTCTCTCTCTCGAGAGAGAGAGAGATGTATCGAACTGTGTGTAGAGAGAGATGGTCGCCATTGCTGCAATTAGATAGAGAAATCAAATTTTAATTTTACAATTGAATATTAATTTCAATTTATACCAAAAATCAAATACAAAACAAACAATTTCAATATACAAATACCAATTTCAAAATACCAATTACAATATACAAATACTAATTTCAATGTACAAATTTCAATATACAAATATCAATTTCAATATACAAATACCAATTTCAGAATACCAATTTCAATATGGAAATATCGATTTAAATATACAAATACCAATTTCATTTTGTACCAAATACACACACATTGAAACACACACTAAAGCACACACATTGAAACATCCACACCCACCCACCCACCCACACATACAATGAAACACACACACACACACACACACACTGAAACATACACTAACACATGCACACACACACACATAGTAACTCGTTGTCCATATGTACACGCTAACGTGTGTGCACACACACACACACTAAGGAAATATATATAGAGAGAATCGTACTTTGTGTGTGTGTGTGTGTGTGTGTATATCCATATAATAAGATAGCATAGTTTTTGAATCCAAAAAATATAAAAGCACAATAACGGTTGAGATTCGCTTAAAAAAATGAAGGGCTAAGATGAAATATAAGATTTCATTTTCCCTCCGAAATCTCAATTCCGCTCAAAATCTTTATTTTATTTCAAATTTTTCATACCTCCCAAAGTTACCCATCCACTCTACCTGAATCTGACTCTCTCACTTTTCTCCCGTTGTTTCTCTCACCCTCTCTCTTCACCCATCGACATCTATACACGATTTTTTTTCAGATTTCATTGGAGCTCCGTGTTCTTTTGCTCACCCTCTCTCTTCACCCATCCACATTTGTCTCTGCATCTGAAGTTTTTTTGACTATGAAATTGAAACCCAAACCAAACCCTCTCTAGAAGCCGCTACACAGAGTTTTCCTGCACATTGACTTTTTCTCTTGAAAATAACTCAAAAAAGAGATCAAACGAAGAAGAAAGTAACCACTCTGAACCATACATCCTCCACTACGCTTCGATATTGAAAACCAGATCAGCTACCACTCTCTGTCGGATGATCCAAAGCGAAAGACATCAACCTTTGAGCTTCGAAAAACACCATCTGAATAACAACTCATTAACAAAACAACCATAAAACCTTGCACTAAGCTTCGAAGAAGAAAATGCCTTCGCAACCTGCTACGAAACGATGAAGGATGAGCTCAAGGAAGTAGCAAAGCAACTCACTCTGATCTTCGACCGAAGATCAACACTACGTAAATAATTTCTTTACTTTCTGAGTACAGGATCTAGGATTGAGCTAAAGTAAAGGGTCAATAACTTTGAATAATCAACATGCAGACCATTTTAAGATTTTTTGCATCAAAACTCACTGATCCAGGAGAACAAAAGCTAAAAGATGATGAATCTGAACCCAAGATTATATATGATATAGAAGCCCAATTGACTATATAAAAACTATACAAACACTGCTTATAAGACTTAAACACTCTCATATAATTGATTTGTGGAATCTGATAGGTAATGCTAAATATAAAAATAATCAAATAAGAATAAGGTCCAAGTTTTTTAAATTTGGTTTTTTGGTTGACCTTTCCATTTGAGTTCTTTGTTTTTTTATTTGTTATGGGTTTAATAATAGTGTGACATTAAATACATGTCATGTATACACTGTAACTCTCTCTTGATACATATTTGTACAAATATGTTATTTTTTTCAACTTTCAAGTCTTATTTTGTGTTTATGTTTGTTTTGAGGTGTTGATTTGGCGTTTATATTTTTCTTTGGGGATCAATATCTCTCACGCATGCTCTGTTTTCTCTCTTCTTTTACAGGTGGGTCTTTTTTTATATGTAGTTTGATGTTCATGTTTTGGTATTTTATCTTAACGGGTGATTGTTTTGATGTTTTGGTATACGTGGTTTTGACTTTTGATAATATTTTTTTGAGTGTAACCTGGATTTATGATTTTGTCTTTAATCACAATGATTCTCTTTGTGTGTAATCTAGGTAGGGGTTACTATTCGGGTAAAGGGGTCGTGTTTCGGGCCGACACGACATGACATAACACGATAAGAATTTTTCAGGCACGGACACGAACACGATCCGAATAAAAAATAACACGGCATGACACGATACGAATATCAGAATTTCTTAAATTTCACACTTAAAAACATGATAACATGATAAAACGACATGACACGACTCATAATTCAGACACGACACGATTTCGTGTAAAAAAAACACAACACGAATACGACATAACACGGTTTCGTGTAAAAAAAACACGAGACGAACAGGACATATTGCATCAATTTCGTGTCATTCCGTGTCGATTTTTCGTGTCGTTTTTAAAATTCTCACCCCTAAATCTAGGTTTATAATGGTACTCTTTTATTTAATTTTTGAAAAAAGATCCATAAAATAAACCCAAGTTTCATGAGGTATTGTCTGCCTAGCAACCAACACATGTTGTAAGCCCCTTCCATGAAAGGATCGATCCAATTAAACAGCATGCCTTATACAAGGATTCTCCAAAGCGCTAACAGAAATCAACTTCAATTCAGTGTGGAATTCAACAATTCTATTATGCACAAATAGTCTCCAAAGCGCTTCCATGAAGGATGGTTCATTTTTTCAGTCATTTGTGCAATATAATGGATTGCCATTATGTAAGTTTATATTTGCTCCCAAACAGGTCACAATGTCTAGATCTATTATAGTCCTTATGAGCAAATGGATGTGGACCAATATATTGCCTCCCAGCAACAATAGATTTTGTACAATTGGGTGTTTATTTTTTTTATGACTTTAACTTCTATGTTGTTATATCCATGTTTATACGTCCCTAATAAATTCCATTTTGACCTTTTTGCAGGTTTAGTATCCTTCTTTTTGCATCTTTTTTTCTAATGCTATTTATTTTGTAAAACTTCTATATATTTGGTAAATGTCTTTCATGTGATTTATTAAATCCATCGTAACTGTAGATTTTGTATACACATGATTCCACTCAGTTGTCTAAAATATGTTATAAAGTATATTCATTTATAAAATATGTTTTCAATAATGTTTAAAAAATGTTAAAAAATTAAAAGGTTTGAATATTTAGGAAAAAAAAATGTATAATAATGTTTGAATATTTAGAAGAAAAAAAAGGTTAAAAATTATTTTCACCAAATAAAAAATGTTTTCCACCCAAAAAAAATTATTTCCAGAAAATAAAAACGTTTTCAAGTAAGAGAGAAAATAAAAATGATTTTAGTTAAAAAAAATATATTTCCAAAAAAAATATTTTTCACCAATTAAAATGATTTTCAACACAAAAAAATGTTTTCCACCCAAAAAATGATTTCCAATCAGTTAAAAAATTGATTTCCACCCCAAAAAATAAAAATTTCCCAAAAAAAAACATTTTCCACCAATTAAAATGCTATGCTATGCGTCACCAATTAAAATGCTATGATTTCAAAAATGATTTCTAAAACTGATTTCAAAAACAGATTTTCAACAAATGATAATATATTTCAAAAATGATTTTAAAATATTAAACCGTGATTTTCAACAAGACAATTTTTTTTCTACCCAAAAATATTAAATGATTTTCTTCGTTAAAACATTTCTAAACATTTTTAACAGAATATCATACATTTGTTTTGAAAATGATTTTCTTCGTATAAATATTTTTAAACATCTTGAAAATCATATCTTTAACTGAAAATCCTTTTTAAATAGTTTTTTAAAATCATTTTATAAATTGTTTATTTTAACTAAAAATCATTTTTAAGCATGCTGAAATTTTTTAAACATATAAACTGGAATTTTTTGGGAAATTATTTTATTTTAATATTTTTAAAAAAGTTTTAATATATAAACGGTTTTATTTTAATATTTTTTTTGCTACAATAAGTATTATTTTTAAAAGAGTTTTTATTTCAAAAAATTGCAAAAAATTACAGTTTTATTTAAAGCAGTTGAAATAAAATTGTTTTATTTCAAAACAATTTAAAATAGCATGTAAAGTTTATTTAAAACACTTAAAATAGTTAATTTTGTTTAAAACATTTTTTATTGAAAAAAGTATGTAAAAGAAATGTATGGTTTATATGGTTTTTTATAAAAGAAATGTATTTTATAGTGAGGCACATGCGTCTTTTTGTATCATCGGGGGCAAATAAGAGATTTGACAATTGAGAAACTTTTAAACGGAAGTTAACAGATTCCGTCCAAATCAACCCCCATCCAACAATAATGAAAATTAGCGTACTCCAATCACAAAATATTGTAAACAACTGTACCCTAAACTATAAATGTCCCATAATTATATTAAGTACCACACAATTAGATGTATGGTGAAAAAGAATTAAGTTACATGTAACAATTATGCACTTATTTATACTTTTGAAATTTTCACCATTTCTCGATTAGGTACTTTTTGAAAAAAAAATCGTGCCTTCAGGCACGGGTATTCCCTAGTATATATATATATATATATATATATATATATATATATATATATATATATATATATATAGAGAGAGAGAGAGAGAGAGAGAGAGAGAGAGAGAGGGAATCGAAGGGAAATAAAGGAGGGAAGGGAAACGAGGGAAAGAAAAGCTAAAGCGAAAAGGTTTTTATAATGTTATTACGGACGTGTCACGGCCAAAGACATTGACAATTTTTAAGGTTATTACGGTATTTGATCGTGACAAGACCATGACAAACAGTTGCCACAGATTTGTCACGATTAAAGACCTTGATGAAAAATGCGTGTTTTTCTATCATGGGCTTTGACCATAGAAAGGTTGGTCGGGTGAAGAGTGCTATGTTGGCCTTATTGGTGTAGTGACCCTCGACCGAACTAAACACCATACTTGTGATGTCTCACAAATGAAATCCAAACAAGGAATCCTATCGATACACTTTGCTCAAGTCAGGTCATTCATCAAGATAATGTAGCACCCCATATTTTTAATGGTTTTTTATATTTGGATTAATTAAAATAAAAAGGGGAAATTTATCCGGTTTAAAATAAATGTTAATTACCTAGACAAGGGTTAAATTTTTTTAAGAATTATATTGAGTATTACTTAGTGAATAAGTAAAAAATTAGTAAGAATGCATTGTGATGGTCGTGAGTGAGATATACAGCAGTTACGATAATTTAGTCAGGACGTGTATTTCAGTCGTGTCGGGACATAAATTTATGAGCTAAATATAATTTATTTATGGGTCATCCAAATGGTCATTTAGAGTGCGCCAACGTGTTCAGAATGGTCTAAATAGTCAGAAAAGTGAACTCGGGGGTTTGGATTAGGTCTCGAGGCATTTTTAGTCCAAATCGGGACCCCGGACAGAGTATTTTGGTCTTTTGAATTTTTTAAGAAATGGGACCTACTAATTTTATATGTTTATATAATTATATGTGTTGAAGGGGATAGGATTAACAATTACAAAATCTAAGAGAGGCCATTAGAGGAGGAAGGAGAGGAGTTCCAAGGCTTCCCACACCATTTTTGCATCACTGCCACCATCGGAGTGTAGATAGGGAGGAGAGGAAGGCAATCCCAACACCTTTTTATAGAAAATCAGACCTGTAATTCCAATCAAGTGTTTATCTTGCTAAATTGAGTGCATATATTATCCATATTACAGTAGGATTGAACAATACCCATGAATAAATGAATTTGGCTTTAAATTGGAAAATTAATTTATCATCTTGGGTAGGAATTGCATATAGATTGAATTCTTATGTGAATAGAAAAAAATCAAATCATATGTGTTCATAATAACAGAGAAATCTGGGTTTTGTTGATGTTCTTGAATAAAAAGAATAACCAAGGGTTTTGGAGTTAAATTAAAGGATTAATATGATTTAAATGACCCTCTTTGATGTTTTGATGTTTTGATTACGTTAGAAATACTTTATACATATTATTATAGGGATTAGTTTGCTTGGTTGGGAGTTTAGGAGTGTATTATGAAGGTATAGAGAGTTAATAATGGTGGAAAACCGTAATACTGAAGAAGATGAGTTGTTAGGTACCTAGAACCGATTCAGCCTACCCTTCAAATCAGTTCGGTTGTACACACGAACCGGTTCGCCTGTACACCAGAACCGATTCGGGAGACCTGTTAGCCCGACTTTGGTTTGCTTAAATTTTTAAGAGGTTAGGGTCAGAATTTTCCCCAATTGAAGAGAACTAAGGCTAGAAATTATTGGGCATATTTTGACATTAAATGATCTCACGAGAATTAGAATGGGTCACGAAGAGTACGAGTGATCCTAAAATCGAACCAGTAGTAGAGGGACATTATAACTACTGAGATAATCTAACGGGTATTTAGGACCCTTCAAGTAGTGGGGAAACACCCAAGAATATATGATGAGAAGTATGATGGTAAATTGATAACACGTAGGATATTAAAGACTTATATATACTACGTACGGGATATATATTATAGGTTGCATATATACTGATACTGATGATATATTTAGGTTGTGTGAATACCTATTGTGTAAAATTTTATGTGTGTGAACATACCTAGGCAACTTGCTATCACGGGAGGTCCCGCGTCGTGGACAGTCTTATCCTGATAAGCCCATTGGGGGTATTTTAGACTTGTGCCTCAGAACATAGAACTTAGGGATTGAGCACTAATTGTGTGTATGATAGCATGACCGTCCATTTCGGTGCATTAAGTGTGTGTGTGTGTGTGTAGCCCAAAGGCTTAGAACCATGTTTGCCTCCAAATTGTGTGAATTGTGAATGTATGGTTCAAGAGTGATTTCAAACCTGAAGTCCTTTACTTAGTATGTGATGTACCAGGACACGATAGCAGAGTATGCTCTCATCGCAGGTCTCGACCTAGGTATGTGTATTCATATATATTATAAGAGTGGTGTAAATATATACACGTGTGATTTATTTTACTACGTGTGCATTAGTAGCTAAGATAGATAGTGATATCTAAAGTAATCTAAGCATGTGAGAACTTAATCTTTAATTGTTTATTTTACTGGCTAAAAGGGTTTGGAAAGTTAGTGACGCGTTGTATGGGCAATACGAGTGGGCACAATGAATTATTAGGAAAGTAGATACTTAATTCAAACTAGTTAGGTGTGGTAGCATAACTAGGTTGGTTTGGAAGTAAACGTTAGGTGTGCACACTAGTTAAGAGTTGAAGATCTAAAATGAGGGAATGTAAAGTTAACATGTATAAAATATATGTTCTTTAATGTCTTTTAAATACTTGCACAACATGTTTAACTGTTTTACTTTGGCTATGACCCGTTTCAAATCCATTTTTATAAAAACCTTTTAAGTGCCTAGCCACAAGAACGCCATGCTTAGGAGTTCATTCATATTTGACGTGCTGCAGCTGCTGTGGAAATTATAAGACCTCAATAGTAGACGCATCCACCTTTATCAATTCCCCTCTATCATTCAGTTTTATCAGTCAAGCATGTCGCCCATCTTTAGTTAGAGGTTATTTCAGAAATATTGCATTTTTATTTTATTCCCAAGGTTGGATTTGGCTTTATATTATGGACTATTGTATGTGTATTTTAGGCTGGAGTGTTTTTTCCAGACACATTTAACTATTCAATTGTTTTGTTATTTATCATGTTGTTTACTGGAATGGTGAATGTGGTTTATTAGTTTAAATTTATTACTTGTTAATAAAAAGATTAAAATTTTGACATCGGGCCATTAGGATATTAGTGAAATAATTGGATTTCAACAATGATGTTAAGAATGAAACCATTAATGATTCATGTTTACTTTAATAATGGACTGATCACCAAGGATTAGAATAGGTGGGGTGTCACAGATAACTAGAACTATACTTCTTAAAAATCATACCCTGCAGTGAGAATGCAAAGAAAATGATAATATTAAATAATGCTACACGGAAGACTGGAATGGACAAATGGAACCTACGTTGCCTAGGAGCATGCTTTGATACCAATTGTGACACCTCATAATTTTTAATAATTAGGTTGATTAAGTATATTTAGTAAATCTTACAGTTTGTCAATTCAATTTAAATATCATCATTCGCATGAGTGAAAACAAATTATAGAATTAACGCAACTTGAATATGATAAGAAAAATCACAAAAGAAATAATATAATAGGAATAACATCACCACTAACTAATAATAAAATAAAATTAATAATTCAAGTATACAATTAAATTACAAATAAACCTCCATAAATACATGCCACCATAATTTAATCTGAATATCAAACTAGAACGGAGTACATGTTAAAACTGTAAAAACAATTCTCACATCTTTCAAAAGTAAATTACTAAAAATAACAAAGACTAAAACCTACGTCTTCAATCAGTGGTGAGATTGGGACAAACTTCGGGTTGCAAGAACAAGGAATGCTAAACTTAATGGTCACAAGCACCTGAAGGGGGGGTTAACAACAATGGTCAAGCCACCTCATGCTAACATAGCTACGTTGGTCATTGACAATTATGCATGTAAATACTAATTCTACAGTTTATATATTACATCTCCCAAGCGTACAACGTGCCTAAAGAAATTCAGATAAGTTTCCATATTTAAGTAAAGCATTAATAACGATAGTGAACGTACCTAGTAGTACCTCCATGATTTTTAGAGGTAACTAGAATCCCTTCACGCATATGCAATTACAGTAAATAGGAATAAAAGTAACTCCCCATCATAAAATATGTCCAACCTCCGCCAAATATACCCCCAAACATCTCCATATAACAATAATCCAACATTCACCATATACAGCCCAAAACATCTCCATAACTCATCATAATCATGTCTGGCCCCCAATACCCTTTCGGGTCACCAAGTCCCATGATACGAAAACCAACCTCCCCCAAAATACACCCCAAACATATCCATTATAAATACGCTAAAAAAATAATATCCCAATGCACAGGGTCATGCATAAAAGAGTAATACATCACCACTTCGATATCGATCCACAATTTATATTCACGTGTCACTAATTTATTTCAACGTCCTGTGTACTTTACCTTTCAATTATGTAATTATCTTAAATCCCTTCTTAATGTATTACTAATTAAAAAGAGAATGGGGTGAGGCATAGAATTCATACACTAAAGTCTCTGTGTGTGTGTGGGGGGGGGGGGGGGGGGGGGGGTCCTTATTTAGATTTTACAATATTTCTTTGCATGTCATAATTTACTATGTATATCATGTAATCATATTATGGACATCGTGAATTTTAATCTCAAAGTTCACTTTGCACTAGAAAAGTCAAAATTCTAAATTATAAGGGCATAATATCAATTTCAACATAATACAGTATTTAATTAAATCATTGCCATCAACATACTTGTGGGAGAGAATTATTGCTACATGGACAACATGTAAAGAAATCATATAATTGACAACAATCATACAAATAGCTACTAATCATGTGTTCTCATGTCTCCATGATCATATGAGTCTCAATTCACAATTTATCTACAATAATACTAACTTACTCAAGTTTTATAATTCAATAATACATTTATTTTGAAAAATTACATAATTAGAGTGGGTGAGGGAAATTTAAAATTAAAATTTACATGTGAATTTATCCAAGTCCTAATTGTCACACTTTAACAATATTATATTATTTAATTATAAAATTTCATGAGACAAATTATCAACCTAATTATCTCTAAGGTAGAATTTGGTATTCAAATGCATAAAAGTGGAGGAGTGGAATGTTAACTTCCCTCTTGAAGAAATTTGGAAGTATAATATAATTGTAAAAGAAATCCTCCTTGAATAATTATTAAAAAGACTCTCCAATTGCTCCTAAAACTAGTATAAACGTTGGTCTAAAAAATAACCTAGAATATTAAAACTATTTTTGAGAATAATATGGTGTGTTTTTAGGATTGAAATGGTGTAATTTTTATACAATATAAATTAGGTCTTTTGGGTTGAGTTGTTTATTGAAATGGGAATGCAGTAGGGTTTTGCTTATACTGGCGTTGTAGAGAATGAAATGAGTTTTTCTTAAGAATGAAGAAGCCTCGCCTTTTTAACATGCTCATTAAATTATTATTTTTCATATCTTTATTTTTATCATTTTTTTATTTTTTTAAAGAACATTTTCTTTATTTCTTTAATTCTCTTTCTTAATTAAACCTTACCCTAAACCTTTCTTCCACTAATCTCTTAATTACCTATCCTAATCTTAAATAAAATATTACCCTTATTCCTAACTTTACATTTACTTTTTATAATTATAAATTAACCCTTATTTTAAGGTAATTACAACTAAACACACATATATAATTAATTTACTAAATAAACTCTAAAATTTACCAAAACTATTTAATCTCGATAATTTAAAAAAATTACATTTCCATTTCCCATAATTATATCAAACTTAATTTTTGTCAATTAAATCATATAAAATTCAATTTTCACTTAAATAATCAATTAAAATTTTCCCAAATTAGCATTTAATTATTTATTAAATTAGACCAAAATTATGGGGCATTACACAAGGAATATCAAGAATGGAGGCTATATCCAGAGCAAAAGGAGAGTAATCACATTGAAATGAGGAAAAGAATGGTAGCAAAGAAATAAGAAAATGGAAAGGAGAAAGAAAGGGGAAAGGAAGTGCAGAGGGGACATCACAAATAATGACACTACAGGTAAAGATATGGGGGTGCAAAGTGAAGAGAGAGAGAAAAGAAGACTAAAAGGGAAAGGAAGGAGTAGAGGAAGTGGAGAGCTAAGACACTCCGTAAAATTCATAAATAGAAGTCTAATATAAATATCACTGGAATAAAAAATATTTGGTAACATTTTTAGCATAACAATATAACTAAAACCGAACAAGTAATAACAAGATAATAAAATACTGAATAACATAAATCCAACTCTAATACCAATCACTGCCAATACAAGTAAACTAACATTGGTATATAACAAAAGTCTAACATTGAATGTAAGCACCATATATACAAGCTGACTGAAACTAAAACGTACAAGAAGAGGATGAGCTACACTTACTTGACTCATATGACCTAGGAGTAATGAATGGAACGTCGATAAAGATTTCCCTCCAACTAACACAGTTTACACGAACTACCGCAACCTAAGACATGTGAAAAAAGATTTAATAACAGCTTAAACAACATGTCTATGCAGAATAAGATTATAACTGAATTCAGACTACATTATGGAAACACACCTTCCTCTTGTCTTTTAATTAATTTCAAGTTATAAGTTATCTAACCCAACAACCTAAAATAACAAGCAATTCTAAATTTTGAACCCATTTGTAGCCCATGTGATTAAATTTGTATCCCTTCATTCTTTAATTTTTACCATTAAAATATTAAGTTGATCTCTTTCATTATAAATCACATGATGTACAAAGGTTTTAAATAAAAGATACGTCTTACTAAATAACCACGATACCAATAACGAGCTTATATATCAAGTCTACTCACATTTGACTATACCATGCCAATAATACAATATATACATCTGTAGTATATGTAATACAAAAATCCGAGTCATAAATATGTAGGTAGGCTTCCCTACTATGAGTCATATACATCACTAGTATAGCATATGAACTAGTACAACTATCTCTAGTACCAGAATGCATTATCACATAAGGTAGGATAAGAATATCTATATGTCGAACATCCATACATAAATACAGTCCCTGATAAATAAATGGGCTTCTCGCATGCCCCCGTATAGTAAAGACCTATCTTTATCACCTTCGGGGATCACTCATGTATACTAAGTATAGCCTTAGGTCGTTCCAAACCTAATGCATCATCATGATTAAGAGATAAATTGATGTGCCTCCACGTTATACATATAACCAACCATACCAAGACCATACGATAAACTCTCTTCATGAAACCATCTCGGCACACAGATATCTAAGCGTAGGACCCGGGGGTAAAATGACCGTGGAATCTCATTTACTCATTGAGGCACCATCGCGATCAACGTCGCATGCTCCCCTTAATGGAATCCCTCCTAGTACAATCACCACGAGCAATCACACATGGTATGCATTGCATATAAAGCATCCAATCAAATATAACCCCCACTAACAAATTGAATCAAATAAACATATATACAAACTGAACCAATGTTAACGGGTCACAATTAACATCAGTATCATAAAAATTTAAAGCACATCGTTAACCCTAGATTTATCTCATACTAATTCCCATGGCGAGATATTATATTAGTGGTAGAGCATGCCCTTGATGATTGCATCGTTGTGCCTGGGATGTGACGGTTCTCAGCCATATAGATAGTTCAATGTGCTCATCGATACCTAACCCTGAGATATGGATCATCCAAGGCACATTAACATGTCATGATCCTATACGAACTGGTAGAACCAATAAAGATTTCTTTTTTGATTCATCTCCAGAGTTGAATACCTCATTCAAGAATTAGTTTTGATCCAATCTATAGGAATCAATAGAAAACGAACCCAACATCCCGAATTCCTGATATTAGGCATGGTCTCACACTACCATACACTAAAATTCACACATCAACTATATTCAATCTCAATTATCCCTAATCCAATCTCCCAAGGCATCGCGTCTGGATCTCAATTCACAATTAATTTATAAAAGGGGATTTTACTATCAAGTCCTTGGACTAATAATTTTGGACTCTAAACCCAGCCCCAATTAGTTTTAAACAATTAGGTCCAACATATAAATACTCCCAAATTGGAAAACAACACACTTCACAGATATTTAAGCGCCAAAACGATCGTATTATCTCTCGATCAAAACCCTAATTTTATTCTCTCTCTATCAAAACTCCAAAATGATTCTCATTCTCAATCAAATTTTGGTCTAAAAACAACGTCTAAATACCATTAAATTCCCAAATAAATACACTTCATAGAAATTCAAGCGATCAAAACTCTAATCTTGGAAGTTCTAACAAACGATTCATATTCTCAGTCAAATTCTTCCAAACAACACTAACAGGTATGAATACATGGTCGTATATATGTATTTGATGTAATTTATTATGAATTAAATGTAATATTGTGTTCTTAAGTTTTGTCCCTAAGATTATACTAAACACTCTGTATATGTTGTATTCTTAGCATTACATTTCTAATATCACTTGTTAATAATTGTATTATGAGTATTACGTCGTGTGTTTCATGTACTATTTTTTTCCTTGGGTTTTGTATAACTTTTTCATTATTTTATTATGTATTTTATGTTCTAATATGTAAATTTTAGACATTATACATGGACTGATGAAATCACATTATGTTTGTTCTTGATATGAATAAATATAATAAGAATCTAGCTTGTACATTTATTGCCTTGATTTTAAATGCAAAACACACCTTTTGCATGTTAAGGACTGCACATTTATGTTTCTAATCAATGTATATTTCCTCTTGTATACATCATTTATTGAGGACTGGGAATATATACATTGTAATATGTACATATTCATTGAATTTGTATAGGTCCTATATTATTTGTGGTATGCGCTAGTGGCATTTTTTTAGGAATGCGAATATATACATGTTCTGTGTATTATCATACCTCCTATATTAATTGTGGTCTGCACCAGTGGAATTTATTAAGGATTGGGAAATCTATACAAGCTTTATGTATTTTCATACGTCATATTAATTATGGTCTGAGCTAGAGGCATATAATAGTGTGTATATAATTGTGATAACACTGGATTGGACCATATCAATTATAATATGCGTGTGCTTTATGAATTTGCGCGTACATTCAAATAATACATGCAAATTCGTAAAGCACGCGCACATTGAAATTGATTTGATTCAATTCAATGTGCGTGTACTTTATCTATTATGTGTGGTGTCATAAATAACATGCATAATACATAAAGTACACGAACATTGAAATTGATTTGGTTCAATCCAATGTGCGTGTATTTTATGTATTATGCGTCTACTTTCATAAAATACACCCAATTACATAAGGTACATACACATTTAGATTGATTTGGTTCAATTCAATGTTCATGTATTTGATGTATTATGCTTGTACTTTATGGAATATATACGTCCTCTCCATATTTAATAGATCCTATGTTATTGTGGTCCGCGCCAAAGGCATTTGAATGATATTCCACCATTTGTTAGAAGTATTTTGGTTGTGTATGGTTTAGGAATCATACAATCGAGCATGTTCAATTATAAAACTACTGGGTGCACCGTTGGAGATCTTAACAATACAAAACCTTTCACATTGACAGTCAATACTATTTATAATGACAAAATTCATTTTCTGTCTCGCATCAATGATAGAGCAAAAAAGTTACTTGGTTTTAACTACTACTTTGAAGACATTAAGTGCACTTTTGATGTACAAAAGCTTTAAGTAACTAAATCGAAAGCGAAGGATTATTGCTTAAGAGGTTTTGAAAAGGCTGACGCGTTTAGCCGGGATATATTGTATCACTTCTTTTGTGAAGATGTTACGAACAGAAAATGTTGGTTTATAACTTGTTAAACAACAAGTCTTAGGTATTAACCTGTAATGGACGATAGGGAATTTGTTTATTGAAATTTTATATTACATATTTCTTGTATTTTGTTGAGATTTGTATGAAGTGTTAAGAGAATATTGTAATTTGTATGTACTTTTGTTAAACATCCACTTACTCTATTGAAATATATTTATTCTTCAACACAAATCCATGTACTTTATGTTTTATGTGTGCACTTTATTTCTTTTTGCATGTAATTTATTCTATATGCGTTTACTTCAAATGGTATGCATTTACTTTATAGAAATGACTTTGAAGACAAGAGCACAGAAGGGAAAGAATCCCGAAAAGGACATTGTTGATAAGAGTGGTTCGAATAGGCCAATAAAATCATATTTAAAGAGTACAATGAAATCAATTAGGGAAGTTCATAAATACGACTAATATATGTCGAATGTCCTGAGCTTCAAACATGATTTGGCTGATATTCGCAGCAAAATTAGCGAGAAACATTCTGAGCTTCTATAGAAGACACTTTTCTTGAAGTAATTCCATGCCTACTACAGCAGGGAGTTATTGGAGGGAGACCATCAAAAGAGTGATAAAAATATTCTCACCATTGTTGAGCTCTACAAAAAAACATAAAGTGTTGTAAAATGATTAACTATGCACCCCAATGATATAAGTCAAATTTTTGGGATCCCAATAACGAAGGAGAAAAAGAAAATTAAACTGAATAAGAGAATTGATCAAACTTTTGCCAAACCTGAATTTATCAGCCGCTACTTCAAGGCCGACAAAAAGATTAGAAAATTAGATATTACAAAGGAATTGAAGACTTCAGTTGTGCTTGACGCTGATGAGGGCAGGAATGATTTTTTTAATATTTTTACCCTCCACTTCATAACAATGCTCCTGTTCTCCAACTCTAATTTTACAATAGGAGAATTTTTCAATCAATACATCCGTGACATTAATGATATAATTAACTATGACTGGACTTCTGCCATCCATGAATTTCTTATCCATTCTCTCGCTAAAAGGGTTGTTTCTAAGCCCATCACAACCGGTTGATGTGTCATATCATTATTGGTGAGAAAACATGATTCTACACATTTCAATATTAAACTACACTCATATTTCATAAAGTACACGCACATTGCTTTTAACCGAATCATTTTGAATGTCTGTGTACTTTATAAAACATATATGTATTTTGTTAAAGTACACTCATATTTCATAAAGTACATACACACATTACATTGAAAAAATTCATTTTAAATGAGCACGTACTTTATTAAACATGCATATACTTTATAAAAAGTACGCGTAGAAGACATAAAGTACAAGTAAATTGAAAATGAAATTTCAGTGCAACTTACATGTACTCTATATCTTATGCCAGTAATTTAACAATACTAACATTTTTACTCATATTAATTGGTTTAAATGGTATAACTTATAATCTTTATTTCAATTTTCACGGTATTGGATACGGAAGAAGTTTAATGTTATCAATCCTATCTAGGAAAAGGAGGACAAAGAACTAAGATTTCTTCACTAGAGCTTCGAAACATTAAAATAATAAATGAATGATAATAAGATCAGTAAAGATTCTTTCAAGAAGGAACTATCAAAGTATAAGAAAAAAAATATTAAAGATAATGATATGACCAATTTTGATTTGGGGATATCATAACCAAAACCAAAAGCAGAACCAGAACGAGCTACAAGTTCTTCATAGGAAACCAATTTTGTTGCCGTAAAAAAAGATTTTGATGATTGGAATCTTCCTATATATGAATAAATGGAGAAGTCCTATAAGAAGTAAGTTTATTCAGTTAAATTGGCTCAACAAGTAAGAAAATTGACTGAAGAGAATGCTGGGACTAAATTGATGTTGAAGGAGAAATATACACTCAACTCAAAGAAAGAAGCAAGGTGTCAAGCTGAACGAAATCGTAAGATATTGGAGTAGGTAATGGCCCAACATATTCTTTTCAATACACTCTTGAAACTTTAGGTTCAAGAGTTGAAAAATAACGTCACCAAACAAATAAAAAATTTGGAGGAGGATAAGTCCCATCAAATTTATTTGAATAATGAGTTGAAAATTCAACTTAGGGTCAAAGAAGAACGACTGTGACCGAATAAAAAGGTTGGAAGAAGATAATGCCCAACTCAAAATTGTAAATTCAAATTTAAATAATTAGTTCAATGCTGCTAGAAATTCATCTGAATGTCAGAGGATCACAGCACAACAACTTCATCAAACCATTAACTACTTGTCTGAAGACAACGAAAGGCTCTTAAAAGATAAAGATACAAATTTTACGAAACTCAATGAGGAGGTAATTTGGTGATGTTTGTAATCATTTATCCATATTTATATTAAATTACATGCAATGTCAATAATGTACATGCACTGGTTATTTAAGTACACACATAATACTAAAAAGTATTATGTAATTTTACATGTACTTTGTAATGTTATGTGTGTACTTTGGGATTTTTGGTTTGTTCTTTGGACAAAATATAAAGTACACGCATATCACTAAAAAGCACACGTCAACTTATTTTTACTTTTACGTGTACTTTGTAATGTTTTGCTTGTACTTAGGTACTTTTTTGTTTATTGGAAAATAATGTAGAGTCACACATATATTCATAAATTATACGCATTTTATAATGATGATCATTCATAGTTTTATAAAGTACCCGCATAGTTTAATAAATTGTACGCATTATCAATTTAGTAAATCCAAAGATTCTCTTGTTGTTTGACATTTGTTTCATTTTTATTGAGGTTTATGGCATGTTTATAGAATAATATATAAGCTAAACATGATGTTTTGTTTTCTCCAAGAAACAACAAATAAAATCCTCAATCAACGTATAGAAGATTTGAGGTCCTCCCCTGCTAAAAAGGATGAATAAATAAAGCTACATAACTCAATGTATGCAAGAATCTAAGAAAGGGATGGACAGAAACAAAAGATTGATGATGGTTTTGTATATTCACATCCTATTAATGATTTGTCAAAAGATAAAAATAATAAAAATCCTTCGAATGAAGCTCCTTCTGAATTACAGCTGAAAGGAAAAAGGATCAATCAATAAATCTACTATTGTGACATAAAAAAAGGGCAAAACAATAAAGGCAAGTCTTCTTCAAAAGAAACAGATGAAATAGACCTGCAAAGCTACTAGTGTAAAAAATACCTTACAAAAGAAGCACAAAATAAATTGCAAGATATTTCACACTGGAGAAGGAAACAGGGTAAACTCTACTCTTTATTTATGTTGAAACCAATTTATTTTTATTTTGAAATGCACTAATTTTATTGTGTAATTCACTTATGTACATATACAAATATTATGATGCTTGTTAATTTTCTAAATTATATCTCCATATTATATAATCTAATATTTTTATAATGTACATGCATTTTGAAATGAAGAGCATTCATAGTTTAATAAAGTACACATGAAATACACACATTTGTTACTCAAGTAAATGACTAGTTTCTAAAGTACACGTATTTTTGTACTAAACTACACGTGTGTACTTTATAAAGTACACGCATAAATTTAGAAAGTACACACATAATTTTAATGATGATAGATTACATACCAGTTTTAATTATTATTCTAACATTATTTCATGTTTTGAAATTCACCGATTGTCTTTAAAGAATAGAAGACTTATCATTCGTTTGTGCCGGCGATATTAAAGAATTGCTGAAAGGTGAAAAAATATCAAACCAAGTATATAATCGAAACATAAGACTTTCATTAAATTTATATTTTTATATCCATACCTTTTTAAATGTATGAAATAAATAATTCAATCCTTCTCCCGTTTAATAGAGAAGAAAATGAAGAATATTGGGATCCGAGCTATAAAAGCTTTTAACTTATATGCTTGGGTATGGAAAATAAAACCTGAAGCTTTGTCCATCACCATTAGATAAATACTATCATTTTGTTTCTTACTACAAAATTTAGTACTTTTAATAGGAAGCTGTCCGAAATAATAATTACAACATACAGAAGGAACAAATATAAAAATACATTTTAGAATTTTTTAAAATTTGTGATATTCAATTAATTTCCATTAGCAATACAGTAGGAGATAATGGATGACACTTACCACTGTTAGTTATATACAAATAAGAAAATAAAGTTGTCCATATGGACTCTCTCCGCCCGTTGGACAACAATCAATTCATATCATACTATAAAGACATCAATAGGATGGTTAAGCCAAAACTTATTTTTCTATTTCATGCACACTCATGGTTTTTCTCTTAACAGTTTTCTGCTTTCAAAGAAATATTGTACAAATTGAAGGAGAGATCTCCACAAATAAGTGAAAGAGGTAGAATACAAGTGAAAAAGCATTACTAAAGCCGTTTATTAAAAATAAACTATTTAAGTAACTCCGAGTTGTTTTTTGAAGAAACTCTTTTCTTAAATCAAAAAGAATTAATCACAAGAAGTGTTTAATAAAAATATGTACGAGATCTATTCAAGATTTGAGCAACAAGTTTAAAAGATAGTTTAAACAAGTTTTAAACACAGCACAACCAAGAATGAGGTGAGAAGATGTAGAAAGATTCTGTTCACGATTTATTACGTGGTAAAACCTCACCAATTGAGGAAACATCCACGACTCCCTCTACGGGGTAAAATGAAAAATCCACTAAAACAAATTTATGAGTTACAAACTATATAACTAACATGCATACAACTCAGACCTATATAAGTTTAGGAATGTGCCCTCTGGTGTCCTTATAACTTCTCTGCAGTTTTGATTGTAGATGTAGTTCTCTCAGTTTGTCAACTTCTGATTTGTTCCATCACTTTATGTCGACTTATGTTCACAAGATCTTATTACCAACACTTTTCGTGTTGTGGGGTGAAAGTGTTTGTGGAGGTGCTTTCTAACACATGCATGCACACACACACACTTATTAAGTACAAACAGTCCTAACAAATTACAGTAAGACTATATGCTGTGATCTTTTCTTTTCTTTTCTTTCTTCTTACAAAACTTTAAACCTTATTTGACCTTTCAATAAATCCCAGAATCCACGGATATCTTGCTTAGAAATTGGTCAAGATCTTAATCAATCTCAGTTTAGAAAAGATTTTCGAGATTGAAAACCTCCAAGTGAGATTCCAAACTAGATCAAAGGTTTAGTTTTACAAGAACAAGAAACAGAAAGCATTTATTGTTGATTTCAAAGTAAGAAAACGTTTTAGAGAAAATAATCAACAATATATTTCTCAAGATGAGAAATAAAGAATGAAACTAAGGGTAATGTAACATGAATAACTCAGATCTGAAATTTCTATGGAATCAAAAACTAGATTTAAGTAAAAGTTTAAGTTGGAAAAAAGATCTAATGAACACAAGGTTACAACAACAAAAATAACTCAACTCAAACACTCAAGAACACTCAGGGTAGTGTTTTTGGATATGGTGTTTTGAATAAGTGTTTGGGTTAGGTTTGAAGAGGATTTGGACGAACGAAGTTAGGGTTTCTCTCTCTGGTTTCTCTCTTCTCTCCTCTCTCTCTATTTCTCTCAGAAAAATGAAATGGCAAAAGTCTTCGAAGTCTGAGAGTAGGGCTCTTTTTATTGTGTGAAGAGAAGGTTCGAGAGATCTGATCAAAACCAAGGGCTAGGATCGAGTCAATATATTTTGACTTGAATCCAAGGGCTCACACAAGGCGGTGGTTAAATGAAATGTGATTGGCTTAAAGAGTTACACTGGGATTCATCAAGATAACATGCAGACCGTTGATAAGCAATGATCCAAGGGTTCAAAGCATACGCGTTTTTAACTCAGTAAAGAAACACACTTATAACCAATCAGAGGGCAACAGGTGTTGGACAATAAAACGGGATAAAATGCGCATCCAAACTAGTTACAATGTACACCCTGAAGTCTCTGCCGCTTTTGGATTCTACCCAAGGTAACATTAGGCCAATATTCCCAACAAATAATATTTAGAGAATGACCCCAAAAACTTATAAATCAAGTTTTAATTAATAAACCCTTGTTTAAAAAGTGTTTAAAAAATCCCAAAAAATTGTTAAAAAACAAACTTAGGGATTTAAACACACTCAACATATGTACACACATTATTATGCAGTATGACATGCATGAATTGAATTCTACTGTGTGTGAGTGTTGGCAATAATTTCTTGATCAATACAAGATAGAGAGATGAAGAAGCAAACCAATTTCTGAGGTTCTTTGGTTTCTAGGATGGACATAATTTTGTCACAATTTCCAAACTAGATGAGCACTTATACAATATAAACTCAAGTGAGTCAAAGGGATAAGGGCTTCAACAAGGATACATGGAAGGTAGAATTTTGATGAAGCACTATCCAAAGAGGAAAAAATAATAATAAATTGGCTATTGAGTCATGATCTCAATTTTGAACTAATCAGAGATTATGAATGCCCGAGACAACATAATGAGTAAGGTCAAACACTCTTGAATAAATACACACATAATTCATCACAACACATTTAAACAAATTTCATTCACATTATGCTAGCCGAAATATTTACTTTATCTTAATTTAGTGTTGACTGTGGCATTTTCTGTATGTACTACATGGAACAAATTGCCAAAGGACTACGCTTTGAATATCATTTCAAGACGCTGAAATGCTCCAACAAAGAGCATATATAGCTAATGAATTTTTATTCGCTGATTTTTAATAGGATGAAAAATAATTGTAAAGTTTTTCTGAAAATTTTTATTAATAGGAGGACAAATAATTGAATTCTTTTTTTTTTTGTTTTTATATTTAACGTAGTTCCATATAATTTGTACTAAAAAATGGTGTCGCTGGCGCGGACCATTCAACACCTAGGCTATACAAAGGATTAAATATAAACTTGCATTAACGCATACATATTGTTTGAATGTTGATGGATTAAACTATGTAAAGTAAAAGCATATAATGTGTGTACTTTGTAGTATTATGCTTGTACTTTACTTTGTTTTCCCATAACAAACAAAAAATCTCAAAGTACACGTATAACATTACAAGGTACACGTAAAATGTAAAAAAAAAGTTCATATGTACTTTGTAGCGATATGCATGTACTTTTTAATATTTGTCAAGAACAAATAAGGAATCACAAAGCACGTGCAAACACTACAAAGTACACGTACAACATTACAGAAGTTCACGTGTACTTTGTAAATCTATGCGTGTACTTGGCTTTATTTACCTAAACCAATATTCTTAAAGTATACGCATAACATTACAAAGTACACATAACAATTAAAATAATTACACGTGCATAACATTATGTCCAAAGAACTACACATGTACACCCATATACTACACTATTTATTAAGTCAACATCGACCAAATACATTCAAAACTTGGAAGTTTACACGTTATTAGTTCATTTATCAATACAACCACCATTTACCATAATTATTAGGCTCAAAATCCTAAACCTTACTTGGCCTATAATATACATAACATTAATGTAATCTTTACCATTCTAAATTAAAATACAAAAACATCAAAATGGTTGTACCAGTAGGGTCTTTGAGAGAATCTCATGAAGATGCAAACAAATATAGGGAAAAATCAGGAATGATTGAGGAAGAAATTTCCTATATCATTCGAGTAATTGACACCGTTATCAAATATGTTAAAGAATGCTTCCCCGAACTCTCACCCATCCCCTACGACTTATTTCAAGAGGATGTTCCGCCACCGTAAACCTACTAAGCCCTCATCAATTTTTATACCTATAAGGGCAAAATACTTATGGAAAATTGTATGAAGTACAAGGATTATACGAATTACGTCCTTTCATCGCTGGAGGATAGAATTTGGGTCATCTCGAATTTTATCAACGCTCTTCTGGACCTTATCGATAGTTTCCTTCAATTTTTAGATAATATTTTTTATATTTGATGGGTCTTTTTTCATACCGGTTGTAATTTTTTGCCTTCGTTCAAATCACTTGTAATTTTTTTTTATTAATGAATAAAATTATATTTTCTTTTAATGCATGTCTTTTTATTTTCATAATAATAGTCTATAGTCTTATAATATAAAGTTTAAAATACCGCTTGCACTCATCATAATTAATATAGGTTCTATAAAAATATATAGAGCATGTATATACTGACAATTATATAAAAATGAAAACAACACAACTAATGTAAGATGTGGGTTCTTGGAAAACGAATAGTATCAAGCAAGGTGTAACCCCATATCAAGATAGTGATTAATGATCAAGACTATGTTTAATGATGACCATAAATGAGAGAAAGAGAAAATAATACTAAAAAATAAAGCTGGTATTAAATGAGATCTTTTACACCATAAATGCATTGTGAACACAATAAATAAGTGGAACCAGCAGGTAACTTGGTCAGAGGGAGAAAGAGCAAACACTCTTGTCACAATAAATGCAAGGCAGGAACTTCGGGATTAGTTGATACCCATTAATGGTGTATTGATGGAAGAAAATGGAATATTCAAACAATAAATGTTTTCACAAAAGCTCTCGTGTATGGGAAAAATCCAGTGACAATTCTTGGTTTGAATTGTTGTGCTTGTAAACTATTTGACTGATCTATTTATATGAAGGCAAGGTCACTTGAGTGACCTTGATGGCATTAAATATGATTGACTAGCATTAAATGCTTAAGTACTGTGGCATTAATGTCAAAGATATTGCATTAAATGCAAGAGATGTTGTGTTTTAGCGAGAAATTGCTCAACCATTAGACGCGTGGTGGCATTAATGGGGATATGATTGGGAAAATCATAGGTTTACCTTAGAACGATTATGAAATCAAACTTGGTCATCTAGGCCTGCCATCTTAAGGATAAAACTGGCTCGAGTGCTATTATTTTGAGTCCCTAAATGACAGGTATTATGACATCATAAAGTAAGTGAATAGTAACCCCCACCAGATATATGTTAACAATAGTCAAAGGGGATGGTGTATGAAGTTGAAGTTGCTCGGCTGCAAGTAGCTCGAACATGAAGTGTGTTGTTTGTTCACTGGGAATTATCTCCAGGCAATATATCTGAGGTTAGGGTCCCTTGATTATGTGTTGAATGAAGTGGCTCGAGGTGGAAGCGACTCAACCACCCGTTTGTGTTAGATGAAGTTTTGCCCAAGTGTGCCAAAAGGGTTGGCTATTTCTTTCCTAACAATTTCTTACTCTCAATCCTTCAATCCAAATCTCTGTGAGGTTCCCAAGAGGATATCATTTGATAGAGCATGAGAGCTCTCCCATTCCCTTCCAGGCATGGTCCATTGAGGGTACCGAACATCCTCTCCCATATTACAAAGTAAATTTGTTCAAAAAGTAAAATACAAGATCAAATACATTTTATTTCCTATTATAAATATTGTCACTCGAATAAATTTGGTCTTCATACAGAGTCCTTCGAGAAGTCTTTGTGGAGGGTCTTCATGGGAAGTTCTTAGAGAGGTCTTTGGCTTCATTCTTTTATTAGTCTTTCACTAAGTATGGAATCATCTCAGCTAATCAACCTTTGGTGAGGACTCCCCCTACATTTTTCCCTCCATAGAGATATTTGTTTCTTGCATGAAGAAATATCTATATGAAATATTTGCAAAGAAAACTAATTTCCACAGACAAATAACTCATCATAATATCTATTAAATCATTACATGTAAAGAAGCGTGGTCAAGGGACTTGTTTAGTTCTCCGTCCGAGTCTCTTCATTTTTTTACTGCATTGTGGCTTCATCTGATGGCCATGTTCCTCGAAGGTCCCTTATAATTGTGTATGATATCTTTCTTTATGAGTGAAGAGAATTTTTCAAATTTCCCCCCAAACGCTTCATTTCCCAAAGTTGATAACTCTTGGCATGCGTCATTATTACTTTGGCCATATCGCATTTAATGCGATGCGACTGATGCTTACTTATCCCTTTTACACATGGGGGTCAAGGGGTTGTGCGTGTTTTTCAATCGAGGCATTCCATGTATCACCTAGGTTTTTTCATTATTACAGTTTATGGTTTTGTACCCATACGCACGCGTGCAAACCACGTAGGGTACTTCAAATATTTCCATTTATTTCCAAACCGTCACTGTTGATTCGTCCTCTATACTGTTCTTGCCCTAATAAAATGGCACACTCAGCCACTCCAACTCTTTGCCATTCTATTTCCTTTCCATCTGCGTTTGCCTTGAGAAAGAGATATTATTATCTCTTTTTTTCGTCTTCTCTGTAACTAAGCTCTTCTTTTCTTCTATATTCATGGGCCCCATTGTTAATAGGACTCAATCATCCAAGGGTATGTCCCCTCGTACTCTTGCTCATAAAAAAAATGTGCTCATTATCGTCGTGCGCCCTACTTTAGTAAGCCTGATCATTTTTGGGACGTTGTTGAGAATTTTTGCGGGGCACTTAAACTAGAAAAAAAGGCAAACTTGTTGATAGCGGAAAGAGACGACGTCAACGACTTCACTCATGTCCATATGGCGATGGTGACCCACTTTAGGATTGAGCACGGGGATTTTCCCTACTCTAAAGTGGAGTTTGAATCCACTGAAGGAGCTTACGAGGGTCTAGTGGCTTAGTCTGACTATATTTATAGAAAGTATGCCACGAAGTTAGCTCTAGTGGGTTTATCAATGACCTATTAGCTAGGTGATCTCACCCTTGCCATGAATAACCCCACTCTTCAAGCCCTTGTATCCAGGTGGAGCCATCAAACACACACTTTTGTAGCAACTTAAGGTGAATTTACGGTCACTCTTGAGGATGTTTGCAAACTTCTAGGGTTATAGTCAGCTGGGTTTGAGTCGTTCTATAAGACGGTAATCTTTAGTGTTGAGTTAGCTTCTCGAGCAGAGTTGGAGTATGTAGTGAAAGATTGTATGGTCATTTATAACAAGTGTAACAACTTGGAAGGTATTCATTAATTCTTCTATATTGAGGTTAAAGAGAGCGCCAAGGCTCGTTAAGCTGCGAAGAAGAACCCAAAGGGGAAGTATGTTGTGGAGATTCCCCCCCCTCCCCCCCCCCCCCCAAGGGAGTTGGTTATGGTTCCAACATTGAGCTGGCTGGGTATATATGGGTCATCCTTTCCAAGGTTTTCCTTCCTGGCAAGCCCCATGATTTCCCTAGAAAGGACTTGATATATATGGTTGTTCACATGGCTCATGGTGTCAAACTTCCTTTGGCCTCCATGACTTTGGGGTCTTTGTACACCTAGATTGACCAGGTTCAAGCAAACTCTGCTCGTAATATTAGCTACTTTAATGTCTAGAATTATTCGAACCATGTTCTTTTGACAACCTTTCTTTATGCCCACTTCCTTAAATATGCTCTGGTCAGTAACTATCCCTCAAACCATCATGTCAAGGTACCTCGTGTGTGTTGTTATTAGAATCGCAAGTTTTCTAAAAAGTCTTTTCACCCATTGCTTGATAACTTTATGAAGTTTGTTTGTCGCCCATATGTGTGTGTTGACCAGTTTTTTACCAAAAATTTCTTTGTTGAGGAATATTGACCCATTGTTCCCATCGAGGAAGCATTTGCGAAGAATTTTCCTTCGAGCAACATTCTTCTAGCCCTTGTCCCCTCATACTTCCCATCTTATACGGAGTCGTCTTTTTACTCGACGTATTGTCCCAACCGGGCAGCGATGCAATTCGGATATGACTAGGGTGCCCCATGCTCATCCAATTTACTCATGAGAAGCCAACCAATTTTTCTTTTGCCTGTGAGAATTTTCTGACTTCAATTGTTGTTAAACTTTGTGACAATTACAATGCTAACCCTATTATTCCCAACAAAGCTGCTCGAGGGAGGAGATTGGCTATGTATATGTTCATGTTTTGAATGCATCAACTATGTAGGTTTGAGACCAACATCCTTAAAGAACACAATTACCCTGCTATGGAGATATCCCCCCCCCCCCCCCCCCCAACCGAGCTAGGATTGAGGACTTGTACTAATGCTAGTTTTTAGGTACTCCTTACCACCAAACATGGTTTTGTTCCTTCCGAGCTGCCATCTTTGGCCCCTCTAGATGATGGTGTTGTGAAGAAAAATAAAGGATCTCAATCCTTTATCCTGATCGAAGAGGTAGGTGTTGCCCTTGGTGATTTGAGAGTGGCTAAAGATGGGGATGCTCCTCATGCTACTTATATTGGGGAAGCTGTGAGGGCCACTACAAAAGCCCCAAAAAATAAGCTCAAGGTTACTCACAAAGTTTCTCCAATGTTGTCTCCTAACTCCAAGTTATCTCAATAGGTTAACTAGATGTTCTTCAACAAGCCTGTGAAAATTTTATGTGGAAGATAGGGCCTTTATGTCAGCTCCGATGGCTGCTCGAGGTTTTTCTTATACACCCCCAATTGCTGAAGTCAATAGGAAATGTAGCAGGTTTCGACCGGGTTAACCAGACCTGTTAAGATTATTTTTAAGGCAACTGATGAGGTGAATGGTGAGGAATGATCTGAAGAGGAAGGAGTTAAAGATGAGGAGGAGGAGGAGGAAGGTGATGATGAAGGAGAGGAAGAGGAAAAGGAGGAAAAGGAGGGAGAAGATGAAGAGGAAGAGATGGATGAGCCCCTCTTATGTGAAGGCGTAGACTTCATAAGATGGTTTCTTCCTCAAAGCCCACTTTACCTCCCCGTGACTATGAATTCTTAGAAGATATCCCTGAAGAAGAGGTATAGCCCCATTTCTTTTCCTTTAACTTGTAACTTCCCCCATTTATTCTTTTAATATTGACTCATGTTTTGTATCTTCAGTGGGTGCACGAGGTGATTTCCAGGTGGATTTTGGAGCAGGTGATATGTTTGAAGGCCCTTTGTCGAACTTAGAGATGACTGAAGCTTTGTCTCCTTCTTGGGGTAGTATCCCCAAGGCTGCAACGGCCCTTACTTTTTCAAAGGTAACTATTAATTTCTCTTGAAAGGCAGTTGATAGCCTTGATGTTGTTTAATCTAGTATTAGATATTCGTCTAACTCTGCTCTCTTACATAATCAAACTATACTCCAGGAACACCCTCAAGAGGAGAACCTCCTGGAACCACCAAAGGAAATACGGGACATACCAATGGACATACGTGTTTTTAGATGACCACCAGACAGTTCACCAATGTTCCTCAGCCAAATATATGATATCGTCCCCTTTTGGGAAGTAACTTCTGCATTAAATGTTATTAAAATTACCTAGTAACTAGGACTTTCAATCTCTCATGAGCGAAGGTCAGGCCCGCCAAGTAATATTGGACTTTTAATCTCCCATAAGGGAGGGTCAAACGTTCTAAGTAATATTAAACTTTAATCTCCCTTACTGAAGGTTGGGAGGGACAAGTAATATTGGACTTTAATCTCCCATAATCGAGGGTCAGGCTGGAAGATTAATGTAGGACTTTAATATCCATTAACCGAGTGTGAGGAGGGCCTAGTGATGTAGGACTTTAATCTACCATAACCGAGGGTCAGGCGGGCCTAGTAATGTAGGACTATACAGCCCTACGCTGTGAGATGCAAATTTCTAGATGGTACTTAGACAACAATTGTTGGTGCCATATGACGGGGGATGTTACCTAACTAAAGGATATTATTCATTTTAAAGGTGACCATGTTACCTTTGGTAATGGTAAGACCTCTAAAATCATTGGTAAAGGCATCCTCAATGAATAATTTCAATGACATGTTAGTTCAAGGGATGAGAGCAAATTTGCTTTTGATCAGTCAATTTTGTGATAATGGTTGCCAAGTCAAATTTACCAAAACCTCCTGTGATGTTTTGAATGAAACGGGAGAACATTATATAAACGGTAGTCGTATCGCAGATAACTATTATAAAGCATCTAGTGCTTTGTCTTGTAATGTGACACTTTTGGATTATTCCAACCTATGGCATAATCGATTAGAACACATCAATTTTGATACTTTAAATCGCTTGTCATCACAAGACCTTGTTAGAGGCTTACCTAAAATAAAGAAATGTCCCACTGCTGTTTGTGGTCCATGTCAAGTGGGTAAAATTACCAAATCGCCTCACAAGAAAGTTAAAGACATTAACACCATTCCTATTCTAGAGTTTCTCCACATGGACTTAATGGGTCCAACAAGGACTGTCATTTTAAATTGAAACTCATATATTTTAGTCATTGTGGATGATTTCTCTCATTTTACATGGGTTGCTTTCATGAAAAATAATTCAGAAACTTTTAACCATTTTTTGAAAATTTGAATAAACTAGAAAATGTGAAAGACACCCAAGTAATATGAATTCAAAGTGATAGAGGTGGTAAGCTTAAAGAAACTGGATTCATTGAATATTATAATGCCCAAGGTTACTCTCATCAGTTTAGTGCTCCAAAAACTCCTCAATGAAACGGGGTTGTAGAACTAAAGGTCATATAAGAAATTTCTAGATTCCTTATTCATGCAAAAAATTTACCGTTATATTTTTTGGAAGAAACATGCATAACTGTCGTTCATATTACTAATCGCGTTTACCTGAGAAATAATGCCAAAATGACCCCTTATGAGTTTTGGTTCAACCAAAAGCCCAATGTAAAATATTTTCAAACTTTTGGCTCAACTCATTATTTTTGAAATGATCATGAAAATCTTTCTAAATTTGAGGCCAAATGGGATAAATCAATTTTTCTTGGCCATTCTCGAAATAGTAGGGCGTATAGAGTTTTCAATCTAAGAACTAAATCCATTATTGAGTCCATTATTGTGTAGTAATTGGCAGCACAGTTGAACCTGTTAGTAAAGATCCACCTGTTAAAACTGAAATTGACTTAAATATATTAAATGATCCAAATTCAACCGAAGATGAATCTTTCCCAACACCAACCCCTGTCGTGCCTAACTGGGTTTTAAAATATCATCCATCGACTAAAATTTTTGGAGATATCTCTGAGCCTGTGCGAACTAGGAACCAATTACGTAAAGTCGCTCATATGACTACTTTTGTGTCCCTCATGGAACCAAAAACAGTAAATGAGGCACTTCTCGACTCTTATTGGGTTAATGTGATGCAAGAGGAACTAGCTCAATTCAAGGATCGTGACATATGGTATCTAGTTCTGAGGCCCAAAGATATCAAGGTCATGGGTACAAAATGGATTTTTAAAAATAAGATCGATGAAAAATGGATAGTCATTCAAAACATTTTTAAACTATTTGCACATGGTTACTCTCAAATAGAAGGAACAGACTGTCACAAGACGTCTTCCCCGATAACTTGTCTTGAATCAGTGAGATTACTTCTAGCTGTTACATGTCACTTACAATTTAAGTTGTTTTAAATGGATGTCAAATCTACATTTCTTAATGGTATTCCATCTGAAGAAGTTTACGTTGAGCAGCCTAAAGGATTTTAAGATCCTAAGCACCCTGATCATGTTTACAGACTTAAAAAGGCCTTATATGGTTTAAAACAAGCTCTTCGAGCTTGGTATGAACACCTAACTACTTTTTTATCTTTACATGGCGTTGTTAGAAGAGGTGCTGATCAAACTTTTCTTGTTAAGAAGTCTAATAAAAATGATGTTTTAATTGCTCAAATTTATGTAGATGACATTATTTTTGGGTCAACCTCTCAAAATTATGTTAAACAGTTTTCAAAAGACATGAGTGGTGAATTTAAAATGTCACTTATGAAGGAGTTACAATATTTCTAGGACTCCAAATCAAACAACGTAGTGATGGCTTTTTTATATCGCAGTCTAAATATACTAAGAATTTAGTTGTTAAATTTGTATTTGAGCATGCTAAAATATCACATGCATCAATGACCATAAATACAAAGTTATCAAAATTTGAAAGTGGCCTTGATGTAGATCCTACATTATATCATAATATTATTGGTAGTTTGTTATACTTAACTGCTTCTAGGCCTAATATTCAATATGTTATCGATTTTTGTGTGCAGTTTCAATCCAGTCCAAAGGAGCTTCATCTTACTTGTGGTAAAAATATTTTAAAATACGTTAAAGGAACAATTGAGTTGGACTCTAGTATTCCAATGACTCATCATGTGATATAGTTGAGTACTTGGAAGTGGATTTTGGCGGTAGCACAGATGATTGTCATTCCACTTCGGGTGGTTGTTACTATTTAGGACAAAACCTTGTAGGATGGTCTAGTAAAAAGAAGACTAGTGTTACTTTATTGACTAGAGAATCTAAATATATTGCTTCTAGCCCATGCTATGCTTAGATAATATGGATAAAATAGATGTTATCTGATTATGGTATAATTGAGTCCAAAGTTCACTTATATTGTGATAATGGAAGTGTTATTTTCATAGCAAATAATCTTGTACATGATAATAGCACTAAACACATTAATACAAGACATCACTTTATCAGAGAGTTAATAGAATCGAAATAGCTTATAATAGAACATATTTCAACCGATAAATAACTCCCTGATCTTTTTAAATAATCGTTTGATAAACTTAGATTTGAAAGATTGAGACATATGATAGGAATGACCATACTCGATAACTAGATTTTGTTTATTCTATATCATTATTACTATATCTCTGTGGTTATAACAGTATCTCTTAAACCATGTTTAATGTAGGAGACGGTTATTTTGTATTTTATAAACATTCATTATTTTCTCATACCATTGTCTAATTTAGCCAAAATGGGGGAGAGTTGAGTACATGTTCCTGTCTTGTGTGTTGATATTCTTTCTTACATATTATCTTATTTTTTTCACATTTATTTATGTCATTTAATAATCCGATAGAGCAAATGCTACTAAATTGATTTTTCGGCAGGAAAGGATTTATGTTTTACAGGTTTTCTCAATCGGTCGTCATCATTAGTTGAGTCTTTTCTTTTCTAGAATGGGTGGGTAGTTAGAACTACTTTTGTATAGGACATTTTTAGGAATTATTTTTACCTTAGTATATCATTTGATGTACTCAAGGGTTTTGTCAAAATTTGTCCAATGGGGGAGTTTGAAGGTACATATATAAAGCACTCCTAGGGTTTGTTTTCCGTGTTGTAGCTATATAGACCTTCATCTAGTTGGACTTAAATTTTGATAAGATTTTTCTGTAATTAGGTGAGTTTAGTTACCTACGCCAAGCTCCATACTGAAGTCAACACCAACTCAGCATTATCATTTCGATCTTCGAATTCATCCAATCATGAAAGGTTGTCTCTCACACCCTTTATGGCTCATATGATAACTATTTTGTCACGTAGGGAACCACATGACACTACATTTTATCATGAATATTGATTGTATGTTGAGTTTATTTAAAAATAACTATTTAAAATTTATGCTTAAATGCTTTCATAAAAAATAATTTTAGAATTAATTAGAAAGTTTAAATATTTTTTTAAACTAATAAGTGGTATTGATTATATGTTTGTATGTTTACTTTTTTGTACATATGTTTATTTTTGTCTTTGTATGCATGTCCTATTATTTTTATCAAATGAAAGTCATGTGGTTGTAGTCAATTATATTTCGCCATTCAAAGCCTATGGATATTCTTGTACACCTTAATCAATTTGATTATAGGACATATGCCTTAGTTGTTGCCTTGGTTGTTATCGATTTTACACATTACAAGTCTGATACTGTGCTTACGATTTCCCAAGGCTGACCATATAGTTTCATTATTTTTACACCCATCTCGCCTTTAATCCTTTAAAACGACATCGTGTTAATAAGTTACAACGGTAACTTTTAAAACCACAGTTTTTACCGCCCATGATTTTGTTTGTTGATAATAGCTTTCTGACTTTATTTCAAACAACCGCTCTTGATAAAATGGTATATCACATGTGTAGTTAGTGTGTAACAGATTAATTGCAACCTGTCTAAATTTTATGTTGTATAATGTGTCTTTTTGTGGACCACACGATCAAATTTTATCGAAGGCCAAAATCGTTTTAATTCAATCCATGTGCTGTCATTTTTAACCAATCAGACAACACCTTATACCTCTATAAATTCAGACCTTTGGGTCTCATTTTTTTAATCCGAGAAAATTATTTTGAGCCAAAACTCTTCTGAATTTTTTTTAGAGAGAGAGAGTTTAGACACTTATAGTTTCACAGATTTATTTTCTATGTGTATATTTCGTGAGCCAAGGTTGAACCATTTCAACATTTTGAAATACTCTCGAGGTTCATGTTAATGATGATTTTGTAGTGCCCTCAAAGTGAAAAATTTGTTGTAAGTATTACTTTCTTGACTGTGTTTCGTATGTGTTATTATAGATCTGCATTTGTGTAGTGCGGTGTTGTTGCTGATTATATTCTTTAAATAAAACACTACACACACAAAACCATAAATCTTGAAGTTTTGTTCCTAATTTGCACGATTTTTTTTATCATGCTTGATCTATTTTTTAGATCTAATTTTGGTGCGAATTTGAACACTACACACACAAATTTGTTTTGTGTATTTTGATTATCTTGATTGTTCTATTGTTCTAAATTCCTCACAATTTTAAAACATTTTATTTTAAAAATATTCAAGAAATTTGGTTTGTAACAAAGTATATAAGTCTTAAGGTTTAGATAACTAAGCCTAAAATTTTGCGGACCTATTCGTAACATAAGGTTTATTTGGACTGTCTCGTTGAATTGATATTCAAACTTGGACTTTATTTACAAGACCTTGATTTATTCCATTTGAGAACTCAGAATTGATATTGGATTGAACCTTGGACATTAAGAAACCGGACTCTTTGAACTTGACTTAATAAGATATTAGATTAAAGCTAATATAATCTAAAAATATTCTTGAAAGCAGCTTTGCAATATTTTACTAAGTACTTGAAGTGTTTACATATCTAAATTCATGTATTATTTGTGTATTGTTACACTGTATATGATTACTTGATCTTAAGTGATTTTTCAGGATTTATTGTTACATCATTTGCATCACTTATAGATCATGCACTATTCACTATTCTCACTTAGGCACTGAAATTATTGTGTAAAGATTTTGCCAAATCTTATTGTTCAGAATATTTGAGAAAAATAACTTTGGAAAAGCCTAAGTCAATACGTTTTGACTTAAAAGATCTTGAACATAAGATTTTTTGAGATATTTAGGAAGGAAAACTGTTGCATAAAGCATTCGGGTTATATCATTAAGAGTGTGTGTGTGTTATCTAGGATAGCACACATCACACAACTACTTCATTTAGAACTAGGACATAATAGGCACTGAGCCGAACCTGAGCTAAGGGGAGCAAGGGGGAGAAGATGTGACATGAAGAATACAAAGTCAACGAAAACAGTCTAAAGGGGTATCAGAAGAAGCAACCAAGGAAAGTTTGGTCTAGTTGAGGTAATAGATATATCTATCTACTTTATGTTGTCTTGTTTGATGTTTGTATAATCATTCCTCTTTTCATTTGGGTTTTAGTGGAAGTAGATTAGGTTGACTCTTAGGAGAGTTCATTATTTTTTCAAGCGGAAGGGTTTTTGCAATGCAAAATAAATATTGTGTTGTATTTTCTACAACTCTCACCTGATAAGAAAAATTAAGAGTTAAGTCTAAATTCCAACTTAATAAAACTAAATTCATTATTATTTAGTAAATCACTGATTAGGCACATATTCTTCACATTTATCCCCTTAATTTCGGTATTTTTATGATCCCATGCAGTGTAAATAGCTTGGATTTGGCTCGTATTTATGCTACTAACCTATTTTGGCAAGTATTTCGTGTTTTGTGTATTTCTCATGTGCTTTATAGGTATTTCATGCAAGTTAGTGCGAAGGAGAACTCAAAACAGTGAAAGAAACCAAGAAATGGAGAGTTGAAGGGAATTTTTGTAATTTTTCAGCCTTATTCCGGAGGTGGGGCTAACTAAAAAGTTGAAGATACTCCAATTACAAGAACACTGGAAAAAACGGCACCTCAATCCGAGCTACGGTGAAGAAGTTGCGAGGTTTTGAAGTTGCGAGATAATGAAGAGAAATTGACCAGAAAACATGACCGATCTGGATAGAACCAAACCGATCCGGATGGAACCAAACCGGTTCGGTTAGGAAAAAAATAACCGATCCGGTACCAAACCGATCCGAATCCGGACCGGTCCGGCTGTGCGAATTCCTGACATTAATTATGAAGATTATGGGGTGCATAACTGGTAAAATCTTGTGCAACAAGCGATTCTAGCTGTCAAATTCGTGCTACTTGGTGCTATAAAAGAGCAAGCCCTACCTCATTCCAAAGGGAGTCGAATTCTAGAGAGTAGAATAGAATTTTAGAGAGAGATAGTCGAATTTGAGAGGGTATTTCTAGTTTGTAAGTTTAAAGAAGAAGAATTTTTCTGGATTCAAGTTCATCTCTTTCCCTATTGTTGAATATAAGTATCAATTTTTCATTCTCTTATTTATTCTCTATTTTATTTTCAATGCAATTCTCAATTATCTTGAAATTTGTTACCAATGTTTGCTAGATCCATAATTCCATGTATTGGTATGAATTTGTTTTCTAGAAAAATCATGTCTAGCTAAATTCTCAAGGGATGGGGTACATGAACTCATTCTGAGGTGAATTACCCATTTAGAAAATAGAGGGTAAATTAAATATTGACCTAATCGTGTATGGAAATTATACAAACATAGCCAATCTTTTAATATCTCTTGCCCTAGGTACTTGGGATGTTTAAGAACGCTATGCAAGTGTATTTGCCCATTCACCGCTTTATATTTACCTTTGATTTCATATGATGCGGGAAAGATCCTTCATATATGTAATGCTTAGGATCTATAAAGATTGGATTTATTCAAAACTTTTAATTTACAACTCTAGTATTATATACGGTAATTCGTTAAGGTTTGAAGGATTGTACCCCACCCTATTTTCTCTCATTTTCAAATCTAATTTCTTTACAATTCTTAGTGTTTTTGTGCACATTTTATTTCGTCACCAATTGGAAATTTAAACCCATCAATCATCTTTTTCTTTTCTTTTATTTTAATATCAAATTTAGGATTAAACTACCTTACCTTTGTCGTCACGTTCACACGTCCTAATTCCCTATGGATTCGATACCCAGACTTGCCACTATACTCCTTAAGAAGTGTAGTTACAAGTTTAGTTTTTTTTATTGAGGTTGGAGGCCGATAACAACGACTAGCGTATTACACGGACGCTCGGTTTTTCCACTCGATCAAAATGGCACCGTTGTCGGGGAATTAGGTAGACTTTAGGTTAGGTTGGTTAATCCCTAATTTGATCTTAAAAAAAACTCAAAAAAATAAATAAATAAATAAATTCTCATCTCATCTTTCATAAGATGTTCATGCAAACTCCTCCGTTGTCTCCAACCTAATTTCACGAACAACCTGAGGCAATAGGGGGGTTTCGCGAAAATTATAATGCACAGCAAGGGAATGCATACAATCAATCTTGGAGGAATAATCCTGGTTTCAACTATGGACAACCACAAGGGGGGATGGCTCCTACCCCACAGTGACTTTACCACCACCACCACCCTCAATTTCAGCAAGTGGTTCCTCCTATGCATGTACCACCTCCTGGTCCGCATGTTGCTCCACCGAGGCGATCTCTTGAGGACAACTTAAATCACCTCATCCAATCTCAAAAGGAGAACAATGGTAAGTATGATCGAATGTTCAAGGAAATACATACTAGCATCTCAAGGTTGCAAACTGCATCGAATGTCCAAGAGAAGGGCAAATTTCCTGCTCAAAGCCAACGACCTCCCGAAGGACAAACCAGTGTTGGCACTACATTCACCGACCATCGAGAGCAATGTAGCGCGATTACCACTCTCCGTAGTGGGAGAGTAGTTGATTTGTTACCTCCCCCACGCAATGCATCTAAAGATAAAGAGGTTTCGCCCGGCACAAGAGAGGTCGAAGATGCCCCTTTAATTGAGAGTGAGGAGGAGGAAAACACCAGTGGACCCAAGGCCATCACCCCCACCGCTGCCCCATACCCTCAACGGTTGGTCTCTCACTCCAAAACGACCTCCCGTGATGAAGTTCTGGAAGTCCTTAAGCAAGTAAAAATTAATTTACCTTTTCTTGAGACTATACAGAGAATTCCCGCATATGCTAAGTTTATTAAGGACTTACTCACGGTGAAACACAAGCTAAAGGTAAACCAGAATGTCTCTTTGGCCCAAAATGTCAGCGCGGTCTTGTCAAGTGACTTTCCATTAAAATATAAAGATTCGGGTGCACCCACTATTTCTTGTATCATGGGGAAGAACCGAATCGAGAGAGTTCTAATAGATCTAGGGGCGAGTGTTAACATTATGCCCTATTCCATCTATAGGCAACTAGAACTGGAGGCCCTTAAGCCCCCAAATATGACTCTTCAGCTCGCGGATCGTTCTGTGAAACTTCCTGGGGGAATTGTTGAGGATGTGATTGTCCAAATAGACACTTTCTACTTCCCGGTGGATTTTGTCATTTGGGACGAAGAACCCTCCGTTCTCCTAAGTAATCATGTTCCCGTTATCCTTGGCCGCACATTTTTAGCTACAGCTAATGCTCTTATCAATACCCGAAGTGGGCGTATGCAATTAACTTTTGGTAACATGACCCTCGAAACAAATATCTTTAATAATTCCAAGAGAGAGGTTGATGAAGGGGAACCGCGAGGGTTGGATCTTTTGGGGGAAGCACACGAGCAAGAAAGAACTTACAAGGAAGAGCCATTAGGGGAAGGTTGTGTTGCGCACAGTGAGAGGAGTGGTTGAAACATCGAGAGCAAGGTAGGGGAGGTATGTTTAGTTAATGCATTAGAGAGCATGAGTGAGCCCATGAACAAGAGTGAAAGAGGAGATCTAGAGTATGTCGGGAGAGGCTCGTCGAAATACTTAGAGGAAAACGAATGGCAGGACACTATCGATACATTTCTCCTCGATTACCACCCACCCACACCACCCTATCATTTGGTGAGTGAGCACGAAAGGCAGGTTGAGGACACCAAGAAAGACAGAGAGCTAGAGGAGTTGAGCCTAGCAAAGTTTGAGCACGAGTTCGAACAGGTGGATGCAAGCCTAAATGTTGAAGTCCAATCTTTTTGGGCCTCATTCCGTCATTTAGACGAAAGCGAGTGGGAAAATAGAATTGATGCATTTCTCCTTACCAAACATCCACCCATACCATTTGAGTCTTCGGAGGTAATTGAAGATAAGACTCAAATCTCATTCGACTTAGAGACCAACCCACGTGCTACGCAACATGAGGACCCTTTTTCGGTTTATCATAATGCATCTCACAGTCTTTCCTTTATCTATGGGCACGGGCCTAATTTTTTTCGGCTATTCACTTATGATGGTAAGACGGGAGAGACGAAGAGCGCATCATACCCAGTGAAAGGGGTCGGGTGATTTGTGGAGAGAGATGTGAGGTCGTCACACCCCCGACGCGTATGGGGTGATTTTTGTATTTTTGATTCATGTATAAGTGTTATATAGTGTCTTGTTGCATTTTAATAATTTGCTTGTTTTATTTGCCGGACTTATTCTTTTTCTTCTTTAGATTTTAACCCTTTTGATTGAGGACAATGCAAAAGTCTAAGTTAGGGGGGGTGATAAGTGTGTCTTTCTAAAACTTTGCAAAATTTTAAAATGACAATATATATATATATAGAAAAGTTCAAAAAAAATTGAAATTTTTTTTGAAAAGCCAAAAATATTTTTGTTCAAAATAAATAAAAATTGGAATTTAAATTTTTTTTAAAATATCACCTTTATTCTGTTTGAAGTCTCAAATTGTTAAATCTCAATTGCACTAAGCCAAAATTGACCAAAGATGGAAATTGAAAGAAAATTGATGACTTTACGAATAAGTGTGGAGATTAGTCCAACCCGGTGAGATTTCGAGCCTATCGATCTTTTTGAGTTTTTAAATCAATCTGAGTTTATGATTAACTCAAAGTTCTTTTCAGCGTTTTAATAAGTCGTTGATGATCTCAAACCTTTGTTTTAATCGGTGATGGGAAATGTATGAAATGTTGTCTCTAAATTCGTGCTAAATATATCTCTAAACTTAATTAATCTCGAGATGCATATGGTAATGTGATTAGCAATTTAGACAATGAAGTAGGCCATCGTTTGTTACCCAAAAATATTAGCCATAAAAACGTTGTGAAAAATTATCCCTTTGTAACCCAAATTGAACCAAATAAAATTTCCCCTTCGTTTGATAACCCAAAAAACCGAATTAGCCCGGAATTATGAAAATTGAAAATTCATCAAGTAAGTCCAAAGTGTGCATAAAAGGGGCAAGAAGAAAAAAATAGATATGCTCAACAAAAATAGCAAGAAAAGAAAAAGAAAAGAAAAAATGAAAATTGAAAAAGAAAGAGAAAAATGAGCAAATGCTCGAAAAAGCACTAATGGACATCATAAGGACATTTTCCAATTCCGAACAGCCCATCCATTCCCATTTTTACCCTTTACACCTTTTAACCCAAAAAGTCCTCACCGAGTCTGAATGGTGAAATTAATTACCGCATGGAGAGCTAAGACATGAAAAGATAATAAAAGAGATTAAAAGGGTGTGATTAAGAGATGATGTTTCCCATTTCCAAATAACTGTATTCCGATGATGAGATCTTTTCACCATATATTTCCTTCTTTTCAAATTTGTATGCTTGAATTTGTGTCCATTATATTTACTCTTTATATCATGCATACCGAGAGAAAATAGCCACAATTCGAATGATTCGTTTGTGAGTGCATCCGTAAGAATTGGAATCAAAATGAATTTTCGAAAAGTAACGTAATGCTCGATCGGTGGAAATTTGAGGTTGAATTTCTGGCTTTGCACACACACACTATGGTTTGAGACATTTGAATATGAATTTATGGTGATTATTTTTTGAAAAGTTTAAATTGTACAATTTTTAAGTATTTTGATATTTATTTTAGTCAATAAAGAATTTTGTGGGTGTATTCACTGCAAACCCTCACGAGACAAAACTCGTCCTACTAGGGTAACCTAGGGGTTTAAAGGCTTGTTGCATACGCTAAATGCAATCGCTTGCCTGAGAAAGTGGAATTTTATATTAATAAAAGAATTTTCAAGAGTTGAACTTTAAACTAATTTCTTTTACATTGCTCGGGACGCGTAAAGTTCTAAGTTAGGGGGTGTGATTAGGCACATATTCTTCACATTTATCCCCTTAATTTCGGTATTTTTATGATCCCATGCAGTGTAAATAGCTTGGATTTGTCTCGTATTTATGCTACTAACCTATTTTGGCAAGTATTTCGTGTTTTTTGTATTTCTCATGTGCTTTATAGGTATTTCATGCAAGTTAGTGCGAAGGAGAACTCAAAACAGTGAAAGAAACCAAGAAATGGAGAGTTAAAGGGAATTTTTGTAATTTTGCAGCCTTAGTCCGGAGGTGGTTCCAACTAGAAAGTTGCAGATATTCCAATTACAAGAACACTGGAAAAAACGGCACCTCAATTTGAGCTACGATGAAGAAGTTACGAGGTTTTGAAGTTGCGAGATAATGAAGAGAAATTGACCGAAAAAACGGACCGATCCGGATGGAACCAAACCGGTCCGGTCAGGAAAAAAAGAACCGATCCGATACCAAACCGATCTGGATCCGGAACGGTCCGGCTGTGCGAATTCCTGACATTAATTATGAAGATTATGAGGTGCATAGCTGGTAAAATCTTGCGCAACAAGCGATTCTAGCTGTCAAATTCGTGCTACTTGGTGCTATAAAAGAGCAAGCCCTACCTCATTCCAAATGGAGTCGAATTCTAGAGAGTATAATAGAATTTTAGAGAGAGATAGTCGAATTTGAGAGGGTATTTCTAGTTTGTAAGTTTGAAGAAGAAGAATTTTTCTGGATTCAAATTCATCTCTTTCCCTATTGCTGAATATAAGTATCAATTTTTCATTCTCTTATTTATTCTCTATTTTATTTTCAATTCAATTCTCAATTATCTTGCAATTTGTTACCAATGTTTGCTAGATCCATAATTCCATGTATTGGTATGAATTTGTTTTCTAGAAAAATCATGTCTAGCTAAATTCTCAAGGGATGGAGTACATGAACTCATTCCGAGGTGAATTACCCATTTAGAAAATAGAGGGTAAATTAAATATTGACCTAATCGTGTATGGAAATTATACAAACATAGCCAATCTTTTAATCTCTCTTGCCCTAGGTACTTGGGATGTTTAAGAACGCTATGCAAGTGTATTTGTCCATTCACCGCTTTGTATTTACCTTTGATTTCATATGATGCGGGCAAGATCCTTCATAGATGTAATGCTTAGGATCTATAAAGATTGGATTTAGTCAAAACTTTTAATTTACAACTCTAGTATTCTATACGGTAATTTGTTAAGGTTTGAAGGATTGTACCCCACCCTATTTTCTCTCATTTTCAAATCTAATTTCTTTACAATTCTTTGTGTTTTTGTGCACATTTTATTTCGTCACCAATTGGAAATTTAAACCCATCAATCATCTTTTTCTTTTCTTTTATTTTAATATCAAATTTAGGATTAAACTACCTTACCTTTGTCGTCACGTTCACACGTCCTAATTCCCTATGGATTCGATACCCAGACTCGCCACTATACTCCTTAAGAAGTGTAGTTACAAGTTTAGTTTTTTTTTATTGAGGTTGAAAGCCGATAACAACGACTAGCGTATTACACGGACGGTCGATTTTTCCACTCGATCAATCACCTAGGTTAGCCATTAAATATAATAATCTAGATTTTAATTTACTTTGAAAACTTAAAATTGTTTTAGTAAAGTTAACAACTCAAGAAAAGTTTGAATTTGTCCCTCTTAGAATAACCTATAAAAATCATAGGTAAACTGCATTTACTCAACAACTGTTACTTCCGTTCTTTAGCCTTTTGTGGTATAGTCGCCCACTCTGGTGGTCTCAGAGCTAAACTTTATAAACTGTTGTTAAATTCATTTCACCTTGTTCTAATGGAAGATTCTAGTCAGTTACTCAAGTTAGGTAATTTTAGTAAACCTCCTATTTTCGATGGAACAATTTTTTCTACTTGAAATTAGAATTGTTGCATTTATTCAAGCCACATTTAGAGATGATGTTATGGATTTAATTGAAAATGGTTATAAGAACCCCACTATTCCTGTAGCATAAGGTAACACTACTTTTAGAAAACTTCAAACATTTAAGTTAAGTGTTGATCATAAAAAGATAAGCAATATCAATAATAAGGGGAAAAGGCAATTTTCATGAGTGTGAGAGAGACTGAATTGAAACGTATATGTCATTGCACTACTAGAAAAGATGCTTGGTTTACTTAGTAATAGCACACGAGAGCGATTCTAGGGTAAAGAAATGTAAAACACAAATGATGGTTCAACAATACAATATGCTAATAATGAAAGATAACGAACCATTTGATGACTTTTATATGCGTTTTATTGATTTAATTACCCAGCTTCATGCGAATGGCATAGAGTACTCTGATAAAGATGTGTGTACTAAAATTTTAAGGTTCCTTGTAGCATGAATCATATTCAAGTGTAGATGGAAAGCCTTGCACCTGTGAAGAAACTCCACATAGTCCTTTTTCATCATAAAGTTTGCCCCCCCCCCCCCCCCCAATGTGACTCGACTCGTGGGCCTGCTTCAGTACTTCTTCGGCTTCCTCGCCCCTAATGCACCTCAAAGGTCTATCACGATAGCCTATGTGTTACAACTTCCCTTCTTGAGCGTAATATCTAGTCACTCGCCTCTTTAGTCTCGTGGCGACATCTTTGTCTGTCGGCATCACTCCATCTATCAGCATATTTATGTACGATTGCCTCCAATATTGAGGTTGATCGATGAAGTGGCACTCTGTAACTTGGTAAAATAATTGACATTTCCCACAATCCTTCTGTATCGTCATAGCATCCTGTCTTATTGAAGGCTAAAAGTATCCCTCTCGTTGAACCTTTTTATACAAAGGGATCTCAATGGTTTCGCAACTGTCTTTATGGATTTCTATCAGTCCTCTCTTAACCTGTTCGGGATCCACACATCTGGATATCCAACCTCCTTTATTTTTATAGTACAAGTTGCCCCTAGCAACAAAATACTGCACGAGGTCAACCAAACTTAGCGAGCCCACACCTCTTTTCAGCTGCTTTCTTATTTCGCCTCTCCAATCATTGTTGTCGTCGGTGGGTAACATTTCAATAATTGTGGAGGGAGTTGTCCTTTTGGTAATTCGAACCACTTTTGACTCCCCTTATAAAGAAATCTTTTGGGCAATTCATCATTAATGGGTGCCTCCTGATCTTTATCGCTTCGGATTACTCTAGCAACCTTTGTATGATTGTTCAGTAGGGTACTAAACTCATGTACTTCAGAGAAAATTTGCATGTCACTTGTTTAACCACCAAGTTTGAGTCCCCCTTTATTGTGAGCACTTGTATGCTCCTTCTAAGATCTTCAAGCAGTCCTAGAATCAGAGCCTCGTACTCAGCTTCGTTGTTCAAGCATCTAAAATCCAACTTAAAGGATAGTCAAAATTCTTCCCCATTCTTTATAAAAATCACACCTACTCCTCCCTTATTTTCATCCAAATAGACATCAAATTCCATGTTCCATTCATCCAGGCTAGCTGCCAGAAAGTTAGCCTTAAGATCATTGCCCAAAAGTTCTTCCACGGGTGGCTCAAACATCCGAGAGGGAAAAATGGCTAAGAGATCTGCGCAAGCTTGAATTTTGATAGCTTGAGGAACTATGCATTTGAGGTAATACTCTGAGAGGATTAGAATCCATCTGGTTTCCCTGCCTTTTAGTAAAGTTCTAGCAAGTAAAAACTTTATACGATCACATCTAGTTACAATGTGAATTGTGAATGATAACAAATAGTTCCCAAGTTTTTTGTGCTATGAATACAAAGGCCAAACAATGCCTCTAGATGCTAGTATATCTGGGCTTTTTCCCATGTATAATTTGGCTCAAGTAAAAAATAGGTTTCTCTATACCATCCATCTCTTGGTCTAATAATGCCCGAATAGATCGTTCAGTAGATGTAGGATATAGGCATAAAGGAATGCCTGCCTTCGGAAGGATCATCGTTTAGGGGATGTGAGGAGTGTTTTCATCTTATCCATGGACTCTTGCTGCATCTTATCCCACGCAAACTTGGAACCTTTTCTCAGCAGCTCCATTAGGGGATGGGTCACCTCGACAAATTCGAACACAAACCGTCTCAAGTAGGAGACATTTCCCAGAAGCTCTTCAACTCCCTCATTGATTTTGCCTGGGCTTATCAAGGATATCTCGTTGCTTATCACCCCAAATGCCTGTTCACCAAAACCCCAAGGAACTTCCCACTTGTCACCCCAAATGCACTTATGAGGGGATTCATTTTCTGCTGGTACTTTCTACACCGGGTGAATACTCTCCTTAGATTTTCCAAGTGAGTAGACTCTTTCGTACATTTAATCACCAGGTCATCAATATAAAATTCCACGATCTTGTGGAAGAGGTTATTGAATATCTCCATCATGGTCCTCTGGTAAGTGTCTCCCATATTTTTTAAACTGAAGGCCATGACCTTGTATAAGAAGTTACCTAAAGGTGTTCAAAAAATAGTATTCTCAGCATCATCCAAATCCATATTGATCCGATTATACCGCACTTAACCATCCATGAAGCTATATATCTCATGCCCCGCAGTTGTATCTATCAAGTTATCTATGGAGGGCAACGAAAACTCATCTTTCGGGCATGCAGAGTTTAGGTGCCAAAAGTCTATGCAGATCCTGATCTGACTCTTGTATTTTTCTTAATGGCTCAATTCTAGATAGCTAATTGGGATGCTGAATAGGGACTATGAAATCAAATCCAAGAAGTCTTCTTTATATGTTCGAGTAGCCTTCTTCACTGGGATAGTTGAAGGCAAAATGTTCAGTTTATGGAAGCTCACCTCCTTATCAACTCCAGGAGTCTCGGTGTACTTTTATGGGAAGATGTCTTTAAATTCTCGTAGTAGATCGATCAAACCTTCTCTTGATGCCCCTTCAAGGTCCTTGGAGATAAAAATAGGGCTAGGGTCATTACCTTCTTAGTCAGGTCTATTTTTTCTAACTCTTGGATTTGTAGTCTAGGTCTGTCTTTCATGCATTCAGGCTCTTCTTATACTTCTTCCACAAACTCCTGGATGCTTGAATTGTCAATCACCAAGAATTGTCCTTAGTTGTCCACAAAGAATCATTTATAGACCTGGTTAGCCTCATCATCCAAGCCTTCGACTGCCCGCTCACACCTTCTTAATTTGTAAATAATTATGCCACTAGGCAAAACTACTCTTTTGCACTGTCCGGAGTTTTCTTCCCCATGAGACCTTTTGTGGCTATTTTTTCCAAATCTCTCGTAGAATGTGTGCAGAGCACACTTTGGTGTTGGACTTGGTGTTAAATAGGATCAATACGTGGCATCATTCGATCACGTAACTATCTTGATAATCTGGGAAGCTTCATGTCTCTTGCTCACGTTCTTCTTCGTAAATTACCATTGGCCAAGATGGCGCGCACACTCTTTCTTGACTGCTTGAGATCCTAGTGCCTCCAGTGTACCTTATAACCACCGTAGCCTCTTTTTCCAGCTCAGTATAAAAGGTTGTGTCAACCAGGTGAGTATCCTCCTTTACGAACGGCTTCTTGGATGCTCGAATCACCACCTCATTGCCTTTTACATTTGCTTTGGAACATTGGTGATATGTACAAGGCACCAACCCATGGTTGTGCATCCATACTCATTTCACTAACGGTTGATATAATGGTTCAAAGTCTATATGAAATGAGGCAATACGAAGAGTTATTTATTATAGAAATTGTGAGATTACTTGGGGTGTTGGTTAATATCTTGTCCAAGATTTTTGTGTCCCATTTTTGAAAAATCTTTCAGGAGACTATGGGCACTGATTTATGGTTGAGTATGGCGTATCATCCATAGATAGACGGACAGACGGGGTAGTTTAATCAAATGTTGGAGGGCATGCTCAGGATGTGTATATCGACTTTGGGGGAGGTTGGGAGCAGTACCTTTTGTTGGTGGAGTTCCTTATAATAACTCCTACCAGTTTACCATCGGCATGTCATCATTTGAGGCTCTTTATGAATGACCTTATCATTCCCCCACTTATTGGTTAGAGGTTAGGGACAATAAGCTATTGAGACCGTAGATAATTCAGAATACTACTTCCAAGATTGAGCTCATTCGGGGATGTATACGAATTACTCAGGATAGGCAGAAGAGTTACGTTGATGCAGACATGAGGCACATAAATTTGGATACAGGGGATCAGGTTTTAATGCGGGTGTTTACAATGAAAAGAGTCATGCGATTCGGGAAGAAGGAGAAGCTAGTACCGAGGAATGTTCAGCCTTTTTCGATGATTGAGAGAGTGGGAGCAGTTTCTTACAGGATGGTTTTACCAGAGCATCTACAATGGATCCACGATGTGTTTCATGTGTCATCGCTGAAGATATATCAGAGAAGTGAGAGGGCCAATCGACATATTACATTGGAGGAGATATATTTGCAAACAGATATCTCATATGAGGAGTGTAAGGACATAAATTTCTAATTGAGTCCCTGTATTGTTTTAACTTAATATGTCATAGGGAGATTTTATTTTTGTCACGATCCTACTCGGTCTATGACGTATTGAAGAATTTGAAGACGTTGCGGCAAATCTTTAAAGAATTAATCATGCCAAAGTTTAATTGGTGCAAGTTTATTCGTCTTCAAGTTAATTGCATTCCGAGATCACAAATGTATGAATGCGTATATTTAATGGAGCTCGGAATAATTTTTTATCAAAGGATAAGGATGAATTTTTATAAGGAAAATGTTTTAAATGTGTTACACTTTCTTTTATTCTGATAAGCTCGAAAATGAGTTTAACTAATCTCAATCTTGTCATCTATGCGTAAGTAGACTTAAGGAGAAGTGTGCATATAAGAACCGTTTACCGTGAGGATTTGAATTGGTATCTAATTGAAAAAAATAATGAGTCATTCACGGGAAAGGGCTACGAGAGTTCAAAATTAACTCGTAGTGAAAGCCACCGTTTAAAATAGCCCAAAAGAAAAAGGCAAAATGCGAAGAAAAGGGCCAATAAGATTTTCTCTAAGTTGAGAATGCTAGAACCCTCAAAAGAACTTGAAAAAAGTATATATTTATGAGGGAGTTTGGTTGGAGAAAATTTTAAACGGGTTTGCATAACTAATCCTAATGTTGAAACACTGCAATTTGACGTTATTGTTTGTAGAATCCTCAAAAATTCTGGATTTGTATGCATGTAGTATGTTTAGTTCATTAAGCTCACACTTTAATTGTCATATGGCTATGATAAAGTTTGATGATTTATCGCTATAAATTAGAGCTTCTTGATCTTTTCGATGTGTTGAAATTGTGACTCATTTGTTGTAGTTTCATCACCATACATTCCATGTCCATGTTTGAGCACATCAGTACTATGTTTGCATGTAACTCACATGTCAGTTTTTATGCATTTTGCATTTTGGGTAAAAAGCTTACTGTTTTAGCACTCTTTTGCTGTTGTCAGCCCCTTCCAGTATGATTTTTCTGAAAAAAAATTCACAGGACAAAAATATATGATATTTCGGGGAATCTGGAAAAGTTTGGTATGTCGTGAGAAGTTGTTCAAACGACATCTCATGTCGTGAGAAGACCTCGTTCGAGCGACATTACCATGTCGAGAGAAGCCTCGTTCGAGCGGCGTCCTCATATCATTTGAGCCATGTCCTTGGCTCGTTCGAATGACAACCTCGAAATTTTCCTCTCTTTGTTTACAGTCCACTGGTTTATTATGTGATATTTTTTGTACTGGTGGAAGCTTTATGGACTAACTGGTTTATATGCAGGTTATCTTGTTTTAAAATTGATATTTTGCATATGATCTGTTTATCACACCTGATTAGATTGTTATATTCTTTGTGTGATTCACTGGTTTACTAGTTCCTGATTTGTCATCTATTGATCATATTTAGCTAGTTGTTTCATGATTATCCAGTGATTTTTAATTGGTATATTTTCATGCTAGATACTTGTTGATTCATTTATCTTTTCACCGGATTGTCTATTCGAGATAAAAAAGGGGAGAGATGTATGTGATGTAAGGGGAGATTTATTGAGCATGTTTATTGATATCTAGATTTAAATATTATTTGATTACATATTTTACAAATTGGTATTATATTATTTATAAAATGTTTAACAAATGGTTTTTAATTAGTTTCATTCGTTCCTCCATACTTCACTGGGTATTTGTTTGTCTATTTCATATGTGTAGGTACGCTTCAGTGATTCGAAATTTTACGTCTACATCACATTCAGACAGTTCATGATTGTCGGTGCTACATATACTAGTCTGTGTCCTGTAATTTTTGACTTTGGATTTATGGGATGAGATTTAGCCATCTTAGGCTTGAAGGCCCGGCTTAGTCATTTCACTTGTTTAGTTTTGTCCCAGAATAGTCAAAGGGGAAGATTTTTAAGGACATAAATTTCCAATTGAGTCCCTTTATTGTTTTGACTTAATTTCGTGAACAAAACTGCGTTTGTAATATGTCATAGGGAGATTTTATTTTTATCACGATCCCACTCGGTGTATGACTTGTTGAAGAAATTGAAGATGTTGCGGCAAAGATTCAAAGAATTAATCATGCCGAAGTTTAATTGGTAAAAGTTTATTCGTCTTCAAGTTAATTGCATTTAGAGATCACACATGTAATAATGCGTATATTTAATGGAGCTCGAAATAATTTTTTATAAAAGGATAAGGATGAATTTTTATAAGGAAAATGTTTTACAAGTGTTTTAAATATGTTACACTTCGTTTTATTATGATAAGATCGAAAATGAGTTTGACTTAATTGGATCTCTTTGGGAAGAAACGTTTTAAAGAAAAAGTAAAACTTACACGCGCATCGTTCGAACGACAGCAGGTTCGTTCGAGCGAGATGGCTATGTCGCACGAACGACTGGTCAATCTCTTTCGAGCGACACATTTTTTGAGGTGGTTAATTTTTCCTATTTAAAGCATGGCTTCATCCGAATTTTAGGTGCGTGCAATCTGGAAAAAAGTTTTCAATCCAGTACGAGTTTTTGCACTTGTTTTTCTAAGGTTTCAAAGTTTAAACACATCCTTAGAGTTTGAAAAGATCCGAGTTATCATTACTATACGTTTATGTGATCTTGCTGCACCAATAAGGTTTATTTTATACTTGAACATCTAGGTTTTGCGGTGAAGAAAATAGAAGGACTTCTTGTTCGACATCGTAGACGTATCAAAGCCATTCGGTGGATACCGAGACATACGTGAATGCATGTGTTGTGGACAGGTATCATGGAAGGAATTTCTGCGTGGGCACTATGAGAGGAGTGGTTAGAAGTGAAGTTGAAAGACTCATCTAGAGTTAAGTTTGATTTGGAGGCTAGGTCGGAGAAGTTAGATAAGATCTTAGGCACCGTTCAAATGAAGGGAGATAGGGGTGGTATAGGTTTTGATGAGAGAGTTGTGCGCATTCCCCCCGCACGTGTGAGAAATAATAGGAAGGTTAGAAAAGGTCCATATGTAGGTAATCATTCCCACCGTCGCTACACATACACGTTTTGTGGTAGGAAACGTCACCTTAGGAATTATTGTTACGACCTTAGACAAGCTCCTAGGAAGTTTAGGAATAAAGTTGCCCCGGTTCCCAAATCCCCGATGCATTGTTTTACACCTACTTGGTTTAGGAAATCGGATTTGGTGGCTTTAGGAATAAAACTTCATGATTCTTGTTTAGTGGCACTTGACTCTTTCCATGCTAAATCTAAAGGATGATAGTGTTTCCATGTTTGTCCATGCTAGTTTTGCTTCATGCTATATTCTTGCTAGTATTATGACATGTTTATCTCTTTGTATCATAGTTTTCATTTGTATGAGTCCTATTTAAAAAATACAAAAAAAATTATTTTTTGAGAAAACTTTTGAAAATCCAAAAAGATTTTGCTTTTATTTGAGTCAATAAATGTTTGAAAAGCCAAAAAGATTTTCGTTTTTTTTAGTTCACATGTTTGATGTGGCATATTGGTTTGCGTGGACCCCCATCGATTCATTATCCATGTGGCTAGGACATTTGGTCATTATTATCGATGCTTAGAATGATCATAACCATTGTTTATATGGGGTTGTTTCGAAGTTGATATGCATTTTGATTCGACTTTGTATATATGCCATCATTGCACGCATGCACGAGTTTATATGGATGTTTGACTTCTCTTGCATATTTGAATTTGGTGAGGCATTCTTATCTCAATCTTGTCATCTATGCGTAAGTAGACTTAAGGAGAAGTGTGCATATAAGAACTGTTTACCGTGAGGATTTGAATTGGTATCTAATTAAAAAAAATAATGAGTGATTCACAGTAAAGGGCTGCAAGAGTTCAACATTAACTCGTCGTGAAAGCCACCGTTTAAAAGAGCCAAAAATAAAAAGGCAAAATGTTAAGAAAATGGCCAATAAGATTTTCTCTAAGTTGAGAATATTAGAAACCTCAAAAGAACTTGAAAAAAGTATATATTTATGAGGGATTTTGGTTGGAGAAAATTTTAAACGGGTTTGCACAACTAATCCTAATGTTGAAACATTGAAATTTGACGCTATTGTTTGTAGAATCATCAAAAATTTTGGATTTGTGTTCATGTAGTATTTTTAGTTCATTAAGCTCACACTTTAATTGTCATATGGCTATGATAAAGTTTGATGATTTATCGCTATCAATTAGAGCTTCTTGATCTTTTCGATGTGTTGGAATTGTGACTCATTTGTTGTAGTTTCATGCCCATACATTCCATGTCCATGTTTGAGCACATCAGTACTATGTTTGCATGTAACTCACATTGTTAGTTTTTATGCATTTTTGCATTTTGGGCAAAAAGCTTACTGTTTTAGCATTATTTTGCTGCCATCAGCCCCTTCCAGTATGATTTTTCTGGAAAAAAATTCACAGGACAAAAATATATGATATTTATGGGAATCTGGAAAAGTTTGGTATTTCGCGAGAAGTCGTTCAAACAACATCTCATGTCGTGAGAACACCTCGTTCGAGCGACATTACCATTTCGCGAGAAGCCTCGTTCGAGCGACGTCCTCATATCATTTGAGCCACGTCCTTGGCTCGTTCGAATGACAGCCTCGAAATTTTCTTCTCTTTGTTTACAGTCCACTAGTTTATTTGTGATATTTTTTGTACTGCTAGAAGCTTTCTGGACTAACTGGTTTATATGCAGGTTATCTTGTTTCAAATTTGATATTTTGCATATGATCCGTTTATCACACCTGATTAGATTGCTATATTCTTTGTGTGATTCACTGGTTTACTAGCTCCTGATTTGTCATCTATTGATCATATTTAGCTAGTTGTTTCATGTTTATCTAGCGATTTTTAATTGGTATATTTTCATGCTAGATACTTGTTGATTCGTTTATATTTTCACCGGATTGTATATTCGAGACAAAAAGGGAGAGAGATGTATGTGATGTAGGGGGAGATTTATTGAGCATGTTTATTGATATCTAGATTTAAATATTATTTGATTACATATTTTACAAATTGGTAATATATTATTTATAAATTGTTTAACAAATGGTTTTCAATTGGTTTCATTCGTTCCTCCATACTTCATTGGGTATTTGTTTGTCTGTTTCATATGTGTAGGTAAGCTTCAGCAATTCGAAATTTCAAGTTTACATCACATTCAGATAGTTCATGCTTGTCGGTGCTACATATACTAGTCTATGTCCTGTAATTTTGGACTTTGGGTTTATGGGATGGGATTTAGGCGTCATACGGCTTGACGGTCGGGCTTAGGCATTTCACTCCTTTAGTTTTGTCCTGGAATAGTCAGAGGGGGAGATTTGTAAAGACATAAATTTCCAATTGAGTCCCTGTATTATTTTGACTTAATTCCGTGAACAAAACTGTGTTTGTAATATGTCATAGGGAGATTTTATTTTTGTCACGATCCCACTCGGTCTATGACGTATTGAAAAAATTGAAGACATTGCGGAAAAGCTTCAAAGAATTAATCATGCCGAAGTTTAATTGGTGCAAGTTTATTCGTCTTCAAGTTAATTGCATTTCGAGATCACACATGTATGAATGCGTATATTTAACGGAGCTCGAAATAATTTTTGATAAAAGGATAAGGATGAACTTTTATAAGAAAAATGTTTTAAAAGTGTTTTAAATATGTTACACTTCGTTTTTTTCTAATAAGCTCGAAAGTGAGTTTGACTTAATTGGATCTCTTTTGGAAGAAACGTTTTAAAGAAAAATTGAAACTTACACGCGCGTCTTTCGAACGACAGCTGGTTCGTTCGAGCGAGATGGCTATGTCGTTCGAACAACTGGTCAATCTCGTTTGAGCGACATATTTTTCGAAGCGGTTAATTTTTCCTATTTAAATCGTGGTTTTGTCAGAATTTTAGGTGCGTGCAATCTGGAAAACAGTTTTCAATCCAGTACGAGTTTTTGCACATGTTTTTCTAAGGTTTCCAAATTTAAACACATCCTTAGAGTTTGCAAAGATCCAAGTTATCATTACTATATGTTTATGTGATCTTATTGCACCAAGAAGGTTTGTTTAATACTTGAACATCTGGGTGTTGCGGTGAAGAAAAGAGAAGGACTTCTTATTCGACATCGTAGACGTATCAAAGTCATTCGGTGGACACCGAGACATATGTGAACGCATGTGTTGTGGACAGGTATCGTGGAAGAAGGACTTTCTGCGTGGGCACTGTTAGAGGATTGGTTGAAGATCAGAAGAGTTTCAAGACCCGTGGGGATCGAGTCGTTGAGTGAGTCTTTTGTTTGTTCGTTGTAAATCCACATTCATAGTGATTGTCTGGCTTGGGTCGTCCGAGGTTTTTTCCCATCTTGGGTATTTCCTCGTACATCATGCGTTATGAGTATTCTTTACTTTACTTACTTTAATCACTAGTTTCATGTTTAGGATTAATCAAGATAAAATAGGTTTAAAGTAAAAATTAGTTTTTCACAACTTGATTTGGTGTTAATTAAAAGTTGGATAATTTTTGGTAAAAATTGGTTTGATTTGAAACACACTCGTGTAGGTCCACTCTTCAAGGAGAGGTCAATTTCTATTCTTAATCGTAGTGAGAGTAATCTTCAATCTAAGATGGTGCCCTTGGTTCCAATTCAGTGGGGGGACCATAATGCATACGAGAACACGTGGTAGCAGGAGGATGATATATGAGAGAAGTATCCCGAGATTTTCGATGTCGGTATGTCTAAATTTTGGGGAAGAATTTCCTTTATAAGGGGGAAGTAGTTAACACCCAATATTTTTATAATTTGACATTTAATTATTTCAAGCATTTTATAAATTACACATGTGTAGTAATTTAATTAAAATGAAAGATTACGTATTTATTAAATATTAATTGGGCGAGATTGAGATTTATATTTCTGTGTTAAATTTACTAAGTGTGTATGGTAAATAAAATACAGTGAATTGTTAGTAGTTGTAGTGAGTGAAAACGATGAGATTTTTAGCAATATCTCAACCAGGGCTTGTGAGTAGATCATTTTAAGTTTGAGGTAGAAAATTTATAGAGTGACTCGAATGGCAATTTGGAGTTCACAATCAGTTCCAAATGGGCCGAAATAAATAAAATTGAGTACTCGGGGATAGTATTTGGATTCCGGGAGCTTTTTAGACTGGCCGGGACTCATGTAAGGGTATTTGGATCATTTTAAAATAGCCTAGTAACCTAATTTCGGGATTAATGGGTTAAAATATAATGGTTAGGTGTGTGAGAAAGCCTTACCATTAGTTACAAACCCTAATAGAGAGAAGGAAGAGAGGAGAAAGCAAGGAGAAGGCCAGATAAGCTAATTTGCGAGGAAAACTCAAGGGATTCTAGTATCAAATCATCACACACAAGTACAATCATTCCAGTGCAAGTAATTAACTTGCTTCAAATTAAATTACGGTGATTCATGTTCATATCATGATAGGTGTAGAACAAAACCATTGTTGGGAGGGATTTTGATATGAAAATAGGGTTTTAATAAAATTGATATCATGTGTAGATTAAATGATTAATTGATGATACAATACCCATTAATATTACGGTAATCAGAATCATATTTGGGAGGTAGAGATCAATTATGTTTATTTGGGGATTTTGAATCCGAATATAGGGTTTAGATGGGATGTCCTTTTTATAAACCCAATCCATGAATTAATTGAGGATATTAGTTAAATCATTGATATTTGAATGATTGGGCGCTATTAGAATCATCTAGGATCCATTCCCTTATGTTACATACATGTTAATGGAGGTATAACATCATAATGAGGGTGTTTGGGTCAAAATTGGAGAAGAAGGCTCGTTGTACATGGGTAGTGAACCGATTTTCATGTCCAGACGAATCGATTCGAATTTACTGAGCGAACCAATTCGCAGTCTGGCTGAACCGATTTGGTTTTCTGGCAGGGTCCGGGTTTGATTGTTTAATTAATGGGTGAATTCCAGAGGGCTCAAATGAATTTGATAAATCATAAAAATAGAAAATGTTCCTGAGGGTGATTTAGAAAGATTATATTACCTAAGGATGAATGAGTAATTAATAGTTGTATTAGAAAAAGGAGAGGGAAATAATTGGCAAGTAATTTAAATAACGAATTAGGTAGAGTAAATTCGTAAATATTCGAGGTGCGGGCTAGTTGGGTAAGTCTGAGTGTTTTAGAAAAGTGATGTTATTTTATTTTATTAATAGATGAGAACTAAATATGAATTTACAAGTCAGGGTGTAAACTCGAGATAGTAAGCTAGTGCTTTAAGCGATAGGCACAGTTTAGCCAAAATTGTATTGATATGTATATACGGGTATAAAGAGAGTGTGTGTATATATATATATAGGGAGAGGTTCACAAGTGAACCTAAAAATGAACTTTTTAATGAACCTTAACAAAAAATACTTAACAATCAATTAATTTAATTCCTATGTTGTAATTGGTCTACACCAGCGGCAACGGACACGTGTGTCGATCAATCCTCAACCGTCCACCCGCACCTCTCAAACCCCGACCCCCACCCCATCCCCATGGCAGCCCTGATGTCATAAGGGATGCCATGGTTGTGGTGGTGGGGGGTCGAGGGAGGATGAGGGGGTTGGGGATCGATCGACAAGTGTATTCGTTGCCACTGGCGCGGACCAATTATTACAAATAAATTAAAATTAATGAGTTTTTAGGTGTTATTTTGTTAAGGTTCAATAAAAAGTTCATCTTTTATGTTCACTTATGAACCTCTCCCTATATATATATATATATATAGGAGAAGGCTCACCTACATCATGCTATATACATCATCCATGCATCATGCTTAATTGCAGGCCCTAAAAAACTTTTTTTTTCAAATTTAATATTTTTCCCTTGAAATTAACCTTCTAATAAACCCATATGCAAAAAATTACATCAAAATACATTTTGCAACTATTTTTAAAAAATCCACAAAAAACTGCTAAAAATACCTTATTTATAAGGGTCTGCGCCAGCAGTTTTTTGTGGATTTTTTAAAAATAGCTACAAAATGTATTTTGACCTGATTTTTGTATATGGGTTGATTTGAAGGTTAATTTCAAGGGAAAAATATAAAATTTTAAAAAAAAAGTTTTCTAGGGCCCAGAATTAGGTGTGATGTACGGTGTGATGTATAGTGCATGATGTAGGTGAGTCTTCCTCTCTCTCTCTCTCTCTCTCTCTCTCTCTCTCTCTCTCTCTATATATATATATATATATATATATATATATATATATATGATATTTATGTTAAACATAGCCCTCTGGTGCTATTAGCGAAAGTTGCACGATGTGGGTGATCTTTCCTAGCAAAACACAGCAGGCTAAGTATCGGACTCAGGTCATAGCACTATGTTCATACCTTGTGTGATGTTTTTTCGAAGTTAGATGATTAGGGTATGGTTGGGACTCGCTATCGAACGACTATGACCTCCTTCAATACGTTTACAATTTTTTTCAAATTTAATGTGAGAATTCGACCATTGGTAACCGCGATAAAGTGAGTATACTTTGAATGATGATAGCATTGTAGAGAAAAGGCATCCAATGAGTTAGTACTCGGGTAAAAGCATCTAATGAATTAGTACCCAGGGAATGGCATCCAGTGAGTTACTCGAGGGATGAAGATTATACGCGACACACGTATTGTGGTAGTATAACCTTTATGTATATATTAGTGTGGTAATTATATACGGGCTTAATACTTTAATAATGAATGTTATAATAACTGGGGTAAAGTTATAAAAATTATTAATGACTATTTAAGCTAATGAGATATATAGCTAAGAAATGAACGCTAGACTATACTCGGGTTAGAGTAGTGTATCCATGAGTTTTACAATAGGACTAGTTAGATAAGGTAGCGTAACTAGGCGGGTTAAGATGTATGCGCTAGGTGCGCACAATAGTTGAGAGGTGAGGGATAATCTCGTGAGAGTGCGACACCGACTTAAATATGAACAACTTTACTGCATATTTATTTTATACATCTTAATTACTTGTAAATATTTTGAAAGGTTTTGGGCTCTGACCCGTATCAAGATATTTTCCAAAAACTTTAGATGTTCAGCCATGGTGACGCCATGGATGATCACTCTTTCTAGGAATGCGTAGCTGCAGCGGATGTGGAGGCTTGCAGAGTGCTGAGAAGCAGTTTCCTTTATTGCATTCTAGACTAGGCTCTATCTCTGTTATCATTTGGTCATGTTGCCTCATTTATTCAAGACTCGGTTACTTTCAGTTTTATATTGCATTCAGATATTCGTATTGGATTTTGACAACTGATGGTTTATTCGGTACTCAGTTTTATTTTATGCATTTAGACTTCCTCTTTTTGTGTGAATTGTTTATTTAAATTTATTCTCGTTGGATTATGATTGAATGGTTTATTTTAGCATGTTAATTAAAGATTGAAATTTGACACTATTTGGTAAACTAATAGGTGGTTAGTAAGTGATTAACTTTCGACAGTGTTGCTAAGAATGATCCACCATATGAGACTACCATTTTATTTTGGTTGCGGGATGGTCACCCATTATTTTAATAGTCGGGTTGTCAATTGGTCAATGCCGTTGGCGCGACCCATAAACACATGCTCAACTAACACATAACAAGCCTATTAAGTCATGAGTCAAAAGTAATAAAGTAAATGCACATTTACATTATACCAAATTAAAGTCAAAACCTAAAATGAGAATTAATTATTAGAAATTCATGTGTACTTTATATCAAACTACGTGTACTTTACTGTAATTTTTTGTGAGGTATATATATGAACAACCTGTATATATATAAAGTATACGGACACATGAAGCCACACATATGAACACACATGAACACATAATCAAAACATGTATACACAATCTGTTATAAAATCAAAACACGGACAAAATATATTTATATATAATTAAAAAAAATATCAAAACACACAATCAAATCATTCATTCAGTATTCGAGTTATTTCAGCACATGAATTACACAATTACAATGATTTGATTGAATCAAAACCAAATACATACACCTATTTTAATTAATCGACATGCAAAACATTTCTTGGTAACAAGTTACAAATGATAGAATTAATGCAAAGGTAAATTTAGGTTAAACAAAAGAAGAAAGAATTGATACCTTCTTTCTTGGAGAGAACAAAGTTAGTTGAACAAAAGAGGAAAGAAGAAAAAGATCCTAAGTTATTGGAGGAGCTGCCAATCATTAATTTGGTTAATTATTCAAAAAAATTGTTGGAGAGAATGAAGTTGTTTGAACAGAAGTAGAAAGAAGAAACAGAAGATCCTAGCTTATTAGAAAAGCTGGCAATCGCTAATTAGGTCAAGGATAATAAAATGAATGATACGACTGAAAAATGTATTTATATGGACCTAATCATTTAAAAAAATTTACCCGGTTAAAAAGTTCAAAATATCCGATTAAGGGACCCCTAGACCATTAAAATCTATTTAAATAAAATCGTCGATTAAGATAACTACCCCACTTAAGTGTTTCTTAACTCAATCATAATCTCATCTAAACGATAAAAGCCCCACTAGACTATCACCAAGACTCAAATAATCCTAGTCAACATGTGACACCCCGACTAATTAAATACCGGGTAGCTACTCCTTTATAAAATTAATTCAAAATGCCAAGTTGGCCCAGTTAATAGCATCACTGTCGAAAACATTTTATTATTACTAACCACCTAGTATTTAAAAAGCAAGTTGCCAAATTTTAATTTAAGTCTGATTAACATGCAACAAGTGTAAAGAAATAAATAACACCATTCACCATACTGAAGTAAAATGAATAACCATCACAATAGAAATAAATAACGTCTAGAGGAAACCCCTCACTACAAATCCCATACTGAAGATAAATAACTGAAACTGAAATACTACATGCTAAAGTCTGAAAACTGAAATGTAAAAGATGCTCTAAATAGAAATGGGCAACATGCCCTACAATTGATAGATAGTGACTCTGGAATCCAAAAGATAGAAGCGTCTATGAGCAAATCCCTGTAGCTTCCACAAACAGCTACAGCTCGTCACCTGAATGAGTACCTATGCTTGGTGTCCTTGTGGCTGGGCACCTAAAATGGTTTTACAAAGAAAAAGAGATTTGAAAAGCAAACGGGTCAGAGCCCGAATGTGGGGTTATATTTTAAAAACCTGCAAGTGCTTTAAAAACATTTAAAACATTAAATGCAAAGTACATGTTAGGACGTGCACTCACATGATATTCTCACCTCTCGTCTAACTGTGCACTCCTAACGCAAATACCCACTATAACGACCCATACTACTAGCTAACTGACAACATAACTAGCTAGACTGCCAAAGGTTCTACCCATATTACTCGGTTCCATAAACATAATAACGCTCTTAATTAAATAGAGTTTAATGTAACTCAAATACTCAATATGCAATATATATATCACTATTAGTTAACTCACTATATACCTTGAAACAAATACCGTAATATATTTACAATATTAACATGAGGATTCCCATTAATATAGTGTATATTATTCGTCTCATAAATATACAATACAAGCACCCCGCAATCTAAGCTGTAGTGCACACATACTCTCCATCCCGGTACATCACGTACATAAGGATTACATATTCCGAATCTCTCAGGAATAGTTTACCGATAACAACATCACAAATAATGGAGGCGAACACAGTCACCATCACATGGGTCACGCACATACCTACGCTCCCATGGTCAGCGGACTTATTAATATCACAATAAGTCTTTCTATGACCTATGTTCATCAAGGTACCAGTCTATATCCCCCCCGTAGGCACACAAGGATTAGAGGGTCCTAAGCGAACGAAACCTCCTGTGATAGCAAGTATGGTAGGTATGTCATACATACAATCCATATACCAATACTAAGTAAACACACATCTTAGTAATACCGTATTTTAATCGCAGTACATATTGCACTCTCGTACTAACTATGATTATCGCAATTCGTACTATTCCGGTTTGTAATTATACGCGCCATGATTCATCCTCACATCGTAGTAGACACTCACGTCTCAACCCAAATGGTTCAATGAATATAACTCTAGTATATGATTTACTCATCTCAATAACCCAAAAGTCCCAAATCAATCACTATATCATCAAAGAAATGCTAACTCTACCCTTGAACCAGTTCCCGGAACTCCAAAAGTCAAAACAGTCCAAAAAGGGTCAAACTGTCAACTCGTTAGAAGTCTCGTTCGAACGAGGCTTCGAACGATTTTGGACTGTCAGGTCGTTAGAAGTCTCGTTCGAACGAGGATGTTCGAACGAGATCCCAGTTCGTTCGAACGAACTGACCCTTCTAACGATATCTCCTTCGAACGAGATATCGAACGAAAATCCCTCCTCGTTAGCAACGACTGGTCAACTCGTTAGAAGCTTGTTCGAACGAGTTCGTTCGAACGACCTGGGGCTGCTTCTAACGAGCTGCCAGTTTCGGCCCAGAATTTCCCAAAAATCGTTTTTCACCATTTTCACTCCTCAAGTCCCCTCTAAAATTTATCCCAACGATTGTTTTAAAGTCTCTAAACAATTCTAAACATGGTATAACCACATCCTATCACGTTTGTATGGATTTACTCACCCTAATCATCAATCAATTTACAATTACTTAAACTTTTCCCCAATTCATTTATGAACATGAACCCTAGAATTTGGAACCCTCAATTCATCAAATTTAATCCGTTTTCCTTTCACCCAATCATGTATTAACATCAGATTTATCATCTCCAACTATTCTACATGCAATTTATCTTCAATATTCATAACCTAAGTCCAATTAATCATGGGTTTTCATTCATCTTCCAATAACAATTATAAATTTTCAGTTTTTCTAACATGGAAAGGACATTTGCTGAAGTTAAACATATTTAAACCACTTGCCTTGTTTGTCTCTGAATTTGGTGTGGATTCGGTGTAGAATTTCTGCAGAATTCCTCTCTCTCTCTCTCCTTCTCCAAGCTTTCTTCTCCAAAAGGCTATGGTGGCTAGGGTTTGCTTTGGGGAACTTATGAAAACCTAATTTAATAAACCTCCGTGGCTTGTTGGGTTAATAAGGGTTGGTTGGGTCAATTCCTTATCAGATTACAACTCTCAATTTTCGTCACTTTTAATTACCCAAAAATACCAAATTACTAAAATACCCTTTATGGTGCCGGAATGGCCTAAAAATACCCCGGGACCCAAACTATACCCCCGGCTAGTGTTTTCTGACTATCTCGACCCTTCCGGACGCGTTGGCGCACTCAAAACGACTATACGGATTATAGATTTTAAATTCACTTTTAATATCAAAATATTATACCGTGACGCGGCGGTCCCACGCGTCTCAACAAAATTTCCAAATTGCCGTATATAAATCCCACGACAAATTTCATAATACCAAATACATATATAATCTTATATGTACATAAACAAATACCAAATCGCATCATATTAGTATTTATAACCCGAATTAATTTCCAATTAATACGCATTTAATTAATTAATCCCAAAAATAAATATAGCCAAAAGTACGGGGTATTACATACTTCCCCCCTAATAACTGAATTTCGTCCCGAAATTCGAATTTAGAAAGTACCTGCTAAAAAATAGCTCTGGATAACGTTCGCGCATCTCATCCTCGCGCTCCCATGTGGACTCCTCGACATTGTTATGTCGCCACTGAACACGTACTAACGGAACTATCTTTGACCGCAGTTTCCTCTCGCTTCAGTCCAAAATAGCAATCGGCCCCTCCTCATAAGAGTTATCCGGCTGGAGATCGATGTCCTCCACAGCAATGTGAGAATGAGCCAAATTATCTCTAAGGTATTTCCTCAGCGAGGAAATATGGAACACGTCGTGAATCCGATGCAAATGCTCCGGTAACCCGAATCTATACGCAACCGGTCCGATTCGCTCAATAATAGGAAACGACCCCACATACCTCGGTGCCAACTTCCCCTTCTTTCCGAAACGTATAATCCCCTTCATAGGAGATACCCTGAGCAAAACCTGGTCCCCCACTTGGAACTCTCTGAAAAATCTCTTTGCGTCAGCGTAACTCTTCTGCCGGTCTTGAGCTACCCGAATGCGACTCCGAATCAACTCAATCCTTGCCGAAGTATCCTGAATCACTTCCGGCCCAAGCAGTTTGTTGTCCCCCACTTCCAACCAACATGCTGGGGAACGACAAGGCCTACCGTACAATGCCTCAAATGGAGCCATGCCAATCGTGAACTGATAGGAGTTGTTGTAAGCAAACTCCACCAGTGGAAGGTACTGCTCCCATCCACCCCCGAAATCAATAATGCACATGCGTAGCATGTCCTCCAACATCTGATTGGTGCGCTCTGTCTGCCCATCGGTCTGCGGATGATAAGCCGTACTCAACCGCAATTCCGTGCCCATGGCCTCCTGGAAACTCTCCCAAAACCTCGAAACAAATATCTTATCTCTGTCAGACACGATATTCAGGGGCACACCGTGAAGTCTCACAATCTCTGAAATGAAGAGTTGGGCATACTGACCCGCAGTGTAATCAGTCCTAACGGGTAAAAAGTGAGCAACCTTGGACAACCTGTCCACAATTACCCAAACGGAGTCGTGGCCCCTCTGCGACGTAGGCAACCCCGTGATAAAGTCCATGGATATGCTCTCCCACATCCACACCGGAACCTCCAATGGCTGTAGCAATCCTGCCGGTCTCTGATGATCCACTTTTACGAGCTGACAAGTGGCGCATTTCGAGACAAACTCAGCGATATCTCTCTTCATATCGCTCCACCAATACTGCCGTCTCATGTCTTGGTACATTTTGTCCCCTCCGGGATGTACTGCGAACCGTGAGCCGTGCGACTCTGCCATCACTTCGTGCCGCAATTCTTCCCCTTCCGGTACTACCAATCTCCCATTGAAGCGCAATCCCCCGTCTGAGCTAACGGTATAGGACTCGGCTCCCTCTGCTAGTAATCGAACTATCTGCTCCTGACAGAACGAGTCATTAGCCTGTGCCCGTACTACCTTCATAACAATCTGCGGTGTAACGGTCATCACAGACATGAAAGATCGGGCCACTGCATCCTGGTGTCCCAATTCCTTCCACTTTGCCTTCCACACCTCTGCCACCTCATCTACTGGTCTACGGCTCAACGCGTCTGCTACCACGTTAGCCTTACCCGGGTGGTACTGGATGTCGAACTGGTAGTCTTTCACAAATTCAAGCCACCTACGCTGCCGCATATTCAGCTCCTTCTGCGTGAACAGATACTGTAGTGACTTGTGGTCCGTGAACAGCTGAAACTTCTCCCCCAAAAGACAGTGCCTCCAAATCCGTAAGGCAAATACTACCGCTGCCAACTCCAAATCATGCGTGGGGTAATTCTTCTCATGAGGCTTAAGCTTACGGGAAGCATAAGCTATGGCCTGTCTCTCCTGCTGCAATACACCTCCAAGTCCTTGCAAAGATGCGTCGGTGTAAACTAAATACTCAACTCCCGGTCTCGGCAATGCTAACACAGGTGCTGAGGTCAATTTGTCCTTCAGTTCATCGAATGCCAACTGACAGGCATCACTCCAGACGTAGGGCACACCCTTACGAGTAAGATGTGTCAAAGGACCTGCTATCTCTGAGAATCCCCGAATAAATCTTCTGTAGTATCCTGCTAAGCCCAAGAAACTACGAATCTCCGTTGGTGTCGTGGGCTGTCCCCACTCCCTCACCGCTGATACCTTTCCCGGATCAACTGATATTCCCTGATCGGAAATAATGTGACCCAAGAACTGGACTTCCTTCAACCAAAACCCGCACTTCTCGTATTTTGCATACAACTCGTTCTGACGAAGTGTCTCCAAAACCTGCCTCAAATGCTCTGCGTGCTCCACCTCTGTCTGAGAGTAAACCAGAATGTCATCAATGAAGACAATGACAAACTGATCTAGGAAATCCCTGAACACTCTGTTCATCAAGTCCATAAACACTGCTGGAGCGTTGGTCAAGCCGAAAGGCATAACCCGAAACTCATAAGAACCATATCTCGACAAGAACGCAGTCTTCGAGACATCCTCCTCCCTGATACGCAACTGATGGTATCCTGACCTCAAGTCAATCTTCGAGAAGAAAGAAGCTCCTCTCAACTGGTCGAATAAGTCATCGATTCGAGGCAACGGATACTTGTTCCGTATCGTGACCTTATTCAACTCTCGGTAGTCCACACACAATCTCAGTGAACCATCCCTCTTCTTCACAAACAAAACTGGAGCGCCCCAAGGTGAGGTACTCCTGCGAATAAAGCCCTGCCCTAACAGCTGCTCTATCTGATCCCGTAGCTCTCGCATCTCAGCTGGAGCCATACGGTATGGTGCACGTGCTATAGGTCTCGTACCCGGTAGCAAATCTATAACGAAGTCTATCTCTCAACTGGGTGGTAAGCCTGGTATCTCCTGAAACACATCCGAATACTCCCTGACAACCGGGATCGAATCCAAAGGAATCACAACCTCCTTAGAGGTATCCTCCTCTATGTAATACAGATGAGCGGTCGATCCTCCCTCTGGGCGAGGCATCGCCACTATAAACATCTCCTGCCCCGGAATGGCAAAAACAATGCTCCCGCTGAAGCAATCAATCATGGCCCTATATGATACGAGCCAGTCCATACCGATGATCACATCGTGAACATGCATGTCTAACACTAACATGTCCGCAGGCAATACCAAACCACCAACCTCTACCCCGACTCCCCGGCATATAAAGAAAATAAGTGACCCACTCCCTAATGGTGAGTCGACACACGTCACTGTGCTCTCTGCCGTAGCTAACAATCCTAAAGCTTTCGCGAAGTGTGTAGCAATGAAACAGTGTGTAGCACCCGTATCAAATAACACCCGACCCATAGTGCCATGGATAGGAAACGTACCCTCGATCGCGGGCAGTGCCTGTGGAACTGCAGCCTGGTGAACGTTGTAGACACGTCTATACTGTAGCTGCCCCTGCTGAGCTGGGACTGCTGGAATGGGTGGCAAAGCTGCCATCTGTGGTGGTGCAGGAAGAGCGGCGGGAAACATAGGCCTCTGTGGCTCCTGGCGAGCACCCTGCTGCTGCTACTGTGGGGCCCTGCCCCTATCAGGACAATCCTGCTTCTTATGGCCAGTCTTGCCACAAGTAAAGCACTTCCCTGGGAAGTTCCCCCCCCCCCCCCTCTGCCCCTGCTGTCCCCGGCCCTGGTGGCCGTTACCATTCCTCCCTTGGCCCTGCTGGCCCTGATGGAACTGCTGCCCATTCTGCCCCTGCTGGCCCTGATGGCCGTTTGGACCCTGATGGCCCTGGCGGAAACCTCCCTGTCCCTGCCGGTAGTTCCCTGATCGGAACCTCTTATTGTCCCCCTGCTGGGTACCCTGCTCAGTCTGTCTCTGCCCCTGACCCGATTGTGCCCCGCTGGCACCATGTCCTCCAGTCCGGCCCTGATGGCTAGACTCCCCCGACCGCTTGCCCTCGGCCATGTGAAAACGGTGGTCCTGGCAGTGCAATAATGCAGCGTTAACCACATCAGAATACGTGGCCAACGATAGGTTCCCTAGCAAATGCTGACGGATCCTCCAATTCAACCCGTCGGTGAACTTCTCTATCTTCTTCTTCTCTGTTGGAATCTCGTCTGGTACGATATTCAACAGGTTAGTGAACTCGGCCTCATACTCGGCCACTGTCTTGCCCTCTTGCTTCAAACTCATCAGCTTCCTCCTCATCTCTGTATGAACTGCGGATGGGAAGTACTTGTGATCGAACCGCACCCAGAACTCCTGAATCGTGAGGGTATCCCTCTCCTCCGCGGTGGTAATAGACTCCCACCACTGCAGCGCAGATCCAACTAGCTTGAAAGTAGCTAGCACCTGTTTCTGAACATCTGTGCACTCATGCATCCTCAAATGCCTCTGTATGTCCTTCCTCCATTGGCTCGAGACTACCACATCTGAGCTACCAACAAACTCTGGCGGATGCGCTTTCTGAAAAGCGTCACGTACACGCTCCCAAGCAGACGAAAATGCATTAACCTGTACTGGCGCGGCAACCGGCGCCGGTGGTGATGCCTGCTGAATAACGGCAATCGCGGCATTTACCGCTTGAGCTACTATAGCTGCAACCTCAGCGGCGTTCAACATGCCCTGAACTGGAGCGGGCTGGGGTTCGGGCACTGCATTCCTGGGAACTCGTCGCGCACGTCGTGGAGGCATCTGAAATATGAACAAAGTTTATAAGTTCACGGTTTATAAACTTAAAATAGCTGAAGAACGAAGCATACACAAAAAGAATACGATAGTCCTAAAATATAGGGCTCTATATCAAAGAAACGTAGCGGAAACATAATAGCCGTACAGATCCTAAAGGACACTAGAACCTGATGCTCTGATACCACCTGTGACACCCCGACTAATTAAATACCGGGTAGCTACTCCTTTATAAAATTAATTCAAAATGCCAAGTTGGCCCAGTTAATAGCATCACTGTCGAAAACATTTTATTATTACTAACCACCTAGTATTTAAAAAGCAAGTTGCCAAATTTTAATTTAAGTCTGATTAACATGCAACAAGTGTAAAGAAATAAATAACACCATTCACCATACTGAAGTCAAATGAATAACCATCACAATAGAAATAAATAACGTCTGGAGGAAACCCCTCACTACAAATCCCATACTGAAGATAAATAACTGAAACTAAAATACTACATGCTAAAGTCTGAAAACTGAAATGTAAAAGATGCTCTAAATAGAAATGGGCAACATGCCCTACAATTGATAGATAGTGACTCTGGAATCCAAAAGATAGAAGCGTCTATGAGCAAATCCCTGTAGCTTCCACAAACAGCTACAGCTCGTCACCTGAATGAGTACCTATGCTTGGTGTCCTTGTGGCTGGGCACCTAAAATGGTTTTACAAAGAAAAAGAGATTTGAAAAGCAAACGGATCAGAGCCCGAATGTGGGGTTATATTTTAAAAACCTGCAAGTGCTTTAAAAACATTTAAAACATTAAATGCAAAGTACATGTTAGGACGTGCACTCACATGATATTCTCACCTCTCGTCTAACTGTGCACTCCTAACGCAAATACCCATCTATAACGACCCATACTACTAGCTAACTGACAACATAACTAGCTAGACTGCCAAAGGTTCTACCCATATTACTCGGTTCCATAAACATAATAACGCTCTTAATTAAATAGAGTTTAATGTAACTCAAATACTCAATATGCAATATATATATCACTATTAGTTAACTCACTATATACCTTGAAACAAATACCGTAATATATTTACAATATTAACATGAGGATTCCCATTAATATAGTGTATATTATTCGTCTCATAAATATACAATACAAGCACCCCGCAATCTAAGCTGTAGTGCACACATACTCTGCTATCCATCCCGGTACATCACGTACATAAGGATTACATATTCCGAATCTCTCAGGAATAGTTTACCGATAACAACATCACAAATAATGGAGGCGAACACAGTCACCATCACATGGGTCACGCACATACCTACGCTCCCATGGTCAGCGGACTTATTAATATCACAATAAGTCTTTCTATGACCTATGTTCATCAAGGTACCAGTCTATATCCCCCCCGTAGGCACACAAGGATTATAGGGTCCTAAGCGAACGAAACCTCCCGTGATAGCAAGTATGGTAGGTATGTCATACATACAATCCATATACCAATACTAAGTAAACACACATCTTAGTAATACCGTATTTTAATCGCAGTACATATTGCACTCTCGTACTAACTATGATTATCGCAATTCGTACTATTCCGGTTTGTAATTATACGCGCCATGATTCACCTCACATCGTAGTAGACACTCACGTCTCAACCCAAATGGTTCAATGAATATAACTCTAGTATATGATTTACTCATCTCAATAACCCAAAAGTCCCAAATCAATCACTATATCATCAAAGAAATGCTAACTCTACCCTTGAACCAGTTCCCGGAACTCCAAAAGTCAAAACAGTCCAAAAAGGGTCAAACTGTCAACTCGTTAGAAGTCTCGTTCGAACGAGGCTTCGAACGAGTTTGGACTGTCAGGTCGTTAGAAGTCTCGTTCGAACGAGGATGTTCGAACGAGACAGTTCGTTCGAACGAACTGACCCTTCTAACGATATCTCGTTCGAACGAGATATCGAACGAAAATCCCTCCTCGTTAGCAACGACTGGTCAACTCGTTAGAAGCTCGTTCGAACGACCTGGGGCTGCTTCTAACGAGCTGCCAGTTTCGGACCAGAATTTCCCAAAAATCGTTTTTCACCATTTTCACTCCTCAAGTCCCCTCTAAAATTTATCCCAACGATTGTTTTAAAGTCTCTAAACAATTCTAAACATGGTATAACCACATCCTATCACGTTTGTATGGATTTACTCACCCTAACCATCAATCAATTTACAATTACTTAAACTTTTCCCCAATTCATTTATGAACATGAACCCTAGAATTTGGAACCCTCAATTCATCAAATTTAATCCGTTTTCCTTTCACCCAATCATGTATTAACATCAGATTTATCATCTCCAACTATTCTACATGCAATTTATCTTCAATATTCATAACCTAAGTCCAATTAATCATGGGTTTTCATTCATCTTCCAATAACAATTATAAATTTTCAGTTTTTCTAACATGGAAAGGACATTTGCTGAAGTTAAACATATTTAAACCACTTGCCTTGTTTGTCTCTGAATTTGGTGTGGATTCGGTGTAGAATTTCTGCAGAATTCCTCTCTCTCTCTCTCCTTCTCCAAGCTTTCTTCTCCAAAAGGCTATGGTGGCTAGGGTTTGCTTTGGGGAACTTATGAAAACCTAATTTAATAAACCTCCGTGGCTTGTTGGGTTAATAAGGGTTGGTTGGTTCAATTCCTTATCAGATTACAACTCTCAATTTTCGTCACTTTTAATTACCCAAAAATACCAAATTACTAAAATACCCTTTATGGTGCCGGAATGGCCTAAAAATACCCCGGGACCCAAACTATACCCCCGGCTAGTGTTTTCTGACTATCTCGACCCTTCCGGACGCGTTGGCGCACTCAAAACGACTATACGGATTATAGATTTTAAATTCACTTTTAATATCAAAATATTATACCGTGACGCGGCGGTCCCACGCGTCTCAACAAAATTTCCAAATTGCCGTATATAAATCCCACGACAAATTTCATAATACCAAATACATATATAATCTTATATGTACATAAACAAATACCAAATCGCATCATATTAGTATTTATAACCCGAATTAATTTTCAATTAATACGCATTTAATTAATTAATCCCAAAAACAAATATAGCCAAAAGTACGAGGTATTACACAACAATCCCAGTCAATTAAACTTCCAAATACCAAATGAGCAACCCACCCTACTCTAGGTTCGCAAACTAATGCCCTAAACTCAATTTATCCCCTTTCAATCAACTAATTTCACAATTATTCATAACCCAAACATCACTTTTCAACATCTCAAAACATTAAAATTCTTATATATTCTATAAATGTAAGCAACCTAAGGCCAAACTTCTAGCCTTAAGACTCTAAAACCAATCTTCCAATCCAACAAACAATAACCAAAAGGGCATGAAATTTGGGGGTGTAGTCAATTGAGCGATTGCTATAGATCTTTGACAATCTTCCTAGTTGCAAGTTGCATTCCTTTCAAACCCCAAACCCCTCTCTAAACTCCATTAATGAACTCAAAAGCTTCATTCAAACCCCCAACTAGCATCCCAACAATAAAACCACCTCATATAAATAATTGAAACATATTTTTAACATCAAATCCCCAATTTTATATCAAGATCCAAAGAAAAACTCAATTTCTCATCAAAGAACCCTAAATATACCCATTTTTTCAAATAACTTATGATTTCAATAGATGTATACAAATAATCAAAGGGCTTTTGAAGTAACTACAATAGAAACAAATCCTAATCATCTTCTAACCATTGTAATCTAAGTTCATAAGGAAATCAAACAATATAAGGGGAAATTAACCTAATTAATATCCTGATAGATTAATTACAAAAATTAACTATTTAGTCATCCAAAATTAAATTTACAACATAATTAGTTTTATATTTCAATGAATAGATAGAATCTTAACACACATGCAATCATAATCAAATTCTATACAAATTTGCCTCAATTGATTTGGGGGAAAGAACCATGCTGATAACCCCAAATTCCTTCTCTTCTCTTCAAGTTATTTCTCTCTCAAGGAGCTTCCTCAATTATGTTATATGACTTATGAAGTCCCCAAATGACTCGTTAAAACCATAAATCCCCAAAATTAGGTTTGGGCCCAAAATCAGCCTTACCTAAAAGAGTCCAAAATCACCTCCAAATGACTTAAAACATTAGTCAACCCTATAACCATTTATTTTGTTTAAAACCCTGCATTTTAAGATAATAACATACATTATATGTGTCCCAAAACTTCAATATAAAATATACCAAAACAAATAACTAACAACCCGAATATTTAATAATCAACTGGTACAAGTCCAAATATCAAATTATTTAATTGATTAATTAATGTGTATTAAATTCGATTTCAAATCCTAACTAAATAACACATAAAAAATTATATATAACGACCTCTCATGTCACAAACAAGCACAAATAATTAATTTTGTTGAATTTAATAATCCACGAAAAATATGGGGTATTACAAGAACAATCGCAAAGCAATGTGGTGGGAGTGTCTCCAACTAAGAAGATCAAGATGAAAGCATGAAGGGGCAACATATTGGTTGGGAGTAACTCAATGTAGCCAACCATAATCACCTTCAACACTAAAACAATAGTTGCATGTTTTGGCTTGTTTACTTTTAGATTATAAGTACTTTTGGATTATGTCCACTAATGATGTTAAAATACTTCTATTTTGGTACAATTTGGTGTTTGGTTATGCCACATGATCATAACTAATTTGCATTGTCTCTAAAAAGTTCACATAAAAGACTCATAAAATTGGAACATAAACCATCAACATTGCACCAAACTACTGCAGTTAACACTCAAATTTACTACAATTCATACATTTTAAAAACTTAGCATCTTTGCTAGTTTCTTTGGTTGAAGTAAAAAAAACCTCTTAAATAATTGAGCTTCTTCCATGGACATTTATTGACGCAATGGCCATGCGAACTTATATTCCAAATATTCTTGTTGGTAATGTGATGAGCTTGCTCATGATTTCTTTGTATTCCTCTCTTTCATGGCATCTTCTAACATGGAAAATCCCTTACATGAGTTAAATCTACACTTTAGCATCTTACTCCCAGTTGACTCTGGTTTATATAACATCATCAAACCATTGCATTATGGTTCTTTGCATTTTGTATAAATCCATGGACAATTAGATGCTTTATGACCTTCAATGTAAAAAAATTAACATGTCCAGGCCTCTTGTGTTGAAGCTTCTCCCTTCTTGTCAAATCCACCTCCCATGCTGATTTCTTTACTTTTTACTTGTATGACAACCTTTAATGTAATGAGAAAATATTGTGTTGTGTTGTGTTTAAAGTTTGGTATTTATAGTGATTATGGGCTAGTTTATATTGATGGTTATTAGTAATTATCAAGGTTCTAAAAAACGCGGAGCGTGATCGTGACGTGAAGGCCAAGCCTTAAGCCTACAGAGCCTCAGGCTTAAAAAGGCGTGAAAAGGCGTTTAGACCTTCTTAATATATTTTAATATTTTTTAACCATAACAAGACTATTAAAATACTAAAATTGTACATATTATTAAAATATGTGTGGATATATGCAAATTAAAATACTATTTGATTATTTTGAATGAAATAATGATCCGCTTTGTAAAAAAAATCTTTAAAAGGTGATATCGTTTCACTAAAGCATTGCTGTTTTAAAAAAAATGAACCTTAAGAATTTTACCAAGAATAAGGCGTAAAAAACTTAAGGCAAGACATTTCTCCCAAGCCTCAAGCCTAGACGGGTTTTTTAGAACAGTGGCAATTATATTAATGCATTCCAATGGCTATATTGATGGTCTCCAACGACTATAATCAATTTGAATTTAATGAAGTGGAAGTTGGAATGGCTTTTAAAGCCTTTTTTCAGTTGTTGAAAATAGTTTAAATTTTGGTCATTTTATGTTTTTGAAATTAGACTTTAGTACCAGGGATATAATGGAAAAGTTAACCGCCATTAAGGCTCCTTCCGAAAACAACGGTAAAGTCAAAAGAGAAATAAAATGGTTGGCAAAGTCTAATAGCCAAAACTAAACTGGTGGGAAAGTCAAAATACCCCTAGAATAAATTATAGACAAAAGGGGCGGTTGCAAATATCATTATTACTATCTATGACAGCAGAATTGAAGTATATACATTCCTGATTAATTCCTCAATTTAAAGTCAATTCCTGAACTGAACTCTTCCCGTGTATTATCTACAACCTGGTTTAGGCTATGAATGATTGCAGAGGAATATCATCTAAATCTTCCATAACCCCATAGGTTATCTGTTTTACTCAGAAAAAGAAGAAAAAAAACTGACTTCATCTCATGTCTCCAGTTATGAAGATAACATTTTGGTCTGGGCAATGACGAAAAAAAAAGTATATTGTATAGCTGTTGCTAACCTCTACTCTCTAGAGCCTTCCATCAACAAAACTCTCTTTAAGGTCCTGCAATGCTTGTCGAATTGAATCTTCATCTTGACTGGAGTACTTCAAGCATATTAATCGTTGGGCAAAATGGTTAGCCATCTGGACTGAATGATACTGTTGGCGATTCACTTCCATTCTCCTCACGTCCTACACAGGGAAAATACCCACCACAATAAAATGAAATAAAATAAAAAGATATCAGTTAAAACATAATCTAAGAAAAGACCTAATAATTCCCACCAGAAGAAGAAAGTGGATAAGTTGGACATAACTTGTTCCTTTAAATATAAGCAAACCATCTAAAACTGGACTGCTGGGTTTGGCTACTAATTATTAGGAGTCCAAGAGATGTATGCTAGGTAACCTTATCTACTACACAAGATGATAATACTAATCCATGACCACTAGTCATATATCATGTGCACAGAGAAATTCATGTTGCTTCCCAAATTAAGAGTCACACTTCCCTTTTTGGGACGTCTCAAATTAAGAGTCATGCTTTTGAAATTAAAGTCAACTTATAATGCATTCCAAGTTTGCACATAAAATTAACTCCGACACTAACACTAGCCATGTTATATTCCTAATTTAGTTCAAGTGACTAAATTTCAAATGTTGGGACTAGTACTTTGGTGGTCAAAGAATGATTCTGCTGACGAATTAAAAAACTAATGGTCAATTCACAAAAATTTGTACATTTGTCTCTCTCTCTCTCTAGGATCAAAGTTCATATACAAGTACATATAATGAAAAAAAGAAAAAAAAAAATTATGTTGATTATAGCTTCGGTGGCTTCATTATTTTCCTGATGTCTTCTACATAAACTCTGTTAGGACTTAATTCCTATATTTTTTGAATAAAAAACCAACGGTAAATCAGTTTATTCTCAGTCAATAGATCGAACAATGTCTACTAGAATAACAAACAAGATATTAAGTAGATAAAACAAAAAATACAATCTGATAAAGGATTTTTGATACCCTTGCTAAACTAAAAACGTCCTATCTTACAATAATGCCCAATTAACCTTCATTTATATTAACCCAAATATGATTCCTTCCTGTAATTTCATTATTTCCAGCTTCCACTAAGATCCTAATCCAAAGGTCAGAAAGATGAGACCCAAGCAAGCTTATGCTTATGAAACTGGAAACTAGCTGTACCTTTTCTGTAATCCTAGATATGATGCTTCTGGCCGTTTCAATCACCGGACTAGGTAATCCAGCCACTCCGGCTAATAGCAAGCCATAGTGAGGTACATGCCGCAGTCCATCCTTCAGTTGATACTAATTAAATGAACCAGAATTTGTCAGACTCTTAATAGTGAAAACTTCTCCCAGGAAGGAAATCCAGTATAATAATTACCTTGAAATCCAATCGGTTGTTTTTTACATCGACATGCAAGTGAAGAATTTTCACATTTGGGTAGATAGTGGCTAATTCTGATAGGCTTTCCATGTGAGTAGCAAATATAGTATACCTAGTAAAAACAAGAAGATGTCAGTTTAGTTGTAATCATTTTTTGGGTGGGTGTTTGGTTTGTTCCATCCAGCTTTCACAAGATATGTGTTGCAGTTAAAACTAATCATAGAGATAAGAAAGATGAATCAGTGAGGATAATAGATTCTTTGCCTAGACTGTGCGCCTGACACCTATCTACCCAAATGAGCAAATTTAATGTTAACAAATGCCGTGTGTATCTCTTTCTAAAAAAAAGTCATCAAAAGAGGTTTAGGAATAGGATAAATAGTAATAGATGTGACTGAGATTTAAGTGTTTAAACCCTCGCGGAGAAAGCTTACATCCACCGTGAAGTTGAGGTCAGTATACAGATGCACTTGAACATGCATAAGCATGACAATCTTAGATGAAGCGTTAATGTTGTCAGTCTTTCTCGTAGGCAATGATTCTTAGAGCTTATAGAATTAGTACACTAAACACTTTGCTTACAACACAAAAAAGATTCAAAATGAATCCTCTGAACTACTGAATACGAGTGAAATCGCTCAAGGATTATTTGTGAACACTGTAACCACTGTTTAAAAAGGCGCGAGGCGAGCCGACGCATAAACCTCAGGGCGCAATAAAGCATAAGCCTCAACTTTAAAAAAAGGATCAAATACCAAAAAGTCCCTCAAGCATTTTTTAATACACACTTAGTCCAAGACTTTTATTTTGTACCAAAAAGTCTCTTATTCTCTTATCTTTAAAGGTCCGCGCCAACGGCAAGGTAAAGCCTTTTTGGCATGGTGAAAGACTTTTTGGTGCAAAATAAAAAGGTTTGGACTAAACGTGTAATAAAAAAAGTTAGAGGGAATATTTAGTACATGCCCCTTAAAAAAAATCAACAAAATATTATAAAAATTTCCAATAAATCACAATTCAGCACCAAAAAGATCCAATATCACTAACAATATAAATGATAAAAAATAATCATTACCAACATAAAATATTTTATTATCACCAAGTAATTAATAATCTATGAAGCATAGACACTAGTACGAGTGTCATGTCAGACAACATGTTGACACGGCAAATTTAAAAAAAATTAGGACACGACACGACAGAGATACGGCGACAAATGAATATATTTTTAAAACTATATATATATATATATATATATATATATATATATATATATATAGAGAGAGAGAGAGAGAGAGAGAGAGAGAGAGATTCCCATACAGACCAAGTATACATACCGCTGGTGCAAACCACTTATTTTTAAACATAAAAAAAAAAAAAAAATTTGAGTTGAATTTTTTTGTATGGTATTTAAACATTTTAAGGGATCCATATAAAAAAATCAACTAAGAATAACTTTTTTTTTGTTATTTTAAAAAAATGGGTCAAACTTCGCAGCTTTTATAGTGCATTAATGTTGCGAAAGTTTGACCGATTTTTTTAAAATAGCAAACAAGGTTATTTTGAACTGAATTTTTTTATATGGGCCTCCTTAAATGTTTAAATTTCAATTAAAAAAATTAAGCCAAAACATATTTTTTTACTATTTAAAAAAAATAGATATATCTACTTGGTATGTACTGGAGCCTATCTGTGTGTGTGTGTCAGTGTTTTTAAAAGCGCGCTATTGCGAACGCAATAGCGCGCAATAGCGTTTTGCGAATCAAAAAAGCAAAGCAATCTGGGTTGCTATTTGGGATGCTGGAATAGCGTGCGCAATCGAGCGCTATTTGGCGCTAAAGTGCGCAATCGGACGCTACAGGTGCGCTATCGGAGCTTTTTTTTTAAACCTCATGTCTTACCAAAACGATGTCGTTTTGGTAAGTACATAGGTTTAAAAAACAAAAAAATTCCTCGCATTTCAGCAGCTATCGAGGCTCTCTCTTACCCGATCTCTAAAAAAAAACCCTAACTCTTCACATAAAACAGCTCCGACCCAGCTATTTGAGTCTCCGGCAGCTATGCAGCTTGTTTTTCCCCACTTTGGCGTACTTTCTTTCACCGGAATCATTTCAGCTTGTGTTTCTCCACTTCGGTAGGTCCGACCCAGCTTGTTTTTGCCCACTTCGACCCATTTCAGCTTGTTTGGGTTCACTGATTTACTCATTTACTTTGGTAAGTATTATTTTTTATGTTAGACATAATTGCTTTATTGATTTACTTATTTTTTATGTTAGACATAATTGTTGTACTCATTTACTTTTCTTTACTCATTTACTTTGGTAAGTATTATTTTTTTATGTTGTAGTAGTACTTTTGATCTTTGATTGTCCGATGTTTGGAACAATTTGGTCCTATTAGTGTGTTTAATTTCGAATGTTGTAGTACTTTATGTCTTCATAACTATATTTGAAATGATTTGGAGTTACTCTTTGAGCTTATTTATTTATTTATATTTTTTTACATGTTTTTCAAATTAAAAATTTGGAATGCACAAATTGCTCGCGCGATGTGCGACGCGATTTCGGAACCACAACGCGATCCCCTACGCGACCGCGATTTAAAACATTGGTGTGTGTGTGTATATATATATATATATATATATATATATATATATATATAGAGAGAGAGAGAGAGAGAGAGACCCCCTCCTGTAAAGACTCCTAATGGTGCAGACCCTGGTACATATTATTTTTTAAAATAGTAAAAAAATGAATTTTTTGATGAAACTTCATAAATATAATCTCCACGGTGAGAAAATCATCTCCAATTTTTTTCATCAAAAAATTCAATAAAAAAACCATTGAGATGAGGTGATATGTAAAAAAAAATTGTATAAATATGCATTTTCAACCGTTGAAATTTTGACGAACATCTCACCCACTTTTTGATTGAATTTTTTGATGAAACTTCATGGATATGATCTCGACAGTGAGAAGACAACCAATCAAGTGGTTGACGCAGATCCAAAATAGTCGAAAATGCATATTTATTATATTTTTTGGCATACCACCTCATCTCAACGGTTTTTTTTTATTGAATTTTTTTATGAAAAAAATTGGAGATCTTCTCACCGTGGAGATCATATCCATGAAGTTTCATCAAAAAATTCAATTTTTTATTATTTTAAAAAAAATGGTATATCGGGTCTGCACCATCAGGAGTCCTTATATGAGACTTTTTGTAAATATATATATATATATATGGGTGAACCTGAAGCAACGGTAAGGTTGCCCCATTGTGACCTGAAGGTCACAACAAGTGTTGGTTTTGGCTCTCCTATTTTTTTAGTTTTGGTTTATTTACAAATTTGCCATTTTGGCTCAAATCTATAAATACAAGTGTTATTTCTAGGTTTTGGGAGAGGACAAGAGTGGGCATATTTGAGAGCTAATCAAAGGCAACGAGAGATAGAGAGCTAATTTGAGGGGTGAGTTCTTATGACGTTGTGAGTGACTTTCTAAGAGAGAAATTGTGTGTGTGTATAACCTTTGGGTTCCTCTATTTATCTATAGAAAGAAGAAATCCTCCTTGGTTATATCGTTGTTGTTTTGCTTTGATGATTGCTTGTATATTCTTATTGTCTCTTCATTGATGCTTGGTTGAATTGATTGGGAGTTTGCACACTAGTTCATTTTGGGAACAAGGTCTTGGGTGTTTTTCGCACACCAAGTGTATGATAAAATTCCCGAGTGAGTTTTATCGTCTTGATCGCTAGAGATAGTCTAGATTTAGCGCAACAACAAGTTCGAGTCGTGAAAACCACCTCTCTTCATATGCAGGATTAAGGTTGCGTACATCTAATCCCCCTTGTACCCGCAGTAGTGGGAGCCTCGTGTACTAGGTTTGCCCCTATATATACGTACATTTATAGATATATATAGAGAGAGAGAGAAGAGAGAGAGCAGACTCAAATAGCGAAATTTTTAACGAATCCTATAAACGACATCATTCTTATTAACGTCGGCACGTTTTTGTCTTCTTCATTATAATGCAAAACGTCATCGTTTTGGAGGAGTCTAGTGTAAAGTCCGCATCTGATCAGTTGTGTGTGTGTGTGGAGAGAGAGAGAGAGAGAGAGAGAGAGAGCTCATCTATTGAAATTAAAAGTATGCATTGAAATCAAGACAGAAACCAACTTCATTGATTTTTAACTTTTCTTCTTACTATGCATGAACTTCAAAATTATTTATTTTTTATGTGATAAAACTAAAATTTATTAAAGTTTATTAGTTTTTGGTGCTTAGATGTGTCTGCGGAGTGTCTTAGTTGTGTATGTGAGTGTCCGCCTTCTTTAAAATGTCAAATAAGTTCGACATGCCACATGGAGTGTCATACGCGTGTCCACGAAGTGTCATACATGTGTCAGAGTATCCGAAATGTCCGACACGAGTACGTCACCTCGGAAGAAATGTCTGTGCCTCATAGTTAATAATTGTGTACCAAAAGAATAATGTTATTATAATTAATTGATTAGTATGTATAATCATAATGTTTATATATATATATATTATCACAAATTAATCAGTATCCATATAATATGGAGCTCTCTCTCTCTCTACATAAAATATTTTATGTAAAAGAACCAATATGGAAACCAAATCAAAAAATACTATGTAAAAAATATAAAAAAACAATATGTAAACAAATATATAATTAGATTAGTACATCTATATACCATCAGATTATGAGGGGTATATCTCGTTAGATTCGGACGTTATATATCAGCAGATTATATGTACACATATTAACAGAGAGCTAGGAGGTGTATATCTTGTTAAACATTGTCCGTAACATATTGTAGCTAGGAGGAGACTCCAATGTCATCAGAAAGGTGCAATGGTAGGTGTGGTACGTTAAACGTAATTTAATGCATCAACGTGGTTTATAATCATTGTTGTAGCTAGGAGTACGCTCTAGGTCATCTGAAGGGTGTAATGATAGGTGTTGTACATTAAATGCAATTTAATGCACCAACATTTGGGAGAAGGTGGTGCACTCTATTCTTCTGAAGCTGGGAGTTGCTCTGAGGTCAAGGGTGGCTGTGGAGAAACCTGGCGTAAATAACGTCAAATGGGAGGAAGAAAAATCTCTCTCTATTCACAATCTCTCAAAATTAAGGAATGACTCAAATGAGCATACAAAAGGGGAATTTAAAGAGGGAAGGTTGCTTGGCCGCTAAGCTAAGTGTCTAATTACAATTGTGCCCCTAAAGCCAAATAACCTTCCTACCTCTAAATACAAAAGAAGAGGGAAAATACAATGAATGCTCAAAATAAAAAAATACTAAAAGGAACTAAAAAAGATAAAATGACGACCACGTCCCTGATTCACATCAATCTCCCCCCCCCCCCCCCCCCCCCACCCTAAAAGAGTTCGTCCTCCAACTCAGAGGGGAAGGCCTTCAGTGTCACCATCAAGGATTGTAACAAGAGCTGGCTGAGATGGTATCTACTGTGCCTCCTCAATATAGTCAGGGTCCCTAGAAGCTAAGAGAGCTCGACAGGGAGGGAGAGAACAATCGGAGGCGCAATGGCCCATCACCCTGCAATTGTAGCATTTAATGGTGACCGGATGAGCTGGAGCAGGAGGACCCGTGGCAGCATGAGGAGAAGTGGTGGAGGGAGTCCCAGTAGGTGCAGAAGTAGGTGCAGAAGTCACTGGTGTTGGAGGAGCAGGCATGGAGCGACTATGCGATGGAGGGGCAGTCTGGTGGAAGGACTCAACCTTAGTGGCATACTTCACCGCCTTGGCAAAGGAGGTGACCTCCCGCAAAGCAAGATCGCACTGGATGTAGCTCTAAAGGCCATGAATATAACGGCTAATGCGTTGCTCCTCACTCTCACTGAGGCAGGCTCGAGTACATAAAAGCTGAAATCGCTCAGTGTAGTCCAAAATTGGGGTGTCCTGGCAAAGAGACTGAACTCGTAGAAATAAGTCACGCTCATAAGTGGCTGAAACAAAAGCAGATATCAACTATGCACAGAGCTCGGTCCAGGACTGGATGGAGGAAAGACCCTCAATGGCACGGCGCTGCTCCAAGTCATTCCACCAAACACTAGTATAGCCCTGAAACTTGGTACCAGAAGAACACATCTACGACCCTTCAACCGTTTTTACTAAAAAATCCGCTCCATAGCAGCAAGCCAATCAACAACAGCATCAGACTGTAGGTAGCCGTCAAACATGGGAGAATCTACTCTGATATCACCCTGCATACTCCGTGAAAGCAACTGAAGGGCCAACTGTGTGATGGCATCACCACCCTGAAGGGCTAGGGTATCCTCATCAAGATCATCATCGCCTGGCGGAGGCTCAGTAAGTAAGGCACGCCATAAGTGCTCCTGAGGCGATGGATGAGGAGGGTCAGGAGCTGGTGGGTGAACTGAGGCGGCAGGAGTAGTATGAGGTGGTAAAGCCTCGCGGGGTGGGGAAGGAGGTGGTGTTGGAACTAGTGGCTGGCGGTAGGGGCACTGATTCATTTTATACCCTTTCTGGTGGCAAACAAAGCAGTGACGTTCATAGATGGGGACATAGGGGGTCACCTTGGGGTTTAGTGAATCACAAGGGGAAACATCCGTACGCCACTCTGTAGGAAGGGGTGGCTCAAACTCAGGAGCGGAGTGGGGACGGGGTGAAGGGGGATCGGCATGGGAAGGTAAAGTAATCCACTCTCGTACCCGCTCATGGGAATAAACGGGCGCGGAGTGAAAGGAACGGGTATCCCACGGGGGTGGCTGATGTGGGACATGAAGGGAATGGCCAGGTGGGGGAATGGTATGTAAAATAGGTGGGGGCGGAAACGTGGGAAAAGTGGAATGGTATGGGTGAGGGTGTGTGGGAAGAGAAGGAGCGGGGGGTATGGATGGTATGTAGGTGTTTTCAAGATGTTTTTGTGGGTGATGGCGAGGGTAAATGGAGATAGGGGCAAGGAGTATTCATGTGGGGATGGGGCGGAATATGTGGGTGGATGTGGTGGCGGAGAGTGAGATGTAACAAGAATTCGGGGTGGAGGAAGATATGGAGAGGGCAAATGGTGGTGGATTGATGTGTTTAGTGGTGGAGGTGGATGTATAGATGATGGTGGTGAATTGCGGTGGTCAAAATTATTGGGAAGGTGGGAAGATGAAAATTCTTGGGTTTGGGGTGCAAGATTGGGGGGTAAAAGGCATGGGGTTTGTTACATTGGAATGTATTTAAGGAAGATTTGATTTTTTTTGTGTGCCGGATGTCACGGATCATCTCGGTGTTGGTGGCGAAGTATGTCCCAATGATGGGTGGAGCCGGTTGAACATTTAAAGGGATGGGAACAGTCGGGAATGTCACTGTGGTGGTAGGAGCTGATAAACACCCATCGGTAGGACTGTGGATGGGTTGAAACCCCTGTTCTAAACCATCCGATGGGCCACTGGTTGCCGCGATGGCAGACGGCTTCCTGGAGCATTGTCGGTGGTGGTTCGATTGTGGAGGAAGTAGCCGGATGAAGGCTGGTGAGGTCTTATCACTATCAAGGGGTTACGGTTCAGATCGGAGGGATTTTGGGGGTTGGTCGGGGCATGGGATGAGGTCGGGGGGGGGGGGGGGGGGGACTGATTTTTTTTGTTTTGGGGCGACCTGCTTTGGGGAAGTTTGAGTGGGTAGGGTATTTTTTTGGGTGGATGGGCCAGCGGATTGTGGTGGTGGGACAGCCACATCAATGGTGGTGCTTTCTTGGATGTTCCTAGGGTTAGGGTTTTCAAGATTAGGATTTCTTTGTGGGAGTGGTTTAGAATGGGTGGATCTTGGGGAATTAGGATTAGGGTTTTGAGATGTTACTGAGGCAGTGTGGTGGCGATCCGTGGTGGTTGCTGGGCGAAGAACTACGGGCGTTCAATAGTGAATTAAAGAGCCTTTAATACTTGGTTCCCTGTGACAAAGCGAGGTCCTTTGTTAATGATGTCCACAACACCCCTAACGACCAAAAAACACGCTTTTTCATCTCATTCGCATGGGAGAGAATCCCCACCGAGGGATGGGAGGAATATGGGGTCCTATAAGGTGAAAGCCCCCGAAGCCATGTATTACTTCTTACTCTATAGGCTTGATGGCTTTGTTGAAGTTTGTTTTATTTTGCCTTTTTTTGCGACTTTTCAGCCAAGGCATTACCAAAGAGAGGATCAAAGAGAGTTCACTCTGAAGTTAGTACCCTTCTACGAGTTGGTCACCTTGGAGCACCTTTACACCTTTACAGAGATGGGCCCCAACCTTTGATCTCAGACTATTGTTGCCACCTGAAGTGGGTGATGGAAGGCTTAATGAGTATATCTTAGTAAAAACCACAATTATTTCTAACAGCTCTACCATCTACACCTGGCATGGAAATGAGGAGGTATGGAAATGAGAAGGAGGTCCCAGGGCAGAGGAGCCTTCTTACAAGGGAATTGTGGCATTTGACGTTCATGCGGTCTTTAATCACCTTAAAAGTCCATAAAAGTAGAAGTCCTACCCGATACTCCTTCGTTGGTTGAAGGTGTTTCACTCTCTTTAGTCCATAACAATTCTACTAAGTCTTCTCTACTTCTTTATTTTTATTACTCTTATCTTAACCTGGGGATCTTCCAAACGCTAAGATGGATATGAAAAGGGTATTGCAGCTGCTAAAAACTGGAGTAATTGGTGTCGACCCCAAGAGGTCCAAAGCATCCTTGAAGTCGAGGTTCTCCAAGACAGTGATAGGAAGAATCGACAAGTAAATTTTGGATAAGAACCCCAAAGATCTCTAAACTCTCTTAACTAAAGGAGGTGGTTGTTGTTAACAAATCCAATCATTCTTACAAGAAAATAAGGAAGTTAGTGGTGCTTCTAGAGTTACTAGCTATTCCACGGAACTTGCAACCCTTGGTCTCATAATCTGAAATTGCGCATAAAATTGTTGAAATTGAGGATGAGACCATAGAGTCTGAAGGGTGAATCCATCCGGTGAATCACGAAGGAGCGTTCCTCCTGAGCTAAAAGTCTGATTGACCTAGAAGTATGAACGACACCTTGGAAAAGGAGGTGAAGAGAGCTAAGGTCTCTCAAAAGATCTTAGACCTTGGGTTGTAACCTGATTTTTGAGGGAAGAAAATGCACTTTGTTGAGGAAGATGCTTTTCTTGACACCATTTATACTTCTCCTTATTTGGCAAGTGATATAAGTTAGGGCTCTAATGATCAGGACACAATTTTCATTTTAAGGGTCCAAGTGACAAAAAAAATGCCCCAGAGGTCTACTATCTTATCAGAAAGATTATAACTTGAGGTCTTGAACTTCTTCTTTGTTACCTTTCATTGATTTTATGTGGCCTCTTTTCTTTTTGTCTTTTAATGCAACTTCATTAATTGACCGAGGCTTTGGAAGTTGACGCCCTCGTTACTCACATCACTGGTTGAAGATCAAATATCTCACTCATCTGTAGGAGAGGAGGTTTGAGCATGAGAGAAAGGTTAGAGACTTGATGTCCAATAACATTACATTGGGGCCCTTCGCGAGGATATGCAATTGGAGATAGAGAAGGGTCAAACCATAGCTTCTTTGTGGGTTAAGCTAAAAGGGGACTCAAAGGAGGCTCTATAGAAAGTAGTTGCAGCTTTAGCCTCTGTGTAAGCCGAATTGAAGGAATTCTAGCTTTGTAGAGGTCAACTGAGGAAGCCAATAAGGAGGCCTTGGAGAAAGAATTTGCGGCCTTGGCCACTGTTGAGGAGTTACGCAAAAAAAGAAGTTGCTCCTTTTCTTTATTGAAATAGGAGATTAGGTTAAGCGATCCTTTGTGGACAAATTCCAAGACTAACTTTACTTAAATATAAGGCCTACAACTTCAATTATCAAATCAATGACCTTAGAGATAAAATATTTTCCTTTGAACATGAGCTTTTTGATGTAAAAGTTTAGTTTGGCAAGTTTTAAGCCAAGGAGAATGAAGGAGTTAAGGTCAAAGTTGACGTTTTCCTCCGGTCCCAGACTTGTCCTTTTGAAGGAATATTACTAAATGCTTTTTGGAGTGCAAGCCTTGCATCCTTCTCCCGATCTCTCTATTTTCTTCCTAGCGACTCTAATGAAGATGAAGACGAAGATGAAGAGGAGACTAAAAAGTCGTGGTAGTGGAGGAAACCCAAGTGGTTAACTAATTAAAAACGCCTTTAGACTTGTATTTTTGCTTTTCGAGCAATGTGCCTTGTATGATTGAATGACTACAATTTTATTTTATTGCTTCTATTTTACGGGGAATGCTTTGGCAAGAAGCATAACTTGTATTATGATGAAGTGTTGATATTGTAGGTTGTTGTAGGTGCCCCATGTACTTCTTGTTAAATCAGTTGATGAAAAAATATATTTGATCTCTATTACTATGTACGGTTTAGAGCACCTTACCCCTTAGAAATGAAATTTAACTCGACATCTTTAATTAGCCAAAGGTTTGAATTTCTTCAAGCTTTAATCAAATATGAGTAGACTTGTGAAATTCCTTTCAGAAAGTATGAGACAAAAGTTAAAATCAAGGGTAGGCCTCTCATGACCTTAAGAATTAAGTTTTCATTCCTTCGAAAAAAAGGTCTTGAACACTTGCAAGATCTCAATATTTATGAGAAAACTTTGAAGTTCCCTTAGAGAAACCTTCAAGTCAAATGGTAGACACTGCAATACCCCGTACTTTTGACTATATTTATTTTTGGGATTAATTTGGGTTTAATTAATTATATGAATTAATTGGAAATTAATCCGGATAAAATACTAGCGAGATGTGAGTTGGTATTTGACTATATTGAGTATATGTGATGTCATATGGATATTAGATTATGATATTTGTCGTGAGATTGATATACGGCAATTTGGATATTTTATTGGGACGCGTGTGATAATTGCGTCAGTATATAATTATTTAATTATAAAAGTGAATTTAAATTCTATCAACCGTATGGTCGTTTTGAGTGCACTAACGCGTCCGGAAGGGTCGAGATAGTCAGAAAACACTAGCTGGGGGTTTAGTTTGGGTCCCGGGGTATTTTTAGGCCATACCGGCAACATAAAGGGCATTTTGGTAATTTTGTATTTTTGGGGAATTAAAAGTGACGAAAATTAAGAGTTTTAATCTGATTGGGAATTGACCCACTAAGCCACTAACCAACCCATATTAACCCAACAAGCTACGGGGGTTGTTAGATTAGGTTTTCTAAGTTTCCCCAAATCAAACCCTAGCCACCATAGCCATTGGAGAAGAAAGCTTGGAGAGGGAGAGAAAGAGAAGGAATTCTGCAGAAATCTTTACAAAATCAACACCAAATTCAGAGACAATCAAGGCAAGTGACTTAATTTCTTTTAATTCAGAGAATGTTCCTTCCATGTTAGATAATTTGAAGATTTACAATTGTTCTTGGAAGATAAATGAAAACCCATCTTAATTGGACTTAGAACTTGAATTTTGAGGACAAATTGCATGTAGAATCATATAGAGATGATTATTCTAGTATTATTATATGTTGGATGTAACAAAAACGGATCTAGAATGGACTAATTGATGATTACAAATTCTAGGGTTTATGTTCTTGAATAATTGGGGGAAAAGTGTAGAGATTTGTAAATTGATTGATGTTAGGGTGAATTAATCCTTTAAAACGTGTTAGGATGTGACTATTATATGTTTAGGATTGATTAGAGACCTTAAAACAATTGTTGGGATGAATTTTAGAGGAGATTTGAGGAGTAAAAATGGTGAAAAACGAGTTTTGGAAAATTCTGGGCCGAAACTGGTCCCTCGTTAGAAGGCCTCCCCAGGTCGTTCGAACGAGCTCGTTCGAACGAGCTTCTAACGAGTTGACCAGTCGCTTCTAACGAAAGGGAATTTCGTTCGATACTTCGTTCGAACGAGATCTCGTTAGAAGGTACAGTTCGTTCGAACGAACTGGATCTCGTTCGAACAGTCTCGTTCGAACGAGACTTCTAACGAGTTGGCAGTCTGGGCCTTTTTGAACTGTTTTGATTTTGGGAGTCCCGTAAACTTGTTCGAGGATAGAGATAACAATCCTTTGATGACGTATTGATAGATTTGGGACGTTTGGGTTATTTTGAGGAGTAGATTATATACGAGTGATTTAAATAATGGATAGTCTGGGTTGAGACGTGAGTGTCTACTACGACGTGAGAATAAATTATGGCGCGTAGGATTATAAACCGGAATCGTATAAAGGGTGTAAATTATATATTGGTACTAGAATGAGAAAAGTACTACAATTAAACTACGGTGATTACTAAGATGCGCGTTTACTTAGTATTGATATATGATTTGTGTGTATGACATACCTACCATACTTGCTATCACGGGAGGTTTGCGTTCGCTTAGGACCCTCTAATCCTTGTGTGCCTACGGGGGGGATTTAGACTGGTACCTCGAGAACATAGGTCAGAGAAGGACTTATTGGGATGTTAATAAGTCTGCTGATCGTGGGAGCGTAGGTATGTGCGTGACCCATGTGATGTGACTGTGTTCGCCTCCACTGTTTGTGATTTGTGTTATCTGAACGATTCCTGAGAGATTCGGAATGCGTGATCCCTTATGTACGTGATGTACCGGGATGGATAGCAGAGTATGTGTGCACCGCAGCTTAGTCTCGGGGTGCTTATATTGTATATTTATGTTGTGAAAAATATACACGTAATAAATGGGAACTTTCATATGGTATTGTGTGTATAAATATGGAAAAATATAAATGGGATAATTTATACTGAGCTGTATTACTTTTGTGAGAACCTGAATATACGTTAAGCCCTTATTTAATTGAGAACGTTATATTGATAATGGGAACCGAGTAATAAAGGGTAGAATTTATAACGGTCTAGCTAGATAGTATGTCATTTAGCTAGGTGTTAATGTATTTAGATGGGTACTTACGTTAGGAGTGCACAGTTAGACGAGAGGTGAGGATTTCATGTGAGTGCACGTCCTAACATGTACTTTGCATTTAATGTTTTAAATGTTTTTAAAGCACTTGCAGATTTTTAAAATATATCTCCACATTCGGGCTCTGACCCGTTTGCTTTTCAAATCTATTTTCTTGTAAAACCATTTTAGGTGCCCAGCCACAAGGACACCATGCATAGGATTCTCACTCAGATGACGAGCTGTAGCTGTTTGTGGAAGCTACAGGGATTTGCTTTTAGACGCCTCTATTATTTGGATTCCATATTCAGTATTCCTCAGTTGTAGGGCATGTTGCCCAAATTCTATTAGTGACATTTCCATTTCAGTTTTTCAGACTTTGGTATGTATTGATTTAGTATTCAGTATTTAGTTTTCATTTCAGTTGTGGGATTTGTTGTGAGGAGTTTTTCCTCCGGATTCATTAATATTATGTGATGGTTATTCTATTATTTCATTATGGTGAATGGTGATATTATTCTTGTTTTATTCTTGCATTGCATGTTAATCAGACTTAAATTAAAATTTGACAACTTACTTTTTAAATACTAGGTGGATAGTAATCATTAAAATGTTTTCGATAGTGATGCTATTAACTGAGCCAACTTGGCATTTTGAATTAATTTAATAAAGGAGTAGCTACCCGGTATTTAATTAGTCGGGGTGTCACAGACACCTCATGACCTTAAGAACTTAGTTTCCTTTATTCTAGTAGAAAAAGGAGAACTTTGAAGTTCCCTTGAAATTCCTTTTAAGTCAAGGAGTAGGCACCTCATGAGCTTGGGAACTAAGTTTCCTATATTCTAGTAAAAGTCAAAGGTTTGAACATATGTGAAACCTAAGGGTATAAAGGAAAAATGAAGCGAACAAATGTCCATTTAATTTCCAAATAACACAAATACATCATTAATAATATTCTTAAGATGCTATGCATTCCGTGGATGAAAGAGGTAATATCTTTCCTAGTCTTTTAGGTAGTAGCACCATGGTTGCTTCTCACGTTCCGTGAAAAGCCGAGACATTGAGGAATACCCAAAAAGGCATTTCGGGAATAGCTATGATTCTAACTATGTTCCTTTCATTTGAAGAAAGGAAGGATCCCAAATAAACGATCTTCCTTTTAATTGTTGAAGCTCTCTTTGTCTTGCAATATAAGTGAGGAGATAAGGTCCTTCCCACTTTGAACCTAACTTTATGTCATTTGGCTTTCTCTCACACAATGAAGTCTCACACCGTAATGCTTCTTGGGTTTATCCGTTTGTTGAAGTCATGGGTTGCCCTCTGCTTGCAAGGAGTCTAATGAAAGTCATTTCCCTTCGTTCATCGAACTTGTCATTTCCCTTCGTTCATCGAACTTGTCAAGGTCTTGTTGTTTTCTTTAAAGATGGATACGTGCCGAATGGAGCACTTCAGTTGGTGTAACCACTTCAAACCCAAAAGTGAGAGACAAAGGGTTTCTCTAGAAGAACCCTTTATCATGGTTCGGTAGGCCCAAAGAATTCTTGGCAACTCCCTTAGCCAGAGTCCATTTGCTTGATTTAACCTTTTCTTGATAACGAGGAATGACTGCAACCTTTTCTTGATTTGAATATTTGAAGTCTTCTAGAAAAATGCATAATAAGTAAGAATCTAAATGGTTCAATTACTTACCTCCACTTACCCATTTGCTTGAGGATGACATGGGGAGTACTGGTTTTTGATGCTGAGGTTTAAGCCGAATTCTATGAATGTTGGGTTATCAAACTGTTTTGTATTGTATGATACTATACGCGGGTTTTTGGACAACCAAACGAAAGATGAAATTGGTGATTATCCACCCAACGATGGTTATCAAAGGCTCAATTTTGCACTTAATAGTCGATGATGGCAATGCAAAACTTGTGTTGGCCTTTGCTAAGAGAGGGAAGTCCCACCAAGTCTATCATCACTGCGCAAAGGGCAAGGACTTGATTTAGCGCCATCAATTTTGTTGATTGCCTTTTGATATTGGCAAATCTTTTACACTTATTACACCTCTTTACGAGCTCCCTAGGGTTGTTTCCCCAGGTTGGACACTAATGCTCTGGCTCCTGAAAAACCTATGTAGACTCCGTGTAAATATATTAGCACATATTCCGATTCCGAAGGTGAAACACCCTTGGATAGGACACGTGCTTGTAAAGGACACTAGTCTATGAAATCTACGTGGAGCTTATCCTCTCTCTCTCTCTCTCTCTCTCTCTCTGCATATATATATATATATATTGATATTTTGTGTGTCACTCCATTAAACAGTCACAGTTTTTGTTAATTAGTCACAAAAATATAAATTCAATTTATTGAGAAGTTATTAGTTTTTCAACATAAATAGTTGAGAGATTTACAGTCTTTTTAGCAACTTGACTTACTCAATTGTATATATACATCGGATAAAAAATTTAAGTTAAGAGAATTTGGTGCAAGTAAAATTTCTTCAAGAGATAAATCTCGTTATAGAGGTTTTTTTGTCTGAGTGCACGGACTCAAAAAAAACTGTTGCCATGTCCTTCCTCTCAAACAGAATAGTTTTGAAGGCCTGTGGAAAAATGACTTAGTCAATTATATAACTGCTACATACTACGTATGCTAAAAATGTGCAGATGTTAAAAGTCTCTACCTTTTAAAATTTAACATGACACTGAACCTGATGTGTATGGTGGTCCTTGGGATTTTTAATGGTCTTTCTGTATTTATATGAACGCCTTAGTAGTGATGTCATGGGTGACATCACTAAGATTCTAGAATCCATAAGTTGTTAGAATTAAAATAAATAGGTCTTTTAGCTTTAATTAATGTTCCCTAGCTTGTGGCCCTCGCTTGGTCTCCAAGATAGGTTCAGCCTATATATCGATGTATTGTCTCCTTCTGTAAGGAACACATACTGTTTATCAATGAGAGTGAGAATGAGTGAGATCAATTCTTCTTTTAGTTATTTTCTAGTTTAAATGCTGCCACAAATCACATCAAAACCATTTCTAATGATACAAAAAATCATAGACACTGTCAAGCTCAATGGGAGAAATTATATACTTTTAGTCTTTCAAATGCACACAATTAATTATTTCTAATTGTCATAACTTCGAAGAAAGCAAATCGTAGATGGTCAAAGAGTTACGCTTTAAGTGTTGATAGATGCTCACAACAGCTCCACGCAATTGCGAAACCATCAGAGGAAGAAGTAGCTCTCCCCAGTTCATCCATAACAATCAGACTCCTATGTCAAGCATAGAACACCATATAGTAAATAGTCTTCAAAGTAATCAACGAGCATTCTTATGTCCAAATAATACCAGTTCAGTTCATATACCTTTGGCAGACATTTTGCATTATAAAGGCCGTCTCTTTCATCTCTGTCATAAACTGTAAGATCCAAATGTATTTAAATCAATGTGGTGCTCTCTCTTATAGTGAATCCTCAACAGACATATTGTCATAAAAATGGAGGAAGAAAAAAGTGTCTTATGAAATAACCAAACTTTAGATTATGTTTATAAGAGAATAAAGTATAAATTAGGACTAAGAGAGGAGAGAGAATATGGGAAGAGGAGAAAGAATGAAATGAATTAGGTCATCCATTCTCCTATTTTATTATATTTATAACTTACATAAATGACGTCAAATAGCAAGACAAGATAATTCTCTCTCAAACCCTCTCTGTAATCAATATCTCAAAATATGGAAGAATGCCTCAAATGAGGCTACAAAAGGGTATTTATAGGAAGGAGGTTGCTTGGCCATTAAGCTAAGTATCTAATTACAATTATACCCTTAAGTGTCAATAAACCTTCCTTCCTCTAAATACTAAACAAAAGGAAAAATACAATGAATACTAAAAATAAAATAAATACTAAAAATGACTAAAAATTTGATAAAAGACAACAATGACCCTAATTCTCATCACTCCCCCCACCCCCTTGAAAGAGTTCGTCCTCAAACTCAGAGACGAATGCCTTCAGTGTCCATCTGAGGATAGTAATGACAGCTGGCTGGGGTGGAACCTCTTGTGCCTCCTCAAGAAACTCAGGATCACCTGAAGTTGGGAGAGCGCGGAGGCGAGGAAGGGAACAATCCGAGGCTCGATGACCAATCCGCCACAGTTGTAGCATCTGAAGGTGACAGGATGAGTGGGTCCAAAAGGAGCAACCATGGGAGTAGGAGTAACTGCAGTAGAGGGAGTTACAGGAGGAGCAGAAGTCATTGGTGCTGAAGGAGTTGTCGTGGAGTGGCCAGGGGAAGGAGGAGCAGACTCATGAAAAGTCTCAATTTCAGTGGCGAACTCCACCGCCTTAGCAAAGGAGGTGACGTCACCTAAAGCGGGGTCGCATTGGATATAGCTCTGTAGGCCGTGAATATACCTATTGATCCTTTGTTCCTCGCTCTCCCTGAGGCGGGCACGAGTACAAAGAAGCTGGAAGTGCTCAGTGTAGTCCAAAACTGTGGTGACCTGCCGAAGAGATTGGACTCGCAAGAATACGTCACGCTCATAAGCGACGGGGACAAAAGCTGACATTTACTGGGCACGTAGCTTCGCCCAAGTCTGTATAAGAATCTGACCCTCAAGAACACGGCGTTTCTCCAAGTCATTCCACAAAACACTTGTGTAACCCTGAAATTTAGTAGCCACTAGCAAGACATACCGGCGACCTTTCAGTCGCTTGTACTCAAATATCCGCTCCATAACAGCAAGCCAATCAACGATGGCATCGGGCTCTAATTGGCAGCCAAACATCAGGACATCCACCCTAAGGTCACCTTGCATACTCCGTGAGAGTAACTGAAGTGCCAATTGAGTAATGGCATCACCACCCTCAAGGGCCAGGGCATCCTCATCTAGATCATCATCGCCTGGCGGAGGCTCGAGAAGGCGCGCTGGGGGCGTCTCCGAGGCGGTGGATGAGGTGGGTCAGGAGCTGGTGGGGGAACTGGGGCTACAGGGGGAGTGGTATGAAGTGGAAGAGTCTCTCGTGGGATGGAAGGAGGTGGAGCTGGGACCAGCGACTGGTGGTAGGGGCAATGGTTCATCTGATGTCCCTTCTGATAATATAAAAAACAATGGCGCTCAGAGAGAGGGACATAATGGAGTAACCTTCAGGCCCAGGGAGTCGAAAGGAGAAATATCAGTGCGCCACTCCGTAGAAGGGGTGGCTCAAACTCTGGAGCGGAGTGGGGTTGAGGTGAAGGGGGACCATCATGTGGAGGTAGGGTATTCCACTCTCTTACCTACTCATGGGAATCAACGGGTGCGGAACGAAAGGAATGGGTATACCATGGGGGTTGATGATGTGGTACATGGGGAGGGTGCCCGGGTGGTGGAGAGGTGTGCAAAATAGGTGGGGGCGGAAGCTTAAGAAAAGTGGAATGGGTTGTGTGGGAGTGTGTTGTAACGGATGGAGCGAGGGTATATGGGGGTTTTCGAGGTGCTTCTATGGGTGGTGCCGAGGGTAAATCGAAATACGAGGCAAGAGGTAGTCATGTGGGGGTGAAATGGGATAATTGGGTGGATGTGGTGGTGGGGAGCGAGAGGGGACAAGAATTTGGAATGGGAGGAGGTGTGGGGAGGGCATATGGTGGTGTGTTGATATGTTGGGTGGTGGAGGAGGGGTATAGGAGGTGGCGGCGAATTTTGGTGGGTGAAATTATTATAAATGTGGGAGGATGAAAATCCAAGGGTTTGGAATTTAAGATTGGGGTTAAGATGCATGTAGGGTTCATTTAATATTGGACATGTTACATGAGGTTAAAAATGGGTTGGATTTGACCCCTTGGCATGCTGAATGTCACGAATCATCTCGGCGAGAGTCAGAGAGTGTGCTCCAATCATGGGAGGTGCCATTTGAGTGCAAATAGGAGAGATAATAGCTCAAACTTCTGGACCCTTTTTGGACCTATCGGACCCCTGGACTGGGCGAATCAGGCCGGAAGCCTCGGCCAGGGCAGGTGACGGCTGAATAAGGGCCGAATGGTTTTAGAATTGTGATTTTATGCTTCTGAGAGAGTAATCGAAGGCGGGTAGGGGTCTTCCGGGGGGATTAGGTATTATCGAAGCAGCGATGGATGGGTTTTGGTGGTTAGGAGGTTCAATCGGTGCTTTTGGGGGAGGTAAGGGTTGCGTCGGATTGGAGTATTCTTGGCTCTTTTTATTTTTGTAGTCCAGCCAGTGGGTGGTGGTGGAAGAGGGCCGTCTTCGGTGGTGGTATTTTCTTGATTGTGATTGGGGTTAAGGTTTGGGAAATTAGGGTTTTTTCGTGGTAGAAGTGTAGAATGGGTTGATTTTGGGAAATTAGGGTTAGGGTTTTGAGATGTTACCGGTGCGTTGTGGGCGCGGTCCGTAATGGTTGTCGGTGATGAATTTTGTGCGGTCATCTCATCCATTTGAACCTTCAATTGATTGAGGGTTGTCATGATTTGATCAAAAGGGTTTGCTGGGGAGGTATTCATCTTTTCTTGAGCCCACCTTGACGTTGTTTACGAGTTTTTGTTTTACAACAACAACAACCGGTGAAGCGATTAGGCTCTGTTACCAATTGACGTAAATGATGTCAAATGGAAGCAAGAAAAGATAATTCTCTCTCAAACTCTCTCTAATCAATATCTCAAAATGTGGAAGAATACCTCAAATGAGGCTACAAAAGGGTATTTATAAAGAGGTTGATTGGCCTCTAAACTAAGTATTGAATTATAATTATACTCTTAAGTGCCAATTAACCTTCCTTCCTCTATATACTAACCAAAAGGAAAAATACAATGAATACTAAAAATAAAAGAAATACTAAAAGTGATAAAAGTCAACAATGACCCTAATTCTCATAAATAACATAAGGTTTCACCAATTACACATAGGTACCCTACACAATAAAAGTAACTTAAATAAGCTTTCAAATAAGCTTCCAAATAAGTCCCTGACAACACTCCCCCTCAAGCTGGTGCAAAGATATCTATCATGCCCAGCTTGACTAACATATACTGCAAAGTAGTCTTGTTCACACCCTTAGTCAACACATCAATCAACCCGTGTTGACATACGAAGTACAAATCACTCCAAGACGAAGCTTTTCTTTAATCGATCAACTTCCACATGCTTTGTTCTATCATGTTGAACTGGATTGTGAGCAATATTAATGGGAGCTTTATTGTCACAATACAAATTCATTTGCTCATGAATGGGGTGACCCAACTCGAATGACATAGTTCATAGCCACAACTCACAAATTCCATGTGCCATGGATCTGAATTCAGCCTCTCCACTATATCTCACTAGTACAAGTTGTTTCTTACTGCACCAAGAAACAAAATTACCCCCAACAAATGTATAATAGCCTTAAGTGGATCTTCGGTCAGTCACAGACCCTTCTCAATCTGCATCCGTATATGCTTCAACCCGCAAGTGGCCATGCCGACCAAACAATATCCCTTTACCAGAAGGACCCTTAAGGTAACGAAGAATGTGATGTGTTGCCTTAAGGTGAGACGTACGTGGCGCATGCATGAACTGACTAATCACACTTACAGCATAAGCAATATCTTGACAGATAAGAGAAAGTTTTATTAGTCTCCCAACCAAACGTTGGAATCTCCTTACATCATTTAACAACTCACCATCCATATCATTGAGCCTATGATTTTTCTAAATAAGATTATCAACAGGTCTAGCTCCAAGTTTTCCCGTTTCAGTCAACATATCTAACACATAATTCCATTGTGAAATGAACACTTCTTCCTTGGAACTACATACTTTCATGTCAAGAAAGTATCTCAATAATCCAAGGTCTTTAACCTCGACCTCTGTCCCCAAAAAAGAATTCATCTGTTGTATCTCTTCTGGACCTCTAGTAATATCAATATCATCAACTTACACAATGAGAGCAGTGGTGCAATCCTGGTACCTCTTAATGAAGAAAGTATGGTCTGCCTGACTCTATGTGTACTCTACCCTTTTTACAGCAGTGCTAAATCTCTCAAACTATGCACGTAACAACTGTTTCAACCCATATAAGGCCTTGTTCAGTTTGCACACCAAATCCTGATTATCACCAAGCTTGAATCCTGGAAGCATCATCATATACACTTATTACTCCAACTCACCATAAAGGATGGCATTCTTTACATCCAACTTGTGTCAAGGCCAGGACAAATTTGCTGCCAATAATAAGAACTTGTATGGAATTCATCTTGGCAATGGGAACAAAGGTCTCATGATAACCAATCTCGTATGTGTGAATGAAGCCCTTTGCAACTAATCGGGCTTTATATCTTTCAATATTTCCATCAGCCTGATATTTTATTATACAAACCTACTTGCAGCCTACTGGTTTCTTACTTTTAGGTATTTTAACAACATTTCATGTCCTATTCTTCTCAAGGTTCTCCATTTCCTCAATCAGTTTCTTCCATTGAGTTTGCTTTAAAGAATCTGAAAGATTAGAAGGAACAGAAACAGAGGATACACAGGACGTGAAAGCACAATATGGTGGAGACATGGCATTATAATATGCAAATTGAGATACAGGATATTTTATATAATCACGAATACCCTTACGTAGGGCAATAAGAATATCAGTATCAATATCAATAGAGGAATTACCTGAATCACGAGAGACTTCTCGGTCCTGGGGTGAGAAAATAATTTATTATGCTTTTCTTGTATACACAAGAATATCCCTTTGTTTATGTTGCAATTCATTAGTATTAGTAGTAGCAAACTTAAGCATAGACTCCCCCTAAGAAAAAATTGACAATGAAAAAGGACATTCAGCTCTAGAAGATGGGATGGATTCTCTACACTGAGTGGAGTCTCCCCTTTAGAGAATCCTGAGCAGCGGAAAAAAGGAACCGTCTCAAAGAATGTTACATCCATTGATACAAAGCGACAACGAGTGATAAGGTTATAACAACGATACCCTTTTTGAGTCGCTGATTAACCTAATAACACACATTGAACTGCTTTAGGGTCCATTTTATCCGTCCAGTGATGAATATAAACATAACAAACACAACCAAATACTTTGGGAGGAACGATAAACAATGGAGAATTATTATGAAAGATAGATACGGGAGTTTTATATTTTAAAATCTTAAAGGGCATGCGGTTAATAAGATAAGTAGCAGAGAGGGTGACATCAGCCCAATAAGGTTTAGGTACTCCCATATCTATGAGAAGAAAATGAATCACTTATATAATATGACGATATTTTCGTTCAGTATACCATTTTATTGTGGCTTTATCAATACATAAGGTTTAATGAACAATCCCATTATCAGTAAAAAATTGAGGCAAAACCACCATACATAAACTCCCCTCTATTACCATATCAAAGAATTTTTTCAGAGCAATCAAATTGAGTACACATCATTTTGCGAAAGGTTTTGAAAATAAAGTGCACCTCACTTTTATTTTTCAGAAGATAAAGCCAAGTATAACGACTCAAATCATTATAACCAACACCACATAGTATCGGAAAACAAGGAAGTTGTAGATTTAGGACCCCAAACATCATAATGAAAAGGTTGTAAAGGAGCAGTAGTTGCATTAAAACTGATAGGATAAGGAACATGACGTTGTTTTGCAAGTACACAATGTTCAAAATTTAATTCAAAAGGTTCAACAGAAGCAAACTCTGGTAGCACACACTTTAAAACAATAATAGGAATATGACCTAGTCTATTATGCCATCGCATTAATGGATCTTTATTCACATTACTAGCCCTAATACTACGTTGATTTGCAACATGAAGAGAAAGGGGCTTGACATCCAGTAAGTACAAGCCATTGTCTTCACGTCCACTCCTAATCATCTCTCTCTTGTTCAGGTCTGAAAAACACAATGAGAGGGAAAGAATGTCACACTACAATTCAAGTTTTTTATAATATGACTGACAGAGAGAATCGTGTCTGACACGACATGGACACACCGACACAGCAAACCTAAAAAACTAGGACACGACACGGCAAAGACATGTCGACACCTGCATATATATATATATATATATATATATATATATATATATATATATATATATATATATATATATATTCATTTACTTTACATTTCGAAAACAAAAAAAAAAGTGTTTTGAAACTAATTTATTAAAATTAACATGGCCCAGTATTTCATAAGGATATTTAAATCGTATGTCAAACATATGCATTTAAATTAAGCGAAATAACAACTTCAATCTTTTAACTTTTCTTATTATTATTCATTGCATCCACGAAATGTCCGCGTTGTATTCATGAAGTGTCCGCCTTTTTTTAAATGACAAACAAATCTGAAAAGCCACGCAGAGTGTCCGCAAAGTATTGTACAAGTGCCGGAGTGTTAGACGCAGGTACATCACCTTCGTATAAGTGTTCGTGCTTCTTAGGTTTTGCAACATGAAGGATGGAGAGTATAGTAATATTAGGGGACCCTGAAATAGTGTCTTGTTCCACAATAGAGGAAAGCATCCCATCAGCCACTATAATCTTATTTTTTGCGAAACATACATTATATGAAGAAAAATCAGAGGCACACCAGTCATATGATTAGTGGCTCCTGAATCAATGATCCAAGGTAGTGCATTAGAATTTGTGAAAACATGGTGTGCCGAATGGAGGCGAAGGGTGTATCGGAAGGGCAGTGTGAGTCAAGATGAGATATCATATTCCGGAGATAAGATATTTCGTGGCGAAGGGCATCGACACCTTGCACGGACAGATTGCTAGAAGGCTCATTCGCAGCAGTGTGGGCCATATGTGGCCCTCTAAATGGAGATGGTGCATAGGGTGCCCCTTAACTAAGGAGGTCGCTATCTAGCATTAGCTCTTAGCTTCCCGTGAAGATTCCATCAAGTATCCCGAGTGTGACGAGTCCGACCACAATGGTCACATTTCAAGTGACTTTTATCATTTTGCTTTTCCCTTTATAAAGGGTGTTCCTGTTTCACTGTTGGCTAACCGGAGCTGCCCTTTCTAACACTAGCACTTCCGGCTCAGACTTGGAACACATAGCCTTCCTCCTGCTTTCTTCAACCTAGATATAAGAAAACACCTCTTAATTGAGGAGGGAGCTGGAAATATACCTAACACTTGGACCATGGCATGCTAAAATTGTAGGTGCATGTGACACCCCGACTAATTAAATACCGGGTAGCTACTCCTTTATTAAATTAATACAAAATGCCAAGTTAGTTCAGTTCATAGCATCACTGTCGAAAACATTTTAGTATTTACTAACCACCTAGTATTTAAAAAAAATGAGATGTCAATTTTAATTAAATCCGATTAACATACAATAAGTGAAATATGAAATGCTAAAACATTCACCACAATATAGTCTCAATAGAATAACCATCCAATACTAAAGAGTCTGGAGGAATACTCCTCACAACAATCCCAATACTGAAATAAATGAAAAACAAAGTCAGCATCACTAAATTAATTACATCCCCAAACTTTGAAAATAACTGAATAGGTACAATGTCTCTAAAAGTAATGGGCGACATGCCCAACAGATGATAAAACTGATACTGGAGTCAAGATCCGAAATGGAGGCGTCTACTATCAAGGTCCTGTAACTTCCACAGCAGCTACAGCACGTCACCTGAATAGAATTCCTATGCATGGTGTCCTTGTGGCTGGACACCTAAAAGGTTTTTACAAGAAAATATATTTGAAAGCAAACGGGTCAGAGCCCGATTGTGGAAAATAGTTTAAAATATAGCAAGTGATTTAATGACATTAAAACAATGAATGCAAAGTACATGTTAGGATGTGCTCTCACATGAAATGCTCACCTCTCGACTATATGTGCACTCCTAACGTACCCGTACCCATTCTAGTTGATCCCTTAACTATCTAGTCCAACACTAAATCTAATATCTCTATGTAAATTCCAATTTACATCCCAACAGCTTCTATTAAAATAGAGTATTGTACCTAATTGCACAGGGTTTTTTTACCACTTTAGCACTTCAATTGATTATAAATCTTACCATTTCCTATACAAACCGTTATAATTTATACTCACAATTATTCACGTCAATTCATTTCAATTAACAGTATATTATTCTCACCATAAATATACAATACTAGCACCCCGAGGCTAAGCTGCGATGCACACGTACTCTGCTATCCAATCCCGGTACATCACGTACATAAGGACCACGCATTCCGAATCTCTTAGGAATCGTTCTCAATAACATTAATCACAAATAATGGAGGCGAACATAGTTCACATCACATGGGTCACGCACATACCTACGCTCCCATGATCAGCAGACTTATTAACTTCTCAATAAGCCCTTCTCTGACCTATGTCCTCGAGGTACCAATCTAAATCCCCCCCGTAGGCACACAAAGATTAGATGGCCCTAAACGAACGCCAACCTCCCATGATAGCAAGTACAGTTGGTATGTCATACACAGATAATTACATATACTAAGAATTCTCACATCTTAGATATTACCATATTTTTATTAGTGGTATACTTCTCGTTCTTATACCAACTTTAGTGTTATACAAATCACATGCCCCCGGTTTATATGCATATAAGTCATCAATTATCCTCACTTCGTGATTAGTCACTCGCGTCCTAATCCACAAATGTTATCCGGTTCAAGCCACTATTCTAAATTTTACTCCTCAATATACCCCAAATCTCCCAACTATACCTACTAGTAAATAAGGGAAAGTTATAGGCTACGGGATACTAGAAATCAAATCAGGCCAAAGAGGCCATACTGTCAACTCGTTAGAAGTCTCGTTCGAACGAGGTCGTTCGAACGAAGGGCTTCGAACGAAGTACCAACTCGTTAGAAGTCATACTGTCATATCGTTAGAAGTTCGTTCGAACGACCTGGGCAGATCTTCTAACGAGATGGCAGTTTCAACCCAGAAATTCCCTACTTCGTTTTTCTAAATTTTTCTCTTCTCCAAACTCCTCCTAAGATCATCCCAATTAGTATTTTAAGGTTCTTAAACATCACTAAACCTTCTTAGGTCGTATCATAACATATATTTGGTGTCCAATCTTCCTAAACAACATATAATTGTCATAAATCCCCAAATTTTACCCCAAACCCTATAAATATGAACCCAGAAATTTAATGTCTTCAATTTCCCTTTATAAATCCGTTTTTACATCATAAAAAGTTGTATTTTGTATAGGACAATCATCCAATAACATTCTACATGCAATCCCTATATTATAACATGAATTTCTATCTCCAATTTCATGGGTTTTCATCAAACACCCAATATAATGCAATTATTTCAATTCTAAGCATGGAAGAAACATTCGCTTGAAATTAACGCAATTAAACCACTTGCCTTATGATTGTTCTTCAGAATTTGATGTTGGTGAATGATATTTGTTCTCTCCTTTCTCTACAGATCCTCCCAAGGTTGAAGATGGTGGTTTTTGGCTCTTGTAACTTCTCTTCCCACCTCTCTCAAAACTCACGCAACCACTCTCTAATCTTTTTGCTGGTAATGGCCTTAGTGGCCCTTTTAAAATAATGCATTTTAACTCTAATTTTCGTGGGTTTTAATTCCCTAATTTTGAAAATTACCAAACTACCCTTTTAACTTGCCGGTACGGCCCAAAAATGCCCCGGAACCCAAACTAAACCCCCGGCTAGTGTTTTCTGACTATTTCGACCCTTCCGGACTCGTTGGCGCACTCAAAATGACCATTCGGTTGATAAAAATAAAATTTACTTTTTAATTCAAATAATTTCATTTCTGACGCGACCGGCACGTGCGTCCCGACTAAATTTCCCAAATTGTCGTATTTCAGTCTCGCGACAATTTTAATATTTTCAAAATTCATATATTGCCATATATACACAACATAATCAAATACCAACTCACATCTCGTTAGTATTTATATCCGGATTAATTCTCAATTAATTCACATTTAATTTAATTAATCCCTTAAATAAATATCGATAAAAATACGGGGCATTACAGTGCAGAGCGCCCAAAAACTGATAGATACGATTTCTTTACATTATAGACTGAAAGGCTTTAACATTAGCTGCACAAATATGGACATCGTACTCTTCCCACTCTCCACGGAGATTATGATAGTATGTAGCGAGAAAAAGGTCGTCTTTTTAGAAATTTTCAATTTGCTGTTGAAGCTCATACAACATTGCAAAATTATCCACGAAAGAGTAAGTCTCTTTGACATCATTCCACAACTCCTTGACTGTCTTAAAAAATAAAAAATTCTTGTTAATATGTGATTGCATGGACTGTAATAACTATGTCATAATTAATGCATTTTCAGCTGCCCAATCATTGTATTTAGGATCGTCCAGGGAAGGATACTTAACAGTCCCATAAACATGAAAAATCATTTAACGACCAGTAATATACATACTAGCAGACTGAGTCCACTGCATATAGTTGATTCCGTCCAACCTAACAATGGTGATACACATGTCGGGATGATGGTCATTACTACTTCCTATCATTGGATTAACACCAGAAGAGATACCTCCTCCAAAATTTACTTCAAACAGTTTCTAGACTACACAAACCTCAGAAGCATAACAACTACAGAACACAAGCACAAAAACTGCGATAAAGAGTAGCAAACACTTGGATCAGAACACGAAGTATACCTGAGTAACGAACAACACAAAAAATGCGATGAATAATAGCAAACACTTAAATCATAACACAAAGTATACCTGAGTAACGAACAGTACAAAACGACGTTGATTGTCTGAACCCTTTATACACTAGGGTTTCTTCAAATCAGCCCTAGGATTCCACCTCCATAACTTAGGACTTTATACACCATGCTCTGATACCATGTTGAGTTATGAATAAACCAGACCCTAGATTATGTAATAATTTCCTCTCACGATAGCTTAGGGCGACCTCTTTTTCTTTTACCCTCTATTTTCAACAATCTTCCTCTTGCTATAGGGGCATCTACTGGTTTACGCAACACATGTCCGTACCACCCAAGTTTAATTTCTCTTAATTTATCGCTAATGGGAGATACTCCTAAATTTTCTCACGTATCAGTTTTTAATTCTGTCATTTCCAGTAATTCCTATCATCTCCCAGAGCTAATAATTAATATTTTCTATGGTAATAATTAAATATAAAAGTAAACATCTTCGAGGCGCTAGGTGGCCTTTGGTTGCCAGCTTAGTGCCTTTCAAAACATTGATCTCATTTACATGAACGAAAATACTCCAAAGATATGAATCCCAAATCCATCGTCCTCCACCTTCCGCCAAACCCCATTCCTCACGCAAATTGTTAGTATCTGTGTGGTAGTAGTATTAATGGTAACTTGTGTATCGATCATAACACCAAAGAAAATTAAAGTAAAGAAGGACAACCCTCATAAAGACTATTAGAGAATTGATAAGAGATATCCAAAACCTCGTGATTGTCATGGCTCCATTGCAAGCCGTCGCGGACGTCATGCCCGTTTTCAAGTCGGGGCCAGTCTTTGGAGAAACATTGCACCGTCGGACCCCATTTGCACCCATGTCATCGCTGCCCATTTCAATAACCGTGTGACAAGTAACGAAGATATTGTCGAAGGCTTACCAAGCCTTACCGGCAACAACAAAGTGGAGAATGGATTGCCACAATAAAGAGACCGGTAAATGAGTTGTGATGGACGGTTCTTCCCCTCTTGGTATTGAGTCAACATCCTAATGGAGGGTTGGCGACTCGTGGAGGCGACGAGCCAGCTTATATGGTCCATTCCTTCTTTCAACGACACTTCAACCCACCATCTGAGGCATCCCATTATCCATTCGATTGCTAGCATCATCATGGTTAAAGGTTTCCTTGCAAAAGGTGTATATCAACCATGTTGCTGCTCGTTGAGTAGTTTTGGCTCCATCTAATTGGTGCAACAAGGAACACTGTAGGTTTCATTGCACGATGAACTGAGTGTAACAAAACGTGCCTCAAGTGTTGGCTTTTTGGTGATTTTCAATCACGGAGTATGCGAAAAATTTCAACTCTTATTCAGTCGAAGCTCAGCTCACTCACCATTTGGTCCTAAAAAAATTGCAAACCCCAACGAAGAATGACAGTGGGAACATTTCACATTATGAAAGGTATAAAAAAAACATTCCATTTGTTCTGTTAAGGTAATACATGTTTTATCTACATCACTTTGGACATATAATGGAGGATTGTCCTCCTCTGATAGGAAGAAAAAACCCTTAGAAACCCCGTCTTTAGATTCCAGATCAGTGTTCCGACCATTATTAACCCAATAGGCAATGTTCATAGGTCTTATTATATATCCTTGGTTGAAGAGAACAAGCCATTAGATATGATGAGTGAAACAAGATAATGAGTCCGTTTTGCGGCTCTTGGAGAAGCGTATGTATGGTGATTATTGGATTTCAAGTTATTTTTCTTATTTTACTTTCCTTCTATATTGGGTCCTCCGTGTTTTGAGTCTTAGCTTTGTAGTCTCCGGAACTGTCTACAATTAAAGTATTTTTTAATATAAATACAATTATTAGGCTCCCAATTGGGTAAGCCATCATATCACAAAATCCTTTTTGGTATCAGAGCCGAAAATATCATTCAATCTACATCTTCTTTCGAATCTGATTCATCACCACCTAGTGTTTTTGTTCATCATGCCATTGTTCCCCTACCATTGACCATCCCAAGGCAGCCCCAGCTTACCTAGACAAATTCGCAGTTATAGATCGATCTCTGTAGGATTGTGATTGGTTCTTGTGGCAGGTCTAAGGTTTTGAACCCCTATTTTGGTTGGATATAGGGTTTCAAAACCCATTGAAACCAAATCTTCAGTTTTCAAACCCTCCTTTCGATGGCATCTAGGATTTTGAACACCATTGAAGCCGGACTTAGGATTGTGGTCTCATTTCAAGAGTTTTTGAACCCTCCTTTTGGTGGTATCTAGGGTTGCGAGCCCTCTTCTTGGTTGGAGCAGGGTTCCAACTGAGATTTAGAGGTCATCCTTGTATTCAAACCCTTTTAGGGTTTCCTTTTGAAGAATCATCCTGTATAGTTTGTTCATTCAATTTTGGGGGGCTGCTGGTTTATTCGACGGCTTTTGGTGTTGATTTGCCATGTCTCCCGCCAATTTCATGGTGATTTGTTGATTTGTATATCTTGAGTTGTTTTGTGGTGATTGGTAATGACTATTTAGTTGTCTTTTGGTAACGAAACTAGTCTCCAGTACATTTTACAGATTTTTTCTTATCATTTCCATCCCCTGTTGAGGTATTATGGGCGACTTGGGCAGCGAAACGAGTATCTTTCGCTGGTATAACATACTCCAGTTCAATTCTCTAGAAGCCTCCTAATGATGGGTGCAATTTTGTTTGGGATCCCGTTTTGGTGATAGAAAGCTGGTTGGTCATCAGTGCGGTCTCAAAGGAGGTTCAATGAATCAACATGATGTGCTCATTACCAGAGTTGTCCACACTCCAGATTCGAAGGGTATTCCTTTATGAGATCGTAGTGCAGCACTTCAAGGGAAGGGGGAATGGACTACTTAGGTAATGATATCACAACTGATGTAATAATTTCAGTGCCCCCCTTGCCCTTTTTATTCTTTCTTACGTTAGAACTTTTTTATGGTAGTTATTGGCCCTCTTTCGTCCTTTTCCCATATAGGTTTGATTAAAGGGTAAACCCTTAGCCTATAAATCACAGTATTGACCTATTTTGTCAGCCACTGAATATTATTTGAGAGAGTTTCTTGGTCTTCCGTTGTGTATGAGTATACATAAAAATTCTCATACAACTCGAATTTACCCCCCTTAGACATTTTTCCCATAGGTCAACGACACCCCAGACAATGTTTAAAAAGGCGAGAGACAAGGAGAGGCGTAAGCCTCACCCCACCCCAACCCCCCAACCCCCCAACCCCCTCCTCAAAAAAAACAGAAAAATAATATAAAAAGTCGAATATATTCGCACAAAAATAATCTAACACATTAAATAATGCAAAAAGATCCATAATCATTAAATCCAAGCAACCAACAAAACATAGAGTGCGTCGCCATTACAACATAACCCACTAAGTCTGAGATGAACATAATGTTTCAGCATAAAAACATCAAAAAAATCAAGCAGCTCTTTAACCTTTAAAAAGTGAATTTAAAAAACAGAGAATTTAAAAAAAAACATTTGACCTTTAATATATATTAGTTCGTTAAAATATATAAAGTTCAGTTTAAAAAAACATATCAAGCTCAGTTTATAACAACAACAGCAAAAAAAAAGGATTTCTTTACATAACAGATTTCTTGCGAAACACAACATTTTTTTAAAAGATTGAAAAAAAAAACTAATAAAACCAAACACAAGTAGTCGGGAGAAACCTACAACGAAATCGAGTGGTAAAAAACAACTAAAAACAAGAAAAAAGTTGCTGACATAAACAAAAAGTGTAAAAACCTACTAAAAAACATAAACGAAATGAAATTTGAGGCTTACCTCGTTTGGGAGAAGCAAACGACTGGTTGGGATAAAGAAATGAGTTGTCGGGAGAAGGTTGGGAGAAAGAAAGGAGAGAAAGAGGCTGCGACTAGAGTTTTGTAAGTCTTTCTTTTGTATAACTTTTAACTTAAGTGGTGTTCGTAACTCTTTCTTCTTTAACTTTTTTTTTTACACACATTAAAAAAATGAACGTCTCACTGCCTCGCCTCTTTGCGCCTCAAGGCGGAACGCCTCATCCCCCCAAGGTATAAGCCTTAAATTTCAACCCGAGGCTTAAGCCTCAAGGCGTTTTTCTGTGATTCGCCTCAAGGCGTAAACCTCGAGTGATTTTTAAAACAATGACCCCAGAAATGACAGTAATACTAGTAGAATTGGCATCACGGTGAGAATTCACCACTATGTGAAAGAATTTGGTGTTCTTACCACCTGCTCTCATCCAAACCATAAATATGTCTCTTGACTAATTTTCTCATCCAAAAGATTTTTGTCAATTCATCCTTCAAGTTTCTCCTGAAAATTCTCATAGAGTTGGACAATGCCCTCTTAACATCTTCCTCAACATACAAGTGCTCCTCATCAACAGTAGTACAACTAATATCACTAAAATTCCAATAAAATTCACTGCTATTAAGAGACTCTTTCGGTGTACAAATTCCCCCTCCCAAGAACCTTTTGCCCCAAACTCAAGCTAGCGTGTAAAAATCCCTGATTCTCCTTTTTGTCCAGTCTTAGTTTCATGACAGTCTGAGCAATGCATATTTGGAAATTTTTAAATACCTCTTAATTCCACCTCTTTAGATATTCATTTAGGAGGTTGAACTTCCTAATGAACATGAAACTTTTAGTTCCTACCACTTTGACAATGGTGCCACAACACTCTAACCTTTCACCAAGAAACCTGGACCCTTAACTCATAAGTTATCAATTTGGAATTGCCCATTAACGACACAAAACCCCACTACAGTCCAACATAATGGGGATGTGATAAGAAGCTGGTCTGGGGAAGCATGAGTAGAACATGTCCAGAAAAGCCTCCTCCCGAATAAGGAAGCTCTCCTCCCGTATAAGGAAACTGTGAAGTCTACGAAGTGAGTCGAGTTTTCTATTTCTAGTCCTGTACAACAGCTACGATCTAAAGTTCGGTTACTCAAAACGGTCTCCAAGATAAAGGTTATAACCAGTGCATAAGGCTCCCGCTTAACTGCAGGGTAATGTTTGAAAAGGTTGACATAGCTTGAGAGATCTTCTACATTTGATATCTTCAAAAGGGAACTTACGTATATTGAAATTACCAACACACCATGGAACATCCTAGTTTCACTCACACCAGCCAACTCCTCCCAAAGCTCTCACTCCACCTACTCACATCATCCATTGACCATTAAACCACCAAGGCTCTCTAACAAGAACTATCGACCACATTCTTATATAAACAAGGTAAATAGAAAAAAACAACCTAAAATCAATCAACCACTCTATTATCCCACATAATAATGCACCACTAAGCCCCTACACATCCAAAAAGTGCCGGTTAACCCACAAGTTCTGCACCATCTCACTGGACATGAACTCCATTAGTGTTTGTTGGAGAGAAACAGCCCCCAAATTCTAAGGCGAAAATGACGTAAGCCACCCGTCAAAAGCCTCCTAAAATTACTCAAAACACCACTCTAGAGAGAGAAACACTCTTTTCTATTATCAAAATTTAAGTCTCCTCAAATGAGGCTTACAAGTGGATATTTAAAGGGGAGGAGTAGCTTAGGCTCCAAGCTAAGGCCCTAATTACAAAAATGCTATTACTACTCCTTACCTTTAAATACTAAAGAAAAACAAATGAAAATACAAATAATAAAAGAAAAGAAATACAAAAAAAATGAATATTAAAACCCTAAAATAGGGCCCATTTCCATCAGAAAAAATGAGCTAAGCGAACATCTCTTAGTACGCTCATTTAGCCCCTTGACTTTCTTGGATATAATATAAAGTTTCATCAAACAAGACATATGTTGAGCTTTATTTCCTCCCTTTGTCCACCTTCATGCCACCTCCCTCATTTTTGTGTTTAAAAGAAATCATAAAATTTTATTAAAAATAGAGAAAAGTTACAGCAGTAAGGTGGGTTAGAAATCCATCTAAAAGAGGAAAAATCCAACAAAAAACACACCCAGCCGCTTGTTTATATAATAATTCCACCCAATTATATGACATGGACGGAATATTATTTCTACAAGTAATAAAGACCCTCAAATTCAGGTCAAACTTGATTCTCTACTATATTCTTGTTTTATCCTCTTCCTTGCCTTCAAAAGTCCTATCATTCCTCTCTAACCATGTAATCCAAGCACAAGCCATAACAATACATCTCGAATGGATTTAACCCACTTCCTTCCAAAAGGAACACATTCAATGAGCAAAAGAGCAGCACAGCGAGAACAAAGAGCTTCATCAACTCCAGACTTTCCATAATACCTTACACCACATAAAGCAGAATAAGAAACCATCGAGTGAAACATGGTAAGTACTCTCTTAAACCTCTTTGAATGGGATAAACCGACAGGATAATAAACATATTAAAAAAGAAACATTATATTAAAACACAGATATGTTCACCTTTTTCTTAGTCGCCATTAGGCAATTACTTTAGAAATGACACTTTTCCAGCATCATAATTTATACAGACATTTCACCTTTGTGATTTCTTTCCCACAATTGTACCATCTCTCCATCTTGGTCTCAATTTTCTTTAAAAGCAAAAAATCTTCATTATTGTTCCCAAAAACGACAGACCCAAGAACTTACCGAACCCTACAAAGAGTACTGCAAATAAAGCTCTAGTTCTTTAGTCAGACGAACACCCCCGAGCAAGCATTTCTCAGACACCTCATTTCTCCTCAACAGCCAACCTCATAAAAATCCCAACAAAGTAAGGATCAAAGATAGTTAGCAGAAAGCTAGATACGGGACAATGATCCCAAAACATCAGACCCAGTTTCATATTCCCCAACTTCTGGCCTACGAATAATCGCCCGCTTGTCAATAAAACCATCATAGATAGCAGATGGTGTTCCATTCCATATAAGATTCTCTTGCTTCAGGTTCAATATATCCAACTGAAGCTTTATCTTCACAGTTTCAAAGCAGAGAAGAGGACCAGCAAGAGAAGAGTCCCATTGGGAATAGATCACCAACTACAAATGTCTCTCCTGAAGCAAGACATCCAATCCAACCTTCGAAACATCACAAGAAAATAGACACGAGAGGGTATTAGCAGGGGCCTCTTAATTCAGTGCATACTTCAACGAAGAGTCCATAGCGAAACTCTCATTTGCTCAATAAAGAAGAAAATTTGATTATGAGAAGAGATCCTGGGCTCGCTAAATTTCTATGGATTTACTAGTAAGCCCATTAGAAAAAGGTCTAGGAATTAAGCCCACATGATCCTCTCGCCGCCACCACCATCACCACCACCCAAAAAAGTAAAAAATAACACAGACACACCCAAGGATTACAATTCAGTCAACTGAGTAATAAAATGATGTTTGCGAAAATGCATCCCGCAATAACGAAGGTCAGTTTCTAACCTCTATACTTTACTGCTGAAGGTGTCACGTCAACAATAACTCCTAACAAATAATTGAGAAAACCACTAGGAAAAACTCAGCATAACAGGTACTGACCTTTCTACCAGGGAAAAAAAACACTAGTAAATAAATAATTACTATGAACTCACTTTTATCTATATGAGGGATAGTCTGGAAAAAACAGAGATAAAGAAGGTTGGTGGATTGCACAGATTTCAATGCATGCAGGAAAGGGTTGGGATTGAACTCGAGCTATAATGGCAAATTAGTCCACATCATGACATATATGACCTCATGTAAGAATTAGGCTTGATGTTTATAGTTTTCATGTTCCAAAGATGATTTGATAAGATCTATGTATTGGCAATAGGTTGAATTACATGGCTTATCCAAAATGTCATAATCATAATCAAGTAAATTTAAAAGTTCATAGCCCTAATTCTATCATTAAATGGCAAAAGAGGACAAAATCATGGGAAGGTAAACCGTTGTCAAACTCCTCACAGGAGTGAAAATAATTCCTACTTTAGTTACATGCTAAGATCTGAAGAGGATTATATTTTTTAACATTTAAGTTTTGGGATGTACCGTACTGGAGTTTGATTCAAGATTATCCATGGTACCCATTCTTGTAAAAATACGATCAACTACCCTCAGAGTAGCATAACGGGCAGGAATATAGCAACCAATTTGAGCAAGGATGACTATAAGACACACTTGTTGAAGATACGTAGTCTTTCCGCTCCTGAAGAAAACATTATATACTTATGATTCAGCTGAAAACTCATTCACCAAATCTCGCTCAAATAAAATTGAAAGAAACTGCTTTAAGGCCAGAGGTGGGCCCTTTATGTCAAAGCAGGTAAGAAACTGAAAGGCATGCTCAACACATAGGACAATTTAAGGCAGAAGTCCTCAGTTCCATGGAGAAATACATATCTCAACCCATTGCTTTGATGAAAAATCACCTTTCTTTCTTATTTACCAACAATTAAAATCATTCTCAACAAAAATGAAACATGAAAAGGCTCTGGGTTAATGATTATGTTGAGCATCTTAGCATTCAGAGAACCATATTGATTGAACAGTATACGTTTTTCAAACCAAGTTTAAGGCTTTTAACCTATAGACAAGACTGTGCGAAGTGAACATATGTGAACTAGCTTCAATTTGTACATTCCCAGCTAAAGATTCTCTTCATACTGTTTGGGTAATGCTATCCCAGCATCATGTATAGCATCATGTATGGATGTGGTCCTCCACTTAATGGATGTGGTCCAATGGCTATTGCTCTTCCAGCATCATGTATAGCAAATTGTTATATGGACTATCTTCATGCATCAACATGATAACGTTCATGCATCAACATGATAACAAGGAGAACATTTTATTCCATTCTATTTATTTTGGATCAAGACAAATACTGTAAATTATATATATAAAGTGGTGACTTGCAGTGCAGGTTTACATAAACGGTAATGCTTAGTTAGATGTTAGTGAAGGCCAATGTGATTATCCAATACAGGTATGGTTAGCAACTTAACAAGTATGGATATATCCAAATCCAAACCTATATCCATAATCTCCCTGTAAAAAAGTTCACCCAACAAAAAATTCCGTGTTGTTTACCCCCCCCCCCCCCCCCCCCCACCCACCCACCCTTTTTTTTTTATTTCAAAATTGTTCACTTAACTTTAATGAATTTTTCTAACAGAGTATTCTTGATTGTTATACTTCGAGGCTCTGCCACGTTAGGCAACTATTAAAAATAGCTTCTAGCCACTTGAGACAGCTTTTCATAAACTTCAATCACCAAGAATCCATTCTAAAGAAACAACTTATACAATATCATTTCTTACATGTTTGGTCCCATGACAATTATCATGTTTGATGCTTCCGAAAGAAAGATATTGTTGGGCTGCAAAAGAAAAGTTCAACCACAAAATGCTAAATGCATTAGCAGTTTTAAGAAGTTCATTTCAAGAAAGATATGTTGTATTTAAGTGAGAAAGAAATTTTGACAATATAAAGAAATCAATAAGAGCGAAAGGTATAACATACAACAAAGTCATTGTGTATGCTTTCAAGGATAGGGTGCCTTCCAGCATCAATTGCCAAAGGGCCATTATCTACCAGTAAGACAGACAAAACAAAGAACTGATCTCATCATATCCAAAGTCCTTGACAAATATCAATATATATCTCTGAAGTACTTACCGGTAAATTGGGGCCTAGTAAATCGATCAACGGGCTTAGTTGATATTGTATGGGCAAATGAATTGGCAATCATATCTAATAGGCATAAGACCTCGGCGAGCAAAGTGAGAATAGAGACATTTTCCCGAATAGCATCCATGAGTGCTGCATGTTTATACAAAAAAAGGACAATAATTTTGATGTCTGAAAAAAGTTTAACCAAATAAATAGGAATGAGAAGGGTACATAACTGTTGATTGCTCAAGCACTGAGAATTACTACGGATATCCTTAAGAGTTGGTCACAATACCCAAGATTTATTTCTTATAAGCATAAAATCTAATGGAATGGAAAAGGGGAAAAGAAGGCATGCCCAACAAGAATGATATGAGCTGTTTATTTAGTGCATTCATCACAAGGCTTTTTCTGGCATGAGGGGTAAACATTTTTGCATCTAAGATTTACATATACAACATATACCACGAAAGATTATCTTCTGAATGAGATTAAATTTCAGTATTTATTATTCGTAAAACTTAGTAGTTATGAAGCAATACAATCATATTATAACGGAAACACAAAACCACTTTGTAAACATCAAGTATAATCAAATGCAATTTCCTGAAAACCACTTCAAACGGTTGTGTCTGTAGCGTCCAAGTTGTGCAGAGGAATACAAATTATGGGTACTATCACCAATTAGATACAAATGTAAATACAAGATTCATTTTGTCCAATCACAATTGAAATATCCCATCCAGGTGAGATGATTGAGTCTGTTAGTGCTGTTGGTCACCAAACCATCATCACCCAAACTAACACCAAGATATCCACCTTACTCCAACCCTAATTATGCAAAAAGATCCAGTTAAATCATGATGGCTAACTGAGTTTACACATGTAAAACTAAGCAAATTAATTTCAGCTTTAAGGTGAATTTTCTAGATGATAACTTGATTGCTGCTAAATATGGAAAGTCTGCCTTTAGTTGATACTAATCAAGCAGATGCACTTGATTAACTCAAAAAATCAAATTTCTTTAGGCATACAAATCATATGATACTGAAAGTGAATTATATTTATCAAGTTCAGCCAAACCTTCCAGGCAAAGCTCTGTTCGCATATAGCACTCTTCAGCTGCAGACTTGTTTCTTACATTTAGCTGCATATTTCATGCGATGAATGAATAAAAAGGAAAACTATTATAAAACTGGTTAGGCTCACAAAAAGAAGAAACCAAATTATGAAAGGATAACATATAAATACTTATAGATACTGCAAGCAGTAATCACACACATTCACGTAAAACTGTAGTCATTACTTTTCACTGCCATTCACGTGCAATGCTCATAATCTAAGAAATAGACATTTCTACGCAGAAAACATACTCGTGGCGTACATATATCCGATACCAACACTCTGGACGCCAAGCATGACCTACTTTGAATGTTAAGACATGACTCTTGTTCTTTCTTTTTTACAAGTAAAACAACTATAAGGAGAACAATATACAAGTGATATACAAAAGACTGCCTCCGCAACCCAAAAGCTACAGATATTCAACCAAGTGTTATTGGACGCCAAGCATGACCTGCTTTGAATGTTAAGACATGACTCTGTTTTTTCTTTTTTACAAGTAAAACAACTATAAGGAGAACAATATACAAGTGATATACAAAAGACTGCCTCCGCAACCCAAAAGCTACAGAGATTCAACCAAGTGTGAGCAATTTTTATACTTCATCCAAGTCCTTCAAAAAAGAGTTAGTTTCCATTTCACCCAATTTCTCAGTAACCAAGTGTAAGATTAGGGAACCAATCACGAAATTAGAATAAACATAGAAGGGTGAGAAATTTAATTACTTGCTCTTCACAAGACACCTTTGCATTCTTAGACAAGTAGTACACATAATGAGTTCAGGCAGACGTCTTGAATTAAAGAGAAAAACAATACCATAGAAACACCTCCAAAATGAGGGAGTCCTTCAAAATCATGAGAATATAAGAACACCCCACCCCGCCCCACCCGCCCCGATCAATATATAGTAGAACCCTGGAAGTACCCAAAGCACAAGAAGACATATCTCACTGATTGCTAGGCTGGTTAAAGGGCTTCAACTTGAAATTAAAAAAAAAATATATATATATATATAAGAACTCTAGATGGGAATAATTCCCAACCACGAGTACATTTTTATTAAAGAAAGCAGATGTGCTACGCAACTGGGGATAGTTCTCTCATTGTAAACCAGCCCCGAAGGGGTGTGAAATTGTCTCTTAAGGGATGTAAACCCCACCCACCTTTGTGGAAGGTCGGGTAGTCATACCGTATGAGTTAAGAACTAATCGGTTTCATAAAAATTTAAGTGCACATATAATATAATATAATATAATATAATTTGGGTAATCATCTTTCACTATAGAGAAAAATCAGACAATGGATTTGCATTTTGTTATTCCGTATAAGACCACAGACGGAACTTGAATACATTATAAAATAATTCATTAATCGATCATAATACTCACAGAAGCAAGTTCCAGAGTTGAGCAATGTATATTGTTCCCATGTTTCATAACCTGTTCTTTGTGTCATGAGCAAACAGAAAGTCAGCAAGAACTACTTGAGATTTCTAACATACTGAAAGATATCTCAATCACAACCTGAATGAACTTTCTAGGAAGCTTTCCTTGCACGTCCTTCTGCGGAATGCTAAAATAAAACCCTTGCCTGTTGTTAAATGGAATTTTTAAATTTGGAAGCTTGAAATCTTGACGATACTGATTTGCAAGCTTGTGTATAGCTGTCAATTCAACGTTGATTAGAATGCGTACACAATGAGACATCTTGTGCAAAAAGTGAAGTTCTGATATGTAGAAAAACCTTCACTAGTGTCACAGAATGATCTCCGAGCATTATCAAGAAAGCCGTCTATTCCAGCCTTGACAGCAAAACACTGCTGCGTCCGGGCAACAAAAGGAATGCGTGCATGAAGCACATCTTCATCGATCACCTCTCCAATTCTGGAACATACACATTTTTCAAGAAAATAAATACGTCAAATAATTTGTCATATGATTATTGACGTCAACCTTGAGTATGTATGAAAAAACAATAACAGATATTTGTTGTAGAGAACTAGAACAACAAATATGAAAATATTCCACATCACTATTTATAATCACACCTTACATCTTTAACAGAAGAATTTATTCTAGCTTTAATTTTTTCTCTTGAACCATAAAAAAATAAGGTTATTTTTTACTTCAATACATTACTAATTCTTGGTTTCAGACTTAAATACAATTTAATCTAAAAAATTAGATTATGCTTAAAATCGTTAAAAAATCTGTTGCTTCGTAGCATTTTTAATTAAAATATTTTAAAAACCCAAAAAATCTATGTAAAATGAAAATTAAAAAAGAAAATGAATTTTAAATTCAAAACAATTCAAAAAACTCAAATAATATTTAAAAACTACAAAATCGAAAAGAAAATAAAAAAATCTGAGAAACCAATCCTCTCACCACCACCAGCCAGCCAACCCTCTTGCCACCACCCACCACCTACTAAACCCTCACCAACATCAACCAAGTCACCAGCTACCACCTATCAAACTCCTCACCACCACCAACAAAGCCACCACCTGCCAAACCCCTCAGCACCACCAACCGAACCACATCCCCACCACCCAAATCGTAAAACAAGGCAGCTGCCACATCGCCACCACCCAGATCAAAAAACAGTACAAATCGCCATTCAGAAATCTCAAAAATAGAGAAATCCTAATTTCCTCCATGGAAATCGAAACAACAATTTACAAATCAGATCTCATATACACCCATAGACAAATCAGCTAGGGTTCAAAAGCAATAAAAATTCCTTTGTTTACTTGCATAAAACATTGATTCCAGTTGTCATAGAAGCCTGGATTTCTTCCACTGAATACAACATAAACATGATTTTGTTGAGGTTGTGTAGATGATGATGCTTGGGTTTTTGCCTTTTTAGCAATAGATACCCAATCTCCTTGTGCTTCCCCGGGGTGCTTATCTCCCATCCTGAAAATAAAACCTCACACGTAAAAATCTGAGAAATGAATGGTGATCCACCCTTGAGAAAATCGAACCTAAACAGTCCGAACTGATTTACAAATCAAAGCCTAATATCTCCAATAAATCATTGGCAGCAACGGTTTGTGTTTGCAGAATCTCGACATATATATGCAGAGTCCTCATCTCTGGGTGCTTAGGTATCCACCGTAAGCCTTTCCTCGTTTGAACCTTGCCCTTAACTTTAAGTTTATGCCATCCTAAGGTGCTGTTAAATGAATGGATCTTATCAACGTACATGAATGATAAATCATAGATCGAACCGACGAATCGGAAAAATTGGGTCATATAGCTTTGTATCGGCTAAGTTCACGAGTTGGAGATAAGCGGACTCGAACCGCTGATATCCGTCGTAGGGTAAACCACCTCCTCACATTCGTAAAGGTGGAAGTTAAGAAGAAAAACAAAAAGAATTGATCGTTCAAGTATTCAAATTTGCATGGAAAAAATGAGCGTAAGAGAGACATATATATGTGGTACATACATCTATATTGATTTACATATACAGAAATGATACAATCATTTTTTATTGGACCAAATAAGAAATAAGGATCTCCTATAGAAAATGAAAGAAGAAAGACAAGAAATAAAAAAATAAAGAATAAAAAAAAAAAAATAAAAAAAAAAAAATATATATATATATATATATATATATATATATATATATATAGTTTCCGGTAAGGACTCTGTAACACCCCGTATTTTCATGATATTAAATAATTATGAGATTAATTATGATTGTTGGATTAATTAAATTAAAAGTGAGAAATTTATTTATTTAATTAATCCGGATTAATATAAATATTAACTAGCGTGCCAAGGGTTAATACTGATGAGAATTATTGAATATTACTGTGTAAATACGTAATATGGAATTATGAAATTTTATAAATTGTCGGAGTGTGAAATATGACAGTTTGGTATTTTAAGTCAGGACGCGCGTGTGAGTCGTGTCAGGACTAATTGAATGGAATAAAAAGATGATTTATTTTTAAGTAACTCGTTTGGTCATTTCGAGTGCGCCATTGAGTCCGGAAGGGTCGAGATAGTCGGCAACCCTTGGCACGCCGTAGAGGTATTTTTATTTGGACTCCGGAACCGGCACCCCGTAGGGGTATTTTTGTCCTTTGGAGTTTTGGAAAAATAATATGGACGAAAATTAGAAAAATAAAATAGAGTAGACGTGGGTGAGAGGGAATGTCAGTTTCTAAACCTACAAGAGAGAACCACGGAGGAAGGAGGGAACCCATTGGTGTTCTTGGTGCAAAACTCGGGAACTCACACCACAAATCCCACCAAAGCGTAGATCGGAAGACAAGGAGCAAGCCTATACCAATTTCATCAACGGATCAGAACATCAATTCGAGGTAAGTGTTCATTACTTGTTTTTCTTAGCAATATTTGTGTTCATGTTAGACTAGGTAATTTCTCCATTGTTATGAAAGTTGAATTTGGTGAAAAATTTGGGAGAATTAGTCATAAATTAGGACTGATTTGAATAAAGTTTGATTCCCTCATGTAGATAGGATTATGTCCATGAATTTATGATAATTTTCTGATTAAATCTGGGTTTAATTTAGAGTTTTGCATATAAATTTGAGAATTAGGGTTCTTAATAATTAAATTTGTGGGTTTCGAATTTTATTGATGATTAGTGATGATTTAATGTTGATATATTGTTGAAATCATATATAGACGTTGGGTAGTTGATTGGAATTGGATGATTGGTGGTTGGGTTAATTATTTTAGAGGTTTTAGGCTTGAGAATGGTGGAAAACGAAATTGTTAAGGGTGCAAAACGTAGCAGGTCTGCGTGGGGAAGGGGGCTGCTCAATCTCGTTCGAACGAGATTGAGTCTGGTTTGAACGAGATAGGATATCGCGAGATGTCGTTCAAACGACATCAGAGCTGGTTCGAACGACAGGTCCAAAATCTGGAAAATTCCATTTTTGCCCAACTGGATTTACACAGTTATTTTGAGGGAAAAAACTGTCATTTGATGATTTTAGCATAGTACAGTATTGCTAGGGAATATTCGTAGAGAAATACCTTAAATACTTGGAAAGGTGAGTTAACCTTCGAAATTTCGAGAGAGAATAATCGAAATAATTATATTATAAGTAGTAATGAGAGAATACTACGTATGGAAAATATATGTATGGGTTGGGTGACTACCTTGATTTTAATAGGATGTGGGAATGCCTATTATTATATGATTATTATTATTATTGTGTGTATAGCAAACCTACGCTGCTTGCTATCAGGAGGAGGTTTTCGCGTAGTGGACAGTCTTATCTTGTGTCGCCAATTGGGGGGATATTTGACTTGTACCCAGAGTATATGAACTTAGCTACATGATATCTGATATGTAGGATAGTTTCGACGGATGAATGGAAGCGTAGGTATGTGCGTGACCCATTTGGCTGGGGAATATACTCGCCGCCAATACTTGTGATTTGAATTTATGGTTCGTGAGAGATTGAACCAATAGTCCTCCATGCAGTGAGTGATGCACCGGGACATGATAACAGAGTATGCATTGCGCCAAGTGGTCTTAACCTAAGGGTGCAGGATTAATAAATATATGTATAGAGATGTTGTGACTGTATATATATATATGTGCTTGTGGATAATTCTACTGTGTGAAATTAGTAGATATAGTAATGTTGATAATTAAAATAATCTCAGTGGGTAAAAGATTTACTAACAGAACAGTGAATATGAAATGTGGTTATTTGGGATAAACTATTTTAATAACGTATTGTATGGGCGATACGGGATACTCCTACTAGACATGATTTGAAGTATAAGTCTATAATCTAGTTGGGAACATTATAGATAACTAGGTTAGGATAGACGTACATTAGGCGTGCACAATAATGGAGAGGTGAGAATCTCATATGAGAGTTCGAAACTAACATGCACATAATGCTTGCATTATTACAGTTTTAAATACTTGCTAAAACAAATGTTTTTACAACTCGGGCTCTGACCCATTTCTTTCTATTCTTCTCTTTTGCTATATATATATATTATGTATCAGGTGCCCAGCCACAAGGTTACCAGACTTAGACGCGTGGATCGTTTAGCGAGCTGCAGCAGTTGTGGGAGTTACAGGTCCTTGCACTTACACGCCTCTATCAGTTCCTTCTGTTCTATTCAGACATTTCATTTAGGGCATGTTTCGCCCATTCTCAGTCGTTTTATTAGAGATTGTACTCAGATTACTTTAGTATTTTATTTATGACACACTTGAGGATTTTATGGTTTGTTGGTTTGAGACTTTGAACCGAAATGTTTTATCCAGTTTTATTTATTTCAGTAGTTGTTTCATGTCCAGTATTTATTATATTCATGTGGAATGTAAATAGTTTATGTCTTAAAGAATGGAAATTTATTAATGAATTAATTGGGTATAATTATATGGGAAAATGTTTTGACACTAGCTTAATTATTTATTTGGTGATTAATAATATTAAATGTTTTCGACAGTGATGCTAAGAATGAATCCACCGAACATTCTGTTTTAATTTTAATAAAGGACTGATCACCCGATATTTAATTAGGCGGGGTGTCACAGACTCCTTATCTTACATGCTCCGGTACATACCATTTTTTTAAATAGAGAAAAATTAATTTTTTGATAAAATTTCATGAATATGATTTCCATACTTTAGTTCGAAAAATTTCATGAAAAAATTCAACAAAAAGTGGGTAAGATGAGGTGATATGCAATAAATGGTTTAAATATGTTTTTTCGACCGTTGAAACTTTTGATGTTCATCTCACCCACATTTTTTATTGAATTTTTAAATAAAATTCCACACTATAGAGATCATATCCATGAAATTTCATCAAAAAATTCATTATTTTACTATTTTAAAATAAGGATCCGCACTATAAGAGGTCCACACTTGAGAAGGCTTCTCTCTCTCTCTCTGTGAAAGAGAGAGGAGGAAGGGCCTTCATGAACAATGAGGAGCATGGGTGGGGTGGAGGTGCTGAGGGTGACGGCGGAAGGCAGAAGGTGGTAGGTGGGTAGCGAGGGTGCCTGGGACGAAATGTGTGTGTTAACCTTTTTGGCTTTGTATTTTTAAAATATTTTTGAGATTTTTGGATTGTTATGAATTGAAAATTCATTTCCTTTTATATTTTTCATTTTAAATATATTTTTTTGGTGCTTAAAACTATTTTAATTAAAATGCCACGTGGTAGTAAAGGTAACAAATTTTTTAACAATTTTGGCAAAGTATAATTTTCAGATTAAATTGTATTTGGGTTTGAAACCAAGAATTAGTGATGTAAAGAAAAATTAAGCATCATGTAAAAAACTAAGGGGTGTATACCGAACTTATTAGCACGGCCTAGAAAGGACAAATCCACTTATGTAACAAACCATATGTAGAAAATTAAAGATGACGTAACAAGGTAAAATGGCTAAAAGTAATTCACAAGACAAAGTCTACCTTTTTCTCTCAACAGAAATGTATCTTCTTAAAGCAGGAAGTACAATCTATTTATAAATGACCTTAGCTTGCTAATCAAGTTAAGCCGCTAAATATCTAAACTACCATTCATTAATCCAACTAGAAGAAGGAATACTCGAAAGGACAAGAATACTATTTTATAGGCTAAGGTCTTTAAATCGTTAAGAAATAAAATGAAAAAGACACCTGTTTCCTGTAATACCCCGTACTTTTATGGATATTTATTTATGGGATTAATTAAATTAAATGTGTATTAATTGAGAATTAATCCGGATAAAATACTAACGAGATGTGAGTTGGTATTTGATTATAATGTGTATATATGGAAGCATATGAATATTGAGAATATTAAGATTTGTCGCGAGATAGAAATACGGCAATTTGGGAAATTTTGTTGGGACGCGCGTGACAGTCGCGTCAGGAATGTAATTATTTTAATTAAAAAGTGAATTTAATTTTTATCAACCGAATGGTCATTTTGAGTGCGCCAACGTGTCCGGAAGGGTCAAAATAGTCAGAAAACACTAGCCGGGGGTTTAGTTTGGGTCCCGGGGCATTTTTAGGCCATACCGACAACTTAAAAGGGTATTTTGGTAATTTTGGAATTTTGGGACTTATGACCAACTTATTTTGGGAGTTTAAAATAGGGAATTTAATGACCCACTAACCCATTACCAGCACTTAACTGATTAGAGGGCTACGGGAGTTTCAGGAGAAGTTAGAGAAAGTCTCCAAAAGAGAAAACACAACCTCCATCTTCAACCTTCAACCTTGGGAGAAAAAGGAGAGAACAACCTTCATCAATTCAACAGCAAATTCAGAGAATAATCCGAGGCAAGTGGTTTAATTACGTTAATTTCAACGAATGCTTCTTCCATGCTTAGAAATTTATAAAATTGCATTGTTTTGGGAGATTTATAGAAAAAAACCCATAGAATTGGAATTAGAAATTCATGTTTTGATAAAGAGATTTCATGTAGAATTGTGCTGGGGCGATTATATTGATAGAAATACATCTTTTATGTTACAAAAACGGATTTAATTATGAATATTGATGACTTTAATTTTCTAGGGTTCATACTCATAAGGTTTGGGGGAAAATTGGGAGATTTGATAATTAGATGCGGTTTAGGATGAATTGACCCCATAAATATGTTAAAATACGACCTAAGTAGGTTTAGTGATGATTAGAAACCTTAAACTACTGTTGGAATGATGTTTAGATGAGATTAGAGGTGAAGAAAATTGGGAAAAACGAGATAGGAAAATTCTGGGTTCGAAACTGTCACCTCATTAGAAGGCCTGTCCAGGTCGTTCGAACGAGCTCGTTCGAACGAGCTTCTAACGAGTTGACAGTTTGACTTCTAACGAGTTGGATGTTCGTTCGATGCCTTTCGTTCGAACGAGATCTCGTTAGATGCCCACTTCGTTCGAACGATAATTTGTTCGAACGACCGCGTTCGAACGAGACTTCTAACGAGTTGACAGAATGGCCTTTTTGGCCTCATTTGATTTCTAGTGTCCCGTAACCTTGTTTAATTAATGAGATAACTTTCTTGGGTTAACTGATTTGTATATTGGAGAGATTTGGGACATATTGAGGAGAAAAATGTAGAATAGTGATTTGAACCAAATGATACTTGTGGATTAGGACGTGAGTGACTAAGCACGATGTGAGAATAAATGATGTCTTAAATACATATAAACCGGACATATGATTTGTGTGACATTAAAAGTTGGTATGAGAATAAGAAGTATACCACTAATAAATTATGGTAATTACTAAGATGTGTGCATGCTTAGTATATATATGATTTTATGTGTATGACATACCTACCATACTTGCTATCACGGGAGGTTTGCGTTCGTTTAGGGCCATCTAATATTTGTGTGCCTACGGGGGGGATACAGATTGGTACCTCGAGGACATAGGTCAAAGAAAGGCTTATTGGGAAGTTAATAAGTCTGCTGATCGTGGGAGCGTAGGTATGTGCGTGACCCATGTGATGTGACTGTGTTCGCCTCCATTGTTTGTGATTGTTGTTATCTAAGAACGATTCCTGAGAGATTCGGAATACGTAATCCTTATGTACGTGATGTACCGGGATGGGATAGCAGAGTATGTGTGCACCGCAGCTTAGCCTCGGGATGCTTGTATTGTATATTTATGATGTGAATAATATACGGTTAAATGAAAAGGAATTGTTATGTTTCATTGCGAGAATAATTATAGTAACGCCTCGATAAAGCTAAAAAGGGATAACTTGCTATGAATTGTATTGCTAATAGTTGAGAATCCGAGTTTAAGTAAAGCTATCTATTTAAGTGATAACGTTGGGAATTTATATTGTGAATCGAGTAAAAAGGTTGGAACTTATGTCGGTTTAGTTAGATATGAATATCACTTAGATGGGTACGGTACGTTAGGAGTGCACAATTAGTCGAGAGGTGAGTATTTCACGTGAGTGCACATCCTAACATGTATTTTGCATTCATTGTTTTAATGTTATTAAAGCACTTGCTGTTTTTAAAATACTCTCCACTTTCGGGCTCTGACCCGTTTGCTTTCAAATCTATTTTTGTAAAAACCTTTTTAGGCGCCCAGCCACAAGGACACCATGCATAGGATTTCTATTCAGATGACGAGCTGTAGCTGTTGTGGAAGTTACAGGGCCTTGCTAGTAGACGCCTCCTTTTCTAGTCTTGACTCCATATTCAGTTTCATCATTTGTAGGGCATGTCGCCCATTTCTTTTAGAGACATTTCATATTTCAGTTATTCAGGTTGCGGATTGTAATTAATTCAGGATTCAGACTTGTTTTATTATTTCAGTTGTGGTATTGTTGTGAGGAGTATTTCCTCCAGACTCTTTATTATTTGTTGATTACACTATTGGAACTTTATTGTGAATGGTTATGTTATTCTTTTATGTTTCACTTACTGCATGTTAATCAGATTTAATTTAAAATTTGACAACTTACTTTTTAAATACTAGGTGATTAGTAATTATTAAAATGTTTTCGACAGTGATGCTATTAACTGAACCAACTTGGCATTTTGTATTAATTGAATAAAGGAGTAGCTACCCGGTATTTAATTAGTCGGGGTGTCACATTTCCTTAAATTAACAAGTAAGAATAATAAATGTAAAGAAAACCTTAAGTCTAAAGTGTCAACTCCATCACTCTCTCCTACTGAGAAAGGACTCGACCACAAGCACAGAGGGGCAAACCATCATCATTTGGTGGTGCTCGAACTCGAGCATAACAATTGGAACAAGCTCAACGTGTACCCTGTTTCAGCATTTGCAAACGTGTGAACAAATCACGCCGATAGGTCTGAGGCTTAAAAAATGACACATCACCGACCAAGATCGCACAAGCGCTAAACCATCCAAATCTTGTCTCTTCACTGTCTCATTCCACCAAACTTTAGCGTACCCTAAAATTTGATCGCCACCAATCGCACACACTTAACCCCACGCAACTCTTTATACTGGAACACCTTCTCCACACTATCCAACCAATCTACGAAAGCATCTGAATTCATCAACCCATCAAACATTGGCACCTCCACTCTGAGATCCCTATGATCATATGGACAACCCAAAGCACATTGCCTACTTCGCCCTAAATGTGGTCGTTGAACCTCCACCACCCTATTCTCCTCAATCTCATATGTGGAACATTCATCCATCTCATGTCCTCTCTTTTGGCATAGAAAGAAAATACGTTAATCCAGGGGAATATAGGGAAACCTTAGAGCCCAAATCCACAATCAGTGCCATGGCTTGTTCCAAACTTCATTCTTAACGATCCGGTCATGTGAACTCTTCATGAACCGATTGTCTAGTCAAAAAAACCAGATTGAAAACGAGACGAATCGGATCTCCATAATCGTAACTGAAAAAGTCACCAAACTCATTTTTCTTAGACAGCACGTGTTGGACCCATTCTTTAGTACAATGTGGACCTTAATCGCTTTCATAAAACCTCGGATCCGACGGGGAATAAGTCGTGGATTGAACATCAATCGGAACCTTAGGTAGCCTAATTGGAGCTATTCCAACGATCAATGCAATATCAGATCCATGTCGGTGATATTAATGTTTGTTGTGACATCGCGGTGCATATTCAAACATTGGAGGACACCTACAACTTTTATTAGAGATTGGCCCATATGGGAGACCAAATGAGTCGTGACCAGAATAGCCCTAGCAATTGGATCGCTATTTTTTTTTGCAATTTTTGAGGGCTTGGAGCTTTGATCAGAGTTTTGCCTTTGTCCATCCACTGATCGGAGGTGATGACAACAGTAGGCAATGCAATAAACCCAATCAATTGGCTAGAGATGATCTTCGTCTGGCCCTTATGGGGTCGGGGTTCATTTGTTGATGATCAGGACCTTGGGTTGGGTCGGTCGGAGGTGCGATCGGGTCATCGTGCACTCGAGCACCCCATGGACGCCTAGGATTTCAGTGGTGTCAATTTGGGTAGATCCACCCAAACTTTGCGATGGAATGACATTTAGTGAGGAGAGAGCATTGAGAAGATTGCGAATGTTGGATTAAAACTCTTGAAACGATTTTTCTAGGGTGGAAATTCGATGATCCACATAAGCGGCTTGGATGGATTTCATGGATGTCATGTTTGAATTTAGTAACGACTGACAACAAAAACAACCTGATTCTGATACCAATTTAACGCAACAAAGACAAAATGGCTCGAACAAATTCACAAGACAAAATCTCTCTTTCTCTCTCAACAAAAATGAATAGTCTTAATGAAGCAAGTACATTCTATTTGTAAATGAAGTTAGCTTGCTAATCAAGCTAAGCCTCTAAAATGTAAACTACCCTTCATTAATCCTACTAAATGAAGGAATACGAGAAATGACATAAATACCCTTTTATAGGCTAACGGATTTACATTACTAGGAAATAAAAATAAAAATAAAGACATAAGTATCCTTAACTAAAAATAGACCATCAACAAGTAAGAATAACATACGTTAAAAATTAAAAAATAAATAAATAAAATAAAAAATATAAACTAAGTTTAAGGAGTAAACTCCATCAAAACAGGTTTTCAGTAAAGGTTTAATTGATCTAATTGAATACTCATGTCACTCCAGATTCTTCAATTTGTATCATTGTTAGGATCAGGAGCTTCTTGTGTTTCTTCCACTTCGACTCAGAGATCAATCGCAAAAACATATATATTATTTGAAAAATGATTTTGTCCTTCTAAATATCATTTGAACATGTTCTTGTCAAATATAATAAGTATACCAGTCTCACTTAGCTTCTAAATGACACTACTAGAAAAATTGACTTTATCATAAATTAATTTTCGCAAAGGAAAAATAATCACTAATGAGCATTGAAGGTGGATTAACCCATGTACATAACATGAGAATTCCTCAAAACTACCCTGCAACACCCCTAGTTTCCACATACCAGGTAGTCAGCCTGTACGTCGAAGATAGGAATGCCAAACAATTTTTATCATTCTAAGCATCAACGATAAATAAAGAAATCTAAAACCATCCACAACAGTATATAACATATATGAATAAAATGAGATAATAAAGATGAGTCTCAAATAACTGAATCAATATGCTGAACAAATCTCCGCAATATGAACGTCTCAACTGATCTAAAACCCAAACGAAAATACTGAAATGAATAATCATCCTACATCCGAGGATAGATAAACTAAATGATAGGATTACTACAGGTTTGTTTGTTTAGTCATGTTGCTCCAATTTAGGAACACCTGAAAAGATTTTTTAAAAACATTGCTGGTTAGACTCCACATTTGAAAGAAATAGTGTACTTTACTCAACAATATTAAATGCGTCTCATTTACGTTTCATGGTGTCCCGGCCGAGCACTCACACCCAAGATGACTCACCTGACCTCATCTCTATCACGATATGTCTGACGGTATGCCAATCCAACACCAAACAATGTACGTACTCAAGTCCCAAGACTAATAGTAAATCTGCTTAAGTCCTACCTAGAACTATAATGTAATGTCGCCACCGATAAACAAATACTATACCATTACCGAACCCAGAAGCAATGTCATAACCGATAACCCAAAAACCAAACCAACGATAACCCAATAGTTCCCTATACCATATGATACCCAACTAGATTAAGTCCTTATGTACGAACCAACGACTACTTTGCCAAGTACCCACTTAGGCTCTACTCATTACTAGCCTAACCACGGTACTACTCAACATCCCGATGAATCATCTCCCTATACATTCATTGTTTTATCATACGATGCCCGTGCAAACTAAACCCTCACTTTCCTAGTTACAAAACTCATTAATCCTTAGTAGGTTATGCGCTATACACAACATGAGTAAATATTTAGCTTCACGGAAATAGCTACAAATCCCCCTACCTAGTGTTAGGGCACAATATCATAATCACTAGGCACACACTAAGTGTTACTCGTATACGTAGTATCCATATACTACACCGTACTTTATAAAGCAAGCATATCATAATAATTGCAAAAGTACCATTTAATATCCTTATATAAGCATGTCCATCGTCGGACTAGCTATCAATGTACTCATAACATGAAGGCATTGATCCTAATCATTACACCGACACCCCCATTGTATAACCACTTAACCAATTACCGGATGTATCTAGCTTCCTATGTCTCCTTCACACGAGACGGTTTACAAATAACACATATGATTGCGATCCCATCCAGTCAAAGGCATAGTACCCGGTCCCACAAAGAATCCCATCCAATCCCCACCAATAGGTTATCCATGAATACTCACGCACACCTGGTATGACTGACCACATATAGCACAAAAGGCATAACATCCAATATGTATATAAGACTACGGCACAAAATCTTAATCGTTTAACTCGAGCTATTAGTTTTAACCTAACCATCCCCAACTCCATAAGTCTCTTTACTTATAAAAATATCCATCCTATGATTTATAGAAGCTCTATTGGTCCTCTCTAAATCCCCATAAAAGGCTCTTTTCAAAAACCTCCCTGAAATCCCACCTAAAAACAAAGTCACTAGGCCCATTCACCCAACCCAAATTGATCCAGCTCAGATCGATCCGACCTTCCAAAAATGACGACATATTATTCCAAACCCAGATCGATCCGGCCTAGACCTAGCTCAATCTAGCCCCTCCCAAAACGATGTAGGATTACAAATATCAGCTCATAATTAAATTAAATTGCTTTTCTTCAAACCAGATCGTATTTAAAGGCTATCCTAAACTATAATCGGTCCCAAAACACCCCAAATATGATTTCTAAGGGTTCCTAAATATGTTTTTATCAATATATAATCCATAAGAGAGTAGTTTGATGTAATACCCCGTATTTTTGTGATATTTATTTATGGGATTAATTAAATTAAATGTGAATTAATTGGGAATTAATCCGGATAATATACTAACGAGATGTGAGTTGGTATTTGATTATATTGGGTATATATGACGATATTTGAATATTGAAAATTATTGAATTTGTCGTGAGATTGAAATACGGCAATTTGGAAATTTTGTTGAGACGCGTGTGACAGTCGCCTCAGGAATATAATTATGTTAATTAAAAAGTGAATTTTATTTCTATAAACCGTATGGTCATTTTGAGTGCGCCAACGCGTCCGGAAGGGTCGAAATAGTCAGAAAACACTAGCCGGGGGTTTAGTTTGGGTCCCGGAGCATTTTTAGGCCATACCGGCAACGAAAAAGGGTAGTTTGGTAATTTTGGATTTTTGGGAATTAAAACCCACGAAAATTAGGAATTAATATCTGATTTAACCTTTACCCACTAAACCCACTAACTACACTTAATGACCTAATGGGCTACGGGGGTTATTGGAATTAGTTTCAAGAGCTTCCTAGGGCAACCTTAACCTCCATTGTCATCCTTAGAGAAAAGCTGGTAGAGAGAGAAAGAAAGGAAAATTCTGCAGAGAGAGAGAGAGAACAAATCAACCTTCATCAATCCAACACCAAATTCAGAGAAAGATTAGAGGCAAGTGGTTTAATTTCGTTAATTGCATTGAATATTTCTTCCATGCTTAGACATTTCTGAAAATTTCATTGTTGTTGGGAGATTGAAAAAAACCCATTAAATTGGAATTAGAAACTTACATTTTGATGAGGAATTGCATGTAGAATTGTATTTTGGTGATTATTCTGATGATAATATACCTTTTATGAAACAAAAACGGATTTAATTATGCCCATTGGTGACTTTAAAATTTTAGGGTTCATGTTCATGGGATTTGGGGATAAATGAGGGGAATTGATGATTTAATGATGTTTAGAAAGATTTGGCCCTATATAAATGTTTAATTATGACCTACAAATGTTTAGTATGGATTAGAAACCTTAAAATAATGTTGGGACGATTTTTTATGTGGGATTAGAAGTGAAGAAAATTGGAAAAACGAAAAGGGGAAAATCTGGGCTCGAAACTGGTCTCTCGTTAGAAGACCTGCCCAGGTCGTTCGAACGAGCTCGTTCGAACGAGCTTCTAACGAGTTGACCTTTGACTTCTAACGAGGGGGAATGTTCGTTCGATGCCTTTCGTTCGAACGAGATCTCGTTAGAAGGCCCACTTCGTTCGAACGAACTCTCGTTCGAACAACCTCGTTCGAACGAGACTTCTAACGAGCTGACAGTTTAGGCTTTTTGGCCTGTTTTGATTTCGCGTGTCCCGTAACCTTGTTAAATGTAGAGATAACATTTCCTTGATGATTAATTGATATATTTGGGATATTTGGGATATAATGAGGAGTAAAACATAGGAGTGTGATTTGAACCAAATGGAGATTATGGATTAGGACGTGAGTGTCTATTACGATGTGAGAACAATTGACGGCTTGAATAATTATATTAACCGGGGATATGTAAATTGTGTAATATTATAAGATGGTATGAGAATGAGAAGTGTACCACAAATAAATTATGGTGATTACTAAGATGTGTGCATACTTAGTATATGTATATGATTTTATGTGTATGACATACCTACCATACTTGCTATCACGGGAGGTTTGCGTTCGCTTAGGGCCATCTAATCCTTGTGTGCCTACGGGGGGGATTTGGATTGGTACCTCGAGAACATAGGTCAGAGAAGGACTTATTGGGATGTTAATAAGTCTGCTGATCGTGGGAGCGTAGGTATGTGCGTGACCCATGTGATGTGACTGTGTTCGCCTCCATTGTTTGTGATTGTTGTTATCTGAGAACGATTCCTGAGAGATTCGAAATGCGTGATCCTTATGTACGTGATGTACCGGGATTGATAGCAGAGTATGTGTGCACCGCAGCTTAGTCTCGGGGTGCTTGTATTGTATATTTATGACGTGAATAATATACACTTAATTAATGAGAACTTTCATGTGGTATTGTGTGTAGAGATACGGAAACGCTTTGAGATAATATAAAGTGATAACCTGTATTGTATTGTATGGCCAATAATTGAGAACCCGAATTTAAGTAAAGCCTCTATTAAATTGATAACGTTAGAATGCATAATGGGAATAGAGTAGAAGGTAGAACTTATGTCGGTTTAGTTAGACATGAATATCACTTAGATGGGTGTTATACGGTAGGAGTGCACATTTAGTTGAGAGGTGAGTATTTCATGTGAGTACACGTCCTAACATGTATTTTGCATTCATTATTTTAATGTCATTAAAGCACTTGCTATTTTAAAATACTCTCCACTTTCGGGCTCTGACCCGTTTGCTTTCAAATCTATTTTTGTAAAAACCATTTTAGGTGCCCAGCCATAAGGACACCATGCTTAGGATTCTCATTCAGGTGACGAGCTGTAGCTGTTTGTGGAAGTTACAGGGCCTTGCTAGTAGACGCTTCATTTGTCTTGACTCTCTATTCAGTCTTCATCAGTTGTAGGGCATGTCGCCCATTTCTATTAGAGACTTTTCATATTTCAGATTTTCAGACTATTTGGCATGTAATTAATTCAGGATACAGTTTAATTCATTTCAGTTGTGGGTTTGTTGCGAGGAGTTTTCCTCCGGACTTATTATTATTTGTTGATTATTCTATTGCTTCATTATGGTGAATGGTTATGTTATTCTTTCATTATTCTTTTACTGTATGTTAATAGACTTAAATTAAAATTTGACATCTTACTTTTTAAATACTAGGTGGTTAGTAATCATAAAAAAATGTTTTTCGACAGTGATGCTATTAACTGAACCAACTTGGCATTTTGTATTAATTTAATAAAGGAGTAGCTACCCGGTATTTAATTAGTCGGGGTGTCACATTTGATATGTGGTAATTATAAATAATAAAGGCGTAACTAGTTTAATGGTAAAAGAAACATTAATAAATGTACTTTTAATGATAAGGCACAAAGTCTTGTATGTATCACAATAATGGGCAATAAATACAAAATGTTTGAATAATGAATGAGTTTTTTATGGATGTTAATTTCGAGGAAGAGAGAAACAAGCACTCTAAATACACCGACGGTAAGCGGGGTAAGCACTAGTAAATGGATGGAATAGTGTTTGAATGATAATAAATGCTTGAGTTCTTAATGAGAACCAGACAAGCGTATTAATGGTGAGAAAATATCTTCTTTGGTTTCAACATTTTGATAACTTGATAACTGAATGATCTTATGGCTCCAAGATGTGATGGCATATCAAAGGATAGGTGGGGGATATTTATAGGCTCAGCTGGGTCGCGAGGAATCTCAGACTACTATTAAACAGATCACGCCTCTATTATTCATAAATACCCCAGATCAAACTACTCTCTTACATTTGGAGACTTTGCTGCAGAAATACCGGATTTTTGGTGTTTTTTTTACTTGTGCAACTTTGGTTGCGCCTACGTATCCGTCATTGTCGAAATCAAAGTCAGTGTAACTCGTGGGTTTGTATTGTTCGTTGGAAAACTCGTTGCGGTGGTTTTTCGAGAGATGAAGGGGATGGAGGTGGATATCTGTTGTGACACATATCCTAATTTGGATGGCATGTGTACATAATATATGTTGCACCCTTCACAATAGAATAATTGTCTAGTTGATGGATAAATAATACACATACGCACAATACATTGTACGCGTACGATAATATATGAGTCGCATAAACACATGTGGTATTATGGACTTTTATTTAGATCAATCATTTTTAATCTGATTTAATAATTTAATGAGAGGCATGTAATTAAGCCCCTCCAACATAATCATTAACAAGATCAAATCTATCATAAAGAGGGCTTAATCATTAATTTCAGCATGTTCATATGGATTCAACTTAATTACGGGATTAATAAATTAACAGCAGATTTAGATCATAATATCTCAACTTAAACATGAGAATCATGATTAAAGATCAATTCTACAACAAATTTAAAAAGTTCTAAGCATTAAACATGAAGAAATCTAATTCCTTCCATGATTTAACATAAGATTTCAACCTAGCATGTGACTAACTAATCTAAAACATATTAACAATTGAACATATATGAATTACAAGTAATATGTAGTAAAGCAGGTTTATATTACCTGAAATCACTTGGTTGAATCTCTTGATCTTCAATTATCTCCTATGTAGCCTAGGGTTTAGGATTTTGTTATGTTATGTTAATTATGAGGGGTAAAAAACTATTTATATCCTCTAATTCCCACAAGCTTCCTATAGGCCTAATATAAAACCTCCAAATAATCCCAAAACGCTATCCAAATGCTCTCAAAACTTAGCCCAAAGAATTACCCAACCCCGGGGATCAATCCCGCATATTAAAAACACATTCCGGGCCTCTGCATCACCTAGAGCACTCGTAATACAAAAATAAATAACAACGCTATTATTAATTGCCGATGTATAATTTAAATTCAATTACAACAGGAAATCAGTAGTTTCAATAAATTACACAACCACCATACACGCTGGTAAATTTAAAATAATTATGAAATACCCATTTATTTAATTAATTAAATATACGGGGTATCACAAACCCATTATCATAGCCACCCTCCCAAAATAGAATGACCATCAACCAATTAAATTCCCCCACCTCACCCACTCAAAAAAAATATGTATGATGAAATCAATCACCAAAAATAATTGATATCTGAGCACCCTATCATTTAATCTTTCTTTTCCTTGAAAACGGCAAACTAGCACATACCAAAACAGCCAAGCTTATTGTTCTGGAGTACTTTCTGCAGTTCCCAAAACAGCCCCTGAACTAGCCCTTCGTTACCCAATACAAGTGTCAAATCCTTACCCATTTGTTTTACCTTTAATTGATCCAAAAAACCATCATTTCCAAGCCTTTGTAGCCACACAAACATAATCAAACCAGAAACAGAATCTACCATTTTTTGCTGCCCAGCATCAACTTTGGTGACATGCCAAATAGAGTTGTCGCTCAAACCCACCCCACATCAATTGCTTAAACGTATCAATTTACTAAGGCTATCAGCAGTAAATGAACAACCTTTTACAGTTGAAAAAAATAATGCAGATGGAAGAGCTTGGCAACAGTAGAATTGGTGTCAATAAGATCTGGAACACACTTGTTTTCAAGAGGGGTTTAAACCCCCAAAACAAGGAAGAAATAACATGTACAGTGAATTTTGTGGCAAGGACAGTATCTCATCTCGCTATAAGAATATACCCCCAAATCCCTATACAATTAAGTGCATGTGCATATTAGGTTGACCCCAATCACTTTATTTTTTACAATAGTTCTCCTTATCTTTTCTTCATACATAGTTATGAATCCAGTGTAGCTGGTCAAAAAACTTGATTCCAGATCATTTTGGTCATTCAAAAGTTTAATATCACTGTATCATCCCAACCCCCTCCCTTGAAGATACATATATATCTTACAACAACAAAGGCAGGCTTGGAGTTATACCTTTTCCTCATGGCAGCATATTTTTCGTTCTCACATATGGACTTGTACACATTTCCTAGAAGAAAACTCTTTGCATCCTTAAGTACCTGAGATCAATAAAAAACACAACAATATCAAATCACGTGAAACTCAAACTTATGGTATACAAGGAAAATGAAATTTAATTGTACCTTTGAGAGTAATGGCAAGGCATCTAGAGCAGTTTTAAGAAGAATAATGCTGGATATTAAAATTTGGCTCCTCTTAGCATTATCAATGCCCAAGACTTCATTCGTAACTTTTTTGGGTTTGAAGCAGAAGTGACACAGAACTCTGTCTGGAATAAGAGCATGAATGAGTTTCACTTTTTTCAAACTACCTATAGACAAAAGTGGAAGATACGATTTCTCATATTTTTTCTTTTTATATATACCAGTTTCTTTTGGAAACTTCCGGAGAGCCTGGGACAGACCAAAGAATAGCTGCTCGTTGCTCATCAATTCATCCTAGAGTTGAATTAGTAAAAATGTGTCACTTAAGTGATTGGAATAGTGCAGCTGTACCCATTAAAACAAAGTTGAAAAGAAATACACTACGTAATTAACATGAAGCTGAATTCAAGCTGATAAAAGGACTATACTAGAATGATATGCATTAATTTGTTTATTTTCTTCACTTATGAGCAAGAAGAAACAAAAATATACGTTCTGGTAGTTGACAGACCCTTTATGTATTCCACATTCCATGCAGGATGGCTAATAAGGTCTTCCCATCTAGGTCAGGAATCCCGTTCATCACATACTCTAACCTTTCAGATGTCCCAGTCGATTGGATCAAGTGAGGAACAAGTGGCACCTCCCACAGCACTAAAACATGGTAAAGACTACCATCAATGCCGAATTCTAGTTCTCAAACTAGAAGTATAGAATGAGACAACAACCACTTCAAGATTTCCCACACCCCTTATATAATAGCAATAACACCCTTTAACATCTAAAACTTTTACTCAAGTTGAACGCATGTTGACCAAACATGCCCAGCTTGGAATACAAGGGCCGAAGAGAAGCATGAACACACAAGCGAACTCCTTAGTCAAGAAGCCAATAACAACTATAAGCCATCTAACACTAATATAAAATAAATAAAATTTACTCTAATACATTACTATTTTGTACACTAGACTTTAATACATTTTAATTTAAAAATTAGACTTTGCCCAAAATAGTAAAAAAAAATAAAAAAAAACTGTTGGGCTTAACTACCACCTGAAATTTTAAATTAAAATAATTTAAAAATCCCCAAAAATCTAAAGAAAAAAACTAAAAAGTCGATAAATTCAAAATTAAAAACAATTCCAAATCCCCCTAAGAAATAAAAAATAAAAGCAAAACATCTCTCTCTAAACGAACGACTCCAACCGGCAATCACCTCTCCCACTCTCCTCCATCGGTGAATGCCACCACCCCTCCCCCCAACCCCCACCACCACATACACCCCAGACGCATACTTTCATTCTTTTTTAAATCGAAAATCCCAGTTTGCTTGCAGATCCTTTCTCCCTTTGGAGGGGTGTTTTTGGTTTTGTTTGAGATTTGAGATATAGATCTGTAAATCCTTTTTCTCAACCCATTTTGCATATCGAGGAAACCACATTTTGGTTTGGGATTTTTATATGAGAGTTGGTTGTAGAATGATTTTGTTGATGGATGGTTTAATCCTTGACTGGGTCTGTGTGGAATGTTTGTTTATGTTCATTCGGTTGTAATATTATTTTGGTTTTGAGAGAGAGGATAAACGACAATGTGGATGGGGAGATTTGGTTGTAGAATATTTGTTTATGTTGATTGGTCGTAGACTGGCTTTGTCATGTTCGGAAAAAGGATTTTGGTGGTGATAAAGGTGGTGGTGAGCAGTGGTTATAAAGGTGATGGCGAGTGCTTTTTTTTTTTAGGTTGGGGTGTTTTTTTTCTTTAGTTTTTTTTAAGTTTTTTAGATTTCTAAATTATTTTATTTCTTGAAAGTGACATGTGTTCAACACTCCATTGACAAAAAGTGGGCAAAATCTAATTTTTAAATAAAAAATGTATTGAAGTCTAAAATGGGTATTTCATCATTGACCAACAAAGGGACAACTAACCATAGGTGTATGTACCTCAACACCTACCAAAAATCAGTTGCTTCAGCACTTTTCAGCAAAATGGCAAACAAATGGCCTATTTTTAAAATGTGATACACACATACCAAGAAAGGATAATAAAGGCCTATTGCCTAAGAATCTATGAAGGACAACTGCTAGCAAATAGATTCTCAAGTTTCTAAACCTTAAGTAGCAATGGCGTGTTGGCTCAGTTCTTCCCTCTCGCACGACCAACGAATGTGGGGCCTTGCTGTGGCGAAGCTCATCACTGCATCGAAAAGTGAGTTCGCGGGGCGCGCCCATGGCCAGAGGTTTTTGGCGATTTCGAGTAGCAAACTCGCAAACTGCAAAGGGTTTGATTCACTGATGCAAACGGGCCCAAAATTTCGTGATTCAGGTTTTAAGTGAGGGTTTTTTGGGTTTTTCTTCCATTGGTTCTCCCTTGTATAAATAGAACATTTAGGGAACTTTAAACCCTAAGTTAGAACAACCATTAATCATCAATTACTGTGACGTAAACTACACGTCAAAAGGCTTCACAAATATCTAAACACACACTTTAGAGAGGGAAATACTCTTTTCTATTTCAAAATTCAAGTCTACCTCAAATGAGGCTTACATGAGAGTATTTAAAGGGAAGGAGTAGCTTAGGCTCTAAGCTAAGGCTCTAATTACAAAAAGGGGAAAGCATTCTTAGGTCCCTCACAAACAAATTTTAAACACTAAAGGAATTCTGACAAATTTTAAACACTTAGGTTCATTGATTCTCTTCTTGTAAAAGTCCACGCTAGTGGCATAACAAATGGACCTAATCATAAATTGTCCTTAAATGTTTAAAAATTGTTATCAAGGGACCTAATTGTAAATTGCCCTTACAAAAATATCATTACTACTCCTTACCTTTAAATAATAAAGCAAAAGAAAGAAAAATACAATAACAAAATAAAAGAAAATAAAATGACAAATAATCCCTCAAATGAAACCCATTTCCATCATATTGTTCTTGTTCTTCTATACACATTGAGAACATTGTGAAGCTTGAGAGCGTTGTAACCCCTATTAACTTAAAAGGAAGCCATCATCATTTGTGAACGCAGTCAAATTGGCGAATCACGTATATTTTCTCTTGTGCTTCTTGTTGTGTTTGAGTTCTCTTTATTTTCTCATTACTTTGTATTTAGATTATCTTTCGCTTGTTATCTCTTTTGATTATTCTTCATCTTGAATGTCGAGCGTCCATGAATCACTCTATTGAGTGAGTATCGCACAACTAATTGGTATCAGAGCTTAGGCTTGTAGGGTCTTTACTTTGCGCGCATCCAAGATGTTTGATAAAAAATTTAAGTGGGATTTTTTGTCTTTGCCCTGTTGTTACTTGAAGAAGAGAACTTGTTGTTTTAGAGATTAGAGAACGGTTGCATCTAAGGTTGTAAAAGTGTCAACAGATAACTTTGACTTGGAGAAGTTTGATGGTAAAACCATTCATTTTGCCATGTGGCAATGTCAAATAAGATATATTTTTATCCAACAAGGTTTGCATAAGACGTTGAAGGGCATTGCGGTTGAACCCGCGTATATGTCAAAAGATGATTGGAAGGAATACGATTTGCAAGCATGTAGCACTATTCGGTTAAATCTCGAGCAAAATGTGGTATGCTATGTTATGAAGGAGGAATCGGTGGAGAAAACATGGAAGAAACAAGACAACAGAGATATGAAGAAGAGCATAAAGAATCGTCTTTATTCCAAGAAGAAATTATTCTAATTTGATTATAATGAAGGTATGTCGATGTCCGAACATCTTAGTGAGTTTAATTAAATTCTCTCGATTTATTACTTCTAAATTCACATCCAAATGAATATGAGCATTTTAGCACCACATTGCTATATGGGAAGGATGAAGTGAGGTTTTATGATAACTCTACAGCATTGTTGGGAAGTGAAAAGCGAAAGAAGGAGAAGAGTGATTCTAGTCTTATGTGTTGGTTGCGTGGTAGAATCGAGGAGAAAGGCAAGGAGCAAGAGGAAACTCTAGGTACAAATCAAGCACCAAGGGCTTGGAAAATGTTTTGTGTTAAAAGTGTGAAAAAGGGACATTTAAGAAGGATTGCCCTAAATTAAAGGCAAGAGTTTGGTTTGCAACTATAATTCTGTTTTCTGTGTTTAAATACAATTTTGATAAAAATTTGCGTTTGGTAACCTGTATTTAAACACTGAATTATAATGATTCTATGTTATAATCAAGTTTTTCAGAAAACAAGTTAAGGGTGTTTTGTGACTTCTGTTTTTTATTTTTCAAACTCAGAATTATTCATTCTTAATATTTTAATGCGTTTATACCTTAATATATAATATAAATATATACATAATACATTAATATGTTTGTAATTCTTATAAATAAAAAATATATATGTACATGTACAAAAAATTACGTATGGAATAATATAAAGTTAAATAATATTATCAATAAATACATGATACTTACATATAGTTTTATACATGTATTATTAATGTATGGAATAATATAAAATATGCATATAGTACATATGTATTAAAAAATATTATCAATTCATGTATGTATATAATTTTATAGTGAATTATATATATATAAACTCTCCAACATACCTTATTAAATAAAAATACATGATATTAATGTACATGTATATAATTTATGATGTATGTATATATGTATACATTCATGTATCATGTATGTATGAAAGTTTTATTATGTATGTGTGTATACACAAACACACATATGTATAATTAAATATAGATGTTTATCAATTTTGTCAAATTTTCAAAAAAATTGTATTTAAAACAAGTTTACCAAACGCACACCAATAATTATAAACACAAAAAACTGAATTTTAAAAATGTAATATGTAAAACTAAATATACATGTTTATTAATTTTGTCAAATTTTCAAAAATATTGTATTTAAAAACAAGTTTACCAAATGCACACCAATAATTATAAACAAAAAAAATTGAATTTTAAAAATGTATTTAAAAACCTCGTTTAAATTGAAATTTCTAAATACGGAACCAAACGGGTCCTAAGAAACCAGTGATTACTTAAGAGGATGATGAATTTGGGAGCACATTCATAAGTTCTTCAAAAGAAAGCTCTTCAAAAGAGTGGATAATTGACTCGAGTCACTCTTACCACATATGCCCAGAATGAAATTTTATTTCATACCTTTAAGGCGGTGAATGGAGAGAACGTCTTTATCATAATGATCATGTCTGTTGGTACAAGGCATGGTTCAAAGTCGTGATATCAGTCTATGACTCAAACGCTCAACTTTTGACTCGATATCGGTATCGGTTTCGGTACTGGTATCGGTCTCGATCTCGGGCAATACGCAACTATACACAATTTAGAGAACTCGAAAAAATTTTAAAAAAATACAGAAATGTTTAGAAAAATAAAAACAATAATATGGCTTAATTAGATAAGTACAAAATCACCATTTAGTATGCATAAAAATGTTTAATTGTTTATACTGAATCATCATTTAGAATGCATAACAAGGTCTAAATCAATATATATTTAGTAATATATTCTTCGTGAATGTTATTATAGTACCTATTAGGCTATTACTAATTAAGGATAATGTAAATAATCATACATTTTAAGGATAGATGAATAATGATACATTTTAATACAAATTAAGTAAATAAGAAAAAGGGGGTTAAATGGGAGATAACCCCTTTACTAATAGTACAAGAAAAGAAAGGAGAGATTTAAATAAATAAAAAACTATGAAGCACGGACACTTCTCCGAAGGCCGCGTACGAGTGTCGGACACTCCAAGGACACGGACACGCAAGGGACACGGCTGGGACACGTGTCCGACACGCCACGTGGCGTGTCGGGCTTAAAAGGCATTTAAAAATAGTTGGACACGGCTGGGACACGCAAGGGACACGGCTGGGACACGCAAGAGACACGGCTGGGACACGGCTGACAAAAATATATAATAACTTTTAAAAAAAAGGGCAGGAAACATATGTTTTTTTTTCTCCTTTTTCTCACCTATTTATTCTTTTTTTTTTAATCTCTTGTTCAATAAATTGCATTAGCCATATGCATTTTGATTGTTATTATTAGTATGGGATTTAGTATCATTGTGATGTTTGATGTGTAGAATGGATTTAATACTCTTAATGCTTATATGTTTAATGTTGTTCTTAGTATGAGATTAGTATTAATGTGATCTTTCATATTTTTTATATATAAAAATAATTATAAAAAATATTTATTTAATACCGTGTCCCCGCCGTGTCGTGTCCTGATTTTTTTAGATTTGCCGTGTCGGCGTGTCCGTGTCGTGTCGGACACGACACCCGTGTCCGTGTCCGTGCTACATAGATAAAAAACGATTTGTGACCACGAAACATCATATACCCTATGACAAATTAAAAGCGATTGCTCTGATCGTGACATGGATGCAAAATCGAGGCTTAATTAAGTGAGTTTGAAGTTGAGATAAAGAGATTGATGCGTAGTAACGTATATCATCTCGGTCGATATACACCGATATGGATCGATATACACCGATATGGGTCGATACTACCGTGATATCGCCAATATGGGATTCTATCGCAATGTCACCGATATGGGCCGAATCTATCGCAATATCATCGATATGAGCCGAAACTACAGAAAAATTACTGATATAGGGTCGATTCACACTAATAATCAAAAATTCAACTCGTAACTCGAAATCGGATCGGTGGGTACCGATACCTAGTCAACTCGGTCGTATCATCGCGGTATCGGCCTTGACTTTGAACCATGGTACAAGGGTATTAGTACGATGAAGATGCATGATGGAGTGACTCAAACTCCGACGAATATTCGTTATATTCTCCGACGAATATTCGTTATATTCTGGATTTAAAGAAGAATTTATTTTTTGGGTGCTTTAGATTCCAAGGGGTGTAAGATTGTACTCGATGGCGGAATGCTAAAGGTTGTTTTGGATGCCAAGGTGGTGATGAGAGGAAAGATAGAGGAAAACCTCTATTCTCTTCAAAGGATACGAAAGAATAGGCAAAGTCAAATTCCACTATGCTTAGCATTGCGTTTGAGACGGGCCCAGAAGAAGGCCATGACATCATTAAGATTATATTTCTCTTGTTATCTCTTTGGGTTGTTTTTCATCTTGGATCTTGAGCATGCATGAATCACTTTATCGAGTGAATATCTGCACAACATGATGTGCATCACATGCATACTCATTTCATTAAAAATTTCCATGTACTAGTTACGGAAATTAAGTAACAATCAAAGACGAGGTCGTGCCAACTACCAATAAGATACCTCATTATATATATGCATTACATATATATATATATATATATATATATGGCATTGACAGGTCCAGTTGACAAAAGTGTGAGGTCCTTCAGAGCGAACTGACCTTGTTGGTTTCGTAAAGAGAACAAACGACTGGCAGTTTTGACAAGTCGGTTCCAGCCATAATTTAAGAAGGATCAAAATTCACAAAAATCAGCGTGAGAGTGGTACGAACAGAGATATAAACATTTTACAAATTTAATGAAGCCAAAATTTCACAAAATAAAAACAGATTGAAGCCAAAACTTGATGAAGTCGGAACCAGTATTTCACATCTTTAACCATATATACATTTTTAGTGCACAAAGAGGGGGACTAGCAAATAAAATTAGAATTCACACTAAGAGAGAGAGAGAGAGGGAGAGAGAGGCACCCACTAATACAAAGAGGGATGTGATAAAATGAATGGCATTTAGGGATTTTTTGCATAGCACATATGTAGTGCGAAAACTTAATCAATAGAGTGTATCATGCACGCCCAAGATCCAAGAATGAAGAAACTTAAAAGATAACCAAGAGAAATCCAATCTAAATGCAAAGTATGAGAAAGTAAAATATAAATCATATATCAATGAAGCATAAGATAATATGTATGTGGTTCACCAATTTCACTATGTCCAGTGATGATGATGGCTTCCTTTCCTAGATTAAATCAACAAGGGTTACAACTTCTCTCAAGTGCTCTTAATGTGCATATAAGAGCAATAAATGATGAACAACGGTTGTACTCTAAGATAGGTTGCCCAAAATAACCCTCACTTACACCCATTATTTCGCAAAACTGGGTATGTTCGTCATAGTGAACCCACCTCTTCATTGGTCGCAAGTTCCAAACCCAGAAAACAATAAAGTTCTTACCACGTCCGTGACTCATACGTAGTCGCTTCGATGCAGCAAAGCTCCAACGAAGGCCCCCTTCATTGGTTACGCGAACGAGTAGAAAACATGGGCCTATGAAAATTAAGCCAAAACTCCACAAATCTTCACCTTGGAGAAAGAATTCCACAACCCGATTTGTCAACTCAATGATCAAGGAATATCACAACCAATCAACCTCGAATGGCCTCAACAATCTAAACGATTCAAACCATCGGTACCACCTTCGTCAACATGCCGGACGAATTATTTTTGGTGCCAATATTCTTCAAAATAAACACCTCAATTGATAAGCTCCCATACGTAATGAAATCGGACATCGATATGCTTGGTCCTCCCATTAAGTTTTTGGTTTCTAGCATAGTAAATAGCACTTTGGCTATCACATTGCATCTCCACACGATCTTGTGTAATCCCCAAATCACTAAGATGACCATAAAGCCATGAGGCTTCATTGCATCTTTTTATTCTCATTTTAATAGGAGAATCTTTTTTCTTTATCCTTGACATCTAGAGCATAAACGCTCATCAAAAGTCACCCCCTTACTGTCATCTTCTTGTCTCTCAATCACCACAACTTGTATACAACTTGTATATCTTGACCCCACTACTTGAACCCGTGAAAACTGATTTTCGAGCTCTAGGATCAATTTTCCCGTCACTAACATGAAAGTAAGTCGGATACCCAAATACATGCAATGCCTCATAAGTAAGACATGCACCAAGCCTCCATTAGAATCCTATAGTTAATTGAAGTAGATGGCAAATGGTTGATAGTGAAGTAAGCACAGGAGGATAAAGCATCTACCCAAAAACGTTTCAGCAACCCTGAATTGGACCACACACACCTCACATTTTCAAGTAATGTTCAATTCATCCTCTCAGCTACTCCATTTTGGCATGGCATTTTTCGAACCGTAAATGCTAAAAAATACCCTCATCCAGACAATACTTGATCTTCCAATCAGTTTGATTCTCCACAATCTTAGTCCATTTAAAAAAATGCCCCAAAGACCCCGTCTCTGTGTTTCATGGTATAGACCCATGTCTGACGAGAGTAGTCATCAATAAATGTCACAATATAATGATTACCTCCTAAAGAATGCAGTTTTAGAAGGATCCCAAAGATCCGTGTGAACATAATCAAATATGTCCGCGTAATGAATCGTCATACCACACTTGACCTTCGTTTGCTTCTCACGCACGCAATGCTCATAAAATTCCAACTTGCAACTATTCGCACCCTTTGGCAACCCTTGCTTACATAACATTGGCATGGCCTTCTCCCGGGCATGTCCCAAACGGATATGCCAACCCTGGTTAAATCCAGGTTTGTCTCTTCAATTGTATCAACGATCGAAGCATGACGTGCTACCGTGCTCCCTTAAAGAGAAGAGAGGTTTCCCACTTTCTTTCCTCTAATCACCACCAAGGCACTCGAAACAACCTTTAGCATTCCACTCTCGAGATCTTGTCCCCGTTGAAATCTAATGCAAATAAAGAAATCAAATTACTCTTCAAATACGGAACATAACGAAAAAATTGTGAGAGTTTAAGTCAGTCACTCACATGGTCGTTACCAATAAAGACTTTTCCTCCACTCACCTCTTTAAAGGTATAAAATAAAGGGCAATTTACAATTAGGCCCTTTCGTAACAATTTTTAAACACTTAAGGACAATTTACAATTAGGTCCACTAAGAGTACTTTCCCCTAAAATAACTCTCTATCATGACACGTATGATAAGAGCACCTGGAGTCTTAAATTCACTCGTTTGGAGAGCTATCCCTTACAGAACTATCGACGTGCTCTCAAATTTGTCCTCCGAATTGGCGGACCCCGCCACGGTTTCTTATCTCTTGCCTTTAGCTAGAGAAACACTTCTTGAAATGCCCTTTCTTCTTAGCATAAAACATCTTTCAAACCTTCGTCTGAGAATTGGACCTAGAGCTTCCTCTTCCACCTTGTCTTCTCTCCTCAGTCCTACCCAGCGCAACCAATGCATCAGATTAAGAATCACTCTTCTCCTTTTTTCGTTCTTCACTTCCCAACAATGCCAAAGAGATATCATCAAAGAACAAAACTTGTCAATTAGACAAAACCATCAGAATTTTTTGTGAAGTCTTACTTAATTGGGATGTATATATACTAAGAATGTTTACAAATCTAGATAATTCGAGATACACAACCCAAATGTTAAAAGACTAAAGTCCAAAACACGAAGGATAAATTATAAAGGGTCGGCAAAGAGATATCAATCACGCCAATTTATAATGGAAGACCGGAGAAAAAACGGCCCATCTGAATTGATCAAGAAATCCGTCATATGATCCAAAGAGGAGATAAATGCAAAGCAATTGATGCCAGACCACAATTTTTCCAAAATGAAGTGGATATCCACCTCCATATGCTTTGTCTTCTCATGAAGCAAATACGAGCATAATGGCCGACTTATTATTATAAAATATCTCCGATAAACCTCCATAAGGTCTAATTCTCCTAAAATCGATTGGAGCCATAAAAGTTCACATGTTCCCTCGATCACTGCACGGTATTTAGCCTCGGTTGAAGAGCATGAAATAATTACTTCTTTTTTCTCTTCCATGAGATAAGGTGAGAACCATCGAACCTACAAAAGCCTGAGGTGGAACGACTATCTATCTTAAACCTCCTCATTAGTAAAAACACGAGAGGCCCTAAAGGCTCTTCTGACTCGTTGAGGCATAAAACAACCCAAGTCTTGGAGATGCTTGAGGTATCTCAAAATGTGGTATATAATATATAAATGAGCGGTGCGTGGAGCATGCATAGACTAAATGACGATCAGTCTGAGGATGGTATGATATACTCAAGTGCAACTTAATCCCTCTTAACTCAGAGCTTGATGATGGGGTCCATAAGAGTAGAAGTCAGATGACAATCTATACATTATTTAGAATAGCAAGAATAGCAAAGCTACCGGCTGGTACAGTGAATTCAGGTGAATTGGCCTATCGATATACCAGTTGTCCTCTCGTCGTTCTTATTTCCTAGGAGGGAAAAAAAGCAGGACCTTTTTTTTGCTATACTTAATAGGGTCAAAACCTGGTGCAAAGTATTATAGGCTATGTCTACAGTCACTAGTGAAATACTCCTTTCGTAGGATCAATTCAATAGCTTGCTTGAGAGGCATTAACATTGAATAACAAAGGGAGCGGCATCCCACACCCAAAAGGTGCTCATTTCTCTATTATAACCTTCTTTTGTTATGTCAGACCAAAAGATACGCGCAAATTCTCATCAGATCTTCGTTGTTATTAACATTGATGTCTATATAGTTAAGTCTTCGAGTAGCACCGCTGGGATCCTTTTCTCTTGGCTTTCATGGCGTGTCACCTCGAACTTTCATTTGATGTACTTCAATGTTACAAGCTAGTTCCATTCCCATAATCAGCGTCGTGTATTCTAAGGATGGATAAAGACTACGGGTGGCAAAACGTGTCAACGGGTCGTGTTTTCACGACACAATAAGACACCAGTGGACCCGAACACGACACGACACGATAACGCGATAAGTAAATATGATTCGATTGGACACGATTAGACCCGACCCAACAAGACACGATTGGACATGATTAGACCAGTTAGTGAGGAATTAAAAAAATAGTGGGTCTAAATAGTGAGTTTATAATGGGTCTAAATGAGGTCAATAGTCGGTCTACATAGGGTATATATCGTGTCCTTAATTGGGTCACTATCGGGTCAATTTCGTGGCAGAAATTAGACACGAACACAACAAGACCCGACGGCAGGTCCAAAAACTCAAACCCGGACATGAAACACCGTGTTAATTTCATGTCAATTTTGTTTCGTTTCGTTTCGTGTCGTGTTATCGTTTCGTTCCCAAAATTGCCACCCCTAATAAAGACAGTAGATCGATCTCCCTGGATAGACAACTACGTAGAGGGCGAGTGAATAAGATAAAGGTAAATCCACTTAAATGTGCCTTTGGTGTCTCCGATGGTACAATTTTGGGATTCATTGTCCATTAAAACCATTAATAGAGCCCTTCAAGATTCGTACCTATTATTTATTGGTGTTCTTTGTTATAAAGCTAATAGGTTGGATTCACCTTATAGAGTTTTTAGTCAATTCAATGGCACAGTATCTAAAAAGAGATCCAATGTATACTTACGTTGAAATAAAAAGATTCCGTGCTAAGACCAAGACCTAATTCCTTCACATCAAACAATGTGCCACTATCCTGCTTTATTTAGGCATCCCATCATCATCATTACCCGTAATATCATCCACATATACCATCAAGCAGCCGACGAATTAAGGCATGTCGGCTTGGAATTACACCCAGTGAAACCCACATAGGTTGCTATAAGGCAACTGCTAATTAAGTGATGTAACTCGCCACAAAAGCAACACCTTTTTTAATGGAATTAATCTAAAGGGAACTATCAAAACACGGGCCCTGTTGAGCCTGCCTCTACGGTTGATACTGTAAAAGCTGGCCTCATCGACCCTATTCTCATGGGTTGTGGCTCCACCGGTCATCATAGATCACATTATCTACTTTTGGAAACCTCTTGGGGTCTGCTCCCCTATGCAGTTCCTTCTGCTAGTGCGATGCTCCCTACTTGGGCCAATGCTCCACCATCTCTAGTCATGTGGGCCTACTTTGGCCTCGGTAGGAACTATATTGTTCAAATAATTGTGACGTTCCTACTAATGTAGAAAGGTAACTTCCACCGCCTGAGCGCAATGGGTGAAGAACGGGTTACCCTGTCAAACCCTTCACGTAAGGTTTATGCCAACTATAAAAGTCTTCTTCTCACACTGTGGCTAATAACACGAATATCCTTCGTCGCTTCCATATCAATCTCTCCCGGTGCAAAAAGAGAGATAGTTAAACTCGTTCTCATACTGGCTACCGAGCAGTTGCCTTGACGAGGTCTCAAAAACTTGCTCTTCATATTATTACGAATGGTGAGTGAAAGCATTTCCTCTCGAACCATGCGCTAAGCATATATTAATGGTCTCATGCCGAAAGTCCTTAACTCCCGACCGAAGTCGACCTCATGCGTAGGACATATCACAAAGAAAATCCGAACAAGGAACCCTCCCAATACAATTTGGTATATCCGAGTCGAACGTCTGGAACAATGGTATGATAACCCTTAAACGGACGTCATTGTAGAGAATACAAATCATGAACGGTACAACTTTAAGGTTTCAAAGAACGTTATGCAGAAAACAATGGACACACTCAAGATCCCAAAGACACTATAATCTGGCATGCTTTGATACCAACCGTGACACCCCGTTAAATCTAAAACAATCGAATATCATTCTAAGCATAACTGACATAAAACTAACTGCATAACTATAATAACTGGATACCACCATAAGAGAAATTCATTATATAACCTATTGTGGGTACCCAGAATTTAGAACCATGGGCCTGGACGAGTAGCCCAGTCCTGGCGGCCCAAAGTCCAGGCCCTTCATCTTTTATATTGATCCGGTCTCCCCCCACGATCCCATGAAGGGAAGTTATAGGGGAGATGGGGAACGTGGAGGAACCCATCACCTCCACTTACCTACATGTAAATGTATATATTAAACCCTAGGTCCGGGGCAAAAGGACAAGTTGTATTCTCTGTAATCACTCTCCAGAGTATATAGAAATAATACTGACTGCACCACCGTGGACGTAGGCACATCTTTGCTGAACCACGTATATCTTTTGTTGTGTAATCGACATTTTGTTTTCCTTGTTCTTTCTCGATAATTGCTTCTCTCATCTTTATTTGTGTTGCATAATAATTGTCACCACAATTGGCGCCGTCTGTGGGAAACGTTTATCTTTCCCTGAGAAGAGCCCACACCAAGAAAGGAGTTTAAGATGTCTGGTCACAACAGCAATGCCCCTCAAGTAGGAGATATTCAAGAGCCACCTGCTCCTCGCAGGATTAGGTCTGAACCGACGATCAGATCAGAGAGCTCGACCGGAAATGCCAGCCTCAGAGGAAAGTCAGGGACCAGCGAGGTTCACGCAGATATCCAGATTAATTGATGCATACGAGGCAAGGCTCCACGAGCAGAGGGAGTCTTCTCGCAGATACGAGGCTGAGAATGTTCGCTTGAAAAGGAGACTGGAAAGACTGGAGAGAGAACTACGTCCTGATACCAGGAGACGCCCATATCGTACTCCTAGCCCTCAGGCGAGCAAATCTCGCAGCCGAGGAAGGAGCCCTAGGCGAGAATCTCAAAAGGTCGAAGGTGGCGAATCAGACGACGACCTCCGCGAACAGCTGCAAAGAGCTCGCCGCTACCAGAGCCCTGCTCGCAGCGACGAAAACATACGAAACCTAGTTCGCAGAGAGATGGACCAACATCCTGCCCACCACGGAACAAGATCAACCAGAGAGCTCGCGAGGAGAGCTCTCACAAAATCCAGATGAAGTCACCCTTCACGAGGGAAATCGAAGAGGAAGAAGCTCCCAAGAAATTTGCCATTCCAAGGTTCAAGATTTAAGACGGGAAAACTGATCCCATCGATCACATCCGGCAATATCGACAGGCCATGACCCTCTGGAATCACCGAGATGCCCTGATGTGCAGCATTTTTCCCTCGAGCTTACACGATGTAGCACAGAAGTGGTTCGAAAGGCTTCCCCACTGCTCGATCAAGAATTTCAAATCCCTAGCCGAACTCTTTACGACCCGATTCATTACCAGTAGTTCCCACCCCAAAAGGATGGATGCTCTGCTAACAATGAAGAAGACGCCTCAAGAAACCCTACGAGACTATGTGAAAAGGTACTGGGAGTTATTCAACGAGATCGAGGACTGCGCGGAAGAGGTGGCAGTGGCTTCCTTCAAAATTGGGCTTCCTAGCTCTTCCCTCCTTTACCAGTCCCTGACGAAGAAAAAAGCTATGACTATTGACGACCTGATGGCCCGGATCGAGAAATACGCAAAGGTGGAAGATGTCACCCGCCTTAATGCAGGAGAAAACGGTCGAGCTAAACTCACTACCAAGGGGAGTGAGAAAACTGAGAACCAGAAGAAAGGAGGAAAGAGTGGGGGCAAAAATGGCCCCAAGAACGGAGGAAACCCTGACACGTCGAAAGCATTCCAGGTGGTCAACACAGTCTTCAAAGAACCAATTTACAAAATCCTCGCGAAGATCAAAGATGAGCCGTTCATCAAATGGCCCCGAAAAATGGGAGGAGATCCCTCGAAGAGGAACAACGCGTTAAGGTGCGCTTTCCACAAAGAGGGAGGACATAAGACCGAGCACTGCAAAGCTCTTAAGTCTCACCTCAAGGAGTTGGCCCAAACTGGGCACTTGAACGACTTTGTGGAAAAGAGGGCAGAGAAAGTGGCTGCCAACAGAGAGGCGAGACCCGACAACGTGCTGGAGGACGACGCTGGACATGAGTTCGCAGTAATCCACGGAGCATCTGACATCAAGCAAATACAAGGGAACTCAGCTCGGATGGAAGTGAAAAAACTTACGGCGGTAATGCAGGCCTTTCAAATCGATCCAGCAAAGTTCCAGTCAGGAAAGCGTAGACGAGCAGAGGATGTCAACTATAACAAGCATATTGTTTTCACAGAAGAAGATCTGGTGGGAGTAAGGACCCCACATCATGATGCTCTGGTCATTACACTCAGGATAGCCAACATCGACGTTGACAAGTTGCTCGTCGATCAAGGAAGCTCATCCGAAGTAATGTACCTCGATTTATTCAGAAAGTTGAAGTTGAGCGTCGCCGACCTAAAGGAAGCTACTGTTCCTTTGGTCGGCTTCGCTGGAAAAATGACCATGCCCCTGGGCAAGATAGTGCTGCCAGTACGTGCTGGAAACATCTCCAAGATGATTGAGTTTTTGGTAGTCGACATCGACTCGCCATACTAGGCTATCCTCGGCAGGGGATGGCTTCATACGATGAAGGCAGTCCCCTCGACCTACCATCAGAAGCTCAAATATGCAACCAAGCAAGGAGTAATGGAGATCCACGGTGACCAAGCAATGGCGAGAAGGTGCTTCATAGCAGCCATCCAACCAAAGCCAGAGAAGAAAGTCAGTCAACCCAACAAGAAAGATGAAGGAGGTGAGACGCCTTCCAAATAGCAATTAAAGTACGGAAGACCCGAAGTTGAGGAAACCAGGCTCCTCCCCTCCGAGCGTGTTGTCGAGGATCTAATAGAAATTATGGCCGAAGATGGTGACAGTAGCAGAGTTTTTTTTATAGGAGCATCTCTCACCAACGAAGAGCAGAAGGAGTTGACGACCTTGCTGAGATGCAACACAGATGTTTTCGCATGGGAACCGTACGAGCTGCTCGGAATTGATCCTAGTGTGGTCTGTCATCAGTTGCACGTTGACCCCACATTCAAGCCAATCACGCAGAAGGCACGGCGAACTGCACCTGAGAAGGCTAAAGCGATAGAAATGGAAGTCGAGAAACTGTTGGATGCAGGATCCATACGGGAAGTGCAATTCCCCAAGTGGTTATCCAACCCGGTAGTAGTTCCGAAGAGTAATGGGAAGTGGAGAGTTCGCATCGACTTCACCGACCTCAACAAAGCATGCCCCAAGGATAGTTTCCCCCTCCCAAAGATAGACCAACTAGTAGATGCCACCGCAGCTCACGAGCGAATGAGTTTCCTGGACACATACTCGGGATATCATCAGATCCCCTTGTATGCACCAGACCAGGACAAAACGGTGTTCATCACGACAGTTGGTTTATATTGTTACAAGGTTATGCCTTTTGGGCTCAAGAATGCCGGGGCAACCTATCAGCGGCTGGTTACTAGAATGTTCAAGAGCCAAATGGGAGACACAATGGAGGTATACATCGATGACATGCTCGTTAAGAGCAAGAAGAAAGAAGATCACCTCTCGGACCTGTCTAGTACCTTCGAAACCCTCCGGAAGTACCGGATGAAACTTAATGCGAGCAAGTGTTCCTTCGGTGTCCAGTCAGGAAAATTTCTTGGGTACTTGGTCAGTAAGCGACGCATAGAAGCTAATCCAGACCAGATCGATGCAATCAATAGAGTGCAACCTCCTCGCACAATCCGGGACGTGCAGAAGCTCACTGGGATGCTCGCTGCCTTAAATCGATTCATTTCCAGATCCTCCGAGAAGTGCAAGCCTTTTTTCCAACTCCTGAAGGGGAGTAAATCGATAGAATGGAACCCAGAATGCTCGCGAGCATTGAACAAGCTTAAATCCTACCTAAGCACTCCACCACTGCTTGTCATACCACAGCAAAAGGATTCTTTATACTTGTACCTATCTGTATCCAATCATACCGTCAGCTCTGCGCTAATATGCGAGGTGGCAGGGATCCAACACCCCGTTTATTACGCGAGCAAAACCTTATTAGACGCCGAGCAAAGGTACCTACCATTGGAGAAGCTCGCCTTCGCCCTAATAATAGCCTCGAGGAAGCTAAAGCATTATTTCGAAGCTCACACTATCGTCGTCCTTACATCGCACCCCCTCAAGGCAGTCCTAAGGAAGGCGGATTTGTCGGGCAGACTGTCTAAGTGGTCAATCGAGCTCAGCCGGTTTGACATCCAATTTCAACCAAGGACAGCTATCAAGGGACAGATCCTTGCTGATTTCATAGCCGAATTCACGGGCGAAGAACTCTCCGACCAGCCTCAGCCAACAAAGCAAAACAATCAAACAACAGTGGAAAACTGGAAACTATTCGTTGATGGAGCCTCCAACTCAAAGGGGGCAGGGGTAGGCATTGTTCTCATCACTCCAGAAAACACAATCCTTGAACAAGGAATCAGGCTTGGATTCGCAGCCTCCAACAACGAAGCAGAGTACAGAGCCCTAATAGCAGGTCTCCAAAAAGCGCAAACTCTGGGAGCGAAACGTTTGCAAGTGTTCGGCGATTCACAACTAGTCTCCAACCAGATAAGTGGAGATTATAATGCGAAGGATGAAAGAATGGCAGCCTACCTCGCCTTGGTGAAAAAACTAATGACGAGCTTCGAGGAGATCAACATCCAGCAGTTTCCTAGGGGGCAAAACAGTCATGCTGATGCCTTAGCAGCCCTAAGTTCAACAGTTGACTCCAGCCTTAAAAGGGTCATCCCCATCGATTTCCTCATATGTCCGAGCATTAACCACAACAGCAAGCTGTCAAACGTGGGACAAATACTCCATGTGGGATCAGCCTCCAGCTGGATGGACCCCTTAAAAGACTATTTAAAGGAGGGCACGCTCCCAGAGGACAAGAAACCTGCCCACCAGATAAGAGTCAAAGCTGCTCGCTTTCACTTATCTACAGGAGGTGACTTGTATAAGAAATCCTTCTCCGGTCCCTATCTTAGATGCGTCCATCCAGGCGATGTCGAGCAAGTATTGCGCGAGCTTCGCGACGAAATCTGCGGAAGTCACGTCGGAGGAAGGTCTCTAGCCTTTCGAGCAATGAAGGAAGGTTATTGGTGGCCATATATGCAAAAGGACTCCGCGGTATATGTCCGAAAATGTCTGAAATGCCAACTCCACGCTCCTATGGTCCACCAACCCGCCAGCGACCTAAAATCCCTGACCAGCCCATGGCCCTTCGCCCAATGGGGAATGAACATCGTGGGACCACTGCCCACCGCCGCCGGCAATCGCAAATACCTATTGGTCGCAACTGATTACTTCACCAAATGGATCGAGGCAGAACCATTGGCGAACATCCGAGATGTTGATATGATAAGATTCATATGGAGGAATATAATCACTCGATTCGGAATCCCCAGAACCATCATCACTGATAATGGGACACAATTTGAGAGTGGTCCCTTTCAGAACTTCTGTAACGAACACGGGATCAGGCACAACTTCAGTTCGGTAGCCTACCCTCAGAGCAATGGACAAGCAGAGGCTTCCAACAAAACTGTGATCGATGGATTGAAGAAGCGGTTAGAGCGAGCCAAAGGCGCATGGGCAAACGAGCTACCCCACATCCTATGGGCATACCGAACTACCCCTCGGCGAGCAACAGGAGAAATGCCAATCTCACTAACATATGGTATGGAAGCAGTCATCCCACTAGAAGCAGGATTGCCAACAATGAGATCCGACCTTGTCGAGCAACGACAGAATGATGAGACATTGCTCGCTGAACTCGACCTGGCCGACGAGCGTAGAGAATTTGCCCTGGTAAAACTTGCGAGCTATCAGCAACAGCTCGCAAAACACTACCACGAAAGGGTTAACCCAAGAAGATTCCAAGTTGGGGACTATGTTCTAAGAAAAGTCCTGGGCAACGCGGAAAAGTCATCAGACGGCAAGCTAGGCCCAAACTGGGAAGGACCCTTTAAAATAACTAAAGACAACCTGCAAGGTGCCTATCATTTGGAAACGATGGAGGGCAGAGAGATACCACGAGCATGGAACGCAGCGAATCTCAAGAAATTCTGTTTTTAGATTCTCGAGAAATCCTATTGTCAAATCTTTTTCTTGCATTTGTTATGTGAAAGGACAGTTCATTTCTCTTATTACTAATGAAAGTTACTTAAATTGATTACCCTCTGATCAGTAACAGTTGCATTTTATCACACATTTTTTCCAAATCACAAGCACGATGGTCGATATAGCAGGGGAATACCCCTCCTCAGGTCACCGTCATGAAGCATGAGTTACCTCTTAGCATTGCCCCTGGCAATATATAAAGCCCTACAGAGGATTCTTAGGCAATGCGACCAGATTTTTATACTGGCCATCAAACCTACTTTGGTTGAACAAAATCCTGATCGGATGAAAACGTCCAGTACCAGGTGTGTCCTCGCCAATCGCCCTGTTTAGGCCTAAGGAAGTGTGACGACACAACCTAAAAGGTAAAATGGGGCATAATGGTATTTTGGTATTATACTGGACTGGGGGGACACTTGCATGACAAATCAAAAAGGATTATGAAGCAGCAAGAATATAAAAAGATTGGATGAACACGTTTAGTAGGCAAAATTGCCCAAAACACAAACTTTTCATTAATCTCTTATATTTACAACAATGATAATACATGTTTAGTCGGCGAAGCTCGCCCAAAGCATTTACATTATCAAAAATAAAAAAGAATAACTTGCAAAAATTCAAGGAGGTGGAAGCCTCCGAACAAGATAGTCTGCCACTTTTGCTCTTCTTCCGTCATCAGGAGCGGGGGCTAGCTCTTCCACAACCTCATTTACGTCCAACTCCAATAGCTGCCGAGGAATAGCATCGATGGGGATCCATTGATCATCTCTCCTGAATGGATTGGGCATCAGAGTGGAGGACATCTCGTGACGATACCATAACACCGAGTTCCTCGGGACCTGCAGCTCTTTTAGGGCACTTAACCACCCTCTGATGAAAGAAAGTTCCTCGAACTCAGACAGTCTTGTTGGAGCGTCCAGCCAGCCTTGATCGTAACCATCAGCCCACGCTTGCCGAGGACCTTTCTTGAATAAATGTCGCAGTCGGGTAACGTCCCTTTGAAGTCCAGCAACAATCACATATGCTCACCGGACATCATCGCGGAGCTCTTCCATCTCCCTATCACGATGTTCTTCGGCTTCCCTGTTCCTGCCCCTGGCGCCCCTACCAGCTCGCGGAAGGGGAGGACGAGATCCAGCTCGCGACGACGAGGAGCCTTGCAGGACTGCTGAAACGGTGCTCGGCGCATGCTCCTTAAGCTTTAAGACTTCCCTCCTCAGATCTTCATTCTCCTGCTACAGGAACTCCCCAACTTGGTTGATCTCGGTGGCCTCTAATAACCTTGCTCTCAATGCACTGACTTCCTCTTGTACTGAGGCACCAATGTCTTCCATTTCCTGGAGCCTGTCCTTTAGCTTAGCCACTAGCTCGGACTGCTCCTTATATTTCTGATTCCTAGACCTAAGTGACTCGCAAAGTCTAACAAAGGCCTGGCGAACTTCAGGGCTTGCATTAGGACCAAGGGTCCTGCCCAGTTGGGAAGTAGCGGGAATGTAATCATCCACATCAACCAACTACAAGTAAAATAAAGATAGAGAAGAGAAAGAGATCAGCACAAGCAAAAAGTAGAGCCTTTTTATTTCATCAATAAAGGTCAAGTACATCAAGCAGAAACTGGGAAAATTACAAGCAAAAGTACAAAGATAGTCCTAAAAACAGATTAACTAACAACCTCAGGCTGCCCAGAGGTGGCTGGCTGCTTCCCCATGTCAGCAGCAGCAGAAGCATCCCCCTCTGCAGGGATGCCCTCAGTCGCCTGGGCAGGACAAACACCGGCAGGAATTGACTGATCAACACCCTCGATGGCTGGGGCAGGAGCTTCCTCGTCCACAGTTGGCTTCAGGCCCGGGTCATGCTCGTCGAACAGAGGAGACTCAGCATCAACACCAGCAGCTAAAAGAGCCTTGTTCCAGCCCTTCTTGAAGTTCAGACAGCTGATGTAGCCTATCTGAACCTCGACATCTCCGTAAGCAGCAGTCCACCCGGAGTTGTATGAATCCTCCTTGACGGTGGCTACCTGGGACTCTTTCACCTTTAGCTGCTCGGTCAGAACCTTGTTCTCCTCCACGAGATCCAGCTTGCTCGAGCAGACTAAGTCATAAGCCTGCCTCAGCTCGCTCAGCTCCTTAACCGCCGCATCCCTCTCTCGATTAGAGTTGACGAGGGCCAAATCAGAGGAAACTCGAGCTGCGTCAGCAGTCTTTAAGTCAGCCTCCAGCTGAGAACCCCTGACTTCCAGAGCGGACTTTTGCGGCTCCAGTTCACCGTTCCTTCTCACCAGCTCGTCGCAAGAGCGATAGAGCACAGCGAAGTCAGTCACAAACTGCCAGAAATAAAGAAGAAGTCGGGAAGGAGAAGCAACTAAAACTTGTTAAAAAATTGAAAAATGGAGAAGATCTTATCAGGGCTAGCCTCTGGCTAGCTTGCAAGGCCAATTGATCAGACCCCAGCGCCCTCTGGCGATCTGCAGGGAGAACTGCCCTCTCGAGCAGCGCAGGAGCTAGCTGAGGAGAAATGGCAACCGAGGCCCCCTCAGGCAAAGCAGATACCGAGACCAAGGCTTGCCCTGCCTTTGTCCTTGACTCCATCCTTCTCCTCTCCTTCTCCTTCTCCATTCTCTTCCTCTCCTCCGTTCTCTTCTTTTCCTCCACCTTTCTCTCCTCCTTTTTTCTCTCCCTCTCTTTCACCTGCTCTTCCTCTCTCCTCTTCCTCTCTTGCTCCTGAGTAGAAGACCGAGAACCAGTAGCCACGGCCCCAGAAGTAGACTTCTGTTTCTTCGACCTTTGTGCAAGAAGCACGTTATCATCATCATCATCATCATCTCTAATCAAATTCTTCCTTGGAGGCATCTCTTCACCTGAACTGCTGGAAGTGCTCGACGATCCTCGAGCTTCAGAAACCTCCTCACAGTCAGAGGAACTGCTACTGTCGGAGCTCCCTTCACCCAAATTTCCTGCAGGCTCACTCTCAGAGCTGCTCTCTTCTTCGTCCAACCGGATGGGCTCAGCAGTAGTCTCTCCAATAGAATCAAACTCTGGTACACTGTCCACCGACCGTGCTATGAAGCTGGAGCCCACGTTCTTATACTCTAGCAAAAAGGCAGCAGACCTGGGATGCTCGCCGTCACCCAAAGGCTCTCCGATATTCCAAGCTTTCACCAACTCTGAGATACGAACCTCGCTAAGAGCAAGCTCCAAGTTCTTTGACCTCGCTGTGGAAGAAAAAGCAAATAGAGGTTAGAAAAGTCATAAATCAGCAAAGATTGAAACAACAGTACAATGTCTACCTATATATTCTTCCCCATAAAAAGGAACAGTGAACCTCTCAGATCTCGACCCTTCAAATTGGGGAGAGAATTGCCAATTTCTAACAAGGAAACCCTCTTGCCAATAGTCCTTATGGGAATCAGGTAGATTTACTACCAATACCCTATCAGGACTCCTAGCTTTGAGGTATAGGACACCTGAGCTAGTTCGAGAAAAGGAGTAACAGAAACAGACCTCGGCAAGTCCTAACCTAGTGCCATACAACTGATTTATCCTATGCACGCCGTTCACTATTTTCCACACATTGGGCGAGCATTGTGTGGGGACGATATTGAAATAGCCAAAAAATGCAAAAATAGATCATTAGGGGGAAAAGTAAGTCCCCCCTGGGAAAGCAACGAAACATGGATCCAGTGGGCATCCTCTATATCCCTAACGTTCCTAGGAGGCGAGGCACAACACTCAATCTCTACCCACTCAGGGATGTTGCAGAACTTTCTAAATTCAGAGATTGATCTATTTCCAATCTTCGCCATTGGAAAACTCAAAGAAAAGCTACAAACCAAAGAGAAAGTGCAAAAAAAGGGCTTACAAAACAGAAGATCGGTTCAAGTGATGAAGAAGCACGAGCTCAAGACGACTAAGAAGCAATGGGAATGGAGATTGAGAGCAGAAGGAACGAGACGCTAGAGTTCTCAGAAGATAGAAGAGTGCTAAAAAGTCTGAAACGACGGAAAAAATGTGGCTATTCCAACGGGCCTTCAAAATCTAATCATAGTGCACAGTAAGCGAAGCGGCTGCCGCCAAAATCAACTCCACAACTCTCGAGGAATTGCAACACAGCCATTATGGCTAATCATTTAAATCTGTTGAGCCCATATACATGGCACAACAAATTTAGGGGCAATTGTGGGTACCCAGAATTTAGAACCATGGGCCTGGACGAGTAGCCCAGTCCTGGCGACCCAAAGTCCAGGCCCTTCATGTTTTATATTGATCCGGTCTCCCCCCACGATTCCATGAAGGGAAGTTATAGGGGAAATGAGGAACGTGGAGGAACCCATCACCTCCACTTACCTACATGTAAATGTATATATTAAACCCTAGGTCCGGGGCAAAAGGACAAGTTGTATTATCTGTAATCACTCTCCAGAGTATATAGAAATAATACTGACTGCACCACCGTGGACGTAGGCACATCTTTGCTGAACCACGTATATCTTTTGTTGTGTGATCGACATTTTGTTTTCCTTGTTCTTTCTCGGTAATTGCTTCTCTCATCTTTATTTGTGTTGCATAATAATTGTCACCACACCTATGATACCATAATCATAACACCATAAGCATAACAGTAATAAAATTCACACTAAAAATACTATTATCTCCACATAAATCCAACGCTCTAAATAACATAGCAACTACTATAAATCCGACTCGACTGAAATGTAAATGGAAATAAAAGAGCTAGCACGCAGGCTCGACACCTACATCCTATATGAGTAACTATAAGTAGCAGATAAATCAGGGTTGAAGCGGCAACGGCGACAGCAACGGCTTATGTCCTGAAAAATAAAATCAACAACATAAACAGCAAGTCGAATTTGGGCTTATCATAAACAACTACGCATCTTCCTCCTATATTTTAGTTGTTTTTAAGTTATTCCAAAACAAACAACCCTAAATATCACATGCGTCTCATTCCAATCCCAAGTGAACACAAAATCTATATATTATTCGTCTCATTTGAATAATTAAAGTAACCAATATATTTATAACAATGTACTCATCTCAAATAGGTTATCAAGTATGAATAAAACCATCTCATGTCCAATATCCATTGAAGTATAGTCCTCGGTGCGTACAATATAAAAGGACTACTCTCGAGTCCGCACATAGTATACAAAGGCCTATCCCAATCTCCTTCAGGGATCCCTCGTGCATACTATGTATAGTTACAGGTAGTCTCGAACCTATAACCTCAAAAGCCACCGGCAAGTGATAATCACTACGCATTCATGTCATAACGCATGGCCTCCATACCCTATTCCCATCTCGAGATACGAGTACGTCATCCGAAGGATCAGGGATACAGGACCAGGGTAAAGCCCGTCTCTATCACCGAGGCACCTACGCAGTTAACATCGTATGCACCCTATCAAAATCTCCCTAATACGTACCCCAGGAGCACTCACACATGGTATGCTTACACATAAGAGTACATAATAACAGGCATAAAGACATAATCGGTCACAAATTAAGAAGTCATAATTCTGAATTCCTAAATTAATTAATGACATTTAGTTACAAATTAAATCTCCAAAAAGTACCAAACTCGTTCAAAACGAATACCCTATTCTCGTTTGAACGACTGTTGTATATCATTCGAACGAACCATCAAATCTCATTGAAAAGGGATGAACGCTGTCATCTTCCCCAAGCCTCCAAAATCACCCAGCAACGACCAAAAACACCTAATTTCAAGCCTCTACACAACACCAATCCCTTTCTCCTTCATTCAAGCCTCTAAACAACACCAATCCCATTCTCCTTCAGATATAAGTTACTTAACTACATGATTAACCTATGTATATGAGTTTTACATCAATCTAACAAGTAATTGAGGATTAGTTCTCAGATTTAAAATTATGAATCCCAGTTCCTCAATTTATCCAATTAAGCTCATACTTAATTCAATTCATCGATTAAACAGAGGGATTTTTAATGATCTAAGAGTATAAATATGTATCAAATAAAATTCAATGGATAATCTACTCCAATTCAAAGGATTCAACACTAAAGTTCTTATCATATTAACAAAGGATTAAGGGCTAAATTCCTAAATTATTTAGATTATTACATTAATCCAAATTAGATTTCTAAAGATGAATTTAACAAATTTAAATGGTAATTATCACTATAACCCAAACTCTAAATTAAATCTTTGGTCACTTAAACTACACGTCAAAGGCCCAAAACTAAAACAAACAACAACTTCTATTTAGAAAATCTAGAAGTGTCTTGTATTCAAAAATGAAGGTCCTTTACAAATGATGACATACATACGTATTTATAGTTATGTAGGGAAGGGTCTAGGACCATTCTACAAATGGGCTCACTTGCACAAGTGGATGTAACCAACTAACAAACTAGGTGTGCTCCCACTTGTTAGATGCTTCTAGAATGTTCTAGAAGAACTAACAAGTACCTATACATCACTAAGGTACAAAATATCTAACATGTATAAAGTAACAAGAAGTACTAAAAATGCAAGAAAACATTAAAATAGCCATAAATTCCATCATTCTTCCTAGCTTCAAAAAGCTCGTCTTGAGCGTGAAACGTAAACGGCAATGCGGCTAGGCCTCCTTCCATGAATTCTTCTACTTGAAATGGGAGGCGACCTTGTACGTGATTCGCATACCTACTTGCGGGAAACCCCATAAAATAGGCAAGAAATTCAAGGGGTTAGGTTGAATTGAGTGTGGGTTGATTTGAGATCTAGAGTTTTGATTTGGAATTGAGGAAGTCCGCCAAGGGTCTCGGTATTGACGGCGTCGTTGGGATCTCCAAGAGGCTTGGAATTTCTGAGGAAGTCCGGTATTTTTCCTAGTTCGAGGGTCGAGGGTTTCAGGATGGGCAACTCTACCGAGGTACTCCGAAATTCTAAGGGTGACGAGAAGACTGGGAATTCTGAGGGGGACAGGGTTAGACTCGGGATTTTCACTGCCGAGGTGAGTTCTTTTCTAGGCCTTTGGGAGGCAGGTTAGGTGGTGGAATTTTGGTGAAGAGACAGAAGAGGTTATCAAATTTTTGGTTGAGTTCTTGGGACATTAGGGTTTGTTGTTGTGCCAATCCATCAAATTTTTGTCTCAATTCTTAAATCTCTACGTGATGTTGCTTTGATTTCTTCGGGGACATTGAAAGTGTAGTGTATGATTTTGTTGATAATCTACACACCAATACACCAATCGGGGAATGACACCTCGCTCTGATAACAATTTGACGTAAACTACACGTCAAATGCCCAAAACTAAAACAAATTACAAATTCTAGAGAGAATCTAAAAGTCTCTCGTATTAAAAAATGAAGGTCATTTACAAATGATAAGATACATGGGTATTTATAGTTGTGTAGGGAAGATTTCAGAGCCATTCTATAAATATCTGCAAGTGGGCCCACTTGCACAAGTGGGTGTATCTAACCAACTAAATGTGCTCCTACTTGTTAGATGCTTCTAGAATATTCTAGAACTAACAAGATGCGGATTAGGATGCGAAAGCGTAAAAATAAAGGAGTTAGCTACACAACAACAATAACATGGAAAATGTAAGAGATCTATTATTTCTCTCTCTAATCTCTTAAACTTAAATGGTTAAAAATGATACAATGAGGACCTCATTAGCTATTTGTACTAAGAGGCTAAAAAAAAGAGAAAATAAAGAATAAAGGTAAAAGACAAATACAACCCTATGCCCCTGCATCATTCTCCCCCCCCCCCCCCCCCCCTTGAGAAGAATCCATATATACGGAGTACTGACGAAAGAAGTCTAGATCAACATGCTGCAAGATCGCCTCAGTAATCCAAGAGTCCTCGGCCACTGGACGGCCAACCCAATGGACCAAATAACGTGTGTAATCACCCGAGGCAGAGGAGACACGGGCGGAGTCAAATATGCCCTCAATACGATCAACACGAGAACGGAATGGCTGAGACGGTGAAGATGGGAGAGGGATGGGTTGAGGATGGGTACCCCGAAAAGGAGAAAGGTCTGCCACATTAAATGTATAATGCATGCGAAACTCCAGAGGAAGATCAGCCTTATAAGCACTCGGCCCACAAGCACGAACAATAGGAAATGGCCCAAAACGCCGCATAAGAAGCTTGTTGCCTTTGCCGACACGCCGTAGTTTCTGGAGGTATACCATAACCAAATCACCGGGCTGGTCTGAAACGAAACGGCGATGCGCATCAGCCGCGTACTTATAAGAGACGTAAATGGACTGGAGAAGAGAATAGACATCGATCTGTACGGAAGTCAAATGGGCTGGAAACTCCTCTGTAAAAGGACATGTGGGAACTGCCAGTGGGAGCTCAACGAGGTCAATAGGCATAGTGGGGGAGTGGCCCAACACAATCTGGAAAGGGGGGAGATCGGTAAAACGGTTGACAGCGTTGTTGAAAGCAAATTGGACTTGCGCAATCACCAGATCCCACTTACGCGGGTGCTAGACATCAAACAATGCGAAAGATATCCCACACTCCGATTGACCACCTCTGTCTGGCCGTCTGGCTGAGGATGAAAGGCAGTGGAAAACTGGAGCTCTGTCCGTATTAAGCGCCATAATGTCCGCCAGAAACTTCCTGAAAAGCGGGCATCGCGATCGGTAGTAATGCTACGGGGACACCGTGCAAACGAACAATCTCCCAGAAGTATAAAGTCGCTACATGAGAGGCGTCCGTCGTGCGAGAACACGGAATGAAATGGGACATCTTGGAGAATTTATTAACGACCACCATAATAAAATAATGCCCACTAGAAGTACGGGGAAGGCCCACAATGAAATCCATCGAAACGTCTTGCTACAATAGCTCAGGTATCGGTTGGGGAGTGTACAATCCCACATTGGAGTGCTAGCCCTTGGCCGTCTGACAAGCATAACAACGACGGATGAAGGCATTAGTATCCCGTCTCATGGTGGGCCAATGAAATCGGTCTCGTAACAAAGCATGAGTGCGGCCCTGTCCCAAGTGACCTGCTAAACCACCTCCATAAACCTCCGAAATAATCTTTTCTCACGAGGAAGAAGGAATGCACAAAGTTAAAAAACCATCCTATAATAAGTACTCAACCGATGCACCATTGCCCTGCTGGCAATCGGTATAAATGGCCCCCAACTCCACGTCAGTCGAATAGAGGTCGTGAATCTCATCGAACCCAAAAACCTGACTCCGCAAGATCACTAATGCATGAGCACATCGGCTAAGTGCATCTTCTACCATGTTCTCCTTCCCCGGCTTGTACTGAAGGTGGAAGGTATAACGCTGAAGGTAGGCTGTCCACTTAGCGTGTCGATCACTAACACGCCGCTGGTTATGGAGGATCGTAGGGCCTCATGGTCCGATTTGATCACAAACTCCTTTTGTAGGAGGTAGGGTGACCAAAACTTCACGGCTTTCACAACCGCGTAGAACTCCAAGTCATAGGTAGAGTAGTGTAGGGTCGCTCCCGACAATTTCTGAAGTCTGACAAGAAAATGATAGGAGCAGTCGTCATCAACTCCTTGATACGTGTGAAGGTCCGCTCAGCCTCCTCAATCCATTTGAACTCAATTATCGAAGAAGTGCCCATCAAATCTGTGAGCGGAGCCATGACAGTGTTGAACCCTGCTATGAAACGTCGATAGAATCCCGCAAGGCCATGAAAACTACGAACCTGCGTCACCGAGGTGGGGATGGGCCAATCCACGATCGTTTGAATCTTGGCGTCGTCCACCCGAACGCCATCTCCCGATACCACATACCCCAAAAAAGTCACAGATTGAACCATAAAAGCACACTTTTTAAACGTGAGGAAAAAGCGTCAGGCTCATAGAACCTCTAGTTACTGAGTCACATGTCGCAAGTGCTCCTCCTCGGACCGGCTATAAATCAAAATATCATTAAAATACACCACAACAAACTTGCCCAAGAATGGGCGTAAAATTTGAGTCATCGCCCACATGAACGTGGATGGAGCATTGGATAGACCAAAAGGCATCACAGTCCACTCATACAGTCCATCCTTGGTCTTACAGGCTGTCTTCCATTCATCACCCGGCCTCATACATATCTGGTGGTACCCACTTTTCAAGTCAATTTGGAGAATATCGTCACTCCATGGAGTTGGTCCAACATATCCTCGAGCCGGGGAGTTGAAAACCAATACTTCACCGTGATTTTATTAATTGCACGACTATCCACGCACATACGCCAACTCCCGTCCTTCTTTGGTGTTAGGAGTGTCGGAACCGCACAAGGAGATAGCTCTCCCATATGTACCCTTTGCCACACAACTCGGTGTCCTGTCGCTATAACTCTACATGCTTTGTAGGGGACATGCGATAGTGGGAAAGGTTGGAGAGTTGCGCTCCTGGGATGAAGTCAATCGCATGTTGTATGTCCCGAAGGGGAGGGAGCTCGTCTGGGGGAGTACACACATCACTGTAAGAATCCAATAAGTGCTGAACACACCGCGAAACGGATGCCTCTGGTGTGGTGATGGGACTAATAAGAGCATAACACATCCCCGTCTCTGCGGCCTCGATGGCTAACTCCTTATGGGAAACAAGTGGGGCTGAGGGTTGAGTCATCGAAAACGGCCGTATGGGGCGAAAAAGAAAGTTTCACCCTCCATGTGTAAAAGAGTAAGTGTTGGCTCGACCATCATGCATGCTACTATGGTCAAACTGCCATGGCCTCCACAAAAGCCAGTGGCATACCCGCATGTCAACAACGGTACACAGAACCTCATCGTGATAGTCCCCAATGGAGAAAGCTACTTGACACTATCGGCTAGGGGGAAAGTGTGACTCCGCTACCCAACCACAAAATACGGCATGGTGTAACCAATAACTCCGTGGGAAGCTTTAGTTTATCTACCATCTCTTATGCAATCAAGTTGTCACTGACGCCCCCGTCTATGATCACAGTGCATAATTTACCCTTCGCGGTGCAACGATTAAAAAAAATACTCGTTCGAATCCATGTATCATCACTAGAAGGAGGTGATTGGACATCTACCAAAGTCGTAATCATAACGGTATGAGTATAGGCAGTAGAGACGTCGAGGAGCCTCGCTTGAGAATGACAAAAAGAGTCGCGTTGACGACAAATGGATTGTGCGGTGGCTAAAGGCACATTGGGTGGGATCGGTAGGATACCCAAAGAGGTGCATCCTTTTTATAAAGAATTAGGGTTTTAGGAGGCATAAGGGTTAGGGTTTATTGGGAAGAAAGTACGGATGATTTGGATTTGATTTTGTGTTCGGGAATTTGATTAGGGTTTGGATTGGAGTTAAAATGGGGTTTAATTTCCGAATTTGAGTCTTTAATGGGGATTTCAAATGATTTCAGTCCAAACCAAGGTTGAATTGTATGAGTTGGTGCCAACGAACATGGCCCTCCTTTTTTTGTTGACCGGAAGCAGCTCTAGGGACTTCGGCGCACTGTTCTGGCCCTTCTTGGGTCTCGGCTTGAGTCGCCAGTTCAGAGTCTTGAACAAATACGGGTCGACTGGACTCGGCGGGACATTCTGTGGGAGTTCCGACAGCTGGTAAGACCAGCTAAGGGTTTGTTAGGTTCGGTTGGAGTGTTCGGCGTGGGAGGGAGAATTCTGGTGGGCTTTGATAGTAGGGTATGGACACCCATGGGAGAGTCTAGGGTTTTGGTTTGGGCATTAGGGTTTGGTAGAAATTCATTCGGGTGAATCTAATTCGAGTCCAAATCTTCAATAAGCATGGTTAATCCAAGACCAAACCTCGCTCTGATACCAATTTGATGCGGATTAGGATGCGGAAGCGTAAAAATAAAGAAGTACACAACAACAACAACATGAAAAATGTAGGAGGTTCTATTATTTCTCTCTCTAATCTCTTAATCTCAAATGGTCAAAAGTGATAGAATGAAGGCCTCATTAGCTATTTATACTAAGAGGCTAAAAAAAAGAGAAAACAAAGAATAAAGGTAAAAGACAAGTATATCCCTATGCCCCTGCATCATAACAAGTACTTATGCGACACTAAAGTAAAAAATATCTAACAAGTACAAAGTAACAAAAAGTACTAAAAATACAAGAAAATATTAAAATACAAGAGTTTTAGAATCAATTCAAACCAAAGTCCTCCAAAGTCCCTTTTCCTCTTGAGTGCTTTCTCTCTCTACCTTTAGGTTCCTCTCACTAGACTCTGGGATGAATTAAGTTAAGTCTAGTAATCCCTCAACTTACTTAACCACAAAATTAGCTATAGGCCCCATATGGGCCTAACAAACATTTAATAGAAAATGTCATATTACCTAGTCTCCCATAAAATTTCCCCCCAAAAAAAAACACCTCTAGAATATGTTTCAAGAAAACATACCTCTAATTTTTTCCCAAAACGATCCACAATCAAGGATCGGTTTCAAAAAATGTGATTTTCCTACAAGTGGTCCTCGCTAGAGGCACTTGTAGGAAAATGTGCAAGATTTATCGTTGATTGTGGATCGTTTTGGAAACTTTATTAGAGGTGGGTGTTGACGCCATCCCAACATTTAACTGATTAGTTAAAAGAATAAACACAAATTTGGGAGAAAAAGGAAAACAAGAAAATATGTAGCAGGGATTCAGAGGTTATTCAATCTGCAGGGAGGTGGAGATTACTCCAACCACTTTAAGAATCGGTCTCATCAAGAAAGCCTGTTTAATTGCTGCTGCATGCTTACCGTAAGTACTCATGTTCTTCACCATTAACTGACAATCTGATTCCATCTTTCAATTAGAAGGATTGGATACCTCATATCTGAATTCTGATAAAGGCAGCATTAAGTTGGAGCATCCAACCCACAACCAGTTGGCAAAGGTTGGAGAGACTCCAGGATTTTATTTATGTGGTACAAGGCTTTGATTGCCCGATTGTGAGATTCATATTCTCAATGCGTCCCCTCACATATTTATTTTGTCTTACGTTGCGAATCTTTCTACTTGTCAGTAGCGACGGCGATTTTTTTTTACGAAGAGTAAGGACAAGGGAGCAGCAACAAGTTGACTGGTCGCTGACTTTTCGAAAAGATTGACCGCTTTCCGACTTTTCTTTCTGCCCCTACCAATAAAGGGGTTCCAACCTTTCAACAAGATTGACTTAAAAGGCTTGAAAGACCCCCAACCCCTGCCATAAATAAAATCACAATTAATGCCAGAACCATCACGACTTAAAATCCATTATTTTAAGTTTCAGCTATTGGACTTTCACCAATTAGGATGCAAAATTCCATCACTTCGCCTAGCAGCACGGCGTTTGTATTGCTTTCCCACAACCCCGTTTCACGGTTTAGGGTGCTCCCATTTCGCTTGCCGCTACTATGGGAATCGCTTTTGCTGTCTTTTCATCTGGCCACAAGCAAACATTTTAAATGTCCCAAACAACAACCCGAATTGTGAGACAAAACAAACCATTATTTTACGCGGTACTAGTCCAAAATTAATTATTAATGTTTTTATTAATTTAGCACGACGCGACATTATAGGAAACTACTTCACGATTGGTGGAACCCGACACCGAGGGGATGATCCAAGTAAGAAAACCCTAAACACCAAATTCCTGACAATTCCATAGCCACCCATAATACAGAGTCACTTTCAAATATTTGATTAATGACTTACCATGTATTAAGTCCGATTTCAATTTCAAATTATATAACACATGACAAATATAAATAGTGACATCACTTCATTGCAGTCAAATATAACAATTCATAATTTAATTTAATGCTCCTAAATATACAGGGTATTACAAGATAACCATGTAGAAAGGCATTCTTGACGTCCAATTGATGTAGAGATCAAGAGTGAGAAATCCAAAGGTGTACAAAAGTGAGCTTAGCCAATGGGGTAGCACTAAAATTCTTCAAGGAAACCTTAGTAAATTTTTTAGCCACCAACCTAGCCTTATATCAATCAATAGAGTCATCGGCCATATACTTCACGCTAAAGACCCATTTGCATCCAACCGTCTTCTCCTTGGAAGGTAGAGAAATAAGCTTTGGCATCCATTTCCACTTTCATGATAACCACCCAACGAGGGTTTGGAGAGCCGAACACCTCTGCAGACGTCACAAAGCACAAAAATCGCACTGACGGAACCATAAAGCACACTTGTGCAGCTGGAGAGGGTGAAACGTGGACTACGCATTGGGATTAAATCCACGTGTGCTCCATCATACTAGAAGGTATATGTGGTCGAATGAGTTGTACACAGCAGTGCCCCACTCAAACTGCGACAATCATCCCAAGAGGAGGTGGCATATCGTCATATCAACTACCACGCACAAAACCTCGTTCGAACATAATCCGATAGAAAAAGGAACGTGACACTTAGCACTGGCAAAGCTGGCCCAGATATAGCCAAACCACCCATATCAGCCCACAAAATAAAGTATGGGGCCCATTTTTATTAGTTACGGGCCAAATATGGGCTGAAGAGAAAAAATAAACGGGTTCAATTTAGGCAACAACTTCACCCATAAGTTATGCTCACCAAAATTGGTTCAAAGCATATTTTTATTTTATTATGCAACCATCTTCTTCTATTTCCTTTTCAGATCTCCGTCTCTCTCTAGATTTTGTTCCGGGTGGGTTTCTCTCTCTCTCTCATCTTCTCTTTCTTTTCTCTCTCATCTTCTCTTTCTCTCTCTTTATATTGGATCAAACATCAGTGGAGATTAGATTAAACCATTGAAAACGTTGCTACGAGAGATGAACCAAATACTAGATATAAGGCTGCAACTCTCAAACTATTTATTTGCTTTGTTTTCTGACATTAAAAAAAATCATCTCTCAAGTCTCAAGTTGCTGGTGGTATCCTATTTCGAGAGTTGAAGATATGTTTTTCAGAAGAAAAAAAAAAAAAAGGGGGGGGGGGGGGGGGGGGGGCGGGGGGCACAAAAATGGGTTGCCCAACCCCAACCCACCATATACCCTAACCCATATTTAGCCCAACCCAGATTTGGCCCGCCCACATTCAGACCAACCCATCCAACTGCCACTGCTAGTGACACTGCTTGGTTGGAACCAGAGAGGAGCCAACCAACGCTACAAGGCGTATGCAAGGGTTCCAACGGCAGGCTAAGCTTCTCCACTATCTCCGTCCCGACGAGATTATCACAGGAACCCGCATCAATAATCAATAATCAGTGTACATGAACTCCCTCTGGATGCATACTGAGTACATAACAAGTTATGGCGACGCCAATCAAAACCCTCCATTAAGAGGGTATAGGGAATGCTAAGTACGATGATAGACATACCAAGTGTCAGACCTTGGCGAAGACCCTAACGTCAGAGTAAACACAGTGGTGGAAGTTGAGGTCGTGCAACAATAGCTATGAAGCGACGAAGCTGCTGCTGGGAGTGGAAGTAGGTAACTCTGTTGCAATAGAAATGGGACATCCAGTGGTATAGGTTCCATACTCCGGTGGTGACTGAGTTCGATTGTAGAAACAGTAAATGAACAATCAAATCTATAATCTCTCGAAGGATGGCTATGAGAGATTAAAGGCGCCTCCATCGTCGTGGTTGGTGGAGTGGGTCGGACGGTATCATACCGTGATTGAATGAGGACCAGGGAAGTTGTGATCCTTGTCAAAACCTTAAGCGAGCGTTGCATTGGGCAGCAAATGGCCAACACAAGATCACCAAGGGTTAGGAAAATCAACAAAGCATCGCATGGGATTCGGAACCATCATGGGAGGTTGTTGGCGATGTTCGATTATCCCGAGCCAATATGATGGTAGATGGGTCGCAAGCTTGCATCGGATCCATGGATTGCAATTGTGGAGGTAAACCTAGGGTCGGATCTCTAGGGTTCATCATCCAACCCTCATCCCAATCACTCTAAATCTCCACTACTAGTTAAACCCTATGAATAAAACGGAGAGAGGAATAGAGAGATAACCATGCATGATACCAATGTTGATGTTATTAGTCGAAAGCGAATCAAAAAACAAAACATTAAAAACAACCATAAGGAATTAAAGCAGAAATGCTCTCTAGTTCTCATCCATACTCTTCATATCAAGGGTCTAACGTAGCCAAACTCGTGAAAATAAAAGAACTATCCTTGAATCCACAAGGCACACAATTAAAAGAGAGGAAAACTCAGTTTATAATTGAAGATGAGATGATTTGAAACACTTACAAGATGGCTCTTATACAGTGAGCTACAAAATACACAATTATTAAAATTCTAACCTATTTACTAAAGAGGAAACACACTTTGGGTATCCTGGGGGCATAAAAGATTACAACTTATTAATATGATGACATAAAAAGAAATCTCAAGTAAAAAAGAAACACACTTCGGACATATTTAGGGAAAGATGGAACAAAAAGAATACAAGGGATATGGAATCCAAAGGAGGATCCTAGAAACTGCTAGACATTGTACGTATGAACAGTACATACGGAACTATTCATGCATACAGTTATTGTTCACGTATAGGGTGATTTTACCTTTTCAACCTCCCCGACTTGCGGCGATCCTGTGTAACCATATACTCTTGTGCTAGTTATTGTACATCAAGCTCAAAATCTCGTATGAGTCAACTCGTGGTTGATACGATTCTAAGACATGATTCTATTTTGATGCGATTTTTAGTTGAATCGTCCAATATCGCCGAGATAGAGGCGCAATGGTTACATGTCGCCGAAATCGCGACCGATATGGGGAATCTCAGCCAAGATTAATTTATAAAGAAAAATTCAAATCGCGACCGATCTGCTCAATGGTTGCATGTCTTTGGTTTCATCAGAATCTAGGATATATCGTCAGAATCTTAACGTCGCGACTTCCATCATGATCGTTTGGTAACATTGTGCTCAAAATGATCACGATAAGCTTTAGGGATAGAGAAACACCCTACACAAAGATAATGGTTATACTCGAGTCCAACGGTTCTCTGATTTGTTATATTTGGTCAAAGTTGAACCTGAACATCACGTGACTAGCTAAATGTTTAATGTAGTTCCAATAGTTGTCAAGCTTCTAATGATTTTGTTTGAGAACTCTGACATTGTGTTCAATATGAGCACGGTAAGCTTTAGTGAAAGAGAAGAACCCTACACAAAGATAATGGTTATACTTGAGTCTAAAGGTTCTCTGATTTGTTATATTTGGTCAAAGCTGAACCTCAACATCACGTGACTAGCTAAAAGTTTAATGTAGTTCCAATAGCAGTCAAGCTTCTAGTGACTTTGTTTGATAACTCACTTTTGTTCAAAAATCTGAAAGTTAAATAAGTTGACTCTTATAAATTTGTCTCATCTATAAAGGTTTAAACTTTTTGTAAAAAACTAAAAGTTAAAAAAATTGCTTGTTTTTAATTTTCGCTTATGTATAAAAATTAATTATTTTGTACAATATAAAAGTATAAACAGCTAATTGTTTTTCCATTTGTTGTAGATTTGTCTTAAGAATAAAAATTATATCCTAAAAATTAGTAATATGGATTTCTTTAGAATTATTTCCACACTTATTCTTACTATTTTTTTTAAAGTTAATTGTTTTTGCATTTGTTGTACATTTTTCTTATGAATAAAAAATGATTTGTTACAAATTAGCAATACGTCTTTCTTATAAACTTGTTGATTAGTACTAATTTTTGAAAAACTAGTAGTAATAGTGAAAAAATTATTACTTATTAAAAAATTAGTAGTATTTTTATAAAAATCACAACCCTCATAGAGACTTGAGTGAATATGGTTCATATTCTATTTCTTACCTTACTTAGGGAAATTAACCTTATTTATATCCTTACCACGATCAATATCGCCACTAGATAGGGAGTAGAAAATGATGAAAACAACGTAATCATTTTATTTGAGTTCTATAGTTTAATTTTATGGAAGATTGAAGTGACAAATCTGACAAGCGTTGGCATCATCAATTGGACAATGCTATGCATATTAAATGATTTTTTGAACTCATCTAACTAGCCCATATCATTAATCTGATTATTTTTAACCTTTCTAAATTTTTTAGGATATTTCCGGCTCTCTAGATAGTGAATCGCTACATATCGCCAAATACAGCAACTAAGTTGAAACTTGGGCGCCTGAGACGTAGACTGCTACCAAGATTTTGAACTATGCTCCAAATGTAATAGTGAAATACAAAGCCAATCACACCCTTTATATACTAGAGGGATGAATGATTACAAAAATACCCCCATAAAATACAATATAAAGAAGACTAATACTGTGTTCCTGCATTCTTTTTGGGCTTTTTGGTTTAAGTTAATTGGGGAGGGTTTGGTCCCCAAAATGACTTAGCGACCCAAAAAGTGTCGCAAAAATTTTTACCAAATAATTTTTGCGACACTTCTTCCGTCGCTAAAATTCAATTTGGGGATCAAACCCCAAGTAAAAATGTTAGAGGCCCAAATCAATATCAAATATTTAATGGGGGTCGAACCCTAAATAACCCTTTTGGTTTTTGTTGTGTGCTCTCTGTGCACTTGGGTTCCAGCCCCTCTGTGGTTCATATACAGTTTACTTATCAGAGAGAGAGAGAGAAAGAGAGAGTGAGTGAGAGAACACAGATGCATATAGAGAGCAGTCCTGCCATAGAGAATATAATCACAACAAAGCATAGTTATTGAACAAATTTACTTAGGCGGACTGTAATTTAAATTTTATTTTATTATTGTGATGTAGAAAGTATTGTTCTCAAATACAAAATAATATTTAAATTGGATCAATTTACTTAACTGATCAACTCAAATTAAATACATAATATATCAGCTGTATAAAACATTATTCAAACTGACCAGGCAATCTAGTCGAGCCTTGATAGTTTCAACATCTTTCAAAGGTTGCAAAAGATTGGCTCGAAGAAGTCTAGTCCTGCAAAAGATTCCGTCGGAAAAAGTAAAAGTTACAAAATTTGACGTTCTGTTTGGCAAATGCATGATCTGCTAAGAAGGTTTTTAAATTCACAGAGAAAACCACGACATTTTCTTATCTCATCGCCAATAGAAAAGAAGGGAAGTCATGTAGCGTACACGAGTATAGAGTTTTAGAGTATTGTAAATTGACCTAAAATTCTCTCACTATAAACAAACTCCCACCACCACTGTTGCCTGGGAAGGATTGCCTTCAATGTTAGTGAAAATGGAGACTACTTAATTGTGGAAAATCAAAGGTATGTCCAGTTCTACACTAAGAATAATGAAGAGAACTCGGTACCAGACATTTATTAACAAAAAAGTTGATCAGAAATTTAAATTGGGTTTGCTCCCCAATCCACACAGAAAACCTCGACTAATTCCACGGCCTTGGGTTTGCTCCCCAATGGTCACCGATTCGAGTCCCCTTAGGGCCACTAGACGTTTTACCCGGTCGTTAACTTCAAGGCCCCGTGCGATTAGTCAAGGTGTGCGCAAGCTGGCCCGAAAACCCACTGTCATCAAAAAAAAAAATCACCATCGAGAACTTTTTACATTTCAGAAGTGAACTAACAAATGGACCAACAATCATAAGTGAACCGCTGAAGGAACAATAAAAGTGTGCTCTAGATTATTTTATCAAGTGGACACAAAATGCAATGGAAAACTACCAAATGCTCTCTCTACTTGATAGTGGGACACCACCCATGCGTTTCATTTTCCATGTGGGGAGATCGGATTCACAGCAAAAGACTTTACAATATTGACAGCCGTCATGGTGGGGAGTGGTGAGGCCACAACATTTTACACTATGAGACATATGAGATGACAGCTCAGTACTTTATATTGATAGAGAGGAGGGAAGTGAAGAACAAGGGGATCGCAACAAAGTTAGTTCATTCGGGTTTTGATGCCAATGGAGCATCCACCAGTTGGGCAGACGATCGAGAGAGTAGTTATGTATGAGCCTTCTTCTCTTACCTCATGGGTGAATAGTTCTTCATTACGAGTAACAGCCAGATTGGGTTGTTTTGTCTGTTACAGACCCCAATCATATGCATATATTTGATTGGAGCAAACACATGCTATTATATATCTATACAGGCTAGAGATCACCTGCTGATCACAGGTGTTTGGGGGTCAGGTCAATGGCTCCACTGGGGTTTTACAGGTAACATTACATGTTTTCAATTTTTAATATTTTATTTTTACAATATCATATATGTTGGCTATATCGCTAATTAAAATATTTCATACATGTTTTGGTTCGAGTATGTAGGATTAGTGAAACATGTGATGGGTGACCAGCACAGGTGGCACGTGACTGGTGAGGTCCATCCCAACGTGCACTTTGCATGTGAGCAGTGATCATTTCAGTCACATGGAATTTATGGCACCAAAAGACACTGTAGTAGGCTGGGAGTCCGGCTAGCAGCTACGTTGACACAGCAGCATGTCATTCTTCCCAGCGAGGAACTTAGGAAACTGTTGTTTGTGCAGGTTACGCAACGACGCCCCCGATCGGCAACAAGCACATCCGTGCAACCAGACCAGAATCAACATCACTAGGTACATGGTTCGTGTAAGGCTCCCAGTATGTGGACCTCCGGCTATACAATGACCTCTAATGGAGGCAGGTGAGGGGTGGGCCTTGCTGGGAGCCGTCTACTGATCAATAATGTCAGAAGCCAGAGGATTCACGCTGATTAATTTTTATCAGAAATACAGGCCGAATTATTTGTCCCTCATTCGCTAATACCGGCACATCCACCCCACCTGTACGACAATGTTGTGCCATATGAGTACGCTTCCTTAGAGGGCCAGTGGAACAAATACGTAGTCAGCTTGCAGGGCAGGAGCTACAGGTGTCTATATGTCCATGGATGAGGCCATCATAGCGCAGCTCGTTTGTTTTATGGTTCGTTTGTCATAGTTTCAATATAGTTCATCTACTATTTGTAATCTCTTTTTGTGATTATTAATGCTTTATATATTGAATAGAACTGAGTTTGTTATCCTCATGCATGGGACGCATGAGTCATGGTATAAGTTGACGCAGGAGCACTACCTGGAGTTGCAGCGGGAGAGAGGAAGTGTGAATTTGGCAGTTCCAAACACTACATTTCTGTGCAATTCGACATGAACTTTAGCCTTTGGATGGCTTTTATCGATTTTAGAAGGGCCGACTGTTGAAGCATGCAAAAGATAAGACTGTGCTTCAAAATTCCACTGTGGAGATGGTCTTAGAAATTAAAATGTTGACTAAAATAACACGGAAAAATGACATTTCTATCCTCACAAAAAATTATTTTCCTTTCCCCTTACCATGTTCTCCCCATAATTTTCCTTCACCAACCTGTCATGACCACTCTCCACCGTCACTGCCACCACCACCAACCTCTCCCTATTAAATTAAAACACATCACCATCCATGCTTTCTCTGCTCTCTCCATAATATACATATGATCTTAGCCAATAATGTAATGTTAGATGAGCGGAGACTTCATCAACAGATTTTCTAACTTCCGGAACACTATAGAAGGTTGCAGTGTGTCTAACAATGGCCATTAACTATATTCATAGTGTTCTTTAAGAGATCTTGCATCATCCTCTCAAAAGTAGCCAGTTTTGAGCTTCATGGGATGCAAACGAAGTTCGTTGAATTATTCAGTGAGTACGACTAAAGGTGGAGCGTGCTCACCAGATTGAACTAGTTAATAAAAAAAAGAGACACAATAGAAGGCGGGCCATGGCTCCTCTCCCATTAAAAGGCAGTTATCATAATATTCCAGGTAAACTGCTATTGATTCTTATCAGAGCAAATGAGGAACCGAAGAACAAAAAAAAGAATTTGAGAAGCAAAATTACTTCTCTTTATATATCAAGGTCAATGGCATAAACTTTTAACGTTGCTGGTGGCCTCCAAAAATCTTAAAAAATATTAAATTTCATTTTCTTTCTATGTGCAACCTTTTTTTCCTCTATTGAAGCCTTGGAAGGATAATCTATTAAGGCTTCTTACAGAGCAAGTACTATCAAACGGTGAGGTGAGGATATGATGTCAGGGACAAATGGTGCCCCTTCAAAACATTAAAAAGCCATATAAACTCAACACTGCTAAAACATCATTATCCACACCAAATACTAGCTTCAAAGTATTGAAGGTGCCTTTTGTGTTCTCGTCTTTCATCTTTTGAGAGAATAAGCCCCAAGCATGATTTATTCACCAACATGTCCCACCCCCCAATCCCCAGGCCCCAACCCATGGGAATTAAGAAAACCATTTTATGGAAAACTAATGAGAGCAAGATGAGAGACAAGTAAAAAATAAGATACCAATTGAGTCGTGCAGTCTTAGGCTATGTTGTTTCAGGTTTGTGACATTACAAATTAACCCTGACTCTTACTGTTTCATTAATCGTGTCAAAGGACCTGACACTAACTCGATTTGTTTAATTAAAACATTGTATTCAGCTTGACTAGCAAAAACAATGAATCTGAAAATAGGGAATAAGCCGCCCTCTTTTCTCTTTTCTCAACTGAACACATCGTCCATAGGCCTACTACAAACTAAGATTCACTAATTTGTATATTAACAAAATCAAGTCGAATATACTCGATGTCAACAAGAATCTGACATACTTCAAGACTGAAATAGAATTAAATATACACAATTTTAGACATTATCCCAATATAATACCAATTTATCAAATTAGTCGTGTTAAAATCGAGTTATTTGTTCATCCAACTTAAATGAATTATTTATTATTAGTGTTAATGGGTCACGTCATTTTCAAGTTCATGTCAAGATTGATACCCTTAGATATGAGAAAAGAAAGTACTGGTATGATATGCACCATCAACTTATCAATTTAGTTATTAATGTACCCTCCAATAGTTCTTGTTGTCTTAAGCATCTGGAACAAACTTCTCTTTTTGTTGCTTGTGCCCAAAAGAGAGGAGTGCAGCGGCTCAATTATTTCCAAGTTCTGGACACTGTATGAAATTGTAATAATTAAACTAATCTGCAAAATAATCTAAAAGGACTTGAAGTTTTATATTAATTTTTTTCCAACACATTGCCCTTTTAACAATATTCCCAAATACTTTTCCTAATTGATTCAATATAAAATGGTCATGTATCACTAGGCATTCAGGAAGAGTACCTAGTAGCGTCAATGTTCATGTGGTCAAATGATCCATTGAAGGTAACCTGGGGAAATAAAGATATGCACAACAAAAGTAAAAGTTAAATAAAAAATATAGTGAAGAGTTTAACTTCTACTTGCAAAACATGAAATGATTTGAGGAAGTTAAATCAATTCCATATATTTGAATTATCTACTATTAAATCTCTCGAACAAAAATGGACCTATAATTCCAACCTTACATTTCTGCACATGATATCCCAAAATAAAATGACATAAGCAATAATTCCTGTTGTAATTACTTAGTCTCGTAAGGTTACTTTTAGGATGAATGTTTTATGTTGTAATAGCTTAGTCTTACAAGGTTACATTAGTCATTAAGCCATTAGATTACTTAATGAGTAAGTCTTGTAAAACATATATATAAGCCTCTCTTGTAACATAAAAATCACACCTTTTGAATACAAATCATATCCAATATGTAAATTCTAGTTGGTATCAAAGTGACATTCGCTCCTAAGGAGTCACCAAAGTTGAGACATGGGCAAGAAAATTACATTTCAGACCATGAATTTTTGGAACCCTAAACTTTTTGAAAATGACAACCAGCCCCCTCACATACCTAAAGATTAAGATCCACTCCCGTTCGCAACCCGATCCTCATGGGATTGTAATTTTGATGAGTATATACCTCATTTGGAGGCGGATTACCAACAAAACCTAATCGAAATCGAAGAGGAAATCGAGTTGTGGGAGAATTAATGAGCTTATCACTACAACAAGACAATAAGTATCCATTATGGGTGGATTTCGGTCAATCACTATGCGGAATGTCGTTTGAGGATGGATAAGTGCAGTCTACTTTGAAGGCGAAGTATGGGGAGGTCAAGCAAGGGTGTGGGATGGATTTATTTGAGCTTCATGCCCCTTGCGAAGATGTTGCCCATCGATTGACCTTAATTGAGGCCTCCATGTTGACTTACGTCCCATTGGGTTTGATGACTATCTCTTCTTCACTTCGGCTACTCCGGTCAACCTTTCATGCTTGTTGAGCGTTAATGTGGACTAGTTTGAGTATTCCATTGGGTTATTTTACGATGGCCGTTGGATTACTCTGGTCAAATATCGAGAGGCTGAGGTGTTTGATCTTGGGAACTTCAACCCAATCATCCGGGAATAAGAGATTAGTTCTGTGTTGGCGATTTCTTTAACATCTTTTTCGAGATTGGTTGGTCGACTCACAGACATAATCAAGAGGTGGGTCATTTGGGAGCACTAATTTCTGCCCATCTTTTGGAACGAAGATGATTTAGTTGTGATTAATTTGTGGCTATTCTGAGATTGAGCTGTTGTCGTGGGTTGATGTGGATGATCCAAGTACGTTGACCAATTCTAGGATGGGTTTGAGGTACGTTTGGAGGATGACTTGCAGGGTTTAGTCTTGAGGACGCTCATTATGGGAGAATTGAATTGTATTTGCCATCGTTGGTCCTCCCCGATGTGGTGATGTGTTGGTTTTCAGTGTGGCAAGCTCCGGAGCGGATTTCAAGTTCGTAAACCTAGTTGGGATTTGTAATTAGTCGTCATCGCCTGTTTGCAAGTTGATATGTCGGGCGTTTTTGTAGACGGCTTTCCTTCCCACATATTTTAGTCAATGGTCGTATGGTAGATATACCAAGTTATCGCTGCAAACCGCGAGATATTATTACGGCGGGGGATGAACAAAACTCTAGAGCTCTGATTCAAAATTCTCTCGATTCATAGGAAGATGACGTTGCTTGTGTAATGTAACACCCCGTATTTTTAATGATTTTTATATGTGGGATTAATTAAATTTATATATGGGAGAAAAATTAATTGAGAATTAATCCGGATTAAAATAATTATTAACTAGCAAGTTAAGAGTTAGTATTTATTGATACGAATTATATTGAATATTACTTGGTGAATAAAATTAATATGTGATTATGAATTTATTAAAATTGTCGCGAGTGAAAAATACGACAGTTATGGAAATTAAGTTGAGACACGCGTGTCTGTCATGTGAGGAGATAATTTTATGGGATAAAAAGTAATTTATTTTTAAGTCATCTGAATGATCATTTCGAGTGCACCAAAGTATCCGGAGGGGTCGAAATACTCAAAAAAGTCTACCCAGAGGTTTAGTTTGGGTCCCACGGCAATTTTAGGCCAAACTAGCATTCCTGGAGGGCCTTTTGGTCAATTATATTTTTGGGTGAATAGTGCCTACGAATTTCTAAGTTAATATATCTGATTAGAGAAGGGGAGGTTAGGGCTAGTTACATGACATACATAGAGAGGTTACAGAGAGGCCTAAGGAGGAAGAGAAAAGAAGTTCCGAGCCTACAACCACCACCGAGACCACCGGATTTTAGATCGGAAAGAAAGGAACAGCAATCTAGCCACCTTCAATGGATCAGACCTTCATTCTAAGAGGCAAGTGTTTAAATCTTGCAACTTAAGGCATGTATAATATCCATGTTAGTATAGGATTGAAATACACATGATTTTCATGTAAATTGGGTGAATTATGATGACGTATCCTGAATTCTTGAATTAAAAATTAATTAGGATTGATTCCTCCATGTATGTAGAATTAAACCCACGAAATTATGTTGAAATTTGATTAAAAATTTTGGGTTTTATATTAGTTCTTGAATAAAAGTGGTAAATCAATGTTTTTCAGAATTTAATTTGAATTAGTTTGATTAATTGACGATTCTTGATGGTTTTATGATTCTTTAAAGTTAGGAATCATTTATTTATGTTGGTCATCGTTTGAGGTGATTAATTGGGAGTTTGGGATCATTCGCTGAAGGCTTTAATGGTTGAAATTGATGAATCCCGTAGTGCAAAAGATGCAGATTTTCAATAACTGTAGGGGCGAATGGATTCGGACCAAAGCAAATGTATTCGGACCAAGGAGCGAATCGATTCGAAGTAGGGCAAATGGATTCGGTTGCCCAACTTTGGCCAATTTTCCCTTTTTATTTAGAATCTTTGGGGAACCGTTCAGGATTCAAGTGTGGGATTTATTTTTAACATAATGGGGATATGTTGAGACACAAGTAGGCCTAGGTGGGATTTCAGACTTAGTCCTAAGAGGGTGAATTAAGGGCTAAACTTATTTAGGATTTATCGAGGAAAATACACAATTTGGAGAATAATTCGGGTCACGAAAATTTGAGGGAAACGTTGACTTAGACCAGTAGGATCTAGTGGGTTGACCTACTGATATTATATAGAGAATAATGGATATACTACGAGTGGTGAGAAATGCTCGGGAATGTACTTTGTGAGGTAATGTTATAATACATTGATACGTGGGATATTCGGGAAATAAATATACTATGTATAGTAACTTGTGACATGGGATGTGCGTATGCCCTATTGTTATTATAAATATATAGGTGGTGTGAATACCTATCATACGATTTCTTATGTGTATGGCATACTTACGTTGCTTGCTATCGGGGGAGAAGGTTTCGCGTAGTGGACGGTCTTATCCTGATGAGCCCATTGGGGGGATTTTAGACTTGTACCCTGAGCATAGGACCTTGAAAACGTACTATCTGAGAGAATGATAATTCGACGGTTGAATGTGAGCGTAGGTATGTGCGTAACCCATTTGGCTAGGGATTATGCTCGCCTCCAATATGTGTGATTTGTATTTATGGTTCGAGGGAATTATCGAACCAATAGTCCTTTATACAGTGCAAGATGTACCAGGACATGATAGCAGAATATGCATGCACCGCAGCTGAGTTTGGGATAGAGTGTGAAAATATATATATATATATATATATATATATATATATTTGTGATATTATCTACTGCGTGAAATTGGTAAACGGGAAAGATAGTGAAATCTGATTCAAATTAAGTATGCGAACACTTAATCCTAAAATTTGAATTTAAAAGAGCCTTGTCCAAGTCAAAGAAAAATGGATTTATATTTAATAAATGTATTACGTGGAAACACGGGTGTATGCTATGAGTTATGAGTAGTAGACCTATGATTTCAAACTAGTTAGTTCTGGTAACAGTAACTAAAAGGGTTTAGAGGTACGTTAGGCGTGCACATTAGATGAGAGGTAAGAATCTCAAGTAAGAGTCCGAAAAGCTAACATGTATATAATAATTCATCTAGAGCATTTTGAATACTTGCTAAACTGTTTTAAAATATTTTTACTCGGACTCTGACCCGTTTCTTGCAATCTATTCTCTCTTGTGCAATTTATTTTAAGTGTCCAGCCACATGGACGCCAGGCGTGGGCTATTAGATGTTTTGACGCGCTGCAGCTATTGTGGAGGTTGCAGGCCTTTGCTCTTTAGACGCCTCTATTCAGTTTAATTCAGACCTTTGAGCTGCTATTTCAATTAGGGCATGTTGCCCAGTTCTAGTTATTTTTATTCATATCAGATACATTGTATTTAGTATTTCAGCTTAGTCAAATTTAGTTTTTATTATGGTTAATTGTATTCGAGATAATTAACTGGAACGTTTATTCCAGTCATAATTATTCATGTCATCCAATTTCTCATTTATTGTGATATTACTTGTGTGAATGGTGAATGTGGTTAATGGGTTAAATGGTTAAATATTAGTTTCAAGATTAAAATTTTTTGACACTAGCTTAATTAATAATTAGGTGATTATTAAAGTAAATGTTTTTCGACAGTAATGCTAAGAATGAACCAACTGGATACTTTGATTTAATTTAATAAAGGACTGATCATCCAATATTTAATTGAGCGGGGTGTCACATGTAAGTTGCGTGCTTCAGATGACTTTCACCTCTCCCGTTTTAACGCTCGTGGGTGAGCTTCTCAGTTTAGGAGAGTGACATATATAAGGGTCACAAATTTTTTTTGTATTTTAGTTTTCATTTCTTCTTAGGTTATTTCCCACTTTTAGTTGTTACATTGGGTTAGAGGGTGACAGTGTCTTTTAACGTCTTTAGCGTTCCCTCTTTAGTCTTTTTACACTTTAGCTTATCTTGGCTATCAAGGTATCCCCACCAATAAATAAGTCCATTGGTCATTCATTATAAACACTCACGTTTTGGAGATGAATGAAAATTAAAGCGAGAAATTAGGCATTTTGCCTCTAAAATAATTTTTTTTAAGAAAATGCTTGGCCTGTTTGGTTTGCAACTATAATTCTGTTTTCTGTGTTTAAATACAATTCTGATAAAAATCTTCGTTTGGCAACCTGTTTTTAAACACAGAATTATAATATTCATGTGTTATAATCAAGTTTTTCAGAAAACAGATTTTAGGTGTTTTATAACATCTGTTTTTTTTATTTTTCAACTCAGAATTATTCATTCTTAATATTTTAAAGCAATTATACCTTAATATATAATATACATACATAATACATTAATGTGTGTAATTCTTATAAATAAAAAATATATATGTACATATACACAAAATTATGTATGGAATAATATAAAGTTAACTAATATTATCAATAGATACATGATACTTATATAGAGTTTTATACATATATTATTAATGTATGGAATAATATAAAATATACATATAGTACATATGTATTAAAAAATATTATCAATTCATGTATGTATATAATTTTATAGTGAATTATATATGCGACATCATTATAAATATATATATATATATATATATATATAGAGAGAGAGAGAGAGAGAGAGAGTTAAACTCCCTAACATACCTCATTAAATATACCTAAAAATACAAGATATTAAATGCACGTGTATATAATTTTGTAACAACCCGTCCTTTTGGAGATCATTAAATTCCATAATTGGATATAAATTGCCAATTTGGAGAATTTCTCGAAATAGTGATTTTTGGGATTTTCGAGGATTTAATAATTTTCGAAGGATGTTATAAATTATTTTGGGACTATATAGGTCGAAATAATTTAATTATATGTCGCCGTGGAGTATTGCGACAAAAGAGGTAAGATTTTGAGTAGAAAACCCGCATTTATTTATTTTGGGTTGGAATAGTGATTTGCGGTCAAATACCTCGGATGGGAATTTCGACTGTGCCATAATTCTCAGAATGTCCGAGATAGTCGGAAAAGAGTGTCCGATTGTCGAAAATAAGTTTCGGGTGATTTTAGAGGTAAAAGTAACTCGTAATTTGGGTAAACGAGTCGTTTTTGGGTTTTAAGGGTTTAAACCCTTTTTCTTTCTTTATAAAGAGGGAGAGAGGGAGAAAAGAAGAAAGAAAGAAAGAAAGAAAGAAAAGAGAGAGAAGAGTGAGAGGAAGGAGAAAAGAGGGGAGAAAAGGGAGATTTGGGCCAAACTCCGCCGGATTCGACTCGAGGTCGTCGGATTTTATCCACGAGGCAAGTGTTTACTTGCTTTATTTACTTTTGTGCATTAATCTCATATCATAGTTGGTAAAAATATGATTTTGGGGTTAAAACCTTTAAAATAAATTGGGTAAAAGTTGATTATCAGTTTACACCTTGATGTAGTGTAAACTCTTAATGATTTCTAGTATTAAAACCATGTTAATGGAGTAATAGATGGAATTGAAATGGGAGAAATGTCAAATCTAGGGTTTGGGGTTTTAAGATTCAAAAACTAAGAGAAATTATTTAATACCCCAAAATAATTGATGTGTTAGTTGTGAAACATAGATTAGATGCTTGTTGAGTTGTTGGATAAGGTTAGAAACAACAAAAATGGAGAAAAATGGAGTTTGGGAGTTTGGGGAAGATAATGAATAGTGAACCCGTAACCTTTGGGGTCAATTTCGACCAAGAAGATAAATGATTTAGCTTTCGGCCAAAACACGAAAGTTGTAGATCTTTTCGATACGGTCGCGTGGGCGCCGATCGCGTATTTTTCTGAATTTTCTACGATTTGATATGATTTTTACAAGATGACAGCTCCGGGTTGAAATTATCAACTCGGAAATCAAATCGGGAATTGGAAAAATTACGGCTAGAATTAATGTCGTAGATGTTCGGGATAATTTTTGGGGTAGTTTAGAAACCCCGAAAATGAATTTGGGTTGTTGGATAAGGGACTTAAGGATTTTAGTTTTGGTGACCTGGTGTGACCGGTCGACCGCGCCCCTATGGCCGGTCGACCGCGTCAAGGAGATAGGGCCTACTGCTTTGTTTCGTAGGCTTATTTACAACCCGCGGTCGACCGGGGGTATAGGACCGGTCAACCGGTGCCCTATTTTCAGCCCAAGATTTTGGAGATTAGGATTATTTCTCCTTTTTGAGTTCACGCTTAAAGGCCTTCCAAATTAGAAATTTATGGAGGGTTATGTCCTAAAGGACTTGAGGAATTGGGAGTTTATATATGTGTGTATTCACTTAGAGTGAATTAGTATAATTGGAGATATCCAAATGAATCCGTAGATGGGATTTAAGTATGTATTATTTATTAAAGTAAGAATATACTTTGGGTTTAGTATTATGCATATATGAATGCATGATTATGATTCTTTGAGAGAATCTTTGGGATTATTGGTCATCGATAGACGGTTTGGCATATATGGCCATCATATAAAGTACATATATATATATATATTCTAGGAGGGATATATGGTATATGTATATATTATGTGATTATAGTATATATATATGTATATATATATGTTATGATGGAAATGATTTTGAAAATATAAAAATGAATATTTTCAAAATGGAAAGATAAATGTTTTTCATAATTGATAAATTATGGATTATGGTTACACACCTCCCTAAATCGCTATCATAAGGGAAGTTGCGCGCGTTGTGGTGAAGCCTTCCTGGCTGTTGAGCAGGTTGGATATAGTCCCTAGGCCATATGGGCGGTTATTTATATTTTTCTGCGCTGGTTAGGGGATTCTGGGTGTGGTCCTGACTTTCCCGCAGGCAATATGGCCGCTTCCCGACGTTGTTAGGTTCCCAGGTTGTCTTGGAGGCCCTGGAAGATGATAGCCATTTAGGGGCGCGTCCAGTATGAAAACCCGGAGGGGCGGTCTTAGATTTATTAAAGCAATTCATGATAATGGATTGGCTTTATATTTACATTTCCCGAGTATAAAAAGGGAAATGGGATAAAGGTTTAGCTTCGGTAACACTCCCGGATGGAAGAAGGGATGTGGAAGCATTATTTGATCAAAGCATTTTCATGATAATGGAAATGGTTTTGGGGGATGACGTATAAAGGAAAAGCATTTTTATGATAATAAAAACTGGCTTTTAAAAAGCATATGACTTGGTAAAGCAATTCATGATAATGAATTGGCTTTTATATTTACATTTCCCGAGTATAAAAAGGGAAATGGAAAGTTTTGAGAAAATGAAAAGTATTGATAAATACTTGTATATAAATCCTCAGTCCGGGAGATAGATCCGGATGTATATTGTAATATGAATATGTATATATGGATGAATTGAGTACCGAGGGTCTAATGGATCCCGACGATCGACCGTGTCGCGTAGTAGTGTATTGGGGGGGTTCCTTGTTTGGATTTCGCTTTGCGAGACACCCCACGCACGAATATGGCATTGTGTTGAGACTGGGGAGAAGTTTAATCCTTAGTGCTCTAATATTATTAAATGTTTGTGGTATATATATATATATTATATATATCTTTCTGTACTGAGGGATCGACGGATCTCGATGATCGACCTTGCCGCTTAGTAGTGTATTGGGGGGGTTCATTGTTTGGATTTCTCTTTGCGAGACACCCCACGCACGAACATGGCATGGCGTCGAGATTTGAGTGAAGTTTAAGCCCTTAGTACATCTGTTAGACTATCTAGGGTAGATAGTGGGTTTGGGATAGACTAGTTTAGCAGGATAGCTTGACTAGGATGTCTAGAGGGAGGCGCTAGGAGCGCACTGTTAGTGGAGAGGTAAGGGGTATCTCATGGGAGTGCGATACCAATTTAAATATGAGATAAAACTATTTTTCTAAAAATAAAGCATTTATGCACTTGCAAAATATTTTCAAAACATTCGGGCTCTGACCCGTTTGTCTACTTTCCTTTCTTTCTCTATACTATATATATATAGGTGTCCAGACACAGGGACGCCTGGATGGAAATTCTTTCGAGTCTGACGTCTGTTGCAGCAGCTGTGGATGCTTGCAGGTTATCAGTAGACGTTTCTTTCCTTGTACTCTATATAGGAGATATTGTATAAACATTCAAGCCAATGGCTCAATTGCATTTATTTATTCTTTCAGTATAGCATTCGATATGGTTGTATATTTGGACCGAGTGTTCGGTTATTTTAATTCCTTTCTTTTTCATTTCAGTTCTTTACGCATTTAATTGTGGATGTTTTGAATTATTCGTTAAAAAGAGTAGTTAAGTAAAAGTTTTTAACGGCCACCTAATAGGATATTAGTAATTAAATGGATCTTCGACAGTGATGCTAAGGATGATCCATATGTGACTCCTGTTTTAATTTAATATTGGAGTGATCGTCCGGTATCTTATTAGGCGGGTTGTTACAGATGGTATCAGAGCATCAGGTTCTAGTGTCCTTAGGAATCTGTGCGGACGTACTACGCTTTCAGCGTTGCTCTCGATTTGTTATAGAGCCCCAGGATTAGGATTGTTGATATCTCTTGTGAGATTGCGTTCTCCTGCCATGTTAGAAGATTATAGAAATCTTTTGCTCGCTCGTTTGAGAATCGTGTGCGGAGCTTGGATGGCAGCGGGAGGTAAGGCTTAGCTGGAGCAGCTGGTAGAAGGTTGGGATGAGGACCTCAGTAGAGGTCACTCTCCTTGTGGCAATTGCTAAGGATTTCGGTGGCGACTACTAAATAATGGTAGTTAGGATTACCGCAGTACCGCTGAAGTAGAGAATGGTGCTAAAGTCGAATTCCTCATGGAAATTGGGGGTTCGAAAGGGACCTTACGGATAGTTTTAATCGTGAGTCCCCATGATTTAGTTGGAATGAGAAGGATGTTGTTATGAGTTTTACCTCAATCGAGGAGGTATATTTGGAGTGACTAGATAAAGTCGCGGTACTAGTTAACCCTAGACTCGTGTGTGTAATTCGAGCTCTAAATTTGGTCTCGATAACATAATAATGTGGGCTTGTGTATTTTCGGCGATAGCGGAATTTTGTTTTCTTTCACTCGCCATAGAGGCGGGTGATTATATTTTGTATATATACGTATAATGTATTGGTTGATCGGAGCGATAGCAGGCTAATGATGGCAAGTCTATCGTGTCCACAGTTCCTGGAGGGGACAGGTTGTTATTGTGATGTCTCACCTTGATAAAGGTCGAGTTCACCCTTATTATTATGGATTAATGGAACCTCGATGAGTAGAGGCTTCCTTATTTTAGTTGGTATGTGTGGCAACCTTATAGATAAAATATAAGGCCCACAGGATCATTGTTGAGCTGTAAGGTTTAGCCCAGTACCGGGTTGCGCAAGGACTTAGAAATAGTGCGAGCGCTGGGTGGTGTGACTCTTAGTTAGAGATAGGAGTTCAGACCATCTTTTTGTTGGATTAGGGGATGGGGATATCCCGGGTGCATGTCTGAAATAACGGGACTCCGTGACCAACGAAGTCAAGGGTTAATGTGTGGAGGGGTTCCTTGTTTGGATTTCGCTTTGCGAGACACTCCACACATGACTCTTAACGGCGCCGGGCGTGGAGAGCTATTATGGGACGCAAGGATGTGGGTTAGTCTTATAGTGTGGATGAACCACTATAGATTATGAGCCCTGTTAGGATGGTACGTTTATGGAAATGTTGTGCTATGGAAAAGCACTAAAGTGGTCCTCTCGCCACGAATAGTTGGGTGGAGTAGGACTTAGAGGAATTGATTCGAGGATGATAGCCAAGCCTTAATAAGAAGGAAAATTTGGAGAAAATCTTTGTTCGGTGTGATGTTAGTAGTGTTCCTACAAAGAGTAGGCACTTTGGTTAATTAGGTTTCCTTTCGTATGGGCGGAAGGATTAGATAGTAGGAATGCGTTCGTAGGTTAGCGAGGTAGGATTTAGGACGTCCCGCTGGTGTGCCTTAGGTCGTTATATCCCGATGACCGACAACGCGAGGGAGTAATGTAACGGGAGGGTTCCTTGTTTGGATTTAGCCTTGGCGAGACGTCCCACGCACGAAACCAAGCAAACGTCGGGAGTTGAGAGAGGCCTTGGGCACTAGGGATAATTAGGAGACTCGTTTCGTTTAGGTAGGGTAACGCATAGACAGTAGCACTGTAGGATGTAGGCTCGTTAGAGTTAGTAATGCCGAGATTAGGAGTTTGATTTTCGAGGGTTGGAAGGACCCATAGGTGAGTATTACACCGAGGAAAGGAGATCCTTATTGGGAGAGAGTGTTACTTGTCAGACGTTCACTACGGATGTGCAGATATGCACGAGTTAAAAAGGTGTATGGGCACCTTGGTAAGTTGGTTTATATACCGCTTGAAATAGAATGGGCGTAGTATATAAGGTTGAAATTCATGCCGATAGGCATTATAGATGATGGGTATTATGTGACGTATTAGAGTCACTTTACGATCGTGGTAGTCGTGTAGCATATGGTTGGGAACCGTTGGGTTAGTGTCGTTCCCTTTGAGGTAGGATTTTGAGTGATCCTAGGATTGGTGGTGTAGGTCGTATCTGAATTTCGAGGACGAAATTCCGTTGTAAGGGGGGGAGTATGTAACAACCCGTCCTTTTGGAGATCATTAAATTCCATAATTGGATATAAATTGGCAATTTGGAGAATTTCTCGAAATAGTGATTTTTGGGATTTTCGAGGATTTAATAATTTTCGAAGGATGTTATAAATTATTTTGGGACTATATAGGTCGAAATAATTTAATTATATGTCGCCGTGGAGTATTGCGACAAAAGAGGTAAGATTTTGAGTAGAAAACCCGCATTTATTTATTTTGGGTTGGAATAGTGATTTGCGGTCAAATACCTCGGATGGGAATTTCGACTGTGCCATAATTCTCAGAATGTCCGAGATAGTCGGAAAAGAGTGTCCGATTGTCGAAAATAAGTTTCGGGTGATTTTAGAGGTAAAAGTAACTTGTAATTGGGTAAACGAGTCGTTTTTGGGTTTTAAGGGTTTAAACCCTTTTTCTTTCTTTATAAAGAAGGAGAGAGGGAGAAAAGAAGAAAGAAAGAAAGAAAAGAGAGAGAAGAGTGAGAGGAAGGAGAAAAGAGGGGAGAAAAGGGAGATTTGGGCCAAACTCCGTCGGATTCGACTCGAGGTCGTCGGATTTTATCCACGAGGCAAGTGTTTACTTGCTTTATTTACTTTTGTGCATTAATCTCATATCATAGTTGGTAAAAATATGATTTTGGGGTTAGAACCCTTAAAATAAATTGGGTAAAAGTTGATTATCAGTTTACACCTTGATGTAGTGTAAACTCTTAATGATTTCTAGTATTAAAACCATGTTAATGGAGTAATAGATGGAATTGAAATGGGAGAAATGTCAAATCTAGGGTTTGGGGTTTTAAGATTCAAAAACTAAGAGAAATTATTTAATACCCCAAAATAATTGATGTGTTAGTTGTGAAACATAGATTAGATGCTTGTTGAGTTGTTGGATAAGGTTAGAAACAACAAAAATGGAGAAAAATGGAGTTTGGGAGTTTGGGGAAGATAATGAATAGTGAACCCGTAACCTTTGGGGTCAATTTCGACCAAGAAGATAAATGATTTAGCTTTCGGCCAAAACACGAAAGTTGTAGATCTTTTCGATACGGTCGCGTGGGCGCCGATCGCGTATTTTTCTGAATTTTCTACGATTTGATATGATTTTTACAAGATGACAGCTCCGGGTTGAAATTATCAACTCGGAAATCAAATCGGGAATTGGAAAAATTACGGCTAGAATTAATGTCGTAGATGTTCGGGATAATTTTTGGGGTAGTTTAGAAACCCCGAAAATGAATTTGGGTTGTTGGATAAGGGACTTAAGGATTTTAGTTTTGGTGACCTGGTGTGACCGGTCGACCGCGCCCCTATGGCCGGTCGACCGCGTCAAGGAGATAGGGCCTACTGCTTTGTTTCGTAGGCTTATTTACAACCCGCGGTCGACCGGGGGTATAGGACCGGTCGACCGGTGCCCTATTTTCAGCCCAAGATTTTGGAGATTAGGATTATTTCTCCTTTTTGAGTTCACGCTTAAAGGCCTTCCAAATTAGAAATTTATGGAGGGTTATGTCCTAAAGGACTTGAGGAATTGGGAGTTTATATATGTGTGTATTCACTTAGAGTGAATTAGTATAATTGGAGATATCCAAATGAATCCGTAGATGGGATTTAAGTATGTATTATTTATTAAAGTAAGAATATACTTTGGGTTTAGTATTATGCATATATGAATGCATGATTATGATTCTTTGAGAGAATCTTTGGGATTATTGGTCATCGATAGACGGTTTGGCATATATGGCCATCATATAAAGTACATATATATATATATATTCTAGGAGGGATATATGGTATATGTATATATTATGTGATTATAGTATATATATATGTATATATATATGTTATGATGGAAATGATTTTGAAAATATAAAAATGAATATTTTCAAAATGGAAAGATAAATGTTTTTCATAATTGATAAATTATGGATTATGGTTACACACCTCCCTAAATCGCTATCATAAGGGAAGTTGCGCGCGTTGTGGTGAAGCCTTCCTGGCTGTTGAGCAGGTTGGATATAGTCCCTAGGCCATATGGGCGGTTATTTATATTTTTCTGCGCTGGTTAGGGGATTCTGGGTGTGGTCCTGACTTTCCCGCAGGCAATATGGCCGCTTTCCGACGTTGTTAGGTTCCCAGGTTGTCTTGGAGGCCCTGGAAGATGATAGCCATTTAGGGGCGCGTCCAGTGGGGAAACCCGGAGGGGCGGTCTTAGATTTATTAAAGCAATTCATGATAATGGATTGGCTTTATATTTACATTTCCCGAGTATAAAAAGGGAAATGGGATAAAGGTTTAGCTTCGGTAACACTCCCGGATGGAAGAAGGGATGTGGAAGCATTATTTGATCAAAGCATTTTCATGATAATGGAAATGGCTTTGGGGGATGACGTATAAAGGAAAAGCATTTTTATGATAATAAAAACTGGCTTTTAAAAAGCATATGACTTGGTAAAGCAATTCATGATAATGAATTGGCTTTTATATTTACATTTCCTGAGTATAAAAAGGGAAATGGAAAGTTTTGAGAAAATGAAAAGTATTGATAAATACTTGTATATAAATCCTCAGTCCGGGAGATAGATCCGGATGTATATTGTAATATGAATATGTATATATGGATGAATTGAGTACCGAGGGTCTAATGGATCCCGACGATCGACCGTGCCGCGTAGTAGTGTATTGGGGGGGTTCCTTGTTTGGATTTCGCTTTGCGAGACACCCCACGCACGAATATGACATTGTGTTGAGACTGGGGAGAAGTTTAATCCTTGGTGCTCTAATATTATTAAATGTGTGTGGTATATATATATATATATATATATCTTTCTGTACTGAGGGATCGGCGGATCTCGATGATCGACCTTGCCGCTTAGTAGTGTATTGGGGGGGTTCCTTGTTTGGATTTCGCTTTGCGAGACACCCCACGCACGAACATGGCATGGCGTCGAGATTTGAGTGAAGTTTAAGCCCTTAGTACATCTGTTAGACTATCTAGGGTAGATAGTGGGTTTGGGATAGACTAGTTTAGCAGGATAGCTTGACTAGGATGTCTAGAGGGAGGCGCTAGGAGTGCACTGTTAGTGGAGAGGTAAGGGGTATCTCATGGGAGTGCGATACCAATTTAAATATGTGATAAAACTATTTTTCTAAAAATAAAGCATTTATGCACTTGCAAAATATTTTCAAAACATTCGGGCTCTGACCCGTTTGTCTACTCTCCTTTCTTTCTCTATACTATATATATATAGGTGTCCAGACACAGGGACGCCTGGATGGAAATTCTTTCGAGTCTGACGTCTGCTGCAGCAGCTGTGGATGCTTGCAGGTTATCAGTAGACGTTTCTTTCCTTGTACTCTAGATAGGAGATATTGTATAAACATTCGAGCCAATGGCTCAATTGCATTTATTTATTCTTTCAGTACAGCATTCGATATGGTTGTATATTTGGACCGAGTGTTCGGTTATTTTAATTCCTTTCTTTTTCATTTCAGTTCTTTACGCATTTAATTGTGGATGTTTTATATTATTCGTTAAAACGAGTAGTTAAGTAAAAGTTTTTAACGGCCACCTAATAGGATATTAGTAATTAAATGGATCTTCGACAGTGATGCTAAGGATGATCCATATGTGACTCCTGTTTTAATTTAATATTGGAGTAATCGCCCGGTATCTTATTAGGCGGGTTGTTACAAATTTATGATGTATGTATGTATGTATGTATGTATGTATGTATGTATATGTATATATTCATGTATCATGTATGTATGAAAGTTTTATATATATATATATAATTAAACTCCACAACATACCTCATTAAATATACCTAAAAATACATGTTATTAAATGTACATGTATATAATTTATGATGTATGTATGTATGTATACATTCATGTATCATGTATGTATGAAAGTTTTATGTATGTTTATATATATATATATATATATATATATATATATATATATCACACACACACACGCATATGTATGATATAAATATACATATTTGTCAATTTTGTCAAATTTTCAGAAAACTGTATTTAAAAACAACTTTACCAAACGCACACCAATAATTATAAACACAAAAAACTGAATTTTAAAACTGTATTTAAAAACAGTGTTTAAATCGAATTTTCTGAATAGAGAACCAAACGGGCCCTTTTGCTTATATCTAAATTCGGTTGTTCTTCCATCCATAACTATTGGTTGCTCCATTACATTCGTTGGTGGCCAATTGATATGTTATTTGAAGACCTAAGTTCGAGTTAAGGAGGTAAAAATTGATTTCGGTTTCACACCCATTATTTCCTTCCTGTAAATCGTAGTATTCCAAAGAAAAGTTGTTGCAAAAATCATTTGCTTTTTTAGTTCTTTTTTTTTTTTTTGTGTGTGTGTGTGGGGGGGGGGGGGGGGTGGGGGGGGGGGGGGGGTAACTATTTTCGCAATCTAATCATAAGTTTTAGTACAATCAGCTGGGGAAAAAACTGTCCACTTAATGCTAAATAACTAAATATAAGTAAAACAAACTAAATGATTATAGAATATAAGAAAAGAAGAATACCCTAAACGGGAAATACGTGTAGTACCTGGTAAAGTTCCACAAATTTCATGTTATTTTATTATCTTTTTTTGTGGAGGGGTGGGGCGAGAGGGCTGCCTGAATTTACATGTCAGTTCAAATGCGTAAAAACTTGCTTATGGATTGGAACCATAAAGTAAAATTTTGGAAAACAACTCAACTCGTTAATACCCTGCTTACCAAAAGACAAGTTAAATCAACTAGCTGTAAATATATCTGAGAATATTGGAGGGAAGTATATGAAAGTATATTTTATATAACATAGATAAGCAACGAAAGTTATATACAGAACTCAAAACACCTAAAATAGAAATTAGTCTCTTAAGTATGCTTTATGATCAAGGAGGCTATTACATCATTTAAATAGAAAAGGGGTTGCTTGCTCCTTAAGAAACCCTAAAAAGATTAAGTATTAGAAAGGGCTAGAAATATGGAAATAGTCCCCTTACCAACCTTCTGCTCGAATATACTAGACTAAAGGGGAATTCAGGGGAGGAGACCACAACTAGATTGTGCACATTAATAAAATAAACGAAGCAAACCAACTCTACTATTTAGTATCGACATCACTCTCCCCCTCTTAAAAAGGACTTGCCCTCGAGCTCAAAGAGGAACACACTCAGACTCCGGTGGAACCTGCACCTAGTAACAACAGCATCGTCCTGGACCTCTTCAGTTATTGGATCCTCTGCCTCATCACTATCTATCACTAGCACCAGACACCTCTTCTTTAGATAAGCAGCCACTTTGTACCCGAACCCACCACACACTCGAAGCACTTGAAAGGCATTGGTGTAGCCTCTGATGCCTTGACCTGTCCTATAATAGTCTGTGCCCTACCCTTTACTAGGCCAAAAATAGTCAACTTTCAGTACACACTCATATGGCCTTTCCCAATATGGGAATGTCGCGCATGCTCTCCCTCTGGAGACGGGTCTGCACTCCATGGATATAACAGAAAACCTTTGTTCCTGCTCTCCTAAAGCTAGCTCAGGTGCCCAGCAAATGGAACTCATCACAGACATAAAACCCTGTCACAATCCTGCACACGGGCAAACGGATAGCGCCCATAAGACTGTGGGACGAGTACCAATTGAAGACGCTTGTTTGTCTTAGCCCGTGATGAAATAAGGTGCTTCCTCCAACTCATATTTCCGAATGAGCTCTTTCTACCACACCTGAGCATACCCTACAACTTGGTGGCAACCAAATTCACGCATTTAACCCCCGCTATGACATTTATTTTTGACAAGTAAATGGTTCCTTAAAACTTACTCGCTATGACATTCTTATACTCAAAGATCTTTCGGATGGAATCAAGTCAATCTACAACACGCCTGCGTCCATGTACACGGAAACATCGGCTATCTATGTGCAAGCTCTTATCCAAAATCCTCAATACCCACCCAATATTATCTAGGTGCCTCTCAATCCCCGTATCCAGTGTCTCCTCATTTTCCTCGTCAGAGAAGATTGTCAGTGATGCCCAAATACACAGCCCGAAGGGTCCATGATCACCCAATAATTGCTGCCAGGCACTACCCAAAGGGGCCCTGAAAAAAGTTCTCTCTACCAGAGGTTGAAAGGATAGTACTCAACCATATGACCCACATTCTTACAGAGAAAGCATACTCGGTTCTCAATAGGAACAAAGAATTTTCAGACCTATACCCCTCGTACTGCCATTCTGATCGAATCGATTGCCAGATGTCTAGGAAGCACGAATAATTCTGAGAAGTGTCCAATACGTGCCGGACACTAACACTCTTAGACACGGTATCCAACACTACTTTCAAGTGCCCATAAATTAATTATAAAATTAACATGTCCGACACATTTACACCTGTTCGACTCTTGGTTGCACGTGTCTAAACCTAATATATAAAGTATATAACATTATAAACTAAATTGGTGGCATCATTTGGTTCTCATCCAAAGGAATACACCCCAATAGCACTCGAACGGCTCTCCCCCGCTTTACTGGCAGTAGAACAGTTCACCAGAATTCCTATCTTAAAAGAACATTCATGTCATTCTTTTTAATAAGTATTCAATCATCTTACTTCTTTAATGACGTGTTTCCTGTGTGTCATGCCCTAATTTTTTTAGATTTTTCGTCTTGACGTGTCCATGCTTCTTAGCCGGATGATCTCGTGCGCTGAACAACGAGTGCTAGGTGCCCCAAATGGATCAGCTGCAAGGGGGTTTACGACCTCATCGAACTCGTACTCGTCAAACCCAAGTAGCTCCAGTCGACTCAGCTTCGAACTCGTACTCGTCAAACCCAAGTAGCTCCAGTCGACTCAGCTTCATCTGCTGAACCCATTCGCGGACCATCTCCTGGGGTCGCAACCCGTGCATGAGTCGGATTTCTTGCAAGCCTTTGGGAGCATATTTCCACACAAATCTGAATACAGGTTACCAAATACCAAACAAAGAGTGATCTCGCCCTGATACCAAATTGATGTAGCACAGATACGCGACACATATAATATAAAAAAACTCACAAAATACCAAAAAAGGGGAACAGCCTCTCAAGTATGTTAACTGAGGAAAAAGGAGGCAATTACACCATTTAAACAGAAAAGGGGGTGATTTCTCCCTAAGCAACCCTAGAAAGATAAAGTACTAAAAAGGACAATAAAAGGGGAATGTTCACTCTACCAACCTACTACTAGAATATACTAGAGTAAGGGAAATAAAGGGGAGGGGACCACAACTAGAGTTTGTACTATTAGAATATACTAGAGTAAGGGAAATAAAGGGGAGGGGACCACAACTAGAGTCTGCTCATCAATAAAATAAAAACAGCCGAGTAAACCAACTCTATTATTAACTAGTTTCATCAGTGAAAGCAATTCCTGATTGCTTATCGTTCAATGTTTTCATTTTGTAAAGAAAGGATACGCATGCATTTCCAAAATAAACATATACCAGCAATGAGTGGTTTGTAATGATTATTCCTTTCTCTGCTTCTATCCTGTGCAAGATGAAGTCGAAACTTGTAAATCAAAAGTACACAATTTAATCCAGGAAATATATGTTTACAAAAAAATGCATATAAGCTTCACAGTTTTACACACAACTTCAATGACACTTTAAATGACAAACAGGTGAGTATTTAATGGCATCTATGGTGGTAAGAAATTCATTAAAACAAGAATTAACAATTTACGGGTCATATAGGTTACTCAATAGCTATGATGCACGGACACAAATATGGGTGTCGTGTCTCAACACAGACACGCTGACACGGCATATCTTTTAAAGTTAGGACACGACAAGGGAGAGACGCGGCGACAAATATATATATATATATAGAGAGAGAGAGAGGGAGAGAGAGAGGGAGTCTCACCTACATCATGATGTATACATCACACCTAGTTCTAGGCCCTAAGAAATATTTTTTTTCCAATTTTTTTATTTTTCTCTTGAAATTAACCTTCCAGTCAACCCATATTCAAAAATTTAGGTCAAAATACATTTTGTAGCTATTTTTAAAAAAACTGTTGGTACAGACCCTTATATATAAAAGGTATTTTGAGCAGTTTTTGTGGATTTTTTAAAAATAGATACAAAATGTATTTTGACCTAATTTTTTGAACATGAATTTATTGGAAGGTTAATTTCAAAAGAAAAATAAAAAATTTTAAGAAAAAAAATTTAGGGCCTACAACTAGGTGTGATGTATGGATGATGTATAGAGTATGATGGAGCTGAGCCTTCTCCTATATACATATATAGTTTTGCTCTTTAATTTAAAAAAAAATATTAGAGGTGAAACTAATATATCAAAATCAATATGGTTATATATTTCTTAACCATAAGTCAAATGTATGCATTGATATCGACCGAGAGACTAATTTCATTCTCTTAACTTTTCTTGTTATTATTTAAGAACCCATAAAACATACAACTTTATATGACAAGAGAATTTTTAATGTTCTTCATTTTTTGGCGCCACTCCATGTTCGCAAAGTGTCCAGACCGTGTCCGTCCATCTGCGAAGTGCCCGACTTCTTTAAAATGCGAAAAAAGTCCAACACGCCACGTAGCGTGTCTGCAGAGTGTCCGAGCTGTGTAGTACACGTGTCGTAATGCCTAGAGTATCCGAGGCGTGAATGCCATAAAAAATAATAATAATATTATTAGGCCTCTCTAGTCTCTAGTTCTCTACCAACAATTAGCCAAAATGTTCACTCTTTGTATGACACTAATGTGATGAATTATGTATTGATAATTCTATTTTTCATATCCCTTTTATAGCACTTCTTTGGCAATCCAAAGTGCAATTATAGCCTGTACAGAAGTTCTTTGATATTGTCAAATTAAGTCTACAAGATAAAAGTGAACCCTAAAGGCACAGCTAGTGACCTTTTGCAAATAGTTTCACGTTAATAGAAGAGAAAAATGGGGCAATCAGGCCCATAGGATCTTGGTTAAGGTTAGTTAGGTTAGGAATAGGGTTTTTACAATTTTGAGTCTCTAACATCACATGAAACTGAGTGGGTGCATTTAGTGAAATACCATTTTTGGTGTCATAGTGTTTGAGAGTGAAAACCGGTACTCCATTAACAGTCGCAACAGTTTATTTCCCAACTGAGGTGGCCACCAATAAAATCCATACATACTGATCAATTCTTTTAATCATTACGCCACAACTAATGATCAAGAAATCATATTGTAATACTTATGTTTGAAATGAACCAAATGATAAGTAAATATTATTTCTTTGTGTTTGGGTTGTAGGAAGCCAGAATTCGAATTACCACTTGATAGTTGCAGCAGCTGCAGCAAAACAAAGATAATATTGCTTGTAATAAGTATCCAAACCAAGGGCAGACGGTTCCTTCGCAGCCAAGTTTTTAACCAGCATAGATCCCTTTGATATAAAGTTGAAAAGAAACACATATGTAAGCAGCACAAATAATCAATTAACAAAGGGAAAGAGATGCATAAGAAGCTTAAGACTACCTTGGTGTCATCAAAGCAACCACGGGCCATTACGACCTGTACTCATTATTAGTTTCTTAGACATCAGAAATTGGGAGCATGTCACACAAAAACAAATACTACCTTTCTAACTATAGAATAGAATCTGGCCACCAATTCTGAGACTCCAACCATACCATCAGGCGCCAGCTTATTAGGAGGAACAATAATCACCATGGGATCATAGAAATGCATCAACGTCTTTGTATTTTGATATGAACTGCTAGTTTCGATGTATTGAGAAAGATGCAGTGAAGCCAACCTCAAGTCAAAAGCAGCCACTCCAACCTGTCCATAAGATTGATATCATCAAAATGGATTTCAGTATCCCTTAGAAGCCAGTTTGAGCTGGCAAAATCTCGTTAAGAAATGATAATAATGTGTAGAAAATTTGCGATCAAGTTTTAAAACGCTATATAACAAGCACAGGAGAATTCTTTAAATAATGAAAAGAATTATGAAATTCAAGAAAGCCTCTCAAGATTTTGAGATGAATTCAACATTTGTATGAGTTGTGTTACACTTATTTTGACAATATAGCATTCCAAAAGATACCACAGACATAAGAGCTAATGTGATTGGTTAAAACATATATAACTCATTAAAAAATGTGGGGTCCATTGTTGAGTCATTCATGTTTTAATCAATCACATTAGATCGTCATGTTCACCCTCATTTGGTAGGGTCAACAAATTTGTATTCCAGCGTTTTCTTTTATGGAAAATTTGGATAACATGCATAAATTTAACCTAAGTACAACAAAAATTAAGATTAGAAGTCTTGGTGCTTAATAAATAGCACCACCGAGTTTTGAGCAAGAAGAGTAAATTACACCTGTTGCCCTGAACTATGTATATGCCCTGTGTATCAAATAAGCCCTTTAAACATTTTCTTTATTCAAATGAGCCCTTGAACTTCATTTATTGAAGCAATGTCCTTCAGCCATTTTGCTAGCAGCGCGTGCATTGCACATGCCATTATCATGGAGGAATTTTAGGGCATTCAGGCCCACCTAAACTCCCCCAAATGAATGCAAGCAGAACAATCAAAAGTTCTACAAACCCAAATCCATGAAGACAAATCGTCACTTGGGGAACCCTGAAGTCAATTGCAATGGAAGAATGGAGTGGGCATTGAGACAAATTGATGATTTGTACCAAGAATATACTATAATTATATGTTCAATACTTACTTTTTTATGTCTGTAAATGTAATACCCCGTAATTTTATGGCTTTTAATTATGAGATTTATTAAATTTTTGGGATAATTAATTGAAAAATAATCCGGATTTAAATGCTAGCGAGACGAGAGTTAGTATTTGATTATTATAATGTTGTTGAATATTACTGAGTGATTATGGTAATATGTGATTATTGAATTTATTAAAATTGTCGTGAGTTGAAAATACGGCAGTTTCGGTAATTAAGTTAGGACGCGCGTGTCAGTCGTGTCAGGACCCAATTTAATGGATTTAAAAGTATTTTATTTTTATGTCATCCGTATGAGCATTTTGAGTGCGCCAACGTGTCCGGTAGGGTCGAGATAGTCAGAAAACACTTGCCGGGGGTTTAGTTTGGGCCCCGAGACATTTTTAAGCATAACCGGCAACCCGGGAGGGTATTTTAGTCATTCCTATTTTTGGGCGAATAGTGACCCATAAATTTAGACAGTTAATATCAGCCAACACTTGAGTCCCTTAGGGTTTCACAACCAAAAATTATAAACGGCCATTAGAGTGGAAGAGAAGGAAGTTTTCAATGGAGAACCACTTTTTGCACCACCGGATAGATCGAAAAGCAAGGATCATCCTCATACCGTCTACTTCATCGGATCAAAATCTTCATTATCAAGGCAAGTGATTTAACTTGGAATAATTTAGCGCATATATCATTCATGTTAGGTTAGAATTGAAGAATAACCTTAAATAATGAAAAACTGAATGGATTTGAAGAATTTAAATCATAATTTGGGTAGGCCTTGCATTGTAGTTTAATGTGGGAGATAATAGTAGCCACGAAATTTTGATTTATGGGTAGAGAATTATGAAATTGTATGGAATTATATAGTGTTCTTGAAGAAATAAAAGAACTAGGGTTTTTATATGAAAATTAGATAAATTGATCCAAGAATTTGATGTTCTATTTTGATTTGATGATTCTAAAACGTGGGAAATGATGCAAACATGTTGGAATGATTATTAGTATACTTGGTTGGGAGTTTACGACGTTGTAATGAAGAATTAGAGGTGTAAAAAGAGGAAAACCCATAATTGTTTAAGAAATTCTAGGCTGATACCCGCTTGATCGATCGATCAACTCAAGAATGTCGATCGATCGACCACTTTTCTTCGATCAATCGACCCCTTCTGATTTTTGGTAATTATTTTCCTTTGAGGTTTAATGGAAATCCCAAGGCCGATAATGATTCTTAGGGTGATTAATTTGATATTGTGGGGCTTAGTTAAGGTCAGTAGAGTCTTAGTTGATGCCGGAAAAATGGCTTACCTTATGGAATAGAATGCTATTGCTTACGAGGGTCTACCGAGTGAGGTACGATTAGAAATCGTTCGAATTGAAACTATAATGGGAATTAATGATGATGTAAGGGTAAGAACAGTAACGGAGGGACTTTAAGGCTGAGATAACATTTGAAATTAATAGGAGGCCTAGTAACCTTTTGGGATAGGTTTAGGTACTCAAATTGATACGACGAGAGAGAGTTATCAAGTTAAATATATAATTACGTATGATGTTCGAGATGATCTTACTACGTACGAGACTTACTAGATAGAATGTGAATATCTATATTGAAATATGATTACTAAGGTCCTAGTGAATGGATTTCTTATGTGTATGACATACCTACCATACTTGCTATCACGGGAGGTTAGTTTTTGGAAAAGGACCCTCTTATCCTTGTGTGCCTTCAGGGGGATTTAGACTGGTACCTTAAGGACATAGGACTGTGAATGACTTATTGGTGAGTTGATAAGTCAACTGACCATGGGAGCGTAGGTATGTGCGTAACCCGTGGGTATGTGAACTATGTTCGCCTCCAATATGTGTGATTTGTTTTGAGACGGTTCCTGAGTGATTCGGAACACGTGATCCTTACGTACGTAATGTACATGGATTTGATAGCAGAGTATGCGTGCACCGCAGCTTAGCCTAGGGGTGCCATATATGTATATATATGTACTGTGGGTGATTTATATATGTACTTGTGACTGGTTCATTGTTGCTTAGTAGATGTGAATAAATAAGATATTTGAATGGGCTAAGAATGAGAATTTAATTAACACTTGAGATAAGTAATTTTAATGAATGCGAATATGGGTTATGAATATAACTGGTTTGGGTACTAAGAGTAGGCATCCTATGGTACAATGCGAAAGCGGAAGTGATACAGGAAGTGTGCACAAAGAAACTCATGTGAGAGTACGCAACTAACATATCTATAATATGTGTTGTTTAATTGTAATTTAAACACTTGCTAAACTTTTAAACTGTTTTCACCTCGGGCCCTGACCCGTTTTCTTCCAAATCTATTTTGTTTTGTAAAAACATTTTAGGTGTCCAGCCACAGGGACGCCAAGCATAGGAGTTTCATTTTGATGACGTGTTGTAGTTGCTGTGGAAGCTACAGGATCTTGGTACTAGACGCCTTTATTTTTTATCCTTGGTTCCTTCAGAGTCATTTGTATCAGTTAGGGCATGTCGCCCATTCCTATTTAGAGGTTGTAGTTACAGACTTTCATTATTTCGGTTATTGGTTTATTTATTCGGACTCCTGTATTGGGACTTTATTTACTCTGGCATTTTTAATATTGAAGTGTTTACTCGGACTCAGTTGATTTTATTTCATTAGTTATTCATATGAGATTGTTTATGCGATTGAAGGTTAATGATTTAATTCTAGGTTATTTGTTAGCTTAATTAATAAAATTTGACATCTCTCTCTTTTTAAATATTAGGTGACTAGTAATTAACTAATTGTTTTCGACAGTGATGCTAAGACTGAACAAACTGGATATTTTGTATTAATTTAATAAAGGAGTAGCTACCCGGTATTTAAATTAGACGGGTTGTTACAGTAAACTTTTGTGATTTTACATGAATCTAAGATCATCGTACTCTACATTGCAAAAATATTTTTTTTTATGGTCGTCTTGAATTCTTTTATCAGTATCCGGTTAGTTTGTTGTTTCTACCATTTTAATGCATGTATTTATATATGTGTCTTATTTGTTACAATTTCAGCCATAGACATGTGAAGAAACTGCTTCCTACGTTTCCCAAGGTCCATGATGTCTTACAGACAGCCCTAAGTCTACAATAGCAACATATCTCAATCATTTGGATTGAAATGCAGCAAAAGATGCTTAGACTTACACGTATACTTGCACACGAACACAAAATCAAAGGGAAAATCTTTCAGTCATATAGTATCGGTAATCAAAAGCTAAGTAATTACAGGAGGAGGTGAATGGCCTTATTTATACTAATCCGAGATAGAGTTCTAGACATGAAGACAATTACGGAAATATGCAAAAGATACTATCATCCCTAAATAAACACTAAAATATCCCCTAATAATAATCCCTAAAACGAAGCAATTAGATAAAAACAACTCTAAAATTATCCTATTCACGTCATTCTCCCTCTTGAATTCCTTTTTTTCCTTTTTTTTTATTTTGTGCGTGTGTGTGTGTGTGTGTGTGTGGAGGGAATCTCGTCTCTTCCTCTCTTATGTGTGTTTGTAAAGATATATAAGTCTGTATATGCTTATATCACATATACAACAAGCATGTGCAAGACACATACTTGCTTTTGGCGCAAAGGGAAACGTTTAATTGGGTCTAAATGTCCTCAAAGGCCCTCATATCTATGACATGTGCAATATACATGACTCTTGTTAATCCAATGATGGAGTGTTAACAGAAGGGTAACATTGCTTTACTTAAAGTTCAGGAGCCTAATTGACCCAGATATTTGTTTAAAGGCTTACTTGACACACACGCATAGTTTAGGGCTCGCTGGTATTATATACTCAACCAAGAAAGTAATTTAGAGGAAATTTCCAATCACACATAAATCACAAAAAGTTAATTGAGATTCATACTTCAAGTACAAAATATCACATTAAACTTATTCTTCTCATTTTTTGGACTGACAGTTCAAGCTCACATATCTTTTTCAATAGATTGATGGGAATGGCGTCATATTAGGGTTTAATTGTCATTTTTATATTTTGTATTAGTCTTTCTTTTATTTTAGTTTTTTTATTTTCTTTTTAACCTTTTAATTGGTCCCCAAGCATGTTTGAAACTAAGTAGGTATTCTTTTTTTAATAATTGTCATTTTTAGTCATTTGGGCAATTACTTGATTGGCAAGTAATAACCCACCTATAAATAGCTTTGTAGTCCGTATTTGAAGATAGCTTAAATTCTTAAAATATAAGAAATTCTTTGTTTTTCTTTCTAGAAATCATAGTCTTAATTTTTATGTCATTAACGTGTAGTTCACGTCAAAATTGGTATCAGAGCGGGTGTCACTCCAAACATTGGTGTTAGTGTGTATCGGTGTGTAGAATATCAAATCATGAACTACATTCTCAATGGCCCCGAAGAGGACGACGCGAATTCAAGATGAGATTAACGAAGAGTTAAGAAAAAGTCATCAAGAATTGAAACAAAGTAATCAACAATTGCATGAAAAGTGAATAAAATAGAACAAATGAAAACCCTCATCCAACTTGTTTCCAAGTTGCAAAACCCTAACCAACCCATTAAAAACCCTAATCCAAGAAACCCTTTAACCCCTGCTGCCGACCAACCAAGCAGCCCTGTTTCTGGGCGTACCCCCACTGTTCCGCCTTCAAAACGAACCACGACGGACCTACCTCCGGCTAGAATACTACCCAATCTAATTCCACCCCATATCCTTGCCAAAACGACCCTAAGAAAGCCCTAACCCGACCCTATTTTGCCCTAGGCAGCCCCACCATTGCTGTCTTACCCAGAATACCACTCCCACCCTCTACCCGCCTCCCTCGACAACGAAAGAAAATAAAGAAAATCAAAAAACCCAAACTCTTACATTTCTTGGGTTTCTTGAAAGTAGATACGCTAGTCGCGTACGTGGGCGTCTCCCGCATCAAATTGAAGAATTCTTGAAAGGACGCATCACCGTGTTGACCATTTACATTTCAAGTTCGAGGATGAACTTTTTCGAAGCCAGGGAGAATGATGGGAATGGCGTCATATTTGGGTTTAATTGTCATTTTTAATATTTTTATTAGTCTTTATTTTATTTTAGTTCTTTTATTTTCTTTTTAACCTTTTAATTGGTCTCCAAGCATGTTTGGAACCAATTAAGTATTCTTTTTTTAATAATTATTTTTTTTAGTCATTTAGGCTATTACTAGATTAGCAAGTAATAACCCACCTATAAATAGCTTTGTAGTCTTCATTTGAAGATAGCTTCAATTCTTGAAATATAAGATATTCTTTGTTTCTCTCGCTAGAAATCATATTGTCGTGATTTTAGGTCATTGACATGTAGTTCACGTCAGATCACATATGTTTCTTGAAAAAAAAATAGCTAATTCAAAAAAGAATCGGAAATGTCTCATTTTGTTATATTATCCACCACTTCAATTGTTTTCTGACTTTGTCTTTGTAAGCTTGGTAGGGCTTCTTTTACGATTTTAATAATTGTCCTTTTTAGTCATTTAGGCTATTACTAGATTAACAAGTAATACCCCACCTATAAATAGCTTTGTAGTCTTCATTTGAAGATAGCTTCAATTCTTGAAAATATAAGAAATTCTTTGTTTCTCTCTCTAGAAATCATATTGTCGTGATTTTAGGTCATTGACATGTATTTCACGTCAGACCACAGATGGTTCTGGAAAAAAATAGCTAATTCACTCAATCTTTTTTGTACTTGATTCTAGAATAGCCAACAATACTCTATAAACAATCCATGCATTTAAAGAACCTGAAATGTCTCATTTTGTTATATTATCCACCACTTCAATTGTTTTTTGGCTTTGTCTTTGTAAGCTTGGTAGGGCTTCTTTTACGATTTTTAGATTTTACACTGAGAGCACCTGGGCGTTGGGTTGGGGTTGTTGAGAATTTTTTATCTTTCTGATTAGTTGTTTAAATATATCTTATTTTGAGCTTAAGGTAATCTCCCTAAACGGGCCCGAGTCGAGGAGCCCACCTACACCCAAGGTTGGGCCTGCTACCCATCAATTGTTATAAAAAATCTCGTTCAAAGAGACCATTTCACGCATAACATTTGGAGCCTCTCTACGCTCCTTCATACACCTTAACCCCTTCATTAATGCTTTACAAATCCCCCACCACCCGCCCTTGCACATATCACTAACCCAAATCTTTTTCTTCCATCATGCCCCTCCATTAACTCGTACAAAATTAGGATTCCTTTTCGTAAACTATCTTCATTTAAAGCACATCCCCAAAGCCATTATCCTTAGAGAAGAGTAAATTAGAAGCACAAAAGATCTAATATCCAGACCACCAATTTTATTTCAACTAATTATATCCTAACACAGAGAATGACATATGAACCTGCCGTCCATCACAGTGCAATGACGAAAAAAAAAACTTTAAAGATTATTTAGTCTCTTATTACTGAGAAATAGAATTTCAAAAGAGACATCAAATGAGAGGAGAGGGTCATTAGACTGTGTGAAAGTGCACTTGACAAATGTAAAGTTCCCTCGTCTCAAAAGATCAGTGCTCTCCTTTAACTCAATCTCCCCCACCTACTCCACTAACTACCTTTTCTCTTAAAGATGATCAGAACGGCAAGAAAATATAAGAGAAAAGAAGCCTCGTTTTACCTTATGTTCAAGGAAGCTCACAACATTAGCCACTAAAAGTCTTAAACCAAAAACTGTAACCCCAGTAAACTTGAAGAGAGGCATCAAATTACAGTGCTTTGAATGTCTAATCAGCAGAATAAATTAGATCAACTGTGATTATATTGCTGGTGCATGGACATTAGCTAGGTCAAATTGCAGTAGAAAGAAGGAATTTTGAAGTGGCTGTCAAAAATCTTAATTTGAAATTCAAAGGTTGTTATTGCTTTTTCTTTTCGTCTCTTTTTCCCCCCTTCTATAATAGATTTATGTTATTATTACAGTGTTCAATTCTGATTGTAATTTATCCCATAGCCGAAACAATATACTGTGATCTAGTGTGTCAAACCTGTACATCTTAGTGTTCGTTTAACTTGGCTTCAAGAAGTTCATTGCATAAAAGTATATATTCATCATATATAAGACCATGGCGAAGATTGAAGTTACAGGTGCAGCCACCAAAATAAGAAAATACTTGAGGAAGTATCCACAACATTCTAAAGCTAACTAAGGTTGTGTATGTCATTTTGTACCTGAAATCTAAATATGAGGCCTTAGGTGTTGTTTGTTTTTACCTCAACTCAACTCAACAAAGCCTTTTCCCAATTATTTGGGGTCGGCTACATGAATCCTATTTTTCCATTCAATTCTGTCCAGTGCAATATCTTCGGTTAAACCACATGACATCATGTCCTTTTTTATAATATCCCATCAAGTCAATTTACGCCTACCTCTACCCCTTGTGTTACCATCAATACTAACTAAATCACTCTTCCTTACAAGAGCATCCATTGGTCTACGCTTGACGTGTCCAAACCATCTAAGTCGATTTTCTCTCAATTTATTTTCTATAGGAGCTACTTTTACCGTTTCACGAATTTGTTCATTTTTAATTTTATCCTTTCGAGTTTTACCACAAATCCATCTTAGCATTCGCATCTCCGCCATACTCATTTTCTGCACATTTTGTTTCTTGGTTGCCCAACACTTTGTCCCATATAACATAGCGGGTCTAATGGCCGTCCTATAATATTTACCTTTTAACTTCAAAGCTATACGCCTATCACACAAAACGCCGGTAGCACTTCTCCACTTAACTCAGCCTGCTCTAATCCTATGAGTTAACATCATCACTAATATCTCCATCTTTTTGGATAATCGATCCTAAATAACGAAAATGATCGTTTCTAGGTATCTCTTGACCCTCCAATTTCACCACATCTCCATTTGTCCTCCTATTACTACTAAAATTGCACTCCACATATCCTGTTTTAGTTCTGCTTATTTTAAATCCTCTTGTTTCTAAAGTTTATCTCCACAATTCCAACCTAGCATTAATCCCTGTCTTAGTCTCATCCACTAAAATAATATCATCTGCAAATAGCATACACCATGGCACCTCATCTTGTATTTGTCCAGTCAACTCATCCATAACAAGCACAAAGAGATAAGGACTTAATGCTGAACCTTGGTGTAGACCTACCGTAATTGAAAATTCACTACTTTCTCCGGTTGATGTTCTTACTGTAGTCATCGCACCATCATACATATCCTTGATCACATCAATATATCTGCGAGTCACTCCTCTTTTATGTAGAACCCACCATATTATATTTCTGGGAATCCTATCATATGCCTTCTCCAAATCTATAAAAATCATATGAAGATCCTTCTTTTTCTTCCTATACCTCTCCATTAATCTCCTCAATAAATAGATTGCTTCCATTATTGACCTCCCAGGCATAAACCCAAATTGATTCTCTGATACTGTTGTCTTTAATCTCAATCTATATTCAATCACTCTCTCCCAAAGTTTCATTGTATGACTCATTAACTTAATACCACGATAATTTGAACAACTTTGTATGTCCCCTTTATTTTTATAAATAGGTACTAAAACACTTTTTCTCCATTCATCGGGCATCCTATTAGTCATTAAAATTCTATTGAATAATTTTGTAATCCATGATACTCCATCCTCCCCTAAGCACTTCCAAACCTCAATAGGATACCATCTGGTCCTAAAGCCTTCCCTGTTTTCATCTTTTTTAGAGCAATCCTGACCTCTGTTGTCCTAATTCTGCGAAAAAATATATTTTTTCGAGTGTCCCTAAGTTCCTCTATATCTAATCTACTCCCATTATCTCCATTTAATAACCTCTCAAAGTAGTTTTTCCATCTTTCCATAATTTCATCATCTTTGATTAGGACTCTCAAATCATCACTTTTGATACACTTAACGTTATTAAAATCTTTTGTTTTCCTGTCCCTAAGTTTAGCAAGCTTATAAATACTTTTTTCCCCTTCTTGTGTACCTAATTTTGTATAAAGATCATCATACGCTTTTAACTTAGCATCTCTTACCACTTTCTTAACTTCCTTTTTAGCCAATTTATATTTCTCAAAATTTTCTTAATTTTATCTGTTTGGCATGTTTTAAAGCACTACCTTTTAATTTTTACTATATTTTGTACTTCTTCATTCCACCACCAAGTTTCTTTAGACTGTGACCCCTTGCCTTTTGATTCTACAAGAATTTCTTTTGATATTCTCCTAATGCATGTGGCCATCTTATTCCACATTATGTTAGTCTCTTCTTCAGTATTCCATGTTGCTTCATTTAATAATTTATCTATAAATAGTTCTAATTTCTCTCCTTTTAAGTTCCACCACGTAGTTCGTGGGTTAATCTTCACTTTTCGCACCCGTGATTGATTTTTAATATTTATATCCAACACCATTATCATATGTTGTGAGGTTAAGCTCTCTACCGGGATAACCTTACAATCTTTACACGTTAATCGGTCTCCTTTTCTAGTAATGAAAAAATCTATTTGGCTCTTATGAGTTCCACTTTTATAAGTTATTAAGTGTTCAAGCCTCTTTTTAAAACATGTATTTACTAGTATAAAATCATAAGCCATCGCAAAATCTAAGATAGATTCTCCCCCGTCGTTCCTATCTCCAAAACCATATCCTCCATGCACTATCTCATATCCTACACGATCTTCTCCTACATGGCCATTAAAATCTCCCCCTATATAGATTTTCTCACCTACAGGTATTTCTTGAATTAGTTTATCCATTTGTTCCCAAAATTGTACTTTAGTGTGCTCATCTAATCCTACTTGAGGTGCATAAGCACTAACAATATTAATTATGTTTTCACCTAATACCAATTTTACAAGTATAAGTCTATCACCTTTCCGAATAACGGTTACGATATCGTCCTTAAAGTTCTTATCTACTATTATTCCAACTCCGTTCTTATTTCTATGTTTTCCTGTATAATAAAATTTAAATCCTGTATTTTCTATTTCTCTAGCTTTCTCATCGACCCATTTAGTTTCTTATAAACAAGCTATGTTAACTTTTCTTCTTATCATGGTATCTACCAACTCCATCCATTTTCCTGTCATAGTCCCTATGTTCCAAGTGGCTAACCTAAGTTTAGTATCCTGGACTAGCTTCTTTACCCGCACACGTTCAGCTTGTTGCAGGAACTCTTGCGTATTTATCGTCGCATCCGGACGCCGATGCGACTCCCCTTGCCTATTTTTTGAGACACCCGGTGGCAGGAGCAACGCCCCTTGCCTATTTTTCGAGACACCCGGTGGCAAGCGCAACGCATCGCTTAAGGGGAATGCCCTAGCATTAGCACGTATATTCATAGGATTCATGTTCATAAGGATCTGACAAAGTTTTACGCTGGCTGTCAGCTACCTAACGCAACCCTCCTCCTTTATCCGGGCTTGGGACCGGCAGTGTAAAAAAATATAAGAAGTTGAGCACGGACATAGAAATAGTGTTTTTTTTATCATAACTATATCAGACTTAAAGAGGTACTAAATAGTGTTTTTTTTAAATTAAGAGGCCAACCACCTATGAAGCACGGACACTCTTCTGGAGGCCATAAGTCAACGAGTCAGCTTTTACTCGAGTCAGACGTGCGACACGCTCCGACACATTGTGGACATGCGAGTCCTAGAGTGTCTTTTTTCTCGAAAATATTTTTTGAGCGAACACGTTGGGACACGTCCAGGACAGACTTTGGACACATTATTTAAGATACGCGAGGTCTGTTTTAGAATATTAAAAACTTAAAACGTGGTCAAAACTATAATTACTGAAACAATAACTAAATAACATAAAAACAAAACATACCTACGCAGATTACAATTGCAGAAGACCAAAAAATCTATAAAACCTAAGCTCTCTCACAGAAAAAACCTAGTTTCTTCTCCTCTCCTCCTCTTCGTCGCAAACCCTAAACCCTAGTTGGTTCCTTTCTTCTTCGCACAACACAGCGGTAAGTTTCTCTCTCTCTGATTCTTTTCGCACATTAGTTTGTTCTTAGCTTCTTAGTTTCTTAGTCGCAAGCCCTAGTTGGTGCCTTTCTCTCTCTCTTACGAACCCCAAACCCCTTTTTCCTTTGTTTTTTTTGCTTTTATGTGTTACGGCCCGACTCTGTTTTCTTTCTTTCCTTTTTTTTATGGATTTGTATTGTACACAACTATATGAAGATCATAATGAATTTGTATTTATACAACTATATGAAGATCATAATGAATTTGTATTGTATACAAATTTGTTTTCTATTAGACTTGGAATTATTTCTAAAATTATGTAAAGAAAGTTCTAATGTAATGGTGATTCTGCTTTATTTATAAATTTTTATGTTAAAGTGTGTTTGAATTTTATTTTGTATCATCCATCTTCTTAATTTCATGTTAAAAATGCTCTAATAATATATTTTATGGAAAAATAAAATGTTTTATTTCATTAAGATATATATATATATATTATAAGTATCCAAGCGTGTCGTATCCTACTTTTTGAAAAAATCACGTCGCGTGTCGAGTCCCGTATTACGTGTCGAGTCCATGCTTCATAGCCTCTGAATGTTTAAGAAAATTGCCTTTGAACACTGAATCAGACTAATTACGTCCATTACTCAGACAATAAAACATATTTTTCAATTCGGATTTCAGACTTTAAATTCAGACTTCAGACAAAAAAACAAACGCAACCCTAAAATTTGAAACTGAAATCTATGTTTGCTTTTTAACCTCTGACTAGATGTATTTAGTCAGATTCTAATTTGCTCTCTTAACCATTTGGCAATTATAGCCGTTAACCTCTTAATTTTTTTTAAAACAATTGCAATTCAGGTTTAGGAGGTAAAAACAAACAACCTCCGAGTAAAAGTTAGCTCATTATTTAAACTCCACCATTCCATTAAGCTTTCACCTCAAAAATCAACCAGAACAAAAATTTTAAACTAAATCCAGCGCATCCAGCCATTCATTAGAGCTATTCACAGAGTAGTTTTATAAATCAAAACGAGTTATTAAACAATAATCATCTTCGTATCATTAGATTGCAGGACAAGATACATAATTAACCCTAGAACTTGCAGAAACATCAAAATATTAAATCATTACAATGACAAAGCGTGACCAAGGCTTAAGACGAACATTAGGTAGAATATAATAACACAAACGTGTAAACAGTATCTCACTCCATGAAATTTGCAATAGTCTTCACAAATTAAATATGATGTTTCAGTAATAAACTACTAGTACCGAATTGGATGTTACCTACAGACATATGTATATTCATGTAAGCATTCACGCACTTGTATAAATATGAAATTTACATACGTACGTACATAATATTGATAGAGATATAGACACGTGTGTGTAAGTGTGCGTAGATAGAGATAGAGAGCTGGAAAATTGTACCGAATTGGCTTGGCTATGTTTTGGATCAGATAGATAAATGGAGATATTGACGCATGAAAGTAAATAAGATTGTACCTCCTTGGCTCTATTCTCGATCAAACCGATAACGAAGCTTGATCTCTCTCCAGCGTCGTCCTCCATTCTTTACTCGCACTAAAACCCACTCTACTGTTTTTTCAAATGCGCGCCAATTTATAACACACGTAGATATAGGGGTTCCTCCATCCTACTCGATGTACCTTGGGGCGGCGGGTTTTAACGTAAAAAGTAGGGGTGAGCAAATGGTCAGCAGGGTGGGAAAAACTAAGTTATAAGTTTTCTATAAAAATACTATACATGTAACGTGTGTTTTTAATAATTGTGAAAACGTTTATCAATTTAGGAGTATTAATGCAACCACTATGCAATGCAATTGTGCGATGTGCTCATACTCACACTTAACCACTTTATGCCACCCTTTACCGTCTAGAGACTATTTATTCTTATTTTATTCCTTATTTTTCATTTTATCCCTTTTGATTGATGTTATTGATATCCGTTAAGCACACCCAAACTCATTTTCATTTCCGTTATCTTTTATTAGAATTCACCAATAACTGCATACTTTAATGGACTCCACACCGCCGACTATGCTACTATACGTTCTGACCAGTGATTTTGAATCTTTCATCCCAGGGCTCTAGGCCATTCTTAATTATTTTTCAGTCTCATACGAGTCTATATTAACGTGTTTTAACATTTTTACCAATGTCCACTTTATTCCGTCATTTTCTCCGTTTTTATCATTTTTACGGCGTGTTTCACCATTTCGCACCGTTCACTTGTCATTTTATCTAGTCCATCCGTTTTTCACAAAAAATCGACCGATAAGGTCTAATAAGGAAATCTGACCACTAGGACCCTCAATTTTACCAAAATTATCGTTTTACCCTTTATTCATTAAAACCATGTGAAAAATATACTTACTTTATTGTGGCAGCATAAATCATTATTTTATATTCAAAAACCACCTTTTATAATCTTATATCCAAAAATCATATTTTGTAATTTTATGCTCAAACCATATGAGAAATACATTTAAACATTTGAAGGCCATTTTTGCAAAAATGTCCATTTTGGCCCCATCATCATATGTAGTTTCAAATATTGTTTTCCTTCATTCTTATCGACATTTACAACACATTTAAAGGGTTAATTTTCCAAACTTTCTCATGGAAACCCATTTAAAAATTCATTTATCATGCATAGATGTATTCTACAAGCATACTATGAGTTTCTACTCATGTTTGAGAGGATTTAAAGCCTATAAATCCTTAGATATGAATATAAATATAATACTAACATGAGATTACATTTTATGTGCCTACTCCTCATATTTCAAGGTTAAAAATTCTATTTGTTCTTCAAAAACTCATAAAGTCTTATTTTCTCAAAAACTCCATTTTTGTTAAAAAAACCTTAAATAAAATACTAGAAAAATTTTCTTTTATAACATTAAATCATATTCTAGCATGCATCCTACATATATTTTAACTTTTAAACCTTGAAAACTGAAGAGGAAGACCCTATCTTGGATTTGAAGAGGGGAAACTTATAAAAATGTCTTGGAAGCTCCTAAAAACTCTAAAGCTCCAAGAATGCACAAATTTCTTCTTGAAAGCTTCAACAATAAATCTCCAACCTAACTTATACCTAAACAAGGCTTGAAATGGGTGTAAAAAGCTTGAAAACAGGTTAACTATGGCTAGGATTGAGGGTTTAATGCTTATGGATGATGGGAGTGGGCGGGAAATTTGAGGAGAAAGACTTGAGAGTGTAGAGAGAGGGTGTAAAATCTGATGGAATGAGCACTCTCCACCCCCACTCTTATTTAAACCCAAAATCCTTTAACCCTTAACCATTAGGTCAAGCTAAACCTTAACCCACGATTATTATGCTCTCAAAGGATCTTGACAACTCAAAGATCAATGGGTCCACGAGGTGATAACGCATCAAAACCTGCAGAAAACTGATTTTGTCAGTCTCCTTCGAACGAGACTGCACCTTATTCGAACTGTAATACACATCTCGTTCGAACGACAATGCATAATTCGCTCGAATGGGGATCCAACGAGTATCTAACGAGGATGGAAAAACTTATATAAGGATCCATCATTCATAGGTCGTGTGAACAATTGTTCTAGCGAGAATCCCATCTCGTTCGAACGACTTCATCACTTGTTCCAACGACGCCGAGAATTTCTCTAATTTTATTTTAGCCCATTATTTCCCATTTTGTTCGCACAAAAGCCACATGATAAATCAAGGCAGATAATATTTCCACAATATTCAGTTCATGGCCCAAAGGCATACAAATTACAAGGAATGAGGTACAAATCTCGAGCACGGGTGTGTTACATAAACTCTTTAAATCATAATTTTTTAAACCATTAATTATGAAAGTGATTAACTACCTAATCCTGCAATTTAAAGCAAGTAATTACTTGCCTTAGAGGATTTAATCTGAAGTTCTTTGGGCTTGCAACGAGTCAAATTCGAAGATGAGTCCCTCTCTTCTCTTCTCCAAGCCTTTTTCTCATTTCTTCCTCCTTTTCTCTTCTCTTGAACTTTTTCTCATACTAAATTATGCAGAATGTCAAAGGTGGACTGCCATCCACATTCCCTACCTTTAAATACTTTAAATATACACCTTAATCCCACTTTCTCATTAAACATTAGGTGTAAAATGACCACCATACCCTTATATGGGCCCTGCTATGTATAAAACGCTCCCGGAACCCAATCATTACACCCGAGTACTTATTCTGAACTATTTTGCCCTTTTCGGATCACTGATGCACTCGAAAAGGTCATCCAAGTCACCTAACTATAAATACACTCATATCTCATTAACTGGGCCCGACACGTGCGTGCAGTACGCGTCGCCCATCAAATATACCGATATAACACTCTATCGACATATAATAATAATTTGTCTCTTTCTCTTATATGCAAAATATAATATAACACATATCTTTATACTTATGACACACAAGTAAATGATAATAATAATAAATATTAATAATTTATCTTGCTAATTAATATTTATCGAAACCCAAACTAATTATTCCCAATTAAATTAATAATTATAAGCACACCGAAATCAAATGATAATAAAAGTACGGGGTATGACACGTGGGTGTGTATATAGGACACCACGGGCTGGGCGCATGAACACCGTAAAATTAATGTCTTGTTAGGTCTCCGAATTGCACGGTTGTCCCTCTCGGCCGATGCCCTGCCGTATTCAAAAGAAGAATGATCCCTTTTGGTTGACTTCTCTTGTTTTTTCTCACAAACGGTTGATTTTCGACCATGTTGTCGACCCTTCCCTTGCTTCGGCAAGGATGATTTAAATAGCCTCATAGTCATGGACGTCGCTATGTCTTTCAACTTATATAACATGAGACTCTGTGGTCATCATTGGTTGACCTTGCCCGCCTCTCTTTGAATAACATCATTCACGACTCATAATCAGTAATATGATAATTGGGTAAATCAGGCACTATAGTTAATTCGTGCCAGTGACCATTCAAATCCACCCAAAATATAACGCCACCATCCATTTGGGTATGACCAACTCGTGAACACAAGGTAGTTCGTAGACATTGTGCAATACGTTGTTTTGAATGTATTTAGGTGATTGTTGATTTGTATTCCGAATGATAATGAAAAATTCGGGGTAGTTTGGTGGTGAAGTTTTTCTAGATTTTGAGATTGAAAAGACTTGAGAGTAAAAATGATGGTGAGGTCCATTTTGAATGTACAAATTTTAATTATACCATATGATTACTTTCAATAAAACTTATAAAAAAATTATATAGTATTAATTAATATTTGTTGGTATGCCCTTAACGCCCACCCTTTGAAATTGTGCAAGTCACAAGGTGGGTTTTGTCTTTAAACCCGGTTCATACTACTTTAGTACCCGGGCCAGCCCCTAGCCTTTTTTAGAACTTGTCTTTTGAAACATTGGATTTGGGATATTTTAGACTAATATACCCATATATACCCTCGGCCAGGCCGAGGGCACACTCCAACCAGATGGCCCCTCAGGGGCCGACCCTTCATCATGCACCGGACGACCCATCGGGAGGCCGACCCTTCATCATGCTCCGGATGACCCCTCAGGGGGCCGACCCTTCATCAGTCTTTGGACGACCCTCCGAGGGTACGACAGTACGAGGCCAGATTTGGGCCAGACTAACTACCAGAAGGAACTTTGCCCTCGGCCTCATATCATAAACCGAGGGTGACATCATCGCAGCGCGTGGTTTGGGAGACGCGTGGGACAGTGCGCGTGAGGCTCATATGGCACGTGGCAGACCGTTATAACCAAATCACACCCTCACGTGAGGGAATTGTAATACCCCGTACTTTTGTCTATATTTATTTTTGGGATTAATTAATTAAATGAGTATTAATTGGAAATTAATCCGGGTTATAAATACTAATGAGATGCGAATTGGTATTTTATTATGTGCATATATGATTATATATGTATTTGGTACTATGAAAATTTGTCGTGAGATTTATATACGGCATTTTAGAAATTTTGTTGAGACGCGTGGGACCGCCGCGTCACGGTATAATATTTTGTTAAATAAAGTGAATTTAAAATTTATAATCCGTATGATCGTTTTGAGTGCGCCAACGCGTCCGGAAGGGTCGAGATAGTCAGAAAACACTAGCCGGGGGTATAGTTTGGGTCCCGGGGTATTTTTAGGCCATACCGGTAACTTAAAGGGTATTTTGGTAATTTTACATTTTTAGGAATTAAAAGTGACGAAAATTAGAGATGTAAATCTGATGTGGATTAAACCCATTAAGCCCATTAACCAACCCATATTAACCTAGAAGGCTACGTAGGTTGTCATTTAGGTTTTCTAAGTTTCCCCAAATCAAAACCCTAGCCACCTTAAGCCACTATTGGAGAAGAGCTTGGAGAGAGAGGAAATTCTGCAGAAAACTTCATCTAATCTACACCAAACTCAGATACAACCAAGGCAAGTGACTTTATTCCATTTAATTTCTGAGAATGTCTTTTCCATGTTAGAAAATTCGGATTTATGGTTTGTTCTTGATAAAATATGAAAACTCATGTAGTCTAGATCATAAAACTTGAGGAATTTGAGAAGGATTGCATGTAGAATAGTTTGGAGACAATTAATTGTAATACCCCGTACTTTTGACTATATTTATTTTGGGATTAATTAATTAAATTGCGTATTAATTGGAAATTAATCCGGGTTATAAATACTAATGTGATGAGAATTGGTATTTGATTAGGTGCATATATGATTATATATGAACTTGGTATTATAAAATTTGTCGTGAGATTTATATACGGCATTTTAGAAATTTTGTTGAGACGCGTGGGACCGCCGCGTCACGGTATAATATATTGATGATAAAAGTGAAGTTAAAATCTATAATCCGTATGGTCGTTTTGAGTGCGCCAACGCGTCCGGAAGGGTCGAGATAGTCAGAAAACACTAGCCGGGGGTATAGTTTGGGTTCCGGGGTATTTTTAGGCCATACCGGCAACTTAAAGGGTATTTTAGTAATTTGGTATTTTTGGGTAATTAAAAGTGACGAAAATTGAGAGTTGTAATCTGATAAGGAATTGACCCAACCAACCCTTTATTAACCCCATAAGCTACGTAGGTTATCATTTAGTCTTCCAACTCTCCCAAAGCAAACCCTAGCCACCATAGCCTTTTGGAGAAGAAAGCTTGGAGAAGGAGAAGGAGAGAGAGAGAGGAATTCTGCAGAGATTCTTCACCAAATCCAACACCAGATTCAGAAACAATCAAGGCAAGTGATTTATTCCATTTAAATTTCGGAGAATGCTTCTTCCATGTTAGATTATTCAAAACTTTGTGTGTTCTTGGAAGATAATGAAAAACCCATAAGATTGGAGTTATTAGTTTAATTTTGGGATATAGGTTGCATGTAGAATGTTACTGGAAGATTATATTAAGAGAATTATCGACTTTTGTTATACCAAAAACGGATTTAAGATGAAGTTTATGAATGTTCTTGAGAAAAAATCTGGAAACTAAGTTTTTGATGAAGATTGATCCATATGTAGCCTATAGTTGTTGAAATATTGATTTATGGACGTTAGTAATATTGTAGGATTGTTATATGACATTACTATAACGTTATATCTGAGAATCATACGTTAGAAATAAGTTTTGGGACGTTTTCAAATCTGCAGAACGAAGCAGTCCGTAGCCACACCTGTTCGATCGATCGATCGACATTCATCAGTCGATCGATCGACTAGATCGATCGATCGATATTCATAGGTCGATCGATCGACCTTCCCAGAATGAGTGAAATTTTCCTTAATATGATTTTAATGGTGGAAACCCTCGGAGAATATGTTTGGAGACTTTGTGAATACCCTTAACTTTAAGGAAGACCAGTAGGCATGATTATGAAGTGGGACTTTAATCAGAATGTAATTTGAGGAATTATTCTAAATAAATGAAATTCGTTATGTGAGTTAATATTTGGGTTAATAGTACAAATTTGAATAAGTTGATGAAATAAGGTTTGGGGCATAAGTAAAGACCTTAGGCATAAAGATATCATATGTGAGAATTATGGGAACTTAGTAGTCTATTCGAGATAGGTTTTAAGTTTAAGGAATTACGACGTGAGACGTGTCGACTATTTAAATTATATATTATCGGATTACTTGAAATATATAAGTTTGGGATAATGGTATAATGATGTAGAAAATACCTTATTAAAATGGTGATATCTAAGATGTGTGAATGCTTAGTATATAGTTTATGTGTATGACATACCTACCATACTTGCTATCACGGGAGGTTACGTTCGCTTAGGACCCTCTAATCCTTGTGTGCCTACGGGGGGGATATAGACTGGTACCTTGATGAACATAGGTCATTGAAAGACTTATTGTGATATTAATAAGTCCGCGGATCGTGGGAGCGTAGGTATGTACGTGACCCATGTGAAGGTGACTATGTTCGCCTCCATTATTTGTGATGTTGTTATTTGAGAACTATTCCTGAGAGATTCGGAATATGTGATCCTTATGTACGTGATGTACCGGGATGGATAGCAGAGTATGTGTGCACCGGAGCTTAGTTCTCGGGGTGCTTATATTGTATATTTATGATGTGAATAATATACATTTAATTTAATGAGAGCTTTCATGTTAATGTAGTGAACATATATATATCACGGTATTATTTTGAGAAACAAAATGGGTTAGCTAGTAGTGTAATATATTGTATATTGAGCATCTGAGTTTATGTTAAACCTCTATTAAATTACGAGCGTTGTTATGTTAAATTAACCGAGTAAAAGGGGTAGAACCTTTGGTAGTCTAGCTAGACGTTGTCACTTAGCTAGTGGAAAGGGTAGTTATAGATGGGTACTTACGTTAGGAGTGCACAGATAGTCGAGAGGTGAGAATTTAATGTGAGTGCACGTCCTAACATGTACTTTGCATTTAATGTTTTAAATGTTTTTAAAGCACTTGCAGGTTTTTAAAATGATTTCCACTTTCGGGCTCTGACCCATTTGCTTTCAAATATATTTTCTTGTAAAACCATTTTAGGTGCCCAGCCACAAGGACACCAAGCATAGGATTCTCATTCAGAAGACGAGCTGTAGCTATTTGTGGAAGCTACAGGGACTTGCTTTTAGACGCCTCTCTCATTTGGATTCCAGTCTCAGCATCTATCAGTTGTAGGGCATGTTGCCCAATTATATTAGACATTTTTACATTTCAGTTTTCAGACTCTAGCATGTATTGCTCAGTATTCAGTTTTAGTTATTTATTTTAGTTTACTTATCAGTTGTGGGATTTGTATTGAGGAGTTTTTCCTCCAGAGTTTATTTACATTTTGTGATGGTTATTCGTTTTACTTCAGTATGGTGAATGGTGTTATTTAGTTATTCATTACTCTTATTGCATGTTAATCAGATTTAATAAAATTTGGCACTTACTTTTTAAATACTAGGTGGTTAGTAATAATAAAACGTTTTCGACAGTGATGCTATTAACTGAGCCAACTTGGCATTTTGAATTAATTTTATAAAGGAGTAGCTACCCGGTGTTTAATTAGTCGGGGTGTCACATTAATCTGATGTTAATACCAGTCGTTACTAACGAGTTGACCAGTCGTTACTAACGAGTAGTGATTTCGTTCGATATCTCGTTCGAACGAGATATCGTTAGAAGGGACAGTTCGTTCGAACGAACTGGATCTCGTTCGAACAGCCTCGTTCGAACGAGACTTCTAACAACCTGACAGTCCAAACTCGTTCGAACAGTCTCGTTCGAACGAGACTTCTAACGAGTTGACAGTTTGGTCCTTTTTGGACTGTTTTGATTTTTGGAGTCCCGTAAACTTGTTCGAGGATATAGATGACCTTCCTTTATTGATGTGAGGTTAGATTTGGGACTTTTGGGTTATTGAGAGGAGTAAATTATATATGAGAGTTATATTCAATGAACCATTTGGGTTGAGACGTGAGTGTCTACTACGATGTGAAGATGAATTATAGCGCGTATAATTACAAACCGGAATAGTACGAATTGTGATAATTATAGTTCTTACGAGAATGCGATATGTACTACGAATAAAATATGGTATTACTAAGATGTGTGTTTACTTAGTATTGGTATATGGATTGTGTGTATGACATACCTACCATACTTGCTATCACGGGAGGTTTGCGTTCGCTTAGGACCCTCTAATCCTTGTGTGCCTACGGGGGGGATATAGACTGGTACCTCGATGAACATAGGTCATAGAAAGACTTATTGTGATATTAATAAGTCCGCTGATCATGGGAGCGTAGGTATGTGCGTGACCCATGTGATGGTGACTGTGTTCGCCTCCATTATTTGTGATGTTGTTATCGGTAAACTATTCCTGAGAGATTCGGAATATGTAATCCTTATGTACGTGATGTACCGGGATGGATAGCAGAGTATGTGTGCACCACAACTTAGTTCGCGGGGTGCTTGTATTGTATATTTATGATATGAATAATATATATTAAATTAATGGGAATCCTCATGTTAATGTTGTAAAAATATTACGGTATTGTTTCGAGATATATAATGAGTTAACTGATAGTTATATCAATGGCATATTTAGTAACTGAGTTTACGTTAAACCTCTATTTAATTACGAGCGTTGTTATGTTAAATGGAACCGAGTAATATGGGTAGAACCTTTGGCAGTTTAGCTAGTTATGTTGTCAGTTAGCTAGTAGTATGGGTCGATATAGATGGGTACTTACGTTAGGAGTGCACAGTTAGACGAGAGGTGAGAATATCATGCGAGTGTACGTCCTAACATGTACTTTGCATTTAATGTTTTAAATGTTTTTAAAGCACTTGCAGGTTTTTAAAATATAACTCCACATTCGGGCTCTGACCCGTTTGCTTTTCAAATCTCTTTTTCTTTGTAAAACCATTTTAGGTGCCCAGCCACAAGGACACCAAGCATAGGTTACTCATTCAGGTGACGAGCTGTAGCTGCTTGTGGAAGCTACATGGATTTGCATGTAGACGCTTCTATCTTTTGGATTCCAGAGTTACCATCTATCAGTTGTAGGGCATGTTGCCCATTTCTTTAGAGACATCTTTTATATTTCAGTTTTTAGACTTTAGCATATTTTATTTCAGTTTCGGATATTCATTTCAGTTATGGGATTGTAGTGAGGAGTTTTCCTCCAGACTTTATTTACTCTATTGTGATGGTTATTCGTTTTACTTCGGTATGGTGAATGGTGTTATTTATTTCTTCATTACACTTGTTGCATGTTAATCAGACTTAAATTAAAATTTGGCATCTTGCTTTTTAAATTCTAGGTGGTTAGAAATAATAAAATGTTTTCGACAGTGATGCTATTAACTGAGCCAACTTGGCATTTTGAATTAATTTTATAAAGGAGTAGCTACCCGGTATTTAATTAGTCGGGGTGTCACAGGAATATTATGTCATCATGTGGCATCTACAAGTGTCAACAGGAGATTGGCTAGATCATAATTCATATGCACCATGCATACTTGGGGGGTACACTACACCCCCCAAGACCTATATATATACTTGTCACCTACAACCCTACAGGGAGAGGATCGATAGATAGATGGATAATTGTAACCCTAGCAAAAACTCTGCTTGTACACACAGTAGAGAGAGAAAGTGATTATGTGTATTGTATCCAAGACCATTAGTGCCCATACTTAGTGGATCACACACTCACAGTGGATGTAGGCCTAACTGGCTGAACCACTATACATCATTGTCTTACTCCTCTTATACTCATCTCCTTCTACACACTTATACACATACATCTCTATGGCTGCCATGGTTACTATTGTTTGAGCTCATCATCACTTATCTGGTGGTGCTAGATTTCAGCATCATCAGTTTGGCGCCATCTGTGGGAACGAGAGGACATCTCTTCCTTGAATAAAGCTTGACCTCACTGGGCACTCTGGTGATGAGCCAGTTCTCCCCCTGTGTGGAGATGTCTCACCATTGAAAGAGACCCATTAAGGTTCTCAAGCTTACAAACCTTCTTCAGTCCAGCTCTCCATAGCTCAAACAATGGCACCGGAGATGCCACCACCACCACTTCCCCCACCGGATGATGGGGGAGGGGCCAGTTCCAGTCAGCCACCACCTCAGTCTGAGATGGTTGATGTGACGGCAGCCTTGAAGTCTCTGGCAGCGAGCCAGCGGATCATGCAGGAGCAGTTCACAGCTCTGAGCCAAAACATACTAAGACCGCCAGGGGTCTCACCTAAGATGATTACTCCGGCAGCATGAGGCCAGAGGACCACCCCAGGCACTACGCAAAGACCTGCCGCCCCCTCAGCGACATAGGGATGGTGCTGACCCCTGGCGTTTACGCCTGGGGAGGCAAGGAAACCCTTGCCCTGAAGACAGGTATGATGATCTGGAGGGAGAGGAGGCCCCCATAGAATGCTGGGAGCCATATGAGGTCTCCAATAATACTGTAAGACCTCTCCAGGAGAGTAGAGGGAAGTGCGGGAGACCAAATCCTGACGATCGCCCAAGAGGCTTTGCTTTTGATCGCTTGAGCAGGGGGTCGGCCTCTGAGAGGCTATGCCCAGTAAATGACCTGCGGGAAAAGTTGTCCAAATCAAGGAGCTCTGCGAAGTCAAGAAGGGAGGCAGCAGATGGCCGACCCCATGGGGACCGACCCCTAGGACGAGACGACGGCCAGGGGGAAGTAAACAGCGGACACGGGCCTACCGCCGCAGAACCCTCGGTTCACCTCAAAGAGGCGGCGGGGGATAACATCGGCCAGGCCGACCATACGAGGCCCTGGAACGATTCGATCCAGCGACTAGAGGATAAGATCGGTGATATACTGAAGAGCCGTGACCCTCTACAAAGGGGATACACCATAGGCTCACCCTTTGTGGCGAAGATAGTCAACTTCCCTACGCCATCAAAGTTCAAGCCACCTATGTTCACCCCATGATATGGCGGGAGCACCAACCCTGTCCACCATGTCGAGATGTATCAGTCAGCAGTAGACATATACTCTATCTCAAATGAGATGAGGTGTCGCGCCTTTTCTGGTACCCTGACTGGGGCTGCACATGTCTGGTACACGTCTCTCCCGAAAAACTCCATTGAAAACTTTAAGCAGTTGGCAGACCGGTTCATCCACAATTTTTGCTTCGGGATGAGGCCACAGAAGAAGACCACCCACCTGCTCTATGTGAAGCAGGGGAAGAATGAGAGTCTGAGGGACTACATAGCCAGATTCAACGAAGAGAAGCTGGAGGTGGAAGACTATGAGGAGAGCATAGCTATGACAACCCTGATTGGAGGGCTCCAAAAGGGGAAACTATTATGGAAGCTTGCTGAAGAGCCTCCGAGGATGATGGCTGAACTGTTGTCAATAGCAGGAAAGGTGATGAACGCCGAAGAGGCGATGGCCGAAAAATACGAAGACGAAAAAGGAGGTGCTAGTGGGGGTAAATACCCTAAGAAGAACAAAGAGGGAAAAAAGAGGTCTACGGACGACAAGTTCGCTGATTACACCCCACTAACGGTCAGATGTGAGCATATTCTTAATGAGATAAAGAATGATCGGTCTCTGAAGTGGCCTGAGAAGTTGAGGGCAACCCCCAATAAGAGGAACAAAAACTTGTGGTGTGAATTTCACCAGGACCGTGGCCACGTGACAGACAAATGCTTTGCTCTGAAAGATGAGATTGAGAAGATGCTGAAAGAAGGGAAGCTCAGGAAGTACGTCGATAAAGGTTCCTTCAAGAGGGGCCGAGGGGACGACCCCAGAAAAAAGCGAGGCGATGCATGTAGAGAAGCCCCTCAAAAAAGAGGGGACGACCCCTCTGATGATGAGGACGACCCTGACCTCCTGTCGAGAGACGACAACGGCCCTGTCAAGAGGCTTAATATAATCTCGCTCGAAATAGGAATGATCTCCGGGGGACTAGCAGGAGGAGGGTCAGAGGTCGCCGACAGGAAGGCCCATGTGGCTGAGTCCAAGGCAATGACGAAGACGGTACACTCAACCTCTCTGGAGGTAAAGTCATAAAAGAGGAAGAAGGTCGATATGGACACTCTGATAGTGGGGTTCTCAAGAATGGACTTTAAAGGCCTCCTAGCCCCACACGACGACCCACTCGTCATCACAACTAGGGTGCACGGGTGTGAGGTGCCGAGGATGTTGGTCTACGGGGGCAGTTCTGCAAATGTAATGTTTTGGCCGTGCTTCAAGGCCTTGGGTCTCAATCGTGCTAGACTCATCCCTTACCATCATCCATTGATTGGGTTCAGTGGGGAAAAGGTTCATCCCCTTGGAGTGTATGAGGCCGATGTCAGGATGGGGGACGAGTGGCCTAGATGGCTTACTAAGAAGGTCAGCTTCTTTGTGATGGATGAACGTGTGTTTTCAGCCTACAACATCATACTGGGGCCCTCAAGGGGTTTGAAGCTGTGTCGTCTACGGTCCATCAGATGATTAAATTTCCTACCCCTTACGGAGTGGGGGAAGTTCAGGGAGACCAGACGACAGCGCGAGAGTGTTACTATAACTCCGCTGAAGAAAGAGAAGCACACAAAAGGGCTACAACCACTTATAATATTGATACCCTGGATCCCAGGGATGAGACGAAGCTAAAGAAAGGAGAGGCTGCGGAAGAGGTAGAATCCATCATCCTCGATGAGGATAACTCGGAAAAAACCGTCCAAGTCGGCAAATCTCTGAAGCCCAATATCAAAGAAGACCTCTTTAAACTGTTGAGGGGAAGACGAAGCATCTTTGCATGGAGTCATGAAGATATGTCTGGGATCGACCCTGAAATCATGTGCCACAAGCTTAATGTGGTAGAGGGAGCAAAGCCGGTAAAGCAGAAGAGGAGAATTTGCTCTAGAGAAAAGTATGAGGTCATAAGGGATGAGGTCAAAAAATTAGAAGACGCTGAATTTATCAGAGAGGTCATCTACCCTGAATGGTTGTCCAATACGGTCATTGTCCCAAAGGCCAATGGGAAATGGAGAATGTGTGTGGACTTCACCGACCTCAATAGGCATTGCCCCAAAGACAACTTCCCTCTCCCCCGCATTGATCAGATGGTAGATGCTACCGCAGGCCATGAGCTCATGAGCTTTATGGATGCCTATTCAGGGTACAATCAGATCTTCATGAACCTTGTAGACTCGGAGAAGACAGCTGATTCGTATCGAATATTGCATATTTCCGCCCGTTATCCTTATGCATTCTAGCGCTTTTACGGTCCTAAATGCCTATATTTATGCTCATTAACCAGACAACCTTGGATTTGGATAGATACATGTTTTGCAGGGGTTATTTGTGCTTTTGTAGGTATTGGAACGCTAAAAGTGAGGATCCGTTGCATTTCGGAGAAGTTTCGTCGCTGGACGCTACTTCAAGGGTTTTTTAGTCAATTCACATTTCTTATTCGGCTCTTGGAAATTCCACGGATGCGTAGTTCATTGAGTTAGCATCGTGTGGCCGCAAACGGTGCGTCGTTTGGAGTTCGGACGAAGAAGCTAGGCTCGTTTCCGTAATGGACCTTTTCCCCCTCATCATGGACCAAATGCAGCCTGAAAACAGAGTACCGGTCGACCGCTCCCCTGCGACCGGTCGACCGCGGTTTCAACTTTTGCCGTGGGAAGGAGACAGTATGCTTTGGCTTAAGGGACCGGTCGACCGCGCCCCTGCGACCGGTCGACCGGTAGTGCCAGATATTTTGGGCTCTTTCCTCTTTCTTTCCTTTTTCCCTTATCTTTTCCCACTTACTATATAAACCCATTTTTGGTTTTAATATAACATATACATGATTTTAGGTTAGTTTAGCTTAGGGTTTGGGGTTTTTGCTTGGTTCTTCTTCATTTCTCTTTGGTTTGACACCCCATTTGGATTGTAAGTTGACTATTCATCTCCCCTACCATTTTAATATAGTTTGTATTTCTTCATTTCTTGCTTTCTAGTTAATTTACAAGCTTTCTAATTTAGGTTTTCTTGCTTTATTTACATGCTTTGATTTACACGCTTTCTAGTATAGATTTACTGCGTTTATTTACCGCTTTCCATTTATCGCGTTTTTAACATGCTTTCTAGGTAATTTAAATTAGGTTGTGTTTGAATTGAACTCACTCGGGTTGACGCGTTGCTTTGCTTTGGTGATGGAGTTTACGGGTTTATTTCGAGTGCATTGTCCTAGTTATTACGCCTAGGAGATTTGACGGGGCATATCATGTATGTCCCGTGCTTACGACCTTTCGCGCGTAATTTCCGGGATACTTGTTGACGCCAAAATCTTATTAGGCTTTTATGATGATTTAGGGCGTAACAACCCTTGATTTAATTAACTGTCGAAACGAGACGCATTTGTAATAACTCGTCGACCCATGTAACCATTTTATACTAATTAACTCGGGTGAGGGATATTCGACGCAACCTATAGTTTTACTCGCTTTCATAATCTAGTTTCAATACCATTGCCTAGAATAATCTTTTCCTTTATGCATCTTTTCTTTTAGTTTGTAATCATCTTTTACACTTTTATTTCGGAATATTAAATCACTTAAATTCTAACATCTCGTCTCTGTGGATTTTCGATACCCGACTTACCGCTGTGCTTGCCTCGCAAGTGTAGTAGTAACTTAGGTTTTTGTATTGAGTTGGCGAAACGAAAACAACGATTAGCGTCTTTACACGCGCTACTTTTCGCACTCGATCAAAAATGGCGCCGTTGCCGGGGACTAGTTTGTTTTAGACTTTATTTGATTTAATATTTCATAGTATTTTCTTTCTATTTGTATTATTTGCTAATATTTTGCAGGACTTCCACATTTGAGCACTTAGAAACGCTCGAATTCTTTCCGCGCGCACCTACTTTGTGGAATTCGCCACTTGAGCCATTTTTGGGGTAAGCATGTCTTATTCCAATTCTTTAGGTAATCCTTGTTATAATTCTCAAAATTCTCGCAAACCTATGACTTTCGGTGAATACTTAGAATCCCAAAAATTTGCAAATTCAAATATTACTTTGGGCGAGTATAACGAAAGTCAAAATTTAGGTTATTGGAATTTTGATGATGATGATAATGATTTTGGGCCTTTACCTCCTTATAATAGGAATTTTGAAACGAATTGCAATAGTTTTCAAAATTCCTATAATAATGAGTTTTCGTTTAAGTCCAATGGTAATTTTCAAAGTTCCCATTCTAATGCATCCGTACCTAGACCTATGACATTCGGTGAGGGCTTGCGTATGTATGAGAATGAGAAACTTGAAACTCGTTATCGGGAAGAAAATCGTTCGTGGGAACATGAGTTGGATTTATTATTTGAGTCCGACGACGATTTTGCTTCCGAGACTTTTGAAGTCGAGGAATGTTTTGAACCAAATGAGGTACTTGTGCCTACTTTGGAACAAGCCATTCTAGACTTTGCCCATTGCGTAATAGATATTGAAAGTGAGGATGAAAATGACGTAATATCCATTTGCAATGAAATGATTTCTTCTTTGGCCCCCAAAGAAGAACATTTCATTGAAAATGATATTATTTCCTTTGAAATTCCAACTTCATGCGATGATGATTCATCTCATGAGTTTGAATTTCTTTCATCCCCGTTTTCATTGTCTATTACCCCACCGGAACAAGTACCCGATGATTCGGTTTCAAACTTTAATGTTTTAAACCCTATCGCCGATGAGGAGTACTTTCTCGAGTCGCCCTCCACGATCGCATCTTTGCCTTTATGTGCGCCGCCTCCCATTCCAACTTCAAAATCCTTGGGAGGATTTTCGGCTTTTCTCGTTCCCCACTTGTTTTTGTCACCCGTGCAATCCAAACCCCCCATCGTCCCTCCAAAACTTTTAATTGGCGATGGTTCATTTCTTCCGCCTTACACATGCCTTCCGTTGTTCAAACGGAATCCATATTTTTCGGAGGGCATGCTTGTATGTGAGGGTACACCGATTATCCTCCAAAGTCAAATCATTCTTATGGTGGACCCTCAGCTATTTAGACTTCTAGTGTACAGTTAGTGTGAAGCCTAAATAGTAGGTTGTATATAGTTAGCTTTCTTTCTTTTTATTTTTTTTCTTTCCTTGTTAATTTAGTTTAGTGTAATTAGTTAACTCTTTGTTATTTGTTTTTGCTATGCTCGGTACTAACTTGTTTTGTAGATTCTTTGGACTTGTTCTTATGGGGATCGCTCCACTTTTGGGTAATATTGCTCTTTTCCTCTCTTTAACTTGGTTCTTAATTTACATTGAGGACAATGTCAAGTTTTAAGTTAGGGGGTGTGGGATATTCTATCCATTTCTTTATTTAGTCCATGTTTTTGCTCACATGTTAGTTACTTAGTATGCTTTTCTTAGAAAAATTAAAAATTTCAAAAAGATTTTCTTTCTTTTTTCTCCTTTTTGGGAATTTTGCCTTTGTTTCCGATGATAAATTTTAATAATTGCCCGATCCAATTGACAACCCAATGATGCATGTTCTCGATTTTAGAAGTTATTAGACTTTAGTCTCGATTATTGATATTGTGAATAACTTCATGAATTAAACTTTAATCCCATGAGCACATGCACTTTTATTGTTATATTGATTTGGGTTAAGATTTTTATAACTCGGTAATCTTTTGTTGCATTGTATATACTTACACCGAGTAAGCTTTGTACCTTTCTTCGTTTGTGAGTGTTATACACTATTCTTTCCTCTTTGAAAACGTTGAATTCGTCGGTAATCTCACTATTCTTGCATTTGACCGTTCATTAATTGAGTTCATACTTGAAATGTGTTACTTGATCATGATTTTCATATATTGTTTTGATTCGAGAATTGCGTATACTTTGTGAAATGATCATAGGCAATCTTTGATATATCACCCATATTAGCCTTGACCTCACCCTTATATGTTTTCCCTCGTTAACCCCTTTGAGCCTAAATATAGCCTTTCGTTTCATAACCCCATTCCCGTAACCAACTCTAAATTGGAGTTTTAGCCCATATATACACTTTCCATACCTTTGTTTGGAATGTTTCTTGGGATTGAATGATGTTGTTATGATGTCGGTTGCAATTTAGGCATATGAGAGTTTGATAAGTAAAGAAAAGAAAGTAGTGAAAAAAGTGAAGAAAAAGAGAAAGCAAAAAGCAAAAGAAAACAAAAAAAAAATGAGAAAAAGAAGAAAAGAAAAAGAAAGAGAAAGTTGTAAATGTTGTGTATATAGTTCAATAAGCTTTGATTACTCTCCCCGATGATATATCTAATGCCTTTTTGGAAGTTATTTTCCAATTTTAATATTGCCCGCATTTTCCCATTATCCCGAATTTTCATCCCGAATACTTTGAATCAGTATATACATCCTTTCATTTCATAACCTATCCATACCTACATTATAACCCTATTAAAGTCCTATGTGATCTTAGGTTGATGTAATTCAAAAGTTGAAATAGTTATGATAATCTGTGCAAATGCATTTCGCCTCTTTTAGTGTGCGGTATCTTTCATTGAGATTACAGTTTTTAATTTCATATATTGCGTTCTTCGTTTGTGACATGTGTGCGGCCTAATTTCCATTTACAATTACTCTTTAGCCCGCATGTTCCGTGTGTTACCTCCCTGTTTCGAGTGAATTCGCTTGATGAGTGTAATGCCCGTGAGGATTGAATATATGTTTGCTTTAATGTTATCCGGTTTATATAAGTTTTTGCCAAATCACACTTTGCATGTGCTCGCTCCCCTCCCACATTTTAAGGTTTCAATTCTATGAGGTGCATTCTATAATGTTAATGATTCGGACTTTTGTGTGAATTCATTCACTTTGCTAATAATGCATATGAAATCCTTTTCTTCATTGTTGGGCTTGTCGCATGTTGGGTTGGGCATATTTTGAGGAAACCATATGATGTTTGTGGGTATCATCCCTGAAAACCCTCACGAGACGACACTCGTCCACTAGGGTAACCTAGGGGTTTAACGGCTTATTGCATATGCTAAATGCAATCGTGTTCCCTACGAAAGTGGCAATTATATTTCGATGCATATATACATTTTGTACCGCCCTCTGTGGTCTGGTTTTCTTTGTTTCATTACTAGGGACTAGCAATGTGTAAGTTAGGGGGGTGATTCGTATCGAATATTGCATATTTCCGCCCGTTATCCTTATGCATTCTAGCGCTTTTACGGTCCTAAATGCCTATATTTATGCTCATTAACCAGACAACCTTGGATTTGGATAGATACATGTTTTGCAGGGATTATTTGTGCTTTTGTAGGTATTGGAACGCTAAAAGTGAGGATCCGTTGCATTTCGGAGAAGTTTCGTCGCTGGACGCTACTTCAAGGGTTTTTTAGTCAATTCACATTTCTTATTCGGCTCTTGGAAATTCCACGGATGCGTAGTTCATTGAGTTAGCATCGCGTGGCCGCAAACGGTGCGTCGTTTGGAGTTCGGACGAAGAAGCTAGGCTCGTTTCCGTAATGGACCTTTTCCCCCTCATCATGGACCAAATGCAGCCTGAAAACAGAGTACCGGTCGACCGCTCCCCTGCGACCGGTCGACCGCGGTTTCAACTTTTGCCGTGGGAAGGAGACAGTATGCTTTGGCTTAAGGGACCGGTCGACCGCGCCCCTGCGACCGGTCGACCGGTAGTGCCAGATATTTTGGGCTCTTTCCTCTTTCTTTCCTTTTTCCCTTATCTTTTCCCACTTACTATATAAACCCATTTTTGGTTTTAATATAACATATACACGATTTTAGGTTAGTTTAGCTTAGGGTTTGGGGTTTTTGCTTGGTTCTTCTTCATTTCTCTTTGGTTTGACACCCCTTTTGGATTGTAAGTTGACTATTCATCTCCCCTACCATTTTAATATAGTTTGTATTTCTTCATTTCTTGCTTTCTAGTTAATTTACAAGCTTTCTAATTTAGGTTTTCTTGCTTTATTTACATGCTTTGATTTACACGCTTTCTAGTATAGATTTACTGCGTTTATTTACCGCTTTCCATTTATCGTGTTTTTAACATGCTTTCTAGGTAATTTAAATTAGGTTGTGTTTGAATTGAACTCACTCGGGTTGACGCGTTGCTTTGCTTTGGTGATGGAGTTTACGGGTTTATTTCGAGTGCGTTGTCCTAGTTATTATGCCTAGGAGATTTGACGGGGCATATCATGTATGTCCCGTGCTTACGACCTTTCGAGCGTAATTTCCGGGATATTTGTTGACGCCAAAATCTTATTAGGCTTTTATGATGATTTAGGGCGTAACAACCCTTGATTTAATTAACTGTCGAAACGAGACGCATTTGTAATAACTCGTCGACCCATGTAACCATTTTATACTAATTAACTCGGATGAGGGATATTCGACGCAACCTATAGTTTTACTCGCTTTCATAATCTAGTTTCAATACCATTGCCTAGAATAATCTTTTCCTTTATGCATCTTTTCTTTTAGTTTGTAATCATCTTTTACACTTTTATTTCGGAATATTAAATCACTTAAATTCTAACATCTCGTCTCTGTGGATTTTCGATACCCGACTTACCGCTGTGCTTGCCTCGCAAGTGTAGTAGTAACTTAGGTTTTTGTATTGAGTTGGCGAAACGAAAACAACGATTAGCGTCTTTACACGCGCTACTTTTCGCACTCGATCAACAGCCTTTATTATTTACAAGGGGACATACTGTTATAGGGTCATGCCCTTTGGTCTAAAAAATACGGGGGCAACGTATCAACGCCTTGTAAATAAAATGTTTGAAGACCAAATTGGTAAGTCTATGGAGGTCTATGTAGATGACATGCTGACTAAGAGTTTGAAGGCAGAGGATCATGTGGCAGACCTGGAGAGGACCTTTAATACGATGAATAAATACCAGATAAAGATCAACCCAGTCAAGTGTGTCTTCGGGGTCGGAGCAGGGAAGTTCTTGGGGTTAATTATCAACCAAAGAGGCATCGAGGCCAATCCTGAAAAGATAAAGGCCCTTGTTGAGATGAAGACCCCCAAGTCCATTAAGGATGTTCAGAGACTTACAGGGAGAGTGGCTGCCTTGAACAGGTTTGTGTCTAGGGCCACAAATAGGTGTCTACCATTCTTCAAAATCCTCAGGAAGGCCTTAGAATGGAGTGAAGAGTGTGATAAGGCTTTCAAGGAGTTAAAATCATACCTGGGGTCTTCCTTGCTGCTGTCAAGGCCCGTGCAGGGTGAACGACTTTACGTGTAGCTCGCCGTCTCAGGGTCAGCCATCAATGTATCCATTGTAAGAGACGAAGATGGGGTACAGAAGCCTGTGTATTTTAACAGCAAGGCGCTCCAGGGGGCAGAGCAAAGATATCCAAGGATGGAAAAATTGGCCCATGCCTTGATCCATGCATCGAGAAAGATGAATCCATACTTACAGTCCCATACAATGGTCATCCTCACTGACTCTCCACTTAGGCAGGTCTTGCACAAGCCTGAGAAATTAGGGAGACTAATGGCCTGGGCTATAGAGCTGGGCGAATTCGACATTGTGTATCAACCTAGGACGGCCATTAAGGGGCAAGCATTGGCAGATTTTGTGGCCGAGTTTACTTGGGAAGATGATGAAGCCGAGGGCGAGAACCTCGTGAAGACAGATACCCAATAAGGTAGACTCACCGACCCCTCTGCAGATAAGGCTGAGACAAGCACCGCTAGAAGGAAGGTGGCTGAAAACGAAGAGGGAAGATATCTATTTAAACAGGGGTCACTCGCCGAGGGAAATTTCTCGGAAGAACATACTATGTGGAGTCTCTTCGTCGACGGGTCTTCTTGCAAAAGCGGGAGTGAAGCTGGATTAATAGTATCAGCGCCCGACGGCACAGACATTGAGTACGCCCTGAGGTTTAACTTTAAGGCCTCCAATAACGAGGCCGAATATGAGGCCTTGATAGCAGGCCTCTCCTTGGCCAAATCTCTTAGTGTCGGCCAGATTTTGGTTCATAGTGATTCGAGGCTAGTAGTGAATCAGATACTAGGAGCTTACGAGGCCAAGGACGAGAGGATGGCTAAGTACCTTGAGAAGGTGAGGTCTTTATTAAAGAGCTTCAGATAAGTAAAGTTAAAGAGGATACCCAGGCTCGATAATGGTCGAGCGGACGCCCTTGCTAGGTTGGCCTCGGCAACCAGGACAGACATCATAAGAACGGTCCCAGTGGAAATTTTGCTTCGACCAACTATCGAAGATGCTGAGGGAGCACTTAGCAATTGCCTGAATGTTTCTCAGGAAGCTTCATGGATGGACCCTCTGATCAGATACATTAAAGAGGGAGAGATGCCAGAAGCAAGGCAAGAAAGGAAGAAGCTGAGGTACAAGGCTGCAAATTTCACTGTCATTGGAGACACTTTGTACAAAAGGGATTTTTGCTCTCCTTACTTAGGTGCGTGCACCCCTCAGAAGTCCCTTCCATTTTGCAAGATGTGCATGAAGAATCGTGCTCGAGCCACGTTGGGGGAAGATCCTTAGCGAAGAGGGTGATCACCCAAGGGTAGTGGTGGCCGACCTTGGGAAAAGATGCCGCAGCATATGTAAAAAAGTGTGATAAATGCCAAAGATTTGCCACCATCCCTCACCAACCTCATCAGCCTCTTACCTTCATTACATCCCCATGGCCATTTGCAGTGTGGGGGATCGACCTAGTAGGACCCTTGCCAAGGGCAGTCAATAACTATCGGTTCCTCATCGTAGCGATTGACTATTTCTCAAAATGGGTGGAGGCGGAACCGATGGTCAAGATTACAGAGTAGAAGACCTTCCAGTTCATCTGGAAAAATGTTATATGCAGATATGGTCTCCCCAAAACCCTCATCTCGGATAACGGGACTCAGTTCAAAAATACCTCTCTATAAAAGTACTGTGAAAGGGTGAGTATCAAACAATTCCTCTCTACCCCGGGCCGACCTCAGGCAAATGGGCAGACGGAGGTTACAAACAGGATAATCCTAGATGGAATCAAGAAGAGGCTTGAAGATGCAAAAGGAAGATGGGTCGAGGAGTTATATGTCGTGCTATGGGCCTACAGGACGACAGTGAGAACCTCTATCGGAGAGACCCCATTCATGCTAGCTTATGGCTCGGAGGCCGTCATCCCCACTGAGATTGGGTTTCCTACTCATAGGGTCCAAATGTATGACCCCCAGAGAAATACAAAAGAAAGGAGACTTGATTTAGACCTGATTGAGGAAAGAAGGGAAGATGCCGAGATTAGGCAAGCCGCCTACCAGCAGAGGACTGCAAGGTTTTACAATCAGAGGGTGAAACAGAGACCTATTGCGGTAGGGGACTTGGTCCTCAAAAAGACTTGGCAAAAGCCCAACAAACTCCATCCTAATTGGCATGGCCCATATAGGGTCATCGATGAAGTCGTCCCTGGCACCTATAGACTAGAAAACCTAGAGGGGGAACCCTTTTCGAACCCATGGAACGCAGATCATTTGAAGAAATACTATCAGTAGTGTTGTAAGGTCTTGATGAACCATAATTGTAATAGGTGTTGCTTCTACAGAACACATTGAAAATTAATGAGAAATATCAGTGTTTCCTATCATCTTGTGTTTGCCAGTTCTAGTGCGCATGGAAACATCTTCAAAGGACAACCCTTGGCTATAATGAGGGCCAGTGGGGGGGACGACCCCACCACTGTCCTCAAGAAAGACGAGGAAAAACTTTTTTTAAAACCATTAATTTAGCGATTATAACCCTCGGCTATAATGAGGGTCAATGGAGGGGACGACCCCACCATTGTCCTCAAGAAAGACGAGGGAAAGCTTCATTAAAAACCATTAATTTGGTAAGTTGAACCCTCGGCTATAATGAGGGTCAATGGAGGGGACGACCCCACCATTGTCCTCAAGAAAGACGAGGAAAAGCTTTATTAAAAACCGTTGATTTGGCAAGTGGAACCCTCGACTATAATGAGGGTCAATGGAGGGGACGACCCCTCCATTGCCCTCAAGAAAGACAAGGGAGGGGTTGGTGATATTATAAAAGATTCACAACACAAACCATACAAAAGGCAAACATAGGAGACAACAAGAGAGATGATAATATAAATGAAATATTAGTGTTCTACAAGATAGAGTACAAAAATGTTAATTACATCAAGAGGGTATGGGCTACAGACAACCACCCTATGGAAAAATATCAGAGGGCAGGGCCTCAACATCCACAAGAGGGGTTTCCTCAATGACCACAACTGGCTGGTCTTCAGATGTGCTGACACCCTCGACTTGCACTTGGGACTCCACCGGGGTTAGAGCCTCGGCAATCAAGGGGTCGTCTAGTTGAACCGCCTCCAGAGAGGGACGGACTGAAGAGACGATGTCGACGAACTTGAGGACGACCCACCGACAGGCCGTCCTTATCCCTCTCTCCAAGTACTCAAGGCCGAAGCCTTGGAACTCATCTGAGAGCTTGTAGGCCTCCACAGCGTCGACCCCTTCCTTCCTCACTGCCTCAGACAGCTCAACCTTGAACTGAGTCCCTTGATTGGTCAAGGCTTCATCCCTCTCCTTAATGAGCAAGTCTTTGGCCTTCAGGTCCTCATCATGCTGCCTCGTCAGCTCGTTCAGAATTCGTGCATGTTCAGTTCTGGCACTCTCTAGCTCAGCCTTTGCAGTCTCTAAGTCAGCTTACAGGTCAGCCTCATACTGGATGGCCCTCTCGACCTCATGAAATTTCTCCTGATTCTCGGCCATCCATTTAGTAGCCGAGGTAAAGGCGCATACAGACTGCATAGAAAAAATAAACAGATGTCAAGAGGCCGAGGAAATAGTTAGTGAAAGAATGCAATTAAAGAAATGAATCAAGACCAATACCTGGGCTAGAGCGTGCAGACCATAGTCATACACTTTGGCTGGAGGCATCTTTGACAGAAATTCATAATCAGCATCCGAGGGGGCAGAAAACATTGATGCTTTGGCTGTCCTCAAATTCGCGATGAGTGATGATGGCTCGGCCTTCAAAAGTGCCAGGTTCTGGGACCAAAAGGCCCCCATGCTAGAAGAGGAAGCGGCTCCCTCAGACGCTTTAACCCTTTCCCTCATTCGCGATCCTGGCCGAGGGTCTACGGGGGTCTCGGGCTCTTTTCTCTTCTGCCTATCGACGGTCGGCTCGGCAGGTGTCGGCCCTGTGGCCTATGTCTTCCTCAGAGCTTGCTGAGGCTCCTTGCCTTTCTTCTTGGCCAAGCCTGACAACAGACTGGGAGCAGTCATTTCCCAAAGATGGTCTGATATACCGGCAGGACGACCTGAAAAGAGGACGACAGGTCAGAAAAGTGCAGAGATAAAGAGGAAACACTTGGAAAAAGTAAAGAATGAAACACTAATATCAAGTATAACTCACATAGTTCTGTCAGGGGGTCGACCCTCAGACCAGCTTCCTTGAGGAACCGAGGGGTCATCAGCTCTTCAAACTTTGCAAGTTTACCCCCTCTCCCTCGTCCTCTCAGGTACTCAACTATGTCTTTCTCCTCCAGACTAAGTTCGGGGTCTGACCTAGCCTTCATTGAAGGGTTAGACCATCTTCTGGGGACCCTCGAACCATCGGCTAAAGGTTGTGCCTCGGCGAAGAACTCCCACTCCCCAGAGACGAAGAAGAATCTCTTCTTCCAATCGTGATTAGAGGTCTGTGCCACGTGGAGAAGTTTTTTCTCAGACCTCCTTACCCCTAGATGATAGTACCCAGGCTGTTTGGACGAGGAAGTGATATTGTAACAGGCCAAGAATACGTCGGCCGATGGCTCATCAGTGAAAGCATTCTTCCACAGGGATATGCAACCTAGGATCGTCCTCCAGGAGTTGGGAGGAAGCTGAGAGGGGGCAACGCCGAGGGCTGACAGGATATCTACGACAGCATGATGCAAAGGGAATCTGACACCAACCTTGAACATTTGTTCGTATACTGCAACCTCTCTCTCTTCACCCTCAAAAACCCTCTCTGACTCAGAGGTAACCCTTATAGTTATACTGGGGGGCACTCCATAAGCATGTCTCCACAATAAGAGGTCGCGATCCCTGACTGATGAGGTATAGGATGAGGCATGGGAGGTATCAACGTGGTCATCTGAATCATCACCCTCGTCCCCAGTCCCCTCTCCCTCGGCCTCATCATCTGCCAGAGGCCCCTGGGGAAAGGCCATCTGAAAAGCGTGTGGAGATAGGGTCGTCACAGGGACAGCCTCGGAGGCAACTATACCCTCGTCCTATCCGCCTGGGCTTAGGTCAAACGCCTCTCCTCTCCCAGAAGGTCCAGCGCCAGTTGGTGACGACACTCTCTCGTCCATCTCACTTGAATGACTCTCGACTGGACGACAAGACGACCCACAAGACTCCGATGGTTTAAATGGTTTTATTGTGGTGAGAGGAATGGGAAAGATGGGTCGTACCCAATTAGGGTCGGCCCCTCGTCTTCTCTCCTCCTCTTCCTCTATTCGTCTGATCTCGATAAATAACTTCTCTCTCAGGGAAGGAAATTCCTCAGCTAAGCTGTAAAACCTCCTAAGCATCAAGGGGGAGACCCTACACTTGGAAGAACTTGGGGAACTTAACTACAAACAAGTTTACAGTTGACCAGGTTGGACTTTTGGATTGAAACAAAAGAAAGCAAGGGTTTTTACTCAAGAAAACTCAAGAACACCCGACAACCAGTCGCCGGAGACGATGCCGGAAAATTACGAAACAGCCTAAGTCCGACACTACAATCCTAAAGTAAGAAAGAAAAAAGAAATGAAAACAAAGATGACACGGGGTAGAAAGATTACCTGAGGAGAAATGGCAAAGTTGCTAAGCTTAAAGGTTCGAAAGCTGCAGAAATGGCAGGAAGGTTGGAGGCTAGAGAGAGAGAGCTTGGGCACGACGAAGAAGAAGAGAATGAAAGGTTTCAAAAATTGCTTAAATATCTTAGTAATGAGTGGGCCCCTTAACCAAGGCAAAGCACAGCCCACGAGGAGGGCATCATTAGGGCGCAAAGTCCCAGGTCGTGTGCAGCCGCCACACCTTGGAAGTTGGAACAACAATAAGTATCTGCCCAGGTGTCACTCACCCAATAGACCATACATTTGTCTCAAAAGCAACATTATCCCTCAGTCATCTCAGCATCATCTATGGCTAAGGGCTGGGGGTGATTAATATACCCATATATACCCTCGGCCAGGCCGAGGGCACACTCCAACTAGACGAACCCTCAGGGGCCGACCCTTCATCATGCACCGGATGACCCATCGGGGGGCCGACCCTTCATCATGCTCCGGACGACCCCTCAGGAGGCCGACCCTTCATCATGCTCCGGATGACCCCTCAGGGGGCCGACCCTTCATCAGTCTTTGGACGACCTTCCGAGGGTACGACAGTACGAGGCCAGATTTAGGCCAAACTAACTACCAGAAGGAACTTTACCCTCGGCCTCATATCATAAGCCGAGGGTGATATCATCGCAGCGCGTGGTTTGGGAGACGCGTGGAACAGTGCGCGTGAGGCTCATATGGCACGTGGTAGACCGTTATAACCAAATTACATCCTCACGTGAGGGAATATTATGTCATCATGTGGCATCTACAGGTGTCAACAGGAGATTGGATAGATTATCATTCACATGCACCATGCATACTTGGGGGGTACACTAAACCCCCCAAGACCTATATATATACTTGTCACCTACAACCCTACAGGGAGAGGATCGATAGATAGATGGATAATTGTAACCCTAGAAAAAACTCTGCTTGTACACACAGTAGAGAGAGAAAGTGAGCTTATGTGCATTGTATTCAAGACCATTAGTGCCCATACTTAGTGGAGCACACACTCACAGTGGATGTAGGCCTAATTGGCTGAACCACTATACATCATTGTCTTACTCCTCTTATACTCATCTCCTTCTACACACTTACACACTTACACACATACATCTCTTTGGCTGCCATGGTTACTATTATTTGAGCTCATCATCACTTATCTGGTGGTGCTAGATTTCAGCATCATCATAGACCATTTTTTATTTGGACCTTTGGACAAGTGTTGTAATAATACAAGGGCAATCACGATTTATCTCCTATTTATTAAGTATTATTAGACTCGACGAACTTTCGTAAATAAAACCTTATTAATAAACCTAACTACATACAATGATCACTATTTCTTAATTTAAAACCAGTAATTTAATCCTTTTAAAATGGTGCAACTAAAGGATTTTTCTTGAATAATAAAATTGGTCTCTCCCCCTCCCCCTTTAACTCCTTGACTCGATGTGGGTTTACCTGATGGTGACCCAAACCTGGGTCGAGGCATTACAAATGGTATCAGAGCAATAAGATCCTCGGGTGTGACGGAGTGTTCTACGATTTTTAGTGCGCTTCCTTTATACAATCACGTTGTAGTTACCACTTTAGTTATTATTTTAAGTTAATCGCTTTCATTTCATATCGTTGTGTACTAAACTCTCCTCTCTTGTGTAGATGACTACACGTCGCGGTGGGGCTTGTGGGTTGGGGAACAGTGAGCTAAGATGCACGGAACAGGCCGTACGCCAGTTTGTAGACTCCTTTTCGCAATAATATAGGGTCAACCATAGTGGAATGGTTGAGAGCACTACTTTGACCTCCATTCCGGAGGAGTTCAGGAGGCTGCACCCACCCACCTTTAATGGGGCAGCTAGCCCCGACGCTGCAGAGGAGTGGCTTGATGAGGTCACTCGGGTTATGGATATTCTTGACATGCCAACTGGGCACAAAGTCAAGATAGGAACCTTCCAGCTTACAAAGCAGGCATAGCGTTGGTGGAACACCTACTCCACCAGTTTGATGGAGACTATAGACTGGGAAAGATTCAGGGTCGCATTCCTAGACTGGTACTTTCCCTAGGAATTTAAAGATTTTAAGAAGGATGAGTTCCTTCACCTAATTCAAGGGAAGACGTTAGCTAATGAGTACCATGTCTGATTCAAAAGTTTATGCAAGTACGTGGATGATGTGCAGAAAGATGAGGCTAAAAAGAAACAGATGTTCATCAAGGGCCTTAACCTTGGTATTCGGTGGATTATAGCTGGTTTGGATCTGCCAAGCCTCATTATTACAGTGAATAAGGCCATCAAGCTAGAGCTTCGTGTAATCATTTTAAAAGGTATTGCCCGTAGGGAGCTTCGTGTAATCAACAGGGCAGTCAGCAGACTCTCAACTATGTATTGGGCAGAAGTTCCAGCTATACGAGCCCCACTCAGAAGCAACAGTAGCATCTTTCATCTATATATCATTAGTTGTGGAGGCATAACGTGGACGGTTCACATCCTAATCAGGGCTAAAGTATTTCCAGGCTAGGTGAGGTGCCTAGTGATCAGAGCGGTTTGTTTTACCTTGGACGTGCCAATGTCAAGTCAAAGTTTGCAGCCCCTTTTGGTGATCCATTCGTGATGGAAGGTATGATTTTATTATTCAACACATGATTAAAGGCACTATTTAATTCAAGCGTATCACATTCATTTATCTCTAGTTATTTAGCATTCAGTTTAGGGTTAGAGGTAGATCAGTTTTACCCTTCTATCTTCATAGGACTTTCGATCGGCAGTGGCATAGTTCTTGATAGGGTCTGTCATAATTGTTTGATTATGGATGAAAACTATGTTCTGGAGTATAACTAGATTCATACGGACATGTATGGGTTCGAGATGATCATTGGTATAGATTGGTTATCGTGTTTTGACGCTACCAAATGCCATCGGCATAGTGTCTCGGTATCTCTTCTAAACGACTCTCGCAATCATTTTTGTAGTGAGCAGGACGTTAATTATCCTTTCAAGTTATCCACCGTGCGTGAGAAAAAATGATACTTCGGTTGGTTGAGTTGTATAATGGTTCATGATGAGCCGGATTTAATATTATTGGATTACCCGGTAGTGCGGGAGTTTCCCAATGTGTTCCTAGATGATCTTCCTAGTTTACCCCTACACCAAGAGGTGGACATTGTTATAGAGGTGCATCAGGACATCTTGCTTATCTCTATACCACCACACAGTATGGATCCAGTAAAATTATAGGAGTTAGGGTTCAGTTAGATGAGTTGATCGACAAGGGCTTCATTCGCCCTAGTGTCTCCCCTCGGGGAGCCCTAGTCCTCTTTATTAAGAAGAAGGACAACTCCCAAAGGCTTTGCACCGACTATAGGCAGTTGAACATGGTAACAGTGAAGAGTAAATATGTCACACCCCAAACCCAATATCCATACTAATCATTTATTATTAGAATAATTAAATCATAATCTAGAGCCCATTGGAAATATAATTCATCTATCCATATTTTACTGTATAATGCGCATAATCAACATAATATTATTATTGTGCCATAACGAAATCAATATCAGAGTCATAATTTAAGCGGACATACAATACTATGATTAACTACGATAAAATTTCACAATCATCAACTCAATCCATACTAACGCAAAATATACAATGTGTGAGTAAATTAAAATCTTCAGTGTGACAATGATAAAATCCCCACATTTAAACCCCGGCTCCTTCCAACGGTGCAACTCTCAAAGTTACCGGTCATATGGTATTCTAGTTGGCAGCATAGAAACCTGAAATTGTTAAAATATAACTGTAAGCATTAAGCTTAGTGAGGTACTCCTTCCCTACCATGTAATAACAATTCTATATAGAATAAGTGGATATAAAATCCGAACAATCCTGCCCATTGGCAATAACAAATCCTGGAACATAAGTTCCAACAAATCATTGGATCTTTATCCAATTCCAATCCTGGATCATAAGACCCAACCAATCCTGGATATTTTAATATCCAAACAAATCCTGAATACCGAAGTATTCAAACAAATCCGCTCTTAGAGCTATATTCATATTTATATATGAAACAAATCATAAGTACACTCACCTTGACAGTTTAACTGGATTTTCCCTTGCCTTTATCCTGTACTTGTTCAATCAGCTCTCCTTCCCTTCCTATCATTCTCACAATATTAGTATCATCATAAGAATATTAATAGTCCAAAGAATAACTTCAATCATAACTCAATTCATAAGCATCATATTATTCAATTCAAATCATTCATTAAAATGAAGTCCCATCTAGACTCAGGTTCTGATATCTAACATATTCAAATTACAGCCCAAACCCTTTTTAATTATTCTTGGTAATCCAATCCTTATTATATCATGTTTCCAAAACAAAAGACGGCACATCATTCCGAGTTTCCTAGAGCAAAATAAGCCTATTTCTTCACTACATAGCAAATCTGCCCTATAGGCTCTTTTATCGTTCATTCAACTTCCAGGAATTTTCATGATTTTTCTACATCATAAATTTCTATGATCTTTCACCCAACATCAGTAAACACATTGAAAAATATAATATTAAAGTTTCATAATTTTTAAGGTTCGTTTGCTATGTCAAGCAAAACACCGAACACATGGCGGGCATATTTTCATCCTTAGGGCAGATTTCTTACCCGAACTTCAAACCCTCACCAAGGACTCATTTGTTGGTATTTTCACATGATTTTCGGATATGTCATACATATATGAGTCCATGTTAATATCCAATTGGAAGCAATCGATTCCAGTAACTATACAAAAATATATGGAAGTTTGAATAAACAAAGTTTCTAAACAAAGCAATCTTAGGGTTTTGTACATTCAACTTAACTTAAACTTGCATATATCCATACATATGCACCCAAACATGAAAGTTCAATAAAAATCAAGGATTTATATCATATAAATCGTAAATGAAAGAAAAAATAGCAAGATTCATGGTTGGAATTACCTTAGGGGCTTTTTCGTAATTTTCTATGAATTTTCTTCAATTTTCTCCTCACTTTTTCTTCCTAACTTCCAACTTCTCTTTCCTTAGGCTTAAAATCTCTCATGGCTGCATTTTGGCTGAATAAAGAGGTAATTATAAGGGTTTGAGGTCGGCCAAAGCCACCACCCTTCCCAACCAATGAGAATAAAACATTTGTTGCCATATTAAGACAAAATACTACTTAATGGATGGACTACTTTGCCCTTGTTTCGTAATTTTGGTATAACTTCTCACTCGAACCTCCGTTTCATTCACCGTTTGTTGTGTTACAACCATAACTCACGTGTCTACAATTATGTAGTTTTCACCTCAAGTCAATTGTTATGTCATAAAGGTCAAAACTAGCCTTAAACATGGACATTCCTATCGAAACCTTCAAATTTTGTATTTGTAACTAATTCGAGATTTCATGCTTTTTGGAGGTAGGATTAGACTAAACATAATAAATTAACATCACATATATTAATAACACACTAATCATATCACACAAGCTAGGCATGATTTACGTATAATTAATCATAATTATATTCGGGTTGTCACAATTCTCCCCCTGTTAGGAAATTTCGTCCTCGAAATTGACATACCTTGGTTGTCCGAATCCAACAAATAGGGATAACGCATTTTCATGATATCCTCACTTTCCCATGTAGCTTCTTCCATGGAATGCCTTCTCCACACAACTTTCACAAGTGGGATCACCTTTGATCTTAATATTTGTTCTTTCCTATCAACGATAGCAAGCGGTTCTTCCACGTAGCTCAAATCTTCCTTCAACTCAATAGGTTGTTCCACCAATACATGTGAAGGGTCTGCTACATACTTTCTCAACATAGAAACATGGAAAACATCATGTAACCGAGATAATTCTGGTGGTAACGCTAACTTGTAGGCAACCATCCCGACTTTCTCAAGGATTTCATAAGGTCCAATGTAGCGTGGACTTAATTTCCCTTTCTTTCCAAACCTCATAACTCCTTTCCATGGAGATATCCGAAGAAACACATAATCCCCTTTCTGGAATTCCAAATCTTTTCGTCGTTTATCCGCATAACTTTTCTGTCTGCTTTGAGCTATTCTCATTCTATCTTGAATAATCTTCACTTTTTCAGTGGTGACTTCAATTAATTCTGGACCCTCTATCTTCCTTTCACCAACTTCACCCCAACATATCGGTGTACGACATCGTCTACCATACAAGGCTTCATATGGAGCCATACCAATTGTAGACTGAAAACTATTGTTATATGCAAATTCTATCAAAGGCAAATATTCATCCCAATTACCTTTGAAATCAAGCACACAAGCTCTAAGCATATCTTCCAAAATCTGTATTGTCCTTTCAGACTGCCCATCTGTCTGGGGGTGAAAAGCCGTACTAAACTTCAAGTTAGTACCCATAGCATACTGCAAGCTATCCCAAAATCTGGATGTAAAAGTAGGGTCCCTATCTGAAACAATAGATACCGGTGCTCCATGCAATCGAATAATTTCATTAACATACAATCTAGCATACCTATCAACTGTATACGTAGTCTTGACTGCTAGAAAGTGAGCGGACTTTGTCAATCTATCCACCACTACCCAAATCGAATCTGACCCCTTCTGAGATCGAGGAAGCCCAACCACAAAATCCATCGTTACATGATCCCATTTCCATTCCGGTATCGGCAATGGCTGAAGCAGACCAGTAGGTTTCTGATGCTCCACTTTCACTTGCTGACATATAAGGCACCTCGCAACAAAATCAGCTATTTCCTTCTTCATATTATTCCACCAATAATGCTCCTTTAAATCCCTATACATTTTAGTGCTACCAGGATGCATAGTATAAATGGAATTATGAGCCTCATCTAAAATTTCCTCTTTCAATCCACACACATTAGGCACACACAACCGATGCTTATACAATAAAGTGCCATCATTCACAATACAAAAATCTTCAGACTTACCATCTCGGAGATCTTGTCGTTTCTTCTCAAGGAAAGGATCTTGACTTTGCAAATCATGAATACGGGTAGCTAACAAAGGCCTCACGCTTACATGAGCAAAGAATCTGTCCCCATCTGCTAGCTGCAATTCCACTCCCATCAATCTCAACTCCATAATATGAGCAACTCTAGCACATCGAATACACGATAACCTGCCTGAAGCCTTTCTACTCAAAGCGTCTGCAACTACATTTGCCTTTCCTGGGTGGTAGTGAATTGTACAATCATAATCTTTAATTAACTCCATCCACCGCCTCTGCCTCAAATTCAACTCCTTCTGAGTAAACAAATACTTAAGGCTTTGATGGTCAGTAAAAATTTCACATACCTCACCATATAGATAATGACGCCATAATTTCAAAGCAAATACAATAGCAGCAAGTTCCAAATCATGTGTAGGATAATTACGTTCATGTGTACGCAACTGCCTAGAAGCATAGGCAATAACTTTACCATGCTGCATAAAAACACAACCCAACCCCTGATGTGAAGCATCAGTATAAACAACAAAACCATCTCCACCATGCGGAATAGTAAGAACAGGTGCGGTTACCAACCTCTTTTTCAATTCATCAAAACTATTTTCGCAATCAGAATTCCATTCAAACTTAACATCTTTCCGAGTCAGTTTAGTCATTGGTAAGGCAATCGAAGAAAATCCCTTAATAAACCTTCTATAATACCCAGCTAAACCCAGAAAACTCCTCACCTCAGTCACATTATCGGGTCTCTCCCATTTCACAATAGCCTCTACCTTTTTAGGATCAACACATATACCATCTCCAGAAATAACATGGCCTAAAAATGCAACTTGTGATAGCCAAAATTCACACTTGCTAAACTTGGCATACAACTTCTTATCTTTCAACAGATTCAAAATAGTTGTGAGATGTTTTTCATGTTCAACCATATCATGGGAATAAATCAGAATATCATCAATAAAAACTATCACAAATGAATCAACAAAAGGATGCAGTACCCGGTTCATAAGATCCATAAATACAGCTGGAGCATTAGTCACCCCAAAAGGCATCACAAGAAATTCAAAATGACCATACCGAGTACGGAAAGCGGTTTTAGAAATATCACTTTCCTTCACCCTCACCTGATGATAACCCGATCGCAAGTCTATCTTTGAAAACACTTTAGCACCCTGCAACTGATCAAACAAATCATCTATACGAGGTAAAGGATACTTGTTCTTAATTGTAGCTTTATTCAGTTGCCTATAATCAATACACAAACGCATGGTACCATCTTTCTTTTTCACAAATAAAACTGGCGCACCCCATGGAGATACGCTAGGTTGTATGAACCCCCTATCAAGTAAATCTTGCAATTGAATCTTGAGTTCTTTCAACTCAGCAGGTGCCATTCTATACGGTGCCATAGAAATAGGGGTTGTCCCTGGTGCTAATTCAATACTAAATTCAACTTCTCTTTCTGGAGGTAACCCTGGCAACTCACTAGGAAACACTTCAGGAAAATCCCGTACAATAGGAACATCGACTAATTGTAAAGACCCCTTCCTAGTGTCAAGAACATATGCAATAAAACCCTCACAACCCTTACTCAATAATTTCCTCGTCTGAATAGCAGAAATGATGCAACTGGGAACAATTTTCCTTTCCCCCACAAATTTAAATTCAGGTTCACCAGGCATATTAAAAACAACTTCCTTACGGAAACAATCCATGGATGCATGATATTTGGATAGCCAATCCATTCCCAGAATTATATCAAAATCAGAAATATCCAATGGAAGTAGATCTATAACTGTATCTCTAGACCCCACAGTCAAAACACAATCATGAAAAACATATTCAGTTTCAACCATATCCCCCATAGGCATATAAATACCCAACCCCACATCTAAACGAGCACACGGTATATTCAAGTATATGGCAAAAGCATAGGACACAAAAGAATGTGTGGAACCAGGATCAACCAAAACATAAGCACTTCTATCACTAACAGAAAGTGTACCTGTCACCACATCTGGCGTAATCTGAGCTTCTTTCATCGTAAAGACTCGTCCACCTGGCCTGGAACCACTAGCTTGTCCTCTACCCACACTCTTCACTGTACTGCCTGGAGATAACATTCTGCTTGCTACTTCACTATGTGCTGCTGGAGTCTGTGCCAATTGCGGACAATTCTTCTTAATATGCCCCACTTGATGACAATGGTAGCATTCCAATCCCTTAAGCTTAGGACACTCAGATTTATAATGTCCTTCCTCTTTACAAAAGAAACATGTAACACCTCCTATTGGGGCCTCACCTCTCCCTGACTTTCTGGCTGAACCAAAAGATCCTCCACCCCTGGTATCTCTACCAAACCTCCCCTGACCTCTACCACTATCTCCACCACCTCTCTGAAATTTATGAGGTTCCACCTTAACACTTCCACTCTCACCTCCCCTATACTGAGATGCGTCGAATCTACTTTTCTTAAAACTCTCTCTGCTCGCCACCCCTTGGTTCATTTGCCTTTCTGCTATCATGGCTTTGTTTACCAGAGAAGCATAATCTTCTAACTCATAAGTGGCTACTCTATTTTGAATAGGCAAAATCAGTCCATCTTGAAACTTACTACATTTATCTTCTTCCTCCTGCACATACTTAGTAGCAAATCTAGACAAAGCAGTAAATTTTGCATCATACTCCCTCACAGACATGTTCCCTTGGGTCAAATTTATAAACTCCCTCAGTTTCTCCCTCCTATAGACCTTAGGGAAATACTTAACATACAAAGCTTTAATAAATTCAGCCCAAGTAATAACATCAGTACCTTCCATCCTGGGCACCAAATGGTTGCTGGCTTCCCACCAATATTTCGCCTCTCCTTTGAGCTTAAACACAGCTAGATTCACTTTCTGGTTATCTGGAACCTTCATAACTGCAAAGATAGTTTCTAGATCCCTGACCCACATCTCAGCTTCCGTAGGTTCAACTGACCCTGAATATTCTGGAGGATTCAACTTCAAAAACTTCTCATGCATGGAATCTTTCATTTCCTTCCTTGCCTCTTTCTCAATCCTGGCCACAGTCTTGGATTCTAGATATCTAGCCTGTTGTTCTGCCATTTGCGCCATATTTCTTTCTTGTTGCTCTGCCATCCTCATCATTGCCTGCGCCATTATTTGCATCTCTGTAGGCTGCTCTTGCTCTCTAGCCCTTCCAGCAACACTTTGCTCCACTTCAGTATTCTCTGTACGAGAAGCGACTCCCTCTTCTCTAGGTTGTCCATTCCCAGGTTCCATCTGGAATTATCTGTAATACAATAAAATTCTAACAACCAATATAAACAGTTTACAGTACTAAACTATTTGTTAGTATATAAACAATTCAATAATATCAAATCAATCAATAACTGCCATCTAATCGTCACACACGTCCAGAATTAATAACCTAGACGCTCTGATACCACTAATTGTCACACCCCAAACCCAATATCCATACTAATCATTTATTATTAGAATAATTAAATCATAATCTAGAGCCCATTGGAAATATAATTCATCTATCCATATTTTACTGTATAATGCGCATAATCAACATAATATTATTATTGTGCCATAACGAAATCAATATCAGAGTCATAATTTAAGCGGACATACAATACTATGATTAACTACGATAAAATTTCACAATCATCAACTCAATCCATACTAACGCAAAATATACAATGTGTGAGTAAATTAAAATCTTCAGTGTGACAATGATAAAATCCCCACATTTAAACCCCGGCTCCTTCCAACGGTGCAACTCTCAAAGTTACCGGTCATATGGTATTCTAGTTGGCAGCATAGAAACCTGAAATTGTTAAAATATAACTGTAAGCATTAAGCTTAGTGAGGTACTCCTTCCCTACCATGTAATAACAATTCTATATAGAATAAGTGGATATAAAATCCGAACAATCCTGCCCATTGGCAATAACAAATCCTGGAACATAAGTTCCAACAAATCATTGGATCTTTGTCCAATTCCAATCCTGGATCATAAGACCCAACCAATCCTGGATATTTTAATATCCAAACAAATCCTGAATACCGAAGTATTCAAACAAATCCGCTCTTAGAGCTATATTCATATTTATATATGAAACAAATCATAAGTACACTCACCTTGACAGTTTAACTGGATTTTCCCTTGCCTTTATCCTGTACTTGTTCAATCAGCTCTCCTTCCCTTCCTATCATTCTCACAATATTAGTATCATCATAAGAATATTAATAGTCCAAAGAATAACTTCAATCATAACTCAATTCATAAGCATCATATTATTCAATTCAAATCATTCATTAAAATGAAGTCCCATCTAGACTCAGGTTCTGATATCTAACATATTCAAATTACAGCCCAAACCCTTTTTAATTATTCTTGGTAATCCAATCCTTATTATATCATGTTTCCAAAACAAAAGACGGCACATCATTCCGAGTTTCCTAGAGCAAAATAAGCCTATTTCTTCACTACATAGCAAATCTGCCCTATAGGCTCTTTTATCGTTCATTCAACTTCCAGGAATTTTCATGATTTTTCTACATCATAAATTTCTATGATCTTTCACCCAACATCAGTAAACACATTGAAAAATATAATATTAAAGTTTCATAATTTTTAAGGTTCGTTTGCTATGTCAAGCAAAACACCGAACACATGGCGGGCATATTTTCATCCTTAGGGCAGATTTCTTACCCGAACTTCAAACCCTCACCAAGGACTCATTTGTTGGTATTTTCACATGATTTTCGGATATGTCATACATATATGAGTCCATGTTAATATCCAATTGGAAGCAATCGATTCCAGTAACTATACAAAAATATATGGAAGTTTGAATAAACAAAGTTTCTAAACAAAGCAATCTTAGGGTTTTGTACATTCAACTTAACTTAAACTTGCATATATCCATACATATGCACCCAAACATGAAAGTTCAATAAAAATCAAGGATTTATATCATATAAATCGTAAATGAAAGAAAAAATAGCAAGATTCATGGTTGGAATTACCTTAGGGGCTTTTTCGTAATTTTCTATGAATTTTCTTCAATTTTCTCCTCACTTTTTCTTCCTAACTTCCAACTTCTCTTTCCTTAGGCTTAAAATCTCTCATGGCTGCATTTTGGCTGAATAAAGAGGTAATTATAAGGGTTTGAGGTCGGCCAAAGCCACCACCCTTCCCAACCAATGAGAATAAAACATTTGTTGCCATATTAAGACAAAATACTACTTAATGGATGGACTACTTTGCCCTTGTTTCGTAATTTTGGTATAACTTCTCACTCGAACCTCCGTTTCATTCACCGTTTGTTGTGTTACAACCATAACTCACGTGTCTACAATTATGTAGTTTTCACCTCAAGTCAATTGTTATGTCATAAAGGTCAAAACTAGCCTTAAACATGGACATTCCTATCGAAACCTTCAAATTTTGTATTTGTAACTAATTCGAGATTTCATGCTTTTTGGAGGTAGGATTAGACTAAACATAATAAATTAACATCACATATATTAATAACACACTAATCATATCACACAAGCTAGGCATGATTTACGTATAATTAATCATAATTATATTCGGGTTGTCACAAAATACCTTGTGCTTGGTACAGACTATTTGTTCGACCGGGGCGGGTAGCTTTTTAAAGATTGACCTTCTGTTCGGGTATCACCAGTTGCGTGTCAGAGAGGAATACATTCCTAAGACAGCGTTCTAGACTCGATATGGGCACTATGAGTTTCTAATAATGCCTTTCAATTTGATAAATGCCTCGGCAATGTTCATGTATTTGATGAACCATATTTATCTCCCTCACTTAGACCGATTTGTAGTGATCTTTGTAGGCGATATACTAGTCTACTCGACATCAGATATGGACCACAAGGATCACCTTCGCACTACGTTGTAAGTGCTCGGGGAGTAAAAATTCTACGCTAAATTTAGAAAGTGTGAATTTTGGATTGATGATGTCAAGTTCGTTGGCCATATAGTTTTCGGCGAGGGCATTTCCGTTGACCCTTCCAAGGTCGAGGTTGTTGTGAATTTGGATAGGCCAAAAACAATCTTGGAGGTGCCCAGTTTTTTAGGTTTGAGCGGTTACTATTTTAGGTTTGTGCAATACTTCTCGAGGGTTTTGTTGTCCCTCACCACGTTGACTAAAAAATAAGTGCACTTTGAGTGGTCCGAGGATTGTGAGTCATCCTTTCAAGAGCTAAAGGTCAGGTTAACTTCAGCGTCCATCCTTATCCTTCCAGAGCATGGCAAGGTTTATATCATATATCGTGATGCTTTTGGGTCAGGACTCAACACGGTATAGATGTAGAACAGTCATGTGGTCACTTATGCATCCCGTCAGTTAAAGGAGCATGAGTGGAATTACCCCACCAATGAATTAGGGTTATCTGTTGTGGTATTCTCACTTAAGAGATGGATGTACTACCAATACGAGGAACAGTTTGAGGTGTTTTCTGATCATAAGAGCCTCCAGTATATTTTCACGTAGCGTGAACTCAATCTTCGTTGGAGAAGATTGATGGAATTGATGGAAGACTATTGATTAGGCAGTAATTCTTCCAATATTACTCCCTAATTTAGTATCTTTTAACATCCCAAATAATGCAATTGCTCTTGAATTATCTCGTTTCCATGCTACTGACCCTTCTATATAGTTTTGCGAGTTTTGTGCTTTTTCCAGGAATTTTCCAGGTATTTATTGATAAAGAAAGAAAGGAGAATGTCAAGCCAAAAGAATAAGTCAAATAAGCAAAGTCAGGAGGGTAAAAGCGTAATTTCCATCCGAAATCTAGAATAAGAACTAACATGAAAGTTGAAGATCTCAATTCAACGAGTGCATAGGAAGAAATGGCGTACAGTTCCGAGTTCCACAGAAGAAGTTACGGGGTTCTAAAGATGAGAGATATTGAAGAAAAATAGAGGAGAAATTGAAGAGAATTTAAAGATCAAAGCGGGCCGATCCCTTTTCCAACATAATAGGGACCGGTCCGACCCCTCTAAACCTACTGGCAAAAATCACAAAGCGGGTCGATCCCATTTATTAGAAAAAGGATCGATCCGGCTTTCTATAACTCACTGGAAAAATTGCCATAGCGGATCAATCCCATTTATTTGAAAAAAGGATCGATCCGGATTTTAAAAGAGGACCGATCCGCCACTGAAGGCATGGACCGGTCCGCCGAGGATAAATTTGATTATCTATTTCGATTTTAGAGTTGGATTCAGCTACAATTCTGGATTTTTTGTGATGTATTTAATCTCTAGTTATTGTTAGACAAAGGAGTTCGATTAGAAGTTCGATTTTTAGGATTAGCTAAGTAGGAGTAAGGGGTTTTTGTAGTAAAAAAAAAACTAGTTTTCAATAAGAAGCTTTGCTGTAAGGATTCAAGTTTTGGTTTCTGCAATTTAAGTAATACTTTTCTTTAATTTTCGATTGCCCATTAGTTTAATTTATGGTTTTGAATTTGAAATTCTCTTTTCAATTAGTTGCTTTAGATTTAATGTTTTCTTCCTTAAAACCCACGTCTTTCTCTAAGTTAATTATGTCTAGCTAATTTTCTAAGGGTTGGGGTGCATGAACCCCACCCGATGTAATTCATCAGCATGGAAATAGACTTTTGAATTAAAACATCAGACGAATCGTTTTGTATAACTGGTGCAACCGTCGTGGAACTTTTGATCTTGTTTGCCCTAGGTAACCAGGATACTTAAGAGTGCGACGCGCGTATTGGTTAGTGCGACACCGCTTTACTCATCCTTTGCTTACATAATGTGCGGGTTGCGATCCCTCATATGTGTAATACTTAGGAGTACTAAAGACCGGGTTCACTTAAAATTCTAATTATTAATTTAATATCCTACGAGGTGAATTACTAGGGTGTGGGGGATTATAACCCGACCTATTTGTTCTCATTTCATAGTTAAGTTTTTCAGTCCAATCGTCATCAGTTTTTTCGTTAACTAGCGTAGTTGCATTTTATCCATTATAGTTTCAGTAATTAATCATTCTCAATTTGCATCTAGTCATAGTTGTTTCGTATTCCAAATCACCTTTTCATTCTTTTTAGAGTCAAAGCTAGGTTATCCTTATCTTTCCAACGTCGTCACGACTTCGTTTGTCCAATTCCCTGAGGATCGACGCCCGACTTACCGATAATATTACTTGAGCGACAGGCTTGCACTTGAGCCTACATATCACACACACTAGACACATTTATGGTCGCATCAAGTTTTTGGCACCGTTACCGGGAAACTAGGAAGACTTAGGTTAGATCGAGTCAATCTAGAACTTTGACCAAAAATCGAAAAAATAAAAATAAAAAAATAAAAAATTCATCATCTCTTAAAAGCCTTTAATGCAAAATCCTGAACATACTCAGACCCCTCACAATACTCCAACCAGAATCCACAAAAATCCGATTGCTGAGTATAACTCTGAAAGCCCCCCCACACCTCGCGTTCCACAATTATGGGTTCCACTTCCTACTCCTGAGCACTCTATCGGTAGTTACACCCCGAGTCAACCGTCGAGTCACACCTCTAGGACACCGAGTGAGTATACTGAGTTATTTAAAGAAAGCGCGAGCACGATGTCGGGCACGACGAGTTTCGACACTGGAGAGGGAGATCTACCCTATCGTCCCACGAAATATTTACTCTTTCCTGAGCGGACTGTCACCCCTGGTTGCATTTTACTTCCGTATAATACCGATCAGTTCCACTTTCGCAATGGGATGATACGAATTCTCCATACGTTTCACTGCATGGATTCGGAGAAACCATACATGCATATATGCGAGTTCGAAGAGGCGTGCGACACATTTAGTGAATAATCTTGCACGCAGAATACCATTCGCCTAAAACTTTTTCCTTTTTCCTTAAAGGATAAAGCCAAGACCTGGCTATGGTCTCTACCCCCGAGCTCCGTAACTTCCCGGAGAGATATGGAATCCAAGTTTATCTCAAAATTCTATCCACAACACAAGACCAACTCTGTAAAAACTCAAATCCAAGGTTTCCAACAACGCGATAATGAGTCTTTTGACAGGTGTTGGGAACGTTTCCAAGAGTTAGTAAGCACATGCCCCCATTATGGCTTTAACAAACACCTTGTGATCTCTTTCTTCCATAATGGGTTGACAGTGGCTTTTAAGCAACTGGTGAAAATAATGTGTTAAAGACCTTTTGGGGATTTAAACTCAACTTATGCTGACGCTTATCTTAAGTATGTCACAGAGACTACTCAAGCATGGGACACATCTGATCCTAATATCCAAGCCAGGCCTAGACAAGCATATATCTCTCCGAATGCATTCGGTCTATACTATTTGGATAGTAATACCTTAATAGACCGTCGATTCTATCAGTTTTAGATAGATATGAAAGAGTGGTTTGATGGCCCATTGAGAGATATTTTCGTATTCAGCTGTGGGTCAAAAGAAAAGGTGTGTGCAATTTATGAGGCGGGACATTCCACAAAGGTCTGCTTGATGATTTCCGCCTACAAGGCCATGCACACCAAGCAGATGGATGCTATAGGAGGATTCAAGGGAAATTTTAATGCCCCGCATGGGAACTTGTACAACCCTTCGTGGAGAAACCATTCTGGTTTTAACTATGGACAACTACAAGCTGCGATGAACCCACATTCACAGGTTGTCCCACCTCCACCACCTCCTCAATACCAATAAGCACCACCACCTCCAGCTCCGTATGTAGCTCCACCGCGGAGGAGCCTCGAGGATACAATAAACGAGTTCATAAATTCTCAAAGTGCAACCAATGCTAGAAATGAACGCATGTTCACCGACATAAATGCGCACATCTCCAAGTTGTAATCATCGTTGAGTATCCAAGAGAAGGGAAAATTTTCTACCCAAGGCTAAAGACCTCCCCAAGGTCAATCTAGTGTTAGCTCAACCTCTACATAACAGCAGGAGCATTGCGAAGCTGTAACCACTCTTCGTAGTGGGAGAGTTGTCGATTTATCACCTCCCCCACATGACACTTTGAAAGTCAAGGAAAATTTGCCCGGCACGAAAAAGGCCGAAGATATACCCTTGAACAAGAGTGAAAAGGAAGACACTAGTGAGCCCGAGGTAATTATAAAGCCACCCTACCCTGCGCCATTTCCTCAAACATTGGTTCCTGCCCACAAAGGGAGCATAAGTGATGAAGTGCTAGAAGTCCTTAAGAACGTGAAATTGAACTTACCTTTCCTCGATGCAATAAAGCAAATTCCAGCCTATGCAAAAGTCATAAAAGACTTATTGATGTCAAGAGGAGGATGAAGGAAATGAAAAATGTGTTCATAGCACATAACGTGAGTTATATTCTTCTTAACGATCTCCCACCTAAATATAAAGATCTCGGTGCACCCACCATTTCCTGCACCATTGGAGAGAATAAATTCGAAAAGGCCTTACTCAATTTGGGGGCAAGTGTCAATATCCTCCCCTATTCAATTTATAGGCACCTTGATCTGGGTGACCTTAAGCCCACAAGGATCACTCTCCGATTAGCGGATAGAACCGTGAAGATACTGAGAGGTATAGTTGAGGATGTGATAGTCCAAGTGGACACTTTCTACTTCCTAGTATATTTTGTCATTTGGAACACGGAGCCCTCCTTCGCCTCGAAAAATCATGTTCCCATCATCCTTGGTCGCCCATTCTTCGCTACAGCTAACGCATCGATCGATAGTCGAAATGGGCAGATGCAACTCACTTTTGGTAATATGAGTTTAGAAATAAACATCTTCAACATAGCCCAACAAGCCGGGGAATAATATGATCTTCACGCGATGAGCTTAATTGATGAGATCATAGAAGAGCACTTTGAGGAAAATTACTTTGGAGATGCCTTAAAATCTTACCTAGTGTCTAGTCACGAGAGCGAGGGATCTTACACCGAGTTTGAGAGAGAGATTAAGGAGTTGAGAGGCTTACTCGATGAGAGAGCGTCGGACGAGGACGCGAGAGATGTTAGATGGGTTTCTTGATTTGAAGAGTGTACTACCCCGTATTTTTATGCTTTCTTAATTTGGGGATTTATTAAATTTAATGTGAATTAATTATTTAATATAAATCTGTAAATTAATTATTTTATAATTATTACCGTGATGTGAGTTGGTAATTATGGGAAACTTGTTGAATACTACTAATGAGCAAAGTAATATATAATATTGGTTATATTAAATGTCATGAGTGAATAGAATGACAATTTTGAAAATTTAAGTCGGGATGCGCCTGTTTCGCGTCGGGAATAAATGTTGATTAATAAAAGTGAAATATTTTGTGAAATATTTTTTAAGTTGTGCGTATGGTCGTTTTGAGTGCGCTTAAGTGTCCGAAAGGGTCGAGATAGTCAAAAAAGTTTACCCGGGGGTTTAGTTTGGATCTCGGGGCGTTTTTAGGCCTAATTAGTACCTCGGGAGGGCGTTTTGGACATTTCGTAATTTTGGGTAATTAAACCCATGAATTTTCAAGGGTTATATCAGATGTCTAAGGTTGTCTTCTAGGGTTAACACAACCAAGGACAAGTGACAGCCATAGGAGAGGGAAGGAGAGAGCTTGTCAAGGTGTTCTAGGCCGAAAATTCATCCGGTTGTACCGCCACCACCACCAACGCGTAGATCGCGTGATGGGGAACGCAACCACACCAAATTCGTCCACAAATCAGAACTCTAAAATTCCCAGGCAAGTATTTATCTTGCTTATTTTCGTTAATGCATCATTCATGTTAGCATAGGGTGATTAGGATGAGTTTCATAGAAGAAAACCCATGTTGGAGATAGGAAAATCGCATGTAGTAATGGTATGAATGACAATCTGGAAACCCCCTTCATGTGTAAAGGTTTAACCACGGATTTATGATGAATTAGAAGTAGAAATTCTGAAAAAAGACTGATTAGAACAAAGTTAAAGAAATTATAGGGTTCATGAGGTTAATATGAGTTTTGGCACTTTTAATCCATGGTTATTGATGAAAATTCACATACTTTACGTAGGAGATGTGTAATTTAGGTTTATAATGTTTGTAGTAAGAATTTTTGAGAGTTTGGGTGTGAAAAATATGGATTTGGTTGAGGTTAGATTATGAAACCCGTAACTGTTAATCTGCAGAATTCGCCATACCTGTTTGATCGATCGATCGAACCAAGAGTGTCGATCGATCGACGCATCGATCGATTGATCCCTTGACATCGATCGATCAACCCTTTCTAGCAGACTCATGTTTTCCCTTTTAAATAGTTGAATTAAATTTAAATGAGTAATACTCCTTAGACATCCTTATTAAAATATTTTGGGAGATAAAGATGACCAGTAGGACTTATTAATAGTTATGAGACCTTTAATGTAAGACGAGATGTACATTTTTGGGATGTTTACATATAAGGGATGATGGAATTATGTATTAAAGGGAGAGACACGTAAGATAGTTACGTTGGAAAAAAATAGATAAGTACCTACTGAATTCTACACTTGGGAGGATAGAATCCATGAGTGTTACGTAGCAAGTTGGAATAATCCTTTAAACTAGAAGTAAGAGACGAACCATTTAAGTGATAACTAAATTAATGAGAAATAAGGATAAATGTTATAATTGTGGGTTATGAGGAGAACCTAAATTTAATATAGTAAAAGTGGTATATTTATATGACTGTGTTTATGCATATACTCTATACGTGTGAAAATCATGCCCGCGCTACTTGCTATCCCTGAGGTTACCGCGCTGGGACAGTCTTATCTCGATGGGACCTTTACGGGGGATATTGACTTGTACCCAAGAAGATAGGAATCCTAGGAACAGGCTATCGAATCGATAGTCACGGTCCTAAGAGACGCGAGGGTATGTGCTGACCTCTTGGACTTGGAAACTATGCTTCGCCTCAATATTATTTGTGTATGTATTAATACAGTTCGAGAGTGATTCCGAACGTGTATACGAGTGATACGGGGATTGGATAGCAGAGTATGCCCACACCATAATTTTTATGTGGGGTGCTGTTAGAATATATATATATATATTATACGAGTATTTAATATATATATATATATATATATATATATATATGAAATTCTGAAATTTGGAACTGCCTACTGTGTTATGGTAAGTAAGAAATGAATAATGACTTCAAATTGGAAATACTTGTTTTGAAAAGTATAATATGACACTGGGAAACTTTATTAATAAATTAAGTTATAATGAGAGTTTTGTTACTGAATGAAATTTTCCTCTTAAACAATTATATTGTTCAGTTTTAAATCTTACGAGTAACCTAAGATAAGTTAAACCATTGGGAAGATTAGTGCGATATAAGTTAAGATAAACCGTTGGGAAGATTAGTGCGATAGGCGTGCACATTAGAAGAGAGGTGAGAATTTCTCAAGAGAGTGCAGCACTAATATGCTGTTGCATTGGCCTGTAAACATTTTAAATACTTGCTAAACAAATTTTAAATCATTTACATTATCGGGCTCTGACCCGTTTCTATTTTCCTTTCTCTATTGTATATGTATGTATATATTACAGGTGCCCAGCCACAGGGGGCGTCTTGCGTAGGATCCTTTGGAAGGAACGCGCTGCAGCTTAGGTGGGAGTTGCAAGCCTCTTGCTTAGACGACTTCATTTATTTGATTCCACTTCTAGCTTATTTATTCAGTTGGGCATGTGTCGCCCGTTTCCATTATCCATTTGTTTTATTGGACATTGTGATTCATTTATTTCTAGTATTGTCACTTTGGGATTTATTACTGTCTGGATGTTTTACTTTAAGTTTTAAATGTTGGGATTTAGTTGTTGAATGTTTAAATTATTTGGATTATATGTTACAGGATAATTGTGGTGTGGTTCTTTAATATTGAATTATTGTAAAGATTTAAATCTTGGTTTATAAAATAAAATTTGAAAAGAAATGTCTAAAAATGGTTTTGACACTTAGCTTAATTAATTAGGGTGTTTAAATTGAAAAAGTTATTTTCGACAGTGATGCTAAGAATGAACTAACTCTTCACCTTGATTTAATTTAATAAAGGAGTGATCGCCCGGTATTTAATTAGGCGGGGTGTCACAAAGAGTTACCACCAAGGGAGGCATGTATGGTTCCCTCTACCGATTCATTCCCGACTCTAGAGTTGAAGGAGCTACCATCCAACGTTAAATATGCTTTCCTAGGTGAAAGTGAGACATTTCTTGTTATTGTCTCCTCCAGCTTAGATGAAGAGCAAGTTATTAAAAATTTTGAGGAAGCACCAAAGTGCTTTCGATTGGTGTATAGCTGATCTAAAAGGGATTAGCCTTCTGATTTGTACCCATAAAATTCACCTCGAGGAGGATGTTAAGCCCTCGAGAGAAATGCAAATAAGGCTAAACCTCACAATGAAAGATGTGGTGAGAACCGAAATCATTAAGCTATTGGATGTTGGGATTATCTACCCAATCTCGGATAGCAAGTGGGTGAGCCCCATTCAAGTTGTCCCGAAGAAGTCGGGCATAACTGTGATTAAAAATGCCAAGGGAGAGTTAGTTCCTCGATGTACCACCACTGACTGGTGCGTTTGCATTGATTATCGAAAACTCAATGTGGGAACTAGGAAAGACCATTTCCCTTTGCCATTTATCGATCAAATGCTTGAAAGAGTAGCGGTCCACCCTTACTATTGCTTCCTAGATGGTTATTTCGGATATAACCAGATTGAGGTAGATGTACTTGATCAAGAAAAGACAACCTTCACTTCCCCCTTTTGAACGCTTGCCTACAAACGTATGCCATTCGGCTTGTGTAATGCACCGACAACCTTTCAAAGGTGCATGTTGAGCTTATTCAATGACATGATTGAGAAAGGGCTAGAGGTGTTTATGGACGACTTTAGTATTTTTGGTACCTCCTTCTACCTATGTCTAGCCAATCTTGAAAAAGTAGTAGCCCGATGTGTGGAAAAGAACTTAGTGCTGAATTGGGAGAAATGCCATTTCATGGTAACTGAGGGTATAGTTCTTGGCCACATCGTGTCATCCAAATGGATCGAGGTTGATCGCGCAAAAATAGATGTCATAGCTGACCTACCCCCACCTAAATTGCTTAAGGATGTGCGCTTTTCTTGAGCCACACGGGGTTTTATAGAAGGTTCATTAAGGACTTGGAGACAATGCTAGACCCTTAAGCGACCTTCTTATGAAGGACACCCCATTCGAGTGTAATGGAGCATGCCAAAGTGCTTTTGAAAATTTGAAGAGCATGCTTATTTTCGCTCCCATCATGTAATTTTCGGATTGGTCTTTACCATTCGAGCTCATGTGTGATGCTAGCGATTATGCAATAGGGGCTATTTTGGGCCAATGAAAAGACAAACAGGCTCATGTCATCGACTACGCTAGCCGGACTCTTACCGGACCACAACTATTACTCTACCACGGAGAAGGAATTGCTAGCGGTAGTTTTTGCTCTAGACAAATTTTGGTCCTATCTTATCGATTCCCCCAACACCTATTTCACCGACCACGTGGCATTAAAATATCTCCTTGTAAAGAAAGAAGCAAATCCGTGCCTCATAAGGTGGATCCTACTCCTACAAGAGTTTAATCTCTCCATTAAAGATAAAAAAGGAGTAGTAAATGTCGTCATCGATCACTTATCAGGGCGTTCGTCCGACGTACCTAGTGATTTTACACCCATAGATGAGTATTTTTCGAATGAGCAACTCTTTATCACCTCTTCTTTGCCCTAGTTTGCGGATATAGTGAACTATCTTGTCACAGGAGTCTTCCCTCCAGACTGGACACCACGAGATAAGAAAAGGTTCATCACTTGGTCGCACATATTTTTCTATGATGATCCATTCCTTTTTAAATATTGCGCCGACCAAATCATCCGACGATGTGTACCAGATGATGAAATTCTGAAAGTCATCAAATTTTATCATTCGAAAGCATGTGGAGGCCACTTTTTCGTAAAAAAGACAGCCGTTAAAATTCTCCAGAGCGGTTTGTACTGGCCCATAATGTTTCGAGATGTAAAAAATTATTGCAAATCTTCCGACAGGTGTCAACGGCTAGGGGCAATTACCTGACGAGATATGATCTCATTAACCCCGGTTCTCATCTTTGAAGTTTTTGATTGCTGGGGTATTGACTTCATGGGCCCTTTTCCCCTGCCTTTGGATACCTATACATCCTAGTCGCGGTAGACTATGTCTCTAAATGGGTGGAAGCTATAGTTACCAAGACTAATGATAATAAATTGGTGATAAAGTTCCTTTAATAACACATACTTTCTCGCTTCGGTGCACCAAAAGCAATAATCAATGATAATGGCACGCATTTTTGCAACAAGCCGTTTGAGAAGATTATGAAAAAGTATGGTGTCATTCACAAAGTTGGAACGATCTATCACCCACAAACGAATGGGCAGGCCGAATTGTCAAATTATGAAATCAAAAATATTCTCGAGAAGACCGTCAATCCCACCCGGGAAGATTGGTCCCTTAGGTTGAACGATTCCCTATGGGCTTACCGTATCGCTAACAAGAACCCACTCAGAATGTCTCCGTTTCATTTTGTGTATGGCAAAGCTTTCCATCTTCCTATTGAGTTGGAGCACAAAGCATACCGGGCCATCAAAAGGTTAAATTATGATATGGATAAAGCCGGTGCAGCTTGCAAGCTTTAACTGAATGAGCTGGAGGAGATACGCAATGATGCGTATGAAAATGCCAAGATTTCAAAATAAATGATGAAAGTTGTGCATGATAAGATTATTCGATGGAAAGAGTTTCAACCCGGACAAAAGGTACTCCTCTTTAACTCCCGGCTTCATCTATTTTCGGGTAAATTGCAGTCTCGTTGGACTGGCCCATTTGTTATTAAGACCGTGTTTCCCCACGGAGCTGTAGAGTTGGATGATCCAAAGGGGAGAACACGTTCAAAGTCAATGGACAACGCCTAAAGCCATATGTAGAGGCATGCGTAGAAGAGATCAACATCATTTGGTTGTCGAACCCCGTTTACGGGGTAGAGTGCGCTGAATTTGAGAGGTCGTCACACCCCCGATGCGTATGGGGTGAAATCTTGTGTATTATAGATGTGATTAAGTTAGGGTCATTAGAGTCTTAGTTTTGAGTTTTGAGCAGTTAAGGGTAAGCACTAAGCACCAATCCCGAAGGACGTTCCTGCAGAGGAGGATTCTAGAAATAAAGTGAAGACGAACCGATCCGCCCCTAGGCACGCGGACCGGTCCGCTTAGGAGTAATTAAAAAATAAAAAAATAGGACACGAATCGATCCACCCCTGGGCACTCGGACCGGTCCGATTCCTGCAACTCTTCAAATCCCTAAATTCATTCCCCCAATCCATTTATCTCCCTCTATTTCGTCCCTTCCCTATTCCCAGCCCGATTTCCCTCACAAATACAGCCCTATCCAACCCTCTTTCACCACACTTTTCTTTTACCCAAACTCCCTCCCTCTCTATTCCACCCTATATTTTCCAACAACAGAACCCCTCATGGCTAACCAACCAGCCCCAGAAAACTACAACTCAACAGTCATCGTCGAAAACCATCCGCTCCCGTTCCGTTCCTACGAGGAGCAACATTGGTGTCACCGTTTCTTCAGTCACACTCGCAAGCTACCCATTGAGCGATAGGTTCTATGAGAGGAGTTGCTCGCCAACGTCACTACCCTTTTCATCGCAAAGGTGTGGTGTCATTTCCTCAATGATCCATTCGATACCGTTTGGGCCAACGAAGTGCGCTCCTTCTATGGGTCCCTCATGCGCACCGAAAATTTTCAAGCTGAGGTGTACGTAGACCAAACACCCATCCCGTTCTCCCTCGACATCCTCATCCACAAGGTTACGGAGAAGGATGTTCCTCACCCATCCCCTTTCCAATATCCCAACAACAGCCCGCCCCTAGACATGGATGTCTGCATGGCCCGTATCGCCCCTGGCCATCAATGGCTCCGAGGCCCTTTCCCCGTCGGCCAACTGGATGACAAAGCGGGCATAACCTTCCAAATCATTTGTGCTAACTTTCTCCAAATTTCAAACGATTCCATCATGCGCCCTCGTCAAGCCACCCTTGTCTACCACCTGTATGACCCAAACTCCACTATCCACCTGGCCCGCACCATATACCAAGACATTTTTCATGACGCCACAGATAAAAAAGGTATTACCCCTTTCCCTTATGCCCGACTCATCTCATCTTTACTCGCCGACGCTGGTATTGATCCACCCACCGGATTCCCGCGTTTGCCCAATCCTTTTGGCCAGCTTACACGTACCAAAAGTGTGCCACAAAGGGCCATTAACCAACCTAGACAGGCTGCCGCTGCTAGTGACGCTAGCGATGAGGAGTAGTCCGCTGACGAGTTCTCGGACGATGAAGTGACGGCAAATGACGTGAGCATAGCCGAGGGCTTGGAGCTCGAATACGTGGAAGAGGAAGATCTTGACTATGAGCTTTCGGGATGCCACATTTATGCGAGCATTTCTGCGCTTGAAACACAACTCTCGGGGTTCATAGCATGCTAGGATGCTAATAGGGAGGAGGAGCAACGCGCTTATAGGCGCGACACGAGCATGATGCATAGGCTTCAATCTCAAATGTTTGAGATGTCCTTCAATGCTCCTCCCCCGTCCTACTTTTATGACCCATATGACCCTAGCACGCCCGGTAGATCCAACCCTCCACCCCAGTGATCTATTTGCTTGGTGCTTATGTTTTTGTCTTGTTTTGCTTATATGCTTGCATTTATTTCCCTTGTACTGTAACTTAGTCCTTATGAATAAAAATTTGCATTTTCTTTATTTGCTTGTTTTATTTATCGCACTTCTTATTTTGCCTTATTTAGATTTTAACCCTTTTGATTGGGGACAATGCAAAAGTCTAAGTCAGGGGGGGTGACGAGTGCGTATTTCTAATCTTCACAAATTTTCAAAATGCCAAAAAAAATTGAAAAACTCAGAAAAACCAAAAATATTTTTTTCAAAATAAACAAAAACTTGGAATTCAAAAGTTTCAAAAATATCATTAAAATTCGGTTTAAAGTCTCAAATTGTAAAAACATAGTACACAAAGTCGAAATTGACCAAAGATGAAAATTGAGCGAACATAGATGACTTAACGAATAAATGTGGAGATTAACCAACCTGGTGAAAATTCGAGCCTATCATTTTTTTAGAGTGTATAAATCAATCCTAATTAATGATTAACTCAAAGTTCTAAATCAGCGTCAAATAAGTCGTCGCGATCTCAATTCCCTTATTTTGATAGGTTAAGGGAATAGTGTGTAATGTTGCCTCGAAAAACGCATTGAGATGTCTTTAAACTTAAAACAATCTCGAAATGCATATGGTAACGCCATTAGTAATTGGCACAATGAAGTAGGCCCTCGTTTGTCACCCAAAAATGTAGGCAGAAAAAGTACCCCTTTTTGCAACCCAATTTGAGTCAAATAAGTTTTTTTCCTTTCATTTGACAACCCGAAAAACCCCAATTGGTCCAGAATTATGAAAGTTGATAATTCCATAAATTAAGTCTGGAAAGTGCATAAAAAGGGGCAAGAAAAGAATAGAAATGCTCAACAAAAATATCTAGAAAAGAAAAGCGTAGAAACAAAAAAAAATCAAAAAAAAAAAAAAAATGAGCAAAAGCCTGAAAAGCACTAATGGACATCTTAAGAATAGTTTCCCATTCCAAATCTCCCAAACCCATTTCCTTGTACCCAATGCACCTTAAAACCCCAAAAAGTACTAACTGAGTCCAAAATTGTGAAATTGGTTACCGCGTGGAGAGCTAAAACACAAAAAGATAATAAAAGAGATAAAAGGTGTAAATTAGAGGCAATGTCCCATTTGCACATAACCGTAATTCGATGGTCAGATCCATTTACCATAAAATTTTGTCTTTCTATTTGTGTGCATAGACTTGGTTCCAATGCGTTTACTCTTTATAACATGCACACCGATTGAGATAGCCACACTTTCGAGAAATTTGTTTGTGAGAGCATCCCGTGAGATTTTGAAATCAAAACAAATTTTCGGATAAGTAACGTAATGGACAATCGGTAGAAATTCGAGGTTAAATTTTTGGCTTCGCACACACGCACTATGATTTGAGAACCTTGAACATGAATTGATGATGACTATTTTCTGGAAAAGTTTGAATTATACAATCTTTGCATATTTTGAGTTTTCTTTGAGTCGAATTTTGTAGGTATATGTAACACCCCGTATTTTTTAGAATTTAAATAATTATGTGATTAATTAGTATTGTTGTATTAATTAAATTAATATGTGAGAATTAATTGAAAGATTAATCCGCATTAAAACTGAATATTTACTAGCGTGACGAGAGTTAGTAATTATTAATATTACTTTGAGATTAAGTAAAATGGAATGATGATTTTATGTAGCTGGCTGTGAGAGATAAATACGATAGTTTGGAATATTAAGTCGGGACGCGCGTGTGAGTCGTGTCGGGGCCAATTAAATGGAGTATAAAGGTAAATTATTTTTAAGTGACTTGTATGATTATTTCGAGTGAGTCGTTGAGTTCGGGAGGGTCGAGATAGTCAGAAAATTCTACCCAAGTATTTTATTTGGACTCGGGATATTTTTAGGCCATACCAGCACCCCATAGGGGTAATTTTGTAATTTGAATTTTGGGATAAATTAAATGGACGAAAATTAGAGAATTATTATATCAGCTAATTGGGGACAATTAGGGTGAGAATACACCAAAATTAAGAGAGAGACACAGTAGGTGAGGGAAAGAAAATCCCAGGGGAGGAGGTCAATCTAGCACCACCTTGCACAACCACCATCACCATCGTATAGATCGGAATGCACCTATACCAACAACATCAACGGATCAGAGGTTTTGGAGACTTAATGGAGATTCTGTCGGCTATTCCCTGTAGAAAATTACGTTTTCTACATTTTTCTCTCTCGCGGACTTCCTCCAAAACGGCTCCAAAATGCCTCAAAACGTCAAATTATTAATCTGGGCAGAATGTGGGGCAAATTTTTAAGAAAGTTTTTTTTTTGAAAATTGTTATTCCAGAATAAATCCAAATAGTGAATTAAGGTTTATGTTGAGTGATTTGTAAACTTGTTAATTAAGTGGGGGGAACTTAATTGGATTCATGGATGATTAATGAGGATTTAACGATTCTGGAGTATTAGAAATTATCCTTACATTTTAGAATATTGTTTGGTATTGGTTGTTGGGAGTTTGGGCTTGATACATAGAGGTTTTAAGATAAAAAAAAATGGTGAAAAAACATATTGGCCAAGAGGTTGAAGACGAACTACCCAGGTCACGCGAAGTCGATCAAACTACAAGTGGAAGTTGTTCAAGCGACAAAGTCCTCGGGTTCGAGCGACAGGTCCAAAAAAATTTGGAAACTTCTATTTTTATCCCAAATCAATTATATAGTTTATTGGAGTGAGAGAAACTGCCATTTGGTGAATTTAACGTAGGACAGAAATACGGGAAAGTATGTGAGTAAAAATCTTTTTTTTATTGTGGAATAAGATTTACCTTGGAGATTACGAGAGAGAGAGGTGGTAATCTAATAATTATACTATACGTAATAATGAAGATAAAATACGTATGGGAAGTATATGAGTAGGTTGGGAGAATACCTATGGATTTTAATAGGATGTGTGTATGCCTATGATTATTATATTGCACTAATGAGTGTTAACTCGGGGGTGCAAGATTATATTGTTAGGTGCATTAATGGGTGTTAACCCGGGGATGCAGGATTATGGTTGATAGGTGCATTAATGGGTGTTAACCCGGGGATACAGGATTATTATTGTTAAGAGCACTAATGGGTGATAACCCGGGGCTTCTGGATTATTATATTTAGGCGCACTAATGGGTGATAACCCGAGGGTGCTGGATTATTGTTGTTAGGCGCACTAATGGGTGTTAACCCGGGGGTGCTGGATTATTATATTTTAGGTGCACTAATGGGTGTTAACCCAGAGGTGAATGATTATTATTGTTATAGCACTAATGGGTCTTAACCCGGGTGTGCATGATTAGTATATACATATGTATAGAGATGATGTGACTATATGTAGTTATATACATTATTATGATTTTCGCTAATGGGTCTTAACCCGGGGTTGTAGGATATATATATATATATATATATATATATATATATATATATGTGTGTGTGTGTGTGTGTGTGTGTGTGTGTGTGTGTGTGTGTGTGTGTATGTATTTGAGGAATTTAAGTGAAACTACTAGTCATGGTAATAAGGATAAATAAAATAATCTTAGTAAGAAAGATTTAATTACTCGAACGATAAATATGAAAGGTAGTGATCTGGGATAGACTACTTTTGAGCGTATTATATGGGCGATACAGGTATACTACTGGTGAATGTAGATCGTGGTATGATGACTTCGAACTAGTTTGCTTGGGTAGCATAACTAGTATGGTTTAGAAGATGCGTTAAGCATGCAGAATAGAAGAGAGGTGAGAATCTCATGCGAGAGTTCGATAACTAACATGCACATAATACTTGCTTTAATATAGTTTTAAATACTTGCTAATGAATCTTTTAAAAGATCGGGCTCTGACCCGTCTCTTGCATCTCTTCTCTCTTTTGTTATATATATATGATTTCGTACAGGTGCCCATCCACAGGGACACCGGTTCTAGATACTTGGATGGTTTGTCGAGCTGCAGCTATTATGGAAGTTGCGGGTCATTGAGATTAGACGTTTCTCTCATTTCATTCAGTTTCTAGTTCAGATATTTCAGTTCGGGCATGTGTCGCCCATTCTCATTAGCGAGGTTGTACTCAGTTTCCTTTGTAGTTCTTTTCAGTTGGATTAAGTATTTATTATGGTTCGGTTTGTGACTTTGAACTGGAAGGTTTTATCCTGTCTTAATTATTCAGTATTTGATTCAATCAGTATTCATTTCTTGTGTATGGTTTATAATTAAATGTTCAGAAATTAAATGAATTAATTGGTTCCGAGTTTAATTGGAAAATATTTTGACACTAGCTTAATTAAATGTTAGGTAATTAATTGGATTTAAATTTTCGACGGTGATACTAAGAATGAACCAACGGAACATTCTGTTATAAATTTTATAAATGACTGATCACTCGATATTTAATTGGGCGGGGTGGCACAGGTGGTATTAGAGCATCAGGTTCTAGAGTCTTTTAAGATCTGTACGGATTTTTACGTTTCATCTTAGCGTTCTTTGATATAGATCCGTATTCTAGGATTGTTGTATTCCACTGTGTATGCGATTTACGCTCTCATGCGATTAAGTTTAGTGAATCCAATTCATATTGCGAGTTTGATTGGACTTCGTACATCGAATAATGTGGGACGACCAGCGGAGGCCATTAGCGAGACTGCAGGAGGAGGGAAACAATTGAAACTATGGAGTATTCGGGTAAGGGTGATCGCGATAGAAGTCACCAACAGTAATTGTCTAAGTTCAACGAGCTAATGGAAGGAGTGATCCAATTGCAATGGAGTAAGGACACTCAGAATTTAAATTACATACGGAAATAACAATTGGGAACTAAGATTGCCAAGTCTGAGACAAGGTCATCCCTAAAAGGGCCAGTAGTGCCATTGAAGGGGAAATTGCCCTATATGTAGAGAGTGGGATTTCCAATATTGAATATGTTCACGTGAGAAGTGAAACTTATAGGATCGGGAATATCAAACCATGCCTGTAAGGCGTAATAGCTGGGGAAGTGAAATATCCAGTGTAAAAAATTGGGCCAAAGGGATTGGGCCCAGGAATTAACAACCCGAGAGTAGTGGGTCTAGGTTGGACTAGTATAGTCCTCAACAACTGTAGCATATTGTATATTTAGGGTTGACAGGGACCAAGAAATAAAAGGAAGGCTAGTAAGGCCTAATTGAGGCCTAGAGATATGGGGCCAACGTATTAATGTCGGGTGCGTAAGACGCCGAACAAAATAATTTACCACAACGAGGAGGGGGAAAGCTAATGAATGAAATCTGAAATGTATAACAATTGTAGTTAATTATGGGTCGTGAAAAGTGCGTGCGGGGACCCTACGATCAGACTAGACTGATGAAGTTTTATTTCATCTGTGTGAGTAAATGATGAATTCAAGTGAAATGGGTGTGTCATAACAAATGTGGATTGTTAACACTAAATATTCGAGTGTGCATAGGGTTTAATGAGTACTCTGGCGATGGCAACCTTATTATTCGTATAACTAACATTTGGTAGTGAGATTTTTGTACCTCCTGCGGGGAGGAGCAGGCGTAGACACTAAGAGAAATTTGTATGTAGTATTACGTAACGATTTGTGATCCTTTGAGTGCTATGGTAGTGGAGCCAATTATTATTGTATTGTATGGTTACTAAATACCGAGAGTTTGAGCGATATTAAATTGTGTGATAAGACTATCATACGTGAAATTTTAAGTTTAAATATATGGTTTTGGCGAGGCATCACCTGAAAGACGGTTGAGCATGCATATATGTTGTATTGTATCGTATCGTAGACTTCAGTGAGTATGTTGTCTTACTATTTTGATCCCGGTGAGCAGGGATGTTTTATTGATATAATTCAGGGTGTATTGGCTTGTAGTAGGGCGGATAGATATATCTCGTTAATTATATAGAACTAATGACTTGTGATAGTGAGAGCGCCGCGTTGTATGCCGTCCTTAGTGACATGAGAGTGGACGAGTAAACTTTTTATGTTCACAGATGGGAATTCGGGGGTATATGTTATGGATTAAGGACTTAACAGATCTCGACGACCAGAAGTGTTAAGTAGTAGTGTATTGGGAGGGTTCTTTGTTTGGATTTCGCTTTGCGATACATCCCATGCATGAAAACTTAGCGAACGTTGGAAGTTGGGGGAAATTTGACTTTAGTACATGGATTTAGTACCGTAGTGATTACACATATACGTAATTATAACTGTGAGATAATGTTTATATTATAGAGTAAGGCGGATAAAGCCGTATAAGATTAATGTGTGAAAATGTTACAACCGTTGACACCACGAGCAGACCGGTGGGACAACCTAAGATATAATTAGGTGGAAAAGGTAGGGTGGATGAGTAGGACCTTACCATATAGTCATGCCAAGTATGTGAGGCATAATTTAAGACTAATATAACACGTCTAGTATAGTGGTACTGAAATGCACGAAACATAGGGTGTATGGGCGCCCTAGATAGTTGGATTATAGTATTTTCCATAATTGAGAATTTGGGCACAATGCGTATTTTCGAGGAAAATGAAGGTAAAAGTTGTGACTTCAGAACTTAGCTGTTTGATGGTTTAGGTCAGTTAGCACTGATACTTCCCAAAATTCCCACGAGGATTGTATAGGAAGAATTCGATAAAGTTTAACCCGAGAAAGTTGAAACTTACTTGGTAAGACAGGTAGAGACCATGTTTCATGAGAATCTGAAATTTAAAGAGAGGGGGGAGGACTTGAGACACGCAGTGATGACATTATTTCACGAGTATGGACGTGGATGCATTTGTGAGAAAGGTAAAATGCATCATGATATAAAACCGTAGTAGTTATGGCATAAACGTAGCAACACCAAGGTAGGACAAATCATAACGTGTGACAGTAAACCCCAACCATTATTCCCGAGATAGTAAGGTTATATGGGGAATAATTAGACACTTTGGCTGATAGAGCCAAGAGAGTTATGACTCGATGATTGGGAAGGGTTTTTGGGAGGCCATGAGTATCGAGATGCGTATGTTTACGGCCTAACACACCCGCAGGCAGAAGGTCATACTGAGAGTTCTAGTTACATATTGCGAGATATGTTGTATTTCCAATTATGGGAAGGTTTAGAGTAATATTTTCCACTGGTGGAGTTAGTGTACGATGACTCCCCTCAGCTCATTATCGATATGACTCCATTTGAGGCGTTATATATAATGCCTTGTCATCCTTGTTCTTATTGGATAGAGTTGGGGAACAACGAGCTACTAGGGCCGGAGGAAATTAGGGCCCGTTAACCAAGATTGACATGATTTGGAGTTGCATTATTTCATGTTGGAATGAAAAAATTGGTACCGAGTGATGTGGGATCTTTCCTAATATTGTTAAGTTTGAACTGGTAGCTTACGTGCTTGGGTTCCATAGTATTTTGCTGAGGCCGTATGGCAAAAATGTGTTGGCACTTATAGTATATATTGTGTGTAAAGTATATACCGTACAAATAAGAATAAACTACTGATGATACATGGCAGTGAGATGAATTTGTATGTATCTTTAGACTGATTTATCTGCTAGTGTGAATAGTAGGAGGCTAGATAATAATTATCTAAAATTTAAGTAGTGAAACTTAAATGGTAAGGATTGAAGTTTAAATTATAACATCAGTGATGTGTCATTATTAAGGGTATTCAGTGATGTACTGTATGGGCGGTACTACGTAGATTACATGAGATGTGAGGTAAATACCCAGAGTTGTCCTTACCAGAAATGCCTTATTTACTGAATTTCGGGATGAAATTCCGTTATTAGGGGGAAAGTATGTAACACCCCGTATTTTTGAGGATTTAAATAATAATGTGATTAATTATTATTATTAGATTAATTAAATTAATATGTGAGAATTAATTGAAAGATTAATCCGGATTAAAACTTTACAATCGTGACGAGAGTTAGTAATTATTAATATTACTGTGAGAATAAGTAAAATGGAATGATGATTTTTATATATTTGGTCGTGAAAGATAAATACGATAGTTTGGAATATTAAGTCGGGACGCGCGTGTGAGTCGTGTCGGGGCCAATTAAATGGAGTATAAAGGTAAATTATTTTTAAGTGACTTGTATGATCATTTTGAGTGAGTCGTTGAGTTCGGGAGGGTCGAGATAGTCAGAAAATTCTATCCAAGTATTTTATTTGGACTCGGGATATTTTTAGGCCATACCGGCACCCCATAGGGGTAATTTTGTAATTTGAATTTTGGGATAAATTAAATGGACGAAAATTAGAGAATTATTATATCAGATAATTGGGGACAATTAGGGTGAGAATACACCAAAATTAAGAGAGAGCCACAGTAGGTGAGGAAGAGCAAATCCCAAGGGAGGAGGCCAATCTAGCACCACCTTGCACAACCACCATCACCATTGTATAGATCGGAACGCGAGGAACGCACCTATACCAACAACACCAACGGATCAGACCTTAGAAATCAAGGCAAGTGTTTATGACTTGCTTTCCATTAGCGATAATTGTGTTCATGTTAGTATAGGTATTAATTACATGATTTGAATTGGAAATGGGTGATTGTAGAGAATTAATATCACAAATTGAGAGCTATCTTGATGAAGAATTTAACCCCTATATATGTAGAAACCCAGAAATATAAGATGTGATTGAGAAACGAATTTGGGTTGAATGGTTCTTGACTTGAAATTGGAAGAACTAGGGTTTTAATGATTTAATTTGGGGATTTCATGTTGGTGATTTAAGGATCTGGGCGGAATTACAGGTTTTGGAGCCTTAATGGTGATTCTGTCCGCAATGCCCTATAGAAAAAATCACGCTTTCTACATTTTGTTCTCTCACGGGCTTCCTCCAAAACGGCTCCAAAATGCCACAAAACGTCAATTTATTAATCTGGGGAGAATGTGGGGCAAATTTTTAAGATTTTTTTTTGAAAATGGTTATTCCAGAATAAATCCAAATAGTGAATTAAGTTTTATGTTGAGTGATTTGTAACCTTGTTAATTAAGTGGGGGGAACTTAATTGGATTCATGGATGATTAATGAGGATTTAACGATTCTGGAGTATTAGAAATTATCCTTACATGTTAGAATATTGTTTGGTATTGGTTATTTGGATTTGGGCTTGATACATGGAGATTTTAAGATAAAAAAATGGTGGAAAAATGTATTAGGCTAGAGGTTGAAGAAGAACTACCCAGGTCGCGTGAAGTCGCTCAAACGACACGTGGAGGTTGTTCAAGCGACAGAGTCCTCTGGTTCGAGCGACAGGTCCAGAAAAATTTAGAAATTTCTATTTTTACCCCAAATCAATTATATAGTTTATTGGAGTGAGAGAAACTACCATTTGGTGGATTTAACGTTGGACGGAATTACGGTAAGTATGTGAGGAAAATGCTTTTATTATTGTGGAATAAGATTTACCTTGGAGATTATGAGAGAGAGAGGTGGTAATCTAATAATTATACTATACGTAATAGTGAAGATAAAATACGTATGGGAAGTATATGAGTAGGTTGGTAGAATACCTATAAATTTTAATAGGATGTGTGTATGCCTATGATTATTATATCGCACTAATGAGTGTTAACTCGGGGGTGCAAGATTATTATTGTTAGGTGCATTAATGGGTGTTAACCCGGGGATGCAAGATTATGGTTGATAGGTGCATTAATGGGTGTTAACCCGGGGATGGAGGAATATTATTGTTAAGAGCACTAATGGGTGATAACCCGGGGGTGATGGATTATTATTGTTAGGTGCACTAATGGGTGATAACCCGGGGGCGCTGGATTATTATTGTTAGGCGCACTAATGGGTGTTAACTTGGGGGTGCTGGATTATTATATTTTAGGTGCACTAATGGGTGTTAACCGAGGGGTGCAGGATTATTACTGTTATGGCACTAATGGGTATTAACCCGAGGGTGCAGGATTAGTATATACATATGTATAGAGATGATGTGACTATATGTAGTTATATACATTATTATAATTTGTGCTAATGGGTCTTAACTCGGGGGTGTAGGATATATATATATATATATATATATATATATATATATATATATATATATATATATATATATATATATATATATATTTGAGGAATTTCTAGTAAGTGAAACTAGTAGTCATGGTAATAAGGATAAATAAAATAATCTTAGTAAGAAAGATTTAATTACTCGAACGATAAATATGAAAGGTAGTGATCTGGGATAGACTACTTGCGAGCGTATTGTATGGGCGATACGGGTATACTACTGGTGAACGTTGATAGTGCTATGTTGACTTCTAACTAGTTAGCTTGGGTATCATAGCTAGTATGGTTTAGAAGATGCGTTAAGCATGCACAATATAAGAGAGGTGAGAATCTCGTGCGAGAGTTCGATAACTAACATGCACATAATACTTGCTGTAATACAATTTTAAATACTTGCTAATGAATCTTTTTGAAACATCGGGATCTAACCCATCTCTTGCATCTTTTTTCTCTTTTGCTATATATATATATGTATTAGTACATGTTCCCAGCCACAGGGACACCATTTCTAGATACTTGGATGGTTTGTCGAGCTGCAGTTGTTGTGGAAGTTGCGGGTCATTGAGATTAGACGCTCCTCTCATTTCATTCAGTTTCTAGTTCAGATATTTCAGTTCGGGCATGTGTCTCCCATTCTCATTAGCGAGGTTGTACTCAGTTTCCTTTGTAGTTCTTTTCAGTTGGATTGAGTATTTATTATGGTTTGGTTTATGACTTTGAAATTGAAGGTTTTATCCAGTCTTAATTATTCAGTATTTGATTCAGTCAGTATTCATTTCTTGTGTATGGTTTATAATTAAATGTTCAGAAATTACATGAATTAATTGGTTTCGAGTTTAATTGGAAAATGTTTTGACACTAGCTTAATTAAATGTTAGGTAATTAATTGTATTTAAGTTTTCGACAGTAATGCTAAGAATGAACCAACCGAACATTCTGTTATAAATTTTATAAAGGACTGATCGCTCGATATTTAATTATTCGGGGTGTTACAGTATATTCACTGTAAACTCTCACGAGACACAACTTGTCCTATTAGGGTAACCTAGGGGTTTAAAGGTTTACTGCATACGCTAAATGCAATCGCTTGCCCGCGAAAGTGGTACTCTATCCTAATAACATGATTTTCACAAGATTGAGTTGTAGTTGAATCCTTTTATATTGCTCGGGATGCGCAAAGTGTTAAGTTAGTGGGGTTTAATTAGGAATTAATTCTTCCAATATTACTCCCTAATTTAGTATCTTTTAACATCCCGAATAATGCAATTGCTCTTGAATTATCTCATTTCCATGCTACTGACCCTTCTACATAGTTTTGCGAGTTTTGTGCTTTTTCGAGGTATTTATTGATAAGGAAAGAAAGGAGAAAGTCAAAGCAAAAGAATAGGTCAAAAAAGCAAAGTCAGAAGGGTAAAAGCATAATTTCCATCCGAAATCTAGAAGAGGAACCAACATGAAAGTTGGAGATCTCAATTCAACGAGTGCATAGGAAGAAATGGCATCCAATTCCAAGTTCCAGAGAAGAAGTTATGGGGTTCTAAAGATGCGAGATATTGAAGAAAAATAGAGAAGAAATTGAAGAGAATTTAAAGATCAAAGCGGGCCGATCCCTTTTTCAAAATAATAGGACCGGTCCGGCTCCTCTAAACCTACGGGCAAAAATCACAAAGCGGACCGATCCCATTTTTTAGAAAAAAGGATCGATCCGGCTTTCTATAACTCACTGAAAAAATTGCCAGAGTGGACCGATCCCATTTATTTGAAAAAAGGATCAATCCGAATTTAAAAGAGGATCGATCCGCCACTCTGGCAAAACTTGATTTTCTGTTTCGATTTTAGAGTTGGATTCAGCTACAACTCTGGATTTTTCGTGATGTATTGAATCTCTAGTTATTGTTAGACAAAGGAGTTAGATTAGAAGTTCAATTTTTAGGATTATCTAAGTAGGGGTAGAGGGTTTTTGTAGTAAAAAACCCCAGTTTTCAATAAGAATCTTTGCTCTAAGGATTCAACTTTCAGTTTCTGCAATTCAAGTAATACTTTTCTTTAATTTTCGATTGCTCATTAGTTTAATTTATGGTTTTGAATTTGAAATTGTCTTTTCAATAAGTTGCTTTATATTTAATGTTTTCTTCCTTAAAACCCATGTCTTTCTCTAAGTTAATTATGTCTAGCTAATTTTCTAAGGGTTGGGGTGCAAGAACCCCCCCCGATGTAATTCATCAGCATGGAAATAGACTTTTGAATTAAAATATTAAATGAATCGCTTTGTATAACTGGTGCAACAGTCGTGGAACTTTTGATCTTATTTGCCCCAGGTAACCAGGATGCTTAAGAATGCGACGCATGTATTGGTTAGTGCGACACCGCTTTACTCGTCCTTTGCTTCCGTATTGTGCGGGCTACGATCCCTCATATATGTAATACTTAGGAGTACTAAAGATCGGGTTCACTTAAAATTATATTTCCGAATCTAGTATATTACGAGGTGAATTACTAGGGTGTGGGGGATTGTAACCCGACCTATTTGTTCTCATTTCATAGTTAAGTTCTTCATTCCAATCGTCATCAGTTTTTCGGTTAACTAGTGTTGTTGCATTTTATCCATTCTAGTTTCAGTAATTAATCATTCTTAATTTGCATCTAGTCATAGTTGTTTCGTATTCCAAATCACCTTTTTCATTCTTTTTAGAGTCAAAGCTAGGTTACCCTTATCTTTCCAACGTTGTCATGACTTCGTTTGTCCTATTCCCTGAGGATCGATACCTGACTTACCAAGATTATTACTTGTGCGACAGGTTTGCACTTGAGCTTATATAGCACGCACACTAGACACATTTGTGGTCGCGTCAAGTTTTTGGCGCCGTTTTCGGGGAACGAGGAAGACTTAGGTTAGATCGAGTCAATCTAGAACTCTGACCAAAAATTCAAAAAATAAAAAATTCATCATCTCTCAAAAGTCTTTAATGCAAAATTCTGAACATACTCAGACCCCTCACAATACTCCAACCAGAATCCATGAAAACTCGATTGTTGAGCATAACTCTGAAAGCCCCCACACACCTCGCGTTCCTTAATTTTGGGTTCCACTTCCTACTCCTGAGCACTCTATCGGTAGTTACGCTCTGAGTCAACCCTCGAGTCACACCTCTAGGACACCGAGTGAGTATACTGAGTCTTTTGAAGAAGGCGCGAGCACGATGTCGGGCACAACGAGTTTCGGCACTGGAGAGTGAGATTTACCCTATCGTCCCACGAAAGATTTACTCTTTCCTGAGTGGACTGTCACCCCTCATTGCATTTTATTTTCGTATAATGCCGGTCAGTTCCACTTTCGCAATGGGATGATATAGATTCTACCCACTTTTCACGGTATGGATTCAGAGAAACCATACCTGCATATCCGCGAGTATGAAGAGGCGTGAGACACATTTAGTGACCAAGCTTGCATGCAGGATACCATTTGCCTAAAACTTTTTCCTTTTTCCTTAAAGGATAAAGCCAAGACCCAGATATGGTCTCTACCCCTGAGCTTCGTAACTTCCTGGAGAGATATGGAATCCAAGTTTATCTCAAAATTCTATCCACAGCACAAGACGAACTCTGCAAAAACTCAAATCCAAGGTTTCCGACAACACGATAATGAGTCTTTTGACAGGTGTTGGGAACGTTTCCAAGAGTTAGTAAGCGCCTGGCCCCATCATGGTTTTAACAAACACCTTGTGATCTCTTTCTTCCATAATGGGTTGACAGTGGCTTCTAAGAAACTTATGCAAATAATGTGTGAAAGACCTTTTGGGATTTAAACTCCAGTGATGCCGAGGCCCATCTTAAGTATGTCACAGAGACTACTCAAGTATGGGACACATTTGATCCTAATATCCAAAACAGGCCTAGACAAGCATATATCTCCCCGAATGCATTCGGTCTATACCATTTGGATAGTAAAACCTTAATAGGCCGTCGATTTTATCAGTTTCAGAGAGATATGAAAGAGTGGTTTGATGGCCCGTTGAGAGATATTTTCGGATTCAGCTGTGGGTCGAAAGAAAAGGTGTGTGCAATTTATGAGGCGGGCCATTCCACAAAGGCCTGCTCGACAATTTCTACCTACAAGGCCATGCACATCGAGCAAGTGGATGCTATAGGAGGATTCAAGGGAAATTTTAATGCCCCGCATGGGAACTCGTATAACCCTTCGTGGAGAAACCATTATGGTTTTAACTATAGACAACCACAAGCTGCGATGAACCCACATTCACAGGTTGTCCCACCTCCACCACCTCCTCAATACCAATAAGCACCACCAACTCCAGCTCCGTATGTAGCTCCACCGCGGAGGAACCTTGAGGATATAATAAACCAGTTCGTAAATTCTCAAAGTGCAACCAATGCTAAAAATGAACGCATGTTCGCCGATATAAATGCGCACATCTCCAAGTTGCAATCAGCGTTGAGTATCCAAGAGATGGGAAAATTTTCTACCCAAGGCCAAAGACCGCCCCAAGGTCAACCTAGTGTTAGCTCCACCTCTACAGAACAGCATGAGCATTGCCAAGCTATAACCACTCTTCGTAGTGGGAGAGTTGTTGATTTATCACCTCCCCCGCACGACACTTCGAAAGTCAAGGAGAATTCGTCCAGCACGAAAGAGGCCGAAGATATACCCTTGAACAAGAGTGAAAAGGAAGACACTAGTGAGCCCGAGGTAATTGTAAATCCACTCTCCGCTGTGCCATTTCTTCAAAGATTGGTTCCTTCCCACAAAGGGAACATAAGTGATGAAGTGCTAGAAGTCCTTAAGAATTTGAAATTGAACTTATCTTTCCTCGATACAATAAGGCAAATTCCAGCCTATGCTAAAGTCATAAAAGACTTATTGACGGTCAAGAGGAGAATGAAGGTAAAGAAAAATGTGTTCCTAGCACAGAACGTGAGCTATGTTCTTCTTAACGATCTCCCACCTAAATAAAGATCCCAGTGCACCCACCATTTCCTGCACCATTGGAGAGAATAAATTTGAAAAGGCCTTACTCGATTTGGGGGCAAGTGTCAATATCCTCCCCTATTCAATTTATAGGCACCTTGATCTGGGCGACCTTAAGCCCACAAGTATCACTCTCCAATTAGAGGATAGAACCGTGAATATATCGAGAGGTATAGTCGAGGACGTGATAGTCCAAGTGGACACTTTTTACTTCTCAGTAGATTTTATCATTTGGGACACGGAGCCCTCTTTCGCCTCGAAAAATCATGTTCCCATCATTCTTGGTCGCCCATTCTTAGCTGCAGCTAATGCATCGATCAATACTCGAAATGGGCAGACGCTACTCACTTTTAGGAATATGACTTTAGAAACAAACATCTTCAACATAGCCCAACAAGCTGGGGATGAATATGATCTTCACACGGTGAGCTTAATTGAAATGATCATAGAAGAGCACTTTGAGAAAAATTACTATGGATACGCCTTAGAAGCTTGCTTAGTGTCTAGTCACGAGAGCGAGGGATCTTACACCAAGTTCGAGAGAGAGATTAAGGAGTTGAGAGGCTTACTCGAAGAGAGAGCGTCGGACGAGGACGCGAGAGACGTTAGATGGTTTTCTCGATTCAAAAAGTTACCACCAAGGGAGGCATGCGTGGTGCCCTCTATCGATTCATTCCCGACTCTCGAGTTGAAAAAGCTACCCTCCAACGTTAAATATGCTTTCCTACATGAAAGTGAGACATTTCCTGTTATTGTCTCCTCTAGCTTAGATGAAGAGCAGGAGGGTAAGTTATTAAAAGTTTTGAGGAAGCACCAAAGTGCTTTCAATTGGTGTATAGTTGATCGAAAGGGGATAATCCCTCTGATTTGCACCCATAAAATTCACCTCGAGGAGGATGTTAATCCCTCGATAGAAATGCAAAGAAGCGTAAACCCCACAATGAAAGATGTGGTGAGAACTGAAATCAATGAGCTATTGGATGCCGAAATTATCTACCCAATCTCGGATAGCTAGTGGGTGAGCCCCATTCAAGTCTTCCCGAAGAAGTCGGGCATGACTGTGATTAAAAATTCCAAGGGCGAGTTAGTTCCCCAATGTACCACCATCGGCTGGTGCGTTTGCATTAATTTCTGAAGACTCATTGCGGGAACTAGGAAAGACCATTTCCTCTTGCTATTTATCGATTAAACGCTTGAAAGAGTAGCATGCCACCCTTACTATGTCTTCCTAGATGGTTATTCCGGATATAACCAGATTGAGGTAGATGTACTTGATCAAGAAAAGACAACCTTTACTTCCCCCTTCTGAAAGTTTACCTACAAACGTATGCCATTCGGCTTGTGTAATGCACCGACAACCTTTCAAAGGTGCATGTTGAGCTTATTTAGTGACATGATTGAGAGAGGGCTAGAGGTGTTCATGGATGACTTTAGTGTTTTTGGTAGCTCCTTCTACCTATGTCTAGCTGATTAGTCACATATTCTTCATATTTATCCCCTTAATTTCGGTACTTTTATGATCCCGTGGAGTGTAAATATCTTGGATTTGTCTTGTATTTATGCTACTAACCTATTTTGGCAAGTATTTCCTGTTTTGTATATTTCTCATGTGTTTTACAGGTATTTCATGCAAGTTAGTGTTCGATACCTAGACTCGCCACTATACTCCTTAAGAAGTGTAGTTACAAGTTTAGATTTTTTTGTATTGAGGTTAGAAGCCGATAACAACGACTAGCGTATTACACGGACGCTCGATTTTTCCCCTCGATCACTAGCCAATCTTGAAAAAGTGGTAGCCCGATGTGTGGAAAATTAGTAGCCCGATGTGCGCTTTTTCTTGGACCTCACGGGGTTTTATAGAAGGTTCATTAAGGACTTTAGAGACTTCGCTATACCCTTAAGCAACCTTCTTTTGAAGGACACCCCTTTCGAGTGGAATGGAGCATGCCAAAGTGCTTTTGAAAAATTAAAGAGCATACTTGTTTCCGCTCCCATCATGTAAGCTCCGGATTGGTCCCTACCATTCGCCATGTGTGATGCTAGTGATTATGCGATAGGGGTTATTTTGGACCAATGAAAAGACAAACAGGCCCATACCATTGACTACGCTAGTCGGACTCTTACCGCACCACAACTCAACTACTCCACCACGAAGAAGGAATTGCTAGCGATAGTTTTTGCTCTAGATAAATTTCGATCCTATCTTATCGGTTCCCCCAAAACCTATTTCACCGACCATGCGGTATTAAAACATTTCCTTGTAAAGAAAGAACAAAAGTCGCGCCTCATAAGGTGGATCTTACTCCTACAAGAGTTTAATATCTCTATAAGATAAAAAAGGAGTAGTAAATGTCGTCGCCGATCACTTATCACGGCGTTCGTCCGACGTACCTAGTGATTTTGCACCCATAGACGAGTATTTTCCGAATGAGCAACTCTTTGCCACCTGTTCTTTGCCCTAGTTTGTGAATATAGTGAACTATCTTCTCACAGGAGTCTTCCCTCCTGACTGGACGACGCAAGTTAAGAAAAGGTTCATTACTTGGTCGCACATATTTTTCTATGATGATGCATTCCTTTTTAAATATTACGCTGACCAAATCATCCGACGATGCGTACCGGATGATAAAATTCTGAAAGTCATCCAATTTTGTCATTCGGAAGCATATGGAGGCCACTTTTTTATAAAAAAGATCGCCGTTAAAATTATCCAAAGTGGTTTGTACTGGACCACAATGTTCCGGGATGTAAATAATTATTGCAAATCTTTCGACAGGTGTCAACGGACAGGGGCGATTACCCGACGAGACATGATACCATTAACCCCGGTTCTCATCTTTAAAGTTTTTTATTGCTGGGGTATTGACTTCATGGGCCCTTTTTCCCCTACTTTTGGATACCTATACATCCTAGTCGCGGTAGACTATGTCTCTCAATTGGTGGAGGCTATAGTTACCAAGACTAATGATAATAAAGTGGTGATAAAGTTCCTTCAGGAACACATACTTTTTCGTTTCGGTGCACCAAAAGCAATAATCAGTGATAACGGCACGCAGTTTTGCAACAAGCCGTTTGAGAAGATTATGAAAAAGTATGGTATCGTTCGCAAAGTTGGAACTATCTATCACCCACAAACGAATGGGCAGGCCTAATTGGCAAATAATGAAATCGAAAACATTCTCGAGAAGACCGTGAATCCCACCCGAAAAGATTGGTCCCTTAGATTGAACGATTCCCTATGGGCTTACCGCACCGCTTACAAGAACCCACTCATAATGTCCCCGTTTCATTTTGTGTATGGCAAACCTTGCCATCTTCCTGTTGAGCTGGAGTACAAAGCGTACTAGGCCATCAAAAGGTTAAATTATGATATGGATAAAGCCGGTGAAGCTCGCAAGCTTCAACTGAATGGGTTGGAGGAGATACACAATGATGCGTATGAAAATGCAAAGATTTCAAAAGAAATGATGATATTCGTGCATGATAAGATTATTCAACGAAAATAGTTTTATCCCGGACAAAAGGTACTCCTCTATAACTCCCATCTTCATCTGTTTTCGGGTAAAATGCGATCCCGTTGGACTGGCCCATTCGTTATTAAGATCGTGTTTCCACACGGAGCTGTGGAGTTTAATGATCTAAAGGGGGGAACACGTTAAAAGTCAATGGACAATGCCTAAATCCATATGTAAAGTCATGCGCAGAAGAGATCAACACCATTTGGTTGTCGGACCCCATTTACGGGGTATAATGAGCTGAATTTGAGAGGTCGTCGGACCCCCGACGCGTATGGGATGAAATCTTGTGTATCATAGACGTGATTAAGTTAGGGTCATTAGAGTCTTAGTTTTGATTTTTGAGAAGTTAAGGGTAAGCACCAATCCCGAATGACATTCTTGGAAAGGAGGATTCTGGAAAAGAAGGGAAGACGGACCGATCCGCCCCTAGGCACGCGGATCGGTCCGCTTGGGAGTAATTAAAAAATTAAAAATAGGACACGGATAGATCCGCCCCTGGGCAAGCGGACCAGTTCGGTTCGTGCAACTCTTAAAATCCCTAGATTCATTCCCCTAATCCATTCATCTCCCTCTATTTCGTCCCTTCCCTCATCCCAACCCGATTTCCCTCACAAATACAATCCTATCTAACCCTCTTTCACCACACTTTTCTTTTACCCAAACTCTCTCCCTCTCTATTCCCCCCTATATTTTCCAACAACAACATCCCTCATGGCTAACCAACCACCCCCAGAAAAATACAACTCAACGGTCATCGTCGAAAATCGTCCGCTACCGTTTCGTTCCTACGAGGAGCAACATTGGTGTCACCATTTCTTCAATCACACCCGCAAGCTACACATTGAGCGTCTGTGGGAGGAGTTTCCCGCTAATGTCATTACCCTCTTCATCGCAAAGGGGTGGTGCCATTTCCTCAATGAGCCGTTCGATACCGTCTGGGCCAACGAGGTGCGCTCCTTCTATGGGTTCCTCGTGCGCACCGAAATTTTCAAGCCAAGGCGTACGTAGACCAAACACCCATCCCGTTATCCCTCGACATCCTCATTCGCAAGCTGACGGAGAAGGATATTACTCTCCCATCCCCTTTCTAATACCCCAACAATAACCCGCCCCTAGATAAGGATGTTTGCATGGATCGTATCGCCCCTGGACATTAATGACTCCGAAGCCCTTTCCCCGTCGGCCAACTGGACGACAAAGCGGGTATAACCTTCCAAATCGTTTGTGCTAACATTCTCCAAATTTCAAACGATTCCATCACGCTCCCTCGTTAAGCCACCTTTGTCTACCACCTATATAACCCAAACTCCTCTATCCACCTGGACCGCACCATATACCGAGACATTTTTCATGCCGCCATGGATGAAAAAGGCACTGCCCCGCTCCCTTATGCCCGACTCATCTCATTTCTACTTGTCGACACTGGTATTGATCCGCCCACTGAATTCCCGCGTCTGCCCAATCCTTTTGGCCAGCTTACCCGTACCAAAGGTGCGTCACAAAGGGCCATTCACCAACCTAGACAGGCTTCCGCTGCTAGTGACGATAGTGATGAGGAGGTGTTCACCGATGAGTCCTCAGACGATGAAGTGACGGCGGATGACGTGAGCATAATCGAGGGCTTGGAGCCCAAATACGTGGAAGAGGAAGATCCTGACTATGAGCTTCCGGGATGCCACATTGATGCGCGCATTTCTGTGCTTGAAACATAACTCTCGGGGTTCATAGCATGCTACGATGCTAATAGGGAGGAGGAGTAATGCGCTTATAGGCGCGACATGAGCCTGATGCATTGGCTTTAAGCTCAAATGTTTGAGATGTCATTCAATGCCCCTCCCCCATCCTACTTTTATGACCCATATGACCCTAGCACGCCCGGTAGCTCCAACCCTCCACCCCAGTGATCTGTTTGCTTGGTGCTTATGTTTTTGTCTTGTTTTGCTTATATGCTTGCATTTTTTTTCCTTGTATTGTAACACAGTCCTTATGAATAAAAATCTGCATTTTCTTTATTTGCTTGTTTTATTTATCGCACTTCTTATTTCGCCTTATTTAGATTTTAGCCCTTTTAATTGGGGACAATTCAAAAGTCTAAGTTGGGGGGGGGGGGGGGTGACAAGTGTGTATTTCTAAAACTTCATAAATTTTCAAAATACCAAAAAAAATTTGAAAAACTCAAAATTATTTTTTTCAAAATAAACAAAAACTTGGAATTCAAAATTTTCAAAAATATCATTAAAATTCGGTTTAAAGTCTCAAATTGTAAAAACATAGTACACAAAGCCGAAATTGACCAAAGATGGAAACTGAGCGAACATAGACGACTTAACGAATAAATGTGGAGATTAACCAACCCGGTGAAAATTCGAGCCTATCATTTTTTAGAGTGTATAAATCAATCCTAGTTAATGGTTAACTCAAAGTTCTAAATTAGCGTCTAATATGTCATCGCGATCTCAATACCCTTGTTTTGATCGGTTAAGGGAATTGTTTGTAATGTTGCCTCGAAAAACGCGTGGAGATATCTCTAAACTTAAAACAATCTCGAAATGCATATGGTAACGCAATTAGTAATTGGGTCAATAAAGTAGGCCCTCGTTTGTCACCCAAAAATGTTGGCCAGAAATAGTCATGAAAAATTACCCCTTTTTGCAACCCAATTTGCGCCGAATAAGTTTTTTTCCTTTCGTTTGACAACCCGAAAACCCCCAATTGGTCTAGAATTGTGAAAGTTGACAATCCCATAAATTAAGTCTGGAAAGTGCATAAAAAGGGGCAAGAAAAGAATAGAAATGCTCAACAAAAATAACTAGAAAAGAAAAGCGTAAAAACAGGAAAAAAATCTAAAAATAAAAAAAAATGAGCAAAAGCCCGAAAAAGTACTAATGGACATTTTAAGAACAGTTTCCAATTCCAAATCTCCCAAACACATTTCCTTGTTCCCAATGCACCTTAAAAACCCAAAAAGTACTAACTGAGTCCAATATTACGAAATTGGTTACCGTGTGGATAGCTAAAACACAAAAAGATAATAAAAGAGATAAAAGGTGTAAATTAGAGGCAATGTCCAGTTTCCTTATAATCGTAAACCGATGATGAGATCCATTTACCATAAAATTTCGTCTTTCTATTTGTGTGCATAAACTTGGTTCCGATGCATTTACTCTTTATAGCACGCACACCGAGTGAAATAGTCACACTTTCCAGAGATTCGTTTATGAGAGCATCCCGTCTGATTTTGAAATCAAAACAAATTTTTAGATAAGTAACGTAATGGTCAACCGGTGGAAATTCGCGATTAAATTTCTTACTTCGCACACACGCACTATGATTTGAGAACCTTGAACATGACTTGATGATGACTATTTTCTGGAAAAGTTTGAATTATACAATCTTGGCGTATTTTGAGTTTCCCTTGAGTCGAATTTTGTAGTTATATGTAACACCCCGTATTTTTTAGAATTTAAATAATTATGTGATTAATTATTATTATTGGATTAATTAAATTAATATGTGAGAATTAATTGAAAGATTAATCCGAATTAAAACTGAATATTTACTAGCGTGATGAGAGTTAGTAATTATTAATATTACTCTGAGAATAAGTAAAATGGAAAGATGATTTTAGATAGCTGGCTGTGAGAGATAAATACGACAGTTTGGAATATTAAGTCTGGAAGCGCGTGTGAGTCATGTCAGGACCAATTAAATGGAGTATAAAGGTAAATAATTTGTAAGTAACTCGTATGATCATTTCGAGTGCGCCGTTGAGTCCGGGAGGGTCGAGATAGTTAGAAAACTCTACCCAAGTATTTTATTTGAACTCGAGATATTTTTAGGCCATACCGGCACCCCGTATGGGTAATTTTGTAATTTGAATTTTTGGAGAAATAAAATGGACGAAAATTAGAGAATTATTATATCAGCTAATTGGTGACAATTAGGGTGAGAATACACCAAAATCAAGAGAGAGCCACGGAAGGTGAGGGAAAGCAAATCCCAATGGAGGAGTCCAATATAGGACCACCTTGCACAACCACCATCACCATCATATAGATCGGAACGCGAGGAACGCACTTATACCAACAACACCAACGGATCAGACATTCGAAATCAAGGCAAGTGTTTATGACTTGCTTTCCATTAGCGATAATCGTGTTCATTTTAGTATAGGAATTAATTACATGATTTGAATTGGAAATGGGTGATTGTAGAGAATTAATATCACAAATTGAGAGTTATCTTGATGAAGAATTTAACCCCTATACATGTAGAATAGGAAACCCATAAATATATGATGTGATTGAGAAACGAATTTGGGTTTGAATGGTTCTTGAATTGAAATTGGAAGAACTAGGGGTTTAATGATTTAATTTGGGGATTTCATGTCGGTGATTTAAGGATCTGGGCGAAATCACAGGTTTTGGAGCCTTAATGCCAATTTTGTCTGTGCTTTCCTATAGAAAATCGCATTTTCTACATTTTGATCTCTCACGGACTTCCTCCAAAACGGCTCCAAAATGCCTTAAAACGTCAATTTATTAATCTGGCAGAATGTGGGGTAAATTTTTAAGAATTTTTTTTTTGAAAATTGTTATTCCAGAATAAATTCAAATAGTGAATTGAGGTTTATGTTGAGTGATTTGTAACCTTGTTAATTAAATGGGGGGAACTTAATTGGATTCATGGATGATTAATGAGGATTTAACGATTCTGGAGTATTAGAAATTATCCTTACATATTTGAATATTGTTTAGTATTGGTTGTTGGGAGTTTGGGCTTGATACATAGAGGTTTAAAGATAAAAAAACGGTGGAAAAACGTATTGGGCTAGAGGTTGTAGACGAACTGCCCAGGTCGCGCAAAGTCGTTCAAACTACACGTGGAAGTTGTTCAAGCGACAGAGTTCTAGGGTTCGAGCGACAGGTCCAAAAAAATTAAGAAATTTCTATTTTTACCCCAAATCAATTATATAGTTTATTGGAGTGAGAGAAACTGCCATATGGTGAATTATACGTAGGACAGAATTACGGGAAACTATGTGAGGAAAATTCTTTTTTTATTGTGGAATAAGATTTACCTTGGAAATTCCGAGAGAGAGAGAGGTGGTAATCTAATAATTATACTATACGTAATAACGAAGATAAAATACGTATGGGAAGTATATGAGTAGGTTGGGAGAATACTTATGGATTTTAATAGTATGTGTGTATGCCTATGATTATTATATTGCACTAATGAGTGTTAACTCGGTGGTGCAAGATTATTATTGTTAGGTTCATTAATGGGTGTTAACCCGGGGATGCAAGATTATGGTTGATAGGTGCATTAATGGGTGTTAACCCGAGGATGCAAGATTATTATTGTTAAGAGCACTAATGGGTGATAACACGGGGGTGCTGGATTATTATTGTTAGGTGCACTAATGGGTGATAACCCGGGGATGCTGGATTATTATTGTTAGGCGCACTAATGGGTGTTAACTTGGGGGTGCTGGATTATTATATTTTAGGTGCACTAATGGGTGTTAACCGAGGGGTGCAAGATTATTACTGTTATGGCACTAATGGGTCTTAACCCGAGGGTGCAGGATTAGTATATACATATGTATAGAGATGATGTGACTATATGTAGTTATATACATTATTATGATTTGTGCTAATGGGTCTTAACCCGGGGGTGTAGGATATATATATATATATATATTTGAGGAATTTCTAGTAAGTGAAACTAGTAGTCATGGTAATAGGGATAAATAAAATAATCTTAGTAAGAAATATTTAATTACTCGAACGATAAATATGAAAGGTAGTGATCTGCGATATACTACTTGCGAGCATATTATATGGGCGATACGGGTATACTACTGGTGAACGTAGATAGTGCTATGATTACTTCAAACTAGTTAGCCTGGGTAGCATAGCTAGTATGGTTTAGAAGATGCGTTAAGCATGCACAATAGAAGAGAGGTGAGAATCTCATGCGAGAGTTCGATAACAAACATGCACATAATACTTGCTTTAATATAGTTTTAAATACTTGCTAATGAATATTTTTAAAAGATCGGGCTCTGACCCGTCTCTTGCATCTCTTCTCTCTTTTGTTATATATATATGATTTCGTACAGGTGCCCAGTCACAGGGACACCGGTTCTAGATACTTGGATGGTTTATCGAGCTGCAGCTATTGTGGAAGTTGCGGGTCATTGAGATTAGACGTTTCTCTCATTTCATTCAGTTTCTTGTTCAGATATTTCAGTTCGGGCATGTGTCGCCCATTCTCATTAGCGAGGTTGTACTCAGTTTCCTTTGTAGTTCATTTCAGTTGGATTAAGTATTTATTATGGTTCGGTTTGTGACTTTGAACTGGAAGGTTTTATCCGGTCTTAATTATTCAGTATTTGATTCAATCAGTATTCATTTCTTGTGTATGGTTTGTAATTAAATGTTCAGAAATTAAATGAATTAATTGGTTCCGAGTTTAATTGGAAAATATTTTGACACTAGCTTAATTAAATGTTAGGTAATTAATTGGATTTAAATTTTCGACAGTGATACTAAGAATGAACCAACGAAACATTCTGTTATAAATTTTATAAATGACTGATCACTCGATATTTAATTGGGCGGGGTGGCACAGGTGGTATTAGAGCATCAGGTTCTAGAGTCTTTTAAGATCTGTACGGATTTTTACGTTTCATCTTAGCGTTCTTTGATATAGATCCGTATTCTAGGATTGTTGTATTCCACTGCGTATGCGATTTACGCTCTCATGCGATTAAGTTTAGTGAATCCAATTCATATTGCGAGTTTGATTGGACTTCGTACATCGAATAATGTGGGACGACCAGCGGAGGCCATTAGCGAGACTGCAGGAGGAGGGAAACAATTGAAACTATGGAGTATTCGGGTAAGGGTGATCGCGATAGAAGTCACCAACAGTAATTGTCTAAGTTCAACGAGCTAATGGAAGGAGTGATCCAATTGCAATGGAGTAAGGACACCCAGTATTTAAATTACATACGGAAATAACAGTTGGGAACTAAGATTGTCAAGTCTGAGACAAGGTCATCCCTAAAAGGGCCAGTAGTGCCATTGAAGGGGAAATTGCCCTATATGTAGAGAGTGGGATTTCCAGTATTGAATATGTTCACGTGAGAAGTGAAACTTATAGGATCGGGAATATCAAACCATGCCTGTAAGGCGTAATAGCTCGAGAAGTGAAATATCCAGTGTAAAAAATTGGGCCAAAGGGATTGGGCCCAGGAATTAACAACCCGAGAGTAGTGGGTCTAGGTTGGACTAGTATAGTCCTCAACAACTGTAGCATACCGTATTTTAGGGTTGACAGGGACCAAGAAATAAAAGGAAGGCCAGTAAGGCCTAATTGAGGCCTAGAGATATGGGGCAAACGTATTAATGTCGGGTGTGTAAGACGCCGAACAAAATAATTTAGCACAACGAGGAGGGGGAAAACTAATGAATGAAATCTGAAATTTACCACAACATCAAGCATGCACAATAGAAGAGAGGTGAGAATCTCATACGAGAGTTCGATAACTAACATGCACATAATACTTGCTTTAACATAGTTTTAAATACTTGCTAATGAATCTCTTTAAAACATCGGGCTCTGACCCTTCTCTTGCATCTCTTCTCTCTTTTGCTATATATATATATATATATATATATATATATATATATGTATTAGTACAGGTGCCCAGACACAGGGACACCGATTCTAGATACTTGGATGGTTTGTCGAACTGCAGTTGTTGTGGAAGTTGCGGGTCATTGAGATTAGACGCTTATCTCATTTCATTCAATCTTTAGTTCAGATATTTCAGTTCGGGCATGTGTTGACCATTCTCATTAGAGAGGTTGTACTTAGTTTCCTTTGTAGTTCTTTTCATTTGGATTGAGTATTTATTATGGTTTTGTTTGTGACTTTGAACTGGAAGGTTTTATCCCGTCTTAATTATTCAGTATTTGATTCAGTCAGTATTCATTTATTGTGTATGGTTTATAATTAAATATTCAGAAATTACATGAATTAAATAGTTTCAAGTTTAATTGGAAAATGTTTCGACACTAGTTTAATTAAATGTTAGGTAATTAATTGGATTTATGTTTTCAATAGTGATGCTAAGAATGAACCAACCGAACATGTTGTCATAAATTTCATAAAGGACTGATCACCCGATATTTAATTGTGTGGGGTGTCACAGTATATTCACTACAAACCCTCACGAGACACAATTCATCTTACTAGGGCAACCTAGGGGTTTAAAGGCTTGCTGCATACGCTAAATGCAATCGCTTGCCCGCGAAAGTGATACTCTATCCTAATAAAATTATTTTCACAAGATTAAGCTGTAGTTTAATCCTTTTACATTGCTCGGGACGCGCAAAGTTATAAGTTGGGGGGTTTGATTAAGCAGTAATTCTTCCAATATTACTCCCTAATTTAGTATCTCCCTAATTTAGTATCTTTTAACATTCCGAATAATGCAGTTGCTCTTGAATTATCTCATTTCCATGCTACTGACCATACTACTTAGTTTTGCAAGTTTTGTGCTTTTTCTAGGAAAATTGCAGGTATTTATTGATAAGGAAAGAAAGGAGAAAGTCAAAGCAAAAGAATAGGTCAAAGAAGCAAAGTCAGAAGGGTAAAAGCGTAATTTCCATCTGAAATCTAGAAGAAGAACCAACATGAAAGTTGAAGATCTCAATTCAACGAGTGCATAGGAAGAAATGGCGTCCAATTTCGAGTTCTAGAGAAGAAGTTACGGGGTTCTAAAGATGTGAGATACTGAAGAAAAAGAGAGGAGAAATTGAAGAGAATTTAAAGATCGAAGCGGACCGATCCCTTTTCCAAAATAATAGGACCGGTCCGGCCCCTCTAAACCTACGGGCAAAAATCACAAAGTGGACTGATCCCATTTTTAGATAAAAGGATCAATCCGGCTTTCTATAACTCACTAAAAAAATTGCCAGAGCGGATCGATCCCATTTATTTGAAAAAATGATCGATCCGGATTTAAAAGACGGTCGATCCGCCACTGAAGGCACGAACCGGTCCGCCGAGGATAAACTTGATTTTCTGTTTCGATTTTAGAGTTGGATTCAGCTACAACTCCAGATTTTTCGTGATGTATTTAATCTCTAGTTATTGTTAGACAAAGGAGTTCGATTTTTAGGATTATCTAAGTAGGGGTAGAGGGTTTTTGTAGTAAAAAAACCCAGTTTTCAATAAGAAGCTTTTCTATAAGGATTCAACTTTTGGTTTCTGCAATTCAAGTAATACTTTTCTTTAATTTTTGATTGCACATTTGTTTAATTTTCAATAAAGGAAAAAAGATAAAAACAAGTAGGGAAGAAGACAATGAATAGCAGGGTTATTACATAAATGGGTGTAAACCCCAAAGAAAATGGAGGAAATGGGGTATCTCCACAAAATCCCCAAAATGGCTAACCCTAGGTACAAAACTAAGAGAGAGGAAAATAAACTAGATTTTTTCAAATAAAACAAAAAGGGTCCTTAAATAGTAAGTTACAATTAAACAATAAAAGAAAAAGGGAAAAGAAAAAGAAAATAAATAGGTGCGCCCAAATTGCTACACCAGGTTGACCGTGGGTGGGGACCCGATCGACTGGTCCAGGGCCAAAAGCCCACTGTAAACAACCCACGGCTAAATCCCATTCACTGGTCGACCGGTGGGGCAGGGCCGGTCGAACGGTCCTGCAGAAATAGCCCACTATTGCTACATGATTTTATGGCCAAAGATCAAATCCTCAATTCATATTGTGTTGAAAACTATGACCTGCAATTCTATAATGACCAAATATCCACCCACTTGGTCAAATGTAGCCAAGACCTGCTGCGAAATGGATTGTTTGGACCAAAGATTAGCTTGCAAAAATGCTGGCAAAAATCTAGGATCCACTTGGTTAACCCGAGACCCAAGCTTCAGGCTGAGAAATGCAGCAAATTGTGTGTGAGACCTTCAATTTTGGGCAAAAGAGAAACAGGATACAATTGGTATTATTCAAGTTGTTATGTTTTGTGAATTTCTTTTTATTTCTTCTCCTAATAAAAATCCATAACTTCTTCGTTTGGACTCAGATTCGCTCACCGTTTGCAGCCACACGAATCTTGCTCTAAGGGCCTCAACTTCCATGAATACTTTGAGCGAAAGTTCCTAAGTGTGAAATGACGATAATGCCCTTGAACGTGCAGTAACTGACGAAACTTTACCAAAATGCAACCAAACTCTACACTAAGCACCGTAACACCTACAAAAACTCAATAATACCTCAAATAGGACATTAACGTATAAAATTGAGGTTTTATGGTTATTAAGCATAATTATAGGCATTAAAGTGCTCGAGGGGGCTAAAATGCATAAGTATCGAGGGTTTAAAGTGCAATGATTCTGGACGAATCAGGATTCAGATGAGATCGAAAAATTATTAAGAAGGGCCGAAGCCCTGTGATGAAAGATCCAAAATCACTAGCTAGAGCATATGGTAGGATATACGCTGGTGTGTAGTTTGTAGTATGTGGTTATTAAAGGATTTGAAAAAAAGAAAACGAAAATGAAATGATAGTTTGGTTGTGCTTAAGGGCCATAAATAAGACAAATCAAAAGAGATAAAAAGGAAACTACTGAATAAACTAAAATTTTATTGTCCCTAAACCCGGTAAAGGGTATCATAAAGTGATTAAGTGTGAGTACGAAAACATCACTTGGGTGCATTGCATAATGGTTGCATTAATACTGCTGAGTTGATAGACGTTTTCGAAATTGTTAAGAATACATGTTATATGTATAGTATTTTTATTAAAAAAACGTATAGCTTTAGTATTTTCCACCTTGCTAAGCATTCGCGCACCCTTGTTTTTTATGTTAAAATTACCCCGGTACATTGAGCAGGGACGTTGGCAAGGATGCCAGTAAGGCCCCTGAGGGCAATAGTCATCGTTAGAAGCTCTGTCACTATATTTTAAAACTTGTCTTCTGAAACATTGGATTTGGGATAATTTAGATTGTTTTTGTGGGCCTTTAGTCAAATGTTGTAATAATACAGAGACAATCATGATTTATATCCTATATATTAGACATTATTGGACTCAATGGATTTTCATAAATAAAACCTTATTAATCAACAAAACAACATGAAGTGACCACTATTTCTCAATTTAAAACTAGTAATTTAATCCATATAAAATTGTTCAACTAAAGGATTTTTCTTCGATAATAAAATTGTACTCTCCTCCTCCCCCTTTAACTACTTGACTCGGTAGGGGTTGACCCAACGGTGACCCAAATCGTAGTCGGGGCGTTACAATTTAAAGATTGGAACTTCTATTAATTGATTTAGAGATGTAGATGATAATTTATCTCTGATTTGAATTAATTATTGGTTAGTATTGATCAAATTGGAAATTCAAAATTTAATCCGGGTTATAATATTAAGCATCTAGAACATTGATAGGAAGGTTAAAATCATGAAAATCCAATTTTCGTAAATTTAGAGTTCAATATAATTGATGTTTGATTTAGAATCCTAGGGTTTTAATATAGGATTTGGAATTTTTTATGTGTTATAATAATTTTAGGATGTTAGTATAATGATGAGGGAGATTAATTTTATGTTGGGGGTTGCCATGCATACCAGTGAACCGAACCGGTCCACTAGGGGAGTGAACTGGTTCACTCAACCGAACCAATTCGATCTGCTCGTGAACCGTTTCGGTTTGTCGGTGTGCCCTGTTTTTGTTCGTGTGTTGTTTTGAACTTTTAGCTTGGAGAATGATTGTAGGGACATTCGCGGTATTATGAGACTACGTTGGAATGCTTTCTAGGGTTTAATATGGGTTACAAACGAACGAATGGATGGGTTCGGGCTAGGAGAATCGATAATACAAGTGAGTAAACATTTAAATATTTAATCGAAAAGTTGGGTCAAACTTAGAGATTGGGAGATTAGTACATTGTGGAATATGCCTACAAGCTCAGTATTTTATATATATACATATTAGAGTGATATGTATATATATATATATTTATATATATGTATGCGTGTATACTACTCATTTATATTGAACATACCTACTCGGTAGTTCATCGTTAAGAGATTGCGCGTAGTGGGCAGTCCACCCTGGCGTTGACCAGTACGTGTCAGATTGATCCCCCCGGTTATAGTAATGTTGGATGGTCACTATCCACGTATGAGGAGAGGTGTTGGTTTGGATACCGATTAGGTATGATGTGGTATGATCACGACCCTCAGCCATATGTTTATGACCAGCTCTGTTGTATGTGTTTATGTTTGGGTTCAATGGTGAGATTCCGACCCAGTGTCTCATTGTGATGTGTCATACCTAGAGCCCGGGAATACGGTTATACATATATAGTGAACGATATATATATATGTTTATAAGATATAGTGTGTATATGTATTTATAACATGAGGGAAGCTATGTTATATTTATTGTGTGAATAATTATTTATAGCACGTGTGTCGCTACGATATTATTTATAAATGTATACCTAGTGAGGGTAGTTTACACTAAGCTAATTTGTGATTATTAGCGAGTTTTGGCATGGACAGGGATTATATGTCATAGTTAGACTTGATAGTTTAATTAAGAGAATAAAATGAATGCGTTAGGTGTGCACTATAGATCAGAGGTGATTTTTTTATCTCATGTGAGGGCGATCGGTGATCAAGGGTGAAAAGCGACGCGCGTCAAGCGCTGATCGTTGTTTTCTGTTCACCGCCTCAATACATAAACCTAAACTTACGACTACACTCAACGGGTGAGTATAGCGGCCAAGTCCGGGTATCGAAAAATCAACAGAGATGAGTTGCTAGAATTTATAAGGTTTAGTATTCCTAAATAAAAGTGTAAAAGATAAATATAAACAAAAGGGAAAAGATGCAAAAAGGGAAAGATTAATATGGGTAAGTGTATTGAAACTAGACTAATAAAAGGGGTAAAAACTATAGGTTGCATCGAATATCCCTCACCCGAGTTAATTAGTATAAAATGGTTACATGGGTCTACGAGTTATTACGAATTCATCTCGTTTCGACAGTCAATTGAATAAAGAGTTGTCACACCCCTGAATTCGCATGAAAGCCTAATAAGATTTTGACGTCAAAAAATACCCCGAAAATTACGCACTTAAGGTCGTAAGTACGGAGCATACATGATATACCCCGTCAAATCTCCTAGGTGTCATAACTAGGACAACCCACTCGAAATAGACCCGTAAACTCCATCACCAAATCAAAGCAACATGTCAACCCGAAATGAATTCAATCCGACACAACCTAGACTAATTTAGCTAGAAATCATGGTAAAAACGCGGTAAAGGAAAGCGATAAATAAACACGATAAATCTACACTAGAAAGTAATAAATGAAAGCATGTAAATAAAACAAGTAAACTAAACTAGAAAGCAAGTAAATTAACTATAAAGCAATAATTAAAGGAAATACAAACTATATTAATGGAGAGGGAAGATGAAAAGTCAACTTACAAACCCAAATGGGTGTCAAACCAAGAGGAAATGAAGAATGAGCTCTCAAACCCCCAAGCCCTAACCTAACCTATCTAAAATGAATTATACATGATATTACAACAAAAAATGGGTTATATACTAAGTTGGAAAAGAAATAAAGGAAAAAGAAAAGAAAAGAAAAGGAAAGAGGTAACAAGTATCTACTACACGCGGTCGACCGCGCCCTCAAGTAAAAGCCTACTGTATCCTTTACACGGCGAAAACCAAAACCGCGGTCGATCGGTACTCTGTTTCTCAGCCTTCTTTGGTCCAAAATGAGGGGGAAAGGGTGATTACAGAAATGGCCATAACTTCGTCGTCCGAACTCGAAACGACGTGCCGTTTGCAGCCACACGATGCTAACTCAACGAACTACGTATCCGTGGAATTTCCATGAGCCGGAGATGAAGTGTGAATTGAATAAAATGCCCTTGAAGTAGCATCCGATGATGAAACTTCTCCGAAATGCAACGGATCCTCACTTTTAGCGTTCCAATACCTACAAAAGCACAATTAACCCCTGTAAAACATGTATATAACCAAATCTAAGGTTGTCTGGTTAATGAGCATAAATATAGGCATTTAGTACCGTAAAAGTGCTAGAATGCATAAAGATAAAAGGCAAAAATATGCAATATTCAATACGAATCGCAACCCCTAACTTAGACATTGTTAGTCCTTAGTAATGAAACAAATAAAACCAGTCCACGGAGGGCAGTATAAGACGTATATATGCATCGAAATATAAATGCCACTTTCGTAGGGAGCACAATTGCATTTAGCATGTGCAATAAGCCGGTAAACCCCTAGGTTACCCTAGTGGAAAAGTGTCGTCTCGTGAGGGTTTTCAGCGATGAAACCCACAAACATCATATGGTCTCCTCAAAATAAGCCCAACCCAACATGCGACAAGCCCAAGAGTAGCGAACAAGATTTCATACACATTATTAGCACAATTAACGAATTCAAATGAAAGTCCATATTATTAACATTATAGAATGCACCTCATAAAATTGAAACCTTAAAATGTGGGAGGGGAGCGAGCACATGCAAATTGTGATTTGGCAAAAACTTATATAAACCGGATAAGCATTAAAGCAAGTATATATTCAATTCTCACGGCATTACACTCATTAAGTGAATTCACTCGAAATAGGGAGTTAACACACAGAACATGCGGGCATAATGAGTAAATGTAAAGGGAAACTAGGCCACACACATGTCACAAATGAAGAACGCTATATAGGAAATTAAAAACTATAATCTCAATGAAAGACACCACACATTAAAAGAGGCAAAATGTTTTTTCACAGATTATCAAAACTATTATTACTTTCAAATTAAATGCACCCTAAGATCACATAGTACTTGAATAGGGTTGTAATGTAGGCTAGGCTAGGGTACGAAATGTAGGATATATATGTACGGATTCAAAGTGTTCGGAATGAAAACTTGGAATAATGGGAAGAAGCGGGGAAAAGCAAAATTGGAAAACAAGTTCCACAAAAGGCATTGAATATAACAATGGGAGAGCAATCAAAGCTTATTGAACTATATACACAATATATACAATTTTTTTTTCTTCTTTTCTCTTTTGTTTTATTTTGCTTTCTTTCTTTCTCTTTCACTTTTTCTTTTCTTTACTTTTCACACTCTCACTTGCCTAAATTGCAACCGCAACACAACAACATTATTAAATCCCAAGTAACATTCCAAACAAAGGTATGGAAGGTGTATGTATGGTTTAAACTCCAATTTAGAGTTGGTTATGGAATTTTTGGTTAATGAAAAGAAAGGCTATATTAAGGCTCAAAGGTGTTGACGAGGGTAAGCATATAAGGTGAGGTCAAGTCTAATATGGGTGATATACAAAGATGGCCTATGATCATTTCATAAAGTTTACGCAATTCTCGAGTCAAAACAAATTTTGAAAATCATGCTCAAGTAATACATTTCAAGAAAGAACTCAATTAATGAACGATCAAATAAAAGAGTAGAGAGATTACCAACGACTGTAACATTTTCAAAGAGGAAAGAATAGTGTATACACTCATAAATGCCGAAAGGTACAAAGCTTACTCAGTGTAAATATATACAATGCAATAAAACATTACTGAGTTATAAAAATCTTAAACCAAATCAATAAAATAAGAAAAACGCATATGCTCATGGGATTAAAGTTTCATTTATAAAGTTATTCATAATATCAATAATTAGGACTAAAGTCTAACAACTTCTAAAATTGAGAACATGCATCATTAGGTTGTCAATTGGATTGGGCGATTATTGAAATTTATCATTGGAAACAAAGGCAAAATTCCCAATAAAGGAGAAAAAAGAAAGAAAATCTTTTTGAAAATTTTAATTTTTCTAAGAAAAGCATACTAAGTAACTAACATGTGAGCAAAAACACAGACTAAACAAATAAATGGATAGAATATCCCACACCCCCTAATTTAAAACATGACATTGTCCTCAATGTTAATTAAGAACCAAGTTAAAGATAGGAAAAGAGCTATATTACCAAAAATTGGAGCGATCCCCATAAGAACAAGTCCAAAGAATCTACACAAAAAGTTAGTGCCGAGCGTAGCAAAAAAAAATAACAAAAAGTTAACTAATTACACTAGACTACATTAAAAAGGAAAGAAAAGATAAAAAGAATAAAAATCTGACTATATACAACCTACAATTTAGGCTTCACACTAACTGTACACTAGAAGTCTAAATAGTTGAGGGTCCACCATGAAAACGATTTGACTTTGGAGGGTGATCGGTGTACCCTCACTAATAAGGATGCCTTCCGAAAAATATGAATTCCGTTTGAACAACGGAAGGCATTTGTAAGGCGTAAGAATTGAACCATCCCCAATTAAATTTTTTGGCGAGTGGATGGGGGATTTGGATAAGACGGGTGACAAATACACATGGGGGCTAAGAAAAATTGAATCATCTCCCATATTTTTTGAAATTGGAATGGAAGGGGGCACACATGAAGGCAAATATGCATTCATGGAAGGTGACTGGAGCAAGTACTCCTCATTGGCGAAAAGGTTTAACACATTAAAGTTTGAAACCGATTCATCGGGTACTTGTGATGGTGTTATAACAGAGAATGAAAATGGGGAGAAAAGAAATTCAAACTCAAGAGTTGAATCATCATCGCTTGAAGATTGAGTTTTGAAGGAAATAAGATCATTTTCAATGAAATGGTCTTCTTTGGGGGCCAAAGAAGAAATCATTTCATTGCAAATGGATATTACTTCCATTTCATCCGTACTTTCAATATCTATTACGCAATGGGACAAGTCAAGAATGGTTTGTTCCAAAGTAGGAACAAAGTCCTCATTTGGTTCAAAACATTCCTCGACTTCAAAAGTGTTGTAAGAAAAATCGTCGTCGGATTCAAATAATAAATCCAACTCATGCTCCCACAAATGACTTTCTTCCCGATAACGATGTTCAATTTTCTCATTTTCAAGCATGCGCAAACCCTCACCAAAAGTCATAGGTCGAGGTGCGGATTCTTGAAAATGTGAACTTTGAAAAATACCATCGAACTTAAACTCAAACTCATTATTATAAGAATTTTGAAAACTATTGCAATTCGTTTCAAAATTCCTATTATAAGGAATTAGAGGCCCAAAATCGTTATCATCATCCTCAAAATTCCAATAACCCAAGTTTTGGCTTTCGTTATACTCACCCAAAGTCATTTTTGAATTTGTAATTTTTTGGGACTCTAAGTATTGATCGAAAGTCATAGAATTACGGGTATTTTGAGAATTATAATAATGATTACCGAAAGGATTGGAATAAGACATGCTTACCCCAAAAATGGCTCGAAGTGGCGTATTCCACAAAGTAGATGCGCGTGCAAAAAATTCAAGGGATTCTTGGCGCTTAAATGTAGAAGTCCTGCAAAAAGGTTAGCCAAAAAATACAAATAGAAAGAAAATACTACAAAATACTAAATCAAATAAATTCTAAAACAAACTCATCCCCGACAACGGCGCCATTTTGATCAAGGGTGAAAAGCGACGCGTGTCAAGCACCGATCGTTGTTTTCTGTTCACCGCCTCAATACAAAAACCTAAACTTATGACTACACTCAACGGGTGAGTATAGCGGACAAATTCGGGTATCGAAAAATCCACATAGATGAGTTGCTAGAATTTATAAGGTTTAGTATTCCTAAATAAAAGTGTAAAAGATAAATATAAACAAAAGGGAAAAAATGCAAAAAGAGAGAGATTAATCTAGGTGAGTGTATTGAAACTAGACTAATAAAAGTGGTAAAAACTATAGGTTCATCGAATATCCCTCACCCGAGTTAATTAGTATAAAATGGTTACATAAGTTGATGAGTTATTACGAATGCGTCTCGTTTCAACGGTCAATTGAATCAAGAGTTCTCACACCCCTAAATTCGCATAAAAGCCTAATAAGATTTTAGCGTCAATAAATACCCCAAAAATTATGCACGCAAGGTCGTAAGTACGGAGCATACATGATATACCCCGTCAAATCTCCTAGGAGTAATAACTAGGACAACACACTCGAAATAGACCCGTAAAATCCATCACCAAAGCAAAGCAACATGTCAACCCGAAATGAATTCAATCCAACCCAACCTAAACTAATTTAGCTAGAAATCATTGTAAAAATGCGATAAAGGAAAGGGGTAAATAAACGCGATAAATCTACACTAGAAAGCAATAATTGAAAGCATGTAAATAAAACAAGTAAACTAAACTAGAAAGCAAGTAAATTAACTGCAAAGCAAGAATTAAAGGAAATACAAACTATATTAAAGGAGAGGGAAGATGAAAAGTCAACTTACAAACCCAAATGGGTGTCAAACCAAGAGGAAATGAAGAATGAGCTCTCAAACCCCCAAACCCTAACATAAACTATCTAAAATGAATTATATCTGATATTACAACAAAAAATGGGTTTTTATAGTAAGTTGAAAAAGAAATAAAGGAAAACAAAAAGAAAGGAAAGAGGCAATAAATATCTGCTATACGCGGTTGACCGCGGCGAGGGAGCCGGTCTATCGCGCCCTTAAGTAAAAGCCCAATGCCTCCTTACCACGGCAAAAAACAAAATCGCGGTCGATCGGTACTCTGTTTCTCAGCCTTTTTTGGTTCAAAATGAGGGGAAAAGGGTGATTACGAAAAATGACCATGACTTCATCGTTCGAACTCGAAACGACGTGCCATTTGTGGCCATGCGATGCTAACTCAACGAAATACGCATCCGTAGAATTTCCGTGAGATGGAGATGAAGTGTGAATTGACTAAAATACCCTTGAAGTAGCGTTCGACGATGAAACTTCTCTGAAATGCAACGGATCCTCACTTTTAGCGTTCCTATACCGACAAAAGCGTAATTAACCCCTCCAAAGCATGTATATATCTATATCCAAGGTCGTATGGTTAATGAGCATAAATATAGGCATTTAGAACCGTAAAAGTGCTAGAATGCATAAAGATAAAGGGCGAAAATATGCAATATTCGATACGAATCAATCGGATAATTAACTATGAGTGTAATACACTTCAAGTTTTATCGATTTAAAACAATTGATTACTTGGAAAATATTTTCAAACTTTCGGGCTTTGACTCATGGGTAAATTATTTTTCTTATTTTCTTTTGTAAAAAAAATATGTGTGCAACAACGACAGTCGGGACCACGGGGATAGATTATTTCTTGTCATTGCAATCGCTGTGGACCGTACAAGATTTGACTCGGTCACCTCTGCTCATTCTATTTGGATAGGATATTTAGTATTTCCAATATTTCATTTTAGGGCATGTTACCCGTAGTTGGTTATAAGTTTATTTATGTCAAGGTATTATTTCATTTATCAGTTTTATTGTAGTGAATGATTATTATTTGGTGACCGGTGGTTTATTCGGCTCACATTCTATTATTTATTTGTGCATGTTGATTCACCCTATTTATTTTGTTGAATGTTCTATTCATATTATATTTGTATTGTTGGTTGTAACACTGATGCTGAGAATGAAGCCATACTTAGATTCCTTCTTTATTTTAGTAGTGGATTGGCTACCCGGTGTTAGAATAGGCAAGTTGTCACAGATCGTATCAAAGCTTTAGTTCAAGTGTCTTTAGAGTGTATATGAACTTAATATGTTGTCATCCTTGAATTTTTTTTATATAGATCCCTACAATTAGGACTGTTGTTACATATTGCGCATTTACGTACTTATGTTATTGTATATTTTTTAAATGAATCTCATACAAATTGGATTTGTTTTCAGATGCCAAATGCCAAGAGAGATAGACTAACACGTCCAGTATGGAGGGTCGTAAATAGGGAGGCTCATTCGGAACCACAGGCCACTCACCTCATTAGAGGTCGCAACTATAGTCACACAGGCGATTAATGCCACTATGATCACCTTGGCACAGCATTTTCCCCACACACATACCCATCCACTAGTGGAAGCACAAGTTCAGGCCCACCCAATGCCGTTAGTTTATGAGCGAGTCATAGAGGCCTTCTAGAAGGGCTATCCACCGGAGTTCCAGGGGAGTGCGGGTGTGGTTACAAATAGCCAATGGAAGAAGGTTATCCTAGGGTATTTGCGTATGGTTAAGTGCAGCGACACTCAAAAGCAAATACTAGTTACATTAAGCTTTTCAGGGCAACTTTTTAGTGGCGGGAGATGGTTACCACATCGAAATAAAGAAATATAGTGACGATATAGGAGTTCTGGGTGCGTTTTGATCACAAGTTATTTGTGTCAGCAGTTCATACGAAGATGAGGAGGAGGTTTCTAGATCACTAATAGGAGGGCCGAACTGTGGTCGAGTATAAGGAGGAGTTCACACGCATGTCAAACTTTGTGCCATATGAGATGAACACTGAGGAGAAGTGTATCCTTGAATTTATTGATGGGATTACCTAGAGGATTTGGTAGCACTTATTGGGAAACCCAATGTTGCTGACTTACACTGAGGTTGTTAATGCCGCATTGCTCCTCTATCAGGACCATCAATTCTATCAAGTCCAACTAGCAGGGCAAGACCGGGGGCAATGTTACTAGCGAGGTGCTGCTGCAACAGGAGGGGTAGCTTGAACGGGGTTCCCAACAGGGGGACTCGACTAAGATATTTAGACCAAGAAATACAAATTTCAGGCAGGGTAATCAGGGGCAACAACATACCCCTCATGGCTAATAGGGCTATGGGAACCATACCGAAGGCCAGTAGGGTCGGGGTTATCAGGGCCATAGCTAAAGGCAACCTCATTTGGGCCAGTTGGGGTTGAGACAAACAGACTTTACTGGGAGGTTTTTTGTATGTGGGGAGCAGCGCCACATACAATGTGCATGCCCAAATAGGGCTAGGGATCAGTAGTGGGAGGCCCAACTGGGGAAGCTGTTACAGTGGCTTCCAGCTCCATCGATAATTCTAGCGTTACTGCCTCTGTAGGGGTAGGGGAAGTTTGGGCATGTGTATCACGTTTAAGGACTAGTTTTACCGCCCGTACTGCCTGCGATTGAGAGTATGTTTTCCATCCATGGGTACATGTGGTGAGTTTATTTTACACGAGAGCGTCACACTTATTTTTTAGTATTAGATTCGTGCGTATAACGGGTTTAGTGGACTTAGCATCAGACATCATTACGATTGTAGATTCACCGTTGGGTGGTGGGAATCTCATTCGTTTTATCTGCAGAGGAGCAGGTGTGAACATGGGGAGGTTATGCTTAGTAGCGGATCTGCTAGTTTTAAATTTGGTCGAGTGTGATGTTATTATGGGTATGGACTGGTTATCAATGTATAGAGTGATGGTGGACCGTTACAGTAGGACTATCACTTTTGTTATTCCAGGATAGGACTTATTTTGGGGGCGATGTCTCGTTCGGATAGATGGTCGATCACACACTTATATTATATTGAGGATGAGACTTCTAAGGGTGTAGTCATCTCAATAGATTCGATACCTATTATAAGGGATTACACGGATGTGTTTTAGGAGATATTGGGGTTACCGCCGAGTTATAAGATTGATTTTATAATCGACTTAGTGTTGGGGACTACGTCGATAGTGCCAGCGTCATATTGTATGGATCCTTTAGGGATGCGAGAGTTGAGGGATCAGATTCAACTGCTATTAGGGCAGGGCTTTATCCACATGAGTACATCACCTTAGGGAATCTTGGACAATGGATACTTGGGGTATCGTAACCTTGTTCACCTTGGACAGGAGATTCCATCTGGGTCACTGAGATTGGGTATCTACTATCGAGAGTTGAATAAGGTCAGAATTCAGAATAAGTATCCATTATTACGTATCGATGAGTTATTCGATTAGACAAGAGGATAAACCTACTTCTCTAAGATTGATTTGAAGTCAGGGTACCATCAGTTACGTATCAGGGAGAAGGATGTCCCTAAGATCATATTTTTGACGAGATATGGGTCTTATGAGTTCAGGGTTATGTCGTTCGGGCTAACCACTTCGCCATAAGTTTTTATAGATATCATGAATAGGGTGTTATAGGATTTCTTGGACTAGTTTTTCATTATATTCATAGATGACATCTTGATTTAGTCTCATATAAAGGGAAAGCATGCAGAGCATTTGCGTATTATTCTTCAGACATTGCGAGAACACCAGTTGTATGCCAAGTTCGAGAAATATGGATTCTGATGTGAAAGGTGCAGTTCTTGGGTCATATTATCTCTCAGAGAGGGATTTTTGTAGATTTGAGTAAGGTGTCATAAGTGAGAGAGTGGGGTTAGCCCATGACACCGATGGAGATTCATAATTTTCTGAGGTTAGTAGGGTAGAACTGTCGATTCATCAGAGGATTTTCGAAGACTGCTTACCTTGACGAATTTGACTCTTAAGGGAGTGACTTTTATTTGGTATGACCACTGTCAGTTATCTTTTGATGAGCTAAAGGACAAGTTGACTTTAGCACCGGTACTCACATTCCTAGGGAAAAATAATGAAGTACTTTATTTTCATCGATGCGTCCTTACAGGGACTCGAGGGGGTTCTACAGCAGAAGAAGCGAGCCATAGCTTATGCATCTCACAAGATTAAGCCTCATGAGAAGAACTATCCCACACATGACTTGTAGTTAGCGACATTTTTTTTACCTTGAGGATCTGGAGGCATTATCTATCCGGGGAGAAGTTTTAGTTATTCATGAACCACAAGTCATTGCGGTATCTTTTCACACAGAAGGAGCTGAACAAGGGGCAATGTAGGTGGCTTGAGTTCGTGAAGGATTATCAGTTTAACATCCAGTATCATTTGGGAAGGCTAATGTTGTGTCATATGCATTGAGGCCTACACGGGCAGGGAAGTTAGCAGCAGTGTGGAAGGAGAAGTTGGTTGAGCTTCAACAGGAGGATAAGGTAATCCGAGCTTATATAGTAGTGATGATTGTCACACCCAAGATCATTTTTAGGGTTGTGAAGGCACATGAAAGGGATCCTTATTATCAGAAGAGGATTCAATAGTTATTGGCAGGTGGAACAGAGTCCTACTTAGTTAGTAATGAGGGTGGCTTATGCTTTAATAGGAGGTTTATTACCCCTGATGATGAGGAACTATGATGCAAAATTATGAAGGAACTGCACGGATCATGGTTTTTAATGGATATCGGAGGAGATAAGATGTGCCAGGTTATGAGGAGGCAGTATTGGTGGGTCGATATCAAGCGTGGCATAACAGAGTTTGTCTCCAGGTGAACCACTTGTCATATGGTGACGGTTAATTATCAGAGACCAGGCGGGGGGTTTACAGCTGTTGTAGATTTCAATATGGAAATGGGAGAGTATTTTAATGAATTTCATCACAGGTTTACTGTCATCACAGAAGGGTCATGATTCCATATGGGTTATTGGGGATCACTTGACCAAGGTATCCCATTTTTTCCAGTTTGGGTGGATTATACAATAGGGAAGTATGCACAGGTATTCATAGGTGAGACAGTGAGATTGCATGGGGAGCCACTCAACATCATTTCGGATCGGGATAAGATCTTTTGTGTCCCACTTCTAACAGAGTTTTCAGGAGGTGATGGGGATAAAGTTGCGTTTGAGCATAACGTACAACTCGCAGATCGATGGGCAAACGGAGAGGGTGAATCAGATGTTGGAGGATATGCTGAGGATGTGTATTTTGGACTTTAAAGGTAGCTTGGAGGAGTATTTACCGTTGATAAAGTTTGCATATAACAACTTGTACTAATACACTATTGATATGACACTATTTGACCTTGTCGTTCACCCTCTTATTAGCTATAGGTGGGGGATAATAGGCTCCTCGGACCGGATTTGATTAAGGAGAAGTCAACGAAGATTGAGTTAATTTGGAGTCATATTTGGGTAGCTCAGGATAGGCAAAAGAGTTAAACCGATGCGAATCGAAGATTTTTAAAGATTGACATAGGTGATCAAGTGTTGCTGGGGGTATCTCCCATGAATGGAATGATGTGGTTCGCGAAGAATGGGAAGTTAGCGTCTAGGTATGTATGGCTTTTTCCCATTATCTAGAGGGTAGGGCCGACTGCATGATCATTTGCAACGGATTCTTGACATGTTCCATTTGTCATCGTTGAGGAGGTATCTCATGGATGAAGTTGCTTATCGGTATATACTATTGGAAAAGATTAATCTACAACTGAATATTTCTTATGAGGAGAGACATGTTACCACTTTGGTCCGTAACAAATGGAAGCTTCGGTCAAAGATGGTATAATTAGTGTGTGTACAGTGGGGACACCACCATATTGCCGAGTTGACGTGGGAGTGTGAGGATGACATGTGGGAAAAGTGTCCAGATCTCGTCATTGCAGGTACGCTAGAATTTCAGGGATGAAATTTCGTTATTAAGGGGAAGAATGTAACACTACATACTTTTTATTATTATTTAATTTCCATGTGCTTATAATTATTAATTTAATTAGAGAAAATTAAATTGGGTTTCAATAAATTTGAAATAACAATATAAAGGATTAATATTTATCATTATTATTATTATTTCAATTATTTACTTACGTGTGATAAGTAAATAGATATGTGATTTGTTATATATCGCATATGAATGAAAGCAATGGTTTATTATTATATGTCGATAGAGTGTTAAATCGACGGATCGATATATTTAATTGGTAATGCTTTCCGTACGTATGTTTCGGTCACGGTTAATGAAATATGGGTGTATTTATAGTTGGGTGACTCGAATGACTTTTCGAGTGCACCGGTGATAAGGAAAGGGCCAAAATAGTCCAGAATAAGTACACGGGTGTTATGATTGGGTTCCAGGGCCTTTTTATACATACTAAGACTTGTATAAGGGTAGGATGGTCATTTTACACCTAGGGTTTATTGGAAAAATGAGATTAAGGTATATTTTGAAAGTATTTAAAGGTAGGTATGGCAGCCCGCCTTTGATATTCTGCATAATTGAGTTAGAGTGAAAGTTCAAAAGAAGAGAAAAAAGGATGAAAGGAATGAAAGGCTTGGAGAAAAGAAGGGTGGGACTCATCTCTGAATTGAACCCATTGTAAACGTAGAGAGCTTTGGATTAAATCCTCTAAGGCAAGTAGTTACTTGCTTTAAATTACAGGATTAGGTAGTTAATCATTTTTATAATTAATGGTTTAAAAATTTGTTATTTAAAGGGTTTAAAGATTGGAACTTTAATTAATTGATTTAGAGATATAGTTGATAATTTATCTCTGATTTGAATTGATTACTAGTTGGTATTGATCATATAGGAAATTCAAAACTTGATCAGGGTTATAATGTTAAGCATGTAGAACATTGATAGGAAGGCTGAAATCATGAAAATCTAATTTGGGTAAATTCTGTGTTTAATGGAATAGATATTTGATTTAAAATCCTATGATTTTGCTACGGGATTTGGGATTAAGTATATGTTAGAATACTCCTGGAATGTTAGTATAATAATGATGGAGGTTACTCTTACGTTTGGGGTGATTATGGACCTCCATAGGAGGGTTTGGAAGAGAAAAACTCGAGGAAGAAGATAACAGGAAGCCCAATGAACCGAACTGATTCCCTAGGGGGAGTAGGAGCGAATCGTTTCGTTCAATCGAACCGGTTTAGTCTGCCAGCGAACCGATTCGGTTCGTTGGCCTGCCCAGTTTTTGCTCATGTGTTGTTTTAACCCGTTAGAGCTTGGGGAATGATCGTAGGGGATTTCGAGGTATTGTGAGACAAACGGAGAATTTTTTAGGGTTTGGTAAGGGTGGTAGGCCAACGAATGGATGGGTTTGGGTGAGGAGAACCGAAAATACAAGTGAGTGAGCATTTAAATATTTTATCGAGAAGTTGGGTCGAACTTTCGGGATTTGGAGATCAGTGCGCTGCGGGATATGCATACGAGCACGATACATTTTATATATATATATATATATATATATATTTGTGTGTGTGTGTGTGTGTGTGTGTGTGTGATACTTGATTATCTTGAACATACCTACTTGGAAGTGCTATCGTTAGGAGGTTACGCGTAGTGGGCAATCCACCTTGACAATGTCCAGCAGGTATCGAATTGATTCCCCGGGTCATAATACTGTTACATGACAACTATCCACATATAAGGATACGTGTTGGTTTGGATACCAATTATATACGATGTGGTATGGTCACGACCCCTGGGTGTATGTTTATGACTATTGAAAATCGTAATAAATGCGGTATGTGATACCGATTAAAATTAATTGGCAAATTTCTAATTTGACACACTTATTTAATCAGATTCTATTTAAACCAAATCAAATCATACAGTAAACATGCAATTATGTGTGTGCGTCTGTCAATCCGTAAATAAAAAAAGCATATGACACAAATATTCAGGAAAAATCTCCGAAGGGAAAAACCTTTTATTTCTAAAACTTTGAAGAATTCACAAGACCATTGACTTGCAAACAACCTGATAATCGCCCACAAGTGTAACACACGGTATCTTCATCAAACCTCTAAAGTAACGGCTAGAAATAACGTCGACTGTAATCTCCCGCAAAAACTCCAGGTAATCAGCAATGAAGAAGAAAAACGGCTTCTCGACAAGTGTGAACTTTATAAGGACTCCCTTCATAATAGCACGCAACTGTCGGTTGTAGAGTTTTCCCCACAAAGAATAAACCAAAGAAAAATATGTTCTTGGGTTCCACAAAACAACTCACACAAAAGTAATTGGGATTTTTGTGAATTGTAAACAAAACAAATATTTGAACCCTTAAATTGTTGGAGAAAAACTTTGTGCCAAAAGATATTTTTCTAATTGATTTTGGGCAGATAAACGAAACAAAAGTTTTCAAAGGATAAAACTCTTTAAGGTTAAAAAATGTTCTCCACGCGAAAAGCAAAGACTGGCTGTCCCTTTGATAAGAAATATTTGAGCCGGTCAAAGGATAAGCAAGAAGTCAGCATGTCAGTCGAAAAGTAGCGTCGCTCGAACGAGAAGCCCATCTCGCTCGAACGAGATACACGTGTCGCTTCAATGACTACGCACAACATCTCAATGTCGTTCGAACGAGATGGTGATATCATTTGAACGACCTTGGTGTCGAAACCGAGGTAAGTTTGCTGCCTTAGAAATTTTCTCAAACTTTTCAAAAAACACATCTCTCTAAAAACAGTTAACAACCTTTATAACAAAAAAACATTTTTACATAAAACCTTTTTAAAACTCCTTATAAAAATATCCCAACACTCTTAATATGAAATGTAAATGAAACTTTAAAACATTATCTTACCAAAGATCATATTGTTGGGCTTGAATGTTGAAGACAACTTGTAATCCGGATCCGTCTTTTGTATATACAATCTTCTCAATTTTTCGATGACCTGTAGCGGTATATGACATAATTAATTGTTACGGATATTTATAAAAAATATGTTCTTACAAATCTCCTCTTATGTCTATGCCGGTACATACATAAAAAACATCCGAATTATCAAATACCAAAATACCTATACAAATCTACCATCCCATGAATCCTCAAAGTGTAAAGGTAAAATTTGCAAGTTCTCAAATTTTTTCTTCAACATCAAAACTCTCAAAGATTTTCTCATCAGGGTGTGCAACATATAAATCTTCAATTTTGAACCTACACACATGAGATAAAGAAAAATACTTTCGTGACGCGTCGAGCTTGAAATGATATAAGAATAAAACATTAATAATCGAATCTCCCCCATAATGCAAAAACTCCCCCATAGCATGATAATTGTTTTTCCCACTTTTTATGATATCCCCAAATAGACAGATATGAAGAAACAATCCAAACATGGAGTGTAACAACAAAATTCATAGCAAACAAAGATCAAGCTACGCGCATGCAAAGGAGTATCTAAAAAATTTCACAACTATTTTTGGATTTTTCAATTTTTCATACAAAAATAAGATACTAAAAATCACACCATGGATTTGAACTAAAACAACCAAGTCATGAAAATGGAATGTATGGGTGTGAACACATTCGATAGGTAAATAAACTCAATAAATCATATGTGCACGATGCATATGTGTACCCCTAACGAATGAACATAAAAAACATCCTTTGGTGTAAAAATTGTTGAATTTAGATGACACCGTCTTATGCAAATCAACAAATCAAAGTCAAAGTGATTTTCACACCAATAACGTCCAAAACTATTTAGCGTTTTTCAAGACTTTTAAGGATGTGCAAACCCGTTATAAACTCTCCAACCAAACTCCCTAATATATATTTTCTTTTAGAGGTATTAAACTAAATTCTCAAACTTCGGAGAATTGGTGTAAAAACCTAATTGACCCATAATTGGCATGATTTTTTTTTTATTGCCTTTAAATTTTCCGGGCTCTTTTAAACCTCTCTGGACTCCAGATAATAAAATTCCTCAATTTTTTAGGTCCAATTAAACGACGGCTTAATCATAAAGGATACATGAAAATCTTTCGTAGCCCTTTACCATTTTCAAACAAAGCACACAAACTCACAAACGGCTCTTACATGCACAAAATTCTTATCAAGTTTTATCGCACTTGGTTCATTTTAAGGACATGATTGAAGTGAAAACACCCAACCAACATGTGATAAGATAAGCGCAATAATCAAACAAATTCGTACATATGTGCAATAAAGGAAACATGAGTCAAACATGTAGGAAGTAACGCTTAATTACATCTTAATGACTCCAAACATTATAAAGCACATATATGAAATGACCTATTGTCTCAAAACACTATCAAATAGTCACATGAAAAAATGGAATGATGTTGTGACTCGGTCATCCTAAGTGTTCATCCATAAAAGGTGCAAACAAAATACAAATATCTTTTTGGATTTTTTTCAAAATTTATCAAAATAAAATATTTTTGTATTTTTCAAAATTTTTCAAAAGCAAAAATTTATACAAAAAGGTACATGTCAACACACTAGCAAATATATATCATGAAATCACAACTAGGGTATGAAAAACATGCAAACACAATCATCTATATGGTATGGCAAGAGAAGAATCATGTGTAAGCAAACGAGAATCAACTTGTCTAAAATCTAGTGCTTCAAAAAGTGATTTCCTAACTAAAATAGATGTGAAACGTCGTGTGGGGGATTTATGAACCAAGGGAACACTAAAAATAAACTTCCTAGGATATTTTCCAAGATCAAAACAAAATCGCCTAAGGTGACCTTTCCTACCACCATACGAACATGTGTAAACAACACCTATGGGTTGATCTTTTCTAATGTCCTTGGGAACGATTGACCCTCTAAAACAAATAATGGTTTTGGCTTTTGCATTAGAAGCATGAGAACAAGATGAGCCATTACCATCATTATCAAACCTACTCGAGTCTATCAAATAATTTTTTAACTTCAAAATTTTTGACTCAAGCAACAAATTAGACTCTTCCAAAGGCAAGGATTTCTTTTTGAGATTTTCAATTAGACTTAACAATTTATCACCCCCCCTCAATTAAAACAAACTTATCCCTAAGGGTCTCTTCACGTGCCACAAACTCATTGATTAAAATATTTTTATCATCTTTGGCACAAACACAAACCATCGAATTTTTAAGGTCCTCCAATTCCTTTTCTAAAAATAGGACCCTATCATCATTCTCCTTCTTGGACAATTTTAAAGCAACAAAGTCATGGTCCAAGGAAATAAATTTTTCACGATAAAAATCTAGTTGATTTTGAACCGTTTGCAAAAGATCCATCGCGGATTTAAAACGAGAATTTTCTTTTTTCAAAAAATCAATTCTTTTAGCAAACGTCAAATTCAAGTGATTTATATCATCAAAACATTGAATCGTGTCATCAAAGGGGGGCATCCGATTAGATAAGCGATTTTTCACAAAATGGATTTTGCAAAAAATCGATATCACACAAATTTTGCGAAAAATAGGAATACACGATAAATTATCGCAACCCGATCTGATAGCAATTTGACGACGTGAAAAGTCAAATTGTATCAGGGAAAAAAACTTTAAAAATCAGGATCACTCGATAATTTAGAGTAACCCGCTCTGACACTAATTTAACGAAGTGAGAAGTCAAATTGTATCAGGGAAAAAAACTTTAAAAATCAGGATCACTCGATAATTTAGAGTAACCCGCTCTGATACCAATTTGAAAACCGTAATAAATGCGGTGTGTGATATTGATATAAATTAATTTGCAAATTTCTAATTTGCCACACTTATTTAATTAGATTCTATTTAAACCAAATCAAATCATCCCCTAAACATGCAACTATGTGTGTGCATGTGTCAACCCATAAATAAATAAAGCAATTGACACAAATATTCATGAAAAATCCCCGAAGAGCAAAACCTTTTATTTTTAGAACTTTGAAGAATTAATAAGACCATTGTCTTACATACAACCTGATAATCGCCCACAAGTGTAACACACGGTGTCTTCGTCAAACCTCTAACGGAACGACTAGAAATAACGTCGGCTGGAATCTCCCGCAATAACTCCAGGTGGTCAGCAATGAAGAAGAAAAACGGTTTCTCAACAAGTGTGAACTTTATAAGGACTCCCTCCATAATAGCACGCAACTGTCGGTTGTAGAGTTTTTCCCACAAAGAATAAACCAAAGTAAAATATTTTCTTAGGTTCCACAAAACACCTCACACAAAAGTAATTGGGATTTTTGTAAATTGTAAACAAAACAAATATTTGAACCCTTAAATTGTTGGAGAAAAACTTTGTGCCAAAAGATATTTTTCTAATTGATTTCGGGCAGATAAACAAAACAAAAGTTTTCAAAGGATAAAACTCTTTAAGGTTGAAAACTGTTCTCCACGCCAAAAGCAAAGACTGGCTGTCCCTTTTATAAGAAATATTTGAGTCGGTCAAAGGATAAGCATGAGGTCAGCGTGTCAGCCGAAAAGTAATGTCGCTCGAACGAGAATCCCATCTCGCTTGAACGAGATACACGTGTCACTTGAAAGACTACACGCGACATCTCAATGTCGTTCGAATGAGATAGTGATCTCGTTTGAACGACCTTGGCGTCGAAACTGAGGTATGTTTGCTTCCTTAGAAATTTTCTCAAACTTTTAAAAAAACACATCTTTCTAAAAATAGTTAACAGCCTTTATAACAAAGAATATTTTTACATAAAAAAAATTTAAAACTCCTTTTAAAAATATCCCAACACTCTTAATATGAAATGTAAATGGAACTTTAAAACATTATCTTACCAAAGATCATATTGTTGTGCTTGAATATTGAAGACAACTTGTAATTCGGATCTGTCTTTTGTAGATACAATCTTATCAATTCTTCAACGACTTGTAGCGGTATATGACATAATTAATTGTCACGAACATTTATAAAAAATATGAACTTACAAATCTACCCCTATGTCTATGCCGGTACATACATAAAAAACATCCGAATTATCAAATACCAAAATACCTATACAAATCTACCCTCCCATGAATCCCCAAACTGAAAAGGTAAAATTTGCATGTTCTCAATTTTTTTCTTCAAGATCAAAACTCTCAAAGCTTTTCTCATCAGGGTGTGCAATATATAAATCTTCAATTTTGTACCTACACACATGATATAAAGCAAAATACCTTCGTGATGCGTCGAGTTTGAAATGATATAAGAATAAAACATTAATAATCAAATATCCCCCATAATGCAAAAACTCCCCCATAACATGATAATTCTTTCTCCCCCTTTTTATGATGTCCCCAAATAGACAGATAAGAAGAAACAATCAAAACATGGAGTGTCACGATAAAATTTAAGCAAAGATCAAGCTACGCGCATGCAAAGGAGTGTCTAAAAAATTTCACAAACTATTTTTGGATTTTTCATACAAAAATAAGATACTAAAAATCACACCATGGATTTAAACTAAAACAACCAAGTCATGGAAATGGAATGTATGGGTGTGAACACATTCGATAGGTAAATAAACTCAATCAATCATATGTGCACGATGCATATGTGTACCCCTAATGAATGAACATCAAAAACATCCTTTGGTGTAAAAATTGTTGAATTTAGATGACATCATCTTATGAAAATCAACAAATCAAAGTCAAAGTGATTTTCATACCAATAACGTCCAAAACTATTTAGCATTTTTTCAAGACTTTTAAGGACGTGCGAACCTGTTACCAAACTCCCTCTTATATATTTTCTTTTAGAGGTGTTAAACTAAATTCTCAAACTTTGGAGAATTGGTGCAAAAACCTAATTGGTCCATAATTGGCATGAATTTCTTTGTATTGACTTTAAATTTTTTCGGGCTCTTTTAAACCTCTTTGGACCCCGAATAATAAAATTCCTCAATTTTTTATGTCCAATTAAATGGCGGCTTAATCGCAAATGGTAAATGAAAATCTTTCATAGCCCTTCACTATTTTCAAACAAAGCACACAAACGGTCTTACATGCACAACTTTCTTATCAAGTTTTATCGTGCTTGGTTCGTTTTAAGGACAGTATTGAAGTAAAAACACCCAACCAACATGTGATAAGACAAGCACAATAATCAAACAAATCCGTGCATGTGTGCAATAAAGGAAATATGAGTCAAACATGTAGGAAGTAACGTTTAATTACATCTTAATGACTCCAAACATTATAAAGCACATGGATGAATTGACTTATTGTCTCAAAACACTATCCAATAGTCACATAAAAAAATGGAATGATATTGTGACTCGGTCATCCTAAGTGTTCATCCATAAAAGGTGCAAACAAAATACAAATATCTTTTTGGATTTTTTTCAAAATTTATCAAAATAAAATCTTTTTGCATTTTTCAAAATTTTTCAAAAGAAAAAATTTATACAAAAAGGTACATGTCAACACACTAGCAAATATATATCATGAAATCACAACTAGTGTATGAAAAACATGCAAACACAATCATCTATATGAGATGGCTAGAGAAGAATCATGTGCAAGCAAACGGGAATCAACTTGTCTAAAATCTAGTGCTTCTAAAAGTGATTTCCTATCCCAAATAGATGTAAAACGTCGTATGGGAGATTTAGGAACCAAGGGAACACTGGACATAAACTTCCTAGGACATTTTCCAAGATCAAAATAAAATCACCTAAGGTGACCTTTCCTACCACCATACAAACATGTGTAAATGAAACTTATGGGTTGACCTTTTCTAATGTCCTTGGGAACGGTTGACCCTCTAAAAAAACAATGGTTTTGGCTTTAGCATTAGAAGCATGAGAACAAGATGAGCTATTACCATCATTATCAAACCTACTCGAGTCTGTCAAATTATTTTTTAACTTCAAAATTTTTTACTCGAACAATAAATTAGACTCTTCCAAAGACAGGGATTTCTTTTTCAGATTTTCAATTAAACTTAACAGTTTATCATGCTCCCCCTTAATTAAAGCAAAATTTTCCCTAAGAGTCTCTTTACATGCCACAAACTCTTTGATTAAAATATTTTTGTCATCTTTGGCACAAACACAAACCATCGAATTTTTAAGGTCCTCCAATTCCTTTTCTAACAATAGGACCCTATCATCACTCTCCTTCTTGGACAATTTTAAAGCAACAAAGTCATGGTCCAAGGAAATAAAATTTTCACAATAAAAATCTAGTTGATTTTGAACCGTTTGCAAAATATCCATCGCGGATTTAAAGCAAGAATTTTCTTTTTTGAAAAAATCAATTCTTTTAGTAAACGTCAAATTCAAGTGATTTATATCATCAAAACTTTGACTCGTGTCATCAAAGGGGGGCATCCGATTAGATTAGTGTTCCATTGAAAAATTGAGATTTTTGACAAAACTGATTTTTCAAAAAATCAATATTACACAAATTTTGCAGAAAATAGGAATACACGATAAATTAGTGCAACCCGCTCTGATAGCAATTTGACGACGTGAGAAGTCAAGTTGTATCAGGGAAAAAAACTTTAAAAATCAGGATTACTCGATAATTTCGAGTAACCCGCTCTGATACGAATTTGACGATGTGAGAAGTCAAATTATATCAGGGAAAAAAACTTTAAAAATCAGTATCACTCGATAATTTAGAGTAACCCGCTCTGATACCAATTTGAAAATCGTAATAAATGCGGTGTGTGATATTGATATAAATTAATTTGCAAATTTCTAATTTGCCACACTTATTTAATTAGATTCTATTTAAACCATATCAAATCATCCCCTAAACATGCAACTATGTGTGTGCGTGTGTCAACCCATAAATAAATAAAGCATGTGACACAAATATTCAGGAAAAATCCCCGAAGGGCAAAAACTTTTATTTATAGAACTTTGAAGAATTAACAAGACCATTGACTTACATACAACCTGATAATCTCCCACAAGTGTAACGCATGGTGTCTTCGTCAAACCTCTAAAGCAACGACTAGAAATAACGTCGGCTGGAATCTCCCGTAAGAACTCTAGTGAGAGATTCTTTCTTTTCATTGTAGTATTTCTACCCGCAGGTGTGCGGCTGCAGCAGTCGAGACTGCAGTGAGAGATTCTTTCTTTTCGTTGTAGTAGCTGTGGACGCTACATGATTTGACTTAGTCGCATCAGTTCATTCTATCAAAATTGGATCTTTAGTATTTCCAGCATTTCATTTTAGGTCGTGTTTGGCCCGTAGTCGGTTAGGAGTTTATTTTTGTCAAGATACTATTTCATTTACTAGTTTTACTGTAGTGGACGTTTTTTTAAAAAAGATTTTTTTATAGAATTAAGAGAGAATAGCCCTCTACAGGAGTCATTACAAAAGAGAGAACGACTTATCTAGAAAAAAAGAAGTTGGAACATCTAGACTAATTGCCTTCTTGATGAATCTAAGAGCATCTTCAAGTTGATGGAAAATATAAAAACCTTTATGAGAGATACCATAAGAGGATAAATTCACTGCTGCTTTGTTTACAACTCTAGTGACCGATGGGTTATTTGGCTCACATTTTATTATTTATTTATGCATGTTGATTCATCCTGTTTATTTCGTTGTATGGCTTTATTTGTATTATGTTTCTATTGTTGTTTGTGACAGTGATGCTTAGAAGGAAACCATACAAAGATTCCTGATTTATTTTAGTAGAGGATTGGCCACGCGGTATTAGAATAGGTGGGCTATCACACCACGTACATGAAGTACATAAAGGAGATACTAGATTTTTTTAGAGATATTGTATATGAAATTGTGGATGAGATACCATAATTTTTACGTAGTTTGTATTGGAAGTTGGTTTCGTACACCATGCTAAATCTATTATAAACTATACTAGCTCATGTCGTAGTAAGTTTTAGTGTTGGAGTGTGGTTACCTTGTGGTCAAGGTGTACAATTGTGTGTGCGTCTTTGTATCTGTCAGGCAGTGCCTTGCATTTCCACCCACGAGAAAGGAACCCGTAAAATTTCCTATGTTCGTTCAGATGGATCCTGTATGCGAGAATCATTTTGTTAAACTGAAGTTGAAGGATTGTTGTCCAATGCTACTAGTTTCAAGTTACTAGCATTATACGCCTTGTTTGTAGCCTGGACATAAATTGGAAAATATTCTACTATGTTTATGAATTTGAGATGATTTGCTTGAGGGATGTAGCGAGACGTGATGTTCCAATTGAAATCAACTAGAGTGCACTAGATTCTCATTCTTTTTTTTTTTCTGTACACATGTAATTTAATGTGTAGGAAGTGAGAGTGATTTTTTGTAGTATGTCAATATCAACTTTAAGTTGTATTTCAATACCAATTGTAAAGTTGTTGAAATTATATGGGAAAAAGTTATTTAATAGAACGATGTTGTTGGACATGTTATTCAATTTCATGTTTAACGAAAATGAACTTACTTGCATGTGGTAAAGTGGAACATACTTTCATACTAAAATGACGTTTTATGTTAATTGGTCTTCATCCCTTAAAATTATGCATGTTCTGAAGTGGAACTTACTTTCATTCTAAATTTATGAAAAAGAATAACCAAATTACGTGAATTGAATTTAAATACTCAGGATATTCATCCCTAATGGTCTAATTGTTATGGGGAAAAATTGGTTTAGAGTACTAGTGTCGTGTAATTATTAATTACTCACTATATTCACCCTTAACAGTGTAAGTGTTATGAGATAATGGAATTAGTTCGGGGTACTGATGTCGAGTAAATATCAACAGTTCGGGTTAAGAATGTTGGACAAAAAACAATTACTAGTTATATTTATACCGAATGGATATTTATAATTCTACCTCAAGTATTCCATCTTGTTCATTGCAGTTATACCGAGCAACGAATGTTTTAGATTTGGGATGTTCATCCTTAACAGTAAAATTTTGCCACAAGTTTTATCATATTTCAATATTTCCTCAAAAAATTCACAAGTTCAAATTCAACCGAAATAATTTCACAAGTTCAAATTTGTGCTAATTACATGACGACATATAAATAAGCAAGTTCAATCTTCCAAATCCATTTAACAAGTTGACATATTGATACTAATTAAAACAAGTTAACAACTTCAACATTTAATAGGATAACAAAACATAACATCAAATACATTTTTCAAAAACTTGATTACAAAGCACGCAATCTTCCAAATCCAAAATATCATGCCAATGTTACAAAAATAATGACTTTATCCACAATTGTCACTTTCTCTTACTTTTCCCTGCATATCTTTGGCTCCTCATCTTTTTTTCCCTCTCTGTCTTCTTCTTTTTCTTTCTATTATCCTTATTAGTGTCTTATTAACGACCCGCCTCGGTTGATGCTGTAAGTATTTGGTATGCATTGATATCATGTCCAAGCAATGTAATGGCATTTGTTGTATCACCTTTTTTTTAATATTCTTTGTAAGCAACTCCATACTTCTGCAAACACCATTCGTCTATTTAAAAACTTTTATGCATGAGATATCATCACAATTGATGCATTATATAATGTTGGGGGATGGCTATTCTTACCAATGAGTTTTTTCGTACACCGAACTAATGATTGGCAGGGTTCTAGAATATCAAATGCGAATATGTCAAGAACCAATGCATGTAATCCTTTCAAAACATGCGTGTGATACTGAACGGGACTTTTGTGATAACACGTGGTTTTAAAAATTCTCATGATATCATTATTGAATGTCTAACTTCACCTTGTATCTTGCAGATTTATTTCCCCTCTCGTCTTTTATAGGGGTCATTAGGTCCCGAGGGACGATTTATAGACATCCTAGTTGCCTAAGAACTCATTTCGGATCGTAAGGCTCATCAACAACAAAGCAAATGATAATCCCAATATAGAGTGAAACCACTTGGAATGGGTATGCATCATTCTTATCCTTATAAGGATCCCAAATCACCTAAGAAGAAACATACAAAATAAATCAGAGGCTGAAACATAAATACTTACATAATTACACATAATGGCAAATGCATATATAAGTACAAAGAAATTTCATTGCTTGCCACCAAATCATCGAGATGCTGTTTGAATTTAATGAGTTATGGGAATGCATTTTTATGCAAAACCGTTACAAGACTCATTGCACAATTCTAAGAATGGGGTTGTTAAACTCCATGTTGCAGCATGCTCCGAGCCCGCCGAAGTGCTCATAAATCCAGGACTACAATAAAAAAATAATGCTTATTATAATGGACTGAGATACAAACAAAAATACACTAGCTGCAATCAGGATAGACAACTGCTCATTTGCTTAGACCTTGACCTTGATGCAAGGACAAGTTTTCTCTATATATGGCCAAGGATTTCCATGGCCCATGTAAGTCTAACCACCTTATTCAAATCATTAAATACTCGCATGTAATATATAAAGATCTTATTATTATTTTTTTTTTATCATTTTAGGGAATATGGTACATCCAAATAAGTAAATTATATATGACCCTGCACATTAGACTTATTGCTCGCTAGGGTCATCGATAACTTTGTCTTTGTTATTAAATTATCAAAATTCCAATTCAACCGAACTGTATATTTTTCCCTACATTATGTTGCGGAATCTTCCTTGTTAACTCCCAAACATTCACTCAACAGATTAGCTGCTTTCGATTAATCATTCCCACTGTCTTCACCGCATATTGAAACGCTAACTATTTAGAATTGTAATAGCTAAGCAACATTATCCAGTGTGATTTTCATCTCCCCAAATATCACGTGAAAACAATTTGTCTTTGGATGCTATCGATCAGTGAACACTGAAACCAATGAATAATCAATATATCGATGGCTATATTTGATCAAACCCATGAGATTTGTCTTCTCCTCCCTTTTAAGCACTCCTTTACTAAGATCTTTTAACGTCCATTCATTTATCTTCGTCCAACCATTTACACATAGCAAAGGCCCTCGTGCAACCTATAATACCACAAATACAAATACTAAATAAGCAAATATGATAAGTTTTGAAAAGTTTAGTCTAAAAAGCCACAAAGGTAAATTACTATTGAACCAGTCCATATTGAAAATGCAATATAGTCCTTGAAATGCTTAAGGAGTATAAATTCTACTGGTCCCCTATAATACTCACTTGTCGTTATTGCAACTAACTTCATTTTATTAAATGCTGGAATATTCTATGGGCCAATCTCTGAATTACTAGACGGTGGAATATTGAATGGTAAATCCTCCTCATGTTCACTATCCCCATGTAAATCATTAAACCCATGTACCCTATCCCGATAACATCAACATCCACACGAGCATCCTCTACATGTGAAACCTCCTTAGGCGCATTTGAGCTCACAACATGCAGTACAACATGTAACTCTTCCCGAGCCTCCTCTCGGAAGTGGTAACTAACTTTCTTTTGGAACGTGAATAAAATTTCATATTTTCCATGTTTTAACCTGTATTAAAAATATATATATAATTTAAGTAACTAATATTCATAAATGCAAATAATTATGTTATGAATAAAGACAGTAATACTCACGTACACATATACATGCAGGCGCACACCCACACACCCACCCATACACACACACATAAACAAATAAACACACACCACACACACACACGGGCATAGGTGTCAATTAAATGCAATTAAATCGAGTGAAATGTAACGAACAAGTAAAGTATACTCGGGACTTAGGAACTGGATGAGTGCCACTTAATATCTTAATTTGTCGAAGCAACGGTGATTTATAACAATAAGTCACGCCTCATGTGATGAATTTGTAATTAAAACTCGGGGGTTAAACCCTACGTAATTTTCAATAACTTAATCTTGGTAAGGGCACAAGTGATGATTTTTTGGGCTTGATTCGGGGTTGAGATACCAAATAGACTATATACGAAATTAGTTTTTTTTAAATAAGCACGGGTTGATTCTGAGTTGTTTTCTCAACCTATCAAAGGTTTTTGACATTTGTAAGATGTCTAAAGGTTAGGCTTTAGCCGTCTCTCATTATTTAACATGATTTGATATGATACGATCATATTCTTTTCCTACGTATGAGAAAGATATCAAATTATCAGGCTAATGTAAATGAAATATTTAAAGGTTCAAGAAGACTTCAAGTTCAAATTGTTTGAGGTCGCATGGAAGAATGATCTTTGGAATTGAGTTAGTAGTACTCCATCCAACTCACTACCTTATAATCGAGCAGCGTGTCAATCTTGAACTTCATCATTCTCTTATTTGCAATGTTGCACTTACTTAATGTCTCTATTAGCACTATTTTTCTTCATTAGGATAGGTTGCGTAGAGATGAAAAAAGGCTTATAAAGAAAAAAAAATCAAAGGAAATATCAATACTATAATCATCAAAGATTGACAAATGGAAATAAAATCACTAAACTTAATTTTGTCATATTGTTTAGGTTGGACCAAGTTAATGGATATCCCATTAGATTATTATTTTTATCATGCTCCAATAATACCCCTATTATATAGAAGAATCGATCCCTCCATCCATTTTCGAGGGAAAATAAGTGACAGATTTGACGACCCCACTATGAAAGACATAAGTCCACCATCCCCATCATGGGATCCAGATGGATAATTAATTTATATAATATTATTGGTAGAGATAGGTTATTTTAAATCATATAAATTAACCATCGATCCAATAATCATCCTCCAAGAATTCATAATATGTAGCTAGATCGATAGCCATAAGGATGTCTTAGATTAGTTTTGGGTATGAGCATTGTAGTGGTACAATGTTCGTAAAACACTCATCACCTTCATGAGTATTATTTACTTAGTCATCCTCATTGGTAGGGAAATAGACAACACCCTTTGCATGCAAAGGTTGTCATCACATGGCATATACGTGAAGGTGTGGCAAATTAAGGAACGAAAGGTCATTAAGGCATGAAGGATGACATTTGAGTGTTCTATTTATGTCAATGATCAAGTTGATGATTCATTTATGATATTAACCATCTTGGTAATTTAATTTGACGAGCATCACTCTCTTTTTCTCTCCCTCTATATGCACTCTCTCTTTGAAGCATAATTTCCTCGATAACCTCACATAGCCTTCACCCAGGTTATTACAACCGACCCACCATGAGATAAAGGGAAACTGTAAATAAATTTCTAATATTACCAACCATGTTATTGCATTGGAATGATAATATATCATGCCAGCACAAAAATAGTAGTCCACTCTTTCGCTCCAACAATAATCTATTCAATATAAATGAAATAGATATAAAGTAAATAAAAACACGAGGAAACAAATGACATACTATCGAAACACTAAGGTTGAAAAGTGAAATATATCAAAAGATAAACAATGGTGGAAGCACTAACGGATTGCATTTAGTTATATGAGAGACCGAGAAAGTGAAGTGATAGTTGTGGGAATATAACTAAATCTGAATTTTTAAAATTCGTATTGATCGAGCCAGAGTAAATGCATCCATTTTTAAAGAAATAATATATTCGGATGGATAGATCCATGATCCGCGTGTACTATTTTATAATAATTACTTTTTCACACACATTGAAAAAAAATCCAAATGAATGGGACCATGGGGGAGCTGATAAGGGATAGTTTGTCCCCTAGTTTGGCTAACTATTAATCAAAGCCGAAGATCCCAGAGACCATATAAGTATGATCACTACAAATTTTAAAGGGTTTTGATTCGTATCAAATATTGCACTTTATACCCTCGAAACTTATGCATTTTAGTCCCCTTGGGTACTTTAATGCCTATAATTATGCTCATTAATCAGACAACCTCCGTTTTATATGCTAACATGTTATTTGAGGTATAATTGACATTTTATAGGTATTAAAGTGCTTAGTATGAAGTTTGAGCGCGTTTCGATAAAGTTCCGTCGTGATTCGCACGTTTAGGGGAAATTAAGTAATTTCACACTTCAGAATTTTTGCCCGAAGACGGAAGTTGTAGGTTTCGGGTCAAGTTTCACGTGACCATGAACGGTGCTCGAATCAAAGTCCGAACGAAGGAAACATGGACCTTTAATTGGGGAAGACTTATAAGGAAATTTATTATTATTATTATTATTTTATTTATTAACTAACAATCTAAATAATTCCATCTATGTCCCTTTCTCTTTCAATTACAACAAGCTTCCATAGGCGATTTTGATTTGGCTCGAATTTGTGCTCGAGTTTTGGTTTCATCCGAAATTGGAGCTTGGGTCGCGTGTGGATATAGTTGCGGGTCAATTGGCTCGAGTTCTTGGATTTTTGGAATACCCATTTTGGCCATTTCTAAGCTTTGGCCAATAATGGTGGTTCTTGGTTTCTCACGAAATGGGCGTTCTTGGCTTAATATGGTGGAGCTTGTATGGGTCTCATGGTTATGCAGTTTGGTCTCGAGTTATGCTGATCTACATTACAACAAGGTCTTGGCCATACATGGCAGCACACATATGGTATGTTGGGTCTTGGGTCCGGCCATACATGGAAGCGGCGTAGCATTTGATCCTTGGTTTTTATTGGTTGAAGAAGTGTAGCATTGGCCTTTGTTCATATTTTTTTAATGGCAGGTCTCGGTTTACAGTGGGGATTTCGGGGGCTACAATTGATGCCGTCAGTCGCCCTATACCTGGCGGTCGACTGGTGTTTGGGATTTTGCCTTCGATGTTTGACAGTGTGCCCTTGCCCCTTTTTGAGGTCGATCGACCACCACCCCCGGTCGACCGGTACTTTGTATTTTGCCCAAGATTTTCTGATCCACTTTCCTTTCCTACTTTCTATTTCCTTTTTTTCTTTTCTTTTTATTGTGTAAGTGTAACTTAAGTCCGATTTTCTTTTCTTATTTCTTTTTCGTTTCTTTCCTTTTCCCAACTTAGTATAAATAGCAACCCTTGTTTATTTTTGTAGAGAGATTCATTTTACTTAGTTTTTAGGTTAGGGTTTAAGAAGTTGTTTTGGGGATTTTGTGGAGACACCCCATCTCCTCCATTTTCTTGGTGGTTTGACACCCATTAATGCAAGTGGATACTATTTATTATCTTCTCTATTTCTTTTATGCTTTGTGACCTAGTTTTTCATGCTTTCCTTTTATTTTTCAAGCCTAGATTAATTTGTTGTAGTTAATTTAACGAGTGTTGTTTAATTAATTAGGTGCCTTAATTAATGCTTTAATTATGTGTAGCGGCTAATTTAGTCTAGGTTGTGTCGGATTGAACTCACCTAGAGTTGATTTGGTCGCTTTTCTTTGGTGATGAAGTTTTACGTGTATATTTTGACTGTGTTGTCCTAGTTATTATGCCTAGGAGATTTAACGGGGTATATCATGTATGCTCCGTATTTACGACCTTGCGTGCGGAGTATTTATTGACCCCAAAATCTTATTAGACTTCTATGCGAATTTAAGGGTGTGACAACTCTTGATTTAATTAATGTCGAAACTAGATGCAATCTTAATAACTCGTGAGCTCATGTAACCATTTTATACTAATTAACTTGGGGTGAGGGATATTCGATGCAACCTATAGTTTTTATTCGTTTTGTTAATCATAGTTTAATTTATCCATGCCTAGATTAATCTTTTCCTTTTGTTATATTTTCTTTTTAGTTAGCAAAATTACATTTTACACTTTTATTTATAAGTATTAAACCAATTAAATTCTAACAACTTGTCTCTGTGGATTCTCGATACCCGACTTACCGCTATACTTGTATCGTAAGTGCAGTAGTAATTTAGTTTTTTGTATTAACGCGGTGAAACAAATTCAACGATTAGCGTTTTGACGCGACACTACTTTTCACGCTTAATCAGGTCTAATTAATGATTGAATATGCCTAACAATTTATAATACCAATAAGACAAAATTCACTAGGTATTCAATATGTCAAGAATATGGAGCAGATAATAGCTCGAGGTTGCCTAACTCTACATAACTCTAAGATCATCTTCGATTCTAATGTGGAGTGGGAGAATATGAGGTGCACATAAGATTAAAAAACTATGCGTTAAGAAAGATGTCTCCAATGTAATCCTCGAGAATGAATGTGAAGGTGATGTGACACTAATTAATATCCACAACAAAAGTAACCAATCAAAACTCTTCTCTCTCCACCATGTCATTTTCACTATTTCACAACATTTTACAAAACAAATCAATTATGTACATGTGTCACTCTAGTTTACTTTTAGACATTTGCATGGGATTTATTTTTTACTTACATTGTCTACATAATTTTTTTGTTCCACATAAGATACACATTGTCTAATTCTCGTAGACACATAGGAACCAATTCGCAATATGCATTGGAGATTCTCTAAGATAACTTCATATGACTCCACGAAACTTGAGGACACCTTCACCCGGTATGCGCGGAGGATGACCAACGATCTAGCCATACTATCAACGATAAATAGTAATCCAGTTGTAACAAAACTCTTATGTGGCTAACCATATAAGATCGTATACATATGTAGAAATATTTAAGTAACTAGTCGTTGGTGCACACATGATGCATGTGCAGCTCAAGCTTTCATTATTTAAAAATAAACTTGTAATTCATGTCACCATAACACCAGGTCTTAAGCATTAAAATTCATCCGTCCATTATATTGCCTAACTAATTAGTGGATGAAATTGTAAAATTTTGAAGGATCTTATACGAATCGTATAGTAAGGAAATAAATTAAATAACATTACATATATTCTCACTAATTAAAAAAATTAGTATACTTTGAACAAACTGAAGATATGCATATATTTCATAAGTTGATTCAAATCAATTCACTCACCTCCACACTACATAGAGCATTGCCACCCATAAAGTGTAATTAATTAGAGAAACTATTACAGACTTAAAACAATTAAATAGAGTATTCTCATTGCCCCAGCGATAATAATATATTTATTTTATCACTTGAAAAATTCTTAAAATAATTTTTCTTTTATTTATAATTTTAAATTATGGAAAGTAAATGTATAAACTATAATTGAGTTTACTGAATTTTAACTCTAGATAATAAAGTATTACAAAAACCATAAAAAAATATTTACTTAGAAAGAAAAATATTGTAAAGACGGCTCACAACCCTTAAAAAATTATTATTTCCATGCAACAATTTTGGGATATGGAGACAACTTTCAATAATTTCAGCAAATAAGTTCTTTCATAATCTTTTTCTTGTATTAATTCCATGAATCGACTTTACCCTAAAATTCATCCTCATCTCCTCAACTTTTCAATACTTGAAGCAATAAAAGGAAATGCCTTGTATTTTTATTAAGAAATAAAAGTGAGATCATAAAATACAATTCATCGATTTGGATAAAAACCATAAATATACTTTCTTGTGATGGCTAGCATGTGTATAAGACTATCTTCATCTTCATCTTCAATTGATAATTATTTCCTTGTTTTTAATGACAATGCACAATTGGTTATAATACTTAGAAAAAATTAAATTATAATAGCACAAATAAAGAACATAACATTTATTAACAAATTTATTTACAAAATATGTAACCAGGTAAAATAAATAATCCAATAAAAAGATCAAATTATGTGATAGGCAAGGTTTCGCCACGGCGCGAGAGTGTAAGGACACAATTCTCCAATTGAGTCTTAATATAGTTTTGGCTCAATTCTAGAAAAAAATGCTTGAGTCATAGGATAGAGTATATTGATCATCCTTCAAGCCTATGACGTGTTTGTTGAAGACCTAGCGGCCAAGTATATAAAGCTTCATCAAAATGCCGAGTTTAAGTGCCTCGTTTCTACGTCATCAATGGTGGTTTCATGCTCTCAAGGTATGAATGCATTAATATATATATGGGAGCTTGGAATATGTTTATAATGGGTGTTAGGTTTTATTAAAAATGTGTTTTGTTTCCAGAAAGAATGAATTAAAACTTTAAATAAAGTTTATAAAGTTTTTCGAGCTAAAAATGAGAATTTCTAAACTTTCTGTAAGTTCATTCGAAGTGTCGTTCGAACGAGATTATCGTTCGAACGACAAGTCGTTCGAACGAGTTTGCCAATGACTTCCCATATTGGCCACTTAAACTTCGTTTGAAATGTCGTTCGAACGAGAGGGATGTTCGAACGAGATTTCCAATGAGCTTCTAATGAGTTCACACTGGAACTTCATTAAAATACTCGTTCAAATGAGATTTCATTCGAACGAAAATGTCGTTTGAACGAGATGTCAGGCGGGAACAGTTTTTGGCAGTTTTTTGACAGTTTTTATCCATGTTCTCCACTTTTTTCCCCACTATCTTTTCACAGCATAACTATGTGCGGGAATCATTTTTGATATACAATATTTTTCATATCCTTCCATCTCTAAGAGAGAGTTTGAGAGAAAAATTGTTTAGAAGAAAAAGATCAAGTTTTGAATGTTAATTTTTAAAGAAAAATTTATTTACCATTCTAGTTTTCACCCATAGTTTATGTTCTCCAAGCTTCCATATATGTATATTTTGCTAGGATCATTTGACACCGGTTTATCTCTACATTAGTTTGAAGAGAAGTTTGAGTTTTCTTCTACATCCCATAAAGAAGAAGAGTTAATTTTGCTGCGGAATTCTCATGTGGTAAAAGACACCACGTGTGGTTGACGTTGTACCTATTGTCCAATTGGTGAGTCCAAGATCGCGGTGGAGCTCCGTGGTTATCCGCTAGTTACAAGAAGATGCGTCAAGGCTTGGGAGGGTTCGAGTTGAGGAAGTAAGTCATCTATCTTTTAAATGTAAAATTTCGTACTTAGTGGATTTGAAGCTAGTTCGTCCGAGGTTATTTCCTGTTGTGGGTTTTTCCTCGTACATCGCGACGTAGTGGAATAATTGTTTATTTTATCTTTTGCAATGTCACCTAGAATGCATGCTTAGGTAAAAAGATAAAATTGGTTTAATTTAATCACTACATGTTTAATTTGGTGCAAATTAATATTGGGAAATGTTTATGTTAATTTAATTCAAGTCGTTTAATTGAATTGATAAAATTGGTTTGACCTAACTTGATTATACTGCAAAATATGACTTAGGAAAATTTTCTAGGACTTTGTTTGAATTAAGTGTGTTTAAGTGAAATTAAAATAAGTGTGTGTGTTAATTATTTTCACTTGGTTTAATTTTAATTTATGAAGAAATTAAAATTTGGTATTAAGTTGAACCATCATCACATCGCTTCCGCATCTATTTCATAAAAATGAAATATAATATTTTTATAAGAATTAAAAATTGGGGCCCTATCTTTCTCAAATTGGTATCAGAGCCAAAGCGATAAATTATTTCGTTAAAGATCTTTTAAATAATTTTTGGCTAAAATGGAATTTTTCCCATTTTCAAAATTTCCTATTTTCGATGGTTCTAACTACGCGTACTGGAAAGCGCGAATGAAATCGACACTAAAATCAATCAACGAGAGAGTTTGGTTATCTGTAGTTAACGGGTGGTCTCCACCAACTCATTTAGTAGAAAATGAACGTGTTCCCAAACCGACCGATAGATGGACTGAAAATGTGTTTAAACTATCAAATTTTAACTCCCGAGGTTTAAATGCCTTGTTTAGTGCGGTCACACAGGAAGAATTCAAACGTATTATGACGTGTGAAACCGCTAAAGAAGCTTGGGATATTTTATAATTAACTCATGAAGGAACTAGTGTCGTTAAGGCTTCTAAACTCCAAAACCTCACCACTCAATTTAAAACCATCAAAATGAATGAAAAAGAAACTTTTGATGAATTTTATGCTAAACTTTCAGACATTGTTAATTCATCTTTTAACTTGGGAGATAAAATACTCGACAATCGAGTTGTAAAGAAAATTTTAAGGTCCCTTCCCGATAGATTTATCCCAAAAGTGACTGTTTTAAATTCTTTACCAACTTTAGCCTCTACGAAATTAGAAGAGCTCGTAGGTGATTTACAAACCTATGAACTAGACATGTTTCCCTCTAAAACCGAAAGTAAAATAGAAAAAGACGTTGCTTTAAAAGCCCAAAAAGAGATCAAACAAGTAGTAGAGAGCGAGAGTGATAGTGACTCGGAAGACATGACCTTGTTTGCTCGGAAATTTAGAAAATTTCTTAAATTTAACAAAGATAAATTTAAAAATGATTTTAAGAAATTTGAAACTTGTAAGTATGACAAAGCCGAAAGGATCCCTAAATCTTTAAAAGCCGAAATATTTTTGTGTATCATTTGTATTTTATTTTTCTCACTTAAGCTTAATGAAAAATACAAATGATTTTTGTGTGTCTTTTAAGTATATTTTTTTTGGATTAAAAACGTCAAAAACTCAAAAAGATTTTTTTTTATATTTTAGTTTGACACACTTTATGTGGCATACACTTGTGTTAGAATTCCATCTTTTACGCTCCCATGTGGCTAGAACTTTTGGTTTAGATTGTCAATCCTTAAAATATTCCCTACCTTGTTTATATGGAGTAGTTGGATTTTGTATTGATTAAATGGATTTTATTTTTATATGCCTCTTTTCACACGTGCACGAGCTATTTTGAAATTTTAATGTCACATGTTATATTTGAGCTTTGTGAGTTGTTCTCCTACCAATCTAGTCATCTACATATTTGTGACCTAGGAGGACTAGTGCATGTCAAAATTCGTTGCACGTGAGATTTGTGTGAAAAATAAAAATGATAAATATAGATGTGCACGGGAAAGGGCGCCGAAAGGATTTATTATCCTTTGCGATTGTAAGCCACCGTTTGAAATGGACCTAAAAGAAATATGTGTTCCAAAGGCCTAAAAACAGAAAAATGGCATTAAAAAGAAAAAATAATTGCCAAGGCCTATGTCTTATTGATATATTCATTCAAAAGAATAATATATGTGCTTATTGAGGGAGATTGGATGGTATATCAACGGTTTGCACAATGTTCGTTTTATTCTAGTTGCATTTTCAATGTCATGACTCTATTTGTTTATAATATCATCAACATGCTAGGCCTGTATGCATTGTGTATGTTTGTTCATTGAGTTCAATTTATATTGTCACATGAGGTTATATTCAAATGTGATAAAGTTTGCAATCAAATGAGAACTCCGTGAACGTATGTTAAGTGTTTGGGTCTAAATATACTTGTTACTAGTTCAAACCCCTACACTTCCGTTTCCATATGACACATTTTTTCCATACGAGTGTGCTAAACTTATTGTATTTTGTGTCATTTGTGAGTTTATATCTATATATATGTGCGTGTGCATCTTTGATATATTTCTTGTATATATATATATATATATATATATATATATATATATATATATATATATATATATATATATATATATATATATATGATATTTGATTTGTCTTTGCCATGATTTCTGGTCCATCTATGCTTATACTTCATTATTGATATCTATCTTGGATTAGTTATGCTTTTGTTGCTCATATGCTTTAATGTCTTATCACTCTAAGCATCAACGTGTTTATTAGTTTTATCCTTTGTCTATTCCTGAACAAAAAGGGGGAGAGTGATAGGGGGAGCAATGGTATCTATTCCTATTATTATCGTAACTTAGTTTGGGAGAGATTTATGTTAGGGGGAGACGTCTTTCTAAGTAGGTCTTTGTTTTGATAAAGGGGAGAATTAATTTAGGGGGAGTATTTATTTTAATTGCATTAACTACTTTGATATTCCTTATGCGTTTGATAGTTTGCTTAAGTGTGCAGGAATTCTTCAACATGTCAACTTTCATCTCAGGCAAAGATATTTGATCCTTGGGTATTCGAGTCAAGCATTGTACTCTTATTTTTGGGTGAGATGTTTTTGAGTCTAGTGAGCTTGACGGCCCTTTAGGATTTTTATTTGGTTTTTGTCCCGGAATAGCCAAAGAGGGAGATTTGTAAGGACACAATTCTCTAATTGAGTCTTAATATAGTTTTGGGTCAATTTCGGACAAAAACGCTTGAGTCATAGGATAGAGTATATTGATCATCCTTCAAGCCTATGAAGTATTTGTTGAAGACGTAGCGGCCAAGTATATAAAGCTTCATAAAAATGTCGAGTTTAAGTGCCTCGTTTCTACGTCATCAATAGTGGTTCCATGCTCCCAAGGTATGAATGCATTAATATATATATAGGAGCTTGGAATATGTTTATAATGGGTGTTAGGTTTTATTAAAACTGTGTTTTGTTTTCAGAAAGAATGAATTAAAACTTTAAATAAAGTTTATAAAGTTTTTTGGGCTAAAAATGAGAATTTCTAAACTTTTTGTAAGTTTGTTCGAAGTGTCGTTTGAACGAGATTGTCATTCGAACCACAAGTCGTTCGAACGAGTTTGCCAATGACTTCCCATATGGGCCACTAGAACTTCGTTCGAAATGTCGTTCGAACGAGATGGATGTTCGAACGAGATTTCCAACGAGCTTCTAACGAGTTCACACTAGAAATTCGTTAGAAGACTCGTTCGAAAGAGATTTTGTTTGAACGAAAATGTCGTTCGAACGAGATGTCAGGCGGAAACAGTTTTTGGCAATTTTTTGACAGTTTTTACCCATGTTCTTCACTTCTTTCCCCACTATCTTTTCACAGCATAACTATGTACGGGAATCATTTTTGATATACAATATTTTTCATATCCTTCCATCTCTAAGAGAGAGTTTGAGAGAAAAATTATTTACAAGAAAAAGATCAAGTTTTGAGTGTTAATTTCCAAAGAAAAATTTATTGACCACTCTAGTTTTCACCCATAGTTTATGTTCTCCAAGCTTCCATATATGTATACTTTGCTAGGAGCATTTAGCACCGGTTGATCTCTACATTAGTTTGAAGAGAAGTTTGAGTTTTCTTCTACATCCCATAAAGAAGAAGAGTTCATTTTGCTGCGGCATTCTCATGTGGTAAAAGACACCACGTGTGGTTGACGGTGTACCTATTGTCCAATTGGTGAGTCCAAGATCGCGGTGGAGCTCCGTGGTTATCCGATAGGAAGAGGTGGTTACAAGAAGACGCGTCAAGGCTTGAGAGGGTTCGAGTTGAGGAAGTAAGTCATCTGTCTTGTAAATGTAAAATTCTGTACTTAGTGGACTTGAGGCTAGGGCCGTCCGAGGTTGTTTCCCGTAGTGGATTTTTCCTCGTACATCGCGGCATAGTGGATTAATTATTTATTTTATCTTTTGCAATGTCATCTAGAACGCATGCTTAGGTAAAAAGATAAAATTAGTTCAATTTAATCACTACATGTTTAATTTGGTGGAAATTAATATTGGAAAATGTTTATGTTAATTTAATTCAAGTCGTTTAATTGAATTGATAAAATTGGTTTGGCCTTACTTGATTAAACTGCAAAATATGACTTAGGCAAATTTCTAGGACTTGGTTAGAATTAAGTGTGTTTAAGTGAAATTAAAATAAGTGTGTGTGTTAATTATTTTCACTTGGTTTAATTTTAATTTGTGAAGAAATTAAAATCTGGTATTAAGTTGAACCATCATTACATCGCTTCCGCATCTATTTCATAAAAAGGAAATATAATATTTTTATAAGAATTAAAAATTGGGGGCCTATCTTTCTCAGAGAGTCACCTACACACCGGTCGTTTGTTATATTCGGCTCACCAACTCTATACAAAAACCTAAACTTATGACTACACTCAACGAGTGAGTATAGTGGCCAAGTTCGGGTATTAAAAGATCCACAGAGACGAGTTGCTATTATTTATAGGATTTAATACTCCTAAGTAAAAGTGTAAAAGATAAAATGAATAAAAGGGAAAAGATGCGAAAAAGGCAAATGATTAATCTAGGCGAGTGTATTGAAACTAGATTAACAAAGCGAGTAAAACTATAGGTTGCGTCAAATATCCCTCACCCGAGTTAATTAGTATAAAATGGTACATGGGTCGACGAGTTATTACAAATGCATGTCGTTTCGACAGTTAATTGAACCAAGTGTTGTCACGCCCCTAAATTCGCATAAAAGCCTAATACGATTTTGGCGTCAATCAATGCCCCGAAAATTACGCACGCAAGGTTGTAAACACGGGACATACATGATATTCCCTGTCAAATCTCCCAGGCACGATAACTATGACAATGAACCCAAAATAGACCCGTAAACACCATCACCCAAGCAAAGCAACACGTCAACCCGAGTGAGTTCCATTCAAACACAACCTAGACTTAATTAGCCAGAAAACTTATTAAAAATGCGGTAAAGGAAAGGAGTAAATAAACGCAATAAACTATACTAGAAAGCAAGGAAACAAAGCATGCAAACCTAAAGTAGAAAGCAAGCAAACTAACTACAAAGCAAGAATTAATGAAATACAAGTTATATTAATGTAGAGGGAAGATGAAAGTAACAATTACAAACCCTAAAGGGTGTCAAACCAAGAGAGAAATGAAGATTGAGCTCTCAACTCCCAAACCTTAAGCTAAACTACCTTAAGATCTATATATCTGATATTTACACAAAATTTCCTTTATATAGTAAGTTACAAAAGAAATAAAGGAAAACGAAAAGAAAAGGAAAAGATCTCAAAATATTTGGTAAACGCGGTCGACCGCGGCCAGGGGGCCGGTCGACCGCGCCATTGGGCAAAAGTGCATTGTCTCCTTTCCACGAAAAAATGCAAAATCGCGGTCGACCAGGCCTTGAACCACGGTCGACCGACACTCTGTTTTCTGCAATCCTTTGGTCTATGAAGAGGAGGAAAAGGTTGCAAACACTACACCAAATCTGTCGAATTGTCACGGTCATTGACCTTGACAATTCCTGGGGTGATAACTCTTTTTGTCACGTACTTGTCATGGTCATTGACCGTAACAAGTTCGTTAGAATTGTCACGGCCATATCACGGTCCTTGACAAGTTTGTCATGGTTAAGGATCGTGACAAGCCCGTGACAATGGTTAAAAAATTATCACGGTCAATGACCATGACAATTCTGGGCAGAATTGGAAAAAATCTGTTGGACAGTTTGGCCACTGCCACTGCTCAGTAGTATATTTGTACCTGTTATAGCAACGTTATACCTGTTTAAGCATCATATATCCAAATAAAATAGAGATAATGTAAATATACTTTCAAAATAGAGACAATATGCATCACGATATAATCCAAATATAATTCAAATGTACCAACTTAAAAATAATTCAATTCAAATAATGTCACTACATGTCTTGGGTAAGGTTAACTCTGAGGAGGTGAGTAGGCCACACGATATACGAATTTACACACCCACTAATTTACATCGTGCCACATTGTTTGTGCAACCACAATGGGGAGTTCTCCTTCCCGGGTATCACATGCGTGACGGGCACCTTGGACTCGATGTCTTGAAGCTCACGTCCATAAACTAGTGCACCCTGGACGATATTCGGGTCACTCAACCCCCGCCTTATCCGCTGGCCATCAAATATGTCCAGTATAAACACGCTCGGCCAACAAAGTGTCGACATAGGTAGGTCGAAGGGAGCCAAATAGGGAAGTAGATCATCAAAGTCGGCACATGTCGGCGATGAAGCAACGAGGTCTACATCCTCGTCATCCTACACCTCCTCCTTCTATACCTCCTCCTCCACATTCTCCTTCCCTTTCCTCTTACGATTTCCGCCCAACGAACGCTTCATGAATAAGAACATATCTTGGATCGTCGCCTCCAAATGGGACAGCTTCGCATTATGCGAGTCTACCGTTCGAGCCAACTCGGTGTCGCTCGTCTTCAATCCGACGATCCTAGATTTGGCCACCCGCGAGCTCACCCCTTGTCCTCCCCTTGTGATCACCGCTAAACACTTGGCTGAGTGCATCAGTGGACAAAGATGTCTTATCGACATCAGACTGCGAATCATGCACTTCCTTAAGCTTTGCCTGAAATGATAAAAAACACATGATTAGTAAAATAAGTAAATTAAAAAATTATAACATAATTAATAAAAGTAAACTGTTGGATTACTTACAATCGTGGCCGCGACGCTCTGGGACACTTCCTTATCCTTCCCTTTCTTCGTCCGAAGAGCCACATAAGTATCGAGCCTATGTTGCCTACCCCCAGGGACAATCCCTGTCCCGTGAAATAAAATAAAGTAAAATTAGTATCGACCTCGCAAAGTAAAATAATGTAGAATAATATATTTCTGTAGTTATAGAAAAATTAAATCTTACCATCATCCTATGCTCCACCTCTGCGTAAGATATCCAGCCGGAGTAGTGCAAGTCCGTCTTTTTTGCCTGATTTTCCCTCCTCGATTGGCGAGATGCCAATTGTCGCTCCCCGATCTCATTGTCAATGAACTTTTTCCATTGTACCAATGAGATCGGCTCCTTCGGCGGGACGGATTCACGCATTCAGATAACGGACTCTTGTGTCTTCCCAAAGTACCGGGTCCGCGTATTTTTCTTCCATGTCTTGTGTTTCTCCCTCAACTGCTCCAAGAAGAAATCACGTAGCTATAATACCACGTATTTTGATGCTTTTTAAATTTGGGGATTTATTAAATTTGATGTGAGTTATTAATTTAATATAAATCCAAAAATTAATTATTTTTAATTACTAACGTGACGAGAGTTAGTAATTATTGGAAACTTGCTGAGTATTACTAATGAGCAAAGTAATATATAATATTGGTTCTATTAAATGTCACGAGTGAATAAAATGATAATTTTGGAAATTTAAGTCGGGACGCGCCCGTGTCGTGTCAAGACTAAATTTTGATTAATAAAAATGAATAAATTATAAGTCACCCGTATGGTCATTTCTAATGCGCCAAAGTGTTCGAAAGGGTCGAGATAGTAAAAATAATGTACCCGGGGGTTTAGTTTGGGTCTCGGGGAGTTTTTAGGCTTAATTAACTCCCCGGGAGGGCGTTTTAGGCATTTTGTATTTTTGGGCTTGGAAATCTACGAATTTTCTAGGTTATATCAGATGCTTAGGGTTGTCTTCTAGGGTTAACACAACCAAAAATAAAAGACGACCATTGGAGAAGGAAGGGAAAAGCTCACCAAGGAGTTCTAGGCCAAGAACTCCTCCGTTTGCACTGCCGTCACTGCCAAACGTTAGATCGCGCAACGAGGATCACCACCACACTGATTTCATCCACAAACAGAAAAAAAAATTCCCAGGCAAGTATTTATCTTGCTTAATTTAGTTATTGCTTCATTCATATTAGTTTAGGGTTGATTAGGATGAGTTTTTATGAAAGAAAACTTATGTTGGAGGTTAGAAATCGCATGTCGTTAAGATATAAACATCATTCTACAAATCCCCTTCACATGTTGAGGTTGCACCACGAATTTACATTGGGTTAGAAGTAGAAATTCTGAAAAAAGAATGAGAAGAACTAAGTTAAAGAAATTGTAAGGGTTCATGAGATTTATATAGATTTTGGCCCTTTCAATTCATGATACTTGATGAAAACTCGCATGCCTTACGTAGAATGTTGTTCATTTGGGTTTATAATGCTTGTGGTATAAATTTCTGGGAGTTTGGGAGTTAAAAACTTGGATTTGGATGATTTTGGATGATAATTCCCGTAACTGGTATTCTGCAGTTTTCGCCATACCTGCTTGATCGATCGATCAGCCAAAGAATGTCGATCGATCGACCCCTTCTGGAAAACTAGATTTTTCCTTATATTGACTTAAGCCGAGTAAATGCGTAATAAACCTTGATTAATGTTATTAGGACATAATGAAACGTAAAAAGGACCAGTAGGGTCAAGGTAAACCCTGTTAAGTGGAACTTTAATGAAATGGGAAAATGAAGGGTAAACGGGGAAATATTCGTACCTAAGAAATCTAACGTGCGTAGACTTAATAATCGAAATGTCTAGGAGTTAGATTAGAAGGTAAGTGAGGGACTACTGAAATTGTACTTAGGTACAGGGAATACTTCGAGAGATGAGAAGTGAGTTTGAATAAATTAAATTTCGAAAATAAAATAAATAAGTCCGTTATAAGAAATAATCGAATAAAAATGTACTAAGAATGGAATAATAAAATGTTGGGTCGTGGGCGTACCTAACTTATGAATGTGAATAGTTATATATCTATATGACTCTGTGATTGATCATATATCTTATATATGTGTAAACAAATCATACCCGCGCTACTTGCTATTGCTGAGGTTTCCGTGCTGGGACAGTCTTATCTTGATGGGACCTTTATGGGGGATATTGACTTGTACCCTAGAACATAGAAATCCTTGGTACAGGCTATCTGATTGATAGTCAGACGGTCGTAAGAGACGTGAGGGTATGTGCTGACCTCTTAGTGACTTGGAACTATGCTTCGCCTCAAATTGTGTTTGTTTGTATTAATACAGTTCGAGAGTGATTCCGAACTAGTATTTCCCTTAGTACGAGTGATACGGGGACTTGATAGCAGAGTATGCCAGCACCATAAATATTATGTGGGGTGCCAGTAGTATATATATATTATATGGGTAATTAATGTATATATATATAGTCTTGAAATTTGTAACTTCCTACCGAGACTAAAAGAAGTTAATTATTGGATAAATATTCCGGTTTTATTATATATGGCTGAAATGTGGTGACAATGTTGAAAGGCGTTTTAATCAAATAAGAGTTTTGTGAAAACCTTAAATTTCTGGATTTTAATTATCTTAGTCCTAGAAACTGTCGGCATGGAATCTAATGAGGAATTTAAATTAAGTTAATCTTTTGGGATTTATAGTGCGGTAGGATGCACACTAGAAGAGAGGTGAGACTTTCCCAAGAGAGCGTCATTACTAATATGTTGTTGCATTAGCTAGTAAACATTTTAAATACTTGCTAAACTAGATCTTTAAACTGTTTTACAATCGGGCTCTAACCCGTTAACTGTTATCTCTCCTCTCTTGTATATATATATAGGATTCTCTGGATATGGAACGCGCTGCAGCTTTTGTGGGAGTTGAAGGCCTTGTGCTTAGACGTCCTCATTATTGATTCCGTTTCTAGTTCTACTTTATCTATTTGGGCATATGTCGCCCTTTTCATTATTTAGTTGGTTTTGTGAGGAATTGTAATTCATTTGCTTTCAGTAGTTTTACTTTGGGATTTATTACTGTCAGAATGTTTTTCTTTGGTGTTTTGAAGTTGGGATCTACTATTGATGGTTAAATTCTTGAATGATCATTTACATCCTTACTATTATTGTGTAGCTCTTAAACTGTTAATTATCAAAGGTTTTATAATTGGACTTAAATAAAATAGGAATAAGGTTTAAATGGTTTTGACACTTAGCTTAAATATTAGGGTGTTTAAATTGGAAAAAAATTATTTTTCGACAGTGATGCTGAGAATGAACCAACCGTTCACCTTGATTATAAATTAATAAAGGATTGATCACCCGGTATTTAATTAGGTGGGGTGTCACAGGTGGTATCAGAGCATCAGGTTCTAGTGTCCTTTGGATCTGTACGGTTTACTTCGCTTTCAGCTTAGCGTTCTTATTATAGAGCCCTATTTTAGGATTGTTGTATTCTTGCTTTTACGCTTACGTCTTCAGCTATTTGAGATCTGATAATAACTGTAGATTAATAAATTTCATCACATTTCAGATGCCTCCGAGACGTGCTCCAAAGAATAGGCGTGCCCAAGCCGAGCAGCCAGTAGCTTCGGCTCAGGGAACTATGAACGCAAATGAGGTAGCCGCCATCGTTGCTCAGGCGGTGAATGCCGCGCTAGCGGTAGTACAGCAGGCTCCACTCCAAGTTCAGGTAGTGGAGCCAGTACCGTCATAGCTTCCATCTGTATGGGAGCGAGTTAGGGATGCCTTTCAGAAGGCGCATCCCCCAGAGTTTGCGGGTGGTTCAGATATAACTGTAGCCAGCCAATGGAAGAAAGATATCCAGAGGCATCTGCGTATATATGAGTGCACAGACGTGCAGAAACAACTGTTGGCTTCCTTTAAGCTTGTGGGGGCCGCTTTGCATTGGTGGGAATCCACTACCACCTTGGAGGAGAGGGAGGTTATTACTATTTAGTTGTTTTGGGCACGGTTTAACAGCAAATACTTCCCATCCGCCGTGTAGACTGAGATGAGGAGGAAATTACTGAGTCTGTACTAGGAAAATTCGACCGTTGCTGTGTATGAAGAGGATTTCACAAGACTTCTCACTATAGTGCCAGATGAGGCACCCACTGAGGGCAAGAAGATACTATTATTTGTGGACGGGTTAGTTTGGAGGATCCGTCAGCACCTTATAGGCAATCTGTCTCTGAGTACCTACACAGATGTACTCAACGCTGCTTTGCTACACTGTCAGGATCACCGCTTCCATCTGCAGGGAAGCAAGCGAGCAGGAGAGTCCGTCCAGCACGGCAGGACAGGGAGTAGTGGAGCACCGACATCTCAGGGACAGACTCGTCAGCATGAGCAGAGTTCCCATCAGGGGGACCCTGCCAAGAAGTTCCGATCAGGTGATTCCAGGCAGGGATTTGGGGGATTTAGGCAGGGTAGCAGGGCCAACATCGTCAGCCGCAGGGTCAGCACCAGGGCCAACAGGGCCAATGGCGGGGTGGTAATGACCAGCAGGGTCGTAATCAGCAGGGACAGAGGGGAGGTAATTTTAGGGGCCAATGTTTTGGATGGGGGCAAGAATGGCCATAGGGGCCAGGATTGTCCAGAGGGGGAAAGGGCCCCACAACAGCACGGTGTTCGTAATGAGCCACAAAGGCCACTTTTTCCAGCCGCCCTCCCAGCACCAGCTCAGGTACCAGCCCTTCCAGCCGCTCCAGTGCAGCAGGGGCAGTTACAGTACGAACGGGTCTATAACGTCCACCAGGCAACAGCTCCACAGGCACCACCTGCGATTGAGGGTATGTTTCCTATCCATGGTACTATGGGTCGGGTTTTATTTGATACTGGGGCGACACACTGTTTTATAGCTACCCATTTTGCGAAGGCCTTAGGGTTGTTAGCCACAGAAGAGAGCACTGTAACGTGTGTAGACTCACCACTGGGAAATGGATCGCTAATTTTCTTTATATGCCGGGGTGTGGGAGTGGAGATTGGTAGCTTGGTATTACCAGCAGACATGTTAGTCTTAGATATGCATGAGAACGACGTTATTATTGGTATGGATTGGCTCGCAGCTTACAAAGCCATGATAGATTGTTTCGGTGGAAGTATTGTCTTTGCCATTCTGGGGCAAGAGATGTTTGTAGTGGCGATGCCTCGCCCAGAGGGAGGCTCGACCGCTCATTTGTATTACATAGAGGAGGATACCTCTAAGGAGGTTGTGATTCCCTTAGACCCGATCCCAGTTATTCGTGAGTATTCTGATGTATTTCAGGAGATACCAGGCCTACCCCCCAATCGAGAGATAGATTTTGTCATAGATTTATTACCGGATACTCAACCTATAGCACGCGCTCCATACCATATGGCTCCGACGGAGATGCGAGAGTTACGAGATCAGATAGAGCAGCTGTTAGGTCAGGGCTTCATTCGTAGGAGTAACTCACCTTGGGCGCTCCAGTTTTGTTTGTGAAAAAGAGAGATGGTTCACTGAGGCTATGTGTGGACTACCGGGAACTGAACAAGGTCACGATACGGAACAAGTATCCGTTGCATCGAATCGATGATCTGTTCGACCAGATGAGGGAAGCAACTTTCTTTTCGAAGATAGATCTGAGGTCAGGGTACTATCAGTTATGTATTAGGGAGCAGGATGTTTCAAAGACTGCTTTCTTGATGAGATATGGGTCCTATGAGTTCAGGGTGATGCCATTTGGACTCACAAATGCTCCAGCCGTATTCATGGACTTGATGAACCGAGTGTTCAGAGAGTTCTTGGATCAGTTTATCATCGTCTTCATAGATGACATCTTGATATATTCACACACCGAGGAAGAGCATGCCGAGCACTTGAGGTAGGTTCTTCAGACTCTACGAGAACATCAGTTGTATGCTGAGTACGATAAGTGTGGGTTCTGGTTACGAGAAGTGCAGTTCTTGGGACATGTTGTTTCTGAACAAGGGATAGTAGTTGACCCGAGTAAAGTGTCAGCGGTGAGGGAGTGGAGACAACCCACGACACCGACGAAAATACATAGGGATTAGCCGAATACTACAGGAGATTCATTCGGGGATTCTCCAAAATAGCGGGTCCATTGATGAACCTGACTCGCAAGGGGGTAGCATATGTTTGGGACGATGCTTGTCAATTGGCTTTCGATGAGCTGAAAGACAAGCTTACTTCAGCACTGGTCCTTACTTTACCTAAGATGGGCGTGGAGTATCTGGTTTACACCGATGCCTCTTTACGGGGACTCGAGGGAGTACTTCAGCAAGAGAAGAGGCTATAGCTTTTGCCTCCCGCAAGCTTAAGACACACGAGAAGAATTAACCCACACATGACCTAGAGTTAGCAGCGTTCGTTTTTGCATTGAGGATATGGAGACACTATTTATTAGGGGAGAAATTTCGCTTGTTCACAGACCACAAGTCATTGCAGTACCTGTTCACTCAGCGAGAGCTAAATATGCGTCAGCGCAGGTGGTTAGAGTTTGTGAAGGACTATCAGTTCAACATACAGTACCATCCGAGGAAGGCCAACGTAGTTACCAATGCATTGAGCCGTAGACCGGTAGACGATGTAGCGGACATCTGGAAAGCAAAGTGGAAAGAGTTGGGTCACCAGGACGCAGTAGCCCGTTCCTTCAAATCTGTCATGACAGTGACACCTGAGATTATTACGAGGGTAATACAGTCACAGACCGCAGACCCATTTTGCCAGGAGCAGATTCTACGACTTTTAGCTGAGGGTGCTGAGTCTTATTCTGTTAGTTCCGATGGAGGTTTGAGGTTTAATGGGAGATTGGTGGTCCTAGAAGGAGCAGACTTACATCATGCAGTGATGACCCAGTCTTATGGGTCCCGATTCGCGGTGCATCCTGGGGGAGATAAGATGTACCAGGATATGAGGCGGTAATACTGGTGGAGTGGGATGAAAAAGGACATTGCTGAGTTCGTGTCCAAGTGTTCTACCTGCCACCTGGTAAAGGTGGACCACCAGAATTCGTCAGGGTTGCTTCAGCCATTGGAAATACCCGCGTGGAAGTGGGAGAGTATTTCCATGAATTTTATTACTAGGTTGCCTACATCACAGCGGGGCCACGACTCCATCTAGGTGATTGTGGACCGTTTGACCAAGGTGGATCATTTTCTGCCGGTGCGGACAGACTATACCACGAGTCTGTATGCTCAGTTGTTCATTGCTGATATTTTCAGATTACATGGGGTGCCCCTGAATATTGTGTCAGATAGAGATAAGATCTTCTTGTCGCATTTCTGGAAGAGATTTTAGGAGGCCATGGGTACAGAGTCGAGGTTGAGTTCATCTTATCACCCACAGACAGATGGACAAACAGAGAGCACTAAACAGATGTTGGAGGATATGCTACGCATGTGTGTCCTTGATTTTGGAGGAGGTTGGGAGCCACATCTCTCACTGGTAGAGTTTGCTTATAATAAATCTTATCAGTTCACGATTGGCATGGCTCCATTTAAGGCATTGTATGACAGGCCTTGTCGTTCTCCAACTTGTTGGCTCGAGGTGGGGGATAATAAGTTGCTCGGACCAGAAGTTTTTCAGGAAACCTCAGCTAGGATTGAGCTCATAAGGAGCCTCATTCGAGTAGCCCAGGACAGATAAAAAAGCTACGCGGATGCGAAACGGTTCTTCCAAGAATTTAATTTGGGGGACCAAGTATTACTGCGCATTTTTCCTATGAGAGGAGTGATGAGGTTTGGGAAGAAGGGAAAGTTGGCTCCGAGGTATGTTGGACCATTTCCTATTATCGAGAGGATTGGGCCGGTAGCATACGAATTGGGGTTGCCAGAGCACTTGCACCGCATTCATGATGTATTTCATATTTCATCATTAAGACGATAGCTTCGGGATGATATGGCCCACACTCACATCGCAATAGAAAAGATAGACTAACATCCCAACATCTCTTACGAGGAGAGACCAGTGGCTATCCTAGACCATAGCGAAAGGAGATTGAGGTCGAAGGTAGTTCCTCTTGTACGGTTCCAGTGGGAGCATCATAATGTGGAGGAATCCACCTAGGAGCGCGAGACAGATATGCGCGAGAGATACCCAAATTTATTCTTACCAGGTATGTCTTATTTTCTGAATTTCGGGACGAAATTCCGTTATTAGGGGGGAAGTATGTAATACCCCGTATTTTTATGTTTCTAAATTTGGGGATTTATTATATTTGATGTGACTTATTAATTTAATATAAATCCAAAAATTAATTATTTTTAATTACTAACGTGACGAGAGTTAGTAATTATTAAAAACTTGTTGAATATTACTAATGAGCAAAGTAATATATAATAATGGTTCTATTAAATGTCGCGAGTGAATAAAATGACAATTTTGGAAATTTAAGTCGGGACGCGCCCGTGTCGTGTCAGGACTAAATTTTGATTAATAAAAGTGAATAAATTATAAGTCACCCGTATGTTCATTTCGAGTGCTCCAAAGTGTCCGGAAGGGTCGAGATAGTCAAAATAATGTAACCGGGGGTTTAGTTTGGGTCTCGGGGAGTTTCTAGTCTTAATTAATTCCCCGGGAGGGGGTTTTAGGCATTTTATATTTTTGGGCTTGGAAACCTACGAATTTTCTAGGTTATATCAGATGCTTAGGGTTGTCTTCTAGGGTTAACACAACCAAAAATAAAAGACGGCCATTGGAGAAGGAAAGGAAAAGCTTACCAATGAGTTCTAGGCCAAGAACTCCTCCGTTTGCACCGCCGTCACCCAAACGTTAGATCGCGCAACGAGGATCACCACCACACTGATTTCATCCACAAATAGAAACAAAAATTCCCAGGCAAGTATTTATCTTGCTTAATTTAGTTAATGCTTCATTCATATTAGTTTATGGTTGATTAGGATGAGTTTTTATGAAAGAAAACCTATGTTGGAGGTTAAAAATCGCATGTTGTAGAGATATAAACATCATTCTGGAAATCCCCTTCACATATAGAGGTTGAACCACGAATTTACATTGGGTTAGAAGTAGAAATTATGGAAAAAGAATGAGAAGAACTAAGTTAAAGAAATTATTAGGGTTCATGAGATTTATATAGATTTTGGCCCTTTTAATTCATGATACTTGATGAAAACTCGCATGCCTTACGTAGAATATTGTTCATTTGGGTTTATAATGCTTGTGGTATAAATTTCTGGGAGTTTGGGAGTTAAAAACTTGGATTTGGATGATTTTGGATGATAATTCCCGTAACTGGTATTCGGCAGTTTTCGCCATACCTGCTTGATCGATCGATCGACCAAAGAATGTCGATCGATCGACCCCTTTTTATCGATCGATCGACCCCTTCTAGAAAACTAGATTTTTCCTTGTATTGACTTAATCCGAGTAAATGCGTAATAAACCTTGATTAATGTTATTAGGACATAATGAAACATAAAAAGGACCAGTAGGGTCAAGGTAAACCCCGTTAAGTGGAACTTTAATGAAATGGTAACATGAAGGGTAAACGGGGAAATATTCATACCTAAGAAATCTAACGTGCGTAGACTTAATAATCGAAATGTCTAGGAGTTGGATTAGAAGGTAAGTGAGGGCCTACTGAAACTGTACTTAGGTACAGGGAATACTTCGGGAGATGAGAAGTGAGTTGGAATAAATTAAATTTCGAAAATAAAATGAATAAGTCGGTTATAAGAAATAATCGAATAAAAATGTACTAAGAATGGAATAATAAAATGTTGGGCCGTGGGCGTACCTAACTTATGAATGTGAATAGTTATATATCTATATGACTCTGTGATTGATCATATATCTTATATATGTGTAAACAAATCATTCCCGCACTACTTGTTATCGTTGAGGTTTCTGCACTGGGACAGTCTTATCTTGATGGGACCTTTATGGGGGATATTGACTCGTACCCTAGAACATAGAAATCCTTGGTATAGGCTATCTGATTGATAGTCAGAGGGTCGTAAGAGACGTGAGGGTATGTGCTGACCTCTTAGTGACTTGGAACTATGCTTCGCCTCAAATTGTGTTTGTTTGTATTAATACAGTTCGAGAGTGATGCCGAACTAGTATTTCCCTTAGTGCGAGTGATACAGGGACTTGATAGCAGAGTATGCCAGCACCATAAATATTATGTGGGGTGCCAGTAGTATATATATATTATATGGGTAATTAATGTATATATATGTAGTCTTGAAATTTGGAACTTCCTGCCGAGACTAAAAGAAGTTAATTATTGGATAAATATTCCGGTTTTATTATATATGACTGAAATATTGTGACACTGTTGAAAGACTTTTTAATCAAATAAGAGTTATGTGAAAACCTTAAATTCCTGGAATTTAATTATCTTAGTCCTGGAAACTGTCGGCATGGAATCTAATGAGGAATTTGAATTAAGTTAATCTTTTGGGATTTATAGTGCGGTAGGATGCACACTAGAAGAGAGGTGAGACTTTCTCAAGAGAGCGTCGTTACTAATATGTTGTTGCATTAGCCATTAAACATTTTAAATACTTGCTAAACTAAATCTTTAAAACTGTTTTACAATCGGGCTCTAACCCGTTTACTGTTATCTCTCCTCTTATATATATATATATATATATATGTATTACAGGGGCCCAGCCACAGGGGCGTCAGGCTTAGGATTCTCTGGATATGGAACGCGCTGCAGCTTTTGTGGGAGTTGTAGGCCTTGTGCTTAGACAACCTCATTATTGATTCTGTTTCTAGCTCTACTTTATCTAGTTGGGCATATGTCGCCCTTTTCATTATTTAGTTGGTTTTATGAGGAATTGTAATTCATTTACTTTCAGTAGTTTTACTTTGGGATTTATTACAGTCATAATGTTTTTCTTTGGTGTTTTGAAGTTGGGATATACTATTGATGGTTAAATTCTTGAATGATCATTTACATCCTTACTATTATTGTGTGGCTCTTAAACTGTTAATTATCAAAGGTTTTATAATTGGACTTAAATAAAATGGGAATAAGGTTTAAATGGTTTTGACACTTAGCTTAAATATTAGGGTGTTTAAATTGGAAAAAAATTATTTTTCGACAGTGATGCTGAGAATGAACCAACCGTTCAAGTTGATTATAATTTAATAAAGGATTGATCACCCGGTATTTAATTAGGCGAGGTGTTATAGTAGCTTTGGATCCAGGCTGAATTGTTCCTATCCAACAAATACAATGTTAGTTGCGAATAAGTATAAATATAAAATGAAATTGAAATTGAAATCAAAATCGAAATTGAAATTAAAATATTCATATAAGTATAAATATAAATACATTACCTGTAATGCCAGCCAAACAACTAACTTGAGCTCATATGGCACCTCCTTCCAACTAATTTACCCCGGGCCGATGATTATCTTTACCATCTCGATGGATCTCGCTAATAGCCCCGACTTGTTCTCGATGGCCATCCCCAATTTGCTTTATTTGGGGAGCCTAGGGGCCGAGGAGCCCTCGTCGCCTCCGCTACCACCGAGCCCAGATGACATCATCATAACTAGTATCATCATCCTCACCTTAATACTTGAAGGAAACATTTGCTGTAAAAAATGTTATTAGTACAAATCAAAATGAATTAGAAGAAGACATGCAAATATGTACAATTACTACAAATAAAAATGAATTGTTACTATTAAACATCCCCACCCCCACCCCTACTGCCCACACACATGCACACTACACAAGAGTGAACATGATAAAGTGCAAATCAATTAAAAGCATTAAAAATGGATGTTTCGCTACAAATTGGAATATTTATTACAAATTGAAAAATTGTTTAAAATTCGGGTTATCATAAAAACATGCTGCACTTTGAAATACAACCTCTTTGAAGCTTATATAATCCAATTCAAATATATTTCGGATTACACCATAGTAAGTCATTTCAGCTTCAACAAGTTTTTTCTCTTTTGCGCTCGTTCGAAAGAAAGTAAGAGCTTTGTATGAAATGCTCGAATTCTGTACATTTGTACCTTCCTCGTACACTTTAGCGCCAAAAACGTAACTGTTCAATCAATACTTTTTGTACTCTTGTGCCACGAACAAGGGTCCAGTGGCTAGACGAGCAAGCCTTGATGTCGCATCACCCGTCTTTAAGAGCTGAGAATGTAGACAAATTAATTATATTAGTTGTAAAATTTGAGTGCAATGTAACGTTATATAACGACCATTTTCATTATAATTACCTCTTGTGTCAAATACAGCCTAAATTCGCTGTCTGATTGTACCATTATTTTTCGTCTTTTATTGTTCTCACAGGCTTCATATTTTTCGTATATTGCAAAATTAATCATGTATAAAATAATCTAAAATAATGTTAAACATTATAATAATCGAAACTTACTTTTTCCATTCTTCGACATCTTCATGTGTGTCAAATAGATAACGAGCTACTTGTTCATGTTTCAAACTCGTTAATTTCACTCGTTTTCCCATCACATGACCACCATCATCGACGAACTCATCAGTGTCATCAACGCTGGTCGAGTCAGGCATATATTCCCAAGTATATATTGATGACTCCACGGTGATGTATTCCTCTGCAATTGATCCTGTAATCTATCGTGTATTCTTGACGTAATCTTTAAAAACTTTCATCAATCTTTCAAATGGATACATCCACTGATATCTAACTGGACCACAAAGAAGTGCCTCATCGCATAGGTGTTCCAACAAGTGAACACTTATGTCAAAGAATGTTAGGGGAAAGTACTTCTCCAACACACAAATCGCTTCGGTCACCGCTAATTTTACGACCATTATGTGTTCTCGATTGACTACCTTTTCACACAATAGTGAGAAGGTAATACTAATTTGCATAACAGCCCTCCGCAAATCCTTGTGCTTGGAGAAATAGTGCTTAAACAATAGAAGAGCCAATTGCATGATCACATGCCAATCGTGGAACTTACACTTATGTAAATCACGAGTATCATAATTCATAATCCTTTGCTAGTTGGACGAAAAATTAGATGGGCCCTTCAAATTATATATTGTGTCTAAAAGCACCTTCCTTTCCCCACTTGTCAAAGTAAACGCACCAGGGGGAATTATTTTCTTTCCCCTACTATCTTCTTTCAACCATAGTTGTGTCTTAAGTTTTAATGATTTAAGGTATTTTTGTGCATTTTCTCCATCCTTCGAATGACTCCCCCAAGGCAAGTACCCACGATATGTTCAGCGAAGTTCTTCTCTAGATGCATCACATCCAATACATGGCGCACCGGGTTATTCTTCCAATAAGGCAAGTCAAATAAAATTGACCTCCTAGACCATGCCTTTCTTGTCTCAGTTTCATTCCCAGTTGGGGTCTTCTTATGCTTGACATTCTTAAATTTGGGATTCTTACCTGACAAATTGGTCATGTTATAATATTTTGGAGTGCCTTAGTATAATGGAGGAGTGGGATTCGCGGTACCCTATAGGTTATTATATAGTGAAATAAATAAATATTAAACATGTATATTTGTTTCGTTTTATACATATATCAACAGTGATTCATGTCGTCCAGGTATACCGAGCTTGGGTGTTATTAGTTTTGGATTATTAGTCTACGTCCAGGTATACAGGTTTACGAGCTTGGGTGTTATTAGTTTTGGATTATTAGTCTATGTAGAGCATGGTTCAAAATATCGACCGCGTCAACTCGGTATCGGTCAAGTTGACTCATAATCGTAAGCCACCGAATCGATACCGAGAGACGATTCAAAAAAATTAATGTATCGCAGCATATCGTTAAATCTCATCGAGATCTCGGCGTACTCGAGACAACTTGCCGTTATATTGGCCGAGTCGGCGATATCTCGTCGAGATGATGGGTTTTTTTGGATAGAAAACCAGAGAAGAGGGACGTTTGAGAAAAAAAACAAAGTTTAGGGTTTGGTTTTCACCTGTATGTATGTTGTTTTGATGCTTGTTGGAGAACCACAAATCATCTCCTCTTTCTCTTTGTAAAAATCATCCGGAGCTCCCCTCTCCTCTCTCTCTCTCTCTCTCTCTTCCGTCAGGAGCTCCCCTTCCAGTCGGTATGTATGTTGTTTTAAATGTATGGGCTCTTTACAGTATTTTTATTTGGTTTGTTTTGTGCTATATAGCCTTCCACTTTCCCAACTAATTTGTCAACTTACAATAATGGCAAAGACTGATATCACAGACTAAGCAAATTGCTTTTAAAGTTGTTCTTTACAGCTGTAATGCACTAAAGCTGTGCTTTTAGAGCTATTGTCTCATTAGTAAATAGTTGTCTCAATTGTAAATAAATAAAGATACGTTCATTATCCATTTATATTAAATTGTATCATTATTTATTTTATTTACTTGTAATATATTTTTAGTCACTTAATATTTTTACAAAATGTATCATTCTTTATTTAATTTAAAACATATCATTGTTTCTTTGTAAATGTACTTTTATTTACTTAAAAATTTGTTATAAAATGAGACTTTTTTTATTTATTTGAAAATGCATCAATTATTTTTTTAGTTTTATATTTATTTACTTAAAAAAATTATAAATGTATCATCGGTTTTTTAAATGTATCTTTATTTACTCAAAAATTCTTTATAAACATAACACGATCTTTTTTTAAAATGTATCTCTATTTCTTAATAATTCAATATAAAATGTATAATATTCTATTTATTTGAAAATGTATCATTATATTTTTTAAATGTATCCGTATTTTCTTTAAAATCCTTTATAAATATTTTTTAAACGTATCTTTACTTACTTAAATATTCTTTACATATGTACCATTGTCTTTAAAATGTATCTTTATTTACTTTACACTTCGTCATAAAATGTATCATATTTTATTTACTTGAAAATGTGTCATTATATTTTTTTAGTCTAACTTTATTTACTCCAAAATTCTTTATAAATGTAAATTGGTTTTTTAAACGTATGTACTTAAAAGTTATTTACAATTGTACCGTTATCTTTTTAAAATGAATATTTGTTTACTTTCTTTATAAAAGATATCATAATTACAAATTCGCCGCGTTTTAGTATAGTCAATTGTACAATGCAATGCACATTGAAGGATGGTTTTGAATGTATTTTGATGAGTCCACATTTATAATCTTATTTTTTTAAAATTTTCTATATTTTTCCGAAATTTTTTGAGCTCTCTAAATAGTGTATCTTTGCGTATCGCCCGATACCGCCATCGATACCATGACGAGTTAAAAATTGAATGTCCGATACCGGGACCGATACCGAGAATTTGAACCATGATGTAGAGGGGTTTTACATGTCAATGGTTTATGTAGTGTTAATAACTAAATAAACACATAATTGCAGTTTTTATTGATGTACATGTATACTAACTGTGTAAACATGAATATACATGCTAGTGTCACTGGTATGGAACAAAGTCATATATATACATGTTACTGTCATTTATTGAGTAGTATGAATGACGATTTACAAGTTTAACATAATATATGTGTGGTTTTAAGGAGTACATGCTTTTTTAAGCATATTGAAAATATGAGTTGTAAAAATAATATTCAATGCTAAATATATCTTTCGGTTATTAAAGTTGTTTTCTTTTGTATGTTTGGTTAGAAATCTAAATAAATACATTACATAAGCCCGAATAATTTAGACCATTTGATTATTGTAATGTAATGCTATATTTAAATGAATTTATAATAACTCCATTTATTTTCGTATTTAATTAATAAATCATTTGGAGCAATCTCTACTTTCTATTAGTTCCACACTTTTTTATACATGTATTTTACAAAGTTGTACCATAGACCAACAAACATTTCAATGGTTATTTTTCAATCAATAATTTCCTTTTAATATAATGTTAAAAGAAAATTCAAAAAAGTCTCAAAGTCAAATTTTGAGGTTAATTCGGATTTGGGACCCGACTCCAAATGAACTCATGATTAAGTTAACAGTTGAACCCGTAATAGTTTCGGTTCATAAAAAAGTTGTCCAAAGTTTCCGCATGATATTTAGTAATTTTATAATTCTTTTTCAGCAAACAATTTTGTCGTACATATTTTATTTGAAAATATTATAATTTAATGTTTTATGATATATAGTCATATAAATGAATATGACATTCGAGAGCCCTCCCGCCAATGTTAAAATATTAGTTTCGTTACTGATTTCATATTTTGATTATAAAATTTCACTACATGGATGAATACTTTTTGTATACTACTTTTTTAATTATTTGAGAAATGAATTCACACACGTTAGTTATGTTTTTTTAAAGAAAAGCATGATCTTAAGGAATCATCGAAAAAGATATAATATTTTTTCTATTTGTGGGGAAAAATATTAAAGTACAAGTAGTTAGAAAATGTTATATATTTTTACTTTTATTTTTATTTTTATTTTTCATTTTATAGCAGAGCGCTCATCGCGCGGTTCAAAATCTAGTTCTACCTCTAATACAATAGTATTAGAGGTGTAAATGCTATTTAATGCTCCATTTATATGTATAATTATAGGTGTACATAATTGCTATTTTAAATTTTTTAATATATAATAAATTGTATTTTTTTTATAAAATTTATACATTTTTTATTATATGCTATGAAATTTTAAAAATTATAGCTCAATTTCTTTAGCTATTTGCTTATATAAAAAATGTATATAACTTGTACATATTTTAACCATATAATAATTAACTATTTTTTACAAAAAGAAAAATTGTATACTTTATAATAAAAAAACTATACAGTTTTTACTATTTAAAAATATACAGTTTTATTTTAAAAAATGTTGTATTTTTTAACTTTTTGAAGTTTTTTTGAAATTTTATTTTTTACTGTTTTAAAACAGTTTTTAAGGAAATTTTCTTTTTAAAAAACTATATAGTTATTAACAAAAAAATGAAAAAACTTATTTTTTTTAATTCGCTTTAAAACATTTTGTAGATGTACATTTTTAACTATATTTAACATTTTTTTAATTATTTTTTGACTGGTTTGTATAAAAACTGTATTTTAAAAAAGTGTTAAAACAACTATACATTAACAACAATGGAAAAAAAAATCGGATATAAAAGCAATCCTTTGGTTTTAACAGAATATAAGAACTTTATTTTAATAAAAATGAAAATGGAAAAGTTTGTGGTGCAAAAATTTATTTTGGCATAAGGAGGCAAAATCTTCCAAACAAATGTAAAAGTGGATGCAAATTCTTCCACAAAAATGTACAAGCATGCAAGTGACACGTGTCATGTAAAAAAATTTCTTGAAAAATATGGGCTGTGAGACACCCATAGAAGTGAGCAAAAACATCATTTGCCATCTTTTTGATATTTCTCATGTCAATTTTTTTTTATCAAACTCATGCATTGCTGAATTGAGTTTCATTTAACGTTTTAAGAGGTAATATTTAATTTTTTTTACCTCTTAATGCTGAAAAAATGTTAAAATTCAGCATTAATCCAGAAGTACCCTATGAATGCTTAATATTTAATTTTTTTTTACCTCTTAATGCTGAAAAAATGTTTTAATGCTGAAAAGACGTTAAAATCCAGCATAGAAGTACCCTTTGAATGCTTAATATTGATTTTTTTTTTACCTCTTAATGCCGAAAAAACGTTTTAATGCTGAAAATACGTTAAAATCCAACATTAATCCAGAAGTACCCTCTGAATGCTTAATATTGATTTTTTTTACCTCTTAATGCTCATGCATCCCGTGGATTGTAAAATTAAATACACATTTTCGTTGATATTATTTAAAGATAGTTAACAACACATTAATAGTCTTAATTATCTATTATTTTTAACCTCATAAATAAACTTGGAACCGCTTATGCACTCATTCCTCCTTATAATTACAACTTTTTGGCAATTCTTTAAGAAGTTTTAGCTTGCAAATTCATTTTATAATTGTATATTTATTTATATCGTTATGGTTTTGAAAGGTATAATTTTAACATTTATTATCATACGCCCGTACATTGCGCGGATTGCAAGCTAGTAATTCATCTATTTTACTATTATAAGTTTTTAATGAACTATTTGTATAACTTTTTCTAAGTTTGTAATCCAATGCACCTTTTAACACAAAAAATGAAAATCTTTAGAAGTCTACTCGACCATAATTCCCTCAAGCTTATCATTATTTAACAAAAGAGTATTATTACTACTAAAGGCATCACCATTTTCTATCCTAGGCACCACAATTCCATGAAAAACTGTATAGGCAAATAAGTCATTCATCTATTTTACTATTATAAGTTTTTAATGAACTATTTGTATAACTTTTTCTAAGTTCGTAATTCAATGCACATTTTGTTATATGTGTATACAGAAAAACCAAAAAGATAATAATAAATTGGAACAACTTATATAGATGCCGAGGTGTGTGTTAGATACACAGTCCTAAGACAGAAATATCGCCCGCACATTAATCAGTGATGTTTCGAGCCTCAAATAACTGTCCCCAGGATTCAATAGCACACTTCATCCGATTGAAGCACTCAATGGATGACTTTAAAATCACAAGAGATTATGCCCATAATTGGAGTATGAAGGACGTTTTTTAGAGAGAGAGATTGAGAAAAAGTGATTAGAAACTAATCTATATATCCCTTATATAAAGGGATGCAGAAACCACCCACTTCCCCAAAACGTGGATGACCACTTCTACCACTAAACCACTCCCAATGGCTAATTTAAAAAAACGTGTTTTAATTTTAATCATAAAATAATTTTTAATTAATTAAATAAAATAATTTTTAATATTAATTAAAATTGAATTAAATAAAATTATTTTAAGACGAAATTAAAATTAACTGGTTATTAGGACCCAAGACCAAGTCCCAAGTCCCAAGTCTTGATATATAATATAATAATTATATATCTATTTATGTATAAATACCCCAAATCCTCTTAAATGCCCTTAGTGGGACTTGAACCCATGACCTCCCCTAAAGGGGACACAAAAGTTACCACTAGGCTACAAGGTCTTATTGTGAGTATATCATTCACACCAATAGTTATACACACACACAACACATTTTAAGACAAAAAATGAAAATCTTTAGAAGTCTATGCAACCATAATCCCCTCAAGCTTATCATTATTTAACAAAAGAGTAATATTACTACAAAAAGCATCACCATTTTCTATCCTAGGCACCACAAACCCCAAATATAAATATATATATATATAGAGGGAACCACAAATAGAAAAACATAACTACCCAATAACACTATACATATAAGTTTCTATCACCACCGAACTTAAACTGAAGGTTTATATACTACTCGACACCTTCTTCTCTATATTTATACTTCACCATCTTAGATGTATAAAACGATAAAACCAAATTTTTTATTGTTTAATAATTGCAACTCAGTAATAGGATGTCGATCCTGACCATTGGTGCTCGACCATATGTCACCCTTAGTGTTTATGCAAACTTGTTAAAAAGCCTAAAGGGACAATTTATAATGTTAAAATGGATTGCATTGAAATTTTATTGGAATTGGTTTTTAAAATCTCGACCCAAGGGCATTGGTTATTTAATATGTTTGAATTATTGAGTATTTTCTATGGTCATTAGGTGTGGCTTTCGTGACAACATATGAAAAGAGTTATACATTATAGCAGCCAATAACTAAGGATATTTTTAACCTATCTATTATGGAAAATACTTGGGAGACTCTTAATTGGGATTCAAAATTGGGACTCACGCTGACATAGCGTGTTGTTATTGAGTGATCCCTTATGAATGTGGGTCCACGCCAGCGACACTAACCAAACGTAATACGTCAAATCAGCAAGTCGCGATTTTGAGTCGTTGTAGAACGACTCATCTATTATTGGTTATTGAGTATATGTTCGGACTATCTATGTGTGGTTGTTAAGTCTACCAAAAGGCCCCCCAATGTTGAAATTCCACCTTAATTTGTATCAATTTCGTGATAATTAATACCAAGGTTGAAATTATTTACATATAGTTGGGATAACCTAATTCTTGATGACATATCGGATATATGGGAGCCAGAATTTGAAGATATATATACTTGTATTGATTACCCACAGATGGATGGCTTGACATCCTATGATGAAGGATTCAAATTCCTGTACATATTTCTTAGGTAGTGTTGGTGCAACTTGAAAGTTGTGACTAAAAATCACATCAAAGAGTTTTATGGAGAATTCAAAAAATAAAATCATTATTTAATTTAAGTCTACTACTCAAAATTAAATTTTTACATCATATGATTATCACAAATATGAACTGCATGCGTTGAATCCAAATAAATACTGCACAATGAGAATAAACAATACCTCAATTGTTTATAAATTCTGTCGTAGACAATTCTTGGATTGAGTTGCCGACTAAGTCGCTCTCTTTAAGACGTTTCGCAACTCTACACTCTTTGTGCAGGTAGTGTACAGTCACGTCGTCCCCTGGATAAAACAAGTCCATAATCACCTTTGTATCATATAACCATGCATTGTAGTTATATATCCTACTAACACCCATTCTAATTAATTACTCAATATCCAAAAATATTTGGGGGAAAAAGATATTTTCATGGAGAAAATATTTTCTAACGAAGAATTTTTTTTGCAGAGAGAGAACCATTTTTTTTGTGTGTCTGTTCTATTTTCTCTACTCTTTCTCCTTTTTTTCCTGTTAAAACAAAGCTCACCAAATCACACAGCTTGATTTTTGGCCGGATGTTGGAGATATAAGTGGGTTACCAAGTCAAGTGGGTACATGAGTGGGTTCCTTTTTTTAGCAGAAAGTTGAGATTGAAAGGACAAAATAGTGGATATGATGGATTGAAAAGAGAAGTGGGTCTCTCACTTGTATTTTTAAAATACAATCTAACTAAAATCCCCCACTTGGATTTTAAAAATACACTCATCGATAACAATCCCCCGCTAGTAAAATTAAAAAAATCATTGAGCAATAATTAATAGAATTGTGCATAAGCAAAGGTGTCTTTCGACTTGAACCTTTATGTTGTAAAGATGATTCAGATTATACTAGAGTAATTCGTAGTTTTGAATTCTATCTCTGACAACATTCCACACACAACCCTACTTGGGTGTAGTCCTCAAGCCAGCATGTTACGACCATGTGCTTCTATCCCAGTATGTGAACGCTCTAGAATTTTTTTCCAAAATTACCATAGGAAGCGACCACACTTCTACATCCACATAGGTGAGTCTATCAAGGATACTCCTGTAGCTAGGCACCTCACTCAAAATAGAGCTATAGATCATCATTAAGACTTATAATTAACTCAACCTTAACTCGCTTCAGGATATCATGATCCATATGAATGGACTCGGAGTAAAACCCCGTAAATAATAATTAGCATGATTTAACCCATATCATTGTGACTTGTTATTACTCTTTGAACTTATTTCTTGGGATCTCCAGTCTACAGGTTGGGTTACCACCACAAATGATTCAATATCAATGGGATTTAGTCCGATCCCTTTCTAGGTGTTAAACACCTTCTCCTACACTAGACCTTTCATCAAAGGAGAGGTCAGGTTCCGTTTTCATCAGTCCGAATATAATCCACACACACAACTCATTAATTTTAAATTCTCAAAATATGTTGTGCTCACGACATATTTGTCGTTCTTTCCGTTAAAATAGCGGTTCTAAAATTTTACAATAGTTATAGTTCTATTGTTGTGGATAAAATAACTGGTAACAATATTTACCATAAATGGTATCTTATAATAGGTCTTTCAACCTTACATTTCTTCATTAGACATAATTAATGGTATCACCATATATTCCATCATTAATTGTGCCAATAATTAATATTTCTTGGAGTTCCAAAAAAATAGCATCATAATATGTGTTAAACACATATCCATTATTGATTCAAAATCAATTCTAGGTTCGTGTTTTTTATCAAAACACATAACCTTTATCAATAGCATAAGAATGCACTTTTTAATTATAAACCTTCATAGTACTCCCACAAAAAATTATTCCAAGTCAACTGTATTTAGTAGATCAATTGAGACTACTTAAGATGTTAGCATATTCATATTTCTTAACACTTTATATAGTTCTCTTATACTTGGATCATGTGGAGTACAAGATGGTTCACAATTATCATATATGTATTAAATAGATATTCTTGTATTTCAAGATGCTCGGTCAATTAATGATCCATAGATGGCCTTGTAATATTAACAAGTAATATTATTGTTTCATTGAAACTCTTTATGCCAACACTTTGACTTAGCATTAATTTGGTTTTCTAGGCAACAAAATATTATAACCAAATATTAGCTAATCATTCTAGCATAAATAACTAATAGTGCATTCATATTTAAACATGCTTACTGATAAACGCGATTCATATTATTCTCAATTCATTCTCATTCGATGATTTAGCAAAATATCTTGCCATTTATTGGTGCCTTCCATATTAATTTTCCAACTTCAAGTTGGTTCATGGAAGTTGCCTTACATAGGTCACCATTCGAAAAATAATATTATATATATAATTTTTAACTCAACATCATATATAATATCAATGGCATTCAAATTAAATGAAGGTTATTCACTTTCATGAGAATAATTTAACGTGCAACATGTATAACTAAGTTATATTGATGAATTTCGGGTATTAAACAAAGCTTATATTCATAATTGATAATGGTCTCAATATTCCTTCAAAGGATGTGTATATGTGACACCCCGCCTAATTAAATACCGATAGATCACTCATTTATTAAATTAAAATCAAGGTGAACAGTTGGTTCATTATTAGCATCACTGTCGCAAATGAAAATCTTTTCCAATTCAAACACCCTAATTAATTAAGCTAAGTGTCAAAACCATTTAAACCTTTATTCTCATTTTATTAAATACGATTATAAAACCTTAAACCATTAACATTTTAAGAGTCACACAATAAGTAGAAGAATAAAATGAACATTCAAGAGTTTACCCATCAATAATAAATCCCAACATTAAAATACTAAGGAAAACATCCTGACAGTAACAAATCCCGAAATAAAGATACTGAAAATTAAAAGAATTACAATCTCTGACAATACCAACTAAGTAATGGAAAAAGGGCGACATATGCCCCCATTGGATAAAGCTGAACTAGAAGTAGAGTCAACAATGAGGTCGTCTAAGCAATGGCCTGCAACTCCCACAAAAGCTACATCGCGTTCCATCCAAAGAATCCTAAGTAAGACGCCCCTGTGGCTGGGCACCTGTAATACATATATATATATACACAAGAGAGAAGATGTAACAACAAACGGGTCAGAGCCCGAATGTAAAATAGTTTAGCAAGTATTTAAAATGCTTACCGGTTAATGCAACAGTCATATTAGTATGCGACACTCTCTTGAGAATTCTCACCTCTCATCTAGTGTGCACGTCTACCGTACTAATGAACCCCATATATCTCTCTAACTTATTCTCTATAAGTCTTAACACGTGAAATTAAGGTTGTGATATTCACTTTAGAAAAATCTATCTCTTCAAGATTTCTTACGATATTTAGAATAATTCTGTATTGTTATAACGTTCCCGAATACTTACAGTGAAGTTGAAGAATTTCATACTTTACATGACTACTATTTTACTCAGTAGAAAGTTCTCATATAGATACAGGTATATATATTAATTACACATATAATATATATACAAACGACACCCCGCATAAAATCTATGGTGCAACGTTTCCATAAATAAGTATATATATACCAATCACTCATATAATACATATATACTTACGGCACCCCACATAAAAACTATGGTGCTGACATACTCTGCTATCCAGTCCCCGTATCACTCGTACTAAGGGAAATACAAGTTCGGAATCACTCTCGAACTGTATTAGCACAAACACAAACAACATTGAGGCGAAGCATAGATTCCAAATCTCTAAGAGGTTAGCACATACCCTCACGTCTCTTAGGACCGTTTGACCATCGATCAGATAGCCTGTACCAAGGATATCTATCTTCTAGGGTACGAGTCAATATCCCCCATAAAGGTCCCATAGAGATAAGACTGTCCCAGCACGGTAACCTCAGGGATAGCAAGTCGCGCGGGCAGGATTTTTACACAGATATAATATATGCATAATCACACAGTCATATATATATATATATATATATATATATATATATATATACATACATACCCACATTACTAAATTAGGTGCGCTCACGACCCATAATTATAATTATCCGTCATTACACATTTTACTCAATTATATCGTAAAACGGCCTCATCCCTTTTATTCTCGTAATTAAGTCATTTTTAACTCACTTCTCGTCTCTCGAAGTATTCCCTTTGTCTAAGTACAATTTTAGTAGGCCCTCTCTTGCCTTCTAATCCAAATTATTAGATGTTTCGATTATATAATCAACGCACGTATGATTTCTTAAATCTGAAAGTCTCCCCGTTTTCCTTTTTATTTCATTTCACATTAAAGTCCACTTTATGGGATTTCTCTTGACCCTACTGGTCCTTTTTATGTTCCAATATGTTATAGCAATCCTAATCAAGGTTTACTACGCATAAAATCGAATTAAGCTAACACGGGCAGAAATGCAGTTTTCCTAGGAGGTGTCGATCGATCGATGAAAGGGGGTTGATCGATCGAACCGTCGACCGATCGATGCTTTGGGCTCGATCGATCGATCAAGCAGTTACGCAGATTCTGCAGAAAACCCAGTTACAGAATTCTCACCCCAAACTCCTCCAAATCATCATGTTACAGTCCCAAACTCTCAGAAATTTATACCACAAATGTCCTAAACCCAAATGGATGATATTTAACGTAAAGCATGCGAGTTTTCGTCAAGACTCATGGATTAAAAGTGCCCAAAATTATACAATTCTCATGAACCCTAAAAATTTCTTTAACTTAGTTCAAACCATTTTTTCTCTCCAGAGATTCTGCTTCTAATTCATCATAAATCCGTGGTTAATCCTCTACATATGAAGGGGGTTTTCCAGTTTATCAATTATATCTCTAAAACATGAAATTTTCCAATTTCCAACATGAGTTTTCTTTCAAGAACACTAATTCTAGACAACCCTAGACTAATATAAAGTGATGCATTAACTTGATTAAAGCAAGATGGATACTTGCCTGGAAATTTAGTCTCTGATTTGTGGAAGAAAAGGTGTGGTTGTGATCCCCTTCGCGCGATCTACGATTTGGCGGCGACGGCGGTGCAATCGGAGGTGTTCTTGGCCTATAACTCCTTGGAGAGCTTCTCCTCTTCCTCTCCAATGGCCGTCATTAGTTTTAGGTTGTGTTAACCCTAGAAGTTAACATTTTTCATCTGATATAACCCTATAAAATTCGTGGGTTTAATTACCCATAATTACGAAATGTCTAAAACGCCCTCCCGGGGTTCTAATTAGGCCTAAAAACGCCCCGAGACCCAAACTAAACCCCCGGGTACACTTTTCTGACTATCTCGACCCTTTCGAACACTTTGGAGCACTCAAAATGACCATACGAGCAACTTATAATTTATTTATACTTATTAATAAATATTTAGTCCCGACACGACACAGGCGCGTCCAGACTTAAATTTTCATAATTGTCATTTTATTCACACGTGACAATATTATAAAATAAAACTCATATATTAATATACTCATCCAGTAATATTCAACAAATAACAAATTTCTAATAATTACTAACTCTCGTCATGCTAGTAAATATTTAAAACAACTTTTCGGATTAAAATTAAATTAATTTATCTCAATTAAATTTAATAAATCCTTAAATTTAAAAGCCATAAAAATACGGGGTATTAAATACTTCCCCCCTAATTACTGAATTTCGTCCCAAAATTCGGAAAATAAGGCCTACCAGGTAGCACAATTCTGGATATCATTTTCTGTACACAAACTATCTACATAGTACGACGCTCAATCACTATAGCCCCTTCCTCACAGCAAGCTTGTTTTACATTATCATTGGAAAAACTTCACATGGTGCTCCCAACCGACAACATTCGCATAAGTCACGCCTATACATTATAAATTTCCATTATCTCCCTATCAGTAGGAGGCCGCACCTCACTACATGCAACTACTCAGATTTATTCATTTACAAAACTCCCATTCTGAGAAAATCATATGAACATTTGACCACTCTTGCTCGCCTAAAATAGTCGTGGAATTCCACCATAGTTATCGGATGTTTTCTCGACCGACCCAAAAATTCTGATTTTCTACTCACCTCTAAACATACGGAAGGAGAATAGTCGAGGTTCTTCCATAACAAAACCTTAATAAGCACCTCGTACGCGACAAACAGGTTCGAGTGCTTCTACAGAGCATTCCTGAAATCATCGTACCAAGATTCCAAAATCTCCTTCACGTGGCTCCACTAATCTTTAATCACCATGCGCTTATTCCCTAGCTAAGGGTTATACATCCTACTCGAAACGAAACCTTATCTCCGCTGGTTCCTGAAACCCCATATCAAAGGTGGGATTCATTAATCTCATCCCGATTCAGAGATTTATACTGCGCCGAACCATGCACTGGCGTGATCCTTCCTTTCAAAGGAAGTCTGGGGCATACTAGTTAATATTGTAAACCAACCCAAAGGAATATAAATCACTTCCTTACCGGCGACTTAATTCACATGTTCGGGATGAACCCTTGATCTTGTTTTGAGAATGGCAACCCATCCAAGAATTGTACCGACTTTACCGACCTCTTCCAATTTCAGGAATTGTCGATAAACACAAAATTCTTTGGTTGATTCTCCTCTTTCAACCAAACCTTACCTATGGGCGGTGCATGTAGAGACTACTCACTACGTCCCGCTAAACATCAATTTTCCCTTGAAATGTCTCACATTAAGTGACACGTAATACTCCCTTTCCTTCCTTGGTGTATGTCGAAAGTTCCGACCCGTGCTCTTCTCTCCACGAAGCGCACTTCTGGATCTATTATACCATACTAACATCATCACCCTTTGTATGTGCAAGTCGCTCTCACACTTGACTACTAACAACTCCGCTCCGAGTGTTCTTCATAATAATTTAATTCTGCTCCATTCAAGGAATACCCCTTCTTAAATGGCTTCCCACAGCCTTCCAATCAAATTATTCTAATTGCATACTTATGTATGGATTATCGCCCCTCATGTGACGTTTAATCCACTCTATCACTTCCACTTCGTTATACTAGTCCCACAAACATATATTTCACACGTCTATAACTACGTCCCTTCGACTCGGACGATTTTAACTGCAGTTAACCAAGATGCCCACATTTTGCAACACCCCGACCGCCCTAGGAGAGCGAATGGCGTGCTACTCATCAATAAACTAATAAAATCCACAAATCACAAGGTATAGACCATCTAATTCCCATCATAAAACAAGAGAAACAACAAATCTCAAATCCCTTCAAATAAGTACAATAATTTTTCCCAAATAAGTACAACGACCAAAATAAATCACTAATGCTCTATTCACCAAAATAATTACAGGTTATCTCTTTTGTATAATAAAGTTCTTTCCAGATAATCCATGTTAAAATCATTCCAACTCTTTGTTCACCTTGTGTTCTGAACGCGGTTACGACATTTGGGTACTCTTAATCACCCTAGAGATCAAAATTCTTAAATTCTCCTTATCATCGTTCCACCCCTCAACTCGTGGGAATAACTTTCAATGCTTTCCTACCATAAAAATCCGGCTCCAGTGGCTTTAAAATAAAATTCAACCTCCAACTTACATACATAATTACTTAATCCCATTTCGACCAGGGTACCGAATTCATGGAATAGTGACCAAACGTCTCCCTATTTCCAACCTTACGCTAAGTTTCATGCGTGGGATGTCTCGCAAAGCGAAATCCAAACAAGGACCCCCCCGATACACTACTACCTAGCATTGTCGGTTATCGAAATCCGTCAGGTCCTCCGTCCATAGCATGTATTCCTTTATTCCGTCCCTTGACGAAAAAGTTACAATTCCTCCTGAAATTATGCTTAACAAAGAACGTTTCACCAATTTCACTATCGTCCCATATTGGTTGATGGTAATTGCATTCTATAAACCTGGAATACATACGATCGGAATTCTCGAAATTCCTTTCCCTAATAATAGGGGTATAACTCTTAACTCCCACATCTCTAGAGGATAGATATAATACTGCACTCTTCCTATCACTAAGTCCTGAGTGCTAAACATAATACTGAGTCAAGTCTTTTCGCTCAACGGTAAATCCCGATACAAACTGAATCATACTGACAAAGTCTATACATAAATTGGCATCGAATATATCGAGCCCACTATCTCCTCCGAAGTCTCTAGGATAGATAATATAAGTGCGAGTCCAACCTTCTTACAGGTAAATCCTCGCCAAAATAAAACATGCTGCACTAATGCAACTACTCCGATAGCCTTGCAATAAATGCCCACTATCGTACTAACCATTTCTATAACGTTTTATCAAAGATAATACCATACTCGTATATCACATCACTACGACGAGTAACCTCAATAAAATACGTAACACTGTTAATATACACATTCATCCTCCGCGGATAGCACTAAAGAAAAATCCCGCTACGCTAGGGAAATATATTCACATAATGGTAACGTTTATAATTATATGCATTAAACTCGTCTCACATGCTAATCTAGTAATGAACAAAATATGGTGACTCGCTCGTGTCATGTAAACACGCCGCATCCTCTGAGGATACAACTTATACTTCCACCTTGTCAATCGTCTTGACTGCGCAAATGGTTTTCGGACGTAATGCATCTACTCAAACCAAACAAAATTACTTTAATCGTTGTTTTTTACTAGGCACCGTATTCTTGTCCTTTTTACTCATTTTGGAACATATTATCGCGATCAATTTCACTCCGCACAAAATACCTCAACACATAATCCACTTACTATCTGTCCTACTAACTAGGTTAGGATTGTCCTTCTCTCGGACTTTAGTAGACTCAATTCCTGTTAGCTGCCTCGGTTATACCCCTAGTCTTTCAGGCCCTAATGAACAGGTCACTGACTATAATAGCCCTTGCTGGATTTACCATCTCTTGGTAAGAATTTAACTATTTGAAGCATTTAAATGGGTCCCCTCATGTGTATCCACATCCCTTTGTGGTGCTATACCACCACCGTTGTATTCAGTCTTATTCTCGACTAAATTCTTCGATTCCTTTAACTTCCACCACAAAGAAGCTTTATCATCTATATTGACAAAATATGACATTGCCAACCTCTGAATCGACCGTCCATCAGAATTTCCTTCTTGAGTGTTATTAATTATTATTACGAGTTCGTCTCCCACTTGGAGTCGTTTCCCCCACTTGTATCTACATCTTTTGATACAAAATTCGCTAACGGTTAAGATTCATATTCACAATTGGACCCTGGTCATGCCCTCCCGCGATGAGTTCAGAACCACATTCGCTTCTAATCCTGAATAGTTGAGGAAGGAACTTACGGTCAACACTGTACCTAAGGTTCTCCTATAAGCATAGCATTCCACTTCTAAAATTGGTGGTTGACTCCCACCATTGTAACTTCATCCCGAAAGTCAAGAAAATTTTCTCTAAATTTTCACTTTCAGTTAGCCACACTCCGTCTTATATCTAAACCTTTGCAATTTTCGCATTTCTAGAATTCTCACTGACAGTTCTCTGCACGTTTTTGTAACACGTTGGGTAAGTTTACTCTCGCACCTCATTCGATCATAGAAGCACTTGGAAATCATTACTGCGCCTTAGTCGCCTTTTTAGTCTTGGCTTCCCGTGCCATAATGGAGGTGACCTCAACTACGGTCATCATTCTCGGATATATTTTACCACCTCAACTGAGCCCGGCCTCCTGAGGTCCGCTTAACGGTCCTCTTCTGACATCCGTCACCGCTCGGCACACGCACACATCCGAACGAAATAGAATTCACTAAGACATATATGTTATAGCAGGAGAACGAAATATCTTCAAAGAAATCGACAATCCTAAATATAGGGCTCTATATCAAACAAATCAACGCTGAAAGCATAATAAGCCACACATATCCTAAAGGACTCTAGAACCTGAGGCTCTGATACCACCCGTGACACCCCGCCTAATTAAATACCGGGCGATCACTCCTTTATTAAATTAAAATCAAGGTGAACAGTTGGATCATTCTTAGCATCACTGTCGCAAATGAAAATCTTTTCCAATTTAAACACCCTAATTAATTAAGCTAAGTGTCAAAACCATTAAAACCTTTATTCTCATTTTATTAAATCCGATTATAAAACCTTAAACCATTAACATTTTAAGAGTCACACAATAAGTATAAGAATAAAATGAACATTCAAGAGTTTACCCATCAATAATAAATCCCAACATTAAAATATTAAGAAAAACATCCTGACAGTAACAAATCCCGAAATAAAGATACTGAAATTTAAAAGAATTACAATCTCTGACAATACCAACTAAGTAATGGAAAAAGGGCGACACATGCCCCCACTGGATAAAGCTGAACTAGAAGTAGAGTCAACAATGAGGTCGTCTAAGCAATGGCCTGCAACTCCCACAAAAGTTACAACGCGTTCCATCCAAAGAATCCTAAGTAAGACGCACCTGTGGCTGGGCACCTGTAATACATATATATATATATATATATATACACAAGAGAGAAGAGGTAACAACAAACGGGTCAGAGCCCGAATGTAAAACAGTTTTAAAAATAGTTTAGCAAGTATTTAAAATGCTTACCGGTTAATGCAACAGCCATATTAGTATGCGACACTCTCTTTAGAATTCTCACCTCTCATCTAGTGTGCACTTCTACCGTACTAATGAACCCCATATATCTCTCTAACTTATTCTCTATAAGTCTTAACACGTGAAATTAAGGTTGTGATATTCACTTTAGAAAAATCTATCTCTTCAAGATTTCTTATGATATTTAGAATAATTCCGTATTGTTATAACGTTCCCGAATACTTATAGTGAAGTTGAAGAATTTCATACTTTACTTGACTACTATTTTACTCAGTAGAAAGTTCTCATATAGATACACGTATATATATTAATTACACATATAATATATATACAAACGTCACCCCACATAAAATCTATGGTGCAACGTTTCCATAAATAAGTATATATATACCAATCACTCATATAATACATATATACTAATGGCACCCCACATAAAAACCATGGTGCTAGCATACTCTGCTATCCAGTCCCCGTATCACTCGTACTAAGGGAAATACAAGTTCGGAATCACTCTCGAACTGTATTAGCACAAACACAAATAACATTGAGGCGAAGCGTAGATTCCAAGTCTCTTAGAGGTCAGCACATACCCTCACGTGTCTTAGGACCATCTGACCATTGATCAGATAGCTTGTACAAAGGATATCTATCTTCTAGGGTACGAGTCAATATCCCCCATAAAGGTCCCATTAAGATAAAACTGTCCCAGCGCGGTAACCTCAGGGATAGCAAGTCGCGTGGGCATGATTTTTACACAGATATAATATATGCATAATCACACAGTCATATATATATATACACACATCCACATTACTAAATTAGGTGCGCTCATGACCCATAATCATAATTATCCGTCATTACACATTTTACTCAATTATATCGTAAAACGGCCTCATTCCTTTTACTCTCGTAATTAAGTCATTTTTAACTCACTTCTCGTCTCTCGAAGTATTCCCTTTATCTAAGTACAATTTCAGTAGGCCCTCTCTTGCCTTCTAATCTAACTTATTAGATGTTTCGATTATATAATCAACGCACGTATGATTTCTTAAATCTGAAAGTCTTCCCGTTTTCCTTTTTATTTTATTTCACACTAAAGTCCACTTTATGGGATTTCTCTTGACCCTACTGGTCCTTTTTATGTTCCAATATGTTATAGCAATCCTAATCAAGGTTTACTACGCATAAAATCGAATTAAGCTAACACGGGAAAAAATGCAGTTTTCCCAGGAGGTGTCGATCGATCGATGAAAGGGAGTCGATCGATCGATGCTTTGGGCTTGATCGATCGATCAAGCAGTTACGCAGATTCTGCAGAAAACCCAGTTACAGAATTCTCACCCCAAACTCCTCCAAATCATCATGTTACAGTCCCAAACTCTCAAAAATTTATACCACAAACGTCCTAAACCCAAATGGACGATATTTAACGTAAAGCATGCGAGTTTTCATCAAGACTCATGGATTAAAAGTGCCCAAAATTATACAAGTCTCATGAACCCTAAAAATTTCTTTAACTTAGTTCAAACCATTTTTTTTCTCCAGAGATTCTGCTTCTAATTCATCATAAATCCGTGGTTAATCCTCTACATATGAAGGGGGTTTTCCATTTTAACAATTATATCTCTAAAACATGAAATTTTCCAATCTCCAACATGAGTTTTCTTTCAAGAACACTAATTCTAGATAACCCTAGACTAATTTAAAAGGATGCATTAACTTGATTAAAGCAAGATAGATACTTTCCTGGAAATTTAGTCTCTGATTTGTGAAAGAAAAGGTGTGGTTGTGATCCCCTTCGCGCGATCTACGATTTGGCGGCGACGTCGGTGTAATCGGAGGTGTTCTTGGCCTATAACTCCTTGGAGAGCTTCTCCTCTTCCTCTCCAATGGCCGTCATTAGTTTTAGGTTGTGTTAACCCTAGAAGATAACATTTTCCATCTGATATAACCCTATAAAATTCGTGGGTTTAATTACCCATAATTACGAAATGTCCAAAACGCCCCGAGACCCAAACTAAACCCTCGGGTACACTTTTTTGACTATCTCGACCCTTCCGGACACTTTGGCGCACTCAAAACGATCATACGAGCAACTTATAATTTATTCATTTTTATTAATCAACATTTAGTCCCGACACGACACAGGCGCGTCCCGACTTAAATTTCCATAACTGTCATTTTATTCACACGTGACAATATTATAAAATAAAACTCATATATTACTATACTCATCCAGTAACATTCAACAAATAACAAATTTCCAATGATTACTAACTCTCGTCACGCTAGTAAATATTTAAAAAAACTTTCCGGATTAAAATTAAATTAATTTATCTCAATTAAATTTAATAAATCTCTAAATTTAAAAGCCATAAAAATACGGGGTATTACAGTATACACCTCATTATCTTAAAGTTATAAGATAAGTCAATTATAAACTAATTTCTAGTTCATTCCAGGGAATTTAACCAATCATTTATGACATGGCTTCTTTAAGGATTTTTGAAGTCCTTTTCATTAACATAAGTAACCCTTTTTTTTAAGTCACTACTAAAAAAAAAAGAGTTCTCTTGAAAACCAAAGTTTCAGATTCTATTAAATGCTCATCAATTATAGTTGGGAGGTACTCGATTGAGTGCCCCCATTATTCGCTAGATATTGCATTGAGAAGCTGCATGTAATGTGCCCCCACTATATCTTCAATTCATAAAATGGAATCTAAGCTCATAGAGTTTCATCATTAAATAACAATTAATCTTATTTCTTAAAATAATACACGCTTAATGTCTTCTTGTATAGACGAATCAAAAAATACATGCTCATTCGTTCTAATCATAAATTCAAATTTTCAAGTGTCTGAAAGTCACATATAGTTTATATAATCTATTATAATATACATTTTTTCATATATTATTTTCCACATTGTATAAAATAATACTTTGCATTAGAGTTTGAACCTCTATTACAAATCATTCAACTAGAATATCTTTACCAAAGTAAAGATTGCATTTGCAGCAAACTTAAATATGATAAAATCCTCCCATTATTATCATATCAACATATGATTTATATTTACTCAATATAAAGTCCGATATATGATATCTTTAATCGTATTATTAGACTCATGTATGTCTAAATCCATACATAGATCAAACAACTTATTGAAAGCATAACATGTTTGATTTCATATGCAAATACACAAGGTAAAATATATGTCTTAGAGTTTTATACTCTATCTAATACAAAGCAAACAGTCAAAATAATTTTACCCAACTAAATTATTCCTACACACGTATGAAGCACACCAATTGATTTTAACATAGTAGAATACAATTTTATTATATACCTTTTTCAACTCCTATAAATGAATAATACGAAGAATTATTCAAATAAAATTATAGCGGTTGCGCTACAAACTCAAATGTTGTATAAGTCCTTATACAATTTCTATGAAATTCATCTTCCATAAATTTGAGTCCAAAATTTTCTAAGTAGTTATAAAGGCTTCAAAATATTTTGAATCCGTTTGGAACACTACATGATACATTTTTCTAAAATATTTGTTCAAAACGAAAAAAAAATTCAAGTTTGAAATTTCACCTCGACCAAACCGCTTATTGAAAATTTATGAAAACTTTCAGAATTCATCCTTTATGACCCTAGCCTTATCCAAAATTGGAATCACTCAAAATATTAAGTGTAAGTTAAGATAAACTCGTTTTTACAAGTTGTCCAAAAAATTCAGCATTGCGCATCACATATTTAAAGATCATAATAAATGATATACAACTCTTTTTTTTAGAAATTCCAAAGCCCAATAGTTATAATCTCAACATACTACATGTATGCCAAAATTCACTAAATTTCAGTCTATATATCATCAAAAAAATTGAGATGATATTCTAATAAAATTCGTAACAAAAATTTCAGATTTTTTTTCATCATCGATCACTTTAGTGTGGCTGAAAAATATCAACTACACTTTCATATAAACACTTCAAAAAATATTTGAACAAATTTCTTTTGTAGTTAACATAGCGTAAGGCGCAAATGCCTATTGTTTCCCCTTCGAATCCATATAACAAATTTTCATTTGTTATCAAATATCAAATTTCAATTTTATTCCACATAACAAATTTTAATTTGTTTTCTTAACCACAAGTGGCTCAAAATGAATTGTCTAAGAATGTATACAATTCCATTTCTAACAATAACATCTTATGTGAAATAATATTTCACATTCATGACTAAAAAATAGGATTGACATACTTAAAAGTTTTCCATGAAGGGGTTCATAATTGTTCAAATTCTAATTTACTAAGAAATTATTGATCGATTCCGAATTGACTAAAAATATTGAAATTTAGTTTTCTACTTCACAAAATATAATATTTGGGAAGTTCGGGGGCTAAACGGTAATTTTTAGAGGTAAAAGGTCAAAATTATAATATCTGGACATAGAAATTTTGTTCGCCCTTTTTCCATTTTAGGCGTCATAAAAATAAGCATATATACCCATACAATTTATTTTTCGGTCTCCATGGTAGATATAACACGTCTTAAAATTATTGGTACAATTTGAAAATTGTGACTAAAAAATCATATCAAAGAGTTTTATGGAGAATTCGAAAGATAAAATCATTATTTAATTTAAGTCTACTACTCAAAATTAAATTGTTACCTCATATGATTATCACAAATATGAACTGCATGCGTTGAATCCAAATAAATACTACACAATGAAAATAAACAATATTACATCAATTGTTTATAAATTCTGTCGTAGATGATTCTTGGGTTGAGTCGCGGATTAGGGCGCTCTCTTTAAGACGTTTCGTGACTCTACCCTCTTTGTTCAGGTAGTGTACAGTCACGCCATCCCCAGGAAAAAACGAGCCCAGAATCACCTCTGTATCATATAACCATGCACTGTAATTATATGTCCTACTAACACCCATTCCAATTAATTACTCAGTATCCAAAAATATTTGGTGGAAAAAGATATTTTTATGAAGAAAATATTTTCTAACGAAGAATTTTTTTTCGCAAGGAGAGGACCAATTTTTTTTGTGTCTGTTATATTTTCTCTACTCTTTCTCCTCTTTTTTCTTGTTAAAACAAAGCTCACCAAATCACACAGCTTGATTTTTGGTGGGATGATGGAGATATAAGTGGGTTACCAAGTCAGGTGGGTACACGAGTGGGTTCCTTTTTTTTAGCAGAAAGTTGAGATAGAAAGGACAAAATAGTAAAGATAATGGGTCGAAAAGAGAAGTGGGTCTCTCACTTGTATTTTTAAACTACATGTAGCACTAATGAAAAATAGTTCATATAATACTTGCGTGATCTTGTGTTTGAACACTTCTGATGACGCATGCTTCCAAATATGTTGAATAGTTGGAAATCGGGGTAGATATAAAAATGGGTGATGGTAAGGGCCCTTAATTTTTAGTTTGGCCACTTTAGTTAAGTTAAAATTTAACTCTGAAATCATTTTCAAGTTAATTAGTAAGGGCATTTCTTTTAAAATTTTAAAACCTTAAAATATTCTTAAATTCTCAACTACTCTCTCTTTCCGCTATGCGCTCTCTTCCCCATTTGTTCAAGACTCCATAGTCTCTGCCTTTCTCTCTCTCTCTCTCTCTCTCTCTCTCTCTATATATATATATATATATATAGGGAGGCTCACCTACATCATGCTCTATACATCATTCATGCATCACTCCTAATTCTAAGATCTAATTTTTTTTTTCAAATTTTATAGTTTTCTCATGAAATTAACCTCCAATCAACCCATATGCAAAAAATTAGGTCAAAATACATTTTGTAGCTATTTTTAAAAAATCTACAAAAAACTGGTAAAAATACTTTATTTTTAAGGGTCTGCGCTTGCAGTTTTTTGTAAATTTTTTTAAAATAGTTACAAAATTATTTTGATCTAATTTTTTACACATGGGTTGATTGGAAGGTTAATTTCAAGGAAAAAAATATAAAATTTGAAAAAAATATTTTCTGGAGCCTAGAATTAGATGTGATGTACGGTGTGATGTATAGTGCATGATGTAGGTGACCCTCTCTCTCTCTCTCTCTCTCTCTCTCTCTCTCTCTGTATATATATATATATATATATATATATATATATACACACACACGCGCGCACACAATAGTTTAGTTTCTTTTTATTAAAAAAATACCACCATCAACAAATTACTCACTGTACATATTATGGAGAAAATAGTGATATCGATTATAGTAATGGACGAGGCTTTTCAAACTATGTATCCCAGCAAATCATCCATTGCAGTGATTTTTTCATCTTGTTAATTAAGATACATGTGTGAGGAATTAGAAAGAGGCTTCAGAGTATTCGTTGAATTAATCCCAAATTGAACTCTAACTCAAGATTTCTGCTATTCCAACTTAACTTTTAGTATGTATAATCAAATTTGCTTTGTGTTGATGACCTCCATAAGGAAAGTAGTGGTATACATGATACGAATGGATCTAGATTAAATCACATTAACTTGATGAGTTGAGTTTTGTTTTAAAATGAGTATTCCATTTGATATTTGTTATTTGTGTTTGGAAGTGCCCTTATCAATAGTAAATTTTTAATTTTTAACTTAAACAATAGTGCCCAAATTAAAAATTGGGAGGGCCTTTAGCCGTACCCATAAAAAATATCACAACCTTTTTATGTTATTTCTATGTTATGTGTTTATTCATCTCACTAATTCTGCCATTCTTAATATGGATTTCACAATTCTTAATACAAATGTCACAATCATGGATGACATCCATCGTAGAAATATAGATTTCAGTTATCACTTCACGACGAATGGCGTAATAAGCGTCAATTCTGTAGAAGTTAGTCAACCACCACTTCTTATATTTGATTTTAATGTTTGACTTAGTACTTTGTATTTTGTATATTGGTAAATCATGTGATGCCTGTTGAAACGGTGTAAGAGCTTGGACTAAAAATGTACATGATTATGACTTACTTGAAGTATAAGTTGTGATATAGATGCATAAATGTCATTTAACTTTCTGTTGTAATTGAGGTAGGGAGTACCATGATCTCACAAGAAAGATACCCTTGATGAAGGCTTGCAAAAACTTGATGTATTTTGTTGAGCGCATAACCACAACATTACACAAACATTAGTTGACATGCCTATGTTTCTTATTTGAATGAGGAAGCAAATAAGATTCCAATTGACGTTTATAAGTCGAGTAAATAGAAGGGATATATTGCCCACATCCAAGAAGATGAATGAATATAATTTATCGATTATGCAAGGAATATGGAATGCAAATTTAAAATGAAGGCAATTGATATTTGGGGGGGGGGGGGGGGGGGGATGTCAATGCAGCAACTCACGAAACGCATGAGATGATTAAAATTTTTTGGGGGCATCCTAAATTTATTTTATTTGCAAAGTATTTTTCTAATGTGTTGATATTTTATTGTACATATGAAAATATAATTTTATATTTAATATTAGTTGGCTAATACACATGACAAAATATTTGAGTTGTTAAGTGTTTCAGGTCACATAGACTTGATTCGAATGAGTGAGGCACGCTCATTTGTTTAGGTGAACCTTTGAAGATTAAAGATTTTACAAGTCACTTATTCGCTCATTCAATGCTTCTATTTTCATGCATTCACACTGTATTGAAGACTATATCCTTTTTAGTAGATATTGTGAATTATTAATGACTAAACACACACACACATGTGCACAAATGTTTTTAAAATGTGTGAGATTGATAAAATTTGTCTGAACAAGTTTTTTTAACTGTCTGAGAGGACAATTTGTAAATGTTTTTGGGAGTCGGTCTTAGATTTTGAACATGTTAAGGCTTTGTTGCTTTATGTATTGCCTTAACCGTTTGCACAACTTACGTTTAAACCTATGCGAATGGCGACATTTGCACGACACCAAAATGTGTCCGTACACATGGTATTGGCTCCATACTGGTTGAAATCGTATGCACGACGGGATTATAATTCAAAAAATATTTATGAATAGGCATTTTTTCCTTCCCATTTGTTAAGATATGAAATTTCAATAATTGAAAAAAAATCTCTGAGCGTATTTTCATATTTGAGAGCTATTTTTATATCTCTTCAAATCAAATCTCACTTACTCATCATAAAATTTTTGAAACTTTGATCTACGACAAGATAAAAAGTGTTTGGGAGTGGAGTAGAGTGTTTTTTTAATCACATCTTCACTAGCGTGTGTGAATTCATTTATCTACATTTGAACTGCTATGATCTCTTTCTATGTGAAGCATTCATTTATCTACATTTGTAGATTTTCATCTTTTTAGGGGGAAAGTTGCAAGATTCATAGGTATCTATTCGAGAATGATTATGTGAGAGGTATCTGCTTGTCTTGTGTAAAAAAGCTTTTCAAGTAGAAATGAAAATTGGAGTACGTTGAGGTTTTTATCCCCATGTGGGAGTTTTTCCTCCTAAACCTTATCTTATATATGATTTGTATTAATGTGCACACATTTGATCATACACATCACTTATATCAAACTTTAATCTTGTGAAATTGCTTAAAATTAAATTAGACATGTTAGATATAGTTTTTCCATACAGATTCACTCAATTTCATTATTGTGTGATTTAATCAAAACAATTGAAAAGATTTTTGTAAAATCACGTGTTAGGAGATTCAATATTGCAAGTAAATTTGATACTTTAAAACCTATTCACCCCTCCCTCTAGGCTTGGGTAAGGTATTTTACTCATACTTAGCACATAATATTCGACATACAAGACAAACAAGTGGAAAATGAATCTCCTTCACATAGTTGGCATGACGTATATTAAGAGAACATAACATGTTTTTCGTTTTATTTGTCTAATTTCATGAAAAAATAATTCACTATTTTATCTGGTTGATAGAGGCTTCTTAATAAGCACGAATATAGAAGGAAAATATTTTGTTGGGGTCCATTTCAAAATTAAGAACTTTTGGTTGATCCAAGTAGATCTTTAATGTCTTCACCACCGATCCAAAGCTAAGTTAAATTAGAGCGGTTCACAAAGTTTTCTCAGAGGTACAAATGTTTCTCTACAAAATCCACGTTTCTTGAAACGTGGTTCAAAAAGTCTGTTATAATATGACAGCCGCTGAGTCTTTAGAAAATTTCATAGATTAATAAACAAGGTAAATCATGCCACGACAACATTATAATTGAATTAGTTATAGAGGAATTCAATATTACCTATGAAGATCTTCTAAAGGGAATGTATTAACTGAAATTGGTATGGTTACCCCACAAAGAGACTTTTGTGTGGGCTCTGACGTATATAATCAAACATTTTTGTATTTGCATAACAAATAGGGATAATAGGATGTATGGTAAATGGAAAAGGCACCTTGAGAGATCACATGTCGGGATTGACACGTTATGGAGAAGCATAAATAACATGCTCACAATTCTAATGAACTCATATATGATTTTGAGTGAGGTGATTCATTTAAGGAGTTCATCCACGTGTCAAATTAAGCACTGAATTTGATTGTGGAGGAGCTTGCTTAGACATGGGATATAGGGACTGATTTATCGATATGCGTTTGTGTTTCTCGGTGCAACACTATCAAAAGGGATGGAAATGACTGAGTGACCGAGAGTCGAGACTATATTCACATAACATACTAAATGTCAAGGTGTTGAGGCTAAGAAGATAGTCGTTAACACCACTATTTATTGGTGTTTGCATATCGTTCACACATGCAAAAATTATGCACATATAATTGATTTGATGACCATGTGTGCAGGGGCGTAACTATGCATGGGGTTTGGCCGGGCTCAAGCTCGAGTCACTTTTTAAAAAAAAAAAAAACAGCCTAAATTTTAAGGCGCAATACATCTCAGCCCACCCAACAAACAAGAAAATTAGCCCAACCCATTGAACCTCAATGGTCCACTTTAGGAAAAAATATACTATACGAACCAAATCACTCCTTGCATCTTTAGAAACTAGAAACGACCACACCCAAAGTTCCTTGAAATGATGTTGGCTTGAACATAAGGTTGTCGGTTGGCCACACCCTCCAACGATTGGTGCAGCTTGTAGCAAGGTAATTTTATTTTCATTTTTCAAATCCATATTTTCTTTTCTTTTTGGGTCAATTATTTAATAGTCCCTACTATAGATATATATTTTTTAAAAAGGACACATATTTTTAGTTTAACCCATTTAGTCCCTCAAGCACTCAATATTCTCTTATTTTTAGAGGTCCGCGCCAGTGGCACTCCCTTTCCAAAATATGTGGCAAAAGACTTTTTGGAACAAAATAAAAAGGTTTGGACTAAATGAGTATTAAAAAATGTTTGAGGGACTATTTGGTATATGTCCCTTTCTTTTTTGTCTAATCTAAACATCCCTATATAATAAATTTTAAAAGCCCTAATTTTTAGAACCTAAAAATTGAAAACCCTAACTTTTTCTCTTTAATTTTTAATTTTTGTATGTGTGCTTGTCTATTAAACTTGATTAGATATAGCAAAATTATACTCTTTTGTCTATTTTGAATATAAAATTTATGCACCGCTATTATCTTAGTGTTATTGATTTTTGTGTTTATTTTTATTAATTGTACTATGAATTTATATTAGTCTGCATGTGTGGAGTACAAACTCACCCGACGCGACATCGCGTAGTTTATATGTTCTCGAGTAGGGCTGTAAACGGATATTCGAAAATCCGCATCCGTCCGATATTCGAATTCGAATTTGCGGATATTTATCCGAAATTATAAAAACGGATACAAATATGGATACTCTTTAAAAATATCGGAGAAAACGGATACGGATACGGATAATACTAGTATCCGACACGGATAATCCGTATCCGATACGGAGTATCCATTTTATCGGATATCTGTTTTACCGGATATCCGTATCCGTCAAACATGTGTTTAAAATGTTACTAATAATATTAGTATTAGTATTACTACTAAAATAATATTAAAACAAATCTTAATCGTTTATTCCCAAAACAAAATAAATACATACTCCACTCAAAACAAAAACACCCTAAAGTTATTATTTTATTGGGTATATTATAAAATGTCATGTATTATTATTTAATTGGGTATATTATCATGGAGTTATACTAAAGTTACAATACACATTATCACACACAACATACACCGACTAAAGAACATATGCTCCACTAAAAAAAAAACTAACTTCGTTTCATTTCTCCTCGTACAAAATAAGAGAAAAGAAACTCTCATGTGGTTGTTCGTTAGTTTCCTTAATTATAAATAAATGTAAGAGAGAAACAGAAAAGAATGTAAGAGAGAAACATAATAGAATGTAAGAGAGAAACGTAAAAGTAAAGAGATGGTTTTGATTGTAATGAGAACTGAAGTTAACAACATGTATATTATATACAAAATAAAAATGTATACTTATTAAAATAAAAATATCAGTATGTTTTGAAGACAAAAGGTCCATGAGGTTATCATTCTCAATAAATTTGATTAATCTAAAAGGTGTATATTTATTTCTACTATCATGGAATGCGACTGTTATTTTTTTTTGGATGGCTTTAAGCTTATATGGTTGTAAAGTATGGATGACTTTAAACCATATTATCATTATGGAATGATACTATTATTATGGAATCCATAATTGGTGATGTTAGGAGGCAGTAATTTTGTTACATATTTATTTCGATTGGATTGGATTTCATTGGATTGGATATTTTAATTGTTATTTTTTACGATGGCTAAATAATGTAAACGGATACGGATATTATCCGAATCCGAGGTATCCGAGCGGATACGGATATGGATAGTTATTTTAATTATCCGGGCGGATATGAATACGGATACGGATAGTACATTCAGATAGCGGATACGAATATGAAAAAGATGGTATCTGATTCGTATCCGTCCGTTTACCACCCCTATTCTCGAGCATGTTTGGTAACAACAAAAATAACCAAACATTGACTCGACATAAAGGAACTGACAAGAGTGCAATGAACTCCACATCACTATATGAGACCAGTGAACCATACTCGTTGACACGGTGTTCATTTCAAGCAAAAAAGATGATTTTTAGGAAATAGGTTATGGTGCCCCCGCTCTATCAACAACCCCCGCTCTATTTACACCGACGCAAATGTGATCATACTCGTTTAATTGCCACCATAAATGGGGTACATATAAGGAACAAAACTTTGAACCTTGAGTATTCCGACAACCATTTCACACAGTAAAACCAAATTTTACATCGAAGATACATTTCAGGCATTCATCATCCGTCGTCGGGGTTCTTCAAACACACTCCCGCTGTCGAGCTTCCTCAGATCCATCTCCCTTTGAAAGATATTTTTTTCCATCTTATGAAATTGTAATATTTGTTTTGGAAAAGTATATGTGCACCGGATGGTTTTACTGGACAATTACCGAATCATCCTTTTTCTTTTCTTTTTTCTTTTCTATTTTAAGTTTCTATTATTTTGTTCTTAACAATTGAAATAAACACAGTTTTTTATATATAAAAAAACAGTTTTTCTATTGATATAAAAAAAAAAGTTTTTTTTTATATTAACTAAACAGTTTTTTTTTTATATATAAAAAAAAACAGTTTTCCTATTGATATAAAAAAAAGTTTTTTTTATATTAACTAAACAGTTTTTTATTAAAACTAAATTAAAAAATATTTCTTTCATAAATAAAAAAAAGAATGTTTATTGAGATGATATCGCGATTGATTAGTATTGCTAGTGCGGCCCTACATTTGTACACCTACATCATTTGTTCGATGTGAATCCGAGCTAACGACACTAATCAAATTGTGTGTTGAATATGGCGCAGTATCTTTTTTTAATATTATTTTTAACTCATTTAGTCCCTCAAACACCTATTTACTCAATATTCTCTTATTTTTAAAGGTTCGCGCCAGCGGCACCCCTTATTTTTTAAATTAATTTTTGTTTAATGAGATATGTACCGGATGCTTTTACCGGAATATTACCGGATCTTCCCTTTTCCTCTTTTTTTTTTTAGTTTCTTATTCTTTTATTTTAACAACTGTTTATATAAAAAAACAGTTTTTTATTTAAAAATAGTTTTCCTATTAATATGAAAAATAGTTTTTTTTTTTTTTTTTTTTTTCTCTGAAAATAGTTTTTTTTTGTTATTTTTAATTAGTATTTTGGTTTTTTTATAATATTTTTAACTCATTTAGTACCTAATCACCCATTTACACAATATTCTCTTATTTTTAAAGGTTCGCGCCAGCGGCACCCATTAGTTTTAAACCAATTTTTGTTTACAAGTTTGACTTAAAATTAATTTCTTATTAGAATAGTTTTTTTTAATAGTTCGACTTAAAAAACTAATATAATAAGAAATTATTATTTTATATTATTTTTAACTCATTTAATGTCTCAAACACCCATTTGCCTAATATTCTTTTATTTTTAAGGTCCGCGCTAGCGGCACCCTCTATTTTTAAAGATATATTTTTTTTTTAATTTTACAACATTTAAAATAATTTTTGTATTTCTTAAAACTGTTTAAAGGTCCGTCCTTTTTTTTTACTGGATGCCAACTCATTGATTCCTCAAATATCCATTTACTCAATATTCTCTTATTTTTAAAGGTCCGCGCCAGCGGCACCCATTATTTTTTATTTCTTAAACTGTTTAAAAATGTGGAAAAAAAGTTTTAATTTTTTTATATTAAACTAACTTTTATTTTCTGATAATTTTTTATTAAAATTAAAATTAAAATTAAAATTATTTGTTAAACATGGATCTGAGAACGTGAGTCCACCTCAGCGGCACTAATCAATCGCGATGTCAATTGGGTTGATGATGTGGGTCCGCGCCGGCGGCACTAACCTATCGCGACACGTCATATCAGTGTGTCGCGCCGACGAATATTCTCTTATTTTTAAAGCTCCGCGCCAGCGGCACTCCCCCCTCCCCCTCCAATATTCTCTTATGCATCTCACGGACGTGTCGTGTCGTGATTGGTTCGTTTTGAGGGGTCCTATGGTGTGAGTCCCATCGGGATTTAAAAATGAACCCATACAGATACGACACATCAGTGTCGCGCACAGATTTAGTCGGATTTGTGTAACGTTGATTTTAATTTTTTCATAAAATCATTTTATGAACAGTTTACAAAAATAGTTAAAAACTATTAAAAAAAAACTGTTTTTTTTACTAATAAAAATCTATTTTTTTATGAATAAAAACTGTTTTAAAAAAATAAAGAATAAGAAACTGAAAAAAAAAAAGAAAAAAAAAAGGAAAAAAGGGGTTCCGGTAAAACACCGGTAATATGAACCGGTACGTATATCAGGACACATTTGTTTTTGTATCAGATGTGTCTTTTGAAGAGACGGAAGTTGGAGAATCCCCGGGTTTGAAATAATGTCAAATTAAAATAATAATTACCTTTTTGAATAGATGCGGAAGCGTAAGGATGATGGTTGTAACAAAAACAAACACGGCCGGGTTTTAATATCTTGAGAAACAACTTAAAACATAATTAATTCAAGTCCTAAAGATTTGCCTAAGTCATGATTAACAATTATATCCAAAGTTAGGCGAAACCAAATTAATGCAAGTGACTTGAATAAACCGATTAAATTAAAGTCCCAATTTAATTTAGTGTGATTGTAAAAACCAAATTTTATCTTGAAATTAATCTAGCATGCGTTCTAAGTGATATAAAGCAAGATAAAATAAACAGTCACACAACACCGCGATGTACGAGGAAAAACCCACTAACGGGAAAAAACCTCGGGACGGCCCTAGCCACAAATCCACTAAAAATGGTATTACAAAATACAAGACAAAAGACTTACTTCCTAAACTCGAACCCTCTCAAGCCGTGATGCTCCTTCTTGTATCAACCTCCAATTAGCGGATAACCAACGGAGCTCCACCGTGGTCTCAGAATACACCGATAGGACTTTAAACGGTCACCGTCACCCGATCATGGAGCCTTTCTCCAAACGGGTAGTATCTCAACAATGTCTTCTTTGTGATGGGGTGTAGAAGCAAACCCGAAACGTCTCTTGAATTCGGTAGAGAAAACCGGTGCCAAAAACTCCAAGTAAAGATATGTATATGTAGAACTTGGATAAACAACAATGGGTGTAAACTAGAGTGTGTATGAATTTTCCATTAAAAATTAACACTCAAAACATGAACATTTTCCCTAATTAAATTTGCTCTCAAACTCTCTCTAAGAGTTGGATATGGAATGGAAAAGTTCTTTTGGAAAATGTGTTTCCCGCACATAATAATGCATGAAAAAGTTGGTTGAAAACCAAGTGGAGAAGTGGGGAAAAAACTGTCAAAAACTGCTGAAAACCGTTCCCGCCTGATGTCTCGTTCGAACGAACTTGACTCTCGTTCGAACGAGACTTCTAACGAGCGACCAGCCTGGGCTCGTTAGAATCTCGTTAGATATCTCGTTAGAACGAAAACTCGTTCGAACGACATATCGAACGACTTCCAGATAAGGGTCGTTGGCAAACTCGTTCGAACGAACCTGGTTCGAACGACAAAACTCGTTCGAACGAAATCTGGTTCGAACGAAAAAAACTCGTTCGAACGACATTTCTAACGAACATCCATAAAGTTTGTAAAATTTGATTTTGGCCCAGAAACTTTTATAAACTTTTATATACTTAATTTTTAAGTTTCTAATTGATTCTTTCTGAAAAATAAAATGCAGTTTTAATTCACCGAACACCCAATACAAATTGTTCCAAGCTCCTATATACATATAAATACATTCATACCTTGGGAGCATGGAACCTAAGTTGATGACGTACAAACGAGGCACATAAACTACGGCATGTTGATGATGCTTTATACTCTTTGCCGCTACGTCTTCAACAAACACTTCATAGGTTTTGAATATTACAATTAAATAAAATCCTATGAAAAATGTTTTTGTCCGGAATTGAGCCAAAACTATAAGAGGACTCAATTGGAAATTTGTGTCCTTACAAATCTCCCCCTTTGGCTATTCCGGGACAAAAACCAAACAAAAATCCTAAAGGGCCGTCAAGCTCTACTAGACTCAAAACATAACCCGCCCAATCTTGACTAAACCCAAGGATTAAACTCTTTGCCATAGAAAGATGCCGCTTTATAATAATTCCTGCACACTTAAGCAAACTCATCAAATGCATAGGGAATATCAAAATATTAAATGCAATTAATTAATTACTCCCCCTAAATTAATTCTCCCTTTAAACACATGACCTACTTAGAAAGACGTCTCCCCCTAAGATAAATCTCCCCCAAACGAAGATACGCTAATAATAGGATTAGATACCATTTCTCCCCCTATCATCATTCTCCCCCTTTTTGTTCGGGAATAGGCAAAGGATAAAGAACTAATAAACCGTATGTGAAAGCTTAAAGTGTTAAGACATGAAAGCATATGGGCATTTAAAAACAAGGCAAAGGTAAACGAATATCATATATATAGACATTAGAAATATACCAATATAGAACTTGCATATATATAGATATAAACACACACATGACACAAAATACAATAAGTTTGCACACTCGTATGGCAAAAATGTGTCATATGGAAACGGAAGTGTAGGGGTGTGAACTAGCAACAATTAAATTTAGACTCAAACACTTAAGAAACGTTCACGGAGTTCTCATTTGATTGCAAACTTCATCACAGTTAAATATAACCTCATGTGACAATATAAAGATTGAACTCAATGAACAAACATACACAATGCATACAAGCCTAGCATGATGATGATTCTACAAACCAAATAGAGTCATGACATTAAAGACAACTAGGATAAACGGACACTGTGCAAACCGTTGATATACCATCCAATTCTCCCTCAATGAGCATATATATTCTTTTGTTTTTGAATGAATATATCATACAAACATAGGCCTTGGCAATTGCTATTTGTTTAATGCCAAATATTCTGTTTTTAGGCCTTTGGATCACGTATTTCTTTTAGATCCAATCAACGGTGGCTTACTATCGCAAAGGACTTAATTCATCCTTTCGGAGCCCTTCCCCGTGCATATATGAATTTATCATGTTTTCATTTTTCACACAAATCTCACATGCAACAGATTTTGACATGCACTAGTCCTCCTAGGTCATAGATATGTAGATGACTAGATTGATAGGAGAACACCTCAAAAAGCTCAAATATAACATGTGACATTAAGATTTCAAAAGAGCTCGTGCATGTGTGAATGGAGGCATATAGAAATAGAATCCATTTAAACAATACAAAATCCAACTACTCCATATAAAACATGGTAAAGAACATTTTAAGGATTGAAAATCTAAACCAAAAGTTCTAGCCACATGGAAGCGTAAATGATAGGATTCAAACACAAATATATGCCACATAAAGTGTGTCAAACTAAAATACACACAAAAAAAAATCTTTTTGAGTTTTTAACATTTTTAATCAAAAATAGATATTTACTCAAAAAAGACAAACAAAAATCATTTGTATTTTTCATTAAGCTTAAATGAAATAAATAAAACACAAATGATAAACAAAAATCTTTTTATATTATGCAGTCAATTCAAAACACAAAATATAATACAAAAAGATAAACAAGTCATAATTTTTAGCATGTGATATGAAATTAGGTAATGACTAAAAAATGACTAAACAAGCATACATTTAGCATATGAATATAGCATGAAGTACAAACGCTAAAGTATGCAAACACTAACACATTCATCCTTTAGATTTAGCAAGGGAGGAAGCATGTGTAAGTAAATGAGAATCAAAATCCCTATTTTGTGAGGCAACCAAGTCGGATTTCCTAACCCAAATTAATGAAGAATTACTATCTTGGGGTGTAGGAACGTTAGCTATAGTGGTTACATTACTATGGGATTTTCTAGGAATTCGTTTAAGATCTAAACAAAATTTCCTAAGATGACCTTGTCGACCACAATGTGTACAAGTGAGAACATGTCGAGAAGATTTATCTAAGGAGGGATCATTAAATGTATTCCTAGAAGATTCTCCTAAATCATTGGTTTTGACTTTAGGGTTAAAATCATTACAAGAATTGAAGCCTAAACCAAAAGTGTCATTTTTAATTTGGACCGTTCCTAACATTTTATCTAGTTTTTCTGAACGACATTCCAAATCAAATTTGACATTACTAGAATCTTTTAATTTATTTTCCAAATCTAAAATTTTAGATTCTAGTAAAACATTTCGCTCTTCAAAAGCAAGAAGCTCCTTTTTCAAGGATTCCATTAAACCCCTAAGGCTATCTCTCTCGCCTTCTACATAGTTAAGCTTCTCTTGAAGAGTCCTCTCATGTGTCCTAAGGTCTTCTATTAAGGCACTTTTATCAATGACCTTGACACTCTCTCTTAAACTCGCTTCTAACTTCAAATTAGCTCTTTTCAATTTAATAGATTCTTTATATAATTCATGAAAGGCATTTTGAAGTTCACTCATATCAACCTCTTCTTCATTTTCACTCTCTTCTTCTTCTTCACTCTCACTATCATCAAAAATAAGAGAATCATGTACAATGACCTTGGAAGTGGCATGTGCAATAATTTCATCATCCGATGAGTTCTCATTATCACTCACATGTGCCATAAAAGCCACAAAATTTTTCTTAGTGGGGGATTCGGGCTTCTCTTCCTTATCACTATCACTAAGGGTCGCATTATATGAAATGGGTCGTTTACCCTCTTTCCTTAGTTTAGTGGGGCACTCAAAAGCCCTATGGCCATAACCTTCACAACCAAAACATTTATTAGACTCGTCCCTATCAATATTTTCATTACTAGGTTTAGGGATCTTATCGGCTTTAGAAATCTTCTCGTTTTTATCATGTTTAGAAGATTCAAATTTCTTGAAATCATTTTTAACTTTATCTTTGTTAAATTTAAGAAATTTTCTAAATTTACGAGCAAACAAAGCCATATCTTCCGAGTCACTATCACTATCGCTCTCTACTACTTGTTTAACCTCTTTGCGGGCTTTTAAAGCAACGCCCTTTTCGATTTTCTTTTCATTTTTAGAGGGAAACATATCTAGTTCATAGGTTTGTAAATCACCTACAAGCTCTTCTAATTTCGTAGAGGCTAAAGTGGGTAAAGAATTTAAAACGGTCACCTTAGGAATAAATCTATCGGGTAGGGACCTTAAAATTTTCTTTACTACACGGTCGTCAGGTATTTTCTCTCCCAAGTTAAAGGATGAATTAACAATATCAGAAAGTCTAGCATAAAATTTATAAAAAGTTTCGTTTTCATCCATTTTGATAGTTTCAAATTGAGTGGTGAGGTTTTGGAGTTTAGAAGCTTTAACGACACTAGTTCCTTCATGAGTTAATTGTAAAATATCCCAAGCTTCTTTAGCGGTTTCACACGTCATAATACGTCGGAATTCATCCGGTGCGACAGCGCTAAATAAGGCATTTAAACCACGGGAATTAAAATTCGCTAGCTTAAACTCATTTTCAGTCCATCTATCGACGGGTTTGGGAACTTGTTCATTTTTAATTAAATGTGTTGGTGGAGTCCAACCGTTAACAACAGACATCCAAACACGTTCATCGATAGATTTAAGTGCCGATTTCATTCGCGCTTTCCAATACGCGTAGTTAGAACCATCAAAAATAGGAAATTTTGAAAATGGGGAAAAATCCATTTTAGCCAAAAATTAAAGGATCTTAACGAAATAATTTATCGTTTTTGGCTCTGATACCAATTTGAAGAGACGGAAGTTGGAGAATCCCCGGGTTTGAAATAATGTCAAATTAAAATAATAATTACCTTTTTGAATAGATGCGGAAGCGTAAGGATGATGGTTGTAACAAAAACAAACACGGCCGGGTTTTAATATCTTGAGAAACAACTTAAAACATAATTAATTCAAGTCCTAAAGATTTGCCTAAGTCATGATTAACAATTATATCCAAAGTTAGGCGAAACCAAATTAATGCAAGTGACTTGAATAAACCGATTAAATTAAAGTCCCAATTTAATTTAGTGTGATTGTAAAAACCAAATTTTATCTTGAAATTAATCTAGCATGCGTTCTAAGTGATATAAAGCAAGATAAAATAAACAGTCACACAACACCGCGATGTACGAGGAAAAACCCACTAACGGGAAAAAACCTCGGGACGACCCTAGCCACAAATCCACTAAAAATGGTATTACAAAATACAAGACAAAAGACTTACTTCCTAAACTCGAACCCTCTCAAGCCGTGATGCTCCTTCTTGTATCAACCTCCAATTAGCGGATAACCAACGGAGCTCCACCGTGGTCTCAGAATACACCGATAGGACTTTAAACGGTCACCGTCACCCGATCATGGAGCCTTTCTCCAAACGGGTAGTATCTCAACAATGTCTTCTTTGTGATGGGGTGTAGAAGCAAACCCGAAACGTCTCTTGAATTCGGTAGAGAAAACCGGTGCCAAAAACTCCAAGTAAAGATATGTATATGTAGAACTTGGATAAACAATGATGGGTGTAAACTAGAGTGTGTATGAATTTTCCATTAAAAATTAACACTCAAAACATGAACATTTTCCCTCATTAAATTTGCTCTCAAACTCTCTCTAAGAGTTGGATATGGAATGGAAAAGTTCTTTTGGAAAATGTGTTTCCCGCACATAATAATGCATGAAAAAGTTGGTTGAAAACCAAGTGGAGAAGTGGGGAAAAAACTGTCAAAAACTGCTGAAAACCGTTCCCGCCTGATGTCTCGTTCGAACGAACTTGACTCTCGTTCGAACGAGACTTCTAACGAGCGACCAGCCTGGGCTCGTTAGAATCTCGTTAGATATCTCGTTAGAACGAAAACTCGTTCGAACGACATATCGAACGACTGTCCAGATAAGGGTCGTTGGCAAACTCGTTCGAACGAACCTGGTTCGAACGACAAAACTCGTTCGAACGAAATCTGGTTCGAACGAAAAAACTCGTTCGAACGACATTTCTAACGAACATCCAGAAAGTTTGTAAAATTTGATTTTGGCCCAGAAACTTTTATAAACTTTTATATACTTAATTTTTAAGTTTCTAATTGATTCTTTCTGAAAAATAAAATGCAGTTTTAATTCACCTAACACCCAATACAAATTGTTCCAAGCTCCTATATACATATAAATACATTCATACCTTGGGAGCATGGAACCTAAGTTGATGACGTACAAACGAGGCACATAAACTACGGCATGTTGATGATGCTTTATACTCTTTGCCGCTACGTCTTCAACAAACACTTCATAGGTCTTGAATATTACAATTAAATAAAATCCTATGAAAAATGTTTTTGTCCGGAATTGAGCCAAAACTATAAGAGGACTCAATTGGAAATTTGTGTCCTTACATCTTTGCAGCGGCGATTCAGGAAGTTCATATTGGGGAAAAGTATTAAGTAAACAAAATATAAATATGAATAAGCGAAGCACATGAATAGTGGGTGCGAAACATTTTTGACGTATCCCGGAAGTTCGAGGGCGGGAGCCCGTGAGGGAATTTTTTTTGAGTTATTTTAATTATATTGGGCATAAATTTAGTTATTTTAACTATATTTCAAAAAAAAAAATGCATTAATATTCATTTTCAACAAAAAAAATCATGCATTAAAATCATTATCAAAATATCATATAATAATTATTACAATGCAACTCTCATAAACTTCATTTTCTCAAAAAATTGAATGATATTTTCAGTGTCAAATTAATCTAACATAAATAAGTTATTTTAAATTAGAATTAGAATTAAGTTATGGAATTAAATTAATCTAAGAGTTTTATATAACATAAAAATCTAAGATAAATCAGAATTAATTTATATAACAGTTTTAAATCAGGGTTAATTTATGTTTAATTCAAGTTTTATACTACTTTTTTGTTTTCCAACAATTTTTTACACCAATAAATATAACAATATTAAGAGTGCTTTAACAAATAAATTAACAATAAATAAGAATGTTAGACAAATTAAAAATAAATAAACTAATAGAAGAAAATAAACTAACAAAAAAAAGGAACACACCTTCTCGACATGTGGTGTTTTGGGGGAATAAAATGAAGAAATGAAATGAAGAAGTGGGTTAAGTGTTTTAGGGGGATGAAGAAATGAAATGAAGAAGTGTTTTGTTGAATGAAAATAGGGTCGGCTGGGTTGTGTTGTGTAAGGAATTAAGTTTTCAAAATTATAATTTTTAACCTCAACATTTAAGTTATTACACATAGGTATATATATATAATCCAGAAATCCAGTGAGTGCGTCCGCACCCACTCGCACCATTGTAGCTCCGCCCCTGATTGACATAGACACCATTGACACAGATAACTATAAAAAAAATGACCCCAACTACACAAAAATTTTTGGCATCGCAAATTGTGATCGACGTTCCTTAATTTCATAAAAGTCATCTATAATGTCATCAACTTCAAAATCACGAGCCATTTCTTTCTCGATATATGTAATCAAATAATTTGCAACATCATTTTTCTTGAAAAATGCTTCAATAGTTGTTCTCTTGACCATAATGAACTGTCAAAAAAATAATGCATGAAGAACAACAATTTTACTAACTTTGTAAAGATTTTTTCGATAAAAGTTTAATGGAATAAATTGTAAATGAAAGTTTAATAAGACAAATTTACCTTTGATAATTTGATGTGAACGGAACACTGAAATCAAATTACTGAAATTGTTTCTTCAATCAATCACCTATAACAAATTAACATATTATTTCCTTTATTTATGAGGAGACTTTATTATTTAATATATTAAATAATAATAAATTTTATTTAACCAATTTATTAATCAGAAAAATATTTGTTTCCAAACAAAATTAAAAATGTAAAAAAAATAAACAAATTTGTTTTTTATTAACAATACTATTTCAAATTAGTTTATTAAACACTAAACATTTACAAAAGTCATCTTTTACTTTTTATTGTCAACCTTTTCTTTTAGTTAAAACAAATAATAAAATAAATAAAAAATTGAATCTTAAAGATGCTACCCAAAAGAGAAATGGAAAGAAAAAAAATACCTCCACAAAGATGTATTTTTCTTGGTCGTCCCTGTCTCTTTGAAGTTTCTCTTCTCTTTCTTTTGTTGTATGTATTTCGGTGCTATCTGTTAAGAATTTGGGTTTGCTTGTTTTTTAACCTAACTATTAAAAAGTCACTTTTGTCCTTTGTTTAGTTAGAATAAAACCCCACATGCAGGTTTTGTTTTTAGCTTCAAAAGTTGAAAGTTTTGTGGGGGCCTACGTGCCAACAACCCATGTTTTGTTTTTACCTAAGCTCAAACTGTCACTAGAAATTCACCTCTGTTACAAAAATTTTGAAAACTTTTGCAGGGGCTCGCCCCCCCTGCCCCTTATATCCGCCACTGTGTCTTTGATTACCTTTTTCTCCAACCTGAATAAAATTATTTTATGACTTTGAATCCATATGGTTTCAAGGTTGGAAAATTGTAAGATGCTCGAATTGCGATAGTTTTTATTCTATTAGGCTAGAAAAATCATCTCATCTTTTTCTTCTTGAAATTATCAGTTCGTGTATCTATAGGCCGAAAGTAGCAAATATATTTAGAGTCCAATTTGTTGGTATATATATCACATTGACATTGCAGTTGGATACAAGGTGTTTTTAAGGGCTAACAAAGTCTGTTCACATACTTATACATTTTAAACACCAATAAGGGTTATATAAAGGTACCATTTTTATTAAGATAAAATGGTTTGAAATTGTTGTAATATGAACATATCATGAAAACTTCTAATGAGTTTGTGGAATCACTGGATTAAGAAACCTTTTACAAAATTAGGGTTTAGACAATGATAATGAAGATGAAGAATGGAAGAGGAGGAGTAAAGTTCTAGAAAGGATCAACGAAAAGAGGTTGGAGTGGTCAATTATGTTATGCAAGTGTTAAGAGAGATAGGAGTTTAGAGTAGAGGGGACAATTGGAGTGAATGAATGAATTTAGGGTGGTTGAGCTCATTGTTGGTTTAATGCTTGAAATGTGATGATGTCTTCTGATTCTAAAAAATTGGGTTTAGGTTGGTCTTAGTTAATTTCTACCATCATCAAACTATTAAGAGATGAAATATTGCATATTGAGCATGAAAGTAAAGCAGAAAGATAAAAGAGAAAGGAGGAAATCCGAATTTACGTCCACAGGGAAGGTGAATTCTATTCCTTTAACAGATTGCCTCCATAAGGGATGACGTTTTTTAGGAGCTCTCTTTATACTTTAGAAACATAACAATCCAAATATCTCGCAGGTAATTGTTATTTATATGCTAGTAGAAGTAATAGGAGATGGACGCATATTTCGTTCTTATAAGTTAGGTGAGATCACATTTTACAAGTTGAAAGGGGAATAATTACAAGTTAGTTATGGCACATGGAAGGGGATATCTTCATATCTTTTTTATGTTGCACGTGCATCCTCCTGCTATTATCACCCATTCACGTGGATCATATGACATGTGGTTACGGTGTTACCTAACGGAGTTATTATTATTCTTCACATGGTCGAGGCTGACCTCAAACGAGTCAACCTCCTATCACATATGCACTGTATGGATAAAAGGTGTTTGGCTCGATCAATATCTATGATAGGTGTCATATTCATGTTGGTTCATAGACCTTACTATCACTACACTAAAAGTGGCTAATTGTCATGATAAAAAACCTTGACAAGACGAATTTGCCAGGTTAAAAAATCGTGACATGTTTGGGGGTGACATTTTTTTATCACGGATGTGTCACGGTCAAAGTCCGTGACACGTTTTTCCTTGTTATGGACGTATCATAGACTTTGACCGTAACAAGTCCGTGATGAGGGAAACTTATCGCGGACTTTGACCGTGACATGCTCGTGACAATTATCAACTTGTCATGGATATGTTACGGTCAAAGTCTGTGACAATACTGGGCAGAAGTGAAACTGTGGGGTAGTATGGCCACTGCCATTGCTCAATAATATTTTATTACCTATTACAACAACAATATAATATATATCTCAACACACATTCATTCATTCATAATAAACAAATACTAATCATTCATTCATTCATAATAAACAATAAATAACATTCAATATTCAATATTCATAAGAAACAAATACTAATAAAATTATTACAAATAATTGTTCATTCGTCATCATTTTGAAGGAGGAAGGTGGATCATACTACATATGAATTGAGACAACCCTCAATAGTACTAACGTCGCACTGTTCGTTCAACTACACGAGTTCATTCTCTTTTCCCACGAATACATGCGTGACGCGGACCCGTGCCTCGTGCGGTTGAAACAGATGGTTATGCACCATAGTACCTGGGCGTGTATCCGAGTCCCTCAACTCCCTAGATATTCTATCTCCACCCCATGTGTCTACTACTATATACACACTACGCTAACCAATTGTTGAAAATGGCCTTGGGGCGACAGGGGTACGAGCGGAGATGGCGAATATGTCACATAAAGACGATGGGGTATCAGTGAGGGTAAGGGTGTGAAAGACGGATCAATGGTCCCCTTGTCCACCACTTTCTCCTTGCCCTTCCTTGAGCTGAACTCAACCTGGACTTTAAGAGCACGCTTGATATACGCAAATATTTTTGGCATTGTTCGCTCCAAGTTGTCAAACTTCTCGGCGTTGTTGGTCGTCAACTCTTCCACCTTGCATGTCAGCCCAACGTTGTTCGACCCAATCCCACTAGTGGGAGTCTCGACTTCCCTACCAGAGAGTTCATCCCTCGAGTACGACCCTTGTGATCCTGCTCGAGCACTTGGCTTAATGCGTCCGTAGCCAGAGATGACTTGTCGACATCACTCTTGGAGTTATGCACTTCCTTAAGCTTTTTCTGAAACAAAAAAATACACGGTTAGATAAATTAATAAAAAAGTATATGATTATAAATTTTTATTTTTTATAATGTAATTAAAATTTTAACTTACAATAGTGGCAGCCACGTTCGAATTGACCTCCTCATCCTTCCCCTTCTTCGTTTGAATTGCCACATAGGCATCGAGCCTATGTGGCTTACCCCTAAGGCCACTCCCCGTCTTCTGAAATAAAATAATGAAAAATTAGTAAATTAGTATATAATTATCACTAACTACAATAAAATAAAGCTAAAATGAAAGAACATTAAAAACTTACCATTCTGTGCTCCACCTCGGCGTAAGACGTACGAACGGAGTAGTGCACGCCGACCTTCTTGGCCTAATTTGTCGTCCCCAATTGACGAGAGGATAATTGCCTATCTGAGACCTCATTATCGATAAACTGTTGCCAGCTTGCCAATGAGATTGATTCCTTCGAGGGTATCGTGCCCCTAAGTCGCAAGATGGACTCTCGGTCCTGGTCAAAGTACCGTACGCGCATGCTTTTCTTCCACATTTTATATTGATTACTTAATTATTCCAATGTGGAGTCGCATAAATATGGAGGCAAGCCGAATTGTTCCTGTCAAACAAATAAAAAACAAAAAGAAAGTGAGTTAGTAGTATTAAAATTATAAAATATAAATATAAATACAAAACGATAATAAAGCGAGCAAGTACCTGTAATGTCTCCCAGATGGTCATCTTAAGCTCATAGGGAACCTTCCTCCAATCCATGTACCAGAGGCCAATAATCATCTTTAGCAACTCAAGGACCCTAGCTTGTAAGTCCGTCTTGTTCTCCACTACGGTTCCTAATTTACCCCACTTTGGGGGCCTAGTGCTAGATGAGCCTTCCTCACCCCTGCTTCCCTCACGCCCTGATGTAGACATTTCCTGTAAAAAATGTTGTTATTAGTGGAAACACATATATAAGAAAATGATCAAATACAAATGAATAAAGCATTAAACTGATTAAAATCGAAATTCATATCATAAACCAAACTAAGCATTGTTTCAAAGAATTGGAATACTTATTACAAATCTAAAAATTGTTTCAAATTTGGGTCATGTCACGAACATTGAATTAATACTTAAACTGATTAAAATATAAATTAACATATTCACTAACTAACTAACCAACCAATTTTGATTCAAATCCACAAAAACTGATCAAGTCCAAATGAATAAAAGTATTAAACTGTCGTTCGATAATAATAAAGCACTAGAATAATACAAAATCCATATCATAAACCATACTAAGCATTATTTCAAATAAGTTGAATACTTATTACAAATCCAAAAACTGGTTCAAAATCGGGTTCTTATCTAAAATGGATTGATAATCGGTAGGAGCAACCAAGTCATCCACACTACTGGTTAGACGCTTTGGCACGTGTAGGATGATTGACCATGGTTCGTTGTTGATATACTCCGCATAAAACACTTGCTTGACCTTTTGAAAAGCACAAACAAATGGATCATCGCTCACGTGCTCGTTTCTTTTCAACTTGGACAAGTCAACCATGATCAAATTGGTACCAGGATCAACTTTACAAGAACGCTTATCCTCAACTCTGACCAAATCACAATAAAACACAACCTCTTTGAAGTTTATGAAATCAAATATATTTCGAATGACACCATATTAAGTCATTTCAACTTCAACGAGGTTTTTATCTTTTGCGCTCGCTCGAAAATAAGTAAGAGCCTTGTATGAAATGCTTGAGTTTTGTACATTTGTATTTTCCTCATACACCCTTGCACCGAATACATAACCGTGCAATCGATACTTTTTGTACTCGCGCGCCATGAACAAGCGTCCAGTGGCTAGACGAGCAAGCCTTGATGTCGCATTACCCGTATTTAAAAGTTGAGATTATAGATAAATTAATTAGGTTAGTTTTAAAGCTTTCTTGTAATATGTCATCTAATAAGAGACATTCTCATTATGGTTCCCACACGCATCATATTTTTTGCATTGATCGTAACGATCGTATTACAAAATTAATTATGTATAAAAGTTAAAATAATATATACTTACTTTTTCCATTCTTCGAAATATTCATGTGCGTCAAATAGATAACGAGCTACTTGTTCATGCTATAAAATCATTAATTTCATTAGCGTGTCCATCACCTGACCACCCTTATCGACGAAATCATCACTATTATCTAAGCTGCTTGGGTCAGACATATATTCCCGAGTGTAGATTGATGACTCCACGGTGATGTACTCCTCTGCAATTGATCCTTCGATGTATCGTGTATTCTTGACATAATCTTTTACAACTTTCATCAACCTTTCAAACGGGTACATCCACGGATATCTAACTGGGTCGCAAAATAGTGCCTCATCATATAAGTGCACCAACAAGTGAAATGTCAAAAAATGATAGGGGAAAGTACGTCCCTAACACACAAATCGCTTCAGCTATAGCTACTTTTGCGGCCACTATGTGCTTTCGATTGACAACCTTCTCACTTAAAAGTGTGAAAGTAGATGCTAACTTTCATAATAGCCCTCCACAAATCCTTATGCTTAGATAAACGTGCTTAAACAACAGAGGAACTAATTCCATGATCACATGCTAATGGTGGGGCTTGCACTTATGTAAATCATGGTTAGCATAATTAACAATCCTTTGCAAGTTGGATGAAAAATTATATGGAACCTTCAAATTATATATTTTATCTAAAAGCACATTTCTTTCCTCACTCGTCAAAGTAAATGCACTATGGGGAATTATTGTCCTTCCCCTACTATCTTCTTCCAACCATAGCTGTGGCTTGAGTTTCAATGATTTAAGGTATTTTTGTGCATTTTCTCCATCCTTCGAATGACTCCAAAAAGGTATGTGCCCACAATATATTCAGTGATGTTCTTCTCCGCATGCATCACATCCAATATATGGGGCACCGAGTTACTCTTCCAATAAGGCAAGTCAAACAAAATTGACCTTCTAGACCAAACATTTCTTATCTCAGTATCATCCCCAATTGGGGTCTTCTTATGCTTGACATTCTTCAATTTAGGTTTTTTTCCTGGCATATTAGGGCCATAATTAGAATATTTACTTTCAATTTCTGAACCTGAAAATTTTCTCGGAGGTAGCCTATGTTCAACTCCACCCGATAAAAAATCGAAACCTTCTCAAACCTAAAACTATGAGCGGGGGTAAAAACCTCCTATGGCAATGGTATATATTTATTCCACTAGCGATGAGACACAAAGATTCAATCTCTTCTCTAAAAATTAAACACCCCAAATAACCATTTACCACACAACCGAATAATGTCTTATACGCTGAAAAGTCATGATTTGCCCACATAAACATAACTTTTAGCGTAAACTCTTCTTTTTGAAAGAGTAAAATACTTGCACATCCTCTTACCTAGGATCACTGGTCATACACTTTGATTAGTGCTTAGATTTCTAAATGGATTGAAACCATCTGTTGATATTACTAAACGAATGTTACATTGTTCTCAACAAAAAATGGGATACTCATAATTCATCCTCTTCCAAGTTGTAGAATCAATAGTGATATGCCCGAAGTGCACCATCGTACTCAGAGTCACAAACCTCTTCTTATCTCAAAGCCAAGTTGACAAGAAGCTCACAACTGCCAATCAGAAAGGTCGTATTATGCAAAGGTCGTCTCTCTGCTACTAACCTCGGCTCTGCAGTAATCGAGGTCAGCAGCGCCTTATGGGGACAAGTTATTATCAATACCCTACTCTGATTAAGCCGACGTTACATCTCACCATGACTAACCTCGGCCAGTCTTCCCGATCGAGGTCATCATGGCTATTGATAAGAAAAATCAACATCGTTGGGCTTCACCAACCTCGTACTCGTCCAGGTCGAGGTTACATCAGTCAAGGACACAAGTCCGGGCATATGCAAGCACATGTAAGGCTTAGAACACGTTAGCAAATCAGTTATAATCGAATCATTCCCTTCATATGAGGGAATATTGTAGTCATTATTATCTACATAAGATCATCCAGGTGTCATCATCATACTGGCTCGATCTTCATACACATACTCATTGCATGCTTGGGGGTACATTAAACCCCCCAAGCACTATATATAGAGGTTTTCCTCGACCTTGTAAAGGATCGATAATTGCAACCCTAGCTAAAACTCTGTTGGTTTACACAGAAGAGAGAGAAAGCTTGAGAGATTGTATTTATGGCCATTAGTGCCTTCATTTAGTGAAATTACTCACACACTCACAGTGGATGTAGGCCAGATTGGCTGAACCACTTATATACTAGTGTTCATCCTCTTCTCCTCACCTCATTCTACTAGATATTTACTCTTCGCGCTGCCATTGTCATCGCTAGCTTAAGCTTACCAACACCTTATCTGGTGGTGCTGTTTTCAACATCATTATTTTGGCACCGTCTGTGGGAATGAGAAGATTCATCTCTTCCTCTTTTGCTACTTTGCCTCACCGGAGACTCTGGTGGTGAACCAAGCCTCACCCTTCATGTGGAGCTATTTCACCATTGAAAGAGGTCCCTTAAGGTTTCCAAGCACTATAATCCTTTCATCTTAAGCTCAAGCATATGGCACCGGAGTTACCACCACCTCCTCCACCATCTGGTATTGGAGGACCCAGTTCCACCACCCCAGTCCGAGATGGCTAAGGTGGCAGTAGCCTTGAAGTCCTTGGCTGCAACTCAGTAAGTGATGTAGGAGAAATTTGCCCAGCTAAGATAAAACATAATGAGACCACCTAGGGTCTCACCGGAGATGATTACTTCGACGACTGCTCAGCCACAACATGAGGCTAGGGGACCACCCTAAGCACCATGAAAGGACCAACCTACTCCTCAACGGAGAAGTAATGTTGCTGACCCTAGGCGTTTACACTCGAGGAGGCAAGGAAACCCTTGCCCTGAGGATAGGTACTACGATATTGAGGCAGAAGATGCCCTGATAGATTGTTAGGAGCCGTATGAGGTCTCAAACAACACTATACGTCCTATACAGCAGAGTCGAGGTCAGTGTGAGAGATGATATGGTGATGCACAACAGAGAGGGTTAACTTTTGATCACTTAAGTAGAGGGTCGGCCTTTGAAAGGCTCGACCCAATTAATGATCTGAGGCAGAGGCTATCCAGGTCAAGAAGTATAGCTGGATGACAAAGGGAAGGTGGTGAGCATCGGTCTCATCATGGTCAACCCCCACATGGCCGAGATTGTGGTTAGAGGGAGGTCAATAGTCGATATTACGCAATAGCTGGAGAACCCTCAGTTCACCCTTTAAAAGTGGTTGGGGATAACCTCGACCAAGTCGACGTTGCCAGACTATGGAATGATTCCATCCAAAAGCTGGAAGTGAAGATAGGGAACCTCATAAAAAGTTAAGACCCATTACAGAGGGGGTTTTCAGAGGGCTCACCATTTATGGCAAGGATTGTCAACTTCCCAACCCATGCTAAATTTAAACCCCCGATGGTGTCTCCCAACTACGATGGTAGTACTAACCCAGTCCATCATATTGAAATGTATCAATTTGTAATAGACATTTATTCAATCTCTGATGAGATGAGGTGTTGAGCTTTCTCTAGCACTTTAACTGGGGCTGCACATATCTGGTTCACGTCTCTTCCTAAAAATTCAGTTGAAAATTTTAAGGGTTTGTCCGAACGATTTATTTATAACTTTTTTTTTGGGTAAGCCCTCAAAATAAGACGACTCACTTGCTTTATGTAAAGCAAGAGAAGAACAAAAGCCTCACAGACTACATCGCGAGGTTTAACAAGGAAAAATTAAAGGTAGAAGACTATGAAGAGAGCATAGCCATGACAACCCTTATTGGAGGACTTTAGAAGGGAAAGCTACTTTGGAAGCTTGCTGAAGACCCTTCCAAGTCAATGGTTGAGCTGTTAGCAACATCCGAAATGGTCATGAATGCAGAAGAAGAAATGGCTGCGAAGAATGAGGATGAGAATGGAAGTAGCAATGGGAAGTTTTAAAGGAAGAAGGAGGGAAAGAAAAGAACTACAGATGACAAGTTTGCGCACTACACTCCTTTAATTATGAGCTGTGAACATATTCTCAGCGAAATAAAAAATGATAGATCCTTGAGTTGGCCAGAGAAGCAGAACGATCCTCCACATAAGCGAAATAAGAATTTATGGTGCGAGTTCCATCAATATCATGGCCATCTGAATGACAAGTGTTTTTCCCTAAAGGACGAGATTGAGAAGATGTTAAAGTCTAGAAATCTCAGTAAGTTTGTGGATGGTATAGCTTCTAATGTGGGGAAAGAAAAGAAATGATAAATATTGGGAAGATGTCCCTTCCAGAAGAGCTGATGACTCAGATGATGATGATGATGACCCTAACCTCCCACCATAAGATGACAATGCCCGAGTGAAGAGGGTCGATATGATCTCTTTTGGTACGAACACTATCTGTGGGGGACTGGTAGGGGGTGGCTCAGAGGTAGCTGATCGCAAGGCTCATGTGGCAGAAGCCAAAGCAGTGACTAAAGCCGAGGTTATGAACTTGACATCTACAGAGGTTAAGTGCGAGAAGAGAAAGAAGGTAGATATAGACACCCTCGTGGTCGGCTTCTCACGGCTTGACTTCAAGCGTATCTTAGATCCCTACGATGACCCTTTAGTCATCACCATAAGGATGCATGGGCATGAAGTTAAAAGGATCCTTGTTGATGGGGGAAGTTCTGCAAACGTTATATTTTGGCCCTGTTTTAAGAGCCAAGGCCTCAACAGAGCTAGATTTATCCCTTACCATTATCCCTTGATTGGCTTCAGCGGTGAAAAGGTTCACCCATTGGGCATGTACGAAATGGATGTTAGAATGGGAGATGAATGTCCTAAGAGGTTGACCAGAAAAATTAATTTCTTTGTGATGGATGAAAATGTCTTCTTTGCTTACAACCTCATCATAGGACGAGTAGCACTCAAGGAGTTTAAGGCCGTGCCATTAATGGTCCACCAAATGCTAAAATTCTTGACTCCCTATAAAGTAGGCAAAGTGAAAGGTGACCAAACGTCAGTAAGAGAATGCTACTTCAACTCTGCAGAAGAGAGAGAGGATCATTAGAGGGCAACAACCACATACAACATCGACACACTTGATCCTAGAGATGAAACAAAGGTAAAAAAGGGAGAGGCCACAGAGGAGGTAGAATCTATCGTTCTCAATGAGGATGAGCCATAAAAAACCATCCAAGTCGGAAAAGCCCTAAGACCTAAGATGAAGGAGGAACTAGTAAAGCTGTTAAGGAAGAGACATAGTATTTTGCTTGGAGTCATGTAGACATGCCAGGTATTGATCCTGAGATTATGTGTCATAAACTCAATATTGTAGAAGATGCCAAGCCCATCAAACAGAGAAGAAGAGTATACTCAAGGGAAAAGTATGATTTCATTAGAGACGAGGTTAGAAAGCTTGAAGAGGCTGAGTTCATCAGAGAGGTCATATATCCTGAGTGGTTATCTAACGCTGTCATTATTCCTAAAGATAATGGAAAATGGAGGATGTGTGTAGATTTCACTGATTTAAGCAAATCTTGCCTAAAAGATAGTTTCCCCTGCCTCATATTGATCAGATGGTGGATGCCACAGCAGGACATGAGCTCATGAGCTTTATGGATGCGTATTCCGAGTATAATTAGATCTTTATGGACTCGGCAAACTCAGAGAAGATAACCTTCATTACAGACAAGGGGACCTATTGCTACAAGGTCAGGCCCTTTGGCCTAAAGAATGTAGGGGCTACTTACCAACGTCTTGTAAATGAGATGTTCAAGATCAAATAGGCAAATCCATAATACTTTATGTGGATGACATGCTGACGAAGAGTCTAAAGGCCGACACTCATGTGGCCGACCTTGAAAGAACTTTTGACACCATGGACAAATACAGAATAAATCTCAACCCAGCCAAATGTGTCTTAGGGGTAGGAATAGGAAAGTTTTGGGGATTCATTGTCAACCAAAGGGTAATAGAGGCTAACCCTGAAAAGATCAAGGCTTTGTTGGAAATAAAGACACCCAGAACTATCAAAGACATTCAGAGGCTAATCGGAAGAGTTGATGCACTTAACAAGTTCATCTCAAGAGCCACAAATAATTATCTTCCTTTTTTCAAAGTTCTTAGAAAGACCTTCGAATGGAATGAGGAGTGTGACATTGCTTTTAAAGAGCTTAAGTCCTACCTCGGGTCTCCCCTACTACTATCCCGACCAATTTAGGGGGAAAGGCTATATGTATACTTAGTTATCTCAGAGTTAGCCATCAATGCTGCGATATTAAGAGAAGAGGATGGAGTGTAAAGACTAGTCTACTTCAATAGCAAGGCACTCCAAGGATTTGAGAAGAAGTACCCTCAAATAGAAAAGTTATCATATACTTTGATATATGCTTCTAAGAAAATTAAGCCATACTTCCAAACCCACTCCATGGTCGTCCTCATTGATTCCCCACTCAGACAGGTCCTTCATAAGCCTGATAAGTGGGCAATTGAGTTAGGGGAATACGATATTATTTATCAACCCAAGGTTGCCATCAAGGGACAGGCACTCGTAGACTTTATAGCCGAATTTACCTGGGAAGAGGCTGATATTGAGGAGAGTCACGGGGCCCCAAATAAACCAGATAGGAACGTCTTTCGAGATTCGAATAAGGTTGAGTCAAGAAAATCCAGACAAAGAACAATTGAGAATGAAGAAGAGAGATACCTCTTCAGACTGGGGACCCTAGTCGAGGGTAACTTCTCTTCATGTGAAACCATCTGGAACCTCTTCGTTGATGGGTCGTCTTGTGAAAGAGGAAGTGGAGCAGGGCTGATAGTGTCAGCGCCGGATGGTATCGATATTGAATATGTGTTGAGGTTAAACTTCAAAGCTTCCAATAATGACTCAGAGTATGAGGCCTTAATAGCAGGTCTCTCTTTATCAAAATCTCTGAATATCGGCCAACTCCTAGTCCATAGTGACTCCAGGTTAGTCGTGAACTAAATCCTGGGGATGTATGAGGCCAAAGACGAAAGGATGGCCAGATGCCTAAAGAGGGTGAGAATGATGTTAGAAAGCTTTAAAGAAGTTAAGATGAAGAGGATACCTCGGCTAGATAACAGCCGAGCGAATGCACTCGCGAGGTTGGCCTCAGCAACAAGGACAGACATAAGGAGAACAGTACAAGTTGAGATTCTGCTCAAACCGACCATCGAAGAGAAAGAGGTTGCTAGACATTGCCTAAACCTAAGTAGGGAAGTCTCATGGATGGACCCTCTTATCAGATACATCAGAGAGGGAGAACTTCTATAATCGAAGTTAAAAAGGAGAAAACTGAGGTCCAGAGCTGCTAAATTCTTAATTGTTGGTGATGTCCTGTATCAAAGGGATTCCTTCTCCCTCTCTTCAGATGTTTCCACCCTTATGTGGTTCCACACATCTTGCACGATGTGCATGAGGGATCTTGTTTCAGTCACATAGGGGGAAGGTCGTTGGCTAAGAGTGTAATCACTCAGGGGTACTGGTGGCCGACCTTGGCCAAAGATATAGCCGGGTATGTGAAGAAGTGTGATAAGTGGCAAAGGTTTTCCACCGTCCCTCATCAGCCTCACCAACCTATGACTTCAATCAACTCCCCTTAGACATTTTCAATATGGTGTATTGATTTGGTAGGACCCTTGCCAAGAGTTGTAAACAACTATCGATTCTTAATAGTGGCAATTGATTATTTTTCCAAATAGGTGAGGGCTGAGCCAATGATCACAATCACTGAGAAGAAGACCTTCCAGTTCATTTGGAAGAACATCATATGCAGGTATGGTCTTACAAATAGCCTCATCTCAAACAATGGAACCCAATTCAAGAACATATCCTTGGAAAAATACTGCGAAAGAGTGGGGATCAAGCAGTTCTTCTCTTCTCTCGGCCGATCCCAGGCAAACGGCCAGATTGAGGTCACAAATTGAACAATCCTTGATAGGATAAAAAAGAGATTGGAAGAGGCCAATGGAGATGGATATAGTAGGTATAGGCCATGCTTTGGGCTTACGGGACGACACTGAAGACACTAACTTGAGAAACTCCATTTATGTTAGCCCATGGCTCAGAGACTGTCATCCCAACAGAGGTAGAACTTCCTACTCATAGAGTTCAGACATATGACCCTCATAGGAATGGAGAAGAGAGAAGACTTGACCTTGATTTGATCGAGGAAAGAAGAGAGGATGCAAAGATAAGACATGCAGCCTATCAGCAGAGAACTGCGAGGTTTTATAATCAGAGGGTGAAGTCAAGGCCTATAGTTGTAGGAGAATTACTCTTGAAGAAGAAGTGGCAAAAAACAAATAAGCTCCATCCTAATTGGCATGGTTCTTATAGGGTAATTGATGAGGTTGTACCTGGTACCCACCAGCTAGAAAATCTGGAAGGAGAACCTTTCTCCAACCCTTGGAATGCGGATCACTTAAAGAAATATTACTTATGATGTTGCAATTGTTATTCTCTTTGTAATACACGTACCAACTTAAATAAAGGATGTCAATGAAAAAGTAGAAAAATTGTATTAATGCTCTTGTTCCGATGTCTGTGTATTTAACATCATTAAGTTGGTGAAAATATGAGGTGAAACATCATAAATTGGTGACCTCGGACCTTAAAACATCATTAAGTTGATAAAAATATGAGGTGAAACATCATGATTTGGTGACCTTAGACCTTAAACATCATTATTTGGTGAAAAATAAGAGGTAAAACATCATAATGTGGTGACCTCAGACCTTTAACATCATTATTTGGTGAAATATAAGGGTAAAACACCATGATATGGTGACCTCAGACCTTAAACATCATTAGTTTGGTGAAAAATTATGAAGGAAAACACCATAATTTGGTGACCTCAAACCTTTAAACATCATTAGTTTGATGAAATATGAGGTAAAACATCATAATTTGGTGACCTCATACCCTTTAAACATCATTAATTTGGTGAACTGTGAGGTGAAATATCATAATTTGGTGACCTCAGACCCTTTAAACATCATTAATTTGGTGAAGTACGAGGTGAAACATCATAATTTGGTGACCTCAGACCTTTTAAACATCATTAATTTGGTAAATTATGAGGGCAAACACCATAATTTGGTGACCTCAGACCCTTTAAACATCATTAGTTTGGTAAACTGTGAGGTGAAACATCATAATTTGGTGACCTCAGACCCTTTAAACATCATTAATTTGGTGAAGTACGAGGTGAAACATCATAATTTTGTGACCCCAACCCCTTTAAACATCATTAATTTGGTGAACTGTGAGGTGAAACATCATAATTTGGTGACCTCAGACCCTTTAAACATCATTAATTTAGTGAAGTACGAGGTGAAACATCATAATTTGGTGACCTCAGACTCTTTAAATATCATTAATTGGGTGAAGTACGAGGTTAAACATCATTAGCTTGGTGACCTCAGACCTTAAACATTATTAGTTTGGTGAATATATGAGGTTAAAAATCATTATCTTGGTGACCTCAGACCTTAAACATCATTAGTTTGGTGAATATACAAGGTGAAACATCATGATATGGTGACCTCATGCTGTAAAAGTCATTAAATTGATGAATTATGAGGGCAAACACCATAATTTGGGGACCTCAAACCTTTAACATCATTATTTGGTGAAAATGTGAGGTTAAAACATCAGAATTTGGTAACCTCAAATCCTTTTCACAATGAGAAATAAGAGATGAAACATCATAGACATGAAACAACAAAGCAACAAGTGAAGGAAATAGAATTGCATTCATTCAAACCAAAAAATATTACATCATTCTAAGAGAAGAGATTAGTTCATCAAATGAAGGGGTTATATAAGAGCTTCACAAAAATTCATGGGGTTATAAAAAAGCTTCACAAAAACTCAGGCATGCAGAGGAGATACTCACACACTCAGGCTTCAGTCATCCCACCAGCAGCAGGGTTATTTTGCTCTTGGACTTGGTTTGTAACTTCATCCTCTTCATCCTGATGTCAAGCATCCTCAGTCTCCGTCACCTAAAGTTGGCTCGTCTATGCTGGGCCACCCTCTTCAACCTCCTGCAGGGCCTTAACAAGCTTGGCATTTGCAAAGCCGAGGCAATAATGTCCTCAGCTAATAGACTATCAAAATTTTCTTACTTCATTGCAACCTATTTGTTGGTGGCCTTGATGACCCTCTATAGGTATTCAAGGTTGAATCTGATAAATTCACTAGAGGTTTGATACTTTTTTATGATTGACTCTGAGGAATCCTCCAAGGTAGCCTTCATGGCAGCATCAAATTTGGATTGAAGGCTATCATTTTTTGCCTTCAGAGCATTGGCATAATCAGTATTCATCTGGGATATCTCGTTACACTTCTCCTTCAAACTGTTGTCCAAATATTCAATCCTCTTATTCAGACTCTCCTCAAGCTTTTCAGCATCCTTGCCCTTCTGGATCAGAGGTAGCCTCGTCAGAGTATAGTTAGCCAGACAATGAAGAGAGAGAGCACTCTATGAAAAGAAGAAACAACATTAGCAACAATAAAATACTAAGAGCAGAGGTAACACTTAGCTAAATTGCAAATAAGTACCTGAACTACCCTTTGAACAGCAAACTCTGCCAGTAGAGGGACATCCATCGAGTAAAGAAAGTGTTTATCATCCTCGGTCATTGCGTGGCTGAGGGCATCAGAATCTCGGGCACTATTGCCTATGAGGCTGTCACCAATTTTCAGCTGAGCAAGTCGAGCTGATAAGGCATCATCTGAGGAGATTGGTATACCACGCTTAATATGTTGAGCTTTGCTGGGCCTTGTATGGGAAGGGTCTGTAGGTGCCCTCCTCTTCTTTGATGTCTCAGCATGATCTTTTACCTTCTTTGTGTGGGCAAGGGGTGGTATAGTCTTGCCCCCATATTTCTTTATCAATTTTATGATGATGGGAGCAGACATGTTCCAAAGGTCTTCAGAAACTCCTTTTGGCTTCTCTACAAAATAAAAACATCGAAAGAAGAAGATCAGACATATGAAATTCATGAGACTAGACCCGATGTAAAATTGATTTTACTAGAATACTTACGAAGCTCGGCCAAAGGGCTACTTCTAAGACCCATCTGAGATAAATAGTAAGGGGTCATCAGATGCTCGTACTTGACAAGATGACCATCTTTGCCCTGACTATGAAGATCCTTAACATTCTTTTGATTATCTTGGCTCAACCTAGGGTCTGTTTTGGCAGAAAAAAAGACCTTAGCCCACCTCAGAGGTGTCCTTGGTATAGATGTTCCACAAGCCTCCTTAGGATCGAACTCCCAAGCCCCTGAGGCAAAGAAGAATCTGGGTTTCCAATTGTGGTTTGAGGTCTGAGTCACTATCAACATCTTCTTCTCAGACTTCCTGGCTACAAAGTGATAGTAACGAGGGTGATTTTTAGTGGATGAGGGTATGTAATAAGCTAAGAATACCCTAACTGGAAGGTCGGTATGATGAACCACCTTTCAGAGTACGATGGCCCCAACCAAGACCCTCCAGGAATTAGGGGAAAGCTGAGAAGGAGCGAGGTTGGTATAAGAAAGAACGGCTCAGATAGTGGGGTGAATTGGGAGACAGAAGCCGAGTTTAAACATCTGCGCATGGAAGCAGAGTTCTCCCTCTCGGCCATTGAAGGCCCTCTCATCCTTCAAGGGCTTCCTTAAAGTAACAGATGATGGAATGGCATACAGACATTTGAAAATAAGAAATTCGTATTCTGTAACAGAAGACTCAGGACCATCAACCTTGGAAGTGTCAATATCACTCCCTTCATCATCATTATTTTCATTAGATATCTGAGGCTGAGCCTCATAGGGGGCACCAGCAGGAAACCTTTTAGCAAATTCAACTTCAGTAGCAGTCGATAATGTAATGGCATCAATAATAGGAGGGATTGCCACACTCGATGCTAGGATTTTAACGGAGGAAGACCTACGAGAGGTGCTAGCCTCTTGGTGGGATGGGGAATAATCAAACCCTTTTGCTTCCTCAGGGACTACACTTCCCTTGGGAGATCAATCCATAGCCTCTTGAAAAGAGTCTACGGACTCGGCAACCTTAGAGGTGGACATAGGGTTTGAGGAAGATGACTCAAACATCGGTACAGGAACCTCAGGAGACTCTGTGGGATCAGCAGGCTCGGTTGGCTCAGGGCATATAATTTTTAAGGGGGAAGGATATATTGGTCTGAGGGGAAAGGCCTCATCCCTACAAGCTTCTTTCTGAGCTAACTCTATCTGCCTAATCTTTTAGAAGGTCTTCTCACGCAGAGATGAAAACTCTTCAATAGGTTTGTACAAAGGTCTGAGCATTCATAGGATGAGACTAAACTTTGAGAGTTCGAACTAATAAAGGACAAACAGGTAAATGAATTGTGGTACTTTCACTGAAGATCAAATAAGGAATCCAAAGGGTTCTCCCCAAGAACACCTTAAGCTAGTTCACCGAAGAAGATGATCAGAAAGTCACGGGAAAACCTAAAAAGGGGGTTTGCAGCTGAAACAGCCTCGGAACAACTAGGTATGGCTCCGATACTACCTAACCACTGCAATCCTATCCCTACAGCCACTCGACAATGGTGACCCTCATCGAAAAAAGGGAAGGTCACCGGAAAATCAGAAAACCCAATAGAAAATGATGTAATGCATAAATATACCCAGAAAAGGGGAGAGTAAGGGTCAAAGAAGGTTACTTGAGCAACGAAGAGTGAAGAACAATGACTAACAAGCCCAAAACCCGCAAGAAACCAGAGAAGTGATCAACCTTTTGGATATGGAGGATTTATGGGTTTTCGCAGTAAAGAAAGCCTTGGCAGGAGAAGTGAGGAAAAGAAAAGAATTGAGGAAAGAGAGAGAGGTTTTAAACCCAAGTAATGATGAGGTTGACTTCCAATGCCCCCATCATTACCCTTGGAAACCCAAAAGGCGCAGTCAGAATTATCAACACCTTGGGGAATACGTTAGTCACTTCAGTAAGTGACATGTGTCAAGGAACCACTTCACACCCCAAGGCACTAAAAGAAACTCAGCCTTGGCCTAGCATACCCCTCAATCACCTACTCACATAGGTGACTAAGGGCTAGGGGTGATTGATATGCCGAAAGTTCACCCTCGTACTCAGAGTCACTAACCTCTGCTTATCTCAAAGCCGAGTTGATAAGAAACTCACAACTGACATCTGAAAGGTTGTATTCTGTAAAGGTTGGCTCTCTACTCTCTATTCTGTAAAGGTTAACATCTGAAAGGTTGTATTATGGGGACAAGTTATTGTCAACACCCTACTCTGCTTAAGTTGACGTTACATCTCACCATGCCCAACCTCGGCCAGTCTTCCCGACCGAGGTCATCATGTCTATTAACAAGACAAAGTAACATCTTCGGGCTTCACCAACCTCGTACTCGCCCAGGCTGAGGTTACATCAGTCAAGGACATAAGCCCGAGCATATACAAGAGCATGTAAGGTTTGGAACACGTGAGAAAATCAGTTATAACCGAATCATTCCCCTCACGTGAGGGAATATTATGGCCATCATTATCTATATAAGATCAACCAGGTGTAATCATCATACTAGTTCGATCCTCATACACATGCTCATTGCATGATTGGGGGGTACATTACACCCTCGAAGCACTATATATAGAGGTCTTCCTCTACATTGTAAAAGGATCGATAATTGCAACCCTAGCTAAAACTCTGTTGGTTTACATAGTAGAGAGAGAAAGCTTGAGAGATTGTGTTTATGGCCATTAGTGCCTTCATTTAGTGAAATTACTCACACACTCACAGTGGACATAGGCCATATTGATCGAACCACTTATATACTAGTGTTCATCCTCTTCTCCTCACCTCCTTCTACTAAATATTTACTCTTCGTGCTGCCATTGTCATCGCTAGCTTGAGCTTACCAACACCTCATCTGGTGGTGATGTTAACAGCATCATAAAATAGGATGATGCATGAGATTATCCCTTACTTCTACCCTAGCATGCCAAGTCATTGCCTCTGTTATCTATGGTACTATGAAAACCCGCTTCAATTTAGGCCCAGCGCAAAAATATATTAACACATTTTTAGGCACTTTTGACCTTGTGCCTTCCTTGCCAGTAGATTGTACATATCTAAGTTCCTCGTATACCGAACACCAATCGAGATTTTCATACTCCTTTCGATATAGTATGCAGTCATACACACAAGCATGAATTGATTTATACTTCATTCCCAAACCTCTCAATTTTTTCTTTATAGTACGATAGCTATTTGGAAGTGTATTCTGCTTGGGTAGCAAGCCCTTCACCCAATTCAAAATTCCTGTCACGCTATTACCAGACAAACCCTATTGTGTCTTCAAACTATGTGATAATATGCAAATATTGCGTATTTCATTCGTCGAACCTACGCATTTTAGCCCCCTCAGGTGCCTTAATCTCTATATTTAAGCCTGTTAACCAGACAACCTCGGTTTATATTATTAACATGCTATATAAGGTATAATTGGGCTTTTGTAGGTATTTAGGTACTAAGTATGGAGTTCGAACGCATTCCGGTGAAGTTTCGTATGCAATCGCACGTTCAAGGGCAATCTGGTCAATTCACATTTTGGGCACTTGGCTCGACATCGCACGTAAGTTTCATCCCTCCTCACATGCTTCGCATGATCGCAAACGGTGCGCGATTTTGAGTCCGAACGAAGAAGTTATGACGTTTCTAGCGGAGGAGAAAAGCATTTACATCAAAACAAGAGGAAAACAGGAAGCTGCCCTGCTTGATCGATCGATCGATCAAAAGGATCGATCGATCAATCCTTCATATTTTTTGCCACATTTTCAACCATTGATCGATCGACCAAAGGGATCGATCGATCGATACCCTATTTTCTGCAGATATTTTCCTTTTTTTTTTCTTTCTTCTTCTCTTTTATTCTAACTTACTATATAACCCAATTTTATTGTAATATCATATATATTCAGTTTTAATTAGCTTATCCTAGGGTTTGTGGGTTTGGTGAGCTTGGATTCATTTCTCTTTGGATTGACAACCATATGGGTTGTGTATGTTAAACTTTCCACTTCCATCTCCATTTATATAAGTTGTTCTTGTTTCATTAGTGCTTTGTAGAGTAATTTACATGCTTTGTTAATTAGTTTACTTGCTTTATTACTTGCTTTCCTAGTTTAATTAGTTGTAATCCAGTTTAATCATTATGTGCCCCTAGATAAACAGGGTCAGGATGTCATTCCGCCATTAAAGGGCCCCGAGCTCCAAAAATTAGGTTTCGTGCAAAATTGCGTTTAATTGAACCCGCGCGTATTAAAGTCGAATTATTATGCGTTTAACTTTCTTTGTCATGCAACGTTAGTGTTTAAAGCGATAATTCGAATTTAATCCGCGTGCGATCAATTTTCGGTTAAATGTTTATTCTCGCAACTTTGGCTTAAATTCCTTATTGTGGGAAGTTTATGTTTAATTGATAATGCTCGATTAAATTGCTCTCGAGCCGGAATTATGACTAATAGTTGTTTCAAGACGTATGGTTGGATGATATCCCGATCCTCGCTTTTACTTTATTTAGACTTAACTTCTCTTTTCTTGTATTTACATTCACACATCACCCTTTTACACTTTTATTCCTGAATTAATAATCCATTACGATCTATCGAACATTCTCTGTGGATTCGATACTCCCCCTCCCCCTACAACTCAAGATGCCTCAAGGGATAACATCTGGAGTTTGGATACTAAGTATCGGAATCGCATAGTGGTGTGGGACTTCGTAAGAAGATCCGCGATCTGAAGCCAGAAGGGGTTCTGCACGAATGCCCTGTTGAGGAAGAGAATGGGTCTGAGAAGAAGGCCTTATCGTCTTCTAGAGGAACTGACATGACATCTAATTCAACTATCTCAACCCCGACTTATCGCTATACTCACCCGTTGAGTGTAGTCGTAACTTAGGTTTGTTTGTATTATCGCGGTGAAACTAAAACAAAGATTGTGCACCTACACGAGCACACATTTCACGCGTTGATCAAAATGGCGTCGTTGCCGGAGAATGTTTTGATTTAGATTGTAATTGTCTTATTAGTTCGTAGTATTCTTTCTTTTGTATTTTTATTCTTTCTTTTAACCTTTTTTGCAGGACTTCGACATTTGAGCGGCTAGAAACTCTTGAATTTTCCCGTCGCACATTGCTTTGTGAAATTTGTCGTCTCGAGCCTTTGTTGGGGTAAGCATGTCTTATTCCAATACTTTCGGTAATCATTATGATAATTCTCAAAATTTTCGTACACCTATGACTTTTGGTCAATACTTAGAGTCCCAAAAAATTTCAAATTCAAAAATGACTTTGGGCGAGTATTACAAAAATCAAGCTTTGGCGTGCGTGTATTTTGAGGAGGATGATAACGATTTTGGGCCTCTAATTCCTTATAATAGGAATGGTGAAACTAAAAGCTATAGTTTTCAAAACTCCTATAATAATGAGTTTAACTTTTGTGCCGATAATGATTTTCAAACTCCTCATTTTCAAGCATCCGCACCTCGGCCTATGACTTTCGGCGAGGGTTTGCTTATGCTTGAGAACGAGAGGTATGAAGAACGTTATCGGGAAGAACATCATTGTTGGGAGCAAGACTTGGATTTATTATTCAAATCCGACGATGATTTCTCTTCTGAGACTTTTGAAGTCGAGGAATGTTTTGAACCAATTGAGGACTTTGTGCCTACTTTGGAACAAACCATTCGTCACTTGGACCATCTTGTAATTGAGAATGAAAGTGAGGATAAAATGGATGTAGTATCTATTTGCAATGGGATGATTTCTTCTTTGGATCCCAAAGAAGAAAGTTTCATTGAAAATGATCCTATCTCCTTTGAAATTCCAACTTTGAGTGATGATAACTCATCTCTTGAGTTTGAATTTCTTTTCTCCCCATTTTCATTATCCGTTATCACACTGTCACAAGTACCCGATGAATCGGTACCGAACTTTAAAACGTTCAACCCTTTCACCGACGAGGAGTACTTACTCGAGTTGCTTTCCATGAAGGCACATTTGCCTCATTGTGCGCCACCTCCCATTCCTCTTGCTAAATCTTTGGGAGAAAATTCAGTTTTTTTCGGTCCCCATGTGTATTTGTCACTCCTCCTATCCAAATCCCCCATCCTCCCTCCCAAAGTTTCAATTGGGGATGGTTCACTTTCACCGCCTTACACATGCCTTCCATTGTTTGAACGAAATTCCTATTTTTTGGGAGGCATGCATTAGAGGGAAGGTCCACCATTGATCTTCCAAAGTCAAAATGTTGTTTGGGTGGACCCTAAAAAATTCCTAGTTTTAGTATATAGCTAATTATGATTCCTATGTGTAGGTTGTATATACTAACTTCTTCATTTTTTTATTTTTTCTTAATTTAGCCTAGTGTAATTTGTTAATCTCTTTTTATATTTTCCGTATGCTTGGTTCTAACTCTTTTGTAGGTTCAACGGACATGAATTTGTGGAGACTATGCGCCCCGGTATACACTTGTTAAGAAAACGATGAAAAAAGTCACAAAAACATTTTTTCTTTATTTTTCACACTCATTCTCACGCATTTGCATTTGTTTTTCTTTTTTATTTTATTTTATTTTTCATTTTTTGTGAACATGCGTGTGTGTCGCTCGTTGTATATATTTTTCATTTTTTGGTTAACTTATGTGTATGTTTGTGCATATTTAGTCCCATTCTTTGTTTTTATTTTATTTTTATTTTTATTTTTATTTTTTTCTTTGTATTTTTATATACTTATACTTATATATACTATATATATACTTATATATATTTATTTTTACATATTCCCCCCCCCCCCCTTATACCCCTAATTGCATCCCCCCCCCCCCCCCACACACACACACACTTTTTAAAACAGCAAGCAGTGGGCTTTTTGTTGCTTGATAGATCGATTGATGCCCAAGGCTCGATCGATCGATCGTTCAGATAAAGGCCGAATTCTGGTTCTTTTTTCCCACTTTCTCCTCATTTCTTTTTTCCTCTTCTCCCAATTTCGAGCGCTAGAATCCCCCACCACATTTCCTTCAATTTTTCATCCCTAATCTACACTTCAAAGGTAAAATCCTTCCTCTAAACTTATGTATTTGTAGATTTTGGTTAAAATTTGTCATGTTTACACTGTTTTATCCAATTTTTGACATATTTGAATGTGTGTTGGTTTTATCCCTGATTTTTGTTGTGCCAACTGTTTTTCTTGTTGATTATTGATTTATATCCATTCAATAACACATATGTATTGTTGCATTATGATTGTGTTCATGAATGGGGCTAATTTGTTGGTTCAAAATGGTATTTTTCACCCTCGTCGCACATTGCGCATGCCAAGTGTTCGCTAAAATGCCCCAAACAGCTTTCAATCCATTTTTGGTGCCCACTTGGGGTGATTTTCACTTGTTGTCGCATGGCGACACTTTTTCTTGCAATGTTATTTTTTTTCTCGGTTTTGCGCACGTGCACCCACCATTTCAACTCGTACACTAACTAACCATTAATTGTGCTTACAATTTTCTTTGTATTGCTTAATTACTATTTTGTAGGTTGAAATGGCAAATCTAAAAAAATACAAGTTCACGCGGTGCATGCCCAACCGGGGCTTCGAGGGGTTTCGTTGCGAGCAAGAACGAGACTGGTTTCAAGCCTATTTTCAGACATCCGAGCTACCGCTGGGGTATCATTTTGCCTGGACCCTTGATCATACACCACATGAGGCGCGGGTTTTGTTGCGCCGACAGGAATGGGAGTCCTTTCTCGCTACCAATGGGTGCGTTAATGAAGAGCTTGTCCGTATGTTTTATGCGACATTGGTAGAGGTGAGGGGGCAAGGGCCTATTACATATGAGGCCATAGTCCATGAAGTTTAGATATCGCTCCGCCGTGTAGATTTGGCGGCTTTTATGGGTGTGCCAAACCCTACGGATCCTTTCAGCTTTTTGGATGGGGATATGTTTGGGCGTACGACATTGATTGAGGCCCTTGCACCGGGAGAGGAGTGGAAGAAATGTGCATTCCGTTCGACCGCAATGGCGGACTTACCAAGACTTCTCCACTACATCAACGTCCACTCATTCATGGTGACGACCAACCGATCAGAGGTTCGTCGCAAGCACGCAGCATTGATCTACACCATGCTTCATGGTTTGGGCGATATCAGTTTGCCTAACATATTTTTGGAGACGATGCTGGCGACATCCAAGGAGATCGCCTGGAGGTTTTCCCTTCCTTTTCCTTCCCTCATCACGAGGATTTGCATTTCTCACGGTTGCCCAGAATATGACGTTGACGCAAGCATGAGCCACTAGGGCTTCTCGCAAAGGACAATATCTCGAAGATGTTGACTCACGCTTGGGGGGAGCCAGGGAACAAAAGACAGAGGTAAATGGCGACTGATTGGCAGAGGAGGAGGCAAAGATTAGAGGTATGGAGCAGGGTGAGGGTTCTCACGCGCCACACACAGATTTAGATGCCCTCTTTGAGGAATTTTTGGCCGTGCAGGACCAACGCTGGGAGGAGAACCATCTCAGGTGGGCTACATGGGAGTACCGCCTGGACCAGTAGCAGGCCGAGCAGCGGCAGGAGTGGGCCGAGCAGAGGCAGGAGAGAGCACAGCAGAGGCATGAGCACCAAATGATGCAGGCGATGATGCGAGACCTTTACTTGTAGAGGCATGATTCGGACACAGCGCTACTGATAGGGCGCGAGAGGTGTGCGCATGTGAGTGCACAGTCGTTGTTTTCTGTCTCACCACGACTATACAAACAAACCTAAATTACTACTACACTCAACGGGTGAGTAAAGCGGTAAGTTAGGTATCGAGAATCCATAGGGACGAGTTGCAAGAATTTATAAGATTTAATATTCCGAAATAAAAGTGTAAAAAGGTTATTACAAACTAAAAAGGAAAAGATGCATAAAAGGAAAATGGTTAACTAGGCAAGCGTAAATTAAACTAGATTAACAAAGTGATAAAACTATAGGGTGCGTCGAATATCCCTCACCCGGGTTAATTTATATAAAATGGTCACATGGGTCGACGAGTCATTACGAATGCGTCTCGTTTCGACAATTAATTAAATCAAGGGTTGTCACGCCCCTAAATCCTCATAAAGCCTAATTAGATTTTGGCGTCAACAAATATTCCTGAAATTACGTGCGAAAGGTTGTAAGCATGGGACACTGTGGCACCCCGCCTAATTAAATACCGGGCGATCACTCCTTTATTAATTTAAAATCAAGGTGAACAATTGGTTCATTCTTAGCATCATTGTCGCAAAAAAAATAACTTTTCCAAATTTAAACATCCTAATTAATTAAGCTAAGTGTCAAAACCATTTTTAGACATTACTTTACAAATTATATTTATAACCAATGATTTAAAACTTTACATAATTCAATATTAAAGAATCACACTACAAATATCCTGGAACATATAATCCCAATAATTTAAACATTCAACAACTAAATCCTAACATTTAAAACTTAAAGTAACACATCCAGGCAGTAATAAATCCCAAGGTGACAATACTAGAAATAAATGAATCACAATGTCCAATAAAGCAACTGGATAATGGAAACGGGCGACACATGCCCAACTGAATAAATATTCTAGGAGTGGAATCAAATAAATGAAGTCGTCTAAGCAAGAGGCCTGTAACTCCCACCTAAGCTGCAGCGCGTTCCTTCCAAAGTATCCTATACAAGACGCCCCTGTGGCTAGGCACCTGTAACATATACATATATATACAAGAGATAAAAGAAAATGGAAACGGGTCAGAGCCCGATTGTGAAAATGATTTAAAATTTGTTCAGAAAGTATTTAAAATGTTTACAGGCCAATGCAACAACATATTAGTGCGGCACTCCCTTGAGAAATTCTCACTCACCTCTCTTCTAATGTGCACGCCTATCGTACTAACCTCCCCAGCGGTTTAACTTGTCTTAGGTTACTCGTAAGATTTAAACTGGCGATTCAACTGTTTAAGGAGTAAATTTCATTTAACAACAACTCTCATTTTAACTTTATTCGCTAATAAAGTTTCCCAGTATCATATTATACTTTTCAAAACAAGTATTTCCAAATTGAAATAATTATTCATATCTTACTTACCATAAACACAGTAGGAAGTTCCCAATTTTAGACTTTAAATATATATTAAATATTCGTATAATATATATATATTCTAACAACACCCCACATAAAAATTATGGTGCGGGCATATTCTGCTATCCAATCCCCGTCTCACTCGTACTAAGGGAAATACAAGTTCGAAATCACTCTCGAACTGTATTAACACATACACAAACAATATTGAGGCGAAGCATAGATTCCAAGTCTCTAAGAGGATAGCACATACCCTCACGTCTCTTAGGACCATCTGACCATCGATCAGATAGCCTGTACCAAGGATATCTATCTTCTAGGGTACGAGTCAATATCCCCCATAAAGGCACATCGAGATAAGACTGTCCCAGTGCGGTAACCTCAGGGACAACAAGTAGCGCGGGCATGATTTTCACACGTATATAGTATATGCATAAACACAGTCATATAAATATACTAATATTGCCACATCAAATTTAGGTTCATCTCATAACCCATAATTATAATATTTATCCTTATTATTTTTTTTATTTAGTTATCACGTATAACGGTTCGTCTCTCACTTTAATTTGAGGGATTATTCCAACTCACTACGTAACACTTATAGACTCTATCCTCTCAAGTGTAGAATTCAATACGTACTCATCTATTGTAAACATCCCAAGATGCAATTCTCGTCTTACATTAAAGGTCTCATAATTATTAATAAGTCCTACTGGTCTTCTTTATCTCCCAAAATATTTTAATAAGGATGTCCAAATATTTTTACCCATTAAATTTGAATTTTACTATTTAAAAAGGGAAATATGAGTCTGCTAGAAGGGGTCGATCGATCGATGGCAGGGGCTCGATCGATCGATCAAACAAGTATGGCGAATTCTGCAGTTTAACAGTTACGGGTTCTATCATCCAACATCAACCAAATCCAGATTTTTCATACCCAAACTCCCAAAAATTCGTACTACAATCATTATAAACCCAAATTAAACATCTTCTACGTAAAGCATGTGAATTTTCATCAATAACCATGGATTAAAAGGGGCAAAACTTATATAAACCTTATGAACCCTAGAAATTTATTTAACTTTGTTCTAATCAATCTTTTTCCAGAATTTCTTCTTCTAAAACATCATAAATTCGTGGTTCAACCTCTACATATGAAGGGGGATTTCCAGATTTCCATTTATATCATTACTACATGCAATTTCCTATCTCCAACATGATTTTTCTTCCATGAAACTCATCTTAATCAACCCTAAACTAACATGAGTGATGCATTAACGAAAATAAGCAAGGTAAACACTTGTCTGGGAATTTCAGAGTTCTTATTTGTGAACGAATTTGGTGTGGTTGCGTTCCCCGTTGCGCGATCTACGCGTTGGTGGTGGTGGCGGTGCAACCGGGTGAATTTTCGGCCTAGAACACCTTGGCAAGCTCTCTCATATCCTCTCCTATGGCCGTCACTTGTCTTTGGTTGTGTTAACCCTATAAGACAACCTTATACATCTGATATAACCCTTGAAAATTCGTGGGTTTAATCGCCCAAAATTACAAAATGTCCAAAATGCCCTCAAGGGGCGCTAAATAAGCCTAAAAACACCCCGAGACCCAAACTAAACCCCCGGGTACACTTTTATGACTATCTTGACCCTTCCGGACACTATGGCGCACTCAAAATGACCATACGAGCAACTTATAATTTATTCACTTTTATTAATCAATATTTAATCCCGGCGCGACTCGGGCGCGTCCCGACTCAAATTTTCCAAAATTGTCATTTTATCCACTATTGACATTTAATAGAACCAATATTATATATTACTCTACTCATTAGTAATATTCAACAAGTTTCCCATAATTACTAACTCACATCACGTTAATAATTATAAAGTAATTAATTTTCGGATTTATATTAAATTAATTACTCACATTAAATTTAATAAATCCCCAAATTTATAAAGCATAAAAATACGGGGTATTACACATACATGATATGCCCCGTCAAATCTCCTAGGCATAATAACCAGGACAACGCACCCGAAATAGACCTGTAAATACTATCACCAAGCAAAGCAACGCGTTTACCCGAGTGAGTTCCATTCAAAGACAACCTAATTTAAATTACCTAGAAAGCATGTTAAAAACGAGGTAAATAAAGCGGTAAAGAAACGCGATAAATCTACACTAGAAAGTAAGTAAAGAAAGCATATGAATCTAAATAACAAAGCTTGTAAACCTAATTATCAAAGCAAGAAAAAATGAAATACAACTATATTAATGGAGAGGATAATGAATAGTCAACTTGCATACCAAAAAGTGTGTCAATCCAAGAAGGAATGAAGAAGAACTAAGAAAAAATCCAAACCCTAAGCTAAACTATCTAAAATCGTGTCTATCTACTTATTACAACAAAATTGCTTTATATAGTAAGTTGGAATTAAATTAGAAAAGAAAAGAGAAAAGAAAAGAAAAGGCAAAATATCTGCAGAAAATAGGAGATCGATCGATCGACAAAAATGGTCAATCGATCGATCAAGGTAACATTTTGACTGTACAAAAGGATCGATCGATCGACCAAAAGGATCGATCGATCGACCAAAAGGGTCGATTGATCGATCAAGCAGGGGTGAGCCAAGTAGCAGCACACTGCATTCCTTTTCTTCTCTTTTCTCCTCCTCTTTTGATTTCCTTATTTTTTCTTCCGCTGAAATCATCATAACTTCTTCATACGGGCTCGGAATCGCGCACCGTTCATGGCCACGCGAAGCTAGCGAGGAGGGATATAACTTCCATGAAATGTCGGGCCAGGTACCCAAGCTGTGAAAAGACTAAAATGCCCTTGAACGTGTGATTGCATACGGAACTTAAGCGAAAAGCGTCTGAACTCCATACTTAGTACCTAAATACCTACAAAAGCCTAATTATACCTCATATAGCATGTTAATAATATAAACGGAGGTTGTCTGGTTAACGGACTTAAATATAGAGATTAAGGCACCCGAGGGGGCTAAAATGCGTAGGTTCAACGGATGAAATACACAATATTTGCGTATTATCACACCCCCTAACTTACACATTGCTAGTCCCTAGCAATGAAATAGGATGCAACAAGAACAACAAGTAAACCAAAAATAGAAGATAATACAAAAATATGGTATGAACGCATAAGGCCACTTTCGCGGGCGATTCGATGGCATTTAGCGTATGCAATGAGCCGTTAAACCCCTAGGTCACCCTAGTGGACGAGTGTCGTCTCGTGAGGGTTTTCAGGGATGGTACCCACAAACATCACATGATTTCCTCAAAATATGTCCAAACCAACATGCGACAAGTCCAACACTAGCGAACAAGATTTCATACACATTATTAGCACATTGAATGAATTCAAACAAAAGTCCGAAATCATTAACATTATAGAATGCAACTCATAGAATTGAAACTTTAAAATGTGGGAGGGGAGCGAGCACATGAAAAGTGTGATTTGGCGAAAAACTTATATAAATCGGATAAACATTAAAGCAAGCATACATTAAATCCTCACGGGCATTACTCTCATCAAATGAATCCACTCGAAATAGGGAGGTAACACACGGAATATGCGGGCATAAAGAGTAAATATAAATGGAAAGTAGGCCGCACACATGTCACAAATGAAGAACGCTATATATAAACTAAAAAACTGTAATCTCAATGAAAGATACCACATACTAAAAGAGGGGAAATGCATTTTCACAGATTAGCAAAACTATTATGACTTTTAAATTACATCTACTAAAGATCACATAGGACTTTACTTGGGTTGTAATGTAGGCTAGGCTAGGGTATGAAACGAAGGATATGTATGTACGGATTCAAAGTGTTCGGAATGAAAACTCGGGATAATGGGAAAATGCAGGCAATATGAAAATTGGAAAACAAGTTCCAAAACGGCATTAGATATATCACCGGGGAGGGTAATCAAAGCTTATTAAACTATAAACAATTTAAAACTTTCTCTTTCTTTTTCTTTTCTTCTTTTTCTCATTTTTTTCTTTTGTTTTCTTTTCCTTTTTTTTGCTTTCTCTTTTTCATCACTTTTTCACTTTTCTCTTTTCTTTACTTTTCAAACTCTCATATGCCTAAATTGCAACCGACATCACAACAACAACATTCAATCCCAAGTAACATTCCAAACAAATTTACGAAAGTGTATGTATGGTATAAAACTCCAATGCGGAGTTGGTAATGGGAATGGGGTTATGAAACGAAAGGCTAATATTAGGCTCAAGGGGGTTAACGAGGGGAAACATATAAGGGTGAGGTCAAGGATAATATGGGTGATATAACAAAGATGGTCTATGATCATTTTCAGAAGATTACGCAATTCTTGAGTCAAAACAATATATGAAAATCATGATCAAGTAACACATTTCAAGTATGAACTCAATTAATGAACGGTCAAATGAAAGAATAGTGAGATTACCGACGAATTCAACGTTTTCAAAGAGAAAAAAATAGTGTATAACACCCACAAATGACAAAAGGTACAAAGCTTACTCGGTGTAAGTATATACAATGCAACAAAAGATTATCGAGTTATAAAAATCTTAAACCAAATCAATAGAACAATAAAAGTGCATGTGCTCATGGGATTAAAGTTTAATTCATGAAGTTATTCATAATATCAATAAGTGAGACTAAAGTCTATTAACTTCTAAAATCGAGAACATGCATCATTAGGTTGTCTATTGGATCGGGCAATTATTGAAATTTATCATCGAAAACAAAGGCAAAATGCCCAAAAAAAAAAGAGAGAAAAAAGAAAGAAAATCTTTTTGAAATTTTCAATTTTTCTAAGAAAAGCATACTAAGTAACTAACATGTGAGCAAAAACATGGACTAAAATAAAGAAATGGATAGAATATCCCACACCCCCTAACTTAAAACTTGACATTGTCCTCAATGTTAATTAAGAACCAAGTTAAGAGGGGAAAAGAGCGATATTATCCAAAATTGGAGCGATCCCCGTAAGAACAAGTCCAAAGAATCTACAAAACAAGTTAGTACCGAGCATAGCAAAAAGAAATAACAAAAAGTTAACTAATTACAAGAGACTAAAATAAAAAGGAAAGAAAAAATAAAAAGCTAACTATATACAACCTACTATTTAGGCCTCACACTAACTATACACTAGAAGTCTAAATAGTTGAGGGTCCACCATAAGAACGATTTGACTTTGGAGGATAACCGGTGTACCCTCACATACAAGCATGCCCTCCGAAAAATATGGATTTTGTTTCAAAAACGGAAGGAATGTGTAAGGTGTAAGAAAGGAACCATCGCCAATTAAAAGTTTTGGTGGGACGATGGGGGGTTTGGATTGAACGGGTGACAAAAACAAGTGGGGATCGAGAAAAATCGAATATCCTCCCAAGGATTTTGCAATTGGAATGGGAGGCGGTGCACACAAAGGCAAAGATGCGATCGTGGAGGGAGACTCGAGCAAGTACCCCTCATCGGCGATAAGGTTTAAAACATTGAAGTTTGAAACCGAATCATCGGGTACTTGTTCTGGTGGGATAATAGAGAATGAAAATGGGGATAAAAGAAATTCAAACTCATGAGATGAATCCTCATCGCATGAAGTTTGAGTTTCGAATGAAATAATATCATTTTCAATGAAATGTTCTTCTTTGGGGGCCAAACAAGAAATTATTTCATTGCAAATAGATATTATTTCATTATCATCCTCACTTTCAATATCTATTACGCAATGGGCAAAGTTTAGAATGATTTTTTCCGAAGTAGGCACAAGTACCTCATTTGGTTCAAAAAATTCCTCAACTTCAAAAGTCTCGGAAGCAAAATCATCATCAGACTCAAATAATAAATCCAATTCATGTTCCCAAGATGATTTTCTTCCCGATAACGATTTTCAATTTTCTCATTCTCATACATACGCAAGCCCTCACCGAACGTCATGGGTCGAGGTGCGGATGCATGAAAATGGGAACTTTGAAAATTACTATCGGACTTAAACGATAACTCATTATGATAGGAATTTTGAAAACTATTGCAATTTGTTTCAAAATTCCTATTATAAGGAGGTAAAGGCCCAAAATCATTATCATCATCATCAAAATTCCAATAACCTAAATTTTCACTTTCGTTATACTCGCCCAAATTCATATTTGAATTTGTTATACTTTGGGATTCTAAGTATTCACCGAAAGTCATAGGTTTGCGAGAATTTTGAGAATTATAACACTAATTACCAAAAGAATTGGAATAAGACATGCTTACCCCAAAAATGACTCGAAGTGGTGGATTCCACAAAGTAAGTGCGCGCGGGGAAAATTCGAGCGTTTCTAAGTGCTCAAATGTGGAAGTCCTGCAAAAAGATTAGAAAATAATACAAATAGAAAGAAAATACTATGAAATACTAAATCAAATAAAGTCTAAAACAAACTCATCCCCGACAACGGCACCATTTTGATAGGGCGCGAGAGGTGTGCGCGTGTAAAGTGCACAGTCGTTGTTTTCTGTCTCGCCACGACTATAAAAAAAAACCTAAATTACTACTACACTGAATGGGTGAGTATAGCGGTAAGTCGGGTATCGAAAATCCACAGGGACGAGTTGCTAGAATTTATAAGATTTAATATTCCAAAATAAAAGTGTAAAAAGGTGATTACAAACTAAAAAGGAAAAGATGCATAAAAGGGAAATGGTTAACTAGGCAAGTGTAAATTAAACTAGATTAACAAAGCGATAAAACTATAGGTTGCGTCGAATATCCCTCACCCGAGTTAATTTGTATAAAATGGTTACATGGGTCGACGAGTTATTACAAATGCGTCTCGTTTTGGCAGTTAATTAAATCAAGGGTTGTCACGCCCCTAAATCCTCATAAAAGCCTAATAAGATTTTGGCATTAATAAATATCCCAAAAATTGCGCACGAAAGGTCGTAAGCACGGGACATACATTATATGCCCCGTCAAATATCCAAGGCACAATAACTTGGACAACGCACCCGAAATAGACCCGCAAATACTATCACCAAGCCAAGCAACGCGTTAACCTGAGTGGGTTCCATTCAAACACAACCTAATTTAAATTACCTAGAAAGCATCATAAAACGCGATAAATAAACGCAATAAAGAAACGCGATAAAACTACACAAGAAAGCACGGGAAAAAAGCATGTAAACCTAATTAGAAAGCATGTAAATTACACTGCAAAGCAAGAAATGAAGAAATACAACTATATTAAATGGTAGGGGAGATGAATAGTCAACATACAATCCAAATAGGGTGTCAAACCCAAGAGAAATGAAGAAGAACTAACCAAATCACCCAAACCCTAAGCTATTCTACCCTAAAATCGTATATATCTACTTAATATCTGATATTAAAACAAAAAATGGTATTTATAGTAAGTTGGAGTAAAAGAAAAGAAGAAAGAAAATAAGGCAAAATATCTGCAGAAAATAGGGAATTGATCGATCGACGATTTTGATCGATCGATCGATCAAGGCCAATTTTCAACTGCAGAGAAGGATCGATCGATTGACCAAAATTATCGATTGATCGATCAAGAAGGGGTGAGCTAAGCAGCAGCACACTGCATTCCTTTCTTCCCTTTTCCTCCTCTTTTGGTTTTCTTATTTTTCCTTCCACTAAAATTGTCGTAACTTCTTTGAAAACGCCGTGTAATACTGATTTAAATTAAATTTCGCAAGTTTTCAAGTAACCCTTATTTAATTAGAGTCTACTATTAAATCAAATAAATTCAGCCCTTAAACATGCATCTACGGTGCGTGTGTCAACCCATAAACAAATAAAGTATGCGAAACAAGTTTAAGGAAAAATCACAGCAGGGCAAAACCTTTTATTTCACTATAATAAGTAAATCGCAACTTACACGGATTACAATGAAATACAGTGACACACGAATACCCGCAGGCGTCGGTCGGTGTCGTCAGCAATGAATCCACACGCAGCGAACCCACATGAACCTCAGTCCAATCAACAAAGGAAGAACCGCCGCACTCCTCAATGACACGCAACCATAAAACTTTGTAGAGACTCCCTTAGCAATGACACGCAGCCCTCGGTTGTAAAGATCTCTCCACAAAGGTTTGAACAAACTAAAAAGTTGTGTTCTTGGGTTACCAAAAAAATTCACAAAGGTTTGGCAATTGTGTGAATCAAAACATGAGTCTTGGGACTCAAAAAATATGAAGACTAGAGGTATTTGGACTCTAAAAAATGTCTTCTAAAGTCTTTCAAAACAACTCCCCCGAAGTTGGTATTTATAGGAAAAAAGATGAAGAGACCCACGTTCTTAAAACTTTAAAATTCTATCCAGCGTACAAAAAAAACAGCATTCTTTAAGGAATTTTCTCCATCTTTAAAAGGTCATAACTCCTTCACCGTAGCTCGGATTGAGGTGTTGTTTTTTCCAGTATCTTCATTGCGGCGAGCTATTCAACTTTCCAGTTGACCAGACCTCCGGAATATGGTTGTAAAATTACGAAAATGCCCTTGAACTCTCCTATCGTGCCTTTTTTCACTGTTTTGACTTCCCTTGCGTACCACTTGCATTAAGTCCCTAAAATCGTGGAACGTGAAGTCGTTGAGGCAGATGTGGGGCACATTAATGGAGATGTTGAATGCTTGATTCCCGAAATTCGGATAGAGGTCGTCATGTGAGATCGTGAGGTGACGTGTCAAATGTAGCGGCGTACAACATACACAAATGTAACATGTTGGACATGAGAAAAATGTCCTTACAAATCTCCCCCTATGTCTATGCCGGTACATACATAAAAATATCCGAATTATCAAATAACAAAATTGCCTATACAAATCTACCCTTCCATGAACCCAAAACTGGAAAGATACAAATGAATAAGTCTTCATCGTTTGATCTTCAAATCTTCAGGAATCTCAAATATTTTCTCATCAGGGTGTGTAACATATGATCATCAATGTAGTACCTACACACATGAGAGAAAGCAAATACCAAGTGACATATCGAGTTTGAAATGAGATAAACATGGATATCAATTTATGATGAACGCATAAGTCAAATCTCAAAAACTCCCCCAAAATTCAAACTCCCCCATAAAATGATAATTCTTTCTCCCCCCTTTTTATTATGTCTCCAAATAGACAAATAAGAAGAATGAATCAAACAAGCAAAATCGGGGTGTCACGGTATACAAATCAAGGCATCAATCAAATGGCAAATGTGCTCTTGCAAGGAGATGCGCAAAAAAAAATCTTCACAAACTATTTTTTATTTTTCAAATATATCATACAAAACAAAAAAATAGATACCATTTGAAAAAAAATATATGATACAAAAATCACACCATGGGTTTAAAACTCAAAACAACCAAGTCATGGAAATTGAATGAATGGGTGTGAACACATTCGATAGGTAAATCAACTCAATCAATCATATGTGCACGATGCATATGTGTACCCCTAACGAATGAGCATAAAAAATATCCTTAGGTGTAAAAATTTTTTGAATTTAGATGACATCGTCTTATGCGAATCAACAAATCAAAGTCAAAGTGATTTCCACACCAATAACGTCCAAAACTATGTAGCTCATTTTCAATAATTTCAAGGACGTGCAAACCCGTTTTAATTCTCCAACCAAACTCCCTCATATATATTTTCTTTTAGAGGTAATCTAAATTCTCAAACTTTGGAGAATTGGTGCAAAAACCTAAATGACCCATATTTGGCATGAATATCTTTTTATTGCCTTTTAATTTTTTCTGGGCTCTTTTAAACCTCTTTGGACCCCGGATTATAAAATTCCTCCATTTTTTAGGTCCTTTCTAACGGTGGATTTTGCGCGAAGGATAGATAATTACCTTTCGCAGCCCCTCCCCGTTTTTTAAACAAAGCACACAAACTCACAAAACGGTTCTTAAATGCACAATTTTCTTATCAAAAATTATCGCGCTTGGTTCGTTTTAAAGGACAGGATTGAAGTGAAAACACCCAACCAACATGTGATAAGACAAGCACAATAATCAAACAAATTCGTGCATGTGTGCAATAAAGGAAATTATGAGTCAAACATGTAGGAAGTAACACTTAATTACATCTTAATGACTCCAAACATTATAAAGCACAAGGATGAATTGACCTATTGTCTCAAAATACTATCAAATAGTCACATGAAAAAAATGAAATGATGTTGTGACTCGGTCATCCAAAGTGTTCATCCATAAACGGTGCAAACAAAATACAAAAATCTTTTTGGATTTTCTCAAAATTTTATAAAAATAAAATATTTTTATATTTTTCAAAAATTTTATGAAAAACAAAAATTTATACAAAAAGTACACATGTCATAATACTAGCAAATAAGTATAAATCATGAGACCACAACTAGTGTATGACAAACATGCAAACACAATCATCTATATGATATGGCAAGAGAAGAATCATGTGCAAGCAAACGAGAATCAACTTGTCTAAAATCTAGTGTATCCAAAAGTGATTTCCTAACCTAAACAGATGTAATACGTCGTGTGGGGGATTTGGGAACCACGGAAACACTAGACATAACCTTCCTAGGACTTTTTCCAAGATCAAAGCAAAAACGCCTAAGGTGACCTTTCCTACCACAATGTGAACATGTGTAAACGGAAGGAATGTTATCTAAAGTGTGATCTTTTCAAATGTCCTTGGGATTAATTGACCCTATAAAACAAATAATGGTTTTGGCTTTAGCACTAGAAGCATGAGGACAAGATGAGCCATTACCATCACAATCAAACCTACTTGAATCGTTTAAATCATTTTTCAACTTCAAATTTTTTTATTCAAGCAACAAATTAGACACTTCCCAAGACAGGGATTGCTTTTTCAAATTTTCAACAATTTCTAAAAGGGTATCCCTCTCCTCCTCAATTAAAGCAAACTTTTCCCTAAGAGTCTCTTCACGTGCCACAAACTCATTGATTAAAATATTTCTTTCATCTTTGGCACAAACACAAACCATCGAATTTTTAAGGTCCTCCAATTCTCTCTCTAAAAATAGCACCCTTTCATCACTCTCCTTCTTGGACAATTTTAAAGAAACAAAGTCATGGTCCAAGGAAATAAATTTTTCACGATAAAAATCTCTTTGATTTTGAACCGTTTGCAAAAGATCCATCGCAGATTTAAAACGAGAATTTTCTTTTTCCAAAACTTTAATTCTTTTGCAAAGTTTCAAATTCAAACTTTTTAAACTTTCATCATGATCGTGAACTTTTTCAAAAATAGGCTCCTCATTAAACGGGTGTTCCATTGAAAAATTGTGATTTTTCACAAAATTGATTTTTCAAAAAAAATCAATATCACGCGATTTTTTGCGGAAAATAGGAATACGCGATAAATTTGCACAACCTGCTCTGATACCAATTTGACGACGTGAGAAGTCACATTGTATCACAAAAAAATAAATCCTTGAAAAATCAGGATCACGCGATAAATTAGCCCGCTCTCATACCAATTTGAAAACGTGAGTAGACAAATTGTATCAGAAAGTAAATCCTCAAAAAATCAGGATCACGCAATAAATTAGCGTAACCCGCTCTGATACCAATTTGAAAACGCCGTGTAATACTGATTTAAATTAAATTTCGCAAGTTTTCAAGTAACCCTTATTTAATTAGTGTCTACTTTTAAATCAAATAAATTCAGCCCTTAAACATGCATCTACGGTGCGTGTGTCAACCCATAAACAAATAAAGTATGCGAAACAAGTTTAAGGAAAAATTCCCTCAGGGCAAAACCTTTTATTTCACTATAATAAGTAAATCGCAACTTACACGGATTACAATGAAATACAGTGACACACGAATACCCGCAGGCGTCGGTCGGTGTCGTCAGCAATGAATCCACACGCAACGAACCCACATGAACCTCAGTCCAATCAACAAAGGAAGAACCGCCGCACTCCTCAATGACACGCAACCATAAAACTTTGTAGAGACTCCCTTAGCAATGACACGCAGCCCTCGGTTGCAAAGATCTCTCCACAAAGGTTCGAACAAACTAAAAAGTTGTGCTCTTGGGTTACCAAAAAAATTCACAAAGGTTTGGCAATTGTGTGAATCAAAACATGAGTCTTAGGACTCAAAAAATATGAAGACTAGAGGTATTTGGACTCTAAAAAATGTCTTCTAAAGTCTTGCAAAACAACTCCCCCGAAGTTGGTATTTATAGGAAAAAAGATGAAGAGACCCACGTTCTTAAAACTCTAAAATTCTATCCAGCGTACAAAAAAAACAGCATTCTTTAAGGAATTTTCTCCATCTTCAAAAGGTCATAACTCCTTCACCGTAGCTCGGATTGAGGTGCCGTTTTCTCCAGTATCTTCCTTGCGGCGAGCTCTTCAACTTTCCAGTTGACCAGACCTCCGGACTATGGCTGTAAAATTACGAAAATGGCCTTAAACTCTCTTATCGTGCCTTTTTTCACTGTTTTGACTTCCCTTGCGTACCACTTGCATTAAGTCTCTAAAATCGTGGAACGTGAAGTCGTTGAGGTAGATGTGGGACACATTAATGGAGATGTTGAATGCTTGATTCCCGAAATTCGGATAGAGGCCGTCATGTGAGATCGTGAGGTGACGTGCCAAATGTAGTGGCGTACGACATACACAAATATAACATGTTGGACATGAGAAAAATGTCCTTACATTCTTCGTTAGGGATCCGCTCACAGCCACACGAAGCTAGTGAGGAGGGCTACAACTTCCATGAGATGTCGGGCCAGGTACCCAAGATGTGAAAAGACTAAAATGCCCTTGAACGTGCGATTGCGTACGGAACTTGAGCGAAAAGCGTCCGAACTCCATACTTAGTACCTAAATACCTACAAAAGCCCAATTATGCCTCATATAGCATGTTAACAATATAAATCGGGGTTGTCTGGTTAACAGGCTTAAATATAGAGATTAAGGCACCCGAGGGGGCTAAAATGCGTAGGTTCGGAGGATAAAATACGCAATATTTGCGTATCATCAGCTAACTCCTCATTTTTAGGATCCTTCTGATCCTAGTGGTTCCGGCCACTAGACTACTACTGTTTCGGGTAATTTTTGCATTTCTGGGACTGATATTATGTTGTATTTTTTATTTTTATTTTTATTTCTTTCTTTTTAATAGTTGTAATGTATTAAGTTGTTTTGTATGAAACTTATGAAATTAGCAATGAGAATGCAGTTTGAGGTTGTTTATTGGATTTTGATGTATGGGACCTTCCGTTTTATAAAATCAAAAAGTTCACGATCAATTTATCTAGTATTTGCACGTCAGCCCCTCTATATTGTTGTGACTTGTGACATAGATTCTTTTAACTTAATACATCGGTATATATTCTTCATATGCTTTGTACTAACTTATTTTGCATATTCATTTGGACTTGTACTTATGGAGATCGCTCCAAATGTGGGTAATATCATTATTTTTCTATCTTTGTGTTGTGCTCTTTAATGGACGTATTGGGGACAATGCAACATTTAAGTTAGGGGGTGTGGAACATTCTATCCATTTCATGTTTAGTCCTCGAATTTGACCACAATTTAGTTACAAAGCATGTTTTTTGTAAAAAATTGAAAATTTTCAAAAATATTTTCTTTCTTTTTTCTCCTTTATTGGGCTTTTTACCCTTGTTTCTGATGATAAATTTTAATAATTGCCTGATCAAATAAACAATTCAACGATGTATGTTCTCGATTTTAGAAGTTATTAGTCTTTAGTCCTTAAATCATTAATATTATGAATAACTTCATGAATTAAACTTTATCCCTTGAGCACATGCATTTTTGTTTGTTATATTGATTTGGTTTAAGATTTTTATAACTCGGTGATCTTTTGTTCCATTGTATATACTTACACCGAGTGAGATTAGATACTTATTTTCATTTGTGAGTGTATACACTATTCTTTCCTCTTTGAAAACGTTACAGTCGTTGGTAATCTCTTTATTCTTTAATTTGACCGTTCATGAATTGAGTTCAATCTTGAAATGTATTACTTGAGCATGATTTTCATATATTGTTTTGAATCGAGAATTGCATAAACTTTTTGAAATGATCATAGTCCATCTTTGTATATCACCCATATGACCTTGACCTCACCTTTTATATGTTCCCTAGTCAACCCATTTGAGCCTAAATACTAGACTTTCGTTTCATCACCCAAAATCCCATAACCAACTCCAAATTGGAGTTTTATACCATACATACCCCTGTTTGGATTGTTTACTTGGGATTGAATGATTTTGTTGTTTTGTGGTTGCAATTTGAGCATGAAAAGAGTGAGAAAAGAAAAGAAAAGAGATGTGAAAAAAAGAGATGAAAAAGCAAAAGAAAAACAAAAGAAAAAAGTGAGAAAAAGAAGAAAAGAAAAAGAAAGAGAAAGTTCTATATATTGTTTGTAGTGATTCAATAGTCCTTGTTACTCTCTCGATTGTTATATCTAATGCTCGTTTGGAAATCATTTGTCCAATTTTGAAATTGCCTACTTTTTTCCATTATCCCGAGTTTCATCCCCAAACACCTTTGAATCCGTATATACATCCCTTTCATTTCGTACCCTAGCCTAGCCTACATTACAACCTTATTAAAGTCCTATGTGATCTTAAGTAGATGTAATTCAAAGGTTTAAATAGTTTTGATAATCTGTGAAAGTGCATTTCGCTTCTTTTAAATGTGCGGTATCCTTTCACTGAGATTACAGTTTTTATTTCCTATATAGCGTTCTTCGATTGTGACATGTGCGCGGACTAGTTTCCATTTACATTTACTCCTTATACTCGCATGTCCCGTGTGTTACCTCCTGTTTCAAGTGAATTCATTTGATGAGCGTAATGCCCGTGAGGATTGACTTATATGCATGCTTTGATATTTAGTATCCGAGTTATTTAAGTTTTTTCCAAATCATATTTTGCATGTGTTCACTCCCCTCCCACATGTTAAAGTTTCAATTCATTGAGGTGCATTCAATAATGTTAATAACTACGGACTTTTCACGTGAATTCATTTGCTATGCTAATAACATGTTGAAATCTTGTACGTATTGTTGAGTTTGTCGCATGTGATTGGGCATATTTTGAGGAAACTTAATGATGTTTGTGGGTATCATCACTGAAAACCCTCACGAGACGACACTCGTCCACTAGGGTAACCTAGGGGTTTAACGAATTATTGTATATGCTAAATAAAATCGAATCGCCCGCAAAAGTGGCCTTATGCGTTTATACCATATTTTTGTATTATCTCCTATTTTTGGTTTACTTATTGTTATTGTTGCATCCTATTTCATTGCTAGGGACTAGCAATGTGTAAGTTAGGGTGTGTGATAATACGCAAATATTGCGTATTTCATCCATCGAACCCACGCATTTTAGCCCCCTCGGGTGCCTTAATCTCTATATTTAAGACCGCTAACCAGACAATCTCGGTTTATATTGTCAACATGCTATATGAGGTATAATTGGGCTTTTGTAGGTATTTAGGTACTAAGTATGGAGTTTGGACGCATTCCGATGAAGTTCCGTATGCAATCGCACGTTCAAGGGCAATTCGGTCAATTCCCAGTTTGGGAACCTGGCCCAACATCTCACGAAATTTGTATCCCTCCTCATATGCTTCGTGTGGCTATGAACAGTGCGCAATTCCGAGTCCGAACAAAGAAGTTACGGAGTTTCTAGCGGAGGAGAAAAGCATTTACATCAAAACAGGAGGAAAACAGGAAGCTGCCCTGCTTGATCGATCGATCGATCAAAAGGATCGATCGATCGATCCTTCATATTTTTTCCACGTTTTCAACCATCGATCGATCGACCAAACGGGTCGATCGATCGATACCCTATTTTCTGCAGATATTTTACTTTTCTTTTCTTTCTTCTTTTCTTTTATTCCAACTTACTATATAACCCAATTTTGTTGTAATATCAGATATATAAAGTTTTAATTAGTTTAGCCTAAGGTTTGTGGGTTTGGAGAGCTTGGCTTCATTTCTCTTTGGGTTGACAACAATATGGGTTGTGTATGTTGAACTTTCCACTTCCATCTCCATTTATATAAGTTGTTCTTGTTTCATTAGTGCTTTGTAGAGTAATTTACATGCTTTGTTAATTAGTTTACTTGCTTTCCTAGTTTAATTAGTTGTAATTTACTTTAATCATTATGTGCCCCTAGATAAACAGGGTCGGGATGTCATTCCGCCATTAACGGGCTCCGAGCTCCGAAAATTAGGTTTCGTGCAAAATTGCGTTTAATTGAACCCGCGCATATTAAAGTCGGATTATTATGCGTTTAACTTTCTTTGTCATGAAACGTTAGTGTTTAAAGTGATAATCCAAATTTAATCCGCGTGCGACCAAATTTCGGTTAAATGTTTATTCTCGTAACTTTGGCTTAAATTCCTTATTGTGGGAAGTTTATGTTTAATTGATAATGCTCAATTAAATTGCTCTCGAGCCTGAATTCTGACTAATAGTTGTTTCGAGACGTATGGTTGGATGATATCCCGATCCTCGCTTTTACTTTATTTAGACTTAACTTCTCTTTTCTTGTATTTACATTCACACATCACCCTTTTACACTTTTATTCCTGAATTAATAATCCATTACGATCCATCGAACATTCTCTGTGGATTCGATACCCGACTTACCGCTATACTCACCTGTTGAGTGTAGTCGTAACTTAGGTTTGTTGGTATTATCATGGTGAAACTAAAACAACGATTGTGCACCTACACGAGCACACATTTCACACGTTGATCACTATGCAAACCAACCATGGCATGCAAAGTTGTTTGATTTTTGTCACAACCAGGATATAACGTTTGGGTCTCCTTAAATTTCAAACGTTGATAGTCATCGTCAAAGTTTATCCCGATATCTTCATGACCACCTGAACCTTGTACATCGTTAGTGATCTCATTTTCTTCCACTTCATGAATTCCATATATGTCATCAACTAAATCCTCTAGCATATTATGATCTACATTATACTATTGTCCTTGTATATCTATCCTACTTATTGATTGTTGTGAAGGTTGCTCGGGGACAAAAGGAATACGTGATTCCCTTTGAAAAAACCAAAATCTATAACTATCTTACATACCCCATCTTAACAAATGTAGTTCAAATATTTTCCATTGGACATGGGAACTCTTCATCATTACGACATCGCTTTGTGTATTTCACAAATTTATTAGCACCTCTACAAAACACATACCCTAGTCTATTTGTCTCAACCACCCCGCATTTGTGTAGAGGATATCCCATTACAGCTACTACAAACAATCACCTATAATGGATAAGAAGCGTATATTCATGGATTAGTATAAACAAAAGTGTGAAAATTTATTTTCCAATACACTGGTTACTTCAAGATTGATATTTCATCTTTCGGTGTTATATTATAAAAATAATATTAATTAATTTTATTCTTAACAAATGATGCATTATGAATCCTATTTCATCCATCTCCTCTAAAAGGATGAGTGGCCCTATCCCATTCAAGACCACATATTTATATAATACACTTAGCATCTCATCCATATTGTACACGACATAAATTCACAGGTGTTCACATTATTTCAATTTATCAATTGAAATAACTCTCAACACCGCATCATATAGTATGTACCCAGAGAACATTAAAGGAGGGAGTAAAACTTCCCCTAAAAGTAACAAGTGTAAGACACTAAGAACATTATTGTACATAAATTATGTTGTCCCAAACGGTCCAAACGGGACAATTCAAGAGATCTCATTAGGGGGTAATGACTCTCGAATAGGTCTAAAGGTCTATTGAAAGCGTACGCATAAGAACTAGAAGGTTAGTATCTATGCGCACTATCTGTAACTTAACTATGTATAATTTTACCCTACTTTTAATAGATGTTTTAAAATTCATATTTCCCACCACATTTTATTTATATTTTCATGTCTAAATTTGTGCCTAGGGCCAACCCACGTACATGTCACTATTCAACAAAATCGCAACCCTAAATGTTATAAATGCCTAGGGCCAACCAACTCAATGTTCATCTAAATGTTCAAATTCACCAGTCAATAACAATTTAAGAACCCCAAACAACAATATGAAAGCAGATATAAATTGTAGTTTATCAAAGAAGATATAAATTGGGGTTTATCAAAGAAGAAGAACAAAAGAGAGGAGACGTACCTTCAAATAAAGAGAGAGAGAGAGAGAGAGAGAGATTTTGCGATTTGACTTAACTATGCCCCAACAATTTGACTCAAACTCATTTATCCAAAATAATTTGCATTGCAAGGAGAGAGGGGCATTTAAATACCTAGAAATTTGACATTCTAACAAATCATATATAACTCCCTATTCAAACATGTAACATAATTATCAGACAAAAAATAATTTCACAAATTAATATGTCAATATCCAAACAAATATGTCAATATCCAAACAAATACATGACAAAAAAGGGATATGTCAATATCCAAATAAATATGTCAATATCCAAACAAATACATGAAAAAAAAGGGATATGTCAATATCCAAACAAATATGTCAATACCCAAACAATATATTAATATCCAAACAAATATGTCAATATCCAAATAATATATCAATATCCAAACAATTATGTCAATATCCAAACAAATACATGACAAATTAATATATCAGTATCCAAACAATATATCAGTATCCAAACAAATATGTCAATATCCAAACAATTACAATAAAAAAGGGAGTTTTTAAGGGAACCACAATTATTGCTACAAAATACCTCAAGACAAAAAATATGTTTTTTTTCTAAGGGCCACCACATTGTATATATATATTTTTCACAATTATTTCAACACAAAACCCCACACATTATCTCTCTCTACCCACTACACTCCAAATCCTACCTTTTGTCTTCTTCACCAAAACTCAAGACAACTTTGTCTCCATTAATCCAACATTCCTTCTACCAACCATCTTCAACATTATTAAAGTTTTCTTCCATTGGTCCCCACAAACTTATTAAATTTCTTGTCCCCCAATACACTAACCATTTTTAACTACATTATTAAACTAGGATTTTATTGGTAAATACACAAATACCAGTGGATAATCCAACCAAAGACAATGACAACACATTCAAAGCAAATGAAAACACCACAAATGACGTTTATGAGGTAAACTTTGGGTCCCATTATATATATATATATATATATATATTTGTATATTCTAAGGGATTGAATAAATAAAAAAATTCAAAAATCGTGCGACCACTGTTCAGTTATTCGGGATCGGGGCCCCGAAATAAAGTCCCAATTTTTGGATAACCATCCCGAACCAAACTTACATTTTTTTCCGAAGTAGGTCAATTCGGTATATTATCCCGATTATCCTTATATTATTCGGCATATATATGCCGAATTATTGAGCTTACTTCGCGATATTTATCCCGAATAAACCTATAATAACTCGGGATAGTTACACCAAAAAATTCTAATAATTCTGGCAGATTCGTCCCGAACTGAATTGGAATACAGTTAAATCATTTAGTCCCAAGCATTCAAGTAATTCAACACTTATATTGATCCGCACATACAAAAATCAGCTCATAATATTTTTTCTTATGCAGGATCCCTTCTTGGATTTCAACTCCGTATTATTTGACGACGCGTTAGCAAATATAGAGATGCCCAAAGGGGATGATGCTTCTTTAGGAGTTGATGTTAATATGATATTTTTTACTGATAAAGTATTTCCCACACGACAAGATTTAGTTGATTGGGCTCAAGAGCAAGCCCGGTCAGTTAAAACAGTGATAGTCATCATGAAGTCCGATGCACCTTCTGCAACTTATAAGGGACGTCTACACATTGGTTATGAGAGGGGAGGTGAGAACCGTGATCATCACGCGAAGAATGTTGGGAATGAAGGTAGTGTCCAAGAGAAAAATTATAGGAAGAGGGACACGGACACTCGGAAGTGCAACTGTCCATTTTTGTTGAAGGGCATTTCGATTGACAATGGACAGTGGATGTTATCTGTCATTAGCGGCGTTCACAATCACCCATTGTCGAAAATGTTGGTTGGACATGCATATGCGGGTTGGCTTACTTCGGTGGAAAAAAAATTGTTGAAGAGATGTCCTTGAGCGGTGTAAATTCGGCCACCATTCTAACAATGATTAAAAGTTGTAATGTTAGTAATGTTTCGACCACGAAAACAATTTATAATGCCAAGGGTAAGTTGAGGATCTCAGAATGAGAGGGTAGAACGACGATGCAACAGTTAATGAAGTTAATTGGGGATAAACATTGCGTGTTTTGGTATAGAACAAATGAGTCTACCATGGTGGTGGAAGACATTTTTTAGGCGCATCCAAACTCAATCCAACTAGCCAAGTGTTTTTCGTCTGTTGTCATTGTTGACTGCACATACAAGACCAATCGATACAAGATGCCTTTGTTCAAGATGGTTGGAATAACGTCGTGCGGTAGGACTTTCAATATTGCCTTTGACTTTTTAGCAACGGAGAAGGTGGAGAACTATCGGTGGGCGTTGGGACGTTTAAAATCCCTATTCAACCCGTTTGCATGTCCCAGAGTTTTCATCACAAATCAGGAGTATGCGCGCATGAACGCATTGCGAGTTGTATTCCCCGAGGCGAGAATAATGGTTTGCACCGTCCACGTTCATCGCAATGTGGAGCTCCATGGTAGGAAAGAGATTAACAATGAGGATACATTGAAGAAGCTCATGAGGGATTGGATGCATTTAGTTGAATCCCCCACCGAGAGTGATTTTAACGAAGAGTGGATGTTATTTCACTGTGATTGGGTTTCATCCCAGAACATACTTCAGTACATAGATTGAACATGGTACAATCTAAGGAGGTTCATTCATGTGTGGATAAATATGGTTAGGTACCGGGGCAACCGAACTACTAACCGTTGTGAAGGAGCACATGGTAAGTTGAAGAGTCACTTGGATAGTTCTCAACTTCCTTTTGATAAGGTTTTTTTTGGCATGCACAATTACATTGAGTTGCAAGTGACGGAGATTATGAGGGAGTTTGAGTATTCTTTGCAAAAATTAAATCACTCCCACAATATTCCTATTTTACGAGAGCCCATAGGCCAGGTTTCTCATTACGCCATTGACCTAATTATTGAGGAGATGAAGACTTGTGATAGCGTTGGCATGGATGTTAAATCGTGCCTACACTTGGTATGCAACATCTATGATCTACCGTGCGCTCATGAATTGGTCGTATACGAGATGGAGGGTAGGGAAATACTATAGGGGGATCTTGATGCACATTAGCACAAATTGACAATGGTGCCCGAATGAGCGAAGTACCATATGGTTGACTACGAGCTGAAAATGATACTTTTTAAACAACGGTGGGAAAGTTTAACTATCGATGAGCAAAGGGCCATGTTCTAAAAACTGAAGGACATCGGGCGTCCCACAACCGCTAGGTTATTTGAGCCATCCGTGCTAAAGCATTGCCAAGGGTCGCCCGAGAGGTCGAAAATAAACTGGTAAAGAGCAAAAGCAAGAGAAGTCAACTAAAATGGATGCCTCGAGCTTCGAACTTCCAAGGAAGTCAACAATAAAGGAACATCCCGCGGTCCAAAGGCCTAAGAAGAAAATTGATTTTATAGAATTCTCGTGCCCAGCCCCATGGTGCCCAAATTACTCCCCCGCATATAAACAATATGTCAATGAGATACCGGTCTTTTATAAAGATTGCGTATAAGATATCATTGAGGTTGAAGCTGGTGGAAATTGTGGGTTTAGATGTTGTTGATGTAAAAAATTAGATTTGACCTAATTATTTTAATCACAGATAAAAATGAATAAAAAGTAATAGACAATCGATTTTTAAAGTGGTTCAGCCTTATAAGAATGGCCTACGTCCACTGTTTTTGTATTGCTGATTGTTTGTTAGGAATTCTCGAAGAATAATCTTCTCCAGAAATTTCGATTCCCCTCCAATGAGGAGGTTACAATGTATTTATAGCCTTCAGGCTGTATAAATGAAAGGACAATGCGTTGTTAACTAGTAGACATGTACATCTGTATGATAATAAATGAGCATTTAATGCGTAGTCGTCTCATTGATTATCCTGATTAGAGTATGAAGCTACCCGGACCGCCTAAGTAGCTCGGACCGCTTATTCTGCTCAGACTGCCTAAGTAGCATGACACATTTGAGCTGCTCGGGGCCCCTGAGTTCCTCGTGGCTTCTTAGTTGCTCGGTGATCTTGAGTTGTTTGGAGTATAGGAGTTCCTCGGGGGGTTGAGTAGCTCGGTATAAGCATTTACAGTTGACACGCGTCTTCAAATGATAGGTCCATATCAGCAGAATAAATTTGGTATCAATAGAAGCCCCCAATGTTTCGTAGTTGGATGTTGAAGAAAAGTATGGAACATTCTACTGCTTAGACTTTCAATTTTTATGGATTTTAGACAAACTTTCGTGGTATATAACTCCTTTTTTGAGGGCATAGTATCAGGATTTTAAAGTGTTTTGAATTTCCATAACCGCTTCGTTTTTCACGCCCTTTTCTTCTTTTTAGTCGCCGAATACGCAATCGTCCGTCCTGGTAATCATTATTTTTCTCTATTCCCAAGGTAAAGTACTTAAACGCGGCAGAAATCCTATTGTCTTTCCTTTTTCAAATCTGTATCTTTGAATTCTTCATTTCTTCTCTATCTTGTGCGTTCGTTTCTTCCATTTTTCGTTGTCAACTGATTCACTCTTTTTCTGTAAGATTTTCTTCCTTCTCTTTTATTTACTTTGTTGATCATGGTTTACCTTGTTGAATCGCTTGACAAATTTCGCTCTGAATTTTCAATTCCTTCACAGGTCATATTGGAAGAACTTTCTGAACCTTCTGACTATTTTTCTTTGGCTGAGGGACATTGGTTCCCAAGTCTCTTTGTGGCCGAATGTGGCTTTTCTTTTCCTCCAAATCCTTTATGTTTGGATTTCTGTCAGTATTTTGACGTTGTACCTGCAAAAATAGCGTCAAATACCTTGAGGATAGTTAATGGAGTTCATAGGTTGAACCAACTTCATGGAACCCATTTAGGGATTCCAGAGAATATTGTATTGCTACAGATGGGTCGTCAGTGATAGTACTTTTTATTTAAAAACTAGGTTTTTGAATAGGGCATTAGTTGTCAATCTTCCTTACGCCAACAGGGATTATTTTGAATATGGAGTGGTAATGAAAAATGGGCAACATCCTCCATTAAATAGAGATGATGTATATCAAGGTCCTAGATGTCCTCCTTATGGCAATGGGATAGGTTATTTTTATTTTTTGAAATCTTGTTTTCTTTATGTTTGATAAAATGTGTCACTGATATTTAGTTTTTGATTATTTGTAGTTGACAGCAAAAGAAAGTCTCCCAAAGAAACTGATGTTAATTTAAAGCATTTGAAACTTATCTGGAGTTTACACTAGTTTGTTACTGAAGAACATATTAGATCAGCCTCTTATTTGTTGCAGTACAAGAGCTATACTTCATCCTTCACTGCTCGTCCAGTAGTGGTTGACATCGACCAAGTACCAGCTTCTGAAACTGGTGTGGAAGGTTTCTCCTCTGAATCGAATATTCCCCTTAGTAACATAATGAAGAGAAGAAGAGCTCCTGCCTTCTTTGACAAATCAGACTCTGCCAATATGGAGGCAAAGAAAAATAAGCAGGATGTTCTAGAGGAAGGGACGAGAAGCATTGATGTACCCCCTCCAGTTGCTGCCAAGAAAGTTGTTGAGAAGCCCCCTGTGGCTCCGAGCGAAGTTATTTCTATCTCTCCTCCAAGCGAGGTTATCGTTATATCTCCAACAAAGACATCACCTTTAGTTGAAACTGTTCCTGCTCTCCCGAGGAGTTTGAAGAAAAGTTCCTATGATAAACTCGCTGAACCTATCTCTCAGCCTTTAAATATTGAAAGGGGTATTCCCACTTTTGTTCCTCCGAGCTCTGCCATGGGCTCTGTGAAGTCTTGGATTATCCCAAAAATCCAAGGTATTGAAGACACTCTTTCTCGTGATAGGGTTACTGCCCTGGTTGCTCATCATATTGCCTCAGTAAGTATTACTAGTCTAAGTTTTCACTTTTCACTGCTATGTCCCTGTATTAACTCAAAATTATTTCTTTCTTCAGCTGGTAACATGTTTCAACAGTATTCTGAAGAAGGATAAGGCTATTAAAGCTTCAAGCTCCTCGGGAGGTGTAGAGGAAGCTTTTATCGGTCTAACTCAGTCCTTAAAGGACTCTCGTCAGAAATATGAAGAAGATAAAGTGGCTTGGGAGAAACAACTCAAGTCCATTGAGTTAGAAAAAAGTCAGGTTGTAAATGCCTCCAAGGAATTAGAGAAAAAGTTGAAAGATTCCGAGCAGAGCAACAAGGTCTTTGAGCAGAGCAACAAGGAGCTGGAAGCTAAGCTCAAATTGTCTGGAAAGGAAGTTGTTAAACTTCAGGACGTTGAACTTCAGAAGGTGGAGGTTAAAAAGAAGTTGAAGGCTGCCGAGGAGCTCCTTAGGGTAAGGACCTCCTCGGAGAGAGAAAAGAGGAAAAAGGCTGTTAAAAATCGTTTAGTGCTGGTTGGGATAAAGGCTGGAACAAGGGCCTGGTTGCCATGACTTCGCAAATGGAGTATGCTAGCCTCAAGTACTTTCGGGATGGATGGGTAGCAGCATTGAAAGAGATGAAAATTTCTGAGGATTCTGATCTATTCCGGCAACACACACATGGCCCTCCCCCCTCTCGTGGAGAAGAAGAAGAGGATGAACCTATTTCAGATGAATCTTCTTTGATATTTGTAGACCAATTTCCCATTATTCAATCGTGCTCCGAGCAACCTCAACCAAACACTACTCCTACCGAGCAGCTACTCTTGCCCACCGAGCAACCAGTCTCTTCCTCAAAATCTCCTGAGGAATTTATAGGAAACAAAGAAAAGGTGTAGAGTAGTTTGGGTATTTTGTTACTTTATTGAATGTAACCTCAGCTTTTGTATTTTCTTTTATGATGAAATGAAGAATCAAACTTTTGGTTATTTGTCTTGGCTTTTTCTTCTACTTGCTCTGTCTGCATTCTCATTGATTATTTCTATCTCTTCTCTTTACTAGTTTATGGCCAAGATGGAGCTCTTATCATCTCATGACACTGAATTGATGAAGAAATGTAATGATTACTTCACAGCTGGTTATGCAGACCTAAATGAGGCTCAAATTCTTGACATCCTTGGTCCAGATACTTCTGAACGACCTGTCAAAGCTTACCAATATCTAAAGTGCTTAATCGACCGAGCTGTTACCAATAATGTAGCTTATTATGAGATGATTGAGGATCTTCAAGGAACAATAGAGGAACTCCAACAGCAGTACAAAGAGTCCTCCATACATTTGCACCAAGGGTACGAGAAGAAATGTCAACAGTTAAATGCTGAAAAAGGGTATGATAAATTCATCTCTGCTTACGAGAAGAAAGAGAGCATTCTAAAGCTTGAGGGTGAAGAGCATAGGAAGATAGCTAAGCTATTGGAACAGTAAAACATTGTTTTGCAAGAAGAGATTACACAACTCAAGTCTGCCGCATCTTCCTCGGGGGCCCTGGTCCCCATTAATGATGAAGGTTTTTCTTTTTTGGAGGTAGAAAATGCCAACTTGAGAGATGAGTTGGAAACTTTAAAAAGAGCTAGACCCTCCACTTCTACTCGTGGATGAGCAAGATCTTCTCGGGGACGAGCTAGAGCTGGTCGGATTTCTATTAAAAAAGCAAGAACTCAAGCGGCCTTGGAGAACCAGGCATTCCAGTTGATGGAGAAGAACCAGGTTTTAGTAAAGATGTCCAAGAAGATTCTTAACCTCAGCGAGCAACTTTCTACACAGAGCTCTGCCTTGGAAAATAAAGAAATTCTGGTGAAGAATTTTCACGAGCAACTGGAGAGGTTAACTTACCAATTCCATAAACAGCCCAGAGAGTTTTGGATGGCTGGTTACAATGAAGCACTTTGTCATCTTGATTCTCGTCTAGAACAGTCGAACAATGAAGGGTATAAACAGGGCTGGTTGAATGCTCTTTGTGTTCTAAAATTGGAGAGAGGTCATTTTTTGTGGGATTACTATACTCCGGGAGTTCTTGATCTACATGTTCCTCCTTTCAAGCTTGACCTTAGTTAGATTCCAGCTTGGGCCATTCCTCGCGTTCTAATATCCAAGTATCTTGATGATTATAGTCTCCATTCAAACTTTGAAATATCTCACTCAGAACATATGCTTGATCGTCCATCTATAATGAAGGTCCGAATGTTGCAAGATCTGAACTTCATAAATTCCCCTTATAGTCTTGATGATCCTCCAGCTGGGGTAGACCCTGTGTCAAAGGCAGAGGGAAAGAAACCAATAGAAGGATTTGTTTATGTAATGAACTTTATTCATATTACATGTAATCTGCAATTTATATCATATGTAATTTGTTCTGGTTTTAATGAATAAATCTTAGTTTTCTTTGCAATTTTAATTGTTATTTGTTTGGAAATATTTTATGAAATATCTCTTTTATTTACTGATGAACATGTATGTATATCTATATAAAGACAAAAATGTCCTGTGTTATTTTAAATTGTTGACCAACCGGAGTTGGTGAAAATTGTTTGCCGATCAACCGGAGTTGGTCGTATTTATTACTCGACCAACCGGAGTTGGTGGTAATTTGCTTCCCGACCAACTTAGAGTTGGTGGTAATTGAATTGCCGATCAACCGGAGTTGATCGTATTTTTCTTCCCGACCAATTGGAGTTGGTGGTAATTGTTTGACGGCCAACCGGAGTTGGTGGTAATTGCTTCCCGACCAACTTAGAGTTGGTGGTAATTTATTTTACTGATCAACCGGAGTTGGTCGTGTTTGCTTCCCGACCAACCGGAGTTGGCAGTAATTTGCTTCCCGACTAACCGGAGTTGGTGGTAATTGAATTATCGATCAACCGGAGTTGGTCGTATTTTTTTTCCCAACCAACCGGAGTTGGTGGTAATTGTTTGCCGACCAATCGGAGTTGGAGGTAATTGCTTCCCGACCAACTTAGAGTTGGTGGTAATTTATTTTACCGATCAATCGGAGTTGGTCGTGTTTGCTTCTCGACTAACTAGAGTTGGCGGTAATTTGCTTCCTGACCAACTGGAGTTTGTGGTAATTAAATTTCCGATTAACCGGAGTTGGTCATATTTTGCTTCTCGACCAACTGGAGTTGGTGGTAATTTGCTTCCCACCAACCGGAGTTGGTGGTAATTGAATTGCCGATCAACCGGAGCTAGTCGTATTTGTTTCCCGACCAACCGGAGTTGGTGGTAATTATATTACCGATCAACTGGAGTCGATCGTATTTGGTTCCAATTAACAGGAGTTGGAAGAGATTGATTCTGAACTTGATGCATAGTGTATAGCACTAATACTCCGAAAAATTTCAATAAAAAGAGGGAAATTGGGAAAAACATTCAACACTTTATTAATACTGAAGAAGACTCTATTACATAGAAATTCCAACTACTGATAATACTTGCGTAGATGTTCTGCATTCCATGCATTCTTAAATTCTACTCCTTTAAAGGTTTCAATCTTGTATGTCCCTGGACGAATAACTTTTGTTATAGGGTCCATGCCAGTTAGCTTCCAGTATGTTGTCTCTTTCCTTCAAATCACACTTCTTTACCCTCGTGTTGTAAAACAGAGATGTTCATTGTTGGTACGTAGCATTCCTGATTGCTGCTTCTTCTCTAACTTCTTCGAGCATATCTAGATCTAATCGCCTCATCAAGTCACTGATAGGAGAATTGAAATTTAGCAACCTGTGTGTGGGTAGACCCAACTCGGTACGTATAACAGCTTCACTTCCAAATGCCAGCATGAATGGGGATTCCCCAGTTGCTGCTCATGGTGTGGGGCGATTGGCCCAAAGCACAGACTGTAGCTCGTTAATCCAATTTTCCTTTGCGTCATCCAGTCTTTTTTTTAAACCATTTAGCAGCGTTCTGTTTGTCACTTCAGTTTCCCATTACTCTGGGGATGGTCTGGTGCAGAATGGACCTTCAGTACATTGGATTGTTGACAATATGCAACAAACTCCTCGTTGTCAAATTGGGTCAATGGTCAGTAACGAATGCATGTGGGAGGCCGTATCTGCAAATTATATTTTTCCAAATAAATTGATAGACTTTGCTGTATGTCATGTCAATAAGAGGCTCAGCTTCTACCCATTTAGTGAAATAATCCACTGCAACCACTAAGTATTTAAATCTTCCCTTAGTCGTTGGTAGTGGTTCGACCAAATCTATTCCCCATATAGCGAATGGCCAAGGAGATGTTATGGGTGTTAATAATGCCTGAGGAGTTCTTCAGATGGACGAGAAGCGTTGGCATTTGTCGCATTTCTTAGCATAAGTTGCGCAATCAGTTCTCATCGTCGGCCAGTAATATCCCTGCGTGATTATCCTCTGCAAAAGTGTCCGACCAGCTATATGGGCTCCACAAGACCCCTCCTGAACCTCTTCGATCAAGTCTTTCACTTCTAAGGGATGAACACATCTTTATAGCGCTGCTATAACTCCTCGTCTATATAAAATACCATTGGTTAATACATAACGAGCAGCTTTGAACTTCAATTTCTTGGCTGCGAGTTTATCAATTGGCAGAGTTCCCTCTTCAATATAGGCCCTGATGGGATCCATCCAAGATGGTCCCAAATCAAGTGCAATGAAGTTTATGATCAGATCTTCGTCTATGCTCCGATCAGCTAGAATCTCTATTCGGATTGTTCTTCGTAGCTCGGTGCGGGTGGCTGATGCTAGTCGCGCTAGGGCGTCTGCTCTTGCATTCTCCAATCTTAGTACTCTGACCAGCTGAACAGCAATAAAACTCGATACCAACTCCATTGCTTTTGCCTGGTACTTGTTCATTAATTCTCCCTTTGCTGAATACGACAACCTGTTATGCCTTCATCGTTCTGGCTAGACTTAAACCTACAATCATTGCTTCATATTCGGCCTCATTATTATAAGCTTTAAATTAAAAACGCAGAGCATACTCCATATCGACCTCATCTGGACTTTTCAAGACAATCCCTGCTCCACTACCTGTTGTACACGAAGAGCCATCGACATACAAATTCCATATGGGTAACTGATCATCAAAATTTTTATCCGAGAGAGTTCCTGGGTGAAATATTTGGTACTTCCGCTTATCCTCCTCTAATACTTCTCGCTGCTCGTCGGTCATCTTTCCTTCCTCGTCTACCGAAGTAAGTTGGTCGGGGTTTGATTTTGATGATCCTGTAACATCTATAGGTTGATCAGTTTTTAAATCCTGTTCTTCGATGGCATTTTCTTGAGTAAACTCTGCGATAAAGTCTGCTACTGCTTGCCCTTTGATCGACGACCTAGGCTCATAAGTTATATCATATTCTCCGAGATCTACTGCCCAGTACATCAATCTTCTCGATTTCTTCAATTTATGTAGAGCTTGCCTCAATAGCATATCAGTATACACAACTATAGTATGGGCCTGGAAGTATGGTCTCATTCTTCTGTTGGATTCAATCAGTGCTAATGCCAGCTTCTCCAACCTTGGATATCTGATTTTTGCTCCTCGAAAGGCCTTGCTGGTGTAGTAAACTAGTTTTACACTCCATCCTCTACTCTTATCAATGCCAAGCTAACTGCATTCTCCGAAACTGCCAGATACAAGTACAATCTTTCTCCCATCACTGGTCTAGATAGCAAGGGAGGTGTTCCGAGGTACTTCTTCAGTTCTTGAAAGGCCTCCTCACATTCATCATTCCACTAAAATGTTTTTCGGAGTGTTTTGAAGAATGGGAGATATCTATCTGTTACTCGTGACACAAATCTGTTGAGTGCTACTACTCGCCCTGTGAGACTTTGCACCTCCTTTTTTGTGGTTGGAGATCTCAACTCTAATAAATCCTTGATCTTCTCGGGATTTGCTTCAATTCCACGTTGGTTGACAATATACCCGAGGAACATTCCCTCTCGTACTCCGAATATGCATTTGGTGGGATTCAGCTTCATTTGATATTTTTCTAGTTGATCAAAGGTTTGACCTAAGTCAACTAGATGGTCAGCAGCTCTTTTGCTCTTCGTCAGCATATTATCAACGTAAACCTCCATGTTATGACTAATCTGCTCTGCGAACACCTTATTCATCAGCCGCTGATATGTTGCACCTTCATTTTTCAATCCAAAAATCATAACATTATAACAATAAGTTCCCTTGGTGGTGATAAAAGTGGTACTCTTCCTGTCTTCAGGTTTCATTTTGATCCGGTTGTAACTAGAATAAACATCCATGAAACTCAACAATTCGTGCCCCGAGGTGGCATCCACCAATTGATTGATTCGAGGCAAAGGAAAATGATCCTTTGGGCAGGCTTTATTAAGATCAGTGAAATCAACACACATCCTCCACTTGTTATTCTTTTTCTTCACCATCACCACACTTGCTAACCAGTCCGAATATTTGACGTCTTTAATGAAACAGGCTTTCTGAAGCTTCTCGACCTCTTTTTGTATAGCTTGGTTCTTTTCAGGGCTGAACACTCTTCGTCGTTGCTTCACTGGCTTGATTTCCTTGTTCACATTGAGCTCGTGACACAAGAAATTTGGATCTATCCCTGCATATCTTCGTGACTCCATGCAAAAGTCTGCTTTCTGCATCTTAGAAATGCTATCAGCTCTTGCTTTATTGACACATCTAGTGACGCATCGATTTGATTTGTTCGTTCTGGATGCTCGTCGTTCAGAATGATATTTTCAGTAGCCTCCATGACCTGACCCTTAACAAGCCGAGACTCATCTCTTGGGTCTAAAGTCTCAATCTCCGCATCCTCTATCTCATTTACCTGATAAGTAATAGTTTTCTTCCTGGATTCTTCACGCTCTTCTTGCTCGGCAGATGAATAGTAGCATTCCTGAGATACTTTTTGGTCGCCCTTCACCACTCCTACTCCAAAGTTGGTTGAGAATTTTAAACATTGATGTACCGTAGATGGTACTGCTTCGAACTTTTTCAAACCTACCCATCCCATGATGATATTGTAGGCTGATTGGACATTTTTATCCATCACGAAAAAGTGCACTCTTTCTGTTCGACAAGCAGGCCATGTACCGATGAACATATCCAACTTGATCGTCCCAAGTGGAAAAACTTTCTCGCCAGTAAAACCAAGGAAGGGCCTATGATACGGCTCCAACTGGGATAGCTTTAAATTCAAACTATCAAAACATGGATGGAACATGATATCTGCGAGCTACCATTATCTACTAATACTCGTGAAATCACTACTTCCTTCATTCTCATTTTGATCACCAATGGGTCATCATGAGGATATAGCACACCTGCGAGGTCGTTTTTGGAGAAACCAATGACCAGTTTATCTTTGTTCACCTTCCTCGGGCGATCATCTTAAGCTAGATTTATTCATTGAATGTATGAACAACTTGATCCTCATTGAGGTAAGCTTTACTCTCTGCAGTAAGGTCTCCACCTCCTGCATCTCCACCTGTAATAACATTGCAATCAAATGATCCAAAACGAATTAAAAATACCTCACATTCTGGTTGTCTTGGTCTTTTGGGGAGATCGGGGTCGTCTTCTGGATCATCTTCATGATCTCTTTTCTTGTCATCTTTTGCTTGAAGAGGAGATTTAGACCTCTGCCTTCCTCGTTCTTTGGTTCGACCACCGTTTTGACGATCAACATATTTGGTCAATTTTCCACGTCTAATGAGTGCTTTAATTTCATTCTGAAGAGTTATGCAATGCTTGGTTGTGTGACCATGATCTTTGTGGAATTCGTAATATTTGGACTTGTCTCTCGTATCAGGATCTGCCTTTATTTTTGCTGGCCAGGCTACCTCCTCGCTGTTCTTGATTTCTTCCAGAATGTGATTTATATCCACCTTCAAGGGAGTAAAATTTATGTACTTCTTCATATGTTCCAATGCTTGCTTACCCTTTGATTGCCTGTTACCATCGTTGTTCTTTTGTTCCTTCTTTTTAGTTTTACCATCTTCCACCTTGATCTCCTTAGTATCGGCGTTCTTCTTCGCAGCCATGGCTTCCTCGGCATTCATGATTTTTGTTGCTTTTGCCATCAGTTCTGCCATGGTCCTGGGTGGGTCTTTGGCTAAAGTGTAGTACAATTTATTGGGCAATAATCCACTCATCAAAGCAGTAATTGCAGTTTTCTCCTCGTAATCAATTACTTCCAGTTTCTCGTTATTAAAACGAGTAATATAATCCCTGGTACTTTCACCCGTATTTTGTTTAACACTTAGCAGGTGTGCTACTCGTTTGACTGGCTTTGCTCCAAAACAAAAATTCCCAATAAAGAGCTCTGCCAGCTAAAAAAAAGTCACAATTTTCCCCCGAGGAAGATTATTGTACCACATCTGAGCAGATCCGGTAAGGGTTCCTAAAAATGCCCTGCATCGCGTTTCGTCTAGAACAGCACAGATATTAGCAGCTGCCTGGTATTGTTCTATATGAAGAACAGGATCAGTTTTTCCATCGTATTTTGGTGTTACTACCGGGGCTTTGAATTTTGACGGTGTGGGAAAGTCCACGATCTCTTGTACGAATGGCGTTCCTCTAAAAAAAGTCCTTTGTAGAGGATTTTAGCCATCTCCCCTAATCTATCCTCCAACCTTTGAATTGAGCCCTTCCATGCATCATTTCCTTCTTCGATCCTATTGGTTCGAGCAACTGATCGTGTTGAATTAGCTTCTTGGGATCTTTCATGACGAGCAGCTGGTCGTGATTGGGCAGAGCCTTCCTTTAAATCAAATGGTCGTTGAGAGTTCCTCGACACAATCCTAGGGGGACTTCTATTCCTCCTAGGACCCAGACGATCAAAAGGAGAGACTCTACTTAACCTCTCGAGAGCACTTGTCCTCTCCGGAGATAGAGTGATGTTTTGTTGAGTGTGTGTAGCTCGTACTGAGGAAGTTCGTCGAGGCTGATAAGAAGGATCATTAGATCTCTCAGTACGATATGATTCGCTAGTTCGAGAAGGGAGCAAACGAATATTTCTTTAAACACTTAGTTGTCCTGATTGGGCTGGCACTCCGCCTTGAACGGTTTGTATGAGTTGACGCATGGTTTCTTGCATGGCCATTTTCCCTTGGACTAAATTAGCCATGGTACCAGCCAAATCTGAAAAACTTGGGAGAGCAGAAGGATTTGGAGGAATCCCAGTGTTTCGATTACTAAATTTCGGATTATCAGCCATTGACGATGAGTTATTTTTGGTGAAAAACGCTAATTACAGTCGCTTCTCACAGACGGCGCCAATCTGTTGATGTAAAAAATTAGATTTGACCTAATTATTTTAATCACAGATAAAAATGAATAAAAAGTAATAGACAATCGATTTTTAAAGTGGTTCAGGCTTATAAGAATGGCCTACGTCCATTGTTTTTGTATTGCTGATTGTTTGTTAGGAATTCTTGAAGAGTGATCTTCTCCAGAAATTTCGGTTTCCCTCCAATGAGGAGGTTACAATGTATTTATAGCCTTCAGGCTGTATAAATGAAAGGACAATGCGTTGTTATCTAGTAGACATGTACATCTGTATGATAATAAATGAGCATTTAATGCGTAGTCGTCTCATTGATTATCCTGATTAGAGTGCTAAGCTGCTCGGACCGCCTAAGTAGATCGGACCGCTTAAGCTGCTCGGACCGCCTAAGTAGCTCGACACGTTTGAGCTGTTCGGGACCCCTGAGTTCCTCGTGGCTTCTTAGTTGCTCGGTAATCTTCAGTTGTTTGGAGTATAGGAGTTCCTCGGGGGGTTGAGTAGCTCGGTATAAGCATTTACAGTTGCCACATAGGTTGACACGCGTCTTCAAATGATAGGTCCATATCAGCAAAATAAATTTGGTATCAACAGATGCGTTGCTAAAAGCCTCAAATTTGGTCCCGATGGATGGAGACAGGTGAGATCGAACTTGATTGAAGAAGTCAAGGAAAATACTGAATTATATGCACATTGTTTTGGTGATTGGTTTCCAAACACTGTTCTACATATGTTGGAGGATTATTCAACCCCATGTATGCCCAAGTCATGGATGATCATGCCCTAGTGCGGCTATCTTTTGGCAGACACTTACAAGTTCGTGTGCGTCCTCATTTCGAAGAGAAAGTGTCTCACATTTCTACCAATGAGATATGAACGAACCGTGCATCCCATGTTCATAGAGATTGCTCATGTATGCGGGAATCACTTTGTAGTTTTGAAGTTGAAGTACGATGTCCAATTCCCCCGGTAGCAAGTCACGGACATAGCTGCTCATTGCTAAAAGCAAAATTGTGGATTAATAAATATAAGCAACAAGTAGCGGAGTTCCGAAAATCTACCCAAACGATTTAGCAACCAAAGATGAGCCTATCCAAATCCACTAGTTTGGTGTATGAAATGAACTTGTATGATATGATATTCAAATAAAGTTGTATGATTTTTTGAAATTTATTAATGAAGTTTTATTTTTTGATTTATTGAGACTAATTAATGAAGTTTAATGATATTCAAATGAAGTTGTATGATTTTTTTAGATTAATTGATAAAGTTGTATTTTTTTATTTGTTGAGATTAATTAATGAAGTTGATTTTTTATGACATACAGGATTCTGGTAGCGATGTATATACCGAACCAAGTTTAACCATAACTGGTTCTCTATATACATCCCGAAATTTGATGCTTGTTTCGCTATAATGATGCCGAATGGACCTCATTTTTTATGACATATAGGATTCTGGTAGGGATGTATATACCGAACCAACTGGTTCGCTATATACATCCCGAAATATGATGCTTGTTTCGCTATAATGATACCGAACCAACATATTAATTGCACATTCATCAATAAATATTATCATTAAACCAAGCGTCCATACAATATATATTGCACTTTAACACAAAAATTTAAAGACATCTGGACTATTTCTTTCTTTTACTTTTATGTGACCCCTCAACTGCTTTCTCTTTTCCTTTGCCTTTTGATTTTCTTTTCTTCGCCACCCGCTCCTCAATGACAGCCGGCCTGCCTACCCCGATGGCCGCAGCTAGGATATCGTAGGCTTGCACATCGCGTGCAATTAATTTGGCCGAATCAATAGCAATTCCATCCATATTGTTCTTCATTAAGTCCATAGCCTTGTGCACCTCGTCTGCCTATGGAACAGTTAATAACACCGTGGGATTAGATTAGACAAAAAACTTATATATAATTACATATAATACCAAAAGAAGTTTAGACAAAAAACTTACCAACGACGTTTGAGAATCCATTTGAGAATGTATCGAATGGATACTCATTTGAGAATCCATTGATTCATCGTATACATGACGAAACATTAAAACTAATTCGGTATGAATATGACGAATAAAACCCTAAGTTTCAAATAAAATATTCATCGTGAACATATCGAATAAATGGAATTCATTCGGTATGTTCATAACGAATGAAACCCTAGTTTCGTACCTGCAACTTTTTTAACATGCCAACCGAAGTTATAGTAAAAAACAAAAATTCATTGGTTCGTTTTCATTCAAGTTACTATAATACCAGAACGTGTAGAAGATGAAATTGGTTGGATGCAGAAGTTGAACAGCGAACGAACAGCAAAATTGGTAGTGTATTCAAGGCCACACGGGGATATATATATATATATATATATTTGGGTATTCAAATGAGTAGTGTATTCAATGTATCAACTTGATGTTTAATCTTTAGTTGAAGAAGAATGGATTTGAATATGAAAAGTTTAGAAGTTGAAGATAAAAGGTTTGATGGTTTGAATGTGTAGAGAGATGGAGGGAAAGTGTGTAAATGGTTATTAGAACTTTAAATATGTGGTGGTCCTGATGTGTTATTATGAAGTAACTATTATAATTAAGTGGTATTTTGTAGCAAAAATTGTGGCGCCGTTAGAAACTCCCATAAAAAAATACCTCTACAAAGGTGGCTAAGGCAGTGGTGGGCTATGGCAGCAACACGTAGCGGAGGAGAGAGGTGGGCTAAGGCAGTGGTGGTGGCGGGGCGAAGAAATCTCTTGAGAGAGTAAGGGAGGGGAGAGTAAGAGAGAGAGAAAGAGGGAGGGGTAGAATTGTTGTCGTGACCTCGGGTTAAAAACATTTGAATTTGTCACGATCATGTCAAGGTTTTTGATCGTGACAACTTTGTTTGTTGTCGCGGTTAAAACCCTTAATACGACCGTGACAACTTTGTTGTCAAGGTTAATGACCGTGACAATGTGTTGTCATGATCATTAACCTTGACAACATCTCTGTGTTTTTTTGTCAAGGTTTTTTACCGTAACAACTCTTGTCGGGTAAAAAGCACTGTTCTAAAAAATCCGCATAGGTTCCACCTAGGTTTAAAGCTTAGGAGAAACACCTCGCCTTAAGTTTTTCACGCATTATTCTTGATAAAACCCTTAAGACGCACATTTTTTCTAAAAACAACAATACTTTAGTAAAACAATATCGCCTTTTAAAGATTTTTTTTACTAACCGGATCATTATCTCATCCAAAATAATCAAATAGTATTTTAATTTGCATATATTCGAACATATTTTTACAATATGTACAATTTTAGTATTTTAATAGCCTTGTTATAATTAAAAAATATTAAAATATACTAAGAAGACCTAAACGCCTTTTTAGGCCTAAAACTCGCCTAGGCTTCTAAGGCTTGACCCCACACCTCGATCACGCCCCGCATTTTTTAGAACCTTGGTAAAAGGTGACAAAAATCCTTTTTTGGTGCAGTATATATTTATAGTACAACAATTCTCATATTTGGTACCCAAAAGGAAGGCATCAGGTTAGAAAATGATGGCACCACCCAATATCAAACATGATATATGTTCGATAGACGTTAGCAACTAGTACATGCACTTCCTTTTTGGGAGAAATGGGAAAAGAAAAAGGGATAATTAAGAGAAAATCTTTATACACTATAGTAAAATGGAATACTTTTGCGCTCTCTCATTATGTCACGTAACAACATTTGAAGCCTCCACTTTTATTACTATCATCAATATCTCTCCCTTCCTCTATATATCTCTCTACTCTCATTTCTCTCTCTTTTTACGTCAAACAATTATTTCCTCTCCATTTCTTTTAATTTATGCTAATTTTTTTAAAATAAATTGATTATTCACATTTTTCTCATTCCCTTCATTTAACCTACCCGCACATCGCGCAGGATTGAATACTAGTTTTTCTTGTATTTTGTAGATGGTATAATAAGTGACTTTTTCTATTATTTACTAGAGTACATGTAATTGCCAAACTTTGCATCAAGCTTTATATATTTAGCTAAAGACAATACTTGACACAATTCTTTGAACTTTGACAAAATGGAAAGAGTACACTGATCGCTTCTGCATTTGTTAAAAGAGTAATTCTACAAACACCAACCCTTAGTACCAATCCAGTACCGATTATGCTTTAAATGCATTGTACCATAATGGGACCCACGCTTTATTAGATGGAGACCACGCTTTGGTACAATCATTTAAAGCAAATTTTGTACTGAATTGGTACTAAGAGTAGGTGTATGTATCATTATTCTTGTTAACACCTTTATGTATCATTGACACCTTGGTATTTATTCATGAAGAAACCAAGTACCACCACCAAAATCATGGCTCAAGCAGTAGACTTAAAATCTTCTTCATCTAAAACTTCCTCAATTTGAACAAATCTGCCTTTCTCTATTGAAAGCTGTGCTGCAACTCCTATGGCTACTGAAATCAAACCATCATGCAGATCCACGGTGGGAGCTTTTATGCCTTTACCCTTTATTGCCGACAAAAAGTTAAGGTGTTCCAAATAGCTAGAACCATGATGCATTCCATCGTATCTGATAAGCAAATTGGTTGAAAAACACATTAGATAAATAGTCAAAAGTTTCCCCTACCCTATGTTTGAATTTCAAAAGAATATAATATGGAAATATGCTATAATTTACTGCTAAACTGTATTTGTAGAATGTAGTTTTCTATTCGGTTGGTTGGGTGTTCTTTTTTCCTTTGGTTTTTTTTGGTTTGGGGGGGGGGGGGGGGGGGGGGAGAGGGGGAGGGGGGTCGTCGATATTTTCTGAGAAGGAAGCACGAGGTTTAGGAAACTCAAAATAAAAAAACAAGTTAACGTTTGGTTCGTGGTGAAATATTTTTCACAAGGGTGAATAATAAAATTGTGAAAATGTTACCACTTATTCGGAGTTAAATTACTTGTTTGTATAAACGGTAGATAATTGTGCACACTATAATTAATGTAATTTCGGGCATCCTCGTAAATAAAATTTAACTCCAAATAGGTGAAACATATTTTACTCTGAACAAAATCGAGCCTGACGGTTTATAACCTGGAAAATAGGAGAAAGAAACTCACTTTATTCGGTGATCCTCAGCTTTTAAGGTTTGGACACCCTCTCTTCCATCCACCCGAGTGCCCAAACGGACAATGCTCTCAGGAACAAAGGCCTCTCCCTGTGAACAGGCTCATAAATTTTAGTCAAGCAAGACAAAAGTTGGAAAAAAAAGTACTAGAAAATGAAAGCAGTACAGAAGCAAAGTATCAGAATTTATCTTAATTAATGAGAGGGGGGCAGAGTACTCAATGTCCAAAAAAAGAAGACAGGATGCGCTTAAAGCAGCATCTGTTACAAGGGTAAATATAGCGCACGCGCACGCGCACGCGCACGCGCACACACACACACACACACACACATATATATATATATATATATATATATATAGAGAGAGAGAGAGAGAGAGTGCTCTTGTGCGGACCGGATATGTATCGCCCGGCGGTGAGCTCGAAAATTATCGACTAAATTATAGACGCGCGCTCTCTTTTCTGGGCTCACCGTCAGGTGACACATGTCCGGTCCGCACTGTTAAAATGCGGGACAGTCCACACAAGAGCAGGACTATATATATGTATGCAGTCCTGCTCTTGTGCGGACTAGTCCGCATTTTAACAGTGCGGACCGAATATGTGTCACCTGGCGGTGAGCCCAGAAAAGAGAGAGAGAGCGCCTATAATTTAGGCGATAATTTCTGGTCTCACCGCCAGGTGACACATGTTCGGTCCGCATTCTTAAAATGCGGACTAGTCCGCAAAAGAGCATTATATATCTTATAATATATACGTATGTAGTAGGAGCATTGAGAAGCCTCCAAAAAGTGAATCCTAAATTCTCAGATTTTTGAGTTTTTTTTAATTCTAAAAGGGTACGTGTCCCCATATGAACCTACTGATTTTGATTTTTAAATTTAAAAATCCCAACAACCCACTACTATGAACGTGTATTGAAAAAACTACCCATTTTAATTTTCTCAGTTTTTAACTCTCTCTACATCAACTTCAACTCTTGACCACCCACTCCTCATAAACCAAAATCCTTTCTTTTTCTCTTATAATGAAATCAAGACCGGACAATCTCCAACCTTTTCTTCACTGACAATCACCCACGCAGATGATTTTTAGTCCTCTACAGTTGAGCACTAGGCTCAATACAAAAAAAGAACATTATTTTATCATCTCTTTTTTGTTTCCTCCAACTCATTCATCTCGTCAAACTCCCACTAAATCATTTTTGTTTATGCTCTTCTGAGAGGTAATATACGTTCAACATATGTTCTTTTATATCTGAGTTTTGCGTTATATCTGAGTTTTTATATATGGGTTTTTATACCAACGTGTTTTCTTTTATATGCCTTTTATATATGTCGTTTATATCTACCAAACATACCTGTCAGTTGGGGCCTGATTTATCAGATATATACTCAAGTCAAGGCCGGCCATTTTTGTCAAAGCTTTTGTCTCATCTCAAGTCATGGAATGGTTGAGTTTGTCTGAGTTTTGGCCTGAAACGAGCAGGGTTTTTTTGCCTGACTTTTTTATTTGCCGTGTTTTTCGGTGGAAAACCACCACTACCACCATCTCAGTCCAAACCCATCACCAACGCTACCACCATCGGCCTGAACTTTTGTCTGAGTTTATCAGCCTGAAACGAGAAGATTTTTTTTGCCCTGAGTTTTTGATTTTCCGTATTTTTCCGTCGAGCGCCCACCATGTCAGTTCAAACCCATCTCAGCCCAAACCCATCACCAACGTACCATCCCCGTCCACCGCACATCTCAGCCCACCGCCCACCTCATTCCAAACCCATATCGGTCCACCGCCCACAACACACCGCATCGCATCCTCCACACCACATTACGTCGCATCCACCACACCACCACTATTGAGATCTATGTGGCTCTAAACTGATGATGGACTGCAGGGTCAATTTTAATGCTATTGGGTTTAAGAAATTAATATATTGTGTTGGAACCCGTCAAGACGTTTGGGTTAATTTTATTAGTGTTGGATTTATAAGAAAATGTTGTTTGGTCATTTTTATTAGCGTTGTTGGGTCAATTTTATTAGTGTTGGGATTGTAAATAAATACATGCCTAAATAAATAAATGATGTGGGTTGGGTTTGTAAACGGATCCAATTTTTCACTTTTTTTGTTAATCTTCATTACTCTCATTCTTCACTTTTTTTGGACGGCTTCTTATAAAGCTAATCATTGGACATACTTTTGTGCTCTTTTTGTTAATTTTCATTGCTCCAATTCTCCATTTTTGGGATTTTACATATAATTTATTTTTTATTAATTTATTTGTAGAGCCATCTTACGATATGGAAAACAATTTAATTCCCCATCCTCTCACATGAGAATCTATGGACAGGTAAACATTTTCTTAATTGTAAAATATTTGAAGGGGCTATTGTTTAGGTTTTTCTAATACATAATACCTATGCAGATGGATGAAGAACAATGTCAAACAGTAAGTCTCTCCTCCTTTATTATATAGATTATATAGATTTTCAATTCATTTTCCGTTTATATAATGTTTTGGATGTGGTTTATCTTGGGCCAGTAATCTGTTTTCTCCTTCAAACACAATCATTTTAGAAGCAGGCATCCAGACTCAAAATTGTGGGAGGCAGCACACTGGGCAAAGATCGAAGCTTAGAGCACCGTGTATGATCGAGAGAATTTCAAGAGAGATAAGATGTTGAAGTCCCACGAAAAGTGATTACGATAATATTATGTGCGCCAACTATTGCTAATATTATATAAGAGATATATAATACAATACGTTATAATTAAATTTTAAGATTCCATCAATGACTAAACCTTTTGTGAAAAAGATTGGAAATTTTTTAACTGAATAACAATAAAGGAAGGGAACAATTGATGTGCAGTGTTGGGGTGTTTCTAAATGGACTCGAGCATGAAAAGTGTTTTACAACCCATTCGTATGGTGTTAATAAAAATTGGGGCCCATATAACTATTACAAAGGCTTAACTAACTTATTATATATATGTATGTATGTATACAGTGTTGGGGTGTTCCTAAATAGACTTAACGTTGATTCCTAATTAATTACTTAGTCCTCAGTCACTATGTTTGTTTTTAATTATATATTTTTAAGGTATGTTCACATCTTTTATTATTTTTTGTACCAAACACAAAAATAAACACGATAGAAGCAAAACATAAAAACAATATTGGATTGTGTTTGGGCATGCATTGACAAAAAAAAATATAAAAAAAATTGTGTTGTTACTATTACTTGCATGATTTTCTTTACCGAACATAAACACGATATGTTGTGGTATTTATACTTTGATCGTGTTTGTATTTGGTAAAAAAAATCGAGTTTATTTTGGTAATAAACAATTATTATTTGTGTTTGGCAAAAAAAATTCATATAGTGTCGCTTTTAGTTAGTCATATATTTGTGTTTGATAAAAAAAAAAAAAGAATTGGTATTGTGTCACATTTTAACCCTTACTCATTGTTATGGCTACGCTCATTTTTTTAAAATATTAATAAAAATTACGTATTAAAATATATTTTAAAATAATATATTTAAAGCGCGTTACACCCGTGCATCGCACGGGTCACCACTAGTATATATATATATATATATATATATATATATATATATGGTGCGGATGGATCCGTGCGCACACGGGGCGGAATTTGTCTTTTTTCCAAAGTGGTCCCCTCATGGTCTCAAAGTCAATTTTGTTATTTTCCCTTAGTGGCCCCCTCTGTCTTATAGTAAAATCCTTTTCAAGACTATAATTATAATAAATTTATATTTAAGACCACAAAAAGATAAGCAGCCAAGTAAAACCCTAATTTGGTATCTGAAGCTTTAGAGCTTTTGAAATAGGAATCCGACCGAATTCCGACCCAATCAAAATCTAGTACCAGAGCGAAGACACTCCTTTTAGACCTACATTAGTAAAAGACTTTAATGCCATTGGTATTTATTCCGCACATTTACAAAGATATTTTTGGAACCCATCCACACTACCAACTCATACCCATAACTGATTTAGACCCAGAAGGTTGTTTAACCTCACACATAGACGGTTGTTCACACATTGAACACAGCCCAGCCAAACATGCAGATAGTAGGCAAGTTACTATTAGTGTTATCAATAGCATATTAGACCAAAATAAGTGTATCTTACTTATTTTAAGACAATTATTTAAAAACATCCAAACCTAGAAACAGAGAAAAAATATCTCTAAGAAAATACAAGATATAGACAGTCAAATCCCTATAGACCTTGTATAAGTATTACAAGATATAAATACAAAGACTAATCACATAGAAGTCCTTGACGAGGAAATTTTAGAACTTAAAACTCTGACAAAGATTCAAGAAAGTGAGTTAGTTAAACTTGTCAAAGAACAAGCTAAACTTATTCCAAGATTAGACAATTATCTTCCTTATGGAAATAGTTAGATCAGACTGGAATGAGGCACCTGAAAACCCCTCTATTCAGACTCTAGCAGATTTTTACCAAAGAATTCTAGAAAAGATAAGCGATGAAAGATTTTATTACCAGATAAATGAAAATGAGATTGCCAATGCTGCTAAAGCATCTAGACTCATACATGAGAGAGAGAATTTAATCTCAACCTCAATAGCAGTCACCCAAGACTAGAACAGTAGCTTTGTTAAAGATTTACAATTAGAATTAAAGGCTAAGACAAAAGGGTTAACCACCTTCTATACAGACTTTGTTAAATTTCAACAGAATTTAGCCAATTATTTAACAATAAGGAAAGCCATAACCTATCCAGAATGAATAGTATTGTTAATGAACTTAGACATAATATAGCTCACGCGGAAGAAAAATATGAAGAAATTACGAAGGAAATTAGGTTTATATATGATAAACTTTCATAGGCAGAATTAAACTCCCCCTTTATTCTAACGCGTTTAGATAAAATGGAAACATCTGTAAAATCTATAAGAGCTAAAATGACACAAGAATCTGTGCAACAAGAAAAAGATAATGAAGTAAAGGACTATATTAAAAAGATTATTAATTCTCTTGCTAAGCATAATGAAGATATTGATGAAAATGCATGAAGAGAAAATAAGCTCTTTAAAAAAGAAATCCTTAGTTAGATAAAAGGACAAAAGGATTATTTAGACTCTTAAGAAAGAATTGAAAAAAGACTTGAACAAAAATAGGTAATCACTTATAAATTTAGAGAATCTCCTTATATAGAAACTAAGGAAAGAAAGACCATAACTAGAAAAATCATAAATGATGGATTAGATAAGACTAGTAAGATAGCTAGTCCTATCCCAAATATTGGACATAATAATTTTATGATCTAAAGACTTAAAAGCTCATCCTCCAATGTTAGAACATAGGGGAAAGAAAGAAATTTCACCAACCTTCCTCAATGGAAGGAATGGGGAGAAGTTGACTGAAAAATTGTAGAAGATTCCATACATAATAGACAACTTCCAGCAATTAGATACATAGACTTATTTAAAGAAAGTGTCGCTCCCAAGACTTATTTAAAGAAAGTGTCACTCCCAAGACTTATTTAAAGAAAGTGTCACTCCTAATTATAACATGACTTATCACTATAGAAATCATGTGTTAGACAAGTCCTATACTGATCTTCAAGTTTTTGAAGATCAAGAGGAACTGATAGAAAATTCCAGTTCCTAACTTTTGGACTCTTTCAAGCAAGAATCCAAGGATTACATAGACCTCAAAATAATATCAACATATTATGCTACCCAATAGACAAAAGATGGAAAGATTTTGAGAAAAGCCTTATTGGGATAGCAAAATTAGAAATGTCAGATAATATAAGATACTTCAATGTTATTCTAGCATTTACAGTAACCGAGACACAACCAAACATTTTAAGTTCATCTTATATGGTAGTGGCTATGAAGACTATATTATCCCAATGCTAATATTAATATAGAATTCCAAAGCTATGTGAAGTTTTCCCAATTTCCCTATGAAGAAATGCAATTGGGAATTCCTAGCGGTAGACTAAATGAAGAAATATTAGTTAGAACTAATAATTCAGACTACAATCATACTTACAGTATTAGAAATACTGGACCTATGAAAGAAAAAGCTAAGACTGTGACAATTGCCAGAATTTCAAGAAACTATAACTATACAAAATAAACCCTTGTTTATTAATCAAGATGATATCACTGGAAATGTTACTATCCACTTTGGTCCTCCAAAGACTACTAGTAAAAGTCTTCAGACTGAAGAAATAAGATTTAGAAATATGGGAGAAGCCATACTTAGTGATCCCTTAGAAGGAGAATGTAGTAGTAAGGCTAGTTCTAGCGTATTAAGACAAGCTCCAGTAATTAGACCTCGAAGATCATTTGAACGAAAAGACTTGGTTAGAGAAAATGCTAGAATTCAAAACTTTGGGCATGAACCCTCAGAATTGGACATGAAGACATTTAAAGAATATCTTAACAAAAGTCATTATGTTAGATTCCAAGACAAGGATAGATTTAATATGATAACCCAAAAGCATATATTAAAATTAAAAGAATCTAAGAATACCAAAGAACTTCTTGGAAACCTTATATTAATAAAAGGAGAAGAAAGATTAATGTCAGCTACACAGGTAGGTCCTACTAAGCAGGAAATTGGAACCAGTAGTAGGCTAAACGATGCTCCTAGACTCTTTAGTAAACCAATAGGAATAAATATTCCTATTTATTCAAATACTTTGATAAAGAGCAAACCTGATTATATAAAAGATTTTCCAACTAGTGACGAGTTTTACTCCTGTTAAGACCATGGCAAGTCAAGCCATAAACCCAGTAGGAATATACCTTAATTTAAATAATGTCCAAGATAGAAAGAAAGCCTTAGATGAATGGCGTAATCAAATGAATATGTGATTTGTGAACAATGGGATGCAAGTTCATGTCAACAATACGCTGAGCAATCCATTAGAGAAATTGGTAAGAATTATTTAGACACCCTTAGACAAGCTACAGATGTAGAATTCCTAACTAAGATTGAGAAAAGAAAAGAAAACCTAGAAGAAAGATCAATTGAAGAATATATTCAATTAATTACAACATAATTCATTAGAGCTGGACATTTAGCTCAAGAAAATGAACAAGACTTGGCAAAAACTAAGCTAGCTCTTCTTAATATATGCAAACTAGATAAGATCAATGAATATAGCAATAATTATGAACATCTATATTACCAAATTAAAGAATTTGGGGAGACGTTAAAAGATTAATATTTTAGAAAAATACCAGCTATTGGACAAATCCTAATCAATGAATACAGGAATTGGCCAGGAGTTGTTGGAGGTAAGATAACTCCCTTGGAGAAAGAATTAATTTTGTCAAAGACTATATTATATCTAAAAGGCCATATATAATTCAAGGAAAGTTAATTGAAGAAATTTTCAAACAGATTCCTCCAATTAAAGTTGAAAGAGACATTTCTCCAATCCAATGGCGATGTGGTAATGAATTTAAAGAAAGAAAATTCAAAAAGATTAAACAAGACTGGAAACAAAAGGCTAGGCCTTTAAGATTTCCAAAGAAATATAAATTCAGACCATCCACTACCTTTAGAGAAAGGAATTTTTGAGCCAAGAAAAATAGATTTAACCCAAGACAGTATTTTAAGAAGAATACCAACAAACATAAGAAAGTTCCTAATTCAGGAAAAGAAAAATAAGTAGCTCAATCTAAGACTTCTACCGAACAATGTTGGACTTGCGGCAAAGGACACTTTGCTAAAGGTTGTCCTAACAAGAAAGATAAAGAAAATATTAAGATTATTAATACAATATTAGATTTTGTAGATCAAGAAGAATTAGAAATCCTATATGCTATAGAAATATTAGACATAGAAAATGATGATAGTAGCAATATCTATTATACATACACAGATAGTGATCCAGAAGACTCCAATAGTGATACTCATGAGTATGAAGATTCCCAAGATATTCTAGATTCATATATGATGCAAATTGATCAAGAAGATGATTATATAGACTTTGAAGAAGCTTGGTATAAATGTATATATAGCCCTTTGTTAAAGAAAAGATGGACAGTTAGTAATCCTGAGTTACTAACATATATACCTAGATGTTACTACGGTGAAGAACATTATTACACATTTGAAATGAAATGTAGCAAGAAAGACTTTAGTTGTGTAGAATGTTTTGAGACTATACAAGCAGAACTATATATTGTTTGTGTTATTTGTCAATTACACTACCATGAAAGCTGTTGGAGAACTAGATTTCGAGCAATTTATACTAGCCAATATGATGCCCAAATTAATCAAGACATTAAATTTTCTTATGAAGACATTGATAAAAATATATCCAAGAGATTACAACAAAATGAAGATTTAAAAGGAAAGGGAATTTCCTATAATCAAGAAGAAAGGTACTCAGATAGAAGACTTAACACGATTAGATTTCATAGATAAACCTCATAAAGGAATATCTATTCTAGAAAAGAATGATTTATGAATTTCTACTAAACCTAACGCTTGTTTTGTAGAATTATTTATACATCACAAAGATTATCCTAAAAGACTTTCAGCTTTTATAAATACAGGATGTTGTCAAAGTATTTGTAAGGCAAATGCCTTCCCTGAAGAATATTTTCAAGACTCTAATTAAGAAATCCATGGTAAGGTAGCTAATGGAGAACCATTCACCTTATACTTTCAGACTATTCCTATTTTCTTCAAATTAGGAAATCAGACTAACAAAGCTGTAAATCACCAGTTTTGGATTATGGATCCCCGTCCTAGTTTCATATGAAACATTATTTTAGGACAAGACTTTATTAGTAAATACCATCCTTATACTCAGTATAACGATAAGATATTTACTTAGTGATAAAGAGGAATTTAATATTATAGCGCCTATAATTGATCATAAGACTACTTTTGACCTTATGCAGGTCAAACCCAATTATAGACCTATAACCCATTAGAGTTCTTCAACTATGCATGGTGGACCTAGACCTACAAACCAATGAGAAGCTCAAGAAATAACTAAACCCTTAAAAAAAGAATGTAAGTGTCCAGACCAAAAGTGTTATAAGCAAATTGCTTTTATATAACAAGAAACTTTAGACCAAGCCCAACAAGCCTTAATAAAGGTCTAAGCTATATCCAAACAAAAGAAAATGGCTATAAAAGCAGAAAAAAAAAGATTAGGCAATTAGCAGAGCCTACTTTAGGAGAAAATATTGAAAGAGCAAAGATATAGTGAAATTATTCCTATTAACCTAGATGCCACTATTAATGGTGGAACTTACAAGAAAGGATATTCACAAGAAGATAGAGAAGAATTCAAGAAAGACATAGATGAGATGCTTAAACTAGGCATTGTTAGAGAAATCAAAAGTAGACATAATAGCCTTGCCTTCGACGTTCAAAATGAGTATGAACGAAAGAGAGAAAAAAGACGAATGGTTATAGACTATAGAGACCTTAATAAGAATTGTGCATTTGATTCTTCTAAGATACCAAACAAGAATAATTTTATCAATCTAATTGAAGACAAAATTATATTCAGTAAGTTTGATTGCAAGTCAGGCTTCAGACAAATTAAGATGTACCCAAACAGTATAACTTGGACAGCCTTCAGTGCGCCTCAAGAAAATATAAATGGATAGTAATGTCATTTGGATACTTGAATGCCCCTCGAGTATTTCAAAGAAGAATGAATATTATTTTCAGACCTTATTCAGAATTTTGTCTTGTTTACATAGATGATATTCTTCCAGCTAGCAAGATTGAATTAAAACATGTAGATCATCTTAAAAAGATTGTCTTAGAATTAGATAAACATGGAATTGTTATTTCTGAGAAGAAAATACAATTATTCCAGACTGAAATAGACTTTATGGGAATGCATATTAATAAAGGAAAATTATCCTTAGCAGAACACATAATCAAGAAGATTCTTGAATTCCCAGACCAACTTAGAGAGAGAACAATTACAATCATTTTTATGATTGCATAATTGTGCTGCAGACTTTATTAAGAACCTTGCTTCAAAAAAACGAAGCTTAACATCCAAATTAAAGGGAACAGATAAGACTAATCCTTTTAAATGGACTAAAGATGATTTTGAAGTTATAAGACAAATCAAAGAAGCAGTCAAGAATATTCTTTTACTTGAACTGACTAATGTTGAAGACCAATTTATAATAGATACAGATGCCTCTGATAAACAATAGGGCGCAGTATACTTTGCCATTGATCATCAGACAAAAAAAGAAGAAACTTTGTAGATATAGTATTGAAACTTTTTTTGATGCAGAAACAAGATATACAACCCATGAAAAAGAAGTTTTAGCTATAGTTCGGGCTATAAAAAAATATATGCTTTTTTTTTTAACCCAAGCATTTTAGTGTTTATACTGATTCGTCTTATACAGTAAAATTCAGAGACTTAAGACTTACCAAAATCAAGAAGTAATAAACTACTTGGATGACAACAATTGCTTAATGGATATGACTTCTCTGTTATACATATTAAGGGAAGTAAAAACACCGTTCCGGACATAATAGAGAACCCATGTTTGCTGATACTAATATTATTTCTTGTTTTATGATGCAAACAGAAGATTTAGACATCATAAGTTCCTCTAGAACCAATAGACTGAACAAAGAAAACGTTGCAGACTATCTTAGGCGCGTAAAACCAAATGCTGGTATAACGCAAAGACAGACTCAGACTCATATCCAAGACTCTCAATTCTTAAAAACTTTGATGATATTCTTGTTCCTCCGGCAAAATCAAGAAACAAAATTGTAGCCCAGAATACTCATTGGCAAAACGTATTTTCCCCGATATAGACCGGACCAAAGATATCCAAAATTAATAAAATATAGACGAGAATTTACAGATGATGAAAATACTCTTATAAATGTCATATGGTGGAATGTAAAGAATAGACTACGGATAGAATTTAAGCAGAATTTGGTAGTTATTGCCAGATTCATGAAAACTCAAAGACTTGCAGTTACTCAACTCAGTAATACTACTATTCCTAAACCTCAGATTCAGACATATCCTCAGACTCTTGGAGAATCCTCCAAAATTAGACCAGTTGATAATTTTTATTATCAGCAAAAGACTTTTAAGACTAAGATTGTTATACCATTTGGTAATAATAATATTTCATTTTCAAAAGACTGTCAGAAAGAGGGTGATGGCATTATTGATCAGTTCAATATGCTATTATCAGAGATTAATGGAGATGTCTTAATAATTAGTGGCTTCGTCAAAGAAGCTTCAAAAATTTATCTTTTTGGAAAAGCAGAAATGGCACACAACTCTTGCAGACTATGGGTTCATCCAGATTCAGACTGTAGAAGACTATTACTCTTGAAAAAATTGTCCATTAGTACGCTAAGAAAATAGAAGAATGTTTTCCCTTATTTGCTAGAATTTATCAAATTCCTCCAAGTTCTTGCAGGGGAAAAAAGAGTTGAAGGTTTTAGACTCATTAGATTTGCCATTTTTGCATTTGAAGACTTTGAAATTCTTTCTGAAGACGAAACTAATGACTTAACTGTTGACAAGACCAAACTCCAAATTGCCCAAGTCATGGAAACAATAGAAATTATGGAGCTATTGGCAAGTCAAAAAAGATGGTATACTGTATACTATAAGGCAGACTTAAGCATCCAAGCTGATAATTCATTCAATGGAAGGCTCAAAAAGGAATCCAAAGAAGTCGTAGAGGTAGCTTTACTAGCCAGCATTAGAGTGGTGGGCCTCATTGACGAATATTTCGACAACAATAATGCTCCACCAAATAAAGACAAAACTGAAAAGGCAGAAGAAGACAATGACGGGACAGAGAAGTAGCCCTCTTTGTTCGAAGAATTATTAAAGATTGAAGATCTATGACACAAGACGACAAAGCCACTTTAAGTCTCGGATCGAATGATTGCTACACGCCAATTTTGTTTTATATAAAGCAAATCATTATAGATTTTAATAACTGTATTTCTTTCACCGTTTTGCTTTCGACAGCCGGTTGCCAGTCATTTGTAAAATCCCTTGAGCTATAAAAGGGAACGTTTGTATGTTGTGAAGGATAGCTTAACAAGGAGTGAGAAAGAGGTAGTAAGAGGGAGAGTAATTTGTGTAAATTAGTGAGCAAACCTCCCATAGTTAAGAGGAGAGGTGCGCGTTGTATTTACTAATGTTATGCAATAAAAGTATTTTCTTTTCCAGAAATCTCTTTTGTTACGTTATTATTATTTTCCAAGCATTTCCAACTTTTTGTTCTTAGAGGACTATTGCGTGGAACCTTTGGTGTAGCACGTAGGTGTTATACTAATCAACTGCCATCCGGTGTCGATTTTCCGTGAGCCGTTAGCCAAGTGGACGTTAAACGTGGTGGCTTACAGGCAAGAAACGAGTTTAACTCCAACATAAGATTGAGGTGCGACACATAAAAAGAGAGTTGCATGGGGTAAAAACCGGAGAAGAATAGTAACAAACTGAAGAGATGAAGGGAAGAAGATAAAGGAATTGCAGACCATAAGGAAGGTATAAACTCAACCCAAACCCCTAGCTATTTCAAATATTATTGTTAAATTTCAAACGCACTTGCACGAGCCTTCGAATGATTAAAGACTTTTTAGCATTTGTTAATCAAGCAAATTCATACTTAACAAGAGAAATCCAAGAGTGGACTCTCATAGACCCCTCAGATAAACTACTAATAGAAACTGCTTTGATATACGCAGGAGGTACTTACAAATATATAGACCAAATTATTGAGTGGTTAACACGTGAAGTATCCAAAATAAATATAATTAGAACAAAGATCCGTGATCTCTTCAAGCAAGACTTAAGAACTGAAGATTTTTTAGAACTTTCAAGACCAAAAAAATACCAAGATACACTAGAATAAAATATATTAGACGCAAAAGGTTAGCTGAAACTAGAACTATCTTAATTAGAACAGGAGGAGTTCGTCCTCTTCTTAAATACGTAGAGACAGTTGCCCCAAGAACATATCAAAGAATTTTATCATCCTACGAAGACAGTGATTTAGACGAATTTATAGAAAACGATATAATTCATACTGTTAATCAAATATATAAAGAGACTAGACTAATAAAACCTCAATACTGCATAAGGTGTTTAAGATTAGATTATTTTTCTTCAAAACCTTGTGAATTTTTTAGACACCCGGAGGAAAATAATTATATAGATAATCTTCATTATTTCGGAATACAGTACGATAGCGACGGAGAAAGCCTGAGAAGTAGCTCCGAAACTTCTACACTTAGGCTTCCAGATTAACAAGACTTTAAAATAAGCTTACAAACTCTAAAAATTATTGGGGTAGAAATCTATATTCCAAGAAACCTTAGAAAGAGAATATAGTCCACAAAAGACAAAGCGGTCCAAAAATCTTTTTGAAAGGTAGCCAATCCGCATACTTAATGCCGCACATGAGTCTGATCGTGTATATATATATATATATATATATATATATATATATATATATATATATATATATATATATATATATATATAGAGAGAGAGAGAGAGAGAGAGTCAGATTCGTGTACATACCAAACGGTACATACCGGTACATATTGCTGGCGCGGACCGATTTTGTAGATGATTTTGAGTTGAGTTTTTTTATGTGGTATTTTAACATTTCGGGGGAGCCATATGAAAAAAATCAAGGTAAAAAATGTTTTTACTATTTTAAAAAAAGGGTCAAACTTTTGCAGTTTTTAAAGTGCTTTAAAAGCTGTAAAAGTTTGACCGATTTTTTTAAAATAGCAAAAAACGTTATTTTGAGTTGATTTTTTTTATATGGGTCTATTGAAATGTTTAAACATCATATAAAAAAATTCATCAGAAAAATATTTTTTTTACTATTTTAAAAAATTGGTATGCACCGTAGGTATGTACCGTTTGGTATGTACAGGACTCTCTCTCTCACACACACACACACACACATATATATACATATATATATACATATATATATATATATATATATATATATATATATATATATATCAGAAAGTCTCCTGTAAGGACTCCTTATGGTGCAGACCCCGGTACATACCATTTTTTTAAAATAGTCAAAATGATTTTTTTTATGAAACTTCATGGATATGATCTCCACAGTGAGAATATCATCTCCAATTTTTTTCGTCAAAAAATTCAATAAAAAACTCGTTGAGATGAGGTGATATGTAAAAAAATGGTATCAATATGCATTTTCAACCGTTGAAATGTTGGGTCGGTGCTAGCCGCTTTATTGATTGAATTTTTTTGATGAAATTTCATGGATATAATCTTCTCACTATCGAGATCATATCCATGAAGTTTCATTAAAAAACTCAATGAAAAAAAGGGTGAGCCATGAAGTTTCATTAAAAAATTCAATGAAAAAAAGGGTGAGATGATAGCCAACATTTCAACGGTCGAAAATGCATATTTATACCATTTTTTTACATACCACCTCATCTCAATCGTTTTTTTATTGAATTTTTTTTATGAAAAAAATTGGAGATGATCTTCTCATCGTGGAGATCATATCCATAAAGTTTCATAAAAAAATTCATTTTTTTACTATTTTAAAAAAATGATATGTACTAGGGTCTGCACCATGAGGAGTCCTTACCGGAGAGGGCCACGCACACACACACACACACACACACACACACATATATATATATATATATAAATCGGGCTACACAGATTTTTCAAGGAACCCCCTGAACTATGTATTTTATTGCAAAAAGCCCTCCAGATGTGGCTAAAAAGTCATCACATGGGTCTTTGCAACAAAATACATAGATCACTGGATCATTTGAACAGGATATTATTTGTAATAACTTGAAAGTTTACGAGTTTTGCACTTTACTCCATCTTACAATTATATATTTATTTTTTATTCACGAGGATAGGAGAGCAGGATGCAACAATCATTCATAACTGTTTGCATATGTACACACACACACACACACACACACACACACACACACACACACATATATATAGAGAGAGAGAGAGGGGTTTACCTTTGCAATGTCACCAATAACTGATATTTCTTGCTCATTTTTACTCCCTTCAGCAAACATACAAAGGTCGAGCATGCCCCGAGTTCCATTATCAAATTCAACAATTACATATGCATTGTCAATTATATCAGGCACCTACGGGAGAAAACAAGAGGAGGATTGGGTAACTACAAGGTAAGGATTGAGCAATTCTTATTTACATTATATAAAGCCAAAAGAAAAATGAAGAAAAAAGATAGATCAAATATGGCACAGCCAACTCTTGTAGTTTCCAGTTCTATAATCAGTTGTATTATATGAACTTCATTGACATATATACACCACCATAACTCTCTCTCTCTCTCTCTCTCTCATTTTGCCTTCCTTAATTCTCAATGTACCTCACTAGGGTTCCTACACACTTTTATCTTGGAATGAGGAACTGAGTACCACTAGTTGAGTCTCTTACTAATGTTAACCCTTAATTTAATTTGTGTGTGGTGGGAGGGGAGTGAAAGCAAGATTCACAAAATATAGTTCTCATAAAGCTTCTTCTTCATAGCCGAATATGAGTCCCCAGAAGATGAATATACAACACCAAAATTTGACCCTAGCCAAATGATGGAAACTTGCTTATTGCGTGGATTCAATAGCAATCTTAAAAATGCACTCAAAGAGAACTCTCAAAATATCTATTAATTGAAGGGTCCTAATATCTCCACCAAAAATATTACTAAAAAACATCCATTTCTACAAAACACCACATAAGTACCCAATATTTGTACAAAACACAAAACACACACAACACCACATTAACCCATATAAAAACCCAAAAAAATTCTAAGGATCCTAATATTTCCACCCAAAAAACCTCTCCAAAACACCAAATAAAAATTAAATACAAACTTTACTAACCACACCCAAAACGGTTGTACCTTTTATTTCCTTTAAAATGTCCAACATACCCCAAACTAAACAAAAAAATTGCATACAGACTAACACTACATAATCTAAAACACCACAATAAGCAAAAATCAAAACGGTTGATCTTCCCACCGAAAGGTTAAACCTAGCCCAAATCATCCTGTTCATTTCTCCCCAAATCTACATTTTCAGGTGGTCTTTGTTGTGTTGTTTCTATAAAGAAATCAAGGATAAATGTGTTACATTGCAATGGTTGAGGGAAAAAAAAGTTGATGTTCAAGCTTCCAAAACTCAGAACATCTTGATAATTTTGAGGTATTAAAACAGCTCTACACACTATATAATCTATAAAACAACATTTAAAATGATTAAAAGATTCAAAAAAAAAAAACAGGGTGACTGCACTTACGGTTACCCGTCGCCGTAAGTGACGGTTACTTTCGGTCATAAGTGACCGTATTAAAGTGATTCCACAGTTTCATTAGTCATAATTGAAACACAGTTCTATCTGGTCGTGGGATCATAAAGTGCAGTTTCATGTAACCGTGTTAAGGATTACACGGTTTTAAGTGGCCGTGGTTTTACCATTAATGATTACCTTACACCGTATGTACCCCTCTAGCGGTTGTAATTAGCCGTGGGATCCACATTGAAATTAAAGTTCAATTATTAAATGGTGGATGTGTTCTTATTGATTTTTGTTATTATATTGTCAATTCTTATTGTACTTATTATTGTATTATCATTTCAGTTAGATGACTCGGTACTTGATGATACATTTTAGCAAGATATAGACAAAACTATTGTACCGAGTGTATCTACTCAACGTGCTTCCACCGAGGAACCGAATATGCGTGAACCAAATATGAGCGAACAAGCAACGACATCAACCTCTCCCAAATGTTTGTGCGATTTGTTTCTAGATTTCACATCGTCTATGGTAAAAAAAACATATCACAAAGTTAAATTTCAACAATTTGAGATTTTTAATGTATGACATAATTGGATTGTATGCATTGTTAGGATCCGATAATTGAAGAAGGATTGGATGTTAATGCGATTAATGAAGACCATACAGTCGAATTCAGTGAGGAGGCAAGTTTTGTTTATTTATATTATACTTAATATGATTTTTAATTTATACTTGTAATTTCCATTTAAATTGTCCTTTCATCTAACAATGTTCGTCTTGTGCAGATTTTTTATGACCGCGACAAGATGATTAATTGGTGTCAAGTTGGTCGCAAGCTCCATGCGGTCGTGATCATTCTGAAATCCGACAAGGCCAGTTTAGTCCGAAAGGGGCGGGTCGTACTTGGTTGTGAGCGAAGAGAGCTTCATAGACCCAGAAAAGACGAGGGGATGGACAAGAAGAGGAAGCGGTGTTTCGGAACGCGAAAATGTGATTGTCCTTTTCGATTGAAAGGCGTTCCCCACGATAATGGCCATTGGGGGTGGAAGTTGTCTGTGGGCTACATAACCACGAGGTGTCTAAATCACTTGTTGGACACCCTTATGTCGGTTGACTCTCCCAAGAAGAATGGAACATTGATGTTGAGATGATCAACAATGGGGTGGGCCCGAAGGAAGTACTTCAGGCATTGAAAAAGATATCGGAATAAAACTGTTCATCCATACGAACAATTTATAACACTAAAAGCAAAATGAGACCGTTGAGATGCAAGGGCGCCCGGCCATGCAACAGCTGATGCATTTGCTGAAGGAGGAGAGTTATGTCCACAGGCATAGAAGGAATGAGCAAAGTGATGTGGTGGAGGATTTATTTTTCGCACATCCCACCTCTTGCTTGTTGGTGAAATGCTTCCCGAGTGTACCACTTGCTCAATTGACTGTGACGTAGCACCCTCACCAACAGTAAGTAAATCCCCTGCCACTTGGTCGACTACTTTATCCAACGACATCGTAGGAGAATATCCTTTGCTCGAACTAGTGGCTCATCGGCACTACTGCTAGAGGAAGATACGGGTGGTCGTAGACTCGTACTGCCTTCGTCGCCTCCAACCTCGGATAGAGCAAGTGGTACACTCGGGAAGCATTTCACCAACAAGTAAGAGATGGGATGTGCGAAAAATAAACCCTCCACCACATCACTTTGCTCATTCATTATATGCCAGTGGACATAACTCTTCTTCGTGAGCAAATGCATCAACTATTGCAAGGGCGGTGCGCCCTTCCATCTCAACGTTCTTCATTTTTCTTTTAGCGTTATAAATTGTTCGTATGGATGAAGAGTTGTAATCCGATCTCTTTTTCAATGTCTGGAGTACTTCCTTCGGGTCCACCCCATTGTTGATCATCTCAGCAGCAATGTTCCACTCTTCTTGGGAGAGTCGACCGGCATAAGGGTGTCCAATAAGTGATTTAGACACCTCGTGGTTGTGTAGCCCACAGACAACTTCCACCCCCAACGGTAATTATCGTGGGGAACGCCTTTCAATCAAAAAGGTCAATCACACTTTCGCGTTCCGGAACACCGTTTCCTCTTCTTGTCCATCCCCTCGCCTTTTTTCGGTCTATGAAGCTCGCTTCGCTCACAACCAAGTACGGCCCGCCCCTTTCGGACTAAACTGGCCTTGTCGGATTTCAAAATGATCATGACCGCATGAAGCTTGCGACAACTTGTTGACAACAATCAATCATCTTGTCACGGTCATCAAAAATTTGCACAAGACGAACATTGCTAGATGAAAGGACATTTTAAATGGAAATTTCAAGTATAAATGAAAAATCATATTGATTACCATATAAATAAACTAAGCATGCCTCCTCAGTGGTGAATTCGACTATATGGTCTTGATTAATCGCATTAACATCCAATCCTTCTTCTATTGTCGGATCCTAACAATGCATACAATCAAATTATGTCATACAATCATGTCATACATTGAAAATCTCAAATTGTTGAAATTTAACTACGTGGTATGGTTTTTTACCATGGACGATGTGAAATTTGTAAACAAATCGCGCAAACATTTGGGAGAGGTTGATGTCGTTGCTTGTTCGCTCATATTCGGTTCACGCATATTCGGTTCCTCGGTGGAAGCACGTTGAGTAGATACACTCGGTACAATAATATTGTCTATATCTTGCCAAAATGTATCATAAAATACCGAATCATCTAACTGAAATGATAATACAATAATAGGTACAATAAGAATTGATAATATAATAACAAAAATCAATAAGAACACATACACCATTTAACAATTGAACTTTAATTTCAATGTGGATCCCATGACTAATTACAACCGCTACAGGGTACATACATTGTAAGGTAACCGTGAATGGTAAAACCACGGCCACTTAAAACCGTGTAAACCTTAACACGGTTACATGAAATCGCATTTTATGATCCGCGGCCAGATACAACCGTGATTCAATTATTGACTAATGAAACCGTGGAATCACTTTAATACGGTCATGACCGAAGTAACTGTCACTTACGGCGACGAGTAACCGTAAGTGCAGTCATCCCGATTTTTTTTCTAATCTTTTAATCATTTTAAATGTTGTTTTCAGATTATATAGTGTAGAGAGGTGTTTTAATACCTCAAAATCATCAAGAGAGCATTGGATGTTCCGAGTTTGGGAAGCTTGAACTTCAACTTTATTTCCTTCAACCATTGTAATGTAGCCCATTTATCCTTGATTTCTGTATAGAAACAACACAACAAACACACGAAAATGGAGATTTGGGGAAAAATGAACAAGATGATTTGGGCTAGGTTGAACCGAAGGTTTGAACGTTTCGGTGGGAAGATCAACAATTTCGATTTTTGTTTATTGTGATGTTTTAGATTATGTGGTGTTAGTTTGTGTGTAATTTTTTATTTAGTTCGAGGTATATTAGATATTTTAAAGAAAATAAAAGGGACAACACTTTTGAGTGTGATTAGTAAAGTTTGTATATAATTTTTATGTGGTGTTTTGGAGAGATTTTTTTAGTGGAAATATCATACCCCTTAATTGAATGCCTTTATCCCAAATGGGGATATTATTATGATGGATGAGGGGCAAATATTCTCTAGATATTCTTATCCTAACCGCTTACATAATCTTTTAATTACTAAATCATGGGTGACATCAATACATCACTAGTGTTGTGACTTAAGCCATGACATAATAAGGGGGCTAAAATGTTCGTTATTATATAAAAACTATACTATCCCTTACTTCTTTACTACACTACTATCACTATCATTATTAAAATAACATGAAGAAAATTGTAAAACAGGACAAGACTAAAATAAATGCAGAAGTGCCGACTTTTCCCTTAGCTCCTTGGTTCAGATCACTCTCACCACATTGAAAAGAATTTATCCAGAGTTACTCAGAGAAGGACAACACCGGTGCCCACGGAAAGTTGATTGACGTGAGCAAGTAGGGTCTCACATTGAATCTCATCCTCCGCTATGTCATTGGGTATGTAACATTTGTCACAAGCACGGGGCTTCTTCTCTATGGGCACTCAGTGACCCAACTGGATGTAGGTGAATGATACAAAAGGAACCTCTGAAATTCCTACAAGTCCCTTGAAGCTTCATGGTTCGTTAATTGGGCTTAAAGAAACCAAAGGGTCTAAGTTCGGGTTGTCAAGTCAGCACAAACACCCTTTAATAAAATGGTCATAACTCACTCCTCAGAAGTCCAAATGACGTGAGTCAGAGCTCATTGGAAAGAACTTCCAGACTTTTCATTTGGTATATGGTTCACCTTCTAATTTAATGCACATAGAAAACGACAAGCATTCGAAGTGACATCAAATTTCAAGGTTGATACTTTCAAAGTTCCAGAGGTCTAGTCTTTATTTTTCCAGCTTCTAGTTTATTTAGTGTATTATTAATCAATTAGGTACCTATGGTTGGGGATGTTCCAAGCTCCTATATAAAGATTGAGAATACGTAAAGCAAAGGCAGATCGATTTGAGAATATAAATAGAAATTTGTTTAAGATGTGGGTTCTTCTTGTTTTGCTCTTTAACCTTTTGATGGATTCCAATTGGTGACGAGTGTTGCTCCCTCTCTTTGGTGAATTCCTTAAAATGTGAGTGTGTTACTTGAGTTTAGACTTGTTTTATATCTTTCTCTTTCATTATCTGGTGCCAGATTGGTATCAGAGCTTTGGTTGTGATGGCCAACCGTAGTCTTCATGGCCCGAATGTTGTGCACCGGTACGCGAACAAGACTCGTGACATTGAAACGGATGATTTGAGGAGACAAGTACAACAACTCCAGCAGCATGTGCTACGCTACGAAGCACAGGAACATGATGATTCGCGTCATGATTCAGAGAATTAATTATCACAAGATGAAGAGGAGATTAACATGGAATCTTTTACTACTATGAAGTTCTGGAGATCAAAAAGTGAAGTTGGTTGCCATTAAGTTGAAGAAACATGCCTCAATTTTATGAGAATGTTTAAAAAAGCAAGGTGACCGTGAAGAAAAAAGAAGAATTGTAACTTGGGAGAAGATGAAAAAGGAGTTAAAGAAGAAATTCTTGATAAGTCATTCCTTACAAGATGCTTTTCTTAAGTGGCACAATTTTAAGCAAAATAACTAGTTCGTGGAGTATTCAAGAGAATTTTATCATCTCATGATGCGATGTGATTTATCCGAGTCGGAGGAACAAACGATTGCTCGCTCTCTTAGTGGTTTAAGGACTAAAATTTCAAATGTTGCCCGATTGCAACCTTATTGGACTAATAATGATGTGTTCAAATTAGCCATAAAGTTGGATAGACTACTCAAGGAGAACAGTAGTGTTCGAACTTGGAGTCCTGATAGAGGTTCAAATCGAGGATGTGCTTCTACTTCCGTGTAATACCCCGTATTTTTATGCTATATTAATTTGGGGATTTATGAAATTTAATGTGAATTAATTATTTAATATAAATCCGGAAATAATTATGTTATAATTATTAACGTGATGAGAGTTAGTAATTATGGGAAACTTGTTGAATATTACTAATGAGCAAAATAATATATAATATTGGTTATATTGAATGTCACGAGTGATTAAAATGACAATTTTGAAAATTTGAGTCGGGACGCGCCCGTGTCGCGTCGGGACTAAATATTGATGAATAAAAGTGAATATATTATAACTCGCTCGTATGGTCGTTTTGAGCGCGCCAAAGTGTCCGGAAGGGTTGAGATAGTCAGAAAAGTGTACCCGGGGGTTTAGTTTGGGTCTCGGGGCGTTTTTAGGCTTAATTAGTACCCCGGGAGGGCATTTTGGACATTTCACATTTTTGGGTAATTAAACCCACGAAAATTCAAGGGATATATCAGATGTCTAAGGTTGTCTTTTAGGGTTAAAACAACCAAAGACAAGTGACGGCCATAGGAGAGGGAAGGAGAGGCTTTTCCAAGCAATCCAAGGCCAACGATTCACCCGGTTGCACCGCCACCGCCACCGCCACCAACACGTAGATCGCGCGACGGAGAACGCAACCATACCAAATTCGTCATCAAACCAGAACGTCAAAAATCCCAGGCAAGTGTTTATCTTGCTTATTTTCGTTAATGCATCACTCATGTTAGTCTAGGGATGATTAGGATGAATTTTATGGAAGAAAACCCAAATTTGAGATAGGAAATCGCATGTAGAAATGATTTGAATGGTATTCTGGAAACCCCTTCACATGTAGAGGATTAAACCACGAAATTATGATGTTTTAGAAGAAGAAAATTCTGGAAAAGATTGATTAGAACCAAGTTTAAGGAATTCTAGGGTTCTTGAGATTTTTATAAAGTTTTTGCCTATAAATCCATGATTAGTGACGAAAATTTACATGCTTTACGTAGAAGATACATAAAATGAGATTATAATGTTAGTAGTATAAATTTCTAGGCGATTGGGTATAAAAAGTTTGGATTTGGAGGAGGTTATGTGATAGAACCCGTAACTGGTTAACTGCAGAATTCGCCATACCTGTTTGATCGATCGATTGAGCCAAGAGCTTCGATCGATCGAAGGTTCGATCGATCGAGCCCCAGACCTCGATCGATCGACCTCTTCTGGCAGACTCATATTTTCCCTTTTTACATTAGTTGAATTCAATTTAATGAGAAATAGTTCTTGGACACCCTTACTAAAATATTTTGGGAGATGAAGAAGACCAGTAGAACTTATAAATAATTATGGGACCTTTAATGTAAAACGAGAGTTGTATTTTTGGGATAATTACATATAAGGGACGATGAAATTATGTATTAGAGGGAGAGACGCGTAAGATGGTTACGTTGGAAATTAGATGAGTACCTACTGAATTCTACACTTGGGAGGATAAAGCCTATGGATGTTGCGTAATAAGTTGAAACGATCCCTCAAATCAAAGTAATAAATGAACGGTTATACGTGAGAATTAAATAATGATATGAGAACAAATGTCGTAATTATGGAATTTGGTATGTACCTAAATTGATATGATAAAAGTAGTATATCTATATGACTGTGTGTATGCATATATTATATACATGTGAAAATCATACCCGCGCTACTTGCTATCCCTGAGGTTACCGCGCTAGGACAGTCTTATCTCGAATGGGCGTTCATGGGGGATATTGACTCGTACCCTAGAAGATAGGAATCCTAGGTACGGGCTATCGGATCGATAATCGGACGGTCCTAAGAGACGTGAGGGTATGTACTGACCTCTTGGACTTGGAAACTATGCTTCGCCTCAATATTGTTTGTGTATGTGTTAATACAGTTCGAGAGTGATTCCGAACTTGTATTTCCCTTAGTACGAGAGATACGGGGATTGGATAGCAGAGTATGCACGCACCATAACTTTTATGTGGGGTGCAGTTAGAATATATATATTATACGAGTATTTAATATATATATGAAATTCTAAAATTTGGAACTGCCTACTGTGTTATGGTAAGTAAGAAATGAATCTGGACTTCAAATTGGAAATACTTGTTTTGAAAAGTATAATATGACACTGAGAAACTTTATTAATAAATAAAGTTAAAATGAGAGCTTTGTTACTAAATGAAATTTCCTTTTAAACCATTATATTATTCAATTTAAAATCTTACGAGTAACCTAAGGTAAGTTAAACTATTGGGAAGTTTAGTGCGATATAAGATAAGAAAATCCGTTGGGAAGGTTAGTACGATAGGCGTGCACATTAGAAGAGAGGTGAGAATTTCTCAAGACAGTGTCGCACTAATATGTTGTTGCATTGGCCTGTAAACATTTTAAATACTTGCTAAACGAATTTTAAATCATACACACTATCGGGCTCTGACCCGTTTATATTTCTCTTTCTCTTGTATATATATGTATATATTATAGGTGCCCCGCCACAGGGGCGTCTTGCATAGGATCCTTTGGAAGGAACGCGCTGCAGCTTAGGTGGGAGTTGCAGGCCTCTTGCTTAGATGACTTCATTTATTTGACTCCACTCCTAGCATATTCATTTAGTGGGCATGTGTCGCCCTTTTCATTATTCAGTTGTTTATTTAGACATTGTGAATCAGTTATTTCTAGTATTGTCACTTTGGGATTTATTAATGCCTGGATGTTTTACTTTAAGTTTTAATGTTGGGATTTAGTTGTTGAATGTTTAAATTATTTGGATTATATGTTCCAGGATTATTGTGGTGTGATTCTTTAATTTTGAATTGTTGTAAATAATTAAATCTTTGTTATTAAAATAAAATTTGGAAAGTAATGTTTAAAAAAATGGTTTTGACACTTAGCTTAATTAATTAGGGTGTTTAAATTGGAAAAGTTATTTTTACGATAGTGATGCTAAGAATGATCAACTGTTCACCTTTATTTTAATTTAATAAAGGAGTGATCGCCCGGTATTTAATTAGGCGGGGTGTCACAGGTGTTATCAGAGTATCAGATTCTAGTGTCCATAGGATCTGTACGGCTTATTTCGCTTTCAGCTTAATATTTTTGCGATAGAGCCCTATTTTAGGATTATTGTATTCCTGCTTTTACGTTTACGTCTTCAGCTATTTGAGATTTGATAATAACTGTAGACTAATAAATTTCTTCAGTTTCAGATGCCTCCGAGAAGTGCACCAAAGGATGGGCGTGCCCAAGCCGAGCAACCAGCAGCTCCGGCACAGGGTACTATGAATGCTAATGAGGTAGCCACTATTGTTGCTCAGGCGGTGAATGCCGCGCTAGCGGTGGTTCAGCAGGCCCCACCCCAGGCTCAGGCAGTGGCGCCAGTACCTACACAGCTTCCATCTGCGTGGGAGCGGGTTAGGGATGCCTTTCAGAAGGCGCATCCCCCTGAGTTCTCTGGTAGTTTAGATATTATCATCGTCAGCCAATGGAAGAAAGACATCTAGCGGCATCTTCGTATGTATGAGTGCACAGACGTGCAGAAACAGTTGTTGGCTTCCTTTAAGCTGGTGGGGGCCGCTTTGCAGTCGTGGGAGTCCACCACCACCTTGGAGGAGAGGGATATGATCCCGATTCAGTCATTTTGGGAGCGGTTTGACCGCAAGTACTTTCCACCCGCCGTGCAGACTGAGATAAGGCGGAAACTACTGAACTTGAAACAGGAGAATTCTACCGTTGCTGAGTATGAGGAGGAGTACACGAGACTTCTCACCATAATGCCAGATGAGGCACCTACTGAGGGTAAAAAGATAATGCTGTTTGTGGACGGGTTAGCTTGGAGGATCCGTCAGCACCTTATAGGAAATCTGTCCCTGAGTACTTTCACTGATGTACTCAATGCTGCGTTACTACATTGCCAGGATCACCGCTTCCATCTGCAGGGAAGCAAGAGAGCAGGAGAGTCCAGCCAGCAGGGCAGGACCGGGGGTAATAGTACTAGTGGAGCACCGACATCTCAGGGACAGACTCGTCAGCACGAGCAGAGTTCCCATCAGGGGGACCCTGCTAAGCAATTCCGTTCAGGTGATTCCAGACAGGGATTTGGGGGTTATAGGCAGGGCCAGCCTAATCAGCAGGGCCAGCAAGGCCAACACCGACAGCAGCAGGGTCAACAACAGGGCCAACAGCGTTTTCATCAGGGCCAACAGGGCCAGTGGCGGGGTGGTAACGGCTAGCAGGGCCGTGGTCAGCAGGGTCAGAGGGGAGGTAACTTCAGAGGCCGATGTTTTGAGTGCGGCAAGCATGGCCATAAGCGCCAGGATTGCCCAGAGGGTGATAGGGCCCCACAGCAGCAGGGTCCCCGTAATGAGCCACAGAGGCCACTTTTTCCAGCTGCCCTCCCAGCTCCAGCCCAGGTGCCAGCCCTACCAGCCGTTCCAGCAGCTCTAGTGCAGCAGGGGCAATTACAGTATGGACGTGTCTATAACGTCCACCAGGCAGCAGCTCCACAGGCACCACCCGCGATTGAGGGTATGTTTTCTATCCATGGTACTATGGATCGAGTTTTGTTTGATACTGGGGCGACGCATTGTTTTATAGCTACGCATTTTGCGAAGGCCTTAAGGTTGTTAGCTACGGCAGAGAGCACTGTGACGTGTGTAGACTCACCACTGGGGAATGGTTCGCTTATTTTCTTTATATGCCGGGGTGTGGGGGTAGAGATTGGTAGCTTGGTATTACCTGCAGACATGTTAGTCTTAGATATGCATGAACATGATGTTATTATCGGTATGGATTGGCTCGCAGCTTACAGAGCCATGATTGATTGTTTCGGTGGGAGTATTGTCTTTGCCATTCCGGGGCAAGAGATGTTTGTAGTGGCGATGCCTCGCCCAGAGGGAGGCTTGACCGCTCATTTGTATTACATAGAGGAGGATACCTCTAAGGAGGTTGTGATTCCCTTAGACTTGATCCCAGTTGTTCGTGAGTATTCCGATGTATTCCAGGAGATACCAGGCCTACCCCCCAGTCGAGAGATAGACTTTGTCATAGATTTATTACCGGATACTAGACCGATAGCACGCGCTCCATACCGTATGGCTCCGGCAGAGATGCGAGAGTTACGAGATCAGATAGAGCAGCTGTTAGGTCAGGGCTTCATTCGCAGGAGTACCTCACCTTGGGGCGCTCCAGTCTTGTTTGTGAAGAAAAGAGATGGTTCACTGAGGTTATGTGTGGACTACCGGGAGTTGAACAAGGTCACGAAACGGAATAAGTATCCGTTGCCTCGAATCGATGATCTGTTCGACCAGTTGAGGGGAGCAACTTTCTTTTCGAAGATAGATCTGAGGTCGGGGTACCATCAGCTACGTATTAGGGAGCAGGATGTTTCAAAGACTGCTTTCTTAACTAGATATGGGTCCTATGAGTTCAGAGTGATGCCATTTGGCCTCAAAAATGCTCCAGCCGTGTTCATGGACTTAATGAACCGAGTGTTCAGAGAGTTCTTGGATCAGTTTGTCATCGTCTTCATAGATGACATTTTGATATATTCACACTCCGAGGAGGAACATGCCGAACACTTGAGACAGGTTCTTCAGACTCTACGAGAGCATCAGCTGTATTCTAAGTACGAGAAGTGCGGATTCTGGTTGCGAGAAGTGCAGTTCTTGGGGCATGTTGTTTCGGAGCAGGGGATAGCAGTTGACCCGAGTAAAGTGTCAGTAGTGAGGGAGTGGGGACAGCCCACGACACCGACGGAAGTGCGTAGTTTCTTGGGGTTAGCCGGATACTACAGGAGATTCATTCGGGGATTCTCCAAAATAGCGGGTCCATTGACGAACCTGACTCGCAAAGGGGTACCATATGTTTGGGATGATGCTTGTCAATTGGCTTTCGATGAGCTGAAAGACAAGCTTACTTCAGCACCAGTCCTTGCTTTACCGAAGCCGGGTGTGGAGTACCTGGTTTACACCAATGCCTCTTTACGGGGACTTGGGGGAGTACTTCAGCAGGAAGAGAAGGCTATAGCTTTTGCCTCCCGCAAGCTTAAGCCGCATGAGAAGAATTACCCCACCCACGACCTGGAGTTAGCAGCGGTCGTTTTTGCATTGAGGATATGGAGGCACTACTTATTGGGGGAGAAATTCCACTTGTTCACAGACCACAAGTCACTGCAGTACCTGTTCACTCAGCGAGAGCTGAATATGCTTCAGCGCAGATGGTTAGAGTTTGTGAAGGACTATCAGTTCGACATACAGTACCATCCGGGGAAGGCCAACTTAGTTGCTGATGCGTTGAGCCGTAGACCGGTAGACGATGTAGCGGACGTCTGGAAAGCAAAATGGAAGGAGTTGGGTCACCAGGACGCAGTAGCCCGTTCCTTCATATCTGTTATGACAGTGACACCCGAGATTGTTACGAGGGAAATACAGGCACAGACCGCAGACCCGTTTTGCCAGGAGCAGATTGTACGACTTTTAGCCGAGCGTGCTGAGTCCTATTCTGTTAGTTCTGATGGGGGTTTGAGGTTTAATGGGAGATTGGTGGTTCCAGAAGGAGCAGAATTACGTCATGCGGTGATGACCCAGTCTCACGGGTCCCAATTTGCGGTGCATCCTGGAGGAGATGAGATGTACCATGATATGAGGAGGCAATACTGGTGGAGGCTGAGTTCGTGTCCAAGTGTTCTACTTGTCAGCTGGTAAAGGTGGACCATCAGAAACCGTCAGGATTACTTCAGCCATTGGAAGTACCCGCGTGGAAGTGGGAGAGTATTTCCATGGATTTTATTACAGGGTTGCCTACATCACAGCGGGGCCACGACTCTATTTGGGTGATTGTAGACCGTTTGACCAAGGTGGCTCATTTTCTGCCGGTGCGGACAGACTATACCACGGGCCAGTATGCTCAGTTGTTCATTGCTGAGATTGTCAGATTACATGGGGTGCCCCTGAATATTGTGTCAGATAGAGACAAGATTTTCGTGTCGCGTTTTTGGGAAAGCTTTCAGGAGGCTATGGGTACTAAGTTGAGGTTGAGTTCAGCTTATCACCCACAGACAGATGGACAGACAGAGCGTACTAATCAGATGTTAGAGGATATGCTACGCAAGTGTGTTCTTGATTTTGGGGGAGGTTGGGAGCCACATCTTCCGCTAGTAGAGTTTGCTTATAATAACTCTTATCAGTTCACTATCGGCATGGCTCCATTCGAAGCTTTGTACGGCAGGCCTTGTCGTTCCCCAACTTGTTGGCTCGAGGTGGCGGATAACAAGTTGCTAGGACCAGAGGTAATTCGGGAAACCTCCGCGAGGATTGAGATGATCAGGAGTCGCATTCGAGTAGCCCAGGACAGGCAGAAAAGCTACGCCGATGTGAAACGGTTCTTCCGGGAGTTTAATGTGGGGGACCAAGTGTTACTACGTGTACCTCCTATGAAAGGAGTGATGAGGTTCGGGAAGAAAGGGAAATTGGTCCCGAGGTACGTGGGACCATTTCCCATTATCGAGAGAATTGGGCCGGTAGCATACAGATTGGGACTGCCAGAGCATTTACATCGCATTCACGATGTATTCCACATCTCGTCGCTAAGACGATACCTTCAGGATGATATGGCCCATACTCACATCGCGATAGATGAGATAGACTTACAGCCTGACAGCTCTTACGAGCAGAAACCGGTGGCTATCCTAGACCGTAGCGAGAGGAGATTGAGGTCGAAGGTAGTTCCACTTGTACGGGTCCAGTAGGAGCATCATAATGTGGAGGAATCCACTCGGGAGCGCGAGGCAGATATGCGCGAGAGATACCCAGATTTATTCTTACCAGGTACGCCTTATTTTTCGAATTTCGGGACGAAATTCCGTTATTAGGGGGGAAGTATGTAATACCCCATATTTTTACGCTATATTAATTTGGGGATTTATGAAATTTAATGTGAATTAATTATTTAATATAAATCCAAAAATTAATTATGTTATAATTATTAACGTGATGAGAGTTAATAATTATGGGAAACTTGTTGAATATTACTAATGAGCAAAGTAATATATAATATTGGTTATATTGAGTGAATAAAATGACAATTTTGAAAATTTGAGTCGGGACGGGCCAGTGTCGCGTCGGGACTAAATATTGATGAATAAAAGTGAATATATTATAAGTCGCTCGTATGGTCGTTTTGAGTGCGCCAAAGTGTCCGGAAGGGTTGAGATAGTCAGAAAAGTGTACCCGGGAATTTAGTTTGGGTCTCGGGGCGTTTTTAGGCTTAATTAGTACCCTGAGAGGGCATTTTGGACATTTTACACTTTTGGGTAATTAAACCCACGAAAATTCAAGGGATATATCAGATGTCTAAGGTTGTCTTCTAGGGTAAAAACAACCAAAGACAAGTGACGGCCATAGGAGAGGGAAGGAGAGGCTTTTCCAAGCAATCCAAGGCCAAAGATTCACCCGGTTGCACCGCCACCACCACCAAAGCGTAGATCGCGCGACGGAGAACGCAACCATACCAAATTCGTCATCAAACCAGAACGTCGAAAATCCCAGGCAAGGATTCATCTTGCTTATTTTCGTTAATGCATCACTCATGTTAGTCTAGGGATGATTAGGATGAATTTTATGGAAGAAAATCCAAATTTGAGATAGGAAATCGCATGTAGAAATTATTTGAAGGGTATTCTGGAAACCCCTTCACATGTAGAGGATTAAACCACAAAATTATGATGTTTTAGAAGAAGAAAATTCTGGAAAAGATTGATTAGAACCATGTTTAAGGAATTCTAGGGTTCTTGAGATTTTTATAAAGTTTTTGCCTATAAATCCATGATTAGTGACGGAAATTTACATGCTTTACGTAAAAGATACATAAAATGAGATTATAATGTTAGTAGTATAAATTTCTGGGCGATTGGGTATAAAAAGTTTGGATTTGGAGGAGGTTATGTGATAGAACCCGTAACTGGTTAACTGCAGAATTCGCCATACCTGTTTGATCGATCGATTGAGCCAAGAGCTTCGATCGATCGAAGGTTCGATCGATCGAGCCCCAGACCTCGATCGATCGACCCCTTCTGACAGACTCATATTTTCCCTTTTTACATTAGTTGAATTCAATTTAATGAGAAATAGTTCTTGGACACCCTTATTAAAATATTTTGGGAGATGAAGAAGACCAGTAGAACTTATAAATAATTATGGGACCTTTAATGTAAAACGAGAGTTGTATTTTTGGGATAATTACATATAAGGGACGATGAAATTATGTATTAAAGGGAGAGACGCGTAAGATGGTTACGTTGGAAATTAGATGAGTACCTACTGAATTCTACACTTGGGAGGATAAAGCCTATGGATGTTGCGTAATAAGTTGAAACGATCCCTCAAATCAAAGTAATAAATGAACGGTTATACGTGAAAATTAAATAATGATATGAGAACAAATGTCGTAATTATGGAATTTGAGATGTACCTAAATTGATATGATAAAATTAGTATATCTATATGACTGTGTGTATGCATATATTATATACATGTGAAAATCATGCCCGTGCTACTTGCTATCCCTGAGGTTACCGCACTGGGACAGTCTTATCTCGAATGGGCCTTCATGGGGGATATTGACTCGTACCCTAGAAGATAGGAATCCTAGGTACGGGCTATCGGATCGATAGTCGGACGGTCCTAAGAGACGTGAGGGTATGTACTGACCTCTTGGACTTGGAAACTATGCTTCGCCTCAATATTGTTTGTGTATGTGTTAATACAGTTCGAGAGTGATTCCGAACTTGTATTTCCCTTAGTACGAGAGATACGGGGATTGGATAGCAGAGTATGCACGCACCATAATTTTTATGTGGAGTGCAGTTAGAATATATATATTATACGAGTATTTAATATATATATGAAATTCTGAAATTTGGAACTGCCTACTATGTTATGGTAAGTAAGAAATGAATCTGGACTTCAAATTGGAAATACTTGTTTTGAAAAGTATAATATGACACTGAGAAACTTTATTAATAAATAAAGTTAAAATGAGAGCTTTGTTACTAAATGAAATTTCCTTTTAAACCATTATATTATTCAGTTTAAAATCTTACGAGTAACCTAAGGTAAGTTAAACTATTGGGAAGTTTAGTGTGATATAAGATAAGAAAATTCGTTGGGAAGGTTAGTACGATAGGCGTGCACATTAGAAGAGAGGTGAGAATTTCTCAAGAGAGTGCCGCACTAGTATGTTGTTGCATTGGCCTGTAAACATTTTAAATACTTGCTAAACGCATTTTAAATCATACACACTATCGGGCTCTGACCCGTTTCTATTTCTCTCTCTCTTGTATATATATGTATATATTATAGGTGCCAAGCCACAGGGGCGTCTTGCATAGGATCCTTTGGAAGGAACGCGTTGCAGCTTAAGTGGGAGTTGTCGGTCTCTTGCTTAGACGACTTCATTTATTTGACTCCACTCCTAGCATATTCATTTAGTGGGCATGTGTCGCCCTTTTCATTATTCAGTTGTTTATTTGGACATTGTGAATCAGTTATTTCTAGTATTGTCACTTTGGGATTTATTAATGTCTGGATGTTTTACTTTAAGTTTTAATGTTGGGATTTAGTTGTTGAATGTTTAAATTATTTGGATTATATGTTCCAGGATTATTGTGGTGTGATTCTTTAATTTTGAATTGTTGTAAATAATTAAATCTTTGTTATTAAAATAAAATTTGGAAAGTAATGTTTAAAAAAATGGTTTTGACACTTAGCTTAATTAATTAGGGTGTTTAAATTGGAAAAGTTATTTTTACGACAGTGATGCTAAGAATGAACCAACTGTTCACCTTGATTTTAATTTAATAAAGGAGTGATCGCCCGGTATTTAATTAGTCGGGGTGTCACATTCCGATCCTTCAAAGACATGTTCTTTCAAGCCACCTTCGGAGCAGGATGTAAAGGGTAAATCAATTCAGCCAGGTTCTTTGAATTCAAATTCTCGCCAATGTTTTAATGCAATTGATTTGGGCCTATTTCATCCAAGTGTCCAAATCGAAATATTGTTTCATTAGTGGAGGAGGACGCCAAAGAAGATATGGAACCACTTGCAAGTGATGAAAATGAAAGTGAGGGTGAAATTGTATATGGTGACCAAGGTGGATCACTTGTTGTTCAAAGAAGTTTAAATGCAGCCCATATGGAGGATGATCAATAGCTTAGAAATAACATTTTTCACACCCACTACACTTCTCATAGCAAGGTGTGTAATGTTATCATTAACGGTGGTAGTTGTGAGAATGTTGTGGATGCTGAAATGATGGAGAAACTGAAGCTCAAGATGGAAGAGCACCCACAACCTTACAAGCTATCATGGCTTAAGAAGGGAAATGAGGTCAAAATAAATAAAAGGTACTTAGGTTAGTTTTTCAATTGGTAAGATTTTTCAAGGAATCAAGTGTGATGTTGTACAAATGGATGCTTGTCATTTACTTCTTGGGAGACCTTGGGAATTTGATAAGACATATTAAACGTTATGGGTCAAAAATACTTGCACTCTTCGTAAGGATGGAGTTAAAGTTACTCTATACCTTTCGAAGCCCGAGAACTCTCTTGCGCCGTCAAATGGGAATGTAAAATCATTTGCTCTCGAAGGAGGGCTTTGATAAAACGATTGAAGGGGCTGATAATGCTTTTGCTCTAGTGGTGATGGAGAAAAATGATGAGAAGTTTGAAGTCTCACCTGACTTGCAACCTTTACTTGATGAATTTCATGATGTGGCACCAAAGGAGATTCCAGCCAACCTCTCACTAACGAGAGATATTCAACATTGTATTAACTTTGTTTCAGGTGCGATGTTTCCAAACAAAGCAGACTACTGAATGAATCCTAAAGAATATGAAGAGCTTAATGATTTGTTAGTTAAGGGGATAATTAGAGAGAGCATGAGTCCTTGTGATGTCCCGGCATCACTTGTCCTGAGAAAGATGGATCATGGAGGATGTGTGCTAATAGTAGAGCAGTGAACAAAATTACAAGTATCGCGTTCCTATTCCTCAAATTGATGATCTACTTGGCTAACTTTATGGGGGATGAAATCTTTTTAAAAATCGACATTCAAAGTGTTTATCATCAGATTCGCATGAGACCGGGACATAAATGGAAAATCGCTTTCAAGACACGAGATGGAATGTTTTAATGGATGGTGATGTCATTTGGGCTTTCAAATGCTCCTAACACATTTATGCGTCATATGAATCACATATTGAAACCTTATATTGGTAAGTTTGTTGTTGTTTACTTCGTTGTTATTCTTGTGTTTACCAAAGACCAAAATTAGCATTTCGAGCACCTTCGAATGTTTTTTGATGTATTGAGAGATCAAAAGCTATATGTTAATTTGAAGTGTGACTTCCTGACAAATTGTCTAATCTTCTTAGGCTATGTTGTTTCAAGTGATGGTATGAAGGTGAATCTAAATAAAGTGGAAGCAATTATTAGTTGGCCAATTCCTAGTTCGATTCATGATATTCAAAGTTTTTGTGGCCTTCATCTTTTTATAGAAAATTTGTGAAGAATTTTAGCACAATTATTACTCCAATTACTGAATGCTTAAAGGAGGGTCATAAAAGAGTTTTGAGCATATAAAAGAGAAAATGGTGGAAGCGTCAATTCTCTCTTCCAGATTTTAAAAAGGTGTTCGAAGTTATGGGTATTGGTGTTGTTATCAGCCAAGAAGGGAAGCCTATCGCGTACTTTAGTGAAAAATTAAGCAATTCTCACAAAAAGTATCCAACTTATGACAAGGAGTTCTATGATATTGTTCGGAACTTGAATCGATGGAGGCATTACCTTATGCCTAAAGAGTTCATTCTCTTTACGGATCATGAGGCGCTGAAATACATTAATGGTCAACACAAACTCAATTCGAGACATGCCAAATGGGTTTAATTTTTCCAGGCCTTTACTTTTCATAACAAGCACAAATCTGGTGTTCCAAATCAAGTGGCGGGTGCATTAAGTCGAAGGCATTCCATACTTTTTTCTATGCAAGTGATGATCTTGGGATTCAAAGTGTTAAAGGAGTTGTACAAAGAAGATCCTTTCTTTGGTCAGATTTGGGAGAAATGTTTCAATGATCCTTATCAACAATTTTTGTTGCATGATGGATCTATTTTCATAAACATTTTTTGTGCATTCCTGGGTGGTCATTGAGAAAAGTTATTCTAATTGAAGCTCATGGTGGTGGAATTGGGAGACACTTTAGGAGAGACAAAATACTTGTTCTTGTTAAGGATAATTTTTATTAGCCAACGATGGAGCATGATGTTGCTAGGCATGTAGAGAGACCTAGAGTTTGTCACATTGCAAAAAGCCATTCTAAAAATACAAATTTGTACAAGACTACAAAATCAAACTTTCGGAAGAGTATGGAGTTTCAACAACTTTCAATGTGTCGGGTCTTTATCCATACCATGATGAAGTTGACTTCGATTTGAGAACAAATCTTTTTCAACTAGGGGAGAATGATGCAGGAGCAACCTCTGAAATTAATACAAGCCCCTAGAAGTTTCATGATTCATTAATTGGGGCTTAAAGAAACTAAGTAGTCTAATTCCGGGTAACTCACTCCTCATGCGTCCAAATGATGCGAGTCAAAGCTCATTGGAAAAAAGACTGTCAGACCTTTCATCTAGTATATGGTTCACCTTCTAATTCAATGTACACAAACAACCAAAAGCATTTGAAGTGGCGTCAAATTTCAAGGTTGATACTTTCGGAGATCCAAAGGTCTAGTCTTTTAGTTTTTCAACTTCTAGTTTATTTAGTGTTCTCTTAATATCTATTAGTTACATATGGCTAGAGGGATGTTCCAAGCTCCTATATTAAGGTTGAGAATGTATTAGGCAAAGGAATATCGATTTGAGAATATAAACAAACTTTTATCTAAGAAGTGTATTCTTCTTATTTTTCTCTTTACCCTTTGGTGGATTCCAATTGGTGACCAGTTTTGCTCCCTCTTAGAGTGAGTGTGTTACTTGAGTTTACACTTGTGTTATCTCATTCTCTTCCATCTTTCATTATCCGATGTCAGTAAAGCACTTCATAGTATCACGAGTGACATTAGCCACCTTGGCAGGCATGGTCAGTTAGGCTTAGGAGAAGGTAGACTAGCTACGGTGGAACTCCTCAACCTTATGAGCATACTCAAAGGCTTTCACAAATGTCGGATATGGTACTCTTTGAAGTGCAAGTCTAAAAAATATTACGGAAATGGGCCATATTTTAGGGTTTTATTAGTCATTTTATTTTCTTTTGTATTTTATTTATTTTTGTTATTTGTATTTTCCTTTATTTTTGTTTTGTGTTTAAAGGTAAGGAGTAGTAATGTCATTTTTATAATTAGAGCCTTAGCTTAGAGCTTAAGCTACTCCTCCCCTTTAAATACCCCTATGTAAGCCTCATTTGAGGTAGACTTGGAATTTGAAAATTGAAAAGAGTATTTTTCTCTCTAAAGTGGTGTTTAGATAATTTATAGGAGCCTTTTGACGGGTGATTTACATCAAATTGGTATCAGAGCGGGTGAAGCTCGAGTTGAGGCAACAAATTGCGGAGTTGCAACAAGTGCCCAACTCTTTGTTAACCTAAGGCTAAAACCTAACCCTAGCTTCCCCCACCACTAACCTCCTCCACCACTTTACCCTGCTGCCCCAACCCAAAAAAACCCACAAACCCTAGCCTCCCCCCCCCCCCCCCCTTCTAACCCTAACCCTAGCTTCCGTCCCGCTGCCTCAACCTTACCCCGCCACCATCGGAACCCAAAAACTCTCTACAACCCACCCCACCGTCCCAAAAACCTCCCTGCCAGTCACCCAACCCCCGGCGACCAACCCAACCCCGACCCAAGAAAAAAAACACCGAAACCCCATCCTAGCCCCAAAAAGTCCCGCCGGCAACACCCTGCCCTGCCGAACCCCCGCCGACCCCTTTTTCCACCGGTCGAACTACCCCAACCCACCCGACACCGGACGCCCCAACCCAACTCCATTTCAACCGCCAAATCCCTTCAACCCATATGTTGGACACTTTTTCTCTACACACATGGTTTTTGACCTGGGAGGAATCTTCTTGGGTTTATTTGGGTGGTGATGAGAGAAGAAGAATGTGGGATGAGCACTCCTCAACTTTCAGAAATTAATTTTTGACCCCCCACAAGTTTTTGGCACAATTTTCGAGCTTTCCTCACGAATCCCCAACTTTTTTGAATGTTCGAGGGCGAGCTTGGCTTTAAGAGGGGAGAGTGATGGAAATGGGCCCTATTTTAGGGTTTTATTAGTCATTTTATTTTATTTTGTATTTTCTTAATTTTTGTTATTTGTATTTTCCTTTATTTTGTTTTGTATTTAAAGATAAGGAGTAGTAATGGCATTTTTATAATTAGAGCCTTAACTTGGAACCTAAGCTACTCCTCCCCTTTAGATAATTTGTAGGAGCCTTTGGACGGGTGGTTTGCGTCAAAATATATGTCTAAAGGCTATTAATGTAACCCTTGATCCACTAGTCCTTGCTTATTGACTGTCGGGCTCGGGCCCAGGTGCACAGAAGCAGGAAAAATTCAATATATGTGGACACGGGAAGATAACCCTGTTGTAGCCCCAGGGCATGGGTAAAGAAATTACGTGGGTGACATGAAGAAGGCCCACAACTCAGCTTTCGTGGGGAGCTGAATCCACTTAAAGTTGGTGACATGCCTATACTCGAAAACCTTCTCCGTCAAGTCAAGTCAAGTCAAGTCAAGTCAGTCGAAGAAGGCATCGGGTTGAGATGGCCATCGAAGCCAATAGCAATGGCCCTCCAAAAAGAATCACGTACAAATAGACAACTCTCAAAATATTAATTAACTGCCTTTACCCCAAATGGGGCTTTGATTTTTATAGACGGGGGGAATATTCTTTAGATATTATTATCCTAACCACCTAGAAAATTTTCTAGATTCCTTATGAGGTCACGGGTGACATCACCGGTGGTATGACCTAAGCCATGACATCACAAGGGACTTGAACATTCCTTATTATAAAAAGACTATAGTATCCCTTACTCCTCTGCTAAACTGCTATCACTAAAAATAGAAAGAAAAAAAAAGGTCTAGTTTGGAACTTATGACCAAGGTAGTTTCATCAAAGCATGATTGACAGACATTTATGTGACAAAATTTAATTGTGAGCAACATTTACACCAGATAAAAAGGTAACAGAGAAAAGAATAAAAAATGAAAAGGTACCAGAGAAAAGAATAAAAATGAAACAACTAGTTGTTCTTTGTCCATGAAATAGCAACCATAATTTTATATGGAGAACTCTAAGAGAAGAAAGAAAAAGTCAACAAAATATTGCAGCAATGAACGTGTCAGTGACAAAATAAAGCACGACGATGCATACGCTTTCACATGAATGCGCCATCTACCATTTTCCCAACTTAGTGAAAGCGCTGTTAGCACTACCTTTTTCTAGCTTAAAATATGACTAGCGACCATGCATTCCTGAAACAACTGAGGTTTGGAAGACAAGTTTCAACCCACACTACATACATATCAGTCACGGATCCAAAATACCTCCACTCCTGGGGTAAAAGAGGGAAATTTTGTATAGGTAATCTCATCATGGAGATCATCTTCACCAAATTTCATCAAAAAATTCAATGATTTATTGGATGGGATGATCAAAAGTTTGATAATCCCACCCAATAAAATAAGTATTCACTATATATGAGTCAATCATCTTAAGGAAATAAACATCTGGGCTAGACCTCACTGAATCATTCCATCAGCCTCACAAATCAAATTCTTTGTATTAGTGCATATCTGCCTTGATGAATTAGCTGAAATGGAAAGATGGGTGATTTTTTTACCCTTGTGAAGCACCACAAAATTGTAACACCCCATATTTTTTAGGATAAAATTTTTTTCTAATTTGGAGAATTAAAATTTAAACTAAATTGATGATTTGGAGAAACTATTTAATTTGAAGAATTTATTTAAATAGGAAGATTCAATTTATTTGGAGAATTGAGATTTAAATTAATTCGCGTTATTTCTTTTAAGAATTCGTGTGTCGTAAATTGAGGTTGAAATTTAAGTTTCAATTAAGTAACTCGGATGATGATTCTGAGTGTACGGTTGAGTCCGGAAGGATCGAGATAGTCAAAATAGAGTATCCGGGGGTAGTAATTGGGTCTCGGGGCATTTTTAGGCATAACCGACCCACACGGGAATGTTTAGGCCATTTTAATTAAGCCCGTTAGTCTAAAAACGGGATTAACCCAATAAAAGCTAATTAAGGGAGTTGGTGGCAGCCATAATTCACTTTAGAAAAACCCTAGTTGCATAGGAGAAAAGAGGGATCAAGTGGGAGAGCTTTTGGAAGTCAAGCCAAGAGGAGATTGATGTGTTCTTCGTCAAAATCTCAATCTACATCAAAGGATCAGACTCTACGAAATTTTCAAGCAAGTAGTTAAACTTGCTTTCATTTAAATTGCGGTATTGTGATTCATATCATAGTGGGTGTAAACCATATTCATTTTGGGATGACTTATTATAGCAAAATTCGTTTTTGGGAGGGTATCACATGTTAAATCGAGGTTTGGGGGATTTAAGCATTAAGGGTGAAATTGATGTGAGAATAATATCATATGAGGCTGGAACATGATTTAGAATCGAAAACCTGTAGAAATTGTTGTTGAATTCGGATTATTGAATCGAATTGAGAATTGTGATTTAAGGGGTATTGAGAATTGTGATGTTTAATTGATGTGAGAATAATATCATACGAGGCTAGAACATGATTTAGAATCGAAAACCTGTAGAAATTGTTGTTCAATTCGGACTATTGAATCGAATTGAGAATTGTGATTTAAGGGGTATTCAGAAAAACTCAATTTATGAACACTAGAATTTTAAAATCACTGAGGATTAATGTCATATATGAGTGTTTGAACATGTTTATAGATGAAATAAATATGGGAGATAAAGTAATCGGAGTCTGGATTGAAGTTGGAAAGCTTCGGAGTTTAAAAATGGTGGAAAAAGCAGTCGGGGAAGATGATTGATATCTGGTTAATCGATCGATCGACCCAATTCGCCGATCGATCGACCCCTTCAATTATTGTAAAATATGAGATTGTAGATCTTTTCGTCACGGTCGCGAGAGCGCCGACCTCGTATTTTTCTGATTTTATTTTATTCGATATGATTTTTCTACGATAGGGTACGTGAAACCGACATCTTTAGGAAGAAATAAATTCGGGTTATTTGGAGATGTCCGTACATGAGTGAAGGACTTTGGAAAAATATAAAGGAACATTATTTTATCTTGGATTAGATAGGGATGAATCCGGGATATGGATTTAGGAGTATTTATAATGAACGACACTCGATTATATATGCCGAAAATATACGAACGTATTCAAATGGGAATTTTGGATGAATTTAGCATACGGGTTGGTATCTTAAGGTGGAATTTAATTGATGAAAATTAAATGAAACCTAATACAGTTGTATGGGATGAGTATTAAGGACTACTAAATTTAATAAGGGTGTCAAACTTATTAACCGAATTTGGTGAAATGAATTCTAAAAGGTTAAAATGCGAACCAATAAAAGGAGTACGGGCATTTTGGTTGAGTGACACCACTTTGATAAAATTAATTGAGGTGATAGAAGATAAATTGAGATGAGAATACTAAGATGGATTTGTGGTAAAACTCGAAAGGATAAAGTTAAAAATGAACAAATTCGCGAAACGGTAAAAGTAGCACCTATAGAAGATAAATTGAGAGAAAATAGACTTAAATGGTTTGGACACGTCAAGCGTAGACCAATGGATGTTCCTGTAAGCAAGAGTGATTTAGTTAGCATTGAAGGTAACACAAGGGGTAGAGGAAGGCCTAAATTGACTTGGTGGGATATTATAAAAAAGGACATGATGTCATGTGGCTTAACCGAAGATATTGCACTGGACAGAATGGAATGAAAAAATAGGATCCATGTAGCGAACCCCAAATAATTGGGAAAAGTCTTTATTGAGTTGAGTTGAGTAATTAAATTAAGGGTCGAGGTTTTGACTCTGATATTTCTCAGGCTAGTGCTACGGGAGTTAGGCACAGAGTAGCCGGTTTAATTTATTATAGAGATATATAATATATAATAAAGTATCGAATAGTGAATTTAACGAGAGGTGTTAACCTTAATAGTGGATTTTTTGGTAATAAATTCAAGGATGTAGATATAAACCGAATGAGTGAGTTGAGATATTATAGCCGGGTAATATAACTTGAATAAAAAATTACATATGTAATTAATTTAATAACTAGTCGGGATAGGGACTCGGATACTTTGGGATAGTACTACGATAGTTAGGTACGAATTACCCGGGTTGTAGTTTTAATTATATATACGTATGATGATGGTGATAATACCTATATGGGAGTGTGAATTATAATTTCCAAGTATTTAAATTGAGAAATATTATGTTAAATACTCGGGAGTATTCTATGAGATGTATTGCGTTAATAATTGATACGTAGGATATTCTAGTATTATACGCTACGTATGGGATATATAATATAGGTCGTGTGTATACCTACTGATAAAATAATAATATATAGGTTGTGTGAATGCCTATTGTATGATTTTTTATGTGTATGCATCATACCGCGCTACTTGTTATCACGGAGGTTTTCGCGCCGGGACAGTCTTATTCTGATGAGCCCATTTTGGGGAATATTGACTTGTACCTCAGAACATAGAATCTTGGTACAGCCTATCTGTCAGTGATAGTGCAGACGGTCATAGGGGTGAGTGGGTATGTGCGTCTTCCTTTTGACTTGGAACTATGATTCACCTCCAATATGTGTGATTGTTATTTATGGTTCGAGAGAGATAAAGAACCAACGGTCCTTATTTAGTACGTGATGTACCGGGCCTTGATAGCAGAGTATGTTTGCACCGCAGATTAGCATGTGGGTGTCGTATTAGTATATATATAATAGAATGATAAATATATATACTTGTGATTTATTCTATTGTGTGTGCTTAGTATATGATGTACCGAGACTTATTAGCAGAGTATGCTTGCACCGCAGGTCTCAGCCTAGGGGTGTCGTATTTGTATATATATAACTAATGGGATAAATATATATCTACCTGTAACTTATTCTACTGTGAGTGCTAGTAGATGAGAAAGATAGTAACATCTAAAATAACCTTAGTATGTGGAACTTAATCTTTAAATGGGAAATCCATAACTGGCTAAAAGACACAGGAAAATTCGATAACGTATTGTATGGGCAATATGAGTGGGCAAAAAGGAATTTGTATGGAGAAAGAGACTTGGTTTGAACTAGTTAGACAGGGTAGTAACTAGTGGGTTAGAAGGTAAGCGTTAGGTGTGCACATTAGATGAGGGGTGAGCTATGTCTCAAGAGAGTGCGACACTAACTTAAATATGAAAAATGTGCATGCATATTTAATTATTGCAATTTAACTGCTTGCTAAATATTTTCAAAATGTTTTACTTGTGCTCTGACCCGTGTCAAAATCTTTTCCAAAACATTTTAGGTGTCCAGCCACATGGACACCCAGTTTGAGGATTCTATCCAGGGATGCGCAGCTGCAGCTCATGTGGAAGTTGCAGGACCTTGTTATAAACGCATCGTTCATTTACTCCTAGTGTAGGAACTTTTCCTCCGTACTCAATTGGGATTGTCACCCTCAGATTTTGTATTTAGTTTATTTATTGGACTTTATGTATCCAGGTTATTGCTCCATGGACTATTGTATTTTACTGTTGCACCGATAGTTGATTCGGTTATCTTGATTTATGTTAATCTGTGTGGGATTCAGTTATTAGTTGTGTTGATGGTTTTATTATTATTTATTTTCCGCTTGTTGTTAATTAATAAATTATAAAATTTGGCTCCAGTCTAATTAAATTACTAGGTGGTTAGTAACTTTAAAAAGTTTTCGACAGTGATGCTAAGAATGAGTCATATGAGACCAACGTTTTATTTTGATCACGGGCTGGCCACCCGGTATTTTAGTAGGCGGGGTGTCACAAAAATATAAGCGCTTGAGCAGCTCTATATGAACAAGTCTAACAAACTTGTTGAAGCCAACTTCATTTCTTCAACCCAAGTCTTCGTATTATATGATGCTAGCTAATACAATCTTTTTATGGGTATAAGTTGTTATTGTTAGGTCCCTAGCAGGCAGGAAACATCTTGACAAATTACCCACAAGGCAGGAGTACTCCTCTGAAGATAAAATCTTTACCATCAACTAGTAAACTAAAAATACATTTTTATCCCCTTCATCACCCACACAATACACACACACACTGATGCATACACGCAAACACACAGCGGAATATTAATACTAATAATAAATGTCCAACCCAAAGGGTTTAATATCAATGAATGAATTACAAGAGTGACAGAATTATTCATAGTAAGGACTAAAGGAGTAATTAGAAATAAACTAGGAAACTTAATAAAGCAATTCTATTTTAGATATAATAAAACAAAGAATTAAATATAAAAAGGATTCTCTCCTCAAATTTTGAACACATGGGTCCTACAAGACCCACGCACAAACAAGTATGGGTTTATGGATGTTATGCTGTTTGTTTGGAAAACTTGTTAGAAAGTAGAAAGCCATATTTGTTCCTTAGGGGAAGACAGGGTCTCCATGTTATTGCAATAATCCAAATTCTTAAGAGAAATTAGAATATGAGTGCACGTGTGCATTCCGAATATAATATATATATATATATATTGACCATTTCAATGAATACCTACCTTTCCATCATATATTTCATCCTTGTGATTAACATCAATAGCTCCAGAGGCCATTACACGAACAGGATTTGCACCAGCAAACAACCTCATCAGATCAAAAAAGTGGCAGCATTTCTCTACCAGAGTACCCCCACTGTTACAATTGAACCGGTTCCAGTTGTTCACCTATAACAAACTTGAGTCAGCAACAATAATGAATGTGAGGGACATAAGTTGAGAGCAGTACCTTAACCAAAAATGGAAATCGATGTTCCCGAATTGCCACCATCTTGACCTGTCCTAGAGCTCCACCCTTGACTATATCTATGAGCTTAGCAACAGGTGGCATGTATCTGTACTCCAATCCAACTTGTACAAGCATGTCAGGTCTTCTTTTAGCTGCATCGATCACCTGATTCCCAATCCTAAGATAATTAGACATTTAGATAACTGATGGAGAAGACACATAAAAAATCAAGCATGAATGGTACATGACACTATATTCAGAGAAGAGTCATGGTAAATTTACAAAATAAATAAATAAAAATTATACAAACTGACATTGCAGTCAAGAATGAAAAAGAAATATTTAAGACGTGGGGCTCATTCATGATGTGGCAGGTTGTGTGAAAAACAAAAAACAATACAATTTTTTTTATACGAGTAACATTTTCCTTCAGAGAAGGCAATATGTTGTCGGGTAAAATGTGAGTTCCCAAGATTCATGCACATCCTTGTTACTTTAGATATAATAACAAAACACTGGTCTGGCAATCATTAAGTACTTTCATCAGGATGAATACAAGCTTATGATAATAAACCAATTATTGTTTTCCCAGTTTTCCTCTTTTTTATGAGTGGAAATCTTATTTAAAAGATGAAGAATTAATGCTAGAGAATGGCCCGCAGACATCAAAGTAACACCTCCAAAGCTTAGATGGGAAACGAGAAAACCCTTTTATCTTATCTAAACCGACATAAACAGGACAGGACTGACCAAATAAATTTAGAAACTAAACAAACCAAGAAAATTACAAACTACTCCAAAACATTTAGGAACAATAAACTGATCTACAACAACCTAAGACACTAAGCAAATAAGCATGTTAGAAATCTAGGCTGCCCGCCATCAATCCAAACCCACTATGCAATTAGAGGCACATGGAGAGCATCCAGAGATCCAGTACACGAGGCACTGTCACATATAAGGATTTAAAAACTGCACACGGGTCACTATCTGGTAAGAGACCGTCACAGGTTAAATCCATTTCCAACAACCTTACAACCCCCATGACTAGAAAACCCATTTTATTTATGATCTATTCATTCAGAATTCCACTGGCGAACCTTTTGAACTGAGTGTGTTTAGGTGAACTGGTCTGGCTGCGTCCAGTTTAAGAGGAGAGTTTTGGCCTTACATCTTAAACATTGGAATTTTATTAAATTCATAGGAAAAGTACATAGAGTGGACCTGTAGTCTAGTACAAGCCGATACATAACGAAAAACAGCAACAGTAAACAAAGAAAGATTAACAAAATATATAAAGGACGAGCTGCACAACCCACATATGCTAGCATACACAACATCCCACATTAACGCATTCAGGTGCTAGTGAAATATATAAGAGGTGGACTAAATTTGATTTATAAAGGGTATGAAGAGGATAGGCAAGAGGCTCTTTGCCGATAATTTTGACTCCAGCGGCACTGCATTCCTCTCTACCCACCCCAGCTCTTTTCAAAGATATTCTATCACGCGTCTATGTCATCAATGTAATGTGCTATTGATGTGTAATATAGGACTAGATTGTGAACTTTCAGGATCAAACTCTCTTTCTCTGTTTTGAAAGATAATGTTTTGTTTTACTCTGATTTCATGCATCAGGTCATTAGTTGGCTAGTGGGTATGATGTATATGAGCTACGCCCATGCATTGGTCTATGGACGTGTCCTGTGCAAACCATGGTTCAAAGTCTCGGTATCGGTCTCGGTATCGGACACCCGATTTTCAACTCGGTCGCGGTATCGGGCGATACGCAAAGATACGCTATTTAGAGAGCGCAAAAAATTCCGAAAAAAATATAGAAAATTTTAAAAAAATAAGATTAACAAAGTGGACCAATGATGTACATTTAAACCCATCATTCAATATGCATTGCATTGTAGAACTGGTTATACTGAACCGCGGCAGAGTTGTCAGATTCAATATTGCATAGTAAACCAATAATAATATTGAAAACAATCTAATGGCACATAAGCTTAGATAAAAAGTTTGTATGGAAGATAAATAGGAATGATTACAATATTTCATCATTTTCATCTCCCTATCTAGTTGCGGTATCGATCATACGGATTTGGATAGGGGTAATTTCTTTCAGTTGGGTAAGGAAAGAAATATGAACCATATTGCTGCTCAGATGGCTGGGATGATTGGTTAGATGATCCATAATTTGGAAATTGTGGTTGACGATCTCCTGGTTGATTACCGTGATGATAATATCCAAAACCTCTATACCCAGAACTATCAGTTGAAGACCCACCATATTGCGTCCCTTGATTATATCCATAATAATCACCACCTGTTGTGCCGCTACTAGTAGATCCATAATGGTCTCTATAACGATCATAGTAACCACCTGTACTAGTACTAGTAGATCTTGGAAGTTGTGCCGGACCATAATTATTTGTGCCACTCCCACTCCCACTCCCAGAGATACTATGTCTTCCGCCGTGGTATGCATGATCTGTCATTAAACCCATTGCCCGTAGTTGATCATCAAGACGTTGTTGATCATATCCGCCTGAATACTCGTCACTACTAGGGAATCTTGTTAAATTGTCTAAATGCCTTCGTTGTTCACTGATTCCCGGTCGATAACCATGATCTGTGTCTTGCGTGGCATAGTAGTTTTCATCTCCTTGTGCCCATGTCATACCACCATCATGCTGTGTACCAGTATTGTAAGAACCACCCCTTTGGTGACTACCACCAACCCCACTCCTTTGTTGGCTACCACTCGCTGTTCCCCTACTAACATTTCCCTTGCCACCACCTTGATCATCATCATCATCATCATCATCGTCGTCGTCGTCGTCATCGTCATCATCTACATGATTACCATAAGTACCAGGAATATCTTGCCAACTATCATCACCACCATGATCATCATCAGAACTGGAAAGAACACTGACCGGTGCCGGTTGATTGTGCCCCCCCCGTCGTCCTTCCCCTCCGCTTTGTTGAATACCTTCATCCAACCAGTCTAAGTCATCGATCGGTAAGACCCCTTCATCATTCTCTCGGGTCCACTCATCCATTATGTCATCCTCCTCAAATATTAAATTCAAGTCTATTGGATTGTAGAAATCTTCGGTCTCTCGCATGTACATCAGATTCCTAACTTTAAGTCTCTGATTGTAATGCACATACACCAATTTATGTAATTTTTTTATTGCCAATCGGTTGCGAAGTTTTGTATGGATGAGAGACCATGTGCTCCAATTCCTCTCACAACCCGAAGATGAGCATGTTTGACTCAGTACTTTGATAGCAATGCGCCTAAGATTGGGTGCATCATCACCGTAATTTTTCCACCACTCAGCTGGAAGAGAAGATTTGACTGCTTGCTTGGTAAGATCTGAGCCAAACTCCCCTCTCCTATCTGTAAAGAGTTTAACCTAAAAGGCAAATAAATCAATTTAGAAACAATACATATATGAAATAAATATAACTCGATGGAAACAAATGTGCTACCTCATTTATTGCCAAGGCTTGTTTTTGTACGTCTGGCTCTAGTCTTTTGATGACCTCTTTTAGTCCGGCTCTTATTTCGGGATGGTTTGAAAAATTGGATGAATACTGAAACACCGGATTTAAGAAATATCCCGCGGCATGCAAGTGTCGGTGCAATTGTCTCTCCCATCTTCCATCGATCACCTGCCAATACTTCTTCCAGTTTTTAACACTCGCCTGGATTGCTAGTTTTGCTTTATCCACCCCTTCGTAAATGATAGAGAGTGTAGGCTTTTTATCTTGATCTACTATCTTCAAAAGCAATACTAAGGGCTCCATAATCTTGGCAACTTCGGCAGCCCGTTGCCAGAATCGATCTGCCAGAATTAAATCCGACACTTTAGTGGCCGCACTCCTTCGGGTCCTCTCACGGTTGAATTCACGCCATTCATTCGTGGTACACATTCGCTTCAACTCAGACTGATAGCGAATGAGACTCTCAAGGGCAATAAACTCGGTAGCAAATCTCGTAATGCCTGGTCTTAGCAACTCCCTACCTCTGGTATACTCCTTCATTAAATTCACAACTTTTTGACTGTTATATATGAACGAGGTAATTGATTTGGCATCATTCAATACCGACTTGATTGACTTCATATTTCCAATTTCCTCGAGCATCAAGTCAAGACAGTGTGCTGCACAAGGTGACCAAAATAAGTGTCTCCTATTCGCCATCAATAACGCGCCAGCTGCCTTAAAATTTGGCTCGTTATCAGTGACAATATGTACGACGTGAGCCTCACCAATTTCCTCCACAACTTTATCCATAAGGGAAAAAATATAATCCGCCGACTTGATTTTGTTAGTTGTGTCAACAGAAGTGTGAAATATCATATTACGATCACAGTATACCATGAAGTTTATGATAGGCTTCTTCGTCCTTGAACTCCACCCGTCACACATGATTGTACAACCATACTCGGGCCATTTCTCCTTTAGAGTTGCTATGTATTTTTCCACCTCTTCTACCTCCTCATCCAAGTAAACACCTCCAATCTGATAACCACTAGGGCCTTTAATCCCTGGACCCGCCGTAGCAATCGTATCAATCATATGTTGATAGGCAGGTCCACTATCAGCAGCATGAAACGGGATGGCATTAAAGTGAAAGAACTTGCTAATGGCCTTCCCAACCTTCTTGACTCCATCTGTAGAGAACATGGATTTGACAGTTTTCTGACTAGACTTCCTCGACCTAAACATGGAAGGGTCAATTCCTTGAGCAGGCAATTCAACTCCCTGTCTCAATGACCACGATCGTGACACGTGTGGTCGCTTAAGCCCAGATGTGGATGGTCTTGCCCCGGAAACTGAATGTCTATGTTGTTCTCCTGCTATTCTCCGACTTTCTTTCATAGCAGCTTTCAACTGTGCTAATTCTAAACGGGTGATATCATCTTCATCACCGTCATCACTATCTTCACTGACATCATCTTCATGATAGTATTTTGTTTGCTCTCGCAAATTCTCTACTTGTTTCTCCTTCTTCCTCTTCTCAAGGGCCCGTTGCTTCATACCATCTGCTAGAATTTTTTTAATATTAGTTGCTATCTCCCGAGGTACATGACGACAAGGTTCGACATTCCCTTGTACACCTGCCAAGTGTTCTTTTAGTCTTGTAACACCACCACTACAAACCTTGCCACAATAATTGCAAGCAATCTTCCTCTTATCTCCACCAATAGCAGTTCCATGTTCCCATCCAATATCTAATTTTGGAGCCATTCTACAAAATAATATTAAAAAAATAGAGTTAAAAAAATGACATGTTCTCCACCAATAGCAACATTTAAAACACAACCAAAAAACATCGGAAATACCTTATTTTATAACATTTAACAGTTTTATAACATTTAACAGTTTTATAACAGTTTACAAAAAATAGAGTTAAAAATGGCATGTTTAAGTATTTATAACAATTTATAAAAATGGCAGTTTTATAACAGTCGTGTTCTTTTTATTTCGATCGGGTTTGTATTTGGTTAAAAAAAAAATAATATAAATTGTGGCGTGTCGTGTTTATTAAAACAAGAATATTTCATGTTGTGTCGTGTCACTTTTATTCGGATCGTATTCATGTTTGGTTAAAAAAGAAAATCATGTCATGTTGAATTGTGTTGTTTCTATGTGTTGTGTCTCGTATTAATTGGTCATGTTTATGATTGGTTGAAAAATAATATTTCACGTATCGTGTCGTTTGTATTATTTCATGTTCTGTCGTGTTCGTATTAGATTAAAAAAATAACATTTCTCGTCATTTATGTCGTATCGCGTTTTAATTAAAAAAATAATATTATACCGACCAATTAAATTATACTTTTATGATGAATTTTAATCGTGAGCGAAAGAGATTAGTTAACACTTGTTATGTTTTGATCAAACACAAACATTTAAAAGAAAATCATGTTGTGTCGCATTAAGTTGCCCATTTTGAAAAAAAAATGATTTCGTATTGTGTAGCAATTTAATTTGGCCGTGTTTCTGTTTTTGCAAAAAATAATATTTCACAACGTGATTTTAATTTGTTCGTGTTGTGATTTTTTTTTTTACAAAAACAGAAACACGATCAAATTAAAATGCCACACAATACGAAATCATTTTTTTATTCAGTTGTATTTTTGTTTTTGTAAATAAATTAAAATAATAGGCGATTTTATTCGTGTTAAGTTAAAAAAATATTTCGTATTTTATCCAACTTTCATTGGGTCGTGTTTGCATTTGATAAAAAAAATTGCGTCGTGTCGCTTTTACTTGGACCGTATTCGTGTCAAGTAAAAAATAAATTAATGACGTTTCATATTTTAATTTGGTGATATTCTTATTTGGATAAAAAAAAAATATAATTATTAATTTTAAAGTTAACAATTTTGTTAACAGTTTTTTTCTTATTGTTGGACAAAGAAGGAGAGATTTCCTTTATATAACATCAAGGGTAGTTTTGTCATTTAATGTGTTTTTGGAGTGTCTCCAGAATTGTATGGAGTGGGGATAGCCATGCCCTTTTTATAATTGATCCATATTTTTTTCGAAAATATTTGAATAATTTTTTACAATATCTAGTTTTGGAGCCATTCTACAAAATAACATCCAAAAAATAGAGTTAAAAAATGGAATGTTCAAGTATTATCTACCAACACAACTTTAAAAAAAAAAATTACTCTACTAAAAAATTAACATTTGCATCTTTTTTTTTTTTGAAGTACAGTTATATTTTTTAAAAACACTAAAAAATTGGTCAAATGGGTGTTTGGGCGATTTTTTGAAACAAAATAAAAATGTTTGAATTAAATGGGTATTAAAAAATAACATTTCTTTGAAAAAATATTTTTTTAGCAGGAGTTGACATTTTTTATAACATTTTTTTGAAAAAATAACATTTATAAAAAACAACATTTTTTGTAACATTTTTTTTGAAAAAAAAACATTTTTTTTGCAACGTGTAGGATAAGCCACATGTTTTTGTAACACAATCACCTAAACACCTAAATACCCAAGCACTTAAACATTTTTTTTTAACTTACAACACTACTTTTTTAACTTACAGCACTACCTAAATACCCAACAGCACTTAAACATACAACCCTTCTCAAACCAAAAAACAAAACCCACGCTACTTTTTTAGGTTTAAACAGCCCTTCTCAAACCAAAAAACAAAGCCCTTCTCAAACACAACATTGGAGAGAGAGAGAGAGAGATTCTTGCCTGAAAAAACAAGGGCTACGTTAGCTTCTTTCTCCGGCGAAAATTGGGCTTCTTCTCCGGCAAGAATCAAGGGTTTTATGGGCTATGGGCTATGGTAAAGAAGATGTGGCTTCCTTTATAGCCAAAAGTTGTTGTATTTTAGCAACTCGTGACCCAGACTTGTCTCCTCCTCTCAATCAGCTGCAAAAGGTTAGTAAATTGAAGATTCTTTGAATTATTTTTCACTTTTTTGTCCATTCGTCACTTTTTCTCTTTAATCATTCATGTATCGCCCGAGTTTCTTTTTCTCGGCTGATATCTCGGCGAGTTAACTCGGATCGGCCGATATATCGGCGAGTTTAACCGATATCAAACGATTCTATGTTTTTTTCGTTTCGTGATGCGGAATCGTATCGTGGCTTGCCGATCCCGAGTCAACTCGGCCGATTCCGAGTTGACTCGGCCGGTACTTTGAACCATGGTGCAAACCAAAGACACGGAGGGCAGCATTTTAATTATATGTAAATTTTGATTTTTGAATTGATTAGATAAGTTTTTTTTTAATCTAAGCAATCAATCAAGATAATTGATTGAAAGAGTAAAGGAATTCCTCTGCAAGGGTCTCGTTTGACAGAAGGTAAGATAATTTATGTTTCTTTTTCAGAAGGTAAGTCTTAATAGCTATCTTAGTGGTCAAGATAAGTTATAAATCGATACTTCGTGCTCAAGTGTAATCATCTTTTCTTTGTTATTTAATTACAAAATAGTCGGTTTTGAGAGTCTTTTCGTTCTCGATTGTAATCATATTTTCTTTATTATTGAATTACATAAGAGTTGGTTTTGAGAGTATTTTCGCGATAGCCACGAAGCCCTTTGGGGATTATGTGTGTTTATGAGAATATTTTGCTTCCACAACCCTGTGTACATCATGGTATCAGAGCGCATGACACTCCGCCGTTTGGTCATGTCACAATCTGGGGATAACATATCAGGATCACAACCGTGGCCTTCACGTGTGTGCGGTGTCAATAGTAGGGCACCAATGGCACGACCAACATGGGTCAGTGATACCCGCGTATACAATTTTTCCCTAAAGTACTTCACTGCCGGAATAGAGAGAGTAATATCCATTGGAGGCTTGAGAGAGGCGATCAACAACTCGAGATAACAGAGTAGTTTTGAGAGGTGGCACAGCCTCTCCACAAAAACAATGTTGCACAGTGATTTCACTGATTAATAAAATCTCTGCACAGGTCTTATGTTGATACAGTGGAAATGAGTCGGGAAAGATATTAAAGACAGGGAATACGGGGCCTCGGGTGTCGAACCCGCCAAGGATAGTGAGTTGTATGTGATTGGCAGTGCTGCGGTATCTTTTGGAACGGTGGTCCCAAACTCATCGCATTTCTACGAATTTGTAGTAGATATTCAACCCTAAGGTTCAAGCCTCGAGGCATTTTTTGGCGTAAGCCTCAAACACCTTTTTAAACAGTAGTACTAACATGTGCTCGTAAAAGGCATTTGAATCCTTAGAGGATGCAAGATATCGTTGATTGGCAATTATCATGAAAGAAGCCTCGAAACTTGGGTCGAGTTCTGTCAAAGACAAAGAAAATGCATGTGTGCGCATGGCGCATGCATGCGTGGGCCTATGAGCGTGTCCAACGTAACTGAAGAAAAGGAGGGAAGCACTTGGATTAAGAATTGAATTAGAATTTGATTTGATTAGTTTCCTTTTTATATTGGTAATCAATCAAGTTAATTGATTGATTAAGAATTTTCCCTTCTAAGTCTCCTTTATGGAAGGTAAGTCCTAATAGGTATCTTAATGGCCAAGATAAGTAACACAATATATAGCGACTCTGTGCTCAATCGTAATCTATCTTTTCATTAGTACTGAATTACACAAGAGTCGGTTTTGAGAGTCTTTCGTAATCAACTGGGAAGCCCTTCGGGGTGCCTCTTGTGAGAATAATACACTTCCGCAGCCTTGTTACATCAGGGTATTTTCTTCGTGTTTTTAAGTTTTAAATTTTTTCATTATTGAATTGTTAAATTATGTTATTATGGTGTTATGTTATTGTAGCAAAAAGAATGTTCTCCTTTTGTTTTTTAATGTACAACATCATAATGACATCATGGTTCAATCTTGATTGACTTAAATCATTTGACATTTTTCAGGTCAAAAGAGAAGTGGTCTCAAACCTGGGCCTAACCAGGTGGTTAAGATGGTCCATATCAGTGATAAGATGATTTTTTTCCATAAAAGTGGTCTCAAAGCTAACAATTCAATTGTGTGACTACCAGCTTGGTTGTGCCATGTAGTCCATCCAATGTGGAACAAGCGCAGTGGGCATTCAACAAAGTCAATATGGAGTTGCTAGCACGCCATAGTGAAGCAGAAAATTGGATGCTTAGGATTATGTGTTTTAGATGCCTGGAGGCAACTGAATCTAATTCAATTACAAATGTTAGCAGTTAACACATATGTGGATCAAATAATGGTCTCACGTCAAAAACAGTGGAGTTCAACATGCAGCAATTCAATGGGATTGATCTGCAATAACGGGGCTTCTTGTATTGAAAATCACACATACGCTTGGCCAAATGACTAATTTAGAGATAACAATACTAGATGAATATGGACTCTAACAGCAGTATCAGGGTCGGTGATTTGATCTCGGATCTGTGAGTTGGGCAAACATGTAGTTGATCTAAGGCAGAGCCGGCAAAGGTGACAAATAACAGACTCAAGATCGAGTCACTGCTAAAGATGAAGCTTAAAATGATATTAACTAAGATCCATCAGCAAGTGATATCAGACGGATAAAGACAACTGTATTTGACTGAAAGTGGAGGGATACCCTATATGTGGATCAAATTATTGTTTCATATCAGAAAGAACGTAGAGTCTAATGAGCAGTACTTCAGTGGGATGGATTGTCAAATTAGTATCTGGATGTTCTCCCTTAAAACTCCACACTACGGTCTAGCCAGGTGGTTTTGGTATTAAGTTGGATTCTGAGCCTTGCGTATGGCATCAGAGCTAATAATAGGATCCCGGGACAATCAGTTAGGTTGAGCCATACACTCAGCCCTAGATGAAGCAGGCACAGGCAACAACTAGCATACTCCAGCTGGAGAGCTAATTCACCATAATGAATCATAAAATTGTATCATTGTATGATGATGTTGGACACTTAGAACTAAATTTGGTCCAATGTGGAATTGTTAGGGCTAGGATATTGATCTTGAAATGTAGAGCAACACAGGAACATCTAGACATGAAAGTAGTAAAAATATGACTGACCTTTTTGCAGTCAGTAACCGTTGTGCACAATGGTTTCTCTACCAGTACATGATGCGCTTTTGGGTGGTTAATGATATCCATTAGGATTTCGTAATGAGTCATGTTTGGAGTTGAAATAACCAGTACATCACAAAGCCCACTCTCCAGCAGCTCCTGGTGCCCTGAGAAAACCTTATGACAATTCTCACATTCATTAGTAACTATATACTTGGTAAAATTTATCAGGAGATTTATTATTAATAATTAAAGGGACTAGTATATTAGAACTGGCATATTAAAATGTGGCATTTGAACTGTATATCTTCAAGGCCAAAACAAGTAAATTTCACTGTAATAAAATTTGAAATTTAACATCACCACATTAATCTTAAAATCTTTTGTGCTCACATCTTAGTTTATAAATTTAGAATTCATGTTCATAAGGGTTTTTAAATTTACGATATCTGTCGGGCAATATAATTCTCGTCCTTTCTCCGAGATTGGACCAGCTGTGTGAAGAATCAAAAAGAGACACTTGAAACAATAAAGGATCTAAAAATGAGGCATTCATAATTGAAATGGATGGAGATCAGCAAATAAAACACGACGACTCGTTGTTTAACAGAATATTTTGTTCAGTACAAGGTAGAATTGTGAAGCAGAAACAAAATTGCCCCAAGCAGTTCAGTGGTTTTGTTGAGTTTACTGGTCTTATTCTAAATCCGGTAAGCTCTTCTATATTGCTTTTACTTGCACAATGACCAAAGATTTCGGTATAGTTGAGTATCAGAAGAGTCTATACAACAATTGACTAAAGCTTTGTAATGGTTTGCACTTCTTGGGAGGATATCTATATCATCCATTAGATGGCACAATCATACAACCAATGACAATGGCAACTGTATCAATCCTCTTTAGTAACTACTAGGTATAATAATCATAATAATAATAATATACTGATACATTACTTGCAAAATACCAGTTCGCCTAAATAATAAGAACATTTGGGCAATTGCCTAGACCTTTGATGGTTGGGAAGGCAACCACTATGTAATACTCTCTCCTTCCCGAATTAAGAGTCCACTATTCCTCTTTGGCTTGTCCCAATTAAGGACCTTTCCTTTTTAGTCAAACATTAATGGACCAAAATGCCACGATAGCTAATATATCTTGATCTTGGTCCTTGATTAGTAGTATCATTAATATACGCGAAAGTCAAATAGGGACTCTTAAAGTGGGACGAAATGAGTATATACATATATATTATGAATATAATATAGAAAATATACCAAAAACGTCTTCGAATAAATTTTCAATCCACTCTCAAAAAATAAAATCAAAAGTGTAACAGTTATCTTTTGATTGAAGATGTTATGAACCAAAATCCAAGAATAACTCAATAATGAAATTAGATTAACACGAAACAATTACTCAAAATGAGCTCATCTACAACTAACTTGGATTTCTCCTTCTCCCTAGAATGGAGCCTTCCAATTTATTTATTAAATACAAAATGGAAATCCTACTACTAATACTACCATCTGAGGCCCTCCAATGTAATCTCCGAGCATTGGTCAATATGAGAAGGGAATCGGTATATATATATATATATATATTTTTCGGAGAGGAGATCGGTATATATTTTTCAGAATATGGGGATCACTTCTTTATTTATTTTTTAAAGTTTAGGGGATCGGTGATATTTCTTTTCTTTTTTTCCAAATAGAGGGATCGGTGATAAATTTTATTAAGGGCATATCGATGGTGGATTTTTTATTTATATCTTATTATATATAGTTATATGTATCTTTTTCCAAGAAAAAGGGAATCAGCGATGGTTGTTTTGTCCGATAAAGATGGTAGGCTTTGTTGGGGATCGGTGGTCTTTTTTTCCCAATGAAATAAGGGTTCGGTTCTGTTTTATGACGTGTGGGATATATATATAAATATATATTATATCATGTGTCAAGTCGCTTTTGAATATGTGGTTGTAAGAATAATGATATGTACCCCAAAACATCCCCCAAAGTGCATTAAAGTGTTTATACATTTGGGTGGAACCCACATAATGTATAAACACTTGATGCATTTTGGTAAAATGTGTTGAGGGATGTTTTGGGACGCGTAGCCTACTTTTACGAGATAATACCTAAATATGATATTAGGAAAAAAAATCTTTAGTCTTTGACAAATGTCAACCTATTAAGAAAATAAAGTGACAGGGTGGATCCTATATACTCTCTCTGCAAATCTTGTAAAAGCTACACATAATTATAAAGTTAAAGGCCAAGTGTTATTTCAGAATATATAAATGATATAAAATAAGAGCAACACCTATAACATGAATCAGCTACAAAAAAATAAATTCATCCATGCTCCAATATAAGATTAGTACAGTATTGTTTAGCGATTTGGTTATATGGCAGAATTGATGAAATGAAAAGATGCGACACTATTTATGTTAATGTTACATATAAAAGGATATTCCAGGTGCTCTAAACATAAAATCCAAATAATATTGCATATCTAATATGAGATATTATCAGTTTGTAGGTAAAATAATAAAAAACAAAGTACATGCTTTTGCAGCTACACTGTTTAGATGTTTAAGAAACAGTACAAGAGTTAGAATTAATAATACTAATGTATTCAACTAAACTACTGGCATTTAAATAAAAAGGGTTATGACAAATTAACACTCAAACCGAGAGACCATTGTATAAATAACAAAATAGACATTGGGTCACCGTTGATCAAGGAGATAAACCCTAGCATGTAGGTAACCTGATTTCTCATCACTCAGTTTGTTTATTAATTCAACCATTTGATGGTTATATTTTTTAGAGTTGAATTTCGTTTCATAAATGTGTGTGTGTGTACATATATATATGTATGTATATAACTCAGATAATTTGTTCTGTGATATTCAGGATTAAATCTAAAACATTTTGTGTTCTAATAAAAATGGTTATTTTTATTTTACCCTTCAATTTTATGCTCATTTATGAGTTCTATCCCACAATTTTTTAAAATGCAATTTTAATTCATTTTGTTATACTTCTGTTGGAATAGCTGGTCAAACCTATCAAAAAGTTTAACCACTTTAAATTAATATTAAATGGAATCTAAATCATTAGAAACCACACCCACAACTCCTCCCTCTTTCTCAAGTCCCTACCCCCACCCCACCCAAAAAAAAAAACCACCCACACACACAGCAAGCTAATTATTTTTAGTTTAATGAATTCAATGTATATTGTTTCTATTTTATAATGGGTTCAAACTTTTCATAGACTTCACTAACAATATGCATGGGCCGTTCTTTGATAGAATAGGGTTTGTTGCGATTTTTTGATTATATATATATATATATATAGCGAGAGAGAGAGAGAGGGGTTCAGAAGTGAACGTAAAAGATGAACATTTTAATGAACCTTAACAAAAAACACCTAACAACCCACTATTTTTAATTCCATGTCGTAATTAGTCCGAGCCAGCGGCGACGGACACGTGTGTAGATCGAATATTTTTTTTGCACCTCATTCCCCCCACCCCCACCCCCCTCTCCATTTCGAACTCCCTTGACTTTCAACCAAATAGCTAGAAAAAGGGACCTGCTACATCCCCATGCTCAACCGAGCTCTTCTAACCCACTCAACCTGTCGGATAACCCGATTTACTCCAACCCGAACCATCATACTCACCAAGACCCTCATCCTCCATACCCGATCCCAGAAACCCAACTCCGAACCCGGAACCCATCAACCCGAAGTGGGTTTCAGCAGGTATGGTAGTCGGGTAAGATAGAGGGTAATAGGTTGGGTTGCTCGAAGTGGTGGGGCAGACATGTCCGGGTTTCGCCAGACTTCAACCCTGGTCGGAGTAGGCTAGCCGCCGGCCTAGGTAGGAGGGACAAGGGTGGTGTCACCAATTTTTTTTTGTTTGGGTAGGAGCAGGAGGTTGTGAGCGACCATGGTCGGATTTGGGGGGTTGTTGTAGGTAGACCAAATGGTGTGGGTTTTATCAAACTTGGAGGCAGATTGGGGGGGGGGGGGGGGGGGTATATTAAAGGGTGTTTTTATTTCAACCCACTTTATTTTTCTACCCACCCCAACACTATATTTTTTAAGTTTCATGTATTTTAAACCATAAAAGACGGATTTACTCCATTAAAACACCCCATTTATCTTTTTAAAGTTTCACCAATGCCGTTGGACATCACAATTTCCACATAAGCATATGTAAACTCTCAATTGAAAAAAAAAATATTAATCAAACATTTAAGGGGGCTCAATGAGGCGTTTCTTTGCCCAGAGATCCACCGCTCAACTGCGCCAGCATCACATTTCTTGGATAACCCCGATGTAAGAGGTGGGTTCTTGAAATGATATTAATGTGAAGGGAGGCGTAACCCTTATCAAGATGGTAATTATGGTCTTAGAACAATCAATGACAATAATATATGCTAGTCTCAATTCAACACATTCAATATACAAAACTCATGTATTAAATGTGTTCTTTCAACATAAATGCTATAACAGAACAATCAGTGAGAGAGATCCCACAGTTGACTTGGTCAGAAGGAGTGGGCACAAGCACCTTTGAGGCAATAAAGGCAAGGCAGTTGCCTTAAACACAGATGGAATAAATGAGGTTGGTCTCTCAATAAGTGTTCTCGCAATAAACTCTCTTGTATGGGAATATTTCTACATCAATTCTAGGCTAGAAAAGTGCGATCCTTAAATAGTGTAATGTTGGAGGTCTTTATAGGAGGGGAAGATTATCCGAATGACCTTCCTGTAATTAATGCGTTTGACCCCTCTTGATGTTAATAATCTTGTGCATTTAATGCCAAAGATATTGCATTAAATGAGCCAGACATGATATTTTGGCGGGAACACTGTTTAAACTCTTTAGAGTTGTGAACGCATTAAATAAGAAGTGATGGGCAGCTATGGACCTACCATCCTAGGAATATCTTCACTTGAGTGTTGCTACTTGAGTGTTGCTTTATCGAGTTCCTGAATGTCAGACATGCTGACGTCAAAGGGTTGGTAAACAATACCCTGCGAGGGATGTGCTGTCGCATCACTCCAAAAGTTAGTTCATCGAATTGAAGGTTGCTCGACTAATGACTTCTTCGAACAACTTATGGTGTGTTTAGACTTTTAGAAGCTCATCTTTTGGGCGACTGTTCAGGACTGAGGACCCTCGAATGGGTTCCCAAAGATGGTATTTCGAATGGGAGGTTGCTCGAACTACAAGCTAACACTTGGAACACTGTTTAGGACCGGGGACCCTCGAAGGTGTTCCCAGAGATGGTATTTTGGATGGGAGGTTGCTCGAACTACAAGCTAATACTTGGAACACTATTTAGGACTGGGGAGAGGGTCCCAGAAATGGTATCTCGAGGTACTACTGGGACAAGTTGTGTATAAACCAAGGTTTTGCCTAAATACCCTAAAGGGGTTGGTCTCTTCCAACGTTGCCTTGCACCCAATCCTCCAAACCAAATCCCTGCGAGATACCCAGAATGAGGTTGTTCGATAGAGCATGTAAGCTCTCCCATATACTGCCAGACATGGTCCCTCGAGGATACCGAGCAACCCCAAAGCTTTTACAAAGTAAACTTTATATATACAGAGAGAGCTAAATATAAGTACATCAAAATTCCTATTACAATTTGTGTGTTATAGTATTTATCTCCTGGGTTTGATTTTTGTGAGATGTCTTTCGAGCAACTTCATCTTTGCGCGAGCAACCATCCCTAATCCTTCTTATGAAGTGTTGGGACGTTGTTTTAATCAACTTTAAGCCTGGACCTCCCTTTACATTTGCCCCTTCGTAGAGATATTTGTTTGTTTGAAGAAATATCTGTACGAAAAATGAGTTCATGTTCTATCTCGATTGATCTGCGCATGTATCTGTTAGAGCAAAAGAATTCACACATTTGTATATTTACACTCGGTATATAAAAAAATGAAACCATGAGTAACTCTGGCCTGTGCTCGAGTTACTTCGAGATTCTTCTTTCTCGCATGGAATTACGCCTTTAGTGACTTCTGTTTATCAGATTTTTTTATCTTGCGGAATTAGAATGATTTTAAAATAAAATTTCCCCCAAAACTATTTATTTCCCCAAGTGTGAAAGGGCGTAGAGTTTCACCCCCAAATGTCTCTTGAATTTCCCCCAAAAGATAACTATTACTGCGCCTCTTAATTTTAAATGCATTCGACAGCCTTTTCCCCAGCCGTACACGCATCGATTGATCGTCCGCGCGTGCAATCCACGCGAGCCACTTGAGCCGGCAAAAACGAAATGTGATGATTATATTTCCCACGCGCGTCTTTTCGTATCAGCCACGCATTCTTTTCAAAATAACACGACCCCTATAAAAGGGTTTCCTTTGATTTACATATCTATTTTACCTTTGGGTATTTTGAGCGAAGCGTTTTCTTAATTTGTGAGAGCATATTGATTCCCAAGCTTCTTCTTTTCCTTCTCTACTTGCTTTCATGGCTCCCGTTGTTTAAAGAACTCCCTCCGTTACTGGTGCTGCCGCCGAGGAAACTTCCTCCGACATTGCTGATCGTCGTTTGCAGTGGGCGAAATACCGTCGTGCCCCTTACTTTGGTACTGTAGACAAGTTTTAGGAGTCCGCCAACGCTTTTCCTGGTTTCCTTGTGTCTAGGTCTGAGAATTTGAAGTTGTTGGTTGGTGAAGACGATGTGATCGAGAATTACGCCTATGTCCCCGGTTCTACTATTACTAGGTTTAAGATTGAGAGGGGGGGCTATCCCTACTCAAATATTGAGTTTGAGTCAGCTGGTGGCTCCTGTAAGGGACTAGGTGCGTGGACTAATTACATCCATAGCAAGTACTATGGGGAATTGTTGACAATTGGTTTATCTTATACCAAAAAATTTGGCAATGTAACTTTGGCCAAGAACAACAATACTCTGAGAACCCTAGTTTCTCGCTGGAGTCATAGGACCCACACCTTTGTTGATGCCTAGGGTGAATTCACCATCACTTTGAAGGATGTGTGTGAGCTCTTAGGGTTGGAAGCGGATGGAACTTATACTTATTTTGAGGAAGCCATCATAAAAGAAGAACGAGCTAAACGCAAGAAACTGAGTGGTGTGGTGAAGAAGTATATGAAGACCTATAATAAATGTACTTGTTCGGAGATTATAAGGTACTTCTTTTACATGGAGTATAGGGCGAGTGCCCTTGCTCGTGAGCAGGCCAAGAAAGATCCCAAAAGCAAAAACGTCATGGAAATGCCCCTACTGAGAAAGGTATGAGAGCAGTATTGAACTTGCTAGGTATATTTGGATTGTCCTCTCAAGATTCTATTTGCCTGGGAAGCCCCACAACTGCCCTGAAAGGACCTCATAAACCTAGTTGTTCGCCTTGCCTCCAGGGTCAAAGTCCCCTTAGTATGCCCGATCTCTTGGCCGTTTTGATGTGTCCAACTATGCCAACCACATACTTCTGACAGCCATCATTTATTCCCAATTTCCTGAGTATGCCCCAGACCACTTTCTTCCTACCTCTCACGATGTTAAAGTCCCTCGAATCCTCTCCTGGAACCACAAGCAATCCAGGAAGTCTTTCCATTCTCATATTGACAACGTCAAACGTTTTAACTTTCGCCCTTACTCTGTCACTGATCAATTCTTTACCAATTCCTTTTTTGAAGATGTTGCTCGCCCAGTCCAGGTAGTAGAGCAATCTCTTGCTCTGAATTTTCCTTCTTCCAATATTCTGTTGGTTTTTACTCCCTCATACCTTCCCTCGTGCACCGAATTGTCTAACTAATGCGCAGTCTATCGAGTAGCTTTGTAGTTTGGTTTTAATCAAGGGGTGCCCCTTCTCAACCATAATACCATCGGAAGACCTTCAAATTTTTCGAAGGCGTGCAATTATTTCTTAACCAAGACAGTAGCCGCTCTCTCCGTCCAGTTGAAAGGCCAACTTGTTATCCCTGCCCAGCGTACACGAGGAAGTAGATCTGCTGAGTACCTTAACGTATTCTGGTCTAACACCCTTGGCCATTTCCTTAAGGTTATTGAGAGAGAGCCTATTTACCCCGCTGTTGAATGATTTCCCCCTTCCGAGTTGGGATTGCGAACTTGTACAGTCAATCAAGCCCGATTTTCCTGGAGCGATACCAACAATACTACCCCCAAAGAACTTCCTCCTTTGACACCTCTCAGCGAAGCTGTTATGATGAAAAAGAAAGGGGCCACCAGTTCTCAGCAGGTTAAGGAGGCTATAGATTCCCCTGCTACTTCTCGACCTGCTGTTGAGGAGGGCACTCCTATTGATGTCTCCAGTGTCGCAGTGGCTAAGGTCAGGAAAAGAACCCCCAGCAAGAAAAGAAAGGTTACAACCCCTAGTTCTTCTGAAGCATCTCAATCTCACTCTTCTCCAAGCCCACAGTTGGTCGATCAGTGCACAAAGCTGCTTGATAATCTGTTAAGGCAATAAAGGGTCTGCAGATGCGCGATCTATCTTGGCCAAGCAGCTGGCTGAACAAGGTATCTCATTTACTCCTCTTGCCCTTATTGTTGGTCATAAGAGGACGAGATCTAGTCCTAAAGTCCAACTTCCACTTGACGATATTGAGGATGAGTTTATTCCAGAAAAAGGTAAAGAGGTGAAAGAAGAGGAAGACGAGGATGAAGAGGACTCCCCTTGGGTTCGACCATCTCGCAGCCTGCGTCGAATGTACTCAACTGAGAAGCCCGGTTCCATTACCATGGACTATACAATTCTTGATGATTATAGCGATGACCCTGAGCAAGAGAAATCCAAAGCAACACCTAATATTGAAGACCTTTCTTCTCAACATACTCCTAGTATTGATCCTCATGTCTCGTCCCCTCATTGTGAAGGTAATATGCCCCTTATCTTAGAGCGCAGTCCCTCTTTGGTAGGGGTGTGCAGAAAAATTGATCAAACCGACAAACCGATAAAACCGAACCGAAAAATTTTGGGCCGGGTTTTTTAAGGATCGGGTCGGTTCAGTTTGGTCAGACAGATAACCGATGGTGTCGGTTCGATTTTCGGTTTAGACATAAAAAAATCCGGTTTGAACCGAACCGAACCGAATTAGTTTTCATATTTTTTAATTTTATAATTACTTATATATGTTATAATAAGTATAACACACGCACGCAGCACCTACGTTTTATTAACACACATGCGCGCCTCACTTCTAAAAGAAAAGCCCTAGCCGCCTCATTTCATCCTCATTTCTCTCCAACCTCTCTCTCTCCAACCTTATTTCATTTCTAAAAGAAAAACCTTCAACCCTTATCTCTCTCTAACCTTCAACGGCGACGGTTTCACACCCCTCTCTCACTCACGGTTTCACAACAGGTATCTCTTTTTTTTACATTTTTTTTATCTAAATATATGTTTTTTACATTTCACACCCCTCTCACTCACGGTTTCACGATTTCACAACAGGATCTAAACAACCCTGATCTAAAGCACTAAAAAACGTGATCTAAACAACCCTCTCTCACTCTCAATTTCACTAAAAAACGTGATCTAAACCCTAATCTAAACCACGGTTTCACTTTTTCATTTTCATATGTTTTTTCAGTTTGGATCTAAACCAAGTTTGTGTGTAACAGATCATCTGTTAAACACCACGTTTGTGTTCTTACGGCTTGATCAAGGCTAGGATCATCTGTTAAACACCCCTCTTTTTTCTTTTATTTTATTATCTTTAAATAATTAAATGCTAAACATCACGTTTTTTGTTGACATTTTATTAACATAGATTTGTATACAATTTCATCAACGGTTAATGAGGCAATTTTATCAACTGTCAGTTACTTATCTGTTGTATCAATTTATTTTGCCTTTCGTTTTGTGTGAGAGGTTAATGAGGCAATTTCATCAACTGTTAGCTTCACAACATGTTTTTATGTTTTTTATTTTTTACATTTTATTAACTTATCACTTGAAATTCCAGCTAGAAAATCACAGCTTATAATATTAAAATTAATAACTAAAATAATAACTGTGATATTATTACTATTATTATTATTATTGCGGCTACAATATGGATTCAGCTGATTGATTTTTTAGCTTACACCATTCTAATTTTTAGTTTACTGATTTTTCCATTTTTATTTTGGGCAGAAATATGGATTCAGTTGTGGATGTTGATGACCCAAGGTCTAGAGAAGCAGCAGTAAAAGGTAAAAATGATTCTCCAAAAAAGGTAAATTTTCCTAAACGAAAAGCTTGGTGTTGGGATCAAGTTACCATAGTAAAAGACTCGAAAAAACCTAGGGCTGCGTGCAATTATTGTGGGGCGACCTATGCTTGTGATTCCAAAAATAATGGAACTCGCAATTTGATTAATCACATTAATAATCAATGCAAGGTTTACCAATATAAGAATGAGGATAAAAAGCAAAAAATATTTTTGAACAAAAAAAAGAGGAGGGGGGTATCAATCTTGTGGCTATTAATTTCACCGTTGAAGGTTGTAGAAAACGTATTGCAGAAATGATTATAATCGATGAGTTGTCTTTTAAATTTGTGGAGGGTGAGGGATTTAGAAGGTTAATGAACTACATTCAACCCAAAATGACTAAACTTCCTTCTCGAACAACAGTTGCTCGGGATTGTCTTAATATTTATATGGAAGAGAAAAAAGCCCTTAAAAGTGCATTAAGTGGTCAAAGAATTTGTATTACTACGGATACATGGACCTCAATCCAAAACATCAATTACATGTGTTTAACCGCACACTTTATTGATAAAGATTGGAACTTGCACAAAAGGATTCTTAATTTTTGTCAAGATGAGAGTCATAAGGGTGATGCAATAGGGAAGGTGGTCGAGGATTGCTTACGTGATTGGGGTATAGAGAGCATTTGCACCGTCATTGTTGACAATGCAAGTTCCAACAATGGTACGATTCAATACTTGAAAAAAAAAACGAAAAGTAAGAAAAGTACCATTTTGGAACATGAATATATACATGTAAGATGTTGTGCGCACATCCTAAATCTTATTGTGTGTGATGGTTTAAAGGAATTAGATGATTCAATTGTCAAGGTGCGTAATGCGATTAGGTATGTGAAATCGTCTCCGTCCCGATTGTCAAAATTCAAATTATGTGTTGAAAAGGAGAAAATTGAAAGTAAAAGTTTAGTGTGCTTAGATGTACCAACTAGGTGGAACGCCACTTACATGATGTTAGAAGCGGCGGAGAAGTTTGAAAAAGCATTTGAGAAAATGGAGGATGATGATGATCATTACAAAGATTATTTTTTAAATGAGGAGGAAGATGAAGAGAGAGGTAGAGCACGAGTTGGAAGGGTGATAATGGGTCCTCCCGAAAGTATTGATTGGGTGAAAGTTAGGATACTAGTAAAGTTTCTTAGGATGTTTTACAATGCCACTATACGATTTTCCGGCTCTTTGCATGTCACGTCAAATGCTTTTTTTCATGAACTCGTTTTGATACAAAGTAAGTTGGTTCAAATGAGTAAAAGTGATGATTATTTTCTATCGATGATGGCGACAAATATGAGGGCTAAATTTGAAAAGTATTGGAATATTGAGAAAGTGAATTTTTTGTTGTTTGTCGCAATTGTCCTCGATCCTCGCTATAAGTTGTTATATGTCAAGTTTTATTTTGAACAATTATTTGACATTGATGTGGCAAAGGATATGTCACGAAAGGTGGAAGATGTGTTGCATTCTTTGTACGGGTGGTATGATAAGTCCAACGCGCCCAAATCAAATGGTTCGTCTTCACAAAAATTAGGCATGTCAACGGGGGGTGTAGATGGTGTTAATGATGAGGATGAGGATAGGCGTGCTTTTTTGGCGTCTCAATTCAAGAGACATTTGGAGGAGGAAGATACCTTTACAAATAAATCCGAAGTTGATAGATTTTTGGCCGAAAGATGTGAGGAGGACGTAGCAAATTTTGATGTTTTGGGTTGGTGGAAGATTAATTCCTCCAAGTATCGAGTTCTCACTTATGTTGCGCGTGATATATTAGCCATTCCGGTTTCAACCGTTGCATCCGAATCCGCTTTTAGTATCGGTGGTCGTATACTTGATTCTTTTCGTAGCTCAATGTTGCCCAAAACGGTGGAGGCCCTCATATGCACGCAAAATTAGATTCGAACTTCAACCACCCCGATTAGTTTTCGTGATGCAATGGATGAGATCGAGGAATATGAGAAACTTGATTTGGGTAATTTTTATGTTTCAAATGTATTTTTTCTTGTTTAAATATATTTGATACTTCAAAGTTAAGATGTTAATATTTTATTGTTTTGTTTTTCAGAGTTGTTGGGATTCCAAGACAAAGAAAAAGACATTGAAGGTTGATGTTTGGATTGGATGCTTGTTTTAGCAGGATGCTTGGAACTTTTTTAGATATTTACATTTTGCATTTGGAATGTAATTTTGGGACTGTTTAGACTTATTTTTATTTTGGGACTGTTTTGGACTGTTTTTATTTATGACAGTTATCATGGGAATCTGAAATTATTGTAATTTTTATATTGGGATTGTAATTCTGTTTTGGTCTGTTTTGGAAAGTAATTTTCAAAGATTTCTGAAAGTCGCATACACATCTATATACTGAATGTTGAAAAAAAGAACTTCAAAAAAACAAACATGTAATATTTTAAAGAGTTGCATATGTGAAAGTTGAAAAACAGCTTACTGAAAGAAAGTTGAAAAAGAGGTGCATATATAAAAGTTGAAAAAAGCATAAATTGATGTTGACGTTGAAATATTACATGCTGAAAAACAGCATAAATTGAAGTTGAAAAACAGCATAAATTGCAGTTGAAGTTGAAAAACAGCATATGTCTTGTTTTTACAATGTGGTATGTGGGTATTTTGGAACTTAAATTGAAGTTGAAAAAAAAATGGAAATATTTTATTATTTTGCTTTAAGAGTTTAAAAAAAATATTAAAAAAAACTAAAAATATTTAAAAAATGACAAAACCGAACCAGTCCGGTATAAAACTGGCCCTGTTACAAACCGATGGGAAAACCGAACCGGCCCTGTCAAAAACCGACCCGGTTCGGTTCGGTTCGGTTCGGTTCTTCAATCGGGTTCGGTTCGGTTCGGTTCGGTCCTCTAACTCCAAAAACCGACAAGGTCGGTTCGGCTCAAAAACCCGGTCAAAACCGAACCGATCGAACCGCGCATACCCCTACTCTTTGGTCGTTGTTCCTCATGCCAAAGAGGTGGTTGAAGTTGCATCCACAGCAGTTGTTGGTCCTATAACTGTGGTAAGTGTGTACTGATTTCTTGCACTTTGTGTAGCTTATTCATGTGTACTTTTGCAATGGCTTTTGCAGGTTGCCCCAATTGAAGAAGTTGATCCCAACCCTTGTAGGGATATTGTGATTGTTCCCCCTAAAGTCAACATCAGTGAACAAATGTTGATGGGACTGTTTGGGCCCTCTATACTGGAGGGCAAAGCCCTCCTGAGGAGAGGCAAGCTGGAGCAAAAGTCAAGTCTTTGGAGCAGACAGTTATTGCCCCTGTTGAGGTTTCTCGTGAGCCTTTAGTAATTCAGGAGGTATTCATACTCCCCTTTTCTTTGGTCAAACCATCATTTAATCCTGTGAGTAATATCTGAGTTTTTGTAAGCATCATGTAATTCGAGCTTTAGGTAAACTGAGGCTTGAAGATACCCGGATATTACTCATAGGAATCCAACGGCCTAAGTAATTCGAGATGACTCGTCCAATGGTGGTAGTGGAGTACCCCGGCCAGCATCAGTGTTAAATTTTGTCCAGACATCAAGGGGAATTTGCCACAAAAAACGCTTGCACCTGGTTCCACCATTATCTCATAAGTGTTCCCAGTTGCAAGCATGAAATCCTTAGCATACTTTACCACCAAACTAGCAGCTTGTCGTGGGGGTGGTTTTGTTATAAATGATCTCAATATTTCGGTTCTTCCATATATATCACAGAGTAGTCATAGAGTGGGTTTTCCTTATTTTGCAACATGAAGTTGTGCCGGAATTTGGGACTGATGTTGGGTGTTTGATAGTTGTACGAGAGTTCGAAAGTTCAAATGTCAAATGTTGGTTAGGTCATTTTTTTTCCTTGTAATACACCCCGTGTGCGAGGATGGATAAATAGAAACTCAACCTAACATTGGGGTGGAATAAAATTGGGGTGGGTAAAAAAATAAAGTGGGTTGAAATAAAAGCAGTCGTATTAGAAATAACATGTGTCCGTTGCCGCTGGCAGGGACCAATCACAACATATGAATTAAAATTAATGGGTTGTTAGGTGTATTTTTTTTTGTTAAGGTCCATTAAAATGTATCTTTTAGGTTCATTTCTGAACCCCTCTCTCTATATATTTTTTTACCTTTACTATTGTAACTCACAATTGGTCATAAAAATAAGTAATAGAGCCAAAATTACACTAGTGAAAATAAGACCTATACCATCGTGTAAAATTGAATCACCAATCAATCTACATTAACAGCAATAGAAACGATCAATTAAGTAGAGTAATAACACCAAAAAATCAATAAAACAAGAATCAAAGCACGTATTAGGTCAGGTATAAAGTAGTGAAATGGTGATAGGGGTTTAAATTAAAATAAGGACAATTTACCATTAGGTCTCTTATCGACAATTTTTAAACATTAGTATTAAGTTCACTTGTGACTCTAGCGTGGAATTCTACAAAAAGAGAATTAGTGAACAATATTTAAATTTTGTCAAAATTCCTTTAGGGACCGTTTGACAATCCAATTCCAAAGCTTGAAATTGGAATTTCAATTCCTTGGAATTAAAATTAACATTCGAATTCAATTTTCATGGCTTGAAATTAGTTTGTCAAACGGACCCTTAATGTTTAAAATTTGTGTGTGTGGGATCTTAAGACTACTTTGGTATTAAAATAATACCTTGAGGGGCCAGTGAAAAGATTGAGCTAACTGGAGGGCGAGCTGTTGAGAAGGGACGTGTGGGTCGGCGATAGAAACAACGGCAATGCCTTCACTGCGGAGATGATGAAGATTGATGAGGTGTTCTCTTCCCATCATCCCAACACCTATTATTCCGTACTTCACTATTCCTGCCATTGGATCACCCTTCTTCTTCTTCTTTTTCTTCTCTCTCTCTCTCTTGTTTTGGCTATTTATGCTATCTTCAAGAGTGAGTGGACAGTCGATGAAAACATTAGTAAATTAAAAGAGGCTTTTAAAGTCGGAATCCTTCCGCTAACAATTTTGAACTTTAAAATTAAGGGGCATTTACGTTTAGATCCTATTAGACGTTCTTATAGACATTCTAGTCCCATCATGTTTTTCTCTTACACATAAGTCCTATTCCTAATTTTTTGGAACTTTTTTTCCAATTTTACCCTTTTAAAACCAACAATCCGTAACTTCCTTGAGGAAGTTACATAAGTGGTTGAACTTTTTTTTTTAATTTTCAAATGATCATAACTTTTGATTCACAAATCCGTTTTTCACAAAATTACTATTTTTGAAATCTGCTCGACGAGATCTATCAAACAAGATCCATGAAGGCTATAAAATTCCAAAGAAAAAAATTTACACAAACAGTAAACTTTACTGTATGCACTAGAATATGAAATAGTGTTATATATGTGACATTTTCATAAATAGACAGTAACATTTAATGTGTTAATACTACACAGCATATATATATATATATACGGTGGATCCAAACCCTTTTTTTTTCAAAATTACCTTAAATTTGAAGGTTCGCGCTAGCGGTATCCAATCCTTACCACCATTATTGGAACTTCAACGACCTTCGTCAGAGCTCTGATTTGGGGTGGGTAAGGGTGGCATGTGGTGCCGCTGGCGCGGACCTTTGAAAATAAGAGACTATTGAATAAATGGGCTTTGGATCCACCGAAGTATCATGGGGGCAGCTGGCGCGGACCTTTGAAAATAAGATTGGATAAATGGGATCGGGATCATCTGGAGCGTCAATTTGGGGTGAATAGGGGTGGCACAGAACTTTAAAAATAGGAGCATATTGGATATATATATATATATATATATATATAGTTTGTAAAAATGTCATAGATATTAAACTTTACTGTATATACCAGAAAATGAAATAGTTTTATATTTCCGACATTTTCACAAACAATAACATTTACTGTGATAATATATTTATGAAATAGTTTTATATATATAACATTTTCACAAACAGTAACATTTACTGAGTTAATATTACACAATATATATATAACATTTTCACAAAAACAGTAACATTTACTGAGTTAATATATATATATATACACGGTATATCCAAACCTCTTTTTTTTTTTAAATTACCATATTTTTAAAGGTTTACGCTAGCGACATTCAATCCCCACCACTACCCACCCCAATTGTCGACGCTTCAACGACTTTCATCAGCGCTATGATTTAGGTGGGTAGTAGTGGCATAGGGTGCCGCTGGCGCGGACCTCTGAAATTAAAAGAATATTAGATAAATGGAGTTTGGATCCACTGACGCTCCGATTTGGGGTGAGTAGGGGTGACAGTGGGTTAGGTTTATATCTATAACATTTTTACAAACGTTAACATTTACTGTGTTATAACACAGTATATATATATATATATACGATGGATCCAAACCTCTTTTCTCTGATATTGCCTTATTTTTAACGGCCCGCGCTAGCGGTATCTAATCCCGACCACCACCAACCCCAATTGTCGGAGCTCGAACAACCTTCATCAGAGTTCTGATTTGGGGTGACATGGAGTGCCGCTGGCGCGGACCTTAGGAAATAAGGGAATATTGAATAAATGGGGTTTGGATACACCGGCGCTCCAGTTTGAGTTGGGTAGGGGTAGCATTGGATTAGGTTTATATATGTAATATTTTCACAAATAATAAATGTTACTGTTTGTGAAAATGTTACATCGGCATCCCATGCCACCTCAAATCAGAGCTCTGATGAAGGTTGTTGGAGCTCCGATAAAGGGGGTGGGGATTGGATGCCGCTGGCGCGGACCGTTAAAAATAAGATAATATCTGAAAAAAGAGGTTTGGATCCACCGTGTAAATATATATATATACTATGTTATAACACAGTAAATGTTAACGTTTGTAAAAATGTTATGGATATAAACCTAACTCACTGTCACCCCTACTCACTCCAAATCGGAGTGCTAGTGGATCCAAACTCCATTTATCTAATATTCTTTTAATTTTAGAGGTCCGCGCCAGCGGCACCCTATGCCACTACTACCCACCTAAATCATAGCTCTGATGAAAGTCGTTGAAGCTTTCGACAATTGGGGTGGGTAGTGGTGGGGATTGAATGTCGCTCGCGTAAACCTTTAAAAATATGGTAATTAAAACAAAAAGAGGTTTGGATCTACCGTGTATATATATATATACTAACTCAGTAAATGTTACTGTTTGTGAAAATGTTATATATATATATTGTGTAATATTAACTCAGTAAATGTTACTGTTTGTGAAAATGTTATATATATAAAACTATTTCATAAATATATTATCACAGTAAATGTTATTGTTTGTGAAAATGTCAGAAATATAAAACTATTTCATTTTCTGGTGTATACAATAAAGTTTAATATCTATGACATTTTTACAAACTATATATATATATATATATATATATATATATATATATATATATATATATATATCCAATATGCTCCTATTTTTAAAGTTCTGTGCCACCCCTATTCACCCCAAATTGGCGCTCCAGATGATCCTGATCCCATTTATCCAGTCTTATTTTCAAAGGTCCGCGCCAGCGGCCCTCCATGATACTTCGGTGGATCGAAAGCCCTTTTATTCAATAGTCTCTTATTTTCAAAGGTCCGCGCCAGCGGCACCACATGCCACCCTTACCCACCCGAATCGGAGCTCTAACGAAGATCGTTGAAGCTCCAATAATGGTGGTAAGGATTGGATATCGCTAGCGCGAACCTTCAAATATAAGGTAATTTTGAAAAAATAGGGTTTGGATCCACCATATATATATATATACTGTGTAGTCTTAACTCAGTAGATGTTTGTTTGTGAAAATGTTATATATATATATATTGTGTAATATTAACTCAGTAAATGTTACTGTTTGTGAAAATGTTATATATATAAAACTATTTCATAAATATATTATCACAGTAAATGTTGTTGTTTGTGAAAATGTCACAAATATAAAACTATTTCATTTTCTGGTGTATACAATAAAGTTTAATATCTATGACATTTTTACAAACTATATATAGATATATATCCAATATGCTCGTAAATTTTTAAAGTTCTGTGCCACCCCTATTCACCTCAAATTGGAGCTCCAGATGATCCCGATCCCATTGATCCAATCTTATTTTCAAAGGTCCGCGCCAGCGGCACCCCATAATACTCCGATGGATCCAAAACCCATTTATCCAAAAGTCTCTTATTTTCAAAGGTCCGCGCTAGCGGCACCACATGCCACCCTTACCCACTCCAAATCGGAGCTCTGACGAAGGTCGTTGAAGCTCCAACAATGGTGGTAAGGATTGGATGCCGTTAGCGCGGACCTTTAAATATAAGGTATTTTTGAAAAAAGAGGGTTTGGATCCACCGGATGTGTATATATATATATATATATACTGTGTAGTATTACCACATTAAATGTTACTGTCTGTTTATGAAATGTCACATATATAAAACTATTTCATATTCTAGTGCATACAGTAAAGTTTACTGTTTGTGTAAATTTTTTTCTTTCGAATTTTATAGTCTTCATGGATCTTGTTTGATAGATCTCGTCGAGCAGATTTCAAAAATAGTAATTTTGCGAAAAACGGATTTGTGAATCAAAAGTTATGATCATTTAAAGATTAAAAAAAAAAGTCCAACCACTTATGTAACTTCCACAAGGAAGTTACGGATGGTTGGTTTTAAAAGGGTAAAATTGTGAAAAAATTTCCTAAAAAGTTGGAATAGGACCAATGGGATTATGAAAAAGTCAATAGGACTTATAAGCTTGTTGACCTAATAAATGGGACCTACATATAATTTGCTCTAAAATTAATTTTAAATGACTAAATCTAACATATAAATATCTTTAAATTAAAAGATTTAACACACTTTTCAGAAATTTAAGCGTTAAAATAATTATATTATCTCTTCGATCAAAACTTTAATCGTAAATCAAAATCTCAAAACGATTCTCATTCTCGATCAAATTTATGTTTAACAACATATAAATATCTTTAAATTCCAAAACAAACACACTTCACATAAATTCAAGCGATCAAAACCCTAATTGTGAAAGTTCTTACAAATGATTCACATTCTTGATCAAATTCTCTCAAACAACACTAACAGGTATAAACACATGCTCATATATATGTATTTGATATAATTTATTGTGAATTAAATGTAATATTGTGTTCTTAAGTTTTGTTCTTAAAATTATACTATACAATATGTATATATTGTATTCTTAACATTACATTTTTTATATCATCTGCTTGTCCTTGTATTTTGAGTGTTATGTTGTGTATTCCATGTACTATTTTTGTGTCCTCGAATTTTATATAATTTGTAGATATGTAGATTATTGTAAGAACACAATATTACATTTAATTACATTGGATCCAAAAGATTAACACACTTTTCAGTTTGGATCTAAACCAAGTTTGTGTGTAACAGATCATCTGTTAAACACCACGTTTGTGTTCTTACGGCTTGCTCAAGGCTAGGATCATCTGTTAAACACCCCTCTTTTTTCTTTTATTTTATTATCTTTAAATAATTAAATGCTAAACATCACGTTTTTTGTTGACATTTTATTAACATAGATTTGTATACAATTTCATCAACGGTTAATGAGGCAATTTTATCAACTGTCAGTTACTTATCTGTTGTATCAATTTATTTTGCCTTTCGTTTTGTGTGAGAGGTTAATGAGGCAATTTCATCAACTGTTAGCTTCACAACAAGTTTTTATGTTTTTTATTTTTTACATTTTATTAACTTATCACTTGAAATTCCAGCTGGAAAATCACAGCTTATAATATTAAAATTAATAACTAAAATAATAACTGTGATATTATTACTATTATTATTATTATTGCGGCTACAATATGGATTCAGTTGATTGATTTTTTAGCTTACACCATTTTAATTTTTAGTTTACTGATTTTTCCATTTTTATTTTGGGCAGAAATATGGATTCAGTTGTGGATGTTGATGACCCAATGTCTAGAGAAGCAGCAGTAAAAGGTAAAAATGATTCTCCAAAAAAGGTAAATTTTCCTAAACGAAAAGCTTGGTGTTGGGATCAAGTTACCATAGTAAAAGACTCGAAAAAACCTAGGGCTGCGTGCAATTATTGTGGGGCGACCTATGCTTGTGATTCCAAAAATAATGGAACTCGCAATTTGATTAATCACATTAATAATCAATGCAAGGTTTACCAATATAAGAATGAGGATAAAAAGCAAAAAATATTTTTGAACAAAAAAAAGAGGAGGGGGGTATCAATCTTGTGGCTATTAATTTCACCGTTGAAGGTTGTAGAAAACGTATTGCAGAAATGATTATAATCGATGAGTTGTCTTTTAAATTTGTGGAGGGTGAGGGATTTAGAAGGTTAATGAACTACATTCAACCCAAAATGACTAAACTTCCTTCTCGAACAACAGTTGCTCGGGATTGTCTTAATATTTATATGGAAGAGAAAAAAGCCCTTAAAAGTGCATTAAGTGGTCAAAGAATTTGTATTACTACGGATACATGGACCTCAATCCAAAACATCAATTACATGTGTTTAACCGCACACTTTATTGATAAAGATTGGAACTTGCACAAAAGGATTCTTAATTTTTGTCAAGATGAGAGTCATAAGGGTGATGCAATAGGGAAGGTGGTCGAGGATTGCTTACGTGATTGGGGTATAGAGAGCATTTGCACCGTCATTGTTGACAATGCAAGTTCCAACAATGGTACGATTCAATACTTGAAAAAAAAAACGAAAAGTAAGAAAAGTACCATTTTGGAACATGAATATATACATGTAAGATGTTGTGCGCACATCCTAAATCTTATTGTGTGTGATGGTTTAAAGGAATTAGATGATTCAATTGTCAAGGTGCGTAATGCGATTAGGTATGTGAAATCGTCTCCGTCCCGATTGTCAAAATTCAAATTATGTGTTGAAAAGGAGAAAATTGAAAGTAAAAGTTTAGTGTGCTTAGATGTACCAACTAGGTGGAACGCCACTTACATGATGTTAGAAGCGGTGGAGAAGTTTGAAAAAGCATTTGAGAAAATGGAGGATGATGATGATCATTACAAAGATTATTTTTTAAATGAGGAAGATGAAGAGAGAGGTAGAGCACGAGTTGGAAGGGTGATATTGGGTCCTCCCGAAAGTATTGATTGGGTGAAAGTTAAAATACTAGTAAAGTTTCTTAGGATGTTTTACAATGCCACTATACGATTTTCCGGCTCTTTGCATGTCACGTCAAATGCTTTTTTTCATGAACTCGTTTTGATACAAAGTAAGTTGGTTCAAATGAGTAAAAGTGATGATTATTTTCTATCGATGATGGCGACAAATATGAGGGCTAAATTTGAAAAGTATTGGAATATTGAGAAGGTGAATTTTTTGTTGTTTGTCGCAATTGTCCTCGATCCTCGCTATAAGTTGTTATATGTCAAGTTTTATTTTGAACAATTATTTGACATTGATGTGGCAAAGGATATGTCACGAAAGGTGGAAGATGTGTTGCATTCTTTGTACGGGTGGTATGATAAGTCCAACGCGCCCAAATCAAGTGGTTCGTCTTCACAAAAATTAGGCATGTCAACGGGGGGTGTAGATGGTGTTAATGATGAGGATGAGGATAGGCGTGCTTTTTTGGCGTCTCAATTCAAGAGACATTTGGAGGAGGAAGATACCTTTACAAATAAATCCGAAGTTGATAGATTTTTGGCCGAAAGATGTGAGGAGGACGTAGCAAATTTTGATGTTTTGGGTTGGTGGAAGATTAATTCCTCCAAGTATCGAGTTCTCACTTATGTTGCGCGTGATATATTAGCCATTCCGGTTTCAACCGTTGCATCCGAATCCGCTTTTAGTATCGGTGGTCGTATACTTGATTCTTTTCGTAGCTCAATGTTGCCCAAAACGGTGGAGGCCCTCATATGCACGCAAAATTAGATTCGAACTTCAACCACCCCGATTAGTTTTCGTGATGCAATGGATGAGATCGAGGAATATGAGAAACTTGATTCGGGTAATTTTTATGTTTCAAATGTATTTTTTCTTGTTTAAATATATTTGATACTTCAAAGTTAAGATGTTAATATTTTATTGTTTTGTTTTTCAGAGTTGTTGGGATTCCAAGACAAAGAAAAAGACATTGAAGGTTGATGTTTGGATTGGATGCTTGTTTTAGCAGGATGCTTGGAACTTTTTTAGATATTTACATTTTGCATTTGGAATGTAATTTTGGGACTGTTTAGACTTATTTTTATTTTGGGACTGTTTTGGACTGTTTTTATTTATGACAGTTATCATGGGAATCTGAAATTATTGTAATTTTTATATTGGGATTGTAATTCTGTTTTGGTCTGTTTTGGAAAGTAATTTTCAAAGATATCTGAAAGTTGCATACACATCTATATACTGAATGTTGAAAAAAAGAACTTCAAAAAAACAAACATGTAATATTTTAAAGAGTTGCATATGTGAAAGTTGAAAAACAGCTTACTGAAAGAAAGTTGAAAAAGAGATGCATATATAAAAGTTGAAAAAAGCATAAATTGATGTTGACGTTGAAATATTACATGCTGAAAAACAGCATAAATTGAAAAACAGCATAAATTGAAGTTGAAAAAAGAGCATAAATTGCAGTTGAAGTTGAAAAACAGCATATGTCTTGTTTTTACAATGTGGTATGTGGGTATTTTGGAACTTAAATTGAAGTTGAAAAAAAAATGGAAATATTTTATTATTTTGCTTTAAGAGTTTAAAAAAAATATTAAAAAAAACTAAAAATATTTAAAAAATGACAAAACCGAACCAGTCCGGTATAAAACTGGCCCTGTTACAAACCGATGGGAAAACCGAACCGGCCCTGTCAAAAACCGACCCGGTTCGGTTCGGTTCGGTTCGGTTCTTCAATCGGGTTCGGTTCGGTTCGGTCCTCTAACTCCAAAAACGGACAAGGTCGGTTCGGCTCAAAAACCCGGTCAAAACCGAACCGATCGAACCGCGCATACCCCTACTCTTTGGTCGTTGTTCCTCATGCCAAAGAGGTGGTTGAAGTTGCATCCACAGCAGTTGTTGGTCCTATAACTGTGGTAAGTGTGTACTGATTTCTTGCACTTTGTGTAGCTTATTCATGTGTACTTTTGCAATGGCTTTTGCAGGTTGCCCCAATTGAAGAAGTTGATCCCAACCCTTGTAGGGATATTGTGATTGTTCCCCCTAAAGTCAACATCAGTGAACAAATGTTGATGGGACTGTTTGGGCCCTCTATACTGGAGGGCAAAGCCCTCCTGAGGAGAGGCAAGCTGGAGCAAAAGTCAAGTCTTTGGAGCAGACAGTTATTGCCCCTGTTGAGGTTTCTCGTGAGCCTTTAGTAATTCAGGAGGTATTCATACTCCCCTTTTCTTTGGTCAAACCATCATTTAATCCTGTGAGTAATATCTGAGTTTTTGTAAGCATCATGTAATTCGAGCTTTAGGTAAACTGAGGCTTGAAGATACCCGGATATTACTCATAGGAATCCAACGACCTAAGTAATTCGAGATGACTCGTCCAATGGTGGTAGTGGAGTACCCCGGCCAGCATCAGTGTTAAATTTTGTCCAGACATCAAGGGGAATTTGCCACAAAAAACGCTTGCACCTGGTTCCACCATTATCTCATAAGTGTTCCCAGTTGCAAGCATGAAATCCTTAGCATACTTTACCACCAAACTAGCAGCTTGTCGTGGGGGTGGTTTTGTTATAAATGATCTCAATATTTCGGTTCTTCCATATATACCACAGAGTAGTCATAGAGTGGGTTTTCCTTATTTTGCAACATGAAGTTGTGCCGGAATTTGGGACTGATGTTGGGTGTCAAATGTCAAATGTTGGTTAGGTCATTTTTTTTCCTTGTAATACACCCCGTGTGCGAGGATGGATAAATAGAAACTCAACCTAACATTGGGGTGGAATAAAATTGGGGTGGGTAAAAAAATAAAGTGGGTTGAAATAAAAGCAGTCGTATTAGAAATAACATGTGTCCGTTGCCGCTGGCAGGGACCAATCACAACATATGAATTAAAATTAATGGGTTGTTAGGTGTATTTTTTTTTGTTAAGGTCCATTAAAATGTATCGTTTAGGTTCATTTCTGAACCCCTCTCTCTATATATTCTTTTACCTTTACTATTGTAACTCACAATTGGTCATAAAAATAAGTAATAGAGCCAAAATTACACTAGTGAAAATAAGACCTATACCATCGTGTAAAATTGAATCACCAATCAATCTACATTAACAGCAATAGAAACGATCAATTAAGTAGAGTAATAACACCAAAAAATCAATAAAACAAGAATCAAAGCACGTATTAGGTCAGGTATAAAGTAGTGAAATGGTGATAGGGGTTTAAATTAAAATAAGGACAATTTACCATTAGGTCTCTTATCGACAATTTTTAAACATTAGTATTAAGTTCACTTGTGACTCTAGCGTGGAATTCTACAAAAAGAGAATTAGTGAACAATATTTAAATTTTGTCAAAATTCCTTTAGGGACCGTTTGACAATCCAATTCCAAAGCTTGAAATTGGAATTTCAATTCCTTGGAATTAAAATTAACATTCGAATTCAATTTTCATGGCTTGAAATTAGTTTGTCAAACGGACCCCTAATGTTTAAAATTTTTGTGTGTGGGATCTTAAGACTACTTTGGTATTAAAATAATACCTTGAGGGGCCAGTGAAAAGATTGAGCTAACTGGAGGGCGAGCTGTTGAGAAGGGACGTGTGGGTCGGCGATAGAAACAACAGCAATGCCTTCACTGCGGAGATGATGAAGATTGATGAGGTGTTCTCTTCCCATCATCCCAACACTATTATTCCGTACTTCACTATTCCTGCCATTGGATCACCCTTCTTCTTCTTCTTTTTCTTCTCTCTCTCTCTCTCGTTTTGGCTATTTATGCTATCTTCAAGAGTGAGTGGACAGTCGATGAAAACATTAGTAAATTAAAAGAAGCTTTTAAAGTCGGAGTCCTTCCGCTAACAATTTTGAACTTTAAAATTAAGGGGCATTTACGTTTAGATCCTATTAGACGTTCTTATAGACATTCTAGTCCCATCATGTTTTTCTCTTACACATAAGTCCTATTCCTAATTTTTTGGAACTTTTTTTCCAATTTTACCCTTTTAAAACCAACAATCCGTAACTTCCTTGAGGAAGTTACATAAGTGGTTGAACTTTTTTTTTAATCTTCAAATGATCATAACTTTTGATTCACAAATCCGTTTTTCACAAAATTACTATTTTTGAAATCTGTTCGACGAGATCTATCAAACAAGATCCATGAAGGCTATAAAATTCCAAAGAAAAAAATTTACACAAACAGTAAACTTTACTGTATGCACTAGAATATGAAATAGTGTTATATATGTGACATTTTCACAAATAGACAGTAACATTTAATGTGCTAATACTACACAGCATATATATATATATATATAAATATATATATACGGTGGATCCAACCCCTTTTTTTTCAAAATTACCTTATATTTGAAGGTTCGCGCTAGCGGTATCGAATCCTTACCACCATTATTGGAGCTTCAACGACCTTCGTCAGAGCTCTGATTTGGGGTGGGTAAGGGTGGCATGTGGTGCCGCTGGCGCGGACCTTTGAAAATAAGAGACTATTGAATAAATGGGCTTTGGATCCACCGAAGTATCATGGGGGCAGCTGGCGCGGACCTTTGAAAATAAGATTGGATAAATGGGATCGGGATCATCTGGAGCGCCAATTTGGGGTGAATAGTGGTGGCACAGAACTTTAAAAATAGGAGCATATTGGATATATATATATATATATATATATATATATATATATATATATATATATAGTTTGTAAAAATGTCATAGATATTAAACTTTATTGTATATACCAGAAAATGAAATAGTTTTATATTTCTGACATTTTCACAAACAATAACATTTACTGTGATAATATATTTATGAAATAGTTTTATATATATAACATTTTCACAAACAGTAACATTTACTGAGTTAATATTACACAATATATATATAACATTTTCACAAAAACAGTAACATTTACTGAGTTAATATATATATATATATACACGGTATATCCAAACCTCTTTTTTTTTTTAATTACCATATTTTTAAAGGTTTACGCTAGCGACATTCAATCCCCACCACTACCCACCCCAATTGTCGACGCTTCAACGACTTTCATCAGCTCTATGATTTAGGTGGGTAGTAGTGGCATAGGGTGCCGCTGGCGCGGACCTCTGAAATTAAAAGAATATTAGATAAATGGAGTTTGGATCCACTGACGCTCCGATTTGGGGTGAGTAGGGGTGACAGTGGGTTAGGTTTATATCTATAACATTTTTACGAACGTTAACATTTACTGTGTTATAACACAGTATATATATATATATATATATATATATATATATATATATATATATATATACACACACATACGGTGGATCCAAACCTCTTTTCTCTGATATTGCCTTATTTTTAACGACCCGCGCTAGCGGTATCTAATCCCGACCACCACCAACCCCAATTGTCGAAACTCGAACAACCTTCATCAAAGTTCTGATTTGGGGTGACATGGAGTGCCGCTGGCGCGGACCTTAGGAAATAAGGGAATATTGAATAAATGGGGTTTGGATACACCGGCGCTCCAGTTAAAGGTGGGTAGGGGTAGCATTGGATTAGGTTTATATCTGTAATATTTTCACAAATAATAAATGTTACTGTTTGTGAAAATGTTACATCGGCATCCCATGCCACCTCAAATCAGAGCTCTGATGAAGGTTGTTGGAGCTCCGATAAAGGGGGTGGGGATTGGATGCCGCTGGCGCGGACTGTTAAAAATAAGATAATATCTGAAAAAAGAGGTTTGGATCCACCGTGTGTATATATATATATATATATATATATATATATACTGTGTTATAACACAGTAAATGTTAACGTTTGTAAAAATGTTATAGATATAAACCTAACCCACTGTCACCCCTACTCACCCCAAATCGGAGTGCTAGTGGATCCAAACTCCATTTATCTAATATTCTTTTAATTTTAGAGGTCCGCGCCAGCGGCACCCTATGCCACTACTACCCACCTAAATCATAGCTCTGATGAAAGTCGTTGAAGCTTCGACAATTGGGGTGGGTAGTGGTGGGGATTGAATGTCGCTCGCGTAAACCTTTTAAAATATGGTAATTAAAACAAAAAGAGGTTTGGATCTACCGTGTATATATATATATATATATATATATATATATATATATATATATATATATATATATATCCAATATGCTCCTATTTTTAAAGTTCTGTGCCACCCCTATTCACCCCAAATTGGCGCTCCAGATGATCCCGATCCCATTTATCCAGTCTTATTTTCAAAGGTCCGCGCCAGCGGCCCCCCATGATACTTCGGTGGATCGAAAGCCCTTTTATTCAATAGTCTCTTATTTTCAAAGGTCCGCGCCAGCGGCACCCCATGCCACCCTTACCCACCCAAATCGGAGCTCTAACGAAGATCGTTGAAGCTCCAATAATGGTGGTAAGGATTGGATACCGCTAGCGCGAACCTTCAAATATAAGGTAATTTTGAAAGAATAGGGTTTGGATCCACCATATATATATATATATATATATACTGTGTAGTCTTAACTCAATAGATGTCTGTTTGTGAAAATGTTATATATATATTGTGTAATATTAACTCAGTAAATGTTACTGTTTGTGAAAATGTTATATATATAAAACTATTTCATTTTCTGGTGTATACAATAAAGTTTAATATCTATGACATTTTTACAAACTATATATATATATATATATATATATATATATATCCAATATGCTCCTATTTTTAAAGTTCTGTGCCACCCCTATTCACCCCAAATTGGCGCTCCAGATGATCCCGATCCCATTTATCCAATCTTATTTTCAAAGGTCCGCGCCAGCTGCCCCCATGATACTTCGGTGGATCCAAAGCCCATTTATTCAATAGTCAAAGGTCCGCGCCAGCGGCACCACATGCCACCCTTACCCACCCCAAATCAGAGCTCTGACGAAGGTCGTTGAAGCTCCAATAATGGTGGTAAGGATTGGATACCGCTAGCGCGAACCTTCAAATACAAGGTAATTTTGAAAAAAAAAAGCGTTTGGATCCACCATATATATATATATATATATATATATATATATGCTGTGTAGTATTAGCACATTAAATGTTACTGTCTATTTGTGAAAATGTCACATATATAACACTATTTCATATTCTAGTGCATACAGTAAAGTTTACTGTTTGTGTAAATTTTTTTCTTTGGAATTTTATAGCCTTCATGGATCTTGTTTGATAGATCTCGTCGAGCAGATTTCAAAAATAGTAATTTTGTGAAAAACGGATTTGTGAATCAAAAGTTATGATCATTTGAAGATTAAAAAAAAAAGTTCAACCACTTATGTAACTTCCTCAAGGAAGTTACGGATTGTTGGTTTTAAAAGGGTAAAATTGGAAAAAAAGTTCCAAAAAATTAGGAATAGGACTTATGTGTAAGAGAAAAACATGATGGGACTAGAATGTCTATAAGAACGTCTAATAGGATCTAAACGTAAATGCCCCTAAATTTTAAAGTTCAAAATTGTTAGCGGAAGGACTCCGACGTTAAAAGCCTCTTTTAATTTACTAATGTTTTCATCGACTGTCCACTCACTCTTGAAGATAGCATAAATAGCCAAAACGAGAGAGAGAGAGAGAGAGAGAAGAAGAAGAAGAAGAAGAAGAAGAAGAAGAAGAAGGGTGATCCAATGGCAGGAATAGTGAAGTACGGAATAATAGGTGTTGGGATGATGGGAAGAGAACACCTCATCAATCTTCATCATCTCCGCAGTGAAGGCATTGCCGTTGTTTCTATCGCCGACCCACACGTCCCTTCTCAACAGCTCGCCCTCCAGTTAGCTCAATCTTTTCACTGGCCCCTCAAGGTATTATTTTAATACCAAAGTAGTCTTAAGATCCCCCACACACAAATTTTAAACATTAAGGGTCCGTTTGACAAACTAATTTCAAGCCATGAAAATTGAATTCGAATGTTAATTTTAATTCCAAGGAATTGAAATTCCAATTTCAAGCTTTGGAATTGGATTGTCAAACGGTCCCTAAAGGAATTTTGACAAAATTTAAATATTGTTCACTAATTCTCTTTTTGTAGAATTCCACGCTAGAGTCACAAGTGAACTTAATACTAATGTTTAAAAATTGTCGATAAGAGACCTAATGGTAAATTGTCCTTATTTTAATTTAAACCCCTATCACCATTTCACTACTTTATACCTGACCTAATACGTGCTTTGATTCTTGTTTTATTGATTTTTTGGTGTTATTACTCTACTTAATTGATCGTTTCTATTGCTGTTAATGTAGATTGATTGGTGATTCAATTTTACACGATGGTATAGGTCTTATTTTCACTAGTGTAATTTTGGCTCTATTACTTATTTTTATGACCAATTGTGAGTTACAATAGTAAAGGTAAAAAAATATATAGAGAGAGGGGTTCAGAAATGAACCTAAAAGATACATTTTAATGGACCTTAACAAAAAAAAATACACCTAACAACCCATTAATTTTAATTCATATGTTGTGATTGGTCCCTGCCAGCGGCAACGGACACATGTTATTTCTAATACGACTGCTTTTATTTCAACCCACTTTATTTTTTTACCCACCCCAATTTTATTCCACCCCAATGTTAGGTTGAGTTTCTATTTATCCATCCTCGCACACGGGGTGTATTACAAGGAAAAAAAATGACCTAACCAACATTTGACATTTTAACTTTGGAACTCTCGTACAACTATCAAACACCCAACATCAGTCCCAAATTCCGGCACAACTTCATGTTGCAAAATAAGGAAAACCCACTCTATGACTACTCTGTGGTATATATGGAAGAACCGAAATATTGAGATCATTTATAACAAAACCACCCCCACGACAAGCTGCTAGTTTGGTGGTAAAGTATGCTAAGGATTTCATGCTTGCAACTGGGAACACTTATGAGATAATGGTGGAACCAGGTGCAAGCGTTTTTTGTGGCAAATTCCCCTTGATGTCTGGACAAAATTTAACACTGATGCTGGCCGGGGTACTCCACTACCACCATTGGACGAGTCATCTCAAATTACTTAGGTCGTTGGATTCCTATGAGTAATATCCGGGTATCTTCAAGCCTCAGTTTACCTAAAGCTCGAATTACATGATGCTTACAAAAACTCAGATATTACTCACAGAATTTTATATACTGTGTAGTCTTATTCAAACCTCCTTTATTAAAAAAAACAATAGTGGATATTAAATGTTAATAAAAAAATCAGTAATGAGTGAGAAGATCTTAAAATAAATAAATCATTAAACAAATAATAAATCATTCATTATCTATCAACAACATTATCTACAATAACAAAATCCTAAATAGAGAAATATTAGTCAACAAACAACAACATAAATAGAGAGATATGAGTCGATGACACGACAACATAATAGAGAGAGATTTAGAAATCATACCTAGTGGTGGCCGGCGGACAAGCAGTGGTGGTCGGTAGATAGGGCGGTGGACAAGAAGAGAGGAAGGGGACAGACAGGGGTGGATAACAACAAAGCAAGGGTGGGTTTTTAGGTTTAGAAATTGAAATGAAAAAGAGGTCCGATGATGTCTTTGAATGGAAAGTTGGGTTTTGTAATTTTTTATATTTTCATTTCTTCCCCTATTTTTTTTTTCAAATCTCAACTCGGGCGGCCGCCCCAGTTCGGCCTTATGTGCGTCCGCCCCTAGGCATGTCATTATTTTTTTCACTTTTTTTCTTTATTCTTTGAGACTTTCTTCTTCAAAGCAGCTTTAGTAATCTTATTCTCATTCATCCATTCTTTAAATGTTCCCAAGCTCTACCGAAGAAATTTTGGTTCCTTATCCTCCTTCCCCTCGATAGGATTGATAACATTAAACTTCTTTCATACCCAATACTGTGAAAATTGAAATAAAATTATAAGTTATAGCATTTAAACCAATCAATATGAGTAACAATGTTAGTATTTTTAAAGTACACGCATAAGACATAAAGTACACACAAATTGCATTGAAATTTCATTTTCAACTTGCTTGTACATTATGTCTTATGTGTGTACTTTCATAAAGTACATGCATATTTCATAAAGTATACGCACATTCAAAATGATTTGGTTCAATGGATTGTGCATGTACTTTATGTATTATGCATGTACTTTAACAAAATACACGCATATTTTTTAAAGTACACACAAATTCAAAATGATCTGGTTCAATGCAATGTGTGTGTACTTTATGAAATATGTGTGTTCTTTAACAAAATACACGCATGCTTTTATAAAAGTACACACGCATTGAAGATGACTTTATTCATTTCAACACGCGTGTACTTTATGTAAATATGCGTATTCTTTATAAAGTACACGCATATTTTATAAAGTACAAGCACACTAAATATTCTTTTGTTCATTTCAATGTGCATAAACTTTACATAAATATGCGTGTACTTTATAAAATTTGTAGATATGTAGATGTGTGTTTGTTCACCAATAAAGATATCATGCATCCACTGGTTGTGTTGGGCTTAGATTTTACCGTTTTATTGAGATAGTTTATCAGAAATTCATGGACAACAAAAGTTCAGTCGTACGTAATCATAACACCTATATTGTCAATGCATTGAGTGAAAAATTCTCCTATTGTAAAGTTTGAGTTGGAGAACAGGAGCATTGTCATGAAGTGGAGGGCAATAAGCTTAACAATATCATTCCTACCCTTCATAGTGTCAAGCTCAGTTGACTTATTCAATCTCTTTGTAATATTTGATTTTCTAATCTTTTTGTTGGGTTCGAAGTAGTGGCTGAGAAATTCTGGTTTAGCGGAATACTGATCGAATCTCTTCTTTAAATTTATTTTATTTTGCCCTTCAATTATTAGGATGCCAAATATTTGACTTATATTGTCGGGACATCACCAATCATACTAAAACACTTCCTCTCCTTTTTGTACATTTTGAAAATGGAAATAATGTTTTTATCACTATTTTTATGAAGTTCCTCTATAACATTGCCTTTATAGTAGGCTTTGAACAACAACCAAAAAGGTGTCTTCTTAAGAAGCTCAATATGCTTCTCGTTTATTTTGCCTCAAAAATCAGACAAATCATGATAGAAGCTCAGGACATTCAACCTATATTGGTCGAATTTATTAACTCCCTTATTGATCTCCTCGCCTTCCTTTTATTATTTGCTCTTGTCTTCTTCTTGGGACCACTTTTATCAATAATTCATTTTTCGAGATTATTCCCTTTTGAGCCCTTGTCTTCAAAGTCATTTATATAAAGAAAATGTGTAAATATTAAAGTAAACGCATAAAGATTAAATTACACGCATAAAAAATAAAGTACACACATAAAATAATAAAGTGCAAGCACATTGCAATAAAATACAAGCTTCAAAACATAACGTACAAGCATTTTGCAATAAAATGCACGCATCAAAATATTAAGTACATGGATTTGTATTGAAGAACAAATATATTTGAATAGAGTATAGGAATGTCTAGCAAAAGTGCATGCAATATTTTCTTAACACTTCATAGAAATCTTAATAATATACAAGATATACGTAATATAAAATTTTAAAAAACAAATTCTATATCGTCCGTTATATGGTAATACCTAAGACCTGTTATTTGACAAGTTATAAACCAAGATTCTCTATTCGTAACATATTCACAAAAGAAGTGATATAATAGATCCATGTTAAACGCGCCAGCCTTTTCAAAACCTGTTAAGTAATACTGCTCAATTTATTTTGCTAAATCACTCGCTTTCGATTCAATTACTTGAAGCTTTTTTATATCAAAAGTACACTTAATGTCTTCAAAGTAGTAGTAAAAAACAAGTAACTTTTTTGCTCTATCATTGATGCGAAGCAAAAAATGAATTATGTCATCATAAGTAGTATTGACTATAAATGTGAAAGGTTTGTATTATTAAGATCTTCAAAGGTACACCCAGTAGTTTTATAGTTGAACATGTTTGATGGTATGATTTCTAAACAATAACACAACCCAAATTCTTCTTACAAACAGTGGAATATTATTGCCGCTGGCACGAACCATAATAACATAGGATCTATTAAATAGGGAAATGACATATATATTCCATAAAGTACAAGCATAATAACTTAAAGTAGAGGCATATTAAATTGAACCAAATCAATTTCAATGTGCGTGCACTTTATGTAATTGGGTGTATTTTATGAAAGTACACACATAATTTATATAGTACACACATAATGGATTGAACAAAATCAATTTCAATGTGCGTAAACTTTATGAATTTGCATGTACTGTTAGAAAGTACACACAAATTAATAAAACACACGCACATTATAATTGATTTAGTTCAATCCAATATTACTATAATAATATACGAACTATTAAATGTCACTGGCTCGAACCACAATTAATACGACATATGAAAATACACAGAGCTTGTATATGCTCCCCAATCCTTAATAAATTCCGTTGGCGTGGACCACGATTAATATAGGAGGTATACGATAATACACATAGCATGTATATATTCCTCAATAAAAGTCGTTGGCATGTACCGCAATTAATATAGGACCTATACAAAGCCAAAGAGTATGTACATATTCCAATCATGTATATATTTCCAGTCCTCAATAAATGATGTATAGATGAGAAAATGTATGATGATGAAATACATAATGTGCAGTTCTCAACATGTTAAAGTGTGTTTTGCATTTAAAATCAGGGCAACCAATGTATAAGCTATATTCATATTGTATTTTTTCATAGCATCAACAAACAAAAAGTGTTTCATGAGTCCATGTATAATGTCTACAAATTTATACATATGAGAACACAAAATACATAATAAAATAAGGAAACAATTATATAAAATTCGAGGACACAAAAATAGTACATGGAATACACAACATAACACTCAAAATACAAGGACAAGCAGATGATATAAAAAATGTAATGTTAAGAACACAATATATACATATTGTATAGTATAATTTTAAGAACAAAACTTAAGAACACAATATTACATTTAATTCACAATAAATTATATCAAATACACATATATGAGCATGTGTTTATACCTGTTAGTGTTGTTTGAGAGAATTTGATCAAGAATGTGAATCATTTGTAAGAACTTTCACAATTAGGGTTTTGATCGCTTGAATTTATGTGAAGTGTGTTTGTTTTAGAATTTAAAGATATTTATATGCTGTTGTTAAACATAAATTTGATCGAGAATGAGAATCGTTTTGAGATTTTGATTTACGATTAAAGTTTTGATCGAAGAGATAATATAATTATTTTAACGCTTAAATTTCTGAAAAGTGTGTTAATCTTTTAATTTAAAGATATTTATATGTTAGATTTAGTCATTTAAAATTAATTTTAGAGCAAATTATATCTAGGTCCCATTTATTAGGTCAACAAGCTTATAAGTCCTATTGACTTTTTCATAATCCCATAGGTCCTATTCCAACTTTTTAGGAAATTTTTTCACAATTTTATCCTTTTAAAACCAACCATCCGTAACTTCCTTGCGGAAGTTACATAAGTGGTTGGACTTTTTTTTTTAATCTTTAAATTATCATAACTTTTGATTCACAAATCCGTTTTTCGCAAAATTACTATTTTTGAAATCTGCTCGACGAGATCTATCAAACAAGATCCATGAAGACTATAAAATTCCAAAGAAAAAAATTTACACAAACAGTAAACTTATGGGATTATGAAAAAAATTGCAACTTAGGAGACATTTGAACAGAGTACTCCATATCACATAAAAGTAAGGTATATGTTCATGAATCTTATCAATTTGGCTAACTCCAAACTCTTGTTTGAGGTTAAGATGCACTAACATATATTTCAAGAACACTGTTACATGACTTATTTATTTTCAGTATCCATATATGATAAGGCACAAAAGAATAATTTAAAACTATATTTAAAAAAATAGTGCCTAAAAAACTAGGTGCCAATGCTCTGTAAACCAAGTCAAATAACACGTGCAATAAGCATAAGATATATATTTTAATCAAATATTCGTTTGAAACTCCAACTTAATAGGTAAATAAAAAATTATCAATTGGTGTACTCACTTATGACTTAACTGGAACAAATCAATAGCATATATCTAGCTCTAAGCAAGTATAAGTATTTTTCCAAGTTTATTTTTGTGATGCTAAATAAAAAAATTTAGCACGAATTGATCTCCAATTTGTTTTAAATAACTCAATTATCACCAAATACATCTTAACATATATCAAATTGGTTCTCCCCATGGCTAATTACAACAAAGACATCACCAGAAATATAAATCAAGAACCCAATCCACCAAGATATTTCTATAATGACCATTATATCAAGAGCCATTATACTAAAGGACCTACACAAATGTAACTATAAGGGCATTCAATATTATGGATTTAAAAAATTTCTATTAACATCTATGCAGAGGAAATACAATCACAAGGTTATGAATCGTAAAATAGGTGAAAAATATTAAAATGAAAAAATTAGAGAAAGCATGGAGAAGTAAACCTCCTTATGAATGTTTGTTGCTGATTTTAAGATGCAAGTGTGCTAATTTTGAAGTGGTATGAAAGTGATATGGAGAGGTGGGGTAAATTTCCAAGTGAAGTAAGGAAGTGAGGTAAGGGAATATGGAAAATAGGCTATTTGGAAAGGGAAATGCTGTCAATTCGAGGAAAATATTTTCTGACTTTCTGTGGGAGTCTCTAGTGTCCCCCTCAAGGTGAGGTCATGGTCACTATTTATAGGGACAAGGGGTGTCGATCGTCACGGACCCTAATCTTCCTATCAGCACAAGGCCTACTTTTGTGGTCAAGAAAAATTACACCCCACTAATAGGCTGTCACGACCCCGACCCAAATATAGTAGGGAACGAGTGTCTTGACATGCTACCAAAAGCAAAGTATATAAAATTTAACTTACTTATGAAAAAAATGTATCACCCATCCTATTCTTTTGACCATATCACACCTTTCATTGAACGCAAAATTGGGCATCGAAACCAAGCAGAAAACATGGAATCCATAAACCATTAAACCTCCAAGATGAAAAAAAATCAAGGGGATAAGAAATCATCATGTTTAATCCTTTTTATATTATCTCATATTTTAAGGAGATAACCCTATTTATAATAAAATAAAGCAACAAATTTGATACACGTGCAACCACTGAAAGTGGTGGCTCGCGTTCACCACCCCAGTAGAGAAAAAGTAGTTCATAAGCACGCATGTAAACCATTGTTGTTTCTTAGAGTCATATCTATTATTGGAATCTTAATTAATTTCCCACATCGTGGAAAACCTTAATGTTTTGGGAATTATTCCTGCCCGGAGCTACATAACATTAAAAAAATTACCAATGTCATTTTGGTAGGGGTTATATCTAATTGTTATATAATTAATAAACTTCATAAAGTCTACAAAAAGTACCTAAGGTCAAGTTTATTGGTATAAGTCTACATAAATTCTAAAAATCTAGACTTACAGAAAGAAAATACTTGACATGTGAAGAAGTTTCAATAATTTGAGCCTTATATTATACCAAAAAGCTATGGCAAGGTGTGAAAAAATCATATAAAGCCAACGTAATACTTTTACAAATTAAAAATGGGTTAAAGTAGTCCCCATTTTTTTAACAGAGTTGATTAATATTTAAGCACCATGCTTTACACTATTAAGCCTATTTAATCCAAAACAATGTATGAGCAAAGTAACTTGCATTGATAATTATATTTAAATTAAGATATAACTAAAATGTTCACTTAGACATTTTGTCATGCACCTAGGTGATAGTTTTCAATAGAAGTTGCAAAGCCATGGAAACACCACCCTTTTTCCCTCGGGTGAAGTTACCAAATGTGTAACAAATTAATAACCCTGCAATATTACATAGCCTCAAACAAAGTTGGAGCTTTAATGTCATTACTGGAAATCCTGCAAAAATAAAAAAAGAAAACTACTCAATATTGCATGCAATACTAAGAATAAATATTGGATCTTTATTTTCATTACTAAAATACAAGAACAAATTTGAGCAATAAATTACTCTTATATTTACATTTTTTCCTTTTTTCCCCGAATACTACCCATAGAAACAGTAATACAAACAATTATATGCATTCAGAAGAAGAAAAAAACACATGGTCTAAATAATAAACATATATATGAAATTAAAGTTAAGAATTTCAAGATCTCTAACTCTTAATCCTGATAAGGGAATATCTAAACACATGAAAAGAAGAATCAAAATCGGAAAAAAAATTAAGCACCCAATATGAAAACCTAATTTAGAAATCACATATTTAATAACCCAAAATCTAAATGTTAGAGGTGTTGATGGTTGAACCCGTGCTTGCAATCGAACACCTCTCTTTCTACCTTTCTCTCTTTGAGAGTTTCACCATCAAAACCAACTTGATCTGGTGGCATCCTTATGTGACACACTGCCGAATTAAATACCAAGTGATCAGTCCTTTATTAAATTAAATAGGATTCCCATTTGGTTAATTCTTTGCATCACTGTCGAAAACTATTAATTACTAATCACCTATCGGTTAATTAAGCCGGTGTTAAATTTTTTTCTTTTCATGTAACAGTTAACACTATAAGAAAAAAACTAAATTAAACTATTCACATATTAATAAAGTTTCAAACCATCACAGGATATGAATAAATAAATAAATAAATGTCTTGTCGAATAAACTATCGGCTCAAAATCCAAATCCAAATAATAAATCCATCAGCTAAATAAATAAAGCTCAAAACAAGTCTGAACTAAATAAACTGAATAAGTGTTGTAGGGGCAACATGCCTAAAGATGTAATACTGGAATAATGAAATCTTAAACTAGAATGAACAACTGAGGCATCTAGTTCAAATCCTGCATGCATCGACACACGCTGCAGTATCGCATTCCTGGAACGGATCTTCAAGCCTGGCGTCCCTGTGCCTGGACACATAAAAAATATTTTTTTTTAAAAATATTTTGCAAATGGGTCAGAGCCCAATTATTTAAAAATGTTTAGCAAGCATTTTATTGTAATGAAATACGTACTATATAATGTTCATAATTGATTTCACGATCGCACTCTCTTGAAGACAGCCTCACCTCTCTTCTACTGTGTACACCTACCGCATCCATTTATATTATCATTACTTGATCCAACTAGACATAATAGCTACCTACATTAGTCTGCTAACCACCTCGTTGTAAGTTAAACACACTATCCTGATTAGTAAAACACATATAACCCTCAACTATATGAATATACTAAATATCACATCGATACTGTCAATAGATAGTCACACATTTTCTATAGATATATACACATATCACTCACTACGCGCGCACACACACACACACATATATATATACACACACACACACACACATAGCATCCTCATAGTTTGGTCCTTTTAGATGCATTTCTTGTACATGCTATCGGGTGCTAGGCACATCCCGTGTCCTCTGGTCACCGGGTCTAAATCTCACCACTAAGACCAAATCGTAAACAAATAATGGAGGCGGTTATATATACATAGGCCTTAGGATTTTGATACACCTTCCTTTAAGACCTGCGTGACATTCCCTTTTCATCACGGTAGGAGACACCCGAGCACTATAGCCTAGAGCACAATCCAAACCCCTCTAGAATCACCAGGGTGAGACTGCCCACTATGCGCAACCTCTCGGATAGCATCCTTGAATAAAATTTATATGCACACAATTTGCATTCAACTCACATGCATACATATATATAATTATCACACTTATATATATTACAAGTATTACCGAGCCCGTTTGTAATACATATATGCCAACAATAAATATCTACACTCAACCATTTATTAATAACCATAGGGTCATATGGTTCCCCTACTATATACTCAGTTAGGTACTTATTCGCCTCACAATTGTTTATATCAAGTTTGATTTAAATTCGGGAAAGTTCCATTACTCATTGGGACTTAAAGGGTATTTTAGACTTTTCACAACCCATACCCAACTAATTTAATTTCCATGACAGAGTACTACATTAAACTAGCTACGCGTGGTCGCAAACAACACGTCAATCCGAGTCTGGATGTAAAAGTTATTCACATTCAAAGTTTAATTCAAAGGCCTCAACTCCGCTAAAAAACAGGGTAACGGTCGACCGGCCCTGGACCCCCAGTCGACCTCCCCTCATTCCCTACTGTTTCCCCCATAGGTAAAATTTTCCATTATCGGTCGATCGGCCCTAGGACCACAGTCGACCGTCCCCTCTTTTTAATCCTTACTGTTTCCCCCTTAGGCCAAATCCGTGACAATCGATCGACCAGCCTAGGATCCTCGGTCGACCAGGCCTACCTGGGCAAGCCAAGCTGGGTTTGAAAGAGTGCGCGTGCGTTCAAATAGAGATATTAGTTAATTAAACGCAGTTTTTATCAATTAAATCCTAAACATGCATCTATATGTATTTTGAACAAGATGATGAAACATGAAAGATCATTCAAACACACACATATGAGGAAAAATCCCCCAAAGGGGCAAAACCATTTATTTTCATTATAATATTGTAACTGTACAATTTCGAATTACAATGAAAATACAAGTGACTAAGAATTACCCTCAGGTGCCGGATTCTGTAGTCGGCAGCTGGAGATATCCCTTTCCAGTAGGGCAGCAATGAAGAAGAAGAGCGGTCTTCTCCACAAGGGTTGAACAAACCAAAGTTGTGTTCTTGGGTTACCAAAAAGATTCACAAAGGTTTGGAAATTGTGTGAATCAAAACATGAGTCTTGGGACTCAAAAAATATGAAGACTGGAGTAATTTGGACTCTCAAAAACGTCTTCTAAAGTCTTGCAAAACAACTCCCCCGAAGTTGGTATTTATAGGAAAACAGATGAAGAGACCCACATTCTTAAAACTCTAAAATTCTATCCAGTGTACAGGTACCCCGAACCGGTTCGCCCCCCGAACCGGTTCCCCATGCGGTTTGGGGGTACCATTCTGGTATGGGGTTAAAAGAAAATAGCATTCTTCAAGGAATTTTCTCCAACTTCAAAGAGTCATAACTCCTTCACCGTAGCTCAGATTGAGGTGCCTTTTTTTCCAGTATCTTCGTTGCGGCGAGCTCTTCAACTTTCCAGTTGACCAGAACTCCGAACTATGGATGTGAAATTACGAAAATGCCCTTGAACACTCCTATCGTGCCTTTTTTCACTGTTTTGACTTCCCTTGCGTACCACTTGCATTAAGTCCCTAAAATCTTGGAACGTGAAGTCGTTGAGGCAGATGAGGGACACATTAATGGAGATGTTGAATGCTTGATGCTTGGAATTCGGATAGAGGCCATCGTGAGCGATCGTGTAGAGACGTGCCAAATGTAGCAGCGTACGACATAAATAAATGAAACATTTCGGACATGATAAAAATGTCCTTACAAATCCCCCCCTATGTCTATGCCGGTACATACATAAAAATCCGAATTATCAAGTGACAAAATTGCCTATACAATTCTACCCTTCCATGAACCCAAAACTGGAAAGATAAAAATGAATAAGTCTTCGTCGTTTGATCTTCAAATCTTCAATACATTCAAAGCTTTTCTCATCAGGGTGTGCATTCGGAAATCATCAATGTAGTACCTACACACATGAGAACAAGCAAATACCACGTGACATATCGAGTTTGAAATGAATGAGATAAACATATATACCAATTTAAAATAGATTATTAAACTCAAAAAACTCAAAACTCACTCCCCCATAATATGATAATTCTTCTCCCCCTTTTTATGATGTCCCCAAATAGACAAAGATGAGAAGCAGAAATAGATGTACATGGAGAATGTCACAAGGTAATAAACCACTATTTTTGAATTTTTCAAAATTTTTCACACAAAAGATATATATAAGAAAACACACCATGAACGATCACAAAAACAACCAAGTCAATGATGGCGTAAATGAAGGGGTGTGATCAAATTCGATAGGAAAATCAATGCATACAAACATGACATATGTGCACGATGAATATTGGATACTCCTAACGAATGAACTCAAAGTCTTCCTTTGGTGTAAAAAGGTGGTAATATAAGACATTGACTCAATCATATCAGCAAATCAAAGCTCAAAGTGATTTCCACACCAATAACGTCCAAAACTATTGAATGCTTTTTCAGGACTTTCAAGGAAGTGCAAACCCGTTTAAATTCTCCAACCAAACTCCCTCAGATTTATATTTTGAATAGAGGTAATCTAAATTCTCAAACTTTGGAGAATTGATGGTGAAACCTAAATGGCCCATATTTGTCATGAATTGCTTTTTATTGCCTTTAAATTTTTCCGGGCTCTTTTAACCTCTTTGGACCCCGGATAATAAAATTCCTCCATTTTTTAGGTCCTTTTGAACGGTGGCTTTTGCGCAAAGAAGAGATAATTATCTTTCACAGACCCTCCCCGTTCTTAAACAAATACTCAGTCTCACAAAAATGGTTTTTACATGCATTCCAATCTTGTCAAGTTTTATCGCATATTGTAAGTTGGATTGACAAAATTGAGATGGAAACACTCAAGCCAACATGTGATAGACAAGTGCAATAATCAAATAAAGCCGTGCATGTGTGCAATAAAGGAGATAGGAGTCAAACATGTAGGAAAATATCACTAATTACATCTCAAGGACTCCAATCAATGCAAAGCACATGGATGAAATGATGTAGCGTCTCAAATCTCTATCAAACAGTCACATGGATAAATGGAATGAATTTGTGACTTGGCTATCTTAAATGTTCATCCATAAAAAGGTGCAAAAAAAAATACAAAAATCTTTTTGGATTTTTCAAAAATTTTAGCAAAATAAAATCTTTTTGTGCTTTTCTCAAATTTGTATATACAAAAACGAAAATCTTTTTGGATTTTTCAAAAGAATAAACAAATATCTGTAAAACTGAATAATGATACATATAAAACAAACTAGCAATAGGAAGCATATGATATGAACATGAAAAAGCATCATATTCTAGACATAGACCAACCCCTCAGTCAACTGTGCAAATCCCCAAAGACTTCCTAAGATTCTCAAATCTAAGGGCATCTAAAGGTTTCGTGAAAATATCGGCTAACTGACGGTCGGTGGGAACAAAACTCAGGGATACGACTTTCTCCTCAACTAACTGTCGTATAAAGTGCTCACGTATCCTGATGTGCTTTGTGCGCGAATGCTGGACAGGATTACGGGATATGTGTATCGCACTCGTGTTATCACAGGAAATGGTCATGGTGTCCTGTGAAATCCCCTAATCCTCTAGCATTTGCTTCATCCATAAGAGTTGCGTGCAACAACTCCCGGCGGCTATGTACTCAGCCTCCGCAGTGGACAAAGAGATGAAATTTTGCTTCTTGCTCAGCCAGGAGACAAGAGCAGAACTAAAATAGAAACACCCACCAGAAGTGCTCCTACAACCATCTACATCCCCGGCCCAATCGGCATCTGAATAGGCAGACAAACGGTCATCAGTATCAAAGGAATACCAAATACCGTATGAGAGAGTCCCACTCACGTATTTAATGATACGTTTTAGAGCAAGTAAATGTGACTCTTTTGGGGACGCCTGATATCGCGCACAGACTCCAACACTAAAGGCTATGTCGGGACGACTGGCAGTTAAGTAGAGAAGACTACCTATCATACTCCGATACAAGGTTTGCTCTACGTCCTTGCCTGTAGTGTCCTTACTAAGCTTGGTAGTGGTACTCATAGGTGTACGTGCATGCTTAGCGGAGTCTAAACCAAATTTCTTCACTAGGTCTCTAGCATACTTGGATTGGGAGATGAACATCCCATCCTCTAGCTGACGAACCTGGAGACCAAGGAAGAAAGTGAGCTCACCAACCATGCTCATCTCAAACTCACTTTTCATCTCCTCTTCAAAGTGATGAGCATGTTGAGAGCATGTGGATCCAAAGACTATGTCGTCCACATAGACCTGGGCAACCAAAATTGCACCGTTATCTCTCCTGACGAACAATGTCATATCAACTCCCCCTCTCTTGAAGACACGGGCTAAGAGATAGGAAGTAAGCCTCTCGTACCAAGCACGGGGTGCTTGCTTCAATCCATACAAGGCTTTCCTTAGATAGTAGACGTGCTCAGGGTGCAGTGGGTCTTCAAACCCTTTTGGTTGTTCCACGTAAACCTCCTCCTGTAGAATGCATTTAGAAAGGCACTCTTGACATCCATCTGATATAACTTGAAGCGCAGATGACATGCGATGGCGAGTAGTAAGCGGACGGACTCAAGCCTCGCAATAAGAGCAAATGTCTCCCCAAAGTCTACACCCTCTATCTGTGTGTAGCCTTGAGCGACCAACCTAGCTTTGTTTCTGATTATGGTGCCATTTTCATCCATTTTATTCTTGAAAATCCATCTGGTACCTATCATATTTGTCTCACTAGGTCGGGGGACAAGTTCCCAGACATTGTTCTTTTTAAATTGAAGCAACTCATCCTGCATAGCAGATATCCAGTGTTCATCCTTGAGTGCTTCTTTATGATTCTTGGGCTCGACTTTGGACGTGTAGCAAAGATGGCTAACAACGTTCTCTAGCTGAGCACGAGTCTTGACCCCTAGAGTGGGATCACCAACAATGGCAGAAGGGTCATGACTCTTGCGAACCCAAGCAGGAGTGTCCCCTAACACAGGAGTAGGGTCCACCGAGTGTGGGTGAGGGACAAGTAAGTCACTCCCAGAGAAGTCCTCATCCTCACACTGTAGGTTAGGATCAATAGCCGTCGAAGGTTCGTCATCTTGCACGGTGACATTTATTGATTCCATAACCTTAGAGCTCTTCAGGTTAAAGACCCGGTATGCTCTACTATTCGATGAATATCCTAGCAATATTCTCTCATCGCTCCGGGAGTCAAACTTTCCTAATTGCTCTCTATCCCGTAGGATGTAGCATTTACTCCCCAAAACACGGAAATATGCAAGGTTGGGTTTCTTGCCTGTCCATAATTCATAAGGCGTCTTAAGTGTGTGTGGACGCAGATAAACCCTATTCACCGTGTGGCATGCAGTAGACACTACCTCTGCCCAAAATCTCTTAGAAATATTACGACCTAGAAGCATAGATCTAGCCATTTCCTGGATCGTTCTATTCTTTCTCTCAACAATCCCATTTTGCTGAGGAGTCTTCACAGCAGAAAACTCATGTTTGATCCCAAGGCTATCACAATACAAATCTACCTTTGCTTCCTTAAATTCAGTGCCGTTGTCACTACGTATCCTGTTAATAGTGACTCCGTGTTGATTTTGCAGGACACGACACTTGGTCGTTAAAAACTCTACAGCATCGGATTATTCTCGCAAAAAACCTACAATGGAGTACCTGGAGAAATCATCCACCATCACGAGGATATACCTCTTACCACCCAGACTCTCGGTACGAGTGGGATCCATAAGATCCATGTGAATCAACTCAAGAACACGAGAGGTGGTAATGGAATGCAACTTCCTATGAGGACTACGGATTTGTTTTCCCAATTGACAGGGTCCACAAATCGTGGAAGTTGACTTTCCAAGAGATAGTAAGCCATGTACTAGGTCCTTTTTAGCTAAACGAGTCAAATCTCTAATGTTTACGTGACCTAGACGTTGATGCCACAAATCCATAGGAGTGATCGTGGCGCTATTGCAGACAAGTGAGGATGTGGGCTCAGTCCCATAGCAATTATCCTCGGTCCTCACCCCTTGCATCAAAAGTTTACCGGCTTGATTGTAGACATTACATGCATCCCGGTCAAACTTTACTGCAAAGCCAGTGTCGCACAGCTGGCTAATGCTGAGAAGGTTTACTTTTAAACCTTTGACGTACAACACATTCTCTAGCTTAGGAAATCCTAGTAACTCTACAGTACCTCATCCTATAATGCTAGACTTGCTCCCATCTCCAAAGGTGACTCTGCCATCCTGATAATCCTCAAGAGATGTAAAAAATGAGGCATCACCCGTCATATGTCTGGAGCACCCACTGTCAAAATACCACTGTGAGATATTATGTGCTTTGAGAGTAACATGAACAACAAAAGCCTTTTTATCTTTCTTCGGTACCCAAGAAGTGGTAACCTTTTGTTTGTCTTTGTTGTTGTTGGTTTTAGCTGGAATGTGAGAAGCATTCACTAACGGCAAAGACATCCGTCGGAATTCTTCCATCAAACTCTGAGAAGTGGCAGCTAAGAACTCAACTCGCTCTCTCAGACTAGAAAACTCATCAGTATGAAGAGCTGGGGCAGTAGTACGTCGTGTCCGACCCATGCTATAGCAAAACTCCCTGAGATGGCCTTTTCTTTTGCAATAAGTACAAAAGAACACAGTCAAAGGCGGACCTAGGTTTGTTTTTCTTGGTCAAAATTTCTTTCGAGGTTTTTGACGATGGCCATAAGGATTCGTAGTAAACTCAGGAACTGGTCCAGGTGCAATTTGGGAGGTGGAGGCACCATCATAACCAATTCACTTCCTATCACCAAAACCTAAAGCGGGGTCGAGGAGCATCTTTCCCATTTTCCCTGATCTGTCCTCGATTTGTACCTTGATTTCCCGTGCTTTCTCAAGATCATGAGTCAGCTGGGCAACAAGGGCTTCAAGTTTCTTCCGAGTCTCCACGGAGGAATGGAGCTCACTTGTAAGACTAGCCACTTGTTTAGTTAAGTCCCCTCTCTCTTTCTAAAAAATACTCTCTCTCTCTCTAAACAAACTCTCTTTCTCAACACAGGCAGATTCTCTCTCTCTCAGTGCGGTGCAGGTGGAGGACTCTCTTTCTCTCGCTTTTCTTAAATCTTCCTCTAAGCCGGTGATCTTAAGAACTAACGCTTTGTTTCTCTTTTTAGTTTTAAAAGACTCAGAATACAACTCTGCGTAGGCACGTTGAATATCACTCTCGCTCTCACTTGTGTCATCCTCCCCCTCACTCACATCGATTTCACTGTCGAGGTGTCCCTGTGTAGCATCATCCTCATCGTCGTGAGGAGAACTAGGAGTTCTCACATGACTGGCCATGAATGCGGTGAAGTTACACTCATGCGGTGACTCATCTCCTGAATCCACCGTCTCGACCTCACTGTCGTCGCTAAGAGTAGCATTAAGGACAACTTTCCCTTTCTCTCTATTCAGACGAGTGGCACACTCAAAGGCTCTATGACCCCTACCGTCGCACTCAAAGCATCTTTCACTTTCCTTCTTAGGAGGATCTTTAAAAACTTTTTCATTTTTCTTTTCAAACTTATTTTTCTCAAATTTCTTTTTATCTTTAAAATTGCTATTTTTCTTAAATTTGAGAATCCTTTTGAATTTTTTTGCAAAAAGGGCCAAATCATCTAAGTCAAAATCACAATCAGAATCTGACGTGTCAGTCTCTCTCTTCCTAGATGACTCTACTCTCTTTCTAGCCGACCCCTCACTCTTTCTCTCTTGGGCATTAAGTGCAATTCCCTTATCTTTAGACCTAGCAGTTTTAGGGAACATATCAATTTCATATGTTTGCAAATCTCCTACAAGTTCTTCCAATTTTAGCGTATTTAAATTACCCATAGAATTTAGCACAGTGACTTTAGGGATAAAACGCTTAGGCAAAGAACGAAGAATCTTTTTAACAACTCTAGCATTAGGAATATGTTCACCAAGATTAAAGCTAGTATTAACAATGTCAGAAAGCCTAGAATAAAAATCATCAAAACATTCTGTCTCATGCATGGTGATTGTTTCAAATTGAGTTGTCAAATTTTGCAATTTAGACTCTTTCACAGCATTAGTTCCTTCATGGATGAGTTGTAAAACATCCCATGCCTCTTTTGACGTGGTGCACGTCATTATGCGTTTGAACTCATCAGGAGTGACAGACCCAGAAATAGCACTTAAACCTTTAGAATTAAAAGAAGACCATTTAAACTCTTCTTCAGTCCATGTAGTGTCAGGTTTTAAACTAATCACATTATTAACAGTGACGGAGGGAGGAGTCCACCCTCTTTCAACCAAAATCCAGACTCCTTCATCAATGGCTTTTAATGCAGATCTCATGCGGGCTTTCCAATATGCATAGTTTGTCCCGTAAAAAACTGGCATTTTATTATATAATTTCTCCATAATGAACACACTCGTTTTCAAAAATCAATTTTTCAGAAAATTGATATCTTAGAAAAATTTTGAGGAAAATTACACGGTAAAATTGTGTAACTGGCTCTGATACCAATTTGAAAGAGTGCACGTGCGTTCAAATAGAGATATTAGTTAATTAAACGCAGTTTTTATCAATTAAATCCTAAACATGCATCTATATGTGTTTTGAACAAGATGATGAAACATGAAAGATCATTCAAACACACACATATGAGGAAAAATCCCCCAAAGGGGCAAAACCATTTATTTTCATTATAATATTGTAACTGTACAATTTCGTATTACAATGAAAATACAAGTGACTAAGAATTACCCTCAGGTGTCGGATTCTGTAGTCGGCGGCTGGAGATATCCCTTTCCAGTAGGGCAGCAATGAAGAAGAAGAGCGGTCTTCTCCACAAGGGTTGAACAAACCAAAGTTGTGTTCTTGGGTTACCAAAAAGATTCACAAAGGTTTGGAAATTGTGTGAATCAAAACATGAGTCTTGGGACTCAAAAAATATGAAGACTAGAGTAATTTGGACTCTCAAAAACGTCTTCTAAAATCTTGCAAAACAACTCCCCCGAAGTTGGTATTTATAGGAAAACAGATGAAGAGACCCACGTTCTTAAAACTCTAAAATTCTATCCAGCGTACAGCTACCCCGAACCGGTTCACCCCCCCGAACCGGTTCCCCATGCGGTTTGGGGGTACCATTCTGGTACGGGGTTAAAAGAAAACAGCATTCTTCAAGGAATTTTCTCCAACTTCAAAGAGTCATAACTCCTTCACCGTAGCTCGGATTGAGGTGCCGTTTTTTCCAGTATCTTCGTTGCGGCGAGCTCTTCAACTTTCCAGTTGACCAGACCTCCGAACTATGGATGTGAAATTACGAAAATGCCCTTGAACACTCCTATCGTGCCTTTTTTCACTGTTTTGACTTCCCTTGCGCGTACCACTTGCATTAAGTCCCTAAAATCTTGGAACGTGAAGTCGTTGAGGCAGATGAGGGACACATTAATGGAGATGTTGAATGCTTGATGCTTGGAATTCGGATAGAGGCCGTCGTGAGCGATCGTGTAGAGACGTGCCAAATGTAGCGGCGTACGACATAAATAAATGAAACATTTCGGACATGATAAAAATGTCCTTACTGGGTTCTTCATTTTTTATTTTTCTCCCAATTCTAAATCTCTTCTATAATTGATTCCAATCGTCACCAACGCATTCCCTATGATTATATCATCAATCATCATTATAAATCTCATAGCTTTGCTTACTCAAAATCAGTCTACACATTTCATTATTGAGTTCAAATCCTAATTAATAATTATAAATTTCACCATTTATAAGTTTCTTCATCATCTGCAATCGCTTGAAAACCCAAAATTTCTATCAATATCTCTTAGATGGAAAATTCCTAAAAGGGTTCATTTAAGCAAATGGGTTTCAATAACTTCTTCAACACAAATATTTGTAAGATATATTCACAAGTCTTCTAATTTCCAGATTTGTTACCATAAACTCAAAAATAAATACTACTAACTACAAATCACATAAAGCAAGAAAATACTTGCCTTTTGGAATAAATTCGACGATCTTTTCTCGAAAACCTTGCTCGAAATGCTCTTCTCCTTCCTCTTTCCTTCTTCTTCTTCTTCTTCTTCTTCTTCTTCTTCTTCTTTCTCCCTTCTCTCCAATCTCAAGCTTTGGTGATTTAGGATGAGTAATTGCAACCCAACTTTCTTAAACCTAGGTTAATTATCCCAAATCTTGAAATTAAGCATATGGACCAAACCCATAAGACCAAAATACCCCTGTATAGGCTCGGTTATGTCTAAAAAGGTCCCGGTACTATCCCCGAACACACTATTTTGACTATTTTGGCCTTTTCGAACCCAACTGTGACCTCGAAATCGCAATTTGAGTTAATCTACAATAATTTCCTATCTCGACCCCCAATTAGTCCACCCTCTACTCCCGGTTGAGATAAAATAATGTCGTGTCACTATCACTAGCTATGACGTCAAATAATTATTACCATTCACTTAGTAATTATATTCCATAAATATTAATCATTCTCTCCCTCTCCCTCTCGACTAATTTTTAAATACACGCATAACAATCAATTCAATTAAATTACGACACATAATGTAATTTAAATTTATTCGAATTAATTAGATAATGAATGCTTAGAATTACGGGGTGTTACACCTTAAAAGAGGGTTTGGGAGGGAAAATAGGGTATTTTGAGAGGGTTGGATATAACACTTGAGAAAGAAAGAGAGGGATAAAATTAGGGCGACAAGTGTGAGTGAGGGAGATATCGAGAAAGAGAGATCGGGTTGTGTATGTAAAGTGGGAGTGTGTTTCCAAAATACTCTCTTTTTAAAATTAAAGTATAAGTTTGATGAGTAAAAAAGAGGGAAAAGTCAAATAATTAAGGGGTAGGTTTGTAAAAAAGAAAGAGATGTGATCTCAACCATTCATTTTGTAAAAATCTGTAAGGAGGTGGCATTTATCAACACCGTTAAAATGTTGTAATACCCCGTATTTTTATGCTTTCTAAATTTGAGGATTTACTAAATTTAATGTGAGTTATTAATTTAATATAAATTCAGAAATTTAATTTTTAATTACTAACGTGACGAGAGTTAGTAATTGTTGGAAACTTGTTGAATATTACTAATGAGCAAAGTAATATATAATATTGGTTCTATTAAATGTCACGAGTGAAAAAAATGACAATGTTGAAAATTTAAGTCGGGACGCGCCCGTGTCGTGTCGGGACTAAATATTGATTAATAAAACTGAATAAATTATAAGTCACCTGTATGGTCATTTTGAGTGCGCCAAAATGTCCGGAAGGGTCGAGATAGTTAAAATAATGTACACGGGGGTTTAGTTTGGGTCTCGGAGCGTTTTTAGGCTTAATTAACACCCCGGGAGAGCGTTTTAGACATTTTACATTTTCGGGCCTAAAAACCCACGAAAATTCTAAGGTTATATCATATTCTTAGGGTTTTCTTCTAGGGTTAACACAACAAAAAAAAAGAGGCGTCCATTGGAGAAAGAAAGGGAAAGCTTGCCAAAGAGTTCTAGGTCAAGAACTCCTCCGTTTGCACCGCCGTCACCGCCAGACGCTAGATCACGCCACAAGGATCACAACCACACTGATTTCAACCACAAATCAGAAACAAATATTCCCAGGCAAGTATTTATCTTGCTTAAATTAGTTAATGCTTCATTCATATTAGTTTAGGGTTGATTAGGATGAGTTTTGATGAAAGAAAACCCATGTTGGATGTTAGAAATCGTATGTTGTAGAGATATAAACATCAATCTGGAAACCCCCTTCACATGTAGAGGTTGAACCACGAATTTACATTGGTTTAGAAGTAGAAATTTTGGAAAAAGAATAAGAAGAACTAAGTTAAAGAAATTTTTAGGGTTCATAAGAATTATATAGATTTTGGCTCTTTTAATCCTTGATACTTGATGAAAACTCGCATGCCTTACGTAGAATATTGTTCATTTGGGTTTATAATACTTGTGGTATAAATTTCTGGGAGTTTGGGACTTAAAAACTTGGATTTGGATGATTTTGGATGATAGATCCCGTAACTGGTATTCTGTAGATTTCGCTATACGTGCTTGATTGATCGATCGAGCCCAGAGCATCGATCGATCGACCCCTTTTCCATCGATCGATCGACCCCTTCTGGAAAACTAGATTTTTCCTTGTGTTGACTTAATCCGAGTAAATGCGTAATAAACCTTGATTAATGTTATTAGGACATAATGAAACATAAAAAGGACCAGTAGACTCAAGGTAAACCCTGTTAAGTGGAACTTTAATGAAATGGAAAAATGAAGGGGTAAACGGGGAAATATTCGTACCTAAGAAATCTAACGTGCGTAGACTTTATAATCGAAATGTCTAGGAGTTGGATTAGAAGGTAAGTGAGAGTCTACTGAAATTATACTTAGGTAAATGGAATACTTCGAGAGATGAGAAGTAAGTTGGAATAAATTAAATCTCGAAAATAAAATGAATAAGTTCATTATGAGAAATAATCGAATAAAAACGTACTAAGAATAGAATAATACAATGTTGGGCTGTGGGCTTACCTAACTTATGAATGCGAATAATTATATATCTATATGACTCTGTGATTGATCATATATCTTATATATGTGTAAACAAATCATGCCCGCGCTACTTGCTATCACTAAGGTTTCCGCGCCGGGACAGTCTTATCCTGATGGGACCTTTATGGGGGATATTGACTCGTACCCTAGAACATAGAACTCCTTGGTGCAGGCTATCTGATTGATAGTCAGACGGTCCTAAGAGACGTGAGGGTATGTGCTGACCTCTTAGTGACTTGGAACTATGCTTCGCCTCAAGTTGTGTTTGTTTGTGTTAATACAGTTCGGGAGTGATTCCGAACTAGTATTTCCCTTAGTACGAGTGATACGGGGACATGATAGCAGAGTCTGCCAGCACCATAAATATTATGTGGGATGCCAGTAGTATATATATATATATATATATATATAGTCTTGAAATTTGCATCTTCCTACTGAGATTAAAAGAAGTTAATTAATGGATAATTATTCCGGTATTTTTATATATGGAGAAAGACTTTTTAATTAAATAAGAGTTATGTGAAAACCTTAAATTTCTGAAATTTAATTATCTTAGTCTTAGAAATTGTCGGCATGAAACCTAATGAGGAATTTGAATTAAGTTAATCTTTTGGAATTAATAGTGCGGTAGGGTGCACACTAGAAGAGAGGTGAGACTTTCTCAAGAGAGCGTCGTTAGTAATATGTTGTTGCATTAGCCAGTAAACATTTTAAATACTTGCTAAACTAAATTTCTAAACTGTTTTACAATCGGGCTCTGACCCGTTTACTGTTATCTCTCCTCTCTTGTATATATATGTATATATTACAGGTGCCCAGCCACAGGGGCATCTTGCATAGGATCCTTTGGACGGAACGTGCTGCAGCTTAGATGGGAGTTGCAGGCCTCTTGCTTAGACGACCTCATTTTTTATTCCACTCCTAGCATTATTTTATCCAGTTAGGCATGTGTCGCCCTTTTTCATTATTCAGTTGTTTTATCAGATATTGTGATACGTTTATTTCCAGTATTTTCACTTTGAAATTTATTATTGTTAGGATATTTTCCATTTAAGTTTTAAATGTTGAAATTAATTAGTTGGATGTTTAATTGTTTGGATTATATGTTCCAGTATAATTGTTGTGTGATTCGTAACTGTGAATTATGTAAAGTTTTAAATGATGGTTTTTAAAACAAAATTTGGAAAGAAATGTCTAAAATGGTTTTGACACTTAGCTTAATTATTTAGGGTGTTTAATTGGAAAAGTTATTTTTACGACAGTGATGCTAAGAATGAACCAACCGTTCACCTTGATTATAATTTAATAAATGACTGATCACCCGGTATTTAATTAGGCGGGATGTCACAAATGTGTACATAATTCAAAAACTTTCCCATCATATTATATAGATATAAACAATAATATATATATATATATATATATATATATATATATATATATATATATATATATATATATATATATATATATATATATATGTAAGTATGTATGTATGTATGCACGTATGTATGTACGTTATATAAATTTAATATGTGTCAGTATTTAATTTTTAATTTAATTAATGTTGATATTTATTTAATTCGTGCAAAAAAATATTTTAAAGTTTTTTTCTTATTAAAAAATAATTTTTTATTTATAAAAATTAAATAATTTTTTATTGAAACGTCGTAAAAAACAACTTTATAAATAAGGCACAAAAAAGTTATAAAAAATTGTTGAATTCAAAAATGAAAAAAATGTATTGGAAAAAAGTCATTTTTTATCGAAATAAACAAACCATTATGTATAAAAATAAAATATGATATATATTTATTTAACAAAAGATGTAAAAAAATAATGTAAAGTGTAATAAAAAAATAGTTATAACATACAAGATTGTTCAATTAAATTAAAAAATATTTTTTTATTAAAAATTTGATAAAAGTAAAAAATCAATTTTCTATTTAAATAAATAGTTGTTTATTGTCTAAAAAATAAAATAAAACTATTCAACTAAAAAACATATAGTTTTTTTAAATTTATTTATAAAGCTATTCTTCTTGTATTTAAATATAAAATATTTTATAATTTTTTTAAAAGAAAGTTATTAAAAAGTTCTTGTAGATAAAATATCATCGAAAGTTTATAACTTAATAAATAGTCTATTTAAATTAAAAAATATGTTTTCTAATATAAAGAAACTGTCTTGTGTTTCTAAATAATATAAAGTATAATTATTTAATAATTTTTTTTTATAAAAAACTATAATATAAAAAGATTTTTTATAACTTTTTTTAATAAAATAGTTTTTTTATTTTTCTATAAAATTGTTTTTTATACAAATAAAAAATGTTTTATAAGAATGTTATGACAAAATAATATTTTTATGAAAAAAGGTTATAACTTACAAGGCTATTTATTTAAATAAAAAATTGATGATTTATAAAAAAAAATTATAAAACCCCCGTTTCACGTATTGAAAAAGTACTAAACGAAGTAAATAAAAAAGTTAGATATTAACACGAATTATATATATATATATATATATATATATTACTGCATAGATATATTTTTAGATGTATTTTCTATAATTTCCAAATTGTAATATTATTTTTTTAAAATTTTATGGGACCATATGATGTAGAGAAGGGGGGGGGGGGGGGGGAGGTATGAGGAAAGAGAAATTAAAAAGAGAAAAGAGAAATAGATAGAGTGTTAGGAAATGGATGGTATTTTCGAAAAAAGAAAAAAGAAAAAAGAAAAAAGAAAATAATGATTTTGGTACACATCCTAATTATTGAACAAAATTGGGGTTAAGTCTAGTATCGTAATCAAAATGAGCCTTTCTATTGAAAGTCACTAAACCACATCCAAAACTTTATTTTTACTAGTTAAAGTTCAACACTCCTGTCCCCAAAAGAAAAATATTTAATAAAAATTAACAAGATACGAAGGCACGTATTTTTACACAAAATCACTCAACTTTTGAGTATAAAAAATAACATTAAGATGGCTTGTAGTGCCAAAAGTCATTTACATTTTGCAAAATGAATTATGGTTTTATGTTGCTCTTAGGTACAAGAATTATGGTTCTCACACCGAAACTATCTTCGAGAAGCTAAAGACGTGCCTTAATAGTTCAAGTTTCTATGAGCATAATGTACACTCTCACTCCATTAAGTGTTATTCTCTCCCACTCCATTTAGTGAAGTTCGCCTTTTAAAAAGTAACACATAAGAAGTTAAAATTCTTTTAGCATAAGAATCATCTTATTCTTCTCAATAATACTCACAAGTATCTACTACATTATAGTAAAGTGTATTTTTGGATTCTCTCATTGTGTCGCGTGTGAATATTTGAATCTCTTCACTTTTATTACTTCTAGATATCTCCCTCCCTTCATTTATATCTATTTTTCTCTCTCATTTAATTTGTATCTTTTTATGTCAAACGACTATTCCCCTTCATATCTTTTAATTTATGTTGAATTTTTTTAAACGTCATTTTTTATATACACCTTTTTTATCCCTTATTTAAAACGAATTGAATACTAGTTATGAGGGAAAATAATTTGCTACATGTATGTAGGAAACGTGTGGTCCTCCTACCTAATCATTTATTTTCATTACGTGGACAAAGATCACTGAAGATAATTGGCTTACGAAAATCGAGGGGAAGACATAGTCGATCGATGAAGGATAACCATGGCAGTAATTTTGAAGTCCCAAGGACTATACGAGTTCCTCTCATAGATGTAAAACCTTGTCTGCATGGAAAAAGAGGAGGTAATCACAACTATTAAAACTTTGTCAATAAAAAAGAAGAATTACCCGCTGATATGGTTACATTGTCAAACCATGCACATCTTGTTATTAAGCATGTGTGTGTGAATGATATTTTTGTTTTTAATCTTGAAAAGTATAATTTAACCACCTCAAATTGGCATCGTTTGTAAAAAATGATTTATTTCCTTAATCTTACTAGCCAATAATAATCAAATTATATCCCATTCACACGACGAGCACTTTCAATATCGCGATCATCACTGAACAATCCCCTCGTAGAGTTAAATCTGTGGTCAGGGTTCACCAAGACCGTAGTACTCACAACTTATGCTATCTTGTTTAGGAAAATCAAGTAGTGGAAAACAATGTACCATCGTGTTCTAGTCAAATGTCATGACTCATATATGTGTACAAGCAACATCTTCACAAGTAAGAGGTGACTACATGCTATTAATAATAAGAGAATTCTCGCATCCCGTATCGCCTGGATAGGATAGAGCAAGATTATAATAGGGATAATAACAAACACTAAGAGATCACCCGCACTCCTAGCCTTTGGGCGAGTAAAACTCGTAACAGATGAAGGAGTTTGTGGAGCGACCTAGACCTTTGCCCTCAAAGGAGATCATGAGAAAGGAAAGATCGACATACTAGTCGTCGCTGCAAAGAAGACCTCCGTAATCTCATACATAGAGAAATGAATGACCACCAAGCTCGTCGAGGAGCTAGGACTACTAAGGGGTAAGTTAGGAAAGCCCTTCTCAACCATACAAAGTCATAGTTTACTCGATAAATACAAGACTTCGAACTGGCAAAGAAATTAACTATACTAAGATTTAAAATATATGATGCGAAAACAAATCCCACCGACCATATTCGCAAGTACTATTAGGCCATGACACTTTGAAATAGTAATGAACCTTTGATGTGCTGAATATTTAGTTAAGGGGACATAACATAAAAGTGGTTCGAGAAGGTGCCTTACAGATCCATTTTTTATTTCATAGATATCACTGAGTTTTTACCGCCAGATCTATCACAAGCAACATCTAACCAAAAAGTATGGATTTATTCATTATTTTAAAAAAGAAGCCATAGTAGACCTTACATGAGTACACCCAAGAATTTTAGGAAATCTATAATAAGTTGGAAGACTCTATAAAACAAGTTACAGTGGCCTCATTCAAGATTAATTTGACAAATAACTCCATGTTATACTAGTTCCTCACCAAGAAATAAATGACCATTATAGACGACCTAATATTGAGGATTGGAAAATATGCCATAGTTGATGGCGTGGTCACAGGAAAAAATAGAACAATGGTTGACCAAAAGTAAGCAAGAATGTAGACAAAGATATTGCTCCTAAAAAGGAGGAAAATCATAATAGTGGATCAAATGGGGACGAGAAGTTAGGTTCTTGTAAAGTTAATCGTTCCATAAACATGGTCTTTAAGGAAATAATATAAAAAATCTCAACCAAGAATAAATACAAATAATACTTTAAGTGGCTAAAAAAATGATGGGAGACCCTTCTTTAATAAAACACTGCCCTAAGGTGTTCTTATCACAAGAAACAGAGACACAACACGGATAATTGAAAATCACATCTAAAAGAGTTAGCCCGATCAGTTCATATGGATGATTTTGTTGAGAAGAAAAATGGGAATAGTATATAAAATCTGTCCAGAGGTAGAAAACATCCTTGAAGATGACGAGGTGGGGCATGCAATTGGGGTGATACACGGAGCCTCAAATCCAAACCAAATCAAAGGTAATTCTTTAAGAATGAAGATTAAGAATATCACTTCAATAATGGAGGCTTTCTAGATTGACCCGACCAAGAACACTATTAGAAGATATCATTGACCGTTAGAGATAGATTATGCCAAACATATCATATTCACTAAGGAAGAGCTAGCTTGAGTTATGATTTTGTATCATGATGTACAAGGAATCACACTTATAATTTCTAACTAGGATGTAGATAAGCTACTAGTCAACCAAGAAGCGCTTCAGAAGTTATGTACATCAGTTTGTTCAACTAAGCCAACTTACAGATGAAAAACCTTAATGAGGCAACCATCTGATATACCCGTTTATATCCTCAGCCTGGATGAGGATTACCTCCAAAACGGACGACCCCACGAGGGGCCGACCCTTCACCAATCTCCTGACGACCCTTCACCAGGCTCCAGTGGAGGGGACGAGGGGCCGACCCTCCACCAAACTCCAGACGACAGTACGAGGGGCCGACCCTCCAACAGACTCCATACGACAGTATGAGGGGCCGACCCTTCATGAGGCTCCGGACGACCCTACGAGGGGCCGACAGTACGAGGCCAGAATTGGGCCAGGCTCACTACCAGAAGAAACTTTGCCCTCGGCCTTGGCTCATAGGCTGAGGGTGACATCATGACAGCGCGTGGTTTGGAAGACGCGTGGAACAGTGCGCGTGAGGCTCATATGACACGTGGCAGACCGTTATAACAAAATCACACCCTCACGTGAGGGAATATTATGTCATCATTTGGCATCTACAGGTGTCAACAGGGGATTGGCTAGATCATCATTCACATGCACCATGCATACTTGGGGGGTACACTACACCCCCCAAGACCTATATATACTTGTCACCTACAACCCTACAGGGGAGAGCATCTTTATTGTAACCCTAGCTAAACTCTGCTTGTACACACAGTAGAGAAAGAGAGGAACTTATGTGCATTGTATCCAGGGCCATTAGTGCCCAAACTTAGTGGATCACACACTCACAGTGGATGTAGGCCAAATTGGCTGAACCACTATACATTGTTGTCTTATTTCCTCTTATACTCACCCCCTTCTGCATGCTTATACATCTATACATCTCTATGGCTGCCATGACCACTACTGTTTGAGCTCACTATCACATACCCGGTGGTGCTAGATCTTAGCATCATCAGTTTGGAGCCGTCTGTGGGAACGAGAAGACATCTCTTTCTGTGTACAGCTTGACCTCACTGGGCACTCTGGTGGTGAACCAGCACTCCCCCTGAGAGGAGGTGTTTCACCATTGAAAGAGACCCACTAAGGTTCTCAAGCTCACCAGTCTTTTCTTCAGTTCAGCTTTTCACAGCTCAAACACATGGCACCTGAGATGCCACCACCACCTCTTCCCCCGCCGGATGAGGGGGGAAGACCCAGTTCCAGCCAGCCACCGCCTCAGTCTGAGATGGCTGATGTGGCATCAGCCTCAAAGTCTCTGGCAGCCAGCCAGCGGATGATGCAGGAGCAGTTCACAGCTCTAAGTCAGAACATACTAAGACCACCAGGAGTCTCACCTGAGATGATTACTCCGGCAGCAGCTCCAGGACAGCATGAGGCCAGGGGACCACCCCAGGCACCACGTAAAGACCTGCCACCCCCTCAGCGGCGTAGGGATGTTGCTGACCCCCGGCGTTTACACCTGGGGAGGCAAGGAAACCCTTGCCCTGGAGACAGGTATGACGATCTGGAGGGAGAGGAGGCCCCGGTAGAATGCTGGGAACCATATGAGGTCTCCAACAATACCGTACGACCTCTCCAGGACAGTAGAGGAAAGTGCGGGAGACCAAACCCTGATGATCGCCCGAGAGGCTCTGCTTTCGACCGCCTGAGCAGGGGGTCGGCCTTCGAGAGGCTGGGCCCAGTAAATGACCTGCGGGATAAGTTGTCCAGGTCAAGAAGTGCTGTGAGATCTAGGAGGGAAGCAGCAGAAGGCCGACCCCAAAGACGGGATGACGGCCAAAGGGAAGTAAACAGTCGACACAGGCCTGCTGCAGCGGAACCCTCCATCCACCTCCAAGAGGCAGCGGGGGATAACATCGGCCACGACGACCCTGTGAGGCCCTGGAATGACTCAATCCAGCGGTTAGAGGATAAGATCGGCGACATACTGAAGAGCCGGGACCCTCTCCAGAAGGGATACACCATAGGCTCACCCTTTGTGGCAAAGATAGTCAACTTCCCCACGTCATCAAAGTTCAAGCCTCCTATGGTCACCCCAAGATACGATGGGAGCACCAACCCTGTCCACATGTGGAGATGTATCAATCAGCGACAGACATATACTCTATCTCAGATGAGATGAGGTGTCGTGCCTTTTCTGGTACCCTGACAGGGGCTGCACATATCTGGTACACGTCTCTTCCAAAAAATTCCATTGAAAACTTCAAGCAGTTGGCAGACCGGTTCATCCACAACTTTTGCTTCGGGGTGAGACCACAGAAGAAGACCACACACCTGCTCTATGTTAAGCAGGGAAAGAATGAGAGTCTGAGAGACTACATAGCCAGATTCAATAAAGATAAGCTGGAGGTGGAAGACTATGAGGAGAGCATAGCTATGACAGCCCTGATTGGAGGGCTCCAAAAGGGGCAGCTATTATGGAAGCTTGCCGAAGACCCTCCAAGGACGATGGCTGAGCTGCTGTCAACAGCAGGGAAGGTGATGAACGCCGAAGAGGCGATGGCCGCAAAACATGAAGACGAAAAAGGAGGTGCAAGCGGGGGCAAATACCCTAAGAAGAACAAAGAGGGGAAGAAGAGGTCCACGGATGATAAGTTCGCTGGTTACACCCCTCTAACGGTCATCTGTGAACAGATACTCAATGAGATAAAGAGTGACCGGTCCCTGAAGTGGCCTGAGAAGCTGAGGGCAGCCCCCGGCAAGAGGAACAGGAACCTGTGGTGTGAATTTCACCAAGACCATGGTCACGTAACAGATAAATGCTTTGCTCTGAAAGATGAGATTGAGAAGATGCTGAAAGAGGGGAAGCTCAGAAAATACGTGGACCGAGAGGCCTTCAAGAGGGGCCGAGGGGACGACCCCAGAAAAAAGCGAGTTGATGCATGCAAAGAAGGTCCTCAAAAAAGAGGGGACGACCCCTCTGATGATGAAGACGACCCTGACCTCCCGCCGAGAGACGACCACGGTCCTGTTAAGAGGCTCAATATGATCTCGCTCGGTGTAGGAATGATCTCCGGGGGTCTAGCAGGAGGAGGGTCTGAGGTAGCCGACAGGAAGGCCCATGTTGCTGAAGCTAAGGCAGTGACGAAGACGGTGCACTCAACCTCCCTAGTGGTCAAGTCAGAAAAAAGGAAGAAGGTTGATATGGACACTTTGATTGTGGGATTCTCAAGAATGGACTTCAAAGGCCTCTTGGCCCCGCATGATGACCCTCTCGTCATCACTACCAGGGTGCACGGGTGTGAAGTGCCGAGGATCCTGGTAGATGGGGGCTCATCCGCAGATGTGATGTTTTGGCCATGCTTCAAAGCCTTGGGCCTCAGTCGTGCCAGACTTGTCCCATACCATCATCCCTTGATTGGGTTCAGTGGGGAGAAGGTTCATCCCCTGGGAATATATGAGGCTGATGTCAGGATGGGGGACGAATGGCCGAGATGGCTCACCAAGAAGGTCAGTTTCTTTGTGCTGGATGAGCATGTGTTTTCGGTATACAACATCATACTGGGACGTGTGGCCCTCAAGGGGTTTGAAGCTGTGCCGTCTACGGTCCACCAGATGATTAAATTCCCTACCCCATACGGGGTAGGGGAGGTTCAGGGAGACCGGACGACAGCGCGAGAGTGCTACTACAACTCCGCTGAGGAAAGGGAGGCACACAAGAGGGCTACAGCCACTTACAACATTGATACCCTAGACCCCAGGGACGAGACGAAGCTCAAAAAAGGAGAGGCCGCTGAGGAGGTAGAACCCATCATCCTCGATGAGGATGACCCGGGAAAAACCGTCCAAGTGGGCAAGTCTCTGAAGCCCTACATCAAGGAAGACCTCATCAAACTGTTGAGGAGAAGATGAAGCATCTTCACATGGAGCCATGAAGATATGCCGGGGATCGACCCTGAAATCATGTGCCACAAGCTCAATGTGGTAGAGGGAGTGAAGCCGGTAAAACAGAAGACGAGGATTTACTCTAGAGAGAAGTACGAGGTCATCAGGGATGAGGTCAAAAAGTTAGAGGACGTCGAATTTATCAGAGAGGTCATCTACCCTGAGTGGCTGTCCAATGCAGTCATTGTCCCAAAGGCCAATGGCAAGTGGAGAATGTGTGTGGACTTCACAGACCTCAACAAGCACTGTCCCAAAGACAGCTTCCCTCTCCCTCGCATTGACCGGATGGTTGATTCTACTGCAGGCCATGAGCTCATGAGCTTCATGGATGCCTACTCAGGGTATAACCAGATTTTCATGGACCCTGAAGACTCGGAGAGGATAACCTTCATCACTGATAAGGGGACATACTGTTACAGGGTCATGCCCTTTGGCCTAAAAAATACGGGGGCAACGTACCAGCGCCTCGTAAACAAAATGTTCGAAGACCAAATTGGGAAGTCTATGGAGGTCTACGTAGATGACATGCTGACTAAGAGTTTGAAGGCAGAGGATCATGTGGCAGACCTGGAGAGGACCTTTAATACGATGGAAAAATACAAGATGAAGCTCAATCCGGCCAAGTGTGTCTTCGGGGTCGGAGCAGGGAAGTTCTTGGGGTTCATTGTCACTCAAAGAGGCATCGAGGCTAATCCTGAAAAGATAAAGGCCCTTATTGAGATGAGGACTCCCAAGTCCATTAAAAACGTTCAGAGGCTCACAGGGAGAGTGGCTGCCTTGAACAGATTTGTGCCAAGGGCCACAGACAGGTGTCTACCATTCTTCTAGATCCTCAGGAAGGCCTTTGAATGGAGTGAAGAGTGTGATGAGGCTTTCAAGGAGCTAAAATCATACTTAGGGTCTCCCTTGCTGCTGTCACGACCCGTGCAGGGCGAACGACTTTACGTGTACCTCGTCGTCTCAGAGTCCGCTATCAGTGCAGCAATCGTGAGAGACGAGGACGGGATACAGAAGCCCGTATATTTCAACAGCAAGTCACTCCAGGGGGCAGAGCAAAGATACCCGAGGATGGAGAAGTTGGCCTATGCCTTGATCCATGCCTCAAGGAAGATGAAATCGTACTTCCAGTCTCATACTATGGTCATCCTTACTGACTCTCCTCTTAGGCAGGTCCTACACAAGCCTGAAAAATTAGGAAGGCTAATGACCTGGGATATAGAGCTGGGGGAGTTTGATATCATGTATCAGCCTAAGACAGCTATTAAGGGGCAGGCGTTGGCAGACTTTGTGGCTGAGTTTACTTGGGAGAAAGACGAAGCTGAGGGTGAGACCCTCGGAGAGACAGATATACAGCAAGACAAGATCACCGACACACCCGCAGACAGGGCTGAGACAAGCACCGCAAGGAGGAAAACGACTGAAAACGAAGAGGGAAGATATATCTTCAGACAGGGATCCCTCTCCGAGGGAAGTTTCTCAGAAGAACAGACCATGTGGAGTCTCTTCGTTGATGGGTCCTCTTGCGAAAGCGGGAGCGGAGCTGGGTTGATAATATCAACACCCGACGGCACAGACGTCGAGTACGCCCTGAGGTTCAATTTTAAAGCCTCCAACAACGAGGCTGAATATGAGGCCTTGATAGCTGGCCTTTCCTTGGCCAAATCTCTTAGTGTCGGCCAAATTTTGGTTCACAGTGATTCGAGGCTGGTGGTGAATCAGATACTAGGAGCCTATGAGGCCAAGGATGAGAGGATGGCTAGGTACCTTGAGAAGGTGAGGTCATTGCTGAAAGACTTTAAAGAAGTGAAATTCAAGAGGATACCTAGGCTCGACAATGGCCGTGCTGACGCCCTTGCGAGGTTGGCCTCAGCGACTAGGACAGACATAAGGAGGACAGTCCCGGTAGAAATCTTGCTTCGGCCAACTATTGAAGATACCAAGGGAACACTTGGAAATCGCCTGAATATTTCTCAAGAAGCTTCATGGATGGACCCTCCGATCAAATACATTAAAGAGGGAGAGATGCCAGAAGCAAGGCAAGAGAGGAAGAAGCTGAGATACAGGGCTGCAAAATTCACTGTCATCGGAGACACGCTGTACAAAAAGGGGTTTTTGCTCCCTTTACTTAGGTGTGTGCATCCCTCAGAGGTCCCTTCTATTTTGCAAGATGTGCATGAAGGATCGTGCTCAAGCCACGTCGGGGGTAGATCCTTAGCGAAGAGGGTGATCACCCAAGGCTACTGGTGGCTGACCTTAGGGAAATATGCCATAGCATACGTAAAAAAGTGTGATAAATGTCAAAGATTTGCTACCGTCCCTCATCAACCTCATCAGCCTCTTACCTCCATTACATCCCCATGGCCGTTCACAGTGTGGGGGATTGATCTAGTAGGACCCTTACCGAGGGCAGTCAATAACTATCGGTTCCTCATTGTAGCGATTGACTACTTTTCAAAGTGGGTAGAGGCCGAACCAATGGTCACGATTACAGAGCAGAAGACCTTCCAGTTCATCTGGAAAAATGTGATATGCAGATACGGTCTACCCAACACCCTCATCTCGGATAACGGGACCCATCTCAAGAATGCCTCTCTGCAGAAGTACTGTGAGAGGGTAAGTATCAAATAATTTTTCTCCACCCCTGGTCGACCTCAGGCCAATGGGCAAACAGAGGTTACAAATAGGACAATCCTAGATGGAATCAAGAAGAGGCTTGAGGAGGCAAAAGGAAGATGGGTCGAGGAGTTATACGCCGTGCTGTGGGCCTACCGGACGACAGTGAGGACCTCTACTGGAGAGACCCCATTCATGCTAACTTATGGCTCAGAGGCTGTCATTCCCACTGAGATTGGGTTTCCTACTCATAGGGTCCAAATGTATGACCCCCAGAGGAATGCAGAAGAGAGGAGACTCGACCTAGACCTAATTGAGGAAAGGAGGGAAGAGGCCGAGATAAGGCAAGCTGCCTACCAGCAGAGGACAGGAAGGTTTTATAATCAGAGAGTGAAACAAAGACCAATTGCGGTGGGGGACTTGGTTCTCAAAAAGACTTGGCAGAAGCCCAATAAACTCCACCCTAATTGGCATGGCCCATATAGGGTCATTGATGAAGTCGTCCCTGGAACCTATAGATTGGAGAACCTAGAAGGGGAACCTTTTTCCAACCCCTGGAATGCGGATCATTTGAAAAAATACTACCAGTAGTGTTGTAAGGTCTTGATAGGCCATAGTTGTAATAAGCATTGTTTCGACAGAACACATGGAAAATTAATGAGAAATATCAGTGTTTCCCCTCATCTTGCGCGTATGGAACCCTTAGTGTGGTAATCTTAAACCCTCGGCTGTGATGAGGGCCAGTGGAGGGGATGACCCCACCACTGTCCTCAAGAAAGAGGAGGGGATACTTTGTTTAAAACCATTAATTTGGTAATTTACCCTCGGCTATAATGAGGATCAGTTGAGGGGACGACCCCACCACTGTCCTCAAGAAAGACGAGGGGATACTCTATTAAAAACCATTAATTTGGTAATTTGATCCCTCGGCTATAATGAGGATCAGTGGAGGGGACGACCCCACCACTGTCCTCAAGAAAGACGAGGGTAGACTTTATTAAAAACCATTAATTTGGGAAATTGAACCCTCGGCTATAATGAGGATCAGTGGAGGGGACGACCCCACGACTGTCCTCAAGAAAGACGAGGGGATACTCTGTTAAAAACCATTAATTTGGTAATTTGATCCCTCGGCTATAATGAGGATCAGTGGAGGGGACGACCCCACCACTGTCCTCAAGAAAGACGAGGGTAGACTTTATTAAAAACCATTAATTTGGTGATTAACCCTCGGCTATGATGAGGGCCAGTGGAGGGGACGACCCCACCACTGTCCTCAAGAAAGACGAGGGGATACTGTTAAAAACCATTAATTTGGTAATTTGATCCCTCGGCTATAATGAGGATCAGTGGAGGGGACGACCCCACCGCTGTCCTCAAGAAAGACGAGGGTAGACTTTGTTAAAAACCATTAATTTGGTAAGTTGAACCCTCGGCTATAATGAGGATCAGTGGAGGGGGCGACCCCACCACTGTCCTCAAGAAAGACGAGGGTAGACTTTATTAAAAAACATTAATTTGGGAAATTGAACCCTCGGCTATAATGAGGATCAGTGGAGGGGACGACCCCACGACTGTCCTCAAGAAAGACGAGGGTAGTTTGTTAAAAACCATTAATTTGGTAAGTTGAACCCTCGGCTATAATGAGGCCACATGAGGGGACGACCTCCCACTGGTCCTCAAAAAAGACGAGGGAGGGGTTAGTAGCATCAACAACGAGCAAACCATAACAAAATTAAATATGGAAGACAGCAATTATGGAAGACAGTAGAAGAAGAGGCGATGGTATTAATAAAACATAAAATATTAAGTGTTTTACAAGGCCATTGAACAAAAATACAAAAATGAGGGGATGGGCTACAGACAGCCACCCTAAGGGACGACATCAAAAGGCAGAGCCTCAACATCAACCAAGGGGGTCTCTTCAACAATCACGACCGGCTGATCTTCAGAGGTGCCGACCCCCTCAACATGAACTTGGGACTCCACTTGCGACAGGGCCTCAGCAATCAAGGGATCATCCAGCTGAACCACCTCAAGAGAAGGGCGGATGGATGATACCGTGTCGGCAAACTTTAGGACGACCCACCGACAGGCCGTCCTAATTCCCCTCTCAAGATATTCAAGGCCGAAGCCTTAGAATTCGTCAGAGACCTTGTAAGACTCAACAGCATCAGCCTCGGCTTTCCGGACAGCTGCTTCAAGGTCAGTCTTGTGCTTAGCCTCCATATTGGTCAAGGCCTCGTCCTTGTCCTTGATCAACAAGTCCTTGGCCTTGATATCCTCGTCGTGCTGCTTCGTCAGTTGTTCCAAAAGCCTTGCGTGCTCAGCCCTAGCACTCTCTAACTCAGCCCTAGCAGTCGCCAAGTCAGCTTGCAGGTCGGCCTCGTGCTGGATGGCCCTCTCGGCTTCATGGAATTTCTCTTGATTCTCAGCCATCCATTTTTTCGCAGAGGTAAAGGCGCACACAGACTGCACAGAAAAATGAACAAATATCAAGAGGGGCTGAGGGAACAGTTAGTGAAAGAATGCAATTAAAAGAAATAAACCAAAAGCAATACCTGAGCTAGGGAGTCCAGACCATAGTCATACACTTTGGCAGGAGGCATTTTCGAGAGAAAGGCATAGTCAGCAGCCGAAGGAGCTGAAAATATGGAGGCCTTGGCTGCCCTCAGGTTTGCGATCAGTGAAGAGGGCTCATCCCTCAGATGAGCCAGGTTCTGGGACCAGAAGGCCCCCATGCTGGACGAGGAAGCAGTCCCTTTGGAGGCCTCCACTCGAGCCCTCGTCCGAGCATCCGGCCGAGGGTCCACGGGAGCCTCAGGCTCCTTCCTTTTGTGACTATCGGCTGTCGGCTCAACAACCGTCGGCCCTGAGGCCCTCGTCTTCTTTGGAGCTTGCTGAGGCTCCTTCCCCTTCTTCTTTGTCAAACCAGCGAGTAGGCTTGGAGCAGTCATTTCCCAGAGGTAATCTGACACACCTACAGGGCGACCGGAAAAGAGGAAGACATGTCAGAAAAATGAAGAGAAAAAGAGGAAACACTTCAAAAATAAGTAAAGAATGGAGAACGTACAGTATAACTTACATAGTTCAGTCAGAGGGCCGACCCTCAGACCTGCTTCTTTGAGGAACCGAGGGGTCATCAGGTCTTCAAACTTTGGAAGTTCACCCTCTCTCCCTCGGCCTCTCAGGTAATCAACAATGTCCTTCTCCTCCAGGCTAAGCCCAGGATCTGATCTGGCCTTCATGGAGGGGTTAAACCACTTCCTGGGGACCCTCGGACTATCGACAACGGGCTCCCACTCCCCGGAGATAAAGAAAAACCTCTTCTTCCAGTCATGGTTGGAAGTTTGTGCCACATGGAGGAGTTTCTTCTCAGACCTCCTTGCCCCCAGGTGATAATACCCAGGCTGTTTGGACGAGGAGGTGATGTTGTAGCAGCCCAGAAATAGATCAGCCGAGGGCTCGTCGGTGAAGGCATTCTTCCACAAGGAAATATAGCCCAGGATCGTCCTCCAAGAGTTGGGGGGAAGTTGAGAGGGGGCAACGCCGAGGGCAGACAGGATATCTACGATGGCAGCGTGCAGAGGGAATCTAACTCCGACCTTGAGCATTTGTTCGTAAACTGCAACATCGCCCTCTACACAATCAAAAACCCTCCCAGAGTCAGAGGGAACCCTCATAGTTATGGTGGGGGGCACCCCATAGACATGCCTCCATATCAGGAGGTCACGATCCCTAACCGAGGAGATAAAGGATGAGGCGTGGGAGGTATCAACCTCGTCATCTGTATCGTCGTCCTCGTCCTCATCCCCTTTCCCCTCATCACCTGCAGGAGGACCCTGAGGAAAATCCACTTGGAAGGCATGGGGGGAGAGGGCTGTCACAGGAACGGCATCAGAGGGGACCGTGCCCTCGGCCTCTCGGCCTGGGCTAAGGTCAGACGTGTCCCTCCTACCAGAGGTTCCAGCACCAGTCGGCGAGGATGCTCTCTCGTCCATCTCACTTGGTTTGGGAGTCTCGGCTGGACGAGATGATGACCCACAAGACTCAGAGGGTTCAGATGGTCTTATGGTGGCAAGAGGAATGGGAAAGATGGGTCGTACCCAATTAGGGTCGGCCCCTCGTCTCCTCTCTTCCTCTTCCTCTATTCGTCTGATCTCGGTAAAGAGCTTCTCTCTCAAGGAGGGGAATTCAGACACTAAGTTGTAAAGCCTCCTAAGCATTAAAGGGAAGACTCTACACTTGGATAAATTACACTAACTCAACTACAAACAAGTGGGGAATTGACCAGGTTTGACTTTTGGATTAAACCAAAGAACTCGAAGGTTTTTGTCAAAAACGTTCAAGAACTAGTAACCGGAGAGGACACCGAAAAAAGCTATGGGGGAACTCAAAGAAAGTGCCGACCTACGACCATAAAAAACAAATAGAAATGAAGACAAAAGAAAGCGCTGGGTGAAGGAGGTTACCTGATGAGGAGAGAGCAAGAACGCTGCTAGACTCGGAAGGATTGAAGGCTGCAAATGGCGATGGAAGCTGAAGAGTTTCTAGAGAGAAAATGCTTAGGCGCGAAGAAGAAGAAGGAGGAGAGAGAGTTTGAAAATCACTTAAATACTCCGATAATAAATGGGCCCATTTACCAAGGAGGGTATAATTAGGGCACAAGGCCCCATGCAGTGTGCAGCCGCCATGCCTTGGAAACTTGAACAGCAATGAGTACCTGCCCAGGTGTCACTCACCTAACTGATCATACATGCATCTCAATTTCAACAATATCCCTCAGCCATCTCAATGGCACCTATGGCTAAGGGCTGGGGGTGATTGATATACCCGTTTATGACGAGGGGCCGACCCTCCACCAGACTCCAGACGACAGTACGAGGGGCCGACCCTCCACCAGACTCCAGACGACAGTACGAGGGGCCGACCCTTCATGAGTCTCCGGACAACCCTACGAGGGGCCGACAGTACGAGGCCAGAATTGGGCCAGGCTCACTACCAGAAGAAACTTTGCCCTCGGCCTCGGCTCATAGGCCGAGGGTGACATCATGACAGCGCGTGGTTTGGAAGACGCGTGGAACAGTGCGCGTGAGGCTCATATGACACGTGGCAGACCGTTATAACAAATTCACACCCTCACGTGAGGGAATATTATGTCATCATTTGGCATCTACAGGTGTCAACAGGGGATTGGCTAGATCATCATTCACATGCACCATGCATACTTGGGGGGTACACTACACCTCCCAAGACCTATATATACTTGTCACCTACAACCCTACAGGGGAAAGTATCTTTATTGTAACCCTAGCTAAACTCTGCTTGTACACACAGTAGAGAAAGAGAGGAGCTTATGTGCATTGTATCCAGGGCCATTAGTGCCCAAACTTAGTGGATCACACACTCACAGTGGATGTAAGCCAAATTGGCTGAACCACTATACATTGTTGTCTTATTTCCTCTTATACTCACCCCCTTCTGCATGCTTATACATCTATACATCTCTATGGCTGCCATGACCACTACTGTTTGAGCTCATTATCACATACCCGGTGGTGCTAGATCTTAGCATCATCACCATCCATTTAGATGGATTTATAGGATAAATGAATATGTCATGGAAAAAAGTGGTGCTAATAGTAGGAACTAAGAGTATTTTAAATCTCATTAAATTTTTTGCCGTTGACATCAAATCCCCATACAAAGCAATCCTTGGAAGGTGGTGGTTGCATGCGACGAAGGCAGTCCCATCCACCTAATACCAAAAGTTAAAATGTATTACCGACCGAGGGTAATAGAGATATTTGGCAAAACATCTTCTGATTTACGATGGTTTATCACTATCATCAGACCAAAACTAGAGAAAAGTAAATAAAAGTGGAAAACACGGAGGGGCCCATCCCCACCAAATAGCAGTTAAAGGATATGGGAGTAGAAGACATGGGTAGTCTCTACTGAAAGGGTTATGAAACCACTTAAAGAGGTTTCATTCGATGATGCTCACTCATATAAGAGATTCCTCATTGGAAGTTCCCTCACAGATAGGGAAAAAGTAGAATTGGTCTCTTTCTTCAATGAAATCAAAACGTATTTTCCTAGCAGCCATACGATATGCCCTGTATAAACTCCAAAGTCACGTGTCATAAAATTCATGATAATCTGGCATTCTTATTGATAACTCATAAAGCTCATCTATCGGCACTTACGAAGGCAAGAGTAGTTGAAGAAGAGGTCGAGAAAATTTTGGAGGCAAAGTTCATCAAAGAAGTTTGATTCCATGAATGGCCTTCAAATCCAATCGCGATAAAGAATAACAATGTGTCAATTTTGCATTGAATTCACCAACATGAATAGGACATGCCCCAAAAATAGCTTCCCTATGCCAAAGATTGATCAGATAGGCGACGTCACAGCTAGCCACAAGCAAAAAAGTTTTTACAATATTATTTTGGCTACCATCAGATCCCTTTATTCGAACCTAGACAGGAAAAAAATTCTTTCGTCATTACGCTTGGTTTATATTGTTGTACAATCATGCCCTTTGAGATTAAAAATATATGGGATATATACTAAAGTTTGGTCACTAAAATGTCCATATAACAATAGGGTGATATCATGGAAGTATAAATAAATGACATACTTGCAAAGAGTAAGGAAAAGGACAGTTACCTCTCAAATATTATAAGAACGTTTAAAGTTCTTCGACACTACAAGAAGAGGCTTAATATAGATAAGTTCTACATTGGATTAAAGTCTTAAAAGTTCCTTGGCTACTTTGTTAGACATAGAAAATGGAATAAAATCCTGAACAAATTCGAGAAATGAGAAAAATATGGTATGGAATGATGAATTCTCAATTACATTAGAAGAGATTAACCTAAGTCATTGCTCATAGTTTCTGATTTAGGGAACCCATTTTACTTTCACATGTTAGTGTCTGATCATACAGTTATCTTGGCTTTAGTCTGAAAGAGGGAAGGACGCTAAGACCCAATTTACTATATTAGTAAAGCATTATTGGATGCCTATATGTGATATCTACCACTGGAAAAGTTAGCTTATTTATAAGTAATGGCTTTGCACAAGTTAGAACACTACCTTGACGTGCATTCAGTTATAGTCATAACCCCTTTTCCATTGAAAGTCGTCCTTAGAAAGGCTGACCTACATGGACGAATGTTAAAATATTCAATGGAATTGGGAAGGCTTGATATCCACTAATAACCTAAAAATAGATTTAAAGGAGAAGTAGTTGTGGACTTTATCCCAGAGTTTGTTGAAAATTAGCAACTTGAGAAAAAACCAAGCGTAATGATTGAGTGATTGAAAAAGGCTCAAAATTCAATAAAAAGTGGACTCTTTATGTGGTAAAAGAATCTAATACAAAGGGAGCCAAAGTAAGGATAATCTTAGTTACCCCAAATCACACCGTCCATGAGCAAGCTATATGACTTGGCTTCGAGGCATAAAATAATGAGGATAAATATGAGGATATCACGAAGGGAATAAATAAGGCATTATCCATGGGAGTTAATCACTTTGACGCATTCTCTTATTTAAGGCTAGTATCCAATCAAATATCAAAAGACTATAATGCTAGAAATGAGCACATGTTGGTGTACCATGAAAAGGTCTAGGAGTTGTTCTATCAAGTTCAGTATGTCCAAACACATCAATTCCCAAGGGAAACTATATCCACATGGACGCCTTGTCCATGTTGGCTTTAACTGTCAAGTTCGATGTCAAAATAGTCATATAGGTGGAATACCTAGAATAATCGAGCATCCAAAGAAAATAATATGCTGACTAGTATAATGGAAAAGCTCATAGTTGGATGGACCCTATCATATAGTATCTAAAGGAAGACATGTTACCCGCGAATAGAAAAGAGTCCCATCAAATTAGGGTAAAAGTTGCCCACTTTTATCTATCCCCTAGAGGAAATCTCTGTGGAAGATCGTTCACAGTACTATATATACTTATAATGTGTCCACCCGACAATGTCAATCAGGTCTTGTACGATCTACACAAAAGAATTAGCTTAAGTCATGCAGGTAGAAGATCTTTGGCATTTTGAGCAATTAAGGAAGGGTATTGGTGACCTTATATGTAGAAGGACACTGCCTCCTATGTGAAAAGTGCAATAAGTTCCAAATGTTATCTCTATTTATCCATCATCCAACCAGTGAACTCAAGTCCTTAAAAATCCCTTGGCTTTTTTTCTCAGTGGGGACTATACATTGTAGGTTCCTTGCCTACTGCTCCTGGTAATAAAAAAATGCTTATTGTTCGACACCGATTACTTCATTAAGTAGATGGATACAGAGCCACTGGTGAAAATCAAAGATATCGACGTGTTTAAGTTCATATAGAGGAACATCATAACCTATTTTGGTGTGCCAAGAACTCTCATCACCTATTTTGGTGTGCCAAGAACTCTCATAACCAATTCAAGAGTAAATCCTTCCAATATTTCTATAGACATCATGTAATAAGACATTATTATTGTTTAGTAGCCTATCCTCAAAGCAATGGACAAGCGAAATCCTCTAATAAAATGGTCCTCGAAGGAATGAAAAAAAGTTTGGAAATGGCAAAAGGCACATTGGTGGACGAGCTCCCCCGTGTCCTTTTAGCTTACCGAACAACTCATAAGAGTTCGATTGGGGAAACACCCTTCACCTTGCCCCCACTAAATGGAGGCCATTATTTCACTAGAGTCATGAATGTCGATTAGGAAAATAATTATGGTCTACCAATGCTTGGACAAAGAGATGATTGGTGTCGAGCTTGACTTCGTAAACGGGATAAGGCAATAATAATTGATATTTGAGCAGCCTATCGGAAACATTTGGCAAGGCATTACAATAAGGGAATGCATTCGAGGAAATTTCAAGTCGGGGTATGTCTAATGAAAGATCGTTGATAGCACGAGACAACTGTCAGACCGATAATTAGGGCCAAACTAGGAAGGTCCATTCAAAGTTACCAGAGACAACTTACAAGAAGCCTATCACTTGGAAACAATGGAGGATATTGAAATGCCCCGGGCATGGAATATAACTAACCCCCCAATTTTTAATTTTTGATCTTAAATTTTAATTTTCCGTTTCTAATTGTCAGCTATTCTCATTTGGTAGTAAAATTTTGATTGTTTCTTAATCAAATTAGCTTTGATTGTTCTTATTGATAGGCGATTAATAAAGCAAGTTATTTTTCTATTTATATCGGATCAGACTTCACTTGATTATTTATTTCAAATAATGCTTTATTTGTACTGTTTATGCTCTTAGTCACTATTATAAGGCCACATGTTTCGTTAGTACAACATGAAAACATAAGACATTGCCTAAGTAAATAAAAGACCCATGAAGGATCCCTAGGCACTTAGTAACACGACCACATTGGTCGAATAAAATCTTAAACGGGTGAATATCCCCACAAATAAACTCTTCTTACAAAAAAAAAAAAATTACTAGGACTAAGGAAGGGTGTGACGACACCTTATAAAAGGTAAGACAAAGGAAACATACAAAACAATAGGAAAAGGGAGAATACAAAAAAAAGATCACTTTTATTTTATTTAAACGTTCACTATTTACATTACAACACATGAATTTTACATCATCAGCAAGGATGACCAGATAATCCATCTTCAGATACCAATTGAGTAGTTTATGGGCTGCGGTGAGGATCCTCATCATCGTTGTTATGGTCAGCCAGGTATTCTTCGATCAATGGCAAATGAACCACTTAAAATGGTACCCATGAGTACTCACTGCCAAAAGGAGAAGCCTATAATGATGAGAATCCACATCGTACAACCACCACAACTCGTAGTCACTCAGGACCTTAAGAATAACTAAGACATTCAACCAACCATGCTTTTAAGATACATTATTGGCTTTATTCATATGGATTGGGGAATTAAATAAGCCTTCATTTTAGCCATCCACCTAAACCTAACGAGGCTACTTTCAAAATTGGTATCTTAACCTCATAATCCTATAGTTGAAGACCATTCTGATCACCTCATTCTCGTGAAGAGCGTTGTCATCTTTATTGAGCTCCTGTCTTAAGTTAACATTCTTACTCTCCAAGAAAGTGGCTATGCTTCTTATTTCTTCAAGATTATCTTGAAGACTTACAAACATTTTGTTTTGACCGCTGTTATCGCCTAAAACTAGTATATGAAATTTTGGGCCTTAGCTATAATATACTAATAATAACAAATAATAAATAAAGAAATTACCATTACCAACTTGCCACTTTGGGATGAATAAAGAGAGATTAGATATAAAGAAATAAATCAAAGATTAACGTGGTTTGGCCCAATGCGGTGCTTATGTCCATCGGTGTAGTGCTGATTATATGTATTTTAATAGGCAACCGCCATGAAACGGATGATTACAAGATCTCGAATTTCTCTCTAGGGTTTGCCTATGGCTGTTAGGTGAAATATTTTCGGTTCCCTTGTTCTGTGGGATTGAGTGATATTTATATATATATTTATTAGATAAAGAGATTAGTGGCACTGGTGGAGTGCCTTAATAGGTCAGGTTGATGCATCCTCTACATGCCATCGAATCAATCATCATGAGTTGGTTACAACCTACTAAAAGGTGAGCTATCATGTATGATACCCTACGTGCGTTATGGTGCAAATATGACTATTTACATTCCCTAGCATGATTCATGTGCCTTGATAGAACTAATTAATGGTGTTAACTAACGATGGGCAACTATTTGGTCGAGCAAAATTATCACTGAGCCGATTAAGTAAGCCGAAAAGGTTTATTAAGTTAGTTGAGCACCTTCTGATGACAGGTTTCACCACCTTATTAGTCTATTCAGTGTCCCACATTTACGGCACAGAAAAAGACCTTAATACTTTACTTATGAGTGGAACTTATAGTAGATTATCCGAAGTGTTGGATCTTCCAAGCATTTGATAGGTGATTTGAATGAGTGAAGTGTTAAATATTAGAATAACATTATCCTTTGGAATTATAATTGTACTAAAATATTTTCGGCGTGCACTAATTAGATTGACTTATGAAATTTCCAACAAGGGTTGGCTTGGACGCATGTCAAGATTAGGTAAACACTATGACGCGCGTGTTTAGGGTGGGTCCCTAAGTGTCACTTATGTTCCCAAAGCATGGTGTCATGGATCACCCTTTTTGAAAGTAGTGATTACCGCCATTTTAAAAGTATAAATACTATTTGAGTCCAATCCTTTACCCTTTTCCCAACATTTTCATCTAGTGCAGGCATTTTAGAGAGAGAAACCAAAATTTTCTTCAAATTTTCATTTTCATTCCCAGAAAACTCCCCATTTATACTATCGGCGGTGGTGGTCTTCCTCAGCTTTTTTCTTCCCTTTAAAATCTAAGGTGTTTTCGATTTAACTTCGATCGTTTTTTAGGGTTTTCAGGTACACTTTCCTTGCTTTTTTACTTGCTAAGGTTTTTTCTAGAAATTTCTTCATTCTCAGTTATTTTCGCCTTCTCATTTTCGTTATGGTTACTTTTTTGGTTGGTGATTATTAATTTATTGGAGGAGAGTTGGTCTTTAGGTGGCCATTGAGTTAGTTGGCCTAGGGTTCCAAACATTTTAGGGTTTTTGGTCAATAAAATTAGCGTTGTTTCCCTAAATCGTCCCTTCCTCTTCTCCTTAAGCTTGTCTAATTTATGAATTATGAACCCCACATTAGGAGGTGGTTAGATTATTTAGCTGATTTAGAATAATCTTTTTTGGGTACAATGGAAATGAGGTTCCTTAAACCTTTTCAGGTTATCTGACCTGATGACGAACCAAGACACCCTAAATACACCCTTACTACTACTTCATCTATTCACAATCCCCCGTTGTTGGGCTTGAGTATCCCACTGATACAAATACCATTGTGGTGGATCGTTTAATTGGCGGTGATAAATTTTTAAACACTGTATCCATGTTTTTTATTGACATGGCCTTTTCCCCTCCTCGTATTGTGCCTGCTGACCAGATGGCCTCCACATATGCTGTTATGGTACCTTTTACTAATAAGGGTACTTCTAGGGCCTCTAATTCTGAGATCGATCCACCACTGACACATTAAACCATGGTTGTGATATCCTGAAAGATGAGTTAGATGTTTTAAGGGATAAGTGTATCATACCTAAAGGCAATTATATGTGATTTTCAGATTATGATGAAAGGGTTTATGTTCGACTTAGTGCCGATGAAATATGTTTTCCCATTTAGATATTACAAGTAGGATATCATCTTCCCTTACATCCTATCATCAAATTCACTCTAAGAAGTTATGGGGTGTCTCATACTCAACTTCTACCCAATGCTTTTAGGACCATCATTGGATCTATGGTGTACTCAAAGCTACATATCATTTTTTACCTGATCGGTGACATTTTTCAGGTTCGTTTATAGTGTGAAGGATAACGCCAAAGTCAATGGCTATTACTATTTCTCGCATAGAGTGTGACCAAAAGATGGTGAATTTCATGCAAATAAGCAACCACAACTGGAAAAATAAGTTTGTCTTCATATAAGGTGAGTGGGATTTAAGTTTAACTATAGGGATAGATTTTGAAGTATCTCATGCGATTGGTGTTCTCCACACACTCTCCTTTATGTATATGTATTGACCTCTTTTTATGCTCAACTTATTTGCAGAGAAGAGAGCCCCCAAGATTCATTATGTTTTGGGGGAACTGTTCAATGAAAGTTGAACCACAAATCCCATTGAATCTGAGAAGCTCTTCTCGATCTAGAAGTTTATTGGGATACTACATTCCCCCAGGAGGTTCTCTTCTCGAGGATGAGTAGATAAACTTTACAACTAAAGGTAAATTCTCAACTATCCAAGAAGTACAAGAAGTCTCTAACGAAGAGGAGGTTGAAGAAGGTATGTTGATGGACTTATGTGTGTTTCTTATAAATACTTTAACTTGTTTCTTTATAACTTGATTTTCTGACTCTATTCCATTTTTTAGCTTTTTCTCCCAGTCCATCTATTCCAGAGAATACAATAGAACCTCTATCGTGTAGCATTAAAGATTGTTAGGGAAAGGAAGATGGATTTTAATGTCAAGAGGATGAGGGTTGTTGCTAATGCTGAGGTTAGGGATCTGAAGAAAGCTGAATCAGAGAAAAAGGCTAGTGTAGAAGCTATAGAGAACACTGAGTATGCAGCAAAGAGGCAATCCGATGCTGAGGCAGCTGTTGATGTTGCTACTAAGTCTAAGGGCAAGGGTAAGGCTATTGCTGTAGAAGATGGTCCCGCGATTCGCCAAAAATGCCCATGGAGTGTCCCCAGTCCATCCCCAAACATAAGAAAACCAAAACTAGGGGATAAAGCGCTCAAATCATAGGTGCTCCTGCTCGACGCATAATACGTGGTTCTGGGTTTTCATCCCCCTATGGAAAGGTGGAGCCCTTTACTTGAGACCCCAAGAATTATATCACTCAAGAACAACTGAAGAGTGAGAAGGACTCCATCTTCTATTATAAGGAGAATGCAATTGATATCCTCGAGTATCATGGAGGATTTTCAGTACTTAAGATCGTTCAATACTGGCAAGCTATAGAGCATGGTCCAACATAGGATGATAGTGGTAAGTCTTTAACTTATAGCCTTTTTATGTCTTTGTGAATATAAAATTGATGACATGTAACTGCTCGTCTTTGAGGAGATATGTGTTCCACCATTATGAGGGAAATGTGGCTTTATTCTAGATCTCCCATGATAACTTGATGGAGGAACATAATGAACTACTAAATTAATAAAAAGCTATATCTAAGGAGTTGAATTTAGCCAAGATTGGTCATGACAAAGTCTGCAGAGAGCTAAAGGATAAGAATGATCAGTTAGTATCCAGTGTGGGGTCCTTAATCTAGGCTGATGAATGAGTAGGTTGAGACAACATCAATTCAACTCAAATCCTTTGAGAAGTAATTGCAAAAGGAGTTGAGGATTTGAGGAAGACTACTTATGCCCTCAATTTGTCTACTGAGGCTTTGGAGAAGGTCACTGATGCTCTTTCTCAATCTGAGGCGGAGGGCACTAAGAAGTTAAAAAACTTTCGGGAGTATAACATCAACTTAGTCTCCTTTATTATCGAAGGCTATGACGAGATAAAAAAGAGAGACACCAAGCATTTTTTGGTCATTACAGAAACTGTTCAGGCTAGGGAGGGTGATGATAAAAAAGCTAAAGCCCTAGCCATCGAACATAAAGTTTTGGCTGAAGAAGTGGCAGACGATGAAGATGTTCTCAAGGAGAATAAATCTTCTGCTAATCAAACTAGTGCTACTAATGCTATTTCTCCTACGCCGGAGGATGTCCAAATGGTTGAAGTCACTGTTAATCAAACTTCTGAGGCTGAAGCAAGCCATGTCCCTGAAGTATGTATATTTTATATCCTCTTTTTTTATTATGAGCATCTTAACTTCTTGATATGTAATGAACACATTTATACCCTTTATTGCAATGAATAATCCTTCGTCATATCTATTGTCTTCTTCTAATGCTTATGCTTATTACTCTAAATTTGATGCTAATATTTTTTAATCAACTAGATTTTTGAACATATGTGCTCGTGACTAGTGTTTTTTCCAGAATATTTTAATAAGTGAATATGATCGGATGCCTTCGATCTAGTCGCTTATAGTATTATGGATTTACCGTAGCATTAAGTCTATTGGCTATGTCGACTTACTAACTATTAGATGTTTGAAATTGGTGTGCTAGTAGTTTAGTCTTATGATTATATGGTCGGCCACGGCCTAAATGATCTACCTTACTAGCTACCAGTTTTGGACGAACCAGGGTTGTCCTGTCCGCTGCTTGACCTACGCTTATTCCAACTTATTGGTCGTATGGACGAATCTCGTCATCCTGACCAAGTGTTAGCGTTAGTTACCCAAGACGACTAAACGTGTAAGGATCTATACCTATGTTAGTCAGATATTACTGGATCTTATTGTCCATATGACTGCAACGAATTTCCTAGATTTGGTGAACTTCCTATTCTTGATCTCCCCTAAGGTGAGATCATACATGAAGTTAAACTTCCCATTCGTAACTTTGTCCGAGGATGCGGTGATACATGAAGTTTGTAATTTGTTTTTAGTTGTGCTTACCAAGATGTCTTCGGCTCTTGATTTTTGCACATATCATACTCGTACAAAAAAATTATAAAAATTCAAAATGATAACATTCATGGGGAAATGGAGGATTTTATTTATCACTGAACAGGGTTACAAGAAATGAGAAATGGAAATATTTTACATTTTTACTCATTCATTGGTAGTACTTTCTTAGGTGTTCATCATTCTAGAGGTTCTTAAACTGTTCTTCTTCCAATGTTTCAATTTTGTAAGTTCTAGGTCGTCTAACTATAGATACTCTCTACGGACCAAGCCAATTAGGCTCTAATTTGTTCCCTTTCTGGATAACTTTCTTTAGTACGTAGTCTCCCTCATTCAGAATGCTCGGTTTTAGTCTTTTACTATATAACTAAATAGTCCGTTGTTGGTGTGCTGCCACTCGAAGTGTTGTATGTTCTTTAACTTCCTCTACTGAATTCAAATTTAGTCTTATCAAAATTAACTGGGATGTTGGCGACCCTCAACCGATTCATATTAAGATCATTTAATAAGTATTGACTTTTTTTTAAGATTTGAGAATGGAAAACACATTGATATGAACACAAGAGTGAAGTAAAGCATTCGATAAGATTAAAAAATGTTTGAGATCTCCCCTGTTATTGTCAATGTCCATCAGTGGTGATAAGTGTCTCTTATACCTGGTAGTTTCCAAACATGCAATTAACATAGAATTGGTTTAGTCAGAAGATGGAGAGAAGTAATCGGTCTACTACGTCAAATGCACTAACCTTGATTTTGAGAGATGTATGCCCATTAAGGAAAATGGCATTGTAACGGGTAGTGTTATTTAGTAAGCTATGAAATTACTTCAATGCCCATACCATAGTCATCTTCCTTTATTTCCCTCTTAAAAGAAGTTTTAAAGAAGGCCTCAACAGGATGACCAAGTGGTCATTATAATTAACCTAGTTTGATATCGTCTATGATTCCCAAACTTCCATAAAAGGGTAAGTATTGGATGAATTCAGTGTATAGTTCTCAAAAGGTACTGAGAAATAAGTTATTCGATTAAGACCTCTCTTGGAAATATTCAATTTGGAACGTATTTATCAAACACCTAAAAGGGGAGGTTACTTATTCATGGAGCGTCTAATGAGAGCAAAAATGGTGTTCTATTCGCTTGATCACCTAATATGCATCACTTATTGGATAAGTTATTCTATTTGATTTCAAAGGGTCAATTAACAAAGTAAAGTATGAAACCACGATTATCGTCCTCAAGAGAGTGACCGTCATAGGAGCAGAGGACATTGACATCCACTATGGTTCTTATTTGATTAACAACTAATTAAGAAAATAATATGAGGTTATAGATTACATAATGCTCCCTATAAGGATAAATCAAGGTAAATCCTTAAGACCATTATGCCGACGTTAGTCAAACAATTATCGATGAACTGCAATAGTCACACTGACTAACATAAATCTGAAAAGGATGATTGGGGTTGAGAATATCAGTCGACCAGGCATTAATGAATCGGAGTTAGTGGCATATATCATGCAAATTTATTCGGATCCAAGTTGGATAGATCCCATCATTTCTTACCTAAAAAGTGGAGACCATCCCTAGGGTAACCAGGAGGCCTACAAATTAAAAATCCAATCCGCTTGGTTTTGCCTCAAATCAGAGGGAAAAATTTACTAACGATTATTAACTGGTACCCTATTCAAGTTATTTTATCCTAATCAAGTATAAGGAATCCATAATGAGATTCGAGAAGGAAATTTTGGGGCACATGCGAGTGGAAGATACTTGTCCTGTAGGCCTCGTTTGGGAGTTTGGGAGAGAAAAGAAAGGAACGGAAGATTTTATTAGGAGAGAAAAGAAAAGAAGATAAAGTTAATAGGAGAGAAAAGAAAAGAAGAGAAGAGAAAGGAGTTCGGGAGAGAAAAGAAAACAATTTTCTTTCTTGCGTTTGGGAGTTTGGGAGGAAAATAATTTTTTTAAGAGGAAGAAGGAACAATTCATTAAAAAACTTTCCTTTATCTCCATTTCTTTCTGATTTGGAAAGAAAGTTTTGGAGAGAAAGGAAGGGAAAGTTTTTTAAAAAATTTCCTTTCTTTTCTCTCCTTTGAAACTCCCAAACGAGAGAAAGTCACTTTCTTTCCACTTAAACTCCCAAACGAAGGAAAGGAAACACACTTTCTCTTCCTTTCCTTTCTTTTCTCTCCAAAAATAGAACTCGCAAACGAGGCCGTATGGCTATCTCATAAGGGTATTGAGGGCCTTTTATGAAGAAGGACGCCATTCAAAAGTTCACAAAATGCCACAAATTTACTCCCATTATCAGACAATCGGTTGACGACCTCAACCATATCAAAAGTCCATGGACCTTCACATAACGAGGCTTGGACATCGTGGGACCTCTCCCCATAGCTCCAGGAAATTGGAAGTTCTTGATCACTAAATTGGCTACTTCGTAAAATGGGAGGAGGTTGAACCATTGACACATATTAGGAAATTCGACGCTAGACCTTTCGTATGTAGGGACATTTTTTTTATTTTTTTAATAAATGAAACCGTGTCAAGAAAAGAACAAAAAATAGTTTTTGCTACTTTTAATAAATAAAAATGCGACGATGAAGAGAAAATAAAACACTTTGCTTTTTTGAATAAATAAATACTTGGATGAAAAGGAGAAGAAAAAAAATAGTTTCTTATCTTTTAAAGAAAGTTGTTTTTTCATTCATTGAAAATCTATTTTTAATTATTATAAACAAAATATGGTTTAATTAAGTGCTTTATTTAAGTAATATATTAATTTAATAAAGTGTATTACATAAATAAAGAAAATTTTACAAAGATGATTTACAGGTGATTTTGTAAATTGTTTCTCGATAGTTTTTCCCATTGGATATATCGATTTGGATATGTGTGTTGAACTGTGTGTGAACATGATAATATGAAATTTTAAAAATTAATGTGATTTGGGGACAATATATGATTTAAAATCCAACTAATTAGATGTTTTAAATTTTTATTGGAATGTATGAGAAGTGGAAAAAATTGATATGTTGCCCAAAGGTTATAAAATTTATCAAAACGTCCAGAACTCGTTCGAGTCTAGGTTTGGAAAGGGAATGGGAATCCTTGATTTCAGGAATTCTAAGTTCCTAGAATCTTGAATTCCTTTCCATTATTTGGTTCAAAGGGATATTATATTTTCCTAGAATTCTAAATTACTTTCTCATGTTTGGCTTGTCGATAATCGAAATTGAATATATATTATTTACATAAAATTCAATTTTGCATCAATATGTGTATAATTAAATATCAACACTAAGATTTATAATTACCCCCCTCCACATTCTCACACGGATACACACATATCCCCCCCAACACCTACGCACACTCCCACATGAATACACACATATCTGCAATACCTCGTATTTTTATGATTTTAAATGTGGGATTTGATTAAATTAAAAATGGGAGATTTATTGGAAATTAATCTGTATTAAAATAAAATATTAACCAGCGAGGAAAGGTTTAGTATTTATTGATGTGAATTATACTGAATATTACATAGTGAATAAAGTAATATGGGATTATGAAAATATTAAAATTGTCGTGGGAAAAAAATACGACAGTTATAGTAATTTAGTCGGGATGCGCATGTCAGTTGTGTTGGGACTTAATTTAAGGAAATAAAAAGTAATTTATTTTAAGTCTTCCATATGGTCATTTTGAGTGCGCCAAAGTGTCCGGAAGGGTCAAAATAATCAGAGAAGTATACACGGGGGTTTAGTTTGGGTCCTAAGGCACTTTTAGACCAAACCGGCCCCCCGAAGGGGAATTTTTGTCATTTGATATGATAAGTCCTCTAGTATAGAAAATCATAGAGTTGCACAAAGGCCATAGGAGGAAGAGGAGAGGAGGTTCCAAAGGGCTAGAACCACCATAGTTGCACCCCTGGCACCACAAACACCACCGTTGCGTAGATCGGGGAAAGAGGAACGCAAACACAACCATAATCCACAACGGATCAAACCTACTGTAAGGAAAGTGTTTAAACTTACAAATTTTCGAGCATATATAATATGCATGTTAGTATAGGATGAATATTCACATGATTATGTAGAGATTGGGTTGATTTTTGAAGAATTAAATTGTGTTCTTGGATGAAGGTCATGTTTGGTTAAGCCCTCTGATATATATAGAACAAAATCTATGAATTAGGATTATTCATGTGTAAAGAAATCTGGGTTTTATAGGAATTCTTGGACAAAAATGATGAACTAGGGTTTTCAAGAGATTAATTGGAAATTATGAAATTTATTGATATTAATTGATGATTCATTGATTCTTGTACGTTAGAAATCACCCTTACATGTTAGTATAATTTTTTAGGATGATTGGTTAGGAGTTTGGGAATGAATCTTGAAGTTTTAGAGGTTAAAAATGGAGGAAACTCGTAATAGTTTAATAAAGGAGATGGAGACCTATAAGGGCGAATCGATTCGGTCCAAGCCGAATCGATTCGGTTCACCAGGTTTTGCCAGTTTTTCCCTTTTTGTTTAGGATTTGTGGGAAACGATCGAGATTCACTTGCTAGATTAAGTTTTAAATATAAAGAGGATTATATTTAAGTACTAGTAGGCCAAGATTGGGATTTAGGCTTGCTATATTAAATATAAAGAGGATTATATTAAAGAGGATGATATATAATAGGCTTGCTAGATTAAGTTTTAAATATAAAGAGGATTATATTAAATATGATGATATAAATATATAGGTTGTGTGAATACCTATTGTATGATTCTTATGTGTATTGACATATCTACACTGCTTGCTATCATGGGAGGTTTTTGCGTCGAGACAGTCATATCATGATGAGCCTTTAGGGGGATTTTGACTTGCACATTAGATTATAGCACCTAGAAAAAGTCTATCTATGAGAACGATACACTGGAGGTCATATGGGTGCATAGGTATGTGTGTAGCCCATCGGCTTGGAACTATATTCACCTCCAATATATGTGATTTTTATTTATGGTCTGATAGAGATACAAAACCAATTGTCCTTTATACAGTGCGTGATGTATTAGGACATGATAGCAGAGTATGCATGAACCACAGCTGAGCCTAGGGGTGCCGTATATATATATATATATATATATATATATAGCTTAGTAGATAAGAAAGATAGTGAAATCTAAAATAACCTAAGTATGTGAACACTTAACTGTTAATTGGGGAAATTCTTACTTTAGATAAAAGATATGGAAATATTCGATAATATTATGTGATAAATACGGGTGGACACTATGAGTAATAGTTTAAAAAGACTATCGTATCGAACCAGTTAGGCGTGGTAACCGTAATTAGAATTATCTAGAAGAAAGTTAGGTGTCCACACTAAATGAGAGTTGAGACTTCTCAAGTGAGAGCCGTGAACTAACATGTATATGATATCGGCTTTTAATCATTTTAAATACTTGCTAAAATATTTAAAACTGTTTTCTACTCGGGCTCTGAACCCTTTTTCTCCAAATCTATTTTTCTTTATGCAAATCATTTCTGGTGTCCAGCCACAGGGACACCAAGTTTAGGAGCTAAGATTATTTGACATGCTGCAGCTGTTGTGAAAGTTGAAGGTCCTCGATATTAGATGCCTTCACTCTTATCCATTCAGTTTCTTGATGTAGCTATATTAGTCGGCATATTGCCCATCTTCTTTTAGCAGTTGTTTCCATAGATATTATATTTTATTTATTATTCAGTTGTGGATTTAGTTCTATATTGATTATTGTGTTAGGGATTCAGATAGGGGTGTTACTCCCTTCATATTTTATTTTATTTGGTATTTCATTATTTGCGTCGATGATTAATTTAGTATGGTGAATGTGATACTTAATTGTTTAATTATTTTAAATCGTGCTTGTTAATATAAATCGATCTAACCTAACAGTCTTCCTAAATCCCCGGCAGCGGCACCAAAAACTTGATGCGACTGAAAATGTGTCTCTAGTGCGTGCTAATTACGGTTCAAGCGAAAATCGGTCGCGTAAGTAATAAACTTGTTAAGACGGGGTCGAGTCCTCCAAGAAATAGGATGCAGAACATGACGATGATAGGCAAAATGACTAACCCTAACCTGACTCTGAAAAAGAAAAGGAAAAGGTGATGAATTTGTGGAATGTGATTTCTACTAGCTAAATTCAAGTTAAATTAAACTACTAATTAACTTACTTAATCAGAAGTGAACTAATTGTGATTAACTAAATATGAATGAGAAAAAATAGGTTGGAATACAATCCCCCGAACCCTAGTAATTTATCGGAAATAGAACTAGTCTTGAATTAGATAATTGATTAAATCCACTATTTATTAATATCAAGCATTACATATATGAGGGTACTAGCTCGCATCATACATAATTAAGAGTAAGATTAAAGCAGTGTCGAAATAGCTAACATGCGCATCGCTCTCTTAAACACATCGGTCACCTGGACAGACGAGGTTAAAGTCCTATGATAGTTGTGACTACTACACAACACGATTCAATTAGTTATTTAATTCAGAGAACTAATTTTATAGTCATGCAAACCACATCGGGTTGGGTTCATGCATGCCAACCCTTAAGCGTCTAGCCTAACATGGTTCAATTAATTAAAGCTATGTTTTCTACTGTGCATATATTCAAAACCATTATATAATTATACCTAGCTAAGCAAGAGAATCAAAGAACTTCTGAAAATAAACAAATCATGCCTGAATTATAAACTTCAAATAGTAAGGATAAGAAATAGACTACATTGCAGAAATCTTGAATTGTAAACCATAAAATTATAAACTTGAGTTCTTAGTGTTCTTGGCCTTTTTCTCTCTCTAAAACTATGCAAAAAGGAACTCCCTAGTGTCTGGTAACAAGTTGGAAAAAAACACTATGTTTTTACAAGAGTTTAGTCCATGTACAACTCTAATTTAGAAGAAAAATAATTTAAAAATTCTTCAGCTGAACCGATCTGGTGCAGGGGTATCGGTTCGGTTCTCTTTATACAGAAGATTTACCAACACCGGACCGATTCATTTTTCATCTTCATCGGTTCGATTTTCCTTATGCAGAACATCTACCAACACCGGACCGATTCATTTTTCCTCTTTATCGATTTGGTTTATTCAGAACATTTTATTTTTCTTGTGATTTTCTCTCAACTTTGAAGCTTCATAACTTTTGATTGGGGACTCAGATTTTGATGTCGTTTCTTCCTATGTGCTTGTAGACTCGAGGTCTTAAACCTTTCTTAGGCTCATCGTCTGAATTACAGATATAAAATTACTCTTTTGCCCTTGACTTTCCTTCACTTGCAACTTTCTCAAGTTTCATTTTCTCTGTTATCCAATTGTTTAAAATACCTAAAAAATATACGAAACTCAATGCACTACATAGAAAAGGTCCGTATAAAAAATATGAGATGAATCAAATCGATTTATATCACACAAGATGATAAAAGCTTCAAAATTACGGGGATAAATATGAAGAATTTATACCTAATCAAACCCCCCTAACTTAGAACTTTGATCGTCCCGAGCAATGTAAAAGAATCAAAACAAGGTCAAACTCTTATCAAACGTTTTATTGGGATATAATACATCTTTCAAGGGCGAGAGATTGCATTTAGCGTATGCAATAAGCCTTTAAACCCCTAAGTTACACTAGTAGAACGAGTGGTGTCTCATGAGGATTTGTAGTGAATATACCCACAAAATTCATTTTTGACTCAAAGAAAGTTAAAAAATACTTAAAAAATGTACAATTTAAACTCTCAAAAAATAGTCACTGTACATTCATATTCACAAGTCTCAATTTGTAGTGTGTGTGTGCGAGGCCAAAAATAAAACTGCTAACTTCCACCTATTGATCATTACGTTACATTCTGAAAATTTGTTTTGATTCAATTTCTCACGGGATACTCTCACAAACAAATAACTCGGAATGTGGCTTATTTCTCTCGATCTGCGTGATTTTTAACGAGTAAATATAAAGGAACACAAATTCACGCACACAAATTTGAAGAACGAAATTTTTTATGGTGAAAAGATCTCATCATCGGAATACGATCATTAGAGGGAAACATCGTCTCTTATTCACACCAATTGATCTCTCTTATTCTCTTTTCATGCTTTATCTCTCAACGCGGTAATTAATTTTAAAATTTGGACTCGGTTACGACATTTTCGGGTTTTAAGGTGTATTCAGTAACATTGGGAATGATTGGGAAATTTGGAATTGGAAAATATTCTTATGATATCTGTTAGTGGTTTTTCGGGCTTTCGCTAATTTTTCTCTTCCTTTTCCATTTTTTTCTATTTTTCTATTTTTTTCTTTTCTTTTCTTTTCTTGCTATTTTTGTTGAGCATTTTTCTTATCCTTTTTTATGCATTTCTTGGACTTTATTTATGAATTTTTCAATTTTTTTCACAATTCCGGGCAATTGGGTTTATTGGGGTTACCAAACAAGAAGGAAAATTTTATTAAGCTCAATTTGGATAGCAAAAAGGGATAATTTTTCATTGCTTTTTATGGCTAATATTTTTGGGTAACAAACGAGGGCCTACTTTATTGTCCGAATTACTCATTATTTTACCATATGCGTCTTGAGATTAATTTAGTTTAGAGATATTTTTAGAACGTTTTTCAAGATAACTCCTCACACATTTCTCGTAACCGACCAAAATAAAGTTATTAAGATTTTCAACGACTTATTTTAAGCTAAATTGGTCTTTGAGTTAACCATTAACTCGGACTGATTTAAAAACTCTCATAAAGGGATAGGCTCAAAATCTCACCAGGTTAAGTAATTTCCACACTTATTTGTAAAGTCATCAATTTTCTCTCAATTTCCATCTTTGGTCAATTTCGACTTTGTGTATATGATTTTTACAATTTGAGAATTTAAACAAAATTTCGTGACATTTTAAAAAAAAATTAAATTTCATTTTTTTTTATTTTGAAGAAAAATATTTTGGCTTTTTCAAAATTTGCAATTTTTTTTGGATAATTTTGAATATTTTTTTGGCATTTTAAAACTTTATGAAGTTTTTAAAAGACGCACTTGTCGCTTAGCATTCTTTGTAATAGAGACTTATTATAGGATTATTGTATTCCTTTACTGTAGAAACCCCATTCTGTTACCCCCTAACTCTCCTTAGGTCCCTAGTACCTCCCCTCATCACTATTAACCTAGGTCATGTCCCGAGTACTGACCTAGAAGCCATGGGGCACTCCTCGGCTCAGTTTGACCAAAAAGTCAAACTCTTCATCTCGACTGAGACTCAATTAATCTTCGAAGGGCACTGAATACCCTTTCTAACGGACCGCTCGGAGCGCGATTTCGACTTACCATGCGGATGAACGATCCGTTTGCATCCAAAACCTAACCTAGAGACCACCGGGCGCTCCCGAGCTCTGTTTGACCTAGGTCAACTCTTCAGCTCAATCGAGGCTGAATGAATCTTCGAAGGACATTGAATACCCTTTTCAACGGTCCATCCCGTGCGCGTTTCCGACTTTCCATGCGAACGAACAATCAGTTTGACTCCGAGAGGTCACCGAATGCTTCTCGGGCTCGATTGACCAAGGTCAACTCTCCAAACTGGGTCAAACTCTTTGGAATGTCGAAGTATATCTCCTAACCTTTCCAATGGTCCGCCCCATGCGCATTTCGGACTTACCATGCGGACGAACGATCCGTTTGCGTCCGAACGATTCCCCATCCAATGGACTGACAAATGCTTTCGAGCCATATTTGACCCAAAGTCAACTCTCGAACCCAGGAGCGATACAAAGGACTTTCAAATCTCTCTGAATTACCTTTCCAACGGTATGCCCCATGCGTGATTCTGACTAACGGTTTGCCCTCGGTGGCCAATTTTTTGAAAAAGCCTGAAGCGCACTGCCAAATGGCAGGTTCCAGACCCTGCCTATCGGCACCTGCCGATAGGCAGGAACAGGTATATGCCGATCGACACTTACCTGGGCCTATAAAAGGAGGCCTTCACCTCATTTTCAAGGGGAGTCCAGATCTGATAAAAATCTCTCTGAACGAATCCCATAAACCTCTCTCGAAGGCAACGTGATTTCAACTTCCAAATCCCTTTTTTACTTCCACTTTTCATCATCCTTTTCATCAAACTTGGTGAATTATACACTCTCCATCATCATCCAAGTGCAAGGGATGCTCTCCAACATTCAAGATCAAGCTCAAGATCTTCAAGAAGGTCCAACTTTCTCAAACTCTCTATTAAATTCTCTTAAATTCCCAATAACTTGTTTTCTTACTTAGCACTTTTATTATCTCATCTCACACATCCTAAATATACCTTTTATTTAGTATTATTGCACATCTCATATTTTCATATAAATAAAAACCCAAAAAACAAGAAAAAGAGGGTTTGCTCATAAATTCCAAGTAGGGATTCTCACACTTTTTCCACACTTTTCTCATAACTAAAACACTTTTTCTACACACACACACACACTCACAAATAAGAGATCCCCACTTGGATTTATGGGATAAGCCCCACCCCTCATTTTGTATGCGAACTACGTGGACTTTGATGCCTTTATAGGCTACGTAGGCATCTCGGGGTAAAACTCGAGACTCGAGTCCTTTTTTCCACTTTTTCTCTTATTTTCTATCTTCCCTAAATCTATTTTCCTTATATTCTATATACTTGTTCTTAGTGACGTATTACTCCATATGCGTTATCGTTCCCATTATAACGATCAACGTATGGGTAATCGCGTAAATCTTATTTTTCTAATATTATTCTCATATCTTCCTACGGATGACTCGCTTGATCTTTTTCATGATACAAGTCGAGGATTCCTACCTCCATTCTATATAAACACATGCACACATAGCACGGGGAAAAATATAAAGGAAAATAGCAAATATCCATGAGAGACCGAAAGGGCTGAATGGGTGCCTAACACCTTCCCATTTAGTAACTAAGCCTCCGAACCCTTCTCGAATCATTTGGTTTTGCACACACCAATATGTCTTTGGATGCCATCCTTCGGGGTGGCTTCCCCTTTTTCTTTTGTCTGTTTTGAGTAAAATAGACTGGTGATTCTGAATCTCTCTACATTTTTACACCACATCTCAAACCACGCCGGCCGAAGCGCTCCCGAGAGGGACGCGCCGGACCCGAAGGATCCTTTTCCTCCGTGGCGGGGATCGGGGATGGCCACAGTGGCGACTCCGCTGGGGACTTATGTTACTTGTTTGTGGTCTTGACTCTATTTACATGGATGCTATATTTGTTTATGTTTTCCTCCCCATATCCGCATGTTCCCCTTCTCCATGTGTATCCCATGTTTATGCTTATATTCACACACTTGTAGAAAATTCTCCATGTACACCTCACACCACGTGCACCTAGGATCACATATATCCCCATGTTGCACGCATTACCCCTCCATACTTGGTGTACCTTTTGGGGTACTTGTACTTTGCTCCCAATTTGGCATAATCAAGAAAGGCATTCTCATCATAAGATACTAATAAGGGAATCATACATGATTCACACAACATCACCAAAGAGTATTGCTATTGACCAAATTTTACCCAGTAACTGGAGGGTCACTTCGTGATGGGCGCTGGTCCGGCAGGTCGCAGTTAGCCTAAGCGATATGACTCTCACCTTCCATTGGCCAAGTACCTTCGCCGTATATCGAACAGTTCCCCCGCATCGTATCGCTTGACTGATACATTACGGGAGGTATATCGCAGGGAATTCGTTCACGTACATCGAGTATATCGAATTCGCTCTCACACGTACCGTCCCCACGAGGTATATGGTGAGACAATTCACGTACACTCAGGTATATCAAATGGCTTGTCGACACGTACCGATTGCCCGCAAAAGCAAGATGTATATCGTGAAAGTCACGCCAAAGGGGGGAACCCATGCCGATTCACCCAACTAATTGCATACCCGCATATAGGTGTCAAACCTAGGACACGCACTTTAGATTGCCGATTTTAACCCGAAACTCTGCCGAAATTCTGGGTCGATCTGCCGCCCAATTTTTGCGCATTTTTAAAATGGTACCCTGTCCGTGAGCCTGGTTACAAGTCCAAACTGTAGCTTTGCATATATTAAGAACCCCACTTTTCCAGGCTCGGGCCCCGTCCTGCATTGCATTTAGGAGAATTAAATACAAGTGAGAACATAATAATCATGCTGAGCTCCGTCTCCAAAAGCATTTCTCCCTTCTTTATTAAAAATCCAAAAGAATTTCTCCATTCTTTATCAAAAATCCAAAAACATTTCTCCCTTCTTTATCAAAAATCCAAAAACATTTCTCCCTTCTTTATCAAAAATCTAAAAATAGTTCTTTCTTTCTCAAAAATAAATCTCATCCTATGCCTTCTCAGGTCGATCGTAAGCCCTTGGCCTAGCTCCCTACTAGCTTAGATCTTTAGTCAAATCACCCCAGAGTTACATCCGTTCCTCTACTACTTCTTTCGAGTCTGGAATCCATCCATTTTCCAAGGAGAATAAAAATCAAGTACCAGTCATGCAGCCGGATCTGACGACAGTCTTAGCTCAGCTCGTGTCCAAGATTGACAACCTCCAAACCGAGGTCCGATGATGCAACGAAACTAGGTTCCTATTCCTCAAGAGCCCGAGGCCCTATTCCTTTGTGCTATGGGTCCACCCAAGCCTATCTGGGTTCCCTAAGAATATCAGCACGCTCCACGTGCCCCTCCTGCCAATGGGCCGTCGCTTGCCCAACTTCCAATGCCAAACATTGCCCAGCCTGTGGCTAACCTGCCTATGGTCGTTGATCAAAAAGAGGATGAGTTGAATAAAGTCAAAGAGGATCTCAAGATGCTCACCAAGAAGTTTGACCAAGTCAGGATCTCTGGGAATTATATGGACTACACCCACATGTCTCCTTATCCTAAAGCGAGGTTACCCGAGAAGTTCAAGATGTTTAATATCGATAAGTTCAGAGGGAGTGGCCCCCAAATTGTTCATCTTCGCAGTTATCATCATTCCATGACTCTACTAGGGGATTCTGAGGAGGCGATGGCCCAATTGTTTCAGCAAACTTTGAAGGATAGTTCCCTTCGATGGTTTTTATCTCTCGAGGAATCCAGAATCCGTAGCTGGGAGGATGTAACCCGAGAATTCATATCGCAGTATAAATACAACGAAGAGCTTGAGGTCACCCATCGTGATTTGGAGCTGCTCAAACAGAATCCTAGAGAATCAGTGAGTAACTTCATAACCCGGTGGAGGGATCAAGCAGCTACCTTGACCAATCGGCCATCTGAAGATGAACAGGTCAACATAGTGAAGAAGAACTTCTTGCCCCATGTTCGAGCGATGATAGTAGGACAATACTATCCCCACTTTCGAGCTCTCAGAGAGGCTGGAGTGGAAATCGAGGAAAGCCTTGTTAAAACTGAGGTTGAACCGAAGAATGTGTCCGGACAGTTCACCCCTAGAAAGCATGACAAGCCTGCCAGTGATACAGTCTCAACCATCAACAACATCTCTCAACCAACCACATCATGGGCACCAGAATGTCGCCCTACCCCCATCCGAAGGGAATACACTGAGCTCCATGCTCCCCTCTCCAAAGTTTACCAAGCCCTGTTAAGCCGAAACCTTATCAAACCTTTGGATCCACGTCCATTGCCAAATCCACTCCTAAGGAACTTCAAGACCGATGCGCATTGCGCCTTTCACCAAACTGCTGGCCATACCACCGACCAATGCTTTCACCTTCGGAACATAATCCAAGATCTCATTGACCGGGGTACCATCGCCCCACCAGTCAATCCTAAGCTAAACACTACTCACAACCCACTCCCAAATCACACCAATGCCGTCTTCTTGGAAAAAAACCCAGATTTCGATCCCTCAACTCAAATCACACCCATATACTCTCCTAAACCTCTTCAAATTTGCCCATATTTCCTCCTACACCCTACTAGCCTCACTGATCAGGCACTGTCACTCCTTACCAGAGCATGCATCGCTGTCCGTACCCGTTCTGAAAATGGAAGTATGGTATTATTAAAGGTGTTAGGCCAACTCCTAGAGTTCGGGCTGAAATTGCCCTCACAGATGGTCACCAATTTCCATAGATTCAGTACACTGTTCTTGGAAGCACGAAAATGGGCCCGAGATTCAGACAAGTGGGTGGTACCAATCGACGAAGTCAGCCTAGATGATGTTGTCCAGACTATGGCAGAATTAATCATGTAAACCAACAACATTTGTAGTATCACCGGGTTACTTGACGCTTTGAAGCTATAAGGGCGTTTGGTACCTTCAATCACACATATCCCCACAGAATGGGAGTACCTGTATGAAGAAGCCGTTGAAGTTATGGAATGCATCGACTTTACATGGAAAGACAAAATTGTTACCACCGGATGGGGGGAAGAATTCGAAGATTCAGTGAAGAACAAGATTTAGGAAGAACTGGCCCAATAGCCAACATATGTGGGATGATCTTATTTAAAGAACTCCTCGGAGAAATAAATAGGGTGGAAGAACAACCTGAGATTGATGAGGAAATAAGATTCATATTCTTTCCTTCTTCAGTAAATCACATGACCAGATCAGGGAGACATTACCAGGTTTCAAGCTCACTACTAGCAAATGACAAAGGGAAGGGCATTGAAAACCTTCCTATGCCAGAGATGACCATCGAGGAGAGCAAGATCCTCGATCAACTGAAGAAAACTCAAGCTAACATCACTCTATGGGGGCTTTTCATGTCTTCCCAGCTGCACATAAACGCTTTAATCAAGTTACTCACTGGACCCATAGTTCTTCCTTCTACCTCACCAGAAGAAGCGATAAATCTGGTCGGATCCCTGACCTCTACCCGAATGTTATCATTCTCTGAAGAAGAAATCCCCAAAATTGGGCTGAATCACAATCATGCACTTAACATCTTTGTCGAAGTTATGGGGAAGGTCGTGCCACTCTCCTTTGTCGATAACGGATCCGCATTGAATGTTTGCCCTCTGAGAACCTTCAAGTGTTTAGGCCTGAAAGAAAGAGACCTCGCTCCAACCTCCTTCGCTGTGCGTGCCTACGATAATACCCGCCGAGAGGTGATGGGATCCATAAAACTTGTAATAGGGATTGGCCCTATAAACCCTGTCGTTGAATTCCAAGTCATAGACATCTCAACTTGTTTCAACCTGTTGCTCGTACGCCCCTGGCTCCACAATATCAAGGGTGTCTCTTCCTCACTCCATTAAAAAATGAAGTTCTTCACCGACGGGCGAGTCATCACCATTTTGGGCGACGACAAAAATGTCGAGGGTGCAAGCACCAGCAGTCTAATTCTTAAGATACAGCACGGGTCAAGTGATATGCTCTTATCAGTATTTCGAGTTGAGCCACTCTTACTCCCGGCAGGGGACGGTTTCAAAGAAAGGGTTTGTTCAAAATATGACCCTCATGGAAATGTCAATGTGATTCAGATGTTCAGAAACATGTACTTCATGCCCGGACTGGGGCTAGGGCAAAGGAAGCAAGGGATACTTAAGCCCATCGAACTGAAGAAAGCTTTTCCTCCTTGTGGCTTGGGGTATCAACCATCAGAACAAGAGCTCAGAATGATCCGCCAATCTCGACCAAAGAGAAGATTAGACTGTATCCGAACTATCTCAGGAGACTCCTTGAATGGACGATTCATCAAAGAAGGCGAAGACTTCCCCTTTTGTAGTTTTCTAGAACCATGGTATGACCACACAGACAAGAAGATGAGGCCGGGAATGGAGATATTTTTCTAAGATAGCTACCCATGGATCGAAAGTTTCCCACATCGTGTGAAATTGCTCATCAAAGATATTGAAGAGACAGAGGAAGGTGATTCTGAAGATTCCTTCAACTTGCAGATACTGGAGCTGACACTCTGCATGGTTCATTCAAGCACTACATCAATTGACCCATCCAGTCTGATTAAAGCTGTTGATACTCCTCTTCTCAACTGGCATGCTGCACCAGTTCTACCTCTTAAAATCTCCCCTAACCCCAATGTTTACCCTATTTTTTCTTCTGTTGTCTATCCTTGCTCAAATGTAATCGAGACCTCTTTTGATGAGGTTCTCAATGCTGTTTTTCCTATCAATGAAATAAATGAAGATTTTGAGTATCTTGCTGTGCCTTACATTAACTTCTTGGATTCTAATCAAACTTTTAATGATGATGATTTTGCAAATGAACAATTCTTAACTGATCTAAATAAGGTTAATAATTAACAACATAACCGCGTTCAAGTTAATGAAGAAGTGACTGTTGTTATTATCTCGGTTCTAGTATCCAACTGCGCGAGATTAGGATAGGGGCCACCCTAGACGAGCATGAGCGTGCACAACTCGAAGAATTACTGAAGGAGTTCGTGGATGTCTTCGCATGGTCCTCTGATGATATACTCGGCATTGATCCTGAAATAGCTCAGCACGAGATCCCCACTCTCCCAAATTACAAGCCGGTTAAATAAAAATTGAGAAAACTCCGCACTGAATGGTCGCTCAAGGTCAAAGAAGTGGTGGTCAAACAGTTGAACGTGGGTTTCATTCGAGTGATCGAATATCCCACATGGCTAGCCAACATTGTACCTGTGCCAAAATCAGGAGGGAAGGTCCGAATGTGTGTGGACTACCGAAATTTAAACAAAGCTTCTCTAAAGGATAATTATCCACTACCCAATATCGACATGATCGAAGAAAACACAGCCAGTCATGCTCTCAAGTCATTCATCGACTGGTTTGCCGGATACAACCAGATCAAGATGCACCCCGACCACCAAAAAAACCCGCATTCATCACCCCATGGGGAACCTTTTGCTACATTATTATGCCATTCGGTCTCAAGAATCCTGCGGCTACCTACCAAAGGGCTGCCACAACCATCCTGCACGATCTGATTCACAAAGAGGTCGAGGTTTATGTGGATGATATGATTATCAAGTCCAAAACTAGAGAAGTTCATGTTCCCGCCCTCCGTAAGTTCTTCGAACGACTGCGACGGTATCAGATGAGACTTAATCCACAGAAGTGTGTCTTCGGCGTTATAAAGGGAAAACTATTGGGATTAATGGTCAGCGAAAAGGGGATAGAAACAGATCCTGCTAAGCTGAAGGCCATACTTGAGATGCCACCACCCCAAATAGAGAAAAAAGTCTGAGGTTTTCTTGGGAAATTACAATATATCAGCCGGTTCATCATCTAGCTAACCACCATCTGTGAAACAATCTTCAATCTCCTCCAAAAGGATTCAACCAAGGTTTGGAACGAGGCCTGCCAAGAAGATTTTGACCGAATCAAACAATACCTGACCCAACCTCCAGTGCTCATGCCACAGTCGGGTCTCCCTTTGCTCCTATACCTAACCATAACTTATACTGCAGCTGGGGCTTTGCTAGCCCAATATCTTGAAGACTCCCGTAAAGAAAGAGCCATCTATTACGCCAGTTGTAAATTGGCCGGGTACGAGGTCAACTACACTGCTTTAGAAAAGACATGTGTCGCACTTATCTGGGTCACCCAAAAGTTATGACACTACATGATCTCCTTCCCCATCAGACTTGCATCCCGAATGGATCCCATCAAATACCTGCTTGAGAAACCTGCCTTATCCAGTCGAATGGCCCAATGGTTGATGCTCCTAACCGAGTTCGATATCGTGTACGTCACACAGAAAGCTGTTAAAGGAAGAGCCATATCTGACTACCTCGTCGATTACCCTGTAGAAGAAGCGGAGGTTCGAATATCTGAATTTCCAGATGAAAATATCCTCTGCACCACTCAAGACCACCTTCAATGGAAAATGTTCTTTGACGGCACTGCCAACAAAAAGGGATATGGCATTGGGATACTCCTGATCGCCCCAGATAACTCCCACACTCCCATCGCCATAAAATTAGATTTCCCTTGCGCCAACAACATGACGAAATACGAGGCATGCACAATGGGCCTCCAAGTCGCTCTCAAGAAAGGTATTCAATACCTTGATGTCTACGGGGATTCTGCCCTCATCATCGGTCAAGTGCTCAGAAAGTGGAAAGTCAAGGACGAAAAGCTCCAACCCTTTCATGCCTAATTAGAAGAGTTAGCCTCCCATTTCTGAGATATCACCTTCCATTACCTATCCCGAATAAAGAATAACCTAGCCTATGCTCTCGCCACCTTGGCCTCCATGGTCGACATGCCCGAGGGAATAATAATGACCCCCTTCCTAGTTCAAAAGTAAGACAAACTGACCCATTGCTACCATATTGAGCTCGTCTCTACCAAAGATCCCAAACTAGCCGATTACTGGTACTATGATATCTGGTGCCTCCTCAAGCATAGTAGGTATCCCGAGGGTTCCAACAAGAAAGATCGAATAACTCTTCGAAGACTGGTCACCCAGTACATTATCTGTCATAAAGCTCTACTGAAGCGGAACCTCGATGGAACTCATCTACACTGTATTTCTAGGGTTGAGATTGAGAAAATAATGAAGAAGATCCACAACGGGGAATGCGGACCCCACATGAATGGTCACATGATTGCCAAGAAGATCATCCGACAGGGCTACTACTGGACCACCATGATCCAGGATTGCACCGCCTATGTCTAGAGATTCCTCAAATGCCAACAATTGTCTAATTTTCAACACTTGCCTCCGCGAGAGTTATACAACATGATCTCTCCCTGGCCGTTCTCCACCTGGGGTATCGACATCATAGGGAAGGTTACACCAAAGGCTTCAAACGGACATGAGTTCATCCTGGTTGCCATCGATTACTTCACCAAATGGGTTGAAGCTGAGTCATACGCAGTATTAAACGCCAAGAAAGTGGCCAAATTCCTCAAAAAAAATATCATCTGTCGATATGGGGTCCCGCACGAGCTGGTATCAGATAACGGGTTTCATTTCGAAGCAGAAGTCACAAAAGTAGTCAACGAGTATGGGATTCAGAGACACAAATCTTCTCCCTATCGACCTCAGATTAATGGTACAGTTGAAGCCACCAACAAGAACCTCAAAGCTATCATCAGCATGATGACCGAAAGTTGTAGAGATTGGGCTGACTGGATCCCGTACGCCCTCTGGGGCTATCAAACCTCAATCCGAACCTCTACTGGGGCTACCCCTTACTCCCTAGTCTACGATATGGAAGCAGTCCTACCTATGGAGCTGGAAATACCCTCCCTACGCGTCATGCTCGAAAGCAAAGTTAGTGAAGAAGACTGGTGCTAAAGCCGTCTTGATGAGCTAGCCCTCCTAGATGAACGAAGGTTAAAAGCACTGTACCACATACAAGGGTACCATCACTGAATAGCACGATCATTCAATAAGAGAGTCAAGGACCGAGGTGTTCGAGAGGGAGACTTAGCCCTCAAGGAGATAATAGAACCCATCTGGGACCCTAGAGGGAAATTCAAGCCTAATTAGAGCGGCCCCTACATTGTGAAGAAAATCTTATCCAATGGTGCCGCCATGCTCACTGACCTAGATGGGGAAGAGATTGCTCGTCCAGTCAATCTGGACCGTCTCAAGAAATTCTACCCCTAGTCCGAAATCTTGGCGCGCTACGACTCTTCTCATCCCCCTTCTATTCTAAGAAAAAATTCTTCATTTCCCCCTTCCCAGAACTACGCGGGCCTGATCCTCTCCAAAAAAAACTATTTTGCAAATAAATAAAAACATTTTCAAAAACCCCAGAGGTACGTAGGCAGCTCATGCACCTCACATGAGTGCGGCCCTTTCCTTTTCACAAAATAGTATTCTTTTCTTACCTCCGAGAAGGGCGGTTCATTCTAAAAATGCTTGAACAAAAGAATTATGTATGCCTTAGCGATCAGTATAGATGATTCAAAGATGCAAAATTCATCGAAAGGCACAGCTGGATGACCAAAAACTTGTTTATTTCATTGATAAGAAATTACGGTACGGATTACATAAGAAAAGGAACGGATAACTCCCTTCCCCCTACTGCCATAAAAAGCCAAATAAAATCCCCATAACTGTCATCCATTACATAAATAAACTCTCCAAGAGTCCTACCCACAGCCACCAGAGGAGCCTGCACTCTCATCATTTACATCCGGAGGTTCCCAAGTTTCCCCTACCTGAATAGAGTGCCGTAAACATTCCATGGATCTATGAGCCTTAACCATCTTTGAAAAGACCACAACAACCCCCTTCTCTGGTGTTGGATAAAACAAACCATCTTTATCCAGTCTCCACTGCCAACATCTTACTGATTACTTTCCTCCACAACCACTTCATATAATCTTTGGGGACATGCCAAACTTTCCCAACAGACTGGGAGGGACGGGTCGACGGATGCCAATTTTCCCACAGAGATCCAAGCAACAGACGCAGGCGCTCAGTCAAATCTTCTATCGGGAAGAAATTTGAGGTCTGAGGTGGCACGACCTGTGCCCAGCCAAATTGGCGCAGAAGCCGCCATGGGAAATAAAAGGAGGTCTGCCTGAGACCAACCAGCCGCACATATGAATACTCTCCTAGCTCTAGAACAGGCTGCAACTGTCCCCACCAAGGCACTGACCAATACAGCCCACGAGCCCCATGCTCCACAAGCCAATTCTCCCAGTTCTCAACATATAGGCCAATGCTGATGAAGTAGCATGAAAAGAAGTTGGGTACGGACGACAAGGGATACTCTGGAGGAGTCGCCAAACGGAATCTTTCAGATAACCACATGAACAACATCACAGGGCTACACTTCAAAAAGTCAAAACGACCTTCTCTCCAGGCATCCAGGCCATTCAGGGTCTCTGCTAGTATCATTGTCGCAGGATTACGACGGTATGACATCCATGAAGTAATGGCTGCAAGTTGTGGGTCCACTCGTACCCCCCAGTCCCCAGCAGCAATTTGAAAACTAGACCTAGAACAACGGCTCCAGCATAGCCAGCATCACCGGGAGGGAGATCATTCCTCCAGCAACCAATGATCTAGTCGCCGAAGGCGAAATACTAAGAAGCCCGACCAACAAGTCCCTAGGAGAGCGGGAAAATTAGGGCAAAGCCGCAGCAACACTGGGATTTACACCCAGCATGGTAGAAAATTCATCGTAAGTAGGACTAACTTCCTCCAACCCAAAGAGGAATACATGGTCTTTGGGGTACCAGAATTGTACCACCGCCATCAGCACGTTCCACTCAAGAGGCCGATTGCACCACAAGGAGACTCGACGCATGTTGAAAGCATCATAGTCGACATTATAAGAGCACATAGTTTCCAAGGTTTCGAGGTAGTTGTCAAACTCGGTGCTACCAGGGAGAGCCATCTTGCAAGGCTAAGAGATAATGGACAAGTGGGTAAGAATGCAAAGGTATGATGAAAACACTTCATCCTCACCCCTTTTTATACTTGAAAACCCTCACATGGGACATAACCTTGCAGAAATCGGAAGGAATCCTACCCCACAAGGTACCAAAGGCTGAAGAGGGTACCAATCAAAGCTTTGAATTGATGGGACTAGACTGAACTGCCGATAGGCAGGTCAGGGTGCTTGCCGATCGGAAACCCCCCCATTTTTGGAAATTTCCCTCTTTTCCTCTTTTGACAAATCAGAAAACTCAATAAAAATAAATTGATATTCTCAACAGAATTTCAAGAATCCCTTTTTTTCCTTATATATTTTCTCCTTTTAATTAAAAACTTTCCTTCAAAAAATTCCAAAAATATTCCTTTTTACGGTCTCAGCAACAAAGTAAAAAGCGCATGCATTCATTCATCATTAATAAGAGATAAAAAAAACTCCATTGCATTGCATATATTTGTGTTCTGTGTTACATCAATTTTGCACGAAATAAAAAGAAAAAGTAAAAAACAACGGGACTCAGCCCGAACCCACATCCTCTCTCTCTCTCTCTCTCTCTCTCACACACACACACACACACTAAGAGCTTCCACCCCTGCGATGTGCTCTCTTCCCCCTACGGCGAGATGACGCACCACCACTACCCGAGCCAGAGTCCTCTCCAGACGAGGCAGACGGCACCAAATAAGAAGGAACAGGAACCGCATCCCTAGTCGCCGAAGATATCCAATCCCTAATATCCCTCAGCTAAGTGGTCGACACCCGGAGTTGCTGCAAGAAAAGGCAAAATCAGTATCAAAGCAAGGATGACCAAAACAGAAAAGAAAGAGAGAAAAGAACAGAAAGGTATACCGCAGGTCGGAGGACCTCCTCTGTCAAACCCAGCTCCTCTGGATCCATCGCATGAGGAAGGTGCAACATAGGCACCATCCCTCCATCAGCCCGCCGTATGTTGTACGAAGGGGTATGCAACCGCACAAAAGGGACCTCCGAGGTAGCCACAGATGTCGACGGACCACCGCCGCTGTGGGAAGAACCCACCGCTTGACTCGAACCCGCAGGAAGGAAGGGAAACGCATCATATATGCTGGGCGCCATCAACTAGCTCGTCATAAAATCCATATAGTCATACGGCGCAGCCGTATAGGTGTATAGCAGGTAGGACTCGCCAATCATCGTCGGAACCCTCTCATCCTCTGACAGCAGTCGCTCCCGCCTCATAGACGTAGGAGGATGCGATGGTGGCACCACCACCTCCTCCTCAGCAATCTGAGGAATCACCCTCTCCCCAAGGTACCAGGAATGGCCGAACTCATGCGCCAGTAAGCGCCTCATCCGTGCATTCACCCCGGTCACCCCCACATCCTAAATGGATGTCCCTCAGGGATAAAAGGTCACCTGAAAATCTCCAAGCGAGCATAAATCAATACAAGATCAAAAGGTGCAAAAACCAAGACTGAAATGAAAATAGTCTTACCCTACCACTAGTCAGGTCATTCAAGACTTGACGCACCGCCTCCAGGGAGAGAGATCCCTTCGACTGTCAGTTGGCCTTACGCCATCGATAAAATCGGCAGAAGTCCCCAACAGTGTCGTCCTTCAAAGTAATCAGCGGGGTGTTGCACCCAATCACCTCATAGAACCACGTCTTAATTTGCAAACAAAAAGAGACGCATAAGGAAAATGCGAATGCATGAAAACAAATGCACAAGCTAAAGAATACCTCAAGAAGGTACGTGGCCCCAGTAAAGGTCTGCCGACAACACCGGCTGAATGCATCCAAAGAGGAGTAAAGGGTCGCCAAGGTCAGACTCCCCCAATCATATAAGGGGATGTTAAAAAACATCCTCAGGTACGGTAAGAACCACAAATAGACGACGTCGTCGCTCGACGCCACCATGAAACCTCCCAACACCAGCAGAATGAATAACAGGGCCATATGCCTCACTTGCAGCCCATCCTCCACATCAATCTCCCTACCCAACAGAACGTCCTTCAGCAGGGACAACCGGATAGAATCTCCAGAAACTATCCTCCTTACATCACCAAGTGCCGCATGCACTGCCTTCGGTCTCACCAGTAAAGAGCGATCCACCTCTATCTGCTCCCCATCACAATCCAGCCCCAGCAGCTGCTGCACGTCTATGGGAGTCACAGTCATCTCCACGAAGCCGAAATGAAAGGTGTGGATAGCGTCCCACCACCTCTCTCCCAGAGCGCACAAGACCTCCGTCGAACGAGGCGTCTCATCCAGCGCCGATGCCAACTTCCCAAAACGCTGATGAGACCACCCAGTGCACCACAGGTGGGAGATGCTCCCAGACATCCTTGAGCCCCGTCGTCCCGTGGGAACGCATGTTCTTCAAAGAAATATCAGACTGGCAAAAAGAAAAGTCTCATCAAAAGTCAAGAAAGAAAAATCACCAAAAAGAGAAAAATGCCAAAGGTCGGGTTACTTACATAACCGTCGGGGATCACTCTCGAAGAGAGATGACGCGATGGCTCCCGCAACAAAGTCCGCTCATCCGCAACAGGCTCAAACGCATCAAAGGAGTTCTCACTCCCCAAAGCAAGGGGCACCCTGTCCCTCTAATCCACATTTGCCCAGTCATCAACGGTCAACCACTCCCGATGGACTGCAGTGCTCACAAAAGCGGCCATTTCTTGAAGATAGGAATGCTAGAACGATTTGCAGAAGAATCGCAGAGAGAGAGAAAACAAAGAAGCTGTGAAAGAAATGAGGGGATTCACCCCCTTTTTATAGGATGCCAAGCACCATGCCGATCGGCACCTCTCCCTACCATACCGATCGGCACTGACTCCTCACCTTCTCGAGGCAGCCCAAAAGTTCGTGCCACTGCCGAATGGCACCCCTCATACCATGCCGACCGGCACCCCACCTTAAATTTCGTACAGAAATTCCCAAAAAATACCAGAAAGCCCCAAAAAATCCTCAGAAAATTCCTGAAAATCCCAGGATGGATTTTGAACATTTTCACTAAGAAAATTTCACGTTCCCTCAAGAGGAACCCCTCTTCCCTAGCGAAATCCTTAAAGACCAAGTGAAAACTCCTCCCGGCAAAGCTCCAGAGGATCCCTAAGGATCACCTGATCACTTCCCTAGCTGAATTCTCCTACAGCATCCAAAATAGGTTATTCCCCGTGCGAGGTCTCCTAAAGGCTTCCTCAGCTATCAGCTCCCCAGCTCAGAATAAAATCACAAAGAACCTTCTCCAGTAGAATCAAAATCAAATCTTTATCCACTCTTGGGTCAGAATTGACTCCGGTCTTGGATCGTCACTTGAGTTAGGTCAAAATTGACCTCGATCCTCGGTCGTCACCACTCTTGGGCCACAATTGGGCCCGGTCATGGATCGTCACCTGAGTTAGGTCAGAATTGACCTCCGTCCTCGGTCGTCACCACTCTTGGGTCAGAATTGGCCCCGGTCTTGGATCGTCACCTGAGTTAGGTCAGAATTGACCTCGGTCCTCGGTCGTCACCACTCTTGGGTTAGAATTGACCCCGGTCTTGGATCGTCACCTGAGTTAAGTCAGAATTGACCTCGGTCCTCGGTCATCACCACTCTTGGATCTGAATTGGCCCCGATCTTGGATCATCACCTGAGTTAGGTCAGAATCGACCTCGGTCCTCGATCGTCACCACTCTTGGGTCAGAATTGGCCCCGGTCTTAGATTGTTACCTGAGTTAGGTCAGAATTAACCTCGGTCCTCGGTCGTCACCACTCTTGGATCAGAATTGGCCCCGGTCTTGGATCGTCACCTGAGTTAGGTCAGAATTGACATCGATCCTCGGTCGTCACCACTTTTAGGTCAGAATTGACCCCAGTCTTGGATCGTCACCTGAGTTAGGTCAGAATTGACCTCGATCCTCGGTCGTTACCACTTTTGGGTCAGAATTGACCCCAGTCTTAGAGCCTCACCTGAGTTAGGTCAGAATTGACCTCGGTTCTCGATTGTCACCACTCTTTAGGTCAGAATTGACCTCGGTATTGGATTGTCACCTAAGTTAGGTCAGAATTGACCCCGGTCCTCGATCGTCACCAATCTTAGGTCAGAATTGACCTCGATTATCAAACCTTTACCCTAAGCTCATAGATTCGACTTTGATCCGCAGAATTGATCATCCCCAGCACACTCCTTAGGTCCTCTGAATCGATCATACTCCCTCAAAAGCATCATGTGGTGTCTATTCGACGGTCATCATTTGTTCCAAACTCACCCATCGATGGGCTCTATAGACACCCCAATCTGTTACCCCCCTAACTCTCCTTAGGTCCTAGTACCTTCCCTCATCACTACAAACCTAGGTTATGTCCCGAATACTGACCTAGAAGCCATCGGGCACTTCTCGGGTCAGTTTGACCAAAATATCAAAACTCTTCGTCCCGATCGAGACTCAATGAATCTTCGAAGGTCACTGAATACCCTTTCTAACAGACCACCCCGTGCGCGATTCCGACTTACCATGCGAACGAACGATCCGTTTGCGTCCGAAACCTGACCTAGAGGCCACCGGGCGCTCTCGGGCTCTGTTTGACCTAGGTCAACTTTTCAGCTCAACCGATACTGAATGAATCTTCTAAGGGCACTGAATACCCTTTCCAACGGTCCATCCCGTGCCCATTTTTTACTTTCTATGCGGACGAACGATCCGTTTGACTCCGAGAGGTCACCGAACGCTTCTCGGACCCGATTGACCAAAGTCAACTCTCCAAACTGGGTCAAACTCTTTGGAATGTAGAAGTACATCTCCTAACCTTTCCAACGATCTGCCCCATGTGCGTTTCAAACTTACCATGCGGATGAACGATCCGTTTGCGTCCGAATGATTCCCCATCCAGTGGACTGATAAATGCTTTCGAGCCATATTTGACCCAAAGTCAACTCCCGAACTCGGGAGCGGTCCAAAGGAATTTCAAAGGTCTCTAAATTACCTTTCCAACGGTATGCCCCGTGTGCGATTCTGACCAACGGTTTGCCCTCGGCGGCCAATTTTCCGAAAAAGCCTGAAGCGCACTGTCAAATGGCAGGTTCCAGACCCTGCCTATCGGCACCCGCCGATAGGCAGGAACAGGTATATGCCGATCGGCACTTACTTGGGCCTATAAAGGAGGCCTTCACCTCATTTCCAAGGGGAGCCCAGATCTGATAAAAATCTCTCTGAACGAATCCCAGAAACCTCTCTCAAAAGCATCGTGATTTCAACTTCCAAATCCCTTTTTTACTTCCACTTTTCATCATCCTTTTCATCAAACTTGGTGAATTAGCCACTCTCCATCATCATCCAAGTACGAGGGCTGCTATCCAACATTCAAGATCAAGCTCAAGATCTTCAAGAAGGTCCAACTTTCTCTAACTCTCTCTTAAATTCCCAATAACTTGTTTTCTTACTTAACACTTTTATTATCTCATCTCACACATCCTAAATATACATTTTATTTAGTATTATTGCACATCTCATATTTTTATATAAATAAAAACCCAAAAAATAAGAAAAAGAGGGTTTGCTCATAAATTCCAAGTAGAGATTCTCACACTTTTTCCACACTTTTCTCACAACTAAAACACTTTTTCTACACACACACACACTCAAAAATAAGAGATCCCCATTTGGATTTATGGGATAAACCCCACCCCTCATTTTTTATGCGAACAGCGTGGACTTTGATGCCTTTATAGGCTACGTAGGCGTCTCGGGGTAAAACCCGAGACTCGAGTCATTTTTTCCACTTTTTCTCTTATTTTCTATCTTCCCTAAATCCATTTTCCTTATATTCTATATACTTGTTCTTAGTGACGTATTACTCCATATGCGTTATCATTCCCATTATAACGATCAACATAGTGGTAATCGCGTAAATCTTATTTTTCTAATATTATTCTCATATCTTCCTATGGATGACTTGCTTTATCTTTTCCATGATACAAGTCAAGGATTCCTACCTCCATTCTATATAAACACATGCACACATATCACGGGGGAAAATAGCAAATATCCATGAGAGACCGAAAGGGCGGAATGGGTGCCTAACACCTTCCCATTTTGTAACTAAGCCTTCGAACCCTGCTCGAATCATTTGGTTTCGCACGCACCAGTATGTCTTTGGATGCCATCTTTCAGGGTGGCTTCCCCCTTTTCTTTTATCTGTTTTGAGTAAAATAGACTGGCGACTCTGAATCTCTCTACATTTTTACACCACATCTCAAATGACGCCGACCGAAGCGCTCCCGAGAGGGATGCGCGGGACCCGAAGGATCCTTTTCCTCCTCGATAGGGATCGAGGATGGCCACATTTATGTATGTGACTTACGTTCTTGCGTTATTAAGAATAGTGATGTGATTCATAATTCGAGTTCGGTTGGACTTTGTACACCGAATAATATTAGATTATCGATGAAGGTTATTAGAAGGACTACAAGAGGAAAGGCACAACGAAAGCCATGGAATATTTTGAGAATGGTGATCGCAATAGAAGTCGCCATAATTATTGTTCCGACAGATTATAATAGGATAATCACTCGAGGCAAGTAGCTTCCCCAAACACTGTCGTAGGTAACGATTGTGCAACTTCCGACTCGCCTAGCATAATCGATAAGGAGGGAGTTATAAGGACTCTTTTGAAGAACAATCTTTAAGAATTCGGGGATGAGAGGAAATTTGTTACGCCAATGGAAGGAGATAATCCAAAGGCAATCATGTGGGGTGGAGAACAACGACACCCAGGATTAAAATTTTGGGCAGAATTTTCAGCTCATTGTAGCAGCATAGAGTGGTGAGAGTCAGTCACCACATATAAAGGAGAATATATGAAATAAAATGAGGAATTTGGGTGCAATTTTAACGTAAGATATTCCATATGTTGTTTAGATAAATATGCAAATGGACTTTCGACATGAATAGTATACATAAACATGGATGGGAAATTCGGATAAGATGACTAGTTTTTATGTCATCAAGGACATACGCTTACAAGCTTATATCAACGCTTCCATGAGAAGGGAGCCAAGAGTGTTGAATATCTAGACAAAAGCAAGACTGGAGCAAAAGGTTATAGTGAAGCACTAGAGGAGGGTATCACTAGTAGGGGACCCATTTCAATGATTCTGTTAAATCGAACTCCTACCAAATGACGGTGGATTCAGTCAAGGACACCAAAACCAATAATGAGTTCCATAGAGACAGTAGAACCCAAGGAACAATGAGGGTTAGCAAATTGGGAGAAAAATTATGAGGTTCGAGATAAGGATACCCCGATATGGTTAAGGGGACCAGAGAACGGGGGAATGGCACATAAAGTATCTTATGTATGGAGAGTAGGGCCACCTGTATTGAATGTGTCCATAGAAAGAAAGTGAGATCGATCAAATTGGGAAAGTAGGTGGAAATGGTGTCAGTGGGGCACAACAACGGTAAGAAAGATACTTCTAGCAGGAGAATATGACTAAGAGATTTAGGTCCAAAGATTACTAACACGAGAATGGTAAGTTCAGGTAAGACCAATAAAGTCCTCAACAACAATAGCATCACGCCCACCTTTCAGGGTTGTTGGGGCTAAGGAAATGGCGGGGGAGCCCAGTAGGGCCAGTTCTAAAAGCAAGAGAGATTATCTGGCATTCCTATTACTTATGAGAAGGGAGACCACATGAAGGAGGTTTGCCTAAAGCGAGACAAGGGGTAACTACAACATGCGATCCTGGATGTACACCCATTACAACAAATCGTGGGTCTGTTTCGACGCGAAAGTTAAGTTTAAAGACCAGACGATTAGGCGAGGCAAATGGTAGAAGAAGTTAATAATTTTGTTTCATCCTTATGTCTACGAGATTAGTTCGGGTGACATGAGTGCGTCATAACATATGATTGTTAACCCTATAATTCGAGTAAGAGTCGAGTTTAGTGGATGCGTTAGTGGTATCAACCTTATGATAAATACATTTAGCGTTGGGTAACGGGACTTTTCGGTGTCACCTGTAGGGGAATGAGTGTGGGCACTAAAATAATTTTCATGTTATGATTGACTACTCTTACTGGTTAGGAAAGTCAGACTTATTATGAAGATTTATAGCCGCAGCATACCGAGGATTTGGGAGAGTGTCTAGGAGGCCATGGGTACGAAGTTACGATTGAGTACGTCCTATCACCCGCAGACGGATGATCAGACTATGCGGACAAATCATATATTAGGGGGATATGTTATGAATGTGTATCCTTGATTTTAGCGAAAGTTAGGAGCAGTATCTCCCAGTGGTGGAGTTTGCGTATACTAACTCCTATCAGTTTACGGTTGGCATAACGCCATTCGAGCGTTATACGATAGACCTTGTTATTTGCCCACTTATTGATTAGAGGTGGGGGACAACAAGCCTCTCAGGCCAGAGGTGATTCGGGATACCTCCACCGGGATCTAGATGATTCAGAGTTAGATATGGATAACATGGCAGACATAAGAACTACGCTGATGCCAAGCGGTCCTTTCTAGAGTTTAACATGGGGGATCTAGTTTGGCTACGTGTATCTCTTATGAAGGGGATGATGAGATATGGGAATAAAGGTAAGTTGGCGCCATGATATGTACGCCCATTTCCTATTATCAAGCGGATTGGGCCACTAGCGTATAGACTTGGGTTTCCGAAGCATTCGTATTATCTCCATGACGTGTTTCGTATTTCTGCGTTGAAATGATATCTCAGGGCTGAGTTGGTTTACACTCACATTGAGTTGAACGAGATTGATTTACAACCGATATTACATATAAGTGGATATCGGTGGTCATCTTAGACCACAGCGAGAGGAGATTGAGGTCGAAGACAATTCTATTGGTACATGTTTAGTGGGGGTATCATAATGCCGATGAGTCTACCTGGGAGCGCGAGGATGAGATGTGCGATAGGTATCTAGAGTTGTTCATACTAGGTATACGTTTCTTTTTCGAATTTTGGGATGAAATTCCATTGTTAGGGGGGAAGTAAGTCATACCCCGTATTTTTATGAATTTTAAATGTGGGATTAATTAAATTAAAAATGGGAAATTAATGAGAAATTTATTGGAAATTAATTCATATTAAAATAAAATATTAACCAGCGAGACAAGGGTTAGTATTTAATGATGTGAATTCTATTGAATATTACTTAATGAACAAAGTAATATGGGATTATGAAAATATTAAAATTATCGTGAGTGAAAAATACGACATTTATAGTAATTTAATCGTGGCGCGCGTGTCAGTCGTGTCGGGACTCAATTTAAGAAAATAAAAGGTAATTTATTTTTAAGTCATCCATATGGTCATTTCAAGTGCGACAAAGTGTCCGGAAGGGTCGAAATAGTTAGAAAAGTCTACCGGGGGGGGGGGGGTTAGTTTGTGTCCCAGAGCACTTTTAGGCCAAATCGGCACCCCGAAGGGGTATTTTAGTCATTTATATATTCGGGGGAATTAAAAATACGAATTTAGGAGGTTAATGTCATTTGATAAGAGAAGTCTTCTAGGTTTAGAAATCATATAGTTGCAGAGAGGCCATAAGAGGAAGAAGTGAGAAGGTTCGAAAGGGTTAGAACCACCATAGTTACACCACTGACACCACAAACACCACCGTTGCGTAGATCGGAGAAAGAGGAACTCAAACATAACCATCATCCACAATGGATCAAACATACTACATAAGTCAAGTGTTTAAACCTGTAAATTTCTGAGCATATATAATATCCATGTTAGTAGAGGATGAATATTCACATGATTAGATAGAGATTGAGTTAATTTTTGGAGAATTAAATCGTGTTCCTGGATGAAGTTCATGTTAGGTTGTGCCCTCTGATATATGTAGAACGAAATCAATGAATTAAGATTATTCATGTGTAAAGAAATCTGGGTTTATAGGAATTTTTGAACAAAAATGATGAACAAGGGTTTTCAAAAGATTAATTGAAAATCATGAAATTTATTGATGTTAATTGATAATTCAATGATTCTTTTACGTTAGAAATCACCCTTACATGTTAGTATAATGTTTATGATGATTGGTTGGGAGTTTGGGAATGAATCTTGGAGTTTTAGAGGTTAAAAATGGAGGAAACTCGTAATAGCTTAATGAAGGAGACGAAGACCTATAGGGGCAAATTGATTTGGTCCAAGCCGAATCGATTCGGATCACTAGATTTTGCCAGTTTTTCCCTTTTTGTTTAGGACTTGTGCGAAATGATCGGGATTCTCTTGCTAGATTAAGTTTTAAATATAAAGAGGATTATATTTAAGTGCAAGTACGCCAAGGTTGAGCTTTAGGCTTAGTCATATGAGAGGGATTTAAGGGCTAAGTTTAACTAGGCTCAATTGAGAGAAAAACCTAATTTGAAGAATAATTCAAGTCATGGGAATTCGTGGGAAATGATGACTTAGACTAGTAGGATATGGGTGAGTTACCTACTAATATATATTAGAGAATAATGGACACACTTCGAGAGGTGAGAGATACTCGGGAATGTACGATAAGAAGTAAAATTGAAATTTACTCATCGTGGGATATATTCGGTATAGAAATATACTATGTACGTAACATATGATATAGGAAGTGTGTATACCTATAATAATGATATAAATATATAGGTTGTATGTATACCTATTATATGATTCTTATGTGTATTGATGTACCTACACTGCTTGCTATCACGTGAGGTTTTCGCGTCACGACAATCACATCCTGATGAGCATTGGGAGGGATTTTGACTTGTACCTTAGAATATAGAACCTAGGAAAGTCCTATCTTTGATAACGATAAGCTGGCGGTCATATGGGTGCGTAGGTATGTGCGTTTCCCATAGGCTTGGAACTATATTCGCCTCTAATATATGTGATTTGTATTTATGGCTCGAGAGAGATACAAAATCAACTGTCCTTTATACAGTGCATGATGTACCAGGACATGATAACATAGTATGCATGCACCGCAGTGGAGCCTGGGGGTGCCGTATTAGTATAGATATATAATTGAGTGATGAATATATATATATGTATAGCTGCACTTGTGATTTATTCTACTGTATGTGCTTAATAGATAAGAAAGATAGTGAAATCTAAAATTACCTAAGTATATGAACACTTTACTGTTAATTGGGAAAATTATTACTTGAGATAAAAGATATGAAAATATTCGATAATATTATGTGAAAATATGGGAGAGCACTATGAGTAATAGTTTAAAAATACTAACGTATTCGAACCAGTTAGGCGTGGTAACAATAACTAGAATTATCTAAAAGTACATTAGGCGTGCAACTAGATGAGAGGTGAGAATTCTCAAGTGAGACCGGGAACTAACATGTATATGGTATTTGCTTTTAAGCATTTTAAATACTTGCTAAAATATTTTAAACTGTTTTCTTCTCGGGCTCTGACCCATTTTTCTCCAAATCTATTTTTCTTTATGAAAATCATTTTAGGTGTCCAGTCAGAGGGACGCCAAGCTTAGGAACTCAGATTATTTGACGTGCTGCAGCTGTTGTGAAAGTTGTAGGTCCTCGATATTAGATGCATTCACTCTTATCTATTCAGTTTCTTAGTGCCACTATGTCAGTCAGGCATGTTGCCCATCTTCTTTTAGCAGTTTTCTCCAGAGATATTGTATTTCCTTTATTATTCAGCTGTGATTTAGTTCTATATGGATTTGTGTTATAGATTTAGACTGGGGTGTTACTCCCGTCATGTTTTATTTGATTCGGTATTTCATTAAATATGGTGTTGATTAATTTAGTATGGTGAATGTGATACTTAATTGTTTAATTTTTTTAAATCTTGCATGTTAATATAAAGATAAAATTTTGACACCAGCTTTTCAAATACTAGGTGGTTAGTGAATGTTAAGAAGTTTTTCGATAGTGATGCTAAGAATGAACCAATCTGGATATTCTGTTCTAATTTAGTAAATATATGATCACCTGGTATTTAATTAAGCGGGGTGTTACAATATCGCCCTCCCATACACACATTCTCATATGAATACACATATATCCCCTCAACTCTCTCTTCCCTCACCCGAATTCACACATATCCCTTACCTCCCCACAAACATTATCACACGAATGCACACATATACTCCTCAACACACATTCACATTCACACACACACACACACACACACACACACACACACTCTCTCTCTCTCTCTCTCTCCCTCTCTCTCTCTCTCCCACACTAATACACGCATATCCCCCTCCACACATTCTCACATGAATACACACATCCCCCTACTCAATCATATAAACACACACACTCTCACACATTAATAAGAGTAAACTATAAATACAAGTAGAATTTAAGAAAATATAAACGCGACATAACAAATTCAATGCCCAATCTAACATTATATCAACGAAATGTCCACATCTATTTAAAAAATCCACAAAAAACATAATGTTTCTCTTAGCCAACAACAAAATCAAATATCAATTTGTAAAAAATATAGCTCCTAATTAAAGTATAACATCCATTTTTTCCACCAACAATTAAGGAAAACATATTAAATTTTCCCCATTAGTCTGTGAGCCCATGTTAATTTTTGGGATGACTTCAAAGCTAGGAGCAAGATATATTTTGGACTATCACCAATGATAATACTTTCCACTTGAATGACGTCCTCCTCATATAAAACCTACACGTTACTTAACTTATCCACAACCTTCTTAACGAGCCCGGTATCACGATTCATACAAAGAGCATTGGCCAACTTGTCAATATTTGAATCGTACTTTCAACAAATTTTTTAAAAGAAGAATCCATCTCACCCAAGATAGTTGCAATCCCATCCGTGACCTTACAACGGGCTTTTTCATCCTTTGTTGCGACTAGTATAAGAACTACAATTGCATTGAGTGATAGAGATATCATCTCCTTCAACCTCAATATCTTCACTTGGTAAAATATTATCATCATTTTCTGATAGACTACAAATATTAGAGCAAATAGATTCCTCTTCTTCTATTGGGTCTAGACCTCCATTACCATTAGCTTGATCCTTCCTATATATATCATTCAACACATCAAAATGGGGGAAATGACCTGTTCCAAAGTCCCTGCGCATAACTTGGACTGCACATAAAAAAGTTGAAGATAAAATTAACTGAAGCGGTAATAACACACACTAAAGTTATGATCTTTCGCTTCCTATCACAAACTACACGATCCATATCTACATATGTAGATTGAGAAGGCAAATTAGGCACACAACAAATCATTGCTAGATAAATCCAAACACCCCAACAAAATTTTGTTTGAGATTAAATTTTAGCTTTTGGTACTACATAATTCACAATATTTGATATAAATATTCTATATTTGTACTATTTGATGTATAGATTCAATAAGTAAAAAAGTATACATCAAAATACACATACAAAAACCCTAGATTCATGAATATAGCTCAAGGATATAACGAATTGGACTGCAAATCAGTTTAACATTATAAAAGAGAATGAATGAGCAAAAAAAGTCGACATACATAACATGAATTTATTGTTACATTATATATAATAAATAGATATCACACACACACACACACACACACACATATATATATATATAAATCAATATATACGCACATATACATAAATGTCAGATTTATATATATCATTTTAACATTTTATCAAATTAACTGATTTAAAATTTGGGATCAAATCAATCAAATTAGGTTTTACACACACACAGCTATATATATATATATATATATATATATATATATATATATATAGAGAGAGAGAGATGATCTTAACGAGAGCTGGAGAGAAATTATGGCTCAAGTGATGAAACTTGGCCTCCAAATCAACAAATTAGGAATACCGATATGCAACCCATCATGTTAGCTTTAGTTTATGTTATATATATATATACTAGGGTGTACCCGTGCCGATGGCACGGTGAGAATATTTCAATGATTTATAATTCTTCAAATTTATTAGTTTTAATTGTTTAGAGTAGTTGATAAATTTATAAACAAAAAGAATATCAACACATTGGTTCAAAATTGACTAACATGTTCACGTTAGTAAATCCCAACATAAACACATCTTTGGAAATGTCAACTTTGAATCAATGTGCTAATATTATTTTCATTTATAAAATTATCAATTACTCTAAACGATTAAAACTAATATTTTCACGGTGTCATCAACAAAATAATCCATCCCAGAATAATCGTCGTTATTAAAAAAATGTAATATTAATGTCTAAGATTAAGATTGTTTGTATTGTGTAATTTAGTTTGATTATAACGTCCCAAATTGGTAAACATAATAATTATTTGGAACGTTCACAAAGGAAGCATGACTAATAATTTGAGAGAAATGACGTGTTAATATTTTTTTTATTTATTTTTTGAGTAACATGCGAACTTTCTAAGCACGGATCATTGTGACCCGCGGTATCAAACCCACGGTCCACAAAGCCCTACCCCAATGATGTGAACATGTGAATCACGAGCGTGCAAGGGTTGTAGGAATCGAACCTCGACCAACCGATATAAGGTTGCCAAGAGTGCCCCTACCATTCGACCTAATCCCTGGGAGTTTGACGTGTTAATATTAGTCTCACTTCTAAAAGTATAGGTTTTGATTTCTGTATTTGTTTTAGTAGATAACAATGGCACAATTGAGATTTTAATCTTGTATATGTCCATAAAGATACAATTAGAAATATGTCTAAGATAGGTCCCTTATTCCCCGTCAACATTATAAATGGTGCTTTTATAAACTCCACTTGTAATGGTGTAACTTATTTATTATAAATTGAGAGAATACATCCCAACTCAGAAGTTTAATAGCCGCTAGGAAAAATGTTTATAAGTAGATCACACTTTCATATTCATTCCAAATTTACCAAAAAAAATCTTTCAAAGTATATTGAGCCAATCTGCCTAGTGTGTGAATTTGCCAAGAAAAATTAAATACTTGTTGAAAGTACATAACCGTCTTGGAAGACGCAATCAAAAGGTAAGATATCAAATATTGATGTGGTCAGTAGCCCTTTCATAGGGGGTAATCCTTTCATAGGGGAATGTGGAGTATTACTAAAGCCATAACACCCGTCAAATTCCCATTTTTTTATCTGAAAAAAAAATCATCTCAGTCTTTTTTATTGGATTAAAATCAATTCGAAGACATGTGTAGTTTCATATGAAAAATTGACAGTATTAAAGAAAGATGATAAATAGTGGCTTGTAAAATGATAAACTAAGCTAATTTTGAGAAATCAACACTCATAATTAACTTATAATACCAAGAACTTTAATCCTCATAAGGCTTAATAACTTTAATCCTAAGGAATTTAATCCTCACAAAGCTTAATAATCCGCAAGCTATTATTTTCACACGAAGTCAATATGCTCAATTGATATAAAAAAATTAACTCTTAATATTTTTGTAGTTAACCTCATAATAATTAACAACAATTTAAGAATCATAATCATTAACAGATGAGGTGATCACTAGTGTAATCCGTAGTTTTCCTGTTTGCAAGAAACAAAAAGACCAAAGAAATATTTTTTGGTCTCGGAGAGATCGACAATAAAATAACGTTTAGAAACCAAAAACAAAGAACAACAAAGAAACATTCAGAAACCCAAAATCAACTGCAATAGGAGAAGATGAACACTTACCCTAACCAAAACCTAACAGCAAACGGTTGGAATGAAAACCCACCATTGAAGTCCCAAACCCATATCCGTCAAAATATGTCTTTTCCCTTCACAAAAAAAATCATTAATGAATAGTTAACATCTTAAAACAAATGAGAAACTAAGAAGCTGAACAAAAAAAATAAGAGCAACAAAAACAAAAAATATAATACTCGAAATCCCCGAATATAGTAGCAACAAAAACCAAAAAAATTGGAGCAACACAACCCAAAAATATAGCAGACCAAGCACCGAACTCAGGGGCCTACTGATCAGCACAGCGTGATAGCTCAAGCTCAAAATTCGGGATTAATGGCCTCCACAGGAAACCCAAAACCTCAAGATTCAAAACCAAGATGCTATCAAATAATAAGAGAGAGAGAGAGAGAGAGAGATAGTAGGTAACTTTGTGGTTGAGATGATATTGGTTAGTTAAACGTGGCTTTGGCTTGGTTAGGCACCACTTCTTGAAAATAATGAAATTTGATATTTGTGTGTACCTCAAAGTAGAAAATTTCGACCCCAAAATGGTAGAGAAGCCCATAATGTTTCAAGATTTTTGAATGTCACCATCTTAAAACACCATAACCTTTTGAAATACTACAATACGGTGTTCAGTACAGTGGAAATGAGACCGTGAGCTTTTTTTTGTTGAAAGGAGAGAAATTATGTGGCGATGAAAACTTTCAAATTAAAGTAAAACTCTGTTTCTAGAGCCAAGTGTTGTCCTTTTATGTTCTTTCATTTTTAGAACCACGCGTTGTCCTTTCAATTGTAGTTTTACACAGTACAGACATGTTTGTTCTTTAGAGGTGGCAGAAATTACTCGACATGTGGCTCTCTATTTTACCATTATATTTAAACTTCCCACATTCGATTCCAACCACCAATTGACAAAGACGAAAAGTCCCTCCTGCCTTATATATATATATATATATATCGGTATTCCCAATTTATTGATTTGGAGGCCAAGTTTCATCACTTGAGCCATAATTTAGTTCCATCTCTCGTTAAGATCATCTCTCTCTCTCTCTATTTGTTGATTTGGAGGCCAAGTTTCATCACTTGAGCCATAATTTATCTCCATCTCTCGTTAAGATCATCTCTCTCTCTCTCTCTCTATATATATATATATATATATATATATATATGAAGATAAAGTACGAAAGGTGCCTACGAGAGGATAGAGATGTGGAAAAATTGGAAAAAAATTGAGATTCTGATCAAATCGTGTTTTTATTAAGTTAGAATATAATTGGAAAATTTTATTTTCAATGATTATTTGAAAGGGTATTTTTGTCCAATCAAATATAAGTAAGAATTCCCATAAATTCTAAATGATTCCCCCCATTTTTGTTAGGAAAGAAAAATACCAAATGAGTGGGAATTCTAATTTTCGGGAATTCTTAATTCCTCCTTAAAATTTCAACCAAATAATATAATTCCAAATGAGGGGAATCATATTTTCCTGGACTCCTAATCCCCCCCTCAAACCTAGAATCAAATAAGCCCTCAAGGGACTCTGCCATGCATACCAAGACTTTCGAAAGTGTTGACTTCCCTATTCATTCCATCCTCATATGTATATGTGGCATTGTGTTCAAGGGTTCTATCATCCACCCAGATATATTGACAAAGTTATTATACTTTTCATTATTTGTAATATTTGTCTTATATTCTAATGTCATTCGATCATCATCTCCATTAACATCATCTTGAGCGAAATAGAACATAAACCATCCTAATTGCCAATTGTAATTTTCCTTCGATATGGGACTTCTTAGTGATGCTCCTGAAATAAATTAATGTTAAAATATTAAAATATTAAAATTTAAGAATAATTCATTAAAAGAATCACAACATAGATAATGATATGAAGCCTTACTTTGGGAAAGCAACATAGGGTTATGCAGACTTATTTGTATCTTTGGCCAACTAAACAAATTCACTTTTTACTAGATTTTATCTTGAAGTGGACATGAAATATTAATTATGAAGCCAAATTCCAAACCAAATACACAAAAGAAGTAATTTGAGGAAAAATCCTTTTCGGGGAAAACCTTTAATTTCAATACTATACACAAGGTGAATTATAGACTACTTTGAGATCCACTAAGTATTGCGAGGTAGAGTCTTCAATCCTTCAACAAAAAATGATGCAGTCTAGCACTGTTCACAACGAGTAGCTCTTTTCTTGGTATCCACCAATGAGCCTTAGGAATCTTTAATTACTTTCTTCTTTAGCCTTAAAGCCCCGACTTCACAATTCAGTAGTAGAGGAAATATCTACAAGGGGTTTGGATGTAAAAGGGATCCTACAAAATTCAAGGGGTTTGGATGAAAAAATTATTGCGTTTGATCACAAAAAGAACTCTAAAATGGATTAATAAAAAGTATAATCTCACATTTCTATTTATAGGGAAAGTTATTGCAAAGAGATAGGGATCAAAGATTTTAAAAGATATATTTGAAAAAATAAAAATATGCATACTCGTTCAGACGAACTGGTACCTCATTCAAACTAGGTACCCAATCTCGTCCGATCGTGTTTCCAATGATATTTTGAATGACATTCAAGAGCTTGCCAAAAGGCGTCGCTTCAGAACTTGTTCAAATAAAGGAACCTTTCTCGTTCGAATGGTTTCTAACAAAACTTCGAATGACATTCCAAAACTGATCAAAAGGCGACGTTCTAGATTTTATTCGAATGAAGGAACCTCGTTCTAATGGCACTATGAGGCTCATTCGAATGATATACAAATTCTTGTTCTAACGAGTCATCGAGTTTTTCAAAAAAATCTTTAAAAATTATTTTAAAAAATATTTGAAAGCTTTGAAACTCAAACTCTTTAAAAACATTCCCTGTATAGTAAAAACCTTTACCAAACCACCTCATAATTCTTCTGAATGTTGTTGTGGCGAACGATCTTCAATCTTCAAAATGTCATCAACTTATTCTCTTTGAATATGTGAAAGTAGTCATGAAGGTGTAGTGGGGTGCAACGAGATAAGCCAAATAACAATAAAATGAGCAATTATAAAACTTGCTCTTACAAATCTCCCCATTTGGCTATTCCGGTACAAAACACAAACCGAAGAAAAATTAACCCCTAAGTCTAATACAACTAACGCCCTCCCAAATCAAGAAATGAAAAATACAAATGTATACATCTTTAATTGAAAACTCTTTATCTTGTGTGGTCCATGAAATCGTCATCAAGGCGGAATGACCTACAAAGATGAGACAAAAGAAATACTTTGACATACGAGGTTAAAAAATAAATAAGCTCCCCCTCAATTTGTTCTGCCCATTTTTTCCATAATAGACAAAGAGTAAGAAACTAATCATGAAAGCATTAGCATCGCCTGAAGAAGAAAATATATCATCACAAAGATAATCATTAAAGCATGTGCGATGAAATTTTAAATGACATACCAACTATTTTGAAAATTATCAAATTTATTCAAATATAAAAATAAGGTATAAAAAGTACAAATAAAATACACCACGGAATAACACTAAAATATCCGAATCGTGAAAAAGGTATGAAATTGTATGAACATTCTCCATGGGAAAATTAGCAAAGGAATTCAAAACATAAGTGCACTAAGTCATGAGATACTTCTAAAGAAAGAACTCAATTTGAACCTTAGGTATACAAAAGTTGAACTGAAATGAAATTGACTCGACTTATGCAACATGCCATGAATTTAAACGCATCTCAAATCAATAATACCAAGCTGGTCAATATTTTTCAAGAGAGTCCATTGTGCAAACTCATTGATCTTCTACTTTATAACACCCTGAAAATATCCCACATATAAAAATTCACTCTCAATTTTTTAAAGATATCATAATTCTCATATGTAGCCAAGCATCAATGGAAAAAATGATGGTCTTGGCACTTCTGCTTTTATGTGCCGTTAATATTTTAGGCACTTTTGGCAAATGTTGGATTTTAATGGAAAGAGTAGTTTCCTCTTACATATCCCCTATCCTTGCTTAATATATAATAATATTTTACGGGAAACAAAATTCAGGCAATCGTTCTTACGAGCATAATTTGATTTGTTATAAAGAACGATCAAGATGAGAACACCATATTCGATATATGATAAATAAGCATAATATTCAAAAAGTTAGTGCACAAGTGCAATAAAGGTGATAAGGAGTCTAGCATGAATAAAGAAATCATTAATGATCAATGAAATGCTATCCACACATTATTAAACACGCTAAAGAAATGAATCCATGTCTTAAAGCATCACGAAAAAGTCATACGAATGGATGGAATGTATGGGTGATCTGAATATCTTTAATGTATATCTATGTATGGTGAAAAATGAAAGCACAAAAATCTTTTTGTCTTTTTCAAAAGTTATATAAAAAATAAAATCTTTTTGGAATAATTTTTTTCTTGAAAATCGAAAATCTTTTTGGATTTTTACAAAATATATCAATATAAAAGCATATATAAATATATAGAAATACAATCTATTAATAGGGATAACATATATAAGCATAATAAATATCCTATACTATACAAAGTACCTGAACTCAATCAACAGTACAAATCTCCAAGGATTTCATTAGATTCTCGAATCTAAGTGCATCTAAAGGTTTCGTGAAAATATATGTTAATTGACATTCGGTGTTCACAAAGCTTAAGGTCACGACCTGCTACTCAATGAGATTACAAACAAAATGCTAACGTATCCTAATGTGCTTTGTGCGGGAATGTTGGACCGGATTATGAGATATATGAATTGCAGTCGTATTATCACAAGAAATAGTCATTATGCTTTGGGAAATCCCATAATCTTCCAGCATTTGCTTTATCCATAAGAGTTATGTGCAATAACTCCCGGTAGCTATATACTCGGCCTTCATTGTGGATAAATATATGGAGTTTTACTTCTTTCTCAAACAAGAGACAAGGTCACTTCTAAAGTAAAAACACCCACCCGAGGTGCTCGTACAACCATCAATATCCCCAACCCAATCGACATCTGAATAGGTGGACAAATGGCCATTGGTACCAAAGTAATACTAAATACCAAAGGAAAGAGTACCACTCACCTATTTGTTGATACATTTAAGTGGGAGTAATTGAGACTCTTTTGGGGATGCTTGGTATCGCGTACACACTCTAATGCCGAAGGAAATATCTGGATAATTATCGATCAAGTGGAAAATACTACCTATTATGCTTATATAAAGGGTTTTCTCAACATCCTTACTTAAAGAGTCTTTGGTAAGATTAGTTGATTTACTCAAAGGGGTGCCTGAGTACTTAACAGAGTCTAAACTAAACTTCTTCACTAGTTCCCTAGCATATTTGGATTGAGATATGAATATCCCATCCTTAAGTTGACGTACTTGGAGACCTAAAAAGGATGTAAGCTCACCAACTATGCTCATCTCAAAATCACACTTCATTTCCTCCTCAAAAGTGTGATCATATCGGGATCACGTGGATTCAAATACTATGTCTTCCACATATACTTGGGTAACCAATATAGCACCACTCTCTCACCCCAATAATGTCTTATCCACTCCCCTTCTATAAAAGCCACAACCTAAGAGATAATAAGTGAGACTCTCGTACCAAGCATGATGTGCTCGCTTCAAAGCATACAGGTCCTTCTTAAGATAAAAGATGTGTCCCGAGTGTTTTGGGTCTTTGAGCCCCTTTGGTTATTCCATGTACATTTCCTCCTGTAGAATGTCGTTAAGAAAGACACTCTTTACATCCACTTGATATAACTAAAGCCTAGATGACAAGTATTGACGAGTAATATACGGACGAATTCAAGCCTTACAACATGAGAGAATGTATCATCGAAGCCTACACCCTTAATCTGTGTATAGCCTTGAGCGATCAACCTAGCCTTATTACGATCTATAGTAGCATTTTCATCCATATTATTCTAGTAAATCGACTTGGTACCAATCATATTAGTATCACTAGGTCGGGTGACTAAATCCCAGATATCGTTTATGTGAAATTGAATCAACTCATCTTGCATAGTAGATATCTAATGTTCTTCCATGAGTGATTCTTTCACATTCTTGGGCTCGATTAAGGAAGTGTAGCAAAGGTAGCAAACCACATTCTTAAGTTGAGTGTGATTCTTGAAACCTACCGTGGAATCACCAAATATAGTGGAAGGGTCATGACTCTTTAGAACCCAAGGGTGTGGGTCCTCTAAATCAAGCATGTCCACCTGGGTAGTACGAGGAATGGTAGGATTGACACCGGGGGGTGTATTGCCCTCACACTCGGTGTCAGGGTCAGTAGACTTCGGCGGCTCATCGTCTCTTATCGTGACATTTATTAACTCCATAATCTTAGACCTTGAAAGATTAAACATCCTATAAGCCCTACTCGATGATGAATAACCTAAAAATATCCCCTCATTGCTCCGTAAGAAAGCTGGATGTGATACCAATTCGAGATTTCACAAATATTTAATAAATTAAACTTATTTAATTAAAGTCAATCTTCAATCCAATTTTATTGAACACTAAACATACATCTATGCGAATAAATCAAAATGCAAAAAAAATAATCACAAAAGCAATGTCAAGAACAATCAAATTCAGAAAAAATTTCCACAGGGCAAAACCTTTTATTTCAATAATGTTTGTAAATCACAACTTACAACACACTAGAGAATTTTGAAATGAATTTTCGCAGCTTAGAACTAGCAATGACTCCCTTGAGAATCACAAGAATAACAGTTCCTCCTTCAACAATGAGCACCCTCAAGTATCCCCAAGTCAACAGTAGAGATATCACTCCATAAGAGAAAACTTCGTGAGATATGTGTTTGGGTTCCAAAGATGATTCATAAAAATAATTGGGATGTATTTGTGTGAATAAAAAAAAGTGAAGACCTAATTGCAGCAGTTCTGCAGTTTCGCAAAGTAAAATTCTTAATTGAAAAGCTTCACAAAATAGCTATTTATAGGCTAACAAAAAACTTTGAGGCGACGCATGTCGTTCGAACGATTTCCCTACGTCGTTTGAAAAACAGTGGAATGTCGTTTGAATGACCTATTAAAAAATAATCCAGTACATGGTCGTTTGAAGTACGCAAGGAATGACCCATCGCGCGACCTAAGAAATGACATGTGATGTCATTTGATCAAGTCATTTGAATGACAACCTTATGTCATTTGAATGACATTAGATGTCTGTTGAATGACTGGAGAGAAAAATATTTATTTTTTAAATTCTGTCTATAGGTATTTCAGAAAACTTTTTAAGTTAGAAAAATGCCTCAATTTGATAAAAACATTTTATAAAGAATTCCAATACTTAGTAAAAAATATAAGTAACTCAAAATAAATTCTATACTAAGTATACCTCATGTCGCACATATGTTGAAGATGCTTGATATTCGGATCCGTCTTCTTGAACGTGAACTTCCTTGATGGTTGTAGTGGGATATAACATACTCAATGTAAACTAGGGACAATGGAAAATATGTCCTTAAATATCTCTCCCTATATCTATGCCATTGAAAAATAAAAACTATCCGAATTATCAATCAAATATCCTATACAAATCTAATACCCAAAGTCGAAAGATACTGAATAGCAAGTCTTCAAAAAATCTTCAACCTTCAACCTTCAACCTTCAATATCCAAATCTCTTTGCTCTTTGATTTCCCTGCTCTTATTTTTGTGTGCTTTCTAAATGATCATCAAACTCCTACACACAATAAACAAGGCAAATACCTTCGTGACGTATCGAGTTTGAAATATGACAAACATAAATTAAATTAAGTAAATTCTCCCCCATAATTCAAACTCTCACTCCCCTATAATTCATAATTCATTCTCCACGTTTTTATTTGTCCAAAATAGATAAGTAAATGAATAAAGCATAATAAATCAGACTGTCATGACAAGCATGACAAATCTTCATAAATATATATCAATTAAACTCAAGCAAGGATGTACTAAAAAAGGTTCCACCATCTATTTTTGATTTTCCAAATGTTTTTCAAGAAAACATAATTTTACACAAATAACACACACTGTGAATAACACTAAGATAATCAAATTGTGGAAACGAAATGAATGGGTGTAAACAAATTCGATAGGAAAATTAACTCAATCATTCATAACATATGTGCACAATGAATATGGATACTCTAACGAATGAACTCAAAATCGTTCTTAGGTGTAAAAATGTTGAATTTATATGAAATTGACTCAATCTAATTGACACATCAAAGTCTAAAATGATTTTCACACCCATAACGTCTAAACTATGTAATGCTATTTCAAGACTTTGTCAAGACACGAAAGCATGTTGATTTATTTTCATCCAAACTCCCTCATAAATAATAATTCTTTTTTTTTCTATTTAGGTGATCAAACTAAACTATTTGGCCCCCTTTTGACATATGATTCTTTTTATTGCCTTAATGTTTTCTTGGGCTCTTTCAAATGGTGGATTTCACGACGAGTTTATTATACTCTTGCTACCCTTTCCCACGTATACTCATAATTTTTTAATTTTAAACAAATACTCATGGGTAATAGCTCTTACATGTACTACTTTCATTGTCAAGTTTTATCGCATTTGGTTCATTTTAAAGACACAATTGAGATGAAAACACTTCGACAACATGTGATAAATAAGTACAATAATCAAATAGATCTGTGCACGTGTGCATTAGAGGTAATCACGAGTCAAGCATGTAGAAAGTAACAACTAATCACATCTCAATGACTCCAAACATTGTAAAGAACAGAATGAAATGATGATGCGTCTCAAATAACTAACAAACAGACACATGGATATTGAAATGAATTCCTGACTTGGTCATCATAAATGTCCATTTATAAACGGTGTAAAATAAAATACAAAAATTGTTTAATGTTTTTTTAAAAAAATTATCAAAATAAAATCTTTTTGTATTTTTCTAAAATTTTTCGAAAACAAAAATCTTTATGGGTTTTTAAAAAAATATATCAAAATGAAAAAAACAGATACAAAGGTTGTACACACTAGCAATAGGCATAAAATATCATCATGAAAATCATCCTATAATATCAAGAAAGTCTAAACCTCAATCATTTGGTCTGGAGGTGTTTTCCAAAGGTGGTGACATCCTTTGAAAAACATCCATCAAATCGTGTGAAGTCTTGACTAAATACTCAACTTGCTCTCGATAGTGATCAAATATCTTATGTCATGTGTGAGAGCGTGTGAAGTATCATGTATGGGAGTGCGTGTGTGAACACGTGTAGTAGCATAAATAGGTAAAATCCTATGAGACACACTACCCTACTTAAAGAAAAATTCCCTAAGGTGTCCTCTATTATTGTAATGGGAGCAAACATGAATCGGCCTATGAACACCTTTCTCAAAACGTCTAGGACATGCTCTACTACGGGGAAATGGACGCCGAGATAGGTTAGTTTGAAATCCACATGGATCTATCACAAACTCGAGAACTGACTCGAGTGAAATATAGGAAGTAGACGCACCTTCATAACCTATTCCTAGTCTCTCAACATTACCCAAAGGGGGACCGATGGACATCTTTCCAACCTTCTTAGATGTGTACTCTAAAGTGACCTTGAACTCCGGGGAACATTTGAGATCTCTCTCGAGTTGGTATACACGGGCTTCAAGTTTCTCACAAATATCCAATAAATATTGAAGATCTCCCGTAAGACTAACCACAGTGTTGGTCAATTCACTCTTTTCCCAACCTAAGACGATCAGCTGCTCACATAAAGAAACTCTCTCATTCTCGATCTGACTCGTCGACACCTCATACACCCTTAAAACTTCTATCTCTCTCTAAAAATCTAACACGTTAAGACCTAGCTCTTTATTCAAATTTTTTCTTCTTCAAAGTCTCGGTGTACAAATCTATAAAAGCCTTTTGGAGATCTCCTTCACCCTCACTTCCAATCTAACTCTCACGCTCATTATCCCCCTAAATGGCTCGAAACATCATCGAGGCTCTCACGTTTACAAGTATCCTCATCGCCATGGGACAAACTAGATGTGATCACATGACTAGCCATGAAAGCTTTGCACTTTTCATATAATGATTCATTCTCGAAATCATCCAACTCGATGTCACTATCGCTAAGAGTATCAGTATTAACAATCTTCTTGCCTTTTCTCTTTAGCATAGTGGGACACTCAAATGCTTTGTGCCTTTTGACCTCGCACTCATAACATCTCACCTCTTACTCTTTCTCACCATTATCTTTGGCCTCATCTTTCTTTTTGGTTTTCTCAAAAATCCTTTTATTAGAAGAATTTTCTTTCGAAAATTTGAAAAACTTTTTAAAATATTTAGTAAATAAGGCCAAGTCGTAAAATCAACCTTACCCTCAGAATCAGACTCACAAACTCTATCTTTTTTATTTTTCTTAACCCTAGTCTTTAAAGCTATCACTCTATCCTTAGGATTAACGATTTTGGGAAACATGTCTATCTCATAAGATTGAAGATCTCCTACGAGTTCTTTTAACCTAAGTGTATCTAATATCGCTAATGAATTTAAAACAATGACCTTAGGAATAAAACGAGATGGGAGTGACCTCAAAATATTTTTAAAAACTCTTGACTCTTTAATTTTCTCCCCCAAATTGAAACTCGTGTTAACTATATCCGATGACCTGGCATAAAGCTCGTCAAAACACTTGGACTCTAATATGGTGATAGACTCAAACTGGGTGGTCATAATTTTCAATTTCGATGCCTTAACCGTGTTGGTACCCTCATGTGTCAATTAAAGGATATCCCATGCCTTTTTAGACGTGGTGGACATCATGATACGGTGGAACTCGTCAGGGGTGATGGCTCCAGAAATAGCACTAAGGTCATAGGAGTTATAGGTACTCCATTTATAATCATCCTCAGTTCAATTAGACACAGGTTTGGGATTGGTGACATTATTCACGGTGACAGTGGGAGGATTTGACCCTCTTTCACATACGAGTCAAACTCTCTCATCGATATCTTTTACACAAGATCTTATACGGGCTTTGTAATAGGCATAATTTGTGCCATCAAAGACGGACATCCGATTATATAAGTTATCCATTCGAAAAATTGCGATTTTTCAAAAATCAAAATTTTCAAAACGGTTGATATCACAAAAGTTTCTGGAAAAAAGGATCACTCAATAATTTGGAGCAACCTGCTTTGATACCAATTTGAGAAAGTGAGATGTGATAGAAATTTGAGATTTTGCAAATTTTTAATAGATCAAACTTATTTGATTAGAGTCAATCTTCACTCCAATTTTATTAAACCATAAACATGCATCTATGTGAATAAATCAAACATGCAAAGCAAACAATCACAAATACAATATCAGGAGCAATAAAATTCAGGAAAAATCCATACAGGGCAAAACCTTTTATTTCAATAATGTTTGCCAATTTCAACTTACAACACACTAAGGAAATCTGCAATGAATTTTCATAAAAACTCATATAGATCGCATCCTAGAACCAACAATGACTCCTTTGAGAATCATAAGAACCACAACTCATCCTTTAGCAGTGAATACGCTTGAGTATCCCCAAGTCCGCAGTTGAGATAGCACTCCATAATAGAAAACTTCATGACAAAAGTGTTTGGATTCCAAAGATGATTCACAAAAGTAATTGGGATGTGTTTGTGTGAATAAAAAAAGTAAAGACCTAATTACAGCAGTTCTGCAGTTTTTTTAAAGTAAAAGTGTTAATTGAAAAACTTCACAAAACATGTATTTATAGGTTAATAAAAAACTTTGAGGCGACGCACGTCGTTCAAATGACTTCCCTATATCGTTTGAATGATAGTGGAATGTCATTTGAATGACCTAATTAATAACCTATTAAAAAACAATCCAGTACGTGGTTGTTTGACGTAAGCAAGGAACGACCCATTGCACGTGACCTAAGAAACGACATGTGATGTCATTTGATCAGGTCGTTTGAACGACATCCTTATGTCATTTGAACGACATTAAGATGTCATTTGAATGACTGGAGTGAAAAATATTTATTTTTTAAAGTCCACCTACAGGTATTTCAGAAAACTTTTTAAGTTAGAAAAATGCCTCAATTTGATAAAAATATTTTATAAAAGATTCCCAATACTTAGTAAAAATCTAAGTAACTCAAAACAAATTCTACACCAAAGTATACCTCGTGTCGCGCATATGTTATAGATGCTTGATATTCGAATTCGTCTTCTTTAACGTGTGAACATGAACTTTCTTGACGGTTGTAGCAGGATATGACATACTCAATGTAAACTAGGGATGATGTAAATATGTCCTTACATTCCGAGAGTCCAACTTTCCTAAGTGATCTCTATCTCTCAAGATATAGCAAGTATTCCCTAAGACACGAAAATACAATAAGATGGGTTTCTTCCCTATCCACAACTCATATGTCATGTGTAGTCTGTGTGGATGAAGACATACACTATTCATCATATGCCATGCATTTTAACCACCTCTTCCCAAAAATTCTTAGGTACGTTTCTCTCATGAAGTACGAATCTATCCATATCTAAAATCGTCTGGTTTATCCTCTTAATTACTATATTTGATAGATGAGATGAATGGCCAAAAACTTGTATTTAATTCCCACTCCATCATAATAGCTATCCACTCAAATTCAGTGTCATTATCACTACACATCTGAATAATAGTGGCATCGTGTTGGTTTTATAAGATAAGACATTTAGTTGTTAGAAACTTAACCTCATTGGACTTTTCTCTAGTAAATCCCACGATAAGGGATCCTGAAAAGTCATCGACCATCGTGAGAATATATCTCTTACCACTTGATGCTCTCCGTACGAGTAAGACCCATAAGATCCATATGTATCAACTCCAACACATGAGAAGTGGTAATGGTATTCAACTTTCGATGGGGACTTCGAATTTATTTTCCTTATTGACAAGGACCATAAACTAAGTAAGTTGGTTTCCCAATCGATGGTAAGCCACAAACTTGGTCCTTCTTAACTAATATCTCAATGTCTCTAAAGTTCACAGACCTAGTCGTTGATGCCAAATGTCGATAGCTAAGACTGTGGCATTACTGTACAAAAATAGGATTTGGGAATGATCCCATAGAAATTATTGTTGATCCTCACTTTTTGAAGTAATAGTTCACAGGATAGATCATATATGTTACACTAAGACCGGTCAAATTTTACCGTAAAACTTGCATCACAAATTTGACTTATGTCAATTAATTTTTCTTTTAACGCTTTAACACACAACACATTTTCTAGATTAGAAAATATGGGTATCTCAATACAGCCACGTTAAAAAATGCTAGACTTACTCCCATTTTCAAAGGTGACTTTGCCTTCATTGCGATCCACAAGTCAGTAAAATATGATTTGTCACTAGCCATGTGCCTAGAGAACCCACTATCAAAATACCATTGGGAAGTATTTTGAACCTTGAGAGCAACATGAACAATAAGGGCTTTGTCGTCTTGCTTGGGCAACCAAGTGTAGATAACCTTTTATTTCCCCTTACCGTTGTTGGCTCTAATTATAGCATTGGAAGCGTTCTCAAATGACATAGTCATCCTTTAAAATTCTTCCATTAAGTTATGATATGTCGCGATTAAGAACTCAACTTGCTCTCCAAGGCTAGCAAAGTCTCTATAGCCGTACGTGGGAGTATGTGTACATTGAGTTCTCCCTAACTTGTAGAAAAATTCCCTATGGTGACCTCTCATTTTGCAATAAGTGAAACGGATACTTGTTTGAGCAACCATGGTTTGATCTTTTAGTGTGACATTTATTTTTTGGTTTAGGTTGAGGCCTATAAATATCTATCGTAAATTTAGGAACTGCTTCCGGTGTGGCATGGGAAGTGGATGCACCATCGTAACCTATTCTTTTCCTCTCCCTAAATCCTAAAACGAGATCGAGGAACATCTTTCTTACCTTCTTCAATGTATCATCTATAGTAACCTTGACCTCCCGGTCACATTTTATATTTTTCTCGAGTTGGAATATAAGGGATTCAAGTTTCTCACAAGTCTTCAATGAAGCTTGAAGATCTCTCGCAAGATTAGCCACTTTGTTGGTCAAGTCACCAATTTTGCCTTCCCACCAAAATGACTCTCTCTCACAAAGACACGCTCACCTAGGACTCCTCTCGCTCGACTCTCTCAAATCCTTCTCTAAGGATAATACCCTAAGTTCTAAAATTTTATTTTTCATTTTCATTTTAAATGACTCAGCGTAAGTGCGTTGAAGGTCACTCCCTCCCCCGCTCAAAACGTCATCTCTCTCACTCTCTCCGGCATGACTAGACTTACTTGTCAAGATCATCATGTTTAGAAACTTCCTCATTGGTGTTTGGTGTACTTAATGTACTAACATGAGTGACAATGAACGTGGTGAAGTTACGTCCATGCTATGATTCATCCTCGGAATCCACCAGTTTGATATATCTATCCCTAAGCATGACATTAAAGCCAACTTTACCTTTGCATTCTCTCTTTAACCTCGTAACACACTCGTGAGCTTTGTGACCCTTACCCTCTCACTCATAGCATCTCTCCTCATCCTTCTTAGGGTACTCCCCTCTCGCTTTTTCAAAACTTCATTTGCCTGACTTAAACTTTTTATCTTTCTCAACACTTTTGTTTTCTTTGGAAGTATTTTTTTCTTAGCTTGAGAATTTTTTTGATTTTTTTTACAAAAAGAGTATGAGCATCTAGATCTAAATCATACTCGGAGTCAGAAAAAACCTAATCTTTATTTTTAGATTGTACTTTCAAAGCAATTCCCTTTTACTTTAGTTTAATTGTTTTGGGAAACATATCGATTTCATAAGTTTGAAGGTCTCTTATGAGTTCTTCTAACCTAAGCGTATCTAAAATTCCTAACAAATTAAGGATAGTGACCTTAGGAATAAAGTGAGCTGGAAGGGATATCAAAATATTTTTCACAACGCGTGTCGCAGGAATTCTCTCACCTAAATTAAGACTAGATTCAACGATATCAGTCAGACTTGCATAAAATTCATCAAATGGCTTAGTCTCTAGTATAGTAATGGTATCAAAATGTTTGGTGAGATTTTTTAGATTAGAATCTTTCACAGAGTTGGTACTATTATGAGTGAGTTGGAGGATATCCCATTCTTTCTTAGACATGGTGCACATCGTGATGTGGTGGAACTCATCAAAGTTAACGGCTCAAGAGATGGCACTGAAACCATGTGAGTTAAAGTTACTCCATTTTAGTTCATTCTCCATCCAAGTAATGATGGGCTTAGGACTTATGACATCGCCATTATTCACAATGGGTGATGTCCACCCTTTTTCACAAGCAAGCCAGACACGCTCGTCATTCAAAGTCGAACTCATTCGAGCTTTCCAATAAGCATAATTAGATACATTGAAAACACATAGACTATTATAGAAATTATCCATAAAAATCCAATTTAAAGATCAGATAAAAACTTAATGTAACCGAATTTAATACCAATTTGAGAAAGCAAAATGAGGTTATACAAACTTATTTGTATCTTAGTTCAACAACATAAATTAATTTTTTACTAGATTTTATCTTGGATTGATTTAGTAAACATGAAATACTAATTGTGAAGCCTAATTCCGAACCAAATATGTAGAAGAAGTAATTTTAGATAAATCCCTTTCGGGCAAAACCTTTAATTTCAGCACTGTATCAGAATTGGAAGATATAAGACAACTTACAAACTACTTAGAGATCCACTATGTATAACGTGGTAGAGTCTTCAATTCTTTAATAGAAAATGATGCAGTCCAACACCATCCACAACAAGCAGCACATGCCTCAATATCCACCTATCAACCTCAGAAATCTTCAATTCCTTTCTTCTTCAACCGTAGAGCCTCAACTCCATAATTCAGCAATATAAAAAATCTCTACAAGGATCCTTTAACTTGGAATTTGTTCTTCTTAATTTTTAAAAGTGATCCTAAAAAATCTAAGGGGGTTGGATGAAAAAATATAGAGTTTAATCACAAAAATAACTCTGAATTGTCTTTACAAAAATTCAAATCCTCCATATCTATTTACAGGGAAAGTTGTTGCAAAGAGATAGGCATTGGAGATTTAAAAAGACAAGTTTAAAAAAATAAAAATACGCCTACTCATTTAAAGTATCTGGTACCTCGTTTGAATGAAGTACCCAATCTCATTCGGTTGTGTTTCCAATGATGCTTCGAATGACATTTAAGAGATTGCAAAAAAGGTGCCGCTTCAGAACTCGTTTGAATGAAGGAACCTTTCTCCTTGGAGCGACTTCCAATGAAACTTCGAACGACATTCCAGAACTGGTCAAAAGGTGATGTTCCAGATTTCGTTTGAATGAAGGGACCTTGTTTGAATGACAAACCATTTATCGTTCTCAATGAGTTGGAAATTTTTTCAAAACATTCTTTAAAAATTATTTTTGAAAATGTTTAAAAAACTTTCAAATGCAAACTCTTTAAAAATAACCCCTAGATAATTAAAGACTTTACCAAACCACCTCACAACTCTTCTAAATGTCGTTGTGATGAACGATTTTTAATCTTCCAAGTCTCATAAATTCTTCTTTTAGAATATGTGGAAGTAGTCATGAAGGTATAATGGGGTGTAACGGGATAAGACAAATAATAATAAAATGAGCAATTATAAAACTTGCCCTTACATACTTACACACATGATTTTGACATTATTTCTTGAACATCAACTCTACCTTTATAATAGTTACAGGAGAATCTCGATGTTGATTTAATTTGACTTATAACATCATAAGTGATTCTTTTAAGTCTTAAGGCATGGTTGGATATTTTTCTTCATCACAAAAATGCGATTGGTACTTTTTGTGATACCCCTATTATACATAAATAGGGTGGCCAATTCATGTACCGTGCGACACGAGGACCATATAATAATTATATATGTATATATATCATAATTATCACGTGATATAAAGTAAATGACAATAATATATAAATTAAATTCTTAAATAACTGTTAAAATAATAATAATTCGATCAAAACTAACCAATAGAATTAAAGGGAATGTAGAGATCACCAACAAGATCAAGCGACGACTAGAGAATGCCAAAGGAAGGTGGGTTGGTGAACTCCCATTTATCCTTTGGACTTATAGAATGAATCTGAGAAGATCAATATGAGAAACTCTATATACTTTGGTTTATGATGTGGAAGCGATCATAACTTTGGAAATCAATCTACCTACACTCCGATCCAAAATCTACAAGGACGATCATAATAACCATTGTGTAATACATGAACTGGATCGGTTTAAAGGATGAATATTACATGGTGATCTCATTCACCTAGAAGGTTACTAGAAAGAGTTTGCAAAGCACAGTGGCAAGAGAATTTAAGTCAAGTAATTCAAGTTTGGGGACCTCAAAAACTGCTATCAGCCACTAGAAAACTTTATAACGGGAAACTGGCTCTGAATAGGCAGGGACGTACATATTGGTTCAAAAGGATGAGGTGGCTCATATCATTTAGAATGATTAGATAGAACAAAAGTACCTAGGTCATGAAATTCCATGAACCCGGGGAAATATTACCATTCAATATATTTGATTTATTTTCACCATGTTTAAATAAATAAAGATGATTCATGTCAATGATTACATTAGTTTGACAAATTTTTACATTTATAGCTGAAATCATCACAAACCCACCAGAAAACTTTAGTATAACTAAAGTATGGGTTGGCCGACCAATAATAGTCATAAATCAACCTAAGAACAGGTGGCATGACTTATAATAAGTTGGTTTCACCAAAAACAAAAAAAGACCCGAAAACATTAGTAAACCTAAGTATGGGTTGGTTGGCCTAGAATATGCATAAACCCACCTAAAAACGATTGGTAGGACTAAGAATAACTCCTTTTCTCCTTGAACTAACCTACTTAAAAATGGTGATACAATCCAAGTATGGGTCGGTTGGTCTAAGTTAGCCATAAACCCACCTAAGAATGGGTGATGTAACTTAGAATAAGTCTGTTTCACCTTAAATATGTAAAAACCCTCCTCAAAATGATGGTACAACCCAAGTATGGATTGGACGATGTATAAAATGCATACACACCTAAGAACATGTGATACAACTTTGAACAAGTTGGTTTCACTTAGATTAGGCACGAACCCGCCCAAGGATGGGTGGTATGATAACAAGTTAAATATGAACTTTAACTTTTTATCCAATTTGATTACAAGTACGTGGATTCGGACCCATTAATTGATAAGTTAAATATGAAAGTAATTATCCAATTTTAAAACATGTTTGTGGAGTCATTTATAAACCTACCCTCCACCGATTAAATTATATGTTAAATATGAAAGTTAACTAATTATCCAATTTTGCTACAAGTCATTAGAGTCGGTCACATACCCATCCTCCACCTATTGAATGATAAGTTAAATATGATGTTAACTTGTTATTTAATTTTCTATAAGTAAGTAGAGTCGATCACATACCTACACTTTATTAATTAAATGATAAGTTAAAAAATGAATATTAACTTATTATCTAATTTGTACTACACGTTAGTGGAGTCATTTATAGACATACCCTCCACCGATTAAAAGATAAGTTAAATTTTAATATTAACTTGTTATTTAATTTTAAAATAAGTCAGTGGAGTTGGTTATAAACCTACCCTCAACCAAACATAATCATAAAGAACTTAAATATTTATTTAATAAACATAAATAGACTTTTCATTCATTTATGAAATAGATAAAGTCCCCTAGAAAATAATCGAACGACTTACATGAAGAGAAAACAAAAGATAAAACCCCTACCAACTAGGGTAATAAAGGTGACCTCCACTAGCTCTCAGCGACCTCATTTCCTTGTTCCATCTAACCATTAGGAAGAATTGGCTTAACCGTCAGTTTATTAGCCTCTTGTCCATAAGCTATGCTAGTTTCCCTATTATTGATGACCGTCTTCTCAAGAGGGGTATGCTCTAAGTAAATGGGATTATACTCAAGATCATTTACCCTCGTGGGGTTATTGATCCAACCATTGTTAAAAGAAACTAACTCGTTATAGTCAAGTTGTGCGTTGAGCTATTGGACACTAGTTTTAAAGCCTTAATATATGGCCTCTTCCTTATCCTGCTTTATGTTAGTAGCGATGGAAAACTTTTTCCTTTAGAGAGTTGGTTCGTTTAAGGTTTTCAAGGCATAAAGAAAGATGATTAGATGAACCTGCTTCCTGGTATGAAAAGATAGGGTCGAGGTCATCATAAAATAGATCTTAGTGATTTTGAATCTATTTAAAATCCTTTGAATTAGTGGAGATCACGTAGGTTGGTGAGCATGCTTCATCGATGTGGACTAACCTTGCCTCAGCATTGAGGATAAAGGCATTTATTGGGATGGAAGAACCATTATGTAATCGGTCATTGTAAGAGAGGTGACATATATGAAGTTCTTGGTTGATGAAAAAATTAGTTCATAGCCAATATGCACATGACTTGCACTCTAGTGGAATGTTACTTCACAAGGAGTTTGCCACTATCAAACTTTATTAAAATTGACTATGTTGACCTAAACATATCTATGTTTCCTCTTACAATTAGTATCGGTGTAAAAATAATGAAGGTCGATCAGTAACTTAGAAAGTTAAGGTTGACAAGACATCTAAAGAAGTGGTAATTAGTCTACTACGAGATCTGACCTTCACAGGCACATGAAGACTTGCGTGTTCTCACCATAAATTTTCATAGAGAACACCAATATTTCTCTATTATTGTCCTTTTAGGACTTGGGAAGCCATGTACCAAATTGTGAGACTTTTCTCTAGCCTAGAAACGGTAAATGCAAAACCCATGATATGCCCAAGGTCATAACAATTCCTACTTATTCAAGCGTAGCTTGGTGGCATAGATTTGATTAAGGGCAACTGTACTGATTATAATCACAAAGAAGCTTCCATTTTCCTAGATTGGTATGATTCAATAAAAATGGAGTACCTCAATCAATAATGGGTGGGGTGAGGGATGGGGGGAAAATAAACGCCCTCTATTATCACTATTATCATCGTAAACATCCTCCTCATCAGGTGCAACCCTTATATTTAGAAAGCCTGGTATATTGTTCTTGGTCGAAATGCATCAAGGCGATTCTCCGAGGTCACTTCATACTTTCGCAAAGGCATATACATGAATCATAATAGAAATGAAGAAGAGGAAATTAAAATATATTATTTTTTTCTAAAAATGGATTCTCTGCAATTCAAATGGAAGAGAGATAGGACTTGAAAACACTTCGTACGTTTGGTTTCAAGTAAGGAGACAAAGGGTTTTTTCGAAACCCTTAATAACCCCTACCTCGAAAAAGCAGGTTAAGTGATTAGTCTATTGGAAATAGAGCCTCACTATCACGGGCCATAAGTCTCACGCTTCACGCATGATGTTTATTTAAGGGAACCATAACTACGATGCACAAAACCCAAAACATAGGGATTTATTAACGTAGACCCATAATTGCGTTCCCACTACAAATAAGTTAATGCGCGGTAGTTAATAAATCCTTAGTACGAAAATCCACATCACACGTGGATGACATATTGAGGAAGAATTGGGCCAACCATGCAAAAAAGATTGATTACCCCAACTCTAAGGGCAATTTAAGGGATTAGGAATCTAGTAGTCCCCATGAATGGCACGTGGCACCTAAAGAATTGTAAAGTTTTGATTATCCGACGATCACGAACCAGATATAAAAGAATTTCAAAATTTAATGATAATATAACCAAGTATAGTCCTTTTACAACACAACCACCTAAGAGATAAGGCTGAAGATTGATGTTGACTACATCAGGGAAGCTTAAGACAAAAGTAAACATAGTTAGGACACTTGTATCTATAAATAAAATAATCCTAATGTAAAAAGGGGATATAATGCAATCATGTACCCACAACTTGGACTCCCGACTAGAAATTTCTAGCACTCCAAGTTGCCTCCTCCTCGGTCTAATATAATTTTCTCTCTTCTTTCCCCATGGTGGTAGGCATGCCTACCTGCACACACACACACACACACACACACACACACATATATATTTTTTTTTTTTCATTGCTATTCTACTCGTATTCGTGGGCTAAAGTGGTATCTAACATTATTGTAAGATTGAATTGTATCTATAAATAAAATAATCATAATGTAAAAAGGGGATATAATGCAATCATATACCCACAGCTTGGACTCTCGGCTAGAAATTTCTAGCACTCCAAGTTGTCTCCTCCTCCGTCTAATGCAATCTTCTCTCTTCTTTCCCCATGGTGGTAGGCATGCCTACTTACTAAAACACACACACACACACACACACACACACACACACATATATATATATATATATATATATATGTTTTTTATTGCTATTCTACTCGTATTCATGTGCTAAAGTGGTATCTAACATTATTGTAAGATTGAATCCCATATAATAATAATCTGATAAAATCTCTATCATCAAACTAAATCCACAACATAAAGTAATTAAATTATCATCTGGATATATAAGTCTCATGTTGTGGAACCCAATGAGGGTAAATAAATAAGACCCCACAATATACCTACATCAGATTATAATATACACTATATAAACTAAAATGGCATTGATCACTATTGTAGTATCAACCCTGGAAATGTTATTGTCTAGTTACTTAAATATTTTCAACTCAAGAGGTCCAGGCCCACAATAAGATCTTACTATGTGATCTCAGCCTCCAAGAAACTGTCTGCCTAGAAGTTAGCCCCTAACTGGTAGGGACCATATTAAATTGCTTCAAAAGGAGGGTCTCACGTTTATCATTTAGAATAAATGGATATAATAACAATATTTAGGCCATGGGATGCCATGAACCTTAGGAAATTCTATCATTAGTAGACTTAGTTCAATTTTTCTTAGCTTATCTGAATTAAAATTGATTTACTTTTTAGTTCATTTGCTCAAGGAATATGTATTCTTGTATTTTTTACTAGGATATCATAAAACCCACCTTGAAACTTTGGTGTAGTCAAAGAATGGGTTACTCGGCCTAAAATAGGCATAAAACCCACCTAATAATTGGTGGTACATCCTAAAAATGGGTTGTTCGACCTATAATAGGCACAAAAATCAACTTAGAATGGGTGGTACAACCTTAGCTTTGGTTGACCTAGGATAGGCACAAAAACCTTCCTAAGAGTGGCTGGGTATGTTGGGGTTTTATTCTTGAAACCATGATTGACATTTACTTATTAATAAAGGTGTGTGTTATCATCTAAAATTAATTTCAAGGTTTGTCTTAGAAAATTGAAATCCAATCTGTGATAACAAACAATAAATAAGCAGTAAAATGAAAATATGGCGAGACGGAGATGAGAATAATAAGAATTACACCAAGAGTTACGTGGTTCATCCCTCAAGGATGAGCCTACATCCATAGGGTAGCTTTTTGTATTATAGTTTCAAATAACTAGAGGTTTAATAATAATACAATTCACTCAATCTCTATCCACTCATTGATTTAACAATCTAACTATATGAGTAAATCTCTTTCTTCCCATCCACATCCCAATGAGGGATCTCTCCTTTTATAGTGAATGATTATGATAGAATGTATATCAGGAAAAGACCAAGTAGATTATACGTGTCCTGCTCTTATAGTTGGACATGAACATATTTTTAATGGATTCCATCCAAAATATAACATGACTTAAAAGTTTACCCATAAAGGAATGTTTCTTCACATGTAAGCAGATGATGTTGCCGCTCACATGGTACTTGTCAGTTGTAATAGCGTTGTCAAAGTTGTACTCCGTAAGTTAGCCTTACTATAAATAATCTCACTCATTCCTATAGAAGAGAGACCGACCATATTGCTTATGGCCGATCTACTACGCTGAGCCGATGTCATCCCTTGGTAAGTCTGCTTGGTCGGATAAGCTATTTTACTCACTATTGAATGGTTTAACTCAGTTCTCTTCAGGTTATGAGAAGCTTTACAAATATTTTATAACAAAATCTCCCAAGACTTCCCTCACGACTATAAATCTTAATATTTAGGAGAGGCATAAAGCAAATAAATGAGTGATGTTTTTGCAAGTGGTTCTAGGTTGGCATCTCTTAGTTCAGAGGCTAGCAATTATTCTGCTGAACCGACCATGAAGAATGACTTGTTAGTTTCTGCTTGAAATTTCTAGTTGAATTAATTTTTCCATGTGCCAAAAATTAGCTAGGTCTTCAACAGGTGCATTTAACACACGCGATTTTGCCCTTGTAAAATCGAAGTTAAGTCGACTTTTGGTCTTTATAAATTTCATGAATCCAATCTTTCTAAAGAGAAGGAGAGAAACGATCGTCAACCCTCTTTTTCCATGTCAATTGGAAACTTTGCAATTCGACTTTTGGTTCATATTTATCATTAGGTATTCCTTGTGCTTTCTTTCTCAAGTCTTTTATCATTTATTATTTTCTTGTCTAGATTTGTACTTGTGCTGAGTGGAGGAATCTCCGCTAGTTTTTTTTCTTTATTTCTAGGGATTTGTGAGAGTTGCTTTAGGTGCGAGTATGCCCTATATGAGTGAAGCTTTGAGAATCTGGAAAGACATTATTGACCTGAATAAGATTTTTCTTGAAGCTTTTACCGATAGGTTTCCTATTCCACTAGGTCCCTAGACCTTAAGACGAGCTAGCGAACCCAAAATTCATCCCAAAGCTTGATTCTTCTTCTGTGTCAGCCCCAATGTCCCTAAGTATTGTGTATAACACATCAAAATATCACACCTTAGAGAGTTTGATAGCATAAATCATCGAGTCAGGAGGGGGGCTGGGAGAAATTATGCATACACTATTAACACAAGTTCGTCTGATCATTTAAACTTTGAAGAGTGGGCTTTGATGGGTAACCCTTCACTTTCCACCTCACCTATTGAGGTCTTTTTAATGCCGAGAAGGTGGACATTAGAGAAGTCCCCTCGACCTCTTATGATCCTTTTACCAATGATGCTAGGTGCTACAATAGTGATATCTAAGAAGATGACCTAGACTACCTTAGAATTATATATTCTACACATGACGATGTGACCATTAGGATACCTGACTCAAAGGAGAGGGTTTATGATTGGAAAAATGCTAGCAATGTTTGCTTTCCCCTTTTATAATTCCAATTTAGAGTTCGTCGTCCCCTTCATCTCTCAATAAGATCCATTAAAAAGGGTATGGAGTGCCTCTTACATGACTTCCTCCAAATTCATATAGGTATATAATTGGGTTCATAATTTACTGGAAGAAATATAGGGGGTTCGATATTAATGGGGATATATTCAGGTTTGTATATGGTCTAAAGGATAATGTAAAAAAACCCGAGTACTATTATTTTTCCCCTCAAAAGTCCTAACACAAAAATAGTCCAAGTCACCCGTAATTGGGAAACTAAATTCTATTATATCTTTGGTGCATGAGAAGTCTTTCCAAATGACCCAGAAAGAGGGATCATCATTCCCAGGGATTGGTTCTCCCTACACTTGATTGTCAAAAAGTCCCCATCATTAGATAAAAGGCTGGTAAAGATAATTAGAAAAGTTTGTACCTCGGAGCCTTAATTCTTTAAGGATGTATACTCCTCGAAGAGGTTTGGGGCCATAAAGAACTACTAGAGTCTCAATACTATTGATATTAAGACTTACCACCAATGCCAGTTGATGATGATGTGTAAATTTCTAAGGCGGAGGAGGAAAAATAGGTGGAGATCGTACAGGATGAAGGGAATTATGAAGAGGTCGATCAGGAGGTTGAAGGAAGTGAGAAAGTTTTACAAGTCTTAGGTTACCCTTCTTTTTTTATTGGCCTTTATTCTTCTTATAAACTTGTTTATTAACTGATTTTGTCCATATTTTTCATCCATCTTCAACTCCTAAGTCAAGGTCTTTTATTATGGCTCCTGTCGATGTTTCTCATGACAAACTAAAGGCGATTCGAGCCAGACAGCTTAAAGATCTAACCTAAGAGGCGTCTTATAAAAATGCCAAGACAAAGGACTATATGAAAAGAAAGAATAATGAAAAATCTCAGCTCTTAAATCCTAAGCCAACAAAGTTGATTGCTAAAAAGGCCCAGATGAAGAAAGTTACTGACAAAGGTAAGGGAAAAGTGACCGAGGAGAGGCAAGCAAGTAAGAAAAGGCCTATGAATGATTCGTCTGTTAAGGATCCAAAATTATCCAAATTTAAAGCCAAATAAAAAATTGTCATTGTTGGTCGACCTGCCCATATATTGTACGAGGGGAAGATTCTTTGTCTCCCATTGGTTACGTTGATCCTTATGAGCATAACCCTCTGATGACCCAGGAAAAAAATTCACAGGGATAAGAACTTTATCCTTCGAAATTCCACTAATACATCTGAAATCTTAGGCTACATAGGCTATACCCCTAACTTTATGTTCATGAGGACTTTATAGGTGGATAATCTCTGAAATTTTGCTCATTATAAGGCATTTATGGTGAATTAAACATATTAATTTCCACCATCCTCCTCTAAGTCGATATATTCTTTTTTAGGTTACTTGATATATTTCTTCTTATGCAGGGTAATATGGCCACAACAATACTAAGGAATATATCTCTATCCACTATAAACTCTTGTGATGGGTTGAAGAATTACAAGAGGGACTTGAAGATAAAATCAGACTTTTTAAGGTTGACCTTCCTAAGGCTCATAGGAATAAGGACCATTTTTATACTAAGCTTTTGTAACACCCCGCCTAATTAAATACCGGGTGGCCAGTCCCATACCAAATTAAAATAGAATATACAGTTGGTTCATTCTTAGCATCACTGTCGAAAACATTTTCAACTCACCCAATACCCAATTAAGCTGGTGTTAAAAACTTTCCAAATTTTAATTCGACAAAACCATTTTTAGTTTAAGAATAACACAACACATTTTATTCTACAACACTAATAACCAAATAGATAACACAAAAGAATTTAAATGTAATTGGAATAAACATTCCCAAATAATATTAATCCTTTACAGTAATCCCAACAATATTAAAAGACATGAATACAATAGTATTTGACCCCGATAGAAAAAGATAACTGAATCCATTGGGCGACATGACCTAACTAATAGAACACTGTGCATCAAATGAAGATAAGCGTCTAAGAAATACTCTATAGCTCGTTTAAATCAACTAAAGTTGGCGTCCTTGCTGCTGGACACCTGATATAGAAGATATAATAGAAAAGAAAATATACAAGAAAATGGGTCAGAGCCCGATGTGAAAATGATTTTACAAACAACAAGTATTTAACAAGTGCAATAAAGCATTTATTATGTACATGTTAGCATCCCACTCTCACTTGCTATTCTCACCTCTCATCTAGGGTGCACACTTAACGTTTCCTATTAACCTCCTAGTTAATGGTTCCTCTTTTCAAGTTTCCAAAATATGATTCCATTCCCATATCATAACCCCGTATGTCCCATACCATACGTCAAATAATCATTCATTTACATTTCTCAATTAAAAGTCGTTTCTCATTCATATGAATTAAGCTTTTCAATTCTATAAGAATAAACATTCATTAACTTAATTTCATTCTTTTTCTCAATTCATCGTTAACTACAATTATCACACAGTAGATGATTTAATCACGTTATCCATTCATTCATTTAATTCATTATATATATATATATTGATATATAATATGGCACCCCGAGTCACAGCTGCGGTGCAATGCATTACTCTGCTATCATGTCCCATCATCGCTGGTCGTCGAATAGGGGACTAAAGGTTCGGTAAGGATTCCCCGAACCACAAATAACAACATACAAGTTGGAGGTGAACATAGTTCTCGTATCCATGTGTCACGCACATACCTACATTCCCACAGTCAGCGGACTTATCAACTCCCCGATAAGTCTTTCATAGACTCATGTTCTCGAGCGACAAATCAAAGATCCCATGGATTCATCAGGATATGAGTGCCCTCACGCGCAAACCTCCCCGTCGATAGCAAGTAAGCTAGGTATGTCATACACATAATCATCAATCAATAAAATAGGCATTATCATACCTATAATATACTATCAACAAGGTACTTACATTACCCTTAGATTATTCCCATACGTATCATTATATCTCTTTAAATCCCACGTATTAAAATATCATAACTTTACTTCTTAATTTAGTTAACCCCGAGCCTCACTCAATACACAAGGTTCAAATTGGTTTTTCCTCAACATATATTCAGTAAGAAGTCACTAATATCCTACTGGTCCATATCGTCATATCACCCGAATTACTACGAATTAAACTCTCCCTTTAATTAAGGTTAAAACCAATAGCTTCAAATCTCTTATAAACACATCTTCTTTCACTTAGGATTAAACCCTCTTGTAAACTTAAGGATACCCAGGTGTTATATTAAATCACCCATACTGGTCCTATCTTTAATCCTCATGCAATCTCAATTAGAATCCAACAAATGAATCTAGCAACCGAAATTCCTTTAGATTAATTATCATTATTCCTAATCAATTAAATCCCAATCAAATCAATTCCAATCTTAACTAGGGCTTACTGATCTTTTCTAAGTCCCATAATATCCAATTAATAATCACAAATATCTACAAAAGGTTTGGCATAAGAATCAACATTTAAAAAGAAACAACTTTAGGAATTCTAGGGAGGTCGATCGATCGAAGGCAGGGGTCGATCGATAGATCACTCAGGTAACAACCCAGTTTTTCTGCATTTCTGCAACTACGGGTTTAGCCTTATTTGATCATTCAAACCTTAATATTAACAACCCAAACGACTTATAATCCTTACTACATGATATATTAACATATACAAATGATTTCTAATGATCTAAACATCCTAGAATCATCAAGAGATTGAATTAAAAGCATGTTTATATCCTTATTTCTAGAAAATCATCAACATAATATCTTCAAGAACACAACAATGGTTTCCAGAATTTCTTCAACAGATACATGATTATTTCATCGATTACTAACAACCTAAAATATGAGTTTGATTCCTATATATGTTCATATTTCCAGAAATCCATTTCAACTCCATCTTTATCGTCCAAACATGAAAAATCATCTCTTTTTATAACTATTCTAACATGGACAATATACAAACTTAGATTGCCATTATCAAACACTTGCCTCTACTGAAGGTCTGATCCTTTGGTCTAGTATATCTCAGGTGGTTCTCCCTTTTTTGGTTAACCTCCGATGGTGGTTGGTGGTGGTGACTTTGGTCTTTGTTCTTCTCCTTCCGAAGTAAGCTTTTCCCTTCCCAAGCAACCTTTCACTCTCTCTAGGAAGATGACTTCTCTATTTTTTGTAGAGGAGATGAATAACCCACGTACACTTAATCTCCAAATACTTATAATAGGACAAAATCTAAAATCACTATTCATCCTCTTGTAAAAATGACTAAAATGCCCTTTTGGGTTGTCTTTTCATTTCCAAATGACCCGAGACTCAAAATTAACATCCAAATAGACTTTTCTGACTACTTTGAACCTTCCGGACGCAACGACGCAGTCAAAATGACTATAAGGTCGATAAAAAATAAATTTCCTTTTTGATCTCACAATTTAGTCTCGACACGTTCCATACCGCTTTCGACTAAAAATCCAAACTACTGAATTAATAACACACCTCCATATTAATAGCATCACGTTCATATATTACCTAAATATCTTTAAGTAATATTCAGAATCATACTTTTTAATATCCTCAATTCGAATAAAACCCAAATAAATAAATTAATAATAAAATCCAATTAATCCATTAATTTAAAATATAACCCATTTTAAAAGTCATTAAAATCGTGGGGTATTACATACTTCCCCCCTTATAACAGAATTTCATCCCAAAATTTAGGAATATAAATCATATCGGTAAGGTCAACTCCGAGTATAAATCTCACATCGCAAGAAATCTAAGACGCACCGCCCATACAGTACATTATCAAAAATCCCTATAGATGTTATACGCCTAACCTCACCATATAGTTTCAACTGAATCGAATATAAACTTTACCCAATCTTACCTATACCATTGACGTATCCAAGTTCGGAAAAATGATCCTTATAGTTTCACAATTTTGAAAACTACTACCATTCAACCATCCAGGGCGCCGATACACCTTATCGTACCATTTTCATTATAAGATTTATCTAAAGGTTATAAACTCATATCCCAAAGACCTAACTTATTTTGACTCCCAACGGTTATTAGTTTCATGCGTGGGGTGTCTCGCAAGCGAAATCCAAACAAGGAACCCCCCAAATACACTACTACCTAAAGTAGTTGATCATCGAAACTCCTCAGGTCCTTAGTCAATAGTATATAAAAATAAAGTTTATCGATTTTAATTTTTTTTTAGGTTTTTATCGATTTCAAATAGAGTCTACTCATCTACTCTCTTATAAAAGACAAGATGCTGGATAGTAGTAGTACATATGCTCTCATATACCACACGTCAATGCACGCCGATAGTCACATCATGCTCGGACATGCCTAAAGTAAGTAATCCCATGATAAAAATCAGATCCACGTGATGACATGAAAAATATAGGTGTCCCCGACCCCTCAGTGAGTCTACATAAATAACAATGCTATAGGCTAAGTTTAGCAACCCTTTTGCCCACACAATATTAATTTCTACAAAAATCAATATACGCCACATAATTCCTTATATAGAAAACATACCCTCATTCACGGGTGGTGGTCGTTGATTTGCTGCCTGATGGACGTTATATACACGCCCGTACTGACCCTATTGCGCGGGTGCTGCTGGGATGGGAGGTAGTGCTAGCACCGGAGCTGGAGCTAGAAGAGCAGCTGGTGGAAACATTGGTACCTGTGGCTCCTATCGAGCATTTTATTACAGAGGGAAATTGTCTTTCTCAGGATAATCTTGTCGTTTGTGCCCATACTTGCCGCACACAAAACATTTTCCCGTAAACTTTCCACCACTTTGACCCTATTGACCCCGACCCTGCTGGCCATTACCTCATTTCCCTTGGCCCTGCTGAGCCTGTCTCTGGCCCTGATGGTCGTGCTGTCCTTGCCCATTACCTCTATCCTCATATAAAAAATCTCTAGATCGTAAACGCTTAGCATAGTCCCTTGTCTGGGAACCCTGCTCACCCTGACGCTGATGACTCTGCCCTGACTGAGTCCCACTAGAACTGCCCCCAGTAGTCTTGCCTTGCAGGCTTGACCCAAACCCCCGCTTGACACCCTGAGTATGAAAGCGATTATTCTGGCAGTGAAGCATTGTATCATTAAGAACATCTGCATACGTACGTAGTGAAAGATTCCCCAATAAATGCTGGTGAATCTTATAGTTCAACCCATCAGTGAACATTAGAATTCTCCTCTCCTCAGTGGGTACCTCTGCTGGTACCAAATTAGTTAATCTCGTAAATTCTTCCTCGTATTCTGCCACCGTCTTCTTTCCCTGCTTTAAATCAAGTAGTTTCCGCCTCATCTCTGTCTGGATGGCAGAAGGAAAATACTTCCCATCAAACCGTATCCAAAAGTCTTGGATAGTCATTGTGTCTCTCTCCTCCATAATGGTTGTAGCTTCCCACCATTGCAAAGCTGCCCCTACTCGCTTGAATGTGGCTAGTATTTGACGTGGAACCTCAGTGCATTCAAGCATTCTCAAGTGCCGTTGGATATCTTTCTTCCATTGGCTAGTAGTCACAACATCTGATCCTCTCTGAAACTCATGTGGGTGCGCTTTCTGAAAGGCATCCCTCGCTCGTTCCCATGAAGTAGGAAACACTTGCCCTTGTGCGGGTGGCACAACTGGTGCCGGTACTGGAGCCTGCGGAACAGTAGCTAGATCTGCATTGACTGCCTGAGCGATAATTGCAGCAACTTCGGTCACAGTCATCGTACCCTGAGCTGGGGCGGGTTGAGGTGCACGTCGAGGAGGCATCTGAAATGAGAGTACACTATCAGTATTTGATATAACGAAATAGCTGAAGAGCGTAAGCGTAAATAGAAAAGTAATAATCCTACTCACAGGGCTCTACATCAAAGAACGCTAAGCTGAAAACACAATAAACCGTACAGACCCTAAAGGACACTAGAACCTGATGCTCTGATACCACCTCTAACACCCCGCCTAATTAAATATCGGGTGGCCAGTCCCATACCAAATTAAAACAAAATGTACAGTTGGCTCATTCTTAGCATCACTATCGAAAACATTTTCAACTCACCCAATACCCAATTAAGCTGGTGTTAAAAACTTTCCAAATTTTAATTCGACAAAACCATTTTTAGTTTAAGAATAACACAACACATTTTATTCTACAACACTGATAACCAAATAGATAGCACAAAAGAATTTAAATGCAATTGGAATAAACATTCCCAAATAATATTAATCCATTACTGTAATCCCAACAATATTAAATGTATTAAAAGACACGAATACAATAGTATTTGACCCCGATAGAAAAAGATAACTGAATCCTTTGGGCGACATGCCCTAACTAAGAGAACACTATGAATCAAATGAAGATAAGCGTCTAAGCAATACTCTATAGCTCGTCAAAATCAACTAAGGTTGGCGTCCCTGCTGCTGGACACCTGATATAGAAGATACAATAGAAAAGAAAATATATAAGGAAACGGGTCAGAGCTCGATGTGAAAATGATTTTTAAAACAACAGGTATTTAACAAGTGCAATAAAGCATTTATTATGTACATGTTAGCATCCCAATCTCACTTGCTATTCTCACCTCTCATCTAGGGTGCACACTTAACGTTTCCTATTAACCTCCTAGTTAATGGTTCCTCTTTTCAAGTTTCCAAAATATGATTCCATTCCCATATCATAACCCCATATGTCCCATACCATACGTCAAATAATCATTCATTTACGTTTCTCATTTATGAGTCGTTTCTCATTCATATGAATTAAGATTTTCAATTCTATAAGAATAAACATTCATTAACTTAATTTCATTCTTTTTCTCAATTCACCGTTAACTACAATTATCACACAGTAGATGATTGAATCACAATATCCATTCATTCATTTAATTCATTATATATATATTGATATATAATACGGCACCCCGAGTCACAGCTGCGGTGCAATGCATTACTCTGCTATCATGTTCCATCATCGCTGGTCGTCGAATAGGAGACTAAAGGTTCGGTAAGGATTCCTCGAACCATAAACAACAACATACAAGTTGGAGGCGAACATAGTTCTCATATCCATAGGTCACGCATATACCTACGTTCCCACAGTCAGTGGACTTATCAACTCCCTGATAAGTCTTTCATAGACCTATGTTCTCGAGTGACAAATCAAAGATTCCATGGATTCATCAGGATATGAGTGCCCTCACGCGCAAACCTCCCCGTCGATAGCAAGTAAGCTAGGTATGTAATACACATAATCATCAATCAATCAAATAGGCATTATCATACCTATAATATACTATCAACAAGGTACTTACATTAACCTTAGATTATTTCCATACGTAGCATTATATCTCTTTAAATCCCACGTATTAAAATATCATAACTTTACTTCTTAATTTAATTAACCCCGAGCCTCACTCAATACACAAGGTTCAAATAGGTTTTTTTTCAACATATATTCAGTAAGAAGTCACTAATACCCTACTGGTCCATATCGTCGTATCTCCCTAATTACTACGAATTAAACTCTCCCTTTAATTAAGCACTACAAAAAAAATTAGCTTTTGAGACAATGGCCTAACAGTCCCAAAAGATTGTTTATCCGTCTCAAATACTTTTTGGGACGGTATTTGGGACGGCTAGGGGGGTCTTTTTGATAGGGGGTTATAAATACTTTTTGTGATGCCATAGCCGTCTCAACAGAGGTTTTTGAGACGGGAAGAGATCCGTCTCAAAAGCTCATCATTTTATATGACCCTTTTGAGATGGCAAGAGAGCCGTCTCAAAAGAATGTTTTTGAGACGGGAATTAATCCGTCTCAAAAGGTTACTATTTTACAAAACCTTTTTAAGACGGCAAGATAGCCGTCTTTAATATGTTTTTGGGATGGTTTTAACCATCCCCAAAGTGGTAAAAGGATCTTAAAATTTTTGTCCCAATATATTAGGGACAATAAAATCTATCGCTAAAGTTTAATATGGAATTGAATTACATTTGAGACAATTTATTAAAGCATCACCGAATGATCAAAAAATACAACACATCAAATAATTTTCAACCAACATAACCAATCATTTTCATTCAACAATAATTAGAGAATCTACAAGCATCTCTAAATATTCATCAAAATAAAAATTATAACATTAAGTTCAAATATTCGTCTTAACAACAAAATTACATTAAAATCCTATACTCCAAAATACGAAATGATTTTATCAAAGTAATCACGCACTCTTAAAGCATACGACCTCCAAAATCACTGATTAGCATTGCATGTTCTATAAAAGTTGCCACCTGCCAAAAAAAAATAGTGTCAGTTATGTGAAAATTAATATTCCACTCATAAACAATACAAGGTGCAATGAATCAATATAGTATATTCTCATCACAAACTATATAAATTTTAAACGATGATATCTTTTTAATAAATATCTAACTACTATTATTTTTAAAAAAAATGGACAGAGCCTCCTTTATTTATTCATGAAAACCACAAGTAGTCAACCCGGTTTAAACATTAAAATTGAAAATTCTCACCACCACCATAACAAATTCTCACCACCAATATAGCAAATTTTCACCACCACCATTCAAAATTTAACTTTAAAAGAAATAATTTTCCACTTGAAAATATCTCAATACATATAAGTAATAATACCTTATCCATAGGTGCTAAGAAAATCTCTCAATATATATAACTATTTGGAGCTCGAACGGCTTTCCACGTGCTAAGAAATAATACCTTATCCATAGGTGCACTTTGTGGTAGTGATTTTGAGAACCTTGGTGGGTATTCTGACAGGTCCCTTGACTCTCAATTTCTTGTCCTTGGTATCACGAATCAAATCCGCACACATTGTCATTTATCTTCCATTTATCAAAGAACAAATTAACAAGTGTATAAAACAAGGTTACAACTTATTAATTTACATACATTTTTAATAACATAAACAACATTCAAGAATCACCAAGAGAGGAATAACCGTTTCATTAAAAGCTATGAAGCACCGACACTCTCCCGGAAGCCACGAGTCAGTTTTGACACGAGTCCGACATGCGACACGCTCTGACACGTTGTCAACACGCTGGGACATGTTTGGACACGCTGTCGATACGCTGGGGCACGTTGCCGACATGGTGGGACACGTTGCCGACACGCTAGGACACGTAAAATGACACTTTATTTATTTATTTATTTTTTATTTTTTTCTTACGTGATGGTGATTCTACCTTATTTATGATTTTTATTGTTAAAGTGTGTTTGAATTTTGTTTTGTATGGTCTATTTTCATAATTTCATGTTAATAATGCTCTAATAATGTATTTTATGGAAAAAAAATCTGTTTTATTTCATTAATATATATATATATATATATATATATATTAACATATATTATATATTATACGTATCCTAGCGTGTCGTATCCTAATTTTTGAAAAAATCACGTATCGCGTGTCGCGTGTCTTGTCGAAACACGTATTACGTGTCGAGTTCATGCTTCATAGATTAAAAGTGAAGTGCTCCAATTATTAGAAAACAAATTGAAACTACAGTTCTACTAGAAGAAATAATAATAATGAAAAATCAAAACAGACCATTTTTAGCTTTGCAAGATAAATTGACACAACAAACTGATAATTATTTAAAATATGCAATAAAAGTTCATATGTTATGGATAAAGCCAATTTTGGTTCCCAATTAGTGCACATCACTATACTGTTGATAAACGATCGATGTTAAAATAATAAGAAAACAATGAATTAAGAACATTTAAGTAATGAGAAACAACTTTTGTCAAGATACTGTCACTTAATCAGTTTTTTTTCCTGCCTATTTTACTTCGCATATATGTAAGTTTCTTAGTCAATTTAGACAAAGATTTGAAGAAAAATGGTTGATTATTTTTATCACTTACAATCATCATGTATAAAAATGCATCTAATACATGATAGTTGCCCGATTTTAAAATTAGAAACAATATAACAATTGACAATAAAAATCAAAATGTCAACAACTTTCACATACACAAACAAGCATTAACCCAAACAATCACTCTTCATCTAAAATTCAAAGATCTTGAATGCATAAGGTTTGTTATAGCCCCCACATTCACACACCTACATTATAGTTCTCTGCTTAAAACAGATCCATGTGAAATATATCAGAATACCCTGCCATCTGATATACTAGGAAATCTAGTCACTAAAATATTTTGGGGCATGGAATACAGTTTAGAACTCAAAATGAGTTCAAGTCAAAAACAAACTCAAAAGTAGTGAAGTAGAAATTCATATCACCCCGAGCAAATCTAAAATTTCAGGATAAATGTAAATTTCTGAGAAAAGGCAATAATAATGAAGAAAATACATTTGGTCAGCCCTACATGTTAGTCTTGTGACTGAGACTGAGACTAGCACTTCAATTACAGCTGGGACTTCCAACAGATTGGATCAGGACGTCACTAAAGAGCCAGTTGTAAAAGGAAGACATACCTCCTCGAATAGAAGGTTTGATTTTATCCATTGTAAGATGGCCAGAAGTTTAAGCTTCAAGGAGGGTGCTGTTGTTCCACAATGTATCTCTACATATACTATAGTGACATCTGGATCGGTGGAGTCGGGAGAATCAGCTTGTTTGGATCACGGTAGAAGTGACAAGGCAAATTTTGGTTTGAATATGCTGATTGAGAGAGTCTAGTTTCACACAAGGAATTAGAAATGTGTTAAAATTCTTAATATACAGTAGAAGGCGGGTAAATCTACACCTCAAATGTAATATCTTTTCGAGCATCAATATTGTTTTGTCAAGATTCTACAATGGGACTATAAATCTGCACCAATTTTATATCAATAGTAACATTGCCTTGTATGTAGTAAACAAATTAAACAATAAATTCGCATACGAAGTTGTAGGCGGGAGTGTTTTATATGTTTTTCCTATCTCGCAGAGTCTGTTCTCACTCTAACTCCAAGACTCTCACACGGACGAAGCCCCACAGCCATCTCAAACTGATGTTCTCCGTGACAAGATCATTAACTAGGTGAAGTATTACTTAATTGATGAAAATCTGCGAACTGACAAGCATTTGATGAATTATTTGACCAAGGACAAGGAAGGGTTTATTCCTTTTGAAGTCATTGCAACTTTGAGGATAATGAAGAATCTCACCCTGGACAGGTCGTTAATAGTAGCTGCACTAAGCGAATCTTCTCTTCTTGTAATAATTTCAGACGAAAAAAATGTAAAGCGATTTCATCATCTTTCATTCACTGAGGTGAAGGATCCGAAGGCATGCACACAGTGTTAGTAGAGAATCTACCCGAGGATCATTCAAAAGAGAACATGCAAGGAATATTTCGCGAAGCTAGAAATATAAAGAATATTTGCATCCGAAGAGCAAATCTACAATGATTGACTTATCATATCAAACTTACAACAAATTTAAATGTGATATTGGAAGCCTATGCATTAGAATGGAACCATAGAGTAGAATTTTTTTTAAAGAAAGTGAAATTGGGAGAATTGAAAACAGAGATGTGCTAATGGCTCACACAATCTTTTCTATACAGAAGCATACATTTAAGGATGGTGGTGGGGTTAGCATAGTAAATATTATTGAAGACACTATCTTAAGTTTTGAAATGTAACAGGCTTTGATACAAAAGAGTCCATACCATTTGCAAAACACTCTTTTCCACTCTCTGATAATGCATTTGCTGTCATTGCAATAATAGGAATCCTCCGTTTAGGTGGTTTAAAATGATGGGCATTTGATGATAACTCTGAAGGTGGAAGATGCAAGGCCGACCCTGGGCAAGTGCTGAATAGGCAAATGCACAGGGCCTAACATTCTAGTTTCTCTTTTACTCTATTACTAAGGTCAGTAAAAATTTGATGTTCTAGAATTCCTTAAAAGGAAGGGGCCCGATTACAGAGAAAATATTAAGATAGGGGCCTATTTTACCTATCAAATAACCAATAATCAACGGTTTTTAATTAAAACTAAGAAAGAACTCATATACCATCTTTCAAGTGCAAGAACCTCCATCTCCCTCAATGCACTTCTTTGATATGTATATCTGATGCATTTTCTCTAAAGTCGATATAGTAGAGTTTTAAAGTACAATTTTTGGTTACATTTATTTATTGGCTATATAACCTATTTACTGTTAGTGTTATTATTACTTTTATCTTCTATTTTATTCAACTATTACAATATGCATTATTGAGGTGTGTAGATATATATATTTTTGAAGTAAATAAGAAGGGCCCCTTTTTAATCTCGTACAGGGCCTTTTGTATCTTAGGACCGGCCATGGGCAGATGCAGATCAATTCCTACTTTAATTGCACCATCCCAATTACCAGTTTCCTCAAAGGAATGGATTAGTCTTGTAGCTTGAAGTCCATTCATTACTGGCATGCAAACATCCATCAAAACGATATCATAAGTAGTGTATTGAACTGCACATATGGCTTCAACTCCATTATTGACCACATCTATGTTGTGGCCTAACCTCTTCATCATCGATAGTGTCGCCATAGAGTTGAAATGAGTTGATTATTTCACTTGAGGTGGAACAGTATCATATTCCTTATTTCCAAAATCTATAGGTTTCGTCCCTCCAAAATTCTTCCTCTAAGAGATGAGAATCTCCACAGATAATGCCTTTTCTAATCTTTCCTCAAATGGTGTGGCTTGCCAATTCACTTTCTGATACACTTGTTTGTTTGATTTGGAATTACATTCCCATCACACCACTATGGTGATACATAAGAAGGTTCAACTTCATTCCAGTAGGCAATAACCATCCTAATGATAGGCCTATCCATATCCCTAACTGTCCTGCCAGAACTAGTATTTTCATTGGGAGCAGAGAAACTTTATAATTTCTATTGTCGTTTTGATTGGTTAGCATCCAAGAAGATAGAATTTCTCACACCATGAACCACTGCTCAACTAAATCTTAAGTTTCTTTCTCTGCGTGCTCAAAAGATTCTCAAAATAGTTGATTGGAGTTATAGAGTCTTCTTCTTTTAACATCTTCAATTGACATAACTTCTTGACAGGTTTTAAGACTGAGTATACATATCAAGACGTAATCAATTGGTATCAAACCAATTTATTCTATTACATACTAATTGATAGGTGGAAGAGGAGGTCACATGGCAAGTTCATGATGGGGGAGGTCACATGGCCTCTGTTGTCATCCACTCCAAGAGCCTAGTTGTACCGACTCAAATTGATCACATACCACTCTAAAGCTTCCAGGCTCAATAAGACTAGTAGAAACATCTTAAAAAGGAGAGGTTACAAAGGTGAGGAAATTTTCATAATGGATGTAAAAAGGATAGGAAATACCAACTGTAGTGATTTTGATCCTATTTATATGTAAATTCGCTTAGTGTAAAATGTGTGTCAATAAGTAAGGTAGTAGGTGACTAGTCATCCATTCAATACAGTTAGTAATTAAACGTTTTTAAAATTAGCTTCATCGATGCCTTAAAAAGATCCAAAAGGCTTTAAAAATGAAGCTCTTTTGACTTGGTTGATTCCCATTAGTTACGACAAAGTTGTAAGTTACAACAAACATGATGCTGGGAGAGAGAGACTAGGATAACCAGCTCCAATCAAAAGAGCATGCAAGACGAAGATATAATTTTTAGAATAATTCCATTTAAAAGATCCAACCGTGATAGATTTGGAAGCCATCAAGATGCTAACAAAGATAACTGTGCCAATTGAAATAGAACCCAACATAGACCGGGACAACTTCAATTTCAAAGGTTAATATTAATACTACACACCAAATGAGCTCGCTAGAATAGAGCTCAACGAAGTACTTCTCGCGACAACCGTGTCATGTGTTTTATAGCTTCACAGTGGAGCCGCGTACTAACACTTGCCATATAATCCAAGAATGAACAAAGCTTTAGAAGGAGAGGTGCGCAGACATTTATATAAAATAAACAAATAAATCCAAACGCAACCAAACCTCGTGAAGATGAAGCAGAGTTGGCTATCTCAAAGAAGTACAACAAGGTCAGTTTCACTGCAAAAAGAAACTCTAGTTGACCTTTAAAGCAAAGTTGGCTAGTCAGACACCCAAAAGTGTTAACACTTAGCCATTACAAAGTAAACCGATCAACATATATTAAAGAACTTTAATTTTAGCACAATATAAAATGGGGAGAGACTCGCGTACCTATTAACAAGGTTATTATATATAAAATCACCCTAAGTGATAATAAAATCCAACTATCAAGGATTGTAAGAGGCCAAACACTAGAGATGATCCCCATCCCTCAATTAACAACCACATTCTACACATAAAGTGTGACAAAATAGGAGCCATAGTGAGCGTCAAAAGTGGCTTGTGAAACATAACATCCCGTTTACCTAGTCTGAGGTAATACCCATTAGCACATCGTGAAGACCAAACAATCTCTTGAAAGTACCATATGGCGACATGGGAAGCGTCTAATGTCACGGAATAAAGCATGCCACTTTAGAGAAACTATCAACTATCATAAAGATATAAATATTTCCTTTCGAGCAGTTCGCAATCAAAACATCGTATTGGTCGTGGACTAGAAGTGACGGAATAGGGGCCATAGTGAGCGTAAAAAATGGTAAGTGAAACATAACATCCCAATGACCCGGTCAAAGGTAATACTCATGGGCACATCGTGAAGACCAAACAATCTCTTGAAAGTGCCGTATGGAGACAAGGAAAGCATTCAATGGCATTCTACACGGAATGAAGCATGCCACGTTAGAGAAACGACCGACCATGACAAAGATAGAAATATGTCCTTTCGCAATTCGCGATCAAAACATCCTGTTGGCCGTGGACTACAAGGAGCATATGAAGTCCTGCATTGGGAGTGGTACCCCTTAACTGACTGGCTAGAACACTTAGGGATAGCAATGGGAAGGGTTTAACCAAACACGACCCCGTTACCCCTCCCCAAACCCGCTTACCCTGCCCCCGACACTAACCCATTTAAAAACCCCGTGAGGACCCCTAACCTGCCCCAAAGCATTTTTATGATATTTTCTAACTTATTTTATTCAAGTATTTTAATGGATTTCAAGTTTTTTTAATGTTAAACTAATAAAAATTAAAGTCCTCTAACTTAGACTATGCATTGATTTATTATTATCCCAAACTAACTAAGGTGCATAGATTTAAGTAAAATACTTAACATAATACCCTTAAACGGGGAGAGTTCGGGGATTTTACACACAAAACCCATCATGCCCCGAACCCGACATTTTTTTTATTTCAAACCCAACTCAACCCGTTTATTTACCCCAAATTTCACCCATTAGGGGTGAGTGCAGGGTGGGTCCCCGCCAAAACCCACCCCATTGAATTAGATGATCAGTTATAAACAAACATATCAATAATCTAACTAAAATTCACACAAACTAGTAAACAAATATTATTTTATATTAATATAAAAACATACTGCAATAACCAATTGACAATCCGGATTTTCAATTGGCTCACCCTCAACCTCCTATCACCACTACAAATCAATCCAGTTTTTAATTGGCTCACCCTCAACTTCATATCACCACTATAAATCATATGTACAAAAACTAATGATATAGATCAATAATTAAGAAATAAAATTACCTCATATCCATATCAATTCAATGTTGTAACTTGAATGTCCGAGCTTAGATAAAATGTCTCAAAATGAATGAAAACCGATCACGCGAGCAATAACTCCCTGTCAAATACCCAAAAATGAAAAACATGTATATCGGGGATGGAGCCAAATATGAAAAACACATGGGTTTTTGCACAAACTTCTATAATCTACATGCTCGAAGTATAACTCATAGAATAAAGGTAAATATATTGTTCAATTTGAAATTTTCTGATACTAATTTATATAAAATCCTTCTTTTATATAATATTTCCATTGTAAGAAAATGATGAATGGTCGTATAACAAAATGATTCACCAATACTACAAAGATTTCATTATTTTTCTCTTTTCTAATTACAAAATACAAATACAATCAATAGCATCTACACAGGTGAATTCAAAAGAAAAATATAAACAACCCATTATCATGGGCGATACATGCTCAACTATGTAAAATCAACCTGTAAGAAAAAAAAACAATTTACAATTGGTGAAAAACTTAATGTGAATGTTTGTAAGAAAATAAATAGAATAGAGTAAGATTCAAAACAAACACTTCACCTCATACCTTATAAAAAATCAACAAACCAAATCTAAACGTTAAGACACAAAACAAAATCAAAACTAAATATACCTAATTACATCTTGAAATGAAAGGATCCATTGTCCAGATTGTCATATTCAAACCAACGATAACTTTAAATCAAAAACCGAATCGATTCTCATATTCATCTACTAAAAAGCTTAATTGCATAAACAAAGAAACACATTTTTAGATCTTAAATTACTTGACCTAGATAAGTAGAACAGTAATGGGAATCAACATGGAGGCTGAGCCAAGAGAGAGAGCTGCGTGGAGGAGAAGGAGATGCCCGGGGTGGAGGAGAACGGCCGAAGAAGCGCGGGAAAAAATCAAGGTTGAAAAACACGCTGATTTGTTTTTGTTTCCCTTTTTCCCTTTCTTCTTTTTTTGGTTTTCTTAGGGTAATAAAGAGAAGCGGGAGTAAAAATTGATAAAGGGAGGGAATTTAAATTGGTTTTAGCCGTCTCATAAGGTATATTTTTTGAGATGGCTACTAATATACCATCTTTTTAGCATTATCTTTTGAGACGGGTAAATTTAGTAGTCTTAAAAAAATATACATTTTGAGACGGATAAAATTGACGGTCTTAAAAAATATACCTTTTGAGACGGATAAAATTGGCAGTCTTAAACACTATTAGTTTTTAAGATGGTTAATTTTGCCCGTCTTTAAAGGTGGCTTTTTGAGACTCAAATTTAGCCGTCTCAAAAGGTCCAGTCTTTAAAACTACTTGAAGGTTAAAATCGGTAGTGCCAAATCTCTTATAAACACATCTTCTTTCACTTAGGATTAAACCCTCTTGTAAACTTAAGGATACCCAGGTGTTATATTAAATCACCCCTACTGGTCCTATCTTTAATCCTCATGCAATCTCAATTAGAATCCAACAAATGAATCAAGCAATCGAAATTCCTTTAGATTAATTATCATTATTCTTAATCAATTAAATCCCAATCAAATCAATTCCAATCTTAACTAGGGCTTACTGATCTTTTCTAAGTCCCATAATATCCAATTAATAATCACCAAAGATCTACAAAATGTTTGGGGTAAGAATGAACATTTAAAAAGAAATAACTTTAGGAATTCTGGGGAAGTCGATCGATCGAAGGCAGGGGGTCGATCGATCGATCACTCAGGTAACAACCTATTTTTTCTGCATTTCTGTAACTACGGGTTTAGCCATTTTTGATCATTCAAACCTTCATATTAACAACACAAACGACTTATAATCCTTACTACATGATATATCAACATATACAAATGATTTCTAATGATCTAAACATCCTAGAATCATTAAGAGATTGAATTAAAAGCATGTTTCTATCCTTATTTTCAGAAAATCATCAACATAATATCTTCAACAACGCAGCAATGGTTTCCAGAATTTCTTCAATAGATACATGATTATTTCGTGGATTACTAACAACCTACAACATGAGTTTGATTCCTATATATGTTCATATTTCCAGAAATCCATTTCAACTCCATCTTTATCGTCCAAACATGAAAAATCATCTCTTTTTATAACTATTCTAACATGGACAATATACAAACTTAGATTGCCATTATCAAACACTTGCCTCTACTGAAGGTATGATCCTTTAGTGTAGTATATCTCAGGTGGTTCTCCCTTTTCTGGTCAACCTCCGGTGGTGGTGACTTTGGTCTTTGTTCTTCTCCTTCCGAAGTAAGCTTTTCCCTTCCCAAGCAACCTTTCACTCTCTCTAGGAAGATGACTTCTCTATTTTGTGTAGAGGAGATGAATAACCCACGCACACTTAATCTCCAAATACTTATAATAGGACAAAATCCGAAATCACTATTCATCCCCCTTGTAAAAATGACCAAAATGCCCTTTTGGGTTGTCTTTTCTTTTCCAAATGACCCGAGACTCAAAATTAACATCCAAATAGACTTTTTTCACTATTTCGAACCGTCCGGACGCAAAGACGCAGTCAAAATGACTATAAGGTCGATAAAAAATAAATTTCCTTTTTAATCTCACAATTTAGTCCCGACACGTCCCATACCGCGTCCGACTAAAAATCCAAACTACTAAATTAATAACACACCGCCATATCAATAGCATCACATTCATATATTACCTAAATATCTTTAAGTAATATTCAGAATCATACTTTTTAATATCCTCAATTCGGATAAAATCCAAATGAATTAATTAATAATAAAATCCAATTAATCCATTAATTTAAAATATAACCCATTTTAAAAGTCATTAAAATCACGGGGTATTACAGCTTTAAGAGGCTGAAGATTAGATGGGGGCCAAGGTTAAAAACCATAGTAAGGATGAAGAATATATCATGCATCTTCAATAAGACCTCAAGACTACAAACGATAAGCTCGATAAATTAAAGGTTCAACTCGATGTTACACTTATAAATTCTTTTATGGATGTAGAAAAGGTTATCAAGACTTTGAAAATATCTGAAGAACACATCATTGGCACCACCGTGGCCATCCTTAAGGGATATCTACGATGAACTCAAAATGAGGGTAGATATGCATTACCTTATTACTAACTTATCTTCATCCCGAGGATCTTGTGTCTCTATCTAATAAGTTTGAGTTAACTTATTTCTTTCCTCATCATTAGCCGAGGTGTAGTAGAATTCATGTGCTTTTATGGTTTTCCTTCATCCTTCCCATGCCGAAATTGGTGGAGAAATTTAGATATTGATGAACAGTTGAGGTTACAACCTATAATTTCTTTAAACCCACTATTCTAAATATAATATTGTAGGCTGATGATACATTCTTGTCAAGGATGAACAATATCATCATCTCTGTTCTACATGTTAGCCATGTTCCAATAATAACCTCTAACTCGATTGTGCATAGTGGGCATACCTTTACGCCAGAGAATCCATTTAGTGAACGATGATAGGCTTGCAATTTTCTATTGAACAACTTTAGCTTTGTGAAAAACTCATAGAATAGTACACCCGTCGAACTCCCATTGTCTACTAGAATTATCTTCACACTCCTTTCATAGACCATCATGGTTGTCACTGATGCGTCGTTATGGGTATACAATAACCTCGAGAGGCTGTCTCTAGAAAAATCTATCACTAATCGATCCTTGGAGACCTTGTGAGGTCGGATGTCCACTGCAGTTACCATATTAACTTCTCTGCTAGTGTATAAGCCTTTACTTCATTGTGGTATGCCTTCCTCTCAGCTGTTCCATCACCACCACCAGCATCACCTCCTGCTATGAAATTTCATGCCAAATAAATCATACCCACTTCTTCTTCTGTCTCCTTAGGCCTTGCAGGGACGTCTGGATATTCCTCATTATTGTTATCCCTAACTCTTTTCTTGATGGGTGACTCTTATCTCCTTCTCGGCTTCCAATTATCATGAGATGGTGTTGGCCTGATATTTTTATCTAAGTATTTATTCATTTTCCCTCTTTTGACGAGGGCCCTAATTTTATCCTTCAAGGCTAGGCAATCTTTGGTTTCACGTCTGTGATCTTTATGGAACTTGCAATACTTGTTCTTATCTCTTCTTCCAACTGGGTTATCCGACTTTTTTGTCCATTTAATTTACCATTTACTCGAATCTCATCGAGGATATGGTGAACTCCCATTTTGAGGGGAGTATACTTGCCATACTTTTGATATGGCTTCTAATCATTCTTTGGACTGGTGCCCTACTTGGGCTTTTCCTTCATCCCTAAATTGTTACTTTCTTCTAATTTCTTATGGCGTAACTCTTTTACAACCATTTCTTCTCCGAAATTCATGATAATTCCCACTTTGGCGAAGATCTCAACTATATTATTTGGTGTCTCCTTAGTGGACGCCCTGTACAACTTCCTAGGTAACAACCCACTCATAATTCTCATGATGACAACTTTTTCATTATAGTCCACTATTTTTAACTTTTTAATATTAATATGGTGATATATTCCTTTGTTGTTTCATCCTCATGTTGACGGACGTTTAACAAATGAGCTATCTTCTTACGAGGTTTTGCACCGAAACAGAAATTATTAATAAAAACATCGAACAATTCTTTAAAGTTAGGTATCTTGCCTCTTGGTAACCCATTATTCCAGATCTGAGCAGGACCTATGAGAGTTCTTAAAAAGTCTTTGCAACGTAACTCATAAGCTACTGAAAATATGTCACAAGTTGCATGGTACTGCTCGACATATAAGATTAGATCTGATTTCCCATCATACCTGAGAGTGATCATAGGTGGTCTGAATATTATAGGGGTGGGATAGCTAATCACAGAGGTCGCAAATCGAGATCCTTGCACAAATCCTTTCTAGAGTGTTTTTTTATCTTGATGAGGTCACCCAGACGATCCTATATCGTTTGGATTGATCCCTTTCATTATTGGGCTTCTTTTGTCGATGTAACTTTATAAACTCATCCACGACTCTCGATCGAGCTTTATTCTCTTAGGAAAAATTTCTCGCACCTATTCTATGCCCTAACATTGTATCTTGATCCATTATCCCTCCTAGAATCCTGTCTTCAAAACTCTTCTTATCTTTCACTTCCTCTAGGGTGTGGATGTGGTCGCGCCCTCCCCTTCTTAACCTATCAAAGACTAGTACCCTGTTGAGCCTCTTAAATGCATTTGTGCATTCGGTTGAATATGTTTGGTCATCATTATATCTATTCAACCCCATGATTATGGTTTTACTTGGTTAGTAGGAGGATCTTTCATATTATGACCCACTTCTTTGAGTAGATCTGCTCATATTAGATCCTAAATTTAGCCTCCTGGGGTTCTCTACCTCTTTATCCCAGTTCTCTTGCCTCCTATCCATATATGGCGCAAGAGGGGGCATTTCCCTATACTTATTTGGGGTTTTCTCCACGAATGGGTTCACTGGAATTGGTTCGGGATGAACTGGTCAATGTTTTGAGGCCATAACATGTTGAGTGAGTTGCCTCATGTTTTCTTGCATGGATTCTTATCTCTTAAACAAGCTGTGGATAAATCGTGCTACATCCCCTATACCAATAGGGGTTGAGGGTGGTGATGCTTCTTTATCCCTAATACTTTTAGGATGTTAGGCTATTTTTCATAGGATTTATAGAAAAACAGAGTATAACGTCAAGAAAATAGAGTATGATTGAAAACTTTCAAAATCAAAAGTGAAGAGGTTGTTTTAGGCTAGAATATAGAATATCTAAGTTCAGATTACATCGAGTTGTGCGATGAAACAGTAAATCAAGGGTTTAAAGTAAGAAATCAAACAAATCTGTTGATTTTATTAGCGAGATGATCGTCAAGGAAATTATGGGGTATTATACATAATTTTTGCAATTAGATATTAGAAAATAGGTGAGAAACAAGCTAGCTTAGTCTTTCCCATAGACGAAGCCATTTTATTTTTGTCTAAAATTGGTTACAAGATTCGTCTTAGCAAGTTGAGATCTAATCTGAGATAACAAATAACAAACGAGCAGTAAAATGGAGATAAGGAAAGATGGAGATGCAAATGAGAAAAATTACACCAAGAGTTATGGGGTTCAACCCTCAAAGTGGAGCCTAAGTCCACAACGTAGCTTTTTGTACAATAATTTTAAGTGACCAGAGGTCTAATAACAATACAATTCACTCACTATCTATACACTCAGTGATTTGACAACCTTAATATATGAGCATCTGTATCTCTTTCCTCGTCCAGATCCCAATGGGTGGGTCTCTCCTTTTATAGTAAAAGAGTACGAGAGAATGCATGTCAGGAAAAGACCGAGTAATTAACACATTTCTAGACCTTATAGGTTTGACAGGAACATATTTTTTAATGGATTCCAACCAAGATGTAGCATGGATTAAAGGTTTAACCATTAAGAAATATTTCTTCACATATAAGGGGATGATGGTGATACTCGCATAGTACTCATAATCTTTTAACGGTGTTATCAAAGTTGTATTTCGTTAGTTAGCTTTGTTGGCAATGATCTTTCTCATTTAGATGGAAAAGAGGTCGACCACATTGTTTATAGTCGATATTCTATGCTGAGCCGAGGTCATCCCTTGGTAAGTTTGCTTGATCGAGGATGATCTCTTACTCATTATTGAATGGATATACTTAATTCGCTTCAGGTCATGAGATGCTCTACAAATATGGTATAATAGTATGATAGTTTCATTTCGAAATGATAATTACGTTTTCGAGAGCGAATTATATTATTGTTATAAATATTTTATAAATGTTAATCAGTTGAACTTAGTAGGATTTTTAATAAGTTGTATTCGTCTTGATCAGAAAAGATTAGAATTCTAGTTCTAGATTAATTTAACAATTCACAAACTAGATAGAGAGCTGACATCCCATTAATAAAGTTTAGAGTACGATCATAGTAGTTTTTCTTGAATACAGGAAAAAGTCTGATGGTTCAAAAACCTGTCAGATAGTTTAAAGAGGATCGTACCGGTACATCAGAAATGTATTGAATAGGACCATGAGTGAGATTTAAGTCTGGGTGTAACTAGATTAAACTTGCATAATCTCACAACGTTTGTAAATGGTGTATAGATTCTCAATCACAAGGTTTATAAGGATTGGACTGTAGTCACTTTTATTGTTTTAATTAGTGTTGGTGCAAACCAATTTGTTGGATCTAAATTTCCACAATTTGGGTAATAATTTTGCGTATATGCCTAAGGTCATAATTAAAAGGAATACACATATGGGATATATCCTCAATTGTGATGCCCCCTAATAAACTTATAAATTTTGATTATATCACTAAACCTAATCTGTGGATTATTATGTAACCTAGAAGAATATCAAATAAGTTAAGCTTGATATCAAGGAATAAATAATATGATGGTGAATTAAATTAATGGTGAATTAAATTTCACCAATCTGGTATTATATACTTTATAATGGGAATCATATTATACACTATCTAAGTTTTCGAACAAGGTATCTTTGTTCGACACATCATGAGATAATTAAGTTAGATTGAAATTGTAATTACTTAGTGGAATTAATTACAACTATACATAAAGAAACTAAATTAGGGGGTTATAATTTGGAATTTATATATTCTTCTTTGAAGCTAATTTAATAATTCATCCTTGGGTCCCTAATATAGTTTTTATCAAAGAAGATAGGTTTTTAAGACTCTCCTTACTCTAAAGTCTTTTAGTCGGTATCGGTTATGACACCGCGCATGTTTTTTTTACATGTGTATCTCATTCAAATGAGTGGGACCCTCATTTAAAACTATTTCAAATAAAGGATCACATTCCAATTATAAACCATTATTTGATGTCAAGTTTCGAACAATGTCCCCTCATGCGAATCTTCCACTTTGAGGAAGTGTGTTGTTCTTGGGATTTTTTTTGCTAATATGTATAAATAAATCGCAGGGCATTTTTCCCCACATGTCGAGGCAGTTGCAATCACTTTATTTAATCTCATGCACCCACATCCACACATAGATAAATAGAATATAGACTAAAAGTAAAGTGAGGAAAGCACGACTTATACACTAGAGTAAATGAGAGAATATAAAAGGAGCCTTCTCAAGTGCTCCAAGATCCTGATCTTTAGAGGTGACCATTCACCGTTCTTCCTTCATAGGATTATGTACTTGAAGATTCGAGTATTCTCAACACCTTCTTTAAATATTAGAATTTGTATTGAATAACCTACAATATACTTAAAGGTAAGGTGATATAAACCCTAAATCAAGATTTTATTTTCTTTCAAATGCATGATCAATTAAATTTTTTGGGCAAGCCAAGTTTTTTAGAAAAATCTATCCCCGGAAGATATGAACTTAGGGATGGTTGGCCTAAAATATATGTAAAAACCCACATAAGAATGGACGGTACAACCTTAGGGTTGGGCAAGCAACCTAGAATAAGAAACTAAAACACCTAAGAATGGATAATACAATAAAAGGATTTGTTGATGGGCACAAAAATGTGAAATTATCGTGCATTATATGAAAATATGATGCACCCCAGGGCGACAGTTCACTCCGGATATAAGAAGTCTCTTATAGGGTGGTAAAGAATCTCACCCTCTCCCATTCCAATACTCGCATTATCCAACATCGCTCACATACTCAATGAATCACTATCCTCACTAGAGTCCCTCGACGTTCTACTTAGGGTACAACTACTCGGAGTAGGAGATGTTAAACGTGGTACCCAGAAATTCAGAGTGTTATTACTAGACGATAGGAGATTATCGATTGGTTCGTGAGTTGGATTGGAATGTACATTTTGCATCTAAGTACTTGAGAAAAAAATTCTTTATATATTCTTTATATTTATTTTTTAAATTTTTTTTTGTATTTTTTGTATTTATGATTTTATTGGTTTTTTTAAGGAATTAGAGTCAAATTAGAATTAATTCAACCTATCCTACTATCTACTCCCTGACAATGGCGTAAAAAGCTTGACGAACACCAAAATCTATGTGCTACGTGTGAACGTACGACTCAAGTGCAAGCTGGTCTCTCAAGTAATAAAACCCAGTAATTGGATACTCACGACCAGAATAAGGAACCTCTATAAATTCTAAGTTTCGAATCGCAAAAAGAAAAAAAAGGTGATGAAGTTTTATGTGAAGTGATTTCTAACTACCAAGACAATTTAAGCTAATGAATGCGAAGATTAATTTCAGTTTTGAAATACGTTTTGAAAAGAGGTTGGGATTCAATCCCCCGTACCCTAGGACTTCAACCATAAATGTAAAGCTTTTTGAATTAATTAATAATTAAAGTAAAAGTGTCCAATCGATTCAAAGCACCAAATATGTTTGGTCATTAACCCATATAATAATTGTTCAACAAATTCATGTGGGTGATTGATACCTTAGTCGACACGTATCAAATACTGGGGTTGCTTTTGACAAATCGAGGTAAGAGATCTACACGATTAATTCTGCTTAATATATCTACCTCGATGAATTAGATAGTTAATTATTACGAGTTTTACATTAAAAGTTTGAAACCTTAAGTTGCGTTCAAGTTCCCCAACCTACAAGAGAAATTAGCTAGACATGAAGAATAATTGTAAACAACTTACATTTAAGCATGCAGGAATCCATAATAAAAATATACAAATATGAAAAAATGAAGAATTGAATTGTAGATACCAATTGAGAAGAATTCAAGGTGCATGAATAAAGAAATTTTAACCAAGCAAGAATTGACAGACATCTGAATGAACTCCTTCTTTATATTCTAATGCTAATGTTGAAATTACTAAGTGTTTGTAATTACAACAATTAGAGATTAATTCCAAGCCTAATATATTATGAAGTATGTATAAACAAGCTCCCAAATGCCCTATTTAAAGACACAAAAATAGCCAAAAGGATAGGTCAAACCCCTAACCTGCTTAGCTACAAAATTAGAAAAAATAGAAAAATCCGCAGCAAACCAAACCTATTGACCAAACCGAACCTATGGGCAAACCTGTTAGGCAAAGATAATTGGTTTGCTCCAAAACTGACTGATCTGAAATTCTAAATACGCTTAAATCTTTTCCTTTTTGCATTTTTGACCCCGAAACTCTGTTCAATTTTCAAAGTGATGTGTCTTCTTCACCGAGACTCGAAATGAGGTGCTGTTTCTTCCTATGTTCTCATAAAATCTAGTTCTATGGCTTTTATGTTGGTATCTTCTTCGGATTTTGGCTGGAAAATGATAGATTTGCCCTTTACCATCCTTTCTTTCTTTGTATTCCTCGTTTTGCACTGTTCTCTTCCATTCACTTGCACAAATTACCGGTGAAACACTTGGGAGATACAACAAACAAGAAAAACTTGCCAAAAATCTTAGTTGTAATTAATATGATCTAACTTCGGGATAAATACGATGTTCGGGACCGTAAAAATGCCAAAATTAGAGGGATATTTATGAAATAATAAGGACGAATCAACTCCCCTAGCTTAAGACATTCCTAATCCCAAGTAGAGGAAGAGGCTAAAAAATAGGGTCTAAAAGTAACATTTATAAACTAAGGGATAGAATACCTTATTCGTGGGCACATGTTTGCATTGAGCATTTGCAAGCCGTTAAACCCCTAGGTGACTCTGGTAGGACGAGTGGTGTCTCATGAAAGTTTGAAGTGAATTTACTCACAAAATTCAATTTGTACCACATGGCATGGCTCAAGGAAAAATCAAAATAACCAAAAAATGTACAATTTAAATTCCAAAAAAAATAACAAAAATTTTTCTTTGATAAATCTCCATTCATAGTGCGTGTGTGCGAAGCCAAAAATTAACCATTAACATCCACTGATTAATCATCTCGTTACTTTTCACAAATTCGTTTTGATTTCGATTTCTCACGGGATGCACTCATAAATGAATCACTCAATTAGTGGATTTATTTTTCTCTTGATGTGCGTAAAAATAAAAGTAAATGTAATCACACTAATTGAAAGACCGAAATTATTACGATGAAAAGATCTCATGAAAGGGTTATTGTTGTTGTAAAACGGTAAAATGTCATTTTTTTTTATTCACACCAATTTGTCTCATTATTTATATGTTTTTAACCCTACATGTCGTGATTTGCTTTATTATTCGAACTCGATTAGGAATTTTTACGGGTTAAGGGAGTTTTTAGAATTTATGGAAATTTTCAAAATTTCCAGAGTTCCGAAAATTTTCTTGTAAAGGTCCACGGTAATTGTTCTGTCTTTAGCTCATTTTTTTTATTTCATTTTCTCTTCTATTTTTTTTCCATTTATTTAGTTATTTGTCGATCATTTTTCCATTTTTCCTCCCCTTTTTTATACCTTATGGTCTTAAAAATCTAAATTTTTTTATTTTCTCAACTCCGGGTCATTTAAGTTTTTTAGGTTAACAAACAAAAGGCATATGTATTTTTTTTTGCTCAATTTGGTTTTCAAGTGTTGGACATATTCTGGGATTTTTCTTGCTAATATTTTTCGATTAACAAACGATGGACAAACTTCATGTTTACGAACATTAATCTAATTACTTTATGTGTTTTGAGAATATTTTTATTTTATTTTTGAGACATTTTTAGGTGCGTTTCCAAAACAAAATCTCCACTCATTTCCAGTAACCGAGCGAAACAATGGATTTGAGATCTATGACGAATCATACCGAAATGAAGTTAAGTTATTAAAACTCAAAGTATTGTTATTAGCTCTCAAAATTAGAACGACTGGCTCGATAACTCACCGGGTTTAAATCACTACACTTATTTGTATAAGTCATCAATTATTGTTCAATTTTCGTTTTAGATCAATTTGAGCTTAGTGAATGAATTTTTTTGCAAATTGAGCTTTAAAACAAAATATTTTTGGTATTTTAAGAACTTTAAATTCTAGTTTTTACTTATTTTGAAAAAAATATATATTTGGCTTAATTTTTTGATTTTTTTGGAATTTTAAAATTGTAAATTTTTTAAAGACGCACTTGTACCTCCCCCCCAACTTGGACCTTGCATTGTCCTCAATGTGAAGGACTAAAATCAAAATAAGGAAAAATATGTGCTGAATTAAAAACTAGCAATTAAAATGCTAATACGAGACAATATAAACACAACACACATTTTATTAATAAAGGAGATGGAGTTTACATATCTTCTTAAGGATGAAACAAATAAATTGAAGAAACTACATAAAAAATTTGCACAACCCAAGAAATAATCAACTCAAGGGGAAGGTAGAATTTGGATCATGTTCATAGGGATTCGTGTGGTAGGAAGGAAGCTCGGCTCCCAGGCCCATAATAAGTTGATATATGTCATCTTCGAGCCGCATCAAGGTATAAATCGACTCAAAAATCATCCAAGTCTTGATGCTAATCCTCTAGGAAGTTGTCAATCCATGACTCCAATTGATTCATGTGGCTATTGATCACCGTCGTCTCATATGCCCGCTCGTCGAACTTTCCTTCGAAATTTAGGTCCGTCGAGTCATTATCCTCTTGCTCTTCGATGGAGGAATCCCCGCTTACATTATCCTCTTCCTCTCTTTTATCTCCTCCATGATCGCCCTCCCCCATCTTGACATCTTCAAAAATATGTGGGGGGGAGGAGGTCAATTTCTAGCCTTCCTTACACTTTTATCAATTAATCGATTTTTCATTGATCAGCTTGGGCATCCGTGCCACCTCGCCCAAGGGTTGTATATCCGCTTCTAAACATGGTGCCATGATGAATCGAGTGCAGGGAAAGGATGCCAACCTCATTTATTCAAAGGCCGAATGAGTTATTTCGTCAAAATAAATATGAGGTAGACTAATCTTCACGGTTGGGTCAAACAAGAAGTAGAGAAAGGTTTCGTGCCTCTTCTGGATTATGAAATAATTATTTGTGGGTAACACTATTTCGCATGTGATAAGATTTGGAATGAGAGTGCATGGAGTTATACTTACCGGTGGATAAGTCTCGTATAGCCACACTGTGGTGGGTGCCCGACGATTTGAAATCTCAATATTTGGAATATCTTTTCAACGGTACGGGTAGTTATATGAACAGTAAGATTTGACTCCCGCCGCCCACATCTTTCCTTTAGTGATGTCGACAGAAAAAGAAATAATTATCCTGTCAATATAAGCCTCGTAATTTCCATCAAATATGTGGACGAGGATCCCGTAAAAAACTCGAGCGATGTGTTCATAAATCGAACCCTTGTCTTGGGAAAACCAATTTTGCCATCAAAATATTTAGACTAGAGAAATAACGTCGTGAGGAAATTTTCCCTAAATAACATGCCATTCCATAAATAAAGTGTGCCATGCAGAAAAGTACTCACTACATCAATTCCGTTCTTGAGGTGAACGGTAGATATAGCAACCAACGTCTTCGATTTTGGTGGAATTGTGTTTCTTGGGATTAAGTTTTGGTGTAATGAAGATTTCTAAGGAAGGAAGCTAGGATGGACTTTTAAATAATTTTAGGAAGAAGAAGATGTTGGATGAAGATGTGAGGAGATATGGGGGTGGGGGTATTTATAGGGTAAAATGGGAGGGAAGGTGAAAGGTTTGGTTTGGAGGGAAGGGTTTGGATTGAGTGGTGAAGAGGTGGGAAGATGAAGGGAATGGAAAAGTATGGATTTTCAAGTTTGGAGGGAAGGTGAGAGGTTTGGGTTGGAGGGAAGGTGAAAGGGGGAGTGGGAAATGAGAAGACAAGGGAAATTTTTAAACATGCCACAAGGAGAATCGAACCGGTTCGGCGAAGAAAAATGGTTTGGTTCGCTCCAAAACTAAATCGATTCGTTTTTGCTTCTGCCCAAATTTTTTCCCGATACTAAACCTCTTCCCTAAGGTTCAATTTATGGGTTTGATTTTCTGAAGGGATTTTTTTTCATATTTCCTCATTTTAATTGAAACTTTCACATCCTCTCAAACACGGGTAGTGCGCTTCCTAAAATATCTCAAAATTCATCCTAAAACATAATTTTTTAAGGATTTTCACCAAAAATCACCGTGGACTTTTTGAGCAACTCTCAATTCAGGACTTGAATCCAGTATACTACACTCTCTCTTACACACACACACACACACACACACACACACACATAAATGACTCCTATATACACCAAACACTCACATAACTTTTATATACAACAAACACTCACCCTATACACATCGGTGGCTGCAATGACCTCACTCCAAAACCTAACTATCCCCATAATCGGGGTCTGACAGTAAAATTATCTCCACTTCCATGATGCACGCCTCTAGATATGACTTTAGGTGCTATCCATTAACATTGAAAGTGCTCCAATCCTTGGGGTCTTCCACAGTGTGGGAACATTTTTCTCACTACAAATGGTCCAAACCATTTCGACCTTAAATTTCTGAAAAACAAATATAATCTCAAGTAATAGAGAAGAACCTTATGTCCTGAGTGAAACTCCTTATGGATAATGCTCTGATCATTTACGAGTTTCATTCATTCTTTTGCTATTCGAGAGCTCTCATTCGCATCATTGCATATCTCTTCCAACTCGTACAGTTGAAGCATTCGTGTCTCACTTGCTTTGTCTAAATTAAGGTTCAACCTTTTAATCACCCAAAATTCCTTGTGTTCTAATTCCAAGGGAAGATAACAGGGCTTACCATACAGAAAACAAAATGGCGACATTCTGAAGGGGTTCTTATAAGTGGTTCGGTAAGCCCATAGCGCATCGAGTAATCCTATAGACCAATCTCGATGGGTGGGATCAACTGTGTTTTCAAGTATATTCTTGATTTCTCAATTGTCTAATTCTAATTATCCATCTGTTTGTGGGTGGTAAGTTATCCCAACCTAGTAAATAACCCCATTCTTTCTCATTAACTTTTCGAACAACTTGTTGTAAAAATGTGAACCGTTATCACTAATGATGGCTTTGGGAGCACCAAAATGAGAAAGTGTGTATTCGTGAATGAATTTTACCACCACCTTATTGTCATTCATGCATGTAGCTATGACCTTTACCCATTAAGACACATAATCTATAGTAATAAGGATGTAAAAAACCCAAAAGAAGGGGGAAAGGGGCCTATAAAGTCGATGCCCTAACAGTCAAATATCTCAATAGTAAGTGATGATACCAAAGATATCACCACTTAAACTTGTAATGAACTCAAGCTAGTAATCTACAACAATGGAGGTAAAAGAAACAAGAATAGATATAGAAGGAGATAAGGAAAAAAGGATGAACACGATCATGTAAGTGGTTCAGCCATTGGCCTACTCCAATATGCAACAGTTTGTATATTTTGATACCAAACAAGTGAGATCTAATGGCTCTAAGTATAATTCTAGCATTTTCTCTCTTTAAAGTAAGTTTTACAGAACTTAGGCTAGGATTTCGCTTTTTGAATCCCCTTCAAGGAAGGAGATGATGAGTATTTATAGTCCTTGGGGTGCACATTGTACCCCGAAGCATGTAATAAGCATGCCCAAGGTGAAGTTTCCAATCAGATCCATCCACCTATCCCTGGCACACTTATGTCATGATGATGCAATACTCCCCCACGTGCTCATGGAAATCTTATTATAACTTCCTGCTCACGTGAACTAGTCATGCTGGAACCCTGTGCCATATGTGAGATACATGTCATCCTAAAAGGTCTTGGCGAGTCTAGACTGACACGTCCGTTGTCCTTATAAGCAACTGCTGATCTGGATTAAAGTATGGTTTCCATTGTCTGAGTGGTACGAAGCCGAGATGAGATTGATGGAGATAACTATGGGCTAGCTGGTAGGTCTCTACCCATAAGATTGGTACGCAGCTGAGACTATCGAGAAAGGATCACTCTAAAGGGACCCATATCTGTCTAACTTGATGACTGAGTAAGGTCGGCTTGGCCGGGCTAAGGCTTGGCTAAGGCTTGACGAGGACACACTTATATATATCAATCACCCCCTAGCCCCAAATTTTCAATGTGAGTGGGAGACTGAGGGGTATAAATGTCTGACCCCCTGTATTGATGAGACTTTTTTTATTAAGGGTTAAGATGTCCTATCAATATCAGGTCTGAAAAGTTGGACACGAGTTCTTTATTGGACACTTAGAAGTCATCATGTGGGATGGCATGTTACCCAAGAGTGATGGCTCCAGGCCTTCCTTGGGAAAGTGTGCCCTAATGATGATACTGTGGGAAAATGTGCATAATTTTTAAACCATTTAAATAGGTTTAAAAATCTCATTTTCTCTTTCTTCCTCACTTGTCTTTTCGCACTCAAACTTTTATTCTAAAAAAACCCAGTCTATCCCTCTCTCCTCCGTCCAGCATTTTCAGCCACTTTTAGGGTTTCTTTTAAGCTCCTCCGACCTCCTTCTTCATCATGGTAACCCTTTTTAGCCTTTTCCCTAAGTTTCCCTTTATTTTTCTGGTTTTTATTGAATGTTTTAATTTTTCGGCCACTTTCAATTTTTTCGGCAACTTAGTTGATGGTTTTAGGGATACTTTTAGGATCCTTAGAGTTGGTTAATTGGTTACGAGTGTGTTTTAGGATTTTCTATATTAGTCCCCGTCCACTATGAGAGTCATCGGTGCAAGTCCGATTGTCTTCTCTGGTGAGATTATTTAGGTTGTTGTTGGTGTTCTTCATTTAAAATGTTTGATGTTTCGCTTTTTGATCTTTTAGTCAAACCAGGTCAAACCTTAAAACTGTTTGGATGTTAAGGAATTTATACGAGATGATAGATCAATACCTCAAACTTAGGTAGATACTCTTTAGTGAGATACGTAAGGTTAAGATAGAGGTTAAGGCTAAATATAGGGTCGGAGCCAACCCTACACTTCTAATCCACCCAGACCCACTAGCTATAGTCCACCCTTTTATCATAGAGGTTAGTGATTGCATATCTGAGTCTTCAACCTCTTTATACGATAAACCTTTTGTCTCCTCTCAAGCCAAGAGCGAGGATTCTTTTGTTGAGGTAATGAGAGTTACCACTACCAACCCTGAGGGGTCTGGGGCAGTCGAGACCTCTTATTGTGCCTCATCCTCTTAATGTGAAGAGTCCTCCAACCATGCATACCACTCTATACACAATATCTCAGATTCTGATGAGATGAGAGTGGAGGTTGATTTTCCACCACCTCATATGGCTGTCCCCATTTTAGCCATGTTCAATACCGAGTATATTAGAAAGTGTCAAGAAGGAGCCACAACCGTTTAGGTTGAGGATCTCTCGTATGATAGTGATGAGGATCCACTTGACACAAGTTATGATAAAAAAATTCCCTAGTACCATTTGAGAGTTAGATTTACTAATGTGGAGGCACCAATACAACTTAAAATCTGACATCAACATGAGACAAGAGATGAGAGGGCTTATGAAAACCGAGATAGTAAGGTCACCATCTATGAAAAGATGTTCAAAGTCATCTACATAACACTTGTCCATCCTAACATTCTAACTATTCTTATCGGGATGGGGATAGCCCCACCTCAACTATCCCCCAATGCCAAGAGAATCCTAATAAACTTAGTTCGATTCTGGTATCTCCTCCATAAAACTGATCTTCCTGTCTTAGTGTTCAGAGGATCTTATAATGTCTCGTGCACCAAGGCACAACTTGGCTACTATCATCCCGTAGCTAGGTATACCACCAAAAAAGTCCTTCGTGTTAACTGAAATTCCAACCACCACTAGAAACCTCACTACTTCATCTCTGGGCTTCGGAGTTTGGCGTCGATATCCTAGACATCTCCTTAGTGCAGAGAGTACCTAGAAGATGGGTGAAAGCCCATATGTCGACCAAACTTGATCCTGGCCCGAGCATAGACTCCAGGGGAAAAGTGAACAAGCTCTGCTCTAAGGTAGATGATAAGGGACTTATGGAGTTTAATAAGTTGATGACTCCTGATTATCTTCAAAAGACGGGTCTGGGGGTTGACCCATTATCAAAATTATATATAAGTATCTATTATTTTTACATATGTTCTATCATCCTCTACTATCCTTTAACCTTATCTCTTAATTGTAGGTCGTCCTTAGATACATCAAATCATCTTTGGGAAATAGTGACTCCTTATCTCGAAAACTTATTGATCAAGATGTTTAAGAGGGCCAAACCCCCAAAGAATACCACCGTTGGCAAACCCAGCCAAGCTGACCAGACGAAGAAGAGGAAAGACCCTTCCCATAATAATATAAATGTTCCACCTCCATAAAAGAACTGTAGGAGGTCGGGGGCTCCAAGGGACACCTCATCCTCTTCCATTCCAATTTCATCGACCTCGATCTTAACCGATAGGCTTTATTTATGGTCTATTAGTGTTAACTCCGTGATGGCAGATTAGATGAGAGACATGTCTTTTATTAGCTCCCGGGTACCTAAATCTGACCGTAGGTTCTTGGAGTCCTTAGACCTTTCTCGCCTCAGTAATTTCAGCCTCCATCAAGACATCTAGGTAATTAAATCTCTTAGCTCACATCTGTTCATATATATTTATTTTCATTAAGTGTTACCTCATCTGTTTCTTGCTAACTTTGGTTTATTGCCTTTGCAGTCTCTTTTCTTATTCCACTAGTTGGCCTAGTGGGTCCAGGCCAACAAGGCCAAGATCGACAAGTATAACGATGTTGTCAAGGCTGAGAGGGAAACCAAGTAAGCCCTGAAGTAAAAGGATGTTGACCATAAGAGAGCGGTGGATACTTTGGTGCAACAGAGACGTGACGAACTTGATGCCAAGATCAAGGAACACAATAATATTGTGGCTGATCAAGGATGCAGATCAAGGATGCAGTTGAGGTTGCTGAGAAAAAATCCATTGAAGACTTCAAGGCCTCAGAAAAAGTTTGCAGGGTATGGACTCCAATACTCGGAGAAGGGAGCTCGTACTTCTCTCAAATGGGTGACAACAAGTACACAAACGTGAGACGTCACAACGTAGTGGTGTTTATGTAGCCAAAAAATGATTTTCAACTTAAAGTCACTAAGTCAACGATGTTAATTATGATATCACCAAGTCATGATATGAGATCACCAAGTTAATGATATTAATTATAAGTCCACTCTCGTCTTAACCGAGAGACCTCACTATGTAGTGGTGTCTAATCACCAAGTTATTGATGATAACTCTGACCAAGTTAATGATGTTTATCAAGCCACCAATTTAACGATGTTAATTATAAGTCCATTCTCGTCTTACCCAAGATGGGTCACCACGTAGAGTTGTTCATATAACCATTAAGTGATTGTCAAAAGTCCATTCTCGTCTTAGCCGAGAGGGATCGCCACGCAGTGGCGTTCTTATAACTATATAATGATTTTCAATTTAAGGCCACACAATTAATGATGTTGACCACAAGTCCCTCCTCATCGTCTAGGCCGGGGGAATGATAAAATTTAAACCACCAAATTGATGATGTTTGAAATAACTATAATACAATAATTTTTAACAGATTCTTTATGTTTTTCACCACCTAAGTGATGTTGTCACTACTCCTTCCTCTCGGTGTTTGTAAGGACACAAATTTCCAATTGAGTCCATATATAGTTTTGGCTCAATTCCGGACAAAAACATTTATTCATAGGATAGTATTTATTGTAATATTCTCAAGCCTATGAAGTGTATGTTGAAGACGTAGCGGCAAAGAATTTAAAGCTTCATCAAAATGCCGGTTTGCGTGCCTCATTTCTACGTCATCAACTAAGGTTCCATGCTCCCAAGGTATGAATGTAATTATATTTATATAGGAGCTTGGAACAATGTGTATTGGGTGTTAGGTTAATAAAAACTGCATTTTATTTTCAGAAAGAATTAATTAGAAACTTAAAAATAAGTATATAAAAGTTTCTGGGCCAAAATCGCATTTTATAAACTTTCTGGACGTTCGTTAGAAATGTCGTTCGAACGAGTTTTTTCGTTCGAACCAGATTTCGTTCGAACGAGTTTTATCGTTCGAACCAGGTTCGTTCGAACGAGTTTTGCCAACGACCCTAACTGGACAGTCGTTTGATATGTCATTCGATATGTCGTTCGAACGAATGTTCGTTCTAACGAGATATCTAACGAACTTCTAACGAGCCCAGGCTGGTCACTCGTTAGAAGTCTCGTTCGAACGAGAATCAAGTTCGTTCGAACGAACTTCCAGCGGGAACAGTTATTTGGCAGTTTTTTGCAGTTTTTCCCCACTCCTCCACTTGGTTTTCAACCAACCTTTCTCATACTTTATTATGTGCGGGAAACACATTTTCCAAGACAACTTTTCCATTCCATATCCATCTCTTAGAGAGAGTTTGAGAGCAAATTTATTTAGGGAAAATGTTCAAGTTTTGAGTGTTAATTTTTAATGGAAAATTCATACACACTCTAGTTTACACCCATTGTTGTTTACTCCAAGTTCTATATATACATATCCTTACTTGGAGTTTTTGGCACCGGTTTTGTCTACCGAATTCAAGAGACGTTTCGGGTTTGCTTCTACACCCCATCACAATAGAAGACCTTTGTTGAGATTCTACCCGTTTGGAGAAAGGCTCCATGTTCGGGTGACGGTGACCGTTTAAAGTCCTATCGGTGTATTCCGAGACCACGGTGGAGCTCCGTTGGTTATCCGCTAATTGGAGGTTGATACAAGAAGGAGCATCACGGCTTGAGAGGGTTCGAGTTTAGGAAGTAAGTCTTTTGTCTTGTATTTTGTGATACCGTTTTTAGTGGATTTGAGGCTAGGGCCGTCCCGAGGTTTTTTCCCGTTAGTGGGTTTTTCCTCGTACATCGCGGTGTTGTGTGACTGTTGATTTTATCTTACTCTATATCACTTAGAACGCATGCTAGATTAATTTCAAGATAAAATTTGGTTTTACAATCACACTAATTTAAATTGGGACTTTAATTAAATATTGGATAAAATCGGTTTATTCAAGTCACTTGCCAAAATTGGTTTCGCCTACCTTTGAATAATTGTTAATTATGAATTAGGCAAATTCTAGGACTTGATGTTTTTAATTCGTTTTGTTAAAATCATCTCAACGCTTCCGCATTTATTTAAAAGGAAATTATTTTTTAATTTGAGATAATTAATCACCGGGGATCCAACCGTGTCTTCAAATTGGTATCAGAGCCAAAAACGATAAATTATTTCGTTAAGATCCTTTAATTTTTGGCTAAAATGGATTTTTCCCCATTTTCAAAATTTCCTATTTTTGATGGTTCTAACTACGCGTATTGGAAAGCGCGAATGAAATCGGCACTTAAATCTATCGATGAACGTGTTTGGATGTCTGTTGTTAACGGTTGGACTCCACCAACACATTTAATTGAAAATGAACAAGTTCCCAAACCCGTCGATAGATGGACTGAAAATGAGTTTAAGCTAGCGAATTTTAATTCCCGTGGTTTAAATGCCTTATTTAGCGCTGTCGCACCGGATGAATTCCGACGTATTATGACGTGTGAAACCGCTAAAGAAGCTTGTGATATTTTACAATTAACTCATGAAGGAACGAGTGTCGTTAAAGCTTCTAAACTCCAAAACCTCACCACTCAATTTGAAACTATCAAAATGGATGAAAAAGAAACTTTTGATAAATTTTATGCTAGACTTTCTGATATTGTTAATTCATCCTTTAACTTGGGAGAGAAAATACCTGACGACCGTGTTGTAAAGAAAATTTTGAGGTCACTACCCGATAGATTTATTCCTAAAGTGACCGTTTTAAATTCTTTACCCACTTTAGCCTCTACGAAATTAGAAGAGCTTGTAGGTGATTTACAAACCTATGAACTAGATATGTTTCCCTCTAAAAATGAAAAGAAAATTGAAAAGGGCATTGCTTTAAAAGCCCGAAAAGAGGTCAAACAAGTAGTAGAGAGCGATAGTGATAGTGACTCGGAAGATATGGCTTTGTTTGCTCGTAAATTTAGAAAATTTCTTAAATTTAACAAAGATAAAGTTAAAAATGATTTTAAGAAATTTGAATCTTCTAAACATGATAAAAGCGAGAAGGTTTCTAAAGCCGAGAAGATCCCTAAACCTAGTAATGAACATTTAGATAGGGACGAGTCTAATAAATGTTTTGGTTGTGAAGGTTATGGCCATAGGGCTTTTGAGTGCCCCACTAAACTAAGGAAAGAGGGTAAACGACCCATTTCATATAATGCGACCATTAGTGATAGTGATAAGGAAGAAAAGCCCGATTCCCCCACTAAGAAAAATTTTGTGGCTTTTATGGCTAGACATGTGAGTGATAATGAGAACTCATCGAATGATGAAATTATAGCACATGCCACTTCCAAGGTCATTGTACATGATTCTCTTATTTTTGATGATAGTGAGAGTGGAGAAGAGAGTGAAAATGAAGAAGAGGTTGATGTGAGTGAACTTCAAAATGCTTTTCATGAATTATATAAAGAATCTATTAATTTGAAAAGAACTAATTTGAAGTTAGAAGCTTGTTTAAGAAAGAGTGTCAAGGTCGTTGATGATAGTGCCTTAATAGAAGACCTTATGACACGTGAGAGGACTCTTCAAGAGAAGCTTAACTATGCAGAAGGCGAGAGAGATAGCCTTAGGGGTTTAATGGAATCCTTGAAAAAGGAGCTTCTTGCTTTCGAAGAGCGAAATGTTTTACTAGAATCTAAAATTTTAGAATTGGAAAATAAATTACAAGATTCTAGTAATGTCAAATTTGATTTGGAGTGTCGTTCGGAAAAACTAGATAAAATGTTAGGAACGGTCCAAATTAAAAATGACACTTTTGGTTTAGGCTTCAATTCTTGTAATGATTTTAACCCTAAAGTCAAAACCAATGTTTTAGGAGAATCTTCTAGGAATGCATTTAATGATCACTCCTTAGATAAATCTTTTCGACATATTCTTACTTGTACACTTTGTGGTCGACAAGGTCATCTTAGGAAGTTTTGTTTAGATCTTAAACGAATTCCTAGAAAATCCCATAGTAAAGTAACCACGATAGCTAACGTTCCTACACCCCAAGATAGTAATTCTTCATTAATTTGGGTTAGGAAATCCGACTTGGCTGCCTTACAAAATAGGGATTTTGATTCTCATTTACTTACACATGCCTCCTCCCTTGCTAAATCTAAAGGATAAATGTGTTAGTGTTTGCATACTTTAGCGTTTGTACTTCATGCTATATTCATATGCTAAATGTATGCTTGTTTAGTCATTTTCTAGTCATTGCCTTAATTCATATCACATGCTAGAAATTATGACTTGTTTATCTTTTTGTATTATATTTTGTGTTTGAATCGACTGCATAATATAAAAAGATTTTTGCTTATCATTTGTGTTTTATTTATTTCATTTAAGCTTAATGAAAAATACAAATGATTTTTGTTTGTCCTTTTGAGTAAATATTTATTTTTGTTTAACAAATGTTAAAAACTCAAAAAGATTTTATTTTGTGTGTATTTTTGTTTGACACACTTTATGTGGCATATATTTGTGTTTGAATCCTATCGTTTACGCTCCCATGTGGCTAGAACTTTTGGTTTAGATTTTCAATCCTTAAAAATGTTCTTTACCATGTTTTATATGGAGTAGTTGGATTTTGTATTGTTTAAATGGATTCTATTTCTATATGCCTCTATTCACACATGCACGAGCTCTTTTGAAATCTTAATGTCACATGTTATATTTGAGCTTTTTGAGGTGTTCTCCTATCAATCTAGTCATCTACATATCTATGACCTAGGAGGACTAGTGCATGTCAAAATCCGTTGCATGTGAGATTTGTGCGAAAAATGAAAACATGATAAATTAATATATGCACGGGGAAGGGCTCCGAAAGGATGAATTAAATCCTTTGCGATAGTAAGCCACCGTTGATTGGATCTAAAAGAAATACGTGATCCAAAGGCCTAAAAACAGAATATTTGGCATTAAACAAAAAGCAATTGCCAAGGCCTATGTTTGTTTGATATATTCATTCACAAACAAAAGAATATATATGCTCATTGAGGGAGAATTGGATGGTATATCAACGGTTTGCACAATGTCCGTTTATCCTAGTTGTCTTTAATGTCACGACTCTATTTGGTTTGTAGAATCATCATCATGCTAGGCTTGTATGCATTGTGTATGTTTGTTCATTGAGTTCAATCTTTATATTGTCACATGAGGTTATATTTAACTGTGATGAAGTTTGCAATCAAATGAGAACTCCGTGAACGTTTCCTAAGTGTTTGGGTCTAAATTTAATTGTTGCTAGTTCACACCCCTACACTTCCGTTTCCATATGACACATTTTTGCCATACGAGTGTGCAAACTTATTGTATTTTGTGTCATGTGTTTGTTTATATCTATATATATGCTAGTACTATATTGGTATATTTCTAATGTATATATATATATATGATATTTGTTTGTCTTTGCCCTGCTTTTATTGCCCATATGCTTTCATGTCTTATCACTTTAAGCTTTCACGTGTTGTTTATTAGTTCTTTATCCTTTGTCTATTCCCGAACAAAAAAGGGGGAGAATGATGATAGGGGGAGAAATGGTATCTTATCCTATTATTATCATATCTTCGTTTGAGGGAGATTTTTCTTAGGGGGAGACGTCTTTCTAAGTAGGTCATGCGTTTAAAGGGAGAATTAATTTAGGGGGAGTAATTAATTAATTGCATTTAATATTTTGATATTCCGTATGCATTTGATGAGTTTGCTTAAGTGTGCAGGAATTATTCTAAAGCGGCATCTTTCTATGGCAAAGAGTTTGATCCTTGGGTTGAGTCAAGATTGGGTGGGTTATGTTTTGAGTCTAGTAGAGCTTGACGGCCCTTTAGGATTTTTGTTTGGTTTTTGTCCCGGAATAGCCAAAGGGGGAGATTTGTAAGGACACAAATTTCCAATTGAGTCCATATATAGTTTTGGCTCAATTCCGGACAAAAACATTTATTCATAGGATAGTATTTATTGTAATATTCTCAAGCCTATGAAGTGTATGTTGAAGACGTAGCGGCAAAGAATTTAAAGCTTCATCAAAATGCCGGTTTGCGTGCCTCATTTCTACGTCATCAACTAAGGTTCCATGCTCCCAAGGTATGAATGTAATTATATTTATATAGGAGCTTGGAACAATGTGTATTGGGTGTTAGGTTAATAAAAACTGCATTTTATTTTCAGAAAGAATTAATTAGAAACTTAAAAATAAGTATATAAAAGTTTCTGGGCCAAAATCGCATTTTATAAACTTTCTGGACGTTCGTTAGAAATGTCGTTCGAACGAGTTTTTTCGTTCGAACCAGATTTCGTTCGAACGAGTTTTGTCGTTCGAACCAGGTTCGTTCGAACGAGTTTTGCCAACGACCCTAACTGGACAGTCGTTCGATATGTCGTTCGAACGAATGTTCGTTCTAACGAGATATCTAACGAACTTCTAACGAGCCCAGGCTGGTCACTCGTTAGAAGTCTCGTTCGAACGAGAATCAAGTTCGTTCGAATGAACTTCCAGCGGGAACAGTTATTTGGCAGTTTTTTGCAGTTTTTCCCCACTCCTCCACTTGGTTTTCAACCAACCTTTCTCATACTTTATTATGTGCGGGAAACACATTTTCCAAGACAACTTTTCCATTCCATATCCATCTCTTAGAGAGAGTTTGAGAGCAAATTTATTTAGGGAAAATGTTCAAGTTTTGAGTGTTAATTTTTAATGGAAAATTCATACACACTCTAGTTTACACCCATTGTTGTTTATTCCAAGTTCTATATATACATATCCTTACTTGGAGTTTTTGGCACCGGTTTTCTCTATCGAATTCAAGAGACGTTTCGGGTTTGCTTCTACACCCCATCACAATAGAAGACCTTTGTTGAGATTCTACCCGTTTGGAGAAAGGCTCCATGTTCGGGTGACGGTGACCGTTTAAAGTCCTATCGGTGTATTCCGAGACCACGGTGGAGCTCCGTTGGTTATCCGCTAATTGGAGGTTGATACAAGAAGGAGCATCACGGCTTGAGAGGGTTCGAGTTTAGGAAGTAAGTCTTTTGTCTTGTATTTTGTAATACCGTTTTTAGTGGATTTGAGGCTAGGGCCGTCCCGAGGTTTTTTCCCGTTAGTGGGTTTTTCCTCGTACATCGCGGTGTTGTGTGACTGTTGATTTTATCTTGCTCTATATCACTTAGAACGCATGCTAGATTAATTTCAAGATAAAATTTGGTTTTACAATCACACTAATTTAAATTGGGACTTTAATTAAATATTGGATAAAATCGGTTTATTCAAGTCACTTGCCAAAATTGGTTTCGCCTAACTTTGAATAATTGTTAATTATGAATTAGGCAAATTCTAGGACTTGATGTTTTTAATTCATTTTGTTAAAACCATCTCAACGCTTCCGCATTTATTTAAAAGGAAATTATTTTTTAATTTGAGATAATTAATCACCGGGGATCCAACTGCGTCTTCAGTGTTATTGAGAGTTCATGGACGAGATGAGTCTTCTATGGTTTTTCATATCACCAAGAGTGAGTCAAAACTAATTCACCATATGAATGATGTTATTTAGCTTAGATCAGTTCATACCATACATTGGATAATTGGATATAAATATATAAGGAAACACTTGTATTTTTTTCATTTATTACTCTACCTCAACTCTTATACAAAAAACCACTGTTATACCAGTATTGGAACCATCAGACAATTTGCCAAAGTTACAAAATAAATGGTAGTATACTTTCAAATGGTTTACATTCCATGGATTGGATAAAGGTTCCCCCTCTAGGTTCTCTAGTCTATAAGTTCTAGGGACAACCTCTTCAGTGACTCTGTTTGGGACATACCAATTTGGGTGGAACTGGTTCAGCTTACGCCAAACCTTCTTTAACACCAAAGTTCCCACAAAAATCGGCCTTGCCTTGACCCTTTTATTATAGAATTTGGTTGTCCTCTATTGACATGTCATTTATCTTACTTCAGTGTCCTCTCGTTTTTCTTCTATCAGGTCAAGTCTAACCTCCTTTATTTATTATTGGTCTCAGGGTTGTAAGTCTAGACTCTGTGACTGGGAAGGCCGAGTTTAGTGGGGATTACTGCCTTCGACCCATAGGCCAACATGAAGGGAATCTCCCCTATAGGAGTCCTCTTTATCATCTTCTATTCTTATAAGATTCTATGCAACTCCTCTGTCTATAAGTGCTCAGCATCGTCTAACTTATTTTTAATGCCATCTAATACCGTCCTATTAGTGACTTCGATTTGGCCATTAGCTTGCAGTCAGCCAGATGCAGAATATAACTACTTTATTCCCACTCTTTCAGAATATGTTTCCAAGGATTTATTCTTAAACTACTTCCTACTGGGTGAGGTGAGCGTATTGGGTATACCATACCTGCAGATGATGTTTCTCCAAATGAACTTAAATCTCTTTACTTTAGTGATGGAGATAATAGATTCTGCTTCCACCCATTTAGAAAAGTAATCAATGGCCATAATCAGATATTTATATACACCTAGTGCTTTTGGAAGTGGGTCGACTAGGTCAATCCCTTAAACTGCGAATGGCCATGGGGAAGTTATGGTGAGGGCGATTGATGAGGCTAGTAGGGTATACTTGCATAATGCTGACACTTATCGCATCTTTTCACATGATCGGCCACTTCCCTGGCAAGGTTCGGACACTAATACTCCTATGTCACAATCGTATTCACGAGATATCTTCCTCCAATGTGGCTTGCACACGTCCCCTCATGTATGTTATGTAAGATATAGTTAACCTTTAAGGGATGAACGCATCTGAGGAGAGGTAACAAGAAACCTTTTTTATAGAGCATGTCTCCTATGATAGTGAACTTCGTCGCTCGGTATCGAAGTTTATTTCTCTCGACTTTGGTGCTGGGGGTTCCATTTCTTTGATGTATTTTATCAAAGTATCCATCCATGACTCTCCCAAATTTAAGTTTAAACAAAGTTCCACTCCATTATTGTCTTCCTTAATACCATGTTTATGCAACATCTCCACAGGAGTGGTCTGCCTGATTTATGCTCTTGTGGTCGAGGCTAACCTCACCAATGCATCGAATAAGCTATTATCAAGCCGAGGTACTCTCTTCACCTTTACTTCCTTAAAGTTGGCCAAGACCTTTTTCACCCTTGCCAAATATTTGGCCATTTTCTCATCTTTAGCCACGTAGATCACCAAAATTTGGTTCACCACTAGCTGAGAGTCACTGTGTACTATCACATGACCAATGCTCAACACCTTGGCCAAGGACAGGCCGACCAATAAAGCATCATACTCAAATGTGTTGTTTGAAGCCTTACAACTTAACCTTAAGGCATATTCAATATCGGTCCCATCTAAAGCCGAAAATATGATTCCTTCCCCGCTACCGCTTTCACAAGAGGAGTTGTCTATAAAAAAACTCCAAACTGGGTTGTCATTTAAAAAAGGACCCTCATTCACTACCCCCATTCTTAAACAAAACATCCTTTTCTATAGGGTCGTCTCTAATTCCATCAGCCAGGGCTATCTTTTCAGGTAATATCGCAACCTCATCTTCTCCAACATCGGCCTCGATCCAATTGAATTCATCCACAAAATTGGCTAATGTCTACCCCTTGATTGTAGTCCTTGGCTGATACACGATGTCAAACTCTCCTAACGCAATTGACCAAGACATCAATTAAATCAATTTCTCGAGTTTATGGATGACTTCCCTCAAAAGAGTGTAAGTGAGTACCACCATGGTATGCTCCTGAAAATAGGGCTTTATTTTTCTGGAGGTATGGATCAAAGAATATGCCAGTTTTTCCATTCTTGGATGTTTTAGCTCAGCCCTTTGAAGAGCTTTGCTGTTAAAGTACACAGGCTTTTGAACCTCCTCATCTAGATGTATTTATGGCTGATTTTGATATTCTAGGTATAGGAACAACTTCTCTTGGGATAAGACGAGATGGGAGCATTAAAGATCCCAAATAAGCATTAAGTTCTTGAGAATCTTTCTCACACTCTTCATCCCAAACAAATGCTTTTCTCAAGATTTTAAAGAAGGACAGACACTTGTCTGTGGCCCTGGAGACTAATCGGTTAAGAGAAATAACTCTTCATGTCAATCTCTACATGTCTTTTATATTCTTTGGCGTCTTTATTTCTATCAATGCCTTGATTTTCTTTGGGTTTGCCTCAATTCCCCTTTGATTGACTATGAAGCCGAGGAACTTTCCTTCTCTTACATCGAACACGAATTTTATCGGATTTAACTTCATCTTGTAGAGATACATGGTGTTGAATGTCCTCTCAATATTAGCCACGTGATTCTCAGCTTTGATGATCTTCGTCAACATATCATCAACATAAACCTCCATAGTTTTCTCAATTTGATCTTCGAACATTTTATTGGCCAACCTATGGTAGGTTTGCCCCTGTGCTCTTAAGGCCGAATGGCATGACCTTATAGCAATAGGTTCCTTTATCAGTGATAAAGGAAGTCTTCTTAGTATTGTCCACATACATAAAGATCTGATTGTACCCTGAATAGGCATCCATGAAGCTCATCAGTTCGTGACCATCCATAGTATCTCCTATTTTGTCTATTTGGGGGTAAAAGAAGTTGTCTTTTGGGCAGGACTTATTTAAATATGTGAAGTATACATATATTCTCCATTTTTCATTGTCTTCTGGCACAATCACAACATTATATAACCAATTCGGGTAGTGCACTTCACGAAGAGAATCAGCCGATTAGATCTATTTGACCTCTTCTTTGATGATTTCATACCTATTTATAGCAGAGGTACTCCTCCTATGCTTTATTGACTTGGCATCCTTATTTATGTTTAGTGAATAGCATATAACTTCGGGGGTCAATCCCCAACATATCCCCATGGCTCAATGCGAAGATGTTTTGCGTCTTCCTCAATAGCTCAATAAACCTTTCTTTAACCTCCTTCTTCAATGATGAGCCTATTTGGATTATTTTTTCGGTTCGTCCTCATTGAGGATGATGGATTCTACCTCTTATGAAACCTCACCCTTCTTAAGTTTCCTCTCGTCCCTTGGGTCAAGAGTGTCAATATTGTAGGAGGTTGTGAGCTTCTTGTGAGCCTCCTTTTGTTATATTAAGCTGAAATAACACTCTCTTGCCTCTACCTGGTCATCTTAGACTTCCCCCACCCTATAAAGAGTCGGGGATTTTACTATTTGGTGAACGATGGAGGGCACTGCCTCGAATTTCTTTGAGTGCTACTCTATCGAGGATGATATTATAGGCGGAGAATACGTTCTCGTCCATAAAAAAATCTTACTTTCTTCAATAGGCACCTCAGTTAGGTACCTATACAAACATCTATTTCAAAGACCCCTAGTGGGTGTACCTCTTACCCATTGAAACCTATCAATGGATAAGGAACTAACATATTCTTATTGAGCTTTAGTCTTTTGAAGCAGTCTCAAAACATGACATAAGTTGAGTTGCCATCATCCACAGATATTCGAGACACATCATACGCATGGACCCTAAACGAAGGGTCATCGTGAGGGGCCAAAATTCTCTTGAAGTCCATTCATTAGAAGCCTACCACCATGTATCCATGTATACTTTCTTTAGCTTCCCCAACTTCGGCTCTGAAGCAGCTGAGTTCACACCCATCCATTTGGGTGCAGACTTTGCTTCCACAATGTGTGCCTTATGGATTGCCGGCTCAGTTCCTCTACCAACCATTCTTCCACTAATCATTTTAACGTAGAAATAAATCATATGTATGGGTCCCTTTGGATCAGGATCTAGTTCATCCCTATCACTGTCAGACTCTTCTTCTTTTTGGCGTCATGTTTAACACCACTCTGGTCAACATACTTCTAGAGTTTCCCTTGTTTTAATATATTCTCAATCTCATCTTTGAGAGAAACATTTGTCTGTTGTATGGACGTGGTCTTGATGGAACTTGCGCCACTTACTTTTACCCCTCTTGTAAGGAGGGGACTTAAGCTTTTCAGGCCATCTAAGATCTTTGTCATCTTTAATTTCATTCAAGATCAATCTAGTACTTACTGTCAATGAGGTATAATAGAAAAATTTATCATCGGTCGACCTTTTTTTCCATCTTTTCCTTTCGCCTTCTGAGACTTCCCCCATTTGATTTTTTCTCATCCTCTCCTTTAGCCGCTATAGCCTCCTCGGCATTCATAACTCTCCCGGCCATAGCCAGAAGTTCTGCCATGGACTTGGGAGGATCCTTAGCTAGATTATAGAGCAGTTTGTCTTTCTACAGCCCACTCATGAGGGTAGTCATTATAATATTTTCCTCGTAGTCTTATACTTCAAGTTTATCCTTATTAAATTGGGAGATATAGTCTCTAAGTGTCTCATTTTCCCTTTATTTCACATACAATAGACGAGTCACTTTCTTTGGAGGCTTCTGTTGAAGTAAAAGTTGTGGATGAACCTCTTAGCTAGCTATTTGAAATTTTCGATTGAATTCTTAAGCAGAGACGTATGCCACGTGTGAGCTATGCCAGTGAGAGTGACGGAGAAAGCTCGATATATCATCTCATTTGAGATGGAATAATTGTTAGCTGTCTACTGATACATCTCAACATGGTGTATCGGTTTCGTACTACCATCGTATTTTGGGGTTATAGTAGGAGGCTTGAACTTATCTGGAGTGGAGAAATTTACTATCTTAATCACGAAGGGAGATACTTCCACATAGCCCTTGTGGGTTAAGTCTTGTCTCTTCAATAGATCATCGATATTATCCCCTAGTATCTGAATTAAACTGTTCCATGGCTTCTCCACTATCACTGTATTATCTCTTCTGCCCTTTTTATTGGATGGGTCAGGCACTTTCCCTTAGCCAACATTCCTCTGACAACTGTTTATTTCCCTCTATTCTCCTTCTCATCCTGGCTGAGGCCGATGATCACCACATACACTATTCCTTTTAGAGGTAGCCTTACTATGTAAATGGGAATGTTAGTCTCATAGGTCTCTCCCTAGGTCGAGACGATCAAAAGATGACCCTCTGTTGAGTTTGTCAAAGGCCAAAGTTCTGATCGAACTTCTTGTGTCGGCCTTGCACTAGTACCCCTGCTGGCTAGTGCTGGGCGAACTCTGTCGGTAAAAATGTCATATGGTTCCCAACAGTCATCCTAATTATAATACTGATCATCCATACCCTCTTTCACTTATTTTCTTAGGTGGAATAACTCGGTATTATCCACGTCTCTTCGCCTCTGGTGGCATTGTATTTCCTTCTGTGGGGATGAGGGTGGCCTGCCTATCACCGCATCCATAATATTTTTAGCGATCAGAGTGATCATCTCCACCGCAGCTCCTGGAGTCTTGGCCGTCATGGTTTAGCTAAAATCCATAAACTGTTCTTCTATATTTTGTTGCCTAGCCACTAGCGAGCACATGGCCTCCACCACGTCAGCCATCTCTAATTGAGGTGGTGTCTGGCTAGAGCTGGGGCTAATGCCTTAAGGTAAATCTTAAGCTATCTCTCAGGTGAGAGTGTATATGAACTAGTTGAGTTAAAAAAAGAATGAAGGTCCCAACCAGAACTCTTTTAATGGTGATTCATGTCCAACTATGGTAGAGCTATATCACCACCTGAGATTCAAGTAAGAGTTAAGCTAGAAATGAGAGGAAGAAGATAAACCCCACTTCCCACATATGGCGCCAAAATGATGATACCAGAGATATCACCACTTAAACTTGTAATGAGCTCAAGTTAGTAATTTACAATAATGGACGTAAAATCAATAAGAATAAATACAGAAGGAGATGAGGAAAAGAGGATGAATACGATTATGTAAGTGGTTTAACTATTGGCCTGCTCCACTGTGCAGGTGTTTACGTGTTTTTGAACTAAACACATGAGCTCTAATGGCTCTAAGTACAATTCTATCACTTTTTCTCTCTAAAGTAAGTTTTATGGATATTGGGCTAGGGTTTTTCATTTCTGATCCCCTTCAAGGAAGGAGATGACAAGTATCTATAGTCCTTAGGGTTCACATTATACTCCCAATTATGTAATAAGTATTCCCAGGGTGAAGATTCCAATCAGATCCAGCCACATGTCCCTAGCACACCCATATCATAATGATGCAATATTCCCTCCCATGATCATGGAGATCTTGTTATAGCTTCCTGCTTATGTGAACTAGTCATGATGGAACCCTGTGCTACACGCGAGATATATGTCATCCTGAAAGGTCTGGGCCTAAATGAGACTAACACGCCCATTATCCCTGTAAGCAACTGTGAAGCCGAATTAAAGTATGGTCTTGGCTGTCTGAGTGGTAAGAAGCTAAGACGATAGTGATGGATATGGCTATAGGCCAACTGATAGGTATCGACCCATAATCTTGGTACGAGGCTGAGACTGTTGGGAAGGGATCGCTCCAAAGGGACCCATGTCTGTCTAACTTGATGAGTGAGTAAAGTTAGCTTGGCCGGTTTGAGGCTTGCTAAGGGCGAGGCCATACTTATGTATATCATTAAGGATAGGGATCCAATCATCATGTCTCGCTTAGAAATGGTCCCTATCTTTTGTCATCTCTCGCACAAATAACAAAACTCATGCACCTCCTGGAATATAATAGGCCAATAGAGATCGCAATGAAGAATCTTTGCGACCGTCTTCTTAGTAGAAAAGTGACCTCCATATGCTTCAAAATGATAAAAATGGATAACTCTTTAGATTTCGTCATTTGGTACACACTTTCATATTTTCATATTATTTGATTTGCGTAATACTTGGATAAATATAGATCATCATAAAAGAACATGTCGACTAAGTGAAAAACTTCCTCTTCTCTTATGGAGTTCATTGTGAGGGAATGAAACCCATCACTAGATAGTTCACGATGTCCACAAACCAAGGTAGAGAAGAATTGGAAAAAATTTGCTCATTTGGGAAAAAATCATCTATGGGTACAGGTTCTTAAGGTACGTCGAAGGAAAGCCTAAACAAGTTATCGGCTACGACATTTTCTACTCCCTGCTTATCTTTGATGGAAAGGTCAAATTATTGGAGTAGCAAGATATACATAATGAGGTGCGACTTGGCATCCTTCTTGAAAATGAGGTATTTTAGTGTTGCGTGGTCAGTAAAACAAATGATGGGTGACCTGATGAGATACAAACATATTTGTCAAGGGAAATACTACTGCTAGCAACTCTTTGTCACTGGTGGAATAGTTTAATTCTGGCCTAACTAAAGTTCGGCTAGTGTAGTAAATGACATGGGCCTTTTTATCCTTACATTTCCCCAAAATAGATCCTATCGAGTAGTCACTTGCATCACATACTAGCTCGAATAGAAGCCTCCAATTTGGAGCTTGCATGATGGGAGAATAAAACTAGCATACTATTTAACTTCTCAAATGCCCCTTAGCAAGTAAGTTACTTAAATATCTAGATATGGAGCTTAGGTCCATAATAAACCTAAGATAAAATCCCGCATGCCCCAAAAATGAGAAGACATATTTGAGTAACTTGGGCGGGGGAGTTCGACAATGATATCAATTTTTGGCCTATTTGGTTCAATCCCTTTAGATGAAACTATGTGTCTTATAACCACTCCCTTGGTTACCATAAAATCACATTGCTCCAAATTTCTCCACACAATGAGGAGGTATTTTCTCAATATTATCAAGACATTGATAATATTAGAGGGGCCAAAAATGTTGAAATCGTCTATAAACACCTCAAGACCTCTCTCAACCATGTCGCTAAAAAGACTCAATATGCACCTTTATAAGGTGGTAGATGTATTAAATAACCCAAATGGCCTCCTTTTGTAGGCAAAAGTACCATAAGGGCATGTGAAAGTTGGCTTCTCTTAATCAAGTACGTCCACCTCTATTTGGTTATAACCATCTAGAAAATAGTAAAATGGGTGGCCCGACACTCTCTCGAGCGTTTGATCCATGAACGATAAAGATAAGTAATCTTTCTTTATGTCGGCATTGAGTTTTTGAAAATTAAAACAAACGTGCTACCCGGTGGTGGAACATTTTGGAATAAGCTCTCCCTTAGTGTTCTCTATCAGAGACATTACCGATTTCTTGGTAATGACTTGGATTGGACTAACACACTTACTATCCCATATGGGATAGATTATGCCCATATTTAATAACTTAATGGTTTTTTTATTTTAACCAGTCTTTCATTATTGGGTTCAACCTTCTCTGCATTTCCCTAGAGGGCTTCACATCCTCTTGGAGGTGGATATTATGTGTAGAAATCAAGGGACTTATACCTTTTAAATGCACTATATACCAACCAAAATCACCCTTGCGGTTCCTCAATATTTCCAAAATCTTCTCTTGTTTCTCTATATCTACGCTAGAGGAGACAACAACAGGATATGCCTCATCCTCCCCAAATAAGCATATTTCACATTTGAAGGTAACTTCTCCAACTCGGGTTTTGAATACCTACTTTTTTTTATTTAAGCCAACAATCCTTAAAATCAGTCCTAGCATCAACCCTAAAATTAACCCTTACAAACATTACCCCTAAAATTAATCCCGAATTTAGCATCAATATTAAAGGGGTCACATTTTTTTTATATATCATTCCCAAACTTAAACCAACATTAGTTATATATTTATTAATAGAATACACACACACACACACACACACACATAATACACACACACACACACATATATACAGTATACATATATATATATACATATACATACATATACAGTATACACATATACATACAGAATACACAGACACATACAGTATACATATACACATATATAGTATACATACATACATACACAATACACACATGTATACACACACGTACACACATATATACACACTGAAATACATACACATAGGAATACACACACACATACACACAGAAATACACACTGAAATACACACATAAATAGAAATGCATAACTTAATACCTTTGAGATTGAAAGAGAGATTGAGATTGATATTTAAAGAGACAAAATCACCGGACAAGAGTCGAAATCGTCAAAGAGAGGGAAGCTTTAGAGGGTTTAGAAATTTTTGAGGTAAATGAGAAGTTCGGCTTGCACTTTAGTATAAAGACACTGGTCACGGCCTTAAGCCATGACCACATACCGTGACCCCTTTAAATTTTAAGACGTCAGCGTGTAAATAATACACTGTTCATGGCCCAAAGTCGTGACCCCATTCCCAGAATGGTTACGACTTTGGACTGTGACCATCTCAGTGTGGCTTTGGGTTATGGTCATGACCTTAGACCGTGACCCCACCCGAGACCACATTTGGAGGGAAACTTGGCGCCATAATGGTCACGGATGGGTAACGAATCATATTCGTGACCCACACGAGTCACGACCATGGTCCGTGACCACATGCAAGATGATCCATGACCACACTGAGTCATGGACTCTGTCACGCCCATTTTTGATATGGTCACAGCTCTGGGCGTGACCCCAAAATCGTGACTATTCGCAGGATATGATGTAGTGTATTGAAATGTTATACCTATATTGAAATTTTATATATAATAATAAAACTATGGACAACTATAATTGTGGATATAAAACCACAGCCAAGTCAAACCGTGGAGTCCTTACCACAGTGACAACGAACGGCTAGTGATCATCCCACGTCCAACTATAACCGTGGGACAGTATACGATCACTTGTGATCGAAAGTGATTGCCTCTTACGGTGACAGTCAACCGTAAGTGGAGTCACCTCGTTTTTTTAATATGCTCATCATTTTAAATGTTGTTTTTATAGATTATATAGTGTGTAGAGGTGTTTTAATACCTCAAAATCATCAAACGAGTATTGGATATTATGAGTTTGGAAAGCTTAATCATCAACTTTATTTTTCTCAACCATTACAATGGAGCCCCTTTATCCTTGATTTATGTATATAAACAATACAACAAGGACCACAACAATACAACAAACACACGAAAATGGAGATTTGGGAAGAAATGGACAATGTGATTTTGACTAGGTTTAACCGTGGGTTTGATACTTTTGGTGGAAAAATCAACTGGTTTGAGTTTTGTTTATTGTGGTGTTTTAGATTATGTGATGTTAGTTTGTGTGTAATTTTTTTTTGTTTAGTTTGGGGTATATTAGACATTTAAAAAAATAAAAGGTACAACACTTTTGGGTGTGGTTAGTAAAGTTTGAATTTAATTTTTATGTGGTATTTAGAGATATTTTTTGGGTGTATTTATCAGGACCCAAGTTTTAGTTTGAAACAAATAAACACACACACACACACACACACACACACACACACACACACACACACACATATATATATATATATATCAAAGACAAATTGGGTTTCCTCCCTATATATTCTATAACTGATACACACATACGTATTTATATATGTATCAAAAGTACACTATGTCAAACCCATAATGGTTATCATGACCTATAACCATTAAACATACACACGCATACCTAAATATATATATATATATATATATAGAGAGAGAGAAATATAGTATAATATTTGTTATAAGCCATCCGTACTCAATAAATTGTAATTTGAAACAAATACATACCACTAGATAAACTTGCACATATACTTAAATTATTTTCTCACAAAGCAATTTCTTGCCCCAAATATTTTTTAATCAGAATATGACTTTAATAGAATAAGGTTTATACCCCATTTTTAAAAATAACCTTATAAATATGCTTGTGACACTTATTATATGATATTAACATATACGAGTGGTTTACACACTTTTATTTCGTCATTTAAGGCCAAGTAGCCTCTTTTCCATGTATAATCTTTTTTATGCATGCACGTTATGAATGTATTGAGCCACATTCAAACATGGCATGTAGATTAGTATTCATTATATTCAACCTCCGTATACTACATAAAAAAATCCATGCAAATTTTCTACGTGAAATGTTCGTTTAAAACATAATTTATTCTTTTTGACGCTTATGCGACCCATGCAATGCAACACATGTAATTATTTCATGTAAAACTTTTGCTTCATCCAAATATTAATAATTACTTTATTTATTAAGATCAATGGTATTACAAATATAAAGTATTATAACTTTTTGTTTGAGAGAAAAAATGTGTACGCAAAAGAGGTTTTGTCCAACAATACCCCCCAAATAAAACAAATCGATACCATGTATACCTATGATTGTAGGCCTTGGTCCACTTGCGTGGTTGGGTACCTTGCTATTGCGGATCTCCCCCGCTAGCTACTCTCTAATTATCTTTCTTTACATTTTAAAGCAAATACTATTAATCTAAGTCCTTTTCACTTATAACTCTTCACTCGTTTACAATAATAATACGATTTTGACTCTTTTCAAAACCTTAACTTGTTGCCCAAGAATACTCAAATGATTTAAAATTACCTAAGGTTTCCACCCAAACCACAAAATACCACCTAATTAAATAAGTGTTTAATTTATCCATTTAATTAGCATAAATTCCACTTGATTCGTTTAAATGACTTATTTTCTTATATAATTCCAATTCCAACATCCAATAATAATTTAATTAATTCTCCTAATAAAAATTATTCACCCAAAATTATGGGCTATTATATAAGTGTCCATGGGGCCTACATCAAGATGGCCTTGTGGCCTACATCAAAAGAAAATAAAATACATATGTATTAGGGTACTTGGAGTGACCTCCTTATATCTTTCGGTGACCTTATTAACTTTATCAACCTGGCCTTTAAGAGCATCCGCAATGGTGATGCAAAATGCCAACATAATTTGTAAAGATACAAACTGGGAGTGCTACAGTGGTGGACGATAGCTTGCAAAATTAGTAGAGAAAATGGTAGCCGTTTTCGTAGATTTACGGAACACTTGCTGAATTTGTAAATGCTTCCGACGAACTTCATTTGTTTATAGGAATTCCAACGAACAAATGAAGCTAAGTTCGTAGGAAGTGATTTATATTTTTCAACTTTCTCCTTCATTGTGTACAGATCTGTCCATCGAAAGGTAAAGAGATTTTTGATAAGGTAGCTTTACAAATCTTGAGCATCCACCATTGTGGATGCTCTAAGTAGAGCAAACTTAACTACAACCTCAGTCGTCGATTGATTAACCTTTTGGTCAGACGCCAAAGAAGTTTCCCCATCGCCAATGATAAATTTCTCAAGAGTGGGAAATCGAGGTAAGTCGCATCTCCATCATGGATATTAAACTTTTTGGGGACAACGATCCATCCCTTATTAAAGGCAACCCACTCATGGTAGTCATATTGCAAAGAAAAATGTTAGACTTACTCCAAAATTATCAAAAATGTGCTTTAAGGGTTTTATACTTTGGTGTGGGTCCCATCAAGGTACAAACCCTTAAAGCATATTTGGGATAATTTTGGGATAATTTTGGAATAAGTGTATCATTACTCTATTGCAAAACCACTTCTTTCACTGTGGCCGCAAAATTACCCTCAATAAAATCATCATTTTTCCAGTTCTCTTATTATTGTTAAACAACAAGAGAGCACTTATGCCTGTATGTGTCAGCTTGGAGTCCATATTGTTATAGGCTAACTGTAGGGCATCACCTTCCTTACTCCTTGTTGAGGGTGTCCTTCTTTAGCTAGTCGATCAAACTAGAAATCCTGTTATCCTAATCAACAAGTTGGTGATTCAAAATTTTGTACTAGGTGTGAAGAATATCATTTCATGTCTCTTAGCAATCAAATCTTTTGGACGACTCATGAAGAGCCAATATGGCCTCCAAACATAAGAGTAAAAAGTTCAGTCATTATATAAACGATATATAAATGGTAAAGTAAGAGCAAAAGGTTCTTAAGTATACATACTAACACCATGTGACAAATTCCTTCCTTGTGATAATGATCCAAATTAAAGTTCTTAAAGGTCGATATGCCTTTGGGCAACATTGTGTCCTGTTAAACAGAAAAGCTCAAGTTGATGTTCTTATATGCCTAATCATAACTAGTAACGAGATCTTTTCTCATAAAAACGTCCATTATTGCCCAAAGGTAACCCCTGTACAATAAAGCATGGGGCAAAGACCTCATTGTCTTGGATGTGATCACCATAGGAAGATTATTCCCCTTATATGGTGTACTTGAGGGGTTGTGTTTGTCCTTAGTTTTTTAGTCTTCTTAAACTCTCTTTATTTCTCTTTCCCTTATATTTTTTTCTCTCTATCAAAGATGATTCTCTTCATGGAGGTTCCAGATGAACCCTAGGTGACCTGGTCGGTCTGGCCACCTTAATCTTGAGACTTGCCTTGGTATCCTCAAGGTCAATGACACATCGTAGTTTTCTTGTCATTTCTTTAGAGTGCTGAAGAAAAGGGAGGTAAGGTGAAGTCTTTTTTTTAATTCTTCTTCTTCTTCTTATATGATCGTACGTATTAACTACCCTGTAAGAAAATAAAATGGCAAGGCCATTATATGTAAGATCTTATTAATGTTGATCTAATTCGTTATTTTCTGAATCAGTTGACATTACATAGGTACGTGAGGAAGCCTCACTTACATAAACCCCTCTTGTCTCTGCGTTAAATATGGAATGGCTGTAAGGATTAAAGAATCATCGAGTATGACATAATCGACTATGGTGACAAGCGAAACAAATAGTGAAATTATTAGTTGATGCAATTGTTAATTAATATTGTTTTATCAATCATAAAAATTGGATATAAATCATAATGTTACATCACGTTAAAAACAGTTTTATCATGAATCCAGGATCTTCATGTAATCACAAAATCGTAAGTTCTTTATAACTATGATCAAAACTAACCTTTGTCTATTGCAATTGATTGGAATAATGTGACTTAAATGCTCTTGTCAAAGCTTCCTTTGAATCCTTTCTTGAATAACCCAGAATTGCTCTCTTATGTTCCCGTAATATTTGTGAGAAAATACGAATAATAAGAATTTTGGATATTCTCTCTTTCCTTAGAAACAATGTGTATTGAGATGATCCTAGATGGTGTAGAGATCTCTATTTATAAGGGTAAGAGGGCCGAAATCCTAATAGAGGTGGGACTCTTTTCAAGTCTCCCACTAATGCCACTAACCATCATGTGACTAACGGATACGGTTTACCCAATCTTTTAATATCTTTATTTATCACATTCCTAATTAATTATCTAACATTTATCAAGACCACATAAATAGGAAATTCGGAATTTAATATAATTGAAATTAAATAATTAATTTCGTCACTTAACATTAATTTCCAACAGTTTCCCACTTGGTCTTAATAATTCATATAATTAAATTAGGTATCGTAAGGTGCACAATCATTGATAAATTTTGCTAAATCAAATGATTCACGGATGCGAGTCTTGGTGGTTCCATGCTATTCAAGAGCATGGTTCCTTCCATGTACCACAATACCTATGTTTCATTCAATTGAGCCTTTAATATTGGGTATCATAATGGCCTCATAATATCCTTTTGAATAAGGACTATTTTTGTCAACAATAATTTAGAATTATATATATGCATTCACAAAAGACAGAAATAATAGAAATCAGAAATATTTTTATTGAATTCAAGTAATAGTGTCAAACAACTAAGCCAAAATAGCAATCATAATCTAACTAATCGAGACCCATCTCTTTGACATGTTCCATAAAGGTCTTCGGAGATAGTCCTTTAGTAAGAGGATCTGCTATGTTATCACGCGTACTAATGTGATCAATTGACACTCTTTATTTCTGAACTTCTTCTTTAACTGATAGATATTTCATCTCAATATGCTTAGCAGCCTTAGTATACCTATCGTTCTTCGAGAAAAATACTACTGCGACATTGTCACAATAAATTTTCAGTGGCTTAGATATTGACCCCATAATTCTAAGTCCTAAAATAAAGTTTCGCAGCCATAATCCATGATTTGTAGCTTCGAAGCAAAATACGTATTCAGCCTCCATAGTAGATGATGAAATGACACTTTTCTTAGCACTTTTCCATGACACGGCTCCTCCATCCATAAGGAAGACATAACCCGAAGTGCTCTTCCTACTGTTAAGGCCTCCCCCAAAATCTGAGTCTGAATAACCAATCACCTCAAGGTGATCAGTCTTCCGATATGTGAGCATGTAATCCTTGGTCCCTTATAGGTACCTCAACACTTTCTTTGCATCTTTCTAATGGTAAATCCCCAAATTGCTTTCATATCTGCCTAGCATCCCAATGACAAAACTGATATCCGGTCTAGTGCAGACTTGTGCATACAACAAGCTCCCTATGAGCGAAGCATAGGGCATGCCTTTCATGTGCTCCCTTTCTAAATCACTTCTAGGGCATTGACTTAAGCTGCACTTATCCCCTTTCTGAAGTGGAACATTAATGGGATTGCAACTTTGCATGCTAAATCTTTCTAAAACTTTATCAATGTAAGCTTTTTGAGATAATCCCAACATTCCTCGTGATCTATCCCGATCACGAAGGATGCCTCACCTAAATCTTTCATTTCAAAGTTATTAGAAAGGTATTTCTTAGTTTCACTTAATAAACCAAGATCATTGCTTGCGATAAGTAAGTCATCAACATATAGTACTAAAAACACAAACTTACTCCCACTGATCTTCAGGTATATACACCGATCAATAATGTTTTCCTTAAACCCAAAGGATATAATGGTATCGTGGAACTTAATGTACCATTGATGAGAAGCTTGATTTAGACCATATATTGACTTCTTTAACATATAAACCACGTTTTCCTTTCCTTCCTTTATGAAGCCTTGTGGCTGTGCCATGTAGACTTCTTCTTTTAAACTCCCATTTAAAAAAGATATTTTTACGTCCATTTGGTGCAACTCCAAATCATAATGAGCCACCAATGATAATATGATTCTTAATGAGTCCTTCTTTGAAACTGGAGAGAAGGTCTCATTATAATCAATGCCTTCTCGTTGATTAAAACCTTTGACAACAAGTCTAGCTTTACGTCGTTTAATATTGCCTTTTGAATTAAGTTTGGTCTTAAATATCCACTTGCACCCAACTTGTTTTTTTCCTTCTGGAAATTTGACCAACTCCCAAACTTTATTATCATTCATAGATTTTATGTCTTCATTCATGGCATCAATCCAAATATCGGAATCATTACTATTTATAACTTTTTCATAAGAAACTGGATCATTAATATTCCCTATGTTAAATTCGGTCTCTTGAAGGTATCTGACATAATCATCTGAAATTGCCGATTTCCTTTCTCTTTGAGATCTTCTTAATGGCACTTCCTTTGGTGCTTCAAAAGTTTCATCGGTTATAGTCTCATTATATGGTTGTTCAGTTGGTTGATCATTCACTTGTTGTTTATTGTTATTGATTTGGTCAATGACCGGTTCAACAACTACATTAGGAACAACAAGTATGTTATGAACTCTGGGTATAGGAATTTGTACCCTGACTTCTTGAATGATTACCTCCCTTTCTTTTATACTCCCACTTACTTCACCTTCTTCAATAAATTTAGCATTTTCAGTTTCTATGATTCTAGTTGTATGATTTGGATAGTAGAATCTATATCCCTTCGACTTTGCTGGATACCCAATAAAATGATAAGATAATGTCCTAGGATCTAATTTCTTTTCATGAGGGTTATAGATTACATCTTCCGCTGCGCAGCCCCACACACGTAAATACCTTAAATCGGGTTTCCATCCTTTCCAAAGTTCAAAAGGGGTTTTTGAAACTGACTTACTAGGAACCCTGTTTAAGATGCGTACAGCAGTCTTTAATGCATGTGTCCACAAAAATGTAGGCAATTGGGTCCTACTTATCATACTTCTAACCATTTCTATAAGGGTACAATTACGTCTTTCAGCTACACCATTCTGCCAAGGTGATCCTGGCATTGTGTATTGGGCGCAAATACCTAATTTTTTAAGGAGTTTAGCAAATGGGGAAGGGCGTTGCCCTGACTCATCATATCTACCATAATATTCACCACCTCTATCAGATCTAATAATATTCACCTTTTTGCCTCGTTGCCTCTCAACCTCATTAATGTATATTTTAACGACGTTCACATACTGAGATTTATCATGCAACATGTACAAAATGCAATAATGTGAAAAATCATCTATAAAGGCGATGAAATATTTTTCTTCACCAATGGATGGAATATCGAAAGGTCCACATATGTTTGTATGTATTATTTCAAATAGCTGGGTGCTTCTTGTGACTCCTTTCTTTGTATATTTGGTGTGTTTTCCTTTAATACAGTCCACACATACATCATAATTGGCCCAATCCAAGTTATGGAGTATTCCATCTTTAATGAGCCTTTTAATTCTCGGCCTGGATATGTGCCCTAATCTTTCATGCCAAAAATAAGCAGATTTTTCATCATTAAGTGTACGTTTCATACCAACATTAGGATGCAGGGTAACAAGGGTTTCAGAAAAATTCTTTTTAAGATTCAATTGATATAAACCATTTAATAAAAACCTAGAACCAACATTATTAGAATTTTTAATCAAACCAAAACCATTGTACTTAAATTCAATCGCAAAACCGTCTAAAGAAAGTTTGGAAACAGAAATTAAATTCCTAGAAACTGTGGGAACATAAAAAGTTTCTTACAAATATAAAATAAATCCAGTGCTTAAAATCAGGCGAAAGACTCCAATAACTTCTATTTTATCCTTCGCTTTATTGCTCAAGTAGAGAAAATGCTCATTTGGATTTGTTTTGCGGATCGAAGTGAAGCTCTGTGTCGAATTAGAAACATGGCACATAGAACCATAATCAATCCACCAAGTGTTAGAAGGAGCATTAATAAGGTTTGATTTGAAACAAACATAAATAAAGGGCTTACCCTTTTTCTCAAACCTGGCCTTTCGTTTATGATATTCCCTCTGGAAATGACCCTTCTTTTTACAGAAGTGACACTTGTCGCTCTTTTCCTTCTTCACATCTTCAGTTGATGGTTCTGCTTAATGAGATGGCCTAGGACTTTTCTTAATGCCCTTGCCGAACTTTTTCTTAAAACCAGCTCCTTTGACTGTCAAATTTACCACTTGTCCCTTAGTCACATGGCCATTCTATTGCTTAAGCCTTCCTTCCTACTGTACCAACATGCTTTGCAAATCATTTACATTCCACTTATCTTTTGTAGTGTTGTAATTGATTTGGAAAGGCCCATACTCAGGAGGTAGGGAGTTTAGGACAAATTGGATGAGAAAAGACTCATCCACTGTCATGCCCAAAACTCTAAGTCTAGCAGCCAGATTGGTCATCTCTATAATGTGCTCATTCATGGTTCGAGTACCATAGAACCTCATAGTGGTCAGGTCAGCCATCAGTTTCCTAGCAAGGGATTTATCAGCAGTGCGAAAGCGTTCCTTAATGTTGTTCAAATACTCTTTTGCTTTCGTAGTTTCAGGTAGGGAGGTCTTAATGTTAGAAGCAATGCACATTCGCATAAACATAAGGTCCAGTCTATTGGATCGAGACCATGCTTCATGGACAGCAATTTCATCCTTGCTACTGGCATCAGTAATAATAGCGAGTTCATCACACATAATTTCCATGTCCAGGTCGAGAACCCCTAGGGTGAACTCAATTTTCTCATTCCATTCAGAAAAATTAGTTCCATCAAATTTGGAATATGACTGAGCTTGCGAATACAGGTTGAGGGGAACTGTAATTAATAACAATGTTCACAAATTAAATTTTCACACACAATAAAAATTGCAAGGGTCGAATATTGAATTGTTGACTAAAAATTTTAGCATATTTCATTTACAATCTGAATATCACGGTATCTGTGTTAATCATCACATAATGCTTAGATTGTAAAGATATATTACCCTATAATTCATTTATCATGGTCCCATAATTTTGGCATATGTGTTTGTTGCCTAAACATTTAATACCATGATTAATGGACTTAATGTCAACTATTCTGTTTTTCACAAAAGTTTTTCTAATGTTGTTCAATTCAGAAATTGGCATGTGTTGCGCCTCAATCCAATTTTATAACTAACATTGGAATAAACCTTTAATGCATGTAAGTGTATTATTCGTTCATGCAGTCTCAGCCTATGTTTGGCCTTTGACTTAACTCAAATGAATAGTTCCTTACATGTCCCAATTTAAATATAGTTAACCATGCATTAAATATTAACTATAATACGTAATCTATCAGTAATTACAAAGATACCAATAGTACCTTAAATGTCTAAAAAATAGAATTGCCCAAGTAAAGTAAAAAAAATACATAATTCATGAATTTTGCCAAAAATGGCAAAAATGAGTTTTCACCATAGAATCGAAGTAAAACATGCCAGAAAACCAAAGCCTTTTGCGAAACGTTAATATCAATTTTATGTAAAGAGTTATAAGCCCCGAGATTATTTCCTAAAATGGCAAAAACGGGATTTTGAGGGCCTTAACGGACTCGGATTGTCGAAAAACACATTACATCACGGCCAAAGGCGGTGAAATTCGATCGTTGGCCCGTTTCCAGTCAACATGTCAAGTTTCAAGTCAATCGAACACCAAAAATTTCAAAAAAACTATTCATTATGCCAAAAAAAATTTCTTCCGAAATCTGTTTTGCGTCAAATCACAGTTTTCACTTACTTAATCTTAAAAACAAATTTGTTTTCTTATCATGATCAATAAAAATATTTTTCATAATGCTTACACAACTCGAAACAATAAAATAATGCTAACGACATATTAGGGTTCCAATAACACGAAAAGGGGTTGAACAGTAATGGGACATTTATCATAAGATAAGGACTGTATGCAATAATTTCTTTCTTAATATCATACATAACACAAATTCAAATTACTATATGTATGATTACCAGATTGCTTAAAAAATTCCAGATTTTCAGAAAAACAAAATTTCCAGATTTCCAGATTTACCAAAAATTCCAGATTCCCAGATTTTCAAAAGATCATAAATCAGAATTGTTATAAAGTAGTTTTCATTAACGGAAAATATGAGATTATAAAGCGAAAGCCCTGATACCACATGTTAATTAATACTGTTTTGTCAATCATAAAAACCTGATATAAACCATAATGTTACATCACGTTAAAAACAGTTTTATCATGAATCCAGGATGTTTAATTCTTCATGTAATCACAAAATCGTAAGCTCTTTATAACTATGATCAAAACTAACCTTTGTCCATTGCAATTGATTGGAATAAGGTGACTTAAATGCTCATGTCAAAGCTTCTTTTGAATTCCTTGTTGAATTGACCAGAATTGCTCTCTTATGTGACCAGAATATTTGTGAGAAAATACAAATAATAAGAATTTTGGATTTTCTCTCCCTCCTTAGAAACAATGTGTATTGAGATGAATCTAGATGGTGTAGATATCTCTATTTATAAGGGGAAGAGGTCCGAAATCCTAGTGGAGGTGGGACTCTTTTCAAGTCTCCCACTAATGCCACTAACCATCATGTGACTAACAGATAAGGTTTACCCAATCTTTTAATATCTTTATTTATCACATTCCTAATTAATTATCTAACATTTATCAAGACCACATAAATAGAAAATTCAAAATTTAATACGATTGAAATTAAATAATTAATTTTGTCACTTTACATTAATTTCCAACAACAATAGTTAGTTCCTAACTAAGAAGGATATGGGATTCTCTTTATGAAAATTCAACTCGGTGAGGACTTCGTTGATTCTAAACTTTTTTTAGGTTGACTTAGTAGCCATTTGGCTTTCCACCGTAATGAGTACATGCAATAAAAGAAAAAGGCCAACTATAGACTATAATATTTATATTAACAATAATTGAAATGAATGGTAAGTAGTCTACCAAGAGATCCGCCCCTAATTGGCCACAGGAAGATGTGTAGTTCTCATCATATAGTCACCCAAAAATGTCTAATATGTCTTTATATGTGTCCTTATGGGACATGGAAGACACTTAACCAGATTACAAGACTTGTCCTTACACTGGAAATAATAGGGTATTGTTTTTTGTTTCATTTAGGCCTCGATTAGTGACACAAATATGGTTTATGGGGACTACCCATAATAATAAGGAAGAAACTTTTGTCTGTCAGGATAGATAAAATTTTGTAGTAAGAGAGTTCATCTACAGTAATGAATAAATGGAGAAATGAACCCCTTATTTATTATTGCAACATTGTTGTAAATGTCCTCATCTTCAGGGTAGGTTTATATTTTAATGTTGTTATGTATGTTATACCTAGTGCCAAATGTCTAAAACTCGTTCTCATAAGTAACTTCATACTTCTTAAAATGTCAAGACATAGCATATTAATAGAGTAGAGGTGAAAATTTTGAAAAACGTGAAGATTTTGGGAAAAATAGAATGGAGAAAATGTTCTCTGCAACAGGAAATGGAAGAGAAAGAGAAAATTAAAAGAAATGTACTTTTTGGATTCTAGTAAATAAGCTAAAGTTTTTTTTAAATCCCTTATATCTCTTACTTCCAAAGGGTGGGAAGAGAGACATGTTTTCATACCCTTAGGCCGTACATTTCATGCGCAATGGTTGTCAGGTGGAACTCAAACAATGACTCACATAACCCTAAATACGGGGATTACATGAAAATAAGCCATAATTGTGTTCCCACTAAATATAAGTGGGATGTGTGGCAGTTATGAAATCCTTTATTAGAAAATCCACGTCATACATGCGCAATAAGTATAAGAAAAACTATGTCGATTAGGCTTAAAGATTGATCATTCAAGCCTAGGGGGCAATTGAAGGGAGTATGAGTTAGGCTGCCCACATAGCACTACACGTGACATTCAAATGATAATGATCGGTCTTATTATAACTCAACAACATAAAAGATACGGGTGAAGATTTAGGTCGAATACATCAAGATTGATTTAGGAAATAATCTAAGTAAATAAGAATTGTGTACTTATAAATAGAGATCCTCTCTTATGAGAAAGATACATAAAGCAATATTGTATCAACGTCTTGGACTCGCAGCTGGCATTCTCTATCACTCCATGTCGTCCTTTTTCGAAATTGATAAAACAATCCATTTTTCCTTCTATGTGGACGTAGGCGGATCTACATTCATATTTGTGTTTAATTTTGGTACTTCAAAATATTGTAATTCGACCCCTATAGTTACTATGATGGGTGATCCCTTAAGAAGTCATTGTGTTATGGCTTTTTGCCGACTAAAAGTCTATTTATTTATTTATAAAATTATTTATTAATTAATTAGGCCTTTTTTTATTAATCATATAATTTATTAATTTATTACTTAAGTAATAATTAATTACTATGCAGTCTTTGTGGACTAAAAGTATTTCACCCTTATTAATGACATAATTGGACATAACCCCCTTAAAAATAAATCATTAGACTTATCATTTACATTAATTCCACAATTAAACATATCTTAAATATTGACAAAGACTAACTCCCATTAGCCTCTAGGGCCCTAGGGGATTGAATCTAATTTTTCATCTTTGAGAGTTATAGGTTGATTAATGACATTAATACATGGGGTTAAGTACAAAAAATCCCAAAGAATATTAATATTATTGAGTCTTTTTGATATTCAACTTATTCCCAAATTCTAAAAATAACTATTCTTTATACCAATTTCTTGGAAAACAACACTTATTTCATGAAAATCGACACTTATTTCAAGGAAAATCAAAACTTAATTCATGGAAAATGACAATTATTAGTGAATACAAACACTTAATTCATGCAAATACACAACTCTTTGCATAAAAGTAGTGGTATGATTTTAAGAAGGTGGAATTAAGTAAAATATAATTATATTTAATTGGATTTTGAAAAAACGATTCAATATTTTTCTTAGTTTTCTTTCCATTTATAAAGGAAAGTTTTTTACTTTCCCCATGAAATAGTGCAGAGATACTCCCTTGGATGTACAATAATTAGACTTATCCCCTTGTACGCATAAGGTACAAGTGAGTCAGTGCATAAGATACATAAGGACTGATTCACATATGGGAAGGCAAAGTATAATTATTTTAAAAGTTGGGTTTATATATGATTAAGACATTATTTCACTGTCAAAGTAAAAAAAAATTCTCGGGATTTTGTAGTTTCTAATGCGTTATATGACTTAATACCCACTTTGTTGACCTCTTTGATATAACCCCTAATTTTTTAATGGGATTCTAACTCTATTAAGAAATTCTTAATCTATAATTAAACATTACCCTTACCAACATTTTTTTAGAAAATACCACTAATTAAAACTCAAACCTTATAAATAAACACTATTCTCTCTCTCACTCTCTTTCTCTGCCCATATTCCATTTTCTCTCTATAAAACACATGTCACTCTCTTGATTTCTCAACATACATGACCCACCCACACCCACAATTAACCCCATGATGATACAATGAGAATTCCCTTTACAGTCTGTGCTTAGGAAAAGATGGTCCGAATAACAAAAAGTTCTATTTTTAGATTTTTCAAATTTTAAAGATTGAAACTTTAAACAAATTTAACCCTATAAAAACTTAGCACCAATTTTAAAACCTGTTGCTGTGAAAAATTGATTTACCCAATTTTATTTTTTTAACCTAAAATCTACATTTGTGTGATAGGAAGATAAAATAAATAAACATCCACAACACGCCGATGTACAAGGAAAATCACAAAGGAAAAACCTCAGGCGACCCATCCAACATATCACTATGATACGAATTTACAAAACTTGACAATAGACTTACTCAATGACTCGATCCCCACAAGCCTTAACGCTCTTCAATATTTGATCACTTCTCCACAGTGTAATGCAGGAGTCCACCCACGTAATCTGCCATAATGCACGAGTCCACGCATGTTTCGGTATCCACCGATGAGGCTTAACAACCGTCTATAGATTGGAACACAGAATCCACCACTTCTTCATCGCTACACCACAAATACGGAGTCCACTATGTGTAAATAGCAAATACAGATCCCACTGCATGAAACAGGTACTCTTTAGATGTAGAGAATTAAATATTGGTGCCCAAACAAAAAGATATCAAAGCATATGAATTACGAATCTTTGATCTTTAAATGTAAAGGGTAAAACTAGGGTTTTAGAACTTTGGTAAACAAATAGGAAAACGTTTTTTGCCAAAAGTTCTTTAAAAAATTTGAGTCCAACCCACCTTAAATAATAAAAACACGAATTTCAAGGTGATGATCTCATTGGAATGAAAACACAAGGTTGTTCGAACGGAAATACAAGTTTCATTCTAACGACACTAAACGTCATTAAAATGACAACCTAGTATCATTTGAACAGGCTTCCAATGACCTTCCAATGACAATGAACTTTCTTGATAGAGGATTCTCATTTGATGGCATTCTAAGCTCCTTTCAACGGGTAACTAGTTTCATTCTAAGGAGATCAGAAGTCATTTGAATGAAAACTTAATTTCTTTTGAACGAGTTCAATTCTCATTCTCACAAGATTAAAACCAAAAAATATTTTTCTGTAAAAAACATTTCCAAATAATTTTAAGTTAAAATATAAACACTCTTAAAAATATCCAAGGATCCATATTCAATATGCATTTATACCTGCGAGATCTTCGGTAAACATGAAGACAAACATAACACAATAAACTCATCACGATGTATTCAACTTTGAAACTTAGTCGTCACGTCTTCATCAAATACATTATAGGCTTATGGGTTCTATAATATAAAGCCTAACTTATGACTCAAATGTTTTGTCCGGGACTACGCTAATTACATACAAATTGACTCGATTGGATATTTGTCCTTATAAATCTCCACCTTTGGTTATTCTCGATTAAAACCAAAGCCAAAACCAAAATCTTATGGGCCGCCAAACTCTCTAAAAATACTCATTCCCCAATCCCAAAAGGAAAAAAAGTACAAATGTTTGACAAACACACAAATTGAGTAGATTTGATTTGCTTGAAAACTTTGTTGCTTTGATGTAAACCTTCACACTTGAACACGGCTACAAATGCAAAGAGAATATAATGAGTATAAATACACAAATTAATAAACATTTAACAATGTCTAAAACAATCTGAACCTAGGTAAGACGTCTCCCCCTAAGATAAAGATATCCTAATCATGCAAGGAAATATACCATTTCTCCCTCTCTTTTTTTCGAAATAGACAAAGCAAGATAGCATAAAATACTTACTCCTCTTAAAAACAAAATCTCCCTCTAAGCATGTGATCGTAAGATACCAATTTTAAACATAGGTAGAGGGAATAAAGTAGGCTATGGTGTAAAGTGCAACAAATACACAACATGGAAACTCAAGCACAAATAGTCCAAACTGTGGTGAACAATATCAACATCAGCTCATAAAGGTCCCAATTTGAATAACCAATGAAGCTTAATACCAATTTTGAAACCACAAAAATAGGTTATGAAATTTTAAAGAAAACAATGAGAGACATCAATATAATCATAAAGCAAGTCAAATAAAATCTAATGATAAAGCATATGCGAAACATGGACTAAATGTAAACCACAAAGGCTCAAAACACGATACCATATATAACATATGCAAAATATACCAATGAAAATCCGACACATATATATAGGTATAAGCAACCACAAAACTCGACATAAAACACATAATATTTATATACTAGCATAGTATCAATGTGTCTAAACCTGTGAGATAAAATTAATAGGTGTGAACTAGATACAAATGAATTATTACCTAAATATTCAAATATTTCTAAGAAGTTCTAATTGATCAAGATTTTTTATCAAACTAAGATTCTACAAATCAATGGTGTCATGACAAAATAAGCATAACTTGGATTCATTGTGAAAACTCGTTGAACTTCAACTAAACACCGTCAAAAGATAAACATATATCACATTTTCTTTTATTTTCTTAATTATTTTGGAGTTATTTCTTTTGAAAGATCAAACAAAGTAAACATGTTGACCTTTAGAAAATTTTCTATTTTTATTGACTTTAATCTTATCATTAGGGTCTTGCCAATGGTGGCTTTCCCGCAAAGGATATTTTCTCCTTTCGTAGCCCTTTCACATAAACCCTCAAATTTTTTAACACTAAACAAATAAGCTCAAGGACAACGATTTTTACATGCACAAATCCCTCATAGTCACAAAATATGTAGATGATAAGATTGATGGGAGAACATCTCACAAAGCTTAAATTTACATGTGAAGTTAATGATAAAAAAAGCTCGTGCATGTGTGTGTAGAGGCATATACGAAGTCGAATCAAGAAAGAAAGTTAAATTTGAAATAACTCCATGCAATCATGATTAAGAACAATCTAAGTATCAACAATAATAAGTAAATGTCCTGGCCATATGGAAAGTACAAAATGAATTGGATTCAAACACACCAACATGCCACATCAAATGTGTAAAACTAAAATATAAAAAAAATTAACTCTTTTTGAGTTTTTCTTAAAAATTTCAAAATAAAATACCAATTTTTGAAAACAAACTCTAACTCAAAAGACAAAGAAAATCTTTATGTATTTTTTCAATATGACTCAATAAAAAGAAAAATCAAAATACAAAATAAGCACGTGTCATAAATTTAGCAAACACATATCATGAAGCGCAAATTGGAGTATCATGTGCAAGCAAACGAGGATCAACAAGCCTGATATGTAAAGCCTTCAAATACAATTTACTAATCCATGTAGGTGTAATGTGACACTCTCAGGTTTGAGAACCTTGGTGACTCTAATCTTACACTTCCTAGAATTGTTTTGAAGATCATAGAAAAACCTTATAAGGTGACTTTTTCTACCACAATGAGTGCAAGTGTAAACACGACAAGGGGTTTTATATAAGGGTTGATCTTTCCTAATGTTCCTATTCGACTCTCTTAAGCACATGCTCTTATCTATAGTAATGGAAGAATTATAATCATTGAAGCTAATTCCACACTTATCATCTTTGATTTGGATGGTGCCTAACATTTTATTCAACTTTTCTGACCTAGACTCCAAATTAAATCTGACATGACTCGAATCTCTCAATATCTCCTCAAGACGAACTATCCTGGACTCGAGTAAATGTATAGACTTCTCAAACTCAAGAAGCTCCTTTTTTCATAGCCCCCATTAAATCACAGAGACTGTCTCCCTCACCTTCAATATATTCTAACTTCTCTTGAAGAGTCCTCTTATGTTCCCTAAGATCATCAATCAAAATACTATTATTATTATTATTATTATTATTATTATTATTATTATTATTATTATTATTATTATTATTATTATTATTATTATTATTATTATTATTATTATTATTATTATTATTATTATTATTATTATTATTATTATTATTATTATTACCTATGGCACGTTCTTTCAACTTATCTTCCAACTTCAAGTTAGCCTTCTTCACTTGTAAAGTTTTCATATATAACTTGCGAAAGGCAACTGGGAGTTCACTCTCCTCCTCCCCTTATTCACCCTCACTCTCGTCTCCACTCACTTGAACATCATTCACTTGGGATCCACAAACTATGGACTCAGAAGTGTTATGAAAGAAATATATTCATGGGAAGATTTCTCATCAATGCTCACATGACTAGTCATGAACGCGATAAAATTTTGCTCAATGGGGGATTTGGATTCCTCTTACGGACCCCTATTGTAGACACTCCATTTTGTTACCCCTAACTCTCCTTAGGTCCCTAGTACCTCCCTTCATCACCACAAACCCAGGTCATTCCCGAGTACTGACCTAGAAGCCATCGGGCACTCCTCGGCTCAGTTTGACCAAAAAGTCAAACTCTTCATCTCGACTAAGACTGAATGAATCTTCAAAGGGCACTGAATATCCTTTCCAATGGTCCGTCCCGTGTGCAATTCCGACTTACCATGCGGACGAACGATCCGTTCGCGTCCGAAACTTGACCCAGAGGCCACTGGCGCTCCCAGGATCTGTTTGACCTAACTCAACTCTTCAGCTCAATTGAGTCTAAATGAATCTTGGAAGGGCACTGAATACCCTTTCTAATGGTCCATCCCGTGCGCAATTCCGACTTACCAGGTGGACGAACGACCCATTTGACTCCAAGCGGTCACCGAATGCTTCCAGGGCCCGGTTAACCAAAGTCAACTCCCCAAACTGGGTCAAACTCTTTAGAATGTTGAAGTAAATATCCTAACCTTTCCAATGGTTCATCCCGTGCTTGATTTGGACTTACCATGCAGACGAACGATCCGTTTGCGTCCGAACGATTCCCTGTCCAATGGATCGACAAACGCTTCCGAGCCACATTTGACCCAAAGTAAACTCCCGAACCCGGGAGCAGTACAAAGGACTTTCAAAGGTCTATGAATTACCTTTCCAACTGAAAGATGTGGAACCCCGGATTTTAATTTTCTCTTAATTAAAAATTATTTATTAATTTCCTTTTTGTATGCGGAAGCGTGAAGAAGTGATGGTTCAACTTAAAACAAAAGATGATCCAATTTTAATTAACTTAAACAAAGTGAGAATTAACAAACCAAACAAAAGAATTAATTTTCAATTAATTACAACACACACACATATTAATTTTCACTTAAACCGATTAAATTTAATTCAAGCCCTAGAATTTGCCTAAACCATGATTATCCATATTCCAAAGTTAGGTCAAACTAATTTTTAGCAAGTGACTTGAATTAACCAAATTTACCCAATAATTAATTAAAGTCCAAATTAAATTGAGTGTGATAGCTAAACCAAATTTTATCTTGAAATTTTCTTAAGCATGCATTCTAAGTTATTTGTCCAAGATAAAATAAACCAATCACACTACGCCGCGATGTACGAGGAAAAACTCAAGACGGGAAAAAACCTCGGACGGCCCTAGCCATAAGTCCACTAGATATGGATTTTACAAATACAAGACAAAAGACTTACTTCCTCAACTCGAACCCTCTTAAGCCTTGATGCTTCTTCTTGTAGACACCTCTTCCTAGCAGACAACCTTGGAACTCCACCGCGGTCTCGGAATCCACCGATAGGACTTTCTATGGTCACCGTCACCCGTACACGAAGCCTTTTTTCAAGCGGGTAGATTAATGCAAACAACTTCTCTTCAAATCGGTGTAGAGAAAAACCGATGCCAAAACTCCAAGAAATTTGATAAGAATATAAGAACTTGGACTAAACACAATTGGGTGTAGACTAGAGTGTGAAGGATTTTCTCATTGAAAAATAACACTCAAAACATGAACATTTTCCTAAAGCATTTTTTCTCTCAAACACTCTCTAAGAGATAAACTAAGATGGAAAAGTTTTTTTGGAAAATGTGATTCCAGCACTTCATAAAGTCTGAAAAAATCAGTTAAGAAACAAGTGGGAAATTGGGTTAAAAACTGCCAAAAACTGTTCCCGCCAAACAGTTCGTTCGAACGACATTTCGTTCGAACGAACTCTCTTTCGAACGAGACTTCTAACGTCGCACCAGTATGGACTTCGTTAGAATCTCGTTGGAAACCTCGTTAGAACGAACTTTCTCGTTCGAACGACTTCCAGAATTTTTTATAAATTCGATTTTGGCCCAGAAACTTTATATACTTTATTTTAAAGTTCTAATTAAATTTTCTGAAAGTAAAAACACGGTTTTTATTAAACCTAACACCCAATAAACTTTGTTCCAAGCTCTTATATATATATATATAATTGCATTCATACCTTGGGAGCATGGAACTATAGTTGATGACGTAGAAACGAGGCACGCAAACCGACATATTTGATGAAGCTTTATATTCTTTGCCGCTATGTCTTCAACAAACACTTCATAGGCTTGATAGTATTACAATTACATACTATCCTATGAATAAATGTTTTTGTCCGGAATTGAGCCAACACAATACATGGAATCAATTGGAAATTTGTGTCCTTACAAATCTCCCCCTTTGGCTATTCCGGGACAAAAACCAAACAAAAATCCTAAAGGGCCATCAAGCTCATTAGACTCAAAACATAACCCACCCAAACTTGACTCAACCCAAGGATTAAACGCTTTGCCATTAAACAAATTCCGCTTTAGAAGAATTCCTGCACACTTAAGCAAACTCATCAAATGCATAGGGAATATCAAAGTATTAAATACAATTAAGTAATTACTCCCCCTATCTCTCTCTCTCTCTCTCTCTCTCTCTCTCTCTCTCTCTCTCTCTCTCTCTCTCTCTCAGTAAGAGCTTCCACCCCTGTGACATGCTCTCTTTCCCCTTACGGCGAGACGATGCGCCACCACTACCTGAGGCAGAGTCCTCTCCGAATGAAGCAGATGACACCAAGAAAGAAGGAACATGAACCGCGTCCTGAATATGGGCAGTCGCCGAAGATATCCAGTCTCTGATGCCCTTAGTCAAGTGGTCGACACCCGGACTTGCTGCAAGAAAAAGCGAAATCAGTATCAAAACAGAGATGACCAAAACAGAAAAAAAAGAAGGAGAGGAACAAAAAGGTATACCGCAGGTTGGAGGACCTCCTCTGTCAAACCCAACTCTTCCGGATCCATCGCATGAGGACGGTACAGCATAGGCACCATCTCTCCATCAGCCCACCGAATGTTGTACGAAGGGGTATGCAACTGCACAAAAGGAACCACTGAAGTCGTCGCCGCCGCAGACGCCATCGGACCACCGCCACTGTGGGAAGATCCCACCACTCGACTCGAACCCGCAGGAGGGAAAGGCAGGGCATCATATATGTTGGGCTCCATCAACCAGCTCGTCACAAAGTCCATATAGACATACGGCACAGTCGTATCGGTGTACAATAAGTAGGACTCGTCGATCATCGCCGCGATCATCTCATCCTCCCACAACTGTCGCTCCCGCCTCAAAGACGTAGGAGGCTGCACAGGTGGCACCATCACCTCCTTCGTAACAATCTGATGATACACCCGCTCCCCGAGGTACCAGGCATGGCCGAACTCATGCGCCAGCAAACGCCTCATCCGCGCGTTCACCCCGATCACCCCCGCATCTTGAATGGCTGTACCCTAGGGATAAAAGGTCACCTGAAAATCTCCAAGCAAGCATAAATCAATACAAGATCAGAAGGTGAAAAAACCAAGACTAAAATGGAAAGAATCTTACCCTACCAGTGGTCAGGTCATTCAAGACCTGACGCACCACCTCCAGAGAGAGAGATCCCTTCGACTGTCGATTGGCCTTATGCCATCGATACAATCGACAGAAGTCCCCAACAATGTCATCCTTCAAAGCGATCAGCGGGGTATTGCACCCAATCACCTCATAGAACCACGTCTGAATTCATAAATAAAAAGAGACGTATAAGGAAAATGCGAATGCATGAAAGGAAAATGCGAATGCATGAAAGGAAAATGCGGATACATGAAAAGAAATGCGCAAACTAAAGAATACCTTAAGAAAGTACATGACCCCAGTAAAGGTCTGTCGGCAGCACCGGCTGAATGCATCCAGAGAAGAGTAAAGGGTCGCCAAGGTCAGAATCCCCCAATCATAGAAAGGGATGTTCGAAAACATCCTCAGGTACGGAAGAAACCATAAATGGATGATGTCTCCGCTCGACGCCACCATGAAACCTCCAAACACCAGCATAATAAATATTCGGGCCATCTGCCTCACTTACAGCCCATCCTCCTCATCAATCACCCTGCTCAACAGAATATCCTTTATCAGGGACAATCAGATAGAATCTCCAAAAACTATCCTCCCTACATCACCAAGTGCCGCATGCACTGCCTCCGGTCTCACCCATAAAGAGCGATCCACCTCTATATACTCTCCATCACAATCCAACCCCAGCAGCTGCTGCACGTTTATGGGAGTCACAGTCATCTCCCCGAAGCTGAAACGGAAGGTGTGGGTAGTATCCCACGTCCTCTCTCCCGAAGCGCACAAGACCATTGTCGAATGAGGCATCTCATCCAGCACCGATGCCAACCGCCCAAAACCCGCTGATGATACCATCCAACACACCACAGGTGGGAGATGCTCCCAGACATCCCTGAGCCCCGTCGTCCCACGGGCGCGTATGTTCTTTAAAGAATATCAGACTGGCAAAAAGGAAAAGTCTCATCAAAAGTCAAGAAAGAAAAGAAAAATCACTAAAAAGAGAAGAATGCCAAAGGTCGGGTTACTTACATAACCACCGGGAACAACTTTCGAAGAGCGATGGCGTGATAACTCTCGCAGCAAGATCCGCTCATCCGCAACAGGCTCAAACGCATCAAAGGAGTTCTCACTCGCTAAAGCAAGAGGTGCCCTAGCCCTCCAATCTAGGTTCGCCCAGTCATCAATGGTCAACCACTCCCTGTGGACTGCGGTGCTCACAAAAGCAGCCATTTCTTGAAGATCGGAATGCTAGAACGATTTGCAGAGAAATCGCAGAAAGAGAGAAATAAAAAAAGCTGTGAAAAAATGAAGGGATTCGCTCCCTTTATATAGGATGCCAAGCGCCATGCCGATCGATATCTCCCCCTACCATACCGATCGGCGCTGACTCCTCACCTTCTCGAGGTAGCCCAAAAGTTCGTGCCACTACTGAATGGCACCCTCCATACGATGCCGACCAGCACCCCCCTTAAATTTCGTACAGAAATTCCCAAAAAAGACCAAAAAGTCTCGAAAAATCCTCGAAAAATTCCTAAAAATCCTAGGATGGATTTTGAACATTTTCACCAAGAAAATTTTTCATTCCCTCAAGTGGAACCTCTCTTCCCCAGTGGAATACTCAAAAACTCAGTGAATCTCCTCCCGAAAAAGCTCCGTAGGATCTCTAAGGATCGTCTGATCACTTCCCCAGCGGAATTCTCTTACAGCACCAAAATAGGTTGTCCCCCCCTGCGAGGTCTCCAAAAGAAACAAAAGCTTCCCCAGCTATCAGCTCCCCAGCTCAGATCAAAATCACAAGGCACTTTCTCTAGTGAAATCAAAATCCAATCTTTATCCACTCATGGATCAGAATTGACCCCGATCTTGGATCGTCACCTGAGTTAGGTCAAAATTGACGTCGGTCCTCGATCATCACCATTCTTGGGTCAGAATTGACCCCGATCTTGGATTGTCACCTGAGTTAGGTCAGAATTGACCTCGGTCCTCGGTCGTCACCACTCTTGGGTCAGAATTGACCCCGATCTTGGATCGTCACCTGAGTTAGGTTAGAATTGACCTCGGTCCTCGGTCGTCACCACTCTTGAGTCAGAATTGACCCCGAACTTGAATCGTCACCTGAGTCAGGTCAGAATTGACCACGGTCCTCGGTCACCACTCTTGGGTTAGAATTGACCCCGGTCTTAAATCGTCACGTAAGTTAGTTCAGAATTGACCTCGGTGCTCGGTCGTCACTACTCTTGGGTCAGAATTGACCCCGGTCTTGGATCGTTACCTGAGTTAGGTCAAAATTGACCTCGATCCTCCGTCGTCACCATTTTTGGGTCAGAATTGACCTCGGTCATCCGTCGTCACCACTCTTAGGTTAGAATTGACCTCGGTCTTGGATCGACACTTGAGTTAGGTCAGAATTGACCTCGGTCCTCAATCATCACCATTCTTAGGTTATAATTGAGCTAGATCTTGGATCTTCACCTGAGTTGGGTCAGAATTGACCCCGGTCCTCAGTCATCACCATTCTTAGGTCAGAATTGACCTCGATCTTCGATCGTCACCTGAGTCGGGTCATAATTGACCCCGGTCCTCGGTCATCACCACTCTTAGGTCATAATTGACCTTGGTCCTCAGTCCACCACTCTTTGATCGTTATTCCATTCTCAGCACATTCCTTAGGTCCTCAGAATCGGCGTCGACCCTCTGAATCGGTCATACTCCCTCAAAAGCATCATGTGGTGTCTATTCGATGGTCACCATTTATTCCAAACTCACCCATCGAGGGGCTCTATAAACACCCTATTTTGTTACCCCCTAACTCTCCTTAGGTCCCTAGTACCTCCCTTCATCACCACAAACCCAGGTCATGTCCCGAGTACTGACCTAGAAGCCATTGGGCACTCCCTAGCTCAGTTTGACTAAAAAGTCAAACTCTTCATCTCAACTAAGACTGAATGAATCTTAGAAGGGCACTGAATAACCTTTCCAATGGTCCGTCCCGTGCGCAATTCTGACTTACCATGCAGACGAACGATCCGTTTGCATCCGAAACTTGACCCTGAGGCCACCGGGAGCTCCCGGGCTCTGTATGACCTAAGTCAACTCTTCAGCTCAATCGAGGCTAAATGAATCTTCGAAGGGAACTGAATACTCTTTCCAACGATCCATCCCGTGTGCAATTCCGACTTACCAGGCGGATGAATGACCCGTTTGACTCCAAGAAGTCACCGAATGCTTCCAGGGCCCGGTTGACCAAAGTAAAATCCCAAAACCGGGTCAAACTCTTTGTAATGTTGAAGTACATCTCCTAACCTTTCCAACGGTCTATCCCGTGCGTGATTTGGACTTACCATGCGGACGAACGATCCGTTTGCGTCCGAATGATTCCCCGTCTAATGGACCAACAAATGCTTCCAAGCCATATTTGACCCAAAGTCAACTCCCGAACCCAGGAGTGGTCCAAAGGACTTTTAAAGGTCTCTGAATTAAATTTCCAATGGTATGCCCCATGCACAATTCTGACCAACGGTTTGCCCCCGACAGTCGATTTCCCGAAAAGGCCTGAAAGACACTGCCCAATGGCAGGTTCCAGACCCTGCCTATCGGTATGTGTCGATAGGCAGGATCAGGTCTATGCCGATCGGTAGTGACCTGAGCCTATAAAGTAGGCCTTCACCTCATTTGCAAGGGGAGCCCAGATCTGATAAAATTCACTCTCAACGAATCTCAGAAACCTCTCTCGAAGGCAGCATGATTTCAACTTCCAAATCCCTTTTTTACTTCCACTTTTCATCATCATTTTCATCAAAATTGGTGAATTAGACACTCTCCATCATAATCCAAGTTCAATGGCTACTCCCCAACACTCAAGATCAAGCTCAAGATCTTCAAGAAAGTCCAACTTTCTCAAACTCTCTCTTAAATCCTCTTAAATTCTCAATATTTTGTTTTCATTACTTAGCACTTTTATTATCTCGTGCCACACATCCTAATATACTTTTTATTTAGTATTATTGCACATCTCCTACTTTCATATAAATAAAAACCCCAAAAAACAAGAAAAATAGGGTTTGCTCATAAATTCCAAATAGGGATTCTCATACTTTTCTCACAACTAAAACACTTTTTTCCACACACACACACACACACACACACACACACACACACACTCACAAATAAGAGATCCCCATTTGGATTTATGGGATAAACCCCACCCCTCGTTTTGTATGCGAACTACGTGGACTTTGATGCCTTTATAGGCTACGTAGGCGCCTCGGGGTAAAACCCGAGACTCGAGTCCTTTTTCTCAAATTTTCTCTTACTTTTTATTTTCTCTAAATCTAATCTTCTTATATTCTATATACTTGCCCTTAGTAACATATTACTCCATATGTGTTGTCGTTCCGTTATAATGATCAACGTAGGGGTAATCGCGTAAATTTTATTTTTCTAATACTATTCTTATATCTTCCTACGGATGACTTGCTTTATCTTTTCCATGATACAAGTCGAGGATTCCTACCTCCATTATATATATACACATGCACACATATCACGGGGGGAATTATAAAGGGAAATAGAAAATATCCATGAGAGATCGAAAGGGCGAAATGGGTGCCTAACACCTTCCCATTTCGTAACTAAGCCTCCGAACCCTTCTCGAATCATTTTGGTTTTGCATGCACTAGTATGTCTTTGGATGCCATCCTTCGGGATGGCTTCCTTTTTTTTTTCTTTTGTCTATTTTGAGTAAAATAGACTGGAGACTCTGAATCTCTCTACATTTTTACACCTCATCTCAAACGATGACGATCAAAAAGCTCCCGAGAGGTATGCGCGGGACCCGAGGATACTTCCTTCGCGCGCCCGATCGCATGGCGAGGATCGGGGATGGCCACACCTATCACTAAAGGTGGTATCAAATGATTTCGATTTCTTACCTTCCTTCCATAGTTTAGTGGGTAACTCAACTACCCTATGGACATAACCCTTATAACCATAACATCTTTTTGACTCATCCATCTTGAAATTGTTATTTCGATTCTTGGGGAAGTGATTGGCCTTATGGTGCATATTTTTCTCAAACCATTTAGCATTTTTCGAGTGATTTTGTAATTTGAAAAAATTCTTAAATTTCTTAGCCATCAAAGACAATTCCCCAGACTTTATGTTAGACTCTGTAATACCCTATTCTAATAATTTAATTAAATTATATATCAATTATGCTTAAGTGGGGTTAATCATAATTAAAGAAGAATTGTGGGTAAAATTAAAGAAAATAACAGAAAAGGAAAAGGGTTCATTTTAACGACAAGGGGATGTCGTTAGAGGTGAGTTGGGAATGTCGCGTGAAGGTTGCGAGAAGGTCACGAGAAATAGGCTTTCAAGAGACATGCCACTAATTTATAGTGTTAGGTTACGCGATGGGTCGCGCGATCTATGGTTCTAATGAGATGGAGAAGTCGTTCGAATGACCTAGGCTTGTCGTTCGAATGACTTAAATTGAATTTTTAATCTAAATTGCCCTTGTGTGCTGTCACAATTTTAGCCGTTATATCATTGGGCTATCGATCTCAGATCAGCCCAGAAGGGATAAAACTAGGTTTTTGGCCTTTGTGAGGGTTTTATTAAGGGTTTTTTGGTTTCATTGGGTTATTTTGAAATGGGATAGAATGGGAGAAAAGGAGAGAGAGAGAGAGAGAGAGAGAGAGAGAGAGAGAGAGGTGGGTCGTCTTCCACCTCCACCCTCCACCCTCCACCAAACCACCATTTTGTGTAATGTTCCACCTTCTTCAAGCCATTAATACCCATTTCCACCATTGAAGAAGAAGATCTATGAAATTTGGAGGAGTGTTAGGGAATTTTTAGAGATAAAGATGGAACTTTAATGGAGTATGAAGTGGGTTTTGAAGGGGTTCTTAGCTTGCAACATTTGGAGGATACATTTGATAACCTCTTGAGGCAATCTTTGGAGGTAGGGGTTGCTCTCCTACACCAATATTTCTACCACCATTGGAGCCATTAGAGGTGGAAAAACCTTAATCTTAGTATAAGACTCTATTTTTGCATATTTGTAGTCTTGTGGTTAGAATATATGAGTAGGGTGCATTTGATTAAATGATGTAATTAATGTGTAGAAATAATAAATATTCTTATCAAATATTTTTTTTTTAGTAAAATGCTATTTTGTTGAGATATTAAAATTTGGTATTTTATGAAAATAATGTATTTTCTAGAAGATTGATGTTAAACATTTTATGAAATAAAATGTTTGAAAATAATGGTTTATGTTGGTAAACATTGGTGAAATAACGTTTCTTGCAAAAATGAGGTTTTATGAAAAATAGACATTTATTGAGGTTGAAGAAATTAAATGTCTTCTATGTCTTGAAAATGTATTTTTCTAACTAATAATGAATTTCTAGAATGGCAAAGGTGTTTAACCCATTTAATAGGATTTAAGGTTTAGAATTCATCTTCTCATGCAGATAAACATGTAGTAATTTGACACTAAGTGTATAAACAAGTTTATAGAAGAATTAGTTGGGTTTAAACATGGAATGATAAAAAGTGAAAATTCTTGTTTTCAAGTGTGTGAAACAAGGGTTAAAAAATAGAATAAGGATAAAGTGTAAGACTACATGTAAAATGAATGAAATGTCATTTTCTTATAAAAATAGTCTTAAGTGTAAATGAATTTCTTGAATGAAGAAAGTAAATAAATGTGTGGTTTGAATTTTTTTTAATAAAAGTATTCAGTAAGTGTTAATGGATAAACATGGAAAAGTTAGTGTGTTTAACTTAGTAGTGTTGTAAAAGACTAACACTTATGAAATTGAAAGGAATCAATGAGGTAAACATGTTCGAAATTATGAAGAATATTACTCCAAGGTTAAAAAGGGGGTTAAGGTGTTAAAACACTTAAGAAGTTATGATGGGTAACTTAATTATTTTTTTAAAAAAATTGACATTTGTGGAAATGGAGCAAAAGGTGATTTTGGAAACAAATGGATAAAATATTAATTTTACTTAAAGTGAAACATTTTTATGAAATAAAAATGTTGGAAAAAGTGTTACATAAAGTGGTCCTAAATGAATATAATTTTTGGAATGAAATTAAAGTTAAAGTGTAAAGGACATGAAATGATAAATTTCAAGTGTAAAATAAGTTAGGGTGTAACCCCCGATTTTAGCTTTGGCTGTGTAAAAAGGAAGTGTAGAGTAATGTGTGGTCATTTGTAAAATGTAAAACATAATAAAAGGAACTAGGATGACACCAGAATAAGTAAGAAGGGCCCGGAGCCCTAGGGTGAAAATCCCAAAACCACTGACCAGAGCATATGGTGCGCATAGCTATGGTGTGGAGCCCGTTTAAGTATGCGATATTAATAGATTCAAAGAAACGATAAAAGAAATAAAGAACATGTCAAGAAATGAGTTGTGTAGTGATTAGTCACGAATTTTGCATATTAGCGCTCGTTGCCTTTATGCATTCTATCACTTTTGTATTACTTATGCCTATATTTATGCTCGTTAACCAGATAAACTTTACCTTTTATGTTTATATGCTTTGTGAGGTATAATTGAGCTTTTATAGGTATTGGAATGCTTAGCGTGCGAATTGGCTGCGTTTAGAGGAAGTTTTGTCGTCTAACTCAACTTCAAGGGAAATTTAGTCATTTCATACTTCATTTTTGGCTCAGTTGGCTTCCACAGGAGTGTAGCTCATTGAGTTAACTTCACGTGGTTACAAACGGCACACCATTTCTACTTCGAACGAAGACGTTATAGCCAAATCTGTAAAGCACCTTTTCTCCTATGTGATGAACAAAGGGCCCTAAAAAATAGAGTACCGATAACCGGCCCTGAGCTCCCGATCGACCGGACAAACCAATATTACCCAAAATCCAAACAAGGGGACTTCAGAATTGACCCCCAATCGATCGACCCTTTGGCCACAGTCGACCGATTGCTACAGTTATCCGGTGCTAGTTTTCTCTTTTAATTCAATTTTCTTTTATTCTCTTTTCCACTTACTATATAAACAACTCTCTATTTGTTTTGTAAAAATCTTTCATTATGTTTAGTTTTAGGGTTTGGTTGGTGGAGAGCTCATCTTCCATCTCTCACTTTGCGTGTTTCCCATTTGGATGTTGTAAGTTGCACTATTCATCATCCCTACCATTAATCACTGTTCTAAAAAACCCGCATAGGCTCCGCCTAGGCACGCCTAGGCTCCGCCTAGGCTTGAGGCTTGGGAGAAACGCCCCGCCTTAAGATTTTGATGCCTTATGCTTGGTAAAACCCTTAAGGCGTACTTTTTCTCTAAAACCAACAATGCTTTAGTGAAACGATATCGCCTTTTAAAGATTTTTTTGCAAACTGGACCATTATCTCATCCAAAATAATCAAATAGTATTTTTATTTGCAAATATTCAGACATATTTTTGTGGTATGTACAATTTTAGTATTTTAATAGCCTTGTTATGGTTAAAAAATATTAAAATATATTAAAAAGACCTAAACGCCTTTTCACGCCTTTTTACGCCAAGGCCCGCCTAGGCTTCTAAGGCTTAAGGCTTGGCCTCCACGCCTTGATCACGCCCCGCGTTTTTTAGAACCTTGCCATTAATATAGTTTTATTTTCTTCATTTCTTGATTTAATGTTCATTTACTTGCTTTGTATTTACTTGTTACTTGTTTACTTCTTTTTAACCTAGATTTAATTGCTTTTATTTACTTCCTTTCATTTAATTAATGTCATTTAACATGCTTTGTACGTAACTTAATTTAGGTTGAAATTGTTAAGCTCATATAGGTTAATTAGTATCTATGTTATGGTATGACGGGTCTAGGGTAGTTTTAATAAGTCAATTGCTCCTTGTGTCACACTTAGGAGATTTAACAGGGTATATCATGTATGCACCGTATTTACGACCTTTTATGTATAATTTCAGGAATATTCATTGACACCGAACACAAATTAAGCTTTATGACAATTTAGAGGGTGACAACTCTAGGTTTAATTAATTGTCCAAATGTGATTAATCATGTTAGCGCTTTTATGTTCATGTAACCATTTATGCCATTTAGCTCGCGTAAGGGAGACGATTCTCAACCTATAGTTTTACTCATGTTGTTAATCTAAGTTTAAATACATGCCTAGTTTAATGATTTTCTCACATATGATCTTTTACACTTTTATTTGGGAAGTATTAAATTAATAGTACTCTAACAACTAGTCTTTGAGGATTCGATACTCGGACTGGCCGCTATACACCCATAAAGTATGTAGTCAATAGTTTAGGCTTTTGTATTGAGGAGGTGAAACGAATTCAACGAATGGCATACTGGCACTTCTCTACTTTTCACATTTTGTAAGGACACAAATTTCCAATTGAGTCCATATATAGTTTTGGCTCAATTCCGGACAAAAACATTTATTCATAGGATAGTATTCAATTGTAATATTCTCAAGCCTATGAAGTGTGTGTTGAAGACGTAGCGGCAAAGTATTTAAAGCTTCATCAAAATACCGATTTGCGTGCCTCGTTTCTACATCATCAACTATGGTTCCATGCTCCCAAGGTATGAATGTAATTATATTTATATAGGATCTTGGAACAAAGTTTAATGGGTGTTAGGTTTAATAAAAACTGCGTTTTATTTTCAGAAAGAATCAATTTGAACTTTAAAATAAGTATATAAAAGTTTCTGGGTCAAAATCAAAATTTTCAATCTTTCTGGTCGTTCGTTAGAAATGTCGTTCGAACGAGTTTTTTCGTTCGAACCAGGTTTCGTTCGAACGAGTTTTGTCATTCGAACCAGTTTCGTTCGAACGAGTTTTGCCAACGACCCTAACTGGTCAGTCGTTCGATATGTCGTTCGAACGAGTTTTTGTTCTAACGAGGTATCTAACGAACTTCTAATGAGCCCAGGCTGGTCGCTCGTTAGAAGTCTCGTTAGAACGAGAATCAAGTTCGTTCGAACGAGATTCCAGCGGGAACAGTTATTTGGCAGTTTTTTGCAGTTTTTCCCCACTTCTCCACTTGGTTTTCAACCAACTTTTTTCATACATTATTATGTGCGGGAAACACATTTTCCAAGACAACTTTTCCAACTTAGTTTATCTCCTAGAGAGAGTTTGAGAGCAAAAATAGTTTTAGGAAAATGTTCAAGTTTTGAGTGTAATTCTTTCAAGAAAAATTTCATACACACTCTAGTTTACACCCAATTGTTTATCCAAGTTTCTATATAAATATTAATTGCTTGGAGATTGTTTTGGCACCGATTTTTCTCTACACCGAATTGAAGAGAAGTTCGTTTCATTTCTACCCATTTGGAGAAAGGCTCCATGTTAGGGTGACGGTGTGCCTAATTGCCCGATCGGTGGGAGTCCGAGATCGCGGTGGAGCTCCGTTGGTTATCCGCTAATTGGAGGTCGATACAAGAAGAAGCATCACGGCTTGAGAGGGTTCGAGTTTAGGAAGTAAGTCTTTTGTCTTGTATTTTGTAATACCGTTTTTAGTGGATTTGAGGCTAGGGCCGTCCCGAGGTTTTTTCCCGTTAGTGGGTTTTTCCTCGTACATCGCGGTGTAGTGTGACTGTTGATTTTATCTTGCTCTATATCACTTAGAACGCATGCTAGATTAATTTCAAGATAAAATTTGGTTTTACAATCACACTAATTTAAATTGGGACTTTAATTTAATATTGGGTAAAATTGTGTAACTCAAGTCACTTGCATTAATTTGGTTTGGCCTAACTTGGAAATATGAACAATCATAATTTAGGCAAATTCTAGGACTTGATTTTAATTGGACTTAATCGGTTTTAGTGAGTATTAATAATTTGGTTTGTTTAAGTTATTATTCACTTTATTTTGTTTATGTTAAAATTGGATTTTTAATCTTTGAAGTTGAACCATCATCCTACCGTTTACGCTTCCGCATCTAAATTAAGTTTTACAAAAAGGAAATTACAAAGTTTGATTTTAAATTGAAGAAAGATTTAAAATCCGGGGACCCTCAAATCCCATCAAATTGGTATCAGAGCCGGAGCGCTAAGTTATCTCGTTAAAGATCCGTTTTTCGGCTTTTTGTATTTCCTTACCTTTTTAGGTGGTTCAATTTTTATCACTCTCAATTTTTGTTTTATATCTCTCGATGGGACGTCTTAATGAAAATTTGTCCAATTTAAATGAAAATGAAATTTTTGATTTTCGAGAGGAATTAAATGGGCTTAACAAATGAAACGAAAATTTAAAGGAATTAAATTTGAGATTTGTAAAAAGAATTAAATTTCTTGAAAATGAAAATTCTTGTTTTAAAGATCACATTGAGTCTTTGCAAATCTCCTTATCTCAAAAAGATATTTTTCGTGAAAAGCTCATGGACTTACATTCAAATTTTGATATTTTAGATAAGTCCAAGAAAGAGAGTGAAAAACGTGAAAAGACTCTTAGGGACAAGTTTGCTCATATTGAGGGAGAGCGTTTTAACCTTCTAGGAATTATTGAAAATTTAAAGAAGGAGTCCCATAATTTTGAGGAGTCTAATTTATTACTTGAGTCCAAAATTTTAAAATTGAAAAATGATTTACAAGACTCTAGTAGTAGTTTAAATGGTTCTAGCACATCATGTTCAAATTCTTCCATTGCTAAAGCTAAAACCATTGTTTGTTTTAGAGGGTCAATTTTGTCCAAGGACTTTGAAAGGGGTCACACCTTAGGTAACATTTCTTGTGTTTACACATGCTTGCATTATGGTAGGAAAGGTCACCTTAGGTCATTTTGTTTTGATCTTAAAAGAAGTCCAAGGAAATCTTTATCTAGCATTTCATTATTTGCTAATCCCCATCATTTTAAATATAAATCTATATGGGTTAGGAAATCACTCTTAAATGCGCTAGATACAAGATTTGTTGATTCTCATTTACTATCACATGAAACCTCTCTTGCTAAATTTAAAGGTTGAATGTGTTAGTGTTTTATGCATACTTTAGCTTTTGTACTTCATGCTATATTCACATGTTAAATGTATGCTTGTTTAATCATTTTCTAGTCTTTAATCCATGCTTATCCCATGCTAGAATTATGATTGTTGTTTATCTTTTGTATTATATTTCTTTCATTTTGTTTGCTTTAAATGAAAAATACAAAAAGATTTTTGTTTATCATTTGGACTTTATCTTTTGACAATTAGAGCTTAATGAAAGTTTCAAATGATTTTTTTTTATCCTTTTGAGAATATATATATTTATTTTTGATTAAAAAAATTAAAAATCTCAAAAAGATTTTATTTTGTGTGTATTTTTGTTTGACACACTTTATGTGGCATATACTTGTGTTTGAATCCCTCCTTTAACGCTCCCACGTGGCTAGAACTTTTGGTTTAGATTATCAATCCTTAAAATGTTCTTTACCATTTTTTTTGGAGTAGTTGGATTTTGTATTGTTTAAATGGATTCTATTTCTATATGCCTCTTTTCACACATGCACGAGCTCTTTTGAAATCTTAATGTCACATGTTATATTTGAGCTTTTTGAGGTGTTCTCCTATCAATCTAGTCATCTACATATCTATGACCTAGGAGGACTAGTGCATGTCAAAATCCGTTGCATGTGAGATTTGTGCGAAAAATGAAAACATGATAAATTAATATATGCACGGGGAAGGGCTCCGAAAGGATGAATTAAATCCTTTGCGATAGTAAGCCACCGTTGATTGGATCTAAAAGAAATACGTGATCCAAAGGCCTAAAAACATAATATTTGGCATTAAAAAGAAAACAATTGCCAAGGCCTATGTTTGTTTGATATATTCATTCAAAAATAAAAGAATATATATGCTTATTGAGGGAGAATTGGATGGTATATCAACGCTTTGCACAATGTCCGTTTATCCTAGTTGTCTTTAATGTCATGACTCTATTTGGTTTGTAGAATCATCATCATGCTAGGCTTGTATGCATTGTGTATGTTTGTTCATTGAGTTCAATCTTTATATTGTCACATGAGGTTATATTTTACTGTGATGAAGTTTGCAATCAAATGAGAACTCCGTGAACGTTTCTTAAGTGTTTGGGTCTAAATTTAATTGTTGCTAGTTCACACCCCTACACTTCCGTTTCCATATGACACATTTTTGCCATACGAGTGTGTAAACTTATTGTATTTTGTGTCATGTGTGTGTTTATATCTATATATATATGCAAGTACTCTATTGGTATATTTTTGGTATCTCTATATATGATATTTATTTGTCTTTGCCTTGCATTTATTGCCCATGTGCTTTAATGTCTTAACTCTTTAAGCTTCAACATGCTTTTATGTTTTGATTCTTTAACCTTTGTCTATTCCTGAACAAAAAGGGGGAGAATGATGATAGGGGGAGAAATGGTATCTAAACCTATTATTATTGTATCTTAGTTTGGGGGAGATTTATCTTAGGGGGAGACGTCTTTCTAAGTAAATGTCATTGTTTTGATAAAGGAGAGAATTGTTTTAGGGGGAGTATTTAATTAATTGCATCTAATATTTTGATATTCCCTATGCATTTTATGAGTTTGCTTAAGTGTGCAGGAATTATTCTAAAGCGGCATCTTTCTATGGCAAAGAGTTTGATCCTTGGGTTGAGTCAAGTTTGGGCGGGTTATGTTTTGAGTCTAGTAGAGCTTGACAGCCCTTTAGGATTTTTTGTTTGGTTTTTGTCCCGGAATAGCCAAAGGGGGAGATTTTTAAGGACACAAATTTCCAATTGAGTCCATATATAGTTTTGGCTCAATTCTGGACAAAAACATTTATTCATAGGATAGTATTCAATTGTAATATTCTCAAGCCTATGAAGTGTGTGTTGAAGACGTAGCGGCAAAGTATTTAAAGCTTCATCAAAATATCGGTTTGCGTGCCTCGTTTCTACGTCATCAACTATGGTTCCATGCTCCCAAGGTATGAATGTAATTATATTTATATAGGAGCTTGGAACAAAGTTTAATGGGTGTTAGGTTTAATAAAAACTGCGTTTTATTTTCAGAAAGAATCAATTTGAACTTTAAAATAAGTATATAAAAGTTTCTGGGTCAAAATCGAATTTTTCAATCTTTCTGGTCGTTCGTTAGAAATGTCGTTCGAACGAGTTTTGTCGTTCGAACCAGTTTCGTTAGAACGAGTTTTGCCAACGACCCTAACTGGTCAGTCGTTCGATATGTCGTTCGAACGAGTTTTCGTTCTAACGAGGTATCTAACGAACTTCTAACGAGCCCAGGCTGGTCGCTCGTTAGAAGTCTCGTTCGAACGAGAATCAAGTTCGTTCGAACGAGATTCCAGCGGGAACAGTTATTTGGCAGTTTTTTGCAGTTTTTCCCCACTTCTCCACTTGGTTTTCAACTAACTTTTTTCATACATTATTATGTGCGGGAAACACATTTTCCAAGACAACTTTTCCAACTTAGTTTATCTCCTAGAGAGAGTTTGAGAGCAAAAATAGTTTTAGGAAAATGTTCAAGTTTTGAGTGTAATTCTTTCAAGAAAAATTTCATACACACTCTAGTTTACACCTAATTGTTTATCCAAGTTTCTATATAAATATTAATTGCTTGGAGATTATTTTGGCACCGGTTTTTCTCTACACCGAATTGAAGAGAAGTTCGTTTCATTTCTACCCATTTGGATAAAGGCTCCATGTTAGGGTGACGGTGTGCCTAATTGCCCGATCGGTGGGAGTCCGAGACCGCGGTGGAGCTCCGTTGGTTATCCGCTAATTGGAGGTCGATACAAGAAGAAGCATCACGGCTTGAGAGGGTTCGAGTTTAGGAAGTAAGTCTTTTGTCTTGTATTTTGTAATACCGTTTTTAGTGGATTTGAGGCTAGGGCCGTCCCGAGGTTTTTTCCCGTTAGTGGGTTTTTCTTTGTACATCGCGGTGTAGTGTGACTGTTGATTTTATCTTGCTCTATATCACTTAGAACGCATGCTAGATTAATTTCAAGCAAAATTTGGTTTTACAATCACACTAATTTAAATTGGGACTTTAATTTAATATTGGGTAAAATTGTGTAACTCAAGTCACTTGCATTAATTTGGTTTGGCCTAACTTGGAAATATGAACAATCATAATTTAGGCAAATTCTAGGACTTGATTTTAATTGGACTTAATCGGTTTTAGTGAGTATTAATAATTTGGTTTGTTTAAGTTATTATTCACTTTATTTTGTTTATGTTAAAATTGGATTTTTAATCTTTGAAGTTGAACCATCATCCTACCGTTTACGCTTCCGCATCTAAATTAAGTTTTATAAAAAGGAAATTGCAAATTTTGATTTTAAATTGAAGAAAGATTTAAAATCCGGGGACCCTCAAATCCCATCACATTTAATCAGGTGACATCAGATCATGATTATTATATCATTGTGTCGACAATATATGCTAGGGTAGCCTTAACTGTGTAAGGACTAGTTTTTGGCACGTCTTGTCAAGTTGGTATGGGTTAGAAGACGTAGCCTAGTGTGGTATTAACTACCCTTAGAGTTCCAAGGAAGGCGAGTTTGATCGCCACGTAAATTTTGTGTGGATTGAAATCGACGATACATTTGGTGGCAATCTTGCGTGGTCAAGGGAGATGTTAAGGTGATTGTCTCTCTTGAACTAAGTAACGACTATGGAGATTTGGGGTTTCGATCACGACATGATAAGGCAGGTGATAACCTAGGTGAGTGGGTTGGTGATGTCATCATTAGTGATTGTACAATGTCAATGCATACTAAAGGATGAGGTATTCGCCAATTAGAATGGTTCATTTAGCCAAGGGCGTTGACTTCCTAAAGGACCACCGATTTATAAATTTCTTTTGTATTGTGAGAGTGAATGGTTGTGATCATTTTCTTCACGACTAGTGACCCGAGTTAGAATATGTGTCTAGGATTTGTGCTCGATGATAACTCTAAGAATGAGTGGCACGACTTCAATTTTATAACGTAGATTCTGTTTCTTAAATCATAGTAGGACGTCTATGGGCGAAATTTATTGGGATGTTTGTTTGTTACTTTTGACTCAAGTGTGTTGCTTTCGATCTTGGTAATCGAGATTCGGTGTTCGCATATATAAAGTGACTCGAATTGGTGTCATGTCATTGTACGACGCGGTTAGGGCTAGTAGAGCATGGTGGAATGGGTATGGATGGTACAACTCGGTAACTGGGTGCGCCCATCCAAGGTATTCCTGCTATAGCATAAAGTTTTTCATATGGGTGGATGCATTTTTAGACACACGGTTTGGTCGTAGTATCAATATCTCTTCAGACTAATGGACTTTTGATGGGCCATCTTGGCAGTCAGTGGCTCGAATTGTGAAGAGCAAAATGATAACTTGAGGACATAGTATAGTGTTGGAAATCGAGGAAATATATCATACGATGTTATTTTGTCGGTGAATGGATTAGAGTGAGACTCTAATGAATAGATGAGACACCTAAAGTTGTACTAGGTTCATCAGAGTGGCGCAATGGAAGATGTAAGACGGGCTCATGGTGATGACTTAAGAAGAATATTACTCCTTGGAGTGAGAGAATATCATAATATGGGTATTGACGAGCTCATGTGAGTCGTGTAGTTAAGATAGTCTAAGAAATTGTGGGACGCATGATGTTCCGCCCTAAGGTAAAATCTATTTTGGTGATAAATACGACAGTTGGTTACATTAGGGTTCACATTGGGTAAGTGTCGATCGCTAGGAAAGGTTTGCCCATAGAGGAACTGGTATGCCTTAGGTACTAGCATAGGTGGTGCTAGAAATGGGTTGGACTTGATCATAAGGCGAGTGGAGACTCAGAGTCGATTATGTAATGCCATGGGTAGCGAAATGGTGAACGTTAGAACATGTCGCATATTGAGTATTTGGCAACCTTAGTGTTGATGACTTTGATGATTTGTCTTGGAGTATTTCCTGAACTTATAATGGAAATTGGTGGACCCCATAAACTTAAGGATTAAAGGATCGATAATTTTGAGGATGAAATTCCCAAGGAGGGAAGTTTGTAATACATTGTCCCAATATTTCAATTAATGGTAATTATAGAAAAATTGTGGGTAAAGTTGGAGAAAAATGAAAGATAAAGAAAAGTGGTCATTCTAACAATAAGGGGATGTCATTAGAATCGAGTTGGGGATGTTGCGTGAAGATCGAGAGAAGCAGGCCTTCAAGAGATATGTCAATGCATTACAGTGGCATATCGCACGAAAGGTCACTCGATCTACAGTTCGTACGAGACGGGGAAGTCGTTCGAACGACCTAGTCTTGTCATTCGAATGACGTAAATCGAATTTTTAATCTGACTTTCCCTTGTATACTGTTATCATTTTGGCATTTAGATCTTTGAGCAGTCAAGCTTAGATCAGCCCAGAAGGGGAAAAATTGGGATTAGGCCCTTTTGGGAGGATTTTATTAAGGGTTGTTTGGTTTGATTGGGGTTATTTTAAGTTGGAAGAGAATGGCAGAAATAGATAGAGAGAGAGAGAGAGATGGTGGTTTTCCACCTCCACAAAACTACCATTCCACCACCATTTTATGTTTTGTTTCACCTTGTTTAAGCCCATAATACCCATTTTCATCATTGAATAAGAAGAGCTAAGAAATTTGGAGGAGCGTTGGGGGATCTTTAGAGATAAAGATGGATCTTTCATGGAGTATGAAGTGAGTTTTGAAGGGGTCCTTAGCTTAGAGCATTTGGAGGATGTGTTTGGTAACCCCTTGAGGCCATATTTGAAGGTGGAGGTTGTTCTCCTACACCAATATTTCTACCACCATTAGAGCCATTAGAGGTGAAAAAACCTTACTCTTAGTATAAGATTTTATTTTTGCATATTTGTAGTCTTGTAGTTAGACTATATGCGTAGGGTGAATTTGATTAAATGATGTAATTAATGTGTAGAAATAATAAATATTTTTATGAAATAAAAATGTTGGTAAAATTCTATTTTGTTGAGATATTAAAAGTTGGTATTTAATGAAAATAGTGTATTTTCTAGAAGATTGATGTTAAACATTTTACGAAATATAATGTTTGAAAATAGTGATTAATGGTTGTAAACATTGGTGAAATAATGTTTCTTGCAAAAATAAAGACTTTATGCAAAATAGATATTTATTGTGTTTGAAGAAATTAAATGTCTTCTATGTCTTGAAAATATATTTTTGCAAGTATAATGAATTTCTAGAATGAAAAAGATGTTTATTATTTAATAGGATTTAAGGTTTAAAATCCATATTCTCAGGCATATAAACTTGCAGTAATTTGGTACTAAGTGTATCAATAAGTTTAAAGAAGAATTATTTGGGTTTAAACATGGAATGATAAAAAGTGAAAATTCTAGTTTTCAAGTGTGTGAAACAAGAGTTAAAAATATGATAAGGATAAAGTGTAAGACTACATGTAAAATGAAAGAAATGATATTTTCTTATAAAAGTAGTCAAAAGTGTAAATCGATTTCTTGAATAAAGAAAGTAAAGATATGTGTGGTTTGGAAAATTGTTAATAAAGGTAATCAATAAAAGTTAATGGGTATAACTTATAAGTGTTGTAAAAGATTAACACTTATGAAATTGAAAGGAATTAAAGACATAAAGGTGTTTCCAATTAAGAAGAATATTACTCCAAGGGGGATTAAGGTGTTAAAACACTTAAGAAGTTAGGATGGGTAACTTCACAGTGTTTTGTAAGAAATTGGAACTTGTGGAAATAGAGTAAAAGGTTATTTTGATAACAAATGGGTAAAATGGTAATTTTACTTAAAGTGGAATATTTTTATGAAATAAATATGTTGAAAACGAATTTACACAAAGTGGTCCTAAATGAATATGATTTTTGAAATGAAATCAACATTAAAGTGTAGAGGACATGAAATGGTAAAATCTCAAGTGTAACACAAATTGGGGTGTAACCCCAGGGTTTGGCTTCGGTCGGATAAAAATGAAGAGTAGGGTAAGGTGAAAATTTATAAAATATTAAAACACATTAAAAAGAACTCGGGTGATACCGGGATAAGCAAGAAGGGTCCGGAGACCTAGGGTGAAAAGTCCAAAACCACTGGCCAGAGCATATGGTGCGCATAGTCGGCAGTGTGGAGTCCATTAAAGTATGCAGTTTTGGAAGATTCCGAGAAATGATAAAAGAAATATGGAAGATGTCAATAAATGGGTTATGTGTTGAAATGTGTTAATACAACCTAACTTGAATGAATTAATAAATATTTTGGTAAAAGTTAAAATGGACAAGTAAAGGTGTAAATGATTAATGTCCATAAAGTAACTGGTGAATGGATGATTAAGCAACCTAAGTGGTTAAACCCATAATTAACACAAGAATGAGTTGTTAAAGGTTCTAAAAAACTTAAATAAGTATTTTCTAACACGATCTTCGCGTGTGTTGAAAGGGTGAGTTTCAACAAAAACTAAAGTGTGTTGAATAAAATACAAAGAGTGATTTCGGTAAAGGAATGTGTTCGGATAAATTAATGGTAGTGTTTTTAAGTGTTGAACCTGGTGTGTTAAATAAAGTGAGAAATTTTAGGGATGAGTAAAGGTAGTCTTTACAAGATTAAGGTAAATTAATCTGGATAAATAAGGGTTTCATAAGTAATATCATTTCATGCATTAAGTATGGGTATATATATATATATACTATGTAGTTTCATGTACACGTATGCATAACCTGTTGAGTCTCATTTCTGTCATTCGATTCTATACTTCATTTTCATATTTCTCACTGAGAATAGGCTCACACCCTCGATTTTTTACGACTGGTTAGGAGTGGCTTTGTATTTTGAAAGCGTAATACTGGTAGGTACTTTATTTATTTTACCTTATTGTCTCTATATACTTGGACTTCGGGGTGCTCCCCATGGGTCCCTCACGTATTTTATTTTGAAATTGGAATTGAATTCTAAATAAGTGAAACGTTAATTTAAAAAAAATGGACTAGTAACATTATATAAGTTGTTTCATTACACTTCACACTTAATGCTCAGATCACACCGGGTTGACTAACGGTAACCCATAAATTCGGGTCGGAGTGTTACAAACTCATCATCTGAAGTAGGTGTTTCCTACCTTCGAGCTTTCAAAGTAATGCCTTTTCTTTCTTCATCACATTTTTAGAAGTAAACATGTTAAGCTCAAAATTTTGTAAGTCATATACAAGCTCTTTAAGTTTCATAGAGTCCAGAGTAACCAAAGAATTCAAAACAATCATCTTTGGATTAAATCTTTAGGGAAACGACCTTAAATTTTTTTTGATTACTCAGTAGTCGGGTGTCTTCTCTCCGAAGTTAAAGATGAGTTAACAATATCGGATAATATAGAGTATAACTCATCAATGGACTCACTCTCAAATATCCTAATGGTTTCAATCTAAGTCGTGAGGTTTTGGATTTTGGAAGCCTTAACAACACTAGTTCCTTTATGGGTGAGTTGGAGTATGTCTCAAGCCTTTTTAGATGTCTCATAAGTCAAAATACAACGAAACTTCTCCGGGGTGACAAAACAAAACATAGCATTTAGACCTCGAAAATTAAAATTAGCTAACTTATGCTCGGCATCAATCCATGATTTTACGAGTTTTAAATGAATCGCTTCACCTTCTTTTATGACAGGTGTAGACCACACTTCAAAAAATACTAACCAAACCCGCTCATCTATAGCCTTAAGTGTTGATTTCATATGCATTTTCCAAATTGCGTAGTTCGACCCATCAAACACCGGGGCTATAATACTATCAAATCGTCTAAAATTCGTGCTTGCAAACACAGGATCTAACCACGATAACTTAGTGTTCTAACTCTAATACCGATTTAAAAATGGCCCTTACGGCGTGTGCTTACACAAATATGGTCCGAAAATTAAAAACTATTTTTTAAGATTTATTAAATTTTAAAAATTGAAACTTTAAATAAATTTAACCGTGTAAAAAATTAGCACCAATTCTAAACCTTTTGTTGTGAAAAATTGATCCATCCAATTTTATCTTTTTAGCATAAAACATGCTTTTAGGTGATAAGAAGATAAAATAAGTAAAACATCCACAACACTCCGATGTACAAGGAAAATCACAAATGGAAAAACCTCAGATGGCCCAACCAATAGATCACTATGATACGGATTTACAAAAGTTAATAGTAGACTTAATCAATGACTCATTCACCACAAGCCTTGATGCTTTTTAATCTTGAACCATTATTCCACAGTGCAACGCAGGAGTCCACACACGCAAGCTACCATAATGCAAGAGTCGACGCATATCTCGGTATCCACCGATGAGGCTCAGCAAACATTTATCGATTGGAATACAGAATCCACCATTTCTTAACTGCTACACCATAAACACGGAGTCCACCGTGTGTAAATAAAAAATATGGATTCCACCACATGAAACAAGTTATTTTCAGACATACAAAATCAAACTTTGGTGCCCAAACAGAAAGATCTCAAAGCATATGAATTACGAATATTGGATCTTTTAATGTAAAGGGTGAAACTAGGATTTGGGAAATTTAGTAAACAGATAGGAAACATTTTTTTCTAGAACTTCTTTAAAAAATTTGAGTCCAACTCGTATCTTATAGTAGAAACACAAATTTAAAGGCGACAATCTCGTTTGAAAGAAAACACAAAGTCGTTCAAAAGAAAATACTAGTTTTATTATAACGGAAATTAAACCTCATTCAAACGACAACCCAGTTCCGTTCGAACAAATTTCTAAGGACCTTCCAACGACAACGAGCCTTCTCGATAGATGATTATCATTTGATAACATTCGAAGTTCATTCCAATGAGATTATAATTTCTTTACAACGAGATCATAAGTCGTTCGAACAAAAATGTAATTTCGTTCTAACGAGTTCAATTCTTTTTCTCTTTTAAAAAAACATTTAAAAATAGTTTCAAATGATTTTAAGTTAAAAAACAAACACCCTTAAAAATATCTAAGGACCCATAATCAATATGCATCCATACCTGCGATATCCTTGGTGAACGTGAAGGCAAACTTGGCAAAATGAACTCAGAACGATGTATCCAACGTTGGAACTTGGTTGCTATATCTTCATCAAACTTTTCATAGGCTTATGGGATTCACACCACAAATCCTAACCTATGACTTAAATGTTTTGTCTGGAATTACTCCAATTATGTACAAATTGATTTGATTAAAAAATTTCCTTACAAATCTCCACCTCCTTTGGCTAATTCGGGAAAATATCAAAACAAAAATCCTATAGGACTTCAAAATCTTTAAAAAGACTCATTCCCCAACCCCAAAATGGAAAAAGAGTACAGATGCTCAACAGACACACAAATTGAGTAGCTTTGCTTTGCTTGAAAACTTTATCATTTTGATGTAAACCTGTAAACCTACACAATTGAACACACCTTCAAATACAAATATAATATAACATGTATAAATCGACAAATGATTAAACATCTAACACTGTCTAAAATAATCTCAACCTCGATAAGACGTCTCCTCCTATGATAAAAATTTCTCATGCAAGGAAATATACCATTTCTCCCCCTTTTTTTTCCAGGAATAGAAAAAGTAAGATAGCATAAAATAATTACTCTCCCTAAAAATCAAATCTCCCTCTAAATATGTGGTCAGAAGATACTAATTTTGGACATAAGGAGAAAGGAAAATAGTATAAGATGGTGTAATGTGCAACAAACACACAACATGGAAACTCAAACACAAATAGTCCAAACTATGGTGAACAATATTAACATCAACTCTATAAGGTACCAATTTGAATAAGCAATGAAGTTTAATACCAATTTGAAACCACGAGAGTAAGATACGAAATTTCAAAGAAAATAATGAGAGATATCAATATGATCATAAAGCATGGCAAATAAAATCCAATGATAAAGCATATGGCAAGCATGGACTAAATGTAAACCTCAAAGACTCAAAACATGATACCATATTTAACATATGTAAAATATACCAATGAAAACCTATCACATATATATAGGTATAATAAACCAAAAACTCGACAAAAAATATATAATCTTTACACACTAGCATAGTATCGATGTGTCTAAACATATGGGATGGAATGAATGGTCGTGAACTAGATACAAATGAATTATGACCCAAACACTCAAATATGTTCAAGAAGTTCTAATTGAATGCGAAGCTTTATCAAACTAAGATTTATCCTCATGTGACAAGGTAAGGTTTGTTTAAGGAGAGGAAGATCTCTTGATGTAAAGTAAGTTGGAAAAATGGTGACTTTCATGAAAAATAAGTTTATGAAGAAACCCTCAATAATTCCCTGTGACCCTTCCATGAGTTTGTCGCGATCTATCACACACACGACCATGGGATGGTTTGTCACAGTCACGATCCGTATTGTCGCGGTCCTTGTTGAGTTATTAGTTTTTCTTCATTTTATTTTTGCTTTATTTTTAATTATCCCCAAATCCGTAATAATAATTAGATAATGACAACTAATTTAATCATATGCATCTCTTAGTTTGCCATAAACTTATTCATCAAGGAAATACTGAAGGACACTACTACCCCTAAGGATAGGCCAATATCACAACTTACTCTTACAACCAAATTAACATAATTGTTGGTACTAAAAATTATCCTGCTATGTGGACCATTCATGTATGGACACGTGTTATCCATCTGGGCATTAATCCAAGTCATTTTGGGTGATTCATCGACAAACTGAAGGAATGCCAACCAACCGGTTAAAGAATCCCAACCAACACAAGGACGACCGACCAACAATGACAGTAAATTGCCAATAGTTGTATACATTACTAACATTGTACAGATGAAAATGCCTATATTATAAAGGCATTCCATCCTTTAATATTCTGACTCTTGTATACCCTCAAGGGTGTATAAATACATTGTAAACCCTACATCCAAGGGATAAAAAAGAGAGGCATTTGAATAAGCCCTAGGCAATACACAACAGTGGACGTAGGCTTTCCTTTTTCAATCAAACCACTTTAAAAATCCTTTGTATCTTTTTCTTATATTTATTTGTGATAAATTAATTAGATCAATCTAGTTTTTTGCATTAACAGATTGACGTTGTTTGTGGGGATGTATTTATAAACGTTCTTATTCATTCAAACACTTAAATGGTTGATATTCTTAAATGGAGTCTTAGGAACGATGATATTTTGCATGTCCCTTCTGCCCCACCAGCAGCGAATGAATTAACTGGAATTCTATCCAGTCTTGCAAAAGGCTATGCAGGACACTATCAGGCAACTCGCATAAACACTTCAAGCAGGGGCACCTGCTGTATCTTCCCGTGAAAATATGCCGCCACCACCATCAAGAGGTGGCAGGTGAAGTCATTTAAGAACTACATGGGATACTTCCTATCGCCCAGTGTCAAATTCATTGCTCAAGGGGTCAGAGTACTGTAATACACAGTCTTACTCTCCAGAGAGGCTAAATGATTTCAAAAGGATAAGCGGTGCTTCTCTCTTCAATTATTTGGGATCCAGGGGAACAAAAATGTTCCTAAGGCAATGTCGGGAAACACTCGATGACCATATGATCGAAGGGAAGGTTTAGCCCAGTCTAGATCAGACGTCCGACGTACTGCTCGGGCCGAGCAACAATGCCTAGAAGAAAGTTCAGCGAACTACAAAAAAGTAAAATATAGGTTTGATGCTGGTAATAACGCTTGTAAAGGTTCTATCCAGAGATTGGAGGACAGGCTAGGAGAGATGGATAAGGCCAAAAACCCATTACGAAGAAGCTTTGTAAAAAGACCTCCCTTCGTAAAAGTAATTGTGGATTTCTCCACTCCAACAAAGTTCAAAGCTCCAGTGTAACCACCCAAATACGATGGGAAAATGGACCCAATCCTTCATATAGAGCAATACCAAGCAGTCACCGATATTTATACAGTTCCCTATGAAATGAGGTGTAGAGAATTCTCTGGAACAATTACCGGATCTGCCCAAATTTAGTACAATAGCCATCCTCGGGGACAGATTTCCAGCTTTAACCATTTGGTAGAGCTATTTATTAGCAAGTTTTGTTTTGGAGCCAAGTCTATAAAAAGGGTAGCAAATTTTCTCAGTGTGCGACAGAAGGAAGGAGAGAGCACTAGGGAATACATCACTCGTTTCAATAACAAGAAGCTGGAGGTTGTGGATTATGAGGAGAAAACTGTTATAACAACCCTTATAAGTGGATTGCTCCCCGAGAAGATCTATTATACACTGAAAAACAACCTTAATACTAAAAGCCTTTTATTTACTAGATTAATAACAAAAAGTTATAAGTTGAGTAAACTCCAAACAAACTAATTGGACAAAACTCTTTTCGAAAAACACAAGATGTGTTGTAAAACCTTTTTCTGAATGTATAGATTAAATTATGTAGTTGATTACCTTAAGTTTATTTTTAATAAACATCTACTACCTTTACCATGCAGTCCCAATCACAATAAAAATTAAGAACATTCACAGAAATAGACACACGAATTTTTAACGTGGTAAGACCCTTAAGCAAGGGAAACATCCACGGTGCCCTCTACGGCACAAAACAAAAAATCCACTAGAATTACAACACTTAAGCAAACTATAAAGATCCTAACCTAAGTTTCAGAATGTAGATCCTAACCTAAGTTCAGAATGTACCTACACGAGATTCTCCACTCCAAAGGCATTCTGACTTGGAACTTGATCCTTTATTGCTGCTTCTTTGTTTTTTCCTCGATTTCCTTCTCTTTGAATTAAATTTCCAGCAACTCTTTCAAATACAAGATTCCTCAAATATAACCAGAGCGTCTAAGTGTTCGTGTGAGAAAGTGTTTGTGATGTGTTACTACATGCAAACATGCAACTCACCCTCTCAAGATTTATACAAACTTTCCTTACAAATTACAACAGTTCTACAATGAAAGTTATTTCGGAATCTTGATCTCTCAAGCAAAAACTTCTTTATCTTTAATATAACCACAGATCTCCAGGATACCTTGCTCGGAAGATGGTTCAAGGTCTTATAAAATTTATGGGTTTTGAAAATATTTTTGAAATTTTAAACCTCCTATTGCAAATCCAACTAGACTAGAAGTCTACTTTAACAAATCAGATTCAGACTTAACATGCAAGAATTGGTTCAACAATTTTTGATATAAAACTTATTTTCAGATTTGTACTCCTTAAAAACTTTAGTACGAGTTCTATTGTGATTCTTTTATTTTTGAACACTAGTATTTCATAAAATATGAAATAAAACTCAGAAAACGCAACTCACTGGATCCGAAATCTTATTTTTGAAAATAGAAGTTTTATATTTCAAAAACTTGTTGAAACAAAATAGATGTTAGACAACAGATCTAAAAAGAGAACTGAAAAACTATAAACGTGAGATTTTCTCTTTAGAAAGACTCAATTTCAATAATGAAACTTAAATCTTCCTTAGAGATGAGTTCTGAGAGAATCAACATATTTGAAGAGGTCTTCAAACGAAGAACACAAAACCAACAACACAGAAACCCTATAAAGATCTAACTCTCAAAAGGTGAGTTTTTTATGTTTGGGACTTTTAGGTTTTGGTGTTTCGTTAGGAAGAAATCTCACAGAGGTTTGAATCTTACGAAGAAACTAGGGTTTCCTCTCTCTATATCTTTTTTTCTTCCCTCTCTACTCTCTCTTTTCTCTCAGGTTTAATGAATTGGCAAAAGTCTCAAAATGTTGAGACTTGATCTCCTTTTATACTAAGCGAAGAAGGATTGAGAACATCAGCATCAATCCTACGGCTGAGATCAAGTCTAAATGGATTAACTTTAATCCAAAGATTTAACTCAGGTGGTGGGTTATAAGGTCACTGATTGGGTAAGCCTGGGATCACAAGGATTGAAACCGATCGCATGCAGTACGTTGATTAAAACAATCCAAGGGCTGAGATTGAATATGCAAAATGTGTGTATAAGAAAACACAAATCCAGCCGCTTTGAAACCAACACGTGTACGCATAGGATGAAGCCGAGATGCGCGTATGAAATTAATTACAAAGCACACTTGAAAGTCTCTAGCGCTTTCGGATTTTACCCAAGCAAACAATCAGCATAATAAATAATTTTCTGAAATCCAGTTTATACCCACAAAACTTTTAAAACCAATATTTAATTAATTCTAAAATTGTTTTAAATTATATAAAATGATTTATTTGGAAATAAATAGGTTTTAAATAGATTTCAAGTGATGATAAACCATTCAAGCACATAGTTAATATGTATATTGCAGTGCAAGTGTCCTATTTGTGGTTTTAGGGTTAGAATTAACTTCCCCTTGAATATTCTCTTGAACTTGGATTTCTTCATGTAGCATGTACCTTTGGGGAGATGGAGTTCTCAAACTATACTAACCTATTTTGTCTATATATCCAAACTAGTTGGAACTCCTATATATGCAGACCCTAGTGAGTCAATATATAGTGTGTTCTCATACACTTGCTAAGGATCCCCCCAAAGACCGTGGAATAATTAATGGACAAAGCATCCAAAATCATGAATGTTGAGGAAGCAATGGCAGCCAAGTGGAGCTCGGGAGTAAAAGATGAAGGAAAAAATGACAAGACGGATCACAAAGATTCCAAGGAGCCCAAGGAATCAAAACATGAAGCAGTTATAGAAATGATCAATTAGTATAATAGCTACACTCCACTAACCATGGGAATTCATCATATTTTGAGGATATCAAACACAACAAAGATGTGCATTGGCCTGATAAGTTAAGGAGTTCCCCTAGCAAGAGGGACAAAACTAAGTACTGTGAGTTCCATAGAGATCATGGTCACACGACGAATTATTGCATTTCCCTTCAAATTGATATTGAAACTCTCATCTAAAGAGGGAAATTGAATCAGTTTGTCGATCGGTAGAATAAAGAAAGAGCTCAACACAGATTAAAATCTCCTTCCAGACCTAAAAAGGAGAAAAGGGATCATAAAGATGACCATGATGATGATCCCAACTTACCCAAAAAGCCCCGATAACCAGAGCACGAGGTATTCACACTCAGTTTTGGTCCTTTTGATTACCAAATGATTACAGGTGGAGATGTAGGAGGAAGAGATCATACAACAAAACAAAAAGATTATCTAAATAAGGCTCAAACTTTCTCGTGCATACAGAGGATTAATCTTGTCGAGGAAGATAAACCAAGGAAGGTTAACAAAGATAAGATGGTGATAGGCTTTTCTAAAAATGACCTATCAGGAGTAGTGTACCCTCACGCTGACCCTCCGGTAATCAAAGTCAGAAAGGAAGATATTATTGCCTCTAGATTGTTAGTAGATAATGGCAACTCGACAGATATCATGTGCTATCCTTGTTTCAGCAGCTTGGACTTTAAGCTCATCCAGTTAGAGCCCTATTATTGACCACTAATAGGTTTTGCACGTGAGAAAATCTTCCCTTTGGGAACCATTAAGATGGAAGTGATGATTAGCACATGTTCAACCAGTCGAATATAATTTTTTTTTCTTTGTAATGGATAAAAACGTCCATTCAACTTACAATGTAATTATGGGAAGAGTTAGGCTAAAGAAGTTTGAGGCAGTGCCCTCTACTATTCATCAATACTTGAAATTCCATATTAAGTTTGGCGTAGGAGTTATGAAGGGTGACCAAAAAGTAGCTCAAGAATGCTGCTATTCATCTGTCGAGCAGAAAGATCTGGAAGAAATAAAGAGGAAAACCACCACTTATCAAGTGGATACCTCTGAACCTGATAAAGAGTATGAAGTAAAAACCTTAGATCTAAGGGAGGTAACAGAGCTGGTGAAAGGCCATATTATTGAGGCAACAGAAAGCATTGTGTTAGATAATGACAAACCATAGCGCACCACTCAAATTAGAACAACGCTGGATCATGTTCTTAAGCAGGAACTAGTGAGCTTCCTTAGATAGAGAAAATATGTGTTCTCCTGGAGTCACGAAGATATGCTAGGAATTAATCCTAACTTCCTTTGCCATGAGCTCAACGTTAATTAAGAAGTCAAGTCAGTAAAGTAGAGACGAAGAGTATTTAAACCGAAAAGAACCAAGCCTTACAAGAGGAGGTTAAAAAGCTTCAAAAATCCACCTTTATTGATGAGGTGAAATATCCAAATTGGTTGGCCAATGTAGTTATGGTCAAGAAGAAAAATAACAAGTGGATGATGTGCATAGACTTTATAGATCTTAACAAATCATGCCCAAAGGATCATTTTCCTTTGCCCCGAATAGATGATTTTATGGATGCTACCTCAGGACATGAGTTACTCAGTTTTATGGATATTTATTCTAGTTATAACCACATCAAAATGAAGCCTGGAGATAGGGAGAGCACTTCTTTCAGCACTCCCGAGGAACTTATTATTATAATGTTATGCCTTTTGGTTTGAAAAATGCAGGTGCTACGTATCAATGGCTAGTGAACAAGGTCTTTGAGGAAAAGATAGGCAAAAACATGGAAGTATACGTGGATGATATTCTTATAAAGCACAAAAAATCATCCGCCATATTGTCAACCTCAGCTAGACCTTTGATCAACTTAAGAAGCACCAGATGAGATTAAGCCCAACCAAATGCATCTTTGGAGTACATAAAGGGATGTTCCTCGGGTATATAGTAAATCAGAGGGGAATTGAATCAAATCCAGAGAAGATTAAGGCATCACTTAAGATACAGTCCCTAACTTGCAAGAAGGATGTGTAAAGGCTAACAGGGCGAGTAGCAGCTCTGAACAGATTTATATCCCAAGCTACACACAGGTGCCTACTATTTTTCAAAGTACTCAAAAAGAGTTTTGAATGTAACGAAGAATGTGAGAAAGATTTTCTAGAGTTGAAAAATTATTTTAGGTCACCTTTACTGCTTTCCCGACCAATTATGGGGGAAAATTGTACCTGTACTTAACTGTTTCTGAATCGATCGTGAGCTCTTATTTGATCAGAGAGGAGAATGGAGTTTAAAATCCTGTTTACTACACCAGTAAAGCTTTTCGAGGAGCAAAAATCAGTTACTCTTGCCTAGAAAAGTTGGCACTAGAGTTGATTGAAGAGTCGAGATGTATGAAGCCTTATTTTTAATCCCATACGATAGTAGTGTACATCGATATGCCACTAAGGCAGGATTTGCATAAGACAGAGACGTCTATCAGATTAATGTATTAGGCAGTGGAATTGGGGAAGTATGATATTATCTATGAACCAAGGTCTTCTCTAAAAGGTCAAGCAGTAGCAGATTTCATAGCTGAATTCACTTACTCTGAGGTTCCCGAGCAACAAAATCAGCAGGTCGAGCAAGGATTCGAAGAAAATAAAGTAAAAGAATTTGTTGGCAATCAAGCTCCTAAGGAACTTTTACCAGAAGAATCTGTTGCTGACCTACAAGATTCATCTTCCCGGACACAGGAGATGTCTAAGAAGTATGAGGAAGCAAGGAGAAAAATATTCCACTATGGGATTTTGACAGACCAAGCATTTGATGAAGATCTACCAATACGAAACTTCTGTGTTGATGGGTCATCTTATATAACAGGCAGTGGATAAGGTGTAATACTTAACACTCCTGATAATATAGATATTTAATATGACCTGCGATTTAATTTCAAGCCTCAAATAATGAAGAAGAATACGAAGCTCTTATTATGGGCTTAAGTCCAGCTCAATCACTGAATGCCAAGCAAGTTGTGGCACATAGTGATTCCCAGTTGGTAGTAAATCAAATATTGAGCTTGTATGGCACTAAAGGTGAATTGAAAACCAGATACCTATCCAAAGAAATGAAGGTGATAACAAAATTACTAACTGTTTGGATGAATAGAATCCCAAGAGTGGAAAATGCCCAAGCAGATGCTCTTGCTCGACTAGCTTTAGCTACCAGAATTGAACTCTAATGAATTATTCCTATTGAGATTTTGGCCAATAGGAGTATAGATGAGGATTTGATGATCAATTTCATTGCTGTACATATGGGGCCATCTTGGATGGATCCCATTAGAGCATATATTAGAGAAGGAACTTTGCCGACAGATATAGTTGAAGCCAAAAAGTTAAAGTATCAAGCTGCTAGATATGTGCTAGATTAAGAAGTTTTTAAAAACAAATTTTTTTGGAGTACTAGTTCTATGGACTTGATCTTGAATAATGATGAAGCTTGAAAGTTTACAAAAAACTTTTAAATGTTGCTCGACACAAGCAATACTTGATCGGCAGCATACCAAACAGGATATTACGACCTCATGATGGTCAACAAGTATAAGTATAAAATAAGATCTTTATCCTACTGGGCAAAATGCAGAAAAAACATTGCGAAGATTCCTCAAGAGGAATGTAGGCACATATTCCACATACGCCTGGTCACGCCACTGGTAACTAATACAGAAAACCTAAACACTTGGGTGTGTTAGTGAAACCTTTGGAGACACATGAATAACTAGCTCCAAATTTAGATTTTAATCTAAGCATGCTTGTAGAACCTATGTATTCATTAGCAATTGATACTAAATTTAGATTTTAATCTAAGTGTGTCAATAGAACTAATGAAAAAGAAGAAAACAGTCACATCCAATGATTAACAGGATAAGTTGATCAAGTACACTTCATTTTATTTCATTACATAACTGTGTTTACAAAAGAAATACTGGACATTATTCTAAAGGGCGTTTCCCCTTAGCTTTGGAAACTGGATCCATGCCAGCTGGAGGATCATCTAAAGTGTAAGGAGAATTTACAAAATTGAAGTCTTGAAGCATTCTCATATTGCTGCTACTTGGCCAATCTAGCAGATGAGGAGGTCAGATGATTTCCATCTCATCGTGCAGCCCATAGTCTCCCAAATATTTAGAAATCAGGCACTAGGGAATTGTGTTGATAAGAATCCATCTAACATCCAGTCTAAAGGGGGGTCTTCAAGGTCAAGCAACCTAGGATCATACCTGTGGTGATAATAAATCTCAACACAAATTACAAGCAAATGCAATCACCAGAAAAAATAAAGAACATAAAATAGTTGCAATAACACACGACACAAAATATACGTGATTCGACAAAACGGTATACGTCCACGGTGGTTCTCTCTGTAATATATTTCTCTTTTCTCCAGGGGAGTGTTTATAATTACATGCCCATTGCCCCGGGCTGGGGGGGTTCAATATATACGTATAATTCTCGGAGAGTGGGGGTGTTTGGCACCTCCACATTGGCCCATAATCCCTAGAATATCTCTTGAGAGATTTTAGGGGTTGAATGGGTCATCAATGAATTAGTTATTTATGAGACCTTAGATTTTGGGACGGACTCTCCCTATTTTCGAAAGGGCCTAGTCGGGCTACTTCTATGGTCCGAGATAATTAAATGAGGTACCCACAATTGCCCCTAAAAATTTTGGAACACAATTTGGGCTCAATAATTTTAAATAATAGTCCTGATGGCATTTTTGTGAATTGCAAGAAGCTTTGGGGTGTGAAATATTGTTCCCAAGTTGATTTAGGCGGAAGATGCACTTCGTTCTCTACGTGTAATCATTGAAAAGATTTAAATTTGTTTGAAGAAACCATTTTTTGACGTCGCTTTAAACTTCCTTGCATCTGTAATAACCCGTAATTTTATTGATTTTTTTAATGGGATTAATTAAATTAAATGGGATAATTAATTCGAATTTAAATACTAGCGAGATGAGAATTGGTATTTGATTATGATAATAATGTTGAATATTATTGGGTGAATGTAGTAATATATGATTATGGAATTTATTAAAATTATCGCGAGTCATAAATACAACAATTCGGGAAATTAAGTTGGGAAGCACGTGTCAGTCGCGTCAGGAATCGTTTTAATTGAATTTAAAAGTAAATTATAATTTTATCATCCGTATGGTCATTTTGAGTGCTCCACCATATCCGAAAGGGTCGAAATAGTCAAAATATACTAGCCGGTGGTTTAGTTTGGGAAGACTCGAAATAGTCAAAAAACCCTTGATGAATTAAAAACAGATTTAGGAAGAGAAGTATGATAATTCTTGAAGAAAATAGAAAAATAGGGTTTTCATGAAAATAAGATGATTTGATCCAAGAAAAGTCTAATTAATGATGATTTAAGAGTTATGGAATGTTAGGAATCATGTAATTAGGTAGTATAATGACCCAATATGTTTCCTTTAGGATTTAACATCATGTAATGAAGATTCGGGACAGAACTGGGACTAAAAATGAAGGAAACCCAGAGCCTGCACCTGCTTGATCGATCGATCGACATTCATAGGTCGATCGATCGATCTCCCTAAAAACTGTAAACTTTTTTTCCCTTTTTGAATTTAAGTGTTGTCAGCCATCGAACGTTGTAGTAGGGGTTTATGTGAATACATTAGGACTTGAGGGAGACCAGTAGGGATATATTTGAAGCACATAACATATTAGACTTTTTTGGAATGTAGTGTTGAATTTCTGAGTGTCTGACGAGTAATTTACTATTTTATGATGCGAGAACATGAGTTAAATTCTTAGGAGTGACAAGTTAGGATTTGGGACAGATATAAGGACTTCAGAGTACTGAATTAATATGTGGGAAAAATAGGAGACTTAGTAACCTCTTCGGTTAGGTTTTAAGTACTCGAAACTATATGACGTGAGACTTATTGGCGAAATATATTATATATAATCCAGAATAATAGTCGTGTACGAATTAGACTCATGGTATAGGTCTAAGAATATACCTTTAATAAAATAACAGTTATCTAAGTTGTGTGTATTCTTAGTACATGGATTATTATGTGTATGACATACCTACCATACTTGCTATCAGGGGAGGTCGACTTTCGGATTAGGACCATCTAATCTTTGTGTGCCTACGGGGGGGGGGGGGGGGATTGAGATTGGTACCTTAAGGATATAGGGCTGTGAATGACTTATTTGTGAGTTGATAAGTCAGCTAACCATGGGAGCGTAGGAATGTGCGTGACCCATGGGTATGTGAACTATGTTCGCCTCCAATATGTGTGATTTTGTTTATTGCAACGGTTCCTTAGCGATTCGGAACACGTAATCCTTATGTACGTGATGTGCCGGGATTCGATAGCTGAGTATGTGTGCATCGCAGCTTAGCCTATGTGTGCCTTATTTGTATATTTACGCTGAGAATAATATACTTGTGATTATAACGGACTCTTTGTTGAAGTGTGATAATGAATAATTGAGACATTTTGAATGGGATTAAAAATGAGATTTTCCTATCGTAATTGTTATAAATTAATCTGATCAATGAAAAGGTAAGTTACACGCAAGATATATTAGAACGATATGAATAGACCCCTATATTATAATGTGTGGACAGGAAATGGTACAGACTAGTTAGTTAACGGCATAACTAGGACAAATTAAGGATATACATTAGGTGTGCATATTAGTTGAGGGGTGATGAACTCAAGTGAGAGCACGTAACTAACATGTATATAATATTTACTATTTAATGCAATTAAACACTTGCTATATTTTTTAAACTTTTTTCACCTCAGGCTCTGACCCGTTTGCTTTCAAATCTATTTTTCTTATCAAACCTTTTAGGATCCCATCCACAGGGACGCCAAGCATAGGAGTTCCATTACATTGATGTGCTGTAGCTATTGCGGAAGTTACATGATCTCGATATTAGATGCCTCCACATTCTTCATTTGATTCTATTATGGGTTATTCATGAGTTAGGGAATGTCCCCCCTTTCCATTTAGAGATAGCATTCTCAGACTTTCAGTTTCATTTAAGTTTTGGATTTATTTATTTATTCAGAATTTGTATTGGGATTTATTTAGTATTTGGATTATTCAGGGGAGTGTTACTCCGAACTCATTTTATTTATTCCATTATTATTCTATTGTGATTGTGATGTGGATGTGGTATAGTTAGATTATAATTTAATTTGTTGTATGTTAATTTCATTTAATAAAATTTGGTAACTCACTTTTTTAATATTAGGTGGCTGGTAATTGTTTAAAAATGTTTTCTATAGTAATGCTATGAAATGAACCAACTTGACATTTTGAATTAATTTGAATAAAGGAGTAGCTACCCGGTATTTAATTAGTCGGGGTGTCACAGGTGGTATCAGAGTATCAGGTTCTAGTGTCCTTAGGATCTGTATGACTTGTTATGTTTCCGCATAGCGTCCTTTGATATAGAGCCCTATATTTTTGGATTGTTGTACTCTTTTGTGTATCTTATGTTCTTCAGCTATTTTGAGATATTAACTGTGGACTTATAGCAACTTCTCTCTCATTCCAGATGCCTACTCGATGTGCACAACAATTTCCCAGAGGTGCCCAGCCCGAGCCTCAGCCTGCACCAGTTCAGGGTTCTATGAATGCTGTTGAAGTTACCGCCATTGTAGCCCAGGCGGTAAATTCCGCGTTAGCAGTTGTGCAGCAGGCACTACCTCAGGCACTGGTGGTAGCCCCAGTCCAGGCTCATGCATTCCCGTCTGCTTGGGAACGTGTCTGTTATGCCTTTCAGAAGGCACACCCTCCTGATTTTGCAGGGAGCTCTGACGTTGTTGTATCGAGCCAGTGGAAGAAGGATATCCAAAGACACTTGAGGATGTACGAGTGTACATATGTGCAGAGGTAGATACTGGATACATTTAAGCTGGTGGGATCAACATTGCAGTGGTGGGAGTCTATTACCACTGCAGAGGATAGAGATGTTTTTTCTATAAAGGAGTTCTGGGTGCGGTTCGATCGTAAATATTTTCCCTCAGTAGTTCACACCGAGATGAGACAAAAATTGATGAACCTTAAGCAGGAAGGGAGGACAGTGGCAGAGTATGAGGCCGAATTCACTAATCTTTTGGACATCGTTCTCGATGAGATTCCTACTGAAGAAAAAGAAAATCCAGAAGTTCATGGATGGGTTGACATGGAGGATTCGTCAGCACCTGCTGGGAAATCTCTCATTGGCCACCTATTCAGATGTGGTTAACGCATCATTACTTCACTACCAAGACCACCGTTTCCATTTATCAGAGGGTAACCAAGAAAGAGAGTCCAACCAGCAGGGCAGGACAGGGGGTAATGGTGCCAGCGAGGCACAATCAGCTCAGGGTCAGCACAGGCATGGTGATTAGAGTTCCCAGCGGGGGGATTCTAAGAGATTTAGACTAGGAGGTTTCAGGCATAGCCAGGAAGGTTTTCGGTATGGCCAGCAAGGTTAGTAGGGCCATCAGGGCCAGCAGTAGTTTCAGCATGGTCATCATGGCCAAGGTAGGGGTGGTAACAGCCATCAGGGCTATGGGCAGCAGGGTCAGAGAGGGGGGAACTTCACAGGGAAATGTTTCATATGTGGCATGATTGGCCTCAAACTCTAGGAGTGTCCTAAAAGGGGCAGAGCCTCGCAGCAGCAGTAGGGTACTCAACATGAGCTCCAGAGATCGATGTTTCCCGCCTCCCTCCCAGCGCCACTACAGATGCCAGTATTGCCACCTATCCCAGCAGTCCCAGTTCAGTAGGGATAGCTTTAGTACGATCGAGTGTACCAGCTCCAACCATCCACAGTTCTGCAGGATACACCTGCCATTGAGGGTATGTTTTCTATTTAGGGGACTATGGGGCGCATTTTATTTGACACGAGAGCCACACAATGTTTTATTGCCACGAGATTTATATGCGCTATGGGGTTATTAGATACTGTGGAGAGCACCGTTACTTTTGTAGATTCACCGTTGAGTAGGGGTTCTGTGATTTCTCGTATATATAGAGGTGTGGGCGTAGAGATTGGGAGGTTTACTTTACCTACCGATATGTTAGTATTAGATATGATCGAGTACGATGCGATCATTAGTATGGATTAGATGGTTGCGTATCGAACTATGATTGATTGTTTCAGTAGAAGTATTATTTTTTCCAATACTCAAACAAGAGATGTTCCTAGTGGCGATGCCTCGTCCTGAGGGAGGATCATCCACTCACTTGTACTATATAGAGGAGGAGACCTCTAGGGAGGTGGTGATACCACTTGATTCGATTCCAGTTGTTAGGGAGTTCGCTGATGTATTCCATGATATTTTGGGATTACCTCCTAGTAGAGAGATAGACTTCGTTATAGACTTGACGCCGAGCACTCGGTCGATAGCCCATGCACCTTACCATATGTCTCCAACGGAGATTGGGGAGCTACGGGATCAGATAGAACAATTGTTGGGTTAGGGGTTTATTCGTAGGATTACTTTGCCGTAGGGTGCTCCTGTGCTATTCGTTAAGAAGAGGTATGGATCTTTAAGGTTGTGTGTAGATTACCAGGAGTTGAATAAAGTCACAATACGGAATAAGTATCCGTTTTCCTGAATCGATGACTTATTCGACCAGTTTAGAGGAACTGCCTTCTTCTCAAAGATTTACTTGAGATCAGGATACCATCAGTTATGTATCAGGGTGAAGGACGTCTTAAAGACTGCCTTATTGACGAGATATTGTTCCTATGAGTTTAGGGTTATGCCTTTTGTCCTAACCAACGCCCCAACCGTATTTATGGACTTGATGAATAGGGTGTTCAGAGAGTTCCTCGACCAATTCATTATTATCTTCATTAATGACATTCTGGTTTACTCCCAGACAGAGGAGGAGCATACCTAGCGCCTGAGGTAGGTTTTTCAGACGCTGCGTCAGAACGAGTTGTATGTAAAATATTAGAAGTGTCGGTTTTAGCTGAAGGAGGTTCAGTTTTGGGGGCATATCATTTCAGACTGTGGGATATCTGTTGATCCGGAGAAGGTATCAGCAATCAGGGAGTGGGGACAGCCCATGACACCGACAGAGATACGTAGTTTCTTGGTCTTAGTGGGATACTACAGAGGTTTATTCGGGGGTTCTCTACGATAGCAGGTCCTTTCACACATCTGACTCGCAAGGGTGTGCCATTTATCTGGAGCGATGCCTGCCTGTTGGATTTCGACGAGTTGAATGACAAGTTGACCTTAGCACCAGTGTTAGCATTTCCCAGGCCTGGAGTGGAGTATATAGTCTACACTAATGCTTCCTTACTAGGACTTGGGGGTGTACTGCAGCAGGAGAGTCAGGCTATAACTTATGCTTCCCGTAAGCTTAAGACTCACGAGAAGAATTACCCCACCCACGACTTGGAGTTAGCGGCAATCGTATTTGCACTACGGATTTAGAGACATTATCTCCTGGGGGAGAAATTCCATTTATTCATGGACCATAAGTCCCTACAGTACCTCTTCACGCAGAAGGAACTGAATATGTGTCAACGCCGGTAGCTTGAGTTTGTGAAGGATTATCAGTTTGATATCCAATACCACCCAGGGAAGGATAATGTGGTAGCAGACGCGTTGAGCCATAGGCCAATAGGTGAGGTGGCCGAGGTGTGGAAAGAAAAGTGGAAGGAGTTGGGACACCAGCACGGAGTGGCCCGATCATTCATATCTATGATGACAGTTACGCGCCAGATTATTATGAGGGTGATAGAGACCCAAGCAGCAGACCTGTTCTATTAAGAGAAGATAGTACGATTGTTAGCAGAGGGGGTCGAGTCTTACATCGTTAGTTCAAATGGGGGCTTACGCTTTGATAGGAGATTGGTTGTTCCTGAGGGGGAAGACTTGTGACACTAGGTAATGACAGAGTCGCACGGGTTACGATTCGCGGTGCATCCTGGTGGGGATAAGATGTATCAGGATATGAGGCGACAATTCTGGTGGATCGGGATGAAGAAAGATATTGCCGAATTCGTTTTGAAATGTGCCACTTGTAATCTAGTAAAGGTGGACCATCAGAGGTCAATATGACTTTTATATCCATTAGAGATTCCTATGTGGAAATGGGAGAGCATTTCCACGGACTTCATCACGGGGTTACCTACATGGCCGAGAGGTCATGACTCCATATGGGTGATCGTGGATCGATTGGTAAAGGTTGCTCACTTTCTGCCTGCCCGGACAGACTACACTACGGGATAGTATGCCCAGATCTTCATAGATGAGATAGTGAGGCTCCATGGGGTGCCATTAAATATCGTTCTCGATAGAGACAAAATATTTGTGTCATGGTTTTAGGAGAGTTTCCAGAAACCTATGGGAAAGGAGTTGCGATTGAGTACAACCTATCACCCGTAGACAGTATGGCAGACCGAGCGGATGAATCAGATGCTGGAATACATGTTGTGCATGTGCATCCTAGACTTTGGAGGTGGTTGGGAGCAGTATCTTCCACTGGTGGAGTTTGCCTATAATAACTGGTACCAGCTCACTATTGGTATGGTCCCATTCGAGGTGTTGTACGGTAGACCTTGTCGTTCCCCAGCATGTTGGCTAGAGGTGGGGGATAACAAACTCCTTGGGCCAGAGGTGATTCATGATACTTCAATGAGGATAGAGATGATGCAGAGCCGTATTCAGGTAGCTCAGGACCGATAGAAGAGTTATGCCGATGTCAAGAGGTTCTTTCGAGAGTTTAATGTGGGGATACAGGTGCTGCTCAAAGTGTGTCCTATGAAGGGGATTATGCATTTCGGGAAGAGGGGGAAGTTGGCACCTAGATATGTGGGGACATTCCCTATTATCGAACGAATTGGGCTAGTTGCACATATACTTTGGTTATCGGAACACTTACATAGGGTCCGTGACGTATTCCATATTTCCTCACAGAGGAGATATCTTCGGGATGATCGGGCCCATACTCACATTGCTTTAGAGGATATCGATCTACAACATGATAGTTCTTATAAGGAGGGTTCGGTTGATATTCTAGACCATAGCTAGAGGAAATTGAGGTCGAATATAGTATTGTTAGTACGTGTTCAGTGGCGGCATCATAATGTCGAGGAGTCTACCGGAGAGCGGGAGGATGAGATGCGCGAGATTTATCTAGAGTTCTTTTTACCAGATATATTTTATTTCCGAATTTTAGGACGAAATTCTGTTATTAGGGAGGAAGTATGTGATACCCCGTAATTTTATTGATTTTATTTAATGGATTAATTAAATTAAATGGGATAATTAATTGGAAATTAATTCGAAATTAAGTACTAACGAGACGAGAGTTGGTATTTGATTATGATAATAATGTTGAATATTACTGGGTGAATGTAGTAATATATGATTATGAAATTTATTAAAATTGTCGCGAGTCATAAATACGACAATTCGAGAAATTAAGTTGGGATACGCATGTCAGTCGCGTCAGGAATCGTTTTAATTAAATTTAAAAGTAAATTATAATTTTATCATACGTATGGTCATTTTGAGTGCTCCAGCATGTCCTAAAGGGTCTAAATAGTTAAAAAAACACTAGCCATGGTTTAGTTTGGGTCCCGGGGCATTTTTAGGCCAAATCGACAACCCGAGAGGGTATTTTAGTCATTTAAATTTTAAAGGATTTTGCCCCACGAATTTTAGGCTTTATTTATCAGCCAATATTAGGTCCATTAGGCACATTATCTGTCAAAAATTAAGGAGTGGGCAACATGAGAAAGAGAAGAAGTTACAAGAAGGTTTCAAGGCCATAACCACCACACACCACCACTATTCGCCGAAATTGTGACTGGAGAGAGGAAGAGAACCGACCCTTAACATCACCAACGGATCAGAACATCAATTCCTAGGCAAGTGATTTGATTCATTAGGTTTCAGCAAATAATTTATCCATGATAGTGTAGGATTCGATGATAGCCATGAACAATGATTGAAACTCATGAAACTTGGAGATGAAACTCTAATTCTGAATAGGATTTGCATGTAGTTTGATTCTGGAAGTATTCCATTAACAAAATCATAACCCTTGATGAATTAAAAACGGATTTAGGAAGAGAAGTATGATAATTCTTGAAGAAAATAGAAAAATAGGGTTTTCATGAAAATAGGATGATTTGATACAAGAAAAGTCTAATTGATGATGATTTAAGAGTTATGGAACGTTAGGAATCAAGTAATTAGGTAGTATAATGACCCAATATGTTTACTTTAGGATTTAACATCTTGTAATGAAGATTTGGGACTGAAAACGAAGGAAACCCGTAGTCTGCACCTGCTTGATCGATCGATCAACATTCATAGGTCGATCGATCGACTGGGCTTGATCGATTGACACCATAGGTCGATCGATCGATCTCCCCAGAAACTGTGAACTTTTTTTCCTTTTTTGAATTTAAGTGTTGTCGTCCATCGAACGTTGTAGTTGGGGATTATTTGAATATATTAGGACTTGAGGGAGACCAATAGGGATACATTTGAAGCCCGAAATATATTAGAATTTGTTGGATTGTATTCTTGAATTTACGAGTGTCCGACGAGTAATTTCCTATTTTATGATACGAGAACACGAGTTAAATTCTTAGGAGTGATAAGTTAGGATTTGGGACAGAAATAAGGACTCCGTGGTACTGAATTAATATATGGAAAAAATAGGAGACTTATTAACCTCTTCGGTTAGGTTTTAAGTACTCGAAACTATGCGACGTGAGACTTATCGGCGAAATATATTATATATAATCCGGAATAATAGTCGTGTACGAATTAGACTCATGGTATAGGGCTAAGAGTATACCTTTAATAAAATAACAGTTATCTAAGTTGTGTGAATGCTTAGTACATGGATTATTATGTGTATGACATACCTACCATACTTGCTATCACGGGAGGTCGACTTTTAGATTAGGACCATCTAATCTTTGTGTGCCTACGGGGGGGGGGGGGGAGGGGGGGATTTAGATTGGTACCTTAAGGATATAGGGTTGTGAATGCATTATTTGTGAGTTGATAAGTCAGCTGACCATGGGAGCATATGTATGTGCGTGACCCATGGGTGTGTGAACTATGTTCGCCTCCAATATGTATGATTTTTTTTATTACAATAGTTTATGAGCGATTCGGAACACGTAGTCTTATGTACGTGATGTACCAAGATTGGATAGCAGAGTATGTGTGCACCGCAGCTTAGCCTAGGTGTGCCTTATTTGTATATTTATGCTGAGAATAATATACTTGTGATTATAACGGACTCTTTGTTGAAGTGTGATAATGAATAATTGAGACATTTTGAATGGGATTAAAATGAGAATTTCCTATCGTAATTGTTATAAATTAATTTGATCAATGAAAAGGTGAGTTACACGTAGGATATATTAGAATGATGTGAATAGACCCCTGTATTATAATGTGACGACAGGAAGTGGTACAGACTAGTTAGTTAACGACATAACTAGGAAGGATTATGGATTTACGTTAGGTGTGCACATTAGTTGAGGGGTGAGGAAATAATGTGAGAGCACGTAACTAACATGTATATAATATTCACTGTTTAATGAAATTAAACACTTGCTATATTTTTTAAACTTTTTTCACCTCGGGCTCTGATCCGTTTGCTTTCAAAAATATTTTTCTTGTAAAACCTTTTAGGTGCCCAGCCATAAGGATGCTAATCATAAGAGTTCCATTACATTGACGTGTTGTAGCTGTTGTGGAAGTTACATGATCTCGATATTAAATGCCTCCACATTATGCATTTGATTCTATTCTAGGTTATTCATCAGTTAGGACATGTCGCCCCTTTCCATTTAGAGATATCATTCTCAGACTTTCAGTTTCATTTCAGTTTTGGATTTATTTATTTATTCAGACTTTGTATTTGGGTTTATTTAGTATTTGGATTATTCATGGGGTGTTAGTCCGGACTCACTTTGTCTATTCCATTATTATTCTATTGTGATTGTGATGTGGATGTGGTATAGTTAGATTATAATTTAATTAGCTGCATGTTAATTTCATTTAATAAAATTTGGCAACTCACTTTTTAAATATTAGGTGGCTAGTAATTGTTTAAAAATGTCTTCGACGATAATGCTATGAACTGAACCAACTTGACATTTTGTATTAATTTGAATAAAGGAGTAGCTACCCGATATTTAAAAAGTCGGGGTGTTACAACATCATCAAGATTTTTCCAGCTTCTTACTACGCTTTCTCATTTCCTGGTCTCGTCTTTTGTCTTCGAGCTCTCCTTTATCTTCCCATCTTTCTTGCCTGTGGCTTTGTATCGTCTTAAACTGATTTTCACTTTATAAGTTCTCTAAACTTCTCTTCTCTGGCCTGGGATGGATGGATGCTATAAAGCACTTCCGAGCCATCATCTGGTCTCCGTGGATCTCCACCACTCCTCGCTCAGTAATGCATTTGAGCTTCTGATGGTAGGTTGAGGGGACGACCTTCATTGCGTACAGCCATCCTCTCCAGAGGATTGCTTGGTAGGGGGAATCAATATCGACCACAAGAAATTCGATCATTTTCGAGATGCTTCCTGCCCTTATTGGGAAGATAATCTTTCCCAAGGGGATGGTTACTTTTCTAGCGAAACCAACTAGAGGAATGGTGGCTTCCTTTAGGTCGACGATACTTAACTTGAACTTCCTGAATAGGTCGAGGTACATTACTTTGGATGAGCTATATTGATCGACGAGCAACCTATTAATGTCATAGTTATCTATCCCGAGTGTAATGATCAATGCATTATGATGTGGGGTCCTTACTCCCACTAAGTCCTCATATGTGAACACAATGTTCTTGCTCTAGTCAACGTCCTCTGCTCACCGACGCTTTCCTACTTACTTTTTGGATGGATACATTTGAAAAGATTGCATCACGACTGTAAGCTTTTGGACTTCCATCCGAGATGTGTTTACTTGAATCTGTTTGAGATCGGATGCCCCATGAATCACTTCAAACTCAGGGTTGACGCTTTCTTTAAGCATGTTGTTAGGCCTTTGATCTCCATTGGTAGATAACTTCTCTGCCTTCTTTCCCACAAATTCGTGGTGTCCAGTTTGAGCTAACTCTTCAAGGTGAGACTTGAGGGCTTTACAGTTCTCGATTTTATGTCTGCCCTCTTTGTGGAAAGTGCATCTCAATGCATTGATCCTTTTTTAAGGGTCTCCACCCATCTTCCCGGGCCACTTAATGAACGATTCATCCTTGATGTTTGTCAAAATCTTATAGATTGGCTCTTTACAAACTGTGTTTATTGTTTGAAATGTTTTTGAGGCATTACTCTAGTTCCCATTCTTAGGGCCTCTCTTGCCCCCATTCTTACTTCCTTTCATTTGATTCTCAGTTTTATTGCTACCCTTACCAGTGAACTTGGCACGACTATTTTCCCCTGCACTAAGATGGGTCACATCTTCAACTTTAGCATAGTTTTCTATACGAGCCATTAAGTCATCAATGACCATGGCCTCCTTCTTAGTGAGGGACTGGTGTAAGTGGTAGGAACTGGGTAAGCCAATATTAAAGGATGCGACGACGACCTGCTCTGAGTAGTACTCGACCTCATTGAATAGTTCCCAATAACTTTTCGCGTAGTCTCTGAGGCTCTCCTGAAACTTTTTCTTTATAGTCAACAAAGCATCCATCCTCTTCGGGTGGGAGTTATTGGTAATAAAGCGAGTTGTGAAGAGCTCTGCTAGGGACTTAAAGTTTTTAATGGATCTGTGAGGGAGTTTCTTGAACCACTTTTGAGTCACGTCGTGCAAGCTCGAAGGAAAGATCCGACACATCAATGCGTCCTTGTGGTTCTAAAGAGTCATGAATTGCCTGTACTGCCTGACATGATCTATAGGTTCAGTATTTTCATCGTAGATCTTGAACCTGGGCATTATGAACTTCTTAGGGCTTCTTCTTCCTGTATCTCCCTTGAAAAAGGGGATTTCATCTGGGTCCTGAGAGCTCTCCTGGATAGCTCTCTGGTCGACCTGGCACCCTGATGTGCCAGGTGTTGGTCCATTTCTCTCTGGACCAAATTTTGCATGTCATTATTTCCTAGGCCTGGGCTCTTGTAACGGTGAGCTAATTGTTGTTGCTCGGGAAAATTGTCATCTGACCTGTGTCCCTTAATTCTTTGAGATCCATGTCTTGGGATCCTTCTTCGTCTGTGAGATCTGCTCGCCTGAGGGCTAGGAGTGCGATAGTGGCATTGCCTTGTGTTATGATGGAGTTCTCTCTCCATCTTCTCATGTCTTCTCTTGAGGCGAGTATTCTCAGCTTCCTGCTTACAAGTGGCTTCCTCATGCTCTTGGAGTCTGGCCTCATAGGCGTCAATAAGCTCGGAGACTTGCGTGGACCTAGCTAGTCCCTGACTTTCTTTTGAGGCTTACCACTCTGGGTGAGGCCTTAGGTTTGAGCATCGAACTTCATACCTAACCCTGCGAGGGATAGGTTGCTCTTGAATATACCCTCCTTGAGGGGCATTACTGTTGTGACCAGACATTGTAGGTTCTTGTTGGTGAAGGCTTTCTTAAAGGAAGAACAATCGGTTCCCACAGACGGCGCCAATTGTGGTGACAATAAATCTCAACACAAATTACAAGAAAATACAATCATCGAAAAAAATAAATAACATAAAATAGCTGCAATCACACACGACACAAAATATACGTGGTTTGGTAAAATGTCCTACGTCCACGGTGGTGCTCTCTATTTTTTATTTCTATTTTCTCCATGGGAGTGTTTACAATTACATGCCTATTGCCCCGGGCTGGGGGGTTCAATATATACGTATAATTCTCAGAGAGTGGGGGTGTTAGGCACCTCCACGTTGGCCCATAATCCCTAGAATATCTCTCGAGAGATTTTAGGGGTTGAATGGGTCATCGCTGAATTAGTTATTTATGAGACCTTAGATTTTGGGCCGGACTCTCCCTATCTTTGATAGGTCCTAATCGGGCTACTTCTCTGAGCCGAGATAATTAAATGAGGCACCCATAATACCACTTCCACAGTTTGTTATCTTGGTCCACCTTCAGCACTGTTAGGCAATTAGTCCAACCCCATTTGTAGCCTTCACTCTGGGCCTGTTTAAACCTAGCACGCCCAAAGCTTCATTATACCCTTCCATCTAGATCGCTCTAGGTTGCTTATGAAATTAGAAGGTCAACCTCTCAACTTGATAATGCAATTTCTTTAACACTTCATCCTTAGCTTGCAGCTGAGAAGATTAAGTGAAAAGTTGCTCGGATTGAGTTTGAAGATTTTGTGACATCTCAGTAAGGGCTTGATTTTTGGCTCTTAGCTGGGAAGCTAGGTTATCAAGGGTTAGTTGAGTCCTAGCCTCATTTCTAGTACCTCAGTCAGGTTTAATTTTTGCTCGGGAAGAAGATGCAGACTTGGTCATTTTCAGTGCTTCGAATTCTTCCCTTAACCTGGAATTTTCATCCTCCAAGAAAGAATGTCCTTCATCGATAGTAGCAGTAGAAGTAGAAGAAGATTTCAAGGTATTTAGATCATCTCTTAAATTATTTTTCTGATCCTCCAATAGTTTGGCAATGACTCTGGCTTCCTCCACTTCACGGTTGAGCGAAAATTCATGTCTTCAAAAATAAGAAGAAATTTTTTCCAAATTTTGTTCAAAGCCCTAGCCTTCACTCAAGGCCTTGTACTTCTTCTCATAGTCAGCATGTAAAAAAGCCTTGGCCTCCTTATAGTCCTCCTACAACACTTCAATCATTTCATTGTAGGCAATATTGTTGTCCACTACCCGATCAAGAAGGCATTTCAGATAAAGGTAGGCTTCCGTGGTTTGCTCAAACACACCTTCCTCGAGAAACTTTAGTGGCTCTTCCTCAATCATAGATAGATGACCTGCTTTAAAAAGTTTATTGCATCTCTTGAGTAGCTCGGATCAGTATAGGAGAATCATTTCAGTTTATCCATGAACTATTAAAAGCAAGAAGAGTATCTAATTAACAACAGTGTGCAAAGTTTAGGGAAAAGACAAGCAAAAGAGGTAGAAGATTTATTTTCATTGATAAACTGTTCAAGTACAAATACATCAGCAAAAATAAAAGAAAAATTACAATTGCAGAAGAAAAGAAAAATAAAGGCTGCTCAAACAGATCTACACCTTCTTCATGCCTGGGGTACGATCAGGAGAAGTAGAGGCAGGAGTAAGCAGAGACAGATGGCTGTCAGTTGGAGGAGTAGAGGAGTCAACATTTTGGTGTTGGTCGGCAGAATCCAACACCATAAGGGATTCATTTGAATGCCCATCTCTTTAATCTCCTCATCCATGTTAGGAGGATCTCCTAGATCGTGTCTAAGGAAGAGTTTAGAATCCTGAGGGGTATCGACCTCCACCAGGGCTGCCGACCAACCATCCTTGAAGCATATTTTATTTCCAAATTTAATTTGTGAATAAGCAACACCAATGGATTTATCCCAACCCTTGTTGAAGACAGCCTTAGATTTTTTTGGCCCTCTCTGCAACGACTAGGGCCAATAAGGGGTGAAGGCGCAATAACAGTGGGGCGAGCAATGAAAGAAGTGATGGTATTCTGGTACTGCAACAAATATGAAGCTGATCTGGTATGCTCCTCCCCAATTTTCTGGTGAATGCCCCAGATGAACTTCAACTCTCTAAGGTTAATATCACTCTCTTTGGGAAACTTTCTTTTTCGATCAACTACAACCAAAGTTAACAAGGTATACATCAGTATTAGCATTTAACAGAATATGCAATAAAGATAAATAAATAAATGCAACCTATCCCATTGCCACTTGGTGGGCACCTAGGCCCCTGGTACTCAGCATTCCCAGTAAAAAGAGCATATTGCCAATTTTTAACAATTACTCCATGCTTGAAGTAATCTTTATTGGAGTCAGGAAGATTAACTACTAAGGCTTTGTTCACAACCCTATTTTTTAAATAGAAAGTGGTATCACTAGTTACCCACTTATAGCAATACATAATTTCTTCGATCCCTAAATGAGTCCCATAGAGTTGGTTTAATCTATATACCCCATTAACTACTTTCCAGGTATTGGGGGCTACCCTAGCTAGAACGACATCAAAATATTGGCAAAATTCAAGACAAAATGGGTTTGGGAGAAAAGTAAACCCATATTTAACAATAAAAATGGAGGAAACCAGTGACCCTCAGGTAATGAGAAAAGATCAACGGGAAAACTGGGATGTTCTAGTTCTGCCCATGAAGGGATATTCCATTTATTTATGAATTTATCAAGAGAAGAGACATGATAAACTATGATTGATGAAGAATAAAAAGAGAAGGTAAAAGATTCTTACAAAATTTAAGGATTCAGCAAGAACTGAAGAACAGAGAATGATCGCACAATAGATAGATAGATAGATAGATAGATAGATAGATAGATAGATAGAGAGCTTGAAGACACAATGGCGGAAAGAACTCAAAAAGTTTGAGGTAAAAGACGATTGTGGCTTTTCCCACCTTTATAGGTTACCTCAAAAAATTGAAAAGGTAATGATTAAAAGGAAACGTCGATTGAACTGTTGGAGGCTAAAGACAGAAAAGCCATATTTACCCAAAAATGATTCTTTAAAGTTGTGGATAATTAAAAAAATACCATGCACATTATATGTCGATAGTTAAAGTCATTAAATTTACAAGTATGGGAAGTTTATAACTGACCAAGCCTCACAATTGTTGCCCGAGCAACTTTAAGAGATAAATGTTCCATACTCTTGTAAAAATCTCAAGCATGAAACATTGGGGACTTCTGTTGCTACCAAAAATTATCCTGCTACATGGATCAGTTATGTAAGAACACGTGTTATCCATCTGGGCATTAATCCAAGTCAGCAAGGGTGAGTCACTGACCAACTGAAGGAATGCCAACCTACTGGTAAAAGAAGCCCGGCCAACACCAGGAAGACCGACCAACAATGAATGAAAATCGCTAATAGTTGTATACATCATTAACATTATACGGATGTAAATGTCTATGCTATAAAGGCATTCCATCCTTTAATATTCTAACTCTCGTATACCCTCAAGAAGCTATAAATACCTTGTAAACCCTACATCCAAGGGGAAAAAGGAGGCATTTGAACAAGCCCAAAGGAATACACAACAGTGGACGTAGGCTTTTCTTTTTCAGTCGAACCACTTTAAAAATCCTTTGTCTCCCTTTCTTATATTTATATGTTATCAATTAATTAGATCAATCTAGTTTTTTGCATCAATAATAATATAAGAATCCAATTAGAACATTTATCCCATTTATATAATTAATCCATTACTATAAAATCCGTTTAAATAATACTAACTAAATTAAAAGATTGCTAGATTAATTAAATTTTTCTAATTTTTTTTAATTAATTTATGTGTTTATTTACTTACTAAAATAACGAGATATTACATAACATGACGGCTTTTTCAACCTTAGTGTCTAAAAAGTTAAATATTCAATTATGGGCTTTCTCCAATCTTCATGAATATCAAAATTATTGATTTCCACTAAGGGCAACCTATTCTGAAGCAAAGGTGGTAATTTTGTGATCAAATTCAATTTTAAACTTCCTTAGAAGCTCTTTTCATGCTTAAAACTAGAATCCTTTTGAACCATTTCATTGGCCTATTCATTTAAGAATCTTGGGATGTGATTCGGAGAAACCCTATCAAATTTTGACAATAGTGGTACGATTGTTTGGTTGTAAATGGTCAACATATCACTCATACATCTATTTTCACTAATTTACTATTTTATAACTAATTTAGAATCCTCGTAGAATTCAATCACAAAGGATTTAAAGCTTCAAAGGAATTCTTGGCCCATTATGACTACTTTATACTCCATTTGATTATTTGAAGATGAATTGCTCTCCATCCCATATCCATGTTTGTATTTGATGTGATCAGGGGATTCTATGACTATTCCTACTCATGACACGATATCAGTCCTATATCCAAGTTTGAATTTGATGTGATCAGGGGATTCTATGACTATTCCTACTCATGACACGATATCAGTCTTAGAGCCATCAAAACATAGTTTCGAGGGGCTTATATATATATATATCACATTCCCCATCAAATTCCTCCTTATATATAATTTTTGGGGAACATAATATAAAGAGTATTCTGATAGATCAAAAACCCATTTACCAATAATATTTCTTAGAATAACTCTCGTAATCATATATTTGACAAAATTAAATTTTGAGATCATAAAATCTTCTCTAGGCAATAAATAATATCTTACATCTATAGCTATGAAATACAATATTAAACATAGTTTTTCGAATAAGGATTATTTACATTTGAAATTGTTCATAAATCAACTAAGATAATAAATGTCACATTTTTCTTCATGGTTGTAAGCCAAAAATACCGCAATTAAAGACGTAGCAACAACTATGTAGAGTTTCAAAGGCTTAATCCTTAAGTGGAGCTGGTACAAGAGGATTGGCCAAATATTGTTTAATCATTTGGAATACTCTTTCATATTCTTCTGTCCATTCCAATTCTCTATATTAGTGTAACTTCAAAAGGGGAGAAAAGTTATTAGCTTTTCAAACAACATTGGAAATAAATATTTGCAGGAAATTAACTTATCCTAAAATCTTTGTAATTCTTTTTTTTTAATTTTAGGAGCCTTACTCTTATAGCTTCGGATTAGTTTTTATCTACTTGAACCTCTTTATTGTGCACCAAATAACCTACGAAATTTCCAATAAAAACTCTAAATGCTCATTTTAAAGGATTAAGTTTCAATTAGTAAAACCTCATGCTTTCGAAAGATTTTTTTAATTGCTTTATATGGTCTAATGTGGTATTGGATTTCACGATTATATCATCAATGTAGCACTCTAAAAAGGTGTCAACCATATCATGGAAAATATTATCCATTTCACTTCGATAAGTTTCCCCCTCATTCATCAAACCAAAAGATATTTTTACCCACTTAAATTTCCTAAAATTATCTGGATATCCAAATGCAGTCTTATGAACATCTTCCTCAGCTATGTATATTTTGTTATATCCTGAATATCCATCCATCATTGAAATAATAGCATGAAAAACAATGAGTTTAAGTTTGTATTTGATGTGATCAGGGGATTCTATGACTATTCCTACTCATGACACGATATCAGTCTTAGAGCCATCAAAACATAGTTTCGAGGGGCTTATATATATATATATATATATATATCACATTCCCCATCAAATTCCTCCTTATATATAATTTTTGGGGAACATAATATAAAGAGTATTCTGATAGATCAAAAACCCATTTACCAATAATATTTCTTAGAATAACTATCGTAATCATATATTTGACAAAATTAAATTTTGAGATCATAAAATCTTCTCTAGGCAATAAATAATATCTTACATCTATAGCTATGAAATACAATGTTAAACATAGTTTTTCGAATAAGGATTATTTACATTTGAAATTGTTCATAAATCAACTAAGATAATAAATGGCACATTTCTCTTCATGGTTGTAAGCCAAAAATACCGCAATTAAAGACGTAGCAACAACTATGTAGAGTTTCAAAGGTTTAATCCTTCAGTGGAGCTAGTACAAGAGGATTGGCCAAATATTGTTTAATCATTTGGAATACTCTTTCATATTCTTCTGTCCATTCCAATTCTCTATATTAGTGTAACTTCAAAAGGGGAGAAAAGTTATTATCTTTTCAAACAACATTGGAAATAAATATTTGCAGGAAATTAACTTATCCTAAAATCTTTGTAATTCTTTTTTTTTTTAAATTTTAGGAGCCTTACTCTTATAGCTTCGGATTAGTTTTTATCTACTTGAACCTCTTTATTGTGCACCAAATAACCTACAAAATTTCCAATAAAAACTCTAAATGCTCATTTTAAAGGATTAAGTTTCAATTAGTAAAACCTCATGCTTTCGAAAGATTTTTTTAATTGCTTTATATGGTCTAATGTGGTATTGGATTTCACGATTATATCATCAATGTAGCACTCTAAAAAGGTGTCAACCATATCATGGAAAATATTATCCATTTCACTTCGATAAGTTTCCCCCTCATTCATCAAACCAAAAGATATTTTTACACACTTAAATTTCCTAAAATTATCTGGATATCCAAATGCAGTCTTATGAACATCTTCCTCAGCTATGTATATTTTGTTATATCCTGAATATCCATCCATCATTGAAATAATAGCATGAAAAACAAAGAGTTTAACCAATAAATCACCCAGAGGCATTGGATACTCATCCTTAGGTCTTGCTACATTTAAATTCCTAAAATGAAAGCACGCCTTTAGTTTGTCACTCTTATTTATGATAGGGATTATATTGTATATCCATTTAACATACATGATTGTTCTAATGAACCTACTTTCTAGTAATCTTTAAATTTCTTTTTTTATTTTTACTGTGACTTTTGGGGTCACCTGTCGAGGAGATTATTTCACGGGCTTGCATCACTATCTGATTGGTAGTCCTTATTCCCCAAAATTTATATCCAGACCCGACAGTTCATCATATTCCTAAGCAAAACATTCCTTATAGTTATACAAGAAACCTATGACCAACTTTTGGTCTTCTGTGCTAAGTTTGGATCTCACATAAGTTATTCATTTGTTATTCTCAGTTCCTAAGTTGATTTCCACCAATGGATCTGGTTTGTCTATTTTTTTATATTTATAATCAACATGTGTATTTGAAAAGTCCTCCAAACCCAGGGCCTTTTCTTTATCTTGTCTTCTTCGAAGACATAATCAACCTAATTAACATTTTTTTCTTCACTGATTTTTATTTATTTCAAAGTTTCTAAATCTATACAAGAAAAATTCCATGTTCTCATATATCTATTATCTTTTCGTGAGGGATTGGTTCATTAAACACCATTTTTTTCATTTTCAAAGGGTCCCATTAGACCAAAATCCATTTATTCCTAGCCCTCGCTTACTGCTTCCTCTCTTGATGTATGAGTAAGTAAAACCTCTATCGTAATTGGTCTAATATTATCATGGTATAATTCAGTTTCCGCACAATATAACTTCATTATAAATTAGCAAGATCAACCTTTAATTCCTCAATATTCTTATCCTCTTTCATCATTAATATCTTCAAATGCATAGAAGAAGGAATATACTTGTAAGGATACAAGTCTCTGATTGAGTCTCAATGTAGTGTTGGCTCAATTCCAGACAAAAATGTTTAGTCATAGGACATTGTTCAAGTGTCTCCATTCAAGCCTATGACGTGTTAGTTGAAGACGTAGTGGCCAAGAGTATAAAGCTTCATCAAATGCCGAGTTTATTGTGCCTCGTTTCTACGTCAACAACATTTGTTCCATTTACTCCTAAGGTATGAATGCATTACATATATATATATATATATATATATATATATATATATATATATATATATATATATATATATAGGAGTTTGGAACAATTTTCATTGGGTGTAATTTTATTTTAAACTGATGTTTATTTTCAGAAGGTTTCTTTAAAACAAAGTTTTTGGGCTAAAAACGAATTTTAAGCTTTCTGGAAGTTTGTTCGATATTGTCGTTCGAACGAGTTTTTCGTTCGAACAAAAATGTCGTTCGAACGAGTTTGCCAACGAGTTTTCCCACTTGCCCTCTGGAACTTCGTTAGAAGTATCATTCGAACGAGAATTCGTTCAAACGAAAATCTCGTTCGAACGAGATTTGGCAGGGGCAGGTATTTTGGCAATTTTTGACGTTTTTTCCACTTTTCCCACTTCTTTTCCCCACTATCTTTTGCCAGATTGATCAAGTGCGGGAACCAACATTTTGGAACAAACGTTTTCACATACAACAATCTCCAAGAGAGAGTTTTAGAGCTTAATTCGAAAAAGAAAGAGTTCATGTTTTGAGTGTTAGTTTTTCAAGAAAAATTCTAAAACACTTTTGTTCACACCCATATCTTGTTTATTCTAAGATTATACATATAAATATCTTGCTTGGAGTGTTTGGCACCGGGTTTTACCCTACCGATTTGAAGAGTTTATTTGGGTTTACTTCTACATTGCTCAAAGAAGAAGTCTCATTTTTGGCCGTGGCATTCTCACATGGTGAAATGCACCATGTGTGGTTGACGGTTGTTCCTAAAGCCTCATTGGTGGATTTCAAGGTTTCGGTGGAGTTCGGGACTGTCAACTAAGCGGAGGTTGGTACAAGAAGACGCATCAGGGGCTTGAAGGGAGTCGAGTTGAGTTGAGTAAGTCATTTGTCTTATACTTGTAAAAATACCATACTTAGTGGACTTAAGGCTAGGGCCGTCCGAGGTTTTTTCCCGTTGTGGGTTTTTCCTCGTACATCGCGGCGTAGTGGTTATTTGTTTATTTTATCTTTTCCAAAAATCACATTAGATGCATGCTTAGGTAAAAAGATAATAATTGGTTTAAATCACTACTTGCTTAATTTGGTGCAAATTTAATTTGGGTAAATATTTATTTAATTCAAGTCATTAATTTTATTGGATAAAATTTGGTTTGGCCTATATTGCAAAAATGAATACTTATTGTTAGACAAATTTCGAGGACTTGGGTTAAATTGGTTTAAGTGAATATTTTGTGTTGTCTAATTTAATTTCACTTTGAACTTTGTTTAATTTTAATTTGAAAGAAATTAAAATTTCGCATCTTTAAAAGGAAATTACTTCTTGTAAAATTAAAAATTTGGGGTCCTCATTTCCAACAAGTGGTATCAGAGCATTGATTTAGAAAAACTTTCTTTTTTAAATTGGTATCAGAGCCAAAATGATAAATTACTTCGTTAAGATCCTTTTTTAAATATTTTTGGCTAAAATGGAATTTTCTCCATTTTCAAAATTTCCTATTTTCGATGGTTCTAACTACGGGTTTTGGAAAGCGCGGATGAAATTGGCACTAAAATCTATCGATGTGAGTGTTTGATTGTCTGTAGTTAACGGGTGGTCCCCACCTACACATTTAGAAGATAATGAGAGTGTTCCCAAATCCACCGATAGATGGAGGGAGAATGAATTTAAACTATCCAATTTTAATTCCCGTGGTTTAAATGCCTTGCTTAGCGCTATCACAGCGGTTGAATTCCGTCGCATTTTGATGTGTGAAACCGAAAAAGAAACTTGGGATATTTTACAACTTACTCATGAAGGAACTAGTGTCGTAAAAGCTTCAAAACTCCAAAACCTCACCACTCAATTTGAAACCATAAAAATGAATGAAAAAGAAACTTTTGATGAATTTTATGCTAGACTTTTCGATATAATTAATTCATTTTTAATTTGGGAGAGAAAATACCCGACAACCGAGTAGTAAAGAAAATTTTAAGGTTCCTATCCGATAGATTTATTTCTAAGGTGATCATGTTAAATTCTTTACCCACTTTAGCCTCTACGAAATTAGAATAGCTCGTAGGTGATTTACAAACTTTTGAACTATTCATGTTTCCCTCCAAAACTGAAAAGAAAATAGAAAAGGGCGTTACTTTGAAAGAAAAAAGGGAGGAAAAATAAGTAGTAGAGAGTGAGAGTGAGAGTGACTTGGAAGACATGGCTATGTTTGCTAGGAAGTTTCATAAATTTTTTAAATTTAACAAAGATAAATTTAAAAATGATTTTAAGAAATTTGAAAAGTCTAAGCACGACAAAGTCGAGAAGATCCCTAAAACTTTGAACGAAAATTTAAATAGGTAATGGTTGTGAAGGGTATGCCCATAGGGATTTTGAGTGCCCCACTAAACTAAGGAGAGAGGGTAAGCAACCAATTTCCTATAATGCAACCCTTAGTGATAGTGATAAGGAAAAGGGACCCGATTCCCCCACTAAGCCCAACTTTGTGGCTTTTATGGCTAGTCATGTGAGTACCTATAATGAATCTTCCCATGAAGATATACAAACACATGATACTTTCAAGGTTAAAGTTTATGATTCCCTTATTTTTGATGGTTGTGAGAGTTAAGAAGAGAGAGAGAATAAAAATGATGAGGTTGATGTGAGTGAACTTCAAAATGCTTTTCAAGAATTATATGAAGAATCTATTAAATTAAAAAGAGATAATTTGAAGTTAGAAGTTAGTTTGAAAGAGCGTGTCGAGATCATTAATGAGAGTGTGTTAGTAGAAGACCGTAGGACACGTGAGAGAGCTCTTCGTGATAATCTTGAATATGTACAAGGCGAGAGAAATAGCCTTAGAGGTTTAATGGAGTCAATGAAAAAGGACCTTCTCAATTTTGAAGAGAGAAATATTTTATTAGAGTCTAACATTTTATAATTAGAAAATAAATTAAAAGACTCTAGTAAAGTCAAATTTTATTTGGAGTGTCGTTCGGAGAAATTAGATAAAATCTTAGGCACAGTCCAAATCAAAAATGACACTTATGGTTTAGGCTTCGATACTTGTAATGAATCATCCCATAAAGCTAAAACTAATATCTTAGGAGAATCCTCTAGGAACAATGTTATAGATCATTCCTTAGGTAAGTCTTTTTTTCGAGTCTTTAGGTGCTCACATTGTGGTCGAAAAGGTCATCTTAAGAAAAAAAAAATTGATCTTAAACGCGGTCTTAGAAAATTCCAACGTAAGGCGACCGAGGTAGACAAGATTCCTACACCCCGAAATCATCATTCGTCATTAGTTTGGATTAGGAGATCCGACTTGGTAGCTTTACAAGACAAGATTTTTGATTCTCATTTACTTTCACATGTTTCCTCCCTTGAAATATCTAAAGGTTGAATGTGTTAGTTGTTTGCATACTCTAGCTTTTTGTGCTTTATATTATATATCATTGCTAGGTGTATGTATGTTTAATCATTTTCTAGTCTATGCTCCATTCTTAATCACATGCTAGAATTGTGATTCTTGTTTATCTTTTGTATTATATTTTTTCATTTTAGTTTGCATTTAATGAAAAATACAAAAAGATTTTTGTTTATCATTTGTGTTTTACCCTTTTAGTAATTTAAGATTAATGAAAAATACAAATGATTTTTGTTTGTCTTTTGGAGTAAATATTTTTGTTTGTTTGGTTTAAAAATTTCAAAAACTCAAAAAGATTTTTTTTGTCTGTGTGTATTTTTAGTTTGATACGCTCTATATGGCATATACTTGTGTTTTAATCCCTACTTTTTCGCTTCCATGTGGCTAGAACTTTTGGTTTAGATTGTCAATCCTTAAAATATTCTTTACCATGCTTACATGGAGTAGTTGGATTTTTTGTTGATATAATTGATTCTATTTTTATATGCCTCAATTCACACATGCACGAGCTCATTTGAAACTATAACTTCATATGTATATTTGAGATTTGTGAGGTGTTCTCCTACAAATCTTGTCATCTACATGTTATGCGACCTAGGAGGACTAGTGAATGTTAAAATCCGTTGCGTGTGAGATTTGTGTGAGATATAAAAATGTTAAATATAAATGTGTACGGGGAAGGTATCCGAAAGGAAAAATCATCCTTTGCGAGTAAGCCACCGTTTACTTGGACCTAAAAGAAATACGTGGTCAAAAGGCCTACAAGAATAATGGAATTAAAAGAAAATATTTTCCATGGCCTATTTTGTTTTAATTGATATATTCATTCAATATTATATATGCTTATTGAGGGAGATTGGATGGTATATCAATGGTTTGCACAATGTCCGTTTATCCTAGTTATACTTTCAATGTCATGACTCTATTGGTTTGTAGAATCATCAAAACTCTAGGCTTGTATGCATTGTGTATGTTTGTTCCTTGAGTTTAATTTATATTGTCACATGAGGTTATATTCAAATGTGATAAAATTTGCAATCGAATGAGAACTATGTGAACATGTTTTAAGTGATTGGATCTAAATTTAATTGTTACTAGTTCACATCCCAACACTTTCGTTTCCATATGACACATTTTTGCCATACTAGTGTGAAAATATTATTATACTTTGTGTCATGTGTGGTGTTTATACCTAGTATATATGTGTGTGCGTTAATGATATTTATTATGTACTCATATACGAGGTATTCTATTTGTCTTTGCCTTGCTTTCAAGTCCAGCTATACTCCTACTTCATAATTGGTATCTATCTTGTTGCATTCTTTGTTGATATCACATTCTTATACTTTATGTATCATATTGGTATCATTTTCTTGAATCTTAGTTGGTATCATTTATTCTTTGTATGGATTAGTTTCGATTTTTTTGCCTATATGCTTTCATGTTCTTATTACTCTAAGCTTCATCGTGTTTAAATTACTTTTATCCTTTGTCTATTCCTGAATAAAAAAGGGGGGAGAATGATAGGGGGAGAAATGGTATCTAATCCTATTGTACTCATATCCTAGTTTGGGAGATTTATCCTAGGGGGAAACGTCTTTCTAAGTAGGTCATTTATTCATTTATTTGATAAAGGCGAGAATTAATTTAGGGGGAGTATTTTTTACATGCATTTAATATTTTGATATTCCCTATGCGTTTGATAATTTGCTTAAGTGTGCATGAATTCTTCTAATTATGGAAACTTTCTTCATCGGTTAAGATATTGATCCTTTGGGTCTTGAGTCAAGTTTGGGTGGGTTGTTTGAGTCTAGTAGAGCTTGACGGCCCTTTAGGATTTTTTTTTTATTTTTGTCCTGGAATAGCCAAAGGGGGATATTTGTCCGATTGAGTATCAATGTAGTGTTGGCTCAATTTCGAATAAAAACGTTCAAGTCATAGGACAGTGTTCAAGTGTCTCCATTCGAGCTTATGACGTGCTAGTTGAAGACGTAGCGGTCAAGAGTATAAAGCTTCATCAAATATCGAGTTTATTCTGCCTCGTTTCTATGTCAACAACATTTTTTTCATTTACTCATATGGTATGAATGCATTACATATATATAGGATCTTGGAACAATTTTTATTGGGTGTAATTTTATTTTAACCTAGTGTTTATTTTCAGAAGGTTTCTCTAAAACATTAAAACAAAGTTTCTGGGCTAAAAATTGAATTTTAAGCTTTCTAGAAGTTCGTTCGATATTTTCGTTCGAACGAGTTTTTTGTTCGAATAAAAATGTCGTTCAACGAGACTTCGTTCGAACGAAAATCTCATTTGAACGAGATTTGACGGGAACAGGTATTTTGACAGTTTTTGACGGTTTTTCCACTTCTTTTCCCCACTATCTTTTGCCAGATTGATTAAGTGCGGGAACCAACATTTTGGAACTAACTTTTTCACATACAACAATATCCAAGAGAGAGTTTGAGTGCTTAATTCCAAAAAGAAAGAGTTCATGTTTTGAGTGTTAGTTTAACAAGAAAAATTCTAAAACACTTTTGTTTACTCCCATCTCTTGTTTATTCCAAGATTCTACATATAAATATATTTCTTGGAGTGTTTGGCATAGGGTTTTACCCTACCGATTTGAAGAGTTCATTTGGATTTACTTCTACATCCCTTAAAGAAGAAGTCTCGTTTTTGGCTATGGCATTTCTAATATGGTGAAAGGCACCATGTGTTATTGACGGTTGTTCCTAAAGCAAAATTCTAAAACACTTTTGTTTACACCCATCTCTTATTTATTCTAAGATTCTACATATAAATATCTTGCTTGGAGTGTTTGGCATCGGGTTTTACCCTACCGAGTTGAAGAGTTCGTTTGGATTTACTTCTACCCTCAAAGAAGAAGTCTTGTTTTTGGCTGTGGCATTTCTAATATGGTGAAAGGCACCATGTGTGATTGACGATTGTTCCTAAAGCCTCATTAGTGGATTCCAAGGTTCCGGTGGAGTCCGGGATTGTCAACTAAGCGGAGGTTGGTACTAGAAGACGCATCAGGGGCTTGAAGGGAGTCAAGTTGAGTAAGTCATTTGTCTTGTACTTGTAAAAATACCATACTTAGTGGACTTAAGGCTAGGGCCGTCCGAGGTTTTTTTTTCGTTGTGGGGTTTTCCTCGTACATCGCGGCGTAGTGGTTATTTGTTTATTTTATCTTTTTCAAAAATCACATTATATGCATGCTTAGGTAAAAAGATAAAAATTGGTTTAAATCGCTACTTGCTTAATTTGGTGCAAATTTAATTTGGGTAAATGTTTATTTAATTCAAGTCATTAATTTTGTTGGATAAAATTTGGTTTGGCCTATATTTCAAAAATGAATATTTATTGTTAGGCAAATTTCTAGGAATTGGGTTAAATTGGTTTGAGTGAATATTTTTTGTTGTCTAATTTAATTTCACTTTGAACTTTGTTTAATTTTAATTTGAAAGAAATTAAAATTAGTTTTTTGTGTGTGTTTTGTTGAGCCATTCTTATTCCGCATCTTAAAAGGAAATTACTTCTTGTAAAATTAAAAATCGAGGGTCATCATTTCCATCAAGTGGCATCAGAGCATTGATTTAGAAAATCTTTCGTTTTTAATACTTGTTAGTATGAATCCAATCCCTTCCTAATGAAGCACTAAAAATAGATATTACATCAATTATGAAGAGGGTTGTTTGGAATTTTTTGGTTCCAACCTTTATATCAAGTGGTAAGACTTCTTTGGTTATTTTTGTCTTCAAAAGAACCAGAGATGATTATTTGAGTTTGCTCCAATGTTGCAATTTTTTATTTATTGTAGCCAACATTGAATATGGTATAATATTGGTAGCTAACCCATCATCTACTAATATCTTAATAATCAATGCTATATTAACGTAAGCCGTTATATATAAATGTTCGATGAGACTAGTCATATCTTGAGTGGATTCTTCAAACCCATAAGAAAAATCAAATGTAAATACAACCAAGTCTAGATAATCTACTTTTGATATCCTATTCACCCTCTACTTAAATTGTCTTAGGCATCATTATTTCCGTAATAACTGGTACCAAGTTAGGTAAGGTTCCGTCAAGGGTCCAATAGAATCCACAACCATTAGTTCCCTGAATGTTGTTCATCTTCAACTGATTATATGTCATCAGATGAATCCTTCCTATAAACACTCATGGATTTTTTTCTAATTCCCTGATTTTTTTCATCTAACATCTCTGAAGGGGATTGCCATTCGTCTCTCTTACCTCTGTTAAACCTCTGGCTGGTTTTTGAGGAAGAAGATGTTTCTCACTCTAATATATGTGGGTGAAATACTTGGGATACCTTTTCCAAAGCCCTAGATTTCCTTTGAATATGCCTTCATTGAGTCATGTATATCTCAACTTTGGTTTCTCTAAACCTTTACCCCTATAACACATGCCATATCCCAAGAACAACTTGATGTGGCTTAATCTCCGTCGGCGTTCTTCCCATATTAAATACATCATTAATTTGTTGAGCCACACTATGGTCTTGCATAATAAGACCAATCTCGTACCCCTTTCACCAAAAATATATTTTAAGGGTTGTAATAAAATCCCCAATTGAAGTCTAGACAGTGAGGCATGTTACTCTCAAATCCTCACCTTATATACTACATATTTCTTGGTGCTTGAACACTTGAATTTCACTAGAAAACCTGAGGATGGGGCCTCTTATACTCAGAGTGAGTATTTATGTAAGTTTGGTGCTCTGGCCATATGCCCATGAACTTATGGTGGCCAAATCCTAGCTCATCATATTTTTTGGGCTCCTCATTTAGCAGGATTTGAAATGTCGTGGAGTGGCCATTACGGATTTCTTTTTGTTGTATATGATATTGTCCTCATTTGAAGCCATAATTTTTTACATTTTAGTGTACCCTTCCCCACACCTTATTCACAAGTGCTTCATTATCGCGGGAGTCAGGTCACAAGTAATGATTCCAAATTCTAAGACTCTTAATTCAGCCTTAGTCTTTACTTTGAATTTGAAGTGTACATTTTCGTTTGGAAGTTGGACTAATTTCATGCCAGTCCGAACTTCCTTGAGTTAAGGAAATGGGTTTTAATGAACCCCCATTATGTTGTTTTCCTTCCTCAAGAATTTGAATTTCCCTTTTTTGAACAAATCTCGAATATTATCTGGGAAAAAAAATGTATTAGTGGAATGAGACCATCTATGATTCCTTTGTAATAATTTTTTCCTTTTAGTAATTTTTACTTGCAATGCCGTGGAGTGCGGATATTCTTTTGTTATTTATGATATTGTCCTCATTTGAAGCCATAATTTTGTATATTTTAGTGTACCCTTCCCCACACCTTATTCACAAGTGCTTCATTATCATGGAACCTGGGTCACAAGCAATGATTCTAGATTTTAAGACTCTTAATTCAGCCTTAGTCTTGACTTTGAATTTGGAGTGTCCATTATCCCTTAGTAGTTGGACTAATTTCATGCTAGTCCCAACTTCCTTGAGTTAAGGAAATGGGTTTTAGTGAACCCCCATTATGTCATTTTCCTTCCTTGGGAATTTGAATTTCCCTTTTTTTAACAAATCTTGAATATTCTCTGGGGGAAAATATGTATTAGTGGAATAAGACCATCTATGATTCCCTTTGTAATAATTTTTTCCTTTCAGTTAATTTTTACTTGAAATGTGTACATCACAAAGAAATTTTAACATTTTTGCACACAAAAGGTAGTCAGAAAGTTCATTTCCCTTGTTAATATCAAAGGAGTATCTCTTAATCACCCTTTTATCTTTTTAAAGATAATATTTTATAGAGGTTTCCTTTTGAACTAAAGGTTCATAAATTATTGGTTTGGTTCCTATGATTTATGCAACATCAATCTTTAGATATGGATCCTTATACTATATTTTAAAAGAGTAAATATTCCTATCTTGCTCTTCTTATAATTGGTATTCACACTTATCCACCTTAGCAGTCATATCTACTATATCCCTAAATTCTATTGCATTAAATTTTTTATAACTCCTAAACTCCAAACCATTCTGAGATAATTTGACAAACTTTGATTCTGGTAATAACATCTTACATTTCTACCCATCCCTCTTGAACCTATTTTTGAAGTGAATGGCCTTTTCACATGTCCCCTGCCTTAATATCATTGGATCAACCATTGAAAACTCTGACTCAGTTTTGAAGAATTATATATGAATAATAATTTCCATTTGTTGCCAATTATATACATAATTTTGTGGAAAACTTATAAACCTTATGAAGGTTGCGTTAGTTAAGGAACTACAGAACATCCTTAGTTTCAAAAATTCATTGGTACCTGCATTAGCAGTCTGGCTTTGGAACGAGGCAACATATTCTATAGTAGATTGATTCCCATCACCATAAAATAATTCAAAAGTTAGCAATTTTAACCCCTTTTGAAATTCAATAATATATATCCATTAAGGATAGGTTTTCTCATACTAAAAAGTCGAGACTCCACAAGCCTGAGGTGTATAGTAATCCTCCCTAAAGGGTTTGTGAATCCCACTTGTTAGTACACCCGTTCCCCTCATCCATCTCGATAGGATTGGCGAAATCAAGTCCATTAGTGTTTCTCATGGCATCTACTCTTTTTTTAACCCAAAATCGATTTCTAGTGTGTTTGGCCTATAGTACGCTGGTGAGGAACTAGTTGGTTAATCGGTTGCACCAACACCAATTATGAGTGTTACATAGAGACTATCGATTCAATTGGTAAAATTTAGAGTGTGCCACTCAACGGTAGCTACCCAAATAAAAATAAATCCATTTTATTAATATATTATTACAAAAGGATTTAACAATCCAAAAATATACGTGACAAAGTATTTTACTAAATTTTAGAATCTATTAACTTTCATCGTTTTAATTAAGACAATGATTCTAATAGATACAGAAAGAGTAAAATAAGCACAAGACCGGATGTAAGAGAGAAAAATCCACTGACGGGAAAAATATCAGGGCTATAAGAACAATAGATTCACTATGCTAGAGCTTTATAACTAGAAGAAATAGACTTACAACCTCATGATGCTACAACCGAACAGGCATTCTTTTTCACCATATTCTTTTGTAGAGAAAGCCAATAATTAGAGTACATTACACGACCGCGATCGGTTTTGGTCCATAACCAATGTCTTCGAATCCTTTGGCCAAATAATTCTTCATAAAAGTATAATCAACTTTCTTCGTTTAAAGTTTGAAGAACAACTATTGTTCCAAAGTGGAACCTTTAAACAACCAAAATGCTAAACATAGGATTTTTTTAGGTAATTCTATAGATATGTGTGTTGGGGTTTTTACTGTTACGCCCCGACCTGGATTTATGGATTACCCGCAAGTCAGCCCGGTTTGAACCAAGCATTAGGTGTGAAGTGCAATGGAACAACCTATATAATGTTGCTAATCTAGTTTTATTTTAGTTACCATTTTAAACTATATGTGGGACCCATGGGGAGAAACTTAAGTCCAAGGAAACAGAGCTACTAACGTAAACATATATAAAATATACTTACCTGTATAATGCCCTCAAAATACGAAATCGCTCCCATCCTATAGTAACAAAGTGGGGATGTGAGCTTATGGCCAGTGGGATTTATATAAGCGGTATAGAAACGAATGATAGAAAGGAGTACTCACACGATACAATCACATGTATGCGAAAATATGTATATATCTACATACATATACCTTTGATAAATACACATGCCAATCTATTAACCGTTTTACTTTCAAAGAATCTTACTTATCCATATTAATTTACCATAATCTAGTAAAGACTTTCTTTATTCATACTTGGCATTTCTCACTTTATTTAACACACCCGGTTCAACACTTGAAACCATTACACTTGATTAATTCGAACTCATTCCTTTATTTAACCCTTTCATTCATCTCAATACACTTTTGTATTTTCTTTGAAAATTACTATTTCAACACACGCATTCACCGTGTTAGAAAATACTTATTTAATCTTTAAAAATCCATTTTACAATACATTCTTGTGTTATATATGGGTATGACCATTTAGGTTGCTTAACCACCCAATTATCCACTTTCTTTACCCTTTTTCCTTCTCTTATGGACATTAGTAGATTTACGCATTAACTTGTCCATTTCACCTTTACCGGAACATTTATTACATTCATTCAAGTTAGGTTGTATTAACACATTTTGCCACAAAACCCATTTCTTAATATGTTTTAAACTTCCTTAATCTTTTTTCGAAATCTCCCTATATCGCATACTTCCACGGGCTCCACATCGCCGACTATGCGGACCATATGCTCTGGCCAGTGATTTAGGGATTTTCACCCAAGGGCTTTAGGCCCTTCTTGCTTTATCCCAATATCATCCGAGTTTTTTTTAATGTGTTTTAACATTTTACGAATGTCGAAATTATTGCACTTATCCTTTTTATCCGACCGAAGCCAAAACCCAGGACTTTACCACACCAACTTGTGTTACACTTTGAAATTTTACCATTTCATGTCCTTTACCCTTTAAAATTGATTTTTTTTCCAAAAATCGTATTCATTTAGGACTATTTTGTGTAGCACCCTTTTCAATATTTTTATTTCATAACAATGTTCCACTTTAAGTAAAATTACCATTCTACCCATTCATTTTGAAAGTCACCTTTTACCCTGTGGCCATCCTCGATCCCCGCCGCGGAGGAAAAGGATCCTTCGAGTCCCGCACGTCCCTCTAGGGAGCGCTTTGGCTGGCGTCGTTTGAGATGTGATGTAAAAATATATAGAGATTCAGAGTCGCCATTCTATTTTACTCAAAACAGACAAAAGAAAAAAAGGGAAAGCCACCTCGAAGGATGGCATCCAAAGACATACTGGTGCGTGCGAAACCAAATGATTCGAGAAGGGTTCGGAGGCTTAGTTACGAAATGGAAAGGTGTGAGGCACCCATTCCGCCCTTTCGGTCTCTCATGGATATTTTCTATCTTCCTTTATATTTCCCCCCGTGATATGTGTGCATGTGTATATATAGAATGGAGGTAGGAATCCTCGACTTGTATCATGAAAAAGATAAAGCGAGTCATCCGTATGAAGGTATAAGGATAATATTAGAAAATAAGATTTACGCGATTACCCTTACGTTGATCGTTATAATGGAACGATAACGCATATGGGGTAAGACGTCACTAAGAACAAGTATATAGAATATAAAGAAAATGGATTTAGAGAAGATAGAAAATAAGAGAAAAAGTGGGAAAAAGGACTCGAGTCTCGGGTTTTATCCCGAGATGCCTACGTAGCCTATAAAGGCATCAAAGTCCACGTAGTTTGCATATGAAATGAGGGGTGGGGTTTATCCCATAAATCCAAATGGGGATCTCTTATTTGTGAGTGTGTGTGTGTGTGTAGAAAAAGTGTTTTAGTTGTGAGAAAAGTGTGGAAAAAGTGTGAGAATCCCTACTTGGAATTTATGAGCAAACCCTATTTTTCTTGTTTTTTTTGGGTTTTTATTTATATGAAAATATGACTTGTGCAATAATACTAAATAAAAAGTATATTTAGGATGTGTGAGATGAGATAATAAAAGTGTTATGTAAGAAAACAAGTTATTAGGAATTTAAGAGAATTTAAGAGAGAGTTTGAGAAAGTTGGACCTACTTGAAGATCTTGAGCTTGATCTTGAATGTTGGAGAGCAGCCCTTGCACTTGGATGATGATGGAGAGTGGCTAATTCATCAATTTTGATGAAAAGGATGATGAAAAGTGGAAGTAAAAAAGGGATTTGGAAGTTGAAATCACGCTGCCTTCGAGAGAGGTTTCTCGGATTCGTTCAGAGAGATTTTTATCAGATCTGGTTCTCTCTTGCAAATGAGGTGAAGGCCTCATTTTATAGGCCCAGGTAAATGCCGATCGGAATATACCTGTTCCTACCTATCTGCAGGGTCTGGAACCTGCCATTTGGTAGTGCGCCTCAGGCTTTTTCAAAAAATCGGCCGCCGAAGGAAAACCGTTGGTCAGAATTATGCACGGGGCATACCGTTGGAGAGTTAATTTATAGACCTTTAAAAGTACTTTGGACCGCTCCCGAGTTCGAGAGTTGACTTTGGGTCAAATATGACTCGGAAGCATTTGTTGGTCTATTAGATAGGGAATCGTTTGGACGCAAGTGGATCGTTCGTCCGTATGGTAACTTCGAATCGCACACGGGGTGGACCGTTGGAAAGGTTAGGATATGTACTTCCACATTCCAAAGAGTTTGACCCAGTTTGGGGGGTTGACTTTGGTCAATCGGGCCCGAGAAGCATTCGGTGACCTCTCGGAGTCAAACGGATCGTTCATTCGCATGGAAAGTCAGAATCACGCACGAGATGGACTGTTGGAAAGGGTATTCAGTGCCCTTTGAAGATTCATTTAGCCTCGATCGATCTAAAGAGTTGACATAGGTCAAACAGAGCCTGGGAGCGCCTGATGGCCTCTGGGTTAGGTTTCGGACGCAAACGGATCGTTCGTCCACATGGTAAGTCGGAATCACACACGGGGCAGACCGTTGGAAAGGGTATTCAGTGCCCTTCGAAGATTCATTCAGTCTCAATCGAGATGCAGAGTTTAACTTTTAGGTCAAACTGAGTCGGGGAGTGCCCAATGGCTTCCAGGTCAGTACTCGGGACGTGACCTGGGTTTATAGTGATGAAGGGAGGTACTATGGACCTAAGGGGAGTTAGGGGGTAACAGAATAGGGTGTCTACAGAGCCCCTCAACGGGTGAGTTTAGAATAAATGATGACCGTCGAATAGACACCACATGATGCTTTTGAGGGAGTATGACCGATTCAGAGGGTCGAGGCCAATTCTGAGGACCTAAGGAGTGTGCCGGGGATGATCAATTCTGCGGGTCAAAGTCGAATTTATGGGATTAGGGTAAAGGTCTAATAACCGAGGTCAATTCTAACCTAAAGAGTGGTGACAACCGAGGACCGGGGTCAATTCTGACCCAACTCAGGTGACGATCCAAGACCGAGGTCAATTTTGACCTAAAGAGTGGTGACGATCGAGGATCGAGGTCAATTCTGACCCAAGAGTGGTGACGATCGAGGATCGAGGTCAATTTTAACCTAAATCAGGTGACGATCCAAGACCGGGGCCAATTCTAACCCAAGAATGGTGACGACCGAGGACCGAGGTCAATTCTGACCTAACTCAGGTGACGATCCAAGACCGGGGTCAATTATGACCCAAGAGTGGTGACGACCGAGGACCGAGGTCAATTCTGACCTAACTGACGTGACGATTCAAGACCAGGGCAAATTCTGACCCAAGAGTGGTGATGATCGAGGACCGAGGTCAATTCTGACCTAACTCAGGTGACGATTCAATACCGGGGCCAATTCTGACCCAAGAGTGGTGACGATCGAGGACCGAGGTCAATTCTGACCTAACTCAGGTAACGATCCAAGACCGGGGCCAATTCTGACCTAAAAGTGGATAAAGATTTGATTTTGATTCTGCTGGAGAAGGTGCTTTGTGATTTTGATCTGAGCTGGGGAACTGATAGCTGGGGAAGCCTTTAGGAGACCTCGCAGGGGGGAACAACCTATTTTGGGTGCTGTAGGAGAATTCCACTGGGGAAGTGATTAGGTGATCCTTAGGGATCCTCCGGAGCTTTACCCGGAGGAGTTTCACTTGGTTTTTGAGGATTACACTGGGGAAATAAGGGGTTCTGCTCGAGGGAACGCGAAATTTTCTTAGTGAAAATGTTCAAAATCCATCCTGGGATTTTCAGGAATTTTTTAAGAATTTCTGTACGAAATTAAATGGGGGTGTCGGTCGGCATGGTACGAGGGGTGCCATTCGGTAGTGGCACGGACTTTTGGGATGCCTCGGGAAGGTGAGGAGTCAGTGACGATCGGTATGGTAGGGGGAGGTGCCGATCGGCATGGCGCTTGGCATCCTATAAAAAGGAGGTGAATCCCTTCATTTTTTCACAGCTTTTTTGCTCTCTCCCTCTCTGCGATTCTTCTGCAAATCGTTCTAGCGTTCCAATCTTCAAGAAATGGCCGTTTTTATGAGCAGTGCAGTCCACCGGGAGTGGTTGACCGTTGATGACAGGGCAAATGTGGATTGGAGGGATAGGGTGCCCCTTGTTTTGGGGAGTGAGAACTCCTTTGATGCATTTGATCCTATTACGGATGAGCGAACTTTGCTGCGGGAGCCATCGTGTCATCGCTCTTCGAGAGTGATCCCCGATGGTTATGTAAGTAACCCGACCTTTGGCATTTTTCTCTTTTGGTGATTTTTCTTTCTTGACTTTTGATGAGACTTTTCTTTTTTCTAGTCTGATATTTCTTTGAAGAACATGCGTGCCAGCGGGACGACATGGATCAAGGATGTCTGGGAGCATATCCCACTTGTGGTGCACTGGGTGGTCTCATCAGCGGGTTTTGGGAGGTTTCATGGTGACGTCGAGTGGCGACGTCATCCATTTGTGGTTCTTGCCATACCTAAGGATGTTTTCGAACATCCCCTTCTATGATTGAGGGAGTTTGACCTTGGCGACCCTTTACTCCTCTCTGGATGCATTCAGCTGGTGCTGCCGGTAGACCTTTACTGGGGCCACATACCTTCTTGAGGTATTCTTTAATTTGCGCATTTTCTTTTCATGCATTCGCATTTTCCTTATGCGTCTCTTTTTGTTTGCGAATTTCAACGTTGTTCTATGAGGTTATTGGGTGCAACACCCCGCTGATTGCTTTGAAGGACGACACCATTGGGGACTTCTGCCAATGGTATCGATGGCGTACGGCCAACCGGCAGTCGAAGGGATCTCTCTCCCTGGAGACGGTGCATCAGGTCTTGAATGACCTGACCAGTGGTAGGGTAAGACTCTTTCCATTTCAGCCTTGGTTTTTGCACCTTCTGATATTGTATTGATTTATGCTCTCTTGGAGATTTTCAGGTGACCTTTTATCCCTAGGGGACAGCCATTCAGGACGTGGGGGTGACCGGGGTGAATGCGCGAATGAGGCGCTTACTGGCGCATGAGTTCGGCCATTCCTGGTATCTCAGGGAGAGGGTGATTCGTCAGATTGCGGAGGAGGTGGTGGTGCCACCCGTGCAGCCTCCTACGTCTTGTGACACCCCGACTAATTAAATACCGGGTAGCTACTCCTTTATTAAATTAATTCAAAATGCCAAGTTGGCTCAGTCGATAGCATCACTGTCGAAAACATTTTAATGATTACTAACCACCTAGTATTTAAAAAGCAAGTTGTCAAATTTTAATTTAAGTCTGATTAACATGCAACAAGTGTAATGAAGAATAATAACACCATTCACCATAATGAAGTAAATAGAATAACCATCGCATAATAATAATAAGTCCGGAGGAAAACTCCTCACAACAATCCCAACTGAAATAAGTAAACTGAATACCGAATCAATACATGCCAAAGTCTGAAAAACTGAAATGGAAAGATGTCTCTAATAGAAATGGGCAACATGCCCTACAACTGAAGAATACTGAAAATGGGATCCAAATAATGGAAGCGTCTAAAATAAAATCCCTATAGCTCCCACAAACAGATACAGCTCATCACCTGAATGAATGTCCTAGGCATGGTGTCCTTGTGGCTGGGCACCTAAAACGGTTTTACAAGAAAAAAATAGATTTGAAAGCAAACGGGTCAGAGCCCGAATGCGGAGATATTTTAAAAACCTGCAAGTGCTTTAATAACATTAAAACATTAAATGCAAAATACATGTTAGGACGTGCACTCACATGATATCCTCTCCTCTCGTCTAAATGTGCACTCCTAACGTAAGTACCCATATAAATACATTGACCCCTAGCTAAGTGACATCATAACTAGCTAGACTGTCATAGGTTCTACCCTTATTACTCGGTTCTCATTAACATTATAACGATCTCAAATAAATAGGGGCTTAACGTAAATTCAGGATCTCACATAAAAGTAATACAACTCATTATAAATTATCCCTTTTTATATTGTTCCATAGTTGTACACACAATACCATATGAAAGTTCCCATTTTATTAAGTGTATATTTTCCACAACATAAATATACAATATAAGCACCCCGAGACTAAGCTGCGGTGCACACATACTCTGCTATCCATCCCGGTACATCACGTACATAAGGATTTCACATTCCGAATCTCTCAGGAATATTCTCAGATAACACAAATCACAAACAGTGGAGGCGAACACAGTCACATCACATGGGTCACGCACATACCTACGCTCCCACGATCAGCGGACTTATTAATATCTCAATAAGCCCTTCTCTGACCTATGTTCTCGAGGTACCAGTCTAAATCCCCCCCGTAGGCAACACAAGGATTAGAGGGTCCTAAGCGAACGCAAACCTCCCGTGATAGCAAGTATGGTAGGTATGTCATACACATAATATCATATACCAATACTAAGTAAGCACACATCTTAGTAATCACCATGGTTTAATTATGAAACATATCGCATTCTCGTACCAACTTACAATTTATACAATTTATATAATCCCGGTTCATAATCACATGCGCCATAATTTATTCTCACGTCGTAGTAGGCACTCACGTCTCAACCCCATAATGTCTATTTGATTCGGTCCACACCTCTATAATTTACACCTCATAATATTTCAAATATCCCAAATCTACCAGTACATCATCAAAGGAATGTTATCTCTATCCTCGAACAAGTTTACGGGACTCCCAAAATCAAAACAGACCAAAAAGGCCTAAACTGCCAGCTCGTTAGAAGTCTCGTTCGAACGAGGTTGTTCGACAGAGATTCAGTTCGTTCGAACGAACTGTACCTTCTAACGACATCTCGTTCGAACGAAGGTATCGAACGAAATCCCCCTCGTTAGAATCGACTGGTCAACTCGTTAGAAGCTCGTTCGAATGAGCTCGTTCGAACGACCTGGGAGGGTCTTCTAACGAACGACCAGTTCCGAGCCCAGAATTCTTAGTTTCGTTTTTTCCTCAATTTCTACTCTTCAAATCTCCTCTAAAATTCGTCCCAACAATGTTTTAAGGTCTCTAATCAATCCTAAGCATATTATAGTCACATACTAACGTGTTTTAAAGGATTAATTCATCCTAATCATCATTAAATCACAAGTCTCTTTACTTTCCCCCAATTTTTCAAGAACATGAACCCTAGAATTTATCATCATCAATTCCCAGAATTTAATTCATTTTTGTATCACATAAATTAGTAATTCTCTTAATTCAATCTTCCAATAACGTTTCTACATGCAACCCTACATCCAAATTTAAACTAACAACTCCAATTTCATGGGTTTTCCTTTATCTCCCAAACACAAATGACTATTAAGATTTCTAACATGGAAGAAACATTTACTGTATAAAATGTAAATTAAACCACTTGCCTTGATTAAATCTCAGATTTTGATGACGATTTGATGAGGTTCTCTCTCTCTCTGCAGAATTCTCCTCTTCTCTCTCTCTCTCCAAGCTTTCTTCTCCAATGGCTATGGTGGCTAGGGTTTGCTTTGGGGATTTTAGAAAACCTAATTCTAATAACCTACGTAGCCTTCTAGGTTTATATGCGTTGTTAATGGGTTAAGTGGATCAAATCCACATTAGATATAATTTACTAATTTTCGTCACTTTTTAATTCCCAAAAATGCAAAATTACCAAACTACCCTTTATGTTGCCGGTATGGCCTAAAAATGCCCCGGGACCCAAACTAAACCCCCGGCTAGTGTTTTTTGACTATCTCGACCCTTTCGGACGCGTTGGCGCACTCAAAATGACCATACGGTTTATAGAATTTAAATTCACTTTTATAATTAAAATAATTATATCCTGACGCGACTGTCACACGCGTCCCAATAAAATATCCAAATTGACGTATATCAATCTCACGACAAATATCATAATTTCCAACATATATATATCATCATATATATTCAATATAGTCAAATACCAACTCACATCTCGCTAGTAATTTTATCCGGATTAATTCCCAATTAATTCACATTTAATTAATTAATCCCAAAAATAAATATCGCCAAAAAATACGGGGTATTACACGTCTATGAGGTGGGAGCGACTGCTGTCAGAGGATGAGAGGATCACGGTGATGATTGGCGAGTCCTACCTGCTATACACCGATACGGCTGCGCCGTATGACTATATCGATTTCGTGACTAGCTGGTTGATGGCGCCCAACATATATGATGTGTTGCCCTTCCTTCCTGCGGGTTCGAGTCGAGTGGTGGGTTCTTCCCACAGCGGCGGTAGTTCGTCGACATCTACGACAGCGACAACCTCGGAGTCCCTTTTGTGCGGTTGCATACCCCTTCGTACAACATCCGGTGGGCTAATGGAGGGATGGTGGCTATGTTGCATTGTCCTTATGCGATGGATCCAGAGGAGTTGGGTTTGACAGAGGAGGTCCTCCGACCTGCGGTATACCTTTTTGTTCTTTTCTCTCTTTCTTTTCTGTTTTGGTCATCCTTGCTTTGATACTGATTTCGCCTTTCCTTGCAGCAAGTCCGGGTGTCGACCATTTGGCTAAGGGATATTAGGGACTGGATATCTTCGGTGACTGCTCATATTCGGGACGTGGTTCCTGTTCCTTCTTGCTTGGTGCCGTCTTCTTGTCTGGGGAGGACTCTGGCTCGGGTAGTGGTGGTGCGTCATCTCGCCATAGGGGGGAGAGAGCACGTCGCAGGGGTGGAAGCTCTTAGTGAGAGAGAAAGGATGTGGGTTCGGGCTGAGTCCCATTGTTTTTGCTTTTTCTTTTATTTCCTGCAAAACTGATGTAACACATAACACAAATATATGCAATGCAATGGAGTTTTTTTTATTATCTTTTATTTATGATGAATGAATGCACATGCGCTTTTCACTTTGCTGCTGAGACCGTAAAAAGGAATATTTTTGGAAATTTTTGAAGGCAAGTTTTTAATTAAAAAGGGAAATTATATAAGGAGAAAAAGGGATTCTGAAATTCTGTTGATAATATCAATTTATTTTTATTGAGTTTTCTGATTTGACAAAAGAGGAAAAAAGGGAAATTTCCAAAAATGGGGGGTTGCCGATCGGCAAGCACCCTGACCTGCCTATCGGCAGTTCGGTCCAGTCCTATCAATTCAAACCTTTGATTGGTACCCTCTTCAGCCTTTGGTACTTTGTGGGGTAGGATTCCTTTCAATTTCTGCAGGGATTATGTCCCTTGTGAGGGTTTTCAAGTATAAAAAGGGGGAAGGGTGGAGTGTTTTCATCACACCTTTGCATTCTTATCTACTTACCCACTATTTCTTAGCCTTGTAAGATGGCTCTCCCTGGTAGCACCGAGTTTGACAACTACCTCAAAGCCTTGGAAGCTATGTGCTCTTATAATGTCGACTACGATGCTTTCAACATGTGTCGAGTCTCCCTGTGGCACAATCGGCCTCTTGAGTGGAACGTGCTGATGGCGGCGGTATAATTCTGGTACCCCGAAGACCATGTATTCCGCTTTAGGTTGGAAGAAGTTTGTCCTACCTACGAGGAATTTTCTGCCATGATGGGTGTAAACCCCAGTGTTGCTATGGCTTTGCCCGAATTTTCCCACTCTCCTAGGGATTTGTTGGCCGGGCTTCTTCGTATTTCACCTTCGGCGGCCAGATCATTGGTTACTGGAGGAATGATCTCCCTCCCAGCGGTGCTGTGGTCCATGCATTTGCGGGAAGTAAGTGATGCTAGAGCCATTGTTCTGGGTCTGGTTTCAAAATTATTGCTGGTGACTGGAGAACTGCAGGTGGACCCATAGCTTGCAGTCATTACTTCATGGATGTCATATCATCGTAATCCTACCGTGGTGATACTGGTGGAGACCCTGAATGGCCTGGATGCCTGAAGAGAAGTTCGTTCTGACTTTTTGAGGGGTAGCCCCGTGATGCTGTTCATGTGGTTGTCTAAAAGATTCTGCTTGGCGACTCCTCCAGAATATCCCTTATCGGCTGTACCCAACTTCTTTTCATGCTACTTCATCAGTGTTGGCCTTTATATTGAGAATTGGGAGCATTGGCTCGTGGAGCATGGGGCTCGTGGGATGTATTGGTCAGTCCCTTGGTGGGGACAGTTACAGCCTATTCTGGAGCTAGGAGAGTATTCATATGTGCGGCTGGTTGGTCTCAGACAGACCTATTTTTATTTACCTTGGCGGCTTCTGCGCTAAGTTGGCTGGGCACAGGTCGTGCGCCCTCGGACCTCAAATTTCTTTTCGGTAGAAGATTTGACTGAGCGCCTGTGTCTGTTGCTTGGGTCTCTGTGGGAAAACCGACGTCCGTCGACCCAACCCTCTTAGTCTGTCGGGAAGGTTTGGCATGTCCCCAAAGATTATATGAAGTGGTTATGGAGGAAAGTAGTCAGCAAGATGTTGGCAGTGGAGACTGGACAAAGATGTTTTGTTTTATCTAACACCATGGAAGGGCGTGTTGTGGTCTTTTTGAAGATGGTTAAGGCTCATCGATCAATGGAGTGTTTACGGCACTCTATTCAGGCAGGAGAAACTTGAGGACCTCCGGATGTAGATGATGAGGGTGTAGGCTCCTCTGGTGGCTGTGGGTAGGACTCTTGGAGAGTTTATTTATGTGACAAATGTGGGGATTTTATTTGGCTTTATGGTAATGGGGAAGGGAGTTATCCGTTACTTTTTCTTGTGTAATCCGTGCTGAATTTTCTTATTAATGAAATAAACAAGTTTCTGATCATCCAGCTGTGCCTCTCGATGAATTTTGTATTTTGAATTATCTATACTGATCACTAAGGCATACATAATCATTTTGTTCAAGTATTTTTAGAATGAACCGCCGTTCTCGGAGGTAAGAAAAGAATAGTATTTTGTGAAAAAGAAAGGTCCGCACTCATGTGAGGTGCATGAGATGCCTACATACCTTTGGGGTTTTTAAAAATGTTGTTAAAATAGTTTTTTGTAGAGGATCAGGCCCATGTAGTTCTGGGTAGAGAGAAACGATGAGTTTTTTTTTTTAGAATAGAAGGGGGATGAGAAGAGTCGTAGCGCGCCAAGATTTCGGACTTAGGGGTAGAATTTCTTGAGTCGGTCCAGATTGACTGGATGAGCCATCTCTTCCCCATCTAGGTCAGTGAGCATGGCGGAACCGCCAGATAAGATTTTCTTCACAATATAAGGGCATCTCCAATTGGGCTTGAATTTCCCTTTGGGTCCCAGATGGGTTCTATTATCTCCTGGAGGGCTAAGTCTCCCTCTCGGACACCTCGATCCTTGACTCTATTGTTTAATTATCGTGCTATTTGACGATGGTACCCTTCTATGTGGTGCAGTTCTTTTAACCTTCTTTCATCTATGAGGGCTAGCTCATCAAGACGGCTTTGGCATTAGTCTTCTTCACTAACTTTGCTTTCGAGCATGACGCGTAGCGAGGGTATTTCCAGCTCCACAGGTAGTACTGCTTCCATGCCATAGACCAGGAAGTAAGGGGTAGCCCCAGTAGAGGTTCGGATTGAGGTTCGATAGCCCCAGAGGGCGTATGGGATCCGGTCAGCCCAATCTCTACAACTTTTGGTCATAATGATAGCTTTGAGGTTCTTATTGGCGGCTTCAACTGCACCATTGGTCTGAGGTCAGTAAAGAGAAGATTTGTGTCTCTGAATCCCATACTCGTTGACTACTTCTGTGACTTATGCTCGAAATTCAACCCATCATCTAGTACCAGCTCATGCGGGACCCCATATCGGCAGATGATATTTTTCTTGAGGAATTTGGCCACTTTCTTAGCGTTTAATGCTGTATATGACTCAGCTTCAACCCATTTGGTGAAGTAATCGATGGCAACCAGGATGAACTCATGTCCGTTTGAAGACTTTGTTGTAACCTTCCCTATGATGTCGATACCTTAGGTGGATAACGGCCAGGGAGAGATCATGTTGTATAACTCTCGAGGAGGCAAGTGTTGAAGATTGGAGAATTATTGGCATTTGAGGCACCTCCGGACATAGGTAGTGCAATCCTGGATCATGGTGGTCCAGTAATAGCCCTATCGGATGATCTTCTTGGAGAGCATGTGACCATTCATGTGGGGTCCGCATTCCTCGCTGTGGATTTTCTGTATTATTTTCTCAATCTCAACTCCTGCGATGCAGTGTAGATGAGTTCCATCGCAGTTCCTCTTGAGTAGGGCTTTATGACAGATAATGTACTGGGCGACCAATATTCGGAGGGTCATTCGATATTTCTTATTGGAACCCTCGGGATACCTACCATGCTTGAGGAGGCACCAGATATCATAGTACCAACAATCGGCTAGTTCAGGATCTTCGGTGGAGACAAGCTCAATATGGTAGCAATGGGTCAGTTTGTCTTTCTTTTGAACTAGGAAGGGGGTCATTGTTATTCCCTCGGGTATGTCGACCATAGAGGCCAAGGTAGTGAGAGCATCGGCTAGGTTATTCTTTGCTCGGGGTAGGTAATGGAAGGTGATATCTCAGAATTGAGAGGCTAACTCTTCTAATTGGGCATGAAAGGGTTGGAGCTTTTCGTCCTTGAATTTCCACTTTCTGAGCACTTGACCGATGATGAGAGAAGAATCTTCGTAGACATCAAGGTATTGAATACCTTTCTTGAGAGCAACTTGGAGGCCCACTGTGCATGCCTCGTATTTCTTTATGTTATTGGTGCAAGGGAAATCCAATTTTATAGCGATGGGAGTGTGGGATTCATCTGGGGCGATCAGGAGTATCCCAATGCCATATCCCTTTCTGTTAGCAGCGCCGTCAAAGAACATTTTCCATCGAAGGTGGTCTTGAGTGGTGCAGAGGATATTTTCATCTAGGAAATCAGAAATCCGAACCTCCGCTTCTTCTACAGGGTAATCGGTGAGGTAGTCAAAGATGGATCTTCCTTTAACATCTTTCTGTGTGACGTACACGATCTCGAACTCGGTTAGGAGCATTAACCATCGAGCCATTCGACTGGATAAGGCGGGTTTCTCCAGCAGGTATTTTATGGGATCCATTTAGGATATAAGTTTGATGGGGAAGGCGAGCATGTAGTGTTGTAACTTTTGGGTGACCCAGACAAGTGCGACACACGCCTTTTCTAAAGCGATGTAGTTTACCTTGTGCCCGGCCAATTTGCGACTGGCATAATATATATATTTTTCTTTGCTGGAGTCTTCAAGATATTGGGCTAGCAAAGCCCCAGCTTCAGTGTCGGTTATGGTTAGGTATAGGAGCAAAGGGATACCAGATTGTGGTGGCATGAGCACTGGAGGTTGGGTCAGGTATTATTTGATTCGGTCAAAATCTTCTTGGCAGGCCTCGTTCCAAACCTTAGTTAAATCCTTCCAGAGGAGCTTGAAGATTGGTTCACAAATGGAGGTTAGCTGGCTGATGAACCGGCTGATATATTATAATTTACCAAGAAAACCTCGGACTTCTTTCTCTATTCGGGGCGGTGGCATCTCAAGTATGGCCTTCAACTTGGCAGGATCTGCATCTATCCCCTTTTCGCTGACCATGAATCCTAAGAGTTTTCCCTTCATAACGCCGAAGACACGCTTCTGTGGATTAAGTCGCATCTGATACCGTCGCAGTCGTTCGAAGAACTTCCGGAGAGCGAGAACATGAGCTTTTCTAGTTTTGGACTTGATAATCATATCATCCACATAAACCTCGACCTCTTTGTGAATCAGATCATGCAGGATGGTTGTGGCTTCCCTTTGGTAGGTAGCCCCAGCATTCTTGAGACCGAATGGCATAACGGTGTAGCAAAAGGTTCCCCATGGGGTGATGAATGCGGTTTTTTCTTGGTGGTCGGGGTGCATCTTGATCTGGTTTTATCCGGTAAACTCGTCATTGAATGACTTGAGAGCATGACTGGTTGTGTTGTCCACAATCATGTCAATATTGGGTAGCAGATAATCAACCTTTGGAGAAGCTTTGTTTAAATCTTGGTAGTCCACACACATTCGAACCTTTCCTCCTGATATCGGCACATGTACAATGTTGGCTAGCCATGTGGGATATTCGATCACCCGATTGAAACCCACGTTTAACTGTTTGACCACCTCTTCTTTGACCTTGAGCGACCATTCGGTGCAAAGTTTTCTCAATTTTTGTTTAATCGGCTTGTAATCTGGGAGATGTGGTATTTCGTGCTGAGCTACTTCAGGATCGATGCCGGGCATATCATCATAGGACCATGCGAAGACATCTACGAACTCCTTCAGCAATCCTCGAGTTGTGCATGCTCATGCTCGTCAAGGGTGGCCCTTGTCCTAATCTCATGCAGTTAGCTACTTAAACCGAGATTAATAACAACAGTCTCTTCTTCATTAACTTGAACGCGGTTATGTTGTTTATTATTAACCTTATTTAGATCAGTTAAGAATTGTTCATTTGCAAAATCATCATCATCAAAAGTTTGATTAGAATCCAAGCAGTTTATGTAAGGCACAGCAAGATACTCAAAATCTTCGTTTATTTCATTGATAGGAAAAACAGCATTGAGAACTCATCAAAAGAGGTCTCGATTACATTTGAGCAAGGATAGACAACAGAAGAAGAAATTAAAGCCTTTATACCTTTGACTCACTTGAGTCTATACTGTATAAGTGCTCATCTAGTTTGGAAATTGTGACAAAATTGAGTCCAACCTAGAAACCAAAAAGCCTCAGAGAATGGTTTGCTTCTTCATCTTTCCATCTTGTCATGATCAAGAGACTATTGCCAACACTCACACACTTAGAATTCAATTCATGCATGTCATATTGCATTATAATGTGTGTACATGTGTTGAGTGTGTTTAAATCCCCAATTATGATTTTTAATAATTTTTTTTGGATTTTTTAAACATTTTTAAACAATGTTTAATTAATTAAAACTTGATTTAAAAGTTTTTGGGGTCATTCTCTAAATATTGTTTGTTGCATTTTTTGGCCTAATGTTACTTTGGGTAGAATCCAAAAGCGACAGAGACTTTAGGGTTTACTCTGTAATTACTTTGGGCGTGCGTTTTATATCCCTTCATTAGCCAACACCTGTTGTCCTCTGATTGGTTGCAAGTGTGTTTCTTTACTGAGACATTAGGCGCGTGCGTTTTCAGCCCTTGGATCATTTCTTATCAATGGTCTGCATGTCGCCTTGGAGAATCCCAGTGTAACCCTTTTAAGCCAATCAGCGCTCGTTTAACCACTGCCTTATGTGAGCCATTGGATTCAAGTCAAATTATATTGACTCGATCTCAGCCCTTGGTTTAGATCAGATATCTCGAACCTTCTCCACTCACTATAAAAAGGACCCTTCCCTCAGAATTCGAAGACTTTTGCCATTTGCATTCTTATGAGAGAATAGAGAGAGAAGAGAGAAGAGAGAGAGAAACCAGAGAGAGAAAAAGTTAGAAACCCTAACTTCGTCTAAATCCTCTTCAAAACCTAACCCAAACACTTCCTCATAACACCATAACCAAAAACACCATCCTGAGTGTTTCTTGAGTGTTTGAGAGTTTGAGTTGAGAGATTTTTCGTTGCTGTAACCTTGTGTTCGTGAGATCTTGTTTCCAACTTAAACTTATACTCAGATCTAGTTTCTGATTCCATAGAAATCTTAGATCTGAGCTATTCATGTTACATTACACTTAGTTTCATTTTATTTCTCATCTTGAGAAACATATTGTTGATTATTTTACCTAAAACGTTTTCTTACTTTGAAATCAACAATAAATGCTTTCTGTTTCTTGTTCTTGTAAAACTAAACCTTTGACCTAGTTTGGAATCTCACTTGGAGGTTTTCAATCTCGAAAATCTTTTCAAAACAGAGATTGATTAAGATCTTGACTGATTTGTAAGCAAGATATCCGTGGATTCTGGGATAGATTAAAAGGTCAAAAAAGGTTCAAAGTTTTATAAGAAAGAAAGAAAAGAAAAGATCACAGCATATAGTGTAACTGTAATTTGTTAGGATTGTTTGTAATTAATAAGTGTGCGTGTGTGCATGCATGTGTTAGAGAGCACCTCCACAAACACTTTCACACTACAACACGAAAAGTGTTAGTAATAAGATCCTGTGAACATAAGTCGACGTAAAGTGCTGGAACAAATAAGGAGTTGACAAACTGAGAGAACTACATCTACAATCAGATCTGCAGAGAAGTTATAAGGACGCCAGAGGGCACATTCCTAAACTTATATAGGTCTGAGTTGTTTGCATGTTAGTTAAATAGCTTGTAACTCATAAATTTGTTTTAGTGGATTTTTCATTTTACTCCGTAGAGGGAGTCGTGGATGTTTCCTCAATTGGTGAGGTTTTACCATGTAAAAAATTATGAACAAAATCTTTCTACATCTCCTCACCTCAGTCTTGGTTGTGCTGTGTTTAAAAACTTGTTTAAATTTTCTTTTAAACTTGTTGCTCAAATCTTGAATAGATCTCGTACATACTATTTTGTTAAACACATCTTGTGTTCAAATATTTTGGTTTAAGAAAAGAGTTTCTTCAAAAAACAACTCGGAGTTACTTAAATAATTTATTTTCATAAACGGCTTTAGTAACGATTTTTCAATTGGTATCAGAGCGTGGTAAAACTGCTTTTAAAAGATCCTGTGTTTCTGAAATTATTTTCTGAAAATCAAAGATGGACGAGAAAAATGAAAGATTTGGTAACTTGACCAGACCTCCAATCTTTGATGGAACCAATTTTGCTTACTGGAAAGTAAGGATGATTGCTTTCATTCAAGGAACTCTGGGAGATGATGTCTGGGACATTGTTGAAAATGGTTATACTTTTCCTACTAAACCAGCCAACGAAGGAAGTAATGAGAGGATTAAGAAAGCTTTAAGTGAGTTCACTCAAGAAGAGAAACAAGTTTCTCGAAATAATAACAAAGGAAATAATGCCATATTTATGTCTATAAATGAACATGAGTTTAAAAGAATCTCATCCTGTACCACTTCTAAGGAAGCTTGGGACACACTGGTCACTGCCCATGAAAGAGACACTAGAGTTAAGGCTGCTAAAACCCAAATGCTTATCCAGTAATATAACTCCTTAATTATGTCTGAGATTGAATCATTTGATGACTTCTACATGAACCTGACTGATATTGTGACCAAACTGCATACTAATGGGATAACCTATGATAGACAAGAAATTGTGTCTAAAATTCTAAGATCATTACCACAGAAGTTTGATAATAAAAGATATGCTATTGAGGAAATGTGTGATATTAATCTCACTCCTGAACTACTCAGTAGTAAATTAAGAACTGTGGAAATGGAACTAGAATTTAAGAAACAATTAACTCAATCCCATAGGAAACAGACTAGTTCCAATCTAAGCTTCTCTTCTAAATTGATTAAGCCTGAATTTAATACTTTCAATGATGAATCTGATGAGGACTGCGATATAGAAAGTTTGGACAATCAGATTGCCTTAATGTCAAAACAGTTTAAGAAAATCATTAAGTTTAGAAACTTTCCTAAAGAGACTCCCATCCTGACCAATCTTTATTGCTCTTACTGTGACATTTACGGACACTCTTTCGATGGTTGCTATGCTAGGAGACTTGTTAAACCTATCTATAATCCTCATACCTACCAGAACTTTAACTATTCTAGGAGGAGTCGAAACAATTATATACTTCCTAGACAGCCAGATAAAAACTCTAACTACAGAAAGAGAAAGACCAAACCTAAAAGAACATTTATTAGAAGGAATCCTAAGCACTTTCCTAAACCAAATGCTCAAGCCTTTCAAAAAATCAAAATCATGCACAAAATATTTTTCCGCAAAAATCTGATGCTCGCAAATTTTATCAGTTGAGAGCCAATAAGCGCAAGATTAAAACTAGAGCAATTTGGGTTAGAAAAGATGATCTATTACCTCAGACGAAGTGTAATATTGTTGTTACTGCTTTAAAAGCTGAACACACATCATCTGGTTGGTATTTAGACTCTGGATGTTCTAAGCACATGACTGGTGATGAATCTAAACTTTTAAACAAAACCAGATTTGTTGGTGGTAAAGTTATTTTTGGTGATGGAGTTTCATCTCAAATCATATGCAAAGGAACTTTCCAAGAAGAAGGACTTCCTGTTCTTGAAAATGTCCTCTTAGTTAAAGGTCTAAAGGCTAACTTACTTAGTATTTCGCAATTTTGTGAATCAGACCATACTGTTACCTTTTCAAAGAACAATTGCAAAATTTTAAATGAAAAAGGTGAATGCATAATTACTGGATTCAGAACTCCTGACAATTGCTATACTGTCAAGAACAATTCTGAAATCTGTAATGTTGCCAGAATGGATGACAACGAGATATGGCATAACAGAATGGGTCACATAAATTACGATAATCTTAGTAAATTGTCTACTCATGACATAGTTAGAGGAATTCCAAAAATTAAACCCATTCATAATATTGTCTGTGGTTCCTGTCAAGAAGGTAAAATTGTTAAGGCACCTCATAAGAAAGTAAAAGATATCCTCACCTCTAATCCCTTAGAACTCATCCATATGGACCTAATGGGTCCCTCCCAAACTGTTAGCCTTTGTGGACACAGTTATATCTTAGTTATGGTTGATGACTTCACCAGATTTACTTGGGTAGCCTTTTTAAAACAAAAGTCTGACACTGTTCAAACCTTCCTAAAAATTCTTCTTAGGATTGAAAATGAAAAGGACACTCAAGTAAATCGAATCCGTAGTGATAGAGGTGGTGAATTCAAAGATACTGGTATTATAGAATACTGTGACTATAATGGTTACAAACACGAGTTCAGTGCTCCTAAAACTCCTCAACAAAATGGAATCGCCGAGAGAAAGAATTGTACCCTATAAGAGATGGCACGTGTCATGCTACATGCCAAGAATTTACCTAAATATTTTTGGGTAGAATCTATTCGTACTGCGTGTCACATTATTAATAGGGTTTATCTTAGAAAGAATTCCAAACAAACCCCTTACGAACTTTGGTACAATAAAAATCCTAATCTCAAGTACCTTAGAACCTTTGGCGGTACGTGTTATGTTTGCAAAGATAGGGAACACTTATCCAAATTTGAAAGACGGGGAGATAAAGCCATATTTCTAGGATACTCGCCTAACAGTAGAGCTTATCCTGTGTATAATCTTCGCACTAAAACCTTAATGGAATCCATAAATGTAATTGTTAGTGACACAACTGTAGAAAGAAATACTTGTGAATTAACTATCGAAGAAGAATCTTCAAATATTTTAGAAAATAACTCTTCTGAAATAGATAATTCATTACCTATTGAGACACCTGAAGTACCTAACTGGGTTTCTAAAGATCATCCCATATATAACGTAGTTGGCAACCCTAGTGAGCCAGTGCGTACAAGATCCCAACTTAGAAATTATGCACATTTTGCATGTTTTATTTCCCTTGTGGAACCAAAGAATGTAAATGAGGCATTGAATGACACACACTGGATTTCTGCTATGCAGGATGAACTTTTACAATTTGTCATTCACGATGTATGGTATCTTGTTCCACGTCCTGATCACAAAAAGGTTGTTGGTACTCGTTGGATTTTCAAAAATAAAACTGATAAAAATGGGATAATAATTAGAAATAAAGCTAGATTAGTTGCTCAAGGATACTCCCAAATAGAAGGAATTGATTTTAACGAGGCCTTTGCCCCAGTTACTCGTTTAGAATCAGTTCGTCTGCTTTTTGCTATAGCATGTCACATGCATTTTACATTATACCAAATGGATGTTAAATCTGCGTTCCTTAATGGAATACTGACTGAGGAAACCTATATAGAACAACCTAAAGGGTTCATTGACCCTAATTATCCAACTCACGTATTTCGTCTGAAAAAGGCTTTATATGGCCTTAAACAAGCTCCTAGGGCTTGGTATGAGCGCCTTTCCAGTTTTCTTTTGGACACAGGTTTCAAAAGAGGAGGAAATAACCAAACTTTATTTGTCAAACATTTTGACAAACATATTATTATTGCTCAAGTTTATGTAGACGATATTATATTTGGATCAACTTCTACCTTAGAAGTAAAATGCTTTTCTGAAATTATGAGTAAGGAATTCTAGATGTCCCTTATGGGGGAGTTACAGTTCTCCCTAGGTCTCCAAGTCAAACAAAGTCCAGAAGGATTATTTATTTCGCAATCTAAGTACGCTTTAGAGATAGTTAAGAATTTTGGCCTCGAGAGTGCTAAAGATGATAAAACACCTATGAGTACTACGGTAAAATTGTCAAAAGATGAAAATGGAAAATCTATAGATCCTACTCTATATCGTAGTATGATTGGAACTTTACTATATCTTACTGCCTCGCGTCCTGATATCATGTATGCTGTGTGTGTTTGTGCTCGTTATCAAAACAACCCCAAAGAGAGCCATTTGAATTCTGTTAAACGTATAATTAAATATGTTAAAGGCACTCTGAATCTAGGAATTTGGTACACTAATGACACACTAAGAACTATTATTGGGTACACTGATGCTGACTGGGCTGGGTGTACTGATGATAGTAAAAGCACGTCGGGAGCATGTTATTATATTGGTAATAACTTGGTAGGATGGAGTAGTAAAAAAAACTGCACATCACTCTCTACAGCTGAATCTGAATACATAGCCGCTGGCAGCTGTTGTGCTCAATTATTGTGGCTTAAACAAATGCTAAGTGATTGCGGTATTCAAGAAAACCAATTACATCTCTATTGTGATAATGAAAGTGTGATTAATATTTCTAAAAATCATGTTCAACACTCGCGAACAAAGTATATAAAAATAAGACATCATTTTATTCGTGAATTGGTTGAAACCAAGGAATTAGAAATCAACTATCTTCCTACTGATCTACAACTCGCAGATATGTTTACCAAACCTCTAGATAATAATGGATTCATTTCATTATGTAAATCTATTGGTATGGTTTGTGCTGAGTAATACCTTTGTTGTTTATCCAAGTTTTTTCCCTTTGTCCATTTAAGACAAAATGGGGGAGAAATTTGAGTCTATTGCATATACTAAAATGCTTGATCTTAGTGATTTATTGCAGGTATTCCTTTTTGGTACAGTCATTCTCATCTATTGTAATAGGATGTTCAATTGTAAATAGTTGAGTTATGTACTTTTTGATTTCTAGGATTTGGGTAGATAGAATCTTGATAGGACTAAGTTTTTTTTTATTTTTGTTGCCCTACAAGTCCTAGTTGACTCAAAGGAGATTTTATCTCATATTTCCAAAGGGAGAGATTGAAGCCCTTATACCTTTGACTCACTTGAGTCTATATTGTATAAGTGCTCATCTAGTTTGGAAATTATGACAAAATTGAGTCCAACCCAGAAACCAAAAAGAATCAGAGAATGGTTTGCTTCTTCATCTTTCCATCTTGTCATGATTAAGAGACTATTGCCAACACTCACACACTTAGAATTCAATTCATGCATGTCATATTGCATTATAATGTATGTACATGTGTTGAGTGTGTTTAAATCTCCAATTATGATTTTTAATAATTTTTTTGGGATTTTTTAAACATTTTTAAACAATGTTTAATTAATTAAAACTTGATTTAAAAGTTTTTGGGGTCATTCTCTAAATATTGTTTGTTGCATTTTTTGGCCTAATGTTACTTTGGGTAGAATTCAAAAGCTACAGAGACTTTAGGGTTTACTCTGTAATTACTTTGGACGCGCATTTTACATCCCTTCATTAGCCAACACCTGTTGTCCTCTGATTAGTTGCAAGTGTGTTTCTTTACTGAGACATTAGGCGTGTGCGTTTTCAGCCCTTGGATCATTTCTTATCAATAGTCTACATGTCGCCTTGGAGAATCCCAGTGTAACCCTTTTAAGCCAATCAGCGCTCATTTAACCACCGCCTTGTGTGAGCCATTGGATTCAAGTCAAATTATATTGACTCGATCTCAGCCCTTGGTTTAGATCAGATATCTCGAACCTTCTCCACTCACTATAAAAAGGACCCTTCCCTCAGACTTCGAAGACTTTTGCCATTTGCATTCTTATGAGAGAATAGAGAGAGAAGAGAGAAGAGAGAGAGAAACCAGAGAGAGAGAAAGTTAGAAACCCTAACTTCGTCCAAATCCTCTTCAAAACCTAACCCAAACACTTCCTCATAACACCATAACCAAAAACACCATCCTGGGTGTTTCTTGAGTGTTTGAGAGTTTGAGTTGAGAGATTTTTCGTTGCTGTAACCTTGTGTTCGTGAGATCTTGTTTCCAACTTAAACTTATACTCAGATCTAGTTTCTGATTCCATAGAAATCTCAGATCTGAGCTATTCATGTTACATTACACTTAGTTTCATTTTATTTCTCATCTTGAGAAACATATTGTTGATTATTTTACCTAAAACGTTTTCTTACTTTGAAATCAACAATAAATGCTTTCTGTTTCGTGTTCTTGTAAAACTAAACCTTTGACCTAGTTTGGAATCTCACTTGGAGGTTTTCAATCTCGAAAATCTTTTCAAAACAGAGATTGATTAAGATCTTGACTGATTTGTAAGCAAGATATCCGTGGATTCTGGGATAGATTAAAAGGTAAAAAAAGGTTCAAAGTTTTGTAAGAAAGAATGAAAAGAAAAGATCATAGCATATAGTGTAACTGTAATTTGTTAGGATTGTTTGTAATTAATAAGTGTGCGTGTGTGCATGCATGTGTTAGAGAGCACCTCCACAAACACTTTCACACTACAACACGAAAATTGTTGGTAATAAGATCCTGTGAACATAAGTCGACGTAAAGTGCTGGAACAAATAAGGAGTTGACAAACTGAGAGAACTATATCTACAATCAGATCTGCAGAGAAGTTATAAGGATGCCAGAGGATACATTCCTAAACTTATATAGGTCTGAGTTGTTTGCATGTTAGTTAAATATCTTGTAACTCATAAATTTGTTTTAGTGGATTTTTCATTTTACTCCGTAGAGGGAGTCGTGGATGTTTCCTCAATTGGTGAGGTTTTACCACGTAAAAAATTGTGAACAGAATCTTTCTACATCTCCTCACCTCAGTCTTGGTTGTGCTGTGTTTAAAAACTTGTTTAAATTTTCTTTTAAACTTGTTGCTCAAATCTTGAATAGATCTCGTATATACTATTTTGTTAAACACATCTTGTGTTCAAATATTTTGGTTTAAGAAAAGAGTTTCTTCAAAAAATAACTCGGAGTTACTTAAATAGTTTATTTTCATAAACGGCTTTAGTAACGATTTTTCAGAAATAGGGTAAACATTGAGGTTAGGGGAGATTTCAAGAGGTAGAACTGGTGCATCATGCCAGTTGAGGAGGGATGTATCAGCAGCTTTAATCAGACGGGATGGGTCCATTGATGTAGTGCCTGAATGAATCATGCAGAGTGCCAGCCCCAGTGTCTGTAAGTTGAAGGAATCTTCGAAATCACTTTCCTCAGTCTCTTCGGTATCTTCGAGGAGTGGTTGCACTTGGTGTGGGAAACTTTCGGCCCATGGGTAGCTATTTAGGTAAAAGATCTCCATTCCTGGCCTCATCTTCTTGTCTGTGTGATCATACCATGGTTCTGGAAAACCGCAAAAGGGGAAGTCCTCGCCTTCTTTGATAAATCGTCCATTTAAAGAGTCTTCTGAGATAGTTCGGATGCAGTCTAATCTTCTCTTTGGTCGAGACTGGCGGATCATTCTGAGCTCTTGTTCTGATGGTTGATATCCCAAGCCGCAAGGAGGGAAATCTTTCTTCAGTTCGATGGGCTCAAGTATCCCGTGCTGCCTTTTCCCTAGCCCCAGTCCGGGCATGAAGTGCATGTTTCTGAACATCTGAATCACATTGACATTTCCATGAGGGTCATATTCTGGACAAACCCTTTCTTTGAAATCGTCCCTTGCCAGGAGTAGGAGTGGCTCAACTCGGAATCCTGATAGGAGCATATCACTTGACCCGTGCTGTATCTCAAGAATTGGACTGCTGGTGCTTGCATCCTCGACATTTTTGTCGTCGCCCAAAATGGTGATGACTCGCCCGTCGACGAAGAATTTCAATTTCTGATGGAGTGAGGAAGACACACCCTTCATATTGTGGAGCCAGGGGCGTCCGAGAAACAGGTTGAAACAAGCTGGGATGTCTATGACTTGGAATTCAACGACAGGGTTTATAGGGCCAACCCCTATTACAAGTTTTATGGATCCCATCACCTCTCGAAGGGTATTATCTTAGGCACGCACAGCGGTGGAGGTTGGAGCAAGGTCGCTTTCTTTCAGGCCTAAACACTTGAAGCTTTTCAGAGGGCAAACGTTCACGGCGGATCCGTTATCGACAAGGGAGAGTGGCACGGCCTTTCCCATAACTTCGACAAAGATGTTGAGTGCATGATTTCTTCAAAAAATGATAGCATTCGGGTAGAGGTCAGGGATCCGACCATATTTACTGCTTCTTCTGGTGTAGTAGAGGGAGGAACTATGGGTCCAGTGAGCATCTTGATTAAAGCATTTTTGTGTCGCTGGGAAGACATGAAAAGCCCCCATAGAGTGATGTTTGCTTGAGTTTTCTTCAGTTGATCGAGGATCTTGCTCTCCTCGATGGTCATCTCGGGCATAGGAAGGTTTTCAACGCCCTTCCCCTTATCATTTGCTGGTAGTGAGCTTGGAACCTGGTAATGTATCCCTAATCTGGTCATGTGATTTACAGAAGAAGGAAAGAACATGAATCTTATTTCCTCGTCAATCTCAGGTTGTTCTGCCACCCTGTTTATTTTTCCGAGGAGTTCTTCAAATGATATCATCCCACATATGACGGCTACTGGGCCAGCTCTTCCTGAATCTTGTTTCTTGCTCGAATCTTCGAATTCTTCCCCCCATCCGGTGGTAACAATTCTGTCTTTCCCTGTGAAGTCGATGCATTCCACAACTTCAATAGCTTCTTCTTACAAGTCTTCCCATTCTTTGGGGATATGTGTGATTGAAGGGACCAAACGCCCTTGTAGCTTCAAACTGTCAAGTAACCCGGTGATACTACAAATGTTATTGGTTTGCCTGAATAATTATGCCATAGTCTGGACAACATTATCTAAGCTGACTTTGTCGGTTGGTACCACCCACTTGTCTGAATCTCGGGCCCACTTTCATGCTTCCAAGAACAGTGTGTTGAATTTCTGGCAATCGATGACCATCTGTGAGGGCAATTTCAACCCGAACTCTAGGAGTTGGTTTAACACCTCTGACAATTCCATACTTTCATTTTTAGAACGGGTACGGACAGCGATGCATGCTCTGGTAAGGAGTGATAGTGCCTGATCAGTGAGGCTAGTAGGGTGTATGAGGAAATATGGACAAATTTGAAGAGGTTTAAGAGAGTATATGGGTGTGATTTGAGTTGAGGGATTGAAATATGGGTTTTCTTCCAAGAAGATGGCATTGGTGTGATTTGGGAGTGGATTGTGAGTAGTGTTTGGCTTAGGATTGGCTGGTGGGGCGATGGTATCCCGGTCAATGAGATCTTGGATTATGTTCCGAAGGTGAAAGAATTGGTCGGTGGTATGGCCAATAGTTTGGTGAAAGGCGCAATGAGCATCAATCTTGAAGTTTCTTGGGAGTGGATTTGGCAATGGACGTGGATCCAAGGGTTTGATAAGGTTTCGGCTTAACAGGGCTTGGTAAACTTTGGAGAGGGGAGCATGAAGCTCAGTGTATTCCCTCCGGATGGGAGCAAGGTGGCTTTCTGGTGCCCATGATGTGGTTAGTTGAGACATGTTATTGATGGTTGAGACTGTAGCACTGGCAGGCTTGTCATACTTTCTAGGGGTGAACTGTCCGGACACCTTCTTCTGTTCAACCTCTGTTTTAACATGGCTTTCCTCAATTTCCAATCTAGCCTCTCTGAGAGCTCAAAAGTGGGGATAGTATTGTCCTCCCATCTTCGCTCGGACATGGGGCAAGAAGTTCTTCTTCACTATGTTGACCTGTTCTTCCTCGGATGACTGATTAGTCATGGTAGCTGCTTGCTCCCTCCACCGAGTTATGAAGTTACTGACAGATTCTCTAGGATTCTATTTGAGCAGCTCTAAATCACGATGGGTGACCTCAAGCTCTTCGTTGTATTCGTACTGTGACATGAATTCTAGGGGTACATCCTCCCAGCTACGGATTCTGGATTCCTCGAGAGATAAAAACCATCGGAGGGCACTATCCTTCAAAGTTTGCTGAAATAATTGGGCCATCACCTCCTCAGAATCTTCTAGTAGAGTCATGGAACGATGGTAACTGCGAACATGAACAATTGGGGGGCCACTCCCGCTGAACTTCTCGATATTTGGCATCTTGAACTTCTCAGGTAACCTTGCTTTAGGATAAGGAGACATGTGGGTGCAGTCCATGTAATTTCCAGAGATCCTTACTTAGTCAAACTTCTTGCTGAGCATCTTGAGATCCTCTTTGACTTTACTCAACTCTTCTTCTTTTGGATCAACGGCCACAGGCAGGTTAGCCACAGGTTGGGAAATGTTTGGCATTAGAAGCTGGGTAGGTGGCGGCCCATTGGCAGGAGGGGCACGTGGAGCATGCTGATATTCTTCGAGAATCCAGATAGGCTCGGGTGGACCCATAGCACTAGGGAATAGGGCCTTGGGCTCTTGAGGAATTGGAACCTGGTTTCGTTGCATCATTCAGACCTCGGTTTGGATGTTGTCAATCTTGGACACGAGCTGAGCTAGGACTGTCGTCAGATCCGACTATATGACCGGTGCTTGATCTGTATTCTCCATGGAAAATGGATGGATTTCGGACTCAGAATAAGTAGTAGAGGAACGGATGTAACTCCGGGGTGATTTGACTGAAGACCGAAGCCAGTAGGGAGCCAGGCCAAGGGTTTACGATCGACCTGAGAAGGCGTAGGATGAGATTTATTTTTGAGAAAAAGGGAGAACTATTTTTAGATTTTTGATAAAGAAGGGAGGAATATTTTTGAATTTTTGATAAAGAAGGGAGAAATGTTTTTGGATTTTTAATAAAGAATGGAGGAATGTTTTTGGATACGGGACTCAGCATGATTATTATGATTATTATATTCTCAATTGTATTTAATTCTCCTAAATAAAATGTCGTACGGGACCCGAGCCTGGAAAAGTGGGGTTCTTAATATATGAAAAACTATGGTTTTGACTTGTAACCAGGCTCACAGATAGGATCCCGTTTTAAAAATGCACAAAAATTGGGCGGCAGATCGACCCGAAATTTCGGCAGAGTTTCGGGTTGAAACCGGCAATCTAAAGTGCGTGTCTTAGGTTTGACACCTATATGCGGGTATGCAGTTGGGTGGGTGAATCGGCATGGGTTCCCCCCTTTGGTGTGACTTCCACGCTATACGTCTTGCTCTTACGGGCAATCGGTACGTGTGGACAAGCCATTTGATATACCTGAGTGTACGTGAATTGCCTCACCATATACCTCGTGGGGACGGTATGTGTGAGAGCGAATTCGATATACTCGACGTACGTGAATGAATTCCCTGTGATATACCTCCCGTCATGACTTCGGTCAAGCGGTACGATACGGGGGAACCGTTCGATAGACGTCGAAGGTACTTGGCCAATGGAAGGTGAGAGTCATATCGCTTAGTCTAACTGTGACCTGCCAGACCAACCCCCATCACGAAGTGACCCTCCAGTTACTGGGTGAAATTTGGTCAATATCAATGCTCTTTGGTGATGTCGTGTGAATCATGCATGATTCTCTTATTAGTATCTTATAATGAGAATTCCTTTCTTGATTATGCCAAACAGGGAGCAAAGTACAAGTACCCTAAAAGGTACACCAAGTATGGATGGGTGATGCATGCAACATGGGGATATATGTGATCCTAGGTGCACATGGTGTGAAGTGTACATGGAGAAATTTCTACAAGTGTGTGAATATAAGCATAAGCATGGGATACACATGGAAAAGGGGAACATGCGGATTTGGGGGGAAACATAAATAAATATAGCATCCATGTAAATAGAGTCAAGCCCTCAAAATTAAATCATTTCCCCAGCAGATTCGCCACTGTGGCCATCCCCGATCCCCACCGCGGAGGAAAAGGATCCTTCGGGTCCCGCGCGTCCCTCCCGGGAGCACTTCGGCCGGCGTCGTTTGAGATGTGATGTAAAAATGTAGAGAGATTCAGAGTCGCCAGTCTATTTTACTCAAAACAAACAAAAGAAAAAAAGGGTAATCCACCCCGAAGGATGGCATCCAAAGACATACTGGTGCGTGCGAAACCAAATGATTCGAGAAGGGTTCGGAGGCTTAGTTACGAAATGGGAAGGTGTTAGGCACCCATTCCGCCCTTTCGGTCTCTCATGGATATTTGCTATTTTCCTTTATATTTCCCCCCGTGATATGTGTGCATGTGTATATATAGAATGGAGGTAGGAATCCTCGACTTGTATCATGGAAAAGATAAAGCGAGTCATCCGTAGGAAGGTATAAGGATAATATTAGAAAATAAGATTTACGCGATTACCTTTATGTTGATCGTTATAATGGAACGATAACGCATATGGGGTAAGACGTCACTAAGAACAAGTATACAGAATATAAAGAAAATGCATTTAGAGAAGATAGAAAATAAGAGAAAAAGTGGGAAAAAGGACTCGAGTCTCGGGTTTTACCCCGAGATGCCTACGTAGCCTATAAAGGCATCAAAGTCCACGTAGTTCGCATATGAAACGAGGGGTGGGGTTTATCCCATAAATCCAAATGGGGATCTCTTATTTGTGAGTGTGTGTGTGTGTGTAGAAAAAGTGTTTTAGTTGTGAGAAAAGTGTGGAAAAAGTGTGAGAATCCCTACTTGGAATTTATGAGCAAACCCTATTTTTCTTGTTTTTTTTATTTTTATTTATATGAAAATATGAGATGTGCAATAATACTAAATAAAAAGTATATTTAGGATGTGTGAGATGAGATAATAAAAGTGCTAAGTAAGAAAATAAGTTATTGGGAATTTAAGAGAATTTAAGAGAGAGTTTGAGAAAGTTGGACCTTCTTGAAGATCTTGAGCTTGATCTTGAATGTTGGAGAGCAGCCCTTGCACTTGGATGATGATGGAGAGTGGCTAATTCATCAAGTTTGATGAAAAGGATGATGAAAAGTGGAAGTAAAACAGGGATTTGAAAGTTGAAATCACACTGCCTTCGAGAGAGGTTTCTGGGATTCGTTCAGAGAGATTTTTATCAGATCTGGGCCCCTCTTGAAAATGAGGTGAAGGCCTCCTTTTATAGGCCCAGGTAAATGCCGATCGGCATATACCTGTTCCTGCCTATCGGCAGGGTCTGGAACCTGCCATCTGGTAGTGCGCTTCAGGATTTTTCAGAAAATCGACCACCGAGGGCAAATCGTTGGTCAAAATCGTGCACGGGGCATACCATTGGAAAGGTAATTCAGAGACCTTTGAAAGTCCTTTGGACCTCTCCCGGGTTCGGGAGTTGACTTTGGGTCAAATAAGGCTCGGTAACGTTTGTCGGTCTATTGGACAGGGAATCGTTCGGATGCAAACGGATCGTTCGTCCTTATGGTAAGTTCGAATCGTGCACGGGGCAAACCGTTGGAAAGTTTAGGATATGTACTTCGACATTCTAAAGAGTTTGACCTAGTTTGGGGGATGACTTTGGTCAACCAAGCCCGAGATGCGTTCGATGATCTATCGGAGTCAAACGGATCGTTCGTCCGCATGGAAAGTCAGAATTGCGCACGGGATGGACCGTTGGAAAGGGTATTCAGTACCCTTTTAAGATTCATTTAGCCTCGGTCTATATGAAGAGTTGACATAGGTCAAACAGAGCCCGGGACCGCCCGATGGCCTCTAGGTCAGGTTTCGAATGCAAACGGATCGTTCGTCCGCATGGTAAGTCGAAATCGCGCACGGGGCGGACCGTTTGAAAGGGTATTCAGCGCCCTTCGAAGATTCATTCAGTCTCGGTCGAGACGAAGAGTTTGACTTTTGGGTCAAACTAAGTTGGGGCGTGCCCGATGGCTTCTAGGTCAGTACTCGAGACGTGACCTGGGTTTACAGTGATGAATGGAGGTACTAGAGACCTAAGGAGAGTTAGGGGGTAACATAATGGGGTGTCTACATACCCCATTTTCACAAGTGTTAATTTCACCCAAAAATACTATTAAGGTATTCACACCAACTACTTAAGTGTTTTTAACCCTTTAACACCTTTTTACACTTGCAGTAATATATTTCTTAATTGGAAACACTTTTACACCTTTAAACAAAACTTAGTTTCACAAGTGTCAATATTTCACAACATTGGTGAGCTTCACCCACTAACCATCCCATGTTTACCCATTAACACTTATTTAATACTTTTTATCAACATTCCCAGGTACACATTTCTTTACTTCTTCGTTCAAGAAATACATTCACACTTACGACTACTTTTATGAGAAATTTTCCCCTTTCCTTTTATTCAATACTTAGTCTTTTAATTTCACGTACTTCGTACCTCACATACCTTGAAGACTAATTTTTCAATGATTCTATTTTATGTTTAAACTCGACAATAACTTCTCTAAACGTATCCATGCATTTAATATCAAAATACTACAAGTTTATTTACATGAGAAGATGGATTTTAAAACCAAAAATCCTACTATATAGTTTAAACATATTTATCTACATGGAAAATCATTATACTAGAAAAATTACATTTTTAAGGCACAAAGGACATTTTTTATTTCTTTATTCTCAACAAATGTCCATTTTTCATAAAATCATCATTTTTGCAAGAAACATTAATTCACCAATATTTATCCAAATATGATATTATCTTCAAACATTGTATTGCATAAATGTTTAACACTAATATTTCTAGAAATGTTCAGTTCATAAAAAATACCATCTTTCAATATTCCACACCTTGAAATATTTACTTATTCTTTGATTTTAACAAAATATCATTTTCTAACAAAATCACACTATTTGCAAACATCTTACTTCACAAAATGTTTTTCATCAAAATCGCTAGAAAATACACAATTTTCATAAAATATCAACTTTCATTATTTCAAAACCTTGAAATAATTATTCATTCTTTATTTTTAACAAAATAATATTTTTCCAATATTATTATTCCATAAAAACGTCCATTATTTCTTTCTACTAGAAATACACAAAAACAATATTTTCTTACATTTTTATTCCATAAAAATGTCCATTATGAGTTTACTAGGGAACCCATCAATATTTCATGATAATCCTACGACCCATCAATATTTCATGATAATCCTACTCTTAATCATTCCACAACAATAAGACTACGATATAAATATACCAAATAGAGTGTCAAATGTAAGGAGTAGATTACCCACCTGAATGGTCCTCAAAGATGGTGGTAGTGATGATGAAGATGGGTGACTCCCCCACCCCCAAAGGTGGTCCTAAAGGGAGTTACAAAAAGTCCTACCAAACAGGCCTCCATGGAATATCCAACACACTCCAAAAATTCTTCCACAAAAACATCTTCTTGCTCCAAGATGTGACACCCAGCTTAATTAAATACCGATCGATCAGTTCTTTATTAAACTAAAAAAAGGATTTCCATTTGGTTCATTCTTAGCAACATTGTCGAAGGCCATATTAATTACTAATCACCTAATTAATTAATTAAATTGGTGCCAAAATTTATCTTTCATTAAACAGATAAATATACATGTGGAATAAAATAATAAATCCATTCACACCATCACTGAATCTGAAAACAATGTTGAATAAATAATTAGAAGACTAGTCGAATTAACCATCGTCTATAAATCCAAATTCAATATGATAATCCAACAAATAAATAAAATAATCCAAAACTAAATCTGAAAGAAAATAAAAAACACGCCCTAAAAGGAACTGTAACTGAAACAAGATCCCTAATCTAGGACTGAAGAAATGATGCGTCTAATCCAACTCCTTCATACATCCACATATGCCGCAGTTGAGTATCCCTAGAGTAGAATCTCAAATATGGCGTCCATGTGGCTGGACACCTAAAAGGTTTTTAACGCAAGGATTAGAACCCAAAATATTTTAAAAATAATTAGTAAGTGATTAAGTTTGTAGTAATTAAAATGCATGAATGATCTTCATAATTAATATAGTGTCGCACTCACTTGACGTAATACCCACCCCTCAACTATTGTGCACACTTACTGCTTTTGCTTTTAACCCTCCTCGATACACTACCCCATCTACCTAGCCTTGTTATAAACACTGCCTGAAACCTTACTATAGCCCGAGTAACTTTTTACTGATGGCTTATAAGTTATTTCTCACATTAACTTAATTTACCATCTTTAAGTAATTATCTAACAATTTCACTGGTTATATAAATAATACCATTGCATTTCAGGTATTTCACCCATATATAATTATCGACTTTATTCTATATGTATACATCTACTACACATTCACACACATGTTGTATAGAGTATCCATCCTCCCGAGTAAGAACTCACCAAAAGTTTTCTCCAAAATGCTATCATCCCAGGTATTCTCAATCCACCCAGATACCCCGAGATGGTTAGCTCACCGAATCACACAAAAAAAACGTAGCGGATGCGGTCATGTTTCCCCAATTGTGATATCGGATCATACCCGAAACGTCTCACCCTAAAAAGATCACAATATAATATAATGGACGATACGACCTGGGGATTATACTCTCCCTGCTCCTCAAGCTAGGGGATTCACCCACATAGCGCAACCTCATGTGATAGCACTAGAGAGGTATGTGTTTATAAAAATATCTAGTCACTGATATTTAAAGAGCACACATATATGTGTGTGTGTGTGTGTATATATATATATAATTAATTAATTTAAACCCCGCTAATCAGTGCTTAACTCCCGTAGCACTAGCCCGAAAATATCCGAGTCTGTATTCCAACTCTCAAATTAATTAATTTTCACATTAATTAATATATTAAAGTAGTGTCACTCAACTACAAGCTCCGAACACATTCACTCGGCCGTAATGTAATACTTATGAATTTATTTCCCAAAATTTATTCGTTATGTGTCACACACTTTCCACCCTACTAATCCCAATTATATCAACCTATAATTGCTAAAAAAATATGTCTCATATTTATTTTTCACTAATAAATAAGTTCTAGAATAATCCAAAAAAAATCTTGTATATATACGTTCCTAGGCAAAACTGCTAGAAATTTAGGATCATCGATCGATCGATAAGGTCTCAGCGTCTTCCGTGACTCTATTTTCCCACCATTTTTATGCACTCGAGCTTTAAATATTCAAACCCATAAATCAATTAGTTATCCCCATCATATGTTTACCCTCAAAACAACTTCCAAATATCATAATGATCTCCACACATCATTAATTTATAAGTTTCCCCAATATTTCCCGAATCGGGTTTATAACCGTTTATACGAATTTCATCCTAGATTTAATTCAATCCATCGAAATTAAACAAGTCCAACTATTGGGTTTCGTAATCAAATCAGATTCCAACAGTCCCATATCACAGTCTATCATGAATTGAGTAATTAATCTAAACCTTTTACTCTAATTATCCAAAAACCCATTTTAATATCAACACACACCCAAAAATGGATTTCCAGTGACACCCACTATGACATGAATTGATTATCATAGATTTATAATTAAAGAAAATTAACCACTTGCCTCTATTGATTCTTAGTGTCTGATCCTTTGAGGTAGAAGACGATATGGCGAAGAACACTTCAATTTCTCCTTGATTTGGCTCCCAAAGGCTCCCAAATTACTCCCTTTATTATTCTCTCAATTCCTTAGGGTTAGATAGTGTTTAACTTTCGTTCACCCTCTCAGATTTAGGTTAAATATTGCTTAACCCTAAATTAGGCTTATGTCCCAAATTAAAATGACCTAAATCCCCACATGTGGGCCTCGTTATGCCTAAAAATGATCAGAGACCCAATTACTACCCCCGGGTACTCTTTTTTGACTAGTTAGACCTATCTAAAATCAACTATGCACTCAGAATTATCATCCGAATTACTTTACTAAAAGTTCCTTTCTCGACCTTAATATAGTCTATCCCTGACTCCCGATTGAGATAAAATAATAACAATATCCCTATCACTCGTTATGACGCAATTAAATTATTACCACTCACTTAGTAATTATTTTCCATAAATGTTAATCATTAACTCTCTGGATTAATAATTAAATAAACTCATAATAATTAATTCATTTAAATTATGACATACTAGTAATTTAAATTAGCCAAATAGTGCTTAAAAATAAGGAGTGTTACATTCTTCCCCCCTTACGCGAAAATTTCATCCCCAAAATTAGGTCAAACCTACGGTGAATAACTCTGGATACTACTCTCGCATGTCATCTTCCTGCTCCTAAGTCGACTCATCCACATTGTGATATCCCCACTGAACTCTGACTAGTAGTACCACCTTAGACCGCAGCTTATGCTCACTACGATCCAGAATATCCACAGGTCTCTCCTCATGTGAGATGTCTGGATGCAAATCAATCTTCTCGAGTGGAACATACCAAAAATATCTCTCACTCCTTCGATATTTCTTTAGTAAAGCCACATGGATCACGTCATGTATCCGCTGAAGATGCTCCGGTAAACCCAATCTATATTCCACTAGTACCACTCTCTCAATAACAGGGAAGAGTCCTACGTATCTCGGTTCTAGCTTTCTTTTATTGCCGAACCTCATGACCCCCTTCATGGGAGACATCTGAACCACCACCTGATCGCCAACCTTTAACTCAACGTGCCTACGATCGGCATCATCATAACTCTTCTTCCTATCCTGAGCTATACGAATACGTCCCCGAATCAACATGATTTTAGCAGTAGTCTCTTGTATCATCTCTGGCCCCAATAACTTGTAGTCCCCCACCTCTAACCATCAGGCGGGCACATGACAAGGCCTCTCATTAAGTGCCTCAAACAGTGCCATGTCGATAGTGAACTTGTAAGAGTTATTCTACACAAACTCTACCAATGGAAGATATCGCTCCCATCTTCCTCTGAAGTCCAAAATACACATTCTTAACATATCCTCTAGAATTTGATTGACCCTTTCAGCCTGTCTATCTATCTGTGGATGATATGCGGTACTCAATCGCAAGTTTGTGCTCATGGCCTTCTGAAAGCTCTGCCAAAAGTGAGACACAAAAATCTTATCTCTATCAGATACAATGTTAACCGGTACCCCGTGCAACTTAACTATCTCTGTAATAAATAGATGCACGTACTACATCATCTCAAAATTGATGATGATCGGTAATAAATGGGCCACCTTGGTTAGCCGATCTACTATTCCCTAAATGGAATCGTAACCCCTATGCGACGTTGATAATCCCGTAATAAAGTTCATCGAAATGCTCTCCCATTTCCACACGGGAATCTTTAGTGATTGTAGCATCCTCGAAAGCCTTTGGTGGTATACCTTAACCAACTGACAGGTAACACAGTATTGCCTAACCACCAGTACTGCCTCCAAATATCTGGTACATTTTATCCCCGCCGGGATGTACTGCAAATCATTAACTATGGGAGTCAGTCATCACATCATGCCTCATATCCTCATCCTTAGGCACAACTAGTATCCCATTAAAATGTAGGCCTCCGTTTGAGATGATTGAGTAAGACTCTGCACCCTCAGCAACTATTGTGTACCCTGTCCTAACAGTACTGATCCTCCGCCTGTGTTTTTACTACCTGCATAAAAATCTCGGGAGTTATAGCTAAAACTGAAATGCACGCTCTGGTAATCTCATCATCATGTCGAAGCTCACTCCACTTTGCATTCTAGCCACTTCATACCAGAGGTGAGACTGAAAGGTCTCATCCTAATTCATAACAATATTGGACAACACTTGTTCCATTTCACTTCTTCTCTTCAATTGAAAAGTTGGATATATTGACCGATAGTATAACCCACCCCAAAATAAAAATTATTCTATTCGGGTCAATTTCTTCAAAACTCGATGGAAACCCTATCCTCTCCACAATTTTTGGATGACCCAAATGTGAATTTACCCATCTGTGCATTAATCCCAACATTGGAATTATCAAAATTATAAAAATACTGGTTGGTAACCTCGAATCAACCTTTTTCCATCTTTAAACTGTGTACCCAGAGACCACTTCACTATGTCTCATTCAACACCAATCCCTATGCTCAACTTTTCACATTACGTGGAATATCTTACTCCCCTTTTTTTAGGATTTACCAAAATAATTACCCTTGCGTATGCTCTAAAATTCTATTCCTTTGGCACTTTTTTTCTGGTAGGAATTTACACTTTATTTATGCATAAACCACTCTAGGAATTTTACTAAGTGAGACCCTACAATACTTTCCCAAAATTGTGGGATTCTCCCTTGTCTAGGGATATCTTGTTATATGTGCCTCCACCACCTTTCAACTCACCACGATTGTGATAATTTTCTTGATATGCATATAGTCATACTGAATCCATTCTCAAATGGATTTTAGTTCCTAACACCTTTCCACATATGTTCCTAATTGGGCCACATGCATACATTAACAGTTTTATTTTTACATTCCTTTATCCTAGACAAATCTGAAAATCAAGCTAACCAGGTCACCCATACACCCTATAGCCCATGCATCCCATCATAATTATCACAAATGCCTCGTACGTAACATACTTATCTCTATCTCAACCCCGCACTCTCGGTGTGGTTATATCATATGAGCATTCTTGATTACCCCACAAATTGGAATTTTATTCTTCTCAATATTGCCCCACCCATCAACTTACGATGCAAAAGTTTTTCCAATGATTCTTTCACAGCACTACCCGGATCCACTGTCCCTATTTCGTAGTAGCTCTCTGCTCGAAGTGTCATTCCTTACACGTTTACTACTCAACATTCAAACTAATGCCTTAGAATTCGTCAACGTCTTTCCACTCCCAACATTTATTTAGGTTTACGCGTGTAAATTTTTGCAATAAATTTCAAAAGGGCTTTCCCCAATGCACCATCCCCCAACATTATCGATCCTCTATTTTCGTAGAACCTAAAGCATATATCCAAGACACCCAAAACCCTGTCCCTATACTCATAAGTCTAACCATTGACTCACGTGTCTCTAAGGAGTCATATATTATTGCGCTCAAAATATCTTTAAGTTCTCAACGCTAAGTTACTAATGAGATAAATCTCTCCGCCCCACGGTAAACCCATCATACCCTGAATCTCATCAGTAAAAATCCCTATGCACCAAGATCAAATATAGCTAGACCACTGTACCCTCTAAAGTCTACTCCATAACTTAATATAGACGGGGATTGACAATCTTTCAAGTGAGACATCGCAAAATATACATTCTTCTTTGGAACTGCGAGCACGATAATCTTGATGTAACTACCCACCATCGCTTAACTACTGCTACTAAGTTCATACCCAGGGTAAAATTATACTCGCATAACACCTCTCAAAATTAACTAACCTCGAAAAATATACCCTCTCAGTGTCCACACCCTCTCCCCTGTAGATGGGACTAAAGAGATCCCCACTACCCAATGGTAATTATAAGCATTTAACTATAAGACTAACACTTCCAATGCACCCACTAAACTCAACTTGCCTATAAATTTTAGTGTTAATGATTATATATCGTGATGCACCCATGTCACCGAAAGTTTCCCCATTTCCCCAAGGATATAAAAATTGATAAAACATCGTACCTTTAAACGCTAGTGGCACCTGAGGTGTTCGTGGCATGACCGCATATCAAATTTTATAGGAATCTCAATATGTTAGTTGCACCTGCTGTGGTGGAGTTTATGCTGTCGGGGATATGTAATACCCCGTATTTTTATGCTTCTTAATTTGGGGTTTTACTAAATTTAATGTGAATTAATTATTTAATAGAAATCTGGAAATTTATTATTTTATAATTATTAACGTGATGTGAGTTAGTAATTATGGGAAACTCGCTGAATATTACTAATGAGCAAAGTAATATATAGTATTGGTTCTATTAAATGTCACGAGTGAATAGAATGACAATTTTGGAAATTTAAATCAAAACACGCCTGTGTCGCGTCGGGAATAAATGTTGATTAATAAAAGTGAAATATTCTTAAGTTATCCAAATGGTCGTTTTGAGTACGCCAACGTGTCTGGAAGGGTCGAGATAGTCAGAAAAGTGTACCCGGGGGTTTAGTTTGGGTTTCGGGGCGTTTTTAGGCTTAATTAGTACCCCGGGAGGGCATTTTGGACATTTTACATTTTTGGGTAATTAAACCCACGAAAATTCAAGGGATATATCAGATCTCTAAGGTTTCCTTCTAGGGTTAGAACAACCAAAGACAAGTGACGGCCATAGGAGAGGAAAGGAGAGAGCTCCCAAAGCAATCCAAAGCCCAAAATCCATACGTTTGCACCGCCACCACCACCAACGCGTAGACCGCGCGACGGAGAACGCAATCACACCAAATTCGTCATTAAACCAGAACGTCGAAAATCCCAGTCAAGTTTTTATCTTGTTTATTTCATTGATGCATCACTCATGTTAGTCTAGGAATGATTAGGGTGAGTTTGATGGACGAAAACTTAAAATTTGAGATAGGAAATCGCATGTAGTGATGAATTGATTGTTATTCTAGAAACCCCTTAACATGTAGAGGATTAAACCAAGAAATTTTGATGTTTTAGAAGAAGAAAATTCTGGAAAAGATTGATTAGAACCATGTTAAAGAGATTTCTAGGGTTCTTAAGATTTACAGGAATTTTGGTCTATTAATCCATGATTATTAATGGAAATTTGCATGCTTTACGTAAAAGATGTATGGAATGGATTTATATAATTGGTAGTATAAATTTCTGGACATTTGGGTATGGAAAGTTTGGATTTGGATGGAGTCATGTGAGAAAACCCGTAACTGGTAACTGCAGAATTCGCCATACTTGCTTGATCGATCGATCGAGCCCAAAGCTTCGATCGATCGAAGGTTCGATCGATCGATCCCCAGACCTCGATCGATCGACCCCTCCTGGAAGACTCACATTTTCCCTTTTAATTAGTTGAAATAAATTTAAATGAGTAATACTCCTTAGACATCCTTATTAAAATATTTTGGGAGATATAAATTACCAGTAGGACTTATTAATGATTAGGAGACCTTTAATGTAAGGCGAGAAATTGCATCTTTGGGGTGTTTATGTATATATAAGGGACGATGAAATTTTGTATTAAAGGAAGAGACGCGTAAGATAGTTACGATGGAAATAGATGAGTACCTACTGAATTCTACACTTGGGAGGAAAGAGTCCATGAGTGTTACGTAGTAAGTTGGAATAATCCCTCAAATTTAAGATAAAGACAAACCGTTTTACGTGATCACTAATAATGTGAAAATAAGGATAAATGTCGTAATTATGGGTTATGAGATGAACCTAAATTGATATGATAAAAGTAGTATATTTATATGACTGTGTGTATTGCATATATTATATACGTGTGAAAATCATGCCCGCGCTACTTGTTGTCCCTGAGGTTACCGCGCTGGGACAGTCTTATCTCGAATGGGCCTTCATGGGGGATATTGACTCGTACCCTAGAAGATAGGAATCCTAGGTACAGGCTATCGAATCGGTAGTCACGGTTCTAAGAGACGCGAGGGTATGTGCTGACCTCTTGGACTTGGAAACTATGCTTCACCTCAATATTTTTTGTGTTTGTATTAATACAGTTCGAGAGTGATTTTGAACTTGTATTTCCCTTAGTACGATTGATACGGGGATTAGATAACAGAGTATGCCCGCACCATAATTTTTATGTGGGGTGCTGTTAGAATATATATATTATACGAGTATTTAATATATATATGAACTTCTGAAATTTGGAACTTCCTATTGTGTTTATGGAAAGTAAGAAACGAATAATGACTTCAATTTGGAAATACTTGATTTGGAAAGTGTAATGCGAAACTTTAATAGCAAATAAGGTTTAAATGAGAATTTTGTATTCAAATGAAATTGTCCTCTTAAACGATTAAATTGTTCAGTTTTAAATCATATGAGTAACCTAAGATAAGTTAGACCCTTGGGAAGTTTATTGCGATATATGATAAGATAAACCGTTGGGAAGGTTAGTGCGATAGGTGTGCACATTAGAAGAGAGGTGAGAATTTCTCAAGAGAGTGTCGCACTAATATGTTGTTGCATTGGCCTGTAAACAATTTAAATACTTGCTAAACGAATTTTAAATCATATACACTATCGGGCTCTGACCCGTTTCTATTCGTCTTTCTCTCTTGTATATATATGTATATATATTACAGGTGCCCAGACACAGGGGCGTCTTGCATAGGATCCTTTGGAAGGGCGCTACAGCTTAGGTGGGAGTTGCAGGCCACTTGCTTAGACGACTTCATTCATTTGATTCCACTCCTAGCATATTTATTTAGTGGGGCATGTGTCGCCCTTTCCATTATTCAGATGTTTATTTGGACATTGTGATTCAGTTATTTCTAGTATTGTCACTTTGGGATTTATTACTATCTGAATGTTTTACTTTAAGTTTTAATGTTGGGATTTAGTTGTTAAATGTTTAAATTATTTGGATTATATGTTCTCGGATTATTATGGTGTGATTCTTTACTATTGAATTGTAGTTAATAATTAAATCTTTGTTTTAACATAAAATTTGGAAAGATGTTAAAAAAATGGTTTTGACACTTAGCTTAATTAATTAGGGTGTGTAAATTAGAAAAGTTATCTTTCGACAGTGATGATGAGAATGAACCAACTGTTCACCTTGATTTAATTTAATAAAGGAGTGATCGCCCGGTATTTAATTAGGTGGGGTATCACAGGTGGTATCAGAGCATCAGGTTCTAGTGTCCTTAGGATCTGTACGGCTTATTTCGCTTTCAACTTAGCATTTTTGATATAGAGCCCTAACACTAGGAATGTTGTGTTCATCTCTATACATTGGGAATTTGTGCTTCTGCGATTTGTTTATGCGAATGATAAACTCATCCAAATTTATTTAAATTTTCAGATGGATCGTCAAGAAGAAATAACTAAAACGCTTAGGGGAGTCAATGAGAAAGATCGACTCACATCTCAGGTATCTCCAGAGAGAATATCAACCGCCGAGTTAGCAGGTATTGTGGCACAGGCAGTTACCACTGCAGTCTTACAGTATCAAGAACGCAGCACACAGATTATGAGGGGCAAAAGATCTAAAGAGTGTAGTCAGTTTGTCATGACTGGAAATAACAAGTGTGTGAAGATGCAAAGATCGCAACAACAATCTCTTCAAGACCGTAAAAGCCACAAAGGTAACAAATTGTGCAAGGAAACCCAAAAGCGTCAGGGTCAACAAAGTTGGGGGCCTAGTGAAGCCACAAAGAGGTGTTTTAAATGTGGAATGGACGATCATGAACGTCAAACTTGTCCGGATCAGTCTGATAAGGAACTTCAACCCAACCAGAGAGAACTTTCAGGACTCTGCTATAAATGTATACAGTCGGGTCACAAGTGGAGGGATTGTCCTCACCCTGACATAGTTCTTTCGCAAATTTCCCATCAAGGACAGCAAGACTAGGGAAAAAGCGAGACTAGTCAACAACGTTTTGAGGGAGGTGCTTCCAATGTGGCAGACATGGCCATATGCATCAGGATTGCCTAGAGAAGGATAGGGCCCCACGACAAGAAGGTGCTAGTAATGAACTACAAAAGCCAACTCCACCACCCTTTCCAACAGCCTCAGTTCAGCAGAGACGGTTACAGTATGGACGTGTCTATAACGTCCACCAGATAGCAACATCTCAGGCCCCAATCGAGAAAAGAGGTATGTTTCCTATCCATGGTACTATGGGTCGAGTTTTATTTGATACTGGGGCAATGCACTACTTTATAGCTACTTATTTTGCGAAGGCCTTAGGGTTATTAGCCACAGCAGAGAGCATTGTGACGTCTGTAGACTCACCACTGGGAAATGGTTCGCTTATTTTCTTTATGTGCCGGGGAGTGGGGGTAGAGATTGGTAGTTTAGTATTACCAGCAGATATGTCAGTCTTAGATATGCATGAGCACGACGTTATTATTGGTATGGTTTGGCCGCAGCTTATAGAGCCATGATAGATTGCTTTGGTGAGAATATTGTCCTTGCCATTCTGGGGCAAGAAATGTTTCAGTGGCGATGCCTCGCCCAGAAGGGGGATCTTTCGCCTATATTTTTATATAAATTAGGATACCTCTAAAGAGATTGTGATCCTCCTAGATTTGATTCCATTCATTCGTGAGTTTCTGAATGTAATCCAGGTATTAAGTAAATTAAGTATCGAGGTATTTTGTGAAAGCAAGCAGAGGGGATAAGAGTATGGTACCTAGTAAAAGGCAACGATTAAAGTAGTTTTTTTTTGTTTTAGTAGACGTGTTATGTCCGGAGACCATTTGTGAAGTCAAGACGATTGACAAGGTGGGAGTATAAGTTGTATCCTCAGAGGATGAGGCGTGTTTATGTGACATGAACGAGTCACTATATTTTGTTCACTATTAGATTTGCCAGTGAGACGAGTTTAATGCATAAAATTATAAACGTTATTATTATGTGAATACTTTTCCCTAGTGTAGCGGGATTTTTATTTCTCTTTAGTGCTATCCACGGAGGATGAATGCGTATATACACAGTCTTATGTACCTTACTCGTTGTAGTGATGCGATACGAGAGTATGATATTATCATTGTTAAAATGTTATAGAAATGCTTAATACGATAGTGGGAATTTATTGCAAGGCTATCGGAGTGGCTGCATTAGTGCAACATATCTTTGTTCTGGCGAGACTTCACCTCCAAGAAGTTTGGACTCGCACTTATATTATCTATCCTAGAGACTTCGGAGGGAATAGTGGGCTCGAGATATTCGATGCCAATGTCTGTATAGACTTTATCATTTTGATTTGGTATGTATCAGGTTTACTGTTGAGCGAAAAGATTCGACTTAGTATTATGTTGAACACTCAGGACTTGGTAATAGGACGAGTACATTGTTATATCTATCCCCTAGAGATGTGAGAATTAAGAGTTATACCCTATTATTAGGGAAAGGGATTTCAAGAATTCCGATTGTATGTATTCGAGATTCATGGAACACAATTTCCAACACACAATTCTGAACGATAGTACAATTGGTGAGATGTTCTTTGTTAAGTATAATTACGGGAGGAAGTGTAACTTTTCTGTTGAGAGACGGAGTAAAGGGGTAAAAGCTATGGACGGAGGACCCAACGGATTTCGATAACCGACAATGCTAAGTAGTAGTGTATCGGGAAGGTTCCTTGTTTGGATTTCGCTTTGTGAGACATCCCACGCATGTAACTTAGCGTAAGGTTGGAAATAGGGAGACGTTTGGTCATTATTCCATGAGTTCTATACCCTAATCGAAATGGGATCAAGTATTTCTTTAAGTGGGAAGATAAATTTTGATTTAAAGCCAGTGGAGCCGGTTATGTAGTAAGAAAGCATTGAAAGTTATCCTCACGAGTTGGGGGGATGGAATGATGATAAGGAGGATTTAAAATTTTGATTTTTAGGGTGATTAAAGTGTTATAATCACGTTGCAAGCACCAGGGAAAACAAAGAATTTGTTTATTAGTATGGAGCATATGTGATGCTTAGGCTAGTATGCACGGTTTATAAAGTGGAAGTGATAAAGTGGATTGGACGTCACATGAGGGGCGATAAACCATACGTAAGTGTACAATTAAAATAGCACAACCTAATTTGATGGGAAGGCTGTGGGAAGCCATTTAAGAAAAGGGTATCCCTTGAATAGAGTAGAAATTTAATTATTATGAAGAACCCTCGGAGCAGAGTAGTTATTAGCCAAGTGTGAGAGCGGACTTACACATGCAAAGAGTGATGATGTTAGTATGGTGTAAATGATTCAGAAGTGCGATTCGTGGAGGAAAAGAGCACGGGTCAGAACTTTCGGCATACACCAAGGAAGGAAATGGAATGTTACGTGTCACATAATGTGAGACAATTCAAGGAAAGATCGATGTTTAGCGGGACGTAGAAGGTAGTCCCTACATGCACCACCCATAGGTAGGGTTCGGCTGGAAGAGGAGAAGCAACCAGAGAATTTTGTGCTTATCGAAAATTATTGGAAGATATCGGTAAAGTCAATAAAGTTCTTGGATGGGTTACCACCCTCAAAACAAGATCAAGGCAATGTTAATTAGTGCGCCCCAGACTTTCTTTGAAAGGAAGGGTCGCGCCAGTGCATGGACTGGTGCAGTATTAATTCCTGAATCGGGATGAGATTTGTGAATCCCATCTTTAATATGGGATTTCAGGAACCGGCAGAGATAAGGTTTCGTTTCGAGAAGGATGTATCACCCCTAGCCAGGAAATAGGCGCACGGTGATTAGAAATTAGTAGAACCACGTGAAGAAATTTTTGGAATCTTAGTACGGTGTTTTCAGGAGTACTCTGAAAAGGCACTCGTACCTGTTAATCGCGTATGAGGGATTATTATGGTTTTGGCATGGAAGAACCTCGAATATTCTCCTTTTGAATATTTAGAAGTGAGTGGATACTCAGAATTTTGGATCGTTCGGGAATACTCCGATACTATGGTGAAATTCCACGACTGTTTTAGCGAACAAGAGTGGTCAGAGGTTTGTATGATTTTTTTAGAATGGAAAGTTTTGCATATAGATAAATCCGAGTAACTGCCATGTAATGAGGTGCGGCCCCCCAATGATAGTAAGATAATGTAAACTTATAATGTATAGGCGCAACCTATGCGAATGTTGTCGGTTACGAGCACTCCAATAAGAATGTTAATCAAGCTTGGTATGAGGCGGGGACTATAGTGATTAAACGCCTTACTATGTAAATAGTTTGCGTACAAAGAGATATCCAGAATTGTTCAACCAGTTAGACCTTATTTTCCGAATTTCGGGAGGAAATTCCGTTATTAGGGGGGAAGTATGTAATACCCCGTATTTTTATGCTTCTTAATTTGGGGTTTTATTAAATTTAATGTGAATTAATTATTTAATAGAAATCTGGAAATTTATTATTTTATAATTATTAACGTGATGTGAGTTAGTAATTATGGGAAACTCATTGAATATTACTAATGAGCAAAGTAATATATAGTATTGGTTCTATTAAATGTCACGAGTGAATAGAATGACAATTTTGGAAATTTAAATCGGGACGCGCCTGTGTCGCGTCGGGAATAAATGTTGATTAATAAAAGTGAAATATTCTTAAGTTATCTGAATGGTCATTTTGAGTGCGCCAACGTATCCGAAAGGGTCGAGATAGTCAGAAAAGTGTACTCGGGGGTTTAGTTTGGATCTTGGGGCGTTTTTAGGCTTAATTAGTACCCCGGAAGAGCATTTTAGACATTTTACATTTTTGGGTAATTAAACCCACGAAAATTCAAGGGATATATCAGATGTCTAAGGTTGCCTTATAGGGTTAGAACAACCAAAGACAAGTGATGGCCATAGGAGATGAAAGGAGAGAGCTCCCAAAGCAATCCAAGGCCCAAAATCCATCCGTTTGCACTACCACCACCACCAACGCGTAGATCGCGCGACGGGGAACGCAACCACACCAAATTTGTCATCAAACCAGAACGTCGAAAATACCAGGCAAGTGTTTATCTTGCTTATTTTATTGATTCATCACTCATGTTAGTCTAGGAATGATTAGGGTGAGTTTTATGGAAGAAAACTTAAAATTTGAGATAGGAAATCGCATGTAGTGATGAATTGATTGTTATTCTGAAAACCCCTTAATATGTAGAGGATTAAACCACGAAATTTTGATGTTTTAGAAGAAGAAAATTCTGGAAAAGATTGATTAGAACCATGTTAAAGAGATTTCTAGGGTTCTTGAGATTTACAGGAATTTTGGTCTATTAATCCATGATTATTAATGGAAATTTGCATGCTTTACGTAAAAGATGTATGGAATGGATTTATATAATTGGTAGTATAAATTTCTGGACATTTGGGTATGGAAAGTTTGGATTTGGATGGAGTCATGTGAGAAAACCCGTAACTGGTAACTGCAGAATTCGCCATACTTGCTTGATCGATCGATCGAGCCCAAAGCTTCGATCGATCGAAGGTTCGATCGATCGATCCCCAGACCTCGATCGATCGACCCCTCCTGGAAGACTCACATTTTCCCTTTTAATTAGTTGAAATAAATTTAAATGAGTAATACTCCTTAGACATCCTTATTAAAATATTTTGGGAGATATAAATTACCAGTAGGACTTATTAATGATTAGGAGACCTTTAATGTAAGGCGAGAAATTGCATCTTTGGGGTGTTTATGTATATATAAGGGACGATGAAATTTTGTATTAAAGGAAGAGACGCGTAAGATAGTTACGATGGAAATAGATGAGTACCTACTGAATTCTACACTTGGGAGGAAAGAGTCCATGAGTGTTACGTAGTAAGTTGGAATAATCCCTCAAATTTAAGATAAAGACAAACCGTTTTACGTGATAACTAATAATGTGAAAATAAGGATAAATGTCGTAATTATGGGTTATGAGATGAACCTAAATTGATAAGATAAAAGTAGTATATTTATATGACTGTGTGTATTGCATATATTATATACGTGTGAAAATCATGCCCGCGCTACTTGCTATCCCCGAGGTTACCGCGCTGGGACAGTCTTATCTCGAATGGGCCTTCATGGGGGATATTGACTCGTACCCTCGAAGATAGGAATCCTAGGTACAGGCTATCGAATCGGTAGTCACGGTCCTAAGAGACGCGAGGGTATGTGCTGACCTCTTGGACTTGGAAACTATGCTTCGCCTCAATATTGTTTGTGTTTGTATTGATACAATTCGAGAGTGATTTTGAACTTGTATTTCCTTTAGAACAATTGATACGGGGATTGGATAGCAGAGTATGCCCGCACCATAATTTTTATGTGGGGTGCTGTTAGAATATATATATTATACGAGTATTTAATATATATATGAACTTCTGAAATTTGGAACTTCCTATTGTGTTTATGGAAAGTAAGAAACAAATAATGACCTCAATTTGGAAATACTTGATTTGGAAAGTGTAATGCGAAACTTTATTAGCAAATAAGGTTTAAATGAGAACTTTGTATTCAAATGAAATTGTCCTCTTAAACGATTAAATTGTTCAGTTTTAAATCATATGAGTAACCTAAGATAAGTTAGACCCTTGGGAAGTATATTGCGATATATGATAAGATAAACCGTTGGGAAGGTTAGTGCGATAGGTGTGCACATTAGAAGAGAGGTGAGAATTTCTCAAGAGAGTGTCGCACTAATATGTTGTTGTATTGGCCTGTAAACAATTTAAATACTTGCTAAACGAATTTTAAATCATATACACTATCGGGCTATGACCCGTTTCTATTTGTCTTTCTCTCTTGTATATATATTTATATATATTACAGGTGCCCAGCCACAGGGGCGTCTTGCATAGGATCCTTTGGAAGGAACGCGTTGCAGCTTAGGTGGGAGTTGCAAGCCACTTGCTTAGACGACTTCATTCTTTTGATTCCACTCCTAGCATATTTATTTAGTGGGGCATGTGTCGCCCTTTCCATTATTCAGATGTTTATTTGGACATTGTGATTCAGTTATTTCTAGTATTGTCACTTTGGGATTTATTACTATCTGAATGTTTTACTTTAAGTTTTAATGTTGGGATTTAGTTGTTGAATGTTTAAATTAATTGGATTATATGTTCTCGGATTATTATGGTGTGATTCTTTACTATTGAATTGTAGTTAATAATTAAATCTTTGTTTTAACATAAAATTTGGAAAGATGTTAAAAAAAATGGTTTTGACACTTAGCTTAATTAATTAGGGTGTGTAAATTGGAAAAGTTATCTTTCGACAGTGATGCTGAGAATGAACCAACTGTTCAACTTGATTTAATTTAATAAAGGAGTGATCGCCCGGTATTTAATTAGGCAGGGTATCACAGGATAATTATCTCTACTGCCCCTATTGGACACTCTATTGTGGTACGCTATCCTGTTGTGGGCAATCTTTTCATTGGTGACTCACCTCCCCACATATAAAACAACGACCATCGAAGGGACATTCTATCTTCTAATGGTCTTACTTCCTGCCCGGGAAACAGCGGTCCGAGTGGCCTCGCTCTCTTCATCCCTGGCCTTGTCAAAACTTACCCATGGGCTATCCCTGGTGAGTTCTCAATGGGCACTCTTTCTTCACATGACCGTCCTGGCAATAAATGAAGCAACGCTCCTGAAAAACACCATATTATTGGCCTTGGTGACCTCGACCCGTCTAGCCTCCCCATTATTCCCTTCGCCCTGACAACCCTGGGAAACCTGTTGTAACTAATTAGTATCATGTTTGAACTTAATGGAACTATGACCCCCTGGATGGTAACTCCCAGGTTGAAACTTCTTGGTGAAATCACTCTGTCAAGAATTTTATCCCCACTGGCTACTCCTCCCCTGCAATAGGGTTCCACTATCACGGTTACCTTTAGTTTTATCCGATTGACTAATTTCCCTTATACTTTTGCTCCCCACTCGCTAGACCTAGAGATCTTGATACTGTATTAGTGAGGTAATAACTGCTTGTGCCACAATACCTTTCATCTTTATGACTGTCACAATTCCCTGTGGTGCTTATGGTACCTATGTGGCCTTAAACTCCTTCGTGAGGCTAGTCTGTCGTTCTCTCTCCAGTGAGATCTGAAATCAATCGAATTGTGTGAGTTCACGGTCAATACAAACTTTAATATTATAAGAATGATATATCAAACATGTGAAGATAACACAACGGTCCTAATAATAGGGCTCTATATGAAAAGAATGATACGGAAAAATCGTAATAAACCGTACAGATCCTATGGACACTAGAACCTGATGTTTTGATACCATCTGTAACACCCCTCTTAATTAAATATCAGTCGATCAGTTCTTTATTAAATTAAAATAGGATTTCCATTAGGTTCATTCTTAACATCAGTGTCGAAGACCATATAATTGTTAACCACAAAATTAATTAATTAAACTGGTGCTAAATTTTATCTTTCATTAAACAGATAAATATACTTGGGGAATAAAATAATAAATCCATACACACCATCACCGAATCTAAAAACAATGTTGAATAAATAACTAAACGACTGGTCGAATTAACCATTGGTTATAAATACAAATCCAACATAATAATCCAACGAATAAATAAATAATCTAAACTGAATTTGAAAGTAAATGGTCAACATACCCTTAAAGGAACTATAACTAAAATGAGGTCCCTAATCTCGGAATGAAGAAACGATGTGTGTAATCCTCCTGCATACATCCACATATGTCGTAGCTCCATATCCCTGGAATAGAATCTCAAGTCTAGCATCCTTGTGGCTGGACACCTAAAAGGTTTTTAAAAATATTTACAGCAAGGGTTACAACCCAAAACATTTTAAAAATATTTAGCAAGTGATTAAGTTTGCAGTAATTAAAATGCATGAATGCTCTTCATATATAATCTAGTGTCGCAATCACTTAAGTTAATACTCACCCCTCAACAATTGTGCATACCTACTGCTTTTCCTTATAACCCTCCTGGATAGACTACCCCATCTAACTAGCCTTGTTATAAACACTGCTTGAAACCTCAGCCCGAGTAACTTTTTACTAATGAATTATAAGTTATTTCTCACATTAACTTAATTTATCAACTTTAAGTAACTATATAACAATTTCACTGGTTATATAAATAATACCATTGCACTCCAGGAATTTTACCCATATATAATTATCGACTCTATTATATATGTATACATATACTACACATTCACATACATGTTGTATATAATATCCATCCTCCCGAGTAAGAACTCGTCGGATGCTTTATCTAAAATGTTATCGCCCTAGGTATTCTCAATCCCCCAGGATACTCCGAGACAGTTAGCTCACCGAATTAGAAAAATAAAAATAAACGGGGCGATCATATTTCCCCGATTGTGAGATCGGACCATACCCAAAAGTCTCGCCCCAAAAAGATCACAATATAATATAATGGACGATATGACCTAGGGATTATACTCTCCCTACTCCTTAAGATAGGGGATTCACCCACATTGCGAACCTCCTCTGATAGCACTAGAGGGGTATGTATTTATAAAAATATATAGTCACTGATATTTAAAGAGCACACAAATATATATATATATATATATATATATATATATATATATATATATATATATATATATATATATATATATATATATATATATAATTTAAACTCGACTAATCCGTGCCTAACTCCCGTAACACTAGCTCGAAAATATCCAAGTCTATATTGCGACTCTCGATTTAATTAATTTTTTCATTAATTACTATATTAAAGTAGTGTCACACAACTACAATCCACGGAGACATTCACTCGGCCCGTAATGTAATACTTATGAATTCCAAAAATTTATTCGTTATGTGTCACACACTTTCCACCCTCCTAATCCCAATTATATCCACCTATAATTGCTAGAAAATATGCTCATATTTATTTTTCACTAAATATATAAGTTCCACAAGAATAATAAAAAAAATCTTGCATATATATGTTCCTAGGTAAAACTGCCAGAAATCCAGGATCATCGATCGATCGATGAAATCCATCGATCGATCAGGTCTCAATGTCTTCCTCGACTCTGTTGTTCCACAATTCTTATGCATTCAAGCTTTAAGTCTTCAAACCCAAACTCAATTAGTTTTCCACATCATATGTTTACCCTCAAAACAACTTCCAAACATCATAATGATCCCCACACATCATTAATTTATAAGTTTCGCCAATATTTCCCGAATCGGGTTTATAATCATTTATACAAATTTCATCCTAGATTTAATTCAATCCATCCAAATTAAATAAGTCCAACTACTGGGTTTCGTAATCAAATCAAATTCCAATAGTCCCATATCATAGTCTATCATGAATTGAGTTAATCTGTACCTTTTACTTTAATTATCCAAAAACCCATTTTAATATCAACACACACCCAAAAATGGATTTCCAGTTACACCCACTATGATATGAATTGATTATCACAGATTTACAATTAAAGAAAATTAACCACTTGCTTCTATTGATTCGTAGTGTCTGAACCTTTGAAGTAGAAGACGATTTGGAGAAGAACACTCCAGTATCTCCTTGATTTGGCTCCCAAATTGCTCCCTTTATTATTCTCTTAATTCCTTAGGGTTAGATAGTGTTTAACTGTAGTTTACCCTCTCAGATTTAGGTTAAATAATGCTTAACCAAAAATTAGTCTTAGGGCCCAAATTAAAATGACCCAAATGCCCCCGTATGGGCCTGATTATGCCTAAAAATGCACCGAGACCCAATTACGACCCCGGGTACTCTTTTTAGACTATTTTGGCCTGTTCAGAATCAACCGCCCACTCAGAATTGTCATTCAAATTACATTACTAAAATTCCCTTTCTCGACCTCAATATAGTCTATCCCCGACTCCTGTTTAAGATAAAATAATACCACATTATTTTCCATAAATATTAACCATTAACTCTCCCGATTAATATTTAAATAAACTCATAATAATTTATTCAATTAAATTATGACACAATAGTAATTTGTATTAACTGAATTAATTTTAATATATAGTGCTTAAAAATATGGGGTGTTACACAAGAACACCTCATAAAAACCCATAACACTTCTACAATCGTCTTCTTTTAAAATCCCCACAACAAATCTATACATCTCCTGGTTATACCTTAACAGTGGGGAAGTACTGAACATTTAGTCGCGTGGGAGTAGGTGCTACACTGGAAGAAAAATGAGGAATAACAGATTAAGGAAGGGAGGAGAGATTTCTGAGAGTTTTTGGCAGTGGGGGGTTACCACCCCATGCTTCTCTTTATACATGTTTGAACCCTAAAACACCCAACACATTTCCTCTACTAAATCTTTATCTTCCAAATTTGATCAATGGTCCTAATGATAAAAACACAATGGTAGGTCTGATTTGTTCCAGGCATCGTTCAAATGATCGGAGATGTCGTTCGAGCGACATCTTCCCTCGTTTGAACAATATGCTCCGCGTTACATCTCACTTTTTTTTGTTCTTTTTCTTTAATTCTTCAATCATTCTCCATATTTATCATTTACTCCCCCTTATATATAATCTATGTATAATCTGTAATCCAATAATTCTCTCTATTTATTCCAATTTGTTACCCACAATTTCCTATGATTATAATTTTTTTCTCCTCATATAAAATCTATATACAATTTAATTAATTTAATGCAATTATCGGGGCAGGGTATTACAAACTTCCTTCCTTAGGGAATTTCATCCTCAAAACTCTCGGCTTATCACAATTTATAACCCAGTCACCTACGACTAGTTTCAAACCCTAGAGTATACTCAATGTTATGGTCTAAATCCAAGGACTTAAATTTCATCAAACATAGTTGCTAATCTAATCACGACGATCCTACGATCTTATTAAAAAATTAGAGGCATGCCTATCACAACATCAATAATGAACTCATTAATATGGATCATTCCCACGTTAGGATTCGTAACCTAAGTTTCATCAAACAAATCTCGAATTATGACTCACCTAGGCTGATATGATCTCAACACTTCACATCACGCATATTAACTGTCTAAGACAATCATTTAACCCCAGTGGCCTACTCGACAGGTACCTCTTACAAGATCCTTATGCTAACCAAGAGTCATTTTAGCGTGATCTCTCATGGGTGATCACATTTCCATTTTGCATAACTCATAATGGAGTGTAACACTAATACCACCTCACATCGTATCAAGTTTCAATATTCATAATACTCTCAAGTCACAACCTCGGGACATGCGGCTAAGTCATAACTAGCTATACTGGTTGATTAACAAACATGTTAACCTAAAGTAACCATTCAATAAATGCAAACCATGTGGAAAAATGTAAGACCATGCCCACATACAAACTGGTGTAGAATAAAGGTGCATCTGAAGAAGGGTTCATACACTTATCATGACACATAAGCGACAACAGGACTAACCCGTGTTAGTAATGAGCTCACGTAGTTCTTCACTTGTGTTAAACTGATCAACGGCTTCCCATTATCGGGTTCAACGATAACACAAGAAACGCAATGAATCAGGAGACTACCATATCTAAGGTAAATAATTAAATTCTGACAGTGAATCGATCCACACGAAGTGAAAACCCACAACATATATTTGAAGTCTTCAATTCTTACTGATACCTGTTAAGCACCTAAGCCTTGCCAATCACCCTGGCTCGGCCCTTTAACCCTGACGAGTTCTACCCAAGAATCACCCATTCATGCCGTTCCGAAGGAATGCCAAAACAATTCTCTTCGGGAAGTTGAAATGTTAGGATTACCTCCTTAGGACCAATTTTACACATCCATCACTTGGTAACCACAACTATCCTAATTCAAAGTGAAGTTACTTCTCTTGGCACTTATAATATTTACCGACCCATCATGTCTAGGTCCCTAAAATTTCAATGCACGGTATCTAACCTCATCTTTCAAATCACTCTCACAGCACACATATAGTTTCAAATATTCAACTCATGAATCATGCTAACACCCTTAGCACTGCTCCTATAACCCCAATTCATAACCATACTAATGGCATCTCAACTCTCAAGCATCACTCATGCCTGTTGACTTCCCTTAGCAGAGTTATTACTAACCATATGCATAGCACACGTAGGTGCTATAATTAAGCCTAACACTTTATCTCGAGTGTTATCTCTTAAAGCCACGATGAGCATCATTGTGTTCTAAGTCTCCCATGTGTACCACCTAGTATTGATCAACCTATTTTCAAAATTATCCTCCACGGTTATGTTATGACACATATATAAAAGAAAGTTGTAGTAATAACTCCCAGGCATTGCCATAAATCGGCGTGATCTAGCCATACTACAATCATCAATGGCCTACCATCGCCTAAGTAAATTTCAATACAACAATGATTCCCAATGCCTCATGGGCAATGATATCAAACTGATTTATTTCTCTAAATTGTTTACACTCCTATTACTATCACAAGACATAACATGATCTATACTACACAACCTGAGATTCACAATTATTAGGGAACGACTACTCATCGCGTTAACATTTCATTAGACATACCTTAGTATAATCCTCCAAGGGAATTGTCAACACGATTTCATAAACCTACATCCTTATATTTCTTATGATTGTTCAACTGCTGCAACTGAATTGCCTTACTATGTGAAAATCATACTATGTGTTAACTTACTAATTTACACAAATATATAATTTGGTAGGGTATGGAATGATGATCATTGCCTATGAACACGAAAGGCCATGTTCGTGAATTCCATAGGGGATCCTTTTTCTCGATGCCAAACTATAATCACTACACTCAAAATTAGTACCATCCAGGTTCTGGTAGGACACTAAACGTCGGGTATTGCCTAAGATGAGGCCCACCCTAATGACGCCGCAAGAGGTCCTATTTTAAAACATCACAACTCATGTACCTAATACTAAGTTATCACGAGTATCTAGGTTCACTCCTAGGCCACCCCAATCATTAAGGTTTTCCAAATCCACATTATAGTCAAGGCATATGAATCGGGACCTACTAAACCCGAGCCCATAACCAAGGGACCCAATATTTTCTCTCCATGAAGCTAGCACTTGTAGAACATTCATCGACCAATAAGCACTACTGTGTTCATCCATAAGGATATCATCCTATCAACTAAGACTGACTTATCCTCTAGAGTTGGCATATATAAATTTATATGTCTCTTGGCCTTACCATCAATCATGGTATTACCCCAAGGATCGAAATTTCCAAGTTATCACATTGATATTGACCTCTCACATCTGTCACACCCAAGGCTACATATAATTTAAATTATGATTTCCCATTGCATAATTATAACACTTTAACAATCAACCCCTTCTATTGATCATACAAAATTTGATGCCACTTGCCCAACATGTGTCATCTCATTCTATCAATATCTCTACTAGTCAATAAGTCTAGAACACAACACCTCATGCTACGATCCGCGGTGTCACCGCTTATTGCTTTACATGAAAACCCATAAATTATTAATACCCTTGTTCAGAAACATGGAAGTGATTTATACAACTACTTGAACCTATGCCATTTGGCAGTAACTTACTTGTGGTGCTAATCTCTTTGACTTCACCATAGAGGACATGAACTACAACAGTCACCAAACTAAAGTGACAGGCCCAAACCAACATCGATGTTGAAATATCCAATACCGACCTTACCACGTCACTCTCGAAAGGAACCTTGAGCCTAGAGCTCTGATACCATTTGTAAAGCCCCAAACTGAATTTATGGGTTACCCATGAGTCAACTCGGTCCGAACCGAGTGTTAGGTGTAAAGTGCAATGGAACAACCAATATAATATTATAAATATAGTTTTATTTTAGTTACCATTTCACTTGTTAGCATGCAATTACATCTTCAAGATAAACTACATGAGGGACCCATGGGGAGCACCCCGAACTTCAAGGAAACAGAGCTACTAACGTAAACATAAATAAAATATAATTACCTCTATAATTCCCTCAAAATACGGTACTACTCCCAACCTGCAGTAACAAAGTGGGGAAGTGAGCTTAAGCCCAGTGGGAGTTATACAAGCAGTATAAAAACGAATGACAGAAAGGAATACTCATACGCTACAATCACATGCACACAAAAATATGTATATATCTACATATGTATACCTTTGATAAATACACATGCCAGTGTATTAACCGTTTTACTTTTGAAGAATCTTACTTATCTAGATTAATTTACCTTAATCTAGTAAAGACTTCCTTTATTCATACTTATCATTTCTCAATTTATTTAACTCACCTGGGTTAACACTTGAAACCATTACACTCGATTTATTCGAACCCATTCCATTACCTGAAATTAAACCCTTTTATTCATCATAATAAACTTTAGTATTTTTATTGAAAATCATCATTTTAAAACACACATTCACCCTGTTAGAAAATACTTATTTAATCTTTGAAAATCCTTTTTACAACGCATTCTTGTGTTCTATATGGGTTTAACCATATAGGTTGCTTAACCACCCAATTACTCACTTTCTTTACCCTTCTACCTTATCTTATGGACATTAGTAGATTTACGCACTAACTTTTTCATTTCACCTTCACCGGAACATTTATTACATTCATTCAAGTTAGGTTGTATTAACACATTTTACCACACAACGCATTTCTTGATATGTTTCATATTTCCTTTATCTTTGTTCAGAATCTCCATATACCGCATACTTCCACGGGCTCCACACCATCAGTTATACGCGCCATATGCTCTGGCCAGTGATTTAGGGTTTTTCACCCAAGAGCTCCAGGGCCTTCTTGTTTTATCTCGGTGTCATCCGAGTTCCTTTTAATGTGTTTTAATATTTTACAAATGTCCACATTATTACACCCTTTTTACTCGGCCGAAGTCAAAACCCAAGACTTTACCGCCTCAACTTATCTTACACTTTGAAATTTTACCATTTCATATCTTTTACCCTTTAACCTTGATTTTTATTCCAAATATCGTATTCATTAAACACTACTTTGTGTAACATGTTTATCAGGATACTACAAGTTTATTCACATGAGAAGATGGATTTTAAATCCAAAAATCCTCGTATATAGTTTAAACATATTTATCTTCATGGAAAATTATTATACTAGTAAAATTACATTTTTAAGGAACAAGAGACATTTGTTTATCTCTTCAGTCTCAACAAATGTCCATTTTTCATAAAATCATCATTTTTGCAAGAAACATTAATTCACCAATATTTATCCAAATATAACATTATCTTCAAATATTTTATTTCATAAAATGCTTAACACTAATATTTTTAGAAATGCCCATTTCATAAAAAAATACCATCTTTCAATATTTCAAACCTTAAATGTTTACTTATTCTTTGATTTCAACAAAATATCATTTTCCAACCAAACTATACTATTTGCAAACATCTTACTTCATAAAATGTTTTTCATCAAAATTACTAGAAAATACACCGTTTTCATAAAACACCAACTTTCATTATTTCAAAACCTTAAAATAATTATCCATTCTTTAATTTTAACAAAATAATATTTTTTCAACAGTTTTATTCTATAAAAATTTCCATTATTTCTTTTTACTAGATATACACACAAATAATATTTTCTTACATTTTTATTCCAGAAAAATGTCCATTATTTCTTTTTACTAGAAATACACACAAACAATATTTTCTTACATTTTTATTCCATAAAAATGTCCACCATTTCTTATTTTACTAGAAATACACACAAATAATATTTTCTTACAATTTTATTCTATAAAAATGTCCATTATCAGTTTACAAGGGAACCCATCTATGATATATATATATAGGGAGAGGTTCTCTAGTGGACCAAAAGAATGGACTTTTTAATGGACCTTAACAAATAACACATTAATTTTAATTCCTATAGTGTAATTGGTTCGCGCCAGCGGCACCAAACACGCGTGTCGATCGACCCCAAACTCCCCACCCCACCTAACCGACCCCCACCCACCCCACCCCCATGGCAACCCTGTTGTCATAAGGGCTGCTATGGTGATGGTGGGTGGGTGGGGGTGGGGGGGAGGGTGGGGGTGGGGTGGGGCGGGGGGAGTGGGATCTCGAGTGCCGCTGGCGTGGACCAATTATACTATAGGAATTAAAATTAATGTGTTATTATGTGTTTTTTGTTAAGGTCAATTATTTTGGTTCACTAGAGAACCTCTCCCTATATATATATATATATATATATATATATATATATATATATATATCCATAGCAATAATACTACGATATATATATATATACCAAATAGAATATAAATTGTAAAGAGTAGATTACCCACCTAAATGGTCCGCAAAGATGGTGGTAGTGATGGTGACGATAGGCGACACTCCCACCTCCAAAGGTGGCCCTAAAGTGAGTGATAAAAAGTTCCACCAAACAGGCCTCCATGGGAGCTCCAACACACTCCAAAAATTCTTCCACAGACACATCTTCTTCCTTCAAGAACACCTCATAAAAACTCCCAACAATACTTCTCTAATCATCTTCTTTGAAACTGTGACACCCCATTTAATAAAATACCGGGCGATCACTCCTATATCAAATTAAAACAAGAGTCTCATATGGTTCATTCTCAGTATCACTGTCGAAAACCAATTTAATTACAAATAACCTATTAGGCTGGTGTCAAAATTTTTAATTAACTAATCTTGTTAACCAAACCCTTCAAATAAAACAAGCACAACAGTTTATATGCAATAACCGAAATGAAATAAAATAATTGAACACTCGGTACAATATAATACAACCAAATCGAATGACGCAGTAAAAGGCATTAAAAGAATAAATGAGTACAGTTGGGCCATCAGCCCGAATATTTCTATAATACCTCCTATCTAGATCTCAATGATAGAAGCGTCTATAATAAACCTGCTTGCATCCACAGCTACTGTAGCAAACGTCTGACTCGAAGGAATCATCAACTAGGCATCTACTTGCGGTGAGAGAAACATTTCTAGTGCTTTTCCACAGCACATCTACTTTTCATTATCCCTTAATCATCACATGACTCTTATCTAATTTCATCAAACCAACATCCTAGCATACAGTAACATCTTTCCACTCCCAACGTCGTTTAGTTTCATATGTGGAGTGTCTTGTTAGCTTCAAATATGCAACCGGGATAATCCCATCCCATCTACCAACAAAATATAGTCAGAACTCTTAATTTTGTCAAGGAGCCATACCACAAACGCTTACACTAACACTAAGTCCTTCTCACAAACAACAACAAGCCTAAACTCCCAGATTGACTATAAATCTTGCATACCTTCAATTATATGTATAAGGTCCCCATGCACCAAAATTATGGTAATGAAACATCTCCTCATGGAAGTTCCATCTAAACACATAATAAATATGAGCTCATCCAGAATTTATCTCGCATTCTATTCTTTATTATACCCGTATATATATGTTTCACATCTCATATAAATATATATACAATATACTATAGACATCAAGTATATCCATACTTATATATCATACACTATATAAGTATAATAACCATCACTCAGAGCTATAACTCAATGGATACAGTCTCTCAATGCTATCATCTTCCGGGGAATTACTCACACACCATCCTGGGTACCAGCGATCGGACTATCACACCGACTTGGTAAAAAATAAATCAAAACATATGGAAAGCGGTCATAGTTCCTCACCGGAAATGAGAACGAAATATACCCACCATGTCTCACCCCTAATAAAAATTACACAATATAAAATGGACGTTATGACCTGGGTACTATACGCTCCCTGATCCTCAAGTCAGGGGCCTCACCCACATCGTGCAACTTCCCATGATAGCATTAGAGGGGGTATGATTCACATAAATATATCAATCACGGACATATATATTTATAACGTATCATATATATACGTCTCTATATACCCGTATATATATATACAATAAAGTCTGGCTAATCATGCATGTCTCTCGTACATTAGCTCGTATTTCCTGAATACAAACATATTCAATTTAATTCCATAAGTATTCACTTACTTATAATATGGATATAACATTTTTTTTAAAATTCAGAATATTAAGCTTATCACCACTAGCCCGTATTCCAATGCTTCTGAAATTCTCATTCAAATCCCAAGGGTCTTTATCCCATTATACTCTTAAAAATCACAAAGTCTCACAACTTAAATTTCATGGAAGATTTCACACCTTGCACTAAAACAGCTCTAACTCACTCTACAGAAGTCTAATTACTAGTGAGTATATCATTCCACTGAAGAATCCTTTGTCTCCATTGTACCTCCCTTACTTCGGTACTGAGTTCACTTAACCATGTCACTCTTTATTCACTGTCGGTCTGTAACCGATCTTTATGTGAATAACCTAGAAAATGTATTCTCTTCATTCCTACTAAATTAAAGGAATTTGTAGTTAATACCATCCGTAAGATTCATTTATGAGCAAAACACCCTTCTCCCCCAAATATGGTGACCATCGTTCCCACCATTTCAACATTGCTCATATAAGTGAGAAAAAAAATCCTCAAATTTTCACATATGGGTATTTCCATACCCAGCTCTACGCCAAAGATTCTCAGTCTTCTACTTCCTTTTGGATAACATTACACTGCTTTCACCTAGCTCAACTTCAATGTAGGGTCCTCATCAAAGACCTTTCAAACTTTTTCTCAATTTAACTTCATTGAGTAATTCAAGTTTAGCACCATTCTCTACTATAGCAGTACTTAGATAATTATAACTATACTTTAGTAGTCGTTGCAGCAATCCTTGACAATTCCATAAGGAAAGTGACCTCTACCGCGGTCTTCATTCCCAACTTTGACTTATAGCTCTAACTAAGACCCGCCTCCTGCTGCCCTCACAATGGCCTTCCCTGGTCGCCTTTCGTCGATCAGCACACGAATCTCGAACGACCAAGAAAAAGATTTACTATAATCTTTCATAATAGCAGGAGAACGAAATCTCACAAGAGGAGTCAACAATCCTAATCATAAGGCTCTGTGTCAAATCAAAAGCAACGCCGAAAGCGTAGTACGTCCGCACAAATTCCTAAGGACAATAGAACCTGATGTTGTGATACCACCTGTGAAACCCCGCCTAATAAAATACTAGGCGATCACTCCTATATCAAATTAAAATCTGAGTCTCATATGGTTCATTCTCAGCATCACTGTTGAAAACCAATTTAATTACTAATAACCTATTAGGCGGGCGTCAAAATTTTTAACTAACTAATCTTGTTAACCAAACCCTTCAAATAAAACAAGCACAACAGTTTATATGCAATAACCGAAATGAAATAAAATAATCGAACACTCGGTACAATATAATACAACAAAATAAAATGTCGCACTAAAAGGCGGTAAAATAATAAATGAGAATAGTTGGCCATCAACCCAAATATTTCTACAATACCTCTTATCTAGATGTCAATGATAGAAGCATATATAATAAACCTGCTCACATCCACATCTGCTGCAAAAAACGTCTGACTCGAAGGAGTCATCATCCAGGCGTCCCTGTGTCTGGACACCTATATCTATATAGATATAGCAAGAGAGGGTAAAAATGGAGAGACGGGTCAGAGCCCGAGTTTTGAAAACATTTTAGCAAGTTCTTAAAATCCATTTTTTAAGATATTATATTTCTCAAATTTAAACTAGTATCGCACTCTCATAAGATACACCTCACCCCTCTTCTAATAGTGCATAACTATCGCATACCTTTTTAAACAACCTAGTTAAGCTACCCTGCCTAACTAATATATTTCACCCATCTTCCAAAATCCTCATAAATTCGAGTACTAAGGACTAAACTTCTCCCCATTCCCAATATTTTGTTACGTTCACGCATGGGGTGTCTCGCAAAGCGAAATCCAAACAAGAAACCCCCCTCGATACAATACTACATGACAATGTGGATCGTCGGGATCCATTAGGCCTTCAGTACATGCCACATTTTATACCATCCCATATATGTATATAGTTCTCACTAGAACTTATGATTCATATTCATATAAATCTGGATATAAATCTACTAGAAGGATTATATCACTTTATTCATTCTTTTCACTTTATACGAGGTTACATTATATGATATCTTATCTCATATATAGACAATATACTATACGCAACAAGTATAATAATTAGTCCATCGATCTATAATATAAGTAGCCTAGTCATTCTCATCCACTAAGCAACAGTGGAACATCACAAGTACACATATATATTATTCTCAGTACATATGTACATATATAGCACCCCTAGGCTAAGCTGCGGTGCACACATACATCATAATAAACAATAATATAGGTAGCAATTCCACCTATATAAATATAACATCATTGTGATATTCACACACCCATATGATAACGATAGGTATTCCTCTCACCTATACATACATTAACAAAGGGTATTCATCTCACCTATATATAATCCCCATAGGTATTCATTTAACCCATAAATATAATAACATCAGGGCATACGAACAACCCATATAATAAATCCCATACGTGGTATATTTATACCCCGAATATCCCAAATAATAGAGTATTTCTCCTCACTCTAAGGGTACTACCACATTCACATATCAAGACAGTAGATAAGGTCCCGATACTCTACCGGTCCAAGGTATTTTTCTCCTCAAATCTCACAATTTAGGATTCTAAGGGTTTCTCCAAAGTTCTGCAGCAGCACTGAAAGTCTACAGCAAAACAAACCGAACCGATCCCCCTCCCAAAATGAACCAATCCTATTAAAATAAATTGAATCGATCCCATTAAAAAAAGAAACCGAACCCATCAGAAAAACAGAACCGGTTCTGTTATTCGGTCCGAGTTTCCATCTCGGAACTACTTCCTTAGAAAAATATTATAAATCCGAAATAAATTAGAAAAATACGGGGTCAGTGCCCACGTGACCGTATCGAAAAGATCTAAAACTTTCATCTTTTGACCAAGAGCTGAATCGATTCGCTTCTTAGCCGAATACCTCCAAGGTTTTTATCTTCTCTCCCATCATCATCCAACCTCAACCAATAATATATACACACATAAAAAGGGTTCTAATTATCCTAGAATCAATAATCAACAACTAATTTCAATTAATTCTTAAGTTTCTCAAATTGGGTATTAATCGAGTTTTATCTGTTTAATCTTTCGAAACCCGTTTGATTCATGAAAATCCAATCCAAAAATATTTATAGTTTTACACCAACTATAATATGAGAAATAAACACACTAAATCATAAAGTAAGTTAAACACTTGCCTCGTGGATAAAATTTGACGACCTCGAGTCGAATCCCGCGGAGTTTGGCCAGATATCCCCCCTTCTTCCTTCCTATCTTCTCTTCTTTTTCTCTTCTCTTTCTCTCTCTTAGGGCTGATTTGTGGGAGAAGTGAGGGATTTCCTCTTATTAAACCCGAAATTGGGTGTGTATCCAATTGTAAAATGACTCCTGTACTCATTTGCGAGTCCCTACTAGTCCAAAAATCCCCGGGACCTAAACACTACCCCCGAATACTCTATTTTAACTATCTCGACCATTCCGAACCCAACGGCGTACTCGAAATCTCTATTCGAGTTACTTAACTAAAATTCACTAATTAAATCCAACACGTTCAATACATGTGTTTTTCTAATTAAAATGTTTTCTTTTATCTCTTTATACTTAGTCTCGTAAGAAAATATAATCCATGTAAATATTAATCCGACACTTGAAAACTAATATTTACTATTCACTTCATAATATTAAATTTATTTAATTTTACTCATAAATTCTAGAATTACTATTCATAGTAATTCCTCAAATTTCCAAATTACGTCCACAATGTAATTTAAATATCTTTAAAAGTACGGGGTATTACAGAAACTCCCCATAACAACTCTATACATCTCGTGGTTAGACCTTAGTAGTGGAGAGGGTCTAAATACTTAGTGGTGTGGGTGTAGGTGTTACACCGGAAGAAAAATTGGGAAAAACAGATTAAGGAAGGGATGAGAGATTTTTGAGAGTTTTTGGCAGCGGGTGGGTTCCCACCCCCACTTCTCTTTTTACATGTTTGAACCCTAAAATACCCAAGACATTTCCTCTGCTAAATCTCAGTCGTCCAAATTTGATCAATGGTCCCAATGATGACAACACAATGGCAGGTTTGATCTGCATCAGGCGTCGTTCGAACGATCGGAGATGTCGTTCAAATGACATCTTCCCTCGTTTGAACGATATGCTTCGCACGACATCTCACCCTTTTATTTTCATTTTTTTTCTTTTCTATTTATTCTTAAATCATTCTCCATATTTATCAGTTACTCCCCTTTATATATAATCTATGTATAATCTATAATCCAATAATTCTTTTTATTCAATCCAGTTTGTTACACACAATGTTCTGTAGCTATAATTTGTTTCTCCTTATATAAAATCTAGATAGAATTTAATGAATTTAATCCAACTTTCGGGGCGGGGTATTACATTTGCAAAAGGTGTGATGATCTAAATTTTAAAAATGAGTTTTTTCGAGCCAAGGAAGAGAAAATATTTACTTACCAGTGAAGAATAGATTTGAATGCAAGATAAGTAAATATACCTTTGATAAACATAATGGCTTGTGATAACTCAATGAAGAGGATTGAAAAAATGTTCTCTCAAATATATCAAATGTTTTTATCAGCAAAAATATTTTTTCAAAGCTCTAACTCTTGGTTTGAAAGAGAAGACAACACCTTAACTTATAGCCTTTTAATTTTAAAAATATTTAAAGGTCCAAATGTTAGGTGTCATGCTACTCAGGTGTCAAATAGTCACATCAGGGTCTAAGTTACCCAAAAAAATGCACTTAACACACTAATTAAGAATATCTTAAAGAAAGATCTTGTGAAAAAATAACTTTCAGTGCTATTCAGGCTCGTTTTGATGGATGGTCACTGTAGTGAACTATTGTATCATTTTGGTGAACCTGAGACGAGTCAGGTCACGCACCTTTCAATCCTTTTTCACAGGAACACAAGCGACCAACGAGATAGTGTTGTTGTAGAGAGGAGACCATCGATGCAGAGGAACTACAATGGATCAAGTCGCACCTTGGTTCAAAGATTTTGAAATGTGAACAAAAAGTGTCAGTGACAAGTTTCGCTGCAGCAAGGCAGGTCGTTTTGTAGCGAAGCTGAGGAAAAGGAAATCGCGCATGTGTCTAGATTTTATCAAGCTTGCCTTTGATTTTTTCAAAATATGTTTTGATTCAAACTCCGAGTATGTTTGTTTATCACATGAACATATATACTTGAAATACATAAAGAACTGCAATTCTTTATAAAATATATTTTTTTATATGAAAATTATATTTGCATGTGTATTTGACAAAATTACATAATTAAGGTTAATTAAAAAGATTTTTCATTTATTATAACATATTACTCAAGGTGAATCTAAGTCCACTAAGTCTTATACATTTTCCTAAGTGTTATCATTGCGGTTTGGTATTGAGGAGTGAATTGGTTCGTTAATAAAGCATTCCAGTGACCTCTTAAACGAAGACTCAAATATGATTTGGTTAAGGAATGCAGTCAATCTATAAAATTGACTACATCTAGTACACTATACTCTTATAACAATGGTCACCATTGAGTTATTGTTTTGAATTGTATTACTAAGATGATCAAAAATATAATTTAGATGTTCAATCAATTGATTCTACTTATTGGTACCTATTATAGGTGCCACATTAGGATATAAAGCCCTTGAAGATTCTTTGATCCTATGTCTTGCCAGTTACGATAACCAGTTGATTTTTTAGCATGGCGTTTTGGCTTGTGGATCCAAATTAACCAGCATTTTCTCTTTTCTCATTATTTCTGTTGTCTTCTCATCTTCTATTTATAGTCATAACATTTTAATAACAAAGAACTCGAGTCCCACTAGGTGTTCCCAAAATATGTTCCGATAGCTTAATTTATGAAAATTATATGAGTGTGCCAGGAAAGGATTATGGGTCTTGCCAACCAAATTTAATTATATTTAATCAACAATTAATCAGACGATTGTGATACGTTTGAATGTTTCAATTAAGAACACTTTTTGTGAAGTGCTAAATTATTTCTTTTGTTTTTATAATATTAAAGTGGACTAAAAATTTAAAATCGGGATATGCATTAATAGAACAATAAATACTATTTTAAAAAGTTGACAAAAGTGTGTTTGAAGAGTAAAGGAAAATAAAATAATTATACAGCAAAATAGCTAAATCAAAATGTTGGGAACTAAAAGTTAAATTGCAAACTAAATTGTAAATTAAATCAAAAGTTAGAGGGCAATTAAAAAAGAACTAAATCTAACCTTACAAACTACCACGAAAATGAAATAAACTACTAAAAGAATAAATTAACTACTAAAATAAAAATGAAGTAAATAGGTTGTTTGTGGAGAGTCCTCGTTTAATTATATCCCCAATCTTTTATTTATAGTCCTCCAAATTGTAATTATTTTGGTTTAATAACGGCTGGGAAGTTTCTTTTTAAATTTCAAGAAACATGTACATTAACAAGTGTGACCATTTTCTCTTAATAACTACACATCCGTCTATTTTCGCCTACATTGTCCCTAGACGTCCATTTGTCCTTGCATGCACATATTTATTATTACCCTTTGGAACATTCTAATCACGGTATTTTCCTTCTTATTTTCCACATTTTGCCAATGCATAGGCCGTCAAGATATGGACAAAATACCATCTCGCATCTTTCTCTCTCTCTCTCTCTCTCCGATTTTAATTTATCTATTGTTACTCCCTCTTTTGAATCCAATCATTTCCTTACTGTTGTCGATGAATTTTCACCTAATATTTTATCCCTTTGTTCTTAAGTTTGAATTAGATAAGATTTTAACAATTGGTTAAAGATCCTGAAGTGGTAAACCTTTAACAACCTATCTCTTGAAACATTTTCATGGCTCCAGCTTAGGTTTATAAGATCCTTTGGTGGTTAGGGGGCCTATCATTCCTAGTTTTATCAACGATTAAATCATGAGTAAATAAATTGGGTTCAAAACTATTTGGTATGAATGAAGAAATCAAATGGGTGGAAACCAACTCTCCTAATGATAGTGAAGGAGGAAATAAAGGGTGTGATTTTAATCTAGGCTTTGTAAGGTGAAGGAGATAAGTGTTTGGAAATGTATCTAACATAGGGTTTGTGAGATGAAAAAGAAGGTGAACGCTTGGGTTACGTTTAATTTAAGGGTATTTTGGTCTTAAATGATAAAAGGGAGTAGTAAAATTATGAAAAAAAGGATTTTTACAAAGTTAAGTTTCCACTAAATAATTGGGGGTTATGTCAAAGAGATTAACAAAATGGGGATTAAGTCAAATACCCATTAGATAGTGGGGTTAAGTAAAAAAAAGATCGTGATAAAGGCACCGCGATTTTTTTGCCACTGGCACCACGAAATAAAATGCTCTCCCATTTCCACATAGCAACCTCTAATGGTTGTAGAAGTCCCGCCAGTCTCTGGTGGTCCACCTTTACCAGCTGACAAGTGGAACATTTCGAGACAAACTCGGCAATATCCTTCTTCATTCCGCTCCACCAAGTACTATCTACGCATGTCCTGGTACATCTTATCCCCGCCGGGATGCACTACAAACTGGGAACCGTGGGACTCTGTCATCACCTTGTGTCGCAGATCTTCACACTCGGGAATAACTAATCTCCCATTAAAACATAGGCCTCCGTCTGAACCCATGGTGTAAGACTCAGTCCCCTCGGCAAGTAGCTTCACTATCTGGCTTTGGCAGAATGGATCATCTGCCTGAGCCTGTACTACTCCCGTAATAATCTGGGGCGTAACCATTATTACAGACATAAACGATCGAGCCACTGCATCCTGGTTCCCTAACTCCTTCCATTTCACTTTCCACACCTCGAACACCTCACCAACCAGCCTCCGGCTCAACGCATCTGCTACCACGTTAACCTCCCCCGAGTGGTATTGGATATCAAATTGATAATCCTTAACGAACTCAAGCCACCGATGTTGACGCATATTTAACTCCTTCTGCGTGAAGAGGTACTGTAGTGATTTGTGGTCCATGAATAAGCAAAATTTCTCCCCTAGGAGGAGTGTCTCCAAATCCAAAGTACGAACACGACTGCTGCTAACTCCAAGTCGTGGGTGGGGTAATTCCTCCCGTGGGGTTTAAGCTTACGGGAAGCATAAGCTATAGCTTGATCTTCCTACTGAAGAACACCTTCAAGTCCTAATAAAGACGCATCAGTGTAGACTAGATATTCCACTCCCAGTCTGGGTAATGCTAACACTGGTGCTGAGGTTAACTTATCTTTCAACTCGTCGAAGGCTAGCTGACAGGAATCACTCTAGATAAATGGCACCCATTTGCGAGACAAGTGCGCCAACGGACACGCTATCTTTGAAAACCCTCGAATGAATCTCCTGTAGTATCCGACTAAACCCAAGAAACTGCGTATCTCAATCGATGTCGTGGGATATCGCCACTCCCTCACCGCTGACACCTTACCCAGATCCACGGATATCCCTCTATCGGAGATGATATGCCCTAAAAACTGTACCTCCTTCAGCCAAAATCCACATTTTTCCTATTTTAGGTACAATTGATGCTGGCGTAGTGTCTGTGAAATATTCCTCAAGTTCTCGGTATGGTCCTCCTCGGTCTGTGAGTAAACCAGAATGTCATCTATGAATACGATGATGAACTGGTCCAAGAATCCTCTGAACACTCTGTTCATCAAGTCCATGAATAAGAATGGGGCGTTGGTTAGCTCGAAGGGCATAGCCCTAAATTTGTAGGAACCATATCTCATCAGGAAAGCAGTCTTCGACACGTCCTGTTCCCTAATACGTAACTGATGGTACCCCGATCTCAAATCACTCTTTGAGAAGAAAGCCGCTCCTCTCAGCTGGTCGAATAAGTCATCGATTCTAGGCAACGGATATTTGTTTTGTATCGTGAATTTATTCAACTCCTGGTAATCAACACATAAATGTAACGATCCATCCCTCTTCTTAAAGAACAATATGAGTGCACCCCACGGCGAAGTACTCCGACGGATAAACCCCTGCCCCAATAACTGCTCAATCTGGTCACGCAACTACCTCATCTCTACTGGAGCCATACGGTAAGGAGCGCGAGCTATCGGTCGACTATCTGGCACTAAATCAATAACGAATTCTATCTCTCTACTCGATGGTAACCTCGAAATCTCCTGAAACACATCGAAAAACTCTCGAACTACAGGAATCGAATCAAGCGGTACCATAACCTCCGTAGAGGTCTCCTCCTCTATATAGTATAAATGAGTGGACGATCCTCCCTCAGAGCGAGACATCGCCACCAAAAACATCTCCTGCCCGGGTATGGCAAAAACTATACTCTTACTATAACAGTCAATCATGGCCCTATACCTGACAAGCCAATCCATACCCACAATTGCGTCGTACTCGAACATGTCTAATACGAGAATGTCAGCGAGTAAGATAAACCTCCCAATCTCTATACTTACCCCTTGACAAATAAAAGAAATAACGGAACCCCTACTCAATGGTGAATCCACACAAGTGGTCGTACCCTCTGCTGTATCAAATAATCCCATAGTACGCGCAAATCCCATGGTAATAAAGCAGTGTGTGGCTCCCATGTCAAATAAAATGCGCCCCAAAGTCCCCTGGATAGAAAACATACCCTCAATCGCAGGTGGGTCCTGTGGGACTGCAGCCTGGTGCAGATTATAAACTCATCCATACTGAAGCTGCCCTTACTAAACAGGGGCAACTAGGATGGGTGGCAATATTGTCATCTGTGGAGGTGCTGGGAGGGCTATGGGAAATAACGATCTCTGGGGTTCCTGATGGATACCCTACTGCTACTGCTGGCCCCTACCCTTCTGAGGGCAGTCCTAGCATTTGTGTCCAGTGTTGCCACACGTGAAACATCTCCCTGGGAAAGGTCCTCCCCTCTGTCCCTGGACCTGATGGCCGTTACCACCCCTCCCTTGGCCATTTTGGCCCTGATGAAACTATTGATGGCCCTGCTGGCCCTGATGGCCATGTCAAAATCCTCCCTGTCCATGTCTAAAACCTCCTGACCTCAACCTCTTAGGATCCCCTTATTGGGAACCCTGATCATTGTGCCTATGCTAGCCCTAAACTGTCTGTGCCCCACTGGCACTATTTCCTCCTGCCCTGCCCTGCTGGCTGGGGTCTCCCACTTTCTTAACCCTGGACAAGTGGAAGCGGTGGTCCTGGCAGTGGAGTAGTGTTGCGTTGACCACATCTGAATAGGTGGCCAAGGAGAGATTGCCTATTAGGTGCTGGCAGATCCTCCATGTCAACCCATCCATGACGCTCTGAATCTTTTTCTCTTCGGTCGGAATCTCACTCGGTACAATGTTGATGAGATTAGTAAACTCAGCTTCGTATTTTGCCACGGTCGTTCCCTTTTGCTTCATATTTGCTAACTTCCGACTCATCTCTGTCTGGACAGCCGAAGGAAAATACTTGCGGTCGAACCGCACCCAAAAGTATCGATTACTGAGAGTGTCTCTCTCCTCAATGGTGGTGATGGACTCCCACCACTGTAGTGTTGCCCCCACTAGTTTGAATGTGGTCAAAATTTGACTCTATACTTCCGTGCACTCGTGCATCCTCAAATGCCTTTGGATGTCCTTTTTCCATTGGCTTGCTACGACTACATAGGAGCTCCCTAAAAACTCCGAAGGAGGCGCCTTCTGGAAAGCATCCCTAACACCTTCCCAAGCAAACGAGAAAACCTGGGCCTGGACTGGAGCCACCACTGATGCCTGAGGTGATGCATTTTGCACTACGGCCAAAGCCGCGTTGACCGCCTGAGCTACAATGGCTGCCACTTCAGCGGAATTCATCACACCCTTAGCGGGTGCAGGATGAGCCTCTGGCTGGGCTTCCCTGGGAACTCGCTGTGCACGTTTAGGAGGCATCTGAAAAAGAGAAAAATTTCATAAGTCTACAGTTATATTCGAAAATTAACAGAAGAACGTAAAACATAATAAGAGTACAACAATCCTAAAATATAGGTCTCTATATCAAAGGACGCTACGTAGAAACATAATAAGCCGTACAGATCCTAAGGACACTAGAACCTGATGCTCTGATACCACCTGTGACACCCCGCCTAATTAATTACCGGGTGATTAGTCCTTAATTAATCAATTTTAGAATATCAAGTCGGTTCAGATAATGCATCACTGCCGAGAACTCAAATTTTAAATTTAATAAAACTAACCACCTAGTATTTTAAAAAGTTTTATGTCCAAATTTTATCTTGTCATTAACTACTACCAAAAGAATATCAATAAACACCATGCATCACAGTAAGATAAGTACAGTTCGACTGAAGTAAAATAAATGGTTGGAGTAAACATTTCCAAATACAATCCCATACAATAAATCAAATGGAAGAAACCAAATCCAAAAGAGAGTTTAAAATGACAAAATCTCTGAAAGTAAGCATGAGTAAGGACGATATGTCCAAGCAAGATGAATAACTGAAAAAGGAAGGATAGACTGAATCGTTTACTAGTAATAATCTTGCAGCTTCCACAACAACTACAGCACAGAAACTGAATAGAGTCTCCTAAGTTTGGTGTCCCTGTGGCTGGGCACCTAAAATAAAGGAACATTAGAAAGATAGACAGAAAAACGGGTCAGAGCCCGAGTTGAAAACAGTTTAATATATCAAGTGCTTAAAGTGATTCAATTAGCACAATTATTAATCAAGTTAACTTAGGGTACTCACTTGAGATACTCACTCCTCAATCTAGTGTGCACATTTAACGAGCCTAACTACCCATACTAGTCATGATACCCTGACTGACCACTAAGTGTATAATATGAAGTTTGAAAGTCTCTCTAAATAATGTAAAACTCGACGTACTTATGATTTCAATATAGAATTAGGATTTCTTTAGGTTATTCTCATATTCTTCTAAATGCCCAACTGATAATATTATAAGTGTACAAATAACAATATTGACAACATCAAAAGGCAAAAAACATGACTTCTAGTATACACACCTTATTCGTTTTATGTATACATATCAAATTATATAAGTATAGTAATATTACACCCTGGGTTAAGAACCCATTAGTACTACGCATACTCGGCTATCTAGTCCATTTGCAAAGCTTACGCATAGAGGACAACAGGTTCAATCTCTCGAGAACTAATAGAAATATAAACACATATTGGAGGCGAACATAGTCCCAAGCCGATGGGCTACGCACATACCTACGCACCCATACGACCGCCATCACTATCGTTCTCACCGATAGCCCGTACCTAGATTCCATGCTCTAGTGGTACAACTCTAAATCCCCCGAAGGAACATAAGATTCGGTTGTCCACAACGCGTTAACCTCCGTTCGATAGCCAATAGCTAGGTATGTTATACACATAATATTTTGAACAATAGGCATGCACACCACTTATATGAATTCATTAGCTTTCCCACAGTCTAGTGTTTGCAGTACGTATTTTAACTCTTATTATATCTCGTACTTTATTTGTGTATACCCTACCTTGTATTTTCGCACCTCCTCAATTTTATGAATTTTATACCTTCCGAGGGTCGACATATTTTCCTCTCACTATTAATTATCAATATAAGTCACTCGACGATCATTCTAGTTTATCACTCATTAAAAGAAACCTACGGGAAGTTCAGAACAAAATTGGATTAAAAAGGACCATTCTGGAATCTCGTTAGAAGGCCCAAAAATCTCGTTCGAACGAGGGTCGTTCGAACAAAGGGCTTTGAACGAACCACCAAACTCGTTAGAAGGGCTACTGAAATATCATTCGAACAAGGTCGTTTGAACGACCTGGGTTGGACTTCTAACGAAATTTCCGAAGTTGCCCAGTTCGTCTCTCAACTTCATTTTTCCCAATTTTTACCACTCAAAACTCAACCTAAATTCATTCCAACCCAAATACAATATTTCCCACTATCCTAAGTCATCTTAGAACATATAATAACATAATTTTGGAGGTCAAATCCTTCTAATCATCATGTAATTTCAATAAATTCCCAACTTTCACCACAAACCCTATTAACATGAACCCAAAATTTATTTGTTCATAAGAACTCCATTTTAATTCATGATTTACATCTAGTTCATCAACTTTCACAATTCTACAAAGGGGAAAATCCTCTACATGCAAACCCCCATCAGATTTTCTAAATATTCTACACGATTTCATCATAGGAAAAGCCAAATTGGTATTTGTTGTTCTAAAACCTCAATATATGTTAACAAGAGTAATAATTGCTAAGAGAAGAGCAAGATAATCACTTGCCTTAAAAATGAACTTTTGATTTTCGGGTTGAAATTGGTATAGGAACGATCCTCCTGGCACGATCTACGCGTTGGTGTACTTTTTGTTGTGAAAGGTTGAATTCTTGGCTAAAGCTCCAATGGAGTCTCCTTCTCCTTCCTTGGTTCTTTCTCTCTTTCCCTCTCTTCTCACGTAGGTTGAAACTGACAGCCACTAACCCTTAATGCCTTTTTAATTAACCCAATTTTCGTCCATTTAATTACCTTAAAAATTCCTAAAGACCAAAATACCCCTCTAGGGTGTCGTTTTGGGTTAAAAAGTCCTGGACTCGAAATAACATTCCCGAATAGTGTTTTCTGACTATTTCGACCATTCCGAACACTCAGGCGCACTCAAAATAGTCGTCCTATTTATACAAAAATAAATTATCTTTTTACCCCCCAAAATATATACAATTAACGCGACTCATATGCGTCCCAAATATTTATAACATAACTGTCGTGTATCTCATTCCCGGCTATACTATTATTTCAATAATTACTAACTCTCATCCTGTTAGTGATTATTATCATAAAATCGAATTAATTTCAATTTAAATTTTCTTCTTTTAATTTAATTAATCCCCGTTTTCCATAAAAATAGTTATGCGTAAAAATATGGGGTATTACACTCCATTGCTACTATTCCTCTCCACTTGCACTTGCCCCCAAATTGTTGGGAAATTTGGTGTTTGAAGTTAGTAGTCTTTATAATAACCTTTTTATAACCAATGGAGCACTAAAAAAATAAGCTTCAACAAAGTGGATGAACACCGTATCTCAAACATTTTATAATAGAAACTAAATGGAATTTTATAGATATAATTTTCCCTACCTCTATTTAATCTTTAAAATAATAAATGAATCAAAATAGGTTTACAAAACTCATTTTGTTTCAATATTACAGAGTCGAGACCTATGATGATTTTCGGCACAATAACACCGAACAAAGAAAAGAACATTGAAAATATTGTTTTGTTACCAAAATATCGATAACAATCCAAAAGTTCGGCACCACTTCACGGGTAAGAGGTTTTAATGTTTTAAGGCTGAGTCATTTTCACTCTCTTAGTCTTGTGATACCGAGATAACTTTTTCTTTTAATTTTTTCCGTTCTCCCCCTCATTCATATTTTAAAATTTTAAAGTTTCTATGTTTTTTATTTTCTAGGATAACCCCAAATTCAGTGATGAAAAATTATGGGACAAAATTGATGTCACGTGCACAGGTGGTAAAGAGAGTCAAAGAAAATTAGTCAAACTGATGAGGACGACACCTAATTTAAAGCAAATTATGGTTATTAATGAGTCTGTACGTGTGGTAGTTGATCATTCAATCGAGTTTACTATGGATAAAGTAAGTTTTTTTAGCTATGTTGCGATTAATGTTTGATTTGTGCAAGGTATATACTAATGCTAATATATTATAGTATTAACTTGCATATATTTCCTGACCGAACTTACTTAATGCATTGGTCTCTAGAGCGTTGAAGAAAGTATCACATAAGTAAAAAAAATTCATCTTAAGGAAGGATGGGGAGGTTGTGAATGGGGTGGAGTATACTATTTTCATAACAAAAAGTTATATAGAAAGCGGTATTTCAAAAATATACCCAAATGTTAAAATCCCTTTTTTCTTACGGGTGTTAAATTATTGTATGGTTAATGGAAGATCGAAGTGGATAGAAGTCTCCATAGCCCTAAAATTGTGAAATAACTAGTGAGACACTTGTATGCAAGGTGATTAACTCTAGAGAAATTTGTAATCATAAATGATTTAATTGCTAATGGGGCTAAACCGAAACAATACTCCATACTTTGAAGCATAGATCAGATAAAAATGTGCACTGTGCGGACAATTTATAATGCAAAAGGAAAGTTGAATTACAAAGATTTGTAAGGTCGGACCATGTTGCAACAATTAATTAAACTCACATCAGTCAAACATTATGTGTACTAAAAAATAGTGACACATGTACTAATGAGTTAGAGGATTTGTTTTTTGTGCACCCTGCTTCAATTTTTCTTGCCAATTTTTTACCGACACTTGCATTTATGGACAACACATACCAAACCAATTGTTTTAACATGCCATTATTTGAGATGGTTGGCGTCACATCGATTGGTTGTACATTATCCATTGCCTTGGATTTTTTATTGTTTGAGAAGGAAGATCGGTTTGCTCTGGCATTGTTATGATTGAGGGTGTTATACGAACCTCCGAATTTGTTGCAATTGGTGATTATCAATCGACAACAACCATGCATAAACTCTATTCAGAGTGTCTTTCCCTGAATTATCACAATAATTTGCCTATTTCACACTAACAAAAATGTGGAAATGAATTGTATATAATTCAACATGCTTGTTTACAACACATTATCATGGATCGATGAGGTATTGCCAAGTGGGATTATAAACTGGTAATAACAATCAAAATATAATACACAAACTCGAGGTAATTGGTAGCACAAATGTGTGACGCGTGTCATAGTTCAGATGTGGTGTAGAAAATGGAGGAATATAATCTAAATGGGGGATTTAGTTCACCTAGGAAGGAAATATTTGGATGAACAACCACCCAACATTTACGTTGCATTGCAAGAAACTCTATAAATAAGCAATGAGAAGATAAAGGAAGAAAGGACTCCCTTAGTAAAAAAAACTACATTTACTCAGTTAATCCTTCGTTTCCTTTATTTTCTTTTATTTTGGTTTATGTGCGATTTTTTTTCATTTGAAGTAGATTGTAACTTTATTTCAAGTTTTACCAAAGTGTTTTGCCTTTATATTTGGTTTCTTTTAGTTTATTGCTTTACATTTCATAGTGTAATCCTTTACTTTCAAGCATTTACTTTTCTTTAGTTCCTAAATTTTACTTTTGCTTTAGTTCATGCACTTTACAAATTCTTTTGTTCTTTAATCCCTGACGGAAGTGAAAGTCTTCTTAATTGAAGCATCGAATGGTACACACATATAATATTATCACAAGTCTAATATCTTTTGGATGGAAATACCATAACCTTGTCTCACACGCTCTCACTTAATATTAAACATATTAACTAAGATAAGTGAAAACCATACAAACATATAATTGGCATGCCCGATGGGACACTTGGTGTTGAATTATTGTTTGAAATGGCTAAGGCACGTAAAAACGAGGATGTAATTGAAAATGTTGATAAAATTGCATCAATTAGACAACATGATACCACTTTAGACCAAACACTCTTCACAACAACTCATGAGTTGGGACTAAATGATTAGAGTGAACATTTGAATATGCCAATAGCTCCAAGAGACGATAATATTCACAATACACCAGTTTTGGGTGTACCCACAAATGCCCAAGATCAATTTATCAATCAAGTAAACATGTTATTTGATCATCTTGGGAACATAACGTAAAAGATTAACATTATGATCACTATAGTGACATGTAGGTTATCTACACCTACTAATGCAGTGTTTAATAGTCAGGGATATGCACCACAGTCTGATGCAAAGCCAACAAATCAACCCAATCCTTACCATCTTGTCTGTTACAAACCTAACACTAGCGAAACCAACTTTGGAAACAACCTACGGACAGGTAGATACCCTAATACCACTGATTTAGGTATTAACAACCCAATGGAAAGTTCAAAACCATATAACACCTACCAATAATTGGGTCATAATGAACCAATGGGGAGAACATCTTTCTCAGAGGTAGGGAGAACTAGTCCATACTAAAATGATGATAATTTAGGTTTCCCAAGTGCTTCAAATTATGAGATTATCAATTACCATGTGTTCAAATGAGAAATCATCGGGTTGGGGAACAATAAGAGATTTAATAACCAAATTCCATAACCCTCTTAGCCTCAAAGCTATCAAGCACAACAAAATGTGCCTCCACAAGTGCCATCACCATTGGTGCAAATAACTCCCTTAATAAATCAAAAAATTACTCCAAAAAATAGGCAACTACCCTAAAGAGTTGGGATAAATGAGATTATGAGTCTCATTTATGAAATATGTGGACTAATGTCTCGGGAGGATCAACCCCTAGTTTACAGGAAGACATGTTCGAAGTGGGTAGATAGCATAGAAGCCCCAAAAGGGTTCAAATTCTTAACCTTTACTCTCTTTTCAAAAGATAAAAGTCAGTCCACTATAGACGACATTATTATATTCACTAGTCAATATGTAGATGTTAGTACAAAATAAAAATGAGTATATAAGACTATGTTTGTTCTCCAATTCAATCACTAATGCAACCTTCACGTGATTCATAAGTGTTCCACCTAATTCTGTACAAACTTGGTAACAAATGGAAGACATGTTCTATGTACTATTCATCCTTACTGAACCAAAGGTCTTTATAGTTGATTTAGTTAGATTAAGACAAAAACCTAATGAAAAGGCAACTACCTTCGTAAATAGGTTCAAATGGGCTAGAAACAAATGCAAAGTAGTCATACATGAGTCTGAATTTATCAAATGGGTACAAAATCGATTAGAATTTAGACTTCGAAAGAAATTTGATGCCATAAAGTTTAGATATTTGGTAGAGTTAATTGCTAAGGTATCCAGATATGAGACTCTTCTAGAAGAAGATCATAAAAGAAATACATCTTCTTTCAAGATATATTACAAGGATCCTAACTTCTAAATAGATGTTTCTTAGATTCTAGGAACTGGACTTATAATCTATGAACCATTGGTCTAAAAGGACACAATAACATATTATTTTTTCTCTTGAAACAAAGAGAATGATAAAAAAGTATCCATTTGACATTTCTAAGGCTCATGAGATCTTTAATTATCTTTTAAGTGATAAAATGTTAAAACCACCTAATGATGCTAACAAGCTAAATGAAATTAAAGGGAAAAGTTATTATAAATAGTACCCACTCAACTAATGCATGTTCTGTGTTTTGCGACAAGACTCAATAGCTAATTGGCAGAGGGAAAATCCAATTCTCTGGAATAGAAAAAAAGCATTATATGTGTGGGTGAAAAATCATTTCCCAATGTCAAAGAAATGGGAGCAAACATGCAATCCATTCAACTATCTAGAAACAAAGGTCGTGTTGAATATAAAATAAATATTAAGTCTGAATCTAAGGCTTCGGAGCTTCGGATGGCTAAGGATCCAGACCAGAAGGTCATAAAACACCTATGCATCAAGTATGGGGGGTATTATACATTAATATGTCAATTTATGTCTTCTGGGGCAAAGAAACAACTAAAAAGCAACAAGAATGGGAATAATGGTTATACTCCCAAAGCACCAATGTTCCAAAGTCAATAGGAAGTCCAAAGCAAGTCCTTTAGAAAGGTGAGGCCATTATCTAGCCCTTATTACCCTCAAGGTAATGTTAAGAAGCCACTAAATAGCCAATACATCATGCCTAGATTCAAGGAAGCCAAATCACATCAGTATGTGAGAAATCCAAGATTTACAAAAATCCTGAAGTCAATCCCAATGGACAAAAAGAGGTCTTGATTAATTTTCCATCTAAGACCCAAAGCTGGAACAACAGTTTAATGAGATGCCAAAAATACATAGGCAGTGAAATCTAAACAGGTGGCCCCAAGTATGTGGCATTTAGTGTAGCTACCAAAGTCGAAGAGAAGATATCCATAGATGGTAATTTCTCATACCCAACAAAGAAGAGTCCAAAGGAAGTACAGGGCCTAGCAAGAGCCCTCGGAGATTATGTGTACCAATGGATCAAGAAATTTTCTTCCTCATTATCAAAGGAAAATCCAATGCTTTATAGGAATCGAAAAGGTAGCCAGCCTCTTCAAACTTATTGGTTGAAAGTCTCAAGGCAAATCAAGAAGTTGAGCCGTAGTACTTCATCTAATTTGGGCCCCTGTCTCAGTAAATGCCAGTAAATATGGATATGATCCTCCCAAAGAGTTCTAAGCTGAAGAAGGATAAAAGGACCTTGTGATAAGGTGGATGAAGATGAGAAGTCAGAGTTAAACAACTTTATATAACATATGGGTTATAAGAGCCTACTAAGAATATGACTAATCATATCAAACCTTTTTTTTATAAAAGATCAGATAAATAGAATTATAATTAATAAATATAGGCAAATAACAAGGCAACTATTAATATAATGTCATATTCGATACTTTTCAAAATAAATAAAAAATGAAACACCAAATTCGTCCATACTCAAATAATTCTCTCAATTTTTGTTGGGGATAAATATTTGACTAGAGGTGTATTGCCAGTTGATATTGAAGTAGGCACAAGAAAATCTAAAATTATTTTCTTCATTATTGAATTTGAAGGAAACTAAGCTTTATTCCATTACTTATAAGGGACTAGATTCACTTTGACACATGTATTCCTTCTTTTATGCATTAGAGCTTCTTTTGGTAAAAGAGGACATGAGTGTGGAAGATAATCCATTTCTTTTTCACACTAGCTCCAATAGTATGAGGCATGGCTTTATCAAGAGAATATAGTTCTAGTAAAAGCAGATGCTTTAGTTCAAAAAGCATCAGAGGGAGAGCTCTCAAATGAGGCTGAGTTAGTTTTTGGTCTAATAGGACCAGCTGAAGAAAATAAAATAGTTGTTTAATGGATACGCATCCATTGATATTGAGCAAACCAATGAAAGTTTGTCCATGGTTTTATAAAAGTTCAAAGATTTGGAATTGGTGAAGAAAATACTATTAATTGCGTTGATTATGTCTTCAAAAAAGATGTGGAGGATGAAAATTCTCAAGATAGTTATGAATCAACAAGATCACCAAGATATGAAGATTTAATGGTGCATCAATCGTATCCCTTAATAGAAATCAATTTGGGAACCAAACACGATAAGAGAGAGTCACCTATATTAGTGCCAACCTAAGCAACGAAGATATACGGTTAGCTGTAGACCTTTTACATTAGTATAATGATTGTTTTGCTTGGAAAAATGAGGAGCTGGCTAGCTTGGACAGGAAATTAGTGGAACAAAAACTACCAATTAATGAAGGTTATAAACCTATCAATCAATTGACAATAGAAATTACTCCATGAGTCATAACCAAGATAAAAGAAGAAATATAAAAGATGTAGAATGTTGGATTCATTCAAACTGACAGTTATGTTGAATGGATCTCTAATATAGTTCTAGTAATTATGAAAAATGGAAAATTGAGAGTGTGCACTGATTTTAGAAATCTAAATGCAACCACTCCAAATAATGAATATCCAAGGCCAGCGGTAGATTTATTAGTTGCAAGATCGGTTGATTAAGCTATCAGGTATATGTTGGATGGTCACTCTGATTATAATCAAATATGTATAGTTGTAGAAGATGTGCATAAAACTTCCTTTTAGTACCCTAGTAATTTAGGAACCCTCAAATGGATAAAGATGTCATTTAGTTTAATGAATGTAGGAGCCACATACTCAAGAGGAATGAATAGAATTTTCATGACATGGTTGGAAGCTTTTTGGAGTTTTATATTGATGATATAATTGTTAAGTCAAAAATGGTAACTGATCACATAACACGCCTTAAAAAAGCTTTTGAAAGGGTGAGGCTTTATCAACTTAAAATCAATCTTATGAAATATTCCTTTAGAGTTTCTATAGGAAAATTCCTATGGTATTTTGTACGCCAAAAGGGAATACAAGTTGATCATAACAAAGCTAAAACCATAATTGAAAGTACAACTCCCAAAAACAAGAAAGAATTACAAAGGCTTTAGGGTCAAGTTAATTTCCTTCATAAATTTATATCAAATGCAATAGGAAAAACTAAAGTATTTTGTCATTTCTTGAAGTTAAAATATCAAGAGGTGTTGGATTGGAAAGAGGAGCATGAGCAGGCTTTCTAAACACTCGAGAGCTGGTCAAGCCACGTGTTTTGGCACCTCAAAGAGAAGATAAGCCACTGAAGTTATAAATTTTAGCCTCTGATGCATCAATTATATTTCTATTGGCTCAAGACTGTGAAAACCATAAAGTAAAAGTTGTGTATTACCTTAATAGGTTTTTAAATAACTGTGAATGTATATATTCCATAATGGAAAAATTATACTTGACTTTGTATTTTGCTTTAATAAAGAGGTTTTTGTCATTTTAAAGTTTAATTTAATCAAACATATGTTGACGAGACCTATTTTAGGTAATGGAATTGGTAAATGGGTGTTGGCTATAGTTGAGTTTTGCCTCGATTATGTACCTCAAAGAGCAAAAAAGGCAAATCATTGACGGATTTCTTGGCAGTTCATCCATGTGAGGATGATCTTAGAGGGGATTATGAGATAAGATATCTATATAAAAGACCATTGAAGTTGTGTTTGATGGTTCAGAGACTGAGATAATGTCAAGAATAAGGATATTTCTTGAATCTCCCAAGCATATTAAAACCAAACATAGATACAGACTAGAAGAGAATACATGTTCTAATAATTAAGTGGAATATGAGGCTGTGATAATGGGTCTAGAAATTCTTCGAAGCTGTGATACTTTAGTAATATAAATTTATGGTGATTTCTATTGGTAATAGGACGGTTAACTAGTGAATACATATATGTTCATGATGATTTAACCTTATATAACCAAGTACCTTTGAATTTGTTGCCTAAATTTGATGAAGCCACACTAAATTATGTTCCCATAATTCTAAATGATGAAGCCAATGAAATAGCTTAAAGGGCTTCGGGTTTTAAGCTTGATGACAATTTCGAAGAAAAGTTAAAGCTTAATACAATTGATGGTTTCTTATCACGGATAACCGATGCATAACTCCCTCGGTTGAAATTGAGAACATTGATATTCAAGAAGATTGAAGAAAACCATTAGACAAATATCTAACTAACTCAAATATACAGAGTGATAGGGTTAGCAGGTTAAAAGCAACCAATTATATCATGTTTGATGGAAAATTATTTTAAAAAGGGTGTTGATAGCATGATCCTAGAGTTCCTAAGTAAGGATAAAGGTTTAGCACCCACAACACAATTCCATGAGGGTTTTGTGGGGCTCATCTCGCTAGGCCTAAGATGAGATGGTTATCAAGAAGGCATAGATTTATTGACCTTCCATTTTAAAAGACTGTACTGAGTTTACAAAAGCATAATTGAAATATCAACACCATGATCCTTTAAAATATGTACCTCCTTGATCAAGGGTGAAACCGCGCGTCTGAGTTACTGACGTTGGTTATTTTTTTTTGTTTCACCGCCTCAATACAAAAACCTAAACTATTGACTACACTCTTTTAAGGGAGTATTGCGGCCAGTTCGGGTATCGAAATCCACAAAGGCTAATTTTTAGAATCATATTGATTTAATACTTCGCAAATAAAAGTGTAAAAGATAATTTTTAATAAAAGAAAAGATAATACTAGGCATGTATTTAAACTACGATTACAAAAAGGAATAAATTGCGACTAATATCCCTCACCTCGAGTTAATTATTATAAATGGTTACATGGAAAGAAAAAATATCCAAGACTAAATCTCATTTCATCAATTAATTAAATCTAGAGATGTCACCCCCTAAATTGTCATAAAAGCCTACAATGATTTTGGCGTCAACAAATACCCAGAAAATTATACGTAAGGTCGTAAATACGGCGCATACATGATATACAATGTTAAATTTCCTAGGCATAAAATAAAAAATAACTCAATCGAATTAAAATCATAAAATTCATCACCAAATCAAAGCAACCAATTCAGCCCAAGGTGAGTTCAATCAATCACAACCTAAATTAAGTTAGCTAGAAAGCACATTAAATGACATTAATTAAATGAAAGCAAGAAATACAAGAAAGTAAATGAAAGAAATTAAATATAGATTATAATGCTAGTAAATAAATAACAAAGAAAGAAAAATAACAATGGAAGCTTGAATTAATGAAAGAGATAATGAATAGTGCACTTATAAACCCATTTGAGTGAAACCCAATGAGAGAGAGAAGCAAAAACCCAAAACCACCTCCAAACCCCAATCTCCTCTAACCTAACTACTAAAAAGATGTTAAAAAAAAGATAAAAGAATATATGTCTTCAAATACACAAACCCCACTTATATAGTAAGTGGTAAAAGAAATAAATGGAAAAGAAATGATTTGTCCTAAGTGGTTTTGGTGTTGTCCATCCTCCGCGAGAAATCCCATAACTTCTTCGTTATTGATCAGAAACGTGCATCGTTAGCGGCCACGCGAAGATGACTCAGAGAGCTTCAACTTCCGTGAAGACATTGGTCTAGAAACCATAATTATAAAATTACTCAAATGCCCATGTACTTGTAATTGTCAACGGAACTTCCTCGGAACACTACCGAACTTCACACTAAGCACCGTAATACCTACAAAACCTCAAGTATACCTCGCAAAACATGTAAACATATAAAATTGAGGTTGTATGGTCACTGCGCATAAATGTAGGAATTGAGATACCCGATGGGGCTGAAATGAATAAGTAAAGAGGCTGAATATATGCAATATTGGAGCCGAATGACACCCCCTAACTTACACATGGCTAGTCCCTAGCAAGGAAATACAAAGCAAGAAGAACTACAAGTAAACCACAAGAAAGGAGATATGTACAAAGGAGATAAATGTCACATTCACGGGAGAAAGATTGTATTTAGCGTATGCAATAAGACGTTAAACCCTTAGGTTACCCTAGTGGACGAGTGTTGTCTCGTGAGGGTTTTCAGGGATGAAACCCACAAATATAAAATTTCCTCAAAATATGCCAAACCAAATAATATGCCAAGCTCAACAACAACTAAATATTTCAACTAATATTAACAAAGCAAAGGAGACTTTTGCCTAATAATCCAAAACTACTAACATTAAAATAATAACTATATGGAATTGAAATCTCATATGTGAGTGGTGTGCATGAATATACAAAAGCTTTGATTCGGTAAAAAATGCCTATAGCCCGGATAAAAAATTAGAGCATGCTTCCACTCAATCCCCTCCGGGTATTACACTCAATAAATAAAAGCACTTGAAATGAGAGGTAATACACGGGACATGCGGTCATAATGAGTAAATGTAAATGAAAACTAGATCGCACACATGTCATCAATAAAGAACGCTATATATAAAATAAAAACATTGCAATATCAATGAAAGGATATCATCATTAAAGACGAGAAATGCCTTTTCACATATTATCGCAATTATTATGACATTTGAATTACATTCACCTTAGGATCACATAGGACTTTTATGGGTTGTAATGTAAGTTTGGGGTTAAGGTTATGAAATGAAGGGAATATGTACGGATTCAAAGGTGTTTAGGGATACAACACTTATGATAATGGAAAATTGTAAGCATTTCAAAATTGAAAAAAAAAATTCATAACAAGTATTAAATATAACATTGGAAAGTTACAAAGATTTTTAAACATTATAAACAAACTGGAAATACTTTCTCTTTATTTTGTTTTCTTCTTTTTCCCATCTTTTCTTTTGCTTTGTTTTGTTTTCTCGCTTTTTCTTTTCTTTTTCACTTCACTTTTTTCTCACTCTCACTTATTTAATTGTAACCACAAAATAATAACATCATCCAATCACAAGTAACATTCCAAACAAAGGTAATGGAGGTAATATGTATGGTATATAACTCCAATTTGGAGTTGGTTATGGGATTTTAAGTTTTGAAACAAAATGCTATATTCAGGCTCAAAGGGGGTGATGAGGGAAAACATATAAGGTGAGGTCAAGGTCAATATGGATGATATAACAAAGAGGGCCTATGATCATTTCCTAAAGTTTACCCAATAATCGAATTAAAACAACTTTAAAAATCATGCTCAAGCAACACATTTCAAATATGAACTCAATTAATGAAAGATTAAATGAAAGAATAGTGAGATTATCGATGAATTTAATGTTTTCAAGAAGGAAAGAGTAATGTATAAGCACTCACAAATGAAGAAAAACAAAAAACTAGCTCGATTTTAATGTATACAAAGAAACAAAGGGATACCAAGTTATAATTGTCCTACCGAATCATTTATAAAATATGCTCAGGTGCTCATGGGTTTTCAAGGTTTAATTCTTAAATTTATTCTCAATATTGAATAATTTGAGGATTAAAGTTTAATAACATGAAGAAAATAGAAAGTGCATCATTGAATTAGCAATTGGATAGGAAAATTATTGAATTTATCATAGGAAATTAAGGCAAAGGCCCAAGAAAGAGGAAAGAAACAAAGAAAATAATTTTTGAAATCTTTGATTTTTTTTATTTTTTATTTAATTTAATTAATAAACATAAACTTGCCTCATGATGATAAAATAGAAACCGAGATGACTAATCACACTCCCTAACTTGAAACGCACATTGTTCTCACTGTAATGAAAGAAATTATGAAAAAGCGAGGGATAGAAATAAATCATCCCAATTTGGAGCGATCCCCGAGGTAATCAAAGTGAGCCCTATCAAACAAAAGAAAAACAAAAATATTTACTGCAAGAATTAAGTTAAAACAACTTTGAGGATGTAGTGATTGAATCAGACTCTTCTTATGTGGTGAATCTGATAAATCGAAACTGGAAACCGCCTTGGAATCTTCTTAAATGTGTGGAATAAATAAAAGATAATCTCATCAATTACAAAAGCTCTCTAGTTCACTGCTTCAGGGAATCAAATATGGTTGCAGATAGCCTTGCTAATTATGGGGTTTCAATTCATTCAACTACAATCTTCAACAACTTCTCGGTCCTTCCAAAAATTACTCGAGGAGCTTACAAGATGGACAAGATGGGATGTTGCTACATTAGATCTTATCTCAAATGATCAATCTTATCTCTTGTAATGGGTCTACTATAAAGCCCCATATTTATTGCTTTTTTAAGTTTCCTTTTTCTCTCTTCTATCTAAGCTTGTTTAGTTGCCACCTGGGAGAGGCTTTTTCTCCTCATTTTAATAATATCTAGAGGGTTCAGTCCCTTTTAAAAAAAAAATTATGTCGTAAGTCAAAATAATATAGAAAGGCTGAAGTGCAAATACTAGATAAATTGATGGTGAACATTTAATTTTAAAAATGGAGGGTCACACGCATCAAAATTCAATAGACAACCAATAACTACATTATTGCTTCTAATCTCATAATTTCACTAAACAACTTAATACAATACAATACTAAGAGAAAGAAAGAAAAAGAATAAAAAGAATATTTCCCATTAGAACAACAATACTCAAAAATCGGGACCACCAGAGGATTCTGACGCATATATTCACCCTCCTCACAGTAGCCTCGTATGAATGCTCGCCTCCCTTTTACCACCACTAATGTCACATAAAATATACACACCAAGTCCTTTTTAATACGGACATTCATGGTGATACCTTTCACAATGGAACCCTTGGACACCTCAGGGGGACATACAGTTGGTCGAATCATACTTTGCGGCCATTTAAACCTACAACACAATAATTAAGCAAGATAAAAAAAATGTAAAGCTCAATTAAACTTAGTCGATAAACGAGTCGAAATGGCGTATGCAAGTGTGTGAAACCAAGTGAAAATATACCACAATGCGACAAAATGTGTCAACGTGAGACAACGAGTGAAAAATCGGCAAGTGTATGATAAAAATATCGAAACAAATTTATTTAGACATTTTAGCGAACATTTGTTGTGCACAATATGGTATAAGGGTGTGTGGGTGCCATTTGAACCAACACAAGCCCCATTCATGAGCAAACACAATAATCCAATAACAATTTGTGTTCATTAATGGATATAAATCAAGAATCAAGCATAAAACAAGTTGTAAAAATAATTGGAACACACCCAATAACAAACTCACAAATTGTAAAAAAAAATGCATCCAACCTTAGAATTTTTTACAATTACCAACCAACACCACCAATGAGACATGGAAAATAGAAAGAATTTATACCTTGATTGCTCAACAATATAGGAAAATGAGTGAAGTTGGTTAGGGAAAAATAAAGGCGTGAAATGGGGGAAGGGTGAAAATATAAGAGTATGTGCATTGAGAAGAGGTGAAAGTCGTCAACAGTGCCATTTTGATCGAGGGTGAAACCGTGCGTCCGAGTTACTGACGATGGTCATTGTTTTCGTTTCACCACCTCAATACAAAAATCTAAACTATTAACAACATTCTTTTAAAGGAGTATAGCGGTCAGTCCGGGTATCGAAATTCACAGAGACTAGTTGTTAGAATTATATTGATTTAATACTTAGCAAATAAAAGTGTAAAAGATAATTGTTAACAAAAGAAAAGATAACACTAGGTATGTATTTAAACTATGATTACAAAAAGGAATAAAAACTATAAATTGCGACTAATATCCCTCGCCTCGAGTTAATTAGTATAAATAGTTATATGGAAAGACAAGTCTACCAAGATTAAATCTCATTTAATCATTTTATTAAATCTAGAGTTGTCACCCCCTAAATTATCATAAAAGCCTATATGATTTTTGGCGTCAACAAATATCCCAAAAGTTACACACACAAAATCATAAATATAGTGCATATATGATATGCATCGTTAAATATCCTAGGCATAAAATCAAGAACAACTCAATCGAATTAAACTCATAAAACCCATTACCAAAGCAAAGCAACCAAATCAACCCAATGTGAGTTCAATCAATCACAACATAAATTAAGTTGGCTAGAAAGCATGTTAAATTACATTAATTAAATTAAAGAAATAAATGCAAGAAATTAAATGAAGCAATTAAACCTAGATTACAAAGCAACTAAACAAATAACAAAGCAAGAAAAACAACAATGGAAGCTTGGATTATTAAAAGAGATGATTAATAGTGCACTTGCAAACCCTAGGAGAGAGAGAAGAAAAAACATAAATCACCTCCAAACCCTAATATCCTCTAACTTAACTACTAAAAAGATGATAAAAACAATATAAATCATATATGTCTTCAAATACACAAAACCCACTTATATCGTAAGTGGTAAAAGAAATAAATGGAAAAGAAATTATTTGTCCTAAGTGGTTTTAGTGTTGTCTTCCTCCGCGAGAAATCCCATAACTTCTTCGTTATTGATTGTAATAACACACCGTCAGTGGAAACATGAAGATTACTCGGAGCAATTCAACTTTCATGAAGACATTGGGCCGAAAATCCAAATTATAAAATTACTAAAATGCCCCTATACTTGCAATTATCGACAAAACTTCCTCGGAACACTACTAAACTTCACACTAAGCACTGTAGTACCTATAAAAGCTCAATTATACCTCACAAAATATGTAAACATATAAAATAGAGTTTCTCTAGTTAACGAGCACAAATATACGAATTGAGGTACCCGATTGGGTTAAAATGCATAAGTAAAGAGGGTGTATATATGCAATATTCGAGCCGAATCACTCTTATAGATCTATAATATGTAATGAAGCCATGGACATTTAGAGGATGGGTTATTGATGTCATTGGTAAAATTTATCCCACATTCTCCAAATTACATAGTTATGTGTTAGTATAAACATATAACTTTTCCAAATGGGTAAAAGCAAGGCCTTTAAAGTCAGTTACCTAGAAAGAGTTGGTAGATTTATTATAAGACATTGTATACATGTTTGGGATCCCAGAGACCACATCTTCCGACAATGAAGGCATCTTTAAATCAGAAATTGTATTGGAATTTAAATCAAGGTTAGTAATTACTTTGATAAAAGTTGCACATTATTATTCTCAATCAAATGTTCAAGAAGAGGCTCCTAATAGGGTAATTAAGAATAACCTCATTAGAGTGATTGAGAAAATCCAAGGGATTGGCACAATTTGTTGCTAGAAGTTATATGGGCTTATAAGGCCTCTAAAAGGTCAACTACTTGGGTAACTCCATATGCCTTAACCTCTAGGAATAGTGTTACTTTACTCGTTGAAATAACTCTTAATTCATTAAGAGTGGTAGCCCAAAAAGGGATTAACAGTAGAAGGTAATGGTCAAGCTATGCACATGGAATGATACAACATAGATGAGGATAAGGTCGGAGCCTTAAATAACATCCTCGTCCAAAATAAGAAGATAGCTAAAAACTATACTAAGAAAGAAAAGAAAAGAAAAGGACCGTTAATGAAGAGGACTTGGTTTGGCAAAACCGTTTTACCTTTGGGATTAAACTATCAGGCCTATAGAATTTGGTCCCCAAAGTGGGAAGGACCATTCTTAATCTATAGATCTTTTAAAGGTGGAGGATACCATCTAAGAGATGTCAATGGTTATATTCACATGAAAAAACAAATGCTAGATTTTTAAATCCAGATTACCCAACCATTTGGGAAACAAGGCAATATAAACAAAATGCATAATTTCATTAAGTATTAGTGAATTTACATACTAATGAAAATGCTTAAATACAAAGGAGCTAAAACTAGTCCAAAAGTTTTCATAGGCAAGCTTTTTGGTTCTAATTTGAACTTTTATCTCATCAAATCAAGTTGCATCATTGATTGAGACGTGAATCTCACCAACCAACTGACCCATTCTTTAATGACAATCCTCATCTTTCATGATGACCACCTCCAATGTAGCATTGTCTCTCATTAGCTTCCTTTATAACTCCTCTTTCTCAAAAAAGAGGGAAGTCTTTATTCTTTGAATAGTCCTTAAGTCCCCTTGGCAATTTCAACTCTTTAGTTTGAGAAATGGGCACTCTTTGGAGATAAGGAATTATTCTAAGCCTCTGTTTGAGTCATAGTTGTGATCTTACATGGAAGTGAGTGGACCTAGGTATCTAATTCCTTCATAACATACTCTTCCAAGCTTTTGAATTTGGATACTTTAGAGCAAACTGCCTTAGGTCCACTGGCAAAGGTAAAGTCAGTTAAGTCTTCGAATGGTAACCTGACAAAGATTCAAAGCAGCTCCAAAGATTGTGGAGCTTGTAATTGCAAAGATGAATGGGGTGGTTAAACTTAGATGATATGTTTCGATTATTGTCCTACATTACTGGTAATAATTTTCCAAGCTTAAACTGGAGCCTTGGACATAATCTCCTTAAGTTGTCCTTGAAAGGTAGTAACCTTAGCTGGTGTCATCAAGCTAGGAGCATACTTAATTATAGTATATACCTCTACCTCAAGGGGATGTATCTCTCAATGGTGAAGCATTTGGACCTAGCACGTCTTCAAGAACTGATGGCATCGTAGATGACTTCAGAGTATTACCAGTAAGGACAGAATCCTCCACATGTTCTTTTCATTTTAGAATTGAGATCCCAACTGTCTCATCTTTAGAGGTGGAAGAGGGTATAAAAGAATTAAACCTCTTTAGGATTGTTTCATCCCTAAGAACTAGATTCGAAGTGGGGACAATGGTTGGGATAGAAGCATCAATGGTCTCACTAGTTGATTCATTAATTCAGGATGCTAGAGGAGGAGTTAAAAGATCTCTAATTGGGATAGACTCATTCACATTAGATGAGGCTCCAACTTAACCAATTGTAAAAAAAAAAATTAATTTGAAGTCAAATTTATTGGTGAAATAATACCAAAGTGCTAAGGATTTCTTCAAGAGAGACGTTATAGACATACATACCAATTGGACTTGGTGCATAGGCTTGTTATTCTTTTCATGCCTTTATTTTTTTAAATGGTGAACATAGCATAAATAGAAGGCTCAATAGTCTAGTATTACCTTATGAAGTGCTAGTTGAATTGTTAGAAGAAGACCTTAATCTGAATGGTCAAACAAGAGGAACTTTTTCCTCTTCCCCTCTAGTCGCCCTTAAGAGTTCCTCTTCTAAACCCTCTCTTTCCTCGGGATTTAGTGTAATTCTCCGTATTTTTAATGATCCATATTTTTAATGATTTTTAAATATGGGATTACTTAAATTAAATATGGGAAATTGATTGATAATTAATTCGGATTAAAATAAATATTAACTAGTGAGATAAGGGTTAGTATTTATTAAAGTGAATTATATTGAATATTACTGAGTGAATAAAGTAATATGTGATTATGAATTTATGAAAATTATCGCGAGTGAAAAATACGATAATTATGAAAATTAAGTCGGGGCGCACATGTCAGTCGTGTCAGGACTAAGTTAATAAATTAAAAAGTAAATTAATTAAAAGTAAATTGGATGGTCATTTCGAGTGCGTCAATGTGTCCTTGAGGGTCGAGATAGTCAGAAAAATCTACATGGGGTTTAGTTTAGGTCCCGAGACAATTTTAGGCCAAACCGACATCCCGAAAGGGCATTTTGGTAATTTGCATTTTTGGGTGAATAGTGCCTACGAAAATTGGAGAGGTTATATCAGATTAGAAATTTGGGGATTTGGGTTATTATTCACAAAATCTAAGGGAGAGCCAACTCTAGGAAGTTCAAGGCTAAACCACCACCTCTCCACCAACTCCACCACCGAGACCGTCGGATTGTTGATCAGAAAGTGAAGAACACCGTTAGTATAATCTTCTTCAACGGATCAGACCTACATACCATAAGCAAGTGTTTATTTTGCCAACTTATGAATTGATATATCATCCATGTTAGATTAGGATTGATTTTTATGAAAATTCTGAAATTTGGAATTTAGGAATGGAGTTATAATTCATGTTCATAGGTAGGAATGATCCAATATATGATCCGTGAGATATGTAGGTAAATTATGATAACAAACACCACGAAATTATGATGAATCTTAATGAACCAATCTGGGTTTTTATGATAGTCTTGGATAAGACGATGAACTAGGGTTTTCATAAAATTATCTTGAATTAATCTAATTATTGGATGTCCCATGACGAATTTATGATACTTGAATGTTAAGATTCATTTATTTAGGTTAGTACAACATCTAGTACAAACGATTGGGACTTTGGGATGTTAAAATGGAGATTTTGGTGTTGGTTATGGAGGAAACCCATAAGAAAGACTATGCAAATTTTTTAGACCTATAGGTGCGAATCAATTCGGACCCGGCCAAATCAATTCGGCAAGGCGAATCGATACGGCTGCCCAGTTCTGGTCATATTTTTCCCTTTTTTTAGAATCTTTGGGAGATGTTCAAAACAAAATTATGGGACTTAATTTTAAACTTATTGACGATTGTTTGACAATACTAATTAGCCTAGGTTAGGGTTTAGGCTTAGTTCGATGAGGGAGAATTAAGGATAAAATGTAATTAAGCTAAATTGAGAGAAAATACCTAATTCGGGGAAATGATTCGAGTCATGGGAATTCGAGGGATATGATGACTTAGACCAGCAAGGTATAGTGAGCCAACTACTGATACTATGTGTAGAATAATGGTTACACTTCGAGTGGTGAGAAATGCTCGAGAGCGTACATTACAAAGTGAATTTATAATTTAAAAATACGTAAGATAATTGGGATATATTTACTATGTATGGAATCTATGATATAGGATGTGGTATACCTATACTCATGTTATGAATATATAGGTTGTGTGAATGCCTATTGTGTAATTGATTATGTGTAGGCACACCTACGATGCTTGCTATCGCGGGAGGTTGTGAAGGTGACAGTCTTATCTTGAGGAGCCTTTAGGGGGGATTTAGACTTGTGCCTTGGAACATCGGACTTAGGTTGGATTGCCATTTGTGTGAAAAATAGTATTGAACGGTCTTTTGGGTGCGTAGGTATGTTGTTAATCCAAAGGCTTAGGACTATGTTCTCCTCCAATATGTGTGATTTGTATTTATGCTTCGAGGGATATAATGAACCGATTGTCCTTATTTAATACGAGATGTGCCGGGACTAGATAGCAGAGTATGCATGCACCGCAGTTGAGTCTAGGGGTGTCGTATTAGTATATATATAGTATAATGATGGATATATATATATATACTTGTGATATCATCTACTGTGTGAAATTTGTAGAAAGAAAGATTGTGAAATTTAATATAACTTAAGTATGTGAACACTTAACACTGAATGTGAAAACTCGCGCTCGAGATAAAAGTCATGAAAACATTTATTAACATATTACATGGGAATACGAGTGGCTATTATGAGTTAATAGATTAAAAGATTAATGATATTGAACTAGTTAGGCATGATAGTAGTAACTAGAGTGGTTTAGTAGTACGTTAAGCATGCACACCAATTGAGAGGTGAAAATTTCAAGAGAGAGCCCGCAAAGCTAATATGTATGTAATATCAACTGGTAAGCATTTAAAATACTTGTTAAAATATTTTTAAACTATTTTACACTCGGTCTTTGGCCCATTTCTTGTAAATCTATTTTCTCTTGTTCGTACTTTTTAGGTGTCCAACCACAGGGATTCCATGCATAGATTGTCACATGGTTTGACGTGCTGCAGTTGTTGTGGAAGTTGCAAGTCCTCGAAATTAGACTCCTCCACTTCTTTTCATTCAGCGTCTGATTTAGTCATTTAATTTAGGTCATGTTTCCCATTCTTAGTTACCATTTATTTTAGAGAGATTTAGTACTCAGTTATTTCCTTATGATGGGATTCAGTTTTATTTAGATTGTTTGTATTTGAGACTATTCAACTGGGACATTTATTCCAGTCTTATTTATTCAACTAGATGGTTTCTCATTTATTGTTGTTTTAATTGTGGGAATGGTTAATGTAGTAAATGATTTAAATTGTTGTTGACTAATTAAAAAGGGAAAAAAATTTAGCACAAGATTAATTAATTATTAGGTGATTGATAAAAATAAAAGCTTTTCAACGGTAATGCTAAGAATGAACCAACCAGATATTCTGATTTAATTTATTAAAGGACTGGTCAACTGGTATTTAATTAAGTGGAGTGTCACCGTTAGTTTCATCTTAAATGAAGAATCATAATCTTCAGGAGGTGGAAATTATACAAGAAAACGAAATAGTTGAGTTATGGGCAATACAGGTAAAGATAAGAGTACAAGAAGAGACAAAAGTATTACCAAAAGAAAGAGGGATTACAAGACTTTATGGTGGCCCGCAATGGTTTTAAGAAGACTTGGATATAGTTGGACCACCAATGAGTATAAACCTTGGTCACTCGTGCATTGAACTCATCCCCAACTATACTAAAGGTGTCTCGGACCCTATGATAGTCAGTTATGCCTCTCAAAATATTTGCCTTCGAGAGTTTAGAGGACCAAACCGACACACGAGGATTGATATGGCTCCTAATTGGGACATAAATAGATTGATAAAGGCCAAATTACCTTACAAATTGGTCAAGCGGGTATATCAGATGGAGGTGATGTTCTATTATACAGATTCTAATGAATCAAAAAATTTCCCTAACAAGGATGAGTCTGTGTCTTAGTGGGAAATTCCCAAAAATTAGGACTAGCCAAAGTGGTGCTTAGTGGGAGCCAACAGGGGCTGTAAATAGATCATTGGCCTGTCAATCGGTAGGATTATAAACATAGTGATGAGAGATTTGAAGATCTTCTCCCAAGGCCTAGAGGGCTAATAAGAATTGAAATGGATAAACTCCTAATTATTTTTAACATGGCCAATTTTTATAAAGGAGGCATGAAGCCACATTAGAAGGACCTATAGTGCCCCACCTTATTTTGCATTTAAAGGGTCCTCAACTAACTCAGAGAAGATCTTATAAAGAGAGAACAAAATATAGTAGGCAAGGGTAACGTCCTTACTCTTCATAAAATTGGCAGCTAAGAAAGAGGATTCTAATATTACCCTTTGAGACTTAACACAAAGGGCATGGTTTGATAGCGATATCAGGAGAAAGAAAAAAATACTTCTTATCAGTTACACTTTGAATGTTTTTTACATGTTTACGTATAAATATGGAATAGCATCCAAGGAATATCACCCGATAACATATGTGAGTGAACTTCCTCTTTTGTAGATTTGAGCCCAATCACTTCATAAACATATAATACAGTGGGACCTGCCATCCCAAAGTTGAATTCGAATCAATTAAACGTTGAATTACAAAAATAAATGGCACTTGGGATGATAAATTAATTAAGTACAATATCCCTTAAACTGAAATTAACGGCGTAAAAAATGTTAAATTTCTCCTTCTTTATTGCGACGTGGGCCAACATCTGATGCATCCATTTGGACTAGTTGTCATTATCCAACTTTTTGGACCAAACCCTAAACTTGAATATAGGATGAGTTTGGATATAAGAAGTTTTAAACGAGGACATTCTGGACCCCAAATCTAGGAAAATAGGTAGACAATGGCAATGGAAGTTCCTTTGTGAAATAGGGACCAACACTTATTAGTGATTCCCCATATAAAAAGTTGATGGAATAAATAATGATCCCAATGATGATAGAACTGTTGCTCATAAGCATATTAAAAATTAATTAAAATAAATGATATTCATTAATGTTTAAAGAGCTAGATGCCATCGATGATGAAGGGTTTGAACAAATAAAAAATAATCGTGAAAGCTGAAAGTGTGCTTAGAGAAGGAAAAAGAACGTTAAGGAGAAGAAGAAGAAGAAGAAGAAGAAGAAGAAGAAGAAGAAGAAGAAGAAGAAGAAGAAGAAGAAGAAGAAGAAGAAGAAGAAGTAGTAGTAGTAGTAGTAGAAAAGTAAGCTTAAATAGCTTACTGGCACCATTTGAAATGCAAAAGGAAGCCAAGAATATACTGACATGTGCCTCTAAAGATGTTTATTCCAAAAAAAGTCAAATGGTGGGGTAGTGGAGAGATAAAAAGGTGCCTTTAAGGGCCACATAAATAAAAAAATCTTTCATAATTACTTTTTTGGATTTTTTTAATATCCCAAGAAACAAAATTAAACATAGGAAGTCCTAAAGAAGCCAAATATTTTGGTTGAAAAGAATTACAAAAGTTGCTAATTTCCCAAGAATTAATTATTCCAATAGACAACAAAAGCTATCATTTGGACACTTCCACACATGCAAAAAGATTTTCAAAAATCACTACCAATAACTGGACATGCATGCATAATAGGCCATACATAAAATTTCATTTTAGGTCTAAAAGGTACAAAAATTGTCATAAGTGCATTTTAATATACCAAATTTGGTGACGATGCAATTATTTATAAAATGGCAGAATTAAATTATGAGTCAAAATAACGCAATTGGTTAGTGAAAAAATTAAATACCAAAATAAATTAGAAAAATGAACGTTCACAACAAAATTGTTCAAATCCCAATCCATTAATAATCATTCAAAACAAAACAACTTTGTTTCACTAATGTCCCATTAGGGGGGATTACCAAAATTTGAGAAAAACACAATATTACACTCATGAAATGTGTAATTGGATAGGAAGAAGTAAGTTACAAAATGGCTGAAAATTCATAAATAGTTAAGATAGTTTTTCTATAAATCTAGTCAGGGCTTAGACTCGGCCATTTCGAGTAATAAGGGCTCATAAGATTAAAATTCAACCAACCTCCTGATCCTTGTGCTTTAACTCTATGGAAATACGAAGAATCGTATCTGATGATAAAGGTTTCAAGTTTAAGTTGGTTGGGTCCGCTGGGTCATTCATATCAAGTTTATCAAAAAAATCGTTCCTCGAAAACCATATGGGAAAGAGAGTAAATTTCATCACGAGTGTTAATTGCTATTTTATAAGCTTCAAAGTCATTAGAGAGTTGTTTGATACTTTTTATAAACTAAGGATAAGGAGGATGAAAATAGGAAATATGGGCCTTGGGTATGTCAGGATAGTTGGGATGATTTTCAAGGATCGTGCAAGCCCAAGCAAAATTATTATTTTTCCTGACCATTCAACATAATGGAGGGAAGAGAATAAAATAAGTTATAAAAGGCATATAGAGCCTTGCCAACATCGTTGGATGATGATAGATACTCAAAATTAGGATGACTAGTGGGAAAGCCATTATTGATGTATTTCTCTAAATTCTTGAAATGATCATCCTCTAACTTGTGGGGATATGAGATCAGATCATAACGATGATCAACTAACAAAATGGTCTCAGTAACAAGGGAATCAAAGCCATCCTGGAAAAATCTATCCTCAAACAAAATAAAAGAATTAAACATACCATTTTAGATAACCTAGTATAATGGTTGAACAAAAGTTTGAGAGACAATGGCAACTTTTCCATACCTAAAAGAGTCACAAGTGGCACAATACTATAGTTAAGAGGTTCATATACAAATTGGCATCATTACTTAAGGGATAAAAGGGTTTGATTGGTAGTGACCAAGCATAATCCCTTTAAGTTCGCAATTCAATGCAGGGTATGCCACTTAAGGCAGATACTAAAGGGGAAAGCGGGGACGTATAATAGTATGATAAACATCCAATTAGTTAAGAGGTGGAGCTGGTAGAGAGTCATAATTAACCAAAATATAATGGAGACTTTTATTAATGGTTTTTTTACGACCCTGTTCGGTTGCCGCAACCTGAACTACTTCAAGGTTTTATCCTCATGAGACCAAGGCTTGTTGATCGTAAAAAATGACTTAGTTGTCCCATAAGAAATGGGAAACTCGAAAACATGTTCAACCTAACCATCGAAAAACCTAAAAAATAAAGGCTTATAATATATGGTATCAGTCTCAAGAGGGACCTTCGAAGATGGATTCACAACAAGGAACACAGTCAATATCGTAAGAGGAGGACTAGCGGGTTCTAAGTTTAAAGTACACTCAGTAGAAATGATTGTATCCCAGGAACCCAAATCATCAACATCAGTTGAGTTTGCATCATTAGACGAATGAGCTACAGTAGCATTAATAAGAGCCCAACGGTCTTCAATAATGTTGGTTGAGTCAAATATGAAATTAGGCTCATAAATGCTCTTGAAATCGCTATTATTATTCTCTAAATGAGACATTTTTGTTCATAAGAGAAAGAAAACGAAGAGACGAGTGTCTCAGTTTGAAAGACGAAAGTGTTGATTGATTGGGATGAAAATTTTATCATCGCCACAAAATGCATAATTATACTGCATAAGTAATGATGATCAAAGGTGGAGTGGTTGTGTGAGAAGCTTAACAACCCACTAATTAATTTTTTTCCCAAAAATCAATTAGTGTAGGGGTTATGTTTACACCACATTATCACGTACCAACGAGGTTGTACCATGTGGGGTTATTTAAACCGATGATAACAATGGAATTATAATATACAAACTCAAGGAAATTGGCATCACGCATGTGTGACACCTGTCATAATTCAGATGTGGTGTGGGAAATGGAAGAAAATAATCTACATGGTGGCATAAGTGCACCTAGGGGAAATATCACCTAGCGGTTACCAAAGTAGTTACGTTATATGGAAAGAAACTCTATTAATAAACAACGAATAGACAAAGGAAGAAATGACTCCCTTAACATAAAAAAAAAACTACATTTACTCATTATATCCTTTATTTCTTTTCTTTTAGTTTATTTACTGGCTTACTTTCATTCGAAGTAGATTGTAACTTTATTTCAAGTTTATTAATGTTTTTTACCTTTATGTTTGGTTTATTTTACTTTCATGCTTTAAATTTCATAGTGTAATACTTTACTTTCAAGCATTTAATTTTCTTTAATTCTAAAGTTTTACTTTTGTTTTAGTTCATGCAAATTAGAGCTTATTTTGTTAGCACTCATATTAAAGTTTTTCCTAAGAGAAGCACAAGTCTTCTTAATTGAAGCATCAAATGGTATATAATTGTCTGATATTATCACAAGGCCGGGATTTTTTATTTTCCACCATGACCTTACCTGGAACGCTCGCACTTAAAATTAACCTATAAACCAATCCATATGAAAACCAGGCATTTAATGTCAAATAATGATTGGAAATTTTTCATCCACGAATGGTCAAGGTACTAGAGCATAAGAACCTAATTGAAATTATAAAGGTGTGGTCCCGTTCAAATTGAGTCATAAATCATTCCCACAAGTGGTTGTCTACATTGAAATGACATGGTTATTGGTGCTTTGCACTCCCATATAGAAACACTGTAAGGACATAATTCTATAAATGTCCGGGGTAGAATCTAGGAATTTTCTATTTTCTCCTAGATCACAGTTCATATGTCTGATACCGCTACATTCGGCACGTCAACACGATTATCCTCGACGGCCCGTATCCGAATTCAATGCATCCACTTTCTTCACGTGCATCATACGTGCTGCTCAGCTCATTCCCACTACTCCACTACGCTTTATCAGTAATATGTTTTATTGGAGCTTTAAATATTTGCATAAATATTTGGGAATTGTTTTGAAAATTATTTTTGAATTCTGGACTAATTTTTTATCAAAAGCAGAATTTTTCTAAGTGTAGAAGCGAATGGCCTCGATCGACGAGATCGCTCGAGCGACTTTGCAAGTCGTTCACGCGAGATACACATGCCGCGCAATATCGTTCGAACGACTTCTGTCCTTCGTTCGAGCGACATGCTATCTCGTTCGAGCGACATGCCATCTCATTCGAACGAGCCACCGCCTCGATTTTTGTATAAATATCTGATCTCCTTCTACACGTTTTTCAAGTCTTTCTGCAATCACGAAATTCTGCGAAAACATCCCAGAATAAGACTTCACCTTTTAAGGTTTTCTAAACCTTTTTTTTATTCATAAAACCATTCTCATATATGTGTGTGAATCTTTAAACCTTCAAGAAGATCGTTTACTCATCTGGAGTACTGTGTGAGGAAACCGTTCTCTTCGTCACTGCTGCCCTACTGAAAAGGGATTGTTCCAGCCGCCGACAACAGAACCGACACCCGAGGGTATTTCTGTGTCACTGTATTTTCATTGTAATCTGTTGTAAGCCGTTCTCTTACATAAATTATTGTGAAAATAAAAGGTTTTTCCCCGTTGGGGATTTTTTCTCATATATGTGTTCTTACATGTTTCATCATCGTAGTTAATCAAATATAGATGCATGTTTAGGACTTGTTTGGTAAAAACTGTGTTTAATTAAATAACTTCCTTATTTGAACGCAAGTGCACTCTTCTCCTTAAACACTAATAAACATCGTGGTAATCGTATAACTAACATTGATGAGGGTGCATATGCCCAACTGAAAAGGAAACTTGGGTCATCAAATATTTGCTTCGTAGAATTATGGAAAGAAGTTCATGTTCTGTTAACTACTCAAATAACTGAGATAAAGGTGGACTTCGCGATATTGCATGGTCGCAACTAACATACTCATAACCATCCTCAATTCAAGCATTTGGGGGGGCATATTTCACAGTAGCTCTTGACCTATTGGCGTGGGATATTGATTTGATTATGGTCATGGGAGTAAATGATCATGCTTGTAGACATGTTTTGTGAACAATTTTTGGGTTACTCAGTGGTCATGAGTTGGCATTATATGATACACAAGGATGTCGACCAATCCCTCTTAGAGATTTAGATGAATATTAGAAAAAACTCAATGTTGTCCCGAATTCGCCAAAATATAGTGACGTTGATTACGAGCCCGATATGATTGAGGAGGCAATGGTTAAAATCAATCAAAGATAAAGGGTGATTCTTTAATTCAAGTTGGGTGATGTTGCATGTCCAACCGACAACTCTTTATTGTATCCGATTCCATTTATGCCAAAGGGGAGGCCGCGTAAAACATTAACGACGATGGAAACAAAACACACCATGTCAAAAAAACATGATACATGTACTTCGAAAACAACCAAGTCAGATGATGAATTTTCTGTATAGGTAACCCCCTTTAAAATGAAGAAATTTAATGTGCATATATTGTAAAATTTAACTTTAAATACGTGCTTGTGTTTTAAAAACCATACATTGGAAAGATGGTGGATGTTAAGGGTGATGGGACCAACGGTATAGAGTTATAACACTTACAATGGGTTAGGATGATTGGTCGATCGATTAATGGAAGTGCATTCGGAGAGGCCTTATGTATGAGCTAATTAATAATGAAAAGTTTGGTATAAAGTGTTTTTGGGGTGGCGTGAAGACATACTCATATATTTTGGGGAAGTTGAATTGTGACATATCTCCATGGGGTTAAGATAATTGGTTTCAAGTTCCTGAGATGGAATACTTAGCCTCCCAAGCGTGCAATTGAGTCACTGTCAAAATCATTATGCTTTACATTTGTTCCATATTGAAACCCTCTACCTCAAGACACAATTAACATCATAACCATGATAAATGTATCTAACGTGCAATTTGTTCACGTAAAGCTTAAAGAAGATTCCCCACTCCCACCAATAACATCTATATGGAATCCATATCATGAGCTTCAAGCGGAAGGGTGCAAGCAAGTATTAAATGATCAGATTAAACATTGGAACTTGATTTGTCCACCAAATGTTGCCACATGAGATATGTCGATCTATATAGGTGATGACTAGTTAATGATTGAACAACTGTAACTTTGTTACATGTGTAGTTACAATTGACAATTGTATTTCGGTGCATGTACACCTTATTCATTGTTTTTTCGAGCTTTAGCACTTGTATTTTTGTGCTTTCACACTTCTATTTTGGGACTTTAACAAATTTAAATGGCCACACATGTGAAGTGGATGGAAAGAGGAATCAATGGAGACTTCTAATGAATCGTATTTATGTCCGATTTCTTTGAGTGTCGATGAACTTTATGAGTAACTACTTATCCTACTGAAATAACTATTTTTCGAATGTCGATTGAAATAACTACTTCTACACTTATTATTCGGTTAACCCAAACTACAAATGTGAATTGAACAACCACAAAAAGGGACATTATATATATATCACAAAAAAATTATGTTATTTGACTTAATTAGATTTTAATACATGTGAAAGTTCAGGATTAAATAATTTTGATTTATCTTAATGTCAAAATAACAATTCTGATTATTAACCAAATTTTTTTATCTCATTTTAAGTTAATAGATCTAATATTATGTATTTTTTAAATCAATCACATAATAATTTTTTCATCCAATCACGCATAAAAGGAGGCGAGGAAAGAAATATTAAAATGCATAATTTTTTAACATGGAAAAAGTCAAGCACACTTGAGAAACATTCACGACCCCTTTACGGGATAAAATAATAAATTCCACTAGAATAAAAAATGAAATATACAATTACAATAAGATAAACAAAGAAAGAAACAAAAAAATATCTAACTTAAGAATCCACTCTTAGGAAAAATCTTCGCTTCTATATATTCTTACAAATAAGCTAACCTCCCTAACCAGTTATCCGGCTAAAATGAACCGAGTCAGGTAAATATAAGACCCTAAACGGCTTTACAAAAGAATTCAAGAAAATCAAGGCTAGTGTTCGGTTTGACATGTGTACAAAGAATTATATGTGTTAAACGATCATATTCTCAAGAATCGAACGGTCCAGATACACTCTAAGATCAGATACAAAAATCATGGATAATATTTACATCCTGTCACAAAGGATTTGAAAATTATTGCTATCGGTAGCGTATATAAAAAAATCGTTGGGTATAAAACTACCCGATAAATCAAAGGAACCGCCTATAAGGGTTGGTCACTATACAAACCAAAGGTTGTAATTAGATATAAGGAACGATTCTCGTTCACAGCTACAGCTAATGGTTTAATAATGGGAATCGCGGTTTAAAGGCTATAAACCTTATTAAGTAAAAGCTCCTAACCGGTCAACACTTTATAACCAAACCTGCTCTAGCAGGTAAGAGGCAAATTGTTATATTTGATTAAAAAAACAGCTAGCGGTTAAAATCCATTCATTGAAATGAGTTACTGCTAAGGCAAATTGGAGCCTAAATGATTCTAAAGAATATGTGGCCAAAATTACTGACACCTATTCTCATCTGATTGGGTGGTCAAACTTAAGGTGTGGATCAAGGATGAGATACTTTGGATGAAAAATGAAACAATGGCCGAAAAATACTCAAACTGTGAGAAAATACCAGTGTTTGTTTCACTGTTCTAAAAAATTCATTTTGTGTAGATATGTTTAGGCTTCAGGTTTAAGAGAAACGTCTCGTCTTAAGCTTTTGACGCCCTATGCTTGATAAAATCCTTAAGGCGCAATTTTTCTCTAAAAACAATAATGTTTTAGTGAAACGATATCGCCTTTTAAAGATTTTTTTACAAACCAAACTATTATCTCATCCAAAATAATCAAATAGTATTTTAAAATGCATATATTCAGACATATTTTTATGATATGCACAATTTTAGTATTTTAATAGCCTTGTTATGGTTAAAAAAATATTAAAATATATTAAAAAGGCCTAAACGCATTTTTACCCCTAAGGCCCGTCGAGGCTTCTAAGACTTAAGGTTTGACCTCTACGTCTCGATCACACCCCGCGTTTTTTAGAACCTTGGTTTGTTTTAAAAAAATCTGACACAAAATGTCATTTTATTAAATGAAAAATTATTTTAAGAAATTTATTAAAATTCAAAATAAATTTTGAAAATTATGTAAAAATTAGGAAATGAATTTTAAGCAAAAATTAATCCAATTTCAAACTAAAAAATTATTTTAGATAAGTGATCAATAAATTCTAATATGATATGCATGAATTCCTAAAACATCTCAAGTGTGAAATAAGTGATATGTGCATCCACTTGGTGTCACTTTTACCTTTACTCGAATATGATCGTTGAGTGAGTCCGATTCTCGAGCAGTCTTGAACAGTTGAGATGCGTATACATGCGACACGACTCAAAAAGTGTTTCTAATGTGCGTTCTCTCTAGGCTCAAGTGCAAGCCTGTCGCGTTAGCAATAAACTCGATAAGTCGGGAACGTATCCACAGGGAAATAGGATAACAGAGTTGTAACGACGTTGGACAGATGAAGGAATCCTAACTCTGACTCTAAAGGAAAAGGAAAAGGAAAAGGTGATTGGATGATGAAATGGCTACAACTATATGCAAATTTTGAAAATGTTTAACTAATGAACTAAAGTATGAATTAAATGCAACTATTCTAAATTACCTAAAATACTAATGATGAATGATTGGCAAAATTCGAACTATATGATGAGAAAAACAGGACAGGAATACAATCCCCCAACACTAGTGTATTGATGGTATAAAACTAATCGTAAATTTAAGTGATTAATTAGATCCAGAATTTAGTACTCCCAAGCATTACGTATATGAGGTTCAAGCCCGCACCATACTTAATCAGAGGACGAGTAAATCGGTATTCCGATAGTTACACTCGAATTGCATTCTAAAGCATCCCGGTAACCCTGAAGCAAATGAGATCCAAAGATCTATTATTGTTGCGTTCCTACGCAATACGGTCATAATCAAATCATTAAATTAGAGGATTACTTTTATACACATGCAATTACCACATTGGGTTGGGTTCATGCATCCTGACCTTTAGAAACCTAGCCTAACATGATGAAATTAATGAAAACGATTTTGGAATTGCAGGAAATCATGATTGAATTAAGGGAAAATTGAAGAATGATGTAGAAATAAGATTAGACAGAGGAAATTAATCAACTAACTCGCCAAAATACTGAAATCATCAACTAAAATTACTTGTAATCACAGAAATCTGAACAATCTTCAATCTTGGAATTAAAACTATAATCAATCTTCAAACTAGGGTTTTACTGAAAAGAATGGAAAATTAGATAAAAAAAATCGTCCTTTAGAATGATAATAAATCGGGTTTAAATACCCTACAAGGCTCCAATAGTTTTAGCTGAATTAGGACTCTTCATTAGAGGAAGAGTAATATTCGACAGTCGGACCGGTCCGGGGTTCCTTCAGTTCGGTCAGGCTTGAATCCGAATCGGTTCGTTTATTTCTTGGCTGGATCAATCCGGTACGGATTGTTTCGTTAATTTTCCTTCAGCTTCAATCTGTCTTCGGTCCGAGGTTCTCTGGAAATTAGCATTTCGGATCGGTCCGATCCGGATCGGTCCGAGATTTCTTTGACTTTTTCTTCAAGATTTGACTGCTCATAACTTTCACACCGGGACTCCAATTGAGGTACCGTTTCTTCCTATGTACTTGTGAGCTTGATATCTTCAACTCTTCTTTAGATGCCTCATCCGAATTTCGGGTAAAAATTATAATTTTTCCCTTTTGACTTTCTTTCTTTTCTTTCTCGATTCTTCCGGTTTCTTTATTTCATTATTGATATCGAATACCTGTAAAATTAGTACAAAATATCAGAAACTCGGGGTACTCATTAGAAAAAGTCAGTAGCAAGATTATGAGATAAAATCAAATCGATTACAATGTTCGAGGTGCTAAAAGTAACAAAATTAAAGGGATAAATTTGGAAGAATTTATGCTGAATCAAATCCCCTAACTTAAAACTTTGTGCGTCCCAAGCAATGTAAAAGAATCCTAGCAAGGCTCAACTCTTGAAAATTATTTTATTGGGATAGAATACCTTTTTTTGCGGGCAAGCGATTGCATTTAGCGTATGCAACAAGCCTTTCAACCCCTAGGTCACCCTAGTAGGACGAGTTGTGTCTCGTGAGGGTTTGCAGAGAATATACCCACAAAATTCGACTCAAAGAAAATTCAAAATACGCAAAAATTGTATAATTCAAACTTTCTCAGAAAATAATCATCATCAAGTCATGCTCAAGAGTCTCAAATCATAGTGCGTGTGTGCGAAGCCGAAAATTTAACCGTGAATTTCCACCGATTGACCATTATGTTACTTATCTAAAAATTCGTTTTGATTCAAATGCTCACGGGATGCTCTCTCAAACAAATTACTCGGAATGTGGCTATTCTTTCGGTGTGCGTGAAATATAAGAGTAAATGTAGTGGAACTAAGTTCACGTACACAAGAAGAAAGGCGAAAATTTTATAGTGATTGGATCTCATCAACGGAATACGGTTTAAAAAATGGGAACATTACCTCTTATTCACGCATTCAATCTCTTTTATTATCTTTTGGTGTCTTAGCTCTCCACGCGGTAACCAATTTCGCAATTTGGACTCGTTTAGGACTTTTTCGGGTTTTAAGGTATATTGGGTAAAATGAAAATGGTAGGGAAGGTTGGAATTGGAAAAGTTATTTATGATGTCCATTTGTGCTTTTTTCGGGCTATTGCTCATTTTTTTTTCTTCTTTATCTTTATTTTTTCTGTTTTTCACTTCTTTTCATTTATTGGTATTTTTGTTGAGCATATCTCTATTCTTTTCTTACCCCTTTATATGCACTTTCCGAACTTTATTTGATAAATATTCAATTTTCACAATTCCGGACTTTTTGGGTTTTTCAGGTTACCAAACGAAAAGGATAAATTTTATTTGGCTCAATGGGGTTATCAAAGGGATAATTTTTCGCTACTTTTTCGGGCCAATATTTTTGGGTGACAAACGAGGGCCTACTTCATTGTCTAAAATACTAATTACGCTACCATATGCATTTCGAGATGAATTAAGGTTAGAGATCAATTTTGGTATTTTTTTCAAAGCAATATCACACACATTTTTCATAACCGATCAAAAAGAAAGGATTGAGATCCTTGACGACTTTTTAGACGCTGAAAAGAACTTTAAGTTAACAATTTACTCCGATTAATTTATAATTTTCACAAAGATGAAAGGCTCGAATCTCATCGGGGTTGTTAATCTCCACATTTATTCGTTAAGTCGCCTACGTTCACTCAATTTCCATCCTTGGTCAATTTCGGCTTTGTGTATTGTGTTTTTACAATTTGAGACTTTAAACTGACTTTTAATGATATTTTTGAAAAAATTTAATTCCAATTTTTATTTATTTTGAAGAGATTTTTTTTTTGGATTTTTCAAGGTTTTATGATTTTTTTTTTTTAATTTCTGGGCATTTTTAAAAATTTGTGAAGTTTTAGACCCCCCCCCCCCCCCCCTAACTTAGACTTTTGCATTATCCTCAAGCAAAAAGGATAAAAAGCTAAACAAGGCAAAATAAGAAGTGCGATAAATAAAACAAACAAATGGAGAAAAATGCAATTTTTTTATATAACAGGATTGTAGTACAATACAGCAAAGAGCATACAACCATGTGATTACGTCAAACAACTAAAAACTGCCACAAACCAACAAAGCTTCACTGGGGCGGTGGGTGGGAAGAGTTGGGCGCGTCAGGGCCATAAGAGTCATAGAAGTAGGATGGTAATAGCTCGTTGGGATCCCCTTGGCGTCGGTACAAGTCTACTTGAAAACGAAACATCATGCTTGTATCGCGCCGGTAGTCGGTCATAAAATTGTTGAATTTCGTCTCAAGGGCCAGCATACGATTAGTGAGGTCGCTACCCGCCCATTCGAAATCAGGGTCGTCTTCTTCTTCAGCGAACTCTTCATCAACACCCACGTCTCCCATCTCCACATCGGCACCTGTTTCTTCTTCTTCCTCGTCCGTACTCGAGGCAGCATCGTCCTCATCATCACTTCCACGCCTTGCCTGAATGATGGCCAGCTGTTTGGCGCTCCAAGTGCGGGTTCCCTGTCCAAAGGGACCGGGAGGCGAGTACGGTCTAGCAGAGTCTCAATGCCAGCATCTTTGAGAATGGAGGTAATCATGCATGCATATGGAAGTGGGGCTGCACCTTTCTCATCCATGGATACAACGAGAATGTCGGCGTATAGGGTGCGAGCCAGGTTAATTGGAGTGTGGGGATCGAAGAGGTGGTATGTCAATGTTGCTTGACGGGGACGTATCGCGAAATCGTTGGAGTTTGCAGAATGTTAGCACACACAATTTGGAATGTGAGGCGTGCTTTCTCGTTAAGTCGACTGACAGCGACTGTCTCCCCCCTCCATACAACGCCGGGGGCAATGCGCTCCATAATCATGTCCTTGGCTACCGGGGCGACATTCCTTGGGTATGTGTAGTCTTGAACATCGGGAACATCATACTCGCCCAACTTAGCCATGAGAAGGGCCAAAGAAAAAGGGATGATAGTACCATCGACATAGGTTTGGGACTCGATTGGCCCGTGCGAACAAGAGATCCATAGAAAGATCGAACTTCGGCGGCCCAAACCGCTTCGTACGGTTCATTAAGGAAACGACACCAACCCCTAGGCATGAAGAGGGCGATGATGGAATTGGGCAGCCCCGTCCATTGGACTGCGCGCTCCATGTGGAGTTTGCGATCCAGACCTAAGAAACGATTGTACCAACACTCCTCTTGGCAGGAATGAAATTCACCATGGCCAGAGGTTAGGATTTCAGTTGAGTCGTATTTGATGGGGGGGGGGGGGGAGCTCTTTGGGCCATTGGGACAAGTGGAGGGTGCTGGAAAAAAATTAGGGAAAGATAAGAGAGAAGGGATGTGGTTGAAGGTGTGGAGAAAAGTGGAGGCTATGGGTGGGTATTTATAGGTGAGAAGTGTGGGTAGGGTTTTGGAAATGGAGGGAAAGGGTTTGGAGGGAAAGAGGGGATGTATTTGGGAGGGAAATTGAAGGGTTGGGTATAGTTGGGCGAATTGGTAGGGAAGGGAAGGGATTGGGGAGAAGGGGGGTGCACCTAGGGAAAGGGGAAAGACTGCAGAAACCGAACCTATCTGGATGGTACAGGACCGGACCGGTTCGGTCCTTTTAATTTTAAAGTTCTTTAATTACCATATCGACCCGTCTCAAAAATAAAATAACCATTTTGGTTCTTGCATTGAGCTGGATTTCTCCCCCTAACTTAATTTCAATCACTCTTCTCCGAAATTTTTTGACTCTGAGCATGCTCCCTATAAATTTGGACTCAAAACCCCCTCGATATCTATGGTCAATGCAACTTGACTCAATTTCCTGAAACATGTGAATGCTCTCACCTTATTGTACCCTAATCCTAGGGACTCTCACTACTATACACAACTCTCATCTACTATACACAAGAGTTCACCCCATACACGTCGGGGGTGCGACGACCTCACAGTAGAAGCTCACTCTACCCCGTAAATGGGGTCCGACAACCAAACGGTATCGGCTTCTTCCACACATGCCTTTAGATATAGCTTTAGGCGTTGTCCATTTACTTTGAATGTATTTCCCCCTTTCAAATCGTCTAACTCAATAACTCCGTACGGGAATACATTCTTTACAACGAATGGGCTAGACCATCGTGATCGCAACTTTGCCCGGAAATATGTGAAGCCAAGAGTTATAGAGAAGTACTTTTTCTGGGAAGAAACTCTTTGCATCGAATGATATTATCGTGAGTGAGTTTCATCCTTTCTTTGGAAATTTTTGCATTCTCGTACGCCTCATTGCGTATCTCTTCTATCTCATTTAATTGAAGCTTGCGAGCTTCACCGACCTTATCCATAGCATAGTTCAACTCCTTAATCACCCAATACGCCTTGTGCTCTAATTCCACGGGAAGATGGCAAGGTTTTCCATACACAAAGCGGAATGGGTACATACCGAGCGGATTTTTATATGCAGTATGATAGGCCCATAGCGAATCGTTCAATCTAAGTGACCAATCTTTCCGGGTAGGATTGACGGTCTTTTTAAGAATGTTCTTGATTTCCCGATTTGCTAGTTCGGCCTGCCCATTCATTTGTGGGTGATAAGTCGTTCCAACCTTGTGAATGACACCATACTTTCTCATGAGCTTCGCAAATGGTCTGTTGCAAAAGTGGGTGCCATTTTTGCTAACTATCGCTTTCGGAGCACCGAAGCGGGAAAGTATATGTTCCTGTAGGAACTTAATCACCACTTTGTTTTCATTGGTCTTGGTAGCTATAGCTTCCACCCATTTAGAAACGTATTCTACCGCGACAAGGATGTATAGGAAACCAAAGGACGGGGGGAAAGGGCCTATGAAGTCAATACCCCAACAGTCGAAGATCTTAATAATGAGTATCGAGGTTAATGGCATCATGTCTCGCCGGGTAATATCTTCCATCCTTTGTCACCTATTGCAAGATTTACAAGCATCGTTCACATCCCGGAATATTGTGGGCCAATAGAGGCCGCATTGAAGAATTTTACCGACCGTCTTTTTTGTCTAAAAGTGACCTCCACAAGCTTTCGAATGACAAAATTGTATGACCTTTGGGATCTCGTCATCCAGTACACATCGTCGAATGATTTGGTCGGCATAATATTTAAACAGGAAGGGATCATCATAGAAAAACATGCGTGACCAAGTAATAAACCTCTTCTTATCTTGCGGTGTCCGATCGGGAGGGACGGCTCCCGTGACAAGGTATCTCACTATATCTGTAAACCAGGACAAAGAAGTGGTAGTAAAGAGCTGCTCATCCGAAAAGTATTCGTCTATGGGTATTGGATCACTAGGTACGTTGGACAAAATCCGTGATAAGTTGTCGGCAACGATGTTTTCTACTCCTTTCTTATCTTTAATGGAGAGATTGAACTCTTGTAGCAGTAGGATCCACCTTATGAGGCACGACTTCACATCTTTCTTCGCAAGTAGGTATTTTAATGCCGCATGGTCGGTGAAGCAAGTGATGGGAGAACCGATAAGGTAGGACTCAAATTTGTCAAGGGCGAAGACTACCACTAGCAACTCCTTCTTGGTAGTGGAGTAATTGAGTTGTGGTCCGGTAAGAGTCCTGCTAGCGTAGTAGATGACATGAGCCTTATTGTCTTTTCTTTGGCCCAAAACATCCCCTATCGCATAATCACTAGCATCACACATAAGTTCGAATGGTAAGGATCAATCCAGAACTTACATGATGGGAGAGGACACAAGCATGGTTTTTAGTTTTTCAAAAGCGTTATGGCATGCTTCCGTCCACTCAAATGGGGTGTCCTTTATGAGTAGGTTGCTTAAGGGTCTAGCGAGGGCGCTAAAGTCCTTAATGAACCTTCGATAAAACCCCGCGTGGCCCAAGAAGGAGCGCATGTCTTTGAGAAATTTTGGTGGGGGTAGATCGGCTATGACATCTATATTAGCTCTATCAACTTCTATCCCCTTGGATGAAACTATGTGGCCAAGAACTATTCCCTCGGTGACCATAAAATGGCATTTCTCCCAATTTAGCACTAAATTCTTTTCCACACATCGGGCAAGTAACTTTTCCAATTTTTCTAGACAAAGGTCGAAAGAGGTGATAAAAATGCTAAAATCATCCATGAACACTTCAATTCCTCTCTCGACCATGTCACTGAATAGGCTCAACATACACCTTTGAAAGGTTGTGGGTGCATTGCACAAGCTGAATGGCATACGTTTGTAGGAAAATGTACCAAAGGGGCAAGTGACGGTCATTTTCTTCTGGTCAAGTAAATCTACCTCAATTTGATTATATCCAGAGTAACCATCAAGGAAGAAATAGTAGGGGTGGCCCTCTACTCTCTCAAGCATCTCATCAATAAATGGTAAGGGGAAATGGTCTTTCCTAGTTCCCGCATTGAGTTTTCGGTAATCAATGCAAACGCGCCACCCGGTGGTGGTACGTTGGGGAACTAACTCTTACTTAGCATTCTCAATCACTGTCATTCCCGACTTCTTTGGGATAACTTGAATAGGGCTCACCCACTTACTCTCTGAGATTGGGTAGATAATCCCGGCATCTAATAGCTTAATTATTTCGGTCCTCACCACTTCTTTCATATTAGGGTTAAGCCTTCTTTGCATTTCTCTCGAGGGTTTGACATCCACTTCGAGATGGATCTTGTGGCTGCAAATCAAAGGACTTATCCCTTTCAAATCAGTAATGCACAAGCCAAAAGCACTTTGGTGCTTCGTCGGAATTTTTAACAGTTTACCCTCCTGCTCTTCGTCTAGGCTAGAGGAGACAACAACAGGAAATGTCTCATCCTCTCCTAGGTATGAATATTTAATATGGGAGGGGAGTTTATTCAATTTGAGGGTTAGAAATTTATCACTGGAGGGAACCATGCGTGTATCCCTCGGTGGTAACTCCTCAAATCTAAAAACCCAACTTATATCTCTCGCGTCCTCGTTCGACACTCTCTCATTAAGTAACTCTCGCAACTCCTCAACCTCCCTCTAAAATTCGGTGTACGTCCCCTCACTCTCGTGGCTCGACACTAAATAGGACCCTAAGGCGTCTCTATAATAGTTTTCCTCAAAGTACTCCTCTACGATCTCGTCTATGAAACTCATCGCGTGAAGATCATCTTCTTCCCCTGTATGTTGGGCAATATGGAAGATGTTACTCTCTAAGGTCATGTTCCCAAAAGTGAGTTGCATCTGCCCATTCCGAGTGTTGATAATAGCGTTATCCATAGCTAAGAATGGGCGCCCAAGAATGATGGGAACATTATTTCTCGAGGCGAAGGAGGGATCCATGTACTAAATGATAAAGTCTACCGAGAAGTAGAAAGTGTCAACTTGGACGATCACGTCCTCAACTACACCTCGTGGGATCTTCACGATTCGATCCGCTAATTGGAGAGTGATCCTTTTGGGCTTGAGGTCGCCCAAATCAAGTTGCCTATAGATGGCGTAAGGGAGGATATTGACACTTGCTCCCAAATCAAGTAAGGCTTTTTTAATTTTATTTTCTCCACTGATGCAGGAAATGGTGGGTGCACCGGGATCTTTGAATTTTGGCGGGAGATCATTAAGTAGGATGGAGCTCACATTCTATGCTAGAAAGACATTTTTCTTTACCTTCATCCTCCTCTTTACCATCAACAACTCTTTGATGACTTTTGCATAAGCTGGAATTTGCTTAATAGCATCGAGGAGAGGTAAATTTAGTTTTACTTGCTTTAGTACGTCTAGCACTTCATCACGGGGGTTTCCTTTGTGGGAAGGAATCAACCTTTGAGGAAACGGTGCCGCGATGGGTGGTTTCACTACTACCTCGGGCTTGCTAGTGTCTTCTTTATCACTCTATTTCTAGGGGACATCTTTCATGCCGCGCGAAATCTCCTTATCTTTAGTTGTGTTGAGTGGGGGAGGTGATAAATCAACGACTCTCCCACTACGAAGAGTGGTCACAGCCTGAGATTTCTCCTGATGTTCGGTAGAGGTGGAGCTAACACTAGTTTGACCTTGGGGAGGTCTTTGGCCCTGGCAGGAAACTTGCCCTTCTCTTGGACACTCAACGATGATTGTATGTTTAAAATATTTGCATTTATGTTGTTGATCAATCGATCATATCTAGCATTCGCTGCACTTTGGCTATTGATAAATTGGTTCATTATATCCTCGAGATTTCTCCGCGGTGGAGTGATATATGTTCCTTGAGGTGGTGGTGCTTGCACATGGCCTTGCATGTGTAGAGATTGTTTAAAGTGCGGTGGTGGAGGAGGGGCAACATGTGAATTAGGATTCATCGCAGCATGTTGTTGCCCATAGCTAAAAACAAGATGGTTTTTCCATGAAGGGTTGTAAGAATTCCCGTGCGGTGCACTGAAATTACCCTTGAATCCTCCTATACCACTGACTTTCTCTTGAAGCATTACTTTGTAGGCGGGTATAGTCGGGCATTCCTCAGTTGAATGACCCGCCTCACAAATCACACACCTTCTCGACGGGGTTAGGGATGGATCCAGTTGGTCCTCTTCCACATACTTTACGTAGGTCTCTCAATCCTTTCTCAAGTAACTCGAGTCGACTGTCCTTCATAAAATTATTTTCTAAGTGAAATAGGACGGACGCCGATGGAGGGGAGGTCACTTGGCGATTTTGATTTTGGGCTTTAGGGTCAGATATATCCCAGGATTGTGTAGTCTCGGTGACATACCACAGGTACATCTCAGCATCGTGGGCGTCTAAGTCGACAAATGGACCACTACCCAGGGTTTCAATGAGTTGCTTGGAGTTAAGGTTCAGCCCATTATAGAGGAAGGAAATGATTTACGGTGTATCAAATCCATAATGGCGCACGAAGTAATTAACTCATTGAAATGCTTGTAACATCGATGAAACGGCTCATTTTCCAATTACCAAAAAGCTTGAATTTGAGCCTTGATGGAGATCGTTCGATGTGTGGGAAATAATTTCTTAAGAAATTTAGATTGCAACTCATTCCAGGATGCAACCGAGCTTGGAGGTAAAGACCATAGCCAGGTCTTAGCCTTATCTTTTAGTGATAATGGTAAGAGTTTGAGGCGGATCACCTCTTATGTGCAAGTTTGATTATTGAGGGTTTCACACACATCCTTAAATTCCCTGATGTGGAGATATGGATTTTCAGAATCCATACCATGGTAGTGGGGTAGCATCAGGATCATCCTGTTTTTAAAACGAAATTGCCCTGCATTATACGGGAGTATAATGCATCCCGGAGTGACAGTGCACTCGGGATATAAGATCTCTCTCAAAGGGCGGTATGGGTCCTCTTCCTCACCGGCGGCTGCATTATCGTGTTGCGACATCTCTCTCTCTCTTAACGACTCGGTATCCTCACTTGGTATGCTCGGGGCGTGCTCTAAAGTGTGTCCTAAGAAGGAAAATGGGGTGTTATTTGAGATTGAGTGTGACGGTGTGGGAGGTGGAACCCAGAATTGTAGAGCGTTAGGAGTGTGAGGTCTATCAGGGTCGTACTCAACTATTGGATTTTCGTGAATGTGGGTTGGAGTATTATGGGGAGTTGGAGTGAGTTCAGAATTTTGCATTAACAGCTTATGAGAGATGATGATGAATCTTTTTGTGCTTTTTTCAAATTTTTATATGTTTTTAGATTTTTGGAAATTTTTTTATCAAAGTTTTAGATTGACTCGATCTAATCCTAAGTCTACCTAAATCCCCGGTAACGGCGCCAAAACTTGACGCGACTCAGGAAGTGTCTCTAATGTGCATTCTCTCTAGGCTCAAGTGCAAGCCTGTAGCGTTAGTAATAAACCCGATAAGTCGGGATCATATCCACAGGGAAATAGGACAACAGGGTTGTAAAGACGTTGGACAGACGAAGGAATCCTAACTCTGACTCTAAAGGAAAAGGAAAATGTGATTGGACGGTGAAATGGCTAAAACTATATGCAAATTTTGAAAATGTTTAACTAATGAACTAAAGTATGAATTAAATGCAACTATTCTAAATTACCTAAAATACTAACGATGAATGATTTGAAAATTCGAACTATATGATGAGAAAAATAAGACAGGAATACAATCCCCTAGTCCTAGTGTATTGACGGTATAAAACTAATCATAAATTTAAGTGATTAATTAGACCCAGAATTTAGTACTCCCAAGCATTACGTATATGAGGTTCAAGCCCGCACCATACTTTATCAGAGGACGAGTAAATCGGTATTGTGATAGTTACACTCGAATTGCATTCTAAAGTAGCACGGTTACCCTGAAGCAAATGAGATCCAAAGATATATAATTGTCGCGTTCCTACGCAATATGGTCGTAATCAAATCATTAAATTTAGAGGATTACTTTTATACACATGCAACTACCACATCGGGTTGGGTTCATGCATCCCGGCCTTTTGAAACCTAGCCTAACATGATGAAATTAATGAAAATGATTTTTGAATTGCAGGAAATCATGATTGAATTAAGGGAAAATTGAAGAATGATGTAGAAAGAAGATTAGACAGAGGAAATTAATCAACTAACTCACCAAAATACTGAAATCATCAACTAAAATTACTTATACTCACAGAAATCTGAACAATCTTCAATCTTGAAATTAAAACTATAATTTATCTTCAAACTAGGGTTTTACTGAAAAGAATGGAAAATTAGATAAAAAAAAATCCGTCCTTTAGAATGATAATAAATTGGGTTTAAATACCCTATAAGGCTCTAAGAGTTTTAGTTGAACTAGGACTCCCCATTAGAGGAAGAGTAAAATTTGTCAGTCGGACTGGTCCGGGGTTCCTTCGATTCGGTCTGGCTTGAATCCAGATCGGTTCATTTATTTCTTGGCCGAATCGATTCGGTATGGATCGGTTCATTTATTTTCCTTCAGCTTCAATCCGTCTTCGATCCGGGGTTCTCTGGAAATTGGCATTTCAGATCGGTCCGATTCGGATCGGTCTGAGATACCTTTGACTTTTTCTTCAAGCTTTAACTACTCATAACTTTCACACCGGGACTCCGATTGAGGTACCATTTCTTCCTATATACTTGTTAGATTGATATCTTCAACTCTTCTTTAGATGACTCATCCAAATTCCGGGTAAAAATTACAATTTTGCCCTTTTGACTTTCTTTCTTTTCTTTCTCGATTCTTCCAGATTCTTTCTTTCTTTATTGATATCGAATACCTGTAAAATTATTACGAAATACCAAAAACTCGGGGTACTCATTAGAATAAGTAAGTAGCAAGATTATGAGATAAAATTAAATCGATTACGTTGTTCGAGGTGCTAAAAGTAACTAAATTAAAGGGATAAATTGGGAAGAATTTATGCCGAATCAACATGATGTACCAAAAAGAGCGGTTCTCAAACTAAAAAATATATTTTGACAAAATATCCAATTAGTTGAAATAAAAAATAGTGTAGGCTTAAGCAAGTCAACTATTTAGAGCGTTTCAATCTCCCCCTTTGGATATCTATGATAAAACTCTTTGAGTACAACGGGGGTAGTTTTAGGAAATAAAATAAAATTCCTAAGTCCAATACAAAAATATTCTAACTACCCATCCTAAGCTTAGAAAAAAATTATAACTCGACATATTACAAACTATTACCCTATCAACTTTCCAAAAATCTACAAAGAATACCAATCTCATAAAAATCAAGTGAGAAATAGGTGTACAATAAAAAAAATCGTAAATTTTTTAACACATGCTTATTATCATAGGATGTACTCTCTCCCCTTTTATCTCAAATAGACAATGGATAAAAATCATAAAATGGAGAAGAATAAAGAAAGTAACTACCATAAAAACCTATAAATGGGTCCAATTAAGTGTCAGTCCTACATTAAATAATTAGTCTTTTTTTACTTACCCCGTCTTTTTAATATGCCATTTGATTTAGGCCCCGGTTTCCAAATCTCTTTGGCTTGACCCTTAATGAGGGGGTTATCTTTAAATAATAAATATAAATATAGGGTAAGTTGTAAGAGCATAATTTATGTCATTTGCTCTTAGCTTAGGCTTACATAGATTTTGGCGTATCCCATTACAATTTGACTCAAGACGTTATGAAGAATCGAATCCTCAACATCTCCAAGTTCAATGGATCTCCACATTATGAAGGTATAATGCCATTAAGAGTTTAAATTTATTCATTAAATTTATTTTGGGATGTTTGTATTTTATTTAAAACTGAAACATGATTTTTTTGTTTTAAAAAATTGAGGCATTTTATTTTAAAATTCAAAATTTGCCAGCCTCGTTCAAATGAGAAGGCGTTCTCGTTTGAATGAGATGTCTAAGTCATTTGAGGGTCGTTCGATATCTTTATTTAACAATCATCTAATGAGGGCGTACTGGCGTACTGTTTAACGTCGTTTGAAGGTCATTTGAAGTCGGTTCAAATGAGATAGTTGTTTCATTTAAATGAACTTATTTTCATTCGAATGAGATGTTATTCCCATTCAAACGAGCCTTGTTTTTGTGTGAACAAATTATGTCACCTCAAAATTTGTGTTCACCTTATAAATACTTGTTTCGTGTTTAATTTTTATAAGGATTTTGCCAGAAATGTTTCTGCATATCCTTTGCAAAAGTTTTCATACTTTTAAGTTTAGAAAACTCTTTTGATTCAACAAACACATCCCCAATATATATGTATGTGAATCTATTTAAGCCCTAGATAGTTAGTATCTTTGTATGCATAACTCTTATGGAGAGAGTTTCTTCACGACTGAAGTTGTGATTCTCGAGGGAATCACTATTAAATACAAAGGTTGATCAGTGGATAATGAGCGTGGAAGTCCGCGTGTCGACTGATCCTCACCGAGTAGCATTCTTTAGATATTTGAGAAGACTAGCGCCTTATGCTTATGACAGTTATTAAGTAGTTTGTAAGTTGACTGTCTTGTAATATTTCTAAAGTGCTAAAAATAATAAGTTTTGCCCGTATAGGATATTTCCTCAAATTTTTCTTATTGATTACATGATCTACTTTATCTGTTTTATCACCTAGATGTATGTCTTAGGTAAAAGATAAAAAAAAATGGATTTGTGTTTGTTTGGACATTCAGTTATATAAATTACTCTATTAAGATCATGATAGTGCACCTTACAAATTGGTATCATAGTTGGTTACACAAAAATATTGTGTGATCTTTTTTCACAAATATTATTTTTTCTTTGATATCAATTTTTTTGGAAAAATTATTGATCTTTAGAAAGTCGGGTTTTAATGGAAAATTTGTATAATTGATTGCCCATCTTTAATGGTGCCAATTATGCTTACTGGAAGGCTGGGATGAGGTTTGTCTTAAAAGTCATAGATAAGAGAGTCTGGTTAGTTTGTGAAAGAGGGCGGAATTCTCCCATGGTTGATAATGTTGTTGGCCCTAAACTTGTTTCTTCCTGGAGTGATAAGGAATTTAGGTGGAATAATTTTAAATCTTGTGGACTCAGTGCTATTTCTGGAGTTGTCACCCCTAATAAGTTCCCTCGCATCATGACATGCACTACATTTAAGGAAGCATGGGATACCCTCTAGCTCACTCAGAAAGATACCAATACTGTAATAGCGTCAAAGCTTCAAAATTTGACTACCCAATTTGAGATCATCAATATGTTAGAGTCCGAGTCATTCTATAAGTTTTATGCGCATTTATCGGATACTGTTAATTCTAGTTTTAATTTTGGTGAGAAAATTCCAAAAACGAGAGTTGTGAAAAAGATTTTGAGGTCACTCCCTGACCGTTTTATTCCTAAGGTCATAATATTTAATTCGTTAATGAACTTAGACACTCTTACGTTAGAAGGACTCGTAGGAGACCTTCAGACTTATGAGATCGATATGTTCCTTAAAGCCATTAAACCTAAGGAGGTAGGGATTGATTTAAAGACTCAAACTAAGAAAGAAAAAAAAGTTTGTGAGTCTAAATTTGTGGGTTACTGTGATTTTGATGACTTAGCTTTGTTTGCGAATTTTTTTGAAAAGTTTCCCAAATTTTTCAAAGAAAATTCTTCCAATAAAAAGATTTTTGAGAAAAATAAAAATAAGAATGAGGTTAATAGTAGTGGTGAGAAAGAGGAAGATAAAAGATGTTATGGGTGTTAGGCCAAAGAGCATAAGGCACATGAGTGTCCCACTGGGATAAAGAGATAGTGCAAAGAGGTTGCAAATAAAGCCACTCTTAGCGAAAGTGACATTGAGTCGATTGATTTAGGGGGGAATCACCACATGAACCGTGTGTTTCATTCATGGTTAGTCGCGTTAGCACTTCTAGTTTATCCCACGCCGATGAGGACATATCTAAACGTGAAATCCTCAATGATGTTTCGATTCATTCGAGAGATAGTGAGACCGAGGATGGTATTTTGAGTGATAGAGAAGGTGGTCTCCAAAAAGTGTTAAGTGATCTTTACACCAAGACATTGAAGATGAAAAATATTAATAAGGATTTTTCTCTTAGGGTGTTATATTTAGAGAGAGAAGTGAATGTTTTGAGGGTGTGTGCAGCATCGACGAGTCAACTCGAGAAGGTGAAGGTTTCTTTACGTGAGCAGTTAATCATTTTAGGACAGGAAAAGACTAATTTGACAAACACCATGGCTAGTATTATGGGAGATCTTCAATATTCATTGGAGACTCGTGAGAAACTTGAAGCCCGTGTATCCTAACTCGAGAGAGATCTCGAATGTGCTCTGGAGGTCAAGGTTAATTTAGTGGATACATCTAAGAAGGTAGAAAATATGATCCTGGGTCCCAATTTAGGTAAAGTTAATAGGCTAGGAATATGTTATAACAGTGCGTCCACTTTCCATGTTGCACCTGATCCGATTCTCGAGTTTGTGTTAGATCTATATGTCCCTCGACCTAACCCACCTAGGATAACTCGTCCTAGACATTTTGAGAGAGATGGATCCAAGCCCGTGTATGTTTGTTCTCATTGCAAGCAAAGATATCACATTAGGGAATTTTTCTTTAAGTTGCGTAGAGTCACTCTCAAAGGTATCTTTCACGAAATGTTACTACATGAGCTCCCGCACGCACTCCCACACATGTTACTCCGTATACTCCTGCACATCACATGAGATATTTTAAAAAAATTTGAGATAAAGTAGAATATTTAGTCAAAACTTATTAAAATTTGATGGAGGAATTTCATAAGATGACATCTCCCTTGGAGAACTCCTCCTGGCCTAATGATTGAGGTTGAGACTTGTTTCTAACATAGGATGTTTTTCATGTTCATATCTTACATGCATATTGCTAGATTGCACTATCATTGTACTTATATTTTTTATTTTGATACATTTTTTAAAATTCAAAACAAGTTTTGTTTTTCTTGAAAAATACAAAAAGATTTTCGATTTCTTTTTAAGAAAAAATAAAAAGACGAAAAGATTTTATTTTGGATAAAATGTTTGAAAAAAAATACAAAAAGAGTTTTGTATTTGTTTGACACCATATGTGGATGAACATTAAAGATGTTTGAGTCACACTATCATTACATATCCATGTGACTAATTTGTAATATTTTGAGACGTGACATTATTTCATTTATTTTCTTTATAATGGGTGCAATCATTAAGATGTGATTTGATGACAAATTTGCTATATGTTTAACTCCTTGTCACATTTAAATGCATTGGAGCACGAATTTATTTGAGTATTGCACTTACCTGTCACATGTTGATTATAGTTTTTTCATCTCAATCCAGCTCTTAAGACAAACCAAATGTGAAATTGAGATAATATATGTTGTGCTTGTACGAACCATTGCCTTAATTGAAAAAAATAAAAATAATTTTTTTGGTAAAATAGTTATAAATTAAGCAATGGAATCGGGCTGTAAAAAACAGGTTGACCTTGCGTGGAAAACCACCTTTTACATTCAAAAGAATCAAAATGATTAAAGGCACATAAAAATAGAAGTGTCAAGCCAATTTCTATAACATTGATGCTTCGCTACAAATGAGCATTAATTTCTTCAAAAGAATTAAGAGCATAATTGAAATATGTGAGATTTTGAGAGAGTTAAGTAAAAAAAATCAATGGGTTTGCATGTTGTATAAAAATCTCAAAAAAACATTACATAGTTTTGAGCGTTATTGGTGTGAAAATCACTTAAGGTCTTGATTTGTTGATTAGGTTGAGTAAATTTCACATGGGTTCATCATTTTTACACCTAAGGTGGACTTTGAGATCTTTTGTTAATGGTGTTTCATTCCTTCGTGCACATGTGTTATGTTTGTCGACATTGATTAACCTATAGAATATGTTCACACTCATATATTATGTTTTTATGATTCGAGTATTTTTTTGTTTCTCCTTGGTGTTTTGTATCTATTAAAATTTTATACTTAAAAATTTTGAAAATTTTCAAAAATTGTTTGTGGAGACTTCGAGATTATCATTACATGTTTGTCATTCATATGATTTTGTAATGATCTTATTATTTTCGGTGATTTTCTCTATATTTCATGATTAGTTTCTACTCCTTATCTATTTCGGACAAAATAAAAAGGGAGAACAAATTACGGGAGAGATTACATGAGTTTGATTTATAGTGGAGAATTTTTATGAATTTTATTTTATATGTAAAACTCGATGCATCACGGGTATTTGCTTTGTTTCATGTGTGTAGGTATTTTTGAAAGATCGTATTCACATTACACTCGATGAAGACAAAGTACCCAAGAGAAGAACAAGAAGAAGTGGATATTTGAAGACATCATTATCTTGTACCTATACATTTTCTAGGGTTTAGGAGGGTATTAGGATATGGTCATTTTCTTAGGGGATTTAAATGTGATTTGGATTTCGATTTATATTTGTACCAGAATAGAAAAAAGGGGGAGATTTGTAAGAGCATAATTTATGTCAATTGCTTTATAGCTTAGGCTTTCATAGATTTTGGCGTATCATGTTACACTTCGACCCAAGACATTACGAAGAACCGAATCCTCAACATCTCCAAGTTCAATGGATCTCCACATTATGAAAGTGTAATGCTATTAAGAGATTAAAATTATTCATTAAATTTATTTTGGGATGTTTTATTTTATTTAAAATTGTGACATGATTTTTTGTTTTAAAAAATTGAAGCATTTTATTTTAAAATTAGTTTTCAAAATTGGCCTGCCTCGTTCAAATGAGAAGACATTCTCGTTCGAACGAGATGTCTAAGTCGTTCGAAGGTCATTAGACACCTTTATCTAACGAGGCGATACTGGCATATAATTTGGCGTCCTTTGAAGGTCATTTGAAATTGGTTCAAACGAGATACCTGTCTTGTTCAAATGAACTTGTTTTCGTTCTAATGAGTTGATGTTCTAGTTCGAACGAGCATTGTTTTCGTTCGAACGAAGTCGCCTCAAAATTTGTTTTCTACTTATAAATATATGTTTCATGTTTAATTTTTATAAGACTTTTGCTATAACTGTTTATGCATATCCTTTGTAAAAGTTTTCATACTTTTGTGTTTATAAAACTCTTTTCATTCACAAAACATATCCCTAAAATATATTTATGTGAATATGTTTATGTCCTATATAGTTTGTATCTTTGCATACACAACTCTTGTGGAGAGAGATTCTTCACGACTGAACTTGTAATTCTCGAGGGGGTCATTGCTGAAGATAAAGGTTGATCAGAGGATACCGAGCATGGAAGACCACGTGTGGACTGCTCCTTAGCACATAGTATTCTTCAGAGATTTGCGAATACTAGCGCCTTAAACTTGTGGCGATTATTAAGTAGTTTGTAAGTCGACTGTCGTGTAATATTTCTAAAGTGCTGAAACCTACGAGGGATTTTTTCTCAAATCTGTCTTTGTTGATTACATGATTTAATTTACTTTATCTATTTTATCACCTAGATGTATGTCTTAGGTTAAAAAGATAAAAAAATTGGATTTGTGTTTGTTTGGACATTAAATTATATTAATTATTCTATTAAGATCGCGATAGCGCACTCTCTTAAGTAAAATAATTTTTTTGATTTTTCCCCTTCTTTATAATACAAAATTAAACCTAACCGTATTTGTTGGGGGTGAGTCAAAGAGATTAGAAAACTGAGGGTTAATTCAGATAGCATATTAAAAAGTGAAGTTTAAGTTTAAAAGACCCTAAATAATTTAAGAGGTGTCATTTGTACTCTCAGACATCTATTCCGAAAAACCTCGGATTACATCTCATTACCATGATTAAGACAAGAAAATATGTATATATGGCAGATTAAAGAATTAAGAATGATCCTATTACTTTAGGAAGAAACTCCATACATATTATAGCAAGGGTAATTCCATATGAGAGATTAATTTAAAAAGTTCAGCATAGAACATAGTATATTACAAACAAGGATTATCACTTCCCCTCGACAAATGATTTTGGCCACTAAATTTTTTATTAATTTTTAAACATAGGGGACTTTGTTTCAAAGGTCCTGACACAACATAATCCACAATATCAATATATGTGGAGAAAATAATTAAAGGAGATAAAAAAATATATTGTCACCCATGAGGTCATACATATAAATATTTAATATCACAATATGAACATAAAAATAATCATATTTATAACATAAAATCACGAGATCACAAAAAACATGGATCACGCACAAGACGATTAAATTTTTATTTTCGGAGTGACCCGCTCTCATATCAATTGAAAATCCCATAAAAACACTCTCATTACATGCAAGCTTTTCTCAAGTATATATATATATATATATATATATATATATATATATATATATATATAAAATAAATTAAATCACAATTTTTTTTATATTATTTGACTTCAACGAATTTTAATACATGCGAAAGTGAAGGATTAAATAAATATGATTTATCTTAATGTTAAAATAACAATTCCGATTGTTAACTAAATTTCATATCTCATTTGAAGTCAATATATCATATATAATGCATTATTCTAAATTAATCACATAGTATTTTTTTCATTCAATCACACATAGAAGGAGATAAGGCAAGGAAGATTAACATGCTTAAATTTTTAACGTGGTAAAACTCAAGCATACTTGAGAAACATCCACAACTCCCTTTATGAGACAAAATATAAAATTTCATTAAAATAAAAAACATAATATACAATTACAATAATATCAACAACGATGGAAATAAAAAAATACATAACTTGAGAATCCACTCTTAGGCAAAACCTTCACATGTATCTTGTGACTCTTGTAATCCCCAATGGTAGACTAGGGATATGTTTCCACCAACAACCCAAAGATTTTATCATGAAAATATAACATGTATAGTATAGTGAAATGTTTTAAAATGCACAACAGTCAACAACTCACTTCAACACAAATAGTTACAAAATAAATACATCTACAAAAAAAGTTTGAAAATATCAACTAAGTAAGTTTTTTTTTTAAATACAAAACAGATTTTCAAACATTAATTCATAATACTGATTTACATATATTTCAAGATATATAAACATTAAGCGCAAATTTAAAAAAAAATGAGTTAATCATTTTTCTCTTTAGAAAAATGTATTCAGCAAATTTTAGAAAATAAAAATAAAATATACATTTGTCTAAATAAAATTTTCTCCTAAACATATTAGAAAAATTATCACTTTAAGCCTAAAATGACAACATGCAAAAACAAAGAAAGAATTCAAATAATATCATCATTAAAATCATAAAAACATTATTTCTAAGTAAATTACAACATTCATCATGGATACACGCCAAATATTTATTCACTCATAAATAGTTTCTCTTTCTCTCTTAAAAACTATAAATTCCAATTTAATGAGAGAAGTGTTAAAATATGATTCTAAAAATTCTTTTCATATTATCTCCAGAACATAACCCAAAAGCTACCGGTCAGTTTTCAAAGGTTGAGACAAACCAAACATTTAAGAGAAAACATATCTACATAAGATATTCAATACACATTTTAAATTCAGAGAGAAATCTGATTGAAAACAATATATACTATATTCAACCCAAAAAATCATAATATTAGATCATAAAATTATGTCATAAAAATTTGGATCTAACAACTAAGAGAGTTTAGTTCTAATAAAAATAAATTTGAACATTATAGCACAAGACTCTCTAATACAACACAATAAATCAATTTCTTCATAAGAAGATATGTTGCCTAAGATCATTGAGAGTTCCAAATGAAAAACTAAAAGTAAGAAATCATTCATAATGATATACTCTCTCTCAGATTATTTATCGCTATCTCTAAATTTTTCTCTCCAAGAAAATAATATGACTCTCTATGTTTCTCATTCTAGAACTATGGTTAACCAACCCTGACAAAAAGTATAATAGGGTTTATAAACTCACTATAGAGGAATACTTTAAAAACTCTAAGAGAAATGGAGGGCTCAGATTAAAAATACGGGAAGGATCTAATCCAATGGTTGAAATATGTGCTCATAAAATAAGCTAACTTGCCTAAATAGTCATCGGGTTAAAATACACCGAGTATCAAGTATGGTAAATATAAGACCCTGAATCGCTATAGAAAAGAATCCCAGAAAATCGCAGTTGGTATTCGGTTTGACATTCGTTCAAAGAACGTTATGCGTTCAGTGGTCATGTTCTCAAGAATCGAATGGTCTAATCAACTAAAAAGCTCATGGATATTACCTATAACAGGCCACAAAGGATCTGAAAACTATTATTGTCGGTAACATATATAAAACAATCATTGGGTATAAAACTACCCGATCAATTAAAGGAACCTAAACTACAAGGGCCAGTCACCTATACAAACCAAAGGTTAATTAAATATTAGGAACAATTTTGGTTCATAGTTATGAATCCTACAGGTAATTGTTTAATAATGGAAATGGCGATTTAAAGGGTATAAACCATATTAAGTAAAATCTCTTAACGGGTCAATACTTTATAACCAAACCTGCTCTTGCAGTTGAGAAGCAAATTGATCTATTTGATAAAAAATAATAGCTGGAGATTAAGATCCATTGATTGAAATGAGCGACAATTAAGCTAAATTGGCACCTACATGAATTCTAAAGAATATGTGGCCAAAATTACTTATATATGTTCGCATCCGATTGAAGAGTCAAACCTACGGTGTGGATCAAGGATGAGATTCATTGGATAAAAAATGAAATGAAGGGCCGAAAGACACTCACTTAAAGTGTGAGAGAAAACACAGGTGTGTTTATTTTAAAAACACGTGCTAACAAAATGTCATTCTAATAAACAAAAATTGATTTAAGAAATTCATTCAAATTTAGAATAAATTTTGAAATTTATGTAAAAATTAGGGAATGAATTTTAAACAAAAATTTATCCAATTTCAATTTAAAATTTTATTTTAGACACATTTTCTATAAATTATAATATGATATGCATGTGTGCGTAAAATGTGTCAAGTGTGCAATAATTGATATATGCATTCACTTGGTGTCACTTTTACATTTACTAGGATATGATGGTTAAGTGAGTTTGATTCTTGAGTAGTCTCATACAGTTAAGATGTGTATACACGATGTACCAAAAAGGGTGTTTCTCAAACCAAAAAATACATTTTGACAAAATATTCTATTACTTGCAGCATTAAATAGTCTAAACTCAAGTAAGTAAACTATTTAGGGTGTTTCAAGAGTTATATTAGGCTTTTTTTTAGTCACCGCTAGAAAGGAAGACCCCGCATCAGGGGATCGCGATCACGGCACATAAAGCCTCTATAACGGGTCAGAGGACCGCGATCGCATTGAGGTCACAAGTAAGTCATTAATCACTTTGACTCCAATTTTCGATTTTTTTTGTATTGCGTTTTTAAGCCCAAAGAAAATCTATCATTCCTCATTTGTATGTGCCTCCTTCAGCAATAAACCTAAAAATACTCTAGTTTCTCTCTCAATCAACCTATTTACCACAAATCAAACCAAATATATTTCTTCAAAGTTCTCAAATAATGATTCAAGATATTTTCAAGATAAATTAAATCAAATTTCACAAAGGTTTTCAAGTTGTTTTCAAGTGGATTCAAAGAAAAAAATTCAAGAATTATTCTATAAATATAAGCCGTATTTAATTTATCTTTTTAGGTAAGTTGCTTTCTACTCTTCTCCTTCTATATATGCTTAAGTTAAATCCTCACATAAACCTAAAATGTAAAATTAGAATGAGCTAGAAACCTAAAGGATTTCTAGGTTTCTTAGTGTGTGATATTAACTAAGTGAAATTGATTATCCTCTCAAGTTTTGTATTAAATTTTAGCCCTTATCATAGTTAGAAATTAAATTTGAACCCTTTGTTAGTAGAATTGGCATGTTAAGGTTTTGGACTTGTTCTTAAGTTCATGACATTTGGAATATATTTTGAGAAAATGGAATATGATTACAGCAAAATTAAGAATTAAAAGGTGTATGCTATGTAGAGTTGTTCCTTAAGCTCCACGAGTAGTACGCTTGGTAAAAAATTGATTTATAAAACTTTAAGTAAGGAAATGTATAATTGATGCCTTATTATTTATGAGAAAGTTCTATATTTGTATCACCCATGTTGTAGTTTGAAAAGTTAATTGAGTCATCTTATTAAATATGCTTTGGAATTCAAAGATGCACTAATGGTATGAGTAATATCTTAAGTTCCTTTCTTTCCTTATAGGAAATTAATCAAGTAGATAATTTAGAAGGAGTATGAGCTAAACTAGTAATTGAATTGTTGGGTTTATGGTTGTTGTGCTTTTTGATGAATGGATTTGGGTTGGATATATAAACACTTATTCTCTTAAATTAATTCCTTATAATAAACCTTTAACTAATTAATTGTCTTAACAACTACTTTATCTAAACAAAAGTGTATCAGAGGGTCCTTATTTGGATTTTATTTTTTTGATATGTATTGCGCATGAAGTTTAGAGATGGGTATAAGAAATGAAATGCGAACCTTTAATAATATCAATACGCCTTTACTTTAATGCTTCGATTTATGAGTAATTCCAATTTTATACTTAGTATGCCATTGGCCCCTAATGTAAAGGCATATTATTTGTCTAAATTCTTTATTTAAAAATGACCCGAGGGTTGTGGTAATGGATTTATAACGATACAATGATGCGTGATGAAATACGAAGAAAATTGAGAATGTCATTGATAAATGAATATATCGAGCGCGAATTATTGGGTGAGTGCCGAGATGGAACACCCTTATGTTGATATAGTTGAAGAGTACTATTTGATATGGACTGTTGTTGCGTCACACGATGCTATGGAGTTTTAGCATTGCATAGCAGGGTGGCTATGGGTTTCCTGACACTGTGAAACAGGCGACAATGGGATGTGTGACAGTTTTATATGGGCATACTGTGTGTTATTAAGATGGTCGGGAAGAAGGAGCTCATTTTTATTATGTGTTAATTAATAAAGAGAATAATTAATTCATGAAATGGATTGAATCAATTCAAATGCATTGTGAGGTTATGTGCCATACGTTGGGCTATTATTATTTATTATAAACTATGAGTTTACCATTTGTATATAAAATTGATTTTAGTTGGACCCATCGTTATTCATGGTTACATTCAAATCACTTTTGGATACACTAGATTTTAGAATAGTTGATTCTCATTTTCTGCACATGATTCTTCTCTTTTCATATCATATAGATGATTGTGTTTGAATTTGTTTGTCATACGCTAGTTATGCTTTTTGATATATTTTTGCTAGCGTTGTGACATGTACTTTTTGTATAGATATTTGCTTTTGAAAAATACAAAAAGATTTTATTTTGGCAAAATTTTTGAAAAATCTAAAAATATTTTTGTATTTTGCTTGCACCTTTTATGGATGGACACTTAGGATGATCGAGTCACAACATCATTCCATTTTTTTCATGTGATTATTTGATAGTGTTTTGAGACAATAGATTAATTCATCCATGTGCTATATAATATTTGGAGTCATTAAGATGTAATTAAGTGTTACTTCCTACATGTTTGACTCATGTTTCCTTTATTGAACACATGCACGGATTTGTTTGATTATTGTGCTTGTCTTATCAAATGCTGGTTGGGTGTTTTCACTTCAATCATGTCCTTAAAACGAACCAAGCGCGATAAATTTTGATAAGGAAATTGTGCATATAAAAATCGTTTTGTGAGTTTGTGTTTTTTGTTTGAAAATGGGGAAGAGCTGCGAAAGGTTCATTTTGCCTTTGCGAATACTAAGCCACCGTTAAATTGGATCTAAAAAATAGAGGAATTTTATTAACCGTGGTCCAAAGAGGTTTAAAAGAGCCCGAAAAATTTAAAGGCAATAAAAAAAAATTCATGCCAAATTATAGGCCATTTAGGTTTTTGCACCAATTCTCCAAAGTTTGAGAATTTAGTTTATTCACCTCTAAAAGAAAATATATATGAGGGAGTTTAGTTGGAGAATTAAAACGGGTTTGCACGTCTTTGAAATTCTTGAAAATGCGCTAAAAAAGTTTTGGACGTTATTGGTGTGGAAATCATTTGACTTTGATTTGTTGATTTGCATAAGACGATGTCATCTAAATTCAACAAATTTTTACACCTAAGGATTCTTTTGATGTTCATTCGTTATGGGTACACGTATTCATCGTGCACATATGATTGATTGAGTTGATTTACCTATCGAATGTGTTCACACCCATTCCTTTCGTTTCCATGTCTTGGTTGTTTGAGTTTAAATCCATGGTGTGATTTTTGTATCATATTTTTTTCAAAGTGGTATCTTATTTTTGTATGAAAAATTGAAAAATCCAAAAAAAGTTTGTGAGTTTTTTGAGATATCCTTTTCCATGCGCGTATTTTGATCCTTGTTTGCTATGCATTTTATCGTGACACTCCATGTTTTGATTGTTTCTTCTTATCTGTCTATTTGGGGACATCATGAAAAGGGGGAGAAAGAATTATCATGTTATGGGGGAGTTTTTACATTATGGGGGAGATTTAATTTTTAATGCTTTATTCTTATACCATTTCAAACTCGATGCGTCACGAAGATTTTTGCTTTTTCTCATGTGTGTAGGTATAAAGATTGAAGATCATGATGTTGCACACCCTGATGAGAAAAGATTTGAGATTTGACGAAGATGATTGAAGAACAGTTTTGAGGTCTTACAAATTTATTCATGGGAGGGTAGATTTGTATAGGCATTTTTGGTTTTTGATAATTCGAATTTTTTATGTATGTACCGGCATAGACATAGGGGGAGATTTGTAAGGACATATTTTCATAGGTTCGTTATCAATTTATTATGTCATATACCGCTACACCGTCGAAGAGCATTCAAGAGACATCTACATCAAAGACGGATCCGAATTACTCAAGTTCTTCATCATTCAAAACTCCGCAAAGTTTACTTTGGTAAGGTTATGTTTTAAATACCTTTACTTTTCACTTAGAGCTTTTGGGAGATTTTTACAAAATATTTTCTGAGTGTTGGAGCGGACTTTTTCGTCAAATATTGAGAATGAGTATTTTTTCTAAGTTTTGAAGCGGACCTCGATTTTGATGCCCAGGTCGTTCGCGCGAGATCAGCATCTCGTTCTAACGAGATTGGAAGTCGCGCGATGTCGTTTGAACGACATGCGTACTTCGTTCGAGCGACATATACTTCTCGTTCGAACGAGCTCGAATTTCAAGGCGGTGCGTTTTTGTATAAATACTCATTAAATGGTAACATTTTCATTAAGAAGTCCATACGTTTTCCAGAACAGAAACACTGCCAAAGCAGTAATATTTAGGCTTCTTCTTTTAGGGGTTTAATCCCTTTTTGATTTACAATTCACAAAACTCCTATCTTGCTTTAGTGAATTGTTTTGGTGTTCAAGAACACATCTTTGCCTTTATTCAACTTTTGTGGAGTGCGTCACTACACCGTATGGCTGCATGTCGTTAAGGATCTTGCTGCGTGAAGATTCTTTGTTGAAGATAGGACTGCGAGTCCTTGGAGGGTGCTGCGGATATTCTCTTGTTGAGTTCAAGACTGCGAGTCTTTGTGGGTTAGCTGCGCGTTGATCCATTCCAGATTTCTCTATGTAATTGTAAGTTGCGATTTATAGATTCATAGTGAAATAAAGGTTTTACTCGAAAGGGGTTTTTTCCTGAAATTTGTCTCTCAGCATATTTGTTGTGTCGCATGCGGTATTTGTTTATGGTTTGTCACACGCACCATAGATGCATGTTTAGGGGCTGAATTAATAGACTCTAATTAAATAAGTGAGCCAAATTAGATATTTGCGAATTTAATCAATTATCACACAGTCTCACGCTCTTCACTTTTAGATGTGCATAGGAAATTGATTTTCACTAAAAGTTATAAAGAAAACTAATGCCAATAATCCTTAAAATAAAAAGCACATTTTTCAGGCGACGCGTTCTTTGAGGGTTCGTTCGGAAGAAAGAAAGAGGTCGTTCGAATGAAATTGCATATCTCACTCGAGCCTGTAAGGACAAAATTTCCAATTAAGTCCGTTGTATAGTTTTGACTTATTCCCCGAATAAAGCACGTTTGAGTCATAGGCCATATTTTATTGTCACGATCCCACACAGACTATGACGTATTAAAGTTTTTTGAAGACGTTGCGGCAAAGCTTCAAGGAATTATTTGTGCCAAAGGTTTAATTGGTGCAAGTTTATTCGTCTTCAAGATCAATTGCATACCAAGATCACTCAGGTATCAATGCATAATATTAATGGGACTCAGAATTTAATTTTATAAGGATAAGGATGTTATTTTATGAAATAAATGGTTTTAAAATATTTTTATAGTGTTTGAAATGTTTTACACTTTGTTCTAATCTGATAAGGACAAATTAGAGAAGAGTTTAATTAGGACTCTAATTCATTTCATCGTTCAAATGACATACTCTGTCATTCAAACGAGATGCCACTATCGTTCAAACGACATGGTCATCTCGTTCGAATGACAAGTCACATCGTTCGAGCGAGCAGCCGCCTTAAGAAAAGTATTAAATGGTGTGTTTCCTTCAGATTTTGTAAGTGTGCATTCTGCAAACACTGTTTACGAACCAGAATGTTTTTGCACACGGGTTTTCTAAGGTTTTCCAAAGTAAATGCATACTTAGAATTTCAAAGATCCGAGTTATCATTAATATATGATATAGTGATCTTTGTGGCACTAAATTGGAGTTTATTTTACTTGAACATTGTTGGTTTTGTAGTCGAGATTCGTTGGAGTCCGATTTTAACATCGAAAATGCTACAAGCCATATCAGTGGACACCAAGACATACGTGGATACGTATGTTGTGGACAAGTATCGTGGAAAAAGGACATTTTGCGTGGGAAATGTAAGAGGAGTGGTTGAAGATCAAAAGAGCGCCAAGTCTCATGGGGATCGAGTCATTGAGTAAGACTTGTGTCTATTCGTTGTAAATCCACATTCATAGTGATTGTCTGGATTGGGTCGTCCGAGCTTCTTTCCCTTAGTGATTTCCTCATACATTCGGCATTGTGAGTTTTCTTTTCTTTACTTTATTTTACTTGATTTAATCACTAGATGGATTTTTAGGATTAATCAAGATAAAATTTGGTTAAGTTAAAATTAGTTCACAACTTGGTGCGAACTAAAAATTGGAAAAATGGGGTTTTCATAAAAAGAGAAATTGATTTTGTGATCCTCAAAACACTTTTCGCACTAGAAATAAAAAATGGACCATCAAATTGGTATTAGAGCTAGAAGCATATTTTTTGTGTTTTTTGAGATGAATTTTGGAGGTTTTAAAAGTTTTCATGCTCCTATTTTTTATTCCACTAATTATGCTTATTGGAAAATGCGAATGATAAGTGCTTTAAAATCCATTGATGTGCGTGTGTGGTTAGCGATTGAAAAGGGTTATACACCATCAGTCCCACGAGAAGGTGAGGTCACTAGTTTGAAACCCATTGAGTAACTGACTGAGACTGAATATAGGCTTGTACTTTACAACTTTAAAGGTTTTCACGTAATTTGTTCACATATCACACTTGAAGAGTATAATAGAATCATAACTTGTGAAACATCAAAATAAGCTTGGGATACACTTGCACTTACTCATGAGGGCACTAGCATGGTTAGGGTGTCTAAGTTAAAAAACCTCACTATACAGTTTGAAACAATTAAGATGTTAGTTAGTGAGTCGTTTGATGAGTTTTAAGTTAGGTTGTCTAATATTGGCAACTCGTCGTTTAACTTAGAAGAGAGGATTCCCGACAACCGTATAATAAAGAAAATTTTGAGATCTTTGTCGAGTAGGTTTGATGCAAAATTGACCATTTTAAACTCCTTAGATATGCTTGATTCCACGAAACGTGAAGAGATTGTAGGTGGCTTACAAATCTATGAACTCGATATGTTTACCTCCAAGCAAGTGCCAAAGAAATAAAAGGACATCACTTTGAAAGCTAAGAAGGAGGAAACTAAAGTTTCAGATGACGATTTCAATTTTGATTTTGAGGATATCCCTTTGTTGGCTAAAAAGTTTTAAAAAAATCTTAAGTTACAAAAGCAATCGAAAGATGCTAAAAGGTTTGAGAAATTAAAGAACAACACGGTAGAGTCCACCCCTAAAGATAAGAGTGAGAAATTTAATAGGGTAGAGTCAAATAGGTGTTTTGGGTGTGAGGGGTATGGTCACAAAATTGTCAAGTGTCCCACTAGACTTAAGAAAGAGGGTAAGAAATCGATAGCTTATAGTGAATCCTTTAGTGATAGTGATAGTGATCCGAAAGAGGGAGAGAGTTCCCCCAATAGGAACAAGTTTGTTGCTTTCTTGGCATCTCATGTGAGCGACAATGATAAATATTCACACGAAGATTCTCATGTGAATGACACTTTCGAGGCCGTTGAATCCCAAGTGAGTGAGGACGAGAAGGTAGATGCGAAAGAGTTGCAAGTTTCATTTAATGAGTTGTATATCGAGGCAGTGAAGGTGAAAAAGGCTAACTCCAAATTACAAGTTAGGTAGAATGAGAATTCCATAAAAAATAATGATGTGTTGATTGAGGATCTTAGGGCACTAGAGAGAAAGCATAGGGAGAAGCTAGAGCACGTCGAGAAAGAGAGAGATAGTCTTCGTGGTTTGATGGAGACTTTAAAAAAGGAGTTGTTCGAGTTTGAGGAGTATAGGCAAATGCTTGATTCTAGGATTAATGAGTTGGAAGAGAAGTTCTGAGACTCGAGTAAGGTTAAGTTTGACTTGAAATCTAGGTCGGAGAAGTTGGATAGGATGTTAGGCACCTTACAAGTCAAAAGTGATAGGTTTAGTATAGGCTACGATGATAGAGTTGTTCCCATTCTCAAAACTAATACCAACTGTGTGAGAGAACCCACTAGAAAAGTGAGGAAAGGTTGACGTTTTGGTAATCATTCCCACCGTGTTTTCACTTGTTCCCATTGCGATAAGAAAGGTCATCTTAGACGTTTTTGTTATGACCTTAGGAATGCTCCTAGGAAGTTTAGGACTAAATTTGTTTCAGTTTCCAAAACTCCCATGCGTCATGTCATACTTACTTGGGTTAGGAAATCGGATTTAGAGGCTTCAGGACTAAAACTTCACGGTACTGATTTGGTTGCACTTGATTATTCCCATGCTAGATCTAGAGGATGATTGTGTAACCATGTTTGTAATGCATTAGTTCTTGCATCATGATTCATATATTTCTAGTGTTATGATATGTGTATCAATTTGTATTATATTGAGTCTTATTTGAAAAATACAAAAAGATTTTGTTTTTTGAGAAAATACAAAAAGATTTTTGGTTTATTATATTTTTAGAAGAGTCACAAAGATTTTGCTTTTATTTGAGTCAAAATATGTTGAAAAACCATAAAGATTTTCGATTTGTTTTTTGTTTTTTGAGTTTACATGTTTGATGTGGCATATTGGTGTGCTTGGACCCCAATCCTTTCATTATCCATGTGGCTAGGACATTTGCTAATAATTATTGATGCTTAGAATGATCTTAACCATTGTATTATGGGGTTGTTTCTAAGTTGATATGCATTTTGATTTGGCTTTGTATATATGACATCTTTGAACACATGCACGAGTTTATATGGATGTTTGATATCTCGTGCATATTTGAGTTTGATGAGATGTTCTTATATCAAATTCATCATCTACGCGTAAGTATCCATAAGGAGGAGGTGTGCATGTAAGAACTGTTTACCATAAGGATTGTAATTGAAAAATGATGAGTGTAAAATTGACTCGTCGTGAAAGCCACCGTTTAAAAGAGCTCGAAAAAATTAAAAGGCAATAAAAATAATCGTATGCCAAATATGGGCCAAATTAGTTTATGTTCATTCAAAAGAAAAATATGATATATAACTGAGGGAGTTTGAATGGATAAATATTTAAACGGGTTTGCACAAAGAATCCTAACTTTAAAAAATCATGTCATGATGCTATTATTTGTAGAATCGTCAATATTCTAGATTTGTGTGCTTACTTGATTGTTTAGTTTATTTATTTCACACTTTAATTGTCATGTTTGGGTAATATAAAGTTTGATGATTTATAACTATCAATTAGAGCTTCTTGATCATTTCGATGGGTTGGAATTGTGATTCATTTGTTATAGTTCATGCCCATACATTCCATGTTCGTGTTTGACCACATCGATACTATGCTAGCATGTAACTCAAATTGTTTTTATAGTTTTCGCTTCTGTTTTGCTACCGTTTTGTAGTTTTGAGACCCTTCTAGCTAGTTTTTTGTTGAAATTTTTTCACTGGGCAAAATTGTATTATTTTTTGTGCTCATTGTGAAAGTTTGATGTAATCATTCGAGCGAGAATTGTATGTCACGCGAAGTCAATCATTCGAGCGACGTTGCTATATCGTTTGAGTGACGCATTTGTCTCGTTCGAGTGACGTCTAGAATATTTGTTTCCCTTCTATTTCAGTACCCTGCTTCATGTGGTTATATATTTTGGTACTGATGAGTTGCTTCTGGATAATTTATTATATGCATATCCATATTGATTACATCTTTTACTGCATAGGATTTCATTTAGTCAAACGTGCTTAGATTGTTGATTCCTGTTGTGTGATTACAGTTTGCTAAATATGGTTTTGATATTATTGCTCATTATTAGGTGGTTGTTTCATGTTTATCTAGATATACTTCATTGATTTATCTCATTCTGGATGTGTTAATCTTTTCATCGGGTTGTGTATTCAAGACAAAAAGGGGGAGAGATGTATGTTATGTAGGGAAAATTTGAGCATTATGTTTATTAAGCACTATGTTTGTTTGTTTCACACATTTGTATCTACATTGGTATCATTTGTCTATTTGCATAGTTTATATCTGGATGTAAAAGTTGATTTTTGTTTCAAATTGGTATCAAAATATTTTGCTCACATATTTCATTATGATTTATCTCATTTGTTCCTCCATACTTCACTGGGTATTTATTTGTTAATGTTTGTATGTATGATTAAAGAGATTAGATATTTCAAGACTACATCACATTCAGTCATTCACAGACAGTTCATGCCTGTCGGACCATCATTTATTAGCCTTGTCCTGTAATTTTTATTTTTGGGTTTATGGGATGGGATTTAGGTGTCATACGGCTTGATGACCCGGCTTAGGTATTTCACTATTGGTTTTTCCCCGGAATAGTCAAAGGGGGATATTTGTAAGGATAAAATTTCCAATTGATTCTGTTATGTAGTTTAGACTTATTCCCAAAATAAAACACGTTTGATTCATAAGTCGTATTATTATTGTCACGATCCCACATAGACAATGATGTGTTAAAGTTTTTAAAGACATTGCGACAAAGCTTCAAGGAATTATTATACTTAAGGTTTAATTGGTAGAAGTTTATTCGTCTTCAAGATCAATTGCTTTACGAGATCACTCAATGTGAATGTGTAATACTAATGGGACTCGAAATTTAATTTTATAAGGATAAGGATATCATTTTATTAAATAAATGGCTTTAAAAAAAATTATAGTGTTTAAAATGTTTTGCACTTTGTTCTAATGTGATAAGTATGGATTAGATAAGAGTTTAATTAGGACTCTAATTTGTTGCATCATTTAAACGACATACTCTGTCGTTCAAACGAGATGCCAATGTCGTTCGAACGACATGGTCATCTCGTTCGAGCGACAGATCACTGCGTTCGATCTAGCATCCGCCTCAAGAAAAGTATATAATGGCGTGTTTCCTTTAGATTTCGTAAGTGTGCATTCTGCAAAAACTATTTATGGACTAGAACATTTTTTAACACAAGTTTTCTAAGGTTTTCCAAAGTAAATGCGTCCTTAGAGTTTCAAAGATCCGAGTTATCACTAATATATGCTATATTGATCTTTGTGGAACCAAATTGGAGTTTGATTTACTTGAAAAATTTTGGTTTTGTGGTGAAGATTCGGTGGAGTCCGATTTCAACATCGTAGACGTTACAAGCCATATCGGTGGACACCGAGACATACGTGGATGAGCATCATGGGAAAAGGGCATTCTGCGTGGGTACTGTGAGGGGAGTGGTTGAAGATCAGAAGAGCGTAAAGTATCATGGGGATCAAGTCATTGAGTAAGACTTGTGTCTGTTCATTATAAATCCACATTCATAGTGATTGTCTGGCTTGGTTCGTCCCAGTTTTTTTCCCTTAGTGGTTTCTCGTACATCTGAAATTGCGAGTTTTCTTTTTTTTTACTTTATTTTACTTGCTTTAATCGATAGATGGATTTTTAGGATTAATCAAGATAAATTTTGGTTAAGTTAAAATTAGTTCACAACTTGGTGTGAATTAAAAATTGGAAAAGGGTTTTTTTCATAAAGAGAAAAATTCTTTTTTTGTCATTCTTAAAACACTTTCGGCATTAGAAATAAAAAGGGACCATCAAACTAAACCTCCTTTTAAACGAACTTGCTAATCTCATTTGATCAGAGTTCGAATGAGTTTTAAATGATATTTTTTTAAATACATACTTTTCTCATTTGATGTTCGTCTAAATATCGTTCAAAAGACATAAACATCTCGTTCGAATGAATAGTACAAAGTCGATTAAATGACTTAAAACCAAAAACTATTTTTCATTTAAAATCTTTTAAAAAACCCCTCATGTAACTTTATAAAACACTTTAAAAACAACACCCAATTACAAATATGGGAGGATAAAAAAATATACGCATTCATACCTGAGAGATCCTTGAACGTTGAAGACGAAACGTGGTAGAAACACGACACAATTATGTAGGCGCTCTACCTTGGCCGCTATGGTCTTTAAATAATAATGTCACGAGCTTGAAAGGTAAACACACTCAGGTCTTAGCTTGTGGCTCAAAGGTTTTGTCCAAAATGGAATAAGCCAAAATATACAAATTGACTCAATTCCAACATGGATTCCACCGTGTGTAAACACCACCAATTAAAAATTCCACCGCATGAAATGAATACTCATATGTGAAGAATATTAACCAATGTGACCAAACAAATACCTTAATGAATATATTAATTGAATTTTGGACCTTCAACTAAATGGGTCAAAACTAGGATTTGGAGGCTTTTGGATGTGTAGACGAATCTGATTTTCACCAAAAATCAAAAAGAAAATCGATGCCAACCCTCCTTTAAATAGAAAACATATTTTCTAAGGTTACATGTCTTTCGAAGGTTCTTTTGAATGAAAATAAGAGGGGCTTCAAATAAAATTGTATATCTCGTTGAAACCAAACTAAACATCGTTCGAACGAAATGCTAATCTCGTTCAATTAAACTACGAAATATATGCAAACACTACACCAAATCTGCCCATTTGTCAAGGTCATTGACCTTGACAAATTCACCTTGTCAAGGTCAATGACCGTGACATTTCGAGGCGAGACAACTTTTTTTGTCACGGTCGTGTCACGGTCATTGACCTTGACATAAAACTCGCGTTTTGTGTCACGGCCGTGTCAAGGTCAATGACCGTGACACGTTTGTCACGGTCATTGACCGTGACAAAGCCGTGACCCTTAGTAAAAAAATTGTCACGGTCATTAACCGTGACAAGGCCGTGATAAAATTGTCAGGGACTTGTCACGGTCAATGACCGTGACAATTCTGGGCAGAATTAAAAAAAAACTGCTGGGCAGTATGGCCACTGCCACTGCCCAGCAGTATATTTGTACCTGTTATAGCAACGTTGTACCTGTTCCACACATCATATATCCGAACAAACTAAAGATAATGCAAATATATATTCAAATAAGAAACTATTTAAAAAGAAACAACATCACCATCATTTTATCTCAAATCTACAAACTATTTGCATGGAAAAGAGATTTTGTACCGCGACGCTCGGGAACACCTCCTTATCCTTCCCTTCTCGTCCGAGTAGCCACATAAGTATAGAGCATATGTGGCCTAACCTTAGGGCCACTCCCTGTCCCCTGAATTGAAATAAAGTAAAATTAGTATCCGCCCCTCAAATATAGATAAATATAAATTGTAATTGAAATCGAAATCGAAATTGACATATAAATATAAATACATTACCTGTAGTGTCACTCAAACAGCTAACTTGAGCTCATATGGCACCTCCTTCCAACTAATGTACCCCGGGCAATCGTGTCAATTATAATTCTCTTCATATCTAAACACTAAGAAATACCATAATCCTATGGAGGTATGCGTTGCAAATTCCTTCCAACCGTTGTGTAGCCAAAAATCAGCAGTTGAAGTTGTCAACTCCACCTTTGAATGGGGTATGGAAAGTGGTGGGGTATGGAAAGTGGAATTGACAACTTCAACCGGTGATGTTTGGCTACGTAACGGTTGGGAGGAATTTGCAGAGCATCGCTCCATAGGATTATGGCATTTCTTAGTGTTCGGATAGACGAAGAGATTCAGTCTCCTCTCCACAAATAGGACACCCCAAATAACTATGTACTAATCACCTATTAAAGGTAAGAAGCGTATATTCATGGATTAGTATAAACAAAACTTAGATGTAGTTGGAATATTTATGTATTAATCTCCTCTCCACACACGCACACTACACAAGAGTGAAAATGATAAAGTGCAGATCAAGTAAAAGCATTAAAAATGGATGTTTCGGTACAAATTGAAATAATTATTACAAATTGAAAAATTGTTTCAAATTCGGGTTATCATCAAAAATGGATTGATATTCGGTAGGAGCAGCTAAGTCATCCACACTACTATTTAGACGCCTTGGCGCGTGTTGGACAATTGACCACGGCTCGTTGTTGATATACTCCGAGTAAAACACTTGCTTAACCTTTTGAAATGCACAAACAAACGGCTCATCGCTCACGTGGTCATTGCTCTTCAACTTGGACAAGTCAACCATGATCAAATTGGTGACAAGATCAACTTTAGAAGCATTTTTATCCTCAACTCTTACCCATTCACAGTAAAATACAACCTCTTTGAAGCTTATATAATCCAATTCAAATATATTTTGAATTACACCATAGTAAGTCATTTCAGCTTCAACGAGGTTTTTATCTTTTGCGCTTGCTCGAAAGAAAGTAAGAGCCTTGTATGAAATACCCGAGTTCTGTACATTTGTACTTTCCTCGTACACTTTAGCGCCGAAAATGTAACCGGTCAATCGATATTTTTTGTACTCTTGTGCCACGAACAAGGGTCCAGTGGCTAGACGAGCAAGCCTTGATATCGCATCACCCATCTTTAGGAGCTGAGAATATAGATAAATTAATTATATTAGTGGTAAAATATGAGTGTAATGTAACGTTATATAACGACTGTTTTCATTGTAATTACCTCTTGTGTCAACCATAGCCTAAATTCGTTGTCTGATTGTACCACTGTTTTTCGTCTTTTATTGTTCTCACAGGCTTCATATTTACTGCATATTACAAAATTAATCATGTATAAAATAATCTAAAATAATGTTAAACATTATAATATTCGAAACTTACTTTTTCCATTCTCCGACATCTTCATGTGTGTCAAATAGATAACGAGCTACTTGTTCATGTTGCAAACTCGTTAATTTCACTCGTTTTCCCATCACATTACCACCATCATCGAGGAATTCATCAGTGTCATCAACGCTGGTAGAGTCAGTCATATATTCCCGAGTATATATTGATGACTCCACGGTGATGTATTCCTCTGCAATTGATCCTGCAATGTATCGCGTATTCTTGACGTAATCTTTAAAAACTTTCATCAATCTTTCAAACGGATACATCCACCGATATCTAACTGGACCACAAAGAAGTGCCTCGTCGCATAGGTGTACCAACAAGTGAACACTTATGTCAAAGAATGCTGGGGGAAAGTACTTCTCCAATACACAAATCGCTTCGTTCACAGCCAATTTTGCGGCCACTATGTGTTCTCGATTCACTACCTTCTCACACAAGAGGGAGAAGGTAATACTAATTTGCATAATAGCCCTACGCAAATCCTTGTGCTTGGAGAAACAGTGCTTAAACAATAGAGGAACCAATTGCATGATCACATGCCAATCGTGGGACTTACACTTATGTAAATCATGAGTAGCATAATTCACAATCCTTTGCAAGTTGGACGAAAAAGTAGATGGGCCCTTCAAATTATATATTGTGTCTGGAAGCACCTTCCTTTCCTCACTCGTCAAAGTAAACGCACCAGGGGGAATTATTGTCCTTCCCCTACTATCTTCTTTCAACCATAGTTGTGGTTTAAGTTTTAACGTTTTAAGGTCTTTTCGTGCATTTTCTCCATCCTTCGAATGACTCCCCCCAAGGCAAGTACCCACAATATGTTCAGCGAAGTTCTTCTCTGCATGCATCACATCCAATACATGGCGCACCGGGTTTTTCTTCCAATAAGGCAAGTCAAATAAAATTGACCTCCGAGACCATGCCTTTCTTATCTCAATTTCATTCCCAGTTGGGGTCTTCTTATGCTTGACATTCTTAAATTTGGGATTCTTACCTGGCATATTTGGGCCACATTGAGAAGATTTACTTTCAATTTCTGAACCCGAAAGTTGTCTCGGCGGTAGCCTATGTTCAACTCCACCCAATAAAAAATTGGAAGCTTTCTCAAATCTGAAACTATGAGCTAGGGGTAAAAACCTCCTGTGGCAATGGTATACATTTTTTAAGCTGGAGGATAGACGAAGAGATTCAGTCTCCTCTCCACAAATAGGACACCCCAAATAACCATGTACTACACATCCGGATAATGTCCCATAAGCTGAAAAATCATGAATTGCCCACATCAACATAGCTTTCAGCGTAAACTCTTCTTTTCTAAAAGAGTCAAATGATTGCACACCATCTTCCCACAACTCATTTAATTCTTCTACCAAAGGAGCCAGGTAGATATCAATGTCTTCACTTGGTGCCTTTGGCCCAGGTATCAATAAAGCCATCATCGAAAATTCAGGTCTCATACACTGTGAAGGAGGGAGGTTGAGTGGGGCTAGGATCACTGGCCATACACTCTGATTGGTGCTTAGATTTCCAAATGGATTGAAACCATCTGTTGATATAGCCAAACGAATGTTGCGTTGTTCTCGAGCAAAATCGGGATACTCATAATTCATCCTCCGCCAGGCAGTAGAATTAATAGGATGGCGCATGATATTACCCCCTACTTCTGCCCTAGCATGCCAAGTCATTGCCTCTGCAATCCATGGTACTGTGAAAAATCGCTTTAATCTAGGCCCAACGGGAAAATATTTCAATACTTTTTGAGGCACTTTTGAGCTTGTGCCTTCCTTACTAGTAGATTGGACATATCTAGGTTCATCGCATACCGGACAACGATCGAGATTTTCATACTCCTTTCGGTATAGTATGCAGTCATACACACAAGCATGAATCGATTTATACTTCATTCCCAAACCTTTCAAACTGTTCTTCATAACAGGATAGCTATTTGGAAGTGTATTCACCTTGGGTAATAAGCCCTTCACCCATTTCAGAATTCCCGTCACGCTATTGCCAGACAAACCGTACTGCGTCTTCAAACTGTGCAAACCAACCATGGCATGTAAAGTTGTTTGATCTTTCTCACAGCCAGAGTATAACGGTTGGGTCGCCTTAAATTTTAAACTTTGGTAGTCATCGTCAAGTTTTATCGTGTTATCTTCACGAGCACTTGAATCTTCTACATCATCAGTAACCTCATTCTCCTCAGCTTCATAAACTCCGTACGCATCATCAACTAAATCCTCTAACATATTATGATCTACGTCGTCCCCTTCTTCATCTATTCTACTTGTTGAAGGATGTTGTGAAGGTTGGTCAGGGACAAAAGGAACTTTCAATTCACCGTGAAAACTCCAAAATCGATAACTATCTTGCATACCCGATCTTAACAAATGTAGTTCAACTGTTTTCCACTCAAACACCTTACCATTCTTACACCTAGCACACGGACACGGAAACTCTTCATCATTACGACATCTCTTTGCATATTTCACAAATTCGTTAGCACCTCTGCGAAACACATCCCCCATTCTATTAGTCTCACCCATCCACTCTTTGTATTTCGGATATCCCATCACAGCTACCACAACTAAACACCTATTGAAGGTAAACAAAACTTAGATTTATAGTATATTTTTTTTAATTATCCCATCATTTAATTATCCTATTAAAGGGTATGTGGTCCTATCCCATTCAAGAATGCATTTTTCTGTAATATACTTAACAGCTCATAAAAATTGTTACGATTTAAAAAAAATTCGACAGCATATCCCCTTAGTTCTCCAAGTACACGACGTAGATTGGCAGGTGTGAGTGTTATTTCAATTGGTCAATTAAAATAACAGTCACACTTGTCAATCTAGTATGTACCCAGAGAACATTAAGATACGACTGCAGAACTTCCTCCAAAAGTAACAACTTTAAGCCAATAAGAATATTATACAAAAATTATACAGTCTCAAACTGTCCAAACGGGACAATTCGAGAGATCTCATTACAGGGGTAATGACTCTCGAACGGGTCTAAGGGTTATTGAATGCGTACGCATAAGAACTAGAATGCTAGTATCTATGCACACTATATTAAATTTCAAGTATGTTTCATATAATGGGTTAATTCAAATACACAAATAAATTCATGGGATAATTCAAATACAAAAATAAATTCATGGGATAATTCAAATACAAAAAGAAATTCATGTATTGACCACATACACACACACACACACACACTATCTAAGCTGTTCTATAGGTATAAAAACAATTATTATCCAATTATTATCCAACTATTATCAATTATTTATTTTGAATGTAAATAATATTCAAATATTCTAATATTCAAGCCTAGGTGCGTAGGTGTGCGTGTGTGTGTGGCGTAGGTGTGCGTGTGTGCGTAGGTGTGCCCACCCCACCCCACCCCCTCCCCCCCTCCACTACCCCCTCCCCCACCCTGCCCCATCCCGTCCCACCCCCACCACACACCACCACACACACACACACACCCACCCCACCCCACCCACCCCCTCCCCCTGCCCCCCTCCACCACCCCCTCCCCCACCACACACCACCACACACACACACACACACCACTCTACCCCACCCCCTGCCCCCCTCCACCACCCCCTCCCCCAAAACACACCACCACACACACACACACACTGCACCCCACCCCACCCCCTGCCCCCTCCACCACCCCCTCCCCCACCCTGCCCCATCCCGCCCCAACCCCCACACACGCACACACATACACACACACATATATATATACACATACACACATAAATATACAAACAAATCTATATATAAATGGAAGAGAGAGAGAGAGAGAGAGAGAGAGAAATTGGACCTGAGAGAGAGAGAGAGAGAGAGAGCAGCGTCGAGTCGAGAGAGAGAGAGAGAGAGGGAGGGAACGGTGGGAGGGAAAAAAGAAGGGGGAAAGTGATTTTGTTGGAAAAGTTGTCACGGTCGTGTCAAGGTCAATGACCGTGACAATTCTTTGTCACGGTCGTGTCAAGGTCAATGACCGTGACATAAAACGCGTGTTTTTTTGTCACGGTCAATGACCTTGACAAGGCTGGCCGGCTGAAAGGTGACAATTTGCCCATTTTGGTGTAGTGAAAAGATATTCTTATGAGATACATAATTTTCTCATTTGATGTTCATTTGAATTTCATTCAAAGGACATAAGCGTCTTTTTCAAACGAACAGACTTAAAAGTAAAAAATATTTTTCTTTTAAAATCTTTTCAAAACAGCCCTCAAAAAATTGTATAAAATACTTCAACAATAACATCTCCAAGGATACAAATGTACGCATTCATATCTGAGAGATCCTTGAACGTTGAAGACAAAACATGACACGAAACATGACATGGTGATATAGGAGCTCTAACTTAGCCGCCACGGTCTTCGAACAAACACATCATAGGATTGAATGGTAAACAAACGCAAGTCATAACCTATGACTCGAAGGTTTTTTCGAAAAACATAATAAGCCAAAACATACAAATTGACTCGATTAAAAAATTTGTCCTTATAACATAAATTCAAATATCATTCCACCACCACTAAAAATATTCCACCACCATTAATAGGAGTTACAAGTTCATCTTTCCACCACTAATAAGAGTTACAAATACATTGGTTACATATATAAAATTTGTGAATTTAAAAGCTACAAAATTTCCACCAGTTGTCACGGCTTCATGCATTTCCTCAAAGTGAAAGGCATCTCCAAATTTTCTATTTGAGTCTTATGTAATCAATTAGAACTTTTATCATGTGCTACGAGGTGTTCCATAACCTTTTTATCTACCTTAGTACTAAGTGTGGTGCACATGATTTGATAGACTTTTTCTTCAAACTCCAATAACCCCATATCTATTTGATCGATAAAGTACAACCAGTGACTAAGTAATCAATGCCTTATGTATTACAAAAAATATAAAAAAAATCATTGATTCATTATATTTATACTACGTTTATGAAAAGAATTAAATTACTTAATAGTCGTAAAAGCTTATCCGAACGTGAGGTTTTTTTCTTTAATCATAATCTGGGATCAGGGTGTTGTATAATTGGGTGGGAAATTAACAAGAACAAGTTAATGAAACCTTATGTGAACCCCAAAGAATTCTCAACAGTAGGTACGGATCAGATGTTACCGATAAGTAGGTGGTTAACCTAATTATCTAGACACCACTTTCCAAGATTGTCAAATTTTAGTTTTTACTAAGCATGGGCAATCCCTCACTTTTTAATTATTGGTTTCATCGGTAGCCAGGTGATTATTTGGATATTTTAAAATTTATGTAGCACTCGTTAAGGGAAATATCTCTCGACCTTATTATAGCATATAAAAATCCTAGTAAATATACAAACTATTGAATTGGGTAAGCGTCTATGTTGTTTGTGTATGGGTCCCATGTCACCTACATGCATTGAAATAATGTTAGACTTATATTTGGGAAAACAAATGAAACACACAAAAAAATTGAATTATAAGACAAACTCATATCGACAAGCATGAGATCGTCAATTTGTTCTTATAGTTGAATTAGTTAATGATTAGGATGTTAATCGACCTTATGAGATTGCCATCAACACAACTTGAGTTCGGTCTCATTGTATTCGATATTTGAGCCACCATGTCTAATGTTCAAGTGATCGTAAATCTTACCCTACAATAGAGATAAGTAACCGCCGACCTATTTTATATCCACCTTAGACGATAAGCCCAACTACCGATATAAATGAGCTAGCAACCCCGTACCCCCAAGTCATCTCCCTAACCCTGGATAAGTCTCTTAAACTCTGAAGATATGGTATTAATATCTTATATCACATCTTATGAAAAAATGGTATAACCCAATACAAATATAAGATATGTCTTGGCATTTTGTCCAATCCCTTATCTCGCGGGGTTCTCCTTCAAAACCATTACCTAACACTTTGTTTCAACTCGATCCAAACATATAACCCAACTATCCTCACACTCATCTTGTGCATCTTTAATACTTACTACCAAACATTAAAATATCATTTTCACAATATCATCCTTTTTCATCGATCCATCACCTTCTCCTCCATATGCATAAGGACCAAATACCAATATCCTCATAATATGGTACACATCATTCAATGTGATTGTCATCTAACCAAATGATAAATAAAATGTTTTTGTATTCGATTGCCATCCTTGAACGATGGCACTAATGGATACGTAGTCGATGCAGCAACGGGTTACCTTAAGTAGATGGTCCAACCAAAAATCCTAAATTCATTTTTTTACTCCCAAATTCTCTTACAATGCCATTACCTCATCTTACTAAAATTGTGTTACAGATTTTAACAAACTTGATCCTAAAACATACCATAATTAATAACTTTTTAAAAACAAGCGACTCAAATTGGGGTCAATAAAACTTTAAAATACTCACAATTCCCCACCATATTCCATAAGAAACTCAAAACCATATATGTCGTTTACTTTCAAGTAAAGGAATGTCAGTTTATTTTGAAATGATAATCATGGTTGCAAGAATGCCTTATATTTGGTTTAAATATATTACACACATGTCGGTAGACTGAGCTCAATACTAATTCGAGTGAGTTAACTTTGGTTTGATTTTAAGGAGATAAAAATTTCAGTTCTAGCACTATTAAAGTGTTTATAACTCATATAGGGAGTTGACATCTTGACATAATGATTCCAATGCAATCAGAGTAGTTTATCTCAAATCCAAGGAACCTATTTTATGGTTCAAGAACTTGTTCGATAGTTCGACAAAGTATTATGATTGGTACATCCCAGGAATGTATTTAACATGCCCACCTGTGAGTTTGAGTCTTCGAGTTGTCTCTATTAGACATAAGAAATCTCACACCATTATCAAAGGGTGCATAGAATCTTAATCATGATAATTATGAGAATTGGAATGCTTGTGCAAATGTCACTTTGATTGTTATGGGTGCAATCTGATATTATATCAAGTCAAATGATCCTTGAACAATTGGTTACAATTGTGTGAGTAGGTTTGAGGTCATAATTCAGAGGAATTCGCGTGTAGGGCATACAGTGGATTATGATACGCCGTTGATAAACTTATATATTTTACTTCCACCAAGTACAACCCCGCCAGTGGAATATTTATAATACTGGTGGAGTAGCAAATAAATTAAGTATGAGAATTAAGGAAATTGATTAGATGTTGGTAAAAATTGATTAACAGCAAATTAATTTGACTAAGCGAGTATTGATAACTTAACTTGGCGAATCATATTGTGTACCATAATTAACTTTGCAAATAAGACCTCTTTATATCCAAATAATTTTAGAGATAATTAAATTGAAGTGAAGTTTTGATTATTTAGTGGAAATAATCGTGATTAAATAAAGAAAGAAAATAAATTACGGAGTTGTAATATGGGATTTTCGAGTATTTATGTTAAGTCAATTTAATTATTTAGCTTATGTCCTTAGTATAGTCCATTTCCTAAGTAGTAAGTGATGCGACTAAATAATTTTGTATCTAACGCTTGTTATTACGGCTCAAGTGCAAGTCGGTCTCTCACGTAATAATTCGGTAAACTGGGTGTCGAACTCTGGGACTAGGATGAATGCTCGTGATGACGAATAGGAACGACGAATAACCTTACACTTGACTCGGATGAAGAAAATAAAAGATGATTGATTGTGAAACTACCCTATCAAGTAATGCAGATTAATTAAACTAATGAACTAATTACGCATGCTAGAATAACAAAGTGTTATGTAAATAACTGTGAGAATATGGAGTTGGAGTAAACTCCCCCCGAATCGTCGATAATTACTTAGAACATAAAAACTTCAAAACCCTAATTCTCAATTCAAAGAATGATCAAATACTCCCTAAAGATTTTACATATGCAAATTTTACTCCTCACAATATCAAATTAAAAGTTGTATTTAATGAGAATCACTAATTAACGAAACTCATATTGTAGCCTTAAGCATTCCGGCTACCTAGGGCAAACGAAATTAAAAGACCTACAATGTTTATTTCGATAAGAAATCAAACCTTTGAATTGTTAATCAAATTTTATTCGCTTTTAGACCCATTCGTAACACCTAGGTTGGGTTCATGTACCCCAACCCGCTAATAGCTTAGCCGGACATGGTGATGTGGTTGACAGACGAAATTCTAATATTGCATGCATTAGAAATCATGATGAAACTATATCTAAACATGCCTGAAATTATTAAAATCCTAGAAAATAAATAAAGCATGTAATGAGAACGAACATGTAGAAATGAAGTATAGGAGATAAACTTTATGTATTAAAGCTTGAATAACAATCCACAATTGTGTAACTTTAATGCACAAATTCAAAACTATAGTTCTTGCCTCTCTTCTTCTCTAACGCTAAGGTAAAAACTGAGAAAAACTATGGCTAACATCAAACTACAACCCTACTTGGTCATTTTTACAAGAGTCCAACTCTAATATAACTCTAAGAAAAAACAACATTTAAATGAAAATTCTCACATCAGGTATGCTAAACCGGTTCAAGTGCATTGACAAACCGATTTGGAGGTCAGTTTCGCTAAACTTGTTGTGTTAGCTTGCTTCCTTTTATTTTTCCTTGGATTTCTTTCTCAGCTTCAAACATTCATAACTCCTTAATCATTCATCAGAATTGGGTGTCGTTTCTACCAGTGTTCTTGTGATTTCATACTTTTTTAACTTTTCTTTGGCTTCGCTTCCGGATTAAGGTTGAAAAATTATGAAAATGCCCTCCAACTCCGCACCATTGGTTTCTTTCACAGTTGTGATTTACTGAGAAGAGTTAGTAGAATAAATATGAGATAAATCCAAGTTAATTACGATACATAGGATCATAAAAGGATCGAAATTATGGGGAAATGTGAAATAATTACACCTTATCAAATCCCCTTAACTTAGAATGTTGCCCATCCCGAACAACGTAAAAGAATAAGGGTACGAGTTAAAAACCCTTCAAAAACATTATTAGTATAGAATACCTCTTTTGTGGTAATCGATTGCCTTTAACGTATGCAACAAGACGTTAAATCCCTAGGTTACCCTAGTAGGAAGAGTGTTGTCTCGTGAGGTTTGCAGTGAATATACCCACAAAAATTGGTTTTCAACTCGAAGAAAAAACAAATACTTAAAAAATATACAATTTAAATTCCTCAAAAATAGTCACCTTAAATTCATATTCAAGATTCTCAATTCGCTGTGTGTGTGTGTGTGTGTGTGAAGGTGAAAATCAAACGGCTGATTTTCACTGATTGATCATTACGTTACTTTTCAAAAATTCGTTTTGATTTAATTTCTCACGAGATACTCTCATAAATGAATATATCTGATTGTGGCCATTTCTCTCAGTGTACGTGATATAAAGAGTAAACATAAAGGAACACAAATTCACGCACAGAAATTTAAAAGATGGAATTTTTATGGTGAAAAGATCTCATCATCGGAATATAATCATTGGAAAACGAGAAACATCGCATCTTAGTCTACATCAATTAACCTCTCATATTATCTTTCCGTGTCTTGCGCTCTCCACGCGATAGTTAATTTCATTATTCGGATTCAATTAGGGCTTTTTAGGGTTCAAGGTGTATTGGGTAAAAAGTGAGAATGTCTTGGAAATTCATAATTGGAAAATTTTCTTATGAATGATGTCAGTTGGCACTTTTTGGGGCCTTTTCCCATTTTCTTTCCTTTTCTACTATTTTTTCTTGCTATTTTTATTGACCATTTTTTTTTTCTTGCCCCTTTTTGTGCACTTGTTAGACTTAATTGATGGGTTTTCATTTTCACAACTCCGGGCTAAATGGGTTTTTCAAATTATCAAACGAAATTGAAATTTTAACTGGCTCAATTGGGTTTGCAAAAAGGGATAATCCTTTTCACAAATTTTTATGGCTCATATTTTGGGTAATCAAACAATGTCCTAACTTCATTATTTTAATTACTCATTATTTTAATTACTCATTATTTTACCATATATATCTCAAGAATATATTTAATTTAGAGATATTTTTAACCCGTTTTCCAAGACAACATTTCACTCGTTTTCCGTAACCGATCAAAATAAAGGAATAGAGATCTTCAATAACTCTTTTTTAAATGCTGAAACGTACGTTGAGTTACACATTAAATCGGATTAATTTAATTATTCACAAGGATGAAGGACTCAAAATCTCACGGGGTTAATTAATCTCCACATTTATTCGTAAAGTCGTCAATTTTCACTCAATTTCCATCTTTGACCAATTTAGGCTTAGCGCTCTTGATTCTTACAATTTGAGACTTCGAAAAAAATTTGAGTGAGATTTCTGAAAAACTTAGATCCCAAATTTCATTTATTTTGGAGAAAAATATTTTGACTTTTCAAAAAAAATCAATTTTTTTTTTTGGAAATTTTTTTAAAAAAATTTGGGCATTTTTAAAATTTTTGACATTAAAAAACGCACTTGTAACCCCCCTAACTTAGACTTTTTCAATGTCGTCAATTAGAAGGACTAAAATCTAAATAAGAAAAAAAATAATAAGTTGGACAAATAAAACAAACAAATTATTAAAATGTAACTTTTTCATTAAACACACCAAATACATACAAGAAGGAAAGGTAGAGCGACTACATAGTTCTTTTACAAAATAAGCAAATTTATGCACATAACAACTACACAAAAGATACACCTAAAAAAACATCAACAACGGGAGAGCTACTATGGCGGCGGATGGGAGGTATTGGATGAGTTCGGATTGCATGGATAGTAAAAATATGTCGGGAGAGAGACATTTGGCCCAACATGCAATCAGTACATTTCGTCTTAGATCCAAATCGACATGGAGACATTTTTAAAAAAATTCGTAGGGAGAGAAATAGGATAAGGGGGGAGAATTGTTAAATAGGTTCTCCGAATTGATTTGGGGGAACATGCCAACTAGTTCGCCTGCGAATCGGTTCGTAAAAAATCTCAGCCTCAGAACACAAAATGGCCTTATTTTTATTATTCCATGTGTTCCAACCCTTAAAATCTCCTCTCTAATATATCTCAAGTCTACCTAAACACTTGGGACCTCCGGGTTACCTCAACCTCATTCTCAAAATGCATGTGCGTGCTCCCGTTCGTGAAAACTCAACGTAGTGCTCAAACCCTTCCTAACTCGCGACCTTTACGGAATTCTAAACTACCTAAAAACTACTCTACTAACTAGTATACAACACTTCTTCATGCCATACGCATCGAGGGTGCGACGATCTCTCTTTTAAGCACATTTAACCCCGTAAACGGGATTCGACAACCAAATTATACCGTCTTCTTCAACACACGCCTCTAGGTATGGCTTTAAGCATTGTCCATTCACTTTAAACATATCTCCCCCTTAGGATCTTCTAATTCGATGGCTCCATGGGAAAACACCTCTCAGACAACTAACGGGCCGGTCCACCGCAAGCGTACCTTGCCAGGAATCAAGTGTAAACAGGAGTTATATAGAAGCACCTTTTGACCCAAATGAAACTCCTTTCGATGGATAATTCCCTCGTGTCCAAGTCTCATTGTTTCTTTGGATATTTTTGCATTTTCATGCGCATCTTTGGGTATTTCTTCCAACTCATTCAATTGAAGCTTCCATGCTTCACTGGCTTGGTTCAGTTTTAATTCAACCTCTTAATTGCCTAATATGCCTTATGATTTATATCCACAGGGAGATGGCAAGGCTTACTATAGACAAAGAAAATTGGTGACATCTCGAAGGGGTTCTTGTACGCGGTTCGGTAAGCCCATAGTGCATCGTTTAATCGAAGAGAACAATCCTTTCAGTTAGGATCGACGGTCTTTTCTAGAATGTGCTTAATCTCATGATTTTCTATCTCAGCTTGCTCATTCATTCGGGGGTGATAAGTCATCCCAATATTTTTTACGACCCCGTACTTTCTCATGAGGTTTTCAAATGGCCTATTGCAAAAGTGTTTATCGTTATCACTAACGATTGCCTTTGGGTCTCCAAAGTGAGAAAGTACGTGTTCTTGTAAAAACTTTATCACCACTTTATTGTCATTTTTCTTCGTAGATATGGCCTTAAGCCATTTGGACACATAATCTACTGCGATAAGGATGTATAAAAATCCAAAGGAGGGAGGAATGGGACCCATAAAGTCAATGCCCCAATAATAGAATATCTCGAAGACTATAATAGGGATCAATGGCATCATGTCTCATCATGTGATGGCTCCCATCCTTTGATATTTATTGCATGTTTTGCAATAAGCACTTACATCCTTGGAAATTATGGGCCAATAGAGACCACATTGAAGAATCTTAGCGGACATCTTATTTGTCAAAAAGTGTCCTCCACAAGCTTCTGTATGACAAAAATGGATGACACTGGGTGTCACGTCATTTAGCAGACATTTTTTAATGATTTGGTCCGCACAATACTTGAACAAATAGGGATCATCATAAAAAAACATGCGCAACCAAGCTAGGAACTTATTTTTCTCTTGCTGTGTTCAATCGGGGACCATAACGAGGTAATTCACTATATTCGCAAACCAAAGGAGAAAGAAGTGACAAATAATTACTCATTTGAAAAGTTTTCGTCTATGGGTATAGGATCACTAGATACGTCAAACAAAAGCCAGGACAAATGGTCTCTTACAACATTTTCTACTACTTTCTTATCTTTTATGGAGATATTGAACTCTTATAGGAGTACGATCCACTTTATGAGGTGATATTTAGCATCCTTTTTGGAAAGGAGGTACTTAAGAGCCACTGGGTCGGTGAATCATGTAATCGATGAACTTATGAGGTAAGAGTGGAATTTGTCTAGGGCAAAAACAATGGCTAACAATTATTTTTTCGTGGTGGAGTAATTGAGTTATGGTCCAGTTAACGTCCGGCTAGCATAGTAGATTATGTGAGACTTTTTATCTTTTCTTTGGCCCAAAACAACCCCTATAGCATAATCACTCGCATCGCACATAAGCTCAAATGGAAGGAACCAATTTGGAGCTTGCATAATAGAAGCGGACACGAGCATGCTTTTTAATTTTTCAAAAGCACTTTGGCATGCTTGATTCCACTCAAAGGGGGCATCTTTCACAAGTAGGTTACTCAAGGGCCTAGAGATGGCACTTAAGTCCTTAATAAACCTCCGATAGAAACCCACATGGCCCAAGAAAGAGCACACTTCCTTTAGTAACCTAGGTGGGGGAAGATTGAACGGTAATTGTGTAAATTTAATGCAAGAATTTAAAACTATGGTTATTGCCTCTCTTCCTCTCTAATGCTAGGGTAAAAATCGAGAAAAACTATGGCTAACATCAAACTACAACCCTACTTGGTCATTTTTACAAGAGTCCAACTCTAATACAACTCTAAGAGAAATCAACATTTAAATAAAAATTCGCGCATCAGGTATGTCGAACCGATTCAGGTTCACAGGCGAACCGGTTCGCTGTCGAACCGGTTCACTATCAAACTGGTTTGGAGTTCGGTTTTGGCAAACTTGTTGTATTAGCTTACTTCTTTTTCTATTTCCTTGTATTTCTTTCTCAACTTCAAACACTCATAAGTCCCCAATCGTAGCTCAAATTTGGGTGACGTTTCTTTCAGTGTTCTTGTGATTTTATACTGTTAAAATTTTCTTAGGCTCTACTTCTCGACTAAGGCTAAAAATTACAAAAATGCCCTTCTACTCCCAATTATTGGTTTCTTTCACTGTTTCAATTTCTCTCTCGCACTAACTTGCATGAAATACATGTAAAACACATGAGAGATATACAAAACATGAAACAGGCACCAAGGAGAGTTAGTAGCAAAAATATGAGACAAATACAAGTTCATTACGATGCACGGGATCATAAAACAACCGAAATTACGGGGATAAATGAGAAATATTTATGCCTTATCACTATGCCAAAAACTCTCCGAAAACCTAGTTTGGCTAAGTCCAATGGAATATACCTATCTATATGGGTGTAAGATAGGGTTTTAGGTTAAGAGTTCATTTTATAGGGTTAGATAGGGACAAGAAAAGTACTATTTATGTTTTTGTGAAGGGGTGAGGACAGATGAAGTAAACTATCTAATATTTCACCTAGATGCCATCCCCAAGAGTGCCCACACACAAGGCCTACTTTAGGTGGATCATATGTTGTAATATTCGAGATGTTTGAAAAACTCTTATAAGGTTTTTGGAGACCTTGAAGGGCATCAAGGATTTTATCTTCTTCAACCTTTGTCTCCTCATACGAACCATAAATGATTCGTTATGGTATTTGTATTCTTGAACCTTGGCTTTAATCTTTAAACCTAGTTCATGATTTTTTTCAATGCATGATTAATCAATGATATTTAGGACTAAAACTTTTCCATGTTTTAAATGTCAATCCCAAGTTATTTTCCCAATATTAAGTATCAGAACCCCAGTTGAGATTAATCATGTTTTGAAAAGGTCCATGTTAACTACCATAAAATCTTAATTTTTTAATGTTATATGATTGTACAATCTTGTGTATGGCATCATACAAATATAGTTTTATAAGATTTATGCTTAAATCCCTTCCATTATGGGCTCATAGATTCGATAGTTTATCCGTAGTTAGTTTTATCCCATAGATTCGATATGGTTATAATAATTATGTTTTTTTATTATTGATTATCGATGTATTTGACGGTGTTGGAAGAGGTTGTAATGTTTATTTACAGTTACAATCATGATTTTGAGTAAATTATGCATTTTTTTTATTTTGATGTTATTCACAGGTTTTGCAAAGGATCTTCATCCCGAATCTTCCATGAATAGAATGTACTTGTAAGGACACAAAGTTCCAATTGAGTCCTTTGTAGTTTTGGCTCAATTTCGGGACAAAAAAATTTGAGTCTTAAGATAGAGTAATTGGCCATCATTCAAGCCTATGACATACTGAATTTGAAGACGTAGAGGCCATGTTTATAAAGCTTCATCAAATGCCGGTTTAGTATTCCTCGTTTCTACGTTATCAACATGGTCACATTGCTCCTAAGGTACGAATGCTTTTTAATATATATATATATATATAGGAGCTTGGAACATTTTTCATTGGCTGTAAGTTTTGTTTAAACTGTTGTTTGATTTCAGAAAGATTCTTTAAAACCTTAAAATAAAACTTTTGGGCTAAAAATTGAATTTTCAACTTTCTAGAATTTCGTTCGATATTATCGTTCGAACGAGTTTGTCATTCGTACGTTCAAACGAGAATGTCGTTCGAATGAGTTTGCCAACGATTTCCCATATTGGCCACTAGAATATCGTTCGAACGAAAATGCTATTCGAACGAGAATTCCAACGAGATTTCTAACGAGTTCAACTTTTATACACTGGAACTTCGTTAGAAGGCTCGTTCGAACGAAAATCTCGTTCGAACGAGATTTGGCGGGAACAGTTATTTGGGAAGTTTTTGACAGTTTTCCCACTTTTCCCACTAGTTTACCCCACTATCTTTTTGCTGAATAATTAAGTACGGGAACCAACCTTTTCCAATTTACTTTTCATACTATTCCAACTCCTAGAGAGAGTTTTTGAGTGTTCATCTTTCCAAAGAAAAGTTCATTGTTTAAGTGTATATTTTCCAAGAAAAATTCATGAAACACTTATGTTTTACACCCAAAGTTTGTTTAATCCAAGTTCCTTTATATATATACATTGCTTGGAGTTTTGGAACCGGTTTAGTCTACCTATTGAAGAGTTCGTTTGGGTTTTCTTCTACATCCCTCAAAGAAGAAGAAGTTTGTTTTACTGCGGCATTCTCACATGGTGAAAGGCACCATGTGTGGTTGACGGTGTACCTATGTCTCATTGGTGAATCCCAAGATTTCGGTGGAGCTCCGGGGTTGTCGACTAGGCGGAGGTGTTTACAAGAAGATGCGTCAGGGCTTGAAAGGGGTCGAGTCTAGGAAGTAAGTCATATGTCTTCTAATTACAAAACCATACTTAGTGGACTTAAGGCTAGGGCCATCCGAGGTTTTTTCCTATTGTGGGTTTTTCCTCGTACATCGCGGCATAGTGATTCATTGTTTATTTTATCTTTTTCAAAACTCACCTAGAACGCATGCTTAGGTAAAAAGATAAAATTGGTTTAAAATCACTACTTGTTTAATTTGGTGCTAAATTAATTTGGGTAATGTTTATGTTAATTTAATTCAAGTCGTCAATTAATTTGATAAAATTGGTTTGGCCTAATTTGGTAATATTGAAAATATGACTTAGGCAAATTTCTAGGACTTGGGTTAAATTAAATTGGTTTAAGTGAAATTTAAATTGTGTGTGTGTTTAATTTAATTTCACTTGGTTTAATTTTAATTTGAAAAGAAGTTAAAATTTGTTAATTTGTTAAATTTGAACCATCTTTCGCTTCCACATATCTTTAAAAGGAAATTATCTTTTTGTAGTGAAAATATTTTAAAGTTGGGGGCCTACGCCTTTTCAAATTGGTATCAGAGCCAAAACGATAAATTACTTCATTAAAGATCCTTTAAAAAAATTGCTAAAATGGACTTTTTCCCATTTTCAAAATTTCCTATTTTCGATGGTTCTAACTACGCGTATTGGAAAGCGCGAATGAAATCGGAACTAAAATCTATCTACGAGAGAGTTTGGTTATCCGTTGTTAATGGGTGGTCCCCACCAACACATTTAGTAGATAATGAACGTGTTCCTAAACTGGCCGATAGATGGAGTGATAATGAATTTAAACTTTCAAATTTTAATTCCCGTGGTTTAAATTCCTTGTTTAGCGAGATCAAACCGGATGAATTCCGTCGCATTATGACTTGTGAAACCACTAAAGAAGCTTGAGATATTTTACAACTCACTCATGAAGGTACTAGTGTCGTTAAAGCTTCGAAACTCCAAAACCTCACCACTCAATTTGAAACCATCAAAATAAACAAAAAAGAATCTTTTGATGAATTTTATGCTAGACTTTCCGATATTGTTAATTCATCTTTTAACTTGGGATAGAAAATACTCGACAACCGAGTAGTAAAGAAAATTTTAAGGTCCCTTCCCGATAGATTTATTCCAAAAGTGACCATTTTAAATTCTTTACCAACTTTAGCCTGTACGAAATTAAAAGAGCTTGTAGGTGATTTACAAACCTATGAATTGGACATGTTTCCCTCTAAAACTAAAAAGAAAATAGAAAAGGGCATTTCTTTAAAAGCCCGAAAAGAGGAAAAACAAGTAGTGGAGTGTGAAAGTGATAGTGACTCAGAAAATATGGCTATGTTTGCTAGAAAGTTTCGAAAAATTCTTAACTTTAACAAAGAGTAACAAAGATAAATTTTAAAATGATTTTTAGAAATTTGAAAAATCTACGCATGACAAAGTCGAGAAGATCCCTAAAACTATTAATGAAAGCTTAAACAGGGACGAGTCAAATAGGTGTTTTGGTTGTGAAGGGTATGGCGATAGGGCAAAAGAGTGTCCCACTAAACTAAGGAGAGAGGGTAAGCAACAAATTTCTTTTAATGCAACCCTTAGTGATAGTGATAATGAAGAGGGACCCGATTCCCCCACTAAGCCCAACTTTGTGGCTTTTATGGTAGTCATGTGAGCACCGATAATGAATCTTCCTATGAAGATATTCAAACACATGACACTTCCATGGTTAAAGTTTATGATTCCCTTATTTTTTATGGTAGTGAGAGTGAAGAAGAAAGAGGGAGTGAAAATGAAGAAGAGGTTGATGTGAGTGAACTTCAAAATGCTTTTCAAGAACTTTATGAAGAATTTATTAAATTAAAAAGGGATAATTTGAAGTTAGAAGCGAGTTTAAGAGAGCGTGTCAAGGTCATTGATGATAGTGCGTTAGTGGAAGACCTTTGGACACGAGAGAGAACTCTTCGTGAGAAGCTTGAATATGTAGAAGGCGAGAGAGATAGCCTTAGAGGTTTAATGGAATCCTTGAAAAAGGATCTTCTTGAGTTTAAAGAGAGAAATGTTTTATTAGAGTCTAATATTTTAGAATTAAAAAATAAATTAAAAGACTCTAGAAAAGTCAAATTTGATTAGGAGTGTAGGTCCGAAAAACTAGATAAAATCTTAGGCATGGTCCAAATCAAAAATGACACTTGTGGTTTAGGCTTCGATACTTGTAATGAACCTACTCATAAAGCCAAATCCAATGTTTTAGGAGAATCCCCTAGGAAAACTTTTAGAGATCATTCCTTTGGTAAGTCTTTTTTCCGAGTCTTTAAGTGCTCACATTGTGGTCGAAAATGTCATCTTAGAAAATTTTGTTTTGATCTTAAACGAGTTCCTTGAAAATCTAAATGTAAGGAAACCAAGGTAGCCAAGATTCCTACACCCCTAGATCGTCATTCATCATTATTTTGGGTTAGGAGATCCGACTTGGTAGCTTTACAAGATAGGGTTTTTTATTCTCATTTACTATCACATGATTCCTCACTTGCTAAATCAAAAGGTTGAATGTGTTAGTTTTTCTTCGCATACTCTAGTTTTTTGTGCTTCATATTATATATCATTGGTAGGTGTATGCATGTTTAGTCATTTTCTAGTCTATGCTCCATGTTTAATCACATGCTAGAATTATGATTTTTGTTTATCTTTTATATTCTATTTCTTTCATTTTAGTTTGCATTAAATGAAAAATACAAAAAGATTTTTGTTTATCATTTCGGTTTTTATCTCTTGGAAATTTAAGCTTAATGAAAAATTCAAATGATTTTTATTTGTCTTTTGAGTATATATTTTTATTTTTGGTTAACAAAAATTGTCAAAAACTCAACAAGATTTTTATTTTGTGTGTATTTGAGTTTGACACACTTTATGTGGCATGTACTTGTGTTTGAATCCCATCTTTTTCGATCCCATGTGGCTAAAACTTTTGGTTTAGATTGTCAATCCTTATTATGTTCTTTACCATGCTTACATGGAGTAGTTGGGTTTTGCGTTGATGAAATGGATTCTATTTTTATATGCCTCTATTCACACATGGACGAGCTCTTTTGAAATTTAATCGTCACATGTTATATTTGAGCTTTGTGAGGTGTTCTCCTACCAATCTTGTCATCTACATATTTGTGATCTAGGAGGACTAGTGCATGTCAAAATCCATTGCACATGAGATTTGTGAGAAATAAAAACATTATATATAAATGTGCACGGGGAAGGGCACCAAAAGGATTTATTATCCTTTACGAATAGTAAGCCACCATTTCTTTGGACCTAAAATAAATACGTGGTCCAAAGGCCTATAAATAGAATTATGGCATTAAAAAGAAAACTAATTACTAAGGCCTATTTTTGTTTGATATATTCATTCAAATATATATGCTTATTGAGGGAGATTGGATGGTATATCAACAGTTTGCACAATGTCCGTTTATCCTAGTTGTACTTTCAATGTCATGACTCTATTGGTGTGTAGAATCATCAAAAGTCTAGGGTTGTATGCATTGTGTATGTTTGTTCATTGAGTTCAATTTATATTGTCACGTGAGTTATATTCAAATGTGATGAAGTTTGCAATCAATTGAGAACTCCATGAACATATTTTAAGTGATTGGGTCTAAATTTAATTGTTGCTAGTTCACACCCCAACACTTTCGTTTCCATATGACACATTTTTGCCATACGAGTGTAAAAAGCTTATCTTATTTTGTGTCATTTGTGTGTTTATATATATATATATATATATATATATGCTTGTGCATCTTTGGTATATCTAGAGTATGTATATATATGATATTTTATTTGTTCTTTGCCTTGCATTCTAGTCCATCTATGCTTTAATTCATAATTGGTATCTAACTTGTTACATTCTTTGTTGATATCCCATGCTTAATACTTTATATATCATATTGGTATCATTTTCTTGCATCTTAGTTGGTATTCGTTATTATTTGTTGGATTAGTTATGATTTTGTTTCCCAAGTGCTTTAATGTTCTCATCACTTTATGCACATTTGCATGTTTAGCTTGTTATCCCATTCTATTTATCCCTTGTTTAGTTTAAGGGGTGTATATGATTTTATTGGGGGAGATAAGTTACGTTTTTATTCTTTAGCCTTTGTCTTTTCCTGAACAAAAAGGGGGAGAATGATAGGGGGAGAAATGGTATATAATCCTATTGTAATCATATCTTAGTTTGGGATATTTAACTTAGGGGGAGAGAGCTATCTTCTTAGGTTGATCATAGTTGATAAAGTAGAGAATTAATTAAGGGGAAGTCTTTATTTATATTGCATTTAATATTCTTGATATTCCCTATGCGTTTGATAGTTTGCTTAAATGTATAGGAATTCTTCTATATATAGCAACTTTCATCATCGACAAAGATATTGATCCTTGGGTTATTTGAGTCAAGCATTGTCTTTTTATTTTGGGTGGGAAATTTTTATTAGTCTAGTAGAGCTTGACGTCCCTTTAGGATTTTTGTTGGTTTTTGTCTCGGAATAGCTAAAGGGGGAGATTTGTAAGGACACAAATTTCCAATTAAGTCCTTTGTTGTTTTGGCTCAATTCCAAACAAAAACGTTTGAGTCATAGGATAGAGTAATTGACCATCCTTCAAGCCTATGACATACTAAAGTTGAAGACGTAGCGGTCATGTTTATAAAGCTTCATCAAATGCCGGTTTAGTGTGCCTCGTTTCTACGTCATCAACGTGGTTTCATTGCTCCTAAGGTATGAATGCATTTTAATATATATATATATATAGGAGCTTGGAACATTTTTAATTGGGTGTAAGTTTTGTTTAAACTGTTGTTTGGTTTCATAAAGATTCTTTAAAACTTTAAAATAAAGTTTCTGGGCTAAAAATAGAATTTTTAGCTTTTTGGCATTTCGTTCGATATTGTCGTTCGAACGAGTTTGTCGTTCGAACGAGTTTGTCGTTCGAACGAGTTTGCGTTCCAACGAGTTTGCCAACGAGTTCCAATATTGTCCACTGGAATATCGTTCAAATTGTCGTTCGAACGAAAATGTTGTTCGAACGAGAATTCCAACGAGATTTCTAACGAGTTCAACTTTTATACACTGGAACTTCATTAGAAGGCTCGTTCGAACGAGACTTCGTTCGAACGAGATTTGGCGGGAACAGTTATTTTGGGCAGTTTTTGATAGTTTTCCCACTTTTCCCACTAGTTAACCCCACTATCTTTTTGCTGAATAATTAAGTGCAGGAACCAACTTTTTCCAATTAACTTTTCATACTATTCCAACTCCCAGAGAGAGTTTTTGAGTGTTCATCTTTCCAAAGAAAAGTTCATTGTTTAAGTGTATATTTTTCCTAGAAAAAATCATGAAACACTCATGTTTTACACCCAAAGTTTGTTTAATCCAAGTTCCTATATATATATATATATACATTGCTTGGAGTTTTGGCACCGGTTTACTCTACCTATTAAAGAGTTCGTTTGGGTTTTCTTCTACATCCCTCAAAGAAGAAGAAGTTTGTTTTACTGCGGCATTCTCACTTGGTGAAAGGCCCCATGTGTGGTTGATGGTGTACCTATGTCTCATTGGTGAAGCCCAAGATTCCAGTGGAGCTCCGGGGTTGTCGACTAGGCGGAGGTGTTTACAAGAAGACACGTCAAGGCTTGAAAGGGGTCGAGTCGAGGAAGTAAGTCATATGTCTTGTAATTGTAAAACCATACTTAGTGGACTTAAGTCTAGGGCCGTCCGAGGTTTTTTCCCGTTGTGGGTTTTTCCTCGTACATCGCGGCGTAGTGATTCATTGTTTATTTTATCTTTTGCAAAACTCACCTTGAACGCATGCTTAGGTAAAAAGATAAAATTGGCGTGCTAGTTTGTTAATTAGAGACATCGGTTTCATGGATAATATGTATTTAATTTTGAGACTAACCTATTGAAAGTGTGGCCCGATATGTGTGTTTTAAACAAAAGCAATTTTTCTCTGAAAATTATCCAACATTTAATTAAGCACCAAACCAAGTTGTGAAAACCCAATTCTTACTTTAAACTAATTTTATCTTGATTAATCTTAAACATTCATCTAGTGATTAAAGAACATAAAATAAAGTAAAGAATACTCATAACGCCGGATGTACGAGGAAAAAACCCAACACGAGAAAATAGCCTCGGATGGCCCAAGCCAGACAATCACTATGAATGTGGTTTTACAAAGACAGACAAAGTCTCACTCAACGACTCGATCCCCGCGGGTCTTGACACTCTTCTGATCTTCAACCACTCCTCTCACATTGCCCACGCAAAAAGTCCTTCTTTCGCGATACCTGTCCACAACACATGCGTCCACGTATGTCTCGGTGTCCACCGAATGGCTTTGATTCGTCTACAATGTCGAACAAGAATTCCTTCTCTTTTCTTTACCGTAACCACGTAAACATGAACTAATGATATCTCGGATCTTTGCAAACTCTAAGGATGTTCTTAATCTTTTAAACCATAGAAAACATGTGCAAACAAGTTTTTAGTTCGTAAAACTATTTTCCGGAATGCACACTTACAAAACTCTAATTGAAACACGCTTTAAATAATAATTGAGCGTCGCCTCGAAAAACTTGTTGTTCGAACGACTTAAGGATCTCGTTCGCGTGACTTAGACATCTCATTCGCACGAGATCTAATGTCGTTCGAGCGAGATGTTTGACTTTTTGACTTTTAGTTCAAAACGTTTCTTTAAAGAGACCCAGCAAAGTGAAACTCCTTTTTCGAGCTTATCATAATTAAGGCGAAGTGTAAACCTTTAAAACACTTTAAAATATTTTTCTTTATTTAAAATACATCCTTATCTTTTATAATACAATTCCGAGCACCGTTAATTATACTCATTCATACCTGAGTGATCTCGAAATGAAATTAACTTTGAAGACGATTAAACTTGCACCAATTAAACATCGGCATGATCTAATTCTTTGAAGCTTTGCCACAACGTCTTCAATTTTCTTCAATACGTCATAGACCAAGTGGGATCGTGACAAAATAAAAATCTCCCTATGACATATTACAAACACAGTTTTGTTTATGGAATGAAGTCAAAACAATACACGAACTCAATTGGAAATTTATGTCCTTACACCTATATCACCATTTTTTCCTTGAAAATCCATTTCATTTATTCTTTTCTAAATTTAATTTTATCAGGGAAATTAATTTTAAGGTATAAATTAAATTTTAATCTTTCAGTTTTATTATAATTTAAAAATAGTTTTATTTTTGGAAAATAAAAATAGTTACATCGAGTAATTTATTTTGTACAAGTATATTGGCAATTACCAAGGATTTAATCCGGATATTAATAATTGAATGAATAGTTTTTCAAAACCCTCAGGTTTTAAAATATTAAGCGGGATAGGGGTTTAAACAAAAATCTCACGGTCTCCATTTGTGTCTATAGAATCGTCATGTGATTACTTCCTCGCGTCAACTTCGATCAGATCCCCCAACGAATGCATTTAATCAAGGCATCAGCTATTCTCGATATTTTTAAGTAATAGTCTCAAGAGTGAGTGGGCTCGGTCCCCCCCCCCCCCCCAATAAGGAAGTTCTTCACAAGTGGGTTCAAATTTGAGGAATGAATCGAGTGCATACAATTAAACGTAATTAATTACATTCTCCCCAATTAAGTCACTATCATTAGTTGCAGGACCACAAGTCACCGGTAGTTCATTATGTTAGTCAAAAGGGTCATAAATTGTCCGAATAGCATAATAAAATATGAAAATCTATCTAGTTAAGGTGGTCTGATTTAATCTCCCAACAAGAAATCTCACCTCATGTGGGAACTCAGATATCTGACGAATTGATCTTAAATTGGTGGTTGAGGGATGTCACTTTAAAATTTAATCAAATTAATTCTCGTGTTTTAAATTTGAAATTTATTTTTCCAATTTGAGGATGCTAAGTTTTCAAAATGAATCCAACTTTTTGTCATTGTTTTAGTGGCAAAGTTTGTAAAGCAAAATTTATAATTGCTTTTTTATTTTTATTCCCCTCATCCCATTACACCCAATGCACCTTCATGAACATTCTCAAGCCTTTCAAGTGAAGAAATATTGGTGAAATTTGCAAACATTGAAGATCGTTCATCACAACTTTACCTTAAAAGAGTTTTGAGGTGGCTTAGTAAAGCTATAAATTTCCAGGGGGTGTTTTTAAAAGAGTTTGCATTTAAAGTTTTTAGAATGTTTTTAAAATGATTTTTTAAAGATTTTTGAAAAACTGGCTAACACTTCAGAAGGAGTTTAATATGCCATTTGAACAAGTTGCGTAGGGTTGTAGAACAAGGTCCCCACGCTCGAACGAGATTCAAAACGATGCCTTTTGGGTTCTCTCTAGAATGTCATTCGAATTTTCGTTGGAAGCCATTTGAAAAAGATTAGATACATCATTCAAACAAGGTGGCAGTTCATTCAAACGAGTACGCATGTTTTTTTATTTTTAAAACAAATCATTTCTAATCATTAATCCTGATGATACTAAAAACAGCACCACCAGATGAGGTGTTGATAAGCTTAAACTAGTAATAACAATGGCAGCACAAGAGTATATATATCTACACTACACCAAAACGTCATTTTAGTAACACACAAATTTATTGATTACTAACACTATTATAATGTTAGAATTACTAACAATAATTTATCGTTACTAAATTAATATATGTGTTACTAATGAGCTTTATCATGTCAAATAATAAATAGAAATCAATTTTAACAATACACCTCATAAAATAGAAGCGGAGACTTCCCTCCTAATGAAAATCCCAAAACGCCTCTTCCCAATTTATGTCCCTCTCCTCTACCACGAAAGTCGTTCATTCAATCCCTATTCCACATCCTTTCATGATATTCTGACCAGATCCACGAGTGTTTCCTTTCATAGATCTCTCAGTTTCTCACACATAAACAATGTTGTTTTTATTTAGGGTTTTTATCGATTTGTATCGTGTTGAGGGATGCATATGGAAAGAGAGAGGCGAAAAAATGGAGGATTTTTATTTTGAATCATCATAGAGGCCTTTTGAAATTTGAACATCAAGTCTTCTGCATGTTCTCCTGGTGGTGGTGCTACTTATGTTGAACATCAAGTCTCCAAATTTGATACCCTAGCCGGTGTTGCAATCAAGCACTACATCGAGGTATAAACATCTCTATTAAATTATTTTCTTATTCACTTATCATAAATTATTTGTCTATGTCTATTTAGATGTTGTGGTTTTCCTAGAATTATAACTTAGGGTACTTTTGTATTGCATTATGAAAATTAATGTTATATTATATAAATAAATTTTCGGTAGCTGGGGAAATATGTGTAAAAAGCTTCTCTACAGATAATTCTTTCATTGTTTGGGCATCATATGATTATGGAATTATCATGGAGATGCTAACCAGTTGATTAGCATTTAGATACATATAATTAACTGCGATTACAGTGATTTTTTTCCATATTTTTATTGATTAATAAATGTAGGTTGGGTTCATGTCCACCTATGTTGCCGTTAAATTATTGTGTTCGGTTATTATCCATTGGATTTTGAATCATTTGAGATCCAAAAATCTCATGAGAAACAACCATTTGAAACCCCAAAAATTGAGAGGAAAGATGAGGGTGTTATTGAGAAAGTGCCAAAGAAGAGGAAAAACAAGAGGCATCCTAAGGAGTGGAGATGTGTAGATTACTGTTGTTGGACAATTGGGTACATGTGCACTACTTGGTGGCTTTTATTATTTTTATAACATTGTTTGCCTGCTAATTTTCCCGGGCATAAAGTGACTGAAACGCCTAGGATAAGGCTTAAGCGAGAAGGCTTGACCGTGCGCTTCACCATGTTGTTTTGGTGCCTGACATTGCCACCGGGGGCCTTAGCTTTAGGAAGGTAGGCCGTGTGCTGATGGTCTATTTCGTAAGCAGCTTTTGGGGCGGTAGTTTTACCCAAATCTTCAAGATGTTTGGATTGAATAGCTTCACTGTAATTTTTTTCTTATGGTATCATAGCATCAATCAAAATGACACATTTTTCCAAGTAACAAAAATCTGGGTGCCTTAAACAAGGCTCTTTTGCAAGGTTCCGTAAGAAAAACCCACTTTTAGACTAGAATAAACTGCGAAAAATATTGGTTTTATGCAAAATTTCTTGTAAAACACGAGTTCTGTACGTGCCACCTCAGTTATTGCGTGTTTTAGGCTAAGTAGTAGTGTCGAAGATATTGGCATCCAACATTGCACCTTGGGATACCCGCCATTGGTTGCATTGTTGGATGCTAATGTGTTTATAATTGCATGGTTTTATGTGTGTGAAGCTGGTAAATGGTTGGTATGAACTTGAAAAAAATTGACTTGTGTCTGATATTTTGCAAGTACTGTATGGAGATGCTCTTACAAAATTTTGAAGGGTAAATTGCAAGAAACTCCTTATGCTACTACAATAATGGAAAATACCTTGTTGAACTATTCCATTTGTTTGCATTTTCCCCTAGGTATACTTGTAAAGACGTTTTTAGTGACAATCATTACCAACAAGTAAATTGGTATTTACAACTTTTTTATTCTCAAGCTATGAGGTACTTTCAAACAAACTGATGATTTTATAAGTTTCTTACATTTTAGCTAAACTTAAATTTGGATTGAACTTTTACTTTTACTTATGAGACGAATTGAAATTTTTGTTGTAATTTAGGCCTTTGAGTTGGTTGGATCATCTGAGACTGGACAACGAAACTGGGCTTGACCCATAGGGCATTCGAGTGCGTGCAGTTCCAGGATTAGTTACATAGAACTATTTTGCGCCTGGGTACTTTGTGTGGGATGTGCTCATAAAAAATCAATACATTAGGGCAAGAATAAGAAAATTAGCCCATATGCTCTTAATACCCATAATTCAAATATAAATAACATGCAGTTGTAATGAGAAATTCACATAAACTATTGAATAATGTAAATTAATAATGTAGTGTCTCATGCTCTAGTTGTGAATTTTTTGAACTCATTTCTCTATTTTTGTTTGTAGGAAGTAGATATTTCTACTTATATTAACAATGCTATTAGTATTTAGGGGGTTCACAACATAGTCAAAGTTGCTCAAATTTTCTAACAATCTCAATGACATCCAGTCTAACGGTAGAATCAAATACAGTTAGAATTAATTTATATCACATTTGATCCACATCCCATTAGATTAAAGGTTAGCTGCCAACCTCAACATTATTAAGTAAATACATTGTATATGAAATTATCAACAAAAATACACTTCTATACAATAATGGTAGGGAAAAAGAAAAGCTCATAAGCCATCTCAATTTCTCGAAACCTACGATCCCCTGAAAAATTTTTGTTCATCCATGAGGCTTTTTATCAACCAAATTGCAATTTCTCTGGATGAGACGACTTCTTCCCCAAACAGTTTTAGGACCCTGGAAAGCTCTTCGAGTTTTTCATGTTTAAATAAACGCGCGCATAGCTCAAGTATAGATTCTAAAGCATCAGCTCTTTGTCGCGTTTGGTTCAGCCATTGGCTCTTACTATTGTCACCTCTTTTTGCTGTAAGCGTAGCAAACTATGAACCATAAGTGTTGCATGTCCCATTAATTGACTATCGTCACATTTACTTTCATTACTCTCAGATGATAAGTAGTTTACTGGAACACCTTATGTATTCGCTAGAGATCTTTCTAGAATAGCTCGTTGGATCAACTCTCTGTCTCAAGGTCGTCTTCTACCATATTGAGGAATAATGGGTTATCATTTACCTCAAATTGAAAACTTAGTGCTTTCTCATCTAGTAAACCCTCTTTATCTGTGTAGTATATCTTCTTTACTACTAGGTTTGCTAGACACTGATTTTCTCTTGGCTTTATCCTTTTGTGTGAAATATGATATACAAATAAATTTTATTTTTTTTGTAGAGACCGCTGAGTTAATCATTAAACCAATCAAATGTTGACTATGATTTTATTAGTGTCTCATATTCTAGTTATTAATTCTAACGATATTTTTTATTTATGCATGCTTACAGAAAGAGAGACTTAGGGGGTTTCATTGGTAGGGCGGATATTGAGTTTCCATGGAGTGTTAGGTTGAGGATTACCATTGGAGTTTCTCAAAGGATTTCATATCATCACAAGGACTATACTCCACATTTACTTCATGATAATGTCAAATCTGAGAATGTTCTTATTGATGAGGATTTTGTATTGAATCTCACGGATTTTTCCCTTAATCGGATCATAAGAGAAAGTGCATTTATGTCATCCTTGGCATCAGAATCTTCATCTTCTTGCTATACAACACCAGGTATATAAAGACCTCATAGAACTTTATAAACATCACTCTAATTTTTTCTACCAAATCATTTATTAAACTAATCTGTAAAATGAAAATTTGAAATCATTCCTGTTCCAAATTAAATGATTACCAAAGGGACAGTTGCAGATACCCATTCTTTTCCACTATAATTGTTCTTCATAGGTCTTACAAAAGTAATAGTATAGTTATTTTCAATTGGTGCAATAATTTTGGAGATTTCTAGTAATATACTCATTGTCTCACTACTTGGCTGTGTCATTGCAGAATGTACCTGAATTAAAAAGCCACTGAACAAATGGATGCATACAACTTTGGTGTGGTGCTATTAGAGATTGTTATAGACCGACAGGCAAAACAAATAGGGAAAACAGAATCAGGGAACAAGGCATCCTATGTCAAACCACGGTATAAGGCATCGACTTTAGTGAAGGTGGTATTAGTTCAAGTTAAATTTTCAAATTAACTGCAACCCACCTATGTACTTGATTCTTACTCATCTTCATAATGATAATTCTTAGATGTATTGAGATGAACTATTCTTAGATTTTCCAAATTTCGTCGTGTAATGAGAAGAATTTTATATTAATGGAATTTGGGCTATTAATTTTTATTGAGGTTATTGTGTGGATGTGTATTAGTGTTGTTGTTGCGAGCTATTTGTATTGTCGTACTATTTTTTATACCTTAAACAGGTGGATAGTACTATAAATAAAGGAAATTTTGTCCATTTATTTTAAATGTAACTTATTCATATTGAAATTAAATCGGATCGATAGTTATTTTGTTGTCATTATGTTAGCATTTTTTAATATTGTACACCCTAGGGTATGTGTATGTGTGTGTGTGTATAAATATATATATTATAATATATATAAATATAATTTTTTTTATTTTTAATATTAGTAACGGATATATTATGTAACTAAATGTGTTACAAAAATTGTGTTAGGAATGTAATACGAAATTAGTAACACTTTAGTAACAGTATAAAGTGTTAGTAACACGGAATTTAATAACACTTTAGTAACGGTAAATTAGTGTTAGCAACACATTATTTAGTAACAGTAAAAAAGTGTTAGTAATTTGCTTACCCACGCCTTTTTTCTAACACTTTTTTAGTGTTAGTAGTTATTTTAGTAACACTACGATAGTGTTACTGATTGTCTGTTTTGGTGTAGTCCTAGTAGAAGGAGGTGAGGAGAAGAGGGTGAACACTGGTATATAAGTGGTTCAGCCAATCTGGCCTATATCCACTGTGAGTGTGTGAGTAAGAATCACTAAAATGAGGGCACTAATGGCCTGTGATACAATCTCTCACTTTCTCTCTCTACTGAGTATACAAACATAGTTTCTGTTAGGGTTGTAATTTCGGATCTTTTCCAAGGTAGGAGAAGATATGTATTTATAGTTCTTGGGGGGTTGTAGTGTACCTCCCAAGCATGTTATAAGCATGTACAGGTTGAATACACCAATCATAGGTGGACACCTGGCTGGGACACATGTAAGGAATGATGACCAAATATTCCCTAACATGAGGAGAATGATTTGGTTATAACTGACTTGCTCACGTGTTCCAAGTCTTTTATGTGCTTGGGTGTGCTCGAACTTGTGTCATCATCTGATGGAACCTCGTCCTAGCCGAGTACGAAGTTGGGGAAGTTCGATAATGCTTTGTCCTATCAATCATCAATATGACCTCGTCCTAGGAGACTGGCCAAGGATAGGAAGAAGGCCGGATGCGGTGTCGGCTGAAGCAGAGGACAATATTGGCAGTAGTTCGAGCCCACAAGATGTTGATGACCTCGGTTGCTGGCCAGTCGAGGTTGGTCAATGAGGAGCTGACATTGCGGAGGACGACCTTTATGATGGCTATTGTAAGCTTCTTGTCAACTCGGCTGTGAGACAGGCCGAGGTTAGTGACCCTGAGTATGAGAGTACACTTTGGGCATATCAATCACCCCTAGCCCTTAGTCTTCTATATGAGTAGGTGACCGGCTAATGAAGGGATATTTTGATGTCTTGGGGTTTGGAGTGGTTCCTTGGACACATGTCATTCACTGAAGTGGCTAGCATTTTCTCCAAGGCATGCAGCTCTGACGGCGTCTTTTAGACTTTATAGGGAAATAATGAGTGCCTCGATACTCGCGCCTCATCATTCCAAGGATATTTAAACCCTTTGGTCTTTTCATTCTCTTTCTTCTTCCCTAGCTTCCCGCGTATAGCCTTTCTGTAACTTTCTTCTCCAAAACCTCCATACATCACTACAACTCAAGGTTCTTCCTTTTAATTCCTTCTTACTTCCTTCAAAATCCACCAGGTATTGTTCTTCATCTTCAAGCTTTTCATTTCTGGGTGTTTATTTACATTTTTGGTTTTTTGGTGACTCTTTCCTTTTTCGGTGAGGGTTTCCAGCACTGTTAAGTGGTTGTAGGGTTAGGATTGCAGTGTTTAGGTAGCACTGGAGCCATACCGGTCTACTCTAAGGTTGCTTTAGCCACAAACTTCCTTCTTTTAGACTCTCCGGTGACCTTATGGTCATCTTCTTTGGTGACCTAACTTAGGGTGTTCTTGGTGTTCTTATTTGAGACCTTTTAATTTCCAACCTTTGATCTTTAATTTAGGTAGCATAAGTTGTGTACTTGTTTGCAGTTTGAGTATTTCCCATAAGTGTAGTGTCGTCCACCATATTCTTAGACCTTTGTATAAGCTTGCCGAGAAGACCTTTGAGAAGATTAGACAGATAGAGATAGCCGAGGAGGAGGCTCGTAGGGCTGAGGCCTTTCCCCTCAGACCAATCTTTCCTCCACCCTTCAAGGTCATATACCCTGAGTCTACTGAACCTGCTGAAGTTCCTGAGGTTCTTGATCCAATGTTTGAGTCAGCTTCTTCAGACCCTATGTCTATTTCTAAGGTTGCCGAGTATGTAGACTCTTTCTAAGAGGCTATGGATTTCTCTCCCAAGGGAAGTGTAGTCTCTGAGGAAGCAGAGGTTTCTGACCGTTCCTCATCCCACTAAGAGGCTCGTAGGTCTTCTTTCGTTGAAATCTTAGGGCCCAGTGTGGCAATTCCCCCTCCTATTGATGTCATTCCTCTATCGACTGCTACCGATGTTGAGTTTGCGAAGAGGTTTCCTGGTGGTACCCCCTCTGAGGCTCAGACTCAGAATGTTAATGATAATGATGATGATAACGGGAGTGAAATTTACACTTCTAAGGTTGATGGTCCTAAGACTTCTGTCACTGAATATGGCTTTCTCGTCTTCAGACATCTGTATTCCATTCCTTCATCCGTTACCTTAAGAAAACCCCTGAAGGATGAGAGGGCCTTCGACGGACGAAAGGTAGATCTCTGCGTCTATGAGAAGATGTTCAAACTCGGCTTCCGTCTCCTAATTCACCCAACTAGCCGAGTTGTTCTTTCTTATATCAACCTCGCTCCCTCTCAGTTTTCCCCCAATGCCTGGAGGGTTTTGGTTGGGGCTTTCGTACTCTCGAAGGTGGTTCATCATACCGACCTTCCAGTTAGGGTATTCTTAGCTTGTTACATACCCTCATCCACTAAAAATCATCCTGGCTACTCTGAGAAGAAGATGTTGTTGGTGACTCAAACCTCTAAACACAACTGGAAGCCTCGGTTCTTCTTTGCCTCAGGGGATTGGGAGTTTGGTCCTAATGAGGCTTCTGGAACATCTATCCCAAGGACTCCCTTGAAGTGGGCCAAATTCTCTTTCTCGGACAAAACTAACCCTGGATTAAGCCAAGATAACCATAAGAATGTTGGGGATCTTCGTAGTCAGGGAGAAGATGGTAACCTCGTCAAATACGAGCATCTCATGACCCCTTACTATTTGTCTCAAACGCGTCTTGGGAGTGGCCCTTTGGCCGAGCTTCATAAGTATTCTAGAAAACTTTTTTAAACCAAGTCCAGTCTCATACTTTTCATGTGTCTCATCTTCTGACTTCGATACTTATATTTTTGCAGAGATACCGAAGGGTGTTTCTGATGACCTTTAGAATATGTCTGCTCCTAGCATCATAAAACTACTGGAGAATAGAGGAGGCAAGACTGTGCCACCCCCGCTCAAATAAAGAAGGGGAAGGCTCTGATGATACAACTAAGAAGAGAAAGGCACCTGTAGACCCTTACCTCACGAGATCTAGTAAGGCTCAACATACTGAGCGTGGTTCCCCATTTCCTCAAATGATGCCTTAGTTGCTCAACTTTCTCAACTAAAAATTAGTGGCAGCCTCATTGGCAAACAGTGTTCGAGTTTCTGATGCCCTCGGTAATGCCATAATTGAGGATGATAAACACTTTCTGCACTCAATGGATGTCCCTCTATTGGCTGAGTTTGTTTTACTTGCCACTTGTGTTACCTCTGATCTTAGACATTCATTGTTGCTAATGTGTCTGAATCTTCATTTTGCAGAGTGCTCTATCTCTTCATCGCTTGGTCGACTATACATTGAAGAGGCTGCCTCTGATCCTGAAAGGAAGGGATGTTGAGAAGCTTGAGAAGTATCTGAAGAAATAGATTACTGACTTGCATAAAAGTCTAAATGAGAAGGGGGACAAGATCTCCCAAATAAAAACTGATAATGCCAAGGCTCTGAAGGCAAAGAATGATAGCCTTCAGTCCAAAGTTAATGTTGTTGTCAAGGCTGCTATGGAAGATGCTTCATAGATAATCATCAAGGAGTATCAAACCTCTCATGAATTCATCCTTGAGTACCTATAGAGAGGCATCAAGGCAACCAGTCGATGGGCTGTTATTAAGCAATAAAGTTCTGGCAGTCTGTCAGTCGAGGACTTTATTGGCCTTAACTTTGGAAATGCTCAGCTCGCTAAGGCCCTGCAGGAGGTTAAAGAGGGTGGCCCAGTCGAGACAATCCAGTTTGAGGTGACTGAGATCGAGGATAATGGACATCAGGATGACGAGGTTGAATTTACCAATCAAGTCCCAGAGCTAAACAACCCTGCTGGTGGTGGATCGGCTGAAGCCTGAGTGTCTGAGTGCCTCACCATCATGTTTGTTATTTTTGTAAAGCTTTTGTATAACCCTTTAGTTGAATAAATCTAACCTCTTCCCTTAAGATGATGTAACACTTTTTGGTTCGAATGAATGAAATTCCATTTCCTTTACTTGTGTTGCTTTCCTTTACTTGTTGCTTTGATAATTCACCAAACAAATGATGTTAAAAGGTTTGAGGTCACTAGGTTAACGATGTTCCACCTCATAATTCAACATATTAGTGATGTTAAAAGGTCTAAGGTCACCAATTTAATGGTGTTTTACCTCATAATTCACCAAGTTAATGATGTTAAAAGGTCTGAGGTCACCAAGTTAATGATGTTTCACCTCATAATTCACCAAGTTAATGATGTTAAAAGGTCTGAGGTTACCAAGTTAATGATGTTTTGCCTCATATTTCACCAAATTAATGATGTTAAAAGGTCTTATATCGCCAAGTTAATGGTGTTTCACCTCATAATTCACCAAATTAATGATGTTAAAAGGTCTGAGGTCACCAAGTTAATGATGTTTCACCTCATAATTCACCAAGTTAATGATGTTTCACCTTATAATTCACCAAGTTAATGATGTTAAAAGGTATGAGGTCACTAAGTTAATGATGTTTCACCTCATAATTCACCAAGTTAATGATATTAAAAGGTCTGAGGTCACCAAGTTAATGATGTTTCACCTTATATTTCACCAAATTAATGGTGTTAAAGGTCTGAGGTCGCCAAGTTAATGATGTTTCACCTCATATTTCACTAAATTAGTGATGTTTAAAACATATACATTGTAACAAAAGTATCAACACAACATTGCTATCTTTTCATTAACATTCTATGTATAAACTGATACATGTATTACAAAAAGATAGGAACAATTGCAACATCATAAGTAAAATTTCTTTAAGTGATCGGCATTCCAATGGTTGGAGAAAGGTTATATTTTAAAATTTTCTAGCCGATAGGTACCTGGTACGACCTCATCAATGACCTTATAAGGACCATGCCAGTTGGGATGGAGCTTATTGGCTTTCTGTCATGTCTTCTTCAGGACCAAATCTCCCACAGCTATCAGCCTTGACTTTACCCTCTGATTATAAAACCTCGCAGTTCTCTACTGATAGGTTGCCTGTCTTATCTCTACATTTTCTCTTCTTTCCTCAATCAAATCAAGATAAAGTCTTCTTTCCTCCCTATTCGTCTAAGGGTCATATATCTGGACTCTATAAGTAGGGATACCTATCTCTATTGGGAAGACAGCCTCTGAGACATGGACTGGCATAAATGGGGTTTCCCCGGTAGGTATCCTCACTATCGTCCTGTAAGCCCAAAGCACTCCATATACTTCCTTCATCCATCTTCCTTTGGCCTCTTTCAGCCTCTTTTTTATCCCATCAAGGATTGTTCGATTTTTTACCTCAGTTTAACCGTTTTCCTGGGGTCGGCCAGGGGAAGAGAATAACTGCTTAGCCCTTACTCCTTCGTAGTATTTTTCTAAGGAAACAGTATTGAACTGGGTTCCATTGTCTGAGATGAGGGTGTTTGGAAGACCATACCTGCATATGATATCTTCCACATGAGCTGAAAAGTCTTCTACTCAGTGATTGTGATCATTGGCTCTGCCTCTACCCATTTGGAGAAATAATCAATTGCCACTATTAAGAACTGATAGTTATTTACAGCTCTTGGCAAGGGTCCTACCAAATCAATGCCCCATACTGTAAATGGCCAAGGGGAAATGATAGAAGTCAGAGGTTGGTGAGGCTGATGGGGAATGGTGGAGAACCTCTGACACTTATCACATCTTTTCACATACGCACCTGCATCCTTGGCCAAGGTCGGCCACTAGTATCCCTGAGTAATTATCCTCTTAGCCAATGACCTCCCTCCTATGTGGCTTGAACAAGATCCCTTATGCACATCGTGTAAGATGTGTGGAACATATGAAGGGTGGTGACATGATTTAGAATGTGTCTCTAAAGTGCGGACTCTTTAGGCTCAAGTGCAAGCCTGTCGTGTTAGTAATAAATCCGGTAAGTCGGGATCGTCTCCACAGGGAAATAGGATGAGAAAATTGTGAGGACATTGGTAAGACGAAGGTAACCTAACTTTTACTCCAAAAAGAAAAAAAAGGTGATTTGAATGGTGAAACAACTATAACAAGATGAAATTTTAAAAATGATTAATTAACGAAATCAGGAATGAATGGAATGCAATTACTCTAAATTACCTAAAAGACTAATGATGATTGAACTAAAACTTGAACTACATGATGAGAAAAATAGGCCGAGAATACAATCCCTCAACCCTAGTGTATTACTAGTATAAAACTAATAGTAAATTTAAGTGATTAATCAGATCCAGACTTTAGTACTCCCAAGCATTATGTATATGAGGTTCAAGCCCGCACCATACATAATCAGAGGACATGTAAAGCAGTAACACGATAGCTACACTCGCAGTGCACTCTAAAGAATCCCAGTTACCCTAAATCAAACGAGATCCAAATATCTACTATGGTTGTGTTCGCTACGCAATACGGTCATAATAAATCCTTAAGTTTAGAGGATTAATTTTATGCACATGCAACTATCACATCGGGTTGAGTTCATGCATCCCAACCCTAGAAAATCTAGTTGGACATATTGAACCTAACTATGCATGAATTAACTACATTACATGTTAAAGGAATCATGATGTAAGTATATTAAAACATGCAAAGAATTATTATAAACCTAGAATTTGTCTGAATCGTGCAAGAAGAATAACATGCAAGAACAATAATAGAGAGAATGAAACTTGAATTAAAACTTGAAATCAAACCTCGAAATAATCAATCTTGAATCACCATATCAAAGCTATTTTCCTAGGGTATTCTTATACTTTTCTCTCTATCAAAAACTGTTCAAAACTATGTTTTTTAAGTCAATACAATGATACAACTACATTTTAGAAGAGTTTGTTACATAATAGGATTCTTTGGACCAATCAGCATTAAGGGAAAGATTCACGCATCAGGTACCCCTAATCGATTCGCATGTACCCCGAACCAGTTCTCCCCCGGTTCACACTATGGTTCAGGAAATCTTGCTGTTTTTGGGCCTTTTTTCTTCATTTCTAGCACTTAGATTTCCAGTTCTTCTTCCTTTCTTCTATGGGTTTTCTTCAACTTCAAGGGATCATAACTCTTTCACCATAGCTAGGATTTGGGTGCCGTTTTTTCCAGTATTCTCGTTGTTCTGAGATCTTTAACTTTCCAGATGGTTCGTCCTCCAGGATCTGGCTGTAGAATTACCAAATTTCCCTTGAACTTGCCTTCCTAGCCTTTCTTTTATTGTTTTGATTTCTCTTCCACACCGCTTGCATACTTTACCTGTAAAACACATAAGAGAAACACAAAACACCAAATACTTGCCAATGAAGGTTAGTAGCATAATTAAGAGTTAAATCCATATCAATTGCACCGCTCGGGTTCACAAAGGTACAGAAATTGAGGGGATAAATATACAATATTTATGCCTGATCAGGTGAACACATCTGAGGAGAGGGAGCAGGAATCCCGTTTTATACAAGACATCTCCTACAATAGAAAATTTTGCAGCTCTGAACCTTAGTTTCATCTTTTTTAACTTTTATTTTAGTAGTTGTCCCTTTTTTATGTATTTGATAAGAGGGTCCATCCATGAGGCCCCCAAACTCATATTTATGCATGGTTTAGCAACCTCAACCTCTTCGACGGTCGGATTGAGCAGAATCTCAACTAGCACTGTTCTTCTTATGTTTATTCTTGTTGATGAGGCAACCCTCGTGAGTGCATCAGAGTGTATCAGCTCGGCTGTTGTCTAGCTGAGGTATCCTTTTCATATTTACTTCCTTGAAGTTTTCTAGCATTGATCTCACCTTCTTAATGTATCTGTCCATCCTTTCATCTTTGGCTTCATATACCCCCAGGATTTGGTTCATGACTAAACTCGAGTCACTGTAGACTTGGAGTTGGCCGATATTGAGGGCTTTGGCTAAAGAGAGACCTGCTATCAATGCCTTGTAATCTGACTCGTTATTGGAAGATTTAAAGTTGAACCTCAGCTCATATTCAATATCCGTACCATTTGGTGCCGACACTATCAGTCCTGCTCCACTTTTGCTTTCACAGGACGACCCATCAACGAAGAGGTTCCAGATATTTTCATATGAAGAGAATTTACCCTCTATTAGGGTCCCCTACTTGAAGAGTTATCTCTCTTCTCCATTCTCAATTGTTCTTTGTCTGATAGTACTTGTCTCGGCCTCGTCCATAGTTCGATCGATATTTTTCTCTATTGGCTCATCTGCAGCCTCTTGATTCTTCTCAACCTCGGCCTCATCCCAAGTAAATTCGGCCACGAAATCTGTGAGAGCTTATCCCTTGATGGAAACCCTAGGTTGATAAGCAACATCATACTCCCTCAACTCAATTTCCCAGGTTATTAGCCTTCTTGACTTCTGAGTTTTATGGAGGACTTGTCTGAGTGGAGAATTAGTGAGACGACTATGGAGTGAGCCTGGAAGTATGGCTTCATTTTCCTGGAACCATGTATCAAAGCATAGGCTAACTTTTCCATCTGGGGGTACTTCTGCTCAGACCCTTGGAATGACTTGCTATTGAAGTACACTGGTATTTGCACTCCCTCCTCTTCTCTTACTAGTGCAACACTGATGGTTGACTCTAAGACAGTTAAATATACATATTGCTTCTCACCCTGTATCGGATGAGATAGTAGTAGAGGGGATCCGAGGTAGGACTTTAGTTCTTTAAAATCTATGCCACATTCCTCATTCCATTCGAAGGATTTTCTAAGAACTTTGAAAAAAAGAAGACAATTATCTGTAGCTCTAGATACGAACATGTTAAGCGTAGCCACTCGTTCGGTCAGCCTCTGAATGTCTTTGATGGTTCTGGGTGTCTTTATTTCTAGTAAAGCCTTAATCTTCTCAAGGTTAGCCTCAATTCTCCTTTAATTGACAATGAAGCCCAAAAACTTTCCCGAACCTACCCCAAAGACACATTTGGTCGGGTTGAGCTTCATTCTATATTTATCCATGGTGTTAAAAGTTCTTTCAAGGTCGGCCACATGAGTGTAGGCCTTCAGACTCTTCATCATCATGTTACCCACATAAACTTCCATAGACTTGCCTATATGATCTTCGAACATCTTATTTACAAGACGTTGGTATATAGCCCCTGTGTTCTTTAGGCCGAAGGGCATGACCTTATAGCAATATGTTCCCTTATCTGTAATAAAGATTATCTTCTCTGAGTCAGCCGAGTACATGAAGATCTGATTATCCCCAGAATATGCATCCATAAATCTCATGAGCTCTTGTCCCGCTGTGGCATCTACCATCTGATCTATACGAGGCAAGGGAAAATAGTCCTTTGGTCAAGACTTGTTTAAATCGGTGAAGTCTACACACATCCTCCATTTTCCATTACTTTTGGGTACTATGATAGCGTTAGATAACCACTCAGGGTATATAACTTCTCTGATGAACTTAGACTCTTCAAGCTTTCTAACCTCATCACTGATGACATTGTACTTCTCTCTTGAGTATATTCTTATTCTCTGCTTAATAGGCTTGGCATCCTTTACAACATTGAGTTTATGACATATGATTTTAGGAGGAATGCCTAGCATATCTGCATGTCTCCCGGCAAAGATACTCTGTCTCTTCCTTAACAACTTTACTATCTCCTCCTTGATCTAAAGCTTAAGGGCTACTCTCCTGACTTAGATGGTTTTTTCTGGCTCATCCTCATTGAGGACGATGGATTCTACCTCTTTCGCAGCCTCTCCCTTTTTTAGCTTTGTTTCGTCTCTAGGGTCAAGGTTGTCAATGTTGTAAGTGGTTGTTGCCATCTTATGAGCCTCTCTCTCTTCCGCAGAGTTGAAATAAAATTCTTATGCTGACTTTTGGTCACTTTACACTTCCCCTACTCCATAGAGAGTCGAGAATTTTAGCATCTGGTGGACTGTTGAAGGCACGGCCTCAAATTCCTCAAGGTTTACTCTTCCCATGATAAGTTTGTAGGATGAGAAGACATTTTCATCCATTACAAAGAAATTGATCTTCCTGGTCAACCTCTTAGGCCATTCATCTCCCATTCTCACATCCATCTGATACATACCCAATGGATGGACCTTTTCACCGCTGAAGCTAATCAAGGGATGGCGGAAAGGGACAAGCCTAGCTCTTCTGAGGCCGAAGTTCGTAAAATAGGGCCAAAACATAGCATCTGCAGAACTGCCTCCAACAACAAGGATCCTCTCAACTTCACACCCATGCACCCTTATGGTGATGACTAAAGGGTTATCGTGGGGAGATAAGATACCCTTGAAATCAAGTTGTGAGAAGCCGGCAACGAGGGTGTCCATATATAATTTTTTTTCTATTCTCATGTTTAACCTCTGTAGAAGTCAAGTTCACAAACTTGTCCTTAGTCACTGCTTTGGCCTCTACCACGTGAGCCTTACGATCAGCAACCTCTGAGCCACCCCCTTCTAGTCCTCCACATATAGTATTCACACCAAAAGAGATCATACCGACTCTCTTTACTGGGACATTATCATCCTTTGGTGGGAGATCAAGGTCATCGTCATCATCATCTGAGGCATCAGCTCTTTAACGAGGGTATCTTCCCAGCATTTATCATTTCTTTTCTTTTTAGGATCGTCTCTTCCTCCCTCAGAAGCTCTACCATCCACATACTTTCTGAGATTTCTAAACTTCAACATTTTTTCAATCTCATCCTTCAAAGCGAAGTACTTCTCAGTCAAATGGTTATAATCTTGATGGAACTCGCACCATAAGTTCTTGTTTCTCTTATGTGGAGGAGCTTTTAGCCTCTCTGGCCATCTCAAAGATCTATCGTTCTTTATTTCATTAAGTATGTGTTCACAACATACAGTTAGAGGAGTGTAGTCTGATAATTTATCGCCTACAGATATTTTCTTACCGTCTTTATTTTTTTCTAAAATTTGCCTCCACTGCTGTTCCCCCAGCCATAGCTTCCTCTGCATTCATGAACTTTCTAGCTATTGCTAATAACTCGTCCATTGACTTAGGGGGATTCTCCAAAAATTCCCCAACACTTCTCCAAAATTCATAGCTCCAATGGTGAAAATAGGTGTTGTAGTCTTGAACATGGTGGAATATTGCATAAAATGATGGTGGAATGGTGGTGGAAGATTAAAATTGGTGGAAGACTTTTTCACTTTTTCTCTCCTTCTTCCATCTTCTTCTAACTCAAAAATAACCCAAACGCGCGAAATACACCCTTTTAATAAAAAACACCTCATGTTCCTATTTTTCCCAAATTGGGCCAATATGGGATCACCAACTCAAAAATCCAAGGGTCGGGGATGTGATAACTCACAAGGGAAAATAAGAATAAAATATTTTTGAGGCACGTTGTTCGAACGACATGTCAACCTCGTTCGATGGGTCACTTCGTGTGATCTTTTCACGGCCTACCACTGTTATGCAAAAACATCTCGTTCGAAGGTCTTTTGAACCATGCTTCGGGCGATATTTTATCTCGCTTTTAACAACCTCCTCGTTTCGTTTGAACGACCTTCTTTATTTTCCATTCTTTTATTCCTTCAATTTTTTTCCCATAATTTTCTATAATTATCATCAGACCTTACACCATCACAGCTTACACCAAATTTAATTAAATTATTGGAATAGGGTATTACAAACTTCCTTCCTTGGGTAATTTCATCTCGAAATTCTTGACCCATTAATCCTTGAGCTTATGGGTTTGCCAACTTCTATTCTAAACCATAAAAATCCTCCAAGATAAAATCATTAAAGTTTTCAACATGACGGTCACCCTACGTGCCCCCACACAGCGTTAGTCACAAAATACTCAACATGCTATATGATTTAATGCTCACCATCTTGTTAACCATAATATTACATAATCTACTTCTAGTCTCCACTCTCCTTATAATAAAGCCCAAACCATTTTTAACACCACCTATGCTATTACCTAAGGCATACCGGTGCCTCCACGGGAAAATCTTTTCTATCGGTTAACACTCACCCAATGTGAATCGTAATACAACTAACCGTCTCATTCGTCATCAAAATTAATTCTAGCTTAGGATTGTACATCCCATTTTCCATAAATTTTCAGGCTATCCGAACTATATAATTTGTATGATCTTGCCAATAATCATATTACGTTATTATCTCACTCCAAGGAATAATATTCTTATCAAGTAATCATCGTGCGCTCGGCTTACATCTTCCCCTGCACCACTCTCGTGAACCTAGTACTACCCTAGATGTCTCATCTTTGTGTACTCGTTGGGGCCTCGCTCCAGTACACTCATCGTGGCAAAGAAACATTGTATGCTCAGTTTACCTCTATTTATAATAATACATAATATCCTCGAGTCATTATCACACTCTTTACAACATGATCCCCTGATTGTCGTGTCATCCAGTCGAAAGTCCACTAATCCCAAGAAAGATCAATACTATCACCAAACCGTGTGGCCGAAAGAGAATCCACCCATTCACAAAACTTTACGCAATAGCAAGAATACCTCATATAGGTTGCACCCTATTACTGAGTTTTATTGACCATACCCAACCCACCATATTGTACCATGATATGGCAGTAAATCGAGTCACCGCATATATAAGAATACTGATCCCCGATTATCAAAACCGAAAGGGACACAAAAAAGTCAGAAGGAACAAGCCACCATTTCGAGAAATTTTACCCATAAACGTCTGACTATGAATTATGAAAGCGAACCTACGCCATATGCTTGAAGTCATGTCGCTCATTCTCAAAGCTCTCACCGAGCACAAATCCTAACCACTCACCCTGGCTTGGGTCACTAGTTGTGACGAATCAAACATAACCATTCATTCTCGTAAGAGAGGAAATAATATACTAAATCGTAGTCCTCTAGAAAGTCAATGCCCGACTTACCTCCTTGAGAGTAAGGCCTTACCATTCACATCCTTAGCTTACATGAACCATTCTGGTTGGCGGATACCTCACGTCCTTGTCTACATTAATCGTGTCCTATTACTGGTGACGGCATCACCAGCCTACTACACCTAGGTTATCGTCTACCTAATCATGTCGTGATCGAAATCCCAAATTACCATAGGTGTTACTTAGTTCAATCGAGGCATTAACCTTACCGTGTCCATTAACCACATGAGATTGCCACCAAGCTTACTTTCAGGTTCAACCCAAACAGAATTTATGTGGTGACCACACCCACCGCCATTGGTATTCTAAGGCTAGTAAACATCACATTCTAATCCAAACTGGCTTGAAAAGACATTTTAAGAACTAGTCCTTACATTACTAAGTCCACCCTAACATATACTGTCCACGCATGCCTACATTACAATAATGCTTCGTTGTTACCCCACATTGGTTACCATTTTTAAGTTTCCACATGGCGGCATTACTCCAAGTCTCAAATACATCTCCTACTAAATCTCAAAACCGAGTATCACCACACCCATAATAGTCATTCCATGACATTCGGGCATCACTCTTATAATGACACAAACTATCACCCTGCCTTAGGGATTACACTTCCCATATGTGTCGATTTGGGAAGCCACACCCGGCACATACGTTATACAACCAACAATTAGGGATCATCACCTGACCCTCAATACACTCATTACTAGGATTCTAACGCTTCTTTCTACCGGAATGATTAGTATTCTAAGGACACTAAATGCATTTCATGTAATCGTCCATAAGAATTGACAAGATTTCATCATCCATACCCTTATCATTATATGTGCGCTCTATAAACCTTTCAATACCCACATTTCAATCACTCGGTGCTCGCAAGGAAACTAGTCCACAGGCCTCTACCTATAGTGAACCTTAACCATCAAGCACCTCAAGGTGCCACACTATTCGATCTATTTCCCCATGGCGCCACACATAATTAGTCTTACTGGTACCTCAAAATACCTTTAAACCACAGTCACAGTAAGATTACCTCACACCCATCCATTACTTCACGGCTAAAGTGAGTCTCTACACTTAGATAATAATTGTATCTATCTTCTAACGATCGTGACTATAAGCCACGTATAAACCAAAACCAACACCACTACGAATTATGTAAGGGTACATGACGTTGCCTGCAACCTATAAACCTTAAAGCTGCCTCACCTAATTCTCAATCAAGGTTCAACTATGATAACAAAATTGTCTCACTATGTAAACATTATACCATGTGTTAACCTACAAGTTAACATGACTATATAGATCTTGGTAGGATATGGGACGTCAGGTATTGCCTATAAATACCAAGGCCCACACCACAGACGACACACGGTATCATGTTCCTCAATACCACATTATAATCAAGATACACTACACCCAAGTCTACAACCAAGGAACCCAAGTACTTTCTAACCAATGTATTAATACTTATGAAAGCCACTCAGTCATTTAGTCTCCCTACATAAAAGATATAACCTTTATAGCTAGGTAGTCAATAACATTACTCATTGTTGCCACAACGAAGGCTACTCTCATCATCAAAGTTATCACATAATACATTTCACACAAAAAGATAATGGTATTTCTATTATCATCCTACACAACTTCATATGTTCACCAGACTACCACTAAATGCGACATCACCCCAAGAATTGAATTTTCCGAATTACATCACTGGTATTAACTACCCGTAAGTGTCGTACCTAATGGTTATGTACTTAATCACCAATCATTAATGCCAAGGCATGGCACCCTAACCATAAACCTCACCATTGACTATAGGAAATTTGTGCCACCTACCCAATGGGCATCGTTTCACTCTATTAACATTTCGAAGGATTTTACGTCATCAAGAATTGGAACGTAAGAACCTCACACTAACAACTACGGTGTCACCACTATCGGTTTGCACGGACACCCGTAAATTACTAACAAATCTAATTAGAAGCGCGAAAGATATTAATAACTATCAATTTGATCGCGTGCCATTTGGCACTAACTTACTTGTCATGCTAACCTCTTTAACTTTACCGTTGAGGACACAAACTAAACCGTCACCAAATAAGCATAATCGGCCCAACCCAACAGCGACATCGAAAGATCCAATACTGACCTCACCACGTCACTCCCAAAAGGAACCTTAAACTTAGAGCTCTGATACCATTTGCAATGCCTCGTTCTGGATTTATTGATTTCCCATAGTCAATACGACCCGAGCCGAGCATCAGTGTGCAGTGTAATGAAACAACCTATATAATATTGCTAGTCCAGTTTTATTTTAATTAACATTTTACTTATTTAACATGCAAAATTTTAAATTAAACTACGTGAGGGCCCATGGAGAGCACCCCAAAGTCCTAGCATACAAATCTACAAACGTAAAGATAAAAAAAGTACTTACACATATAATGCTCACAAAATACGAAACTGCACCCAAGCTGCCGTAACAAATAGAGGGTGTGAGCCAATGCTTAGTGGAAAATATATAAATACAGTATAGAATTGAACGATAGAAGGAAGACTCAAACACGTTATGCTTATATGCATATGTGACTCAAACACTTCAAATGTTACGGTACCATCAGTTATATGCCAAACTTGAGAAGTGTGGATTTTGGCTTCGAGAAGTTCATTTTCTTGGCCACATAGTGTCCGATCGGGGAATTATTGTTGATCCAAGTAAAGTATCAGCGGTGAGGGATTGGGGATAGCCCACAACACCGATCCAGATTCATAACTTTTTAGGTTTGGCAGGATATTACCATCACTTCATCAAGGGGTTCTCGAAGATTGTTGCTCCTTTGACGAACCTGACGCGGAAGGGAGTACCTTTCGTGTGGAGCGACCACTGTCTGTTAACGTTTGATGAGCTAAAAGATAGGCCACCATCAGCACCCGTACTAGCATTTCCTAGGAGTGGATTGGAGTACCGGGTATTCACTGATGCATCCCTGCTGGGACATGGGGTGTGTTACAGCAGGAGGAAAGGGCGATAGCTTATGCTTCTCGAAAGCTAAAGCCACATGAAAAGAATTACCCCACTCATGACCGGGAGTTGGCAGCGGTCATTTTTTCTTTGAGGATATGGGGGAATTATCTTCTGGGGGAACAGTTCACTCTTTTTACGGATCACAAGTTACTTCATTATCTATTCACACAGAAGTATATGGATATGAGGCAGAGACGATGGCTATAATTCATGAAGGATTACAAGTTTGATATACGGTATCATCCCATTAAGGCTAACGTGGTGGCGAACGAGTTGAGCCGATGACCTACTGGGGATGTAGCTGAGGTGTGGAAATATGAGTGGAGTGAGCTCCAGTAAGAGGATGAGGTGGCCAGAGCATACATGGCAGTTACGACTATTACTCCCGAGATCGTGATGCGAGTAGTGAGGGCTCAAGCAAAGGACCAATTTTGTCAGGATAGGGTGAGACAGCTTTTAGCCAAAGGTGCGAAGCCTTACTCAGTCAGTTTAGAGGGAGGTCTGCCATTTAATGGGAGGTTAGTAGTTCCCTAGGATGAGGAGTTGAGGCAGGTAGTGATGACTGAGTCTCACGATTCCAGATTTATGGTACATCCCAATGGGGACAAGATGTACCAGGATATGAGGCGAATTTGCCTCGAAGTGTGTTACATGCCAGCTGGTGAAAGTTGAGCATCAGAGACCTTGAGGAATGGTACAACCACTGGAAATTCTCGTGTAGAAGTGGGAAAGTATTTCGATGGACTTTATTAGTGGACTACCGACATCACAGAGAGGTCACGATTCCATTTGAGTGATAGTGGATCGGCTGACCAAGGTAGCTCATTTCTTACCAATTCGTACTAACTTTGATATGATGTAGTACGCGCAGATATTCAATTCAAAAATTATTAAGGTGCACGGGGTCCCTATCAATATTATGTCTGATAGAGACACGATATTTATGGCACATTTCTGGCAGAGCTTTCAGGAGTCCATGGGCACATAATTGCGATTGAGTACAGTTTATCACCCGTAGACAGGCGGGCAGATTAAGAGACTAAATCAGATGCTTGAAAATATGTTGAGGATGTGTATCCTAGACTTTGGGGGAGGATGGGGGAGATATCTTCCATTGGTAGAGTTTGCGTATGATAACTCTTACCAATTTACTGTCAGTATGGCTCCATTTAAGCCATTGTATAGGAGGCCTTGTCGTTCGCCCGCCTGCTGGTTAGAGGTGGGGGAAAACAAGCTATTGGGACTGGAGATGATAAATGAGACTTCTGTCAAGATAAATTTAATTCGAGGACGTATTCGAATAGCTCAGGATAGACATAGTAGTTATGCTGACACCGGTAGGAGACACGTAGAGCTAGAGGTGGGCAACCAGGTGTTGGTTTGGGTGTTTCCTATGAAAGGGTTTACGATATTTGGCAAGAAGGGAAAGTTATCGCCGAGATATGTGGGACCGTTTTCTATTATTAAAAGGGTGGGACCGATAGCATACAGGATGGGACTTTCAGAGTATCTTCAGCGAATACACGACGTGTTCCATGTGGCGTCGCTGAAGAAATACAGGAGGGGAAAGAGGGCCTTCTGGAATGTCCCACTCGAGGATATTGATTTGCAGCCAGAAGTCTCGTATGAGGAGAGACCCGTGGCTATTCTGGATCATACTGAGCATAAACTATGATCCATGGTGGTACCATTAGTTCGAGTGCAGTGGGGTCACCACAATATTGACGAGTCAACTCGAGAGCGGGAGGAGGATATACGAGAGCAATATCCAGAGTTATTCACCGCAAGTATATCCTAATTTTGAGGACAAAATTATTTTATAAGGGGGACGTATGTAATACCCCGTATATCTGCATATTTATGATTTAATTAATTGGATAAGTAAATATAAAATACGTTATATTTAAATTACGAGAGTAGAGTAATTTAATGTGATTCAATATTTTAAATTATGTGAGTGAAGAAATTTAATAAGACAAAATTATAATTATGATTATTGAGTGGTCGTATAATAATCATGATATTTCTATATTAATCGATAGATAGAGACTGATTAATATGTGATTTAATTTTACTAAGAGTGAATAGTATATATAGGTTATAGTGAGTGATATGGGCGTATTTTATGTTATCTCACCGAGAGTTGCACGTTAGACTATGTTGAGGTAAGAAAAGAGAAAAATATTTTAAGTGACTCGGATTATAATTTAGATTTCACATATGAGCCCGGAAGGGGAGAATTAGTCAAAATAGTATACTCGAGGATGTCAATTGAGTCACGGGTCAATTTTTGGCCAAACCGGCACCTTACGGGGGTAATTTGGTCACTCTAAAAATAGAGGTTAAAGGACCTACGAAAATTAGAGTCCTATATCTGATAATTGGAATTGGGGATTAGGTTTGATAACTCAAAAGGCTTAGATAAGTCATTAGAGGGTAAAGAGAGACCGTTCCAAAGAGCTAAAGGAGGGTTTGCGAAGGATTGGAAGGTGTTCTTGCATCCCAAGTACTAGGCCAGTAAATTGACCGCCCGAAGCCACCCATTCAGCCCATGATTTACGTGCCGAGATTTATTTGAGTTTGAGCTGAGCTGAGCCTGAGCCAAAATTCCAAACCCGAATGAATTTCGGGCCGAGCTTGACCCGAACTTTGCATAGCCAGAATTGAGCCCGAAGCTCGAACTTCATATTTACAAATAAATAAATAAATAAATAATTTATATAATATAACATATTTATGTTAATATTGTTTAATTAGGTTTCGTTATTTTATTTCATTTTCTACTTTTAAAAAAAAATCATTTGTCATAATACATTAGATTACATGTGATTTTCAATTTTGTGATTTTATTGTTAATATCATTGTGGGTATTTGATTTAATAATTGCTCAAGTCATAATAGGCCTTTGTTAATGATCAAATTATGCTAAATGTATGGAATTTAGTAGGCATTTGTAGGTTTTCACTCTTATTTCCCTTGTTTTAATTTAATACATTTCATAATTATATTTTTTATTTCACGAAATATCAAATAGATTTTAATGTGTAATTTTGTCCATGATGGAAATACAAGAAAAAAATTAATTCAAACTTTTTTAACAAAAAAAAATGAAAAAGGGCCCGAAGCTCGTAATATTTATGAGCCGAGTTCGGGCTTAGGTGGGAAAAAATAATTCGGGTAGAGCTCGTGCTTGGGCATAGGTAAGTGAGTTCGGGCCGAGCCGGAGAAACCCCAAGCCCGGCTCACCCAGCCCGATTTATAGCCCTACCAAGTACCTAAGGAGTGAAGATTTAAAAGGAAGCACATCATATCATCATCTTCATCTCAAAATCAGATCGCCTCTGTATAAGGCAAGTGGTTTATTACAATTAAATTCAAAGTTATAATACCCATGCATAATTACATGATTTATGAAAATTCTATTTAATCTCTTGGAGAAAAAAGATTGATTTTGATGCATGTTTGATTAGGATTCCATGTAGTTGATATTAACAACAGTAGAGGATTGAAATTCAAACGAAATCGGATTGTCACTGCGGATTTCAATTCTGAGTTTATGTTAAAATCAATATGAAGAACACCATAATCTAGGGTTTAAGGGAAATTGAATTTTTATGATTCTTGGGAGGATTTCGTATGGATTTGATGATATATTTACGATATGATTAGCCCTTATACATGTTAGTAATGTTTAGTAATGATGGGAGAGTGTTTCATAAGGTTTTAAGAGGGTTAGAAGGATCAAACTCGGAGAAAAACCAAAATTGGGCATCGCTGATACCTGCTCAATCGATCGATCGACCTATGAATGTCGATCGATCAACCAAATCCTTCAATCGATCGACTAATGCTGAATTGAGGCTCTTTTGTACATTGATGGTTATTCGATTCCTAACAATCGGGGGGAACCTTAGGGAAGATATTATACCTAGTTAGGGACTTAAGAAAGGCCAATAGGTATATTGTGAAGTCCGATAGAGTACTTTAGAGTGAGACTTAGAGTATCGATCAACGAGCATAAATCGATTGGAATGCGTATAGAGAAATGCGGGGCATGAGTTATGGAGGGAGAGTAAACATTAATCCATGATACATGTCAGTAGAGTAAGTTAGTCTTAGCTACTGAAATTAAAAAGGGGTTAACTAGGTCCCTTAGTGTTGGGTGAATACTCGAGAAATTACGATAAAGAGAGAAATCGAAAATACAAGGTATGGTGAGTATTAGAGAGAAATATACTATGTACTAATGTAAATATTTAGGTCGTGTGCATACCTATAAATTTTGTACTTAGGTTGGGTGAATACCTACAGTGCTTATATAATATTGGAGTCGAGGATTAGACCGTGCCAGTATTTTACTATTTCATTTACATTTGGAGTCGAGGATTAGACCGAGCCAATGTAAATGATAGGAGAATTTGAGTCGATTATTAGATCGGGCCAATACTCCTTATAGTATATAATCGGTGTGAAATATATACTATATAAATAATCTACTTGGGTAGAATGGTAAATGATTATATGATGTCCATACATCTAAAAGATAAATAATTTGGGATAATTGGAGTCGATGATTAAACCGGGCCAATTATCCTCATAGTCTATATTATGTGTGAAATGTATACTATATGAATAATCTACTAGGATGGAGTAGTATATAGTTAGATGACGGGAATACATCTAAATAATAATCTAAGTGGAGAAAGCTTGATTTGAGAAATATAGTATTAGATAGTGGGCATCTAATGTTTAAGATTAAGTGGTCAGACTTAACCTTTAAAAATCATAAACTAACATATGTGAAATGTTACCTGGAAATTTATTAACAAAATGAGAAGTGTTAATGAAACTTATTACAGTATGGGCGGTATGGGAACTTTGATGTGTGGATGAGATCATACAAGCACTATAGTCTAAATAGCTTGGGTAGTTGTAGCTAAATAGGCTAAGTATGGAACGTTAGGCGTGCACTATAGATGAGAGGTGAGGAAACTCAAGAGAGTGTACGTGAACCTAGCATGTGTAATCAATAACTGATCATTACTACATAAATTACTTGCTAAATATTTTCAAAACTTTTTGAGTACTAACTCTTGCTATGTAAAATATTTTTAAACACCTGTTAGGTGTCCAGCCACAGGGACGCCAAGTGTGAATTCATTACAGGGATTTCGGAGCTGCAGCACGGGTGGATGTTACAGGACATTGATTAGACGCTTCTTTCATCATTTCTGATCTAGTGTAGTATTTCAGTTTCAGTATGGGCATGTTATCCCACCGTACTTTCTTTAGTTGAGATTTTGATATTTGTTGGCTTTTGGCCAATGGTTTTTTCGACAAAACTTGTTTCCTTAGTTGATATTCTCAGACTTCTATGTTAGTATTTGATTTTTTCATTGTTCCACATGTTGTATGTTTAATGAAAGTTAAAATTTGGCACCAGTCTAATTTCACCTAGGTGGTTAGTATAAAATGAGTACTTATACAATTTGTATAAAATGAGTACTTATACAATTTGTTCTATTTTTAGATGCCACCGAGGAGACGGAGAGCGGAGAGGGACGAGGCCAGGGATAAAGTGAGGGAGGCTCATTAGGAGCCACAAACACTGCCACCCCCACCTCCACTCTAGTTAATATCTACTACTCAGGTGGTCGTAATAATGGCTCAGGTAATCGAGACAGTGATGAGGGCCATGGCAGCCCATTTTTCTCAGCCCCAGGCATCACCTCCAGTGGCACCAGCAGTTCAGGCCCCGGTAGGGCCACCTTCTTGGCAGTGAGTTAGGGAGACCTTTCAGGAGGGCCACCCACCCGAGTTCTAAGGTAGTACTGATGTGGTAGAGGCTTGTGACTGGAAGAAGAACATTCAGAGCCATCTGTGCATGCTTGAGTGTACCGATGTGCAGAAGCAGATGCTTGCTACCTTCCGTCTATCAGGGGCAGCTTTACAATGGTGGGTGTCAGTTACCACTGCTGAGGAGAGGGACTTGATGATGATATTTGATTTTTGGGTGCAGTTTAGCTGTAAGTACTTCCCACCTGTCGTTGAGACTGAGATGAGAAAGAAGTTTGGGGAAGTATGTCAGGGTGATCGCTCGGTAGCAGACTACGAGGAAGAGTTTATCCACCTCGCAAGCTTTGTGCCAGGTGAGGTGAGCAATGAAGAGAGGAAGAAATAAAAGTTTATGGATGGTTTGGCCTGGAAGATCAGATAGCACCTGATCGGTAATCCTGCATTGAGGACTTTCACTAACGTCGTCAATGCTGCACTGTTACATTGTTAGGATCACCGCTTCCATGCTAAGGGGAGAAAGATATGTGAGCCCAGCCATCAGGGTAAGGCTGGGGGGAGTGCTAGTAATGGGGCACCACCCCAGCAGCAGCACATAGCAGGTCAGCAAGGGCAGGATTCTCAATAGGGGAATTTTTCCAAGAGAATTAAATCTGGAAAGTACCGACATGATGGGGGATTTAAGTAGGGCCCCAACAGCAGCAGATTCCCCGAGGCCGACAAGGCCGAGGGAACCAGGGAGGACCGTCAGGGTCAACAGGGTTAGGGACTAAGATAATTTTAGGATCAGTGCTTCACATGTGGTCAGCAGGGCCACAAGAGTAGAGCTTACCCCCAGCAAAATGGGGCTCAGCATCAGGGCGCCCAACAGGCGCAGCAGGCTCTGTTAGCCCCAGCACCAGCATAGTCCCCACAGCAACATCCAGGCAGATGCACCACAGACATGTGTACAACGTTCGAGACGTGCCTTTACATCCATCACCTCTAGCACCATCGGTAGTCGTATGTATGTTTCCTATCCATGGGAATAAGGGTAGTATTCTGTTTGACACAGGAGAGACACACTCTTGTATTGCCACTAGAATTGCATAGACAATCGGCCTTTTAGAGACAGTCGACACTCATCTTATGTGTGGCGTCACTGATGGGTAGTGGGTCCCTTATACACACTATCTGTAGGGGTGTGGACATTATGATCATAAGATTGAGTCTAGCGGCAGACCTTATAATGTTAGGCATGGAGGGTTATGATGTCATCCTAGTCATGGATTGGTTGGTGGGTTATAGAGCGATGGTGGATTGTTATGAGAGGACTATCGTGTTTGCAATTTCGGGACCAGAGATATTCCTAGTGGCAATGCCTCTTCCTGAGGGAGGATCGCGCACTCACTTATATTATATTGAGGAGGAGACCTCACGGGAGGTGGTTGTTTCCCTAGACTCAATCCCACTCGTGAGAGATTTCGAAGATGTCTTTCAGGAGATACCATGATTACCACCCAGCAAGCAGATTAAGTTTGTTATCGATGTAGCACTGGGTACGAGACCGATTTCTAGAGCATCGTATCGCATGGCCCCTTCAGAGATGCGGGAGCTAAGAGAGCAGATCCAACAGCTCTTGGGGCAGGGTTTCATTCGGAGGAGTACGTCGTCGTGGGGCATACCGGTGTTATTTGTGAAGAAAATGGATGGTTTGCTTCGTTTGTGTGTGGACTACAGGGAGCTGAACAAGGTGACGATACGTAATAAGTATCCGTTACCTAGGATTGATGACTTATTTGATCAGTTAAAAGGGCATGCGTACCTCTCTAAGATCGATTTGAGGTTATATTACCATCAATTGCTAATTAGAGAGGATGATGCACCTAAGACCACTTTCTTGTCACCGTACGGGTCATATGAGTTTAGAGTGATGCCGTTTGGGCTCGTTAATGTTCCCACAGTGTTCATGGATCTCATAAATTGGGTATTCAGGGTGTTTTTGGACCAGTGTATGATCGTATTAATAAATGATATTATGGTTTACTCTCGTACGGAGGAGAAGAATTCCAAGCACTTACGTATGGTGCTTCAGACATTATGGGACCATCAGTTATACGCCAAACTCGGGAAGTGTGAATTTTGGCTTCGGGAAGTTCAGTTTCTTGGCCACATAGTGTCCTATCGGGGCATTGTTGTTGATCTAAGTAAAGTATTAGCGGTTAAGGAGTGGGGACAGCCCACAACATCGATCGAGATTCGCAGCTTTTTAGGTTTGGTCGGTTATTACCGTCGCTTCATCAAGGGGTTCTCGAAGATTGTTGGTCCTTTGACGAATTTGACGCGGAAGGGACCACCATTCATGTGGAGCGACCACTGTCAGTTAGCGTTTGATGAGTTAAAAGACAGGCTAACATCAGCACACATACTAACACTGCCTAGGAGTGGATTGGTATACACTGACGTATCCCTGTAGGGACTTGGGGTTATTACAGCATGCTCTCCTTGAGCCATCACTACCTTCATCATGATCTCGGGAGTAATAGTCATAAGTACCATGTACGCCCTGGCCACCTCATCCTCCTGTTGTAGCTCACTTCACATAGCTTTCCACACCTCAGCTATATCCCTAGTAGGTCATTGGCTCAACGCGTCCGCCACTACGTTAGCCTTAACAGGATGATACTGTATATCAAACTACTAATCCTTCACTAATTCTAGCCACCGTCTCTGCCTCATATTCATATCCTTCTGTGTGAATAGATACTCAAGTGACTTATGATCCGTGAAAAGAGTGAACTCTTCCCACAGAAGATAATGCCTCCATATCCTCAAAGTAAAAACGACCGCTTCCAACTCCAGGTCATGGGTGGGGTAATTCTTTTCATGTGGCTTTAGCTTTCAAGAATCATAAGTTATCGCCCAGTTCTATCAGGATAGGGTGAAACAGCTTTTAACCGAGGGTGCAAAGTCTTACTCAGTCAGTACAGAGGGAGGTCTGCCATTTAATGGGAGGTTAGTAGTTCCCAAGGATGAAGAGTTGAGGCAGGAAGTGATGATTGAGTCTCGCGGTTCCAGATTTGCAGTACAGTGGGGACAAGATGTACCAGGATATGCAAGATAGTATTGGTGATCGGGTATGAAGTGAGACATAGCAGAGTTTATCTCAAAGTGTGTTACATGTCAGCTGGTGAAATTTGACCATCAGAGACCTTCAGGAATGCTACAGCCACTGGAAATTCCCGTGTGGAAGTGGGAAAGTATTTCGATGGACTTTGTTACTGGACAACCAACATCACAGAGAGGACACGATTCCATTTGGTTGATAGTGGATCGGTTGACAAAGGTAGGTCATTTCTTTTCGATTCGTACTGACTTTAATACGATGTAGTACGCGCAACTATTCATTTTAGAAATTGTTAAGCTGCACGAGGTCCCTATCAATATTATGTCTGATAGAGACAAGATATTTGTGGCACATTTATGGCAGAGCTTTCAGGAGGCCGTGGGCAGAGAATTGCAGTTGAGTACAGCTTATCACCCGCAGACAGATAGGCAAACTTAAAGAGTAAATCATATGCTTGATGATATGTTGATGATGTGTATCCTAGAGTTTGGGGGAGGATGGGAGAGATATCTTCCATTGGTAGAGTTTGAGTATAACAACTCTTACCAATTTACTATCAGTATGGCTCCATTCGAGGTAGTGTATGGGAGGCCATGTCATTAACTTCTCTTATTCTTTATTGCCATTAAAATTAACACACAATATATCTCTCATACAAAGGAACTACGATGTTACCGACATTAACTGAAGCTGCCACCCGTAATTACTAACACATCTATATCAGAAATGCGGAAGCGATTTATAACTATCAAACTGATTGTTTGCCACTTGGCACCAACTTACTTGTCATGATAACCTCTTTGAATTTATTGACGAGGATACAAACTGACACCAAACTAGCGTGACCGGCCCAAACATTGATATCAATAGATCCACTACCGACTCACCACGTCAAACCCGAAAAAAACATTAAACCTAAAGCTCTGATACCAAGTTGTGAGGCTCCGAACCGGATTTAAGGGTTATTATAGTATCGACCATGATTTGATCCGAGTGTCAAGTGTGGGGTGCAATGAACAACCTAAATAATGTAACCATTCCAGTTTTATTATTAAATAAGATTATACTTTTCTAAGCATGCGATTCCAATATAAAATAAACTACGTGCGGGACCCAAGGGAAGTGACCCCAAGGCCAAGTAAACAGAGCTACTAACGTTAATGCAAGTAAATTTTACCTGTATAACGCTCTCAAAGTATGGAATCGCGTACAACCTATCGTAACAAAGAGTAGTGAGTGAGCGAAAGGCTAAGTGGATACAAATGCAACATAGAAATGAACGGCAGAAAAGAATACTCACTCACTATATGCTCATGAAAATATGTATATATCTACACATATACCTTTGAAAATACATGCTCCGATGTATTAAACCGTTTTATTCCAAAAATATTATTTATCCCCGTTCATCCTCTTTTTCTTTCCCAAAACAATCATTTTGGATAATCTTTCCTTAAAATTCACATTCTTTTCCATTGATGCACAAGGTTAATCATTTATATTAAAACCCTTTCTTTTCTTGAAAATATTCTTCTATTCAACGTTTATTAACTCACGCTATAGTTACTTTGCCATTATTTTAATATTCTCATTTAAACAATCTTTATGACACGCACACCTCGTGTTGGGAAAATATTGAGACACCTCGCCTAATAAAATACCGGGTGATCAGTCCTATACCAAATTAAAACAGGAATCCCAGTTAGATCATCCTTAGCATCACTGTCGAAAACTTTTTAAAACTTACTAATCAGCTAGTATTCCAAAAGCTGGTGCCAATTTTAACTTTTTAATTAAACAAAATAGTACATGCGGAATTAAATATAAACCATTCACACAACTGAATAAAATTCAACTGAAAAATTTATTACACAACTTTCCGAATAAACCACCGGCCACCAAAGAAAAATAATCCAATACAGATAATCAACACCTGAATAAAATACATCTGGAAACTGTACAGTGAAGTCTGGGAGACAAGCCCTAAATAAAACTGAGACTGATAAATGATTCCTACTCTAGGAATGAATGAACGATGCGTCTAATTCAAATTCCTGCTAGCATTCACATATGCCGCAGCTCCGTGTCCCTGGAATAAAATATCAATCCTGGCGTCCCTGTGGCTAGACACCTAAAAGGTTTTGAAAATAGTTTTCATAGCAAGGGTTAGAACCCAAAACATTTTGAAAATATTTAGCAAATGAATTAACTGCAGTAATTTAAAATGCATGAATGCACTTCATATTTAAGTTAGTGTCGCACTCCCTTGTGGACATTCTCACCCCTCCACTATTGTGCACACCTACCGGTTACCTTAACCCCACCTAGTTGTACTAACCCATCTAACTAGTCCTGGTATAACCATCCCTTGCCATACTACTCTAACCCGAGTATAATGCTTCTTGAATTACAAGTTATCTCACAATTAACTTAATTAATTCCTCTTAAATAGTAGCATATAACGGTGTCACAAGTTATATAAAGTACATACATCACACACTGTATTATTACCCTTATATAATATTTACTACCGTTATATACGTACCTTTCCCACAATATCCACACATATAACATACATATATCTATCCCTTCGAGTATACCCTCACCGGATGATTCCCTCTAAAATGCTATCTCACTTGGTGTGCTCACAAAACCTAGTTTCCCCAAGTTGGAATCGCTCACCAACTTGGCCGAAAATATAAACGTAGTGGAGGCGGTCATATTCATTCCCTGAAAGTGAGATAATCACTCACCCATATATACCAGACGCTATGACCTGGGGATATACTCGCCCTACTCCTCAAGCTAGGGGATTCACCCACATCGCGCAACCTCCCTTGATAGCATTAGAGTATATAAATTGAATAAATATCTAGTCACTAATATTTAATATCACACACAATATATACACGTATATATATACTATCACTACACCGTATATATATAATATAAACTCGGTTTTACCGTGTACTCAAAATCCCGTACACTGCCTGTAATTTCCTGAGTCTGTGGCCCGACTCAACTTAATTAATTTTCTCACTAATAAAATTATCATTGTCCTGAGTCTATGGTACGACTCTAATATAATTAATTCACGCCTCAATTAATATAATACTTTTCCCGAGTCTAGGGTCTGACTCTAATTAAATTAATTAACACACCCATTAATTTAATACCTCCCCGAGTCTATCATCCGACTCTAATTAAATTAACTAATACATGTATTAATTTAATACCTCCCCGAGTCTATCGTCCGACTCTAATTAAATTAATTAACACACCCATCAATTTAATGCCTCCTCGAGTCTATCGTCCGACTCTAATTAAATTAATTAACACACCCATTAATTTAATACCGATCCAAGTCTGTGGTCCGAATCCCAGTTAATTAATTTACACATTAATTAATTTACACCAATCCGAGTCTGTGGCCTGACTCTAATATAATTAATTAACACACTTATTAATTCAATACCTCCCCGAGTCTACAATTCGACTCTAATTAAATTAATTATCACACCTATTAATTTAATCCTACCCGAGTCTACAATCCGATTCTAATTAAATTAATTATCACACTTATTAATTTAATCCTACCCGAGTCTAACATCCGACTCTAATTAAATTAATTATCACACTTATTAATTTAATCATACCCGAGTCTACAATCTGACTCTAATTAAATTAAGTTACACATTAATTAATTTATACCAAATCCCGGGTTTACAACCCGACCCCAAACTAATTAATTACAACATCAATTAATTTAATATTTTTTCGAGTCTACCCTTCGACTCTACCTTCATTAATTATCACATCCATTAATTTAACAACTTGGTGTCACCCAACCATTATCCCTGGACTCACTTACTTGGCCCGTAACTTAATATTTCCCGAGTCTATGTTTCGACTCCAAATTAATTACTCTCTCTCAATAATTAATTTAATACTTTGATGTCACTTACCCAACATACCCGGACTCGCTCACTTGGTCCATTTTACATCTATTAATTTCATTTCCACATATTCACCCACAATGTGTCGCACATTCATCTCCATAATTTTCCAATTATATTTATCTATAATTACCAACATCCTCGGACTCTCCCACTTGGTCCATAATAAAATTTAATATGTTTCACCCAAAATTTTCACTTTAAGTCCCAACTCTTAACTTAAATGGTCAATTCCTAATAGCTATCTTTTGAGCCACTAGCTACTAAACTTTTTATAATTTTTCACCCATTAGAAATTATACCCAAAATTCAAACAGAAAATAAGGCATGTATAACAACCAACCTGACCTGCCAAAATTTCGCCATCGCCGATCGATCGATAGCCCTCGATCGATCGATCGATCGATTGTCCTCTGGCAGCCCTTCTTCCCCACGGAAATTTCCACCATTAACGAGCTTTCAAGCTATGATTTTCCCTTCCATCGTTGGCCAAACATAACGTAACCTTTTAACCCCTTGATTAAACTAATTTATAACAGGGATACAACAACAACTACCCTTCATCCCCACCACAATTAATTGACTCACGAATTGGGTTTATCCATAAATTTTCATGAATTTTGTTCTACAATTCCAGTTTCAAATTTAAATATTATCCTTCTATATTCCGGGTTTCTTATTCAACTCATATATCTATGCTCAGAGATATACAACACAACAAATTCTTACTTTGAATCTCATTCAATAGTTTCCATGAACAAAAACCCCATATTGTACCCATTTATCCCCAAAACGGATTTTGATTTACACATCACTATGATATGAATTGATTATCATCAATTTAAAAATCACAATAGTTAACCACTTGCCTAGAATTGAATTGTTCGTAGGGTCTGATTCCATTGGTGTAGAGATTGATTGATGAAGAACACCCCAAATTAACCCTTTAATTTGGCTCCAAAAACTCTCAATTGCTCTTGATTTGATTTTCCCCAATTTTCCTCTCAAGCCCTAGGCTTAGAGTTGTGTTGACTGTCGTTCCCTAATCTCTCAATTAGGTTAAAAATTCTAAATCCCGTTTTTACCATGTGGGCCTAATTAAAAAGGCCCAACTCACCCTTTGTGGGCCTGGCTATGCCCAAAAATATTCCGAGACCAAATTACTATCCCCGGGTACTCTTTTCTGACTATCTCGACCCATCCGGACGCAACCGCGCACTCAGAATTGCCATCCAAAGTACTTTTCAAAATTTCCAAATTTCGACCTCAAAATGTGACACATGAGATTTTGAACCATTAAACTTAAAATTCGCCAATTATAAATAATTCGGCTCACTCAATTAAATTCTCCAACTCATGAATTTAAGTTCCTCCAAATTTAAATATTTTTATAACTCCCAAAAATAATTAAATATTAAATCATCAAAATTACGGGGTGTTATATACTCCCCCCCCCCCCCCCTACAAAGGAATTTCGTCCTCGAAATTAAGATGAGTGTAATGTTCCAAGCTTCGCATATTACTGTCTAGTAATGTGCCTCCAAGCCCGATATATCTATCCCATTCTCTTCTAACCATACATTACACAAGTATGCATTTAAATTAACCAGGGCGCCCATACACCCTATACCCGTGCTTAACCGCACAAAATTTGCCTTAATTAACCCGGGTGCCCATACACCCTATCCCCGTGCTTTAACTCACGAAAGCTACCCGAGTATGCTAGTCGTAACCCATAATATAACTTCGAACCCGTAGTCATATCACATATATATATATATATATATTTACTGCCCGGGTACTCAACCCCTGTGTTAACGTCCACACATATCCCCATAAAATACTTATCTCTCAACACAAAGTATATACGCTTACCCTCATGCTACCAAAGACAACATAAAATACCGCGCCCTTACTATCACTAGTCCTTGCGCAAAATAAACCCCGAGCTATCTCTCTTTGCTCGAAAATAAATCTAACCACCCTGATTCACTTCAGTAAACATCCCCACTTACCGGGATAAAATGTGAGAACACAAAACCTCACTATGTTCTATCGCACCACGCAATACATAATATATATCCACATATATATAGGCTATACGCCCTCTCCGGTGATACTTAGTACCAACCATACCCTAGTGTCGTGAACACCAAAATTTTACACTATTATCCACAATAGTTAAATTCCTCGCTATCCAGCCAATATTTAGGAAATATTATCAACCCTACTCCCATAATTCTCGAAAGTAGTAATTCCTCGCATAATTCAAACCTTCACTCAGTGTACACCTTCAATCTCCCGTGAAGAACACCAAGGAAACTCCGCTACCCTACGAAAAGTTTATCCACATACTATGGTTGCCACAGCCAACGCACCCACTAAGTTCGACTTACCTGGGAACTCTAGTGAAAATAAGTCTTATATTGTGACATCATCCTTGCCACTCAAAAATATACCCCACGCCCATAGGATAAAAATAATTACCTCCATACTCCAACTGCGACGGCTGATCCTCGGAATCCGGAGCATCTTCTCCCTGCCCGAATGTGCCCGTGACTTGCTTTAGTGGTTGTACATCCAGGACCTCGTCCTGTAGTTTACCCCTGCCTCACTTAAGACAAATTCTCTTCATGTGTCTCGCTTTCCCCACAAATGAAACACCTTCTAATACATTCACCCTAACCCTGGTCCCTTCCATGCCGACCTTGTTGGAATTCCTGGCCATCCTGCCGATAGCCTCTAGTTCTAGATCGTTTGGCTTGATTTCCCTGCCTGAAATCTTTCCCCTGATCTCCCCCAGTCTGCTGCTGGGATACCCCACTGGTATTGTTCCCTCCTGCCTTATCCGACTGGCTAGTTCCCACTCCCTTCTCGCTTCCTTTCACGTAGAAGCGATATTCCTGATAGTGTCGGAGTGCTGCGTTAACGACATTAGTATAAGCTACTAATGCGTATTTACCAATTAAATGTTGTCTGATTCTCCAGACTAACCCATCCATAAACCTTGATTTCTTTCTCTTTTCCTTGCTTACCTCATCCGATACAAAATTTTGCCAATGAGTGAATTCTTCCTCATAATCGACCACTCAACGGTCTCCCTGAGTCACCTCACTAAATTTTCTCCTCATTTAGATCTCAACCATTAAAGGAAAATACTTGCGGTTAAACCGCACCCAAAACTCTGCAATAGCTAGCATGTCCCTTTCCTCAACTTTGGTGATCGACTCCCACCACTGTAGCGCTGCTCCCACTAAACTAAAGGTGGTAAGCATTTGCTTCCGCACCTCATCACAATCTCCCATGCGTAGGTGACGCTGGATATCTCTCTTCCTTGACACGCTAGCACTACATCTGAACCCCCTCGCAACTCTAGTGGGTTCCCACTAAAAATAACCTCTTTCTTGCTTCCACCCCGACGACCCCGCGTGAGTCTGAACATCCAGCGCCACTAACACTTGTGGCTGATCCCGTGGAAAGTACCCTGTCATTGCGACCACCGTCGTTTCAATCGCCTGCTCCACTAGTTTAGTTACCTGTGCTGCCAAAATCATCTCTGGCAGTTGTTGTGGTAACTCTTGCTCCTGACGAGCCTCCCTCGTATCAGCTCCCCCTGCTGCCCTAGCTGCTCTCTCTCTCCTGGGCGTGATCTGGGATGAGAATCGAATTTGAATGAGTTCACTCTCAAATATAAATTTCGCAGAAGAACGTATATGCGCATACGTATGAGAATACAACAATCCTATAATAGGGCTCTATATCAAAGATTGCTAAGCCAAAACGTGAAAAGCCATAAGATCCTAAGGACACTAGAACCTGATGCTCTGATACAATCTGTGACACCCCGCCTAATAAAATACCGGGTGATCAGTCCTATACCAAATTAAAACAGGAATCCCAGTTGGATCATCCTTAGCATCACTGTCGAAAACTTTTTAAAACATACTAACCACCTAGTATTCCAAAAGCTGGTGCCAATTTTAACTTTTTAATTAAACAAAATGGTACCTGCGGAATTAAATATAAACCATTCACACAACTGAATAAAATTCAACTGAAAAATTTATTACACAACTTGCCGAATAAACCACCGGCCACCAAAGAAAAATAATCAAATACAGATAATCAACACCTGAATAAAATACATCTGGAAACTGTACTGTGAAGTCTGGGCGACAAGACCCAAATAAAACTGAGACTGATAAATGATTCCTACTCTAGGAGTGAATGAACGATGCATCTAATTCAAATTCCTGCTAGCATCCACATATGCCGCAGCTCCGTGTCCCTAGAATAGAATATTAATCCTGGCGTCCCTGTGGCAGGTCACCTAAAAGGTTTTGAAAATAGTTTTCATAGCAAGGGTTAGAACCCAAAACATTTTGAAAATATTTAGCAAGTGAATTAATTGCAGTAATTTAAAATGCATGAATGCGCTTCATATTTAAGTTAGTGTCGCACTCCCTTGTGGACATTCTCATCCCTCCACTATTGTGCACATCTACCGGTTACCTTAACCCCACTTAGTTGTACTACCCCGTCCAACTAGTCCTGGTATAACCATCCCTTGCCATACTACTCTAACCCGAGTATAATGCTTCTTGAATTATAAGTTATCTCACAATTAACTTAATTAATTCCTCTTAAATAGTAGCATATAACCGTGTCACAAGTTATATAAAGTAAATACGTCACACACTATATTATTACCCGTATATAATATTTACTACCATTATATATGTACCTTTCCCACAATATCCACACATATAACATACGTATATCTATCCCTTCGAGTATACCCTCGCCGGATGATTCCCTCTAAAATGCTATCTCACTAGGTGTGCTCACAAAACCTAGTTTCCCCAAGTTGGAATCGCTCACCAACTTGGCCCAAAATATAAACGTAGTGGAGGCGGTCATATTCCTTCCCTTAAAATGAGATAATCACTCACATATATATACTGGACGCTATGACCTGGGGATATACTCGCCCTACTCCTCAAGCTAGGGGATTCACCCACATCGCGCAACCGCCCTTGATAGCATTAGAGTATATAAATTGAATAAATATCTAGTCACTGATATTTAATATCACACACAAGATATACACGTATATATAAACTATCACTACACCGTATATATATAATATAAACCCGGCTTTACCGTGTACTCAAAATCCCATACACTGCCTGTAATTTCCTGAGTCTGTGGCCCGACTCAACTTAATTAATTTTCTCACTAATAAAATTATCATTGTCCCGAGTCTATGGTCCGACTCTAATATAATTAATTCACGCCTCAATTAATATAATGCTTTCCCCGAGTCTATGGTCTGAATCTAATTAAATTAATTAACACACCCATTAATTTAATACCTCCCCGAGTCTATCGTCCGACTCTACTTAAATTAACTAACACACTTATTAATTTAATACCTCCCCGAGTCTATCATCCGACTCTAATTAAATTAATTAACACACCCATTAATTTAATGCCTCCCCGAGTCTATCGTCCGACTCTAATTAAATTAATTAACACACCCATTAATTTAATACCGATCCGAGTCTGTGGTCCGACTCCCAGTTAATTAATTTACACATTAATTAATTTACACCAATCCGAGTTTGTGGCCTGACTCTAATATAATTAATTAACGCACTTATTAATTCAATACCTCCCCGAGTCTACAATTCGACTCTAATTAAATTAATTATCACACCTATTAATTTAATCCTACCCGAGTCTACAATCCGACTCTAATTAAATTAATTATCACACTTATTAATTTAATCCTACCCGAGTCTACAATCCGACTCTAACTAAATTAATTATCACACTTATTAATTTAATCCTACCCGAGTCTACAATCTGACTCTAATTAAATTAATTTATACATTAATTAATTTATACCAAATCCGGATCTACAACCCGACCCCAAACTAATTAATTACAACATCAATTAATTTAATATTTTTCCGAGTCTACCCTCCGACTCTACCTTCATTAATTATTACATCCATTAATTTAACAACTTGGTGTCACCCAACCATTATCCCCGGACTCACTTACTTGGCCCGTAACTTAATATTTCCCGAGTCTATGTTCCGACTCCAAATTAATTACTCTCTCTCAATAATTAATTTAATACTTTGATGTCACTTAACCAACATACCCGGACTCGCTCACTTAGTCCATTTTACATCTCATAATTTCATTTTCACATATTCGCCCACAATGTGTCGCACATTCATCTCCATAATTTTCCAATTATATTTACCTAGAATTACCAACATCCCCGGACTCGCCCACTTGGTCCATAATAAAATTGAATATGTTGCACCCAAAATTTTCACTTTAAGTCCCAACTCTTAACTTAAATGGTCAATTCCTAATAGCTATCTTTTGAGCCACTAGCTATTAAACTTTTTATAATTTTTCACCCATTAGAAATTATACCCAAAATTCAAACAGAAAATAAGGCATGTATAACAACCAACCTGACCTGCCAAAATTTCGCCATCGTCGTTCGTCCCCTGGCAGCCCTTCTTCCCCACAGAAATTTCCACCATTAACGAGCTTTCAAGCTCTGATTTTTCCTTCCATCGTTGACCAAACATAACGTAACCTTTGAACCCCTTGATTAAACTAATTTATAACAGGGATACAACAACAACTACCCTTTATCCCCACCACAATTCATTGACTCACGAATTGGGTTTATCCATAAATTTTCATGAATTTTGTTCTACAATTCCAGTTTCAAATTTAAATATTATCCTTCTATATTTCGGGTTTCTTATTCAAATCAGATATCTATGCTCAGAGATATATAATACAACAAATTCTTACTTTGAATCTCATTCAATAGTTTTCCATGAACAAAAACCCCATTTTGTACCCATTTATCCCCAAAACGGATTTTGATTTACACATCACTATGATATGAATTGATTATCATCAATTTAGAAATCACAACAGTTAGCCACTTGCCTGGAATTGTTCGTAGGGTCTGATTCCGTTGGTGTAGAGATTGATTGATGAAGAACACCCCAAATTAACCCTTTAATTTGGCTCCAAAAACTCTCAATTGCTCTTGATTTGCTTTTCCCCAATTTCCCTCTCAAGCCCTAGGCTTAGAGTTGTGTTGACTGGCGTTCCCTAATCTCTCAATTAGGTTAAAAATGCTAAATCCCGTTTTTGGCCATGTGGCCTAATTAAAAAGGCCCAACTCACCCCGTGTGGGCCCGGCTATGCCCAAAAATACCCCGAGACCCAATTACTACCCCCGGGTACTCTTTTCTGACTATCTCGACCCATTCGGACGCAACCGCGCACTCAGAATTGTCATCCGAAGTACTTTTCAAAATTTCCAAATTTCGATCTCAAAATGTGGCACGAGATTTTGAACCATTAAACTTAAAATTCGTCAATTATAAATAATTAGGCTCACTCAATTAAATTCTCCAACTCATGAATTTAAGTTCCTCCAAATTTAAATATTTTTATAACTCTCAAAAATAATTAAATATTAAATCCTCAAAATTACGGGGTGTTACAAATATTTATTTTCATTGAAAAACTTATACACCACACGACACAAAACATTTATTATTTCATGAAAACTTTGGTTATTTCCATCTTTCAACCTTTTGCAAATCTCAAGATTTATATGCATTAATTTCAAGAATATTCTCGTTCTTCATTTCTTATTACAAGAATTATCAATCTTTGCTTTGGAGTCTACCCATTATAACTGGACTCCACGAGCTCTACACCATCGGTCTCTAGTCACCATATGCTCATCTGTACAGGCTTTGGGGTCTTTTACCACTAGGGACGCCATGCCCTATATAATTCTTGGCATCATTCAAGTATCCGTTCTTATCTTTTTCATGTGTTTCAACATTATTCTCAATGTTCACATTTATTCTCACTTGAAAAATCAATTCTTTTCTTTTTCTTCCAAACTATTCGTTGACATTTTTGTTTCATAAAAATTTTCCTCTCTACACAAATTTACCAATTTACCCATTTTTTGTCAAACACGCATTTAGCCATTTAACAAGTGTTGTTCCCAAAATAGTTACTAACTTTTCAACTTAATTCTCAAAACACTTTTAACCACTTAACACTTGTCAAAAATTATATTTTTACCCATATTTCACAGTTATCATTTTAGTGAAACTCATTATTTTCACTTAGCAAAAATATACCATTAATCTCCTTTTATCAAACTTAATTAATACATTTAATTGTCAAATATTTTCTTGACAGCATACTATTCACTGTATTTACGACAATGCCACTACTATTTGTTTCACACAAATATTATCCTTTTAAATAGGTTTAAACATACTAATTTAGCCAAAAACCAATTTATAACTTCTCAAAGTGTATTTCTGATATTTCCAACATAATTTCAATAATAAATTTCAAATTTTATAAAAAAAAACTTTATTTTTATTTATGTTTCCAAAATAAGTTGTACACACTTTAAGTACCCATTTGGCCACTATCAACACATTTGGCATTCTTTACTTTCTTTAACTACTCTTAACTATCAATTTAAAAATAATCATTTTATACTTTGATTATTTACATATCAACCCCAATTATTTCTTATTATGAGTTTATTTAAGTAAAAATCTAATTTCTTCTTATACTTAATCATTTTGGGAAGAAAGTCCCATTTTTATTTCGTAAAAATGGCCTATATTAGCCCAATATTTTTCTAAACATGAAATTACATTATTTACTTTTGAAACATCATTTTGACACATTTTATTTCATAAAATGTTCAAGGCTAATATTCTGGAATTTATTCACCTTTTGAGCCCATCAAAATTACTTCTTAAAAACTCATTTCTACACACCAAATGATGATATGATGACTAAACAACATAAAGTTATAAATTAGCTAAAATACTACACATATCAAGTCTAATATATGTAAATATCATTCTAAAAATTATCAAACTCTAAACCTCAATCAAATTAAAAAATTTCCACCTCTTAAGACTCCAAATGGTGGTGTACGAGGAGCAACCCCCACCTTCAAAGGTGGCCTCAAGGGACTACCAAATGCATCCTACATGAGAGCTCTATATGTGCTCTAGGAACTCTTTCTTTAAGCTCCAAGAAATGCTCAAAAACTCCAACTCTATCTCCAAAATACAAGTTCCAAGACTTCCAATATTAAGCTCCAAACTTCCAAATGAACTATTTCTCACTCTCCAACTCTTCTTAGTGTTTAACGTTTTTATTGTGTTTACAATCAGAGAATTCAAGGTCTATTTATAGTTGTTTGGGAGTCACCATGACTGTTGGATCAAAACAACATTGGATGGTTAAGATTAATGGTATGCCACCAACCATTACTATTCATTTGGCGCTAGTAAATATGTGTGATAACTATTCATTTGGTGTGTCAACAACCACTCCATTAATGCAACCCACCAACCACTCCATTAATACAATCATTTCAACATTTTCCATTCATCATAACACTCCAAGAGTGACCATTATGCACCAGCTCAAAAGTTGAGCAAGTGGGAATAAGGAGATAAAGAACAAAATGAGTTGAAAACCCAACATTTCTTATATCATTTTATATTTTACTATTTTCACAGCTGAAAATAGCGCTAAAACAGGTCTAAATGATATTGTTTTGGAGATGTCCAAGAAGAGAAAGTTGCTCAAAATTAAATTTCATGTCAATCTTGAATTTTTCAGGATTTTCTAAGCAATTTTGTTTTTTGACAAATATAATAATATTTTATTTATTTATTCATTTTTTGACTTTTGACCCCATGGAACTCTTAGGCCTATTTTTAGCATTCCATAAATATGGTCAAATTATTTTTAACCCCAATAAAACGTCCTACAAAAATCACTCAAGTTCGCGTCCTACATGACACATGACAAAAGTCGTGTTATATTAAACATGATCGTGTAGGGGTGGCAATTTTAGAAACGACACGAAAAAACGACACGGAACGACACGAAATTGACCCGAAATTGACACGATATTTCGTATTCGTGTCGTGTTAGTGTCGTGTTTTTTTGACACGAAGTCGTGTCGTGTCGTGTTCGTGTCTTAATTATGAGTCGTGTCGTGTCGTGTTGTCGTGTTATCGTGTTTTGTAGGCCTAAAATTTAAGAAATTATGGTTGCCGTGTCGTGTCGTGTCGTGTTATTTTTTATTCGGGTCGTGTTCGTGTCAGCTAAAAAAAACACGAAGTCGTGTCGTGTCGTGTTCGTGTCCGAAAAAACTTTGTCGTGTCGTGTCGTGTCGGGCCAAAACACGACCCACTGACCCGATTTGCCACCCCTATGATCGTGTCACAATCATTCATTGGAATTTTTTCATCAAACTTGACCGATATACTTACTAGGACTATTAGGACTTAAATGATCATCCATACGAACCATACAACGTGGAGATTTTTTTCTCCTTAATTACTTTTCATGCCATTTTGGCGTAATTCCCTTATATATTTATTCCTAAAAATTTTCCTTTGAATAAAATCATCAATTTATTATTCAATATTTTTTTTCTAGGGCGGTGTATCACAGATTATGAGATTCAGAAAGAAAGGAAAGTTAGCGCCGAGATACGTGGGACCGTCTCCTATTATTAAGAGGGTGGGACCGGTAGCATATAGGTTGGGACTTCCAAAGTATCTTCAGCGGATACACGATGTGATCCATGTGGCATCGCTGAAGAAATACAGGAGGAGAGAGGGGGCCTTTTGGCACGCCCCACTCAAGGAGATTGATTTGCAGCCAGATGTCTCGTATGAGGAGAGCCTGTGGCTATTCTGGATCATAGTCAACGTAAACGATGATTCAAGGTGGTACCATTAGTGCGAGTGCAGTAGGGTCACCACAATGTTGGCAAGTCGACTTGGGAGCGGGAAAAGGATATGCGAGATCAATATCCAGAGTTATTGACCGTAGGTATATCCTAATTTTGAGGATAAAATTTCTTTGTAAGGGGGGAAGTATGTAATACCCCTTATTTTTGCATATTTATGATTTAATTAATTGGATAAGTAAATAGAAAATACGTTATATTTAAATTACGAGAGTAGAGTAATTTAATGTGATTTAATATTTTAAATTACGTGAGTGAAGTAATTTATTAAATGAAATTATAATTATGATTATTGAGTGGTCGTATAATAATCGCGATATTTCTATATAAATTGAGAGATAGAGACTGATTAATAAGTGAATTAATTTTACTAAGAGTGAATAGTTTATATACGTCATAGTGAGTGATATGGACGTATTTTATGTTATCTCGCCGAGAGTTGAACGTTAGACTATATTGAGGTGAGAAACGAGAAAAATATTTTAAGTGACTCGGATGATAATTTAGAGGTCACGGATGAACCCGAAAGGGGCGAATTAGTCAAAATAGTATACCCAAGGATGTCAATTGAGTCACAGGTCAATTTTGGGCCAAACCGGCAACTTACGGGGGTAATTTGGTCATTCTAAAAATAGAGGTTAAAGGACCTACTGTGATACCCCATATTTTTATGATTTAAATAATTATGGGATCAATTATTATTATGGGATTAATTGAATTAAAATGTGAGAATTTAATCGTTAATTAATCCGGAGTTAAAATAAATATTAGCTAACATGTCAAGGGTTAATACTTATTGATTGAATATTACTGTGCGTCATATAATATGGAACTATACACTTCAATAAATTGTCAAGAATAAGAAATACGACAGTTTAGTAAATTAAGTCAGACGCGCGTGTGAGTCGTGTCGGGACTAATTTAAAGGAATGAAAAGATTAATTATTTTTGGTAACTCGTATTGTCATTTCGAGTGCGCCGTTGAGTTCAGAAGGTTCGAGATAGTCAGAATAGTATACCCGGGTGTTTAGTTTGGGTCTCGGGGCAATTTTAGGCCTAATCAGCATCCCGAGAGGGCATTATGGTAAATTGTATTTTGGGATTTAATTAATGGACGAAAATTAGTAGTTATTTTATCAGCACAGAAAAGTCCATTATGGTTGAGAGATACAAAAAGTAAAGAACAACCATAGAGGTTGTGAGGGAGAACCAAATTCCAAGAGGGAAGGCCTAATTAACACCACCTTGCACAAGCACCACCACCATCGTGTAGATCGGGACGAGGGGAACACGCTCATACCAACAACGTCAAGAAAGCAGACGACTAATTCAAGACAAGTGTTTATTACTTGCTTCCCTTGAGCATTTAATCATATTTATGTTAGTATAAGGTTGATATAAACATGTATTGTTCCTAAAAGTGATGAAAATTGGAGATTTAGGATGTATGATTTTAATCTGAGATTAATTAGATTACACTCTCGATGTATGTAGAATAGAAATCACGTTTTGATAAACTTATGTGAAGAACGAATCTGGAAATCATGTGTTCTTCAATAAGAATTTGAAAAACTAGGGTTTTAGTAAATAAATTTGGGGATTTCATATTTATTTGATGATTCGGAATAATTTAATGATTCTAAGATGTTAGAATCCATATGTAATTGTTAGGATTCGATTTGGAACTGTTTGATTGGAGTTTGGGATGTTGATTTAGAGGTTTTAGGGTTAAAAATGGTGGGAAAACGCTGAAATTCTTAGTAGAAGACGAAACAGTAGGACTCGCGCGAAGTCGTTTAAGCGAGATTTCATCTCGCACAAAGTCGCTCGAGCGACACGTGGCAGTCGTTCAAACGACATGCCATCTGGTTCGAGCGACAGGGTGAATTTCTGGGAAACTTATTAGGGGCAATTTTGGAATTTTTAAGTCTTTATGAGTGAGAGAAAATTACCAGTTAACAAATTTGAAACGAGGCAGGTCTACGAGAAAGTATGTGAGTTTTATACTTTAATTAATCCGGAAAGAAGAGGTACTTTGGTAATTACTAAAGAGTCGTGGTAATTTAGTAATATTATAAAATATGTAATAATGAGGATGAAATACGTATGGTAAATATACGAGAAGGTTGGGAGAATACCCATAAATATTAATAGGATGTGTGGATACCTATTACATGCTTAATTTTATGTGTATGACATACCTAGATGCTTTCTATCACGGGAGGTGGTGTAGAGACAGTCTTATCGTGGGTGACCTTCGGGGGGATTATTGACATGTATCTCAGAATATAGGACTGTGAAGACTTATTGGTGAGTTGATAAGTCAACTGACTATGAAAACGTAGGTATGTGCGTGACCCATAGATATGTGAACTATGTTCCCCTCCACTATGTGTGTTTTGTAAATATGGTTCGTGGGAGATTTCCGAGCCGATAGTCCTTATTGGAGTACGAAATGTACCGGGATATGATAGCATCGTATGCAATGCACTACATGTTTAGCCTTGGGGTGCTGTATTCGTATATGTATATAATAGTGGAGATTATATATGTATACTTGTGTTATTCCTACTGTGAGATAAGTATAGGTTAGTGGGACAGTAACATCTTAGGGGACGTAAGCTGTGAATACTTAACCTAGTGTGATAACACTTAACCGAATTTATAAATGATGATATTAATAAAGTGGAAAACTGGGGATTTCGGGTTGCTACCACGAGGTATAACTAGGAGCATAAGTCTTTATCTAGTTAAAAGTGTTACGGATGACTAGGTGAAAATAGATGTACGTTAGGCATGCACAATAGACGATAGGTGAGAATCTCATGTGAGAGTTCGAACTAACATGCATTTGATACTTGTTTTATTGCAAATTTTAAATACTTGCTAAAACAAATATTTTTACACATCGGGCCCTGACCCGTTTCTTGCATCTCTTCTCTCTCTTGCTATATATATGTATTATATCAAGTGCTCAGCCACAGGGACACAAGCCTTAGAGATTTGGATTGCTTGGCGTGCTGCAGCTGTTGTGGAAGATGTAGGTCTTCGCATTAGACGCCTCCATCATTTCATTTCCATTCTATATAGACTTTATATTTAGGGTATGTGTCACCCATTCCTTAGACATTTTTCCAGAGATTATGTTCAGTTACTTTCCGTTCATTTTCATTTGGATTTATTGTTACTATGGTTCTTAGTTTAGAGTTTTGAATTGGAATATTTTATCCAGTCTTAGTTATTTCATCATGTGATTCTCATTCAGTATTTATACTAATTAGTTATGTGTGGATGGATTATATTTAAATTCTTGGATTAATAGCTGAATGATTTTATTTAAAAAGGAAAATATTTTGACATTAACTTAATTAATTATTAGGATGTTAATAAGGATATTATGTTTTCGACAGTAATGCTAAGAATGAACCAACCGAACATTCTGTTTTAAATTTTATAAAGGACTGATCACCTGATATTTAATTGGGCGGGGTGTCATAGGTGGTATCAGAGAATCAGGTTCTAGAGTCCTTTAGGATCTGTACGGCTTATTGTGCTTTCAGCATAGCGTTCTTTGATATAGAGCCCTATGAATAGGAATGTTGCACTCCTTGATTACGTTTTGTAGACTATGTTCTTCTGCTATAATGATGTGTAAGGTCGATGAACTTATATAATTCATTTGAATTTCAGATGTCACTCATGAAGAAGATACAAACTAACACTACTGAAGGAGAATATGTGGAACAAGACCAACAAGTACCTCAGGTACACCAAGAAAGAGCGAAAATCATTGAGATAGCGAATACCGTGGCACAAGCAGTGACTACAGCAATATTGCAATACTAAAATAGTAGTGTACAGCTTGCAGGGGAAAAAATAACGAGCGAAGTTGATCAATATGACATTACTAAAGTTAGCAACAAAGGGAAAATACCGCAGCAGCAGCGACAAGTGCCTCAGAGTCGTCAAGGATATGAGGATAATAGAAATAGCGGGAAGAGCCAAACCTGCCAGAGCCAATAAAGCCAGGAGCATAGGGCTAACACCAAGAGGTGTTTTAAATGTGGAAAAATGGGTCATACCCGTGGGACTGCCCAGATTCGGCTGGTGAGGAACCTCATCCCAGTCAGCAAGGACAACAAGGCATAAGAAGGAAAGGGTTTCAGGGTAAGTGTCATAAGTGCGAAAAGCAGGGTCACCGGTGGAGGGGTTGCTCGTAACAAGATAAAGTAATAGGAAAGGATGCCCAACATGAGGCAGCCTGGATAGTTACCCCAACATCACAGGCAGCACAACAACATCAAGGAGTACAGTATGGATGAATCTAGAATTCCCGATATGCGATTATGCCATTGATACCGCAACTATCACCTGTGTTTGGAGGTACAATACTTCATTAATTATAGTGTCTTTTAAGATAAAAGGGAAATCTCGAATAACTTAGATGTGTTACAGTTTAGTACTAATACTCTGAGAAATGTTAGCGTAGAATGTAGTATTATCCTGATTTTTGAATTAGCAAACGACTGTTTGAGTGATAATAGACCATTACAGTAGTATTTTTTGTGTTCGTTAGAACTTGCACTGAGTGTCACTTGAGAAGATGGAGGGATATATATATATTTTTATAGGGTAACGTATAAAGACTTCGTAAAGTACGTCATCTGGTTATATCTAATCCCGGTGGGTAGGGATGTCTATTAAAGAAATTCAAGATGTGATGAAATGTTTTCGAGCATGGGGATTATCCATAGTAAATACTAAAGTCTAATGCCAAGTTAGTAGGAGGAATGTGTTGAGTGTAGCCTCACGTATCTTGAGAATAGGTAAGTTAATTTCTTAGAAAGAAGTAAGGATATAGGGTACAAGTCAGATCCCGATGGCCCCAAAATCTCCTTGACCGATAATATTAGATAGTAGTGTATCGGGGGAGTTCCTTATTTGGATTTCACTTTACGAGACATCCCACAGATGAAACCTAGCGAACGTCGGGAGCTGGGAGTATTTGGCCTTAAGACACGGATTAGTACCCTAATGGTCATTCGTAAAAGGAACGATAACTTAAGCGTTGTCAAAATTCTTACCTCTTAAATAAAATCGGAGAAACAAGAAAGCTAATATGGCTACAATTATTAGACTGATTGATCCTAACCCTATCAAACCTTTGAAGTTATAAGATCAAGTAGAGCAGCTGTTGGGCCAGGGGTTTATTCGTAGGAGTACTTCACCTTGGGGTTCCCCGGTGCTATTCGTTAAGAAGAGAGATGGATCGTTACGGTTGTGTATTGACTACCGAGAATTGAATAAAGTCACGATACGGAATAAGTACCCATTACCCCGAATCGATGACTTATTTGACCAGTTTAGAGGAGCTTCCTTCTTCTCGAAGATTGACTTGAGGTCAGGACACCATCACTTAAGGATCAGGGAGCAGGATGTGTCGAAGACTGCTTTCTTGTCGAGATATGGTCCCTATGAGTTTAGTGTTATGCTTTTGGGGCTAACCAATACCCCAGCCGTCTTTATGGACTTGATGAACAGGGTGTTCAGAGAGTTCCTGGATCAGTTGTCATTGTCTCATAGATGACATCCTGATTTACTCCCAGACTGAGGAGGAGCACGCTGAATATTTGAGACAGGTTTTGCAGACACTGCATCAGCACGAGTTGTATGCAAAATATGAGAAATATGGATTTTGGCTGAAAGAGTTTCAATTTTTGGGGAACATTATTTCGGATAGAGGGATATCCATAGACCTGGGGAAGGTTTCATCGGTTAGGGAGTGGGGACAGCCCACGACGCCGACAGAGATACGTTGTTTCTTGGTCCTAGCAGGATACTACAGGAGATTCATTCAGGGATTCTCTAAGATAGCGGGTCCATTGACTCATTTGACTCTTAAAGGAGTGCCATTTATCTGGGACGATGCCTGTCAGTTGGCGTTTGATGAGCTGAAAGACAAGTTGACTTCAGCACCAGTGTTAGCATTGCCCAGGCCAGGTGTGGAGTATCTAGCCTACACTGATGCATCCTTACTAGAACTTGGGGGTGTGTTTGAGTGAGATGATCAGACTATAGTTTACGCTTCTCGTAAGTTTAAGCCTCATGAGAGGAACTACCCCACCCACGACTTAGAGTTAGCAGCAGTTGTGTTTGCACTTCGGATATGGAGGCACTATCTCCTGGGGGAGAAATTTTGCTTATTCATGGATCACAAGTCACTACAGTACCTCTTCACGCAGAAAGAGCTGAATATACGTCAACGTCGATGGCTCGAATATGTGAAGGATTATCAGTTCGATATCCAATAACACCCAGGAAAGGCTAACGTGGTAGCAGACGCATTAAGCCGTAGGCCTGTGGATGAGAGGGCCGAGGTTTGGAAAGCAAAATGGAAGGAATTAGGACACCACTATGCCGTGGCCCGATCATTTATGTCTGCAATGATAGTTATGCCTCAGATTGTTATGAGATTAGTACAGGCCCAGGCAGTGGATTCATTCTGTCAGGATCGGATTAAGCAGCTTTTAGCCGGTGGAGCCGAATCTTATTCAATGAGCTCCGAGGGCGGTTTGTGCTTCAATAGGAGACTCGTTGTTCCATAAGGGAAGGACCTTCGACATGCAGTGATGATGGAATCTCATGGGTCTCGATTTGTGGTACATCCCGGTGGGGACAAAATGTACCAGGATATGAGGCGGCAGTACTGGTGGAGCGGAATAAAGAGAGACATCCCAGAGTTTTGTCTCCAAGTGTACCACTGGTCAGCTAGTGAAAGTGGACCACTAGAGACCACCAAGTTTACTTCAGTCCTAAAAGATCCCTACGTGGAAATGGGAAGTCATTTCCATGGGCTTCATTATCGAGTTACCTACTTCGCAGAGAGGACACGATTCTATATGGATATTGTGGATCGGTTGACGAAAGTAGCCAATTTTCCGTCGATCAGCACAGACTATACAGCGGGATAGTATGCTCAGCTATTTATTTAAGAGATAGTGAGACTTCATGGTGTGCCTCTTAATATCGTGTCGGATAGAGACAAGAAGTTTGTGCCTCGTTTTGGGAGAGTTTCCAGGAGGCTATGGGTACCGAGTTGCGGTTGAGTACAGCGTACCCCCCACGGACCGATGGGCAAACTGAGCGCTTTAATAAGATGCTCGAGTACATGTTACGCATGTGTATCCTGGACTTTAGGGGAGGTTGGGAGCAGTATCTTCCACTAGTGGAGTTTGCTTATAACAACTCCTATCAGTTTACGATTGGCATGGCCCCGTTCGAGGCATTGTATGGTAGACCTTGTCGTTCTCCATCTTGTTGGCTAGAGGTGGGAGACAACAAGCTACTCAGGACAGAGATAATTCAGGATACATCGAGCAGGATTGAGATGATTCGGGATCGCATTCGTGTAGCCCAGGATAGGCAGAAAAGCTATGCCGACGCTAAGAGGTTCTTCCGAGAATTCGGAGTGGGGGACCAGGTTTGTTAAGAGCATTTCCGATGAACAGAGTAATGAGATTTGGGAAGAAAAGGAAATTGGCTCCGAGATACGTAGGACCATTACCTATTATAGAGAGGGTCAGACCAGTGGCTTACAGGCTTGGGTTACCGGAGCACTCGCATCGTATCCATGATGTGTTCCACATTTAGTCACCGAGGCGATATCTTCAGGATGAGTTGGCACACACTCACATCGTGATTGAGGAAATTGAGTTACAGTCAGACAGTTCATATGAGGAGAGATCGGTGCCTATCCTAGATCATAGTGAGAGGAGGCTGAGGTCAAAGGTAGTTCCACTTGTTCGGGTGCAATGGCAGCATCACAATGTGGAGGAGTCTACTTGGGAGTGTGAGGTGGATATGCGTGAGAAATATACAGATTTATTCGTACCAGGTATGCCTTATTTTCTGAATTTCGGGAAAAAATTCCGTTATTAGGGGGAAGTATGTAATACCCCATATTTTTACCATTTAAATAATTATGGGATTAATTATTATTGTGGGATTAATTGAATTAAAATGTGAGAATTTAATCGTTAATTAATCCGGAGTTAAAATAAATATTAACTAACGTGTCAAGGGCTAATACTTATTGATTGAATATTAATGTGCGTCATATAATATGGAACTATACACTTCAATAAATTGTCAAGAATAAGAAATACGAATGTTTAGTAAATTAAGTCAGATGCGCGTGTGAGTCGTGTCGGGACTAATTTAATGGAATAAAAAGATTAATTATTTTTGGTAACTCGTATGGTTATTTCGAGTGCTTCGTTGAGTTCGGAAGGGTCGAGATAGTCAGAATAGTATACCCGGGTGTTTAGTTTGGGTCCCGATGAAATTTTAGGCCTAACCGGCACCCCGAGAGGGCATTATGGTAAATTGTATTTTGGGGTTTAATTAATGGACGAAAATTAGTAGTTATTTTATCAGCCAAGAAAAGTCCATTAGGGTTGAGAGATACAAAAAGTAAAGAACAGCCATAGAGGGTGTGAGGGAGAACCAAATTCCAAGAGGGAAGGCCTAATTAGCACCACCTTGCACAACCACCACCACCGTGTAGATCGGGACGAGGGGAACACGCCCATACCAACAACGTCAAGAAAGAAGATGACTTATTCGAGACAAGTGTTTATTACTTGCTTCCCTTTAGCATTTAATCATATTCATGTTAGTAAAGGGTTAATATAAACATGTTTTGTTCCTAAAAGTGATGAAAATTGGAGATTTAAGATGTATGTTTTTAATCTGAGATTAATTAGATTAAACCCTCCATGTATGTAGAATAGAAATCACGTTTTGATGAACTTATGTGAAGAACGAATCTGTAAATCATGTGTTCTTGAATAAGAATTTGAAGAACTAGGGTTTTAGTAAATAAATTTGGGGATTTCATATTTATATGATGATTCGGAATGATTTAATGATTCTAAGATGTTAGAATCCATATGTAATTGTTTGGATTCGATTTGGTACTGTTTGATTGGAGTTTGGGATGTTGATTTAGAGGTTTTAGGGTTAAAAATGGTGGAAAAACGCTGAAATTCTAGGTAGAAGACGAAACATTAGGTCTCACGCGAAGTCGTACGAAGTCGTTCAAGCGAGATTTCATCTCACGCAAAGTTGCTCGAGCGACACGTGGCAGTCATTCAAACGACATGCCATCTGGTTCGAGCGACAGGGTGAATTTTCGAGAAACTTCTTAGGGGAAGTTTTGGAATTTTCAAGTCTTTACGAGTGAGAGAAAATTACCAGTTAACAGATTTGAAACGAGGCAGGTCTACGAGAAAGTATGTGAGTTTTATACTTTAATTAATCCAGAAGAAGAGGTACTTTGGTAATTACTAAACAGTTGCGATAATTTAGTAATATTATAAAATACGTAATAATGAGGATGAAATACGTATGGTAAATATATAAAAAGGTTGGGAGAATACCCATAAATATTAATAGGATGTGTGGATACCTATTAGATGCTTAATATTATTTGTATGACATACCTAGCTGCTTGCTATTACGGGAGGTGGTGTAGAGACAGTCTTATCCTGGGTGACCTTCGAGGGGATTATTAACTTGTATCTCAGAACATAGGACTGTGAAGACTTAGTGGTGAGTTGATAAGTCAGCTGACTATGGGAGCGTAGGTATGTGAGTGACCCATAGATATGTGAACTAAGTTCCCCTCCACTATGTGTGTTTTGTATATATGATTCATGGGAGATTTTTGAGCCGATAGTCCTTATTGAAGTACGAGATGTACCGAGACACATTACACTAAATTTGTCGAATTGTCACAAGCATTGACCTTGACAAGTTGGACTTGTCAAGGTCAATGACCGTGATAATTCTGGGGGTGACAACTTTTGTTGTCAAAGACTTGTCACGGTCATTGACCGTGACAAATTCGTTAGACTTGTCACATTCATGTCACGGTCCTTGAACTTGACAATTTTTATCACGGTTTAGGGCCGTGACAAACCCGTGACAATGTTTAAAAAATTGTCACGGTCATTGACCGTGACAAGCCCGTGACAACAATCCTTGACTTGTCACGGTCAATGACCGTGATAACTCTGGGTAGAATTAAAAAAAAATCTGCTGGGTAGTTTGGCCACTGCCACTGCCCAGCAGTATATTTGTACCTGTTATAGCAATGTTGTACCTGATCAAGATCATATATCCAAATAAAACAGTGATAATGCAAATATACATTCAAAATAGAGACAATATGCATCACAATATAAACCAAATATAATTCAAATGTACCAACTTAAAAACAATTCAATTCAAATAATGTCACTACTTGTCTTGGGTAAGGTTAAATCTGAGGAGGTGAGTAGGCCACACGATATACGAACTGACACACCCACGGATATACATCATGCCGCATTGCTCGCGCAATCATAATGGGGAGTTCTCCTTCCCGGGTATCACATGCGTGAGGAGCACCTTGGACTCGATGTCTTTAAGCTCACGTCCATGAACTAGTACACCCTGGATAATATTCGGGTCCCTTAACCCCCGCCCTATCCGCTAGCCATCAAATATGTCCAGTATAAACACGCTCGGCCAACCAAGTGTCGACATCGATCGATCGAAGGGAGCCAAATAGGGAAGTGGTTTATCAAAGTCCGCACGTGTCGGCGATGAAGAAGTGAGGTCCACATCCTCGTCATCATGCACCTCTTCCTCCTGCACCTCCTCCTCCACCACCTTCTCCTTACCTTTCCCCTTGCGTTTTTCGCCCAACGAATACTTCATGAATGATAACATATCTTATACCGTTGCCTCCAAACGGGACATCTTCGCGTCATGCGAGTCCACCATTCAAGCCAACCCGGTGTCGCTCATCTCTAATCCGATGATCCTAGATTTGGCCACCCATGAGATCACCCCCTTGTCCTCCCCTTGCGATTAGATTCAAGCACTTAGCTGAGTGCGTCTGTGGACAAAGATGCCTTGTCGGCATCAGACTGCGACTCATGCACTTCCTTAAGCTTTGCCTGAAATGACAAAAAGCACATGATTAGTAAAATAAGTAAATTAAAAAATTATAATGTAATTAATAAAAAGTAAACTGTCGGATTACTTATAATCGTGGCCGCGACGCTCGGGGACACCTCCTTGTCCTTCCCCTTCTTTGTCCGAAGATCCACATAAGTATCGATCATATGTGGCATACCCCCGGGGCCACTCCTTGTCCCCTGAAATAAAATAAAGTAAAATTAGTATCGGTCCCGCAAAGTAAAATAATGCATAAGAATATATTTCTGTAGTTATAGAAAAATTAAATCTTACCATCATCCTATGCTCCACCTTGGCATAAGACGTCCGACCGGAGTAGTGCACATTCGTCTTTTTTCATGATTTTCCTTCTCCTATTGGCGAGATGCCAATTGTCGCTCCCCGATCTCATAATCAACGAACTGTTGCCATTTTACCAATAAGATCGGCTCCTTCGGCGGGACGGATTCACGCATTCGGATAACGAATCCTCATGTCTTTCCAAAGTACCCGGGTTCGCATATTTCTTTTTCACGTCTTGTGCTTCTCCCTCAACTGCTCCAAGACGGAATCGCTTAGCTTTGGATCCAGGTTGAATTATTCCTGTCCAACAAATACAATGTTAGTTGCGAATAAATATAAACATAAATATAAAATGAAATTGAAATCGAAATCGAAATCAAAATTGAAATTGAAATTCTTAAATTCCCAGTTGGGGTCTTCTTATGCTTGACATTCCCAGTTGGGGTCTTCTTATGCTTGACATTATTAAATTTGTGATTCTTACCTGGCATATTAGGGCCACATTCAGAAGATTTACTTTCAATTTCTGAATTCGAAAGTTGTCTCGGCAGTAGCCTATGTTCAACCCCGACCAATAAAAAATTGGAACCTTTCTCAAATCTGAAACTATGAGACGGGGTAAAAACCTCTTATGGCAATGGTATATATTTTTTTATCTAAAGGATAGACGAAGAGATTCAGTCTCCTCTCCACAAATAAGACACCCCAAATAACCATGTACTACACAACTGAATAATATCCCATAAGCTGGAAAATCATGAATTGCCCACATCAACATAGCTTTCAGTAATAATCTTGCATACCAGATCTTAACAAATGTAGTTCAACTGTTTTCCACTCAAATACCTTACCATTCTTACACCTAGCACACGGACACGAAAACTCTTCATCATTATGACATCTCTTTGCGTTTTCACAAATTCATTAGCACCTCTACGAAACACATCCCCCATTCTATTTGTCTCACCCATCCACTCTTAGTATTTCGGATATCCCATCACAGCTACCACAACTAATCACCTATTAAAGGTAAACAAAACTTAGATTTATAGTATGTTTCATTTAATTATGTCTTATTTATATTCGATTTTTAAATTTCAAATTCAAATTCAATTTATAATAGAAATTTTTATTTCCTCCATCTCCTCTAAAGGGTGAGTGGTCCTATCCCATTTAAAGCCGCATTTCTCTATAATATACTTAATAGCTCATGCACATTGTTATGATTTGGGAAAAATTCGGCAGCATATTCCCGTAGTTCTCCAAGTACACTACGTAGATTGGCAAGTGTGAGTGTTATTTCAATTGCTCAATTGAAATAACAGTCACACTTGTCAATCTAGTATGTAGCCAGAGAACATTAGGATACGACTGCAAAACTTCCTCCAAAAGTAATAACTTTAAGCCACTAAGAATATTATACAGAACTTATGCAGTCTCAAACTGTCCAAACGGGACAACTCGAGAGATCTCCTTACAGGGGTAATGACTCTCGAACGGGTCTAAGGGCTATTGACTGTGTACGCATAAGAACTAGAAGGCTAGTATCTATGCTTACTATACGTAATTTCAAGTATTTGTATTTAATTATCATACTATATATATATTGTTCTATATACAAAGTAATTTTCAAAAAAAGTTAAAAAATCCCACCCCCATATGGACAATAATCGAGTGGTCATGCCACTTTTAAAATTAACCAACCCAACATCGATCCACTATAATCCAACAGCAACGTCAA